>JASDFA010000027.1:117060000-121860000 GCA_035772735.1 Datura wrightii
GAAATAAGGGAAATAGGAATGGGAAATTTACAAGAGAGAAGGAGTGGAGATGAGTGGTAGCTGAGGAGGTGAGTTTAACGGTGGGAAGGTGGAAGGTGGTGTATTGGAAAGTTAAAAACTGTAATGGGGAAGAGGAAAAGGTGGAGAGAAGAGTTTTTGTTGGGGTGTTGTAAAGGTTTGACCGGATTTTTTAAAAATCCATGGGTCGAGTTGGTCAATGGATTGGTCAATATTTTAAATGCACTACGTACCTTGACCTGTGTTTAACTGGTGGTCACCGGCCAAGATTGGCATTTCGCCGCTTTAATGCAGTGACCATCACCCTCTTCAGTTTACTTCTTTGTATACGGCGGGTGACCGACAGTCGTGGGTTAGCACCTATGCTTCACCGGTTTGGTCGCTGGTCATACTCCGACTACCAGGTGTTCTGACTTGTACCAGCGTTGCATCTAGCGGTTCACAATTTGGCAACAGCATTGCACAACGAATCACCGATTTTTCCCTTTCCTTCCCTAGCGTTCTGCCCTTGACTCATGTTCAAGCGGCGCTTAGCACATGTGAACCGACGGTTTGCCTGTCAAGGGCAGTGCTTGCCCTGTTCTTCTTCTCCTTGTTTTTCATCCAATCTACATAAAATCAAAATCAACAAAAACATCAAAGTGCTCAAAGTAAAAAAAAAATACTTCAGTTGCCTCCCAAGAAGCACCTTAGTTAACGTCCTGGCACGAAGAATACCTTCTTAGTCTTTAAAAATTTGGAGGATCATCCTCCGATTCACTGTCATTATCAACTGGTTCATCATGCTCCAATTCACTATTAAGCGTTCTAGGGCCTTACACTTATCCGGGGGCTTGGTAGGATGACACACATTAAAGGTGACCTCATCACCACCTACTGGGAACTTAAGCTCTCCAAGCTCCACATCAATCAAAGCTCTTCCTGTTGCTAGTAGTGGGCACCCCAAGATAATTGGCATCTCGATGTACATCTCACAATCCAGCACAACGAAATCAGCTAGGAGTATGAATTTATCCACCCTTACAAGAACATCAACTAACATTCCAACGGGTCATTTAATCGACCTATCCTCCATTATAATCCTCATGAATATAGGTTTTGTATTCCCCATCCCTAGTTTCTTGAAAATCACTAGAGGCATTAAATTAATACTAGCACTGAGGTTGCAAAGAGCTTTATTGAACATGCACAAGGCAATTTTGCAGGAAATAATAAATGCCCCAAGATCTTCATGTTTTGGAGCAAGGTTTCTAGACATCATACTACTACAATGATGGTTCACCTCCTCGGTGCCCGTATCCACCACCTTCTTTTTCTTCAAAAGTCTCTTCATAAGCTTCGCATATCCCGACATTTGAAGCTAAGAATCCACAAGTGATATATTGATGGATAATTTGTTGAACATCTCTATGAACTTGAGAAATTGTTTATCCTCCTCTTTCTTGGTCAGCTGCTGTAGATATGGAGGTGGAAATATTGCTCCTTGGTCTTGTTCATTGGGGACCTTCTTGCCCTCATTCACATTCACATCATTTGAGAGAGTCAAATCAACTTCTCCCTCATCCTTCCCTCTTTATCATCACAAACACTTGGTGTTTTTGGCAACTCTCCCACTCATAATCATCACTTGGCCTTGGGGCAACAACACCTTTAGGATTTACTCCTATATCATTCAATATCTTGCCACTCCTAGTCACGATTGCCATACAATGGCCATCTTTCTTTGGATTGGGAATAGTGTCACTAGGGAGTGCACCTTCCAAGTGGGGGTTCATTTGTGAAGACAAATGGTTCATTTGGGCTTTAAGGTGCTTAATTGACGCCGAGTGGAAAATTACTATTAGGAGAGGGTAAACACCTCTCCTTTTAATTTTTTAACCCCACTGTTGGTGGATTCTACCTTCTTTAACACTCAAGACAACATGTCTTCAATCTTCGAGTTTCCCATATCAGTCACTCCAGGCTGCCCTTGAGATGATTCTGCATTTGGAGGAGGCACGTAGAGGTTAGCACTTCGGTGATATCGCTCTCCTTCGCGATTTTGATCTCTACTCCCCCATTGATCATTTCCCTTTCCCCATCCTTGATAATCACAATTTCTCCAACCTTAATTCTCATCATTTGGGTGCCAAGGGCCTTGATTAGCACCTGATACCCAGGGAGAGAACCCCCTACTTGACCTTCCATGTATTGACACTCCTCCTCATATCCTAGTGGTGAAGTGTTATCATCAAATTGAGAATGACCTTGGGCACCTACAACATTCACACTATTTGCACCAACTCCCATCACATATTTCGTCATCAACTCTAGCTGGGTCATCATCATAGAAAGATCTTCATCTCTAGCATCATCCCTTTTCCTTATCTCAATATTTATAAGGTTGGGGGCAACACCACTAGAAGATACCTCTGCTTCTCTAGTATGCCATACTCGATTAGTCTTAGTCATTTTGTCAAGAAGTGTCTTGGCCACTCCATAGGGCTGATCCATGATGGATTCCCCACAAAATTATTTGCCACAGACTTGTTGATAGAATCCAATGAATGATAGAAGCTCTAAAGAAGAACCCCATCGGGCAACCCATGGTTTGGGCAAAAGGCAATTATGTTCTTAAACCTCAACCATGCTTCATGGAGTTGTTCCCTCGCAAGTTGTCGGAAGTTGGTAATGTCATTCGTCAACTGTAGCATCCTCAAGGGAGGGAAGAACCTATCAAAAAATGCTTCCGTAAGCTCATACCAAGAGCTAATAGACCAAGGAGGAAACTCTTCCAACCACGCGGTGGCTTCCCCTATCAGTGAAAATGGGAAGAGCCTCAATCTGATCAACTTGTGGATTATATTTGCAATGTTGAAGGGTTGGCAAATCTTAAGAAAATTTCAGAGATGCCTATTTGCGTCCTCACTTGGCATTCCTCTGAATATTTCCTTCATTTGGAGTAAGTGCAGCATTGTACTCATCATATGAAATATTGCATTCCCTACCTTAGGAGGCAGATGAATGGTAGCCGCTACATTAGGCATAACAGGATCATCATCCTCATGATCCATATGCCCATCCACCAAACCTTCTCCTTCTTGTCAGTGTTGACTCATATCAAGATCAACCTAGATGGCACCAATCACAAGGGTAAATTGAAACCAACCAAGAACAACAAATCAATTCAAAATTACAAACAACTAAAGGCTATCAAACTCTATTCCTTGGCAATGACGCCATTCTTGATAACATCTGAATTCAGTCCTCTTAACAAAAGAGGGTAAATGGTCATTAGAAAAACAAATATACCCGACGATTTTCAGGGTCAAATCCCATAGGGAATAATATTTGATCACGCAAGAGTTATCTATTAGATTGAAGTAACTTGCATCAATGTCTCAAAAATAATAAAGTAGAAATTAGGGAAATCACAACTTGTTAATTGAAATACAAATTCTCACACGAGAATAGGGACAAAGCGTGGAAAATACCAAAGGAGAGGACACTAGGGGTGTGATAATAATGAGGCATCATTGGATTTTGATTGCTAACATATTCTACCATTACTCAATAGTATAATTAGTTGTGGATGAGGTGGCACCCGATGTTTTTCAACTAATTAGGTACCTTATACCTCGGGTTTTCTCAAACCCCAAAGTCCTTTTCACAAAAACCACATCAACTTGTGTAAGAATCAACTATTTCTATCCTTGATTCTCAATGGGTGTGTGACAATGGGTTTTTGCTATCTCTAGCCCAACCCCACATGATCAATATCTAATTACCCACTAAGTTTCATCACCCATACTCTAAATCCCTTTTCAATCAAAGTTATATTAAGTAAATACAACCCACATTTGCAACTAGAGTATTTAGATTAAAACTCAAATGAAACACTAAAATTATACCAATTGAGTAAATCTAAGATCAATTAAATGATACCCAATCCAAATCAACCCCAATCACTCGCACAACCCTAGCAAGAAATTTAGCTACTCATGTAAGTAGAAGAAGTTTGCATTAAGTAATAATTCAATATCCATTCAACAAAATGAGTAAGAAAATTCAAGCACAAGGTTCTGGTCTCTCCAATGGAGTTTCTATACCTTTTCAAGGAAGAAGATAAAGATTTCTCTCTCTACAATTCAATTCTCCAACTTTTGTCTACTTTCTATTAAATTTTCTCTATAATGGAAAAATGATGTGGAAAATAGAAGGTTAAGTTCTCCTTTAAAAAATGTACAAAAGTAGGGTACAAAATGTTCCTCTTTTTCTAGATAGGACGTTTCTGCCATTTTCTGAAAGACCTCACTTACGAATCACGAACCGTTCACTAGTGCTGATCCGCATTCCATCGATCTGTCACATCTTGTGGCCAGTGGGTTTTGGATTAATTCGGTGTTGGCACCAGCAGTTCGCTGGTGCTAATCCGTGGTTAACTGGTAGCCATTCTTATTTAACACAGTAGGTATCTGCGATTAGCCGGTGTTTCATCGGTGGAGCACTGATCCTCTTCTCAATTTTCATGCTTTTTGCTCAATTTCATGGTTTCATTACTCAAGTTAAATACCTACAAAGATCAAGGAGAAAGGTCATAAAACCCACCTAAATGATTTGAAAACTTAACAAAAACTCATGTCTAAGAGCCTAATGAGTTGGTAAATTATGAATTCATCAATCATCAGTCCACTTTGCCTTTTTCAGCAGCTCAGCCATCATGCTCTCTAACTTTGAGGGCTCAGAATTGCCCTCTCAAGCCTTAGAGACATAAAGGCCTATGCGGTCATTTATGTGACCATCATTCTTCCTCCGAACCTTCCCGCTCTCGACCTTTACTCCTATCCCTGTAACCATTCCTTTTGTAATTGTCTCGGTGCTGGCTTTGACCTTGATTTTCAGAGCCTTGGTGCCAAGTGTCTTGACCATACCCTTGAGCATTAGCCCAAAAACCTGCCATCTGGTTATCCAAGAAGTTTGCCTACTTCTCGAAATCTGAGTGCTCGAACTGTTATTCCTGACCTTGTGTTCCCACTGTGTTTACCTTCTGTGCTCCGGACCCCTTGATATGTTTTTTGAATAGGTATATAGATATTCTCATGTGAGAGAATTCTTGATCACGCTCCTCCTCTTTCCTACGCTGCTCCATAGTCATTTCTATAGCATATGTACCCGTTGCTATCTCCGTCTCTTTGGTATGCTAAGCTCTATTTTTCTTGGTCACTCGGTCAAGTATGGTGGGTGCTTCCTCCGACGAGTGACTCATCAATGCTCCACCTGCCACCGTATCTACTACAACCGTTGTGCAATTGTTAAGACATTTGTAAAAGATTTCCAACAAGCTTTAATTAGAAATTTGGTGATTCGGGCACTTGGTCAGCTTCTCCTTGAACCTAAGCCATGTCTCATGCAGAGCCTCTATTTTAAGTTGCCGAAAGTTGTAGATCTCATCTTTGAGTTATAGCATCCTAGAAGGTGGAAAGAACCTCTACAGAAAGGCATGTTTCAGCTCTGTCCAATTGGTGATGGATTCATTTGGAAACTCCAACAACCAAAGAGTAGCCTCACTAGATAGGGAGAATGGAAAGAGCCTTAGTCTAATAGCATCCTGGCTCACTCCCGTAATCCTGCAACCCTTGCAAATACCCATGAAGATCATCAGGTGTAGATTTGCATCATCAGCTGCATTACCATATAACACACCATTCATATTAAGTAACTGAATCATTGTGCTCATGATATCGAATTTTGCCACAGCAGGAAAAGGTGGGGGTACAATAGCTCCTGTTGACCCAGCTTCATCAATATACGGGTCCTCATCATCAAAGTGAGGAGCATATCTATGGAACTGGTGTTGATCACGGCCTCTGTTCCACTTTCTATTCCGGCCAACATTGTCAACCTCTTCTTTGACATCATCTGCCTCTTGAAGAGTAGCTTGCCGGGCTAACTTAGCCTGATGGGCCTCATTAGCTGACCGCGCTTTAGTGGTCAACCAAGCCTCTATCTGTTCAAGGATCTCCAAACCGACCATTTTCTCTAGTGTTCTTTCAAGCTCTTGATCAATTGGTACTTGGGGGTTTCTGCTACTCTGCGTACTTGGCATTCACCAAGTGGCCAACTGTGTATAAACAAAAAGAAAAAAAATAAATGAGGAAATAATGACTAAAAGTTAAATAAAAGCAATTAATCTAATCATAAGTCGTATTCCCCGGCAATAACGTCATTTTTAATAACGCTGCAATTACACCCTTGAAGAAGTATAATACGGACGTTATCAATAAAGAATCCAACTAAGGTTGGAGTCGATCCCACAATGAATATGGTCAAGATATAGACTAATGCTAGTGTTCTAACTTTTAGTTCAATTATTTCGTAAAGGAGGGATTTTAAATCATGTAACGGTATTTTAAAATGGAGTTGTAATCACAGCTATGCAGTCAAATAGGAAAGTGATCCCCATGGCTTCCTAACTAGGTCAGATTGTTACACTCATGATATATCCCAATACTTAGCCTGGAGAAGTGATAAATTATGCTCATCTAAAGGACTGATTCATCCCTATTAGATGCTCATCTTATAAGCGATTTCACTTTAACCTTTATCAATAGTTTCAAACTAACTTCCTGCGACATCAACACAAGCTATTCAATGAAACTCAATTTCAAGGCTTGGTTGTTCTTTTATTTTCCTAATATCTACTTCTCTAGGTTCAAGCAACAAGAGAATTCGGGCTAATCCTAATGTTGCACATTGTTAAGAAACATTAAACATGAAGAAAATAACAATACAAGCATACATATTAGTTTAGAATCACTCTATGTTAACCCTAGTTTGTTATTCCACCATGGTTCCCATAACCTTAGTTATGGAGAGTTTAGCTATTCATAATTGAAAGAATAAAATCAGATTCTATGGAAGAAAACATAATTGAAGACTTATAAAATTAATGAAAGAAGAACCCAAGAATCCGTAGCACAATTACTTGTCAAAAATCCAAGAAAAATGATGAATTATGTCCAAGTATTCGAGTATTTTCTCTCCAAGAACATAGGAAACCCAAAAACTATGAATACAAGTCAATAGTATTGGTCTCTCTAAAAGAAATTAACCTAAAAGTATTTATACAATTAATGAAAATAGTTTCTAATTTAACAAGGAAACTACTACCGCCTCGTCCTATGAGTCATTGCGTGATGCTATGAGTCGTGGCTTCTGTTTGTGGTATGAAATGCAACATCTGAATCTGTCAAGACGTGGAGGTTGGTATGACTCGTACAATGCCACTATGAGTCGTAAGTGCCCGTCGTGGTCTAGACTCTGAAATCTGGCATCCTCTGAATCTTACCATGTGTCCTTGGTACTGTTCATACCTTGGTGTATGACTTATGGAATTTTCATGTACCTTGGGATCTGCCAGTTGACATGTTCTCTGAAGTTTATCACCACTCCTTGGTACGACTCATATGTTGTCATCACGATTTGTGTCTTCCACCTGTACCAGGAGCTTCTACAAATGCACATCCTCTATAATTTTTCACTACTCCTTGGTATGGCTTGTACCATGACTCGTACTTTTCCCTAGCACTTGTGAAATTTATTTGAAGTTTCAGCTACGGGTGCTAGGAATGGCTCGTACCCGAATGGTATGGCTTGTATTGATACCTGCAACTTGTCAATTTTCTGCTATGTTTCATCTCCTTTTCCACATTCCAAGTGTCGGACCTGATTTCCCTGAAAACAAGGTAAAAACACCTCATATCTGCATAAACAAACACAAGTACAAGCATATTTCCTATATTTTAAGTGTCGAAAGTGTTGTAAATCCTCGACACATCAGGTAGTCATCTTTTCAATAGACGAATCACATTTTTACACACTTTTGATCTACAATGACAAACTGCCCCCACTATTTAAACATAAATGACGGTACAAAAGATAGACCATTTTTTGAGATGTGGTCTACATAATTGACTGTGTCCTAAGTTCACCTTAACCAAATCACTATTTACCTAGCTTTCTATAGACGGGGCAAATAATGGTCCATATTTTCAATGTGTGGTCCATTCCTACACCCATCAATAGGAAACAAAAGCTCCTTCTATGCTTGATATATTTTTATCCACCATTTCAAGTTCAAACCTATATCTATCAACACACATTAGTCCCAAACTCTTGGGTTTCTTCCCAAGAATCGCTTGATTTAACATTGCGAAACGGCTTGGATACTATACGTGGTGTAGTATCCCCTTGGTTGCCTCCCATGAAGCACTTGATTTAACATTATGGCATGATGCATGATTGATAATGCTCAAACCATACCTCCTACCGAAGTATGAAGCGGACATTGTCAATAAAGAACCCAACTAGAGGTTGGGGTCAAACCCACAGGGAATATGTAAGAGCTAGACTAAATCCGGTAAATAAACTTGTTAGGTAGTTACTCCAAATTTGGGGTTCTAAAGAAAACAATAATTAAAAACACAGTTAAAACTTTGTTTGAAATCAAGAATAAAAATAACTAGGGTTTTGTGTTCCCCATGGGTTCATAACTGCTTTGGGTATACATACATGATCACCACCAATGCTTACTTGTAGAACTGATAACTTAGGTTCTTTAAAACAACTAGTTCGTCCTTATTGAGTGACTATACTCAATCACCGGGTCAGGACTCATGAGCGATTGCAAATTAACCATTATCAATATATCCCAAATTTAACTATCCTGCAACCGCAACTCAAGTTAATACAATGATCATCAAGATCAAGGCTTTGTTGTAACTCTCTTTTTCTAATCTCTACCTCTCTAGACTCAAGCAAGTAAAGAATTCAGGAATTTCCTAATGTTGTACATCATTAAGAAACGTTTAAGTAGGAAGAGAATACAATACAAGTGTTTTGCATTGGTTTTGAATCACTTTTATGTAACCCTAGCATGTTAATCCATCATGGTTATCATAACCCTACCTATGGAGGTTTTAGCCTCTCATTGTTGCAAGATTGTGATTTGCATTCATAATTAGAAACATAAATCAATACTTATAATTATGGGTGAGAGACAAACTTCTTTGTATAAATCAACAAAAATCCTCAAGAACAAAATATGAAGATCAAGAAAAAGTCAAGAAAAGGTTGATCACAAGTCTAACAACTCAATTCTCATGGCTAATTCTCTCTAACTCTATTTCTAATCGTCTCTAATCACTCCTAATCGCCTCTATTATGAAAATAAAACGTAAAACATATTTATACATATATAAAAATCCTTTTCCTAGGCTAACAAGGTGAATTTCCATAACTGAAAATGCCTGCATCACGACCTTTCCTGCGACCCATATTAGGTAGGTACGGGTCAAACCTGCTTCCCGTATGTTATTGGCTGGCTGAAATTTGGCTAAGTGTTGGACCTTGGTACAACTCGTATATGCTTCCTATGAGTCGTAGTGTGCTTCCGTGGGCTTGAATCTGAGACTTTAAAATTTTTCTGAAGTTCTTCACGAGTGCTATGGTTCGACTCATAACTTGATGCCAAGACTCGTACTGTCCATCCATATCAGGAGTCAGCCTCTTGTGCAAATCTTCTGAATCTTTCCACGACTTCTTCACTATTGCCTGTACAAGCTTTTTACAGCTCATACTGAGAGTCGTATGATGCACTCTTCATCCTTAGTCTTATGAAACTTCTCATGACCTACTGTATGGCTCGTGGTACCTTCCTACAGCTCGTACTATGGGCTGTGAGTTAAGCCTATTTTCTGCACTTTCAGGCTATCTTTTGCACATTTTTTCTCCAACACCTATTTATCCTATAACCAAAGAAAAAGTGCCTTATATCCATATAAACATACCTAAGTCCATGCTATTTTCTTAGTTTTGAGCGTTGAAAATGCTGTAAACTCATAGTACAACAATGTTACCTAAAACAACACAAGGATGAGTCATCTTTAAGACAGGACTTCCTCATCCATTTCCTTCCTTTGGAACCATAGATATATTTCTTCACACATTTGTGTTCTACCTCCTTCTTCTTGGATGTCCCCTTGGCTCCATGGTTGGCTTGCCCTTTTTCATCATTGGCCTTCTCAACTTCTTTAGCAACCACAGTTATGCTCTCGCAGCTATTAGGCATCTCATGCCCTCTTTCGGCCTTGAATGTCATGGACTCATCATTGACTCAGAACATGATTTATGCTTTTTCGAGTCTATCAAAGCTCTACCAGTGGCAAGAAAAGGTCGACTGAGAATGATAGGTATGTTCATATCCACGACATAATCTAAAACAACAAAGTTGGTTGGAAGTATAAAGTTTCCAACCATTACCAACACATCCTATGCCACCCCGTCCGACTTCTTCATTGACTTGTCAGCCATTTAAAGCCGAATAGAGATGGGCTTCATCATAGTCAGCCAAGAAAATTTGCGGATGGCATCAAATTAATGCTTTTCCTATTATGACATAAAGCTCACAAACAATAATAGCGCTTGATCTTGCATGGAATGGTAGATCTCTAGTGTCTCCCTTTTTCTCCATATGTATGCTAATGATGATGGAACTAACTCGGTGGGTTATTAGGATCACTTCTTCCTCAATTGGCCTCTTATTTGTGAGAAACTCTTTCAAATACATGGCGAATTTTGACATCTCTTTGAGAGCATCAATGAATGGCACCCGCAAAGTCGCTTCTTTCAACCATTCAATGTGGTTTTCAATTGAAGCATCTAGAGTTTGTTTGGCTAGCTCTGAGGAAAGGGAGGAGGAGGTGTAGGATAAGATTTTGCAATGTCAGGTGAACTCCCCTTTGCCTTCTCCTTCTTGTTGGATCTCACCGCTGCTTCATCAACCAACACATCACCCAGTGGCTTCATTAGTCCCTCATTGTCAACAATGAAATCCCCCCAACACCTTTAGCTACATCACCACCACAAATAGCATAAAAAACAGATTGCACAATTTTTCCACTTATAGTGACAATAGCCATATAATGAGCATTAGAGCTACTTTCACTACCCTTAGAATTTGTCACTGTGTCATTGGGAAGTTGACCCTTCTTTTTTGGATTGTGATATCTAGAGAGGTCTCTCATTTGTTGCTCCATTTCTTAATAGAGGCTATATGGGAGCTAAAAACTTTAGTTAGACTTTTAAAACAAGCACCGAATCTCTCTTGATTTTAGAGCACTTCTCTAACATGCCCTTAATTTTGGAAACCCCTTCATCTTGTGTTGCACCGACTCTCCGATTACGAGAACTAGATGACGATTCTCTTGGAGGCTCATAAGGATTAGCATTTTGATTCCCAAAATTTTCATCTTGCCAATTTTGGCTCAAGCCACCATACTTGCTCCTAGCATAATAGTGACATTGACCTTGTTGTTGAGATATCCATTGAATTTCGTAATTGGACTGTGAATGAATTTGATTTTGTTGATAATGTAGTCTTGGATAACCACATGGTGCATTTCTAGAGTTAGCATCCACAAAATGTGCCGATGATTGATCTTGAATTGATTGACCATGGTATGGAAGAGGATCTGTGTGAGCATAACGAAGCAGCACCCCTGGTACTTCTTCAACTGCATGAATTTTGTTTACTTCATTCCAGGTCAATCTCTCGATCAACAAAGGAATGTTGGTGGCTGATGAGTTGGTAAGTTACCAACTCATTAGGTTCTTAAACGTGAGTTTTTATTTAGTTTTCAAGTTATTTAAGTGGATTTTATGCCTTTTCTCTTTGATCTTTGCAGGTACTTAGCTTTTGTAGAGCAAGCATGAAATTGAACAAAACACATGAAATTTGAGATGAAATTTAATGAGTTGGCATTTGAAGGAAAGGAGATAAATATAATGGAAGATTTGAACTCAAAAAGAGGTGTTAAGGACATGCTATGAAATGGTGAAACACGTATCTGGATGTGCGAAACATGGATGAAATGAGTTTGTCACTGCCCAGCTGGAACTTGGAAGCGGCGGTCGTAGGTTAGCAGTGGTGAACCGTCGGTTCCTTCTTCCAGTTCACTATTTTCCCATCGGCGAAGCAGCAGTTTTTCGCGGCTTGGCACCAGCGAAACGCCGGTGCTTCGCTAGTGAGGTCATCCAAAGAAGGGTAAAAAGGTCTGGATAGGGTCCCAAAGCACCTGGAAGCCGTAAGGGCACTTGTGAAAAGTCTTACACAAGAAAATACAGATATTTGCATCACCGTCATCGTACACCATTCATTCATTATTCATTCATTTTCTCTTCCACCCATCCATAGAAGTAGAACTTGCTTTTCTTTTTCTTTTTTGTTTAACCATTTTGGGGGAATTCCACCCTTATTGTAAGACCCTATGAAGCAAATTTGTGAAGAAATATGATGAATTTTGAGGGGAATCCTCTTGGTATATTCTCTCTCTCTCTCTCTCTCTAAAATATGCATAATTAATTTCCTAGCTAGGTGTCTCTACATGATGGGTTTGTTAAATTGAATGGGTATTGATTAATTGCTCTTGGATTCTTATTGCAATTATAGATCTATTATTTTCAACAAACATTAATTGTGAAAATTGATGGTTGCATACACGAAATTTTCTTAGCTTTTCTTTCTTTTGCTTGAGAGGGAAAGGTGAGAAGATAATAGTAAGGATTTGGAATATTGGTGTGTGGGGTTAAGATAGAGATATTCAAAACCCACATTTTCACTACATCAAAGGTTAAGGCTAGAGGTAGCTTAATCCCTCCTCAAGCTTTTTGTGTTTGATAATTTGAATATTGGCCTTGGGGTTTGAGAAAACCAAGGCATAAACATTATTATGGTTGAAAAATGAGAAAAATGTGATTATTCCACTGCTATCTATGCTAAATTTGAATCTAAGGCAATGAAGTAAATCCCATTTTAGTTGTTAACCCATCAATAGAACACCCCTAGCCATCTCACTTGAGATTGCAACAATGGAATCCTCCCCCCCACTTAGTATTAATTTGAATTTGATGTTATTTTCCTTTTCCCTCAATTTTACATTTCAAATGTTGCACAACAATGCATTCTAGATTGAATATGTTTATAACATTTGGATTATCAACTAAATTCTTTATGGTATGTTACCTCGACACCCGTTGGGTATATTTTTTTTGTCAATGATCGTTTACACTCTCTCGTCACGAGGAGTGAATTTGGATGTTATCAGTGGCCATCATATGATCTCTCTTAGTTCTCCTTCATCAAATTGGTTAATGAGGGAGTATCAATATTCACTCCACCACTTTGATCACCAGCATGCCATGCATGATTGTGTTTTGGAATTTAGTCAAGAATGATGGCAATATTGTTATATGTTTTGACCATAAAATATCTCCTAGCCACATTGTTAGCTATTGATTGAGTTAAAATATCCATCCTAGTGTAAATTCTTAAGGTAAAATGTGATTGGGGAACCTATGCTTAGGTGCTCTCAATACATACTACTTGAAGTGTTCACATGCCTCAAATAGTTATTCTCCCAGAAGCTACCTGAAATAGAAAATGTTATCCCTTTGTGCAGCTTTCCCTCTCCGCAGGAACCATTTGTTTAAGAAAATGTTAACAACTCTGTCGACGTGTAATACCCCAAAAATCCCTAAGATCAGACCCGGGGTTGAAGTGTATAAAATTAAAAAAATTGTGCCAGTTCACAGAATGACTCGTCGGATGACTCCTCAGGTCACTCGATGAATCATTCAGTGGCTCGTTAAGTCATGCCAGGCTTGTAAGGAATCATTGTCAGGGGGTTAGCATGGATTGTATAACGACTCATCGTTTGACTCAACGAGTCGATAGTGTGCCCATTATGTGATGAAGAAATTTTAGATCAAGAAACTTAATGAGTTAAGGAACTAGTCGTGGTCACATCACGACTCGTCAAGTGGGTGGTTATCAGGATGGCTAAGATTGAAGGATGAGATTTCCACTGGTGGCAACAAAAGAAAATATCGAGTCGTCGAACCTATTAATGACTATTCATGTCAGTATCCAGTTGAAGCAGTTCAGTAAGAGTGGAATTTGTCCAGTGTTGATGTGAGTTGCATGACGAGTCGTTCAGTTTGGTAACGACTCGTCCAGTCCCTCATTGGGACTAGAAGTGGCAGTTTTTCTGCGGAATTAGTAAAGATATTTTCATAATTTCTAAACTCCTAAGCGCTACACTACTTCATTTTAAGCTCTGTTAGAAGGGTTTTAAGAGGGTTTAGCCTATACTAACCCATTGCTTTCCCATGAATGCAAGTTTAGAGGATCCCATAGGAGATCAAGCCTAGAATTCTTCAAGTTCTTCCCTAAATATCTTGGGAATTCAAGGAAGGGTGTAAATTTAGCTTGCCCAGGTATGTAGAGCCATGAATGAGAGTTTTCTTTCACTCTTATATCCAAATTTCTCCTCAAGTTCATGAATTCAAGTGTTTGATCTGATGTTGTTTTAACTCAAGTTTATGAAATTCTTTATAATTTATTTGTGGGTCAATTCCCTTCATATTTCAAATGATGTTTTAAGATTCATGGGAAGATTTTATGTACACATTAATTATAAATTCACGATTTCAATTTTTAGAAAAATTATGCCTAATTATGCAAGTTTCATAAAAAGTAAAGTATATGATCCATGATTTCAAGTATGATGAGATATCTAGCATGATTAGATATTTATAAATTACCCATGTATGAATTTATGATTTTTACTTATGAAGTCTATTTCAAGTATGCATGATTTAAAGAATTGGGCAAGCCGACACAAGTTAAGAATGTTTCATGATTTAGCCAAGGCTAATAAGATCAACTTATCATATGTTTTGGAGTCAAGACTCCCACTACAACTTATGAAATGTTTTGGAGTCAAGACTCCTATGATCATATTTCAAACTATGCATGCAATTACATTATCAGCGTCGTTGAGAAATGATGGTTTTAGCTTCATTGGAAAATGATGGAGAACACTTTGAATATTTTTAGGAGTAGTGTCTAGCACCAAGTAGGCTTGGGGTGCCAAGGTTCCCCGATCTCAAAACTATGCACCAAGATAGGTTTATATATTTACATTGGGACCTCCCTTGTGAGTTTTCCCCACCCCCGAAGGGCCTTCAGCTTGATATCGATATCATGATAGTGCCCTTAGTCCTGACAAGGCTTTGGATGGCTCTGCCCACTTGAGTGTAATTTTTGGGATCACGTAAGCTCTATCGTGATAGTTTTGATTATATGACGAGTCTCCCATTGTTACTATGATTTCAGTTATGCATGTTTATCAGTTAAGATATTATGTTTTCAACAGGTTTGACTCACTGATCAGGTTATCAATTTTACTTAAAAATCTCAATTTCAGCTTTGGGTTATTCAATTCATTTATGAGATCTAGTTTATGTCTATTTATGTTTACAGATATCAACATGAGCCTTTACTCTTAGAATCTTATGATGATATGATTTATGATATGCCTGATTTCAGTTTTTACTTACTCAAATTATTTTATTTACCCTGCATACTCAGTATATTCCAAGTACTGAAACGCATACTCTATGATATATCATTTCATGATACAGGTTTAGACATTCAATCTCAGTCTCCTAGTTAGCCAGTCTTTCGAGTTTATCTCCGTGCTATTATTGGTGAGTGCTCATCCTTCAAGGACCTTCAGTTAGTTGAGTTATGTTGTTATTCAGTTTAAGATTTCTAGTGAGCTAGTTGGGGTGTTGTCCCATTAGCTCGTCAGTATGTTCGGGGTTTTCTAGGCATAGACCTGTGTAATCAGCTTAGGATTCTATATTGTGATGTTTCCGTTGGATAAACATTTGTTGTTTAGATTTTTGCTATTTCAGAATTTAGTTATCAGCTTTTTTTATGATCTTTAGTTATCATGTTCATACCATGGGCTGACTTGGGCCATTTATGGTTCTAGGTTTCGTGTCTCGATCCGAGGTCTCAGCTTGGGTCATGACAAACATGGTATCAAAGTATTAAGTTTTGACATGTCCTAGGGTGTCTGAAAACCACGTTAAGAAGAGTTTTTTCATGGGCGTGAAGTACGCCACACTTATGACGAAGTGGCTATGAAACATTTTAGGAAACTTCCCTTCTTTTGTGATCTATGTCATCTGATGAATTATCTCTCTATCCTTCTAACTCGTGCTATACGCGTTTGCAGAATCATGCCTCCACACTGTATGAATTAAAGAAGGAATGGAAATGGAAATGACCATGAGGATGGCAATGGAGATGAGAACCAGCAGGCCCCACTACCCCAGTAGATCCCGTGCAGGACCAGGTTGCCCCTGCTGAGTTTTGGGAAGCAATTCAGATTGCACAATCATTGACCACTCAAGTCAATCAACATGTAGTGGATCATATTCCTCAGAATGGAACATAGTGGCACAGCTAGTTTCTGGGATTTCCTTAGAATGAATCCCCCTGAGTTCCTTGGATCGAGAGTGGAGGAGGATCCACACGAGTTCAAAGTCGAGATCTAGAAGATCACCAAGATTACAGGGGTGATCGGGAAGGAGTGTGTAGACTTAGCCTTCTATTAGATGAAAGGAGTCGCTCATATATGGTATAGGCAGTGGAAGGATATCCAAGGAGTCTGAGCGGGCCCCATTGGTCGGGATGACTTTCTCACTGAATTCTTAGATCGATTCTTTCCCTGCGAGATGAGGGAAATCAAGGCGGTCGAGTTCATTAATCTGAAACAGAACAACATGACTGTCCAGGAGTATGCTATAGAGTTCATCTAGTTGTCCAAGTATGCGCTGGAGATGGTGGCCAACCAGAGGGCTCGAGTGAGTAGATTTGTAATGGAGTAGTGGATTATTTGGTCAAGGACTGCAGGACCGCTATGCTTTATTAGGACATTGACTTCTCCTGATTGGTCTTGTATGCCCATTAGATGGAGGTTGTGCAGATGAGGGAGAGGCAGAGAGAGGCTAAGAGAGCCAGGACAAATAGGTTTCGGTTTCCCAACAGAGGTATGGTGGCGGACATTGTCAGCACTTCCACTATCGACCGTCAGCCCCAATGCCATCATCAACCAGTGTGCCATCCAGGTCTAGGCGCTATCATAAGGGAAAGACATCAAGCTCTCAAGGTCAAAGGAGAAGGTCAGGAGAGCCCAACATTTTAGTTTGTGACAGGTGAGGTAAAAGGCACACCAGTCAGTGCTTAGCAGGCTCAGGGGCATGTTTTGGGTACGGGAAGCCTGGCCATATGCTCAGAGATTGTTCAGTAGCCAGACAGGGCAATGGTAGAGAATATGACCTAGTTACCAGTTCAGTAGCTCCACCAGAATACTCAGCTTAGCAAGGTGCATCCACTAGAGAAGGTGGTCATCAGCGTTAGAACAGGTTTTACGCTCTCGCATCATGATAGGAACAGGAGGTCTCCCTGGATGTGGTCACTGGTATGTTATGAGTATTTCTTCTTGATGTACATGCATTGTTAGATCGAATGGCTACCTTGTCTTTGTGACTCTCTATGTTGCTAGTAGTTTCAGGTTAGTCCCAAAGCCCCATCAGAACCTTTCTCAGTCTCTACTCCAGTCAGTGACTAAATTATAGGCCGACGGTTATATAGAAATTTCCTTGTCACAGTCCTTTAGAAAGTTAACTCAACTAACCTAGCAGAGTTAGACATGACTGATTTTCATGTTATCTTTGGTATTGATTGGTTGCATGCATGTTATGCCTCAATGAATTTTAGAACCCGTACGGTAGAGTTCCAATTTCCGGGTGATCCAGTCCTATAATGGAAGGGTAGTTTTGTTGTGCCTGTAGGTCGCTTCATTTCCTACCTTAAGGCCAAAAAGATGATTTCCAAGGGTTGTGTTTACCATCTAGTTTAGGTTAAGGATGCTACATCTAAGACTCTGACTCTTTAGTCTGTTCCTATATTTTGTGAGTATCCAAAGGTTTTCCTAGATGATCTACCAGAAGTCCCTCCCGAGCGGGGGGATTGACTTTGGTATTGACCTTCTTCTCGATACGTAGCCTATATCTATTCCTTCTTAAAGAATGGTTCTAGCTAAGCTAAAGGAGGTGAATGAGCAGTTGAAGGATCACATAGATAAGGGCTTGTTCAGACCTAGCAAGTCCCTGTGGGGTGCACTAGTTCTCTTTGCTTGAAAAAAGGATGGATCTCTTCGTATGTGCATTGACTATAGGTAGTTGAACAAGGTTACAATCAAGAACAATTATCCCTTTCCCAAGATCAACTTCAGGGTGCCAAGTGTTTCTCAAAGATAGACCTCATGTGCGGTTATCATTAGCTCAAAGTTAGGGAGAGTGACATCCCGAAGACAGCCTTCAGGACTCGATATGGTCACTATAAGTTTGTAGTTATGTATTTTGGACTAATGAATGCTCCTATAGCTTTTATGGATTTGATGAACAGGGTATTCATGCCATACTTAGATATGTTCGTGATTGTCTTCATAAACTACATTCTCATATACTCTCAGAGCGAGGAAGGGCATGTCGCTTACTTGAGGATTGTGCTACAGACTCTCAAGGATCGCCAGCTATTTGCTAAACTTTGCACGTATGGGTTTTAGCTGAACTCAGTTGCATTTTGGGGCCACATGGTGTCAAGAGAGGGTGTGTAGGTGGACTCTCAAAAGATAGAAGTTGTAAAGAGTTATCCTAGACAAGTTAATCTTTCGAATATCAGGAGTTTCTTTAATTTAGCTAGCTACTATGGGAGGTTTGTTGATGAATTTTCACCCATTGTAGCACCATTGACTAAGTTGACCTAGAAGAAAGTTAAATTTCAGTGGTTAGATGCCTATGAGTAGAGTTTTCAATAGTTAAAGACTCGACTCACTTTAGCCCCAATAGAGACCCTCCATGAGGGTAAAAATGGATTTTTTGTGTGTTGTGATGCCTCTACAGTTGGTCTTGGTTGTGTGTAGATGCATATTGGTAAAGCCATTGTATATTCCTCTAGACAACTTAAGACACACGAGAAGAATTATCCGATGCATGACCTAGAATTGGCAGCAGTGGTGTTGCATTGAACATATGGAGACACTACTTGTATGGGTGCATGTAGACTTGTTCACAGACCATAAGAGCCTTCAGTGTGTGTTTTCTCAGAAGGACCTCAATTTGCGACAATGGAGGTGGTTAGAACTTCTTAAGGACTCGACATGAGTGTCCTTATCATCTAGGCAAGGACAACATAGTGGTGGATGCCCTTAGCAGGCTATCCATGGAGAGTGTTTATCATGTGGAGGATGGATGAAAAGAGTTAGAGAAGGATGTCCATAAGCTTTCTCATTTAGGAGTTCTGATAACGCTCAAACTCACACTCCTGATAAAGCATGAAGCGGACGTTGTCAATAAAGAACCCAACAAAGGTTGAGTCGATCCCATAGGGAATATGGTCAAAATATAGAATAACGCAGGTATTTAAGATTTTAGGTATGTTATCTCGAAAAGTGGGGTTTATAAAAGCAATTATAAAACAAGATTGAAAACTGGTTGTTGTTTTATCAAGATTTGCAATTAACTAGGGTAAGTGTTCCCCATGTGTTCATAACTACTTCGTGTTTACACTTGTGATCTATCCCAATGCTTACTTTTAGAACTGATAACTAGGGTTGATCCAAATGACTATACTCAATCACCGAGTTAGGTCTCATGAGCTATTTCAATTCAACCGTTATCAATTTGTTCCAAATTAACTATCCCGCAACCGCAACTCAAGTCTTATAATGGCCCATAAAGATCAAGGCTTTGTTGTAATTCTCTTTTCCTAATCTCTACTTCTCTAGGTTCAAGCAAGTAAAGAACTTCGGGCAAGTCTTAACGTCGCTCTTCTTTAAGAAACATTAAAGATGAAGAGAATATAACACAAGTTAGCATTGGTTTAGAATCACTTTGTGTAATCCTAGCTCATTAATCCACCATGGTTCCCACAACCCTAGTTGTGGAGGTTTTAGCCTTTCATGATTGTAAGATCATGATTAGTATTCATAGACAAACACATTATTGAATACTTACAAAGATGATTGGAAAGAAAACCTACTTGGTTATTGCAAGAATTAATGTTGATAATTCAAGAACGAGGAAGAGATCAAAGGAAGAAAACCTCCAAGACTTGAATTAAAGTTAACAACAATTTGTCTCTCAATGAAAATCTTAATGTTCGATTTTCTGATCTAATGTTCCTACTAAAAATAACCTATAAAGTATTTATACAACTAATTGGAATCCTCTCCTAAGTAAATAGGGAAACTACCAAATACTATCGTCGACTTCACATACGACCCGTACCAAGATTGTGTAGGTCGTACTTTGACTCGTACATTGGTTGTCTTTTGCTGAATCTAGCTAAGTGTTGATTTCTGGTATGACTCGTACCAAGAACCTACAGGTCATACAATCTTTCTGTGGCTTGAACTTGCACTTGCTGACATTCTCTGTTAGCTTCCAAGGATAGCTTGGTACGACTCGTACCTCAATTCCACGATTCGTGACTCCTTCTCATATTAAGAGTTCTACCAGTCATCTCTTTTTCTGTTCTTCTCCATGATCCCTTGGTACGGGTCTTAGGTAGGTCTCATGATTTGTGATTTCTACCCGTACTAGGATACTTAGCCTGTACAAAACCTTTTGGAATTCATTACGACTTCTATGGTACGACCCCTACCAAGATAGTTTGGCTCGTACCATGAGCCGTAAGTTGCCTTTGCCTCATACTTTGGTCTAGGACCTTTGAACGACTCTCAGTACGACTCATACTAGGATGTTACGGCTTGTACTGAGATATGTACAAAGACATTTTTCTGCTTTTTTTTCTCCATATTTTGCACAATTCATCTCCAACATCTATTTTCCTTGAAAACAAAGTAAAAGTGCTTCATATCCATATAAATACACCTAAGCCCATTCTTATTTCTCAGTTTTAAGCATCGAAAGTTCTATAAACATACATCACATTAGCACCCTCAACTTAATACTTTTGCATGTCCTTAGGCAAAGAAAACAAAAACTAAAATTGACGCTTTACTAGAAAGTAAACCTAGAATACCTACAACCAACACAACAAAATTTGCACTATGAACCACAATAGGCTAATGACCCTTTTACCATTCAAACTAAGACAACTATGCATTTATTTAACCATAATCAATAACATAAAGGGATCAAGATATGGCATCCAAATATTAGTAGAGAATTAAGTTATCACCAATGCTATTCACAGAGATAATTGGTAAAATACAACACAAACCAAGTACCTTCACAGCAAATGAAGTCCCCAATACTCCCAGATATATAAAATAATGAACTTGGGACTAAACAAATGGGAATCTCACTCTCCCAAAGAAATTCCAAATATTACATATCGGATACCATAGGCTTGTCGCTTATTTTCTCTACTTCGGCTTTTTGGATAGTTAAGCTAGGATCACTGTAGGACTTTTTTTAGCTTGTAATGTAGGCTTCGGGCTGGGTATGGTAAATATGGAATTAAGTGACTAAACGTCCTTGGTACTACATATTTGTGGCTCCAGTTTACTCTTTTTACCCCATTTTTAACTTTTTCAACTTTTTCCTCCCTTTTCTCCATTTGCATGGAATATGTAGGTGTAGTGTGTTTTTCTTATCTTTGTCATTCTTTTTTTCTTGTATTTTCTTTTCTTTTCATTTTTGTTTTACATCTTTTTTCTTTCTTTTCTTGTCACACCATACCTCATCTTTAACCTTTTTCCTTTCTTTTCCTTTTTTAGCTCCCCACAATCTATGCACCCCTACTATAGCCACCTCAACTTAGGCATTTTGCATGAGTTGAGGTTCACAATGTCCAAGGAGGGATCAAGGTCAAAATAGGTTAATTATAAACAATGGGTAAGGTTAAAGGTTAATCAAAGAAAATGGTTAATATGAGGCTCAAACTCGGGATCAAGGGATTCATCATCATTTGGTAGGGTAATTTATGCTAAAATGGATAAAATCAATAACAACCTATGATCATCTCCTAACCAACTATCTAAAGCCTATGCAAAGACCAACCAGGAAAGTTCTAGATCCTCTACGTAGTATTGAACTAGGTATACATCCTCACTCACTCATTATACTAGTTTGCATTGAATCTACCTATCCAGTTCATGCACGGCTAAGCGACAACTACTAATGCTCATTATTTAAATGCCATACAAAGATCCAAAAAAGTCATCATATGAGTCATAGTAGGAAACCACGAGTGGTAGGAAGACTCGTGAAGCCTGCCCACCTCTTCATTTTTGTTCAATTGTTTAGGTAACCCCATTATCTGTTCTATGTACTCAAACTTCCCCATTTTAGGCTACTAATTTTCATTTTTTATGCATACCTAGTTCACTCCCAACTTAGATCACATCCCATAACTCCGTTTTAGCAATTTTTCAACAACCCAATTTAGTGTTTGAGCATTTTGATTTCCTACCCATTTAATAGAATCAAAAGAGCTACTGATCATCTTCTTCAACCCATTTTTTGTGAGTTTGAGGAATCACATTCGACTATAAGTTCATACAAAGCAAGCTTTTTGCAAATTTAAAATTGGTAACTTACTTTATTTTTAAAGTGTTTGCTTGCTTCAATGATTTTAGTGTAGGAATGCCAATTGTGCCGGGGTAAACTTGCACAGGTTTGAGCTTAAATCATATGGGAAGTAGAGTTACCGGTGTGAATTATTGAGTGAGAATCGTGGGTTTGATAGCTATATTTGTGTGTCAGTGAATGTTGAAGAATTTCAAGTTTAAACAGGTTAGGGCAGATTTTTGAGGAATTCGGGTCGTCGGGTCGCATTCATTAAATAAGCCCATCCCAACATGTTCAACGATTCATAGGTTTTACCTACAGCTCATCCCTTGTACCTATAGTAGAAGACTTAGGAAACCTAGCTAGGGAGCTATGAGTTCATGGTATGACTTATACAACTATGGTACGAACCGTACTACAACCCGTCGGTCATCACTTATCTGAACTTCTATACTTGGTATGGTTTACCATTACAGTAAGTACTATGACCTGTACAATGTAGGTAGGATTTTTAATATCCAACCATAATATAAACTCATGCTTTAGCTCAGTTTCTGCCTTGAACCGTGGACGGTACTACGAGTCGTACAATAGTCATATGACTCGTACTGAAACTCATACTACAACCCTGTGTTGCAATTTTTTCACCCACTTGTTTTTGTTTTACCTGCACACTGAACACACAAAAGTTAAGATACTTGGGTTGCCTCCCAAGAAACGCTTGATTTAAGGTCGTGGCACAACACAAGTGGTCTGGTTATATAGACTTCACCAAACCACCATATGGGTTGCCTCCTAAGAAGTACCTGATTTAACATCGTGGCAAACCATAATACTCTTAGCTACTCAGAATTCATGAAGAAACTAAGAATCATTATCGATTACTGAGACAACCCTAAACTCATTGGGCTGCTTCATTGACCGGTAGACGTTAAAAGTGACCTCCTCCTTATTTAGCCTAAACCTTTGTTGGCCGGCTTCCAAATCTACCAAGGCTGTCCCAATGGCCAGGAATGGTCTTCCCAAGATGATTGTGACCTTAAAATCAACCTCGCAGTCTAGGATTACGAAGTCTATTGGGATGATAAAATGGTCCACCTTGACAAGCACATCAACTAAGATCCCTACTGGCTTTTTAACTGTACGATCTGCCATCAATAGCCGCACTAACGTCGTTGTGGGGGCTCCACGACCCAGCTATTTGAAGACAACTAATGGAATTAGGTTGATGCTTGCACTTAAATAACAAAGTGCCTTCGCAAACTCAAAATCATCAATCATGCACGGAATGGTGAAGGCACCTGGATCCTCCTTCTTTTAAGCAAGGACCCATGAAGCTATGACACTGCAATGATGCAAGTTACCTACCGACTCCTAACTCACAGACCTCTTCTTGGTCACAAGGTCCTTCATAAACATGGCATATCCAAGCATCTGCTCTAATACCTCGACCAATGGTATATTCACTGATAACTGTTTAAGCATAGAGGAATTTCAAAACCTACCATCTTCTGCCTTATTCTTCATCATTTGAGGGAATGGTGGTGGTGGTCGACGGATATCCTTAAATCCTTATAAAGTTTTGCACCCCCTTGCTTCTTAACATTATCAACTTCAGACTTTTTTGCCCCAACTGGAGTCTCAGTCAACTCAGCCTCACCTGTGAGCTCATGCTCAGCAACCTCCTCTTCCCCACCAAGCTCAATCTCCATTTGTCTTTCCATCTCAACTACATCTGGCAGAGGAGAGTCAACTTTGGTCTTTTCACTCCTAGTCATCATAGCCACACAGTGACTATCATTCTTTTGATTCTACACTGTGTTTCTAGGAAGTGTTCCCTTCTATCTCTAGTTTAGGGATGCCGACATCTGTCCAAGAAGTTGCTCAATCTGTTTATCACAGTTGCATGCTATTAAACTTTCTGATTCATACCTGATATATTCGCTCGAATGTCCCTAAGCTGAGCATCTGTGGATTTTACTTGTTCGAGCATCTCAGCCATCATGTTCTCCAATCTTGAGGGTCAAGTCTCACCCTCACGTTCATTAGGAGGAACATACAAACCTGTGCAGTCATTGCAATAACCATCATTCTTTCTCCCTTCTCTTTCTCACTCATGACCTCAGCTCCTATCCCTATACCCATTTTAGTTGTAGTTGTCCCGATACTAGTTCCGACCTTGATTTCTGGAATCTTGGTGCCAAGTGTCCTGTCTAGACCCTTGAGCGTTGGCCCAAAAATTCACCACTTGGTAGTCTAAGAATTTTGCCTCCTTCTCGAAATTTAAATGTTCTTGCCCTAGTTTTTGTCCCTGAGCCCCAACTACATTCACCATTCTAGCAGCAAAGCCCATAATATGCTTCGTGAGAAGGTCTAATGATATCCGCATATCAGCTAATTCCTAATCACGGTCCTCCTTTTTGCGTTGATTTGTAGTCATACCAATAGCATATGTACCTGTAGCTGCTTCCACTTCCCTGGTGTGCTAGGCCCTATTATTCTTAGTCACTCTATGCAAAATGATGGAAGCTTGCTCCCACGTGTCACTTATCAATGCTCCTTCCGCCACCGTATCTACTAAAACTTTTGTGCTGTTATTCAAGGACTTGTAAAAAATCTCCAACAAGCTGTCATTTGGAATTTTATGGTTCGGGCACTTGGTCAACTTCTTTTTAAATCTTAACCAGGTTTCATGAAGTGCCTCCATCTCAGTTGTTGGAAGTTATAGATCCCATCCTTAAGTTGTAGCATCCTGGAGGGTGGGAAGAACCTTTCTAGGAAACCCTATTTAAGCTCCCTCTAGTTGGTAATGGAGTCATTGGGCAACTCCAATAACCATAGAGTGGCCTCTCCAGAAAGAGAGAAGTGGAAGAGTCTTAACATTATTGCATCCTGACTTAAACCGGGCAACCTATACACCTTGCGTATTCCGACGAAGTTCATCAAGTGCAGGTTAGCATCAACAGCTGCATGATCACTATTCCTTTCGTATTCAGCATCTTTATCATGATTCTAGTGATGTCAAACTTTTCCATAGCAGGCAAAGGTCATGGTGTGATAGCTCCAGTAGACCTATCTTCATTAATATCCGATTATCCTTATCAAAGAACTAGGGAGCATATCTCTAGTCTCTATTGCCCCTTCCATGGCGACCAGCTTTCACAACTTCATCTCAAGCATCCTCAGCTTCCTAGATTGTAGCTTGTTGAGCTAGCTCAGCTTGTCTAGCTTCTTCAACAAGATGGGACTCTCTTTGCGCAGGGTTCTCCCTTCTATGCAGTGTTCACTTTGGTTAAATATCAAGAGGAATCAGGGGGTATTCACTCCATCGAGTACTTGGCATTCACAAAGATACAACCCGTAGGTGTAAAAAACAAAAAGAAAACATAAATGAGGAAATAACAACTAAAAGTTAAACACAAGCAATTAATCTAATCTTAAGTCGTATATCTCGGCAACGACGCCGCTTTTTGATAGCGCTCAAACTCACACTCCTGATAAAGCATGAAGCGGGCATCGTCAATAAAGATCCCAATAAAGGTTGGGGTCGATCCCACAGGGAATATGGTCAAGATATAGAATAACGCAGGTAATTAAACTTTTAGGTATGTTATCTCCAAAAGGGAGTTTATAAAAGCAATTATAAAACAAGATTGAAAGTTGGTTGTTGTTTATCAAGATTTGCAGTTAACTAGGGTAAGTAATCTCCATGGGTTCATAACTACTTCGGGTATACACTTGTGATCTATCCCAATTCTTACTTGTACAACTGATAACTAGGGTTCATCCAAGTGATTGGTTCGTCCTTATTGGATGACTATACTCAGTCACCGTGTTAGGCCTCATGACCGATTTCAATTCAAATGTTATTAATTTGTTCCAAATTAACTATCATGCAACCACAACTCAAGTCATACAATAAACCATAATGATCAAGGCTTTGTCGTAATTCTCTTTTCCTAATCTCTACATCTCTAGGTTCAAGCAAGTAAAGAATTCGAGCAAGTATTAACATTGTGCTTCGTTAAGAAATATTAAAGATGACGAGAATACAATACAAGTGTTTAGCATTAGTTTAGAATCACTTTTTGTAATCCTAGTTCATTCATCCAGCATGGTCCCACAACCTTAGTTATTGAGGTTTTATCCTCTCATGATTGCAAGATCGTTATTAGCATTCATGGAAAAACACATAATTGAATACTTAGAAAGATGATTGAAAAGAAAACCTGCTTTATTATTGCAAGAATTGATGTTGAATAATTCAAGAACAAGGAAGAGATCAAAGCAAGAAAATCTCCAAGACTTGAATTAAAGTTAACAACAACTTTTCTCTCAATGAAACACTTAATGTTCGACTTTCTGATCTACTATTCCTACTGAAAATAACCTAAAAAGTATTTATATAAATAATTGGAACCCTCTCCTATGTAAACAGGGAAACTACAAAAAATATCGTCTCCTTCACATACGACCCGTAACAGGATTGTACGTGTCCTACCTTGACTCGTACATATGCTGGCTTCTACTGAATCTGGCTAAGTTTTGTTTTCTGGTACGACTCATACCAAGAATCTATGAATTATACATTATTCTCAAAGCTTGAACTTCCACTTGCCGATTGATAATGTCCAAACTACACTCTTCTTTATGAAGGAGTGTAAACGGTCATTGTACCAAAAAAATAACATGACGCATGTCGGGATCGAATCTCACAAGGAATGTCAGCTAATCACACAATAGTCATCCATTAAATTGAACCAATTCACATCAATGTTGCAAGACAAATTAAGAAAATTGGGGGAATCACGAATTATAAAAAAATTTATGGAATTGCATACCAAAAACAAGGGAAACATATAGAAAAGTTCAATGGAGAGACTACTAAGGATGTGATATTTTTAAGGCCTTCAATGTGTTGGAATTGTTAATTGCTCCTACGTTTACTCAACAGTATGATAAGTTGCAGATTAGGCATATCTTAAGTTTCTCAACCAATTAGATGTCTTATACCTCGAGATTTCTCAAATCCCCAGGTTCCTCTTCAGAAATACCACATCAACTGGGTATGGATTCACTATTTCTAGCTCCAATCCTAAATGGATGTGTAATAATGGGTTTTGGCTATCTCTAGACGAACACCATATAATTACCACCCAAATACCCATTAGTGTTTCCTCACCCATATTTTAATTTCCTTTTTCAAGAAAAATGAAAAAAAAGCAAACACAACCCACATTTGCAACTATGAGTTTTCAACTTAAAATTCATAGGAAACACTAAAATCATACTAATTGAGTAAATCTAAGATCAAATACACAATGCCCAACCCAAATCAACCCCAATCATTCACACACCCCTAGAAAAGAATTTAGCAACTCATATAAGTAAAGTAAGACATTTTATTAATAAAAAATTCAATATCCATTCACAAACTTGAGTAAGAGAAATTCAAGTAAGGTCTGAGCTCCAATGGAGTTTTCTACCTTCTCAATGAAGAAGATAACTCTTTCTCTTTCTACCTCTCTGTACTTTCAATACAGGCCAAAAGCAATAAAATAATCGATTCTTTCTAGAATGGAATATTTAGTTCTTTTATGAGAGGTACAAAATAGGGTACGAATCTGCTCCTCTTTTTCTGTGCTTGATTTTTTTTACCCCTGGCTGACATACTTCACTTGCGATTCATTGGTGGTTTGCCGGTGCAGGTTCAAGAAATGCTGGTTAGTTCTAGCTGAAGGACAGTGAGATTCTGAGCGCTTGGGTGCTGGCACCGGTGGTTCGCCGGTGCTGATCCGCAGATTGCCAGTTGGTCATGGGTGATGGCAATTAGCTCTTTAGCACTCCGGCGTTTGCACCTGCTTAATTTGCTTTTTATTTAATTTCATGCTTTACTCCATTCGAGTAAAATACCTTCAAGGATAAAGGAAAAAGGGCATAAAATCCACCTAATTGACTTGAAAACAAAGAAAAAACTCATGTTTAAGAGCCTAGTGAGTTAGTAAATTACTAACTCATCAAACCCCAAAACATAAACCATTGCTTTTCCTAAAGTAATGCAATCCTTTTCACTTGAGCAAATGGACAGCATGCCAAACATAAAGTTATGCATCAAGGATCAATGAGCCTAGGACAACCCGAAAACGCTCACCAACTGAAGGAAAAAGAGAAACTGCTCCCTCTAAAATGTGAGAAAGTTTCAAGAGCTAACAACAATGAATAGGCATGACACACAACTGCTTTCATTTTTAAAAACAAGGGCATGGTTTATCCAATCAAACATAGATAACATCTCAAATCATAATCATTTCGCATCAAAGCTGGCCTTGAAGCTAATACTGCTCATGCCTCAATCACATCTTTACATCAATGCAAGCATGTCCCAAAAGGGAGTGATGCCACTCACTACAAGAGACAATCCCCTTTCTTTGTCATAAAACAATGCACTCACAAGAGATTATAGAATAAAACGATCACACTCACTCCCACAAAAGAATTCTCCATGGACACAACTTGACTCATAGCTTGCCCTTTGTGTAACTCGCCACTAATGTAGGGAAACTACACTCAAAATCAATTAGGACTTAGAGGGTCATGATGAAGGCTTGGGGTAAGGGTAGGACAAATATTTAGCTTTAGTGACTAGAACCTCCCCAATGCCCTTTTGTGAATACTTTTAGCCTCCCATTAAACTCTTTAGATCACTCTGCCTTATTCCTCATTTTTCGTTCATCTTCATCTTTTATTTCTCAAACGCCCTCCTTGTAACTCCTTTGGCTCTCACATTAAGCCTCTAAGCATGAGGTAACACCATTTCACTATTCTTTTTCTCTTTTTGATGATTTAAGGTTTCTCAACCCATCATTTCATTCATTATGTTCACAATTTTGGTGCTACCTCACATTTTTGCTCATCACATTTCTCCCCTTGTTGTAAACCCCCAAACTTAGGCTTTTTGGCTATTTTCCATTGATTTCCCTATCTCTCCCCATGTCTTAGACTTCAAGCCCTCATTATTTTCGTTCATTCATCTCTAGAAAATAGGGAGGATGGGTGCCAAACAAGAGGATTACAAAGGGACATTGGGCTTGTAATGTGGTTTCCAAGAATAAACAATCCAAAGGCTCAACATTGGCTAGCAAGGGAAGATGTTTCCGAAGGTCATTTTGGGTGAAGTGACTAATCAAACAAAACCTAAAATCATGTTCTAAGTGTAGCTACATCTAAGATTTCTCCTTGACTCAAACTTAGGACAAGTTCTAGACTAAATAGATGCATGAGACTCATTCAAATGACCTTACCACACAAGGCATCACATCCAATGAATTCACACAAGTCATTATTATCACAAGATTTTGATTCAAGACACTAGAGCATACAAATCCACAAGCCAAACAGGGAATATGCAATGTATGACAAGAGAGTGCTACATTTCACATTCCAAATTCACATTTTTTCAAATTCATTCTTCATGCCACACAAAATATTTTGGTGGTCCCTCTCAAAAGAAGTTTCACAAAAGACTCAAAGAAAAATAAGGCATTTTCCCTTAAGAGAGTCACCTCACAATCTATCATTGAAAAATGTCAACCGGTTCGATACCAAAATGAAAAGAAAAAGAAATTGCTCCTTGGGAAGAATCATCATATAAAGAAAAACCCTTGGAGTTTATTCATTATTTATTATTCACAAAGGTGAAAATCAAATTAGGGTCATGAATTTTATGAAATAAAACAAAGACCCATTGATTAGCACTAACAACAAAGACAATTTTTCTATTTATCTATTTCGAGCCCGATAAAGGCTCAACAACCATTCACAAATCTAACAAAATAAATAGCCAAGCAAGGGTAATCATCAAACATTTTTAAAATAAGCCCGACAAAGGCTTACAAATCCTTACAACTCAAAAACAAAATCCCAAAAAGGGCCACATCAAATCATCAAAAAAACAAATGGCCATCACAAAAGGAACAATCATCCCACCCCAACTCAAACACTACATTGTCCCCAATGTATGCATACGAAAGAAAGAGGGCGAGAACTCCCCGAAGTGGTTACTCGTCATCAACCTCATTAGCTTCCCATCTTGGCCTTTGTTGCCCAGATCCTCAACCTCATCCCTGAATCCCTCGAATAAGCCATCAATGGGGCCTCAGACTGTAGAAGGGGTAACCATCGTTGCGTCAAGGGCGCTCATGTAGGGCACCTTTATGAATGTTTGAGTCTTCCATTCTCTTAATTTAGTCCAGAAAGAGGTGACAGCCCCCTCCATGACATCCACCCATGAGCATAGCTTGGTCAGAATCTCATAAATTGACTTCATCTCCTTTTTCACTATATGTGCAATAAGGGCAGGGAGATTTTTAGCCAACTTCTGAAGCTAGCTCTCATGAGAGTTATTCATCTCCGAAAATTTGTGGAGACTTCTTGGTTGGGAAGATGTGGGAGGGGTGAGGCTCTCCTAGTAGTGGCTTCACGTAAAGCTTGTCCCGATGTCTCTGGGTGTGGCATATTAAGATCGGGACTAGTAGAGAATGCTCAAAACCATGAGAGAAAGATCCTTCTGGGACATCAAATGCTTGCAACTACTTTCACTTGCCATTGGGAGTATCCGCGCCTCTTTTTCAATCCACAATAATGACATCGGTAGCGATACTTGGGGATTCATTTGGTAAAAATGGCAATCCATCTTTCAGGCATAACTATGATATGAGCACATCATAGGGCATTGAGGTGCCAGCTTACCTAGATTTTCTCTTCATCTGGATAGCCACAATTTCCCTAAAATTTACGGGAACCCCTGTCATGATGCAGGTGCTGAGGATAGCTACTTCCAAACTAACCCACTGCTCATTCTTTGAATCTATGATACAACCACAAATGAAGTACAACCACAGTTGGCCTCAAACATAAGATCATAGCTAGAAATCTCGCCGCCCATTATGGCCTAGAAAGGCGTGTCTACGGCAATAACTAGAGCTATCCACATGAACTGGTTCTCCTTGTCAGCAATTTTTGTTGTATATTCAGAGCCAATATCAAGCTCGTCATCCTAGAATAGAGAATTAATGGTCGTTGTAGTGATGTCAACCTCCACACCACACACCCTAACTGAAGGCAGGCAGGGACATTTGTCCACCTTGCCCCTATGATGCAAGCTTTCCTGCCTAGCTTGGTAAGAGGCGTAAAATTCTAGGACAAGGCTGGGGTAGTTATTCTAGAGTGGATTTGTAAAAGCAATCCATTGGCGGTCATTGAACTGAGCGGTGATATTGGGGAGGACACCCCACAACCCCACCAATTTAATCCGCTTCTCAACAGTGATTAATCGGCCCTTGCAAATAGCATAATGCCCCTTTATGTCGGGCACACAGAATATTATGGCCTCTCGAGAGTTGGTGGGTGCTACAGATTCCTTTTCTTTCCCCTTTCCTTTTGTGGAAGAGGAGGCTGGGGCCTTGCCCTTCATCGGGTTCCTGGATGAAGACATACTCTATAAAACCATGTTAGTGTCATACAACCATTCTTTCTTTTTGTATTTCAGTTCAAGAGAAAATAAAATAAAGAAATAGAAAATAAAAACTAACATCTATCCTAAACTAAGGTAAGGAATTATAACAATTGGATGACAAACAAGTAAAAATGCTGAGATGTGAATCATTGGTAGTGCCGATGACACACCGGCCAAACGCAGATGAAGATTCGTGAACTGTCGCACCATAACAGAACACTAGGAATACCAAGGTCATCTAGCGATACACTGACATTTCTCCTATCTCGACTCACGGAATGGCAGTGTAATGCAGGTCTGGGATAGTGGCCCGAAGCCTAGAACCCCCACCTACGTTTCATTTGGTGTTTTGCCGAGTCTGACCAGAAATTTACCGGTGGAGACCTGGCAATGAAATTCCTCCCAAACTTAGAGAAATTGCAAAACACTCAGATTCAAAACTCACCCACTCAATATAGCAACAACCGAACAAGTAAAAGTGACAATTTACCCTTAAGAAAGACGTCACTCCATCTATCATCGGGTAAATTATGCAATTTAAGCACACATGGGCTACTTAGACTTCATCCCCAACTAAAATCAAACACACTAAGAAGCAAGAAATTTGACATAGAGAAGACCCACATTATCATTCCATCATTATATCACTACCTCCACATACGCACAAAATGAAAAATAGCAAAGTACCGATAATTATGGGGCTAACGGGGATACATGATTGAGGATATTTCGATGTTCATACTCCAAAAATGATCCATATTTTTCCAATCAATGATCAAAAATAGAGTGAGAGTTACATACCAAATGGATGTGAATTAAAAGAAAGAAGAAAGATCAAAGCTTGAACAAAGAAGTTCCACACAACTTTTCTTGTTGCGAATATGAGTGAGTAGTGATGAAAATGGAAAGAATGATGTGAGGGTTTTATAGAAGAGGAGTGAAGGGGATTGGTAGGTGAAAAGGTTGGTTTAATGGTGGGAAGGTGGAAAGGTAGTGTATGGGAAAGTTAAAAAGGTGTAATAGGGAAATAGGAAGGTGGAAGAAAGGTTTTATGGGGATTTGGAGGGGGTTTTGACCAATATTTGAAATACCCAGGTTAGGTTCAATCAATGGAGCAGTCAAAATTTTTTTAAAAGATGGACTTACCTACACCCGCGCTTAACCGCCGGTCACTGGTAGAGACCGGTGGTTTTCTGGATTTGAGGCTGGTGCCCATTACCCTTCCATTTCACCGGTAATCTACCGGCGATTGGTTAGTGGTGTGTGAATTGGCACCGGTGATTCGCCGGTTGGATCACCGAATAAACCCCAACTTCTACGTGTAATATTTGAAGAAAGGCACTTGACCAGCAATTCACGAATTGATATCGGCGTTTTGCCGGCAAGTCACCAGTTTCCTCTCTTCTCTCACCCTATTCTGTTCATCACCTGTGACAGGGCGGGCATTTCGCCGGTCTAACGCCATGCCTGCCCTATTCTTATTCTCTATTATTTTTTCATCCAAGCTACCTACAAAGTCAAAAATAATAAAACATCAAAATATTCAACGTAAAAATGCTTGGGTTGCCTCGTAAGAAGCGCCTTAGTTAATGTCGTGGCACGACGGATACCTTCCGAATCTATAGTACTCCATAGGGTCATCCTCCAAATCACTTTCATCAACCAAAGATTCATAAAGCTCGCCTTCACCATTGAGCATTGCCATGACGTTACACTCATCTGAGGGCTTGATAGGCTGACATACATTAAAGGTGACCTCATCACCACCAACTCAAAACTTAAGCTCCCCGAGCTCTATATCAATTAATGCCCTTCCGATTACTTGTAGAGCTCTCTCTAAGATAATTGGCACCTCGATGTCCATCTCACAATCCAGCACACACGAAATTAGCTGGGAGTAAAAATTTATCCACCTTCAAAAGAACATCAACTAGACCTTGAATGGGTCTTTTGATTGACCTATCCACCATAAACAACCTCATATAGGTAGGTTTGGGACTCCCTAACCCGCGTTTCTTGAATATCATGCGAGGCATGAGATTGATACTAGCACCGAGGTCACACAAAGCCTTATTGAACATGCACAAGACAATTGTGCAAGGAATGGTGAATGCCCCAAGGTCTTTACATTTTGGAGCAAGGTAGCTAGTCATTAAAACACTACAAGGATGGGTCACCTAATTAGTGCCCGTATCTAGCACCTTCTTTTTCATCAAGAGTTCCTTCATAAATTTTGCATATCCTGGTATTTGAGTCAAAGTATCCGCCAGTAATATATTGATATATAATTTGCTTAACATATCTATAAACTTTTGAAATTGATTATCCTCCTTCTTTTTGGCCAGCCACTGTGGATATGGTGGGGGAACTCTTACTTCATGATCTTTGCACAAGGGGCCTTCTTACCCGCATTCACATGAAATTATCTGAGGAAGGTAAATCAATATCTCCCTCATCTTTCTCTTCCTCATCAGTACCAACACTTGGTTCTTTTGGCACCCCATACAACACATCATCATCAATTGCCTTCAGGGTATTAACATCCTTGGGCTTCACACCCGCATCCTTTAATACCATACCACTCCTAGTCATATTGCCATGCAATGACCATCTTTCTTTTGGATTGGGACAATATTACTAGGAAGTGGACCCTTCATGCGGGGGTTCATTTATGACGACAAGTGGTTCATTTGTGCTTCTAGGTGTTTGATTGAAGCGGGGTGGGAGCTTACGGTATGGGCGAGGTTAGACACCTCCCTTTTCAACTCTCTAACCCAACTATTAGTGGATTCTACTTTCTTTAACACTCAGTATAGCATTTCCTCAATCTTTGAGCTTTCTACATCACTCACCCTGGGTTTTCCTTGAGGGTTAGAACTTCGGTGATATCACTCTCCTTTGCGATTTTGCTCTCTATTCCCTCATAGATCATTTCTCCCCCCATCCAGGATTATCACAGTTTCTCGAACCTTGATTCTCCTCCCTTTGGTGCTAAGGGCCTTGATTGGCACCTTGATACCCAGGGTGAGAACACCCCAATTGGCTTGACATGTATTGACACTCCTCCTCATATCTCAGGGGTGAAGTATCATCATCAAACTGAGCATGGGTTTGAGCAGCTACAACATTCACATTCTTTATACCCGATCACATCACATGTTTTGTCATCAACTCTAGTTGGGTTATCATTTTGGCAAGAGTTTCATCTCTAACCTCATCTCTCTTCCTCAATTCTGCACTCAACATATTTGGGGCAACACTACTATAAGATACCTCCACTTCTCTAGTATGCCATGCTCGATTGGTCTTTGTCATTCTATCAAATAATGCCTTAGCTACTCCATAGGGTTGATCCATAATGGACCCCCTAGCTAAATTATTTTTGACAGACTTATAGATAGAATCCAATGGCCGGTAGAAGATTTGAAGTAGAATTCCATCGAGTAAGCCATGGTTTGGACAAATGGCTTCCTTTTTCTTAAAGCTCAACTATTCTTTAGGGAGTTGTTCCCCCGCAAGTTGTCGGAAGTTAGTAATGTCATCCCTCAGCTGCAACATCCTCGAGGGAGGAAATATCCTATCCAAAAATGCTTCTGTGAGTTCATTCCAATAGGTAATAGATCCGGGAGAAAACTCCTCTAACCACGCGGTTGCTTCGCTTGTGAGTGAAAACAGGAAGAGTCACAATCTAATTGACTCTTGAGTTATATTTGTAATGTTGAAGGGTTAAAAAATAACCAAGAAGATGCGAAGATGCCTGTTTGCATCCTCATTGGGCATTCCTCCGAAGAGTCCCTTCATTTGAAGTAAGTGCATCATTGTGCTCGTCACATGAAAAATCGCATTCCTTACCGTAGGAGGTAGGCAAATTGCACCTGCTACATCGAGCATCATGGGGTCCTTATCCTCATGATACATATGCCCGTCCACCTTCTCCTTCTCCTTCTAGTAAATGCTGGTTCGTATCAAATTCAACCTAAAAGACACCAACTATAATTGTAAAGTCAAACAGATTAAGATGCAAGATCAATTCAAAATAAAAACAACTAGAGGCTATCAAACTACATTCCCCAGCAACAAAACCATTTTTAATAATGTCCAAACTACACTATTCTTCATGAAGGAGTGTAAATGGTCATTGTATCAAAATAAATAACCCGACGGGTGTTAGGGTTAAATCCCACAAGGAATGTCAGCTGATAAGATAATAGTCGTCTATGAAATTGAACTAATTCGCATCAATGTTGCAAAAAATAAAAGAAAATTGGGGAAAGAATGATTTATAAAATAAAATATGGAATTGCACACCAAAAATAGGGGCAAAGTACAGAAAAGACCAATGGGGAGACTACTAGGGGTATGATATTGAGAATGGCTTCAATGGGTTGGAATTGTTAATTGCTCCTATATTTACTCAATAGGATGATTAGTTGTGGATTAGGCAACATATTATGTTTCTCAACCAATTAGATATCTTATACCTTGGGTTTTTCTCAAATCCCATGGTTCTTCTTCACAACAACCACATCATCTTGGGTATGGATTTACTATTTCTAGCTCCAATCTTTAATGGATGTGCAATAATGAGTTTTGGCTATGACTACCCCAACCCCACATAATTACCACCCAAATACCCAGTAGTGTTTTCTCATCTATACCTCAGTTTCCTTTTTCAAGCAAAATCAAAGGAAGGAAATGCAACCCACATTTGCAACTATGAGTTTTCAATTTAAAATTCAGAGGAAACTAAAATCATACTATTTGAGGAAATCTAGTACACAATACCCAAACCAAATCAACCTCAATCATTCACACATCCCTAGAATAGAATTTAGCTACTCATGTAAGTAAAGCAATACATTGCATTAAATAAAAATTCAATATCCATTCACAAACATGAGTAAGAAAAATTCAAGTAAGATCTGAGCTCCAATGTAGTTTTCTATCTTCTCAATGAAAAAGATGACTCTTTCTCTTTCTCTTTCTACATCACTCAACAAGCCAAAAGAAATAGAATAATCAATACTTTCTAGAATGTAATATTCATTTCTTTTATGAGAGGTACAAAAAAATAGGGTACAGATCTTCTCCTATTTTTTCGTGCTTGACATTTTATCTTGGTTGATGGGCTTCACTTGTGACTCACCGGTGGTTCGTCGGTGCTAGTTTGCAAAATGACGATCAGTTCTAGTTGAAGGACAGTGAGATTCTAGGTGCTACAATGCTGGCACCGGTGATTCGTTGGTGTTGATCCACAGACCGCTAGTTGGTCACAACTGATGGATGTTAGCGTTTTAATACTTCGGTGTTGGCACCAGTGAACTGATCTGTGATTCACCGGTCTCCAGCCTTCTTCCATATAGTAGGCCACTGAGGTCCATCCGCCATTTTGCCGGTGTCCTTCAGTAGAGCACTTGGTCATCAACTCTATTTTCATGCTTTTTGCTCAATTTCATGCTTTTCTCCATTCAAGTTAAATACCTACAAGGATCAAGGAGAAAATGCATAAAATCCATCTAATTGACTTGATAACAAAGCAAAAACACATGTTTAAGAGCCTAGAGAGTTGGTAAATTACCAACTCATCACTGACATTCTCTGTTAACTTCCACGAATGGGTTGTTATGACTCGTACCTCAGTTCCACGATCCGTGACTCCTTCTCATACTTAGAGTTCTGTCAGTTTACTCTTTTTTTGGTCTTTTCCATGGTTTCTTGGTACAGGTCTTAGGTAGGCCTCATGACTCGTGATTGCTACCGATGCTAGTATACTTGGCCTATGCAAAACCTTCTGGAATTTTCCACGACTACAATGTCAGGGCTTGTACCAGGATGGTACGACTCTTACCATGAACCGTAAGTTTCCTTTGCTTCATATATTAATCCTGGACCTTTCCGCGACTCTCATACTGAGATGGTACGGCTCGTACTGAGATCCGTACTAAGCCATTTTTCTACATTTTTCTCCATCTTTTGCACAATTTAGCTCCAACTTCTATTTTCCCTAAAAATAAAGTAAAAATGCCTCATATCCATGTAAAAACACCTAAGTCCATGCTTATTTCCTAGTTTTAAGCATTGAAAGTGTTGTAAACTCATAATATATCAATTCGCCTTGTTAATTCGATGGATGGTCCTATCATTATTCAAAACGGAATCCTCTTTGGTGACTGAGGTCAAGGCTAGACAAGATGAGGATCCTATTTTGGTAAAGTTGAAGGACGCAGTTTAGAATTATAAGGTATAGGTCTTCTCCCAGTGGGAGATAGAGTACTTCAATACTAGGGTTGTCTATGTGTTTTGGGCATTGATGATTTGGGGGAGCGGATGTTGCATGAGGCTCATGGTTCCCAATATTATTGACATCCAGGTTCTACCAAGATGTACCATGACCTCTGGGAAGTCTATTGGTGGAATGGCATGAAGAAGGACATAACAGAGTTTGTGGCTAAGTATCTGAACTGCCAACAAGTGAAAGATGAGCTTCAAAGACCTAGAGGTATGCTACAAGACATCAGTATCCCTACATGGAAGTGGGAAGAGATCAATATGGACTTCATTATAGGATTACCTCTCACACATTGATAGTATGACTCTATTTGGGTGATTGTAGACTCGTTGACTAAAGCATCTCATTTCTTACCAGTCAAGACTATCGACTCGGTGGAGGATTATGCTAAGTTGTATATTCGGGAGTTAGTTCGGTCACATGGAGTTCCCTTATACATTATATTAGATAGAGTTACTCAGTTTACCTCATAGTTTTTGAGATCATTTAAGAAGGCACTCAGTACTTAGGTGAAGCTTAGCACAACTTTTCACCAGTAGATGGATGATCGGGCTAAGTGGACCATTCGGACTTTTGAGAATGTGTTGAGAGAATGTTTGATTAAATTTAAAGGTATTTAGGATGATCATTTACAACTTATAGAGTTTGCTGACATCAACAGTTACCACTCCAATATTTAGATGGTTCCGTTTGAGGCTCTTTATGGGCGGAGATGTGGATAACCTATTAGTTAGCTTGAGGTAGGTGAAGCTACGTTGATAGGGCCAGATTTAGTTCAGGAGGCTATGGAGAAAGTTCAACTTATTAGAGAAAGGCTGAAAATAGCTCAGAGTCGTCAAAAGTCATATGCCGATGTTAGGTGGAGAGAACTTGAGTTTGAAGTTGATGATTGGGTGTTCTAAAAGGTATCTTCCATGAAGGGGGTGATGAGGTTTGGAAAGAAAGGGAAGCTTAGTCCCTGATATGTTGGTCCCTACCAGATTGTGAGACGCATTGGCAAATAAGGCCTATGAGTTAGAGCTACCAATGGGGTTGGCTTTAGTACATCCGGTCTTCCATGTATCATTGTTAAAGAAGTGTATTGGTGATCTTACTTTTGTTGTTCTGGTAGAGAGCATAGGTGTGAAGGATAATGTTAGATATAAGGAGGTGCCAGTTGACATGCTTGATCATTAGGTTTGAAAGTTGAGGTACAAAAAAGTAACTTCAGTAAAGGTTCTGTGGAGAAATCACCTAGTTGAGGGAGCTACGAGGGAAGCTGAAGCAGAAATGATGGCCAAATACTCACATCTTTTCTCTTCTGGCTCAATTCTAGCTTAAGGTATTAGTTTACACCTTAGTACTCTATTTTAGTTTCATGTTTAGTTCACATCTCCCAGTTTCTTTCATGTCAGTGCATGTATGTGTGATTCATGCATTTAGTTCAATCATATATATCAAGCCAGAGCTAGTCACTCCGTCAGTTTTCAACTTCAGATATTCATTATTTGAGATTGCAGTTCCGTTCCCCAACTACTCAATATGTTTACCCACTTTTGAAGATGAATGTTCCTAAGGGGGAGATATTGTAATACATCGAACGTCCCTATGATCAGACCCAAGGATTGAATTGGAGAAAACAGGAAAATCTATGCCAGATCATAGAATGACTCGTCAGGTCACCTGAAAAATCATTCAGTGGCTCGTTAAGTGATGCTAGGCTTGTAAGGAATCGTTGTCAACGGGTTACCACGGATAGTGTAATGACTCTTCGTTTGAGTCAATGAGTCATTAATGTGCCTATTATGTGCTGAGGAAATTTAGATCAGGAAACTTAAAGAATGAGTCATGGTCACTTCACTACTCGTCAAGTGGGGTCATTGTCAGGATGGCTGAGATTGAAGGATGAGATTTCCAGAGGTTACAACAAAAGAAAGTAATGAGTCATCATCCTTGTTAACGACTCTTCATGTCAATTCTCAATTGAAGAAGTTTAGTAAGAGTGGAATTTGTCCAGTGGTGATGACAAGTGATAACGACTCATCCAGTCCCTTGTTGGGACAGGCAGTGGTAGTTTTCCTTCGAAATTAGTAAGGGTATTTTCATAATTCCTAAGCTCCTAAGCCCTAAAATATGTCATTTTAAACTCTATTAGAAGGGTTTTAAGAGGTTTTGGCCTATTCTAACCCATTCCCTTCCCATGCATGCAAGTTTAGAGGATCCCATAGGAGATCAACCCTAGAAATCTTCAAGTTCTTCCCCAAATCTCTAGCGCTTTCAAGGAAGGGTGTCGATTCAACATACCTAGGTATGTAGGGCTATGAATGAGAGTTTCCTTTCACTCTCATGCCTAAATTTCTCCTCAAGTTCATGAATTCAAGTGTTTGATCTCATGTGGTTTTATTTAAATTTTATAAGATTCTTTATACTTTATTCATGGGTCTATTCCCTTCATGTTTCAAATGATGTTTTAAGATTCATGGGCAGATTTTATGTACAAATTAATTATAAATTCATAATTTCAAGTTTTGAAAAAATTATGCCCAATTATGCAAGTTTCATGGAAAGTCAAGTTTATGATCCATGATTTCAAATATGATGATATATCTAGCATGATTAAATATTTACAAATTACCCATGTATGAATCTATGAATTTGACTTATGAAATGTATTTCAAGTATACATGATTTTAAGCTTTGGGCAAGCCTACACAAGTATGTTTTGATAATTTAGTGAAGGCTAATAAGATCAGCTTATCATATGTTTTAGAGTCAAGGCTCACACTACATCTAATGATATGTTTTGGAGTCAAGACTCCCCATGTTTAGATTTTAAACTATGCATGTGATTACATTATAAGCTTTATTGAGAAATGATCATTTCAGCTCTGTTTAAAAACAATGGAGAGCACTTTACATGTTCTTAGGAGCCGTGTCTAGCACTGAGGAGGCTTGGGGTTCCAATGTTCCCCGATCTTAGAACTACGCTCCAACGTTTGTTCATATTTACATTGGGACCTCCCTTGTGAGTTCCCCCCCCCCCCACAAGGGGTCTTCAACTTGATATCAATATCATGGCAGCGCCCTTAGCCCTGGTAAAGGCTTTGGATGGCTCTACCCACTTGAGTTTAATAGTTGGGATCGCGTAAGATCTATCGTGATAGTGACAGTTATATGATGAGTCTCCCATTGTTCCTTATAATTTCTGTGATGCATGTTTATCAGTTATGATATTATGTTTTCTTCAGGTTTGACCTAATGATCAGGTTATCAATTTTACTTAAAAATCTTAGTTTCAGCTTTGGGTCATTCGATATAGTTATGAAATCCAGTTTATGTATATTCATGTTTTAGATATCAACATGCAGCCTTTACTCTCAGAATCTTATGATGTTATGATTTATGATATGCATGATTCAGTTCTTACATAGTCAGCCTACTTTTTACTCACCTTGCATATTCAGTTCATATCAAGTACTCACCGTATACTCTATGTTGTATTATTTCGTGATACAGGTTCAGACGTTTAGAATCAGTCTCGTAGTTAGCCAGTCTTCCGAGTTTATCCCAGTGCTATTTTTGGTGAGTCCTCATCATTCGAGGACCTTCAGTTAGTTAAGTTATGTTGTTATTCAGTTTCAAATATCTAGTAAGCTAGTTGGTGTGTTGTCCCATCAGCTTGTCAGTATGTTAGAGGCTTTCTAGGCATAAACCTATGTATTCAAGTTCAGATTCTGTGTTGTGATGTTTTCGTCGGATAAACAATTGTTATTCAGATTTTTGTTGTTTCAAAATTTAGTTATCAACTTTGTCTATGATGAACTTTAGTTATCATGTTCATGCCATGGGTTGACATGGAGCCATTTATGGTTCTAGGTTCCGTGTCTCGATCTGGGGTCTCAGCTCAGTTTGTGACAAACTTGGTATCAGGGCATTAGGCTTTCAAGTGTCTTAGGGTGTCTGAAAGCTACATTAAGTAGTATCATTTTCATGGGTGTGAGGCACGCCACACTTATGACGAAGAGGCTACAAAAATTTTTAGGAAACATCCATTCTTTCATGATCTATATCTGTAACACCCTGGATGTTCCTAAGACTAGACCCCGGAGTTAGATGGAGTTCAGCAGAAAAACCAGCAGGATTGCCTCAGAATGAGTCATGGAATGACTCGTTAGGAGCAGTAGGGAAGTGCAGCAGGTCTAGTGACCACCTACGACCTGACAAGTCATCGTGTCAGGTAACGACTCATCAAGGCAATCGTAGGAAGGAAAGTTAGGAAATCATGGGCTTCAGTGGCAACAAACGACTCAATGAATCGTGAGACAGACAACGACTCATTTAGTCGATCGTCGGATGGAGGCTAGAGTTCTAGGATCGGATCTCAGGCAATGGGGATGACAGAAGGAGGTCACGAGTCATCATGTCAGACTACAACGCATGAAGTGAGTTGTCGGCTGATTTGAGGGAATTTTGAGACATCATCCATTGTACTCCATGATAGGGCCCACGAGTCATTGCCAACCCCACGACTCGTGGATTTCCCCGTAGTGACTGGCAGGTGGGCTTTTCCTGCATTTTTCTAGGGGTTTGTTCATAAAATTCTATGCTTCTAACTCCTAAACTACGCCGTTTTGAGCATCTTATGGGACATTTTGGAGGGAATAACTAGCCTAAACCCTCATTCTATGAAAAATCACTCTCAAACTCTTCTTCCTCCTCTCTCTCAAGACTAAAGGATTCAACAAGGGTCTCCTCAAGGCTTCAAGTTGCATGTTCTGGAATTTCTTCTTGAATAAGGTATGTGGGTTTTTCAACAAGGATATCCTTCCATGCTTGTGCCCTAAAATGTTATATCAAAAACCCAATTTCAATAATTCTAGAAAAGAATGACCTAGGGTTTTGATTCATGGGTGATTTCTTCTATGTAATTTATGAATTCTAAAGCCCATTAGGACAACAAGTTAATTATTCTTATGGAATTATTTGATTATCTTGAAATATGTGCTAGATGGTGAAATGAATGATTATAGAATTTTCTTATGAGATGGGTTAAACTTTGATTGGAATTTTATTATTATTTACTTGATTATATCAATAACCTGTAACCGTGTCTAAAATATGTGAAGATTGTAAGAATTCCCTTAATAACTAAAATATATGATTTGATAAATATGTTGATATGAGATTAGAATTTATGGGCTTGCTCAATTGAAAGTAAGTATGGGTTTTCATTATCTTTTCGGTGAAACTGTTTTGGGTATGAAGTAAACCTTGATAATGACATAGTTATTGTATCTTTCTTATGAATTGGAGTAAATTTCGAAATGGGTTCTATGAAATGAAAATATATGCTTCTACCATGCTCTCATCGTAAATGTTTAAGGTATGAGTAAGGATTATTGGTTTTCTGTAAATCTAAAATATATGAAACAATGTATCTATGTTAAAGTTTAAATTGAACCTATCGATCCTACATGACCCTATGTTATATGTTGTATATTATGAACTTGGAACTTGAATGTTGTGGAAGTGTAATGTATGATATGAATCAATAGATGTTCATAAATGTAAGATGTGTGAAATAAATGATGATTTGGTACATGATGATATGAATAATGGTTATAAAGCATGAGAATGATCCTTCAGAAGTTTGGGCTTGTTGTTAGTAGAAACTAGACCTAATCATTTCTAAACGAATGTTGTTTGACGAAGTCAATAAATGCATATATTTCTAATTAGTTGTAGTAGCATAGACCAGATGTATAATGGAAGATCAATACTCCTCATGTTCTAGTCAACCAGGGACTCTCCATAGCTGAGAATGTTTCCCTTGGATAGTCGGGGACTTTCCATAGCAGAGAATGTCTCCCTTATTTCGGTCAAGACTCTCCATAGCAAAGAGACTCCCTTAGTTTAGTCGAGACTCTCCAAAGTAGAGAATGACTTCCTTAGTTCAGTCGGGACTCTCAATAGCTGAGAATGTGTTCCCTGGTTCAGTCGGGACTCTCAATAGCTGAGAATGTGTTCCCTGGTTCAGTTGGGACTCTCCATAGAAGAGAATGACTCCCTCAGTTTTTGTTATAAGTTTGGCTCAATTCCGTATAGTTCAAACTTCAGTTTAAAATAGATATAACATAATGCAATCTTAGTTCCCAGTAGACATCCAGAAACAGTCTATGACATAAGCTTCATCTTCAACTCTCATTATATGTTCAGTACATGACCCATACGTGTGAGTTTAATGGTACTTTAGAATATGAGTTTCAAATAAAAGTTCATGTGTATATGTGTATGTGACTGATAAGAGGATTATTGCATTCTAAATCAGATATATGTCAATGTACTCAGTTTATTTCCTTTGGTATACTTGTATGTCTAGTTGTTTATGTTTCCCCGCATGCTCAATACATTCCAAGTACTGACCACATACTTTATGTGCTATATCATTTCATGATATATATTCAGGTATCCAGTCTCAGCCCCGTGGGTAGAAACGCTCTTTTCATCTCAACAGATTTTGGTGAGTCCTCATCTCTCGAGGACGAGATCGATGTTTCCTATTTTTGTTATATTTCAGTTTTCAGGCTTTGGGAGTTAGCTGGGGACCTGTCCCAGCAACTCATTAGTTTAGTATAGGCTTTCGGACATGTGTAATTAGATTCTGTCTATGCATTATGTTTTGCTAGATTATGTACTTAAGTTTTCAATTTGACTCCTCAAAGTTAGCTTCCACTCAGTTACATTTCTGTTAGTTGTTTATATTGTTAAGTGTTGTGCTAGGATTATGCCATGGGTCGACTTGGAGCCTTTTGGTGTTCCTTGTCCCGTGTCATGACTAGGGTGTAAACTCGGGTCGTCACAAACTTGCTATCAGAGTAAAGGTTTAGAGTGTCCTAGGGTGTCTGAAAGCCGCATTAAGTAGAGTCTTCTTCATGGGTGTGAAGCACGCCACACTTATGAAGAAGAGGCTACGAGACGTTTTAGGAATGTTCCCTTTTCTTCATGATTCTTATCGTGCATAGAGTATGAAACTCTAACCGTTCCTTCCCTGACTCGTGCTTTATGCACTCGAAGAATGCCTCCCAAAAGAGTGAATGGAAGAAGAAATGGTAATGGCCACAAGTAGGCACCACTAGCCCCGACAAACCCAATGGATGACCATGTTACTCATTCTGAGTTCTGGGCAACCCTTAATATGTTGGCACAGGCCATGACCACCCAGATTAATTCGCAGGCGACGGCTCGTGTTCCCCAGAATGGGAATGTAGTAGCAGCAAGGGTAAGAACTTTCTTCAGAATGAACCCACCTAAATTCTTGGGGTCAAAGTTAGAGGAGGACTCGTATGAGTTTCTGGAAGAGATCCATAAAATTACCTAAATCATGTGGGTGATGGCAACTGAGAGCGGAAGACCTAGCCTCTTACCAGCTAAAAAGAGTCGCTCATATATGGTTTTGCTAGTGGAGAGATAGTCGGGGAATTGGAGCAGGCCTCGTAGGTTGGGATGAATTTACGACTGCGTTCTTGGATAGATTTTTCCCTAGGGAGTTGAGAGAGGCCAAGGTAGAAAAATTCATTAACTTAACACCGAACGACATGACTGTCCAGGAGTTTGCGTGCAGGACTGCCATGTTGCATAAGGATATAGACTTTCCACGTTTGGTGATATTCGCTCAACAAATAGAAGCAGATCAATTGAAGGAAAAAGGGAGAGAGGCCAAGAGGGCTAGGATAGGAGATTCAGTGTTTTCCTCGCAGAGGACGCGTGGTGGACACCACTCACATTCCCAACAGAAATAATCAGCCCTAGCACTTTCGACAGTCATTGCTTTATACAAACCCAGGGTAAGGGAGATTACGTATCCATTGTGTACCAGCTGTGGGAAGTATCATTTGGGAGATTGCATGGCTGGCTCAGATGTTTGTTTTTGGTGCGGCAAGTTGGGTCATAAGCACCGAGATTGCACAGTGGCTAAGTGAGGCGAGAGTAGATCCTCGACCACCTCTTCAGTAGCTCCGATAGCCCGCCCATTTCAGCAGGGTGCATCATTTATCCTGGGTGGAAGATGTCATCAAAACCACTCCTATGTTGTAGCAGCACACCAAGATAAGGGAAGTCGCCAGTAGTGGCCATAGGTATGTTGTGTATCTTGTGTAACCCTTTGTATGTTGCTAACCCCCGAACCCAGTATTGAATAAGGAGCTCTGTGATGGTTGTTGTAAAGAGATTGTCATTGTGTGATGTGAATAGCTGTTAGTGTAAGGCTTGCAGTAAAGGTTAGAGGTGAAAGAGAAGCTAAGAGTTAGTGATTTAGCCCCGACCTTAAGAAAGATTCAGGAGCCTTAGAATGACGGCCTTAAGCTAAGGGGGATATGGTAAGTATGTATGACAAGTTGAATCTTGAGTATGCTAATAGAGGAGTTCCATCCCTAATAGTGTGATATGGCAATCACTTCAGGTTCAAATAACTTCTCTTGTATTTCAGTTGAGCTAAGTTATGCCCATCCCTATGTGTAGACTCCTAGAATTTCTAGATAACCGCTTCAGACAGTGACGCCAGTCTTACTCTACGAATCCTTAAGGCTCATCCTCATGTTATGAATAAGCCATGTGTGTTAACTCATGTTTTCCAGTATGATCAGCTCGAACTTAGTCCTTAGAAGTTGCTTGGTAGCTCAGTAGAATCAAGTTATCTCATGTACGTGCTCAGTCATAGATGTTATGAATGATATGTGTTCATGAGTCCTTTACTTTCAGTTAGACCAGATATCATGAATTCTAACCCCATAATAGAAAGTGATTTGAGAAAGAAGGCTAAGTCCGTATCAGTTCAGTGCCAGTTAGAGGGAAAGAATCCTCCTTAGTGTTCTATCTTGTCCCATGTAAGCTTCATGTCATTCAGTCCCTCTCTCTCCTTAGTATGCATGTATAATTTAAATATTTAGTTCATATGGGTAAGGTCAGCCCGAAGTCAGATGCTCCATTATTTCAGCTGTAATTGATCAGTTTTGGGATTTCAGTTCTATCCTTATCCTTTCAGTATGTTTAGCCAACATTCGAGGACAAATGTTCCCAAGGGGGAGATATTGTAACACCCAGGATGTTCCAAAGACCAGACCCCGAAGTTAGATGGATATCAACGGAAAAACCAATAGGATTGCCTCAGAACGAGTCGTGGAATGACTAGTTAGGTTGCCTAATGGATCGTGGTCAAGCTCCTAAGGAGCAGTCGACAAGTGCAGCAGGTCCAGTGACCATGGATGACTAGACGAGTTGTCGTGTCAGGTAACGACACATCAGGGCAGTCGTGGGAAGGAAAGGCAGGAAATCATTGGCTTCAGTGGCAACGAATGACTCAACAAATCATGAGACAGGCAATAACTCGTTAAGTCGGCTGTCAGATGGAGGATAGAGTTTTACAAGATGGGGTCCCAGGTAGTGGGGATGACAGAAGGAGGTCATGAGTTGTCATGTTAGAATATGACTCGTGAAGTGAATCTTTGGCTTATTCAAGGGAATTTTGAGACATCAAGCAGTGTACTCCACGACAGGTCCCCACAACTCATGTATTTCCCCATGGGGACTGGCAGGTCGGATTTTCCTGCATTTTTTCTAGGTGTGTTTTCATAAAATCCTATGTTTCTAACTCCTAAACTACGCAATTTTGAGCATCTTATGGGACATTTTGGAGGGGATAACTAGCCTAAAACCTCATTCTATCAAAAATCACTCTTAAACTCTTCTTCCTCATGTCTCTCAAGACTCAAGGATTCGACAAGGGTCGCCTCAAGGCTTCAAGGTGCAAGTTCAAGTGGAATTTCTTCTTGAATCAGGTATACGGGTTTTCAACAAGGACATCCTTCCATCCTTGTGCCCCAAATATTTTACCAAAAACCCGATGTCAATAATTCTAGAAAAGCATGACCTAGGGTTTCGATTGATGGGTGATTTCTTCTATGTCTTTTATGAATTCTAAAACCCATTAGGAATACAAGATAATTATGCTTATGGAATTATTTAATTATCTTGAATTATGTGTTAGATGGTGAAATGCATGATTATAGAATTTTCTTCATGAGATTGCTTAAACTTTGATTGGAATTTTATTATTGCTCACTTGATTATATCAATAACCTGTAACCATGTCTAAAATATGTGATGATTGTAAGAATTCCCTTAATAACTAGAATATACGATTTGATAAATATGTTGAGAGAAGATTAGAATTTATGGGCATGCTCAATTGAAAATAAGTATGGGTTTTCATTATCTTTTCGGTGAAACTATTTTGGGTATGAGGTAAACCTATGATAATGGCATAATTATCGTATCTTTCTAGTGAATTAGAGTAAATTTCGAAATGGGTTCTATGAAATGAAAATATATGCTTCTACGTGATCTCATCGTAAATGTTTAAGGCATGAGTTAAGAGTATGGGTTTTCCATAAATATAAAATATATGAAATATCGTATCTACATTAAAGTGTAAATTGGACCGATGGATCCTACATGACCCTAGGTTATATGTTGTATGTTATGAACTGGGAACTTGAATGTTGTGGAAGTGTAATGTATGATATGAATGTATAGATGTTCATAAATGTAAGATGTGTGAATTAACTGATGACTTGGTACCATGATGATATGAATTATGGCGATACAGCATGAGAATGATCCTTCAGCCCTTTGGGCTTGTTGTTAGTAGAAAGTAGCCCTAATCCTCTCTAAATGAATGTTGTATGATGAAGTCAGTAAATGCTCATGTTTGTAATTAGTTGTAGTAGCACAGACCAGATGTAGAATGTCAGATCAGTACTCTTCATGTTCTAGTCAACCAGGGACTCTCCATAGTTGAGAATGTTTCCCTTGGACAGTCAGGGACTCTCCATAGAAGAGAATGACTCCCTTAGTTCAGTTGGGACTCTCCATAGTAGAGAATGACTCCCTTAGTTCAGTCGGGACTCTCCATAGTAGAGAATGACTCCCTTAGTTCAGTCGGGACTCTCCATAGTAGAGAATGACTCCCTTAGTTCAGTCGAGACTCTCCATATCTGAGAATGTGTTCCCTAGTTCAGTTGGGACTCTCCATAGCAGAGAATGACTCCCTTAGTTTATGATATCAGTTTGGCTCAATTCCATACAGTTCAGACTTCAGTTTAAAATAGATATAGCATAATGCAATCTCAATTATCAGTAGACATCCAGAACAGTGTATGACATTATCTTCATCTTTAGCTCCCATTATATGTTCAGTACGTGACCCATAGGTGTAAGTTGGATGATACTTCAGATTATGAGTTTCAAATAAAATTGCATGTGTATATGTGTATGTGACTCATAAAAGGATTGTTGCATTCTAAATCAGATTTATGTCAATGTACTCAATTTATTTCCTTTGGTATACTTGTGTGTCTAGTCGTTTACATTTTCCCGCATGCTCAGTACATTCCAAGTACTGACCGCATACTTTATGTGCTATATCATTTCATAATATTGATTCAGGTATCCAGTCTCAGCTCGCGTGTAGACACGCTCTTTCTTCCATCTCAGCAGATTGTGGTGAGTCCTCACCTCTCGAGGATGAGATCAATGTTTCCTATTTTTGTTATATTTTAGTTTTCAGACTTTTGGAGTTAGTTGGGGACCTGTCAAAGCAACTCATCAGTTTAGTAGATGCTTTCAGACATGTATACTCAGATTCAGTCGATGTATTTATTTTGCTAGATTATGTCCTTAAGTTTTAAATTTTACTCCTTAAAGTTAGATTCCGCTCACTTACGTTTCTATTAGCTATTTATATTATTAAATGTTGTACTAAGATTATGCCATGGGTCAACATGGAGCCTTTTGGGTTCCTTGTCCCGTTTTACGATTAGGGTGTAAAGTCGGGTCATGACAATATCATGCGATGAAGTATCTCTCTATCGTTTTAACACATGCTATATGCATTCACTGAATCATGCCTCCATGCCATATGAGTGGAAAAAGAAACAAAAATGGAAATCACTATGAGGATGGCAATGGAGATGGGTACCAGCAAGCCCAACTAGCCCTAGCGGATCCCGTGTCAAAGTAGGTTGCCCAAGCTGAGTTTAGGCCAGCCATTTAGATATTGGCACAAGCATTGACCTCTTAAGTCAATCAGTAGGTAGTGGTTCATGTTCCTAAAATGGGAATGCAGCGGCTGCTAGAGTCCGAGATTTCCTCAGAATGCCCCTGAGTTCCTTGGATCGAGAGTAGAGGAGGACCAACATGAGTTCATAGAGGAGATCCAGAAGATCACCTAGATTATGGGGGTGACGGGGGAGGAGTTTGCAGATTTAGCCTCCTATCAGTTGAAAGGAGTCGCTTATATATGGTACAGGTAGTGGAAGGATAGGCTAGGTGTCGGAGCAGGCCTTGGTTGTGATGAGTTTCTCACCGCATTCTTAGATCTATTCTTTCCCCGTGAGATGAGGGAAATCAAGAAAGCAAAGTTTGTAAATGTGAAACAGAACAACTTGATTGTCCAGGAATATGCTCTAGAGTTCACCTAGTTGTCTAAGTATGCGCCGGAGATGGTGGCTGATTAGAGGGCTCGGGTGAGCAGATTTGTGAATGGAGTAACAGATTATTTGGTCAAGGACTATAGGACCACTATGATTCATCAGGACATTAACTTCTCCCGATTGGTCATGTATTCCTAGCATATGGAGGCGGTGTAGATGAGGGAGAGGGAGAGAGAGGCCAAGAGAGCAAGGACAGATAGTTTTAGATTTTCCCAATAGAGGTCTGGTGGCGGACATCGTCAATAGTCCCACCATTGACCGTTATCCCCAGCGTCTTCATCAGCCAGTGCGCCATCCAGGTCTAGGCGCGATCAGAGTGGAAAGGCATTAGGATTTCAAGGTCAGAGGAGAAGGTCAAGAGAGCCCAACATTCCATTTTGTGACAGGTGTAGTAGGAGGCACAACCCAGTCAGTGCTTAGTAGGCTCAGGGACATGTTTTGGGTGCAGGAAGACTAACCATATACTTAGGGATTGTCCAATGGCCATACAAGGCAACGGTAGATAATGTGAACTGGTTACTAGTTCAGCAGCTCCACCAGCTCGCTCAACATTGCAAGGTGTATCCACTAGTGCAGGTTGTGGTTGATGTAAGAACATGTTTTATGCTCTCTCATCACGACTGGAGCAGGAGGTCTCCCCGGACATGGTTACTTGTATGTTATGAGTATTTAATGTTGATGTATATGCATTGTTAGATCTAGGGGCTACCTTGTCTTTTGATGCCCCATGTTGCTAGTAGTTTTGGAGTTAGTCCCAATGTCCTATTAGAACCCTTCTCAGTCTCTACTCCAGTCGGTGACTCAGTTATAGCTCAATGGGGATACAGAAGTTACCCTGTCATAGTCCTTCAAAAAGTCACCTCAGTCAATCTAGTAGAGTTAGACATGACTGATTTTGATGTTATCTTTGATATGGATAAAATGCATGCATGTTATGCCTCAGTGAATGTCACGCCCCGCCTTGGGAGGCATGACTGGCACCTAGTGCCCTACTAGGACCTGAACTGCTGGACTAGCTGAACCTAAGCACTTATGGTGCCAGGCTGGCTCTAACTCTGGATTCAAGAAAACAACGGGCTATATAACGGCTATAAATACAGCCTCTGGCTGACTAGGCCTATAGCCACTTGTAAGAAACAACAGCTACCCAAAACAACTGAATCAATAGGGAACCTATGCGGGCCGACAAGGCCACCATGCTGTCTAGTTATTTTTGAATCAAGAAAACAAGTGCTAAACTGCTATGTGACCGACAAGGTCACCACTACCAACTGAATAAGGCCCCACACGGCGATCATAACAAACCCAAACATACAAACGGCCTCACACGACCGGTACAGCTAACCACAGGTAATATACAATCTGCAAGCCTCTAAGAAAACTGATAAGATGGTCGGGACAGGGCCCTGGCCTACCCATACTATACAACAAAAGAAAGGAAATAAACCTCTAGCTGTCCAGCTCTGGATGATGGGAGCTGATGACTCTGTGGACTAGCTGGAATTATGAGGGATCAGCTCCTCGTCTATGAGTACCTGCAGGCAAGTAATGCAGTGCCCCCAAACGGGCGTCAGTACCACTGGTATCGAGTATGCAAGGCAAACTGAACATAACTGAAGATAAACAGTAGACTAGTAGTTACTGAAATGACATAGGATAGCTAAAACTGTCTGGAATAGCAGAATCTATACTGAGCTTAACTATACTGGAAAGAAGATAAGAACCATACCTGTCGATGCGGCGTCCTGCTATTTATCAACTTAGTAAGTAACATATATATATATATGTATAGCATACAAGAACCTATACCAGCCCCCATAAGCCGGAAGGTGCCAATCAACAAGCAATCTATATACCCCTACCCGGGCCAAAGCATCCAAAAATAAATTCACTCCACTCACCTAATAACTACGAGCATCCCACCGGCCCCCTGGGTATGCAGCTTGGGCTCTCTGGGCCCCTAACTATAACTGTATCTGAGTCCGAAGGACTCCTATAACTGTAATCTGAGATTTGTATTTGTAATCTGTAATATGTGCCCTGGGCGCAAGCGCTCGAAAGGGTATACTGTAATGCTGATCAGCCTGCTATGGGGAATGTTGCATCCCATCTTCATCCTACTGTGGACGGCATGCCACTCCTTGGAGTGACGTATCCTCACCCTCTGGCGGGCGAGTGGACACAACTATTAACCCTGGGGCGGCAAGGAAGCTCTAAGGGTGCCCTCATATCACAAACAAGTCTCAACAAGCAACGACAATCACATATAACATGTATATTAAATCTGAAAATACTACCATGTTCTGATATTCTATTCTGAATCACTTGCTGAATTAAACCGAATCTAATACTGAGTTAAACTGATTGGGATAATATCTTGCTCTCTGATACTGATTTACTAGCTTTTATTCTAGATATGACATAATAATACAACATACTTAATACTCGGCTTCTGGAACTTCCTTCTGCAATTTATTCTATTTTACTATGCTAGAATTACTACTTGCCGAAGAAATTGGCTTTACATACCTCAGTTGCCAGCTTTCCGGCTAACTGGCGTAACTCGGCCAATATTCAGCTATTTCTTCCAACTGTATTCATATTAATAGAATTAGAACTAAATTCATCGATATTCTGGAAGAAAATACTACTTTGAATATATATATATAGCCAAAACTTTGACTTATCTGAAAACAACCGAAAACTCGCTATTTCTCGAAAATCTAGAAGGGAGAAATACTCACTTTAGGGCTAGGAGCATATTGATACTAATTTGGAGCAATTCCACTTACCTTATCTTGGTAGGACGACGGTTCGCCGGCCGAATTTCATGAAACTAACTCCGCAGGAATGCTCCCTGCAGCTTAATACTTCACTACCCAAGATTAATTCGAGTTTGGATCGTGTTTAATAGCGTAAACGGATGGAATTTCAAAGAAATCCCTTGTACCCTCTGTTTTCTGGTTACTCTCTGGAAATTATAAGTTAAGATGATATAAAACCGAAGTGGAGGGGTTTATATACTTGAGCCTCGACAGCCCCCCCGTGGCACGTTGGCCGTTGCGGAGGGACGGCCTCCGTGGCATGTTGCCATCGCGGAGGGGGTCTGCCCGGCCTCCTCTTGCGATGGTTTGATGCGGCGTTTGTCCGGTATTCCCCGGGCGTTTTTCTAGCATGTATGGCATTCTAAAACTCTTAACCAACATGCGAATAGGCCATCTAAATGCCAAGAATTTACGGGGTGTAACATCCTCCCCCCCTTAAGAACATTCGTCCTCGACACTAAACTTCTACTTGCGAGAAATGTCAACTTACTTGACTTATTCTAGAAAAATCTCGGCAGTGTTTCCCCTGTAATATGGACTATCTCAAAAATCCTGAAACGCAGAAAAGTCCAATACAGTTACTCCACAAAACACTAGTATTCATCACAAAAGCCAACTATTTAATTTATTCACATAATATGAGGCAATTCATAAAACAACAATACTAATGTACCGCTGGCTGATTAAGTCTGGAATAGTTGAGGATATCTGACATTCATATCTTCCTCTGCTTCCCAAGTCATCTCCTCTTGGTTCCTATTACACCATAATACTTTAACAGAAGCAATATCTTTAGTTCTCAATCTGCGAATCTGCCTGTCTAGTATGGCTACTGGAACCTCTTCATAAGCCAGCTCTTCCGTAACCTGGACATCCTGAACTGAAACAACTCTAGAGGGGTCTCCTATATACTTCCTCAGCATAGACACGTGGAAAACTGGATGAATAGACTCTAACTTTGGAGGCAAGTTCAACTCGTAGGCTACTTGGCCTATTCTTTGGCGGATCTTATAAGGCCCGACAAACCTTGGGCTGAGCTTAGCTTTCTTGCCGAATCTCATCACCCCTTTCATTGGAGAAACTTTCAAAAATACCCAGTCATTCACATTAAATTCCAGGTCTCTTCGCCGCACATCAGCATACGATTTCTGGCGGCTCTGAGTAGTCAGTAGGCATTCTCTGATAAGCTTTACCTTTTCTTCTGACTGGTGAATAATATCCGACCCAATCAACGCTTATTTTCCTACTTCAAACCAGCCAACTGGCGATCTGCATTTTCGCCCATACAAAGCCTCATAGGACACCATCTGGATAGTTGAGTGGTGACTATTGTTATAAGCAAACTCAATAAGTGGTAGGTGCTTATCTCAGCTACCTCCAAAGTCCAACACACACACTCGTAACATATCTTCGAGCGTCTGAATAGTGCGTTCTGCCTTCCCATCTGTCTGAGGGTGGAATGCTGTGCTTAGATTAATCTGTGTTCCCAGGTCTCTTTGAAATGATTGCCAAAATTTAGCTGTAAATTGTGCCCCTCTGTCAGAGATAATGGATACTGGAACACCGTGCAGTCTGACTATTTCTCTAATATACAATTCAGCATAATCTTCGGCAGAGAAAGTAGCCGTTACTTGCAGAAAATGGGCTGATTTTTTCAGTCTGTCAACAATTACCCAAATTGAGTTATTTCTATGTCTGATACGAGGTAATCCTGCTACAAGATCCATATTTACTGCTTCCCACTTCCAAAGAGGCACAGCTATGTCTTGAGTCAACCAGCCTAGTTTCTGGTGTTTTGCTTTTACTTGCAGGCAGTTAGGACACTGGGCTACAAATTCTACTATTTCCCTCCTCATACCTAGCCACCAGTAGATTTCTTTGATATCGTGGTACATTTCGTAGCGCTTGGATGGAGAGAATAGAGGGCGTAATGTATCTCACTCATAATCTGCTGGCAAAGCCCTGAAATATCTGGAACACAAAGGCGGCCTTTAAATCACAACACTTCATCCTCAGTTACCTTAAAATTCGACGCTTTTCCTTGCTGAACTCTATCTTTAAGCTGAACCAGGTCAGGATCCTCATACTTCCGTTCCTTTACTCCCACAACTAACAACGACACTACGGTGTTCTGAATTACCACTATGTTGTCCTCTGTTTTTGCTACACGAATGACTAAACTGGCTAACTGGTGTATTTCTCTGGCCAACTCCCGCTGCTCCGATTGCAAGTACGCCAAACTCCCCCCAGCTGAGGGCATCTGCTACTACATTGGCTCTTCCTAGGTGATACAAAATATTTACATCATAATGTTTCAACAACTCCAATCAGCTACGTTGTTGCAAATTCAACTCTCTCTGGGTGAAGATATACTGTAGGCTCTTATGATTAGTGAAAATATCCACATGGACGCCATACAAGTAATGTCTCCATATCTTTAGGGCGTGGATCACTACGGCTAGTTCCAGGTCGTGGGTAGGATAATTCTTTTCGTGTTTCCTCAGCTGTTTGGAAGCATAAGCAATTACTTTACCATGTTGTATCAACACACATCCTAACCCAATACCCGAAGCGTCACAATAAACTGCATAACCCTCTATACCTTCTGGCAGTGCTAATACTGGGGCGGAGGTTAACCTGTCTTTCAATTCCTGGACACTTTGCTCACATGCCTCCGTCCACTAAAACTTTACTGCTTTTTGTGTCAAGTTAGTCAGAGGTGCCGCTATGGTGGAGAATCCCTTAACAAATCTTCTATAGTACCCTACTAATCCCAGAAAGCTGCGTACTTTGGTCGGAGTGGTAGGTCCAGGCCATGTTTTTACGGCTTCTATTTTCTAAATGTCTACCTGTATACAAACATCTAACACAATATGCCCCAAGAAAGCTATTGAGTTTAGCAAGAATTCACATTTAGAAAACTTGGCATACAGCTGACGATCCCTGAGAATTTTGAGCACTGTCCGCAAATGATCCTAGTAGTCTACCTCTGAGCGAGAATACACCAGAATATCGTCAATAAACACTATCACGAACAGGTTCGGGTATGGTCTGAAGATGCTGTTCATCAGGTCCATGAATACTTCGGGAGCATTTCTCAGCCCAAAGGACATGACTAGGAATTCAAAATGGCCGTATCTGGTCCTGAAGGCAGTCTTGGGAATGTCCCTTTCACGAACTCGAACTTGATGGTATCCAGACCTTAAGTCAATCTTGGAGAAATATCTGGCCCCCTGCAACTGATTAAACAAATCATCTATTCTGGGAAGCGGATATTTATTCTTGACTGTAACCTTATTCACCTGCTGGTAGTCTATACACATGCGGAGTGAGTCGTCTTTCTTTTTCACAAATAGAACTGGCGCACCCCAAGGTGAAGTACTCGGTCTGATAAAGCCCTTATCTAACAGATCTTTCAGCTGCTCCTTTAATTCTCTGAGTTTAGCAGGAGCCATACGATACGGAGGAATTGATATGGGCTGAGTGCCTGGTAGTAAATCAATTGCAAAATCTATTTCTCTTTCTGGGGGGAATACTAGGTTGCTCATCTGGGAATACGTCAGGGAATTCATTAACCACTGGAACAGACTAGAGAGGTTGAGGCTCTACCCGAACATCCTGGACTCTGACTATGTGGTAAATGCATCCCTTAGCTATCAACTTCCTCGCCTGAAGGTAGGAAATAAACCTACCTTTTGGCGTAACTGTGCTGCCCTTCCACTCTCGTACTACTTCCCCTGGAAAGTGGAATCTGACCATCTTGGTGCAGCATTCTACATTGGGATAACATGGCACTAACCAATCCACACCCATAATGGCATCGAAATCAATCATCTCTAATTCTACCATATCTATTGTGGTTTGACTATCAGCAACCTCTACTGTACACCCTCGGTAAATTCTTCTGGCTGTAATGGAGTCATCGACGGGTGTGGATACTGAAAAGGATTGCTGAAGCAACTCTAGTACAACACTAAACTTTCGAGCCACGAGTGGGGTAAAGTAGGACAAAGTAGATCCTGGATCAATTAATACATAAGCAGGGTGTGAGAAAATAGTCATCATACCTATTATCACATCTGGAGATGCCTCTGAGTCCTGTCTCCCTGGTAATGCATAGGTACGGCTTGGGCCCGTACCAGAACTAGAGGCCCCTGATCTACCTCGGCCTCTACCTGCTCGACCTGAGGTCCTACGCCCTACCGAGGCTGCTGGAGCTCGCGGCCCTACTGACGCCTTGTCCTGATTATCTCGGCTACCCAAAGCCCTGGCTGGACAGTCTCTCATCATATTACCCTCCTGCCCATATATATAACACCCTATGGAGCCATATCTGCAAGCTCTAGTTTGGAGTCGAATGCAAATAGGGAAAGTTGGAGGTGTATACCTGCTCTGCTCTGCCCTCCTCTGCTGAGGTGATTCTACCGTTCGAGAACTGCCGCCAGACTCTGACTGTCCTCGGCGACTGAATCTACCCCTCTGCTTCTGTGATGGAGGTGGGGGTCTAGGTGGCCTAACTGACAGTCGTGGCCTAGGTCCTCTCTGAATCTTCCTCTGTATCTCATCTGATCTATCCCTTCGGTGCTACTCCTGATTTATTTGTCTTCTATCTTGTTGTCGCTGTCTAAGGCCCTCAACAGTCTGGGCAAAGGCCTACACCCGAGCAATGTCCATATCTTCCCGCAGTGTAGCTGTCATGCATGCCTCTATGTACTCTGGGTTCAGACCCATAATAAACCGGTGGACTCTAGAGGGCATGGTGTGCAAAAAAGCTAGAGCATAGCGGGCCAACAAATCAAACTGTAGGGTGTATTCTTGTACACTCCTCGCCCCCTGCTCCAAATTTAAAAACTGATCCATTCGGGCCTGTCGGATTTCTTGGGGCAGATAACGATCCAGGAAGGCCTCTGAAAAGATGGACCAGGTCGGAGGGGCAACATCTCTCCCTAGAGACCTTTCCCAACTCTCGTACTACAATACAGCAATATCCCGTAGCCAGAATACCACTAACTCAATCGACTTTGTAGATGTCACATGCATGACCCGGAAGATTCTCTGCATTTGATCCAGGAAGTCCTGGGGGTCCTCTGCCATATCTGACCTTGTGAACTGCGGGGGACCTAGTTCTAAGAATTCTCGGATCCTCGAACTGCCAGGCCCACCTTATGACTCTACTGTTACGAGTGGCACTGACTGGCGCTGAGTAGCCATCATTTGTGCCAACATAACTACTGCACTTCGAATTTCCTGGTCGGATGGTGTAGGTACGGGAACTGTCGGAGACGGTGTCATCCCGAGTGGCTCCTGGTGGGGTGGGGACTTCTTAGAAGGTCGTGATGATGCCTCTGTATCGCCCTCAGATCGAGCTGATTCTAGTCGAGGCTGAGGCATCCTGTTGGTGCCTTCTCCTGCTGTGGTATCCAGTCTTCTACCTGTGACAGGATGTCGCTGGTCTGCCATTTTATCAGTAGAAAAAGAGCATGATAAGTTTTAGGTACTCGACCCTATACTGTACTACTCTATAGGACGACTGAATATGAAGAAAGAATAACCATCCTATTATGCCTTGCAGCCTCCTGCCTATGGTATATGGTGCATAACACATCCATAGACAAGACTCTACTTAGCACGGCTTGCAAACTCCCTGGGATACTACCTGCTCTGATACCAAGTTTGTCAAGCCCCACCTTGGGAGGCATGACTGGCACCTAGTGCCCTACTATGACCTGGACTGCTGGACTAGCTGAACCTAAGCACTTCTGGTGCCAGGCTGGCTCTAACTCTGGATTCAAGAAAATGACGGGCTATATAACGGCTGTAAATATAGTCTCCGGCCGACTAGGCCTATAGCCACCTGTAAGAAACAACAGCTACCCAGAAGAAGGTAAAGTTCCAATAGTCGGAGGCTTGTGAGAAAAGCTTCCAAGAATTGAAGACTCGACTCACTTCAGCACCAGTGTTGACCTTACCTGAGGGTACGAATGGCTTTGTTGTTGATTGTGATGCTTCGTGAGTCGGACTTAGGTGTGTATTGATGCAGCACAGAAAATTGATATCATATGCCTCAAGACAATTGAAAGTTCATGAAAAGAATTACCTGACCTATGATCTTGAGTTGGCCGCGGTGGTGTTTGCATTGGAGAAACGGTGACATTACTTGTATGGGGTCCATGTGGATGTATTCACGGATCATAAGAGATTGCAATATGTGTTCACGCTGAAAGATCTCAATCTTCAGCAAAGAAGGTGGTTGGAGCTACTAAAGGACTACGACATGAGTGTCCTTTACCAACCGGGTAAGGCTAATGTGGTAGCAGAAGCACTTAGTAGGATCTCTATGGAGAGTGTGTCTCATGTGGATGAAGGAAAGAAGGAGTTGGTGAAAGATGTCCATCGACTTGCGAGAATGGGAGTTAGATTGGTCGACATGACCGATAGCGGCGTTGTTGTGCAAAATGGATCAGAATTTTCCTTGGTGATGGATGTGAAAGCCAAACAAGATGAAGATCCGATTTTGGGAAAGCTGAAGGAAGTTGTTGGAAGTCAGAAGATGGAGGTTTTCTCCCAAGGGGGAGATGGGGTGTCACGGTACCAGGGTCATCTATATGTTCCAGATGTTGATAATTTGAGGGACCGGATATTGCATGAGGCACATGGATCCAGGTATTCTATCCATTCGGGTTCCACCAAGATGTATCATGATTTGCAAAAAATATATTGGTGGAACGACATGAAGAAGGATATTTCAGAATTCGTAGCCAAGTGTCCAAATTGTCAGCAAGTGAAAGTCATGCATCAAAGACCGAGAGGTGTACTTCAGGATATTAGCATTCATAGTTGGAAGTGGGAAGAGATTAATATGGATTTCATTACAGGCCTACCCCGTACTCACCGACAATTTGACTCAATTTGGGTTGTGGTCGATAGGTTAACAAAAGATACACACTTCCTACCGGTCAAAACCATAGATTTAGTGGATGATTATGCCAAATTGTATATTCGGGAATTGGTTCGAATTCATGGAGTGCCCTTGTCTATTATTTCAGACTGAGGTACTCAGTTTACCTCCCAATTCTGGCAGTCTTTTCAGAAGGGGCTTGGGGACTCAGGTTAAGATCAGTACAACCTTTCATCCGCAAATGGAAGGCTAGGAAGAATGAACAATCCATACTCTAGAGAAAATGTTGAGAGCATGTGTGATGGACTTCAAAGGTAATTGGGATGATCACCTTCCTTTGATCGAGTTTGGGTATAATAACAGTTATCACTCTAGCATCCAAACTGAACCGTTCAAGGCTCTTTATAGGCAGAGGTGTAGATTGCCCATCGTATGGTTTGAGGTTGGGGCAGCAGCCATGATATGGCATGATTCGGTTCATGATGCCACGGTAAAGGTTCGGTTGATAAGGGACAGGCTGAAAACTGCTTAGAGTCATGAGAGATCACATGCATGTGAGGAGAAGAGATTTGGAGTTCTTGGTAGACGATTAGGTATTTCTGAAGGTATCTCCCCTGAAGGGAGTTATGCAATTCGGAAAGAAAGGAAAGCTCAGTTCCCGCTATGTTGGTCCCTACCGGGTTATGAGGAGAGTTGGTAAGGTAGCATATGAGTTGGACTTGCCATCAGAATTATCTTCATTTCATCCCGTCTTTCATGTATCTCTCATGAAAAAGTGCTTGGGTGATCCATCTTTAGTTGTCCCGGTGGAAAGTGTTGGTGTGGGAGATAGACTCAGTTATGAGAAAATTCCAGTTGCGATCTTGGATCATCAGTTCAAAAGCTGAGGAGCAAAGAAGTAGCTTCAATGAAGGTGTTATGGAGAAATCAGCATGTTGAGGGAGCTACCTAGAAATCCAAAGCGGCTATGATGTCTAAATACCCCCACCTGTTCCCTACCGGCTCAGTTTTAGTTTGAGGTATTAGTTTTTGCCCAAATCCTTTAATTAGTTTCCATGTTCAATTCATATGCACAAGTTTGATTTATGATATGATGGATGTATGTGATGTCTGAATTCGGTTCAGCTATGCAGTTCTTTTCAGAGGTAGTCATTCCGCCAGTTTTCATCTAAATGATCAGTATTTGAGTATGATAATTGCATGTCTCTATTCACTCCCAACTATACACAAGTGCATGTGGTCGTACAAGTAATAAAGTGGCTTTATTTCAAGCCGGGTATCGAACCCACAAGGACTGTAATATGTCAGTAATCTTTTTTCAAGTGTTTAGTGGACGCAATTTTATACAAGTAGACAAATAGAACAAATGGTGTGTTTTCAAGAATATTAGTTAATGTAACTTTAAGTAAAGAGATTGTAAATTGTAATTTGAACAATAATACAAACAAGCTAAGGTTAAGGATAAACATGCAGATATGTAATTTACTGATTGAATTTCAGTCAACACTTCTCTTCGGTTGTTGGTCAGGAATTATTAACCAATGGATTGGGTCTTTAAAACTCCTCTCCAATTAAAGAATCATGAGACTTACATTACACATTTCTGTGATGCAAATACTTCATATTCTAGCAATACACAACAAATTCCATAGATGACCAAATATGACATTACAGATATATTTCTATTTTGAATGTGAATCTTCTCTTAATTTCTCAACCAAGACAAGAACATATCCTACCAATTCACGTCTATCAAATTAATCTTTCTTTCAGAAATAAAACTGTAATTCTAGGATTTACATTAACAATGGCCAAACATTAATGTAGTGAAAACAAGAATTAGTAGAACAACCATTGTAGAGAAGATAAAAAATGAAATAACATCAATTACATACTACTACAATCATCCTCAACCTCATCCAAAGGTGAATTAGCCACTCATTTGATGATTAAACATCTTCAAACAAGTAGAAATCATACAAGTAATTGAAATTAAAGAGAAAAAGGAAGAAAATTAACCCAAGAACTTCTTCAGTTCAACTGCATGATACCCACGTTCTAGCTTTAAATGTCTGATATATTAAAATAAAACCTAAGTGTGTTATTTATACTAGTGGGAAATTTCCCAAAATAAACTGGCAACGTGTCACGGAGGGTATCGCAGAGCATCAGCTCCGTGCCATGGCCTTGACGAGGACCTTCACTGGAACTTGGGGTGTCAGATTATTATCTTCAGCGTGGCACGGAGGGTATCGCGGGGCCTCAGCTCCATGCCACGGACGTATCGCGCTCCTTCACTATAATCCAGGTGTGCGGCCAAGTCCTCCCACCGTGTCACTGAAGTGAACGCGGAGCATGGGCTCCGTGACACGGTTCCATCACGCACCTTCACTGGAATTCCACCCAAATTCCACTCTAGGAAGAATGCCTCCGCGATGGTGGCGTGAAACGGCCCTGTCGCGGAGCATAAATTTTTTAGCATTTTCTTGCCGACTTCCTAGTTTTGCTTCCGAGTCGATTCCTCCATAACCCCAACTTGTAGATTAGTTTCCAAAATTCATTCTAACTGCAAAAACAACAACTAATCATGTTGGTTAGTATAAATCCACATTTACATAAAAATCACATGAGAATGTACACATAAAAGTAGATAAACAAGTCAAAATTAAGTAATAAAGTATCACTTGGGCATGCAATTATGCGCAAGATCAGTCTCTATTTTCTTCTTGTCTCCTTCATTGGAGGATGAATGTTCCCAAGGGGAAGATATAGTAATACCCTGAATGTGCTGGAGAATAGACCCGGAAGTTTAAATCTGAAATCTGCAGAAAATTGGAAAAAAGGCTATAAAGATGGCTATAAAGATTATTTAAGATAGCAAGTTAAACATAAGGCATGCATGATTTCATCATTAAGATGAATTACAACTATGTTAAGACTTCCTAACCTCAAGAATCAACTCGCAATCTTGGCAAACTCGTGCAAATCAACCGATCAAGAATTCCACATGAATGTTATCTCTCATTAAACATGTGCCCTCACAACACAAGAGAGTTACCCCATTTTTACTTCAAAAGAATTTTAAATCACAAAATGTATTGGTATATGAATCAAATTACGCTCAATCTCTCAAAGAATTCACATGCATCATGTAGTGAACCATAAGCTTGCCCTTAGTGTTTACTCCACTAATTTAAGGATGTATGAACGTAAGATCAAGTAGGACTTAATGGGTTGTAATGTAGGCTAAGGGGCGGGTAGGTACTATTCTGGCCAGTAATAGTGACTATCTTCCCCCAAGCGCTTTTACTACATCCACATTCATTAAAGACATCTCCTCTATACTTCTTCCTCACTCTTCTCACTCTTGAATATGCTCTTTTTGTTCCCATTTCTTTAAGCACACTCAGATTACTACTAAAGCGTATTTAATTAGATTTTTCATTTACTTTCGTACTCTCTACTAAAACTCAATCATTTTCAACAAGTGCACCTTTGTCCTTTTCTCAACTTTCACAACTTCCACTTTTCCTTCTATTTCACGCTTCTCACTCCTTCACTCTTTGGAATTTTTTCACTTAAGCTCTTACGAGTTTAGGATCAAATTCATGGCTAATGAAAGAAAAGGATTAAGCTTATGTTGTAACTATCAAAGAATAGGCTTAAGGCTCAATGGGGCTAAATAGGATTTAACTTTCAAGGTAGGTAAGATAAGGGATAAAATTTAGGTTCATTCAAAGAAATGCCTACATCCTCTCTTACAATCCACATCCTTCATTTTGTTTTATATACACACCAGGCAAGTTCTAGACACTTCATAGTAACATGGAATATTAGAAAAACTTATACTCACTGCACATGCACGTGCTCAATTCAAGACATATTCGCAGACTCTTAACTCAGTTAATTACAAGAATTCAAAATTAAGCTTTAATCACATTGAGTCGAATTCTAGAGCCTAGGTGTCTCAACATGTTTAACACACTTGCATGCTTCCATCCTAATCACACTTGCATCTTACAATATAGCACATAACAAGAATGTCGAACCATTAATTAGCTATGTGTTCACAAAAAAAAAACTCAAAACCTACTGACTAAATTTCCTTTAAGATGGTCGTCATCCATCCATCATAGGGAACAATCTCTATCTAAGACTTCGGTTCAAAGGGACTATTCTCAAAAAAAGCACCGAAAACAAAAATTGAGAAACCCAAATAAAAAAATTAGATAAAAATAAAGTAAAAAAAATAAAAATAGCAAATAACTTACACAAATAATTACACAAATAACTACTCAACAATTTATTACAATTACATCACCAGCATCAACATACAAAAGCATCAACAACATAACATGATAACAATGTGACACATCAAACAGCCACAAAAGCACAAACATATCACAGCCTTACTACACCAGCACCTAACTACTCCCACCCCACACTTAGTTGGAACACTGTCCCCAGTGTTCGCATATCTGCAATTAAAAATAAGGTTTGGGTGGTGTAACTCCCTGATCAATCAAAATGTTCAATCTCTTCATCAGGTGCTAGTGCCTCATCACAAAGATCGGAATACTCTCTGCCTTCCTCCTCTGACTCAATGTCTGAGTCATCCTGGCGCGTTTCCTCATCAGTAGGGACGTCCTCATCAACTGGTTCTACAAATGCAAGCCCAACTCTGCATAATGCTCGGGCATGCTCATTGAATGGATAATCCATGTCGAGATAACCACAATTCATCCTCCATAGCAGGCCTTCCACCAATCCTCAGTTGCAACATCTGCATCTCATACATTCGGGCCATGTATTGGTCGTCCCGAGCATGTCGCTCGGCGAGCGTAAGCACAGGCCCAAATGTGGTATTAGGTGCTTTGGTCTTAGTGACATCCAAAGCACGCCGGTCAAGTTGAGGAATGTAGTCCAGGGCCTCATCTTCAATACCATGGCCCCTGAGGAAAGCACTGAGAAGACCACCGAAACCATACCGATGCCCTTGATGAAGTCTGGCTTTCTTCATGGCGGAAATAATCACCGCTGCAACATTTATCTCCAGCCCTTTCATCAACACATACACCAAACAAACTCTGTCCCGGGTGACATCAGTCATGTGAACCCCCGGGATCAGGCAAGTACATACTATCTTCAACCAGATCCTTGCTTCTCTGTTCATTTGGGAGTATGGCAATGTCTGGTGATACCCTCTTTCCTTGTGACGACTCCACCTAGCTGTTGATCATGCTACACATAAAGTGAGTTTGATATCTGCATATGGTGGAGTGATATTCAGATGGCGGTGGACATGTGCGTCTGTTTCCCGCGTCCCCAAGATGGTATTTAGATGTTGTGGTTCAAAAGTAACCACCTGTCCTCTGACCTTGACTGTGTGGCTGCGCACGGTGGGGTTCTAGTTAGCGTAGAATTTCCTTATCAGATGGAGATTGCACTCTTTGGGTTCTTCAAAAATGAAGTTTATCCCAACAGTGTCTATCCTGTGTAGGATTCTCGGGAATTCTTGAGCTAGTGGTTCCCGTGCTATTTGTTCCTCTGGGAAATACTTGGTTTCCTTGTGTTTGGCGTACCATTTCTTTCCCTTATCTGTAACCCATCGTGTTCCATATTATCTACGTTGCCCCCTTGGAACCGGTGGTATCGCTGGCACTGCTGCCCCAATTCTCAATCTTTTTCTGCTGCCGCCAGATGTGGATGCACCTTTCCCTTTTTCTTGTCTTCCAGACATTTGTCCTGTCCATCTAAAGAATAAATTTCAAATGTCATTCATGGTATAGTTGGCTACTACTAAGGCTGGGCTTAAATTGATCACCCCACACTTAGTCATTAGCCGCAGTCAATAGAATTCGACAAGAACAATCACATATTTTCAGTTCTTATTTCCCAAAATGTTCAGTGCATTCATAAAAGTCGATGGAACAATTTCATTGTACTACTCAAACTTCATACAATGCATTATGAAAGTTCATCCATCGATTCATTTATATAATCATGAGCACTTTGCAATTTGTGCACAGCAACCTATGGGAATTTCCTACTTTCATCCCCAAAAATCCATTTCCTACCATAACATAATCCAACTTGAATCACAACATATTTCAACTCAAACAACATGCACATCCCAAAATATCTCCATTTTTACCCATTTCTTCTTCTTCCTAATTAAATTTCTCACCCCTAGTTATCAATAATGTAAGATTTTCAATACAAATTATGTAATTATTGAGTTAATAACACAATCTTAGAACAAAATCAACATTCATCCATGACCCAATCAATTATACATCTTATTAATAACTTAGGGCAGAATTCCATCAAAGAAACATGTTCAAGAATCGAAATATGTAGCAATAATGAGAAAAAATTTGATAACATACCTTTACTTGAAGAAGTTTAAGAAGAATTGAAGAAATTTTCTAGCTAGGGCCGTGGCACGTTGAGGGAGAAGGGATTTGGGGGGTTTGGTCGCAGAGGGTTCAGCAAAATGTGGGAAAAATAAGGAATTTGGGGTTAAAAAGAGTGATTTTCACGCGGGACAACCCGTTGCCCTGAACTGACCCGTCGCGAAAATAGCCTCAACGTGTCACGGAGGGTAACACGGAGCCGAAGCGGAGGCTCACTGGAATTTTGAACATACCTAAAATTGGCCTCAACGTGTCACAGAGGGTAACGCGGAGGTCATCCTCTGTGACATGGAGGCAACGCGTACCCTCACTGTTTCTTGCCCCAATTTTCACTTTTTACCTTTATTTTTCCACTTGTGATTTTTTTGTATTTTTTCCCTCCATATTTCCTGCAATTCACAAACAACAACAATTTGTTAGAAAATCATAGGTTGCCTCCCACCTAGTGCCAGTTTTTCTTTTCTTTTTATTTCTTTTTTTTAAAACTAGTCTAGTACATTAGATTCACGGGTTGCCTCCCATGCAGCGCCTGTTTTACCGTCGCGGCTCGACGCTTGTCATCCTCATTCATCTTCTAAGGTGATAGACGTCTTCTCTCAATTAACGTCTTCACCCTAGTAATGCTTACACCTCTGCCCGTTCACCAAAAATGTGGCACTTTTATCCTCTTGCCAAAATTCAACCGCCCCGTGTGGGGTCATCCTTGCTACTTCAAACGGCCCTGATCACTTGGAGCGCAACTTCCTTCGGAAGAGTTCCAACCTTAAGTTGAATAGAAACACCTTTTGACCCGACTCAAAGATTCGATGCACCATGTGCTTGTCATGCCACCTTTTAGTTTTTTCTTTGTAGCATTTGGCACTTTCATATGCATGCCACCGAAACTCGTCCAACTCACTCAGTTGCATCAATATCTTCTTTCCTGCAAGCTCAGGATCCATGTTCAGCTTCCGTACAGCCCAAAAAGCTCGATGTTTCAGCTCCACGGGTAGATGACATGCATTCCCGTAAACCAATTTGTACGATGAAGTCCCAATGGTTGTCTTATATGCAGTTCGATATGCCCACAACGCATCATCCAATTTTCTTGACAAATCTAAGCATTGTGCGTTCACAGTTTTCTGAAAAATCTGTTTAATTTCCCTGTTTGAAACCTCCACTTGCTCACTATTCTGGGGATGATATGTTGTCGCCACTTTATGTCGAACCCCATATTTTGCTAGCAAATTCCTAAACCCTGCATTTACAAAATGTACCCCTCCATCACTGATAATTGCTCGTGGTGTACCAAATCTTGTGAAAATCTACTTCTTCATGAATTTAGTCACCACCTTATTATCGTTCCTGGGACACGCTACTGCCTCAACCCACTTGGACACGTAGTCCACCACCACCAAGATGTATCAATTTCCAAACGATGGTGGAAACGGGCCCATGAAATCTATCCCCCACACATCAAACATCTCAACTTCAAATATGTGATGCAATGGCATTTCCTATCTTCTGTCGATTGCTCCTGTTCTTTGACATCTATCACATATTTTGACATAAGTTGTAGCATCTTTGAACACTGTGGGCCAAAAGAATTGGGATTGCAGCACTTTGAGTAGTACGCTCAACTCCATGATGACCTCCATACAACGATGAATGACAACTCCTCAGTACCTCTGTCGTTTGACTTTCTGGAATGCATCGCCTCATCACTAGATCTGGTCCCTGCTTGAATAGATACGGCTCATCCCACATGTAGTACCGGGAATCATGGGTCAGCTTCTTCCTTTGTTGAGTCATTGCCTTAGGTGGGTATACTCCACATACCAACAAATTCACAATATCTGCATACCAAGGAAGTTCAGCTTCCTTTATTGCCAAGAGTTGCTCATCGGGGAACTCTTCTCTGATGCTCTCACCTTCCTTAACATGTGAACGATTCTCTAACCGCGATAGGTGATCTGCAGCCTGATTTTCACTTCCCTTCCTGTCTTGGATCTCCAGATCAAACTCTTGCAGCAATGATATCTACCTGATTAGCCTGGGCTTCGCATCCTTCTTTCCAAATAGGTACCGAATTTCCGCATCATCAGTGTGTACCACCACTTTCGACCCCACCATATAGGATCTAAACTTGTCAAATGCAAATACTAGAGCCAGCATCTCCTTCTCAGTGACTGTATAATTAACTTGTGCAGCATCAAGTGTTTTGCTTGCATAATAGATGCAATGAAAAATCTTATTCCTTCGCTTCCCCAATACTTCTCCAACAGCCACATCACTTGCATCACACATTAACTCAAAAGGATATTCTCAATCCGGAGCAATGAGAATAGGAGCTTCCACCAGCTTCTTTTTAAGCTCCTCAAATGCTTCTACACATTCCTTGCCAAATTCAAACTTCACCTCTTTTTCTAGCAACCGGCATAATGGTCTCGAAATTTTAGAGAAGTCTTGAATAAACCGTCTGTAAAACCCAGCATGTCCTAGAAAGCTGCGGACACCCTTAACTAATACTAGCGGTGGTAGCTTTTCAATCACCTCTATCTTTGCACGATCGACCTCCAAACCTCTGCGTGACACCTTATGGCCAAGGACAATACCCTCCTTGACTAAAAAGTGACACTTTTCCCAGTTGAGTACCAGGTTTGAGTCTTCAGATCTAGCTAACACCCTGCCAAGATTCTACAAACACATAGCAAACGAGTTACCAAAAACAAAAAAGTCATCCATAAATACCTCGACATAGTCTTCCATCATATCATGGAATATCTCCATCATGCATCACTAAAATGTGGCTGGTGCATTGCATAGACCAAACAGCATCCTCCTGAAAGCATATGTCCCATAAGGACATGTAAACGTGGTCTTCTCCTAATCTTCTGGTGCTATGGCTATTTGATTATAGCTAGATTATCCATCTAGAAAGCAATAGTATTCCTGCCCTGCCAGCCTGTCCAACATCTGATATATGAATGGAATAGGATAATGATCTTTCGGGTGGCCTCATTGAGCTTCCTGTAATCCATGAAAATTCGCCAGCCCGTGACTCTGAGTGTGGGAATCAGCTCATTCTTCTCATTTGTAACCACTGTCATTCCCCCTTTCTTGGGAATGCATTGAACTGGGCTAACTCATTCACTGTCTGAGATGGGATATACCACTCCTGCATCCAGCCACTTGATCACTTCCTTTCTGACTACATCCTAAATTACCGGATTCAACCTCCGCTAATGTTGCACGGTTGGCTTGGATCCTTCTTCCATAAATATCCAGTGCATGCAGAAAGCTGGACTAATCCCCTTAATGTCCGACATCTGCCATCCCATTGCTCTCTTTCTCCTCTTAAGGACCACCAATGCATCTTTCACTTGTGCATCTGTCAGTTCTGCTAAAATGATGATGGTAAGGTGTCATCTTTACCCTAGAATACATACTGCAGATGTGGAGGCAATGTCTTTAACTCCAATTTAAGTGCCTCCTCTATTGATGGTTTTGGGGATGGTTCCAAGGACCTCTGCAATGATTCAAAATCTTGCTTCCTGAAAAACCATTTTGGCTCATTCAAAGTATGCACAATCTCATATGTCGCACTGTCCCCAAAATGATCACATCCCACCAAGGCTCTCTCCAAGGGATCCTGTGAGTCAATAATCTGAAAGGTCGATTCCTGATTCAACACACTTATTGCTAATAACTCTTCATATATGGCCGGTAGCTTCATGGCCTTGTAGACATCAAAGAACACTACCTTATCATGAGCTCTCATGGTTAGCTGCCCATCATCTACATCAATTAAGGCTTGCTCGGTTGCCGAAAAGGGACGTCCCAAAATAAATTAGACTTCTGCATCTGGATCAAAATCAAGAATTATAAAATCCACCGGGAAAATGAGGGAACCTACTTGCACTAGCACATCCTCCACAATACCGTCAGGTCGGGCCAATGAATGGTCAACTAGCTGTAAGATCACAGTAGTGGGTCTAGGACTGCCCAGCCCCATCTTCTTGAATACTGATGTTGGCATCAAATTATACTTTCTCCCAAATCACACAAACCACGAGCTCGAATAGACTGCCCAATTGTAATCTGAATAGTGAAGCTCCCAAGATCCTTAAGCTTTGTCGGCAATCGATTCTGAATACGGGAGGTGCACTCCTCAATAAGTGCAACTGTAGCATACTATGTCAGTCTGCTCTTGTTCACCGCAATGTCTTTGATGTACTTGTCATATTTTGGCACTCCCTGCAACACATCAACTAAAGGAAGATTAATATGTACCTGCTTCAGCACTTCCAAGAACTTCTTGAAGCATGCTTCCTTCTTGTACTTCTTCAATCTTTGAGGAAACGGGGGCGGTGGTCTTTCCATCTCTGCTTCCTTTTCATTCCCCCTCACATCATCGTTTCCTTCATCCTTTTCTGTTGCTCCAGATTTCTGAGGTGGTCTTTTGGGTTCCACCTCCTCTAGTTGCTTTCCACTCCGGGTAGTAATTGCATTCACCTGCTTAGGATTTGGGTCTGTATCAGTTGGTAATCCTCCCCTCGGTCTAGTATTTTAGGCTCCAGCACGACTGATACTCCAATGTCTTTGTAGTTAACTGTTGATTTTTCACATCAACTGTCAATTTTACCTGATCAGCCTGCATCTGGGCCTGGTTAGCTATTATGGTTTTGAGCATATCCTCGATGTTGCTGGACTGAGGAGGTGCATTATTTCCTCTAAACTATGACTGAAAATTGTGATGAACCCCTTGATTACTGTGCATGCCCTGATTTGAACTCTATCCCTGATGACTATTACTCCCCCATGAAAAATTCGAATGATTCCTCTAATTTGGGTTGTAATTATTGTCATACTGCTGATTACTGGTCCTCTGGGCGTTTCCAACAAAATTTACTAAATCTAGATTGGCACCACAACACTAAGCTGAGTATTCACTACTTCCATAGACTTCACACCATACCTGATGAACTGCATTGACCGGAGCTTGTGCCTGGCTCAAGCTCATACTGCTGAAATGAGTGTTAAGTTAATTTTGCAAAGCAGCTATCTGTGCAGCGATAGCTATAAATCCATCCACCTCAAAGACCCCTACGGCTTTCTTTCCTCCCCCTCGAGTTGTATTCGCATTCCATTCCAGATTACCTTGTGAAATACGGTTCAACAAGGTGTAAAGCTCTTCGTAGGTCTTTTCCAATGCCTGCCCCCCGGTTGCTGAATCTAACAAAATCTTTGTATGTGGTTCCAAGCCCTCAATGAATGTATGCACCAACACATCATTAGACTGGTGATGGTGAGGACAATCTCTTAGCATTGACTTGAACCTTTCCCACGCCTGATACAAATTCTCACCCTCTCTCTGTTTGAAGCTTAGAATCTAACTTCTAAACCTGGCTGTCTTCCCTGATGGAAAGAATCGTATCAAAAACTTCCTTGCTAGGTCATCACAAGTAGTAATATAATTTGGCGGTTCAGCCTTCAACCATCTCTTGGCTTCCCCTAGCAGTGAAAACGGGAATAGTGTAAGCCTCACATAATCAGATGATACTCCAGCGGGTATATATGTGTCACTTATCTCCAAGAAGTTTTTGAGATGCTATTGTGGATCTTAATAAGGGAGGCCTATAAATTTCCCGCTGGTGTGCAATAGCTGCACCATATTCTGCTTAAGTTCAAACCTCCCTCCTGGTTCCGGCCTTCGAATGCTGGATGTTACATTGTTCGCATGTGGGATTGCCACCTCGCGGACCGGTCTTGCTGCCATCTCTTCGGGCACTAAAACTGCCCTTACAATTGGTGGTTGTTGTTGTTGCTCCAGAGTTGCTCTCCTTAATAACTGCAACTTCTTTTCTAGAGCTTCCCTTTTCTGTAGATGTATCTCTCCAGTTCTAACAACGGATCCACCAACTCCTTATCCCTTGCCAGCGTTCAGAACAATTTAGTAACTGCAAGAGAAAGGCTAAGATCAAGTCGTCAACACTTGCATCGAACTTGTAAACTAACACTAAGAAAATTAATAACCAATTGCCAGTCCCCGGCAATGGCGCCAAAAACTTGTTCACTCCCAACCACTGTCATTCCCCCTTTCTTGGGAATGAATTGAACTGGGCTAACCCATTCACTGTCTGAGATGGGATATACCACTCCTGCATCCAGCCACTTGATCACTTCCTTTCTAACTACATCCTTCATCACCGGATTCAATCTCCGCTGATGTTGCACGGTTGGCTTGGATCCTTCTTCCATAAATATCCTGTGCATGCGAAAAGCTGGACTAATCCCCTTAATGTCCAACAACTGCCATCCCATTGCTCTCTTTCTCCTCTTAAGGACCACCAATGCATCTTTCACTTGTGCATCTGTCAGTTCTACTGAAATGATGACTGGTAAGGTGTCATCTTCACCCTAGAATACATACTGCAGATGTGGAGGCAACTTCTTTAACTCCAATTTAGGTGCCTCCTCTGTTGATGGCTTTGGGGATGGTTCCAAGGACCTCTGCAATGATTCAAAATCTTGCTTCCTGAAAAACCATTTTGGCTCATTCAAAGTCTGCACAATCTCATATGTCGCACTGTCCCCAAAATGATCACATCCCACCACGGCTCTCTCCAAGGGATCCTGTGAGTCAATAATCTGAAAGGTCAACTCTTGAGTCAACACACTGATTGCTAATAACTCTTCATATATGGCCGGTAGCTTCATGGCCTTGTAGACATCAAAGAACTCTACCTTATCATGAGCTCTCATGGTTAGCTGCCCATCATCTACATCAATTAAGGCTCGCCTGGTTGCCGAAAAGGGACGTCCCAAAATAAATTGGACTTCTACATCTGGCTCAAAATCAAGAATTATAAAATCCACCGGGAAAATGAGGGAACCTACTTGCACTAGCACATCCTCCACAATACCGTCAGGTCAGGCCAATGAATGGTCAGCTAGCTGTAAGATCACAGTAGTGGGTCTAGGACTGCCCAGCCCCAGCTTCTTGAATACTAATGTTGGCATCAAACTTATACTTTCTCCAAAATCACACAAACCACGAGCTCGAATAGGATGCCCAATTGTAATTTGAATAGTGAAGCTCCCAAGATCCTTGAGCTTTGTCGGCAATCGATTCTGAATACGGGAAGTGCACTCCTCAGTAAAGTGAACCTGTAGCATACTCTGTCAGTCTGCTCTTGTTCACCACAATGTCTTTTATGTACTTGTCATATTTTGGCACTCCCTGCAACACATCAACTAAAGGAAGATTAATATGTACCTGCTTCAGCACTTCCATGAACTTCTTGAAGCATGCTTCCTCCTTGTACTTCTTCAATCTTTGAGGAAACGGGGGTGGTGGTCTTTCCATCTATGCTGCCTTTTTATTTCTCCTCACATCATCGTTTCCTTCATCCTTTTCTGTTGCTCCAGATTTCTGAGGTGGTCTTTCGGGTTCCACCTCCTCTAGTTGCTTTCGACTCCGGGTAGTAATTGCATTCACCTGCTTAGGATTTGGGTCTGTATCATTTGGTAATCCTCCCCTCGGTCTAGTATTTTAGGCTCCAGCTAATTGTCCCAACTGATACTCCAATGCCTTTGTAGCTAACTGCAGATGTTTCACATCAGCTATCAATTTTACCTGATCAACCTGCACTGCGCCTGGTTAGCTATTATGGTTTTGAGCATATCCTCGATGTTGCTGGACTGAGGAGGTGCATTATTTCCTCTAAACTGTGACTGAAAATTGTGATGACCCCCTTGATTTCTGTGCATGCGCAGATTTGAACTCTATTCCTGATGACTATTACTCCCCCATGAAAAATTCGGATGATTCTTCCAATTTGGGTTGTAACTATTGCCATACTGCCGATTACCGCTCCTTTGGGCGTTTCCAACAAAATTTACTAAATCTAGATTGGCACCACAACACTAAGCTGAGTATTCACTACTTCCACAGACTTCACACCATACCTGATGAACTGCATTGACCGGAGCTTGTGCCTGGCTCAAGCTCATACTGCTGAAATGAGTGTTAAGTTGATTTTGCAAAGCAGCTATCTATGCAGCGATAACTGTAAATCCATCCACCTCAAAGACCCCTGCGACTTTCCTTCCTCCCCCTCTAGTTGTATCCGCATTGCATTCCAGATTACCTTGTGAAATACGGTTCAACAAGGTGTAAAGCTCTTCGTAGGTCTTTTCCAATGCCTGCCCCCCGATTGCTGAATCTAACAAAATCTTTGTATGTGGTTCCAAGCCCTCAATGAATGTATGCACCAACACATCATTAGACTGGTGATGGTGAGGACAATCTCTTAGCATTGACTTGAACCTTTCCCACGCCTGATACAAATTCTCACCCTCTCTCTATTTGAAGCTTAGAATTTGACTTCTAAACCTGGCTTTCTTCCCTGATGGAAAGAATCGTATCAAAAACTTCCTTTCTAGGTCATCACAAGTAGTAATATAATTTGGCGGTTCAGCCTTCAACCATCTCTTGGCTTCCCCAAGCAGTGAAAATGGGAATAGTGTAAACCTCACATAATCAGATGATACTCCAGCGGGTATATATGTGTCACTTATCTCTATGAAGTTTTTGAGATGCTGTTGTGGATCTTAATAAGGGAGACCTGTAAATTGCCCGCTGGTGTGCAATAGCTACACCATATTCTGCTTAATTTCAAACCTCCATCCTAGTTCCGGCCTGCGAATGCTGGATGTTACATTGGTCGCATGTAGGATTGCCACCTCGCGGACCGGTCTTGCTGCCATCTCTTCGAGCACTAAAACTGCCCTTACAATTGGTGGTTGTTGTTGTTGCTCCAGAGTTGCTCTCCTTAATAACTGCAACTTCTTTTCTATAGCTTCCCTTTTCTATAGATGAAATTGTCTCTCCGGTTCTAACAACGGATCCACCAACTCCTTATCCCTTGCCAGCGTTCAGAACAATTTAGTAACTGCAAGAGAAAGGCTAAGATCAGGTCGTCAACACTTGTATCGAACTTGTAAACTAACACTAAGAAAATTAATAACCAATTTCCAGTCCTCGGCAACGGCGCTAAAAACTTGTTCACTCCCAACTACACGCAAGTGCACGTGGTCGTACAAGTAATAAAGTGGCTTTATTTCAAGCCAAGTATCTAACCCACAAGGACTGTAATGTGTCAATAATCTTTCTTCAAGTGTTTAGTATACGCAATTTTATACAAGTAGACAAACAGAATAAATGGTGAGTTTTCAAGAATATTAGTTAATGTAACTTTAAGTAAAGAGATTGTAAATTATAATCTGAACAGTAATACAAACAAGCTAAGGTTAAGGCAAAACATGCAGATATGTAATTTACTGATTAAATTTCAATCAACACTTCTTTTCGGTTGTTGGTCAGGAATTATTAACCAATGGATTGGGTCTTTCGAACTCCTCTCCAATTAAAGAATCACGAGACTTACATTACACATTTCTGTTATGCAAACACTTCATATTCTAGCAATACACAACAAATTCCATAGATGACCAAATATGACATTACAAATATATTTGTATTCTGAATGTGAATCTTCTCTTAATTTCTCAACCAAGACAAGAACATATCCTACAAATTCACATCTATCCAATAAATCTTTCTTTCATAAATAAAACTGGAATTCTAGGATTTATATTAACAATGGCCAAGCATTAACGTAGTGAAAAAAAGAATTAGTAGAACAACTATTGTAGAGAAGATAAAAACCGAAATAACATCAATTGCATTCTACTACAATCATCCTCAACCTCAGCCAAAGGTGAATTAGCCACTCATTTGATGATTAAACATCTTCAAACAAGTAGAAATCATACAAGCAATTGAAATCGAAGAGAAAAAGGAAGAAAATTAAACCAAGAACTTCTTCAGCTCAACTGCCTGATACCTACGTTCTAGCTTGAAATGTCATATATATTAAAATAAAACCTAAGTGTGCTATTTATACAACTGGGAAATTTCCCGAAATAAATTGGCAACGTGTCACGGAGGGTATCACGTAGCATCAGCTCCATGCCACGGCGTTGACGCGGACCTTCACTGGAACTTGGGGTGCTGGATTATTATCTTCAGCGTGGCACAGAGGGCATCGCGGGGCCTCAGCTCCGTGCCATGGACGTATCACGCTCCTTCACTGTAATCCAGGTGTACGGCTAAGTCCTCCCACCGTGTCACTGAAGTGAACGGGGAGCATGGGCTCCGTGACTCGGTGCCATCGCGCACCTTCATTGGAATTCCACCCAAATTCCACTCTAGGCAGAATGCCTCCGGCGATGGTGGCATGACACGGCCCTGTCGCGGAGCATAAGTTTTTTAGCATTTTCTTGCCGACTTCCTAGTTTTGCTTCCGAGTCCATTCCTCCACTTCACCAACTTGTAGATTAGTTTTTGAAATTCATTCTAACTGCAAAAACAATAACTAATCATTTTGGTTAGTATAAATCCACATTTACATAAAAACCACATGAGAATGTACACATAAAAGTAGATAAACAAGTCAAAATTAAGTAATAAAGTATCACTTGGGCACGCAATTATGCCCAAGATCAGTGTCTATTTTCTTCTTGTCTCCTTCATTCGAGGAAGAATGTTCCCAAGGGGAAGATATAGTAATACCCCGAAAGTTCTTGAGAATAGACCCGGAAGTTTAAATCTGAAATCTGCAGAAAATTGGAAAAAAATAGCTCAAACGAGTAGAGTAAAGACTCGTGGTTTTGAACCACCAACCGTTGTTGGCAGTCATGGGTTCAAGTGTTCGAGTGGTAGTGGAAGAAATGGTTGATGTAACGACTCTTCGTAAGAAAGAATGAGTCGTTGTTCATTGTCGTGGTAAGAAATAGACTTCAGCAGATGGCATACAATGGGTATTCCAATGACTCGTTGTGAGGTGTAATGACCCGTTGTTACTGGTCGTTGTTGGGTTGCAAGAATTTCCAGTGTATGTGACGGATCAAGACAACGACTCATTATAAGCAACCACGAGTCATTGTAAGGCTCGTGGAAGGGAGGTTTAGATTGTGTGAAGGGCAAATAACGGTCGATGTAATGACCCGTTGTCTCAGAGGATGAGTCGTCCTGTTCTTCCATTGATTAGATCCAAAGGCAAGTCTCTGTAGTGCATAGCACGGACAGATACCACAGGTCGTGGTATCCTCCAATGACCTGTTGGGTCATCCGTTGTTTCGTCCACTGAGCAGTTTTTCTACAATTTCAGTAAGGGTATTTCCATCATTCCTAAGTTCTAGGGGCCTATACTATGTCGTTTAAGGCTCGTTTCAGTGGGTTTAAGGAGGGGAAAACATTTTCTAAGTTATTACATTACATGCATGCAAACTTGAGAGTTTGAAGAAAGGATTTAGAGCAGGTTTTGAAGATTTCCATTGGAATCTCATCTTGGGCAATTAGAGAAGTGGTAAAAATTATCCCTCCTAGGTATGTAGGTTTATGAGTGAGTGTCTTTCTTCCAGACCCATGCCCAATTTCTATCAAATCACGAAAATTAATTATGATCAAGTATGGGGTTTTTACCCAATTGCATAATTCTTCAATCTCTATATATGGGTATGATTAGATTAAATTTATATTGATGAATTCTGAAGCTTGGGCAAATTATAAATTATTTTCAATTCATATTATGTTTTCTAAATTATGAAATTAAATGACCATGGATGATAGGTTCATGAAAGAAGAGAATGATGATGAATGGATGATAATGATGAGATTTGACGATGAAAAACATGTTTCTAAAGCTACCCATTATTATGATATTATTTTCAAAATGAATTGAGTAGATTCAAGTATGGTAAAGCTTTGAGCAATGCCCACATGTTGATTTAAAATGATGATTTTCCTAAAATAAGATTACCACATTGCTTGGAGCGAAGTCTCCCCAAATTCATATTATTATCTTGTGGTAGTTTTCAAATTAAAGCTTCTCATATGAATAAGTTCATAATTGAGATATATGTCATTATTGAGCTTTGTCAAGGACAATGTTGATCTTTGTTTCATACGATGTTGAGTTAAGCATGATTTCATCTTGATCTTCGTCAATAGACGATGTTGAGCTTCATTATATACGATATAGAGCATTGCATGTTTTTGGGAGAAGAGTCTAGCACCGAACGGGCTAAGGGTCGATCACCCTATGCCCCAGAACTACACGCCAACGTAGGATGACACTATTATATTATTAGGACCTCCCTTGTGAGCTATCCCCCTGCCCTATTGGCCCTTGAGTTTGATATCGATATCATGGTATCGTCCATAGCCCTGGAAAGGATATGGACGGCTGTACCCACTTGAGTGTGATAGTTTGGAGCCGGGCTAGGGGAATCCATACAGGTCGAGTGGGAGGAGCCAGGGCTCTGACCACGTAAGCTCTATCATGGTATGTGGTTAAGTGACTAGTCTCCCACTATCTATACTATTCTGATTTGCATATTCATTACTCATGGTGATTACTTTTCACATGCGTGTTCCAAAAGCAAGGTTTGACTCATTGTTTAGCTCTTATCATAAATGTTATGTTTCAGCTTTGAGTCATTTGAGTTATTCATGATGTTATAAAGCTATGCATGGTCATGTCATGATAATATTTCGATTTCAGAATGAATGCATGTTGATCTTGGGCAAATTTATATGCCCAAGTGATACTCAAATGTGTCATTTTGCCTTGTTTATCTATCGATGTTTATACATTCTCATGTTATTTGTAATAAAATGTGAATTTATACTAACCAACATGATTAGTTTTATTTTGAAGGAAAAATACAAAGTTATGAAGCTAAGAATGCATGTTGGGAGAAATTGGAATTAGACTCGGAAGCTAGCTAGGAAAAAAAGCACTTGAAGGCACGAATTAAAAAGGGTCCGCGTTGGTGGCGTGTCACGCTGCCATCGCGGATGCACTCTGCCTGGAGGGTGAAATTATGCCTATTTCCAGTGGAGGTGCGCGTTGGGAAACTTGTTCGCGCAGTGTTTGGGTAAATAGCTACACGCAAGTGCACTTGGTCGAACAAGTAGTAAAGTGGCTCAAGTAAGCCAAGACTATCCCACAGGGATTGGACTAAAGTAACAATCTACTCAAGTGTCAATAAACTTTAACTCTATATTGCAGACAACAATGTGAAGAAAAGATTTTGATATTTTTTTTCCTAATTTTATACTAAGTCTAAAACGAATATTTAATTTGAGATTGAACTAGAAGTATGAGCATGCTGAGGTTAATTGAACATGTAGAGAAATAAATTATCGATACAATTTGATTTATCTTTCCTCCGGTTGCTAGTCAAGAATTATTGCCTATGGATTAAAACTCTCGTATTTAACCCAACTTAAGAATCATGAACCTTCCACCTACATCTCTGTGATAAAAAGAAATTCATGTTCTAGCCATACAAAACCGATTCCTTAATTGACTAATATGACTTTCAGATATATTTCTATCCTGAAGGTAAATCAATTCTCAATTTTCCCAAACTAAGAAAAGATCATATCCTATCAATTCACAACTTTCCAATTTCTTGCTCTCTCGAGTGAAACCAGACTTTTTAGATATACATTAACGTTGGCCACACATTAATGCAGTAAGAACAAGAATCAATAGAACAACCATGGAAGAAAAGATGAAAAACCAATTTCTCAATAATTACATTTCAATACAATTGTTCTTAACCTCAGCAAGAAGAGGATTTAGCCACTCATTTGTGGATTAAACATCGTTAAATGAGTGTTAATCATACAAGAAATTGAAATAAAGAAGAAGGAGATTGAGAAAAACCCTGAGATTTTCGTCCCCTCAACTGCTTTTAACCCACGTTCTTGCTCCACCAAGTCAGAATTATTAAAAATGAACCTAAGTGTTCTATTTATACTAGTGGGAATTTTTCCCGGAATAACAAGCAACGTGTCACGGAGTGCATCGCGGAGCACTGCCTCCTTGACACGCCATCAACGCGGACCCTTATTGGAATCCGGATGTCCAGCTATTTAGGCCCAACGTGGCACGGCATGCAACGCGGGGCTAGGCCAACGTGCCACGGCCCCAACGCGCACCTCCTTTGGAAATAGGCATAATTTCACCCTCCAGGCAGAGTGCATCCGCGATGTCAGCGTGACACGCCACCAACGCGGATCCTTTTTAATTCGTGCCTTCTAGTGCTTTTTTTCCTGGCTAGCTTCCGAGTCTAATTCCAATTTCTCCCAACATGCATTCTTAGCTTCAGAACTTTGTATTTTTCCTGCAAAACAAAGCTAATCATGTTGGTTAGTATAAATTCACATTTTATTACAAATGACATGAGAATGTATAAACATCGATAGATAAACACGGCAAAATGACACATTTGAGTATCACTTGGGCATATAAATTTGACAAGATCACATGTAGCCCTTCCTCTCAAACTTGAAAGCTTATGATATGTTATGAAATCCTTTAAATGATTTATTTACCTTGCACACTCAGTACATTCCATGTATTGACTACATACTTTCTATGCTATATCTTTTCATGATACAGGACCCGGCACACAACTTCAGCCCTGCTCTTAGACAGCTTTTTTGAGTTAGTATCTTCTCGTATTGGTGAGTCCTCATCCTTCGAGGACTAGACTATCATTTTCCTTTATTTATTTCAAGTTTCAGTATTTTTGAGTTAGTAGGGGTCTTGTTCCATCAACTCGTCCAGACTAGAGGCTTTTCATACTTATGTATATGTTAGCTTCAAATGCTTATTCTGATGTTATGTTGAGTTAGACTTCCGTTGAGTTTTATTGATGATTTCTTTATTTTATTGAATGAGTTAGATGTATGCTTATGCCATGGGTCGTCTTGGGGTCTCTCGAGGACCCTTGTCTCGTGTCTACGATTCGGCCTCCGTTTGGGTCGTGACCTTTAGGAAATCATTAGTATATTTCAACAATCCCAACAATTTCAATCTTTATACATTTTCTCAAGTTGATAAGAACTCCATACAACTTGATTGCAATTTTGCCAATTATGTTCATCCTATGTCTACGTAATCACTTAAACAAGGTTTAAAGCCCTGGGTCATTATTAATTGATGCTACCCAAACCTTAGTTGACATTATCAAGCATAATAGAGGCAATTTGGCATGATTGGATGACTTTCACCACTAATCTCACTTTGCAAAACATAGCTTAATCAAATATTCTTAAGCCTATACAGAATTTCACCAAATTAAGATCATTAGAGTTTACAAACCCATTGGGTTCACAACCCTATATCTGGGTTTAGCTACTCATAGCAAAAGAATAAGAATAAAACATTGAATTAAACTTTATCACTTTCTTAGCAATGAGGATAGAGAGAAAACTTAAAATGATCAATTAAATCTTCAATCTCCAATGGTTATCTTCAATAGAATGCTAAGACAATGAAAACTCACCCTAAAAGGATAAAACTATCTAAAACTATCTATTCTCCTTCAATAATATCAAAAAAGCCTAGTTATTCTAAGCTCCAAAAGTCCAATAAAAATTCAATTTCAAAGGGCCCAGGTTGCAGAAATTATCGTCTTTTGAAAGACGTCCTATATATTGAACCGTCACTTGAAAAATAACTTTTCCTGGGCACTTTCCATCTGCTAATTAATAGAGCATCTATTAAGAAGACAGTCTGTAATTTCATTCTTCAATAGCTTAACCAGGTGGATTGGTTCTGAACAACCGGATCAAATGATGGTTCACATCTTAAAAGAGCAGACCGCATCTTGAGTCGTTCTTTGATACATTATGGTGTTCTCTAGATCAACATGCAATTGAAAGTGTAGATTGCATCTTGGATGTGTGGTTTTCTTTTACCCATATCTGGCTGACTTCAGTGACTTTTGTGCCTTTATTCATCAACTCATGAAATTCCTGAAACTTAGAAAAATATGATTAATATTGACTTAAATTAGTACTTAGAGGAACACAAAACACTATGAAATAAAGTATAAATATTCTGCAAAATGCTGAAACATCAATTACCCCCAAAGTAGCAGCAATAAACAAGTTGCCTAAAGATAGACAATTTGGCGACAAACAATCTATACAACTGATTTCTAAATATCATATCTAACACAAGGTCTCTACTAATAGATTTCTCCTAACAAGGGAGGTATATATATGGATATATATATATATTCAATAGCCAACAACAACAAACATGGCTACAAGTAAAACAACAATTACAAATAGGCTGAAATGGTTCCATGAATCAAGAAAACTTTTTGAGAAAGATTTAGCCTTAAACATACCTTATACTGATCTCCTTTGAGTTACATGATGCTGATGTTCCATAATTTTACAACTCTTTCGATGCTTAAAACCAAGAAATATGCATGTATTTAGGTACATTTATCTGGAAATGATGCTTGTTGGTAGTTTTGAAGGTAAGATAGGCTATGGGAGTTGGATATGAGAAAAGTGCTGGAAAAGGGCTTAAGGGAAAATAGACAAGCGATAGGACAGAGTGTTGGTTCTTAACACAAGCCATACCAAGTAGCCATTAGATGAGATTATGAAAAATGTCAAAATTTGAGCCCAGATAATGGATGGCACCAACGACCCATTCATTCATACAATGGGTCATACTATGTGGTCCTGAGACAAATTCAGAAAAAGTGCTAAAATAGTCCACATTCAATGGATGAGAAGGATGGGTTGTGCATTCGAAAGACAAGTCATCCTAAGTGCCCGTGCTAAGAGATTCTGAAATCACGCCTTGAAGGCATAGAACCAACGGAGGAAACCAATGGCTCGTTGTGAAGTATGTCTTCACAACGAGCCATTGTATATGCTAGAATCTAAAAAGGCCCTAGATCGTATGAAATAATGGAGCATCCAATGGATTGTGCAATCATCCAACGAGTTGTTGTACTTGCCGATACTAGAATCTAGTTTTGTTTAGGAAAAGATTTTATTTTTGTTTATAAATAGAATTTGAAAGTTTCTTTTATATGTTTTGAACTTTTGACACATTGTTATTCGATATTGATATCCAAGAACATCATTTTAAATTTCGTTCTCGGGTTTGAAGAATTAAACAAGCTTTGATAATCGATTTTCTTGGTTATTGTTGATTAATTCAAGAAATGTGATTTCTTCTACAAATTCTTGTAAGTTTACAATTATGATTTCTTCTACAATTTTTTTATCATAATTCTTCAAGTATGAGTAGATAAAGCACATAACTAGGGTTGTAAGAACCATCATGAAATAACAATTGTAGGCAAGATACTTAGAGCTTCTTGAATGACATTTATGCATGTATTGTTCTTCCCTCCATTTTAATTACTTTTTAACGGTTGTGAACATTAGAACTCACCTTATTCTTCTCATCGGATCAAGGGGGAAATGAATGGGAAAAGGGATTAGCAATGGAGATTTTAGTCTATAAACCCTCATCTAATAGCTTCACCTTGTCCGGGAATAGCTAATTCGATATAAAAGGTAAGGGTTAATTAAATACACACCTGTATACAGATCAAGTTGTGTATACTAAACACCAGGATAGATCACTAGTATAATAAGCTTATATTGTTATGAAGTCATGCGGAACAAATTCCTAGTCAACTCATTCATTGAACACAATCAACTTTAGCAAAGAATCTATTCACTACTACATACTATTTTTACATTATTTATTATCACAACTTCCCCCTTAGGAAATAAGTAGATTAAACACAATTGTAAGCACATTAACCGAGGTCCTAGCCGTATTCTTCATGGGATTTGACCCAACCCTTGTTTGGTTTTATATTTAACAGCAACCTTTTTACATCTCATATCAAGGTGTAATTTGGGCGGCATCAAATTTTGGCACCGTTGCGTCTTCTTTGCTATTGGTCCTTATTTTTGATTTATTTTTATTTGTTGTTTTTTTCCTTTTTAAGTTTCAGGTTCATGTATGCCCAATACCCGGAGCCAAGGAAAATCCTTGGTTCTAATTGATCACGAACTTGAATAATCTCTAAGAAATAGAAGGAAAATTGCCAATATCTGCAGTCAAGAGATTTTGGAAAAAGCAACAATTTAACACCTGAAAAAATTCCTAGACCAAACTCAGACCTTGCATTAAAAATGCAGAAGAACTAGAAAATATTTCTCAGAACGACCCAGAAAACGAGTCGTGGTCAACTGTAACGACCCATTGTCTGAGTCATTGTCGGGCCTGTAGAAAGTTCCTTAGGAACCAATGAGCCCAATAACAGGTCGTGGAAGAGACCAACGACCCATCCTATTGAGCTGTTGGAGAAGCCCGAGAAGGTAAGAAATTCATCCCAGTGGCAACGAGTGAAAACAACAACCCGTTTTCCCACACAATGAGTCATTGTTTCCATCCATTAGTCAAGCCCAGGAAATTCCATTGGCTAGGACGAGTGGTGGAAACAACCCATGGGTTGGACCAATGAGTTGCTGTGTCACTCGTTGGTACAGGTCCAAGCTCAAATTCAAAAAAATCCCTTCGGTAACCACGAGAGGAACCAACGACCCATTGGTGCGTTTAACGAATCGTTGTCCCATCTCGTTGTCTAGTTCCAGCAAGCCTAGAGTTCTACGCCCAGGACCAATAACTAGTCCCAATGAGTCGTGGTATCAACCAACAACTCATTGTGTGACCCGTTGGTCCCTATCAGGCAGTTTTCCAGATTTTCGTTTAGGGGCATTTTTTGTAACTTCTCACCTTTTAATTCCTAAACTACATAATTTTTGGTTATTTTCAAGGGGTTTAGAGGGGTAATTGACATTAATTCTTCATTCCTCTCATTCTCTCAAAGTCAAAACGTAAAGATTCAGTCAGGAAGCACAGAGCAGGGCAAGGGTTTCGACTTTTCTTCACAGATTTTCTCAAGAGTTTTCTTTAGGATTTCTACACCAGGTATGTGAGAATTTAGAAAGGGAATTGTCCTTCCCTTGTTCCCCAAAATCTATCTAAATTTTCTTATCAGTTCTAAGCCCTGAGACTTTCGAATTAGAGGAATTTTTCGGTCATGTTTTGCTTAGATCATGTGAAATATTGTTCATGCTATTCGTTACTATATTTCCACTATCTAGTAATCATGTTGATATTTGTTTTCCTGAAAAGTGACTTTAGCCCTAATTCGATAAGTGTAGTACCTAGGGTCCTGCATAACTGTATAGACATAATGTTGTTTGACTCTATCAGCGTTGGAAATTCCATGTTATTTTTATCAGTTAAATGCTCAGTCAATTGCATGCTAGCTCAGTTTCAGTCATGATGTTAATATCTTCAGTATCTTTCACCAATGTCAGCTGATCACTTTGAATATAGTCATATCTTAAGATGTCAGTAATTGATGAAGGGCGTCCTTACGTACTTCTTATCCATATTTTGCCCATACTTTACTATGTTTTGAGAATAAATTATGTGTGTTCGCATGTGTTTATGTTATATATTTGTGAAAATAGCTAACACACATGATTAGATGCTTTCAGGACTTAAAGTGATGATTTTGGGCTTGTTTGAGGCTTAATATTGCAAGAATGGCATTATGGGGTTGAAGTGACGAATATATAAAAGTTGGTAGCGCATAGGCATAGTTGTGCTATGGCCTGCATGCTGCACAGCCATTTCGATGCAATTAGAGGCACGCCGCATAGCCATTTTGGTGCAACCAGAGGTGCTCTGCACCGGCATTTCGGATTGGACGTCCAGAACAAATCCCAATTCAACTAGGAAAAGGAGATACAAATCCCAAATCAAATTCATGAATGAATAAAAAGGCATAAATCTACTATTATAAATACCCTTTTATTTCTTTGTAATAGAGGGCGCTAGAAGCAACAAGTTTTAGGATTAGTGTGCGAAATACGATTGTAAGGTTTTATTTTCACAGAACGCTTTGAGATACTTGTTGTTGAATTGTTCCTCCTTGTTTTTGCAATAATCAAGTCAGTTTATTCCTATCATCATTGTAAGTATTAATTTATTCTTTTATCTATGAATGCTAAGAATTTACTTATAATTATGAGAGGCTAAAACCTCCATAACTAGGGTTGTGGGAACCATGATGAATTAAAACATATAGGTAAAAATACTTAGTGATTCTTGAATGGGGTTTATGCATGTATTATCTTTCTCTTCGTTTTAATTGTTTTTTAACGGTTGCAAACGATATAATTTGCCTTACTCTTAGTCACTGTATATGGGAGTAATGAATGGGAAAGGGGATTAACAACTGAGACTTGAGGTTATATACCCTCATCTATTAGCTTACCTTGTCCGAGAATAGCTAATCCGATATCAAGGGTAAGGGTTAGTTAAGTATACATCTGCATACAAACCAAGTTGCATGGTGATAGTCATCTAAATAGGGAACCAACCATTTAGGTGAAATTAACTTATCAATATTGAATGCTAAGCACCAGAATAGATCACTAGTATAAAACGTGTTGTGGTTACGAAGTCATGGGAAACACTCATCCTAGTTAGTTGCATCAATTTGGAATCAACTTCCGCTTTCTCTCAACAATAATGCTTGTTGTTTTTACAAATTCCCCCCTCTTAGGAGATAATTGGCTCAAAAGCGTAAATACTAGCATTCTTTTATATCCTTCCATATTTCCTGTGGGATCGACCCCAACCTTTGTTGGGTTTTATATTTTACATCGACCTCTTTATATCTCATTATGACGTGTAATTTGGTGACATCGAATTTTGGCGTCGTTGCCTGGGAATCCAACTTAGGATTAGATTAATTACTTGTGTTTAACTTTTAGTCTTTATTTCCTATTTTTCGTTTTTCTTTTATTTTCTGACATATCATAGGGTAGCGTGGTGAAACAAGTAGCTAAGGTTTCACCACGGTCTCAACAAGTATCTTGATGAAGTTTGAGTAATCAAGATACCTGTGTCGTGCCGTGACGTTTAATCAGGCGCTACTTGGGAGGTAACCCAATCTAATTTTTAATTTTTTTTATAGTTGATGTGTTTTTTCAAGTGTGCAAGAATTAAGTCATAAATTGTGAAGAAATCTGAAGCAAAAATGAATTAAAAGTAAAAGTCAAACAAGGAAATCAAGTAGGAAGCTTAACGGAAGAAAATTATTATAATAATATTTTTTATAAAGGATTGAAATTATTAAGAATGTGAAGGACTTACCTGAAGCAGCTTCTTGCAATATGAGCAGCATTTAATTCTCACCAAGGAACATCAAGCACCTCGTCGCTGAGGCTTTCCTACGCGTTAGTCCTCGCAACGGAGGGTGCCAATTGCGGACCAAAAAAATTATTTTCCAGTTTATTTTGGATACAATTTATTTTGTGTAGCATTTTGTCTATACTTATAAATAGTCCTTGAAAATATTTTGGAACACAATTACTAATGAAAGAGATGAATCTGAGATGGGAGAAGCTACTTTTGCCTCCACAGACGACGAGGAGTAGAGGCCCAGGGAGTTCTTCTTTCACTCTTTTACTTTAGACGGTTGATGTATCAGACTCGCTTTATTGTTTTAGCACAAGGGACAGTGTGACTAATTAAGTGTGGGGTAGGAGAAGTGAACTTCGTATTACCATGCATGCCTTAATTGCTAAATTTACACACGGTAAACCTAGTTCTTTTTTGGGATTTATGATTTATCTTGCATACTTGTGGTTTGTAGTTTTTTTTTTGTGTTATTGGGTTCCTCCAGTTTTTCTTTTTGATACTTTTTTGGTGGATAGTCCCTTAGAACCTACTAGAGAGTTTAGATTTTTTTTTTTAGTTATTGAGTCATGACTTTGCCCGGTGATGGATGGATGACGACCGTCTTAAGGGTAAATTCTCATTAGGAAGAACAAGAACTAGGACCCTAAGAATGCTAGGTGATTCACTTTAGGTATCATTGAGACTTTATTAAATTCACAAAAAAATGCATGAAAAAGGTAGAAACACTTAGTCTTTTGGAACTTGACTTTTGTGCTTGAAAAGAAAAGACGGGCTTAATTATGTTATGCATGAAGTATGAATATATGTGTTTATGTGATCTTGATTTTCATTGTTAAACCATTTTGTGCCAATGTGTGAGGATTTTTGATGTACTCCATTCTTGTAAATTGATGTCTAAAACTTGCCCGGTGTGTGTGCAAAGAGAAATAAGAATGATGGATTTAGGAAGTGATATAGGCATTTCTTTGGTAGCCTTATTTTTATTCTATTTTACCTACCTTTATGTAATTTTCCAAGTTAGCCATTGTGAAATTTAGCCTATTCTTTTGATGGCCATATTACTAAAGCTTAATCCCTTTTTGTTCTATTAATCTATATTTGACCCCAAATGACTCCTAGAGCACTTTAATGAAAAATTTTGTATGAAAGGAGCATAATTAGGGAAGTGAAAGGAAAAAGCTAAAAAGAAGGTGTGGAAATTAGAAGAAAATAAAAGGGTTAAATATGCTAAACAAGGAGGGTGATGTTAGTGGGAAAAGAAAAGGAAGAAAGAGCTTTGAAAAAAATGATGATGAAAAAATGTGTGAATGAGCTTAATTGTTGAAAAAATTTCCACAACTCACCTAAGTGAAAATTGAAAAATAAAAGGGGGTATAAGGAGAAAAAAAGGAGATTGGAGAATGTGCTTGAAAAGTGAAGTGTTGTGAAGTATTAAAGTGCTTAGGGAGATTAGTCACTATCTTGGCCAAATAGTTACTACCCATCCCTTAGCCTACATTACAATCAAATTTAAGTCCTAATTGATCCTTGATTCATAATTCTATATTAGTGGAGTATTACACTAAGGGAAAGCCTATGTGTCGTCTTTTGTATGCATGTTGAGTTCTTTCGGAGAGTGAGCGGAAAATGTGTTATTTATGCCCAAGTTTATATTGACTTATATCTTGTGTGAGAAAAGGGCAACTCTCCAAATTGTGAGGGGCACAATGGTAAGACTTTGATTTGTCTTGATTTCTAAATTAAATATGATTCATGTTGGCCCAAAATATGTCTTGATGAGTTAGTTTTCAAAAGCTAAGTGATTTCGAACTTTGACATATTAATATTGATCCTATATGCATGCGAGTGAATTGTTTGAGCTTCATTGATTTGTCTCATGATCCTAATTGCAAGTAGACTTGTTCGTAGGAGGAATTTTGTGCCTAAATGTTAGAAGAAAATTAGTAGATTGTTTGAGGATGAACAGTAGTTTAAGTGTGGGGTGTTGATGAAGGGCGTGCTTATGCACTTCTTAGCTATATTTTGCCCATACTTTACTATGTTTTGAGAAAAGAATATGTGGGTTTGCATGTATTTATGTTATATATTTGTGAAAATAGCTAACACACATTATTAGATTCTTTTAGGACTTAAAGTGATGATTTTGGGCTTGTTTGAGGCTTAACAGTGCAGGAATGGCAAAATGGGGTCGACGAGACGCATATACAGAAGTTGGTAACGCACAACCATAGCTATACTATGGCTTGCGTGCCGCACAGCCATTTTGGCTCAACCAGAGGCGCTCTGCACCGGCATTGCGGTACTATGGGCGGCACAAGGCACAGGCAAGTTTAGACGTCCAGAAAAGTCAAATCCAAATTCAACTAGGAAAAGGAGATACAAATCCCAAATCAAATTCATGAAGGAACAAAGAAGGCATAAATCTACTATTATAAATACCCTTTTGTTTCGTTGTAATAGAGGGTGCTAGAAGCAACAAGTTTTAGGATTAGTGTGCGAAGTACAATTGTAAGGTTTTATTTTCACAAAACGCTTTGAGATACTTGTTGTTGAAGTTTTCTTCCTTGTTTTTGCAATAATCAAGTGAGTTTATTCTTATCATCGTTGTAAGTATTAATTTATTCTTTTATCTATGAATGCTAAGAATTTACTTATAATTATGAGTGGCTAAAACCTCCATAACTAGGATTAGATTAATTACTTGTGTTTTAGCTTTTAGTCTTTATTTCCTATTTTTCATTTTTCTTTTATTTTCTGACGTGTCATAGGACAGTGTGGTGAAACAAGTGGCTAAAATTTGACCATGGTCTCAATAGGTATCTTGATGAAGTCTGAGTAATCAAGATACCTTTGTTGTGCCGCAATGTTAAATCAGGCGCTACTTAGGAGGCAACCCAAGATAATTTTTTATTTTTTTAGAGTTGATGTGTTTGTTCAAGTGTGCAGAAATTATGTCATAAATTGTGAAGAAATCTGAAGCAAAAATGAATTAAAAGTAAAATTCGTATCAGGAAGTCAAGTAGGCATCTTAATGGAAGAAAATTATTATAATAACATTTCTTAAAAAGGATTGAAACGATTAAGAATGTGAAGGACTTACCTGAAGCAGCTTGTTGCAATATGAGCAGCATTTAATGCTCACCAAGGAACATCAAGCACCGTGTCACCGAGGCTTTCCTACACTTTAGTCCTTGCGACGCAGGGTGCCAATTGCGGACCCAAAAAATTATTTTTCAATTTATTTTGGACTCAATTTATTTTATGTGGTATTTTTTCTATACTTATAAATAGTCCTTAAAAATATTTTGGAACACATTTTCTAATGTCAGAGATGACTCTGAGATGGGACAAGCTCCTTTTGCCTCCATAGACGACGTGGAGTAGAGGCCCAAGGAATTATGACGCTTACAAATAAGTAGCTCTGACCAGTCTTAGAACACCAGGTACAGTATTCGGTCCGATAAGACTCTCAGGGTACTTCCAGGTAAGTATCCCTGACTTTTTCTTGAGCCCAAGCTTCGACCTATAAGCTTAGTAGATAATTTAGGATTATCTAGTGGAAGTAGTACATAGCACCAAGCGGACCGGGGTTTCAGTGGACCCAGGTTCCCAGAACTACATTGCTACCATAGGTTATTGGCCCATCAGGCCCTAGAACTGTGATCACCCAGTTCATTCCTTTATACGTTGGTATGGTATATTGGGTCCTATCGATGGGGTGCATACATAAAACTCAACGTTTAGCTCACGTGGTTATATGTTAGTTATAGACTCTCCCACTAGTCAGTATAGTCTCAATTTAGTTTAGTTTAGTTTAGTTCAGTTCAACTTAGCTAAGTATCTCAAATCCAGGATATGTCTATGACCATCAACAATGTTAATTATTGACCATATAAGTTATATTTCAGTTGTATCAGTTTTCAGTATTTCTGTCCGGCTGGTTCGGTATAGGTAAAAACCGACACGCAAGTGCACGTGGTCAAACAAGTAATAAAGTGGCTAAGTAAGCCAAGTATCGAACCAAGGAGACTCTGGATAAGTAAAATTGCTTAGGTATACTATATTCTATCTTACTTCTAAATATGTTGACAACAACGTAACCAAAAGTTAAATAAGTTTTTGTTTATAAATTATATACTAAAACAATTAACAGATATCTACTTTGAATTGAAATTATGGATATGAGCATGCCAAGGTTAAGAACAAGTAATGAACTTGATTATAATCATCATTTGGTTAATCTTTTCTTCATGTTGCTAGCCAAGAACATTAGCCTAGAGATTAAAACTCTCGTATTTAATCTCACTTTAGAATCATAAACCATTCGTCTACATTTCTGTGATCGAATGCAATTTATGACCTAGCACTACAATTCCGGTTCCTAAATTGACTAATACGGCTTTCAAGTATATTTCTATCGGGAAAGCACATCAAAACCCAATTTTCCCAAATCAAGTTAAGAACAATACCCTATTAATTCACAACTTTCCAATTTCCTGCTCTCTCGAGTTAAATTGGACTTTTTAGATGTACATTAATGTCGGCCACACACTAATGCAGTAGAAACAAGAATTAATACAACAACATGGAAGAAGAAGATGAAAAACCATACAATTAACAATCAAAATTCATCACCATTGTTCACAACCTCAGCAAGGAAGAGAATTAGCCACTCATTTGTGGATTAATCATCCTAAAACAAGTGCTAATCATACAAACAATTGATTGAAAGAAGAAATAAAGAGAGAAAAACCCTTAGCTTTTTCGTTCCTCAACTGCCTCTAACCCACGTCCTTGCTCCACCAAGTCTGAATTTTTTAAAAATAAGCCTAAGTGTTCTATTTATACTATTGGGAATTTTTCCCGGAATAACAAGCAACGTGTCACGGAGGCCAACGCGGAGCACTGCCTCCGTGACACGGTGTGGACGCGGACCCTCACTGGAAATCCAGGGTCCGGGATTATAGCCTCAACGTGGCACGGAGGCCAACGCAGAGGCTTGTCTCCGTGCCACGGAGCTGTCGCGAGGCTTCACTGGAAATTGCCAATTAAATCACCCTCCAGGCAGTGTGCCTCCGCGATGGTAGCGTGGCACGGCTCCATCGCGGAGCCCCTTTACATTGCGCATTCCAATGTCTTTTCCGTGCTCGCATCCAAGTCCAACTCCGATATTGTCCCAACATGCATTTTAGCTCCTAAAAATCATAATTTACCTGCAAAACAATGCTAATCATGCTGGTTAGTATAAATTCACATTTTATTACCAATTACATGAAAATGTATACACATTGCACAATAAACAAGGCGAATATGATACGTTTGAGAATCACTTGGGCATATAAATCTGCCCAAGATCACTTACCCCACATTTAAATCCTTGTTCGTCCTCGAACAACACATACACAACTCATGCAAATTACATCCCAACCTTTGCCATTATGGTGCGACAATTTACGCTACGGTCATACCGATTATTCAATTTTTGCAAATCATCAAGAAAACATGCATGGTCTTAAAAATGGAATGACCTTTAATACATCAAGACTTCCTAGACTTTAAGAATCGACCCTCGATATCGGCAAACTCATGCGAATCAGCTAATCAAGATATCCGACACGAAAATCAATCTTTCATCAAGCATGTGCCCTCACAACTCAAGAGAATCTTCCCCTTTATGTTCATGCAACACACAAACATTCAAGTAGGGGCATGTAGAAATTAATTTCACTCTCTCTCCCAAAAGAATTCACATGCATCATGTCATGACCCATAGGCTTGCCCTTAGTGTATTACTCCACTAATATAAGGAAATGCGATGTAAGACCACGTAGGACTTTAATGGGTTGTAATGGAAGCTATGGAACTAGTATATATTGGATTAGCCAATCATAGTCACTAGCATCCTTAAGCGCCTTTTCAACACATTCCCATCGACTCATGGACATTGTTTCTCTCTTTTCTTTTCTTTTTTTTTTTCATCTCATCCCATTCATGCTGGTTTACTTTCGTACTGCCCATTTCATCCAACACACTTGACACAATACAAAGGGTTTTCATGTACCCTCAATATCATTTAATTATGATGAGTGCACCCTCCACCTTTTTCTTTTCTTTCCTCATTTTGCTTTTCTTTTTCTTTTCACCCTTCTCACTCTTTGACACTTTGGGAAAAAATTTTCTTTTCTTCTTAAGCGCTTAAGAGTTTTGTATAGACTTTACGGCTCATGAAAAGAAAGAATAAAACTTAGTTTATACAATTTTTGGACAAAAGAAAGAAATAATCGGCTAAAGGCTCAACGGGCTGACTAGGGTATACGGTCACATAAAAATGAGAGTATGACACGAAAAAAATAGACACTCTCAGTTAAAAACAAAGAAATGCCTACATCCTTTCTAACACTACACCTCCTTCATTTCGTTTTGTACCCACACCAGGCAAGTTCTAGACACTTCACAATAGCATGGAATAACAATACCTCACTTCACACTTCATGCACATGCTCGATTCAAGATGCATTCACAGACTCTTTAATTAGCCAATTACATGAATTCAAAATTAAGCCTCAATCACACCGAATCGAATTCTACAGCCTAGGTAGCTCAACGTATTTACAAAATTGCATGCTTTCAAACGAATCACTTTTACATTTTGAACATCAGTTACAACACGCAACCAAAATTTCACAACCATCTAGTAACTACAGGTTCAGTGATGCAATCCACCAAAGAAAAAAAACTTAAAATAAATTAACATCACTACTCCTACCGACTACATTTCCCTTAAGACGGTCGTCATCCATCCATCATAGGGAACGGTCACTAACTATGACTTCGGTTCAATGGGACTATTCTCGATAAAAGAACCGAAAACAAACTCCGAGAAGCCCAAAAATAAAAATCGAAAAATTTTGCAACACATCAATCATTTCGAGGGAAAAGTATTTACAAAATATTTTAATATGTACAAAACATTTTCGCAAAATTTTGAAAATTATCGATCATTTCGATAAAGAAAAAAAATATTTACAAAATTTACAAAATTTGTACTGGCAACCACAACCTTTCACAACACACATCATTTACCACAAAAATATATACAGATACAACACAAATCAGTTCACAACCACAGGGAAACATAAAAAACATACATGCAAAACAAAGGAAGAACATACAACAGATTAGCCCAGGTCCCAGCACCTAACTACTCCCCACCCCACACATAAATCGAACACTGTCCCCAGTGTTCACAAAAATTAAAAATCACAAAATTTCGGGTGGTGGAACTCCCTGATCAGTCAAAATATTCGACTTCTTCATCTTGTGTTGCTACCTCATCGCCCATGTCCGAGTCTCCTCCCTCATCGTCATCGGACTCCACATCGGAGTCCTCCCGACGTGTCTCCTCGTTCGTGGGGACATCATCGTCAGTGGGCTCAACGAAGGCTGGCCCCACTCGGCACAAAGCTCTGGTGTTCTCGCCAAATGGGTAATCCAGCTCCAACTGCCATAATTCATCCTCCGTGGCTGGTCTCCCACCAATCCGAAGCTGAAGCATCTGCATGCCAAACATCCGAGCCAGGTACTGATCGTCACGAGCATGTCGCTCGCCCAGTGTCAGCACTGGCCCGTGTGTGGTGTCGGGGGCCTTAGTTTTTGTCACATCAAGGGCTCTCCGCTCCAACTACGGGATGTAGTCCAAAGCCTCTTCCTCAACGTCGAGGCCCCGGAGAAAGGTGGTGATGAGTCCGCCGAACCCATACCTGTGGCCCTGGTGTAGTCGGGCTCTCTTCATGGCGGATATGATGACCACCCCAACATTAATCTCCAGCCCTTTCATAAGGGCATACACCAGGCAGACACGGTCCCGGGTCACATCCGTCATGTGAACCACTGGGATCAAGCACGAGCACACTATTTTCAGCCATATTCTGGCCTCCCTGTTCATCTGAGAATAAGGCAGAGTCTGGTGGTAACCCCTCTCCTTATGTCTGCTCCATCTGGCTGTGGACCGAGCCCCACACAAGGTGCGTCTGATATCAGCGTATGGTGGGGTGATGTTCAGCTGGCGGAGAACGTGGGCGTCAGTGTCCCGCGCTCCAATGATGGCATTTAATTGCTGGGGTTCCAGAGTGACAATCTGCCCTCTGATTTTTTTTGTGTGGCTTCTGATGGCCGGGTTCCAATTTGCATAGAACTCCCGGACTAAATGAAGGTTGCACTCCTTGGGCTCCTGAAATATAAAGCTGAGCCCAGCTTCCTCAATCCTTTGAACAATACGGGGGAACTCCTGTGCGAGTGGTTCCCGTTCAATATGCTCCTCAGGGAAGTACTTACTCTCCTTATGTTTAGCGTACCACTTCTTCCCTTCATCGGTCACCCACCACGTTCCGTATTGGCGGCGCTGGCCGCGCGGAACAGCTGGTGCAGCTGGGACTGCAGTGCCCAATCTCATTCGTTTCCTCCCGGTGCCTGAAGTAGAAGCACCTTTACCCTTATCCTGCCTACTTGCCATTGTACCTGTCACATAAATAAACAAGCACAAAGTCAAGATAAATGCATACTAGCTTCGGCTAAGGTCGGGTTAAACTAAGTTTACCCCACATTTAGTCCTTAGCTAAGTTTACGATACTACGGCAAGCATTACTTTATTTACAACCCAACATAATCAACTATACAATTTATGCTTAGTGCGTTCACAAAAAATTTCGACAGCATAACTTTTAGCGTACTACTCAGACTTCATACAGTTAATCCCAATCCTACATTCGCTAGCAATTCAACCATCGCACTTAGCAATGAAAACAACAAACAAAAACAACCACAAAAATTCTATCTACATACGAATCCAAATAATCAAACCAATTTGAACAATCTTTACATTTTCCCAAAAATTCGAGAATTCGTCGTCTTTTACACTCTAACAATATTTACCACGACTTATCTCAATTCACAAACACACCCCGGCATATAATTCACCAATTTAGCAAGTTACCCAATTCGATTTCAACAACCCAAGCCCTAGAATTCAATTTTACAATCACATTCGAATCATTCACGCAATCGACAAGTTCAAACGCTAATTACAACATTCCGAACATCTACCAATCAAAGAATAATTCAATATCATGCTACATTGCTACTTAGGGTGATTTACCTCACCTCCCATGCTCAAATTCGATTAAAATCGATAAAAACTTAAGAGAAACGAGGAAAACATACCTTTACGTTGAATAACCAAAGAAACTTGACAAATTGTTTGCTTAGTAGCGTGGCACGTTGGTTGTGAGAGGGAACGTAGGTGTTTGGTCGCGGAGAAGAGAGGAAATGGGGAAAAAAGAGCAAAAATTGGGGTTAAAAAGAAGAAAAACACGCGGGTCACCCGGCAACCCGGTGTGACCCGGCACTAAATATAGGGCAACGCGTCACGGAGGGTAACGCGGAGCCCCTCCTCCGTGACACGGAGCCAACGCGATGGCTCACTGGAATTTTTTAAAAAATTCAGATTTAACCTCAACGTGTCACGGAGGGTAACGCGGAGCCTTTCCTCCGTGACACGGAGCCAACGCCCCAGTGCACTGTCTCTTCATTTTATTCATTTTTTCATACCTTGCCTTTTCCTTCCCGATTCCATGCATATTTTTCTCCGTTTGACCTGAAAATCACCTTATTAAACAAAATTGGTTAGATTAATAGATTTCCCTAACTAAAATGAAAAATACTAACTAAAACGAAAAATTTGGACTAAATCAAGAAAAAGAAAATTAAAATAAAAACTATTTACACTTTACTAAACAAAAGAAAAATTATTTTTCACGGGTTGCCTCCCGTGCAGCGCCTGGTTTACCGTCGCGGCTCGACATCCTTTATGCTCACTTATCTACTAGGGTGATGGACGATTTTTCACGATCATTGTCCTCCCCCCAGTAGTGCTCAACCTTATCAGGTGGTCTTCCTATCAACTCTCGGGATTCACTCATGTGTTTAGCATTCCCATGATCAATTACATTGATCACCGAGAGTTCCTCATTTACAATCGGGAGCTTTGGTGCTTTGTACACATCGAACACTTCTACCTTGTCATGTGCTCGCATTGTAAGTTGACCCGCAGCCACGTCGATTAATGCTTTTCCGATTGCCAAGAAGGGCCGTCCCAAAATAAATGGGACTTCAGCGTCTGGTTCAAAATCCAGAACAATAAAATCGACCGGAAAAATGAGGGATCCCACTTGCACAAGCACATCCTCAACAATGCCATCCGGCCTAGCTAAGGACCTGTCTGCTAGCTGCAAGATTACGGTTGTAGGTCTAGGACTCCCCAGACCTAACTTTCTGAATACCGAAGATGGCATCAGATTTATGCTCGCCCCCAAGTCACACAATCCACGAGCTCGGATACTCTGCCCAATAGTCAGCTGGATAGTAAAACTTCCAGGATCTTTCAGCTTCGTGGGCAGTCTATTTTGAATTCGGGAAGTGCATTCCTCCGTCAAAGCTACCGTGGCATACTCAGTCAGACGACTTTTGTTGGCCACGATGTCTTTAATATATTTGGCATATTTTGGCACTCCCTGCAAGACATCAACAAGAGGTAAATTAACATGTACCTATTTAAGCACCTCCATAAATTTCTTGAAACACGCCTCCTCTTTGTGTTTCTTGAGTCGTTGAGGGAACGGGGGTGGAGGTCTTTCTGCTTCTGCTTCTTTGGTCTTCCCCCTATCAGAACTTTGTTCCTCCTCAGCATCTGCTGCTCCTGACTTTTGAGGCAGTCTTTCCGGTTCCACCTCCTTCAACTGCAAACCACTCCTCGTGGTCACCGCATTTACCTGCTTCGGATTAGGATCCGTGTCGCTAGGTAGTCCTCCTCTGGGTCTTGTGTTTTGGGCACTAGCAAATTGCCCAAATTGATACTCAAGAGCCTTGGTCGCTAATTGATTATTTTTCACTTCGGCTGCCAATTTAACATAGTCAGCCTGCAATTTTGCTTGATTAGCGATCATGGTCTTGAACATTTCTTCAATGGTAGGTGATGGTGGTGGAGGAGGGGCATTGTGATTTCTAAATTGAGATTGGTAGTTCTGTTGCCCTCCTTGATTCCTATGCATACCCTGACCCGAACTTTGGCCTTGTTGGTTGTTGCTACCCCACGAAAAATTTGGATGGTTCCTCCAATTTGCGTTGTATCCACTACCAAACTGCTACTGATTTCTTTGTGCATTGCCCACAAAGTTAACCAAATCTGGGTTCGCTCCACAGCACTCAGCTGAGTGCTCACTGCTACCACACACTTCACACCACATTTGCTGGACCGCATTGACTGAAGCTGAAGGCTGGTTCAAGTTCATGTTGCTGAAGTGGTTGTTCAACTGATTCTGCAAGGCAGCTATCTGTGCAGCGATAGCTGTAAATCCATCCACTTCAAGCACTCTTGCTGCTTTCCTTGCTCCACCTCGAGATGAATCTGCATTCCATTCTGGATTGCCCTGTGAAATTCGGTTGAGCAAAGTGTACAGCTCCTCATAAGTCTTTTCCAGCGCTTGCCCTCCAGCTGCTGAGTCTAACAAAATTTTAGTATGGGGTTCCAAACCCTCAATAAATGTGTGTACCAACACCTCATTGGACTGATGATGATGAGGACAGTCCCGCAACATGGATTTAAATCTTTTCCAGGCTTGATACAAATTTTCTCCCTCCCTCTGTTTGAAACTTAGAATTTGACTTCTAAGTCTGGCTGTTTTACCAGAGGGAAAAAATCTTATCAAAAACTTCCGTGCAAGATCATCCCACGTTGATATAGAATTTGGTGGTTCAGCTTTTAACCACCTCTTGGCTTCACCAAGTAAGGAAAACGGAAATAGGGTGAGCTGAACATAATCAGGTGACACTCCAGCGGGTATATAAGTGTCACTTATCTCCAAAAAATTCTGGAGATGTTGTTGTGGGTCTTCATGAGGGAGACCGGTAAATTGCCCGCTTGTGTGCAAAAGTTGCACCATATTCTGCTTTAATTCAAACCTCTCTCCAGGCTCTGGTTTGCGGATACTAGAATGTACATTGTTGGCATGTGGGATTGCCACCTCGCGAACCGGCCTTGCTGCTGCTTCGTCGGGCACTAACACTGCCCTCACAACCGGTGGATTTTGTTGCTCCATTATAGTCTGTCTGAGCAACTGCAGCTTCTTTTGTAGAGCTTCTCTGCGTTTACTATGAAATTCACGTTCAGGCTCTGTATAAGATTCCACCAGCTCCTTGTCCTTTGCCAGTGTTCACAGAAATCAAGTCTGCAAAATACAGGCTAAGACCAAGTTGTCAACACTTAAGAAAATAAAACAAAAATACAGTAAATTTACACTTAACACAATTTCACCAATTGCCTAGTCTCCCCGGCAACGGCGCCAAAAACTTGTCCGGCTGGTTCGGTATAGGTAAAAACCGACACGCAAGTGCACGTGGTCAAACAAGTAATAAAGTGGCTAAGTAAGCCAAGTATCGAACCAAGGAGACTCTGGATAAGTAAAATTGCTTAGGTATACTATATTCTATCTTACTTCTAAATATGTTGACAACAACGTAACCAAAAGTTAAATAAGTTTTTGTTTATAAATTATATACTAAAACTATTAACAGATATCTACTTTGAATTGAAACTATGGATATGAGCATGCCAAGGTTAAGAACAAGTAATGAACTTGATTATAATCATCATTTGGTTAATCTTTTCTTCATGTTGCTAGCCAAGAACATTAGCCTAGAGATTAAAACTCTCGTATTTAATCTCACTTTAGAATCATAAACCATTCGTCTATATTTCTGTGATCGAATGCAATTTATGACCTAGCACTACAATTCCGGTTCCTAAATTGACTAATACAGCTTTCAAGTATATTTCTATCAGGAAAGCACATCAAAACCCAATTTTCCCAAATCAAGTTAAGAACAATACCCTATTAATTCACAACTTTCCAATTTCTTGCTCTCTCGAGTGAAATTGGACTTTTTAGATGTACATTAATGTCGGCCACACACTAATGCAGTAGAAACAAGAATTAATAGAACAACATGGAAGAAGAAGATGAAAAACCATACAATTAACAATCAAATATCATCACCATTGTTCACAACCTCAGCAAGGAAGAGAATTAGCCACTCATTTGTGGATTAATCATCCTAAAACAAGTGTTAATCATACAAACAATTGATTGAAAGAAGAAAGAAAGAGAGAAAAACCCTTAGCTTTTTCGTTCCTCAACTGCCTCTAACCCACCTCCTTGCTCCACCAAGTCTGAATTTTTTAAAAATAAGCCTAAGTGTTCTATTTATACTATTGGGAATTTTTCCCGGAATAACAAGCAACGTGTCACGGAGGCCAACGCGGAGCACTGCCTCCGTGACACGGCGTGGACGCGGACCCTCAGTAGAAATCCAGGGTCCGGGATTATAGCCTCAACGTGGCACAGAGGCCAACGCGGAGGCTTGTCTCCGTGCCACGGAGCTGTCGCGAGGCTTCACTGGAAATTGCCAAATAAATCACCCTCCAGGCAGTGTGCCTCTGCGATGGTAGCGTGGCATGGCTCCATCGCGGAGCCCCTTTACATTGCGCATTCCAATGTCTCTTCCGTGCTCGCATCCAAGTCCAACTCCGATATTGTCCCAACATGCATTTTAGCACCTAAAAATCATAATTTACCTGCAAAGCAATGCTAATCATGTTGGTTAGTATAAATTCACATTTTATTACCAATTACATGAAAATGTATACACATTACACAATAAACAAGGCAAAAATGATACGTTTGAGTATCACTTGGGCATATAAATCTGCCCAAGATCAATTTCAGTTGGTCATTTCATGTCATTTTAGTTAAGTTACTTGTTCTTTCATGCTTATTATATATCTCACTAACTTAGTACATTCAAAGTACTGATTTATACCTTCTATGTTGTATCGTATCATGATACAGGCATAGGTTCTCAGTACCAGCATCATCAGTAGTTTTCATCAGGCGATATCAGCAATAACATTTGGTGAGTCCTCATCTTTCGAGGATGATATTTATTTTCAGTTAGTTACTTTAAGATAGATTATAGAGTTAGCTGGGGGTTTGTCCTAGTAACTCATCATTGAGTAGATGGCTTTCAGACATAGACACAAATTTTAAGTATTGTATTTCAAATGTATTGATTCTTGTCAAATTAATGTCTCTTAAATGGTTTTACTTATTTAAAGCTTCCGTTTATGTTTATTTAGTTACCAGTGTAATGATAGACCATTGGTTGGCTTGGGGTCACTTGTGGCACCAACTACCATGTCTCCTCTAGGGTATAGACTCAGGTCCTGACAAACTTGGTATCAGAGCACTAGGTTTAGAGTATCCTAGGATGTCTGAAAGCCGCGTCAAGTAGAGTCCTTCTCATAGGTGAGAAGCACACCACACTTATGATGGGGAGGCTACAAGATGTTATTAGGAAACCTCCCTTTTGTTCATACTCCTTATTGTGTGATGAAGTTCAAATACAGAAATGTTCTCCTAACTCATGCTCTATTTCATTTCAGTGAAACTATGCTTCCAAGATGAGGAAATGGAAGAAAGGCTGGCACGCTAACCGACCTGCCCCACAAGCTTCAGCAGCCTCTCAGGACGACAAAGTGTCCTTAGCAGAATTCAGAGCGGCAATCCAACCGTTGGCTCACATAGTGACTAATTAAGTGAATGAATAGGTGGTTCCAATGAACACAAACAGGTCCACAATAGCTGCTAGGTTTTGGGATTTCACCTAAATAAACCCTCCAGCTTTTCACGGATCCAAGGTGGGAGAGAACCCGCAGGAATTTGTAGATGAGGTGTGGAAGATCACCCAGATTATGGGTGTTAGTTCCATAGAGAGTGCTGATATGGCTGCCTAACAATTGAATGGGCTAGTTAAGATTTGGTACGACCAATGGAAAGAAGTAAGGCCAGAGGGAGAAGAATTGGTAGAGTGGGAAGTGTTTACAAAACCATTTCTAGAAAGATTCTTTCCCCGAGAGCTGAGGGAAGTAAGGTCGCAGAGTTCATGAACTTGAAGTAGGCTAATAGGACCGTGGAGGAATATGCATTGGAGTTCACTCGATTGTCGAGGTATGCTCCAGAGATAGTAGCCAAGCCAAGGGCTCACATGCTTAAGTTCGCCAATGGAGTATCAGACCTAGTACTTAAGGAGTACAAGACCGCAATGCTCATAAAGGATATTGGCCTGTCTGCCTCATCGTTCATGCCCAGCAGATTAAGGTAGAAAAGTTGAAAGATATGCAACAGGAGAATAAGCGGGCTAGAACTGGTCAATCAGATTATGGCCATCAGAGGTCCGGAGGTAGTAGCTGCCTACATTAGCAGCAGCAGAGGGCTCCAAAACCCACTTTCGCCAGTGCCCCTACCTTCCATCCCAGTAAGGATCGGAAGGATGGAGCATCTGGCTCTCAGTCCTAGAGTTACAGTGCCAACAACCGTTATCCAGCTTTCCCTAAGTATGGAAAGAACCATCTAGGTGATTGCCTCCATGGAAAAGAGGGTTTCTTTGGGTGTGGACAACTAGGTCACTGGCTAAAAGAATGTCCGTTAGAAGGACGGGGGAGATCACAGTCTACCACTTCAGCAGCCACAGCAGGCCGTCCAGCTCAGCAAGTGTAACACTTCAGGTATGGATGGTGGTCAGTGCCAAAACCTTTTTTATGCTTTATCCTCTCGTCGGGATCAGGAGAGCTCACCTGACGTGGTCACGAGTATGATAAGTCTCTTCCATCTAGTTGTTTATGCCCTACTAGATCCAGGAGCCACACTATCATTCGTGACTCCCTATGTAGCTGTCTAGTTTCAAAATAATCCAGAAGTCCTCTCAAAATCATTCTCAATCTCTACCCCAGTTGGTGAGTCAATCAGAGCCATCCAGTTATATAAAAACATCCTAGTCTCAGTATTGAGTATAGTCATTCTAGTTGATCTAGTAGAGTTAGATATGGTTGATTTCGACCTTATTCTTGGCATGTATTAGCTACACTTTGGTTATGCTTCAGTTGACTGCGAAACTAGAGTCGTCAGATTTCAGTTTTTAAATAAGCTAGTTCTAGAGTGGAGGGGTAGTAGTTCCGTGTCTAAGGGTCAATTTATTTCCTACCTCAAGGCAAACAAGCTCATTTCTAAAAGGTGCATCTATAACCTAGTTCAGGTCAAAGATTCCAGCACCGAGACCAAAACTAACCAGTCAGTTCCTGTTATTAGCGAATTTCGTGACGTGTTTGCCAATGATCTTCCTGGAGTCCCTCCTGAGCGGGAAATAGACTTCCGCATAGACCTTCTTCCAGAAACTCAGCCCATCTCAATTCCTCCTTACAGAATGGCTGCAGCTGAGCTTAAGGAGTTGAAGGAGTAGGTAAAAGAACTACTTGATAAGGGTTTCATTAGGCCCAATATCTCTCCATGGGGTGCTCCAGTGTTGTTCGTGCGTAAGAAAGACGATACTCTCAGAATGTGTATCGACTACTGACAACTAAACAAAGTTACAATTAAGAATAGGTATCCCCTACCCAAGATTGATGACTTGTTCGATTAACTTCAAGGAGCCAGTTGTTTTTTCAAGGTAGATCTCAGGTAGGGGTATCATCAGCTTAGAGTTAGAGAATGTGACATACCAAAAAACAGCCTTCAAAATTTGGTATAGTCACTATGAATTCGTAGTTATGTCGTTTGGACTAACTAATGCTGCTACAACTTTTATGGACATGACGAACAGGGTTTTCAAGTAGTATTTAGACATGTTCGTCAATGTATTCATTGATGACATTTTGGTATACTCTAGAAATGAGGAAGAATATGTTAACCATCTAAGGGTAGTGCTACAGACGCTTAGAGATTGCTAGTTGTTCGCTAAATACAGCAAATGTGAATTCTGGTTGAAGTCTGTGACTTTCCTTGGTCACGTGGTCTCAGGTGAGGGTATTTAGGTAGATCCTCAAAAGATAGCAGCGGTGCAAGACTGGCCAAGACCTACTTCCCCAACAGATATCAGAAGTTTCCTGGGTCTAGTCGATTATTACCGATGATTTATAGAAGGATTTTCCTCTATTTCATCTCCTCTAACTAAGCTAACTCAGAAAAAGTTGAAGTTTCAGTAGTCAGATGCGTGTGAGAATAGTTTCTAGGAGTTGAAGACTCGACCACTACCACTCCAGTTTTGACCATACCAGAAGGAACAGATGAGTTTGTAGTATATTGTGACGCTTCCAGAGTTTGACTTGGTTGCATTCTGATGCAGCAGGGTAAGGTGATAGCTTATGCCTCCAGAAAGCTCAAGGTTCATGAAAAGAACTACCCAACTCACGACCTTAAATTAGAAGCGGTGGTGTTTTCTTTGAAGATATGGAGGCATTATCTTTATGGGGTTCACGTGGATGTCATTTTAGAAGTCATTTTAGAAAGGACTCGGTAGTAAGGTCAAATTCAGCACAACTTTTCACCCTCAGACCAATGGACAAGTTGAGCGGACTATTTAGACCTTAGAAGATATGTTGAGAGCTTATGTGACAACTTTAAGGGCAGTTGGAATGATCACCTACCTCCCATCGAGTTTGCGTACAAAAATAACTACCACTCCAATATTTAGATGGCCCCGTTTAAGACATTATATGGTAGGAGGTGTAGGTCTCCTATAGGGGGGTTTGAAGTTGGTGAAGCTACCTTGCTAAGGCCAGACTCAGTTCATGAAGCTATGCAAAAAGTGGAACTAATCAGAGAAAGGTTAAAAATAGCTCAAAGCCGATAGAAATGATATGCGGATATAAGGAGGGGAGAGTTAGAATCTGTTGTAGATGATTGGGTTTACCTGAAAATTTCACCCATGAAAGTGGTGATGAGGTTTGGAAAGAAAGGGAAGCTTTGTCCGAGGTATGTAGGACCCTACAAGATTCTAAGGCGAATCAGCATTGTGGCCTATGAGTTAGAATTACCTTTAGAGTTAGCATCTGTGCACCTAGTCTTCCATATGTTACTATTGAAGAAGTGCATTGGTGATCCAATCACAGTTGTGCCACTAGACAGTGTGGGAGTGAAGGATAGTCTCTCTTACGAAGAGGTCCCAGTTTAGATCCTAGACCGTCATGTTCGTAAGCTGAGAAATAAGGAATTCTCTCCAGTGAAAGTCTTGTGGAGAAACCAGCTAGTGGAGGGAACCACAAGGGAGGCAGAAGCAGACATAATGTATAAATACCCTCATTTATTCCCTTCCAGTTCAGTATCTGCATCAGCTATTAAATTCCTCCTCAATACTTTGTTCAGTTTCGTACTCATTAGGTCTATTAAGATTTTCAATATGCATCCTAGTGCATCAACTCATTTAGAATTGTTAAAACAGTTTGGACTCAGTCATCCCTTTATAAATCAGTTCATAATCTTAGTTTGGGAATTACAGCTCTTTTCCCACTTTTCCAGTAGTTTTAGCCTTCATTCAAGGACGAATGGTCCCAAGGGAGAGAAATTATAACACCCTATAACTTTCCTAGACCAAACTCAAACCTTGCATGAAAAAACCAAAAGAACTAGAAAATTTTTCTCAGAATGACCCGGAGAATGAGTCGTGGTCAGCTGTAACAAACCGTTTTTTGAGTCATCATTAGGCCTGCAGGAAGTCCCTTCGGAACCAATGATCCCTGTAATGGGTCGAAGAGACCAACAACCCGTCCTGTTGAGCCGTTGGTAGAAGTCGGAGAAGGTAAGAAATTCATCCTAGTGGCAAAGAGGGAAAACAACGACCCATTGTTTGGGGTGCTAGACTTATGTTGGACATTTTTGATTTTGGGGTGACCACAGACATGACCATGAGTCGTGGTCAGCACCACGACTCGTTGAGTCAGTCGTGGCCAAGGATGAGGTGAAGGAAGAGGACTTTTTGGCAGTAAAGACCACGAGTCGTGGTCACCAGTAATGACTCATGTAGTTCCACGTGATAAGCCCTAGGAGAATCGTTGGAAGTGTACATGACGGTTGGTGGCCATGATTTGTGGCCTTGGACGATGATTCTTCCAGTCCCTCATTGGGCCTGGCAGTCAATTTTTCTCTGCAAATTTCGTAAGGGCTTATCCGTAATTCCTATGATCCTAAGGCCTAAACTATGTCGTTTTAAGGTATGAATAGTGAGTTTTAAGAGGGGTAGGTTCTTTCTAGGTTATGCATATTCATGCATGCAAGAGTAAAGGTCTAGAGAGGCGATCAAGCTCAATTTACTCCAAGTTCTTCTCAATTGTTCCTTGGGCGATTAGACAAGTTGCAGAATCTGATTGTATCAGGTATTAGGTTTATGAATGGGTGAATTTGTTCACACCCATGACCAATCCCTTTCTAATTCATGAAAATCTAGATGTTGATCCTATGGGGTTTTAACCCAATGCATGAATTTCCTAATTTTCTACCACGGGTATGATCTAAGCACCTTTCTATTATTGAAACATGATTCATGAAAAAGTTTTACAATGTTTTTAATTATAAATCATGTTTTTAAGATTTATATATTATAATGCCCATCCATGAGAAGTTCGTGAAAGTTGATATTTATGATGTATATTCAAGTATGATGAGATATTTATGATGAAAAGCATGTTTTCAAGTTACCCATGTCTATGATCATGTTTTCAAGTGAATCAATTATTTTTCAACCATGTTTAAGTATTGGGCAAGCCTAGATTTTCAAGTATGATATATGATTTCAAGTTAACCAGCTTACCACATGGTTTTAGAGTCAATACTCCCAATTATGTTCAGCTTGTGATATGGTTTGAACTAAGGCTCCCCACGTATGATTTTAGATTTTATATGTGCATGATTATTCAGCTTCGCCACTAGACGATGGTCAGCTTCATTGAAAAACGATGGAGAGCATATGCATATTTTTAGAAGTAGTGTTTAGCACCGAGTAGGCTGAGGGTCAGTCAATCCTATGCCTCAGAACTACATGCCAATTTAGGTATGATCAAATTATTTGGGACCTCCTTTGTGAGATTTTCCCCTACCCCAAGGGGCTCTCAGCTTGAGATCAATATCATGGTAGTGTTTTTAGCCCTGGTAAGGCTCTAGACAGCTCTACCCACTTGAGTGTGATAGTCATGACCACATAAGCTCTATCTTGGTAATGTCGATTATATGACGAGTCTCCCATTGTTCCTCACAATTTCAGTTATGCATGTTTATCATTAATGATATATATATATTTTCTAAAGCAGGTTTGACTCAATGTACAGTTTTACACATGATTATCAGATTTCAGCTTTGGGTCATTCGATTCAGTTATGATGTTCAGTTATGTTCAGATCATGATTTCAAAAAAAAAACATGCAAGCTCTACTCTCATATTCTTATCTTGATTATGTTTCACATTATGCATGTTTTAAATGATTTTACTTATCAAAGCGGTTTTACTTGCCTTGCATACTCGTTACATTCCACGTACTGACATCGCACTCTATGCTATATCATTTTATGATACAGGCTCCGGTCTTCAGACTCAGCTCCATCACTAGTCAGTTCTCTGGTTTTAACATCCAGCTTCAATGGTGAGTTCTCATCTCTCGAGGACCATTCATTACCAGTTATCTTGTATTTCAGTTTCAGACTTGTCAGGTTAGTTGGGGGTTTTGTCCCATCAACCTATCAAATATGTTAGAGGCTTTCATACTTTATATAGTAATCATCTTATCATGTATGAAGTGAATTCCAGTTTCGATGTTATGTTATGATTAGACTTTTTCTATGTTTATTATGTTTAGTCTTCCGATTTATTTAATTGAGTTAGATGTATGTTCATGCCATGGGTCGACTTGGAGTCTCTCAGTGCTCCTTGTCCCGTGTCTCGATCCGAGCCTATGTTCATGCCATGACAAACTTGGTATCCAAGCAATAGGTTTGAAGTATCCTAGGGTGTCCGAAAGCCGCGTTAAGTAGAGTTTTTTTCATTGGTGTGAAGCGTACCACACTTATGAAGAAGAGGCTATGAGACGTTTAGGAAATGTTCCCTTCTTTCATGATTTATATCATGCGGGGTGAAATGTCTCTCTATCCTTCTAACTCCCTCTATTCGCAATTGCAGAATTATGCCTCCTCGCAGAGTTAACAATAGAAGAAATGGAAATGGCCATAAGGATGGAAATGGAGATGGCCATCAGCAGGTCCCACCAGCCCATGAACATCATGCACCAGAGCCGGTTGCCCACACTATATTCAGGGCAGCCATTCAGATGCTAGCAGGGGCCTTGACCGCCTAGGTCAATCAGCAGGCGGTAGCGCATGTTCCTTAGAATGGGAAGTAGCGGCAGCACGAGTTAGAGATTTTCTAAGGATGAACCCACCAGCATTTCTTGAGTTAAAGGTGGACGAGGGTCCACATTAGTTTATTGATGAGATTTTGAAGATCACCCAGGTCATGGGGGTAACTGGATAGGAGTGTGCGGATTTGGCCTCATCTTAGTTGAAGGTGGTTTCACACATTTGATTTAAGTAGTGGAAGGATAGTAGGGCAATCGGAGCAGGCCCTATCAATTGGGATAAGTTCCATGTTGCTTTCCTAGATCGGTTCTTCCCTCGTTAGATGAAGGAGATGAAAGCGGCTGAGCTTGTGAATCTAAAGCAGGGAAAGAGGACAGTGCAGGAATATGTCCTAGAGCTTATTCGCCCGTCAAAGTATGCCCCAGAGTTAGTGGTTGATCAGAGGGTACGAATGAGCAGGTTTGTTCATGGGGTAACGGATTATCTAGACAAGGATTTTAGAACCGCCATGCTCCACCAGGATATGGAATTTCCTCGGATAGTCTTGTACGCCCAGCAGATGGAGGCGGCGCATCTGAGGGAGAAAGAGGCCAAGAGGGCCAAGACAGATAGCTATAGGTTCTCTCAATTGAGACCAGGTGGTGGGCATCAACAACAGTCCCACCAGAGTTCTTCAGCCCTAGTATCTTTAGAAATGAGTGTGCGATCCATACTTAGGCATGACCAAAGGGGATGAGCATCAGGATCTAGGGGTTAGAGCATCAGGCCCGCAAATTACAGTATCCTAGTTTACGAAAGGTGTCGTCGGAGGAACACAGGTCAGTGTTTGGTGGGTACAGGTGCTTCTTCGGGTGCGGGAAGCCCGGACATATGCTTAGAGATTTCCCAGCAGCTAGACAGGGCCATGATAGGGGTCGAAGCCCAACTTCCAGTTCAACAGCTCCACCCACACACCCAGCCCAGCAGGGGGCATCTACTAGCACAGGTGGCGGTCAGCGCCAAAGTAGATTCTATTCCTTAGCATCCTGCTAGGAGAAGGAGGTCTCCTCGGACATACTCACTAGTATGTTATGAGTTTTCCACCTTGACGTTTATGCATTGCTAGATCCAGGGGCTACCTTGTCTTTTGTGACATCTTATGTGGGTAGTAGTTTCGGAGTCAGTCCTGAAATCTTGTCAGAACACTTCTCAGTCTCTACTCCAGTAGGTGATTCAGTTGTAGCTAGACGGGTGTATAGAAGTTTTCCGATCACAGTCCATGACCTATTTTGATGTTATCCTCGGCATGGATTGGCTATTTGCATGTTATGCCTTAGTTAATTTTAAAACCCGGGCAGTAGAGTTCAGATTTCCGGGTGAGTCAGTAATAGAATGGAAGGGTAGTTCAGTTGTGCCTGTAGGTTGTTTTATTTCCTACCTTAGGCCAGAAAGATGATCTCCAAGGGTTGCGTGTACCATTAAGTTAGGGTTAAGGATTCCACATCCAAGACCCTGACTATCCAGTCAGTCCTAGTTTGGAACAATTGAGGAAGCCAATTTGGTGGACCTTTAGGCACAGGGTGAAGACTGAGTAACCCAGGGACCTGCGTCGTGCCGCGATGTTAAATTAGGCACTTCATGGGAGGTAAATTATGTTGTATTGTAATATAAAAATAGTGTTCATGGGTGCTAATGTGTGCAAGTTTAACATGGGTCAAAAATTAGAAGATTGAGCACTGACCTAAACTACGAGCCTCGCAATGAACCGTACAATCTTGGCACGGCTCATAATTCTAGTCGTTGCTCCAACTTAGAAAATTAACATATTAAGAAGTGATTAGATGGTTGGTCATAATGGACCGTCCTTCCAGAGGATGGGTCGTTGGATCACCCATCTTATTCAATTCCTGCGGACTTTAAAAATCATGGTCAAACCTACGGATGTATAGATTAGGCCATTGTGAGAAAAATGGTCCATTCTCTCTGTTCGTAAGTTCCATAGGTAAGTCTTCTAACTCTGTACTAGTGGGCACATTGAATGGGTCGTTGTTTCTAGGTATGACCCATTCGATCAGTCGAGGTCAACTATTAAAATTTTGACTTCCCTAATGACCCAACCCAACTTGACCACACCCAATCCCTATTAAAAACTCAAATCCCAACCTAAGACACCCTTTGTTCAAAAATTTTTGGCAATCACTCCCTCCATCTCAAGCAAAGCAAATAATCCAAACACTATTCCCTCCATTCACTTTCATCTGTGATCAACTCGATGAACTCACCAGCCCTAAATTTTGATCTCATCTTTATCTGCTCAAGAGAGTGATTTTTGGGCAATAATTACTTTCTTTAATATTATCATGCATATGGGTAAAATTCCATATTTAATATTCTAAACATGACGAATTAGGGTAGAACTAAATGACTTGGAATAGAGTGGAGACTAACACTGCTGTTACCTAGTGTAGGAGGGAGTATGGCCATGGTTTAATTTTGCTAAATATAAAGAAATTAAGAAAAATTGGAAATTTTAAACTTGATCAAAGGGGTTTCATAGGATTTAATAGGGGTGAAGTCTGAGTAACCCTTAAAACATGCTTAAAATTAAGAAATTAAACTTGGGTGATTGAATAATTGAACTGAATGCATTGCATAGGGTGAGGGCAGGCTTCACACACCAATTAATGACCCGTTGTATCTCACAAAGGATCGTTGATTGGGTCGTTAGGACATCCCAGTGATCCAAGTGCCAGATCTTCTCACAAAGAGTCGTTTAACTGATCATTGTATCAAATAATGGATCGTTGGACATAATCGTTATAAAAAGTTCTAAAACTTGCATCTCAGTGACCCAAATTGAATAGACAATACAATGGGATGTTGTACCTTACAATGGTCAGTTGGCTGTGGTCATACTAAGAAGTCCCAAATGGCCACTTTTTAGAAGTTCATACAACAACCACATAAACAGGTCATTCATTCTCACAACGACCCGTACTGATGGTCGTCAGACCTGATAGTTTCAAAAATACTTGTGTGTAAATATTTTTCTCTTTAGAATCTAACTACTTTTCCACAGGTACAATGCCTCCAAAAGGGAACAAGAAGTTTTTACAAACAAGGAAATTGCTATGAAGCGGTAGCTTCGAGACAAGCCCGAGTTGGACAGCCCTAGTGGGTCAGAGGAGCCTTATGATATTGACTCCTCTTAGGATTCTCTTGTTGTGACCGCTAGGGAAAAATCAAAGGCAAAGCAAGAAACAATGACCACTTCTCCACTTCCCTAGTTTGAAGAGGGAGGAGAAGGAACTAAGTCTGATAGTGACGACTCTCCTACAGATGATACAGATGAGGGAGATAATAACACTATGGTGTCACGGGAGTCAGATAATGCTTTTGAAGAGTTAGGGGAGAAAGAGAGTGTGGAGTAAGAGTTGAAAAATCATGAGGAGGACTCTGACCCTCCCACCACATCGGATGCAAGGTCCAAAAGATGGACCGTACAGGGCTCCCGGGACATTTACTAAATCGGGTTAGAACTTAATGACAAAGGGAATCCCAGACACAATATTCAGGAGGATCCCCAGATGTGGATCGATGTATTGAATGAGGTCCCAGAGCTTGAACGGCTTTTTGATTTATACAATATGCACTAGACAACAGAGATACTGGGGAAGTATAGTGTGGAGATGGTGTGTGAGTTCTATGAAAATTAATACTGCACTCTCAAGAATAATGATCATTTGAGGAAAGCAATAAAAAAGGAGCTAGTGCTAGATTCAGTTTGGGTGATAGCCACCTGATAGATATATTCGAGAGGACTATCACTCCGATCCTGATGGGCAGTGATTATATGGTATCAACGCACACTCCGAAGTATGATTACCAAATGGAGGCATTGAAGGGGGTCAAGATGTTGAGCATGGGGGACAAGCTTATGCATTATCGATGGATGTCCAATATTAGTGATTGAGGCTAAGGAGGAAGTAAAATGGGTCACTAGTGGGAAGAAAATTTGCAAAGCCTCCCTAAACTTTTTAGGTAAATCTTGGTGGTCCATTGTCCGACACAGGCTATCTCCTACATTGAATGATAATGTCCGAAGTGCAGACATGGCAGCCTTGGTGGCGTCTATCATGTACGAATATCTGTTGAGCATCCCCCGGATAATTGGTACAAAGATTTAGAAGTGGACGGTCAAGGAGAATACTAATATCCCATTATTGAGCCTTATCTATCAGTTATATATGGAATCCAGAGTGCATTTCCTTCCAGACATTGATCATCTAATTACTAACATCAAGATGGTGGATATAGCATTGATTAAGGATGACTTTAATTCGGTGGCCAGATTTCAAGGTTTAATTGTAGGCCCAAGAGTTACTGAGGGTGTTACAGGCAGGTGCGAGCAGGTTGATGCTTTTGCGTAGGCTGAGCAGACCATGGAATTTCCGGCTACTCAAGTCGGTGATTTAGTAGCCACCGTACCTATCACCTCTCGTGGAATATCCCAGTCCATACCTACCGGATATGTGCTTGTACCTGAGGCCAACATGAGGAAGATGGCCTTGAGGTTGACTATTGTTGAGTGGAATATTGACATGTTGCTCAAGAATGTCAAGAGGTCAAGAAAGAGATAGATGAGGCAGCAAAGAGTGTTATACATGAGATTGGATGGATTTGAAGTACACCTCAATCAATTCCTATCCAATACTCAGACCTGGGATTGGGATATGATGGAGAGAGAGCTAGAGGCATTGAGATCCTACGTGGTGGAGTTGCCATCTCGATAGACTCTAAATTTACCCCCACCAGTCCTTTCAGTGATTGAGGAGGACCTACATGAGGAGATTTCTCAGTTCTTTGACCTCAAGTCGGCCCCACATGAAAAAGACAAAAAAATAGGTTGTTGAGGGATATGATGATGAGGAAAACGGAGAAAGAAAGAAAGAAGAGCACTGAAGGCCGCTCTTCGAGAGAGCCGCCACACCTCTGATGTGCATGAGTGAGAGTTGGATGAGAAGGGAAAGGGGACTGGCATTTCTGTTGTGAGTGTGGTACATGAGGAGCGAGGGGGTGCACTTACACCCCCCGTAGCTATTGCTTCAGAGAGTGCACCGGCTAAAACTGGTGCCACTACAATTAAGGGTGGGATTGAGTCTGAGACTCTAGCTGTTGAGGATTTTGGGATTGCATTTGCACCCCATATAGATTTTACCACAGACGTCTAGGATACCCCAGGTATGTTCCTTATCCATGTGCTTTACTATTGAGATGCATCGAGGGTGACACATGATTTTTTGATGAGGTTGGTGTAGTACTTGGCTTTTTGCTAAATATAACCCGAGGGTTTTTCTTGCCAGGATTCTATTCCCTCGGGTGTTTCTTGTCTAGTTGAACACACATGTATAGGATTTTTGTTTTTTATTCTGTGTTTTGGTTTGTGTCAGTTAATTGGAAAGAAATAGGAGGCGTAGAAGCAGTCGAATAAGAAATATTGTTATGTTTAATTGTTTTTATTTAACATAATACCCCTCCTAAAATTTTTTGTGTGTATGTACTAGTGCTGTGAGTTGTGTTAAAGGTGGCTCTTTGCATGGCATCGTAGTTATCGCTAGAATAACTAATGCTTAATATGTGCATGAACCTAGTAGTTGGTAACTAATCGTGCAATCTAATGCTTGTGTGAGTGAGGCATGTACTTAGTTAAACTTTGTGTTTTAATCTAGAACTTATCTGGTCAGTCATACTGAGTTATAGGATGGGAGATAAGAAAAGTATCATATGTTGTTTTGTGATGGTTATTCCACACTAGCCGAAAGGACCTACCAAATGGAAATAAATACCCCTTGATCCCGATTTTAAGCCTTAAATGAAATGATGAACTGTTTTGGCCCTGGTCCATGATAATGCTGAAATTACACCTCAGAAGAAGTATAATGTGGCCGTTAATAAAGAACCCAACTAGGGCTGGGTTCGATCTCACAGGAAATATGGTCAAGATATCGACTAATGCTAGTATTTATGCTTTTAATTTAGTTATTTTCTTAAGGAGGAGTTTTATAGAAAATAATAAGTAATAGTATTGTGAAATGTTATTGTTACCAAATATGTGCAAGTAACTAGGAATGTGTTCCGCATGGATTCATAGCTAGGTTGGATTCTTACACTTGTGATCAAATCCAATACTTAGCCTGTAGAATTGATATAATATGTTTGATGTGTTGTGGTTTACAAAACTTTCAACACATAAAACTTAGAAAATACAATCATAGTGGAAGTCTAACTTGAATATAACATCAGAATATAAAATCCGAAGCCAAATACATATATATGTCTGAATAGCCTCTAAACATGATGAGTTGATGGGATAAGACCCCAACTAAGTGAACAAGCTGAAACTGAAATACGTAAAGAAAAGATGAATAGTCTAGTCCTCGGAGGATGAGGACTCACCAATAAGGCAAACGCTAACTCCGATAATCTGTCTAAGAGTGGAGCTGAAGATGAGAGTCGGGTCCTGTATCATCAAACGATATAACATAGAAAGTATGTGATCAGCACAACAAATGTATCGAGTATACAAGGTAAGTAAAACTGCTAATGTAAATAAAATCATATAAAGACAATGCATAATGCAAGCGTAAACATAAGAATCTGAGAGTAGGGCTTGCATGCATTCTATATGATATCATGATCTCTTCATAACATAAAATAACATAACTTCATAACATCATAACTGAATCAAATTGACTCAAAGATTAATTCTGACATTTATAAGTAAAAGTTGAACATTGAGTCAAACCTGCTTTAGAACATGCATTTACATAAATCTCATAAGTAATGAATAAGCAAATCTGAAATCATGAGGAACAGTGAGAGACTCATCTTTTAACCGAGCGACTATTACACTCAAGCGGACAAAGCCGTCCAAAACCTTGCCAGGGCTAAGGATGCTACACTTTTTCACTCCCAACTACACGCAAGTGCACGTGGTCGTACAAGTAATAAAGTGGCTTTATTTCAAGCCAAGTATTGAACCCACAGGGACGGTAATGTGTCAGTAATCTTTCTTCAAGTGTTTAGTACACACAATTTTATACAAGAAGACAAACAGAACAAATGGTGAGTTTTAAAGAATATTAGTTAATGTAACTTTAAGTAAAGAGATTGTAAATTATAATCTGAACAATAATACAAACAAGCTAAGGTTAAGGCAAAAGATGCAGATATGTAATTTACTGATTCAATTTCAGTCAACACTTCTCTTCGGTTGTTGGTCAGGAATTATTAACCAATGGATTGGGTATTTCAAACTCCTCTCCAATTAAAGAATCATGAGACTTACATTACATATTTCTGTGATGCAAACACTTCATATTCTAGCAATACACAACAAATTCCATAGATGACCAAATATGACATTACAGATATATTTCTATTCTGAATGTGAATCTTCTCTTAATATCTCAACAACGACAAGAACATATCCTACCAATTCATATTTATCCAATTAATCTTCCTTTCAGAAATAAAACTGGAAATCTAGGATTTACATTAACAATGGCCAAGCATTAAAGTAGTGAAAACAAGAATTAGTAGAACAGCCGTTGTAGAGAAGATAAAAACTGAAATAAAATCAATTACATACTACTACAATCATCCTCAACCAATGGTGAATTAGCCACTCATTTGATGATTAAACATCTTCAAACAAGTAGAAATCATACAAGCAATTGAAATTGAAGAGAAAAAGGAAGAAATTAACCCAAGAACTTCTTCAGCTCAACTGCCTGATAGCCACGTTCTATCTTCAAATGTAGGATATATTAAAATAAAACCTAAGTGTGCTATTTATACAAGTGGAAAATTTCCCGGAATAAACTGGCAACGTGTCACGGAGGGTATCGCAAAGCATCAGCTCCGTGCCACGGCCTTTACGCGGACCTTCACTAGAACTTGGGGTGCTGGATTATTATCTTCAGCGTGGCATGGAGGGTATCGCGGAGCCTCAGCTCTGTGCCACGGACGTATCGCGCTCCTTCACTGTAATCCAGGTGTGCGACTAAGTCGTCCCACCGTGTCACTAAAGTGAACGCGGAGCATGGGCTCTGTGACACGGTGCCATCGCGCACCTTCACTGGAATTCCACCCAAATTCCACTCTAGGAGGAATGACACGGCCCTGTCGCGGAGCATAAATTTTTTAGCATTTTCTTGCCGACTTCCTAGTTTTGCTTCCGAGTCCATTCTTCCACTTCACCAACTTGTAGATTAGTTTCCAAAATTCATTCTAACTTCAAAAATAATAACTAATCATGTTGGTTAATATAAATACACATTTACATAAAAAAACACATGAGAATTTACACATAATAGTAGATAAACACGTCAAAATTAAGTAATAAAGTATCACTTGGGCATGCAATTATGCCCAAGATAACCTACCCCACACTTAAATCCTTGTTCGTCCTCGAACAACCCTTTCACATCTCATGTAATTGAAGACTCATGCATAGCTAATTTATCACGACAATTTGAGTTATGGCTATAAAGATTACATAAGATAACAAGTTAAATATAAGGCATGCATGATTTCATTATTAAGATGAATTACAACTATGTTAAGACTTCCTAACCTCAAGAATCGACTCGCAATCTTAGCAAACTCGTGCAAATCAATCGATCAAGAATTCCACATGAATGTTATCTCTCATTAAACATGTGCCCTCACAACACAAGAGAGTTACCCCATTTTTACTTCAAAAGAATTTTAAATCACAAAAGATATGGGTATATGAATCAAATTACGCTCACTCTCTCAAAGAATTAACATGCATCATGTAGTGAACCATAAGCTTGCTCTTAGTATTTACTCCACTAATTTAAGGATGTATGAACGTAAGATCAAGTAGGATTAGTGGGTTGTAATGTAGGCTAAGTGGCGGGTAGGTACAATTCTTGCCAGTAATAGTGACTATCTTCCCCCAAGCGCTTTTACTACATCCACATTCATTAAAGACATCTCCTCTATACTTCTTCCTCACTCTTCTCACTCTTGAATATTCTCTTTTTGTTCCCATTTCTTTAAGCACACTCAGCTTACTAGTAAAGCGTATTTAAGAAAAATTTTCATTTACTTTCGTACTCTATACTAATAATCAATCATTTTTAACAAGTGCACCTTTGTCCTTTTCTCAACTTTCACAACTTCCATTTTTCCTTCCGTTTCACGCTTCTCACCCCTTCACTCTTTGAAATTTTTTCACTTAAGTGCTTAGGAGTTTGGATCAAATTCACGGCTAATGAAAGAAAAGGATTAAGCTTATGTTGTAACTATCAAAGAATAGGCTTAACGCTCAATGGGGCTAACTAGGATTTAACTTTCAAGGAAGGTAAGATAAGGGATAAAATTTAGGTTCATTCAAATAAATGTCTACATCCTCTCTTACAATCCACATCCTTCATTTCGTTTTATATACACACCAGGCAAGTTCTAGATACTTCACTGTAACATGGAATATTAGAAAAACTCACACTCACTGCACATGCACATGCTCAATTCAAGACATATTCGCAGACTCTTAACTCTGTTAATTACAATAATTCAAAATTAAGCTTTAATCACATCGAGTTGAATTCTAGAGCCTAGGTGTCTCAACATGTTTAACACACTTGGATGCTTCCATCCTAATCACACTTGCATTTTACAATATAGCACATAACAAGAATGTCGAACCATTAATTAGCTATGTGTTCAAAAAAAACTCAAAACCTACTGACTAAATTTCCCTTAAGACGGTCGTCATCCATCCATCATAGGGAACAATCTCTATCTAAGACTTCGGTTCAGAGGGACTATTCTCAGAAAAAAACACCAAAAACAAAAACCGAGAAACCCAAATAAAACAAAAATTAGAAAAAAATAAAGTAAAAAAAATAGCAAATAACTTACACAAATAATTACACAAATAACTACTCAATAATTTATTACAATTACACACCAGCACCAACACACAAAAGCATCAACAACATAACATGAACACAATGTCACACATCAAACAGCCACAAAAGCACAAACATATCACAACCTTACAACACCAGCACCTAACTACTCCCACCCCACACTTAGTTGGAACACTGTCCCCAGTGTTCGCATATCTACAATTAAAAACAAGGTTTGGGTGGTGTAACTCCCTGATAAATCAAAATTTTCAATCTCTTCATCAGATGCTAGTGCCTCATCACCATGATCAAAATCCTCTCCGCCGTCCTCCTCTGACTCAATGTCTGAGTCATCCTGGGGCGTTTCCTCATCAGTAGGGATGTCGTCATCATTTGGTTCTACAAATGCAGGCCCCACTCTGCATAATGCTCGGGCATGCTCATTGAATGGATAATCCATGTCGAACTGCCAAAATTCATCCTCCATAGCAGGCCTTCCACCAATTCGCAGTTGCAACATCTGCATCCCATACATTTGGGCCATGTATTGGTTGTCCCGAGCATGTCGCTCGGTGAGCGTAAGCACAGGCCCAAATGTGTTATCAGGTTCTTTGGTCTTAGTGACATCCAAAGCACACCGGTCAAGTTGAGGAATGTAGTCCAGGGCCTCCTCTTCAATGCCATAGCCCTTGAGGAAAGAAGTGAGAAGACCACCGAAACCATACTAATGCCCTTGATGAAGTCTGGCTTTCTTCATGGCGGAAATAATCACCGCTCCAACATTTATCTCCAGTCCTTTCATCAACACATACACCAAACAAACTCTGTCCCGGGTGACATCAGTCATGTGAACCCCCGGGATCAGGCAAGTACATACTATCTTCAACCAGATCCTCGCTTCTTTGTTCATTTGGGAGTATGGCAATGTCTGGTGATACCCTCTTTCCTTGTGAAGACTCCACCTAGCTGTTGATCGTGCTCCACATAAAGTGCGTCTGATATCTGCATATGGTGGAGTGATATTCAGATGGCGGAGGACATGTGCGTCTGTGTCCCGCGTCCCCAAGATGGTATTTAGATATTGTGGTTCAAAAGTAACCACCTTTCCTCTGATCTTGATTGTGTGGCTGCGCACAGTGGGGTTCCAGTTAGAGTAGAATTCCCTTATCAGATGGAGATTGCACTCTTTGGGTTCTTCAAAACTGAAGTTTAGCCCAACAGTGTCTATCCTGTGTAGGATTCTTGGGAATTCTTGAGCTAGTGGTTCCCGTGCTATTTGTTCCTTTGGGAAATACTTGGTTTCCTTGTGTTTGGCAAACCATTTCTTTCCCTCATCTGTAACCCATCATGTTCCATATTGTCTACGTTGCCCCCTTGGAACCAGTGGTGCCGCTGGCACTGCTGCCCCAATTCTCAATCTTTTTCTGCTGGCGCCAGATGTGGATGCGCCTTTCCCTTTTTCTTGTCTTCCAGACATTTGTCCTGTCCATCAAAAGCATAAATTTCAAATGTCATTCATGGTATAGTTGGATACTGCTAAGGCTGGGCTTAAATTGATCACCCCACACTTAGTCATTAGCCGCAGTCAATAGAATTCGACAAGAACAATCACATATTTTCAGTTCTTATTTCCCAAAATGTTCAGTGCATTCATAAAAGTCGATGGAACAATTTCATTGTACTACTCAGACATTATACAATGCATTATGAAAGTTCATCCATCGATTCATTTATATAATCATGAGCACTTTGCAATTTGTGCACAGCAACCTATGGGAATTTCCTACTTTCATCCCCAAAAATCCATCTCCTACCATAACATAATCCAACTTCAATAACAATATGTTTCAACTCAAACAACATGCACATCCCAAAATATCTCCATTTTTATCCATTTCTTCTACTTCCTAATTAAATTTCTCACCCCTAGTTATCAACAATGTAAGATTTTCAATACAAATTATGTAATTATTGAGTTCATAACAAAATCTTAGCACAAAATCAACATTCATCCATGACCCAATCAATTATACATCTTATTAATTACTTAGGGAAGAATTCCATCAAAGTAACATGTTCAAGAATTGAAATATGCAGCAATAATGAGAAAAAATTTGAGAACATACCTTTACGTTAAGAATTTTAAGAAGAATTGAAGAAATTTTCTTGCTAGGGCCATGGCACGTTGAGGAAGAAGGAGTTTTGGGGGTTTGGTCGCAGAGGGTTCAGCAAAATGTGGGAAAAATAAGGAATTTGGGTTAAAAAGAGTGATTTTCGCGCGGGTCAACCCATTGCCCCGAACTGATCCATCGCGAAAATAGCCTCAACGTGTCATGGAGGGTAACGCGGAGGCCCAGCTCCGTGACACGGAGCCGACGCGGAGACTCACTGGAATTTTGAACATACCTGGAATTGGCCTCGACGTGTCATGGAAGGTAACGCGGAGGTCAGCCTCCATGACACGGAGGCAACGCGTACCCTCACTGTTTCTTGCCCCAATTTTCACTTTTTACCTTTATTTTTCCACTTGCGATTTTTTTGTATTTTTGCCCTTCATATTTCCTGCAATTCACAAACAACAACAATTTGTTAGAAAATTGTAGGTTGCCTCCCACCTAGTTCCAGTTTTTTTTTTCTTTTTTTTTCTTTTTTCTTTTTTATTTTATTTTATTTTTTTTCAACTAGTCTAGTACATTACATTCACGGGTTGCCTCCCGTGCAGCGCCTGGTTTACCGTCGCGGCTTGACGCTTGTCATCCTCATTCATCTACTAAGGTGATAGACGTCTTCTCTCGATTAACGTCTTCACCCCAGTAGTGCTTACACCTCTGCCTGTTCACCAAAAATGTGGCACTTTTATCCTCTTTCCACAATTCAACCGCCCTGTGTGGGGTCATCCTTGCTACTTCAAACGGCCCTGACCACTTGGAGCGCAACTTCCCTGGGAAGAGTTTCAACCTTGAGTTGAATAGCAACACCTTTTGACCCGGCTCAAAGATTCGATGCACCGTGTGCTTGTCATGCCACCTTTTAGTTTTTTTTTTTGTAGCATTTAGCGCTTTCATATGCGTGCTATCGAAACTGATCCAACTCACTCAGTTGCATCAATCTCTTCTTTCCTGCAAGCTCAGGATCCATGTTCAGCTTCCGCACAGCCCAAAAAACTCGATGTTCCAGCTCCACGGCTAGATGACATGCCTTCCCATAAACCAATCTGTACGGTGAAGTCCCAATGGGTGTCTTATATGCAGTTCGATATGCCCACAACGCATCATCAAGTTTTCTTGACCAATCTAAGCGTTGTGCATTCATCGTTTTCTACAAAATCTGTTTAATTTTCCTATTTGACACCTCCACTTGCCCGCTAGTATGGGGATGATATGTTGTCGCCACTTTATGTCGAACCCCATATTTAGCTAGCAATTTCCTAAACCCTGCATTTAAAAAATGTGCCCCTCCATCACTGATAATTGCTCGTGGCGTACCAAACCTTGTGAAAATCTGCTTCTTCACAAATTTAGTCACCACCATGTTGTCGTTCCTGGGACACGCTACTGCCTCAACCCACTTGGACACGTAGTCCACCGCCACCAAGATGTATTGATTTCCAAGTGATGGTGGAAACGGTCCCATGAAATCTATCCCCCACACATCAAACACCTCAACTTCCAATATGTGATGCAATGGCATTTCCTGTCTTCTGCCGATTGTTCCTGTTCTTTGACATCTATCACATACTTTGACATAAGTTGCAGCATCTTTGAACAGTGTGGGCCAAAAGAATCTGGATTGCAGCACTTTGTGAGCAGTACTCTCTCCTCCATGATGACCTCCATACAACGATGAATGACAACTCCTCAGTACCTTTGTCGTCTGACTTTCTGGAATGCACCGCCTCATCACTTGATCTGGTCCCTGCTTGAATAGATACAACTTATCCCACATGTAGTACCGGGAATCATGCCTCAGCTTCTTCCTTTGTTGAGCCGTTGCCTCAGGTGGGTATACTCCACTTACCAACAAATTCACAATATCTGCATACCAAGGAAGTTCAGCTTCCTTTATTGCCAAGAGTTGTTCATGGGGGAACTCTTCTCCGATGCTCTTACCTTCCTTCACATGTGAATGATTCTCTAACCGCAATAGGTGATCTGCAACCTGATTTTTACTTCCCTTCCTTTCTTGGATCTCCAGATCAAACTCGTGCAGCAATAATATCCACCTGATTAGCCCGGGCTTCGCATCCTTCTTTCCAAATAGGTACCGAATTGCCGCATCATCAGTGTGTACCACCACTTTCGACCCCAGCATATAGGATCTAAACATGTCAAATGCAAATACTAGAGCCAGTATCTCCTTCTCAGTGACTGTATAATTAACTTGTGCAGCATCAAGTGTTTTGCTTGCATAATAGATGGAATGAAAAATCTTATTCCTTCGCTTCCCCAATACTTCTCCTACAGCCACATCACTTGCATCACACATTAACGCAAAGGGATATTCCCAATCCAGAGCAATGAGAATAGGATCTTCCACCAACTTCTTTTTTAGCTCCTCAAATGCTTCTACACATTCCTTACCAAATTCAACTTCACCTCTTTTTCTAGCAACAGGCATAATGGTCTCGAAATTTTAGACAAGTCTTGAATAAACCGTCTGTAAAACCCATCATGTCCTAGAAAGCTGCGGACACCCTTAACTGATACTGACGGTGGTAGCTTTTCAATCACCTCTATCTTTGCTCGATCGACCTCAAAACCTCTGCATGACACCTTATGGCTAAGGACAATACCCTCCTTGACTAAAAGGTGACACTTTTCCCAGTTGAGCACTAGGTTTGAGTCTTCACATCTAGCTAACACCCTGTCAAGATTCTGCAAATACATGGCAAAAGAGTTACCAAAAACAGAAAAGTCATCCATAAATACCCGACATAGTCTTCCACCATATCGTGGAATATCACCATCATGCATCACTAAAATGTGGCTGGTGCATTGCATAGACCAAACAGAATCCTCCTAAAAGCATATGTCCCATAAGTACATGTAAACGTAGTATTCTCCTAATCTTCTGGTGCTATGGCTATTTGATTATAGCCAGAGTATCCATCTAGAAAGAAATAATATTCCTGCCCTGCCAGCCTGTCCAACATCTGATCAATGAATGGAATAGGATAATGATCTTTCCGAGTGGCCTCATTGAGCTTCCCGTAATCCATGCAAATTCTCCAGCCAGTGACTGTGCGTGTGGGAATCAACTCATTCTTCTCATTTGTAACCACTGTCATTCCCCCTTTCTTGGGAACGCATTGAACTGGGCTAACCCATTCACTGTCTGAGATGGGATATACCACTCCTGCATCCAGCCACTTGATCACTTCCTTTCTGACTACATCCTTCATCACCGGATTAAATCTCCGTTGATGTTGCACGGTTGGCTTGGATCCTTCTTCCATAAATATCCTTGTATGCAGAAAGCTAGAATAATCCCCTTAATGTCCGACATTTGCCATCCCATTGCTCTCTTTCTCCTCTTAAGGACCACCAATGCATCTTTCACTTGTGCATCAGTCAGTTCTGCTGAAATGATGACTGGTAAGGTCTCATCTTCACCCAAGAATACATACTACCAATGTGGAGGCAATGTCTTTAACTCCAATTTAGGTGCCTCCTCTATTGATGGCTTTGGGGATGGTTCTAAGGACCTCTGCAATGGTTCAAAATCTATCTTCCTAAAAAACAATTTTGGCTCATTCAAAGTTTGCACCATCTCATATGTCGCACTGTCCCCAAAATGATCACATCCCACCAAGGCTCTCTCTAAGGGATCCTGTGAGTCAATAATCTGAAAGGTCGACTCCTGATTCAACACACTGATTGCTGATAAATCCTCATATATGGTCGGTAGCTTCATGGCCTTGTAGACATCAAAGACCTCTACCTTATCATGATCTCTCATGGTTAGCTACCCAGCAGCTACATCAATTAAGGCTCGCCCGATTGCCAACAAGGGATGTCCCAAAATAAATGGGACTTCTGCATCTGGCTCAAAATCAAGAATTATAAAATCCACCGGGAAAATGAGGGAACCTACTTGCACTAGCACTTCCTCTACAACCATCAAGTCTGGCCAATGAACGGTCAGCTAGCTGTAAGATCACAGTAGTGGGTCTAGGACTGCCCAGCCCCAGCTTCTTGAATACTGATGTTGGCATCAACTTTATACTTGCTCCCAAATCACACAAACCACGAGCTCGAATAGACTGCCTAATTGTAATATGAATAGTGAAGCTCCCAGGATCCTTGAGCTTTGTCGGCAATCGATTCTTAATACGGGAGGTGCACTCCTCAGTAAGTGCAACTATAGCATACTCTGTCAGTCTGCTCTTGTTTGCCACAATGTCTTTGATGTACTTGGCATATTTTGGCACTCCTTACAACACATCAACTAAAGGAAGATTAATATGTACCTGCTTCAGCACTTCTATGAACTTCTTAAAGCATGCTTCCTCCTTGTTCTTCTTCAATCTTTGAGGAAACGGGGGCGGTGGTCTTTCCATCTCTGCTGCCTTTTCATTCCCCCTCACATCATCATTTCCTTCATCCTTTTCTGTTGCTCCAGATTTCTGAGGTGGTCTTTCGGGTTCCACCTCCTCTAGTTGCTTTCCACTTCAGGTAGTAATTGCATTCACCTGCATGGGATTTGGGTCTGTATCACTTGGTAATCCTCCCCTTAGTCTAGTATTTTGGGCTCTAGCTAACTATCCCAACTGATACTCCAATGCCTTTGTAGCTAACTGCTGATTTTTCATATCAGCTGTCAATTTTACCTGATCAGCCTGCATCTGCGCCAGGTTAGCTATTATGGTTTTGACCATATCCTCGATGTTGCTGGACTGAGGAGGTGCATTATTTCCTCTGAACTATGACTGAAAATTGTGATGACCCCCTTGATTTTTGTGCATGCCCTGATTTGAACTCTGTCACTGATGACTATTACTCCCCCATGAAAAATTCGGATGATTCCCCCAATTTGGGTTGTAACTATTGCCATACTATTGATTACTGCTCCTCTAGGCATTTCCAACAAAATTTACGTAATCTATATTGGCACCACAACACTCAGCTGAATGTTTACTACTTCCACAGACTTCACACCATACCTGATGAACTGCATTGACTGGAGCATGTGCCTGGCTCAAGCTCATACTGCTGAAATGAGTGTTAAGTTGATTTTGCAAAGCAGCTATCTGTGCAGCGATAGCTTTGAATCCATCCACCTTAAAGACCCTTGCGACTTTCTTTTCTCCCCCTCGAGTTGTATCTGCATTCCATTTCGGATTACCTTGTGAAATACGGTTCAACAAGGTGTAAAGCTCTTTGTAGGTCTTTTCCAATGCCTGCCCCCCGGCTACTGAATCTAACAAAAATCTTTGTATGTGGTTCCAAGCCCTCAATGAATGTATGCACCAACACATCATTAGACTGGTGATGGTGAGGACAATCTCTTAGCATTGACTTGAACCTTTCCACGCCTGATGGAAAGAAACGTATCAAAAACTTCCTTGCTAGGTCATCCCAAGTAGTAATAGAATTTGGCGGTTCAGCCTTCAACTATCTCTTGGCTTCCCCCAGCAGTGAAAACAGGAATAGTGTAAGCCTCATATAATCAGATGATACTCTAGCGGGTATATATGTGTCACTTATCTCCAAGAAGTTTTGGAGATGTTGTTGTGGATCTTCATGAGGGAGACCTATAAATTCTCCTTAAGTTCAAACCTCCCTCCTAGTTTCGGCCTGCGAATGCTGGATGTTATATTGTTCGCACGTGGGATTGCTACCTCGCGGACCGGTCTTGCTGCCATCTCTTCGGGAACTAAAACTGCCCTTACAATTGGTGGTTGCTGTTGTTGATCCAGAGTTGATCTCCTTAATAACTGCAACTTCTTTTCTAGAGCTTCCCTTTTCTATAGATGAAATTGTCTCTCCGGTTCTAACAACGGATTCACCACTCCTTATCCCTTGCTAGCGTTCAGAACAATTTAGTAACTGCAAGAGAAAGGCTAAGATCAAGTCGTCAACACTTGTATCGAACTTGTAAACTAACATTAAGAAAATTAAATAACCAATTGTCAGTCCCCAGAAACGGATCCAAAAACATGTTCACTCCCAACTACACGCAAGTGCGCATGGTCGTACAAGTAATAAAGTGGCTTTATTTCAAGCCAGGTATCGAACCCACAGGGACGATTATGTGTCATTAATCTTTCTTCAAGTGTTTAGTATACGCAATTTTATACAAGCAGACAAACGGAACAAATGGTGAGATTTCAAGTATATTAGTTAATGTAACTTTAAGTAAAGAGATTGTAAATTATAATCTGAACAATAATACAAACAAGCTAAGGTTAAGGCAAAAGATGCAGATATGTAATTTACTGATTCAATTTCAGTCAACACTTCTCTTCGGTTGTTGGTCAGGAATTATTAACCAATGGATTGGGTCTTTCGAACTCCTCTCCAATTAAGGAATCATGAGACTTACATTACACATTTCTGTGATGCAAACACTTCATATTCTAGCAATACACAACAAATTCCATAGATGACCAAATATGACATTACAGATATATTTCTATTCTGAATGTGAATCTTCTCTTAATTTCTCAACCAAGACAAGAAAATATCCTACCAATTCACATCTATCCAATTAATCTTCCTTTCAGAAATAAAACTGGAATTCTAGGATTTACATTAACAATGGCCAAAGATTAATGTAGTGAAAACAAGAATTAGTAGAACAATCGTTGTAGAGAAGATAAAAACTGAAATAACATCAATTACATACTACTACAATCATCCTCAACCTCAGCCAAAGGTGAATTAGCCACTCATTTGATGATTAAACATCTTCAAACAAGTAGAAATCATACAAGAAATTGAAATTGAAGAGAAAAAGGAAGAAAATTAACCCAAGAACTTCTTCAGCTCAACTGCCTGATACCCACATTCTAGCTTTAAATGTAATATATATTAAAATAAAACATTAGTGTGCTATTTATACAAGTGGGAAATTTCCCGGAATAAACTGGCAACGTGTCACGGAGGGTATCGCGGAGCATCAGCTCCGTGCCATGGCCTTGACGCGGACCTTCACTGAAACTTGCGGTGCCGAATTGTTATCTTTAGCGTGGCACAGAGGGTATCGTGGAGCCTCAGCTCCGTGCCACGGACGTATCACGCTCCTTCACTGTAATCTAGGTGTGCGGCTAAGTCCTCCCACCGAGTCACTGAAGTGAACGCGGAGCATGGACTCTGTGACACGGTGCCATCGCGCATCTTCACTGGAATTCCACCCAAATTCCACTCTAGGCAGAATGCCTCCGCGATGGTGGCGTGACATGGCCCTGTCGCAGAGCATAAATTTCTTAGCATTTTCTTGCCGACTTCCTAGTTTTGCTTCCAAGTCCATTCCTCCACTTCACCAACTTGTAGATTAGTTTCGAAAATTCATTCAAACTGCAAAAATAATAACTAATCATGTTGGTTAGTATAAATCCACATTTACATAAAAACCACATGAGAATGTACACATAAAAGTAGTTAAACAAGTCAAAATTAAGTAATAAAGTATCACTTGGGCATGCAATTATGCCCAAGATCAACCATGATATCGATATCAAGATGAAGGCCCATTCGGCCAAGGGATGCTCCCAAGAAAGGTCGCAAATCATATAATAGTATAAAACTACATTGATGCGTAGTTATGAGGCATAGGGTGATCGACCCATAGCCTACTCAGTGCTAGACCAAACTCCCAAAAACATGCACTTGCTCTAAATCATTTATAACGAAGAACAACATCATCTATTGATGAAGCTCAATGATCAAATGCATCTCAAATATGAAATCATGCATATGAGAAGCTTTAGTTCATATCATACCACAAGCTGAAAGCATAATGGGGAGCCTTTGCTCCAAAACCATATGGTAAGCTATGCATAGAAAGACGTAACTCAAAATATACCATAAGCTAAGAAAATATAATTGGAAGATTTCATTCCAAAACAATGTGGTAAGCTCAATTCGGGAAAATCATCATTTATGCTCAACATGTGGGCATTTCCCAAAGCTTTATCATACTTAGAAATACTCAATTCTCATCGAAACATAATTATAAACATGGGTAGCTTCAACTCATTCTTTTCATCATAGTATCTCATCATTATCACCTATACATCACAAATCTCACTTTTCATGAATATCTCATCAATGGGCTATAAAATTCATAAGATGAGAAACATGATTTTAAATGGAAATCATTGTAAAAGTTTGCCCATGCTTCATAATTTGATAATAGAATCATAATCAACTCATACCCATGTATAGAAATAGTTAATTCATGTATTTGGGTGAAAAATACATCATAGAGTTTCATACTTTGAAGAGAATGATTGGGCATGGGTGTGGAAGAAACCACCCATTCATGACCCCACATACCTGTTGGAGGATAAATCTTACTCTCCCTTGAATGCCCAAACGAAAACTGAAGGGGAAAACCTTGAATCACCCTATGATCACCTCTCTATCACTCTTCTATTCTTTTTCATGCATGAATGAAGACTTTAGGATAGTTTTCCCCTCTTAAACCCACCTTTCATATCCTAAAACAACGTAGTTTAGGACCCTAAAACATAGAAATTATGAAAAGACCCTTACTTAAGTCGCAGGGTTTTGCTGACTTCCAGTCCCCACAACGGACTGGACGACTTGTCCCCAGATTCCACGACTTGTGGCCTCAACCCGTCAGGTACACTGCCAAAAATCCATTAGGGGGCCCCACAAGGGACCCCATGAGTCATGGTGGCTGACCATGAATCGTGGTCCCCACTATCCAAAGTTTCCTTGCCAACTTTCCAGTCCAGGACACGAGTGACCCCACGAGTCCTATGCCCTAGCTAAGACTCATGGTCATGCCCGTGGTGAACCTTCCAGACCACACTTTTCTTTCCTTGACCACGAGTCACCCCACGACTCGTGGTCCCTCCTCATGGATCACCTTACGACTCGTCCTGTATTCTGGTGCCGAAATTCAGTTTTTGTCTGTTTCAACTCTGTCTCCTCAAATGATGGAAAACACATAGAAAAGCAGAGATATGCAGTTATTATACTCAAATACTGATCATTTATACCAAAAACTGACAGAATGACTACCTTTTATTCAAAATACACAGCTGAACTAAATTCAAGAATCATACAGACATCCATATACATAAAAGAAACTTGTGTGTATGAACTGAACATGAAACTAAATGGAGCTTTAGGTCAAAATTGATACCTCAAGCTATCACTGAGTTGGTAGAGAATAAATGTGGGTATCTAGCCATCATATCCGCTTTGGTCTCCCATGTAGCTCCGTCAACATGCTGATTCCTCCATAACACTTTAACTGAAGCTACTTCAACATGCTTATTCCTCCATAACACTTTAACTGAAGTTACTTCTTTGTTCCTTAGCCTTCGAACCTGTCGATCCAGTATTTCCACTGGAACCTCCTTATAGCTAAGGCTGTCTTCTACACCAACACTGTCCACCAGGACAACTAAAGGTAGATCACCCAAACACTTCATCAAAAGCAATACGTGAAACATAGGATGCACGGAAGATAAATTCAATGGAAAATCCAACTCGTATGCCACCTTACCAACCTCTTTAACAATCCAGTAGGGACCAACATAACGGGGGCTGAGTTTTCCCTTCATTCCAAACCAAACTACTCCCTTCATGGGAGATACCTTTAGAAATACACAATCATCAACCTCGAACTCCAACTCTCTCCTCCTAATATCAGCATATTACTTTTCGTGAATCTGAGCGGTTTTCAGCCTGCCCCTTATCAACTGATCCTTCACCACAGCCTCAGGAACTGAATCAGGCCCTATCATAGCTGCCTCACCAACGTCAAACCATCGGATGGGTGATCTACACCTCTACCCATAAAGAGCCTCGAACGGTGCCATTTGAATGCTAGAGTGATGGCTGTTATTGTAAGAAAACTCGATCATTGGCAAGTTATCATTCCAACTACCTTTGAAATCTATTACACATGATCTCAACATTTCCTCGAGAGTCTGGGTTGTCCATTCTACTTGACCATCCATTTGCCGATGAAATGTTGTGCTGAGCTTAACCTGAGTGCCAAGCCCTTTTTGAAAAGACCGCCAAAACTGTGAGGTAAATTGAGTACCTCGGTCTGAAATAATGGACAAGGGCACTCCATGTAATCGAACCAACTTCCGGATATATAACTTGGCGTAATCCTCCACTGAGTCTGTGGTTTCCATTTGTAGAAAATATGCAGCCTTGGTCAACCTGTCTACCATAACCCAAATGGAATCATATTGTTAGCGAGTACGAGGCAGTCTTGTGATAAAGTCCATATTAATCTCTTCCCACTTCCAAGTAGGAATGCTGACATCCTGAAGTACTCCTCCCAGCCTTTTATGTTCAACCATTACTTGCTAACAGTTCAGGCACTTGGCTACAAATTCTACAATATCCTTCTTCATGCCATCCCACCAATAGATTTCTCGTAAATCGTGATACATATTAGTGGCACTTAGATGGATGGAATACCTGGATCCATGTGCCTTATGCAATATTCGGCTCCTAAAATCATCGATATCTGGAACACATAGGCGACCCTTGTACCGAAGCACACCATCTCTCCCTTGGGGGAAGACCTCCACTTTATGACTTCGAATGACTTCCTTCAACTTTACCAAAATTGGGTCCTCGTCTTTTATAGCCTTCACATTAGTCACCAAAGATGATTCAGATCCTCTTTGAACAACAACACCACTATTGGTAGAGTCAACCAATCTAACTCCTAACCTTGCGAGATGATGCACATCTTTCACCAGCTCTTTCTTTCCTTCATCCACATGGGATACACTCTCCATTGAGAGCCTACTAAGTGCGTCCGCCACCACATTAGCCTTATCTGAATGGTAAAGAACACTCATATCGTAATATTTGAGTAGCTCTAACCACCTTCTTTGTCGTAGATTGAGGCCCTTCTGTGTGAACACATATTGTAAGCTCTTATGGTCCGTAAACACATCCACATGCACCCCATACAAGTAATGTCGCTATATATTCAATACGAATACCACTGCGGCCAACTCCAAATCATGTGTTGGGTAATTCTTCTCATAAATCTTTAATTGTCTAGAGGAATAGGCTATCACCTTCCGTCGCTGCATCAGTACACACCGGAGTCCAATCCTTGAAGCATCACAATACACTATGAAACCATCCTTACCCTCAGGTAGGGTCAACACCGCTGCAGTAGTAAGTCGAGTCTTCAACTCTTGGAAGCTCTTCTCACAAACCTCCAACCATTGGAACATTACCTTCTTTTGATTCAACTTGGTCAAAGGTGTTACAATCAATGAAAAGCCTTCAAAAAATCTCCAATAATAACAAGCTAGACACAAGAAACTCCGAATATCCAAAGGGTTCACCGGTCTAGGCCAATTCTTCACTGCCTCGATTTTCTGAGAGTCTACTTTTATGCCTTCGTTTGAAACCACGTGACCCAAAAATTCTACCAAGTTCAACCAAAACTCGCACTTGCTGAACTTGGCATACAACTGGCGATCTTTATGTGTCTGAAGCACTATTCTCAATTGAGCGACGCGCTCCTCCTTGCTCCAAAAGTATATGAGGATGTCATCGATGAGCACGATCATGAACATATACAAATATGGCTTGAACACCCTATTCATCAGGTCCATAAAAGTTGCAAGACCATTTGTTAGTCCAAAAGACATAACTATGAACTCGTAATGACCATACCGCTTCCTGAAGGCTGTCTTCGGAATATCACACTCTTTAACCCTGAGCTGATGATACCCAGACCTGGGATCTATATTTGAGAAATACTTGGCACCCTGAAGCTTGTCAAACAAATCATCGATCCTGGGAAAAGGATACTTGTTCTTAACGGTGACCTTGTTTAATTGTTGATAAACAATGTACATCTGAAGCGAACCATCCTTTTTCCGGACAAATAAGACTGATGCACTCCACGGATAATTGCTCAGTCTAATGAATCCCCTATCTAGCAGGTCCTTCAACTGATCCTTCAATTCCTTTAGCTCGGCTAGATCCATTTTGTAAGGAGGGATAGAGATAGGCTGCGTATTAGGTAGAAGATCAATAGCAAAATCAATTTCCCTCTAAGGAGGAACACCTGGAAAATCATTATGAAAGACCTCTGGATACTCACGTACTATTGGAACTTACTGGATAGTCAGGGTCTCAAACTCAACATCCTTAACACTAACTAGATGATACATGCAACCCTTAGAAATAATCTTTCTAGACTTAAGGTAGAAAATGAAATGACCTACGGGCACAGACGAACTACCCTTCCATTCTAAGACTGGCTAACCCGAAAATCTGAACTCTACTACCCGAGTTCTACAATTAACTGAAGCATAGCATGGAAATAGCCAATCCATGTCGAGAATCACATCAAAATCGGTCATGGCTAACTCTATCAAATATGTTGAGGTGACATTATGAATAACTGAGACTGGGCAACCTCTATACACCTGTCTAGCTATGATTGAGTAACCTACTAGAGTAGAAACTGGGAAGGGTTCTGACAAGACTTCGGGACTGGCTCGAAGCTATTGGCCACATAAGGTGTCACAAAAGACAAGGTAGCCCCCGGATCTAGCAAAGCATAAAAATCAATATTGAAAACTCGTAACATATTTGTGACCACATTCAGGGAGACCTCTTGCTCCTGACGAGGTGCTAAAGCATATAATCTATTCTGGTGCAGACCGCTTGCTGTGCTAGTAGATACCCCCTGATGTGTTGTGTGAGAGGGAGGGCTGCTTAACTAGAAGATGGGCCTCAGACCCCAACCTGATCCTATCTCGCTGCTGGATAATCTCTAAGCATATGTGCGGGTTTCCCATAGATGAAACAAGCACATAAACCTGCCAACCACTCGCCTGTGTGCCCTCGACCATATCTGCGACAAGTTGGGATGCTAGAATCTGTGAGTCTACTTCTCTGACCCCTCGAGCTTGATGCTCGCCCTCTCTGATCTTGTCTATACCTGGATGGCACACTCAATGCTGAAAATGCTGGGGTTGGTGATCTCTGTTGAGTTTGTTGTCAGTGCCCACCACTGGACCTTTGCTGAGAGAAATCTATGGTCCTCGGTCCTGGCCCTCTTGGCCTCCTTCTCTCTCATATGCACCATCTCCATCTGCTATGCGTACAACACTATCCGTGGGAAATCCATATCCTGATGGAGCATAGCGGTCCTACAATCCTTGTCCAAGTAGCCCCACTACTCCATGGACGAATCTACTCACCCACATTCTCTGATCGGCTACCAACTCTGGGGTATATTTTGATAGGTGAGTGAACTCAAGGGCATACTCTTGTACAGTCATTCTCCCTTGCTTTAAATTCCCAAACTCAGCTTCCTTTAACTCCCTTATCTCTCGAGAGAAGAACCGGTCTAGAAATGCAACATGGAACTCTTCCCAAATGACTGGACTTGCACCTGCAACCCTGCATTCCTTCCATTGGCGAAACCAGATATGCGTGACCCCTTTTAATTGATAAGAGGCCAACTCGGCGCACTCAACCCCATTCAGCCCCATGACTTGGGTGATCTTGACCATCTCATCTACGAACTTATGTGGGTCCTCATTTACCAGGGACCCAAGGAACTCCGATGGGTACATCCTCAAGAAGTCTCTGACTCATGTCGCTTCTGCGTTGCCATTTTGCAGAACATGCGCAACAACCTGCTTATTGACATAAGCGGTCAAGGCCTACGCAAGCATCTGAATAGCGACTCAGAACTCTGCATGGGTAGCTGGCTTAGTGCTTGGGTCTCCTGAACTGGTGGGGCTTGCTGATGCCCTTGACAATTGCCATCCTTGTGGCCTTCACCATCTCCAATCCTCCTTCTGTTCACTCTTCGAGGAGCCATGATTCTACAATCGCGAATAGCATGAATTAGAAGGATAGCAAGACTTTTCATCACACGACATATATCACGAAAGAAGGGAACATTTCCTAAATGCCTCATAGCCTCTTCATCATAAGTGTGGCGCGCTTCACACCTATGAAAAAGACTCTACTTAACGCGACATTCATACACCTTAGGAATCTTCAAAACCTAATGCTCTAATACAAAGTTTGTCACAACTCGAACGGGGCTTGGATCGTAACACGGGATAAGGAGCCTGAGAGACCCCAAGTCGACCTATGGAATAAGCATAGATCTGACTCAATCAAGAACTGAATAACCAACAATACAGTCATAGCAGAATTCTAACTTGAATATAACATCAGAACGTAAAATACGAAGCCGAATACATACATGTGTCTGAATAGCCTCTAAACATGACCAGTTAATAGGACAAGACCCCAACTAACTCAACAAGCTTAAACTGAAATACATAAAGAAAAGATGAATAGTCTCATCCTCGGAAGATGAGGACTCACCAATAAGGCTCATACATAAATCAATAACATCATGCATTAAGATTCATTGGCTAGAATATAACATTTATCATCATTCATCCCCTTTAAAACATGATTAGCCAAGAATCATAGGCCCATTTCATCGGCCAACATCACAAATCGATAAATCATGTAATTCACTTCATAAATCATAAATCATTCTTCAACATGTGGGCATTGCCTAATACTTCATCATTTTCAATTCTTTCAAAATATGCTCATAAACACGGGAGCTTGGAATCATGCTTTTCCATCATTAATAAACTAAAAATATAGAGTATTCATCATAAATCAGAACTTTCATGAACTTTCATCAAACTGGCATTTTCAATTTAAAAGATTGAAACATAATTTTACAGAAAATAATGTAAACCTGCCCATCATTCATAATTCAATAATTAAAAATCAATTAAATCAATCCCATAAAGAGAAATCACATTTTCATGAATTTGGGTAGAACTTGAATAGGAGGATTCATGATTTAAATTGAAATTTGGGCATAGGTGAGGAAGAATTTCCCCCATTCTAATACCCTACATACCTGGAAATGAATTGATTTCGATGTTCCTTGAATACCACAAAGAAATTGATGGAAAATCCGGGAGGAAGACCTTGAATCTCCTTAAAACCTCTTTAAAGCTCTTTCATGGGAATGGGCATGCATTAGGAACTTAACCCATCTTATCACAGTCATAAAATACACAAAACGGCGTAGTATAGGGCCTTAGGACTAAGAAATGATAGAAATGCCCTTACTGAATTCGTTGAAAACTGGTCACTGGAAAAACAACGAGTGAACCAACGGGTAGTATGAAGATACCATGACCTGTGGTATATTCCCATTCTAAGCACCGTCCCAACCATATCTCAGATTCAAACCACGAACGTACAAGACGAGTCGTTCTAGGGTCCAACGGGTTGTTGAACCAGTCGTTGTTTCCCTCTTCTGAAAATCTGAACTCCTTCACAATGAGCCCCACCATGACTCATTCTACCCTACAATGGGTCGTAGTTTCCATCCGTCATCTCCACTGTAATGGTCCAGTGCCTACCATGACTCCAAACAACTGGCCATCCTTCCTAGCAAGGGGTTGTTGTGACGCCCGTTGTCAACACTATCACCAGGCCTAGCCTCCTACCACGACTGCTTACAATGGCTCGTTGTTACATAACATGAGTTGTTTTTCCTCTCATCCTGCAACTTTTTTCCCAATTTATGCAGCTTTATATCTTAGCTTCCTTGATCTACTTCTAGGCACTTCCGGGTTATTACAAAGTTATACATAGAAAGACGTAACTCAAAACATACTGCAAGATAAGAATATAGAATTGGGAGTTTTCACTCCAAATCAAAGTGGTAAGCTCAATTCGGGAAAATCATCATTTATACTCAACATGTGGGCATTGCCCAAAGCTTTATCATACATGGAAATACTCAATTCTCATGAAAACATAATTATAAATATGGGTAGCTTCAAATCATACTTTTCATCATAATATCTCATCATTATCACCTATACATCACAAATCTCAGTTTTCATGAACATCTCATCAATGGGCTCTAAAACTCATAAGATTAGAAACATGATTTTAAATGGAAACCATTATAAAAATTTGCCCATGCTTCATAATTTGATAATAGAATCATAATCAACTCATACCCATGTATAGAAATAGTTAATTCATACATTTGGGTGAAAACCCCATAGATAAATAATAGAGTATCATACTTTGAAGAGAAGGATTGGGCATGGGTGTGGAACAAACCACCCATTCATGACCCTACATACCTTTTGGAGGCAGAATCTTACTCTCCCTTGAATGCCCATTAGAAAATTGAAGGAGAAAACCTTGAATCACCCCATGATCACCTCTATCAGCCTTCTATTCTTTTGCATGCATGAATGAAGACTTTAGGATAGTTTTCCCCTCTTAAACCCACCTTTCATAGACTAAAACGACAAAGTTTAGGACCCTAGAGCATAGGAATTATGAAAAGACCCTTACTTAAATCGTAGCATTTTCCTGAATGCCAGTCCCCATGAGGGACTGGACGACTCGTCGTCAGATGCCATGATTCGTGGCCTCAACCCATTAGGTACACTGCTAAAAATCCATCAGAGGACCCCACGAGGGACCCAATGAGTCGTAGTAGCTGACCATACTTGTGGTCACCACCCGTGATCCCCACTGTCCAAAGTTTCCTTGCAAACTCTCCAGTCCAGGCCACAGGAGACCCCACGAGTCATGTGGCCTGACCACGACTCGTGGTCATGCCCGTGGTCACCCCTCTAGACCACACTATTCTTTCCTTGACTATGAGTCACCCCATGACTCGTGGTCCCTCCTCATGGATCACCTGATGACCCGTCTTGTGTTCTGGAGCCTAAATTCAGTTTTTCTCCGATTCAACTCCCGGGGCTAATCTTTGGGCTTTCGGGGTATAACAAGGCCTTATTACAAGCCATACCTTAAAGTCATGGTAGAATTCAAAGGATTTCCCATGTGCTAGACCAACACAAACTTCATGATACGAGCCGTACCTATATGTCCTGCAAAACTTCAGAAGACTATACACTTGTAGAAGATCTTTGTATGAGTGCAAGCTACGAATCATAGTGATAACATACAAACCATACCGAGGAACCATGGAAAAGTTCAGAGAACATGTCAAAGGGCAGGTCCCAGGGTATGAGTAGATATCACGAGGTGTAACACCAAGGTATAACTCGTACCAAAGACTCGTGGTAAACATCAGAGGATGGCAAACTTCATAAGTCCAGACCACAACAATCAATGTACGACTTGTAACATCATTGTACGTGTTGTACCAACTTCCAGGACTTGGAAAATTTAGAGGTTGTATTGCATATGACAAATGGAACATACGAGTCATATCATCATGCTATGACTCGTAGGATATGTCGGAAACAGTATCCCTATTAATTTAGGAAAGATTTCAATTATTTGTATAAATATTTTTTTAGGTTTTTTTTCAGAGAGACAAATTCTTTAGTTTGTAATTGTGATTTTTGGGTTTCTTAACACTACATGGAGATTAAATACACGAATTTCTTGAAAATTCTATCATTGTTCTTAATTTATGAATAGTTTTGATTGTGCAATTATCAATTGGGTTTTTCTTCAATCATCATTGTATGTTATTAACTATGTTTTCTTCCATGAAATCTAATTCTTTTCTTGCAATCCTGAATAGCTAAAACCTCTACAATTAGGATTGTGTGAACCATGGTGGAATAACTAAATAAGGTTAACATAATGTGATTCTAAACCAATACGCATCCTTGTATTATTTATCTCTTCATTATAAACATTTATTAACGGTGCGCAACGTTAGGACTTGCTCGTATTCCCTACTTTCTTGAACTTAGAGAAGTAGATATTAAGAAAAGAGAAGAACGACAAGGACGTGAACTATAGTTTCATTGAATAACTTGAGATGCGGTCGCAACTAATTTGAAATAATTGATAACAGTTAAAGTGAAGTCACAAAAGATACCTAATCTAGTAATTGAGCATAGTCATCCAAGATAGACGAATCAGTCTTTTGGATGAACGTATGTTATTGGTTCTACAGGCTTAGTGTTGGGATACATCACTAGTGTAATAACCCAAAGTTGTTACGAATCCATGGGGAACACTTCCCTAGTAAATTGCATAATTTTGATCACAACAATTGTTGCCAACATTCTTACTGTATTATTTCTTTAAATCCTTGATGTCTCCCAAATTACACCTTTATATTGAGATATAAAGCGGTCGATTGTCAAATATAGAACCCAACAAAGGTTGAGGTCGGTTCCATAGGGAATATGGTAAAAACTTAAGTTAATGCGAATAGCTGCTACTATTGAGTTACTTATTTCCTACGGGGGAAAGAAATAAAATAATAAGCAAAAGTGAAACTACTGATTGCTTAGATCAAATTCGGTTTGTATTCAATTAATGACTTGACTAGGACTTTATTCCCCAACACTTCATAACCACAAGACTTATACACTAATGATCTATTCCGGTGTTTAACATGCAATCGGTAAGTTAGGTTCACCTAAATGGTTGGTCCCCTATTTAGATGATTATCACCATGCAACTTGGTACGTATATAGACGTACTTTAATTAACCCTTACCCTTAATATCAGATTAGGTATCCCCGGACAAGTTCAAGCTATTAGATGAGGGTTGATAGCCTCAAATCTCAGTTGTTAATCTCTTTTCCCATTCATTACCTCCTTGGTGCGATTAGTAAGAATAAGGAAAGTCCTAACATTTGCAACCATCAAGAATCAAATATAACGAGAAAAACAATACATGCATTAAACCTCGTTCAAGAATCACTAAGTATTTTACCTATGTGCTTTAATCCATCTTGGTTCCCACAACCCTAGTTATGGGATTAGCTACGGATGTTTGTATGATCACAATCACAAACTATTGAATAAATCATAATTTCAACGTACAAATTATCGTAGAAGAAAAACCAAGAAGATTGAATAAAACTCCAAAGTTGATGAATAAAATCTAGTTATGCTTTACATCATCAAATTCAAGAACAAAATTGTAAACCTTGTGTCTTGCAAGAATAATTGTACAACACAAAAATCCTACTTGAAAAATAATAATAATCTTCTTCTCTATGAAAATAAACCTAAACTATGTATTTATAGTTTCAAGAAAACCCTTTCCTAACTAAAACTGGAAACCAGGTCGGTAGTGGCCACGGGCTAGGTGAAGAATCGTTGGCACCTCTGACGAGTCATTCCTTGCTAAAAATAGTCATCATCATCATTGTACCCAGTTGTGGCAATGGGTCACCTAACGACTCGTTGTGCCTGGGCATGAGTCGTTAGGCCCCTCGTGGTCTAACTCTTCCAAAATTCCTGGGAACCTTACGGTTGGTTCCAGTGATCTGCCAATGAGTCATTTAGTCAACTAATGACTCATTATATCCATTGTCAACTGCCACGAGCTAGGCGAAGAATCGTTGGCACCTCTGACGAGTCATTCCTTGCTAAAAATAGTCATCCTCAGCATCGTATCCAGTGTGGCAATGGGTCACCTAATGACTTTTCGTGCCTAGGCACGAGTCCTAGGCCCCTTGTGGTCTAACTCTTCCAAAATTCCAGGGAACCTTACGGTTGGTTCCAGTGATCTGCCAATGAGTCATTTAGTCAACTAACGACTCATTAACTCTATCGTCAACTACACTGGTTACTTTGGCAATAATTTCTCTCCCAATGTTCACAACTGACTTCACGACTCGTTACCAGATGTAACGATTCGTTCCCTCAACCCGTCAGGTAAACTGTCTTGCATCTTCAAAATTCATTTTTTCCCACGCCTTCAGCAATGAGTCGTGCTACTTTCCAACGACTCGTGAAGTGCCTGGCAATCACACTTTCAGTTATTTTCTGCATAAATTTGCCCAGTTCACTTCTGAACCTATTTCCTGCAACATTAAATACAAAACACATCATACCTATATAAACATACCCGGAATGTTCATAAATTCTTGGTTTTAAGCGTCGAAAGTTCAGTAAAATCACGGAACATCAACACCCTCAACATAGAACTTTTGCAGGTACTCAGGAAAAAATAAAATAAAATAAAATAAAATAAACTACTTTGACGCTTCAATCGAAAAAACTCTAGGAAACTTACGGTAGTCACATTCATTCATCAAATCAAAATTTTCTAACCCCTCCCTCATTTTATCAACTCAAATCACTATGCATATTCAAAATTTCCAACCATGACACAAAGGAATCAAAACATGGCAAAACACTGTCACTTGCAACCACGCACAAAAATCTATAACACTGACCCAGACAATTTACGAACAATTTTGTTGACCAAATGCTCTCACCTCAAAGAAGTTCCATGATCACACATGTGTATATGATTATGTCAATAAATTTCTCTTGGAACTAGGTAAGATTCACTAGCTCTCACAAAGAAATTCAACTGTGTACACGCAATACCATAGGCTTTCCTTTACTTTCAATACATCGATTTTCAAACAAGTAACCAAGATCACTCTAGGACTTTCTAGGCTTGTAACGTAGGCTCAGCATCGGGTATGGTACATATGAAATTAGTAGCTCAACCCTCCTTGGAACTACACACCTCTTGGCTCCACTTTTCACCTTCTTTCCCTATTTTCTCTTTGTTCTTGTAACTGCTTCTTCTTTTCTTTGCATTTGAAACTAGGATGCGGTTTCTCTTCATTCAAGCTTTCATTGATGTCACATTTTTCTTTTCTTTTCTTTTCTTTCTCTTTGACAATAATTTTTATTTCTTTCTTTTCTTTTCATTATGCATACTGCACCCGCTCTTTCCTTTTTCATTACCCAATTTTCATTCCTCCCAACTCTTGTTAATCACCCCTTAGTAGCCACCCTAAACTTAAGAGATTTGTCTGATTTGAGGTTCACAATTTCCAAGGAGAGACCAGGGCCAAAACAGGTTCATTGTTAATAAAAACAGGAAGGTGAATTAGTGTAAACAAATACAAAGGTCAATTTAAGCTCAAACATTTGGATCAGGGATTTTTATTATCTTTTGGTATGTTTTTTAAGGCTAAAGTGGGCTCATAAATCAATAGCGATCTATGATCCTTTCCTAGTTTCCTTATCCTCTATCTTGGTATGACTGACCAGGCAAGTTCTAGATTGACACAAACAAATGAATTTAGCTATTAAACCTCACTCACACATAGCATAGGTTAATATCATCACTTATACTAACTTCTAGTTAAGGTATAGCCATATAATGGTAAACATGTTCACAGTTTCAGTGCCATGCAAAGATTCACAAAGGTCATACTTGTCAATTTTCACATACACATATAAAAAATTTTCGGAGGGGTATCAAATTATAAATCAACAAAAATCAACAATTTAAGCTCTGGACTGCCTTCAGTTCACCTAACTTTCTTCCTAACTAACACAAAAAAAAACATAAAATAAAATCCTAAATGTGCCGGTTAACAAACGCATGCATAGGTATCCCTGCCCACCTCCATCAAGAAAAGCATGCGTCGTCCTCGATGCATATATATATATATGACAAAACTAGGGAAATAGGGAACATACCTGTGCAACATAGGTTTCAGCTACCTGGTTCGTTGAGGGTGTAGGTACGCCTCCAATGTTATCTCCAACATTACCGGCTTAACTCGGTGCATTTTCAGATCCAACAGACTAGTTCCTTCTCCACGAGCTCTCGCTGCCTCAGTCTCGACTCTCTGTCGGGCCTCTTCTCTTGATGTATGCATCCCTCTCTTCATCTCACTCCGCTCTCATTTTTACTGACGAAGCGGAGAAGCATCATCTTCGAAACTTGCCTCCTTACGAGGCCTTTTTCCCTTTATCATGTGCCACCGGCTCCTCTGTGATAAAGTCAAAAATCATTGGTAACTCTTCTTCAAAGTTGTTATTTATCACAGGAAGTACCAGTGGAGGTACTACAGCTACCTGTCGTGCGGCCAAGTCCCGCACATCAGATTTGAGTGCTCCTAGCTCTGAGTACCATTTTTATAACTCAGGCACTTGTAACTATGCAAGGCGCTCATCCATTCTCTTCTCAAATGCGTCCAATCGGCCATGAACAGAACTAGACAATGTCTCCAACTCTTTCGACACCCATGACTTTACATGCTCCATCAGAACTTTAACCTGTAGAGACGTGTGTACCTGCTGCTTTTCAGCCTTAGCTAGCCACCTAGCTATATAAACTAAAAAATCCTGTGAAACCATAACTAGGTCAGGTGTAGTGGCTCGTGGAAGCGCAACTGGTGGTTCGGAGTCTGCTGATGTAGATGATGACTTGGGAACATCAGCAGGTGTGGTGGTGTCCACTGCATTTGTAGCCTCAGGCAGGCTACCTGGCTCTCTGACCTCAATAGGCTAAGCTGGTAACTCAGTGAACTGTGTTGCATCAGTCTGCATCCCACTGCCAAATGCCTCTGCTAATATGGTCGCTCCAGTGGATGCAACTGCTTGAGTCCTTTCCCTCGATACCGAGTTTGTGTAATCTTGAATCAACCCGATATCATTTATCTTTCGGACCACTATTCTTTAGTCAACTGATGGCAGTTCCGACACCTTTGACTGTTGACAGAGTCTATCAATCAACAAGGGAAAGGGGATTGTAGTACTGTCATTGATGGCTCGCTCTCTAATCAACTCAGCAATGTACCGTGGGAAATTGATGGCATATCCCTCCATTATGCTTGCCACCAATGCTGCTCTGTTAGGTGAGAGGATGTTATCATTGCTGGTTGGTACCAGCCTGTGCCGCACGCGTGACCCCTAAAATTTTGCCTGAAAGATCAGTGCGGCCATCTTTATTTAAGACTCTGTGTCATGCAGCCATTCAACCAGAGGACCTCTCGTAGCAATGATCCGAGACAGCCAAGTGTATTTCCTGATGTGTTCCTGTCTATTCAACTTTTTGGTCGTTACTTTCTCCACTCATATAGCCTATGGTCGAACTTGGTCATGTTCATCGGAGCATGATAATCTGGCCCATACCGCATCCTGGAGATGGTTCGCTCAGATATATCTACCAGAGTCTCTCGCAGCAACAACTAATTTAAGGCGGGCCTCTTTTTCCAGTCCTGGCCCCCTAATGCCAAATGCTGTAATGTGGCCGCATAGGCTGCATAGAACTCTTTTACTAAGCAGGGGCGGTAGCTACCTGATGGCTCAGTCAACCACCCGAACCTGTACTTATGAAAAACTGCTTGTAATTCTTGAAGGTCTTTCAGCCCCGTAATTATCAACCTCGACTCCTCGTATATTCTCCTCTTCAGATTTCCTTTCTCATTTGCAGCAATATCTCTGTTGTATCTGGCCCTTATACCATGAACACACCATCTCTGCACGTTACTTGGTTGCTTGTTTGATGTGTCCTAGGTCTTAGTCAGTTCATTATCAGAGTCACCTCACTGAGCATGTGATTCCTCAACTATCTCTGTGTTTCGCCCAACTGTGGGGGCCTCAAGAGAAAGTGCAGCTGTAGCCCTAGCATTATCATCTGTGCGGCTGGGCGGATCCCTCTCCAATGGAGTGCGAGAATCGACCAGGGCTGTCGGATTTGAAGTTTGTTGAGCCCTAGCCCTGGTTGACCTCCTCACTAGCTGCTCCTCTAATACGTCATATTCCTCTTTAGAGCCACTTGACTCTTTGGAGGAGGATGGGTCATCACGAAGTCTGCGGTATGATGGTTGACTGTGCTCAGGTGTTTGTTTCTCTAACTGACCTTTCTTCGAGGTACCTCTTGGAGACATTGTACTTGTGGAAACGTTGTTAGTATGCAGGATGAGATGAAAGGAAAAAAGCATTTTTGAGCTAGTGCCCAGTGGTCCTGACGAGTGACAAAACGAATCGTTGGTCCCTCGTTGAGACAAACTAATATTACTTCATGTTAGGCTAATGTACTTGAAAACTAGTCCCAACGAGTCATTACCAAAGGCAACGAGTCATTGGGAAAGTCGTTAGGTTCACTGCCTTAATGGTTTAATTTTTCCACTCAGGACGAGCTACACAACGAGTCATTTGGTGATCCAACAACTCGTGATGTAGCTCGTGCTCAAGATTTTCAGTTCACGCATATGTTCGTCTTCATCTTCTTCCTATTATTCAACTCCAAAAACACAAAACATAACATTCTCAAACCAACCCATGTACATACAATCAAAATTTAGTTGTTTAATTTATTATCATATGGGGCAAAAATTGAAACACATACAACATTTTATTATGGCCTTGCAAGTTCATCAAAACATGGGTCACCAACATTCTTATTTAAATGCAGAAGTATTCACAATTTAATGGGAAAGATTACTCACAAGATGCTTGATCGAAGATGGAAGTGAAAAAGTGTGTGTGTGCAAATGTTGGGAGTGCAAGGTTGAAGATTTTTCGATGGGGTTTGAGAGAAGAAGAAGACGAGGGAAATTTGAAGTTGAGGGTGTTGGGGTTAAGCTTAGGGAACGTTTGAAAGTTAAAGGAATCGGGTTTGATATGCTTAAGTAAAAATTATACCCTAATTTCAATCGTGGGTTGGGTCAGATATTTTCATTAAATTTATAATGCCCAGTGTGACGATTCATTAAGTGCTTAAACGAATCGATGTGCCCTTTCGTGTCGTGACTGGAGTTTAGCAAACTTACTTGGGACCTACGAGTCAAGCAATGATTTGTGGTTTTGTCACACCCCAAAACTGGGGTAGGGCGCAACTGGCACTCGATTCATGATTGATCGAGAAGCCGGCTATATGACATTTGTAACTGTAACATGTGTAGGATCTTACCACGACCCCTAATACTACAATTATTCCATACACATATGGGTCTTTCATTTAGCACTTAAATACATACATATGCTGTGAATGAATTCTAGGGAAGTTCCTAGAACTGGAATATCATAAAGACGTGTAGACTCACATTCATGATTTTAAACATCTAGAAATTCTAACATGAGAAGCAGAGAGGAATCACTTAACCTAACATTTTCTATTAACAATCTTAGCATTAATTTCGTGCTTGTACTCGTTTGACTTTCATACTTTCATATCAAGAATTGTGAGCATACCTCATTCATTGCACATCATACCACATCTCGAGGTAACTTATGAACAGGAAGACATAACTTGGGTATCTCAAACCTGGAGCTCTTTAATATACAAATGCTAGGCAACTGTCTAGGGGCTGCCTTAAGATAAATAAAGACTTATAGTCGTGCTTCAGACAATGTAGGAAAAGCTCAAGTGAAACATTGCAATATATGTGGAGCTTAGAAAAGCTTAGATGCATTATAAACAGTTTAGAAACTTCCAAGAAAAATAAAATCCTTTAAAACTTGAAAATGTTAATCCAACTCTTAGAACAAATAATCAAAGATAATTGTTTAAAAGTACAATGAAGAACTTCTCTTTAACATGAGTCGCTATCTCAAAATATTCGATTCTAATTATTTCTTAAGGAGTTAACACTTTACTGGCCTTTCATTAGCTTTACACAACTGAACATAAACAACTTTATTTATAACTCTTTTGCTAAATGTCTATGGAATAGGGTAAATCTTGCTAGCTATTTGCCTAATTCATTAACAATCGTCACACTTATCATCATTTTAACAACCTTTAGCTCTACTTTTCTTATTCATCTTAAATTCTTTTCCAAACAGGATTCGTCATTCCCTACCTAATTATTTACTCTCGTGTGCACTATTCTAGAAATTCTTGTATGCACTTACCTTCTTACCTAATTGCCAACCTTGTCTCTTAAACTCGTCTTGCTCATATTTTAACGTTGCTCAAAGGTTCTTGAAATCAACTACTGACAGAAGGCATATACCTCACATATTACCTTTGTTACTAGCGCCTCAATTTTTACACTTAGGTTAATTTCCTTACACATGTACAACTTTCAAAGAACATGCGACGTGTCTACTTAAAGCCTGCAATTCCCAGGAAGTCTAGATAACTCAACAGCTCTAATAAACATATAGCGACTTTCTAAAGGAAATCCTTGCCGCTTTAGCGCATAGTTTGAATGTAAGCATAAACATATATATATATATTTTGATTTTTGTCTAACATGTTAACATCAAGATATTGTGCATAACCTTCCATTAAAGATGGTCCCATAGAAATATTAATAATTTGCCTATTCGGGTTCTATCTTCCAAGTTTAACGTATCGGTTAATGAAGAAACGTATTAATTAGTATCTTAGCTTAAGGGATAGGGATCGAGGAAACTTCTCATGGCCCTATGCACCTTAAAACATGAATATAAGAGGGTAGGTAACTGTTGTAGGGAAATTCCATTTTGTTACCCTCGTTAACCCTTATTGAGTTAAAGCCGATTTCAACTATTAGGTTTGCCCGCGCGTCGTCGTCTTGCCATGTTTACCAATTTCATTAGAAACCATAATGTGAAAGGAAACCACAAAAACATAATGTAATGTAAAGTACCAGCTCACAGTGCCCACGCCGAGGGAACTTCATAATCAATTTACAACTATGACCATAATCGAATGCAATTGTCCTCTCCGCTTTACATTCATGTGTTCCAACTCTTTAGAAAATACACAACTTAATACCAAGTAATTCTAACTATGGAAGAACCATAATATGATACTATAGAAGCTCAAGTACAGGGAAATGCCAGATTAATCCTCGGCATGAATTCAGGCTTGAAAATCAAAAGACAAAAAGCGCCTTACATACCTTTTTTTTTTCCGGCGAGCTTTCTTATGTCGTTTCTTTCTTTAAACAACCAGAAATTTAGCCCCTTAAATTACTTTAGTTTATCACCAGGTGACAAGGCTGTTTCAAGACAATTTATCCATCCAAAATGTTACATCAATAGGCAGTCACAACACAAACAAATAAGGAAACACTTAGCATTTCTTATTTCAACTTGTTTCTACAACTTTGTGGGAAAATAGAGGTAGGAAATTACCTCACTTTTATCATGAAAAACTCCCACAAATATAGAGTATATTCTCAGTAAAACACAGCTATTCTAACCTTCAAAAACGAGCAGAATTTCAACAACATACCAACAACGGCAGCCCAACATAACCTCCAACATCTAGCTTTAGCTAGGATCTTTTGGCAAGTTAAGCAATTAGAAATACTTACCCTTAGCATGAGAATATTGTTGGATATAATAGGATTATTTTACTCCAAATCACTTCCCAATAACGCAGCAATCTTTCTGCCCAAGACGCAGCAAAATAACAGCACAACAACTACCACAAGTCAACATACAAACCATAACTTTCTTCTAGTTTTCCTTCAAAAATTCATACACTTATTAGAGATTGAGGGAAGTTACTTACTATTTCTTATGAACAATTCCTACTAAGATGTATTATAACATTATCTCAAAATAGTCCCTAACATGCAGCAACAACACTGCCAAAACGAAGCTACAAGGCAGCAACAACATCACCGCAATGTTGCCTTCACTTCCATCAACTTTTGCTTGAGTTTTGATGGTATTTTTTTGAGGGATTTCCTCTTGGTTTCTAAGGATTTGCTACTGGAAAATAGAGAGAATTTCAGAGGGTAAGAAAGCAGCTCAAACCTAAAAAATTTGAAAATGATTTCATAACCAAAAACTTATAAAGATGTTTGGGCGGTGGCCTTTTTTAGGGCGGTGTCCATGTCACTGCCCGATAGTGCTACCGTAAAACACCTATAACTTTTTATTCCGAACTATGATTGAAGAGATGTTTGATGTTCTGAAAACTACACTCAAGGACCTTTAATTTGATAGGTGGTGGGGCTTCTAACTCATTGTACACTAGGAGATATGGTTATATAAAGTTGACCCTTACTTATGAACTTCGCATACTCTTCGGGTTTCCATTCGTACACATTTCCCTTGTCATCTACGGCAAATATAAAGCCAGTACTTCCCTTAACATAGTATACAAACATCAAATATTTACCAAAAATTTTCTGGGGTGTAATAGGTGTCACCCAACGAGTCGTGGCCTGAGTCGTGGTCCTTGGACTTGTGTAGCATCAAGACGGGTCACCTAACGAATCGTTTGTTCTCCCAATGATTCGTTGAGTGAGCCGTTATCACCCTTTTCCTTTTAATTCTTCCTTTGATCCAGTGTACATGACGTAGGACCTCATAATTCGTTTCTTGAAGAAACGAATCGTTAAGTCACCCATTGCTCCCTCTATTTTCTGTAGTTTTCTTCACGAGTTGACTGAACGAGTCGTCAGGTCAGACAATGACTCGTTCTTTGAAATTTTGCACCAGAACTAAAGTTCCAGATTTTGTTTCCAACTTCAAATTTTCCACCTTAATCACCTGCACCTATCAGCAAACGTAAACCCTATATATTTCTTACATTTACAACTTGGATTGCCTCCCAAGAAGCACTGGATTTAACATCACGGCACGACGTGGGTGTTTTGGATACTAAGACTTCATCCAAAAACCTCCATGGGTTGCCTCCCACACTGCGCCTGATTTAACGTCGCGGCATGACGCAAGTCCCTTGACTACTCAGACTTCATCATGTAATTCGTCTTCGTCCTCTAGTGTTGAGACAATGCTGAATTCCCTTGGCTGTTTCATGGTCCGGCTAATGTTGAAGGTGACCTCTTCTTTGTTCAACCTGAATTTTAACTGGCCTGCCTCCACATCTAATAGAGCCCTACCTGTTGCAAGGAATGGTCGCCCCCAAATGATGGGAACCTCATAATCGACTTCGCAGTCAAGAATCACGAAGTCTGTTGGGAATATAAATTTGTCCACCTTGACAAGCACATCGAATAATATCCCCACCGGCTTTTTAATGGTTCTGTCGGCCATCAGTAGCCGCATAGTAGTCGGTGTGGGGGTTCCCAAGCCTAACTTTTTAAAGACTGCTAGTGGCATCAAATTTACGCTAGATCCTATGTCATAAAGTGCCCTTGCAAAACATCCCCAATAGTGCAAGGTATAGTAAACGCACTTGGGTCTTCCTTCATTTGAGCTACGACCCTTGTAGTTATGGCACCACAGTGGTGCAAATTATCGGCAGGTTTCAAACTTACAATCCTTTTCCTGGTGATAAGGTCCTTAATGAATTTGGCATATCTGGGCATCTGCTCAAGTGCCTCAACTAATGGGATGTTCACTGACAATTGCTTAAGCATAGAGATAAACTTTTGATACTTCCCATCTTCGGCTTACTTCTTCAAACGTTGTGGTTAAGGAGGAGGAGGTCTAGGGATCGATGTAAGTTTTTGTTGTGCCTCCTTCTCTTTCCCCTTGCCCCTTTACATTACTTGGAGTAGTTTTCACATCTGAATCTCCAACCAAAGTTGGATCTTCAAAATCTGCTACACTATCATCATTCATCAATACAGGATTTTCTAACTCTTTAATTACTATTGGCCTCGGAGGATCAAATGTGGCCTTCCCGCTCCTAGTAGTGATCGCCATACAATGACTGTAATTTTTTGGATTTTGCATTGTGTTGTTGGGAAGTGTGACTTTCTACCTCTGATTCATTGCAATGGACATCTGACTCATCTGCTGCTCAATCTGCTTGATTGCCACGGCATGTGACTCCACCTTTTAATTTAAATCGGAAATATCAGCGCAGAGCTCCTTAAAGTGGCCATATGTTGTCTCCATCTTCTTGAGTACTTTGGAAAGCATGTCCTCAACCCTTGAACCACTAGACTTTGGCGCACGATTTCTTGGGGGAACATAAATACCGCTTCTATCATTTTTGAACTCCTCGCGCTTCTTCCAGTCTCCATTATCTCAGTGTTGGCCCCGATTGTAATTATTATCCTTATAAAAGTTCCGACCTTGGTTCCCTTGACCTTGACGCAAAGAGTCTTGGTTAGACCCTTGGGTGTTGGTCTGAAACCCCCGTCCTTTGATCATTCAAATAGTTAGCTTCCTCTTCATTCTCAGATTCACATCCGTCATTTCTCGGGGCCTTTCCCTGAGAACCCACAACATTCACTTTTTCTGCTCTGACTCCCATCAAGTGCTTAGAAAGCAACCCCATAGTAGTCCTTATTTCTACAATATCTTGATCACGCTCCTCATCTTTTCTCCTCTGTTCTGCAGACATACCAACCGCATATGAACCAGCCGGAATCTCCGACTCTTTAATGTGCCAAGCTCGGTTGGTTTTGGTGATCCTATTTAGAAGCTTCATAGCCTCTGCATAAGTGTGGCTCATAAAGGTTCCTCCGGAGACGGTACCAGCCACCGCCTTGGTGTTGGCATTCAGAGACCTATAAAAGATTTCCAACAATGTATCATCCGGAATCCTGTGATTTTACACCCTTTTGAGCTTTTTTTTGAAATGGAGCTAGGTCTCGTGAAATGCCTCAGAATTTAGCTGTCTGAAATTATATATTTCGTCTTTCAATTGCAACACTTCGAAGGTGGGAATAACCTTTTAAGAAAAGATCTCTTAAGTTCCCCCAAGTAGTGATGGAATCATTCGGCAGCTCAGCCCCTAGTGAGAAGGGAAATAACCTCAGTCTGATTGTGTCCTGGCTCACTCCCGGTTGTTTGTATGCCTTACATATACCCACAAAATTTGTCAAATGAACGTGGGCATCATCAGATGCATGACCCGCAAATATTCCCTTCATATTGCACTGGTGATATTGAACTTTGCCCCAACAAGAAAAGGAAGAGGGACTATAGCTCCAGTGGCACCATCTTCATCTATATCAGCATCATTCTCCTCATAAAAATATCGATTTTTATGGTGTTCTGTACCTCTGTGTCATTTTGCTCGCTCTGCTTCTGCAACTAGACATTGCTCTTCAGCAACTCTAGCTAACTCACGATCTCTAGCTCAAGCTTGTTCTTCAGCCAACATTCTCGCAATGGCTTGGTCCACGGTTTCCTACTCTCGGATGTTGGCCATTCTTCTCAGGTTTCTTAACATCTGCTCAAGTTTGTGATCAATTAGAACCAGGGGATTTCCTTGGCTTCTAGTATCGGGCATGCACAAACCTAAGACCTGTTAAGCAACCAAAACAATAGAAGAAAAAAATAAAAAACAAGAAATAAGAACCAATAGTAAAGCAAACACTATTACTAAAAGCCTTAGCCATATTCCCCGGCAACAGCGCCAAAATTTGATTTTGCCCAAATTACACCTCTATATTGAGATATAAAGCGTTCTATTGTCAAATATTGAACCCAACAAAGGTTAAGGTTGATCCCACAGGGAATATGGTAAGAACTTAAGATAATGCGAATAGATGCTACTGTTGAGTTGCTTATTTCCTACGGGGGAAAGAAATAAAATAATAAATAAAAGTGAAACTATTGAATGCTTAGATCAAATTCGATTTGTATTCAATTAATGACTTGACTAGGACTGTGTTCACCAAGACTTCATAACCACAAGACCTATACACTAGTGATCTATTCCGGTGTTTAACATGCAATATCGATAAGTTAGGTTCACCTAAATGGTTGGTCCCCTATTTAGATGATTATCACCATGCAACTTGGTCCGTATACGGGTGTACTTTAGTTAACCCTTACCCTTAATATTGGATTAGCTATCCCCTGACAAGTTCAAGCTATTAGATGAGGGTTGATATCCTCAAATCTCTGCTGTTAATCTCTTTTCCCATTCATTACCTCCTTGGTCCAGTAAGTAAGAATAAGGCAAGTCCTAACATTTGCAACTGTCAAGAATCAAATATAACAAAGAGAAAAAAATACATGCATTAAACCCCATTCAAGAATCACTAAGTATTTTACCTATGTGCGTTAATCTCTCTTGGTTTCCACAACCCTAGTTATGAGTTTAGCTACTCATTTTTATATGATCACAATCACAAAATATTGAATAAATCATAATTGCAACTTACAAATTATCGTAGAAGAAAAACCAAGTAGAAATGAATAAAACTCCAAAGTTGATGAATAAAATCCAATGTTGCTTTAGATCCTTAAATTCAACAACAAAATTGTAAACCTTATTTCTTGACTCAAGAATAATCATACAACACTAAAATCCTACTTGAAAAATAATAATAATCTGCTTCTCTACGAAAATAAACCTAAACTGTGTATTTATAGTTCCAAGAAAACCTTTTCCTAACTAAAACTTGAAACAAGGTCGGCAGTGGCCATGGGCTAGGTGACGAATTATTGGGACCTCCGGCGAGTCGTTTCTTACTAAAAGTAGTCATTCTCAGCATCGTACCCAGTTGTGGCAATGGGTTACCTAACAACTCGTCGTTCCTGGGCACGAGCCGTTAGGCCCTTTGTGGTCTAACTCTTCAAAAATTCCAGTGCACCTTACTGTTGGTTCCAGTGATCTGCCAACGAGTGGTTTAGTCAACTAACAACTCGTTAAGTCCATCATCAACTCCACTGGTTACTTTGGCAATAATTTCTCTCCCATTCTTCACGACTGACTTCACGACTCGTTACCATATGTAACGAGTTGTTCCCTCAACCCGTCAGGTACATTGTCTTGCATCTTCAAAATTCATCTTTTGCCCACACCTTCAGCAATGAGTCGTGCTGCTTGCCAATGACTCGTGAAGTGCCTGGCAGTCACCTTTTCAGTTATTTTTAGTATAAATTTGCCTAGTTCACTTCTGAACCTATTTTCCTGCAACCTTAAACACAAAACACATCATACCTATACAAACATACCCGGAATATGCATAATTTCTTAGTTTTAAGCGTCGAAGTGCTGTAAAATCATGGCACATCAACCCCCCATTAGGAAATAACTAAACTAAAAGCACAAATTCTAGCATTTCTTACATCCTGAACATATTCCCTATGGGATTGACCCCAACCTTAGTTTGGTTCTTTATTCACAACATCTGCGTTATACTTCTTCAGGGGTGTAATTTGAGCGTTATCAAAAATTGCGCAGTTGCCGAAAAATACATCTTAGGATTAGATTAATTGCTTGTGTTTAAATCTTAATCTTTATTTCCTAGTTTATGTTTCTATTTGGTTTTGCTCTATTTAGACTACCAAAGAGATACTTTAGCTCTAGAGCAACCTCTGTGACCAGCAAGATGGAGGATAAGAGGTTTCTCATGCCTCTAGAGGAAAGATTGAGCATTGAGACATTGGTAGTCGTCCTTATGAACTATGATGAAGATGATGTATAGGGGTACACCGAGATGGTAAATGCACTAGAGGGAGTGGGGTCTAACAACTTCAGGCTGAAGAACTGGGACACCTGATCTAAAGAACCATGCAGCCCCTCCAGTAAAACCGTCAGCTGAAGTGCCATTAGTCTTGGAGCTTAAAGCTCTACCTCCACATCTAAGATATGCATTCTTAGGGGAGAACAACACCTTACCAGTGATTATCGCTGCAGACCTTGTAGTGTGGCAAGTTGAGGCCCTAGTGTCAGTATTGAGAAGATACAAAAAGGCAATTGGTTGGACCATTACTGACATCATCGATATCCCCCAGGCATATGCACCCACAAAATTCAGCTTTAGCCAAATTGTGTACCAAATACAGAGCATTAGTGATGATTGAATCCACCTATACAAGAGGTGGTGAAGAAAGAGATTATCAAATAGCTAGATATTGGCGTAGTCTACACCATTGCTGATAGTAAGTGGGTGTGTCCGGTGTAGTGTGTACCAAAGAAAGGCGGAATTATAGTGGTGCCAAATGAGAAAAATGAGCTAGTACCTACAAGGCCAGTTACAGGTTGGCGTGTTTACATAGAATATTGGAAAGTCAATCATTAGAGTTAGAAGGACCACTTCCCAATGCCTTTCATGGATCAGATGCTTGACAGGTTGGCAGGCAGAGGATGGTGCTATTTTCTTGATGGTTATTCAGGGTATAATCAGATATCCATAGCTCTAGAGGACTAAGAGATAACCACCTTTGCCTGCCCTTAAGGGACTTTTGCTTTCAAGAGGATGCCCTTCAGGTTTTGCAATGCACCAGCCACATTTTAGCGCTGTATGATGTCCATCTTTTCAGACATGGTGGAGGACACCATCGAAGTGTTCATGGATGAATTTTTGATTGTGGGTGATTCTTTTGAAGATTGCCTAGAGCATTTGAGTAAAGTACTAAGCAAGTGCGAAGAAACCAATCTGTTCCTCAAGTGGGAAAAATGCCATTTTATGGTCAAAGAGAGGATTGTGCTAGGCCATAAATTTTAGGAAAAGGGATTGAGGTAGACAAAGCTAAAATAGAGGTGATAGCTGGGTTGCCACCGCCTATTTCTATCAAAGGTATCCGAAGCTTTTTAAGGTATGCAAGCTTCTATAGGAGGTTCATCAAGGACTTCTCAAAAATTGCACAACCATTATGCAAGCTAAATGAGAAGGAGGTGAAGTTCATGTTTGATGAAGTATGTTTGAAAGCTTTTGAATGCCTGAAAGAGAGGCGAACCTCATCCCCCACTATAGTAGCCCCAGACTGGTCTCTTCCTTTTAAGGTAATGTGTGATGCCAGTGAAGTTGCCCGAGGTGCTTTCTTGGGAAAAAGGAGAAGATATTTCACCCAATCTATTATACTAGTAAGACACTCAATACAACTCAAAAGAATTATACTGTGATCGAAAAGTAGCTGCTAGTAGTAGTCTTTGCATTCGAAAAGTAGCTGCTAGATGTCTTCCATAGGTTGAGATGCTGAGCATACTTGAGGCATGCCACTCATCCCTAATTGGGGGTCATCACAGTGGTATCCGGACTACTATAAAATTATGCAGTGTGGGTATTATTGGTCCACAATCCATCAGGATGCTTACGATTCTGCCAAATACTATAATCAATGCCAAATATAAGGAGGCATCACTCGTAAGCATGAGCTACCATTAACCCCGATTTTGGAGGTAGAGCTATTTGATGTATTGGGTATTGACTTCATGGGCCCGCTTGTGAGCTCATATGGGATGAAGTATATTTTGGTGGCTGTGGATTACGTGTCAAAGTGGGTGGAAGACATTTTACTCCAAAACAATGAATGGAAAAGTGTCACAACATTTTTTTTAAGCACATATTTTCCAGATTCGGTACTCTCAGAGCCATCATCAACGACAGTGGATCACACTTTTGTAATCACCTCTTCAAAGCTCTGCTTGAGAAAGATGGTGTAAAGAATAAGGTGATAACACCTTACCATCCTCAATCAAGCAGACAGGTGGAGGTCTCCAATAGGGAGATCAAGAAAATCTTGGCTAAAACAGTGAACACCATGCAGAAGAATTGGTGTAGGAAGCTTGATGATGCACTCTGGGCATATCAGATAGCTTACAAAACCCCTATTAGCACCTCACCATATCAGCTGGTTTTGTGGAAAATCATGTCATTTTCTAGTGGAGCTGGAGTATAAATCATTGTGGGAACTTAAGAAGTTGAACCTAGACTAGAGTGAAACATCCAAGGTAACGCCAGATCAGTTGAATAAGTTGGATTAATTCCGACACCAAGCTTATGAGAGTGTAGCCATATATAAGGAGAGGATGAATATCTATCACAACTGGAAGATTAAAAAGAGGGAGTTTAATGATGGTGATCTAGTACTGCTGTTTAACTGTAGGCTCCACTTGCATCTAGGCAAATTGAAGTCTAAATAGATGGGACCATATAGAGTGGTAGAAGTACTCCCATATGGTGCCATTGTACTGGAAAACAAAGATTGCAGGAAGTTTAAAGTAGATAGTTAGAGAGTAAAGTTGTATCTACGAAACACTGATAAGGTGAAGGGAATCGAGACAGTGTATCTTGACGAGGCTTGAATTGTCTGGAGACTTACATTGTGCTGCAACATTAAATCAGGCGCAATATGGGAGGCAATCCATTAATGGTCAGTGAAGTATAAGTATCTAACAAGAGCACTTATAGCACCACAGGTATGTCCCTCTCTTAGTTTCTATTTCCTTTCTTTGGGGACAAAGCATGCAAATCATGTTTTCGAAAAGGTGGGGGGTGTATCTGTCTTTTTATTTTTGGTTCGTCTGGGGTTTTTGTTGTCGTGTTTCATTTCCCTCGGACATGCTATATAGTAGAACCGACATGTTTAGGATGCTTAATTATTATTTAAATAGAAGTAGTGATGTCTCCCAAACGGATGCAAGCACACATGGTCGTCAAGTAATATAAGACTGGAAGCCCCGATTATCATACCAACAAAGACTTGTCATTTCAATCGTTATAAGCTTATTACTTTATTTTAACTATTCTTACAAAATAGTAAGAAATGGGGATTGGTTTGAAGAAATTAACTACTAAAACTTTAACTGCAAAAATAACTATAATGGTTGCGACTTTGATAATGATGAAAATCGGGAAATGGCTCTTGTTTGGTTTTAGGTTGAGTTTTTAAGACGTAATTACACTAGAATTAATTCTTCCTATGGTTTCTAGTTGCAAGTTAATATCCAAATTATTTCCACTATCCCTAGCATCAAAGAACTATTTTATGAACCCCAACGCATATATCCCTATAGTTGCAGTAGAAACATGATATGACGATTATGCTTACATTTATTCTACTAAACAGGGTTGAAGAGTGTATCCCTGTCCTCAACAACAACTTCTATCCTCTCACCAATGGGTTCGAAGGTCTTTGAATTCCTATTTCATATTTACCTTTAACCCTTTTGACTCCCTTTCCTAAGTTCAATCGAAAGCCTATTAGTTTACTTATAAGGTGATGATCTCATAAATAATCAATTAAGACAAGTAAATACACACAACTATAATGAAGAATCGAATCTAGATAAATAGTCTTTCAAATATCAATAATCCACCATGGCCAAAACCCTAGAGTATGGGTTTAGCTACTCATAGATAAGTGGAAAAACACACACTTTAGCATTATCATTCGAAATATAGAGTAAAGAAGAGAAGAAATCTAGTTTAGAACTTTGTCTTCCTTCCAAGTGGCTTACAAGACTCAAAAGATGAACTATGTAATGTTAATTGGACAAAAGAATGTCAAAAGCTTCCTAACAAATTCCCTAGAAGATATATTTATAGTTTAGCATGCAAATGACGCTTTTCCTTCTAATACTTAGCTTTAAAATCAACAATTTTGGCCCGGGACAAGTTTGGCGCACTGGCCCAACCATCTCACCACAGACTTAGTCAAATTTCAAGAAATTTTAGCTTTGGGATGGACATGGTGCACTGCGCCCATCATCTCTCCAAGGGATTAGTTAAATTTCTGCATTTCTAGCATCTCTGGTGCGCCACTCTCACCATCTCACCAGAGTGTTAGTCAAATTCATGCACTTTTGGACCCTTCTAGCGTGTGTTATTTTCTCTATGTTCTGGAAGCTCTAGGCCCACGTCCACCATCTCGCCAAGGTGTTGAATGATCTTCTTCTGAATGTTAAGAATCTAGCGCGGGGAGCCATCCATAACACCAGAAATGATGATTTTTTTCAAGCCATTGATGGTTGGGCACTGCGCACCAGCCATAGCCCCCGAACCTTCTTCTCATCTTCTTAAATCTTCAACCTTGGTTCATTTTGGGTCCTTTTCCCTTGGTTTCCTACTCAAAACACCTCAAAACATTTGTTAGCATACAAAACACAAAAACATATGAATTTATACATTTCATATGGATTATGAACTAAAAACAAGATAAAAGATGGCAAGACAAGGCAAATGGGCATAAAAATATGCCCAACATTACCACCCCACACTTAAACCATTGTTCGTCCTCAAACAATCCTTTACTCAACACATAAACTCATCTTTTACTATTACACTTGGTACTTCCAACAATTCACACTCAGCTAACCAACATATAACATAAATCCAGTAGTTCATCAACATGCAACACTTCTCATCAAGCATATGTACAGGTTTCACAATCAAGACTACACAAACTCTATAACTAACTCGTCTTTCCAAAACAAAGGGCCAACATGATTAAGTATGAAATCTGCAACAAGTAGTACATCGACATAGAAATCTTATGCCCCTCACTTTTAGTGATCCTCCTCTCTAAGATTATCGATGCAAACACATGGAACATAGAAAGCAAGGAACTCCCATGCTCACAACTGATGTAATGCACATATGTCATATACCATAAGCTTGTCCTTCATGTATATTTAGAATACTTGGTTGTTTCAAGAGATTCGGATCAAAAGGTATTTTCTTCATTGTAATGTTGGCTAAGGGACGGATAGGAATGATAATTCTTTTATAGTGACTACCGCCCTAAGAACTTAGAAGATATATTTTTACTTTTCATGTTCGCCACCTTTTCTTGCTAGTTCACCCTTCACTAACTCACCCCTTTATTTCTTTTTTTCTCATGCCCCTTTTTCACTACTTGACTGCTAGTCTTTGCTTATAGAATTAATAAGAATTTTATCATTTAAGCTCTCTCTTTCATCATCCTAGAAGCAAATAAATAACACATTTCTGTGGGCACCCCATCTTTCTATTTTTCTTCTTTCACCATATTTTTTTATTTTTTTTCCTTAACATTATACTTTGGTGGACCTTTACTTTTCAAGTATCAAAGTGCCTAACGCTACTTTTATCAACAAGTTTGAAGTCTCACAAAAAGAGGGATTAAGTTGCTTTCATGGCTAAGAAAGAATAAGGCTTAATGGCTCAAATGGGGTTAACTAGGAAGAATGTCTAGGAAGGTAAAACAAACCACGGGAAAACATTGGCTTTTTCAAAGAAGTGCCTTGATCATATCCTTACTCCCTAACAACTAGCTATCATACATATTCTAACACAAGTTTTAGATGTTCCAATATGTACACACAAGACAATTTAGCTCATCTGTCATGGAAATTAAGAGTCTAGTCGGTTTCCTACAACTACACATTCACACAATCATATTGAATGACATTTTTTATTATTAAGCCCTAAAAATTATTTTGAGTAAAATTAAAGACCTATGTGTGTCTCTCATGAATTCCTCACTTATGCACTCAAGTTTACCACTATATTAACTCTAAAATAGCAACTTAGTAAACTGTCACAAGCGCACAAGTGAAGGATCTATGACTCAATCCTAAAAAGTGAAAAAAAGTGATGAAATTCCCTTAAGATGGTCATCATCCATCTACCATAGGGAAGGGTCACTACTCTATGACTACTACGACTCCTAAAAAAAGAAAAAATTTACTTGGTTCAAAGGACTATTGTTACACCCCATAAGTTTCTATCATTTAACGGACACGCGTATACGTATGTTGAGAGTTTTGGATGCATGCAGGAAAAAGGGATGGGGAGTTGAGTATACAAGCATGACATTGAGCAATCAGGAGGTTGGAGCCAGAGGACAGAAGCCCTGGGCACTGCGTCGCGCCGTCAGGCCGACGCTATGGACGGCCCGTCGCCCCCACTTTCCTAGTTCTATGGCCGGCGTGCTGTGCCACCCCTTCCACAACCATAATATCTATATAAGGCTGTCACACCCTGCTTGGGGGGGTATGACTGGTACCTGGTGCCCTACTAGGACCTGAACTGCTAGACTACTGAGCCTGAGCACATCTGGTGCCTGGCTGGCTCTAACTCAGATTCAGGGAAACAACGGGCTATATAACGGCTGTAAATACAGCCTCCGGCCGACTCGGCCTATAGCCACCTGTACCTGCACTAATAGCTAACCAGAAACATATCGCTATAGGGGAACCTATGTGGGCCGACAAGGCCACCATGATGTCTACTTATCTGTAACTCAACAATGAAATATTGGAAAGCTACATGACCGGCAAGGTCACCACTACTGTCAAGCTATGGCCCCTACGCGCCAACATAAAGGAAACACAAGTACTAACAGCTATACAACTGCACGGCCTCACACGACTGGCTCATCTGACCACAGGGAAATATATACAGACTGCAAGCCTCTAAGAATACTGATAAGATGGTCGGGATAGGGCCCCGGCCTACCCATACTGTACAACAAAAGAAAAGGGATAAACCTCTAGCTATCTAGCTCCGGATGACTGGAGCTGATGAATCTGTGAGCTGGCTGGAATCACGAGGTATCGGCCCCTCATCTATGAGTACCTGCAGGCAAGTAATGCAGCGCCCCACCGGCCGTCAGTACCACTGGTACTGAGTATGTAAAATAATATTTGGGAGAAATATCTGAAAACAACAACACAACTGATAGAACTAAAATAGGAAGGAATAGATTAACTGACTGAAAATGTAAAACCATGCCTACTCTTAACTATACTGGAAGGAGTAGGAGTCATACCTGGAGATGTATCGTTCTACTGTCGATCTACTCGTATCCAGTGTAACATGGCATAACATAACATAACACAACATAGCACACACAAACCTTACCCGGCCCCCATAAGCCGGGAGGTACAACCAACACGCAATCTATACCCCTACCCCAGTCGTCCCATCTCCTATAAGAACTATAAGTGATCTTGGGCAGATTTATATGCCCAAGTGATACTCAAACGTATCATTTTCGCCTTGTTTATTGTGCAATGTGTATACATTTTCATGTAATTGGTAATAAAATGTGAATTTATACTAACCAACATGATTAGCATTGTTTTGTAGGTAGAATATGATTTTGAGGAGCGAAAATGCATGTTGGAACAATATCGGAGTTGGACTTGGATTCGAGCACGAAAAAGGCATTGGACTGCACAATATAAAGGGGCTCCGCAATGGAGCCGTGTCACCCTAACATCGCGGAGGCACACTGACTGGAGGGTGAATAATTTGCCAATTTCCAGTGGAGCCTCGCGACAGCTCCGTGGCACGGAGGCAAGCCTCCGCGTTGCCTGCCGTGCCACGTTGAAGCTTTATTCCTGGACCCTAAATTTCCAGTAAGGGTCCGCGTCCACGCCGTGTCACGGAGGCAAGCCTCCGCGTTACTCTCCGTGACACGTTGCTTGTTATTCCGGAAAAAATTCCCAATAGTATAAATAGAACACTTAGGCTTATTTTAAAAAAATTCAGACTTGGTGGAGCAAGGACGTGGGTTACAGGCAGTTGAGGGACGAAAAAGCTCAGGGTTTTTCTCTCTTTCTTTCTTCTTTCAATCAATTGTTTGTATGATTAACACTTGTTTTAGGATGATTAATCCACAAATGAGTGGCTAATTCTCTTCCTTGCTGAGGTTATTAACAATGGTGATGAATTTTGATTATTGAATTATATGGTTTTTCATCTTCTTCTTCCATGTTGTTCTATTAATTCTTGTTTCTACTGCATTGGTGTGTGGCCGACATTAATGTACATCTAAAAAGTCCGATTTCACTCGAGAGAGCAAGAAATTGGAAAGTTGTGAATTAATAGGGTATTGTTCATAACTTGATTTGGGAAAATTGGGTTTTGATGTGCTTTCCTGATAGAAATATACTTGAAAGCCATATTAGTCAATTTAGGAACCGGAATTGTATTGCTAGGTCATAAATTGCATTTGATCACAGAAATGTAGACGGATGGTTTATGATTCTTAAGTGAGATTAAATACGAGAGTTTTAATCTCTAGGCTAATGTTCTTGGCTAGCAACTGGAAGAGAAGACTAACCAAATTATGATTATAATCAAGTTCATTACATGTTCTTAAACTTGGCATGCTCATATCCATAGTTTCAATTCAAAGTAGATATTTGTTAATAGTTTTAGTATATAATTTATAAACAAAATTATTTAACTATTGGTTACTTTGTTTTCAGCATATATAGAAGTAAGATAGAATATAGTATACTTAAGCAATTTTTACTTATCCAGAGTCTCCTTGGTTCGATACTTGGCTTACTTAAGCCACTTACTACTTGTTTGACCACGTGCACTTGCGTGTCAGTTTTTAACCCTACCGAACCAGCCAGACAATAAGCATCCTACCGGTCCCCTGGGTATGCACTTGGGCTCGCTGAGCCCCTGACTATAACTGTAGCTGAGTCCGGAGGACTCCTGAATCAACACTCGGGCGTATCCGCTCGACGGGGGTGTATAAGGGCCAACCAAGGCACAATATGGGGAAAACTGGCATCCCATCTTCGTCCCCTGTGGGACGGCATGCCACTCCATAGAGCGACGTATACTTGTCCTCTAGCGGATGAGTCGATACAGCTATTAACCCTGGGGCGGTCATGGATGCTAGGTAATCCAACCCCAAGACAATACAATGGTCTCAACTAGTAATACTATCTGCATATCCCACATAGTGAAACTAATGATAATAAAGTATTTGTACATACTGTATGCTGAACTAGTGATAGTGATATGTACGTATTTACTACGTGCTGGGACTGATAATAGTATATATATAATTATAATCTTCTACCATATTGTACTGTGTCTAATGTTGAACAAGATGTAGTTTTTCTGCTGGAAAACATGTTGTATAACTGAGTTTCTATAGTAACATGATTTACTATTTCTAACATGCTTTCTAAACTTCATTTTAACCTATCATTCTACTTCTGAGATACTTTACAAGTATTTACATTGCTTTACTAGGTTTCAACTGAATACGATAATATCCTAGCATTCTTTGCTAAATCACATACTGGACATGCTGTACCGTTTCTAACACTTGTATCAGAATTTATATCGTGCTAGCAAGTTTCACGCTATACATAACATGATGCTTCTAATATCGTACCAACATTCGTAATAAACATAACACATGACTTCTGAACATTCTACTGGCCTTTAAACTACTTTACTATACCGAGATTACTAACTTGCCGAGGAAACTAGCTTTACATACCTTCGCTTCTGATTTCCCGACTAACTGGCGTAGCTTGGTCAGTATTTCAGCTATTCCTCCCAACTGCATTCATATATATATCAATCAGTACTAAATACAACTTTATTCCGAAGGACGACATCACTTTCGATATAATTATAGCCTAAACATAGGCTTATTGAAAGATGGTCGAAAACTCGCTATTTTCCAGAAGTCCAGAAGTCCAGAAGGTAGAAGTATTCACTTCACAGCTAGGAACACATAGACACTAGTTTGGAGCTATTCCACTTACCTTAGTCCGGTAGCTCGACGATTCATCGGCCGTATTTCGCGAAACTAAATCCGTAGGAATGCTCTCTGCTGCTAAATACCTTGGTATCTGAGGTTAATTTGGGTTTGGACTATGTTTAGCAGCGTAATCGAATGAAAATATATATACCTTCTTCGTTCTCCTCTGTTCCTCTGCGTTTTATGGAAATTCTATAAGTTTTAAATGAATTAACACCGAAGTGGGGCTTTATATACTTGAGCCTGGACAGGGCCAACGTGTCATGGAGCCAACGCGGAGGCTCCACCTCCGTGACACGTTGCCATCGCGGAGGGGCTCTGCCTCGGCTCCTTCCGCGATGGTTCGACAGGTTATCTGTCCGACCCTTTCCTGGGCCTTTCTCTAGCACGTATGGCTTTCAAATATGCCTAACCACCATGCGAATAGGCCATCTAGGTGTCGGAAATCTTACGGGGTATAACATTCTCCCCCCTTAAGAACATTCGTCCTCGAATGGAAACTGCTGTCTAGAGGACTTCTCAATTTACTTATTTAGAAGAAAAGAGTCTCCCCTGTAATATGGACTATACTAAAAACCTGAAACGCAGAAAAGTCCAATACAGGTACTGCACACAATACTTTAGGATTCACTGGATAGCTAAGCATCAATCTTTCTCATTTATTCATACATAATCATAAGATACTGCATAAATAATAATACGGACATACCTGTCACTTGACTAGGCCTGGAATAAGTGAGGATATCTAGTTTTCATATCTTCCTCCGCCTCCCAAGTCATCTCCTCTCGGTTCCTGTTACGCCACAATACCTTGACAGACGCAATATCTTTAGTTCTCAATCTACGAATTTGTCTGTCTAGGATAGCTACTGGAACCTCTTCATAAGCTAGCTTTTCCGTAACCTGGATATCCTGGACTGGGACTGCTCTGGACGGGTCTCCTATGCATTTTCTCAGCATGCATACATGAAAGACCGGATGAACGGATTCTAATTCTGGAGGCAAGTTCAACTCATATGCTACTCGGCCTATCCTTCGACGAATCTGATAAGGCCCAACAAACCTCGGGCTGAGCTTACCTTTCTTGCCGAATCTCATTACCCCTTTCATCGGAGATACTTTCAGGAATACCCAGTCATTCACGTCAAACTCCAAGTCTGCGCCGCACATCTGCATATGATTTCTGGCGGCTCTGTGCAGTCAGTAAGCGTTCTCGGATAAGCTTTACCTTTTCCTCTGACTACTGAACAATGTCTGGGCCAACCAACGCTGACTCTCCTATTTCAAACCAACAAATCGGCGATCTGCATTTTTGCCCGTACAAAGCCTCAAAAGGTTCCATTTTGATGGCTGAGTGATAGCTGTTATTGTAGGCAAATTCAATTAACGGCAAATGCTCATCCCAGCTACCACCGAAATCTAGCACACATGCTCGCAACATGTCTTCGAGCGTCTGTATTGTGCGTTCATCCTGCCCATCAATCTGTGTTCCCAGACCTCTCTGAAACGACCGCCAAAATCTAGCCGTAAACTGTGCTCCTCTATCTCAAATAATGGATACTGGCACTCCGTGCAATTTGACTATCTCTCGGATATACAACTCCACATAATCTTCAGCTGAGAAAGTAGCTCTTACTGGCAGGAAATGAGCTGATTTCGTCAATCTGTCAACTATCACCCATATAGAGTCATATCTGTGCTTAGTACGGGGTAATCCTGCTACAAAATCCATATTCACTGCTTCCCATTTCCAGAGAGGTACAGCTATATCCTGAGTCAAACCGCCTGGTTTCTGATGTACTGCTTTCACCTGTTGGCAGTTAGGACACTAGGCTACAAATTCAGCAATTTCTCTTTTCATACCTGGCCACCAGTAGTTTTCCTTGATATCATGGTACATTTTTGTCGCACCGGGGTGAAGAGAATAACGAGCGTAATGTACCTCGTTCATAATATACTGGCAGAGCCCTGAAACATCTGGAACACATAGGCGACCTTTACATAACAGCACTTCTCCCTCAGTTACCTGAAAATCTGGCGCTTTACCCTGCTGGATTCAGTCTTTGAGCTGGATCAGGTCAGGATCCTGATATTGCCATTCTTTCACTTCCACAACTAATGATGACACGGTGGTGTTCTATATTACTGCGCTACCGTCCTCTGTTTCTGCTACACGAACGGCTAGGCTAGCTAACTGATGTATCTCCCTGACCAATTCCCGCTGCTCGGGCTACAAATGTGCCAAACTCCCCATGGACTTACGACTGAGAGCATCTGCTACAACATTGGCTTTTCCTGGGTGGTATAGAATATTCACATCATAATCCTTTAACAGCTCCAACCAGCGACGTTGCCGCAGATTCAACTCCCTCTGAGTGAAGATGTACTGTAGGCTCTTGTGATCTGTGAAAATATCAACATGGACGCCATACAGGTAATGCCTCCACATCTTCAAGGCGTGGATCACTGCAGCTAATTCCAGGTCGTGGGTAGGGTAATTCTTTTTGTGTTTCCTCAGCTGTCTGGAAGCATATGCAATCACTTTACCATGCTGCATCAACACACAACCTAACCTGACGCCTGATGCATCGCAATACACCAAATAACCTTCTGTACCTTCCGGCAATGCTAACACTGGGGCGGAGGTTAATCTGTCCTTCAGTTCCTGAAAGCTCTGCTCGCATGCCTCTGTCCACTGAAACTTTGCTTCTTTCTATGTCCGTTTAGTCAGAGGTGCCGCAATAGTCGAGAACCCTTCAATGAACCTCCTGTAATATCCTGCTAATCCCAGAATGCTACGGACTTCAGTCGGAGTGGTAGGCCTAGGCCATGATTTAACTGCTTTTATTTTCTGCTGGTCAACTTGTATACCAGCATCCGACACAATATGCCCTAAAAAGGCTACTGAATTAAGCCAGAATTCACACATAGAAAATTTAGCATATAACTGGCGGTCCCTGAGGATCTGGAGCACTGTCCGCAAATGAGTCCGGTGATCTGCTTCAGAGAGAGAATACACCAGAATGTCATCAATGAATACTATTACGAACAAGTCCAGGAAGGGACTGAAAATACTGTTCATCAGGTCCATGAAGATTGCCGGGGCATTCGTTAACCCGAAGGACATGACTAGAAATTCAAAAATGTCCATATCGGGTCCTGAACGCTGTCTTAGGAATATCTCTTTCACGTAATCGAACCTGGTGATATCCGAACCGCAAGTCAATCTTAGAAAAGTATCTGGCCCCCTGCAACTGATCAAATAAGTCATCAATTCTGGGAAGTGGGTACTTGTTCTTCACTGTAACTTTGTTCAATTGCCGATAATCTATGCACATACGGAGTGAGCCATCTTTCTTTCTCACAAACAGAACTGGCGCACCCCATGGTGAAGTACTCGGTCTATTAAAACCTTTATCCAACAAATCTTTCAGCTGCTCCTTTAATTCTCTGAGTTCTGGAAGATCCATACGATAGGGAGGAATTGATATTGGCTGAGTGCCTGGTAACAAGTCAATAGCAAAATCTATTTCCCTTTCTAGGGGAATACTAGGTAATTCATCGGGAAATACATCAGGGAACTCGTTCACCACCGAAACGGACTGGAGTGTCGGAGATTCTGCTCGGACATCCTGAGCTCTAACCAGATGGTAAATACATCCCTTAGATATCAATTTCCTCGCCTGAAGGTAGGAAATAAACCTACCTTTTGGCGTAGCGGTGCTGCCCTTCCACTCCTGCACTGCTTCTCCTAGAAAGTGGAATCGGACCGTCTTGGTCCAACATTCAACATTGGCAAAGCACGGCACTAGCCAATCCATACCCATTATGGCATCGAAGTCTATCATTTCTAACTCGACTAGGTCTACTGCAGTCTGACGGTCAGCAACCTCCACTGTACACCCTCGGTAAATTCTACTAGCGACAATAGAGTCACCGACGGGCGTGGATACTAAAAAGGGCTGCTGCAATAATTCTGGTACAATATCGAACTTTCGTGCCACAAATGGAGTAATATAGGGCAAAGTAGACCCTGGATCAATCAATACATAAGCAGGGTGTGAGCAGATAGTTAGCATACCTGTCACAACATCAGGTGACGCTTCTGAATCTTGTCTCCCTGGTAAAGCATATGTGCGGATTGGACCCGCACCTGCACTGGAGGCCTCTGATCCGCCCCGACCCCTGCCTGCTGAAACTGAGGGCCTGCGCCCTGCCGAGGATGTTGTGGCTCGTGACCCCGCAGATGCTCTGTCCTGTCTATCCCGATCCTCTTGACCTCTGGCTGGGCAATCTTTCATCAAATGGCCTTCTTGGCCACAAATATAACATCCGGTGGAGCCATACCTGCATGCTCCAGGATGGCGTCGGCTGCATATAGGGCAAAGTGGTAGGGTATACCTACTCTGCTCCGCCCTCCTCTGTAATGGTGAGTCTGCCATCTGCGAGCCTCTGCCGGTCTCTGACTGCCCCCTGCGGCTAAATCTACCCCTCTGCAGCTGTGGTGGAGGCGGGGGCCTGGGCGGCCTATCTAACAATTGTGGCCTAGGTCCTCCCTGAGCCTCCCTCTGTAACTCAACTGGCCTGTCCCGGCGGCGTTGTTCCTGATTGGTCCTCCTGATCTCCCGATGCCGCTGCCTGATGCCCTCAATATTCTGGGCAAATGCCTAAACTCGGGCAATGTCCATGTCCTCTCGCAGTGTGGCCGTAATACAAGTCTCAACATATTATGGATTCAACCCCATGATAAAGCGGTGTATTCTGGATGCCATGGTATTAACAAAGGCCGGTGCGTACCCGGCCAAAGAATCAAACCGCAAGGCATATTCCCGAACACTCATGGCCCCCTGCTCTAGATGTAGGAACTGGTCTACCCGGGCCTGTCGAATCTCCCGCGACAAATAGTGATCCAGAAAAGCTCCTGAGAAGCTGGACCAGGTTGGAGGGGAAACATCTCTCCCTCGGGACCTTTCCCAGCTGTCATACCACAATACGGCGATGTCCCGTAACCGGAATGCTGCCAACTCAATTGATTCTATAGGCGTGGCATGCATAACCCTGAAAATTCTCTGCATTTGATCCAGAAAATCCTGAGGGTCCTCTGTCCGGTCCGTACCTATAAACTGTGGGGGATTCGGAGCCAAGAACTACCGGGCCCTCCTGACGACTCCGCAACTGTAGACGGCATCGGCTGATGCTGAGCAGCCATCATCTGTGCTAACATGACTACCGCACTCCTAAACTCCTGGTCGGAAGGTATCGATATGGGGACTGCTGGAGGTAGTGTCACCCCAAGTGGCTCATGATGTGGTGGAGACTACTGAGAAGGCTGGGACGATGCCTCTGTAGTGCCCTCCGATCGGGCTGTTTCTAAACGAGGGTGAGGCATCCTGCTGGTGCCTTCCCCTGCTGCAATATCTAAGCTCCAGCCTGTGATAGGACGTCACTGGTCTGACATTATCTGTAACCAAAGAATACAGTAAGCTTTAGGGACTCAACCCTATATTGTACCGCTCTACAGCACGACTGAATAAGAATAAAAGACAACCATCCTATCATGCCTTGCAGCCCCCTACCCATAGTATGTGGTGCACAACACATCCATAGGCAGGACTCTACTTAGCACGGCTTGCAGACTCCCTGGGACACGACCTGCTCTGATACCAAGTTTGTCACACCCCGCTTGGGGGGGTATGACTGGCACCTGGTGCCCTACTAGGACCTGAACTGCTAGACTACTGAGCCTGAGCACATCTGGTGCCTGGCTGGCTCTAACTCAGATTTAGGGAAACAACGGGCTATATAATGGCTGTAAATACAGCCTCCGGCCGACTCGGCCTATAGCCACCTGTACCTGTACTAACAGCTAACCAGAAACATATCATTATAGGGGAACCTATGTGGGCCGACAAGGCCACTTATCTGTAACTCAACAATGAAATATTGGAAAGCTACGTGACCGGCAAGGTCACCACTACTGTCAAGCTATGGCCCCTACGCGGCCAACATAAAGGAAACAGAAGTACTAACAGTTATACAACTGCACGACCTCACACGACCGGCTCATCTGACCATAGGGAAATATATACAGACTGCAAGATTCTAAGAATACTGATAAGATGGTCGGGACAGGGCCCCGGCCTACCCATACTGTACAACAAAAGAAAAGGGATAAACCTCTAGCTATCTAGCTCTGGATGACTGGAGCTGATGACTCTGTGAGCTGGCTGGAATCACGAGGTATCGGCCCCTCCTCTATGAGTACCTGTAGGCAAGTAATGCGGCACCCCACCGGGCGTCAGTACCACTGGTACTAAGTATGTAAATAATATCTGGGAGAAATATCTGAAAACAACAACACAACTGATAGAACTGAAATAGGAAGGGACAGATTAACTGACTGAAAATGTAAAACCATGCCTACTCTTAACTATACTAGAAGGAGTAGGAGTCATGCCTGGAGATGTATCATTCTTCTGTCGATCTACTCATATCCAGTGTAACATGGCATAACATAACATAACACAATATTGCACACACAAACCTTACCCGACCCCCATAAGCCGGGAGGTACAACCAACACACAATCTATACCCCTACCCCAGTCGTCCCATCTCCTATAATAACTATAAGCATCCTGCCGGTCCCATGGGTATGCACTTGGGCTCGCTGAGCCCCTGACTATAACTGTACCTGAGTCCGGAGGACTCCTGAGTCAACACCCGGGTGTATCCGCTCGACGGGGGTGTATAAGGGCTGACCAAGGCACAATATGGGGAAAACTGGCATCCCATCTTCGTCCCCTGTGGGACGGCCTGCCACTCCATAGAGAAATGTATCCTCGTCCTCTGGCGAACGAGTCGATCCAGCTATTAACCTTGGGGCGGTCGTGGATGCTAGGTAATCCAACCCCAAGACAATACAATGGTCTCAACTAGTTATACTATCTGCATATCCCACATACTAAAGCTAATGATAATAAATTATTTGTACATACTGTATGCTGAACTAGTGATAGTGATATGTAGGTATTTACTACGTGCTGGGAATGATAATAGTATATATATAATTATAATCTACTGCCATACTGTACTGTGTCTAATGTTGAACAAGGTGTAGTTTTTCTGCTGGAAACCATGCTGTATAACTGAGTTTCTATAGTAACATGATTTACTATTTCTAACATGCTTTCTAAACTTCATTTTAACCTATCATTCTACTTCTGAGATACCTTACAGGTATTTACATTGCTTTACTAGGTTTCAACTGAATACGATAATATCCTAGCATTCTTTGCTAAATCACATACTGGATGTGCTGTACCGTTTCTAGGTCGAAAACTCGCTATTTTCCAGAAGTCAAGAAGGGAGAAGTACTCACTTCACAGCTAGGAACACACAGACACTAGTTTGGAGCAATTCCACTTACCTTAGTGCGGTAGCTCGACGATTCGTCGGCCGTATTTCGCGAAACTAAATCCGTAGGAATGCTCTCTGCTGCTAAATACCATGGTATCTGAGGTTAATTTTGGTTTGTACTATGTTTAGCAGCGTAATCGAACGAAAATATATATACCTTCTTCGTTCTCCTCTGTTCCTCTACGTTTTATGGAAATTCTATAAGTTTTAAATGAATTAAAACCGAAGTGGGGCTTTATATACTTGAGCCTGGACAGGGCCAACGTGTCACGGAGCCAACGCGGAGGCTCCACCTCCGTGACACGTTGCCATCGCGGAGGGGCTCTGCCTCGGCTCCTTCCACGATGGTTCGACAGGTTATCTATTCGACCCTTTCTCGGGCCTTCCTCTAGCACGTATGGCTTTCAAATATGCCTAACCACCGTACGAATAGGCCATCTAGGTGTCAGAAATCTTACGGGGTATAACAAAGGCCTTTTGTGAATTGTTTGAATCATTCTAGACATTTTCTTCGGTTTAGAAAAGAGAGCGAGTGGCAATTTCTTTCATTTTTCGTCAAATTATGTCATTAAACTCTGTCCAAATGCAAATTCATCTTGGATATCGTGTTCTAGGACTACGAGGAGTGTCCCTGTAGAGTTATTTCTTGAAAAATCGCTCGGAGTATTAGAACCCCACCATGTAAAAGTTGTCGGATTCACTTCCAATTGAAATTTAATGTGACAAGTGATAGGTAAGCATTTCTACCTTCTAAACTCTCAGGAAATTGTGAGTTTTCAATTGAATAAAATTGAGTTGGATTATAGTTAATATTATTGAAAGATATCATTGTTTGCCGAGTTCTAGTATTGAAAATAACCTTATTATCTCAAGCGATGAAGGCGATATTAGGTGGAATTGCTAGCTATCGATTGGAGCTAATCGGATAAAGAATAGGCCTTCGAGGTACGTTAAGGCTAATTCCTTTGGCAAGTGATTCTTGGCGTATCATAATACGACCTACGTCCTTGTAATAAACATGTTGGGATTAGATGCTACTGATAGTTTGAAATGGAAGTTGATTAATTCGGTTAGGACTAGCTCCACCTAATATAGCCTTCCATCGACCAACCTCAGGGTTACTAGTTGTGTCATCACCTATAAGGATATAGATAACTTAGAGGAGCTATATGTTATCTGTTTTCTGGACTATATTCAGGCCTATAAGGCCATATTACAGTCCATCATGAATGAGCTTCTATTTTTATGTCGTATCGGTATCACTGACCCTCTGTCGAGCATTGTGTTCCCAAGGTGCCGTTACAGGACCCTAACGGGCTCAAACACAGCTACAGGAGCTCAACGGGCTTATTTGCAGACCCAGAGGACAGGTAGGTTGGCTATAGTTACCCGTTGACTCATATTGACCATGCTAGGGGTATATAGATTGAAGTGTACTTGTCAGGGCTTATGGGGGCCCAGGTGGGTTATTCTTTGCTGATTGTACCTTCTAGGATTATGGGGGCCAGGTAAGGTTCTTTGTTTATATTACTCACATGTTGGCTATACTTCAGGTTGTGAGGCTATTCAGGTTATAACTCTTATCCTTTCTATGGTTTACTTTCAGTTCTTTTATTAGTTCTTTTTAGTCAATTTCATTACTACCTTACATATTCTACTGATGCCCATATTTGGATCACTGCATACTTGCCAGCAGGTGTGGATAGACGTGGTTCAAGACCTTCTTAGCTATCAGCCAGAGTTAGCTGTGCAGTCAGCTTCTTTTCTCATGAGTTGATAGTTAGAAAGGTTTTTTCTTTTTTTTGTACAACTTTTGGGTAGGTCGGGGCCCTTTCCCAACCATTATTCCACTCTTAGATGCTTGCAGGCTACAAATTCTTAGTTGTTGGTTGTTGTTGGACGTGTGGGGCCTATGTGTGTTATACTTTGCATTTTGGTCCTTTGGGGCCTAGTTTAGCTATTTAGTTAGCAGCCTTGTCAGATTTGGTGTGGATATGATCGTCTGTTTTCATTCTATTATAACTAAACATCATGGTGGTCTTCTCGGCCTGCATAGGATCCCTGTATTGTTATGCTGCTGGGTTAGTTGTTTTTACTTTATAGGTATTACGTGGCCTTATCGGCATGAGGCTTTATTTACAACCGAGATATAACAGTTTGTTTTCTTGATTTTGAGTTGCTGGCAGGCAACAAAGGTGGTTATACCCAGCCAGGTCAGCCCAGGTCCTAGTATGGCATTAGGTGCCAGTCATGCCTCCCAAGGTGGGGCGTGACAAACTTGGTATCAGAGAAACATCGTATCCTAGGGAGTCTGCAAACTGTGTCTGGTAGATGCTTGTCTATAGATGTGTTGTGTACCACATTCTATGGGCAGGAGGCTATGAGGCATAATATTGTGGTTACCCTCCTTTCTTCTCCAGTCATGCTATTTAGCTATGTCGTATAGATTGAATCCCTTAACTTACATTATTATGCTTATTTACAGAGAAAATGTGTGACGCACGACAAACCACAACTGGTAGAGAGATAGATATTATGGCAAAAGAGAGCACTAGCAGGGTATCCCAGTCTGGGTTGGCCTGATCTGAGGGCGATAGAGAGACTTCATACTGATCTCTCCATATTATCCACCATGCCAGGAGCCCTCCAGGACAGCAGATATGTCAGCACCAACCCTAGTATCCCATATACCTATACCATCGGATTAGGAGGTTAGGAGCATTATTTCAGGGTAATGCATGCTACGCCCGCAGAGACAGTCGAGTTGGTAGTATTTCGACTACGAGATACAGTGATGTGGTGGTATGAGAGTTAGGAAAGGTCCCAAGGTAGAGATGTACCCCCTCGTAGTTGGTCTAATTTTTAGAGGCCTTCATAGATCATTACTTGCCGCAACAAATCCGACAGGCCCGGGTGGATCAGTTTTTGCACCTAGAACAGGGTACGATGAGCGTTTGAGAGTTTGCAATGAGGTTTGACTCTTTTTCCAGATATGCACCAGCCTTTGTGGATACCATGCCATCCAGGGTACATCGGTTCATCATGGGGCTGCTTTCGAAATATGTGGAAACCTGTGTTACAGTTACCTTATGGGAGGATATCAACATTGCCTGTGTTGAGGCTTTCGCTCAAAATATTAAAGGGATTAGGCAGCGTCAGTATGAGGTGGAAAGGGCAAACTAGGAGCAGCACCAAAGGGCCAGGCCCACTGATTTACAAATTGAATTTTTGGACGGACCCAGGCCGCGACTATCAGGTAGGCCACTCAAACCTCCACCCAGCAGCAGTAGAGTGGTAGATCATGTCATTGTGGACAGTCAAGTTCCAGCAAGATTTCGCGAGCATTAGGTTCCCAGTAGCAAAGGGGATCGATCAGAGCAGGCCCACTGTACCACGTTGTACCATTTGCAGTTGACAATATTTTAGGAGGTGGAAATATGGCTCCACTACTTGTTATACTTGAAGACAGGAGGGACATATGATGAGGGATTTTCCGACTAGAGATCAGGGTGATCGAGACCAGTAGAACAGGTCTATAGTGGGATCACATACTCCAGCACCTTCGGTAGGGCGCAGACCATCAGCTCTGACCGGTAGAGGCTGAGGTAGATCAGGGGCATCTAGTTCTAGCAGTGGTCTAGGTTGCACTTATGCTTTCCTGGGGCATCATAAGTCATAATCATCACCAGATGTTGTGACAAGTATGCTGGATGTTTCGTCTCACTCCATTTATTCTTTGATAGACCCAGGATTCACTTTTTCCTATGTTACTCTATTAGTGGCTTGGGAGTTTGGTATAACACCAGAATTTCTTTAGAGACCATTCTCGGTGTCTACACACGTCGGTGACTCTATGGTTGCTAAGATAATTTACGAAGGTTGTACAGTAGAGACTGTCGGTCTCCAGACCTTAGCTAATTTAGTGGAGCTAGAAATGATTAATTTTGACATAATTATTTGTATGGATTGGCTAGCGCCATATTATGCCAATGTGGAGCGTTGGACCAGGAGCATCCTATTTCGGTTTCCAGGGGTGGTAGTGCGAGAATGGAAAGGCAGTGCATCTATGACAAAAGGTAGGCTCATATCCTATCTTCGGGCGAGAAAGCTGATATCGAAGGGCTGTATTTACGATATTGTTAGGGTTCGGGATATGCAAGCAGAATCTCCAACTCTTCAGTCCATCCTGGTGGTTAGTGAGTTTCCAAATATGTTTCCAGATGATCTTCTAGGTATTCCCCTACAGCATGAAATCAATTTATCTATCGACCTGCCGCTAGTCATGCAACCTATATCCATCCCTCTATTTCGAATGGCTCCTTCTGAGCTGAGGGAATTGAAAGAGAAGTTGAAAGATTTGCAAGATAAGGGCTTTATCAAGCCGAGTGCTTCACCGTGGGGTACGCCAGTTCTATTTGTAAGAAAGAAAGATGGCTCCCTACCAATGTGTATAGATTATCAGTAGTTGAATAAAGTTACTATCAAGAATGAATATCCTCTTGCAAGGATAGATGATTTGTTTGATTAGTTGTAGGGGCGAAATATTTCTCCAAGATCGACTTAATGTCAGGTATCATCAAGTGTGAGTCCAGGAGAAAGATATTACATAGATAGCCTTCAGGACCAGGTATCATCAGTTTGAATTCTTGCTCATGTCCTTCGGATTAACGAATGCCCCAGCAGTGTTTATGGATCTGATGAACAACATCTTCAGACCATATTTAGATCTGTATGTGATAGTGTTAATTGATGACATTTTGGTATATTCCCTCTTACAAGTTGAACATAGAGATCATCTGCGAACGATACTTTAGAACCTCAGAGACCACCAGTTATATGCGAAGTTCTTAAAATGTGAGTTCTAGTTAAATTTCATAGCTTTTTGGACCATATTATATCAGATGCAGGTATCCAAGTTGACTCACAGAAAATCGAGGCAGTAAATACATGTCCTAGACCTATGACTCCAATTGAAGTTTCGCAATTTCCTGGGGTTGGTCGGGTATTATTGCAAGTTCATGGAAGGTTTTTCTATCTTCTCAGCACTGTTGAGAAAGTTGACTTGGATGGCTGCTAAATTTCACTGGACTAAGGCTTGTGAGCATAGTTTTCAGGAGCTTGAAAATAGATTGACATCTACACCAATATTGGCCTTACTGGAAGGTTCAGAGAGCTATGCTATATATTGTGACGCTTCAGGCGTTGGGTAAGGGTGTGTGCTAATGCAACACGGCAAGGTGATTGCCTATGCTTTGAGGAAGCTAAGGAAGCACAAAAAAGAACTACCCCACCAATGATTTAGATTTAGCGGCAGTGGTTCATGCCTTGAAAATATGGAGGCATTACTCGTATGGTGTATATGTGGACATCTTTACTAATCATAAAAGCCTCCAGTATATCTTCACGTAGAAAAAGTTGAATTTGCGGCACCATCATTGGTTGGAGTTGTTGAAATACTATGATGTGAATATCTTATATCACCCGGCAAAATCTAATATTGTAGCCGATGCCCTTAGGCGCTGATCCATAGACAGTTTAGCATATTTGAGGCTAGAAGTGAGAAATGGCTCGAGAGCTGCACCAGTTAGCCAATTTTGTAGTCTGGATAGTGCAATTTCAGAAAATAATGGGGTTGTGATCCAGAATTCAGTAGTGTCATCCCTAGTGGTAGATGTAAAGAAGTGGAAGTACGAGGACCTTAATCTAGTACAGCTCAGAGACAAGGTTTAGTAGGGAGAATTATCATCCTTTGTGTTAGCAGAAGATGGGGTCTTAAGATTCAGAGCTCGACTCTACGATCGAGATGTAGCAGCGCTCCACTGCAGATCATGGCAGAGGTACATTATTCTCGTTACTCTCTTCATCCAGGCTCGATGAAGATGTACCATGATATAAACGAGATATACTAGTGGCCTGGAATGAAGAAAGGTGCAGCTGAATTTGTGGCACAATGTCCTAGTTACCAATAGGTAAAAGCTGAACATCAAAAACCTGGCGGACTGACTCAGGAGATAGCGGTATCTATGTGGAAATGGGACTAGGTGTAAATTCTACTCCATTTGGGTCATTGTCGATAGATTGACGAAGTCACACTATTTCTTGCCAGTCAGGACTACATTTTCAGCCGAAGACTATGCTGAGTTGTATATTAAGGAGATAGTCTGACTACATGGTGTTCCAACATCCATTATTTCTCACCGAGGGGCACAATTCACAGCTAGATTTCGGCAGTCATTTCATAAAGGTTTGGGGACGTAGGTTAATTTGAGAACAACCTTCTATCTCCAGACAGACGGTCAGGCAGAGCACACCATTTAGACACTCAAGAACATTCCATGGGCATGTGTGCTAGACTTTGGAGGGAGTTGGGACGAGCATTTACCCCTTATTGAGTTTGTGTACAATAACATTTATCATTCGGTGATTCAGATGGCGCCTTATGAGGCTTTATATGGGCAGAAATACAGGGTCCCCCATAGGATGGTTGGAAGTAGGGGAGGCAAGGTTTATTGGACTTGATATGATACATCAATCGTAAGAAAAGGTAAAACTTATCAGGGAATGGTTGCTAACAAAATAGAGTCATTAGAAGTCCTGTTGTGATGTGCAACATAGAGACTTGAAGTTCAATATTGATGATTAGGTACTTCTCAAAGTTTCTCCAATGAAGGGCATGCTGAGATTTGGAAAGAAAGGAAAGCTTAGCCTTAGGTTCATTGGCTCGTATCGAATCCTTCGAAGAATAGGCTAAATGGCATATGAGTTAGAACTACCTTCAGGGCTTGAATCCATTTATCCAGTCTTTCATGTGTCAATGCTATGAAAGACCATAAGGGACCCATTCCGGGTTGTTCTAGTTGAGGATGTTCAAGTTACTGAAGAGTTGTCTTACGACGAGACTCTAGTTGCTATAATAGATGGGCAGGTCCGTAGACTTAGAACTAAAGATGTAGCCACTGTTAAAGTTCTATGGAGGAACAGAAATGTAGAAACCTGGGAAGTTGAGGACGACATGAGGTCTAGATATCCTCACTTATTCCAGGCTTGACTCAGGTTATGTAGTTGAGGTGAGATAGTTGTTTACCTATTTTCGTGTTCTTATATTATCAGTATTATGTAGTTCTTCGCTTTTTTGATTTAGAGGTATATTAGATTGTTGCTTGTAGCGTCCTGTGAGATGCTATTTTGGACTTTTCTGCGTTCAGGTTTTCCGATAGTCCATATTACAGAGAAGACTCTGCTGAAATTTTTCCAGCAACAATTAAAGGAATTGAGTCTCTTAAGCTTAAGATTACATTTCTAGACAAATGTTCCTAAGGGTGGATGATGTTACACCCCATAAGTTTCTATCATTTAACAAAACGCGCGTGTACGTATGTTTAGAGTTTTGGAGTATGATGCATACGGGAAAAGAACTAAGGGGTTAAGTATACGAGCACGACAGGATGCTGGGGCCGGAGGCCAGGCGCCTTAGGTGCCGCGCCATGCCACCAAGACGGTGATATGGTCGGCGTGTCACCCCTGGCTTGGCGCTACGGTCGGCGCATCGCGCCACCCCTTCCACTACCTCAATATCTAATAAAGACCTTTGTGAATTGTTTGAATCATTCTAAACATTTTGTTCGATTGAGGAAAGACATCGAGCGGCAATTTCTTCCATTTTTCGTCAAATTTTAACCGTTAAATTTCATCCAAATGAAAGTTCATCTTGCATATCAAGTTCTAAGCCTACAAGAGTGTCCCTGTGGAGTTATTTCTTGATAAGTCACTCAGATTACCAGAACCCCACCAAGTAAAAGTTATCAGAATCACTTCTAATTGACTTCTACATGACTACAAGTGATAGGTAAGCATTTCTACCTTCTAAACTCTCGGGAAATTGTGAGTTTTCGGTCGAATTAAATGGGGTTAAATTATAGTTAATATTATTGAAAGATATCATTGTTTGTCGAGTTCTAGTATTGAAAATAACCTTATTCTCTCAGCATGAAAGCTGCAATTGGGTGGAATTACCATCTACGGATTGGTACTAATCGGATAAATGAGAATCGGAATTCGAGCTATGTTAAGACTAATTTCATCAGCAAGTTAGTCTTGTCGTACAGAAATATGAACTACATCCTTGTAAGAAACATGTTGTGATTGGCCGCTACCTTTAGTTCGTAATGGAAGTTGATTAGTTTGGTTGGGTTTGACCCCACCTAATATAGCCTTCAATCGACCAACCTCAGGGTCACTAGTTGTTTCATTTCCTACGGGGCTATAGATCACTCAGAGGAGCTATATGTTGTCTGACATGACTATATTCAGGCTTATAAGGCCATATTATAGTCCATCCATGAATGGGCTTCTACTTTTATGTTGTATCGGTATAACTGACCCTCCGTCGACCCTTGCGTGCCTAGGGTAAAGTTATAAGAGCCCAACGGGCTCAGACACAGCTATAAGAGCTTAGTGGGCTCAATTGCAGACGCAAAGGCCAGGTAGGTTGGATATAGTTACCCGTTGACTCATATTGACCATGACAAGTGCATATACATTGAAGCGTACTCCCCAGGGCTTATGGAAGACCAAATGGGTTATTCTGTGCTGATTGTAAGTTCATGGATTATGGGGGCCAAGGAAGGTTCTTATTTGTATTACTCACTTGTTAGCTATACTTCAGGTTGTGAGGCTATTCAGGTTATAACTCCTATCATTTCTATGGTTTACTTTCAGTTCCTTTATCAGTTCTATTCAGTCATTTTCATTACTGCCTCACATATTCAGTACATATTGAACTAACGCCCGTCTTTGGGGCGCTGCATACTTGCCTGCAGGTGTAGATAGACGTAGTTGAGGACATTCTTAGCTATCAACCAAAGTTAGCAGTGCAGTCAACTCCTTTTCTCTGGAGTTGATAGTTAGAAAGGTTTGCTATTTTATCTTTTGGGTAGGTCGGAGCTCTGTCCCCACCATTATTCCACTTTTAAAGGCTTTCCGGCTACAGATTCTCAATTGTTGGTTGTTGTTGGTCATGTGAGGCCTAGTTTAGCTAGTTAGTTAGCAGCTTTGTCGGATTTAGTGTGAATATGATCGCCTATTTTCATTCTGCTATAACTAGACAGTGTGGTGGTCTTGTTGGCCCGCATAGATCCCTTAATTGTTATGTTGCTGGGTTACCTGTTTTTCATTTATAGGTGCTGCGTGGACTTGTCGGCCCGAGGTTGTATTTACAGCCGAGATATAGCTGTTTGTTTTATTGATTTTGTGTTGCTGGCAGGCACCAGAGATGCTTATACCTAGCCAGGTCAGCCAAGGTCCCAGTATGGCATTAGATGTCAATCATGCCTTCCATGGTGGGGCATGACAACTCCGCTTCAGAAAAGAACCGAGGCCTTAAGAAATATCGAAGGCTGGGTGAGATATGTCAATTTCAAAAAGATTTCAAACAAATATCAATGATCATACTCACCTTTGACCAACAACTTGACAAACTTAAATGAAATTAAACTAAAACTAAAAATCTCAACTACTGAAGACAAACAGAGTATCCAACATCCTGAGACATCACAAGTCATCATCATCATACTAGCTTTTACAAACCAAGACCTAACAAAACATAGAGCTAATACTACGGGGAATGAAATTATGCTACGGCCTACTAAAGATATAGCAATTAAGGAACAAACATGAATCTTTCATCCAACCCATACTTCTATAGTGCACTGTCCTAGTGTACACACAATCATATCAAAAGGTATGGAAAAAAGAAACTTCCTTGACCCCTAGCATCATCATTAGGATTGTAATCCTGATCCTCATCCTCATCATCATTGCCATCAACCTTCATGGTGCACGGAGTAGCATCCTCATCATCATCATCATCATTATCTAGATCATCAACATCATCAGTCAGCACATTGGCCTCATCATCATCAAGCGGCTCCTCAAATGCAGGCCCTACCCTACACATCTGCGTTTCACTTTGTGTGAGTGGGTATCTATCCTCAAGGGCTTCCATCTCCTCGACTGTGGAAGGTCGGTCTCCTATCCTCAACTACGAGTCAAGAATCCCAAATATATGACCTTGTGAGCTTTTAGCACGAGCTTGACGATTAGCTATAGTGAGGCTTTGAGATGTGGAAGCGATGGTCTCCTTCACTTTTGTAATATCAATTATCTTCCCTGCTAGGTGCCCTATTATAGGTAGGTGAAGATCTGCCTCTTCCTCCTTAATGCCTTCCTCCCACAAATACTGGGTCAAGAGACTCCCACAACAATATTTCCACCTGTAGTTGTCCCGTGGTCTCCTCATATTGTCCGGAAGCACCCCACTATCACGATCCAAACATAAACCCGAATCGTAACACGAGACAAGGAGCCCCGAGAGACCCCAAGTCGACCCATGGCATGAATATTCATCTAACTTCATATCATTTAAAGAGGAAAACTTAACATACGATATAGCAGAATCATAAACATAAGATAGCATAGCATGCTAAGCGGTACGGACAAAATACATAACAGAGGATTACTACATATAGTCTGAAAGCCTCTAACATAACAGATGGGTTGATGGGACAACATCCCCAACTAACCCGGCCAACTTAAATTAAAGAAACATCAATATCTGAATCAAATGGTCCTTGAATAATGAGGACTCACCAACAAGTTTGATGCTAAACTTTGTGACAAGCTAATGACGATGCTGGATCTGAAGATCAGAGCCTGTATCATAAAACGATATAGCGTAGAGTATGCGGTCAGTACGTGAAATGTATTGAGTATGCAAGGTTCGTAAAACAGACATCTAAAAATACATAAAAGCTCATAAATGATCATAAGAGAAGGACAACATTATCATAAATATCATAAGATATCATAAGGCTCAAGGTTTTCAAATCATTCGTAAACCATTCATTATTATAGTCATAAGAAAAACTTTATTAAATCATCACTTGAGTCAATACATAAACATAACAATGCATAAACATGTGGAACAATAGGAGGGCTCATCACAACCGACACCATCATGGTAGAGCCTTACATGATGCCCCAACTATCTCACTCAAGTGGGCAGAGTATCCCCTGGCTTGCCAGGCGAGGGACGTGCATTATTTGATATCACGAAAGAGGGGATACTTATCATTGTAATGTATCATTATACACCTATGGTGGCACGTGGTTATGAGACACCGGCGTAGTCCTTTGAATGTCGGGGCTGCTCGGTGCTAGACACGGCTCCCAAAAACATGAATATTAGGCTCATATATAAATCAATAACATCATTTATTAAGATTCATGGCTAAATAAACATTTATCATTTATTGATCCACATTAAGACATGATTATCCAAGAATCAAAGGCCCTCTAGTTGGCCAACACCATAAATCGATAAATCATGAGATCCTTTTCACAAATCGTAAATCATTCTTGAACATGTAGGCATTGCCCAATAATTTTACATGCTTGACAATACTAAATTCATTCGAAAACATGCTTATAAACATGGGCAACATGAAAACATGTTTTTCATCATTAATAATTTATAATACTTGGACATTCATCATTAACTTTGGCTTTCCTGAACTTTTCATTAATGGGCAATTTGATTTATAAAACTTAAAACATAATATTTAATGAAAAACAACAAAAACTTGCCCATAATTCATAATTCAATAATAATAACTCAATTAGATCAAACTTATTTAGAGAAATCAAATTTTCATGCATTGGGTAAAAACCCTATAGATTTTTGATAGAAATTTTCATAAATTGAAAGAGATTGGGCATGGGTTGTTACACCCCGTAAATTTTAAATAAATAAATATCCTAATGACATGTTGGTTAAGGGATTTAGCAAAAAAATAATAAATAAATAAATAAATTATAAAAGTCAGTTTTCCTCCATTTTTATCAATGAAATCACCAAAAAAATAGAGGGTATATGCAGGAAAGGCAAACCCACGACAATTATATACAATTTCCTTCCAATTACGCGACGAAACGCGGTCTAAACTCCGTTCCGGCTTAGATACAGAGGTATAAAGCTGCAGAGAGCAATCCTACGGAGTTGGTTTCGTGAAATTTGGCCGGCGAAACGTCGTGCTACCGAGGTAAAGTAAATAGAATTGCTTTAAATTAGTACCAATGTGTTCCTAGCGTTGCAGTGAGCATTTATCCCTTCTGGACTATCGAGAAATAACGAGTTTTCGATCGTTTTTCGAAAGGTTGAAGTTGGGATAAATATATATATCAAAAGTGATAATTTCTCCCGGATATTAATGTATTTAGTTCTAATTGATATGTATAGGAATGTAGTTGGAAGAAATAGCAGAAGTACTGATGGAAATCACATCGGTCAGTCGGGTACTCAGAAACCAGGTATGTGAAGTTGTTCTTTGGCAAGTTAGTAAGCTTTAGCTTTGTAAATCCTAGTAAACTCCGTAATTGAAACTCTCGGAGTTGAATGTCGAGAATTTAGTAAGTCTAATAGATTCTGAGTTGTGTTGCCGTAGCGTATTCAGTCCGAAAGTTAGTAAAGCATGCGCCAGAGGGCGAGTTAGCATTCCAGATTCAGTATAGCTTGTTGTATGATTAGCAAGCATGTTGTAGAATAAAAAGACACCGATTTTCAGAATAAAGGCTAACAAAGTAAAATCAGATAGATGGACAGTTTGTGGCTACAGATTAGCCATTCAGACAGATAGTATCCCGGCTACAGATTAGCCAAACAGTTAAATAAAGATTTCAGAATCAGTATAATCAGTAAAGAATCAGTTTAGTACAGAAACAGATCAGAATAAGAAATCAGATTTCAGATAGTCCTTTTCAGTTATACATGCTTGCTATTTATATGTGCTATTTGTTTGTTGAGACTTGTTGTGGCATGAGGGCACCTTATTGAGCGTCCTCGCCGCCCCTGGGTTGGTAATCGTGTCGCCCACTGAGCGGGTGGGTTATACGTCACTCCGAGGAGTGGAATGTTGTCCCCAGCTTGGACGAAGATGGGATGAAGCTTTTCCCATAGCAGTCTAATCAGCATTACAGGTGCAGCTCCGGTTTCAAATAGCCCTGTTGAGTTTTGTGTCCAGGGAACCAGACCCTATCTGTTACTGTCTGTACATTCAGTTATTATAGGTGTAGCTTCGGTTCCAGATAGCCCTGTTGAGTTTTATGTCCAGGTATCCAGACCCTATCTGTTACTGTCTACACAGGAGTCCTCCGGACCCAGACACGGTTGCTTATATCGGAGGCCATGGCCCGAGCCGGAGACCCAGGGGGCCGGTAGAGGAGCTCCGAAGTGAGTAGATGAGTGGAGTGACTTACTTTTTGCTGGTTTTGACCCAGGTAGGGGTATATAGATTGTTTGCTTGCTTGGTGCCATCCGGCTTATGGGTGTTGGTATTGGCTCTTGCTTGATACTTGTATATCTATTTATGTATTATATACTAGTTACTAGACAGCAGGCCGTCGCGTTTACAGGTGCGCCTCCGCCTTATCAGTACAGAAAGCATGATTCAGTTACCAGTTCCTTCGTATTCAGTTATCTCCTGCCATACCAATTTGCTAGATATGCTATTTATATTCAGTTGTTTCAGCTATATTATTTCAGTTGCTTTGCATACTCAGTACCAGCGGTACTGACGCCTGGTGGGGCGCTGTATTACTTGCCTGCAGGTACTCATAGACGAGGAGGCGATCCCTCGTGATTCCAACCAGCTACTGAGTATTCAGCTCCCGTCATCCGGAGTCTGATTTCCAGAGGTGTAGCTTTTTTCCTTTTATGTACAGTACGGGTAGGTCGGGGCCCTGTCCCGATCATTTCTATTGTTACTCTTAGAGGCTTGCAGATTGTATATATTATCTCCTTGTGGTCAGTTGAGCCGGTCGTGTGAGGCCGTGCAGTTTGTTATAGCTGTTTAGCATTTCAGTTTATGTTGGCCGTGTGAGGCCTTGGTTTGACAGTAGTGGTGACCTTGCCGGTCACATAGTTTTACAGTAGTCTTGTGTTGAAGTTTCAGATAACTAGACAGCATGGTGGCCTTGTCGGCCCGCATAGGTTCCTTGTTCAAGTATGTTTCTTGTTAGCTGTTATTACAGGTACAGGTGGCTATAGGCCAGTTGGCCGGAGGCTGTGTTTACAGTTGTTATATAGCCCTTTGTTTCCAGAAATCTGAGTTAGAGCTAGCCAGGCGCCACCGGTGCTTAGGCTCACCAGTTAGCAGTCCAGGTCCTACTAGGGCACCAGGTGCCAGTCATACCCCCCAAGGCGGGGTGTGACATGGGTGTGAAAGGGTTCACCCATTCATAACCTTACATACCTGGGGAAAATCAATTCTCACCACTCTTTGAAAGCCCAAAGGAAATTAATGAAGAAGACCTTCAAGACAAGCTTGATCACCTCCTCAATCCTTTAACTTTGCATGCATGAGAATTAATAGGCCTAGGGTGAGTTTTACCCTCATTAAACACTGATTTTGAAGCCTTAAACGACATAGTTTAGGACTTTAGAGAGTAAGAATGATGAAAATGCCCTTAATGAAAAACCCTGAAAAATCTGCCCTGGAGAACTAACGGACGGACTAACGGATCATTGGAGGATAACACGACTCGTGTTATCTATCCGTCATCTACACTATCAAAACTGCTAATCTCATATTCCACCCCACGACTCGACAGGATGAGTCATCCTTTCAAACAACGGGTAGTTACATCGTCCGTTGTTTCCTCCTTTAGGTCCTGCACTAATCCTTCCAACGAGCCTCACCACGACTCATTACATCCTTCAATGAGTCGTGGTTGCCTTTCATTATATAGGTTTGAAATATATTGCTATCCCATCCCACGACTGGTGACCACGACCCGTTACTTCTCATGATGCGTCATGAGATGACCTGTTATTTCCCCTAAAGCTGATATCCATTTCAAACCACAACTCATAGAAATGACTTGTTGTATCACACAACGTGTCGTTACTTCACCCATTGGTACCCACTGAGACCACACAACAACTTCCCATGACTGCTTCCAATGGGTCGTTGGTTGGACCAACGATCCGTTAGGTCGTCCGTTCTCTTGGATTTTTTTCCCATTTTCATCCAACTTCCACTTTTTAATCTCGGTTCTAGTCTTAGGCACTTCTAGGGTATTACAATATCTCCCCCTTGGGAACACTCATCCTCGAATGTTGGAAACATAAAGATAACAGAGACATGCAATCACTACACTCAAATTCTTATCATTCAAATTGAAAACTGATGGACTGACTATCCCTGATTCAAACTACATAACTGGACTAAATTCATGAATCACATACACATCCATATTCACAAAAGAAACTCGAACACACGAACTGAACATGAAAACTGAATAGAGTTTTAGGGAAAAAATTGATAGCTCAAGTTGGAACGGAGCCGGTAAAGAATAAATTTGGGTATCTAGCCATCATATCTGCTTCGGCTCCCACGTAGCTCCCTCAACATGCTGGTTCCTCTTTAACACTTTAACAGAAGCTACTTCCTTTTTCCTTAGCATTAGAACCTAACGATCCAATATTTCCACTGGAACCTCCTCATAGCTAAGGCTATCTTTTACACCAACACTGTCCACTGGGACAACTAGAGCTGGATCACTCAAACACTTCTTTAATAGCGATACATGAAATACATGAGGCACGGAAGATAACTCTGAGGGCAACTCGAATTCATATGCCACCTAGCCAACTCTTCTCACAATCCGGTAGGGGCAAACATAGCGGGCACTAAGTTTTCCTTTCTTTCCAAACCGCATCACCCCTTTCATGGAAGATAGCTTTAGAAACACCCAATCATCAACTTCAAATTCTAATTCCCTCTTTTTCCAGTCGTCTTAGCACTTTGGCGACTCTGAGCAGTTTTCAACCTGTCCCTGATCAACTGAACCTTCTCCGTAGCCTCATGCACCGAATTTGGACCTATCATCGCCGCTTCACCAACTTCGAACAAACCAATGGGCGACGTGCATCTCCGGCCATAGAGAGCCTCGAACGGTGCCATATGGATGCTGGAATTATAGGTGTTATTGTAGGAAAACTTGATATAGGGCAAATCATCCCAACCACCATTGAAGTCAATCACGTATGCCCTCAATATGTCCTCGAGGGTTTGAATTGTCCACTCCACTTGACCATCTGTTTGCAGGTGGAATGCTGTGTTGAGTTTAACCTGTGTACCAAGTCCTTTTTCAAATGACCTCAAAGAGGTAAATTTGGTACTGATGTGTTGTGGATTTACAACTGTTTCAACACTCAAAACTAAAGAAAATAGCATGGACTTAGGTATGTTTATATGGATATGAGGTACTTTTCTTTTATTTTCAAGTAAACTTAGGTGTTGGAATAGATTGTGCAAAAGAAGCTTAAAAGAGAAGAAAATGATCCAAGATGAAAGTCTCAGTACGAGTTGTACATTGATGGTATGAATCTTACTAAGACTCATGAAAATATTCAAAAGGATGACCTAAGAAAGAGCAATCCACGACTCACAGTACGAGCCGTATGATCATGGTACGAGCCATAATTTCAAGTCATGGAAAGATTTAGAGAAATTTCACAAAGGCTGACTCTAGGTACGGAAAACTATAGTACGAGTCGTGAAGGCAAGCTATGAGTCGTACAAAGAGACTCGTGAAAAACATCAGAAAAATTCAGTCTTCAGATTCAAACCTCGAGTGCTCAGTATGACTCATAGGAAGTTGGTACAAGTCGTACCAAGGACAAACTAGCCGGATTTCATCAAGACAAAGGCCTATCAATAGAAGGTACGACCAGTACAAGCCTGCTACAGGTCGTACCTCTGGTCGTGGCTCGAGCGGCAGCACATATGGAAGTTTACCATGTTAGCCTAGGAAAAGGATTTTTATGTCTGTATAAATACGTTTTATGTTTTATTTTCATGAGAGAGTCGTCTAGACTAATTAGGAGTGATTAGAATTGATTAGAAACAAAATTAAAGAGATATAAACGTGAGAATTGAGTTGTTCAACTTGTGATCAACCTCTTTTTGATCTTCATATTGTTCTTGAGGATTTTGTTGATTAATTCAAGGAAGTTTTTCTCTCAATAATAATTGCAAGTATTGATTCATGTATTTAATTAAGCAAACAAATCACAACCTTGCAACTATGAGAGGCTAAAACCTTCATAGGTAGGGTTGTGGGAACCATGGTGGATTAACAAACTAGGGTTAGCACAAAGTGATTCAAAATAAATGCAAAACACTTGTATTTTATTCTCTTCACAGTTTAATGTTTCTTAACGGTGTACAACGTTAGGACTTACCTGAATTCTTTACTTGCATGAGCCTAGAGAGGTAGAGATTAGGAAAAGAGAATTACAACAAAGCCTTGATCTTGATGATCATTGTACTAACTTGACCTGTGGTCGTAGGATAGTTATATTTGGGACAAATTGATAATGGTGAGTTTGCAATAGCTCATGAGACCTGACCCGGTGATTGAGTATAGTCATCCAATAGGGACAAACTAATCATTTGGATGAACCCTAGTTATTAGTCCTACAAGAAAAGCATTATAATTGATCACTTGTGTATAACCGAAGCAGTTATGAACCCATGGGGAACACAAACCCTAGTTAGTTTTAATTCTTGATTTTACAACACAATTCTAATCATTTTTTTAGTTATTATTCCCTTTAAACCCCTACTTTGGAGTAACTACCTAACAAAGTTCACTTACCGGCAGTAGTCTAGTTCTTCCATATTCCTTATGGGATCGGACCCCAACTTTTAGTTGGGTTCTTTATTGACAATATCCGCTTCATGCTTCCATAGGAGGTATGGTTTGAGAGTTATCAAAAAGTGGCGTCGTTTCTGGGGAATGTGGCTAAGCTAGATTATTTGCTTGTATTTGACTTTTTGGTAGTTCTTTCCTTAATTATGTTTTCTTTTTTATTTTGATACCCACAGGTTGTTCTTTGGTGAATGCCAAGCACTCGGAGTAGTGGAGATCCCCTGATTCCGTTGAACCTAGAAATTGAATGAACACCACACAAAATGAAAAACTAGGAACAAAGAGATGCCCGCATAGCTGAAGAAGCTCGGTAGCTGAACTAGCTCAGCAAGTTGCACTTCAGGATACGAAAGATGTAAGAGAAGAGGTACTGAATGCTGGTCGACATGGGAGGGGAAATAGAGGTTACATACATGCCCCTCAGTTCTTCAATGATGAAGAACCAGGCATTGATGAAGTTGGGTATACTGGAGCAATTGTGTCACCACCACTGCCCGCTGGGGCCAAGTTCGATATCACGAGGACCATGATTAAAATGCTAAATATGAAAGGGGTGTTTAGTGGTCATGCAACGGATGACGCCAACCTGCACTTGATGAACTTCGTTGGAATATGCAAGGTGTATAGGTTTCCCGGAGTTAGCCAGGAGGCGATACGGCTCAAACTTTCCCCTTCTCTCTATCAGGGGAAGACACTTTATGGTTATTGCAGTTTCCCAAAGACTCCATAACAAACTGGACGGAGCTCAAATAGGCCTTCTTAGAGAGATTCTTTCCCCCCTCCAAAATGTTGCAGCTAAAAGACGAGATCTACAACTTCCGACAAATTAAGACAGAGGCACTTCATGAAACCTGGTTAAGGTTCAAAAAGAAGTTGACAAAGTGCCTTAACCACAAGATCAAAGATAAAAAGTTTTTTGGAAATTTTTTACAAGTCCTTGAATAATAGCACAAAAGTTGTAGCGGACACGGTGGTAGGGGGAGCATTGATGAGTCACACTTGGGAGCAAGTTGCTACTATCCTTTGCAGGGTGACTAAGACGAACAGGGCATGGCATACAAGGGAGGCCGATGCAGCGGTCGGTACATATGCTGTTTGTTTGACTGCAGACCAATGAAGGAAAGAAGAAATATGCGACAAGGAGTTGGCTCATATGCACACATCATTGGACTTGCTGATAAAGAATATTATGGGAGTTGGAGCCAAAAAGGTAAACGCAGTGGGAACTCAAGGAATGGAGCAGAGTCGATCACTCTGATTCTATAGAAGAGGCAAACTTCCTGGATAGACAAGTGGTGGGTTTCCGAGCCAACGCCCAAGCATCTGGACAAAACAAATGGCGCCAAGGTTCTGGAAACCAAGGTCAGAACCAATATACATAACAACTAAAACATAACTGGTTCAGAGACAGGAGCCAAGGTCGTGAGCGCGAAGGTGAATGGAGAAGAAACGATGGATACCGCAATGACCGGGCTGTAATTTATGTGCCTCCCAATGCACGAGCGGGGGAGGCTGGGCAATCAAAGATCGAGTGAATGATGGCTTAGAGGTTGAAGAAAGTGAGTTCCGTGGATGAGCAATTAAAGGAAATCTGAAGTGAATTATCGAGTATGGGTTTGAAAGTGGAGTCTCACGCTACAACCATCAAGCAGATCGAGCATCAACTTGGGCAACTGTCAGCATGAATGAACCCTAGACAAGAGGGTGCACTACCTAGCAACACCATCCAAACCAAAATAACGATGGCCATTGCATGGCGGTGATGACTAGGAGTGGTAATACCACAGTTGACCTCCCTTTTATGGTTGTAGTTGAAAGGATGAAAGAAAGCATAATGGAGGAGAATGAGACAAGTGTTGAGACATAGGGCTTTGAGCATGCTGAGGCCCTAAGAGGTGAAGAAGAACCTGACATTAACCAAGGAGCAACATAAATCTACAAAGCTATCCCGCAACCACCGCCACCATTCCCTCAAAGGATGAAGAAAAAGACGGAAAACGATAAGTTCTTGAAATTCCTTTCAATTCTTAAACAGTCATCTGTGAACATGCCATTGGTTGAGGCATTGGAACAAATGCCGTGATATGCAAAGTTTATAAAGGACTTGGTGACTAAGAAGAGATCTGTGAGCTATGAGCTGGTTGACAATGTAGATCACTGTAGTGCCATAGCTACAAGAGTACTGGCTCAAAACAAGGAATACCCAGGTGCTTTCACTATATCATGCACAATTGGTAATGTCGAGTTTGTAAGTGCACTTTGCGATTTGGGAGAAAGCAACAATTTAATTCCCCTGGCAGTGTTCAAGAAATTAGGCTTGGGAGTCCCTATACCGACCACCATGCAGCTACTTATGGTAGAAAGAACTTTTAAAAAGCCAGTGGGGATCCTATTCAATGTGCTTGTCAATGTAGACAAATTTATATTCCTAGTAGACTTCTTGATTTTGGATTGCGAGGTTGATTATGAGGTGCCCATCATTATGGGGAGACCATTCCTTGCAATCAGTAGGGCCCTAGTAGATGTGGAGGCTAGCCTACTGAGGTTTAGACTAAACAAAGAGGAGGTCACTTTCAACATCTACCGGACAATGCAACAATCCAAGGAATTCAGCATAGTCTCAGCACTAGAGGATGGATATGAGTCACTTGATGAATTTTAAGTAATCAAGAGACATGTGTCATGCTGCAACGTTAAATCAGGCGCTTCTTGGGAGGCAACCCAACTGATGTCTTGGTGAAGTCTGAGTAACCGGTCACCTGCATCGTGCCACGATGTTAAATCAAGAGCTTCTTGGAAGGCAACACAAGTTATTGAACTAATGTGTGCTTAATGTGCAGGGAAAACAAAAATTAGAGGCAAAAAAACTGCTAAAAAATTAGTTGTTATGGCTCTCAGTACGACTCATGAAAGCCTTGTACGAGTCGTAGCAGGAGGCATGGTGAGGTTCAGAAAAGAAATTCAAAACAATGACCTATGCGTCATCATACAAACCATACCTACATGGTATGAGTCATAGGATGTAATAGTAGGTCCCCAGGTATGTTCTTAATTTTCTAAAGCATGGGTCCAGGGGCGAGCCGTGGGTAGTTCCTACGACTCGTGGTACGAGTCGTGACATGTCAAAATCATCAATATTACCCGATTCGGCCTAGATTCTTTTAAATCTTCCCTTCACATATTTAAATTCCATACCTAATCGACCCTTCTCCCATGCAAACAACACATAACCCATGACCTACACTCGCCCTCCCCACACACCCGTGAGTCTAAAGCTAAGAAGAATCGAGCAATTTCTTGCTCAACCCAAGTTCCTCTCAACCTACAGTTGTGATTGTAAGTCGAAGAAAGAATCATCAAGTAAGTAAAAAGCTTTGAATATCAAAAATATTAACTTTCCTGAAGTCATGGCTGCAAAGCCCCTGTAAATCGCTGGTTGTTGAAGTTCTTTTTTATTATATGATGCTCAGCGGAATTATTGAACTGTGTATGAACTGGGAAAACATTGAAATTTTATTGAAACACACCTATAAGGTGAAAAATCTAAATTTGAGTAGTGGGTAGTGAGTAGAAAGGGGAGGAATGAGTATGGGTTAAATTGATTGAATAATATGCCTAGACCTGGGGGAAATCTGAGTACCCAAATTGTGAACAAATAGAATCCCTACAAAACTGAATAAAACAGAACAAGTTAAGAACGAGGTATGAACCACAGTATGGATCGTGGTTTGCCACCACGAGTCATATTGTGTGTTCGTACTTAATATCTAAGCAGGGCTAAGCTAGATAAGGCAGACGAGTCCTTCCTACGACTCGTGGAATCGACCTATGGGTTGTACCATGAGTCCTAGAAAAATACAGAGGAACAATAAAGTTGGGGCTTCATCAGACAACTCAAGGTATCGGTCGTACCTCAAGGTACTAGTCGTACCTGTGAGCTAGTAATCACACAGAGTTTCTGGGTCTTCATACGAGTCGTACCTTGAGGGTAAGACCCATACTGTCAACCCATGATAAGAATATGACACTTTTCTTTTCTTGATTTTTTTCCTCAAATATGGAATTCTAACTTTCTTCTCTATAGGTACAATGACACAGAAGCGAAAGGCATCCAAAGAAACAGCTGAAGAACATTAATTGATGAAACATCTTAGTCCAAGGCTGGGCAAGAAGGAAACTTCCCTAGTGGTTCGATTGAGGATTACCAGAAAGACACTTCAGAAATAGATGGAACTAGAACCACTAGGGCGAAAGTAAGAGTACAAGTTGAAGATGCCACTGCCACATCTACCTAAGCTCCCCATTTTAAGGAGAGAGCTAGAGGAGATAATCACGAGTGGGGAAATGACTCAAATGATGAAGAAGGGTCTGAGGAGACCCAATCAGGTGATGTAAGTGGCAGTGATGAATCAGAGGAGGAGGCCCTAGATGCGGCACAAGAACAAACCCCACCTAGAGAGAACCACACAGTTCGGTGGAGAGTGTCGAGAGCTAGAGAGATTTATGAGTAGGACATTTCTCTAACCACCAATATCAAGCCAAGGCAGAGCATCCAGGAAGAGCCACAGATCCTCACAAACTCACTGAATGATGTTGACGAGATGAAGTGGATATTCAGTTTCTATGGTTTCGAGTGGACGGCCAAGACTCCAGCGCAGTATACAACAGAATTGGTCTGGGTGTTCTACGCCAATTTTTTGCCCACCATGGATCTAAAGGCGAAGGAGGGGAAGAAAATAAAAGACCATCCTCGTCTTGATAGTGTTGTGGTTTGGGGTCGAGACGTTGACATATCTGAGCAGACCATCACATAAATCCTGTATGGACCACAGTTCCTGCCTACACGGATGATGCCAAAATATGAGTACAGGGTGGAGGCAGTGAAGCAGATCAAGTAGCTGGGCTTGGAAGAAAGACAGAGGCAGTTGAAATGGATGGCAGAGGTGATTGTTGAGGACAAGGAGGGAGTTAAATGGGTTGCTGGAGGAAATTAGGTTACAAAGAGTTTGTTGAATTTTATTGCTAAGGCCTGTTGCACACTAGTACGCCACAGACTACGACCCACAGTCAATGACAACACCCTTAGTGCTGACAAGGTAGCTTAGTGGCATGCCTCATGTGTCTCTATCAAATCAACATCCCGAGGATCATTGAATATGAGATATGAGATCGGGCAGTGGGAGTAAGCACTACCATCCTATTCCCGAGTCTTGCCTTCAGGCTATGTACAGAGGTCGGGGTGCCAGTACGGCGGGGTGAGGAGCAGCTGATCAGAGGCTAGAGGATTGCAGACATAGGCCTTATCTTGGATGAGATGAACCTGGTAAGCAGCGCTAGGATTCCCACCACGATTCCAGCAGTCCATCCTGCAGGGGATGCACAGGTGAATGTCCTCATTACACAGGAACTTAGCGAGACACCGGCTACATATGTTGGTCATTTAGAGGCAGCTCCTAGCACATCTGCCATACCACCACCTAGCTTGCAGACTCAGACCCCAACAGGGCATGTTTTCGTGCCACAGGACTTCCTCTAGACCCTGGACAAACGGTTGACCATGGCAGAGCGAAAGATTCAGGCCATGATGGAAAATGTAAAGCCATGGGTCAAGGAGGAACTAGATGCAGCAGCTTAGGCTCTACATGCTCGCCTAGATGGATTTGAGAGTCAAGTCAATGTGCGGATAGTGGAGCAGACAGACACTAGTAGTCTCCGTGAGGAGTTGGGGGCTCTTCGGAGCCAAGTAGTCGAGTTGTCGTCACAACAACAGACTGTTACAGTGGCTCCCACTCTTCCAGACTTAGATGCAGAGATTTTTTAGGAGATTGACTTGGCAGCTTATTGTAAGCCAACGGTAGTTGCTAGAGATAAGGGAAATAAAAGAGCTGCGGAGGATGTTGTAGAATAGAGTTTGAGGAAAAAGAAGAAAAAGGAGAGGAAAGAACGCAAGCGGGCCAGAGCAGAGAGCTTGTAGACTCTTGACGCACATATTTTAGAGTTGCAGGAGCAAGCTAGAGGAGCAGGAAGCTCCACCATGACTCATCCCAGTCTTGTCAGTGGCCATGACCCTTCGGGTGAGCCACATTCAGTCCAGATTGACACCGAGGCAGTTGAAGCGGCCAAAACTACTGAGGGGTTAACCACTCCCCCTATGGATACTTCATGGAGTGCGCGGTCCACTGCTAGCACCACAATTACAGCTGAGGTACCTCCTCTACAGGATGATTGGAGCGCCTAGAGCGCCATAGGTATGTTCCCTTTCCTATGATCTTATAGTTCATGCTTCGAGGATGAAGCTTAATTTTCAAAAAGAGGAGGGGCTGTACCTGTGATTTTTGGGATTTTTTATATGTCCGAGGGTTTTATTGCCGTGTTTTTTTCCCTCTGGCATGTTATGTAGTCGAACCGACATATTTAGGATTTTTATTTTTATTTTTGTTATTTTTTTTAATTAGGAAATTACTTAGGAGTACTCAGCCAATGAAAATGCACTAGTTTTGATTTTTTTGAAAAAAATTGATCCTATTAAATTTTTTTGATGCATTAGCTATGTATTTGTGACTCCATGCATGATTTCTGTGGATCTTTTGATGTCATTTAGTTTATTACCATGAGGAGTCTTGTCAAGCCATGTGTGAACTAGACAGGTTAGGTGAATATAAGTCATGTTCCATGAGTGAGTGAGGTATGTTACTTAGCTCAGTATTGTGTTGAAGATCTAGAACTTTCCTGGTTGGTCTGTGCATAGGCTAAGGATAGTTGGTTAGGATATGATCGTAGGCCATTTTTGTTAAAGCTCACTTTTAGCCTAAATAACCCTACAAAAATCATATGATTCCCTTGATCCCAATTTTGAGCCTTTAATATACCCTTTTTTTGATTTACCAATTAACTATACCCATTTCTTTATAATGAACCTGTTTTGTCCCTGGTCCTTCCTTGGATATTGTGAACCTCAACATAGGCAAAATGCTTAAGTTGAGGGTGGATAAAGTAGGGGTGTATAAAGGTGGGAACAAGAAAAAGGAAAAGAAAAGAGAAAAAGGTGAAAAATGAGGCGTGGTGGAAGGAAAAAAAGAGATAAAAAAGCTGAAAATATTGAAAAAAAGAAAATTTAACAAAATACTTGAGAAAAGTTGAAAATACACCACACCCATGCAAAAGAACATAATAGGAGTGAAAAGGGAAGAAGAGCAATGAAAGGAATAAAGGGTGAAATAGGTGAAGAGTAGAGCCAGTGTATGTAGTGCCAAGGAAGGGATAGTCACTTAAAAAGATCTCATCTTTATCATGTCCAGCCCTAAGCCTACATTACAAGCCATATCAAGTCCTATAGTGATGCTAATTTGACCATCCGACAAGCCGAAGCAGAGAAAATAAGAGCAATCCTATGGTATCTGATACATAATACTTGTAACTTCTTTTTGAGAGTGAGCGCCTTACTTGTTTAGTCCCATGAAATGTTTTACACTATATACATATGAGTGGGGACTTCATTTGTTTTGACGGTACATGGATTATCTTTAATTTTACCTTTGGTCCGTGTGAAAAACATTGGTGATGACTTGATTTCCTGTTGATAGCTACATGACATGTCTTGATCCCTTTTATTTATGTTTTGAGGTTGGTTGTTATACATTAGCTGATGTTGGTTCATGGAAAAGGGTCAGAAGTTGTTGTACGTAAAGTGCAAATTTTGTTTAAATGTTCTATAGTATCCTGGGTCTATTTTCTAGTTGAGCGTCGTGTTTTAGTTTTTCTTTTTCTTTGCATGAGAACTTGCAAATGTTTTACGGTACCCCTGTCTGAAATGATTGATAAAGGCACTCCATGCAGTTGAACTAGCTCCCGGATATATAATTTGGCATAATCCTCCATCGAATCCGTGGTTTTTACCGGTAGAAAATGTGCAGCCTTGGTCAACCTGTCTACCCCAACCCCAATGGAGTCATATTGTTGATGAGTACGAGGAAGACTTGTGATGAAATCCATATTAGTTTATTCCCACTTCCTAGTGGGAATACTGATTTCCTAAAGCAAACCTTCCGGCCTCTGGTGCTCGACCTTTACCTGCAGACAATTTGGACACTTAGCTACGAGTTTTGCAATATCGTTCTTCATGCCATTCCACCAATAGATTTCTCGTATTCACGGTACATCTTGGTGGCACTCGGATGGATAGAATACCTGGATCCATGAGCCTTATGCAACATTCGGCTCCTTAAATCATCAACATCCGAAACACATAGGCCACCCTGGTACCGAAGCACACCAACTCCCCCTTTGGAGAAGACCTCCACCTTCTGTTGCTTAATGTCTTCTTTTAATTTTACGAAAATCAGGTCCTCATCTTGTCTAGCTTTCACATCAGTCACCAAGGACAATTGTGACCCATTATATACAACAACACCGCCGCCGATCGAGTCAACTAACCTATCTCCCTACCTTGCAAGTCGATGTACATCTTTCGCCAGCTCCTTCTTCCCCTCATAAACATGGGACACACTCTCCATAGAGAGTCTATTAAGTGTGTCCGCTACTACATTGTCCTTACCTGGATGGTAAAGGACACTCATCGTAGTCCTTGAGTAGTTCCAACCACCTGCTTTGTGGAACATTAAGGTCTTACTGGATAAACACATATTGCAAACTCTTATGGTCCATGAGCACATCCACGTGGACCTGGTACAAGTAGTGTTGCCATATCTTCAAGGAGAATACCACCGCAGCCAACTCAAGATCATAGGTCGGGTAATTTTTCTCATGAACTTTCAACTGTCTAGAGGCATATGCTATAACTCTTCCGTGCTGCATCAACACACACCCAAGTCTGATCCCTGAAACATCATAATACACCACGAACCTATCAGTACCCTCGGGTAGGGTCAACACCGCTGCTAAGGTAAGTCGAGTCTTCAACTCTTGGAAGCTCTTCTCTCAAGCGTCTGACCATTGGAATTTCACCTTCTTTTAGGTCAACTTGGTCAAAGGTCCTGCAACCAATGAGAAACCTTCAACAAATCTCCGATAATAGCCAGCTAAACCTAAGAGGCTCCAAATATCTGAAGGATTCACTAATCTAGGCCAATTCTTTACCGGTTCTATCTAGTGAGAATCCACCTTTATATCCTCACTTGTTACCACATGGCCCAAAAATGCTATGGAGTTCAACAAAGCTCGCAGGTGCTGAATTTGGCATACAGTTGGCGATCCTTAAGGGTCTGAAGAACTATTCTAAAATGAGCGGCATGTTCCTCCTCGCTCTGAGAGTGTATCAAGAAGTCATCAATAAACACAATCATGAACGTGTGCAGGTATGGCTTGAACATCTTGTTCATCAAGTCCATAAAATCTACAGGAGCATTCGTTAGTCCAAAATACATGACTACAAACTCATAATTACCATACCATGTCCTGAAGGCTGTCTTCGGGATATCGCTCTCCCGAATTCTGAGTTGATGGTGCCCAGATCTGAGTTCTATCTTCGAGAAACATTTGGCACCCTGAAGATGGTAAAATAAATCTTCAATCCTGGGAAAAGGATACCTGTTCTTGACGGTGACTTTAGTCAATTGCCGATAATCAATGCACATCCGAAGGGAACGATCCTTCTTTCAAACAAATAAGACTCGGGCACCCCATGGAGACTTGCTTGTCCTGATGAAACCCTTATCTAACAGGTCCTTCAGCTGCTCCTTCAACTCCTTTAGCTCAGCTGGATCCATTCGTTAAAGAGGGATAGATATAGGCTGTGTGTCGGGAAAAAGGTCAACACCAAAATCAATTTCTCTCTTAGGAAGAACACCTGGAAAATCATTCGGGGATACTTCTAGGAACTTACGCACCACCAGAACTGACTAGATAGTTGGCCTCTCGGACTCAACATCCTTAACCCCAACTAGATGATAATAACAACCATTGGCAATCATCTTCCTGCCCTTAAGATAGGAAATAAAATGACCTACAGGCATGGCTGAACTACTCTTCCACTCTATGATTGACTCACCCAGATATCGGAACTCCACCGCATGGGTTGTACAATTAATAGAAGCATAAAACGCATACAACCAATCCAGTCCAAGAATAATGTCAAAGTCAGTCATGACTAACTCTACAAGGTCTGCGGAGGTGACGTTATGCAATATAGTGACCAGACATCGTCTATACACCCTCCTAGCCACAATCGAATCATCAACAGGTTTAGAAACTAAAAATGGTTCTAACAGAGTCTTGGGACTAACTTCAAAGCTACTAGAAATATAAGGTGTCAGAAAAGACAGGGGAACCGCTGGATCTAACAAAGCATAAGCATCAAGGTGGAACACTCGTAACATACCAGTAACCATATCCAGTGAAGTCTCTTGCTCCTGACGCTAGGCGAGGACACAGAATCTGTTTTCGCACTGTCCGCCACCCCCACTAGTAGATGCTCGTTGCAGAGCTAAACGTGCTGGAGCTGCTGACGACCTAGTAGTTTGTGCACGATCTCTATCATCATCCTGCCTAGAAAATGGACATGCTCGGTGCATGTGGCCATACCTATCACACCCATCGAAAATATCTTAGTTGAGCAAACCTCCCCAGCATGACTCTTGTCGCACTTTCCACAGGCTGGAAGAGTGTGTTCTACCTGCATGCCCCTCTGGTCCCTCGATCCGGAAGCGCTGCTCCTCTAATCACCCTTGGGTCTGGATGGAGCACTAGCTGAAGATGATGCTGGAGCTAGTGACCTCTGCTGAAACTGAGGGCACCAGACCTCTGATGAGTAAACCCAAGGCTATCTGTCTGGGTCCTTTTTGCCTCCCTCTCCCTCGTATGAGCCGCCTCCATCTGCTGGGTATACAACATTATCCGAGGGAAATCCATGTCCTGTTGGAGCATAGTGGTCCTGCAATCTTTGTCGAAATAGCCCGCCACGCCATGAACAAATCGGCTCACCCGCACCCTCTGATCAACCACTAACTCTTGGGCATACTTTGACAAGGGAGTGAAATCAAGAGCATACTCCTGTACCATCCTCCTTCCCTACTTCAGATTCACAAATTCTGCTGCCTTAAACTCCCTCATCTTCCGAGGGAAGAACTGATCTAGAAAAGCCGCATGGAACTCCTCCCAAGTGACTAGGCCTGCTCCGATGGCCCTACTGTCTCTCCATTTCCAAAACCAAATATGTGGAACCCCCTGTCGTGCCCGCAAGTGTACGGGTCGTGCAAGTAATATAGTGGCTCTTTTAGAGAACCGGAATGTCGAACCCACAAGGACTGGACCCATTCCTCTAACTATCCATTTCAAGTGTGAACTTAACTTTCACAAGTGTTGGTTATAGAATTTTTCGAGGGAGATTTAATTAAGTCTAGTTTTGGTCAATGAAATATCCTAAATTTACTCTAGGAGCAACATAGAGTTAAAACCAGTTAATCATGCGATACTACGATTTGCAATGGGTTAAGCATGAAACTATCAATTGTTGTTTCACATAATTAGAATTGCATTTTCATGGTCTTTCAAGCCTCTAAACAAGGCAAACTAGCCTCAGTGCATCATTGTGAGCGAGGATGCTAATTTCTAGTTCGCGGGCAATTAATTATGTTGTGGTTTACAGGGAAACGATTAGGGACTTTCGTGCGTCTAACCATTTAACTCAACTTAGCCTCACAACTACTTCTTCGTGTGGTGATGTGATAATCCTAAGTTGGTCTTTAATAACCCCCGATTATCAACCAAGCAAGGTGTTAGGTATATTTCTATCCTAACACGAATTTATATCGTGAAATACAAACAGGCTCCTTACATTCTCATGTCCCGACCTAGGTAATTCTTTCTCAAGCAATTGCCCAAGCTAACGTATATGTTTTAATGGTGATCAATCATAAAAACAACCAACAATCCAGAATGCAAGACGAAAACAACAATCAATAACTTAATTCCAAAACAATCTCATAAAATCACAATCATAATTCATGGCTTCAACCCTAGAGGAAGGGTTCTTTCCATTCATGTTCATAAAACTACAACTAACTACTACTAAACTAACATACTTACATGAATTTGGTAGAAGAGAAGGGAATTTGCCAAACCCTAGATGAGTTCTCCCACTTCTCCCTTCACCCCTAGGTAGTTTTCCAGAATAAAATCGTGACAAAATGGAATTAGGAGCTAAGGGACCTATTTATAATAAATGAGAAATGTGCACAATTTAGCCTATCGTGGAATGGCTCCGTGTCACGGAGTGTATTGCGGAGCTCTGCCTCCGTGACACGGAGGTAACGCGAAGGCTTTCTGGAAATCACCCAAAATCGACCCTAGTCAGCCTTCTAGCCACATTGGCAGTGTGTCACGCTTCTTGGGCAGCACGATGGCATGCTGCTGGCGTGCAGCTGGCCTGGCGTGACACACTGCCAATGTGGCTAGAAGGCTGACTAGGGTGCCTGGTGCTCCTTAATTGGTGGAGCTTGTTGGTGCCCATTACCGTTGCCACCCTCGTGGCCATCTCCATTTCCATTCCTCCTACCATTTATTCTTCAGGGAGCCATGATTCTTCAATTGTGAATAGCATGAATTAGAAGGATAGAAAGACTTTTCATCATATGACATAGATCATGAAAGAAGGGAACATTTCCTAAATGTCTAATAGCCTTTTCTTCATATGTGTAGCGCGCTTCACACCCATGAAAAATACTCTACTTAACACAAATTTAGGACACCCTAGGAAACTTAAAACCTATTGATCTGATACAAAGTTTTTCATGACCCGAACATAAATTCGGACCGCAACACGGGACAAGGAGCTCCGAGAGACTCCAGTTGGACCCATGGCATGAACATTCATCTAAATTCATATCATTTAAAGTAGAAAACTTAACATACGATGTAGCAGAAACATAAACATAACGTAGCATAGCATCATAAGTGGTACATACAAAATACATAACAGCAGAGTGCTACATATAGTCTGAAAGCCTCTAACATAATAGATGGGTTGATGGGACAACATCCCCAACTAACCCGGGCAATTGAAACTAAAGAAACATCAATATCTAAATCAAATGGTCCTCGGAGAGGACTCACAAACAAGCTAGATGCTAAACTCTGTGACAAGCTAATGACGATGCTGGATCTGAAGATCGGAGCCTGTATCATGAAATGATACACGTAGAGTATGCGGTCAGTATGTGAAATGTACCGATTATGCAAGGTAAGTAAAACAAACATTTAAAAATACATAAAAGCTCATAAATGATCATAAGAGAAGGAAAACATGCTCGTATCATAAATATCATAAGATATCATAAGGCTCAAGGTTTTCAGATCATTCCTAAATCATTCATTATCATATTCGTAAGAGAAACTTTATTAAATCATCACTTGAGCCATTACATAAACATAACAATGCATAAATATGTAGAATAATGGGAGGATTCATCACAACCGACACCATCATGGTAGAGCCTTACATGCTGCCCTAACTATCTCACTCAAGTGGGCAAAGTCGCCCCTGGCTTGCCAGGCGAGGGACGTGCATTATGTGATATCACGAAAGAAGGGATCATTATCATTTTAATGTATCATTATAAACCCACGGTAGCACGTGTTTATGAGACACTGCCATAGTCCTTTAAACGTCGGGCTACATGGTGCTAAACACGGCTCCTAAAAACATACACATTAGGCTCATATGTAAATCAATAACATCATTCATTAATATTCATGGATAAATAAACATTTATCATTCATTGATCCCTATTAAAACATGATTAACCAAGAATCAAAAGCCTTTTAGTCAGCCAACACAATAAATCGATAATTCATGAGATCCATTTCATAAATCGTAAATTATTCTTGAACATGTGGGCATTTCCCAATACTTTAATATGCTTGGAAATACTCAATTCATTCGAAAACATGCTTATAAACATAGGTAACTTGAAAGCATGGTTTCCATCATCAATAATTCATAATACTTAAACATTCATCATAAACTTTAACTTTCATGAACTTTTCATAAATGGGAAATTTGATTTATAAAACTTTAAACATGATTTTTAATGAAAAACAATATAAAACTTGCCCATAATTCCTAATTCAATAATAATAACTCAATTAGATCAAACCCATGTAGAGAAATCGAAATTTAATGCATTTCGTAAAACCGCATAGATTTTAGATAGGAATTTTCATAAATTGAAATAGATTGGGAATGGGTGCGAACGTATTCACCCATTCATAACCTTACATACCTGGGGAAAATCAATTCTCACCACTCCTTGAAAGCCCAAAGGAAATTAATGAATAAAACCTTGAAGACAAGCTTGATCACCTTCAGAATTCTTCAACTTTGCATGCATGGCAATGAATAGGCCTAGGGTGGATTTTAACATCATTAAACACTAATTTTTGAGCGTTAAAAAATGTAGTTTAGGACCTTAAAGTGTAGGAATGATGAAAATTCCCTTAATGGAAAACCTTGAAAAATCTTCCGTGGCGAGCTAACGGATGGGCTAACGGATCGTTGGAGGATACAACGACTCGTGGTATCCATCCGACATCTACACAGTCAAAACTCCTGATCTCATATTCGACCCCACGACTTGACAGGACGAGTCTTCTTTTTATATAATGGGTCATTACATTGTCCGTTGTTTCCTCCTTAAGGTCCTGCACAGATCCTTCCAACGAGCCTCACCACGACTTGTTACATCCTTCGACGAGTCGTGGTTGGCTTCCATGACATAGACTTGAAATACATTGCTATCCCATCCCACAACTGGTGACCACGGCTCGTTACTTCTCATGACGGGTCATGGGATGCCCCGTTATATCCCGTAAAGCTGATACTAGTTCTCACCATGACTTATAGCAACAACTCGTTGTATCACACAACCGGTCGTTACTTCACCTGTTTGTACCCACAGAGATCAGACCATAACATTCCATGACTGCTTCCCATTGGTTGATTGTTGGACCAACGATCCATTTGGTTGTCCATTCTATGGGATTTTTTTCCCAATTTCAGCCAACTTCCATTTTTTAATCCCGGATCTAATATTAGGAACGTCTGGGGTATTACACGCACTAAAGTTAATTGGTACCTCCTTCATAAGAATGTACACAAGCACCACCCGCTCTCTAGTGATTTCTGTCATGTGAGTCCCCAGGAGAAACATAGAAAAAACTATCTTTGCCTAAACTTTCGCCTCCCTTTTTAAGTAGGAGAACGCAAATATGGAGTGAATGCCTTGGTGGTCCCATGCCCAATTAGCGAATGACTGCTCACCATAGAGAGGGTGATAGATGTCAAAGTAAGGAGGCCTCTTAAGTAAGATAAAGTACTCTGAAGGGTCTACTGCAGGAGTTCCAAGAAAAGCATTGAACTTCTTGTAACGGAATCGCACGACCTAACCCCTTATATTCAATTTGGTGCTCTCTCAAAATGAGTTCCCAGTTTGTGTAGAACTCCCTCACAAAGGTGAGGTTACACTCTTCTAGCTCAGCAAAGATGTATCCAACTCCCAACTCACGGAGCTTGTCCTGAATAGTAGGGAACTCAAGCATCAAGTGGCCCTTAACGATCTAATTTTCAGGAGCATACTTAGACTCCTTATGCATCTTGAACCAGGTAAGCCCATAAGGCTCTACAGCCTATGCTCCAAAGCGTTTAGAAAGGCCAACCTTAGCTGCTGATGAACTAGCTGCCTTTGTACCTTTCTGGAGTCTCTTTAGGCCTATGCCTGCTTCCTCAATCTCCATTCCTTTGCTTCCTTTGGGTGCCATGATACCAGTCAAGAAAATATCAAGAACTACACAACACTAGTCCGTGAACAACAAGGTTAACTAATTAAGTGTTAAGGATGCAAAATCGACCCCACACTTAATTCTCTAGCACAATGGTGTGACTTTGTCCAATGGGGTGCTCAAGACTAACCCAATATTCATCTAACCTCACAACACTAATTTATTCACCAACCCTAACTACAACCAAGTTCAAGAATTCATTAACTTTTCTCTCATATTTATCTTTTCAAGAATGCCTTAATTGGTCATCCCTCTCACTTTCCCTCCTTCAATTCTTAATCAAGCAATTCCTACATAGCGGTAACATTATTGAACGCATTCACCAACCCAATAATCCATTTACTACCATCCATAATGAACTAACATGAATTTCAGCAACTCAAGTCCTATTCACATTCAAGAATTCAATACCCATGTACTTTTTCTCTATATAATTAATGCATCACCCACTGAATTCATGAATTCAATTCACTATCCCCAATCATCCCCATAAATTTAAATCATGATATTCAACAAAAAATAATTTAACCGAACAAGGATACACACTATCATGGAAGAATTTAAGATATTAAAGCTCATGAAACCCATAATATGAAATTTAAGCTTTTCACCAACAATGATGATTTGGGTCTTTAATCTTGGGAAAGAAGGGTGTGGGAGTATGCTCTTAACTTTACCTAAACAAGAGAGAAGAACGATACTTACTTGAGTTGAGAAGAGGAGCTTCACCAAATCTTGAAGAAGGTAACATGGATGGGAGAGGGGGTGGGGAGTTACACATTAAGAGAGGGAGGAGAGAGAGTTTTTTTGATTTCTTTGTTTTTTAACTTTCGAAGGAAAAGGATGAGTGGGAATTTAAATAAAGGTGTGATTTTTGGTAATTTGAAGTTCTTTGTGTCAATGATGACCCATTTTGACAAAAAACATTTCATCCATCATGATCCTAGCGTGCTGCTCCCTCTGTCTCACCATCGACTTAGAAAAATTTTTCCTTCGGGGATAGGGGTTGACACAGCGCATTACCCATAGCGCCACCTGTAAGATTTTTTTCTTCTAGAGTTTAACACATGGCCCCCCACACCAGGTATCTCACCCCATACTTAACCTTTTTAGCTTATTTTCACAACTCTTTGTACTTATAAAGATTTGTTCATCCCTACAAAACAAAGAAAAATGTAAAAATGTTAGAACGATGGGTTGCCTCTACCAAGCACCTTAGTTATAGTCGTGGCACGACATTCATGGGTTGCATCCCATGCAGCGTCCGATTTAACGTCACGACACGACCATGGTCTCTGTCACTTCTTCATTTAAGTGAAGTGGTGAACAAATTGACAATTCAAATAACTTTCATGCAGCCAACGCTGCTCAACCAACTGATTACATCCTCCTGGTTCAACTACCAGCTTAACTGTGAAGTCCTCATAGTGAGGAGGCATCCTTTTTTATCTAAACACCTCGAAAACTTCTTCATGACTAGTCCCTTTCATTGACATCTTACCGGTCTTCACCTATAAGATGGCATCAGCGGTGGCTAGGAATCCTCTCCCTAGAATAAGGGGAACTGCTACATCGGCTTCGTAATCTAGGATTATGAAGTCCACCAAAAGAATGAAAGGTCCCACCTTTATCAAGACATCTTCTATTATTCCATCAGGATAGGCCAGAGGTTGATCTGCAAGCTGTAGAGTAATTGTGGTAGGACGAGGTTCACCTAGTCCTAAAAGTTCTAAATGAGGGTGCAAGCATCAAATTGATTCTACCACCCAAATCACATAATGCTAAACAAACTTCCTTGTCTCCAATCACCACAAGAAGGGTGAAGCTCCCCGGGTCCTTCAGCTTTTTCAGAATTTTGTTTTGAACCCGAGAACTGCACTCTTCTATAGGAGCCATAGTTTCAAACTATATTAACTTCCTCTTTTTTTCCATAATGCTCTTCAGCTACTAAGTATATTTTTGAACTTCCTGCAAAAGCTCCACCAAAGAAATGTTAACATGTACCTGCTGTAGCAAGTCCAGAAACTTCTTGAAAGTTGTGTCCTCCTTCTGCTTTTGAAACCTCTGTGGGAATGGGGGGGTCTAGCTACTACAACTTTTGGTTGTGAGTTGCTTTATTCCCCGATCTCCCTCCTGGAATTCTCAACCTACTCATCATCAATCTTCTTATATCTGGAGATGACCTCACCCAGCTCTTTACCACTGCACAAAGAGATTGTGCTCACATTTTCTTTCGGATTCTTCTCGGTGTTACTTGGAAGTGCTCTCTTTGGTCTGTTCCTTTGCTGTAGGGCCAATTTCTCCATTTGCCTCTCAAACTCATGGATGGACTTTTGCATCTCATTCACTACCTGAGTCTGCTACACCATCAATTACTTCATCATCTCCTCAAGAGAACTGCTCAACTGCTGGCCCTGAGGCCTTTGATAACTATTTTCGGACCTTTGGAAGTTCTAGTTCCCTCCTTATGATATACCTCGGTACCCGCGATTATAGCCATTACCTAAAAAAGCTCCACCATGATTCTATTGTCCATAATAAATACAGATTCAGGATTAAGTGGACAACCTGAATTTGCATGACCTTCTCCACATGCTTCACAAGATGGTGGAGGAGTTTGCACCTGATGTACCTACTGTACTTGGCTTTTTGCTGGTGTGGTTACATGTTTGCTAATCATATTCACTAGCTGGCTAACGTCTACTCTGATTGCTACAACACCATATACCTCAAGCTTCCTACCTTAGCTGCTACGAATCCTCTTCCTGATTCTTAATAATCCTGACTTCCCACTAGCATGAGGTTCAAGAGAGCCTCAATTTCATCATAGGTTATGGACAAAATTTGTCCCTGTGCTATAACATCAAGCAGGATCTTTGATTCCGGCTTCAGACTCTCTATAAAGTTGTGCCCAATTATCTCTTTATGTTGCATGTGGTGTGGACAATCTCTTAAATAACCTTTGTAACGTTCCCATGCATGAGCTAAGGTCTCACCATCTTTCTGTGCAAACCTGAAGATCTTCCCTCTTAACTCCATGGTTCTTGTTGAAGAGAAAAACTTGTTGATAAATTTATTGGATAGAACCTCCCATTTGTTGATGGAACCTGCTAGCTCATTTTGAAGCCACTCCTTGGCTTCACCAATCAGTGAAAATGGAAACAAGGTCAGCTTCATATATTCATCTGATGTGTTCTCGTAATAAAAATTTTCATTCAGCTCCACGAATGTGGGCATCCTCGTGTGGCTTGCCCTGATATTGGCGAGTGTTTTGGACCAACCGCACAGTCCCTTCCTTCACCTCAAAGTTCCCAGTGATAGCTAGCTTTACGATCTCTTTAAAGAATTCCCCAAATTAGGTCTAGAAAAGTTTAACATATGAACTCTCTCTTGGTTGTTACACTGCACCTACTCATTTTTCTAGATGATTAACCTTCTAATGGTCCTCTTAATTTCAGAATCAAGAGAAGCCACAAGTGATTCTTGACTTCTCATACATTGCATACATTAAGCACACAACCCTGTAAACTTCACACAAAAACAAAGAAATAAACTTAAAATACAGAATAATGGAACAAAATCCTAACCCACAAATGATAAAACAATATTCCAGTCCCCAACAACGATGCTAAAAATTGGATGTCGCCCAAGCGCACATGATCTTCAAGTAATATAGGACTGGAAGCCCCCGATTATCATACCCACAGAGACTTGTTAGTTCAATCGTTATAAGGTTATTACTTTATTTTTTCTATTCTAACAAAACAATTAAAATGGAGATTGGTTTGAAGAAATTACCTACTAAAACTATAGATGCAAAAAAATAACTATAATGGTCGGAAGCTTGTTTTTACTTTGATGATGATGAAAAATTAGGGAAATGGCATTTGTTTGGTTTCAAGTTGAGTTTTCAAGACATGATTCTTCCTATGGTTGCTAGCTGCAAGTTACTATCTATTTCTTGCCACTATCCCTAGCATCCAAGAACTATTTCATGAACCCTATCGCCTATATCCCTATGGTCGTAGGAGAAACATGAAACGACGATTATGCCTACTTGTATTCAACTAAACAGGGTTGAAGGGTATATCCCTATCCTCAACAAAAACTTCTATCTCTCACCAATGGGTCGAGGGTCTTTGAATTCCTATTTTGTATTTACCTTTAACCCTTTAGATTCTCCTTCCCAAGTTCAATCGAATGCCAACAAGTTTACTTATAAGGTGATGATTATACATAACCATAATAAAGAATTGAATCTAGATAAATAATCTTTCAAACAACAACCTTCCACCATGGACAAAATCCTAGAGTATGGATTTAGCCACTCATAGGCAAGTGGAAAAACAAAAACTTTATCATCATCATTCAAAATAAAGAGTAAAGAAGAGAAGAAACCTAGTTTAGAATTTTGTCTTCCTTCCAAATGGCTTACAATCCTCCAAAGATGAACTACGTAATATTAGACTAAACAAAAGAATGTCAAAAGCTTCTTAACAAATGCCCTAGAGGATGTATTTATAGTTTAGCCTTCAAATGATGCTTCTACCCTCTAATAACCTTTAAAATACACAAGTTCAGCTCAGGACAGGTCTGGCGCGCTGGGCCGACCATCTCACCACACACATAGTTAAATTTCCTACAAGTTCACCTCTGGAATGGACCTGGTGCGCGTCCTCCATCATCTCACCTAGGACTTAGTCAATTTTTCTACACCTCTGGTGTGCCACTCTTACCATCGCACTGGAGTGTTAATCAAATTCTTGCACTTTTGGACCCTTCTGGTGTGTGGCCTTCTCTATATTACTAGAATTTTGATGATTTTCTCTAAGTCTGAGAATCTCTGAGTCTCCACACCCACCATTTCATCAAAGTGTTGAATGATCATCTTCTGAATGTTAAGGAACTGGTGCCCGTCACACTTGAAATGATGAAATTTTTTCAAGGCATTGAAGGTCGGGCGCTGGGCGCCCTCCATAGCCACCGAACCTTCTTCTCCGCTTTTCAAATCTTCAACCTTGGTTCATTTTGGTTTTTTCCCTTTGTTTCCTTCTCAAAACACCTCAAAATATTTGTTAGCATACAAAACACACAAAAATATGAATTTATGCATTTCATAAGGATTATGAACTCAAAACAAGGTAAAAGATATGGAAAAACAAGGCATATGGGCCTAGAAATATGCCCAACGTCAAGTAGCTTAGAAGTACTTAACAGCCAATAAATGCACATACATTTGATTTCTGAAATTGTTGATAAATGATCATTTTTAAAAAATTTATTGTATAATTAGCTATCTATGTGACTGCAAAGCATGACTATTGTGGATCTTTTTATGGCATTTAAGTGATTCTCCTGATTGACTATAGCTTAGCTATGCATGAACTGGATAGGTACTATGTGAAGCAAACCTGCACCATGTGTGAGTGAGTTCTTACCTAGTTCGATGATGTGTGGGTGATCTAGAACTTGCCCGTTAAGACTTTGCTTAGGTTATAGGATAGTTAGTTAAGAAAGGATTATAGGTAGATTTTTAATTAGCTCACTTTTTGGCTAAATTGCCCTACCAAATCAATAAGTATCCCTTGATCCAACTATTTAAACCTCAATTGACCATTTTTCTTTGATCAGCCCATTCACCTTTCCACGTGTTTAAAATTAATATGTTTTGGCCCTGGTCACTCCTTGGACATTGTGAACCTCAACTTAGGAAAAATGCCTAAGTTGAGGATGGATATTATAGGGGTGCCTAAGCTGTGTGAGTAAAATAAAAGCAGAAAAAGTTAATCAATGAAAATTTGGTGTGGTGTGAAAGAAAAATAAAAGAAAAATCATGAAAAAGAAATAGAAAAGAAAAAAGAATAAGTGTCACGACCTGCATATAGGCCCGATTGAGACACAGGACAAAGAATCCCGAGAGGGTCCAAGTCAATCCATGGCATGAACATGATATCTAAAATAACCATAATCAAATGGAAGTCTAACATATATAATAAAACAGAAATCTAGAAATATCATGACATCTGAATACATAAGACAAGGTTGAAACTGTATTCATGCTATGTCTGAAAAACCTATACTACTGACGAGTTGATGGGATAAGACTCCAACTAACTCACTGTAGTCTGAAACTTTAAATACTAAATACAACTGAAAAGAAGGGCCCTCAAAAGATGAGGACTCACCAACTCTAGCTAGAAAGTTCTAACACTGCAGATCTGGCTAATGATAGGATTGAGTCTGAATATCTGAGCCTGTATCATGAAATGATACAACATAGAGTATACGGTCAGTATGTGGAATGTACCAAGTATGTAAGGTAAGTAAAACCGTTAAGTAAAATCAGTGATCATGCATAACATAAAAATATAATCAAGATAAAATTCTGAGAGTAAGGCTTGCATGCTATTTTCTAAAATCATGATCTAAACATAATGGAATATCCTAATAGAATCGAATGACCCAAAGCTGAAAATTGATAGTCATAATTAAAACTGAACATTGGGTCAAACCTGCTGAAAACATAATAACATGACTGATGAACATGAATGACTGAAATCATGAGAATAATGGGAGACTCGTCATATAACCGACATTACCACGATAGAGTTTTTGTAGTCCCGACTATTACACTCAAGTGCGCAGAGCCGTTCAAAGCCTTACTAGGGCTAAGGAAGCTACCATGATATCAATATTAAGCTGAAGGCCCCTTGGGGAAGGAGAAGCTCACAAGGCAGGTCCCAATAATCTACACATACCTACGTTGGCACATAGTTCTAAGACGTTGGGTTGACTGACCCTTAGCCTACTCGGTGCTAGACACTACTACCAAAAACATGTATATGCTCTCCATCATTTTTCAACGAAGCTGACCCATCGTCTAGAGAAAAAGCTAACTCATAACATACATGCATAAATCTGAAATCATATCATGAGGAGCCTTAGGCTCAAACCATACCACAAGCTGAAATAGCGGGAGTCTAGACTCTAAAATCCATACTGTATGCTAATACATGAAGTTTAGATAAATTATGAAACATACTTGATTATATGGGCTTTCTCATTACTTAAACATTCTTGACATAGACCTGATCAGTTGGAAACATGAACATGGACATGGGTAATATGAAATCATACTTTCATCATATACATCTCATCATGCTTGAATACATATCTCATAGATCTCAACTTTCATGAACTTTCATGGATGGGCATCATAAATTACAAAACATGAAAATATAATTTATAATTGAAAATATTGTAAAATATGCCCAGTAATCATAATTCAACATTAGAAACATGCATAGATCATACCCATGATTGATACTTAGAGAATCCACATGTTGGGTTAAAACCCCATAGATTCATCAACTAAACTTTCATGAATTTAAGAGGGATTTGGATGGTGTGGATGATTACACCCATTCATAAACCTACATACCTTGAGAAATCTGATTATACAACCCTCTTGCATGCCCAATGGAAATTTGGGGAAGAACTTGATGAATCTAAGCTTCATCACCCTTAGGAGCTTCTAGACTTGAATGCATGAAAGAGAAAGGCTTAGAATGAACTTACTCCTCTTAAAACACTCCTTTCTAAGCTTAAAACGACATAGTATGTACCTTAGGAACATAGGAATTACATAAAAGCCCTTAATAAAATTGCAGGGAAAAACACACTGCCAGTCCCCACAAGGGACTGGACAACTCGTGCCCTACACCAAGACTCGTGGTCTTCTTCTCTTGATCAGCACTGCACTTTCTCTTCTGTGGGTCGCCACGAGGGACACCACAACTCATGGTGTACCCAACGACTCGTGGTGACTAATTCGTTACCAACACTATCCAAATTCTTCAATCTGCAATCAACACTTGACCACGGCTAACACAACGAATCGTGGTGTTTACCACAGCTCGTGGTCACCCCCAAATTTCAAAGACTCAACCAAGTCCAACCTCCTCCCCATGAGTCACTTAACGAATCGTGGTGCACCCAATGGGTCACTGGATGACTAGTCCTGTGACCTGGTGCAGAAAATTATATTTTCTCCATTTAAACCCTAGGGTCTAATCTTAGATCTTTCAAAGTATTACAATATCTCCCCCTTGGGAACATTCTTCCTAGAATGTGGGAAACCATACTGAAAAGCTGAGAAATGCAATCATCATACTTAAATACTTAACATTTAAGTTGAAAACTGACGGAGTAACTAACTCCAGACTAAATTACATAACTGAACTGAATTCATGAATCATATATATAAAACATTGACATTAATGAAACTAGGGTACATGAACTAAACATGAAATTGAATGGAGTGCTAGGGAGGAAACTGGTACCTCAAGCGAGCTGGAAGGGGATAAGCGTGAGTATTTATCCATCATATCTTCTTTGGCTTCCCACATACCTCCCTCAACAAGATGATTCCTCCACAAAACCTTGGTTGAGGCTACTTATTTTTTTCTTAGCTTCCGAACCTGATAATCAAGTATTTCAATCGGAAACTCCTTATAATTAAGGCTATCTTTCACACCTATATTGTCCACTAGGACAACCAGAGCGGGATCACCCGAGCACTTCTTTAAAAGTGATACATGGAAGACTGGATGGACTAAAGCTAATTCTGAGGGCAACTCCAACTTATAAGCCACCTTGCCAACACATCTCACAATCTGCTACTGGCCAATATAATGGGGACTGAGTTTTCCTTTCTTTCCAAATTTCATCACTCCCTTCATGGAAGAAACCTTTAGAAACACCCAATTATCAACTTCAAACTCCAGCTCCCTTCTCCTCACATCCGCATAGAATTTTTGGCGACTCTGAGTTGTTTTCAACCTGTCCCTTATAAGCTGAACTTTCTCATAGCCTCATAGACTGAATCTAGACCTATCAATGTAGCTTCACCGACTTCAAATCAACCAATAAGCGATCTACATCTTCGCCCATAGATAGCCTCAAACGGAGCCATATGTATGCTGGAATTGTAGTTGTTATTATATGAAAACTCAATGGGAGGCAAATGATCATCCCAACTACCCTAGAAATCAATCACACACGCTCTCAGCATAGCCTCTAGAGTCTAAATGGTCCACTCCGCCTGACCATCTATTTGTGGGTGAAATACTGTGCTAAGCTAAAACTGTGTACCGAGTCCCTTCTAAAATGATCTCCAATACTGGGGGATAAACTAAGTACATCTATATGATATGGTGGAAAAGGGCACTACATGCAACCGAACTAACTCCCAAATGTACAACTTAGCATAATCCTCCGCTGAATCAGTAGTTTTGACCGGTAGGAAATGAGCTGCCTTGGTCAACCTGACAACAAACAAAATAGAGTCATACTGCCGACAAGTGCGAGGCAAGCCTGTAATAAAGTCTATATTGATTTTCTCCCACTTCAAAGTAAGGTACTATGTCTTGAAGTACACCTCCTGGTCTCTGATTCTCAACCTTCACCTATTGACAATTTGGACACTTAGCCACAAACTCTGCTATGTCCTTCTTCATGTCACTCCACCAATAGACTTCCCATAGGTCACGGTACATCTTGGTGGAACCTGGATGGATAGAATATCTTGAACAATGGGCTTCATGAAACATCCGCTCCCTTAAGTCATCAACACCCGGTACACACAAACGACCTTGACATCATAGCACACAATCTACCCCTTGGGAGAAGACCTCCATATTCTGATTTTGAAAGGCTTCCTTCAATTTCACCAAAATGTGATCCTCGTCTTGTCTAGTTTTAACTTCGATCACTACGGATGATTCTGACCCATTCTAAACAATGACACCATCATCTGTCGAGTCAATAAGGAGAACTCCCAACTGTGCAAGTCAATGCACATATTTCACCAACTCTTTCCTCCCCTCATCTACATGGGATACACTCTTCATGGAAAGCCTGCTAACAGAATCTACCACCACATTATCCTTGTCCGAATGGTAGAGGACACTAGTATCATAATCTTTAAGAAGCTGCAATCACCTCCTCTGACGTAGATTTAGATCTTTTTGGATAAATACGTAGTGTAGGCTATTTTGGTTCATAAACACATCCACATGGACCCCTTACAGATAGTGTCTCTAAATATTCAAGGAAAATACTACCGCTGCCAATTTGAGATCATGAGTCGGATAGTTCTTTACATGGACCTTCAGCTGCCTTAAAGCATAAGCTATAACCTTAACGTGATGCATTAGCACACAACCAAGGCCAATCCTCGAGGCATCACAATATACCACAAATCTATCGGTACCCTTGGGTAGGGTCAACACGGGTGCTGAGGTGAGTCGAGTCTTCAACTCTTGGAAGCTCTTCACACAGGCCTCTAACTAATGAAACTTCACTTTCTTCTAGGCTAATTTAGTCAATGGAGATGCAATGGATGAAAACCCCTCAACAAATCTCCGATAATAACCAGCTATGCCCAAGAAACTCCTAATATTCAAAGGACTAATTGGTCTAGGCAAATTTTTCACTGGTTCTATCTTTTGAGAGTCCACTTGTACACCCTCACATGAAACCACATGACCTAAAAATGACACTGAGTTCAACCGAAACTCAAATTTATTGAATTTAGCGTACAACTAGCGATCCTTAAGAGTCCGTAGCACCACCCTCAAATGAGAGACATGCTCCTACTCACTCCAAAGTAAATGAGAATATCATCTAAGAACACAACCACAAACATATCCAAATACGGCTTGAAAACCCTGTTCATCAAATCCATAAAAGCTACAGGAGAATTTGTTAGTTCAAAAGGCATAACTACAGATTCATAGTGACCATACCGAATCCTGAAGGTTGTGTTCAGAATGTCACTCTCCCGAACCTTGAGCTGATGGTATCTGAATCTGAGGTCTACCTTTGAAAAGCACTTAGCGCCCTGAAGTTGGTCAAACAAATCATCAATCATAGGGAGAGGATACCTATTATTGATTGTAACTTTTTTTCCAATAATCAATGCACATTTAAAAGGAACCATCTTTATTTTGGACAAAGAGAACTGGTGCACGCTAAGTGGATTTGCTCAGTTTGATGAAACCCTTGTATAAGAGATCTTTCAACTGCTCCTTCAACTCCTTTAACTCGGCTGGGGCCATTATGTAAGGAGGAATGGATATAGGTTGTGTTTCGGGAAGAATGTCAATATCAAAATCAATCTCCCACTTGGGAGGAACTCTCGGTAAATCATCTAGAAACACTTTTGGGTACTCACACACTTCAGGAATTGGCTGGATAGTTGGGCTTCGAACGTAGCATCCTTAACCCTAACTAGATGGAACACGCAACCTTTAGAAATCATCTTTCTAGCCTTAAGTTATGAAATGAAGCGACATACAGGCATAACTAAACTACCTTTCAACTGTAGGATTGGCTCACCAAGAAATCTAAACTCTATTGCACAGGTTCTACAATTGACTGAGGCATGACATGCATGTAGCCAAACCATGCTGAAGATAACATCAAAATCGGTCATGGCCAACTCTACTAAGTCTGCTAAGGATATCTTCTGAAGGACTATGACAGGGAAATTTCTATATACCCGTCGAGCTATAACTGAATCACCGACTGGAGTAAAGACTGAGAAGGGTTCTGATAGGATTTCGGGACTGACTCCGAAACTACTAGTAGCATAGGGCATCACAAGAGACAAAGTATCAATTGGATCTAACAATGCACATACATCAAGGTGGAAAAATCATAACATACCAATGAATACATCTGGGGAGACCTCCTGCTCCTGACAAGGTGCTAGGGCATAGAATTTGTTTTGGCGCTGACCATCACCCGCACTAGTAGATGCCCCCTACTGAGCTAGGCGTGCTTGTGGACCTGCTGAACTGGAGGCTGGGGCTCAGCCCCTGTCATGGTCCTGTCTAGATGCCAGACAATCTCTAAGCATATGTATGGGTCCCACACTCAAAACAAGAACCTGAACCTGCTAAGCACTGACCCGTGTGCCTCTGGCAATACCTACCACACTCCGAAATGCTATACCCTACGAGTCTGCTCCCCTGAACACAAGAGCCTGATGTTCATCCCCTTTGGTAACGCTTAGAAATGGATGGCACACTCATAGCTGAGGGCGTTGGGGCTGAAGATCTCTGGTTGGATTGTTGGCGGTGCCCACTAGGTCTTTGTTGGGAGAATCTGAAGCTATTAGTTCTGGCCCTCTTGGCCTCTCTGTCCTACTCTTGAAATTGTACCGCCTCCATCTGCTAGGCATAGAGAACTATCCGGGGAAAGTCAATGTCCGGATGCAGCATTGCGGTCCAGCAATCCTTTACAAAGTAGTATTCTATCCCATGCATGAACCGACTCACTTGGGCCCTTTGGTCTGTCACCATTTCAGGTGCATACTTGGGCAGGCAAGTGAACTCCAAAGAATACTCCTGGATTGTTTTCTTTCCTTTCTTTTGTTTTACAAACTCGGGTGCTTTAATCTCCCTCATCTCACGAGGGAAGAACCGATCCAAATATGTGGCTTGAAACTCATCCCAACCAGTAGGGCCTGCTCCAACTGCCCTACTATCCTTCCATTGCTTGAACCAAATGTGCGCAAGCTCTTTCAACTGATATGAGGCTATATTGGCGCATCCTCTCCAGTTACTCCCCTGATATGATGATCATTATAACCTCATCAATAAACTCGTATGGATCCTCATCCACCTTTGATCCAAGAAACTCCGGAGGGTTCATCCTCAGAAAATCTATAACTCTTTCCGTTGCTGCATTCTATTCTAAGGGACATGTGCTACCGCCTTCTGATTGACTTGGGCGGCCAAAGCTTGAGCTAGCATCTGTATGGATGCCCTGAACTCTGCGTGGGCAACTTGCTCAGGTACATGCTCCTCATGGGCTGGTGGGGCATACTGGTGCCCATCCCCATTGCCATTCTCATGGACATCTCTATTCCCATTTCTTCTTCCATTAACCTAGCGAGGATTCATGATTCTACAAATGTGTATAGCACGAGTAAGAAGGATAAAGACATTTCATCGCACAAATGGGATCATGAAAGAAGGGAACAATTCCTAAACGTCTTGTAGCCTCTTCGTCATAAGTGTGGCGTACTTCATACCCATGAAAATGACTTCACTTAATGCGGCTTTTAGACACCCTAGGACACTTAAAAACCTAATGCTCTGATACCAAGTTTGTCACGACTCGAACGTAGATCCACATTGAGACATGGGAGAAAGAACCCCGGAGGCTCCAAGTCAACCCATGGAATGAACATGATATATAAAATCAACATAATCAAGCGGAAGTCCAACATATATAATAAAACGGAAGTCTTGAAATATCATAACATCTGAATACATAACATAAGGCCAAAACTGAACACATGCTTTGTTTGAAAGGCCTCTACTACTGACGAGTTGATGGGACAAGATCTTATTTAACACACTGTAGTCTGAAACTGGAAATACTAAATACAACTGAAAAGAAGGGCCCTCGAAAGATGAGGACTCACCAACTCTAGCTGGAAACTACTAACTCTGCAAATCTAGCTAAAGATAGGACTGAGTCTGAATAACTGAGGCTATATCATGAAATGAAACAACATAGAGTATGCGGTCAGTACATGAAATGTATCGAGTAAGTAAGGTAGTAAAACTGCTAAGTAAGTAAAATAAGTGAACATGCATAACATAAAAATATTATCAAGATAAGATTTTGAGAGTAAGGCTTGCAAGCTATATTCTGAAATCATGATCTGAACATAATTGAATATCATAACAGAATTGAATGACCCAAAGTTGAAAACTAATAGTAATAAGTAAAACTAAATGTTGGGTCAAACTTGCTGAAAACATAATAACCAGACTAAAGAACATGCATGACAAGAATCATGAGGAACATTGGGAGACTCGTCATATAACCGACATTACCACGATAGAGCTTACATGGTCCCGACTATTATAATCAAGTGGGCAGTGTCGTACAAAGCCTTGCTAGGGCTAAGGATGCTACCATGAAATTGATATCAAGCTGAAGGCCCCTTGGGGGCAGGGGAAGCTCACAAGGGATGTCCCAATAATCTAAACATACCTATGTTGGCACGTAGTTCTGAGGCATAGGGTTGACCGACCCTTATCCTACGCGGTGCTAGACACTACTCCCAAATACATGCATATGCTCTCCATCTCATTTTCCAATGAAGTTGAACCATCATCTAGTGACTAAGCTGATTCATAAAATACATGCATAAATCTTAAATCATAACATGAGGAGCCTTGGCTCAAACTATACCACAAGATGAAATAGTAGGAGTCTAGACTCTAAAATCCATGTGGTAAGCTAATACATGAAGTTTATATAAATCATAGAACATACTTGATTATATGGGCTTGCCCATTACTTAAAGACGCTTGACATAGACTTGATCATTCAAAAACATGAACATGGACATGGGTAATTTGAAATCATACTTTCATCATGTAAATCTCATCATGCTTCAATACATATCTCATATATCTCAACTTTCATGGATGGGCATCATAATTTACGAAACATGAAAATATAATTTATAATTGAAAATTTTGTAAAATATGCCCAGTAATCACAATTCAACATTAGAAGCATGCATAGATCATACCCATGATTGATACTTAAAGAATTTACATGTTGGGTTAAAACCCCATATATTCATCAACCAGAATTCCATGAATTTAAGAGGGATTTGGCATGCGTGTGGATGATTACACCCATTCATAACCCTACATACCTTGAGAAATCTGATTATACAACCCTCTTGAATGCCCAATGGAAATTTGGGGAAGAACTTTATGAATCTAAGCTTCATCACCCTTAGGAGCTTCTAGACTTGCATGCATGGAAGAGAATCGACTTAGAATGAACTTACCCCTCTTAAAACAAACATTTTTGAGCTTAAAACAACATAGTATAGGCTTTAGGAACTTATGAATTATGGAAAATCTCATAATAAACTCATAGGGAAAAACACACTGCCAGTCCCCATGAGGGACTGGATGACTCGTGCCCCACACTATGACTTATGGTCATCCTCTCATGATCAGCACAACAATTTCTCTTCTGAGTGTCACCACGAGGGACTCCATGACTCATGGTGTACCCAATGACTCATGGTGAACAAGTCATTACCAACACTATTCAAATTCTTTAATCTACAATCAACACTTGACCACGGCTAACATAATGAATCGTGGTGTTTACCATCAATGGTCACACTCATGGTCACTCCCTAATCTCAAAAACTCATCCAAGTCCAACCTCCTCCCCACAAGTCACTTAACGACTCATGGTGCACCTAATGGGTCACTGGAGGACTCATCTTGTGACCTGGTGCAGAAAATTCTGTTTTCTCCATTTAAACCCTCGGATCTGGTCTTAGGGATTTTGGGGTATTACAATAAGATAAAAAGTGAAAAATAAACAACACCCTCTAGTTTAAAGGTGAATGAAATGGAGAAAAGGGAGAAAAAAATGAAGAAAAGGGGAGAGGCTAAAAAGTTGAGTCACAAGTTGTGTAGTGCCAAGGAGGGTTAGTCACTATTATTCATATTTATCACACCCGTCCCAAATCCTGCATTACAAGACAATAAAAGTCCTATAGTGATCCTAGCCTATCTATCTGAAAAGCTAGAGCAGAGAAAATAAGGGCAAGCTTATGGTATTACCTATGAAATATTTGAACTTCTTTGTGAGAGTGAGAGCTTTGCATGATAGTCCCTGTTTCATGTATGTGTGTGTATATATGTTTTATATACATATATATATATATATATATATATATGTATAGATTATTTTGAGTGTTTGGGGACTTTGTTTGTTGTGAGGGTACACAGATTGCATTGCATTCTGCCAATATTCTATGTAAACAACATTATTGATAGCTCGATTGTCTGTTAATGATTGAATGTCATCTCTAGATAACTTTGTTGTCATAACTTGTAGTTTCATGTAAGCATATCTAGCTTGATTTTGAATGGAAAAGGGGTCAGCACTTGATAGAGCTCATGTGTGCAAATTTTGGTGTTGTCGGCTGTAGGTCTTCTATTTTACTTTCTAATTAAGCGTCATGTAGTAGTAGTGTCTTGTTTGCCTCAGTACATGCAAAAGCTTTAAGTTGAGGGTGTTGGTGTTTTTGTTTTACAACACTTTCGATGCTTAAAACATAGAAAAAATTGCTTGGTCTTGGGTATGTTTATCCAAATATGAGGTGTTTTTACCTTGTTTTCAGGTAACAGGTTTGGGGGTTGGATTATAAAAAAAGAGCATAAATATGAAGAAATTTAGCCAATTAAAATCCTCAATATGTGCCATACATGGAAATATGGTAGAATTCAGAGGATTGCACAAGTGCTGAACCAACATATAACTCATGGTATGAGCCATACCTTCTAGGTATGAGTCACACCTAAAAGTCGTGGAAAATATCAGAAGACTATGCACGTTTAAAAGCTTTTGGCACGAGTGGAAGCTACGAATCATAGTGAAAATATATGAACCGTATCAAGGAACCATGGAAAAGTTTATAGAACATGGCTGTTGGCAGATCCTAGGGTACGAGTAGATATCACAAGTCATAACATCGAGGTATAAGCTGTACCAAGGACTCATTGTAAACATCAAAGGATGCAAGACTTCATAATACCATACCATGATAGGTAATGTACAACTCAAAAACTCATTGTACGAGTCATACCAACTTCAAGGACTTGGAAAATTTAGAGACTACATTGCACACTACGGATGGAACATACAACTCCTAGCATCACATGTCGGCAGCAGTATCCCAGTTAATTTATATCACACCCCTCCTTGGGAGGCATGACATGCACCTAGTACCATACTGGGATCTGACTGACCTGACTAGGCTTATGCACGTCTAGTGCATGCCCGAATATCAACTTAAGAAAACAACAAGCTATATCTCGACTGTAAACACAACCCCCGACCGACAAGGCCGTATAGCCACCTGTAAATAAAAACAGCTAACCAACAGCAGGCAACAAAAGGGATCCTATGCGGGCTGACAAGACCACCATACTGTCTAGTTATAACAGAAATGAGAACAACTCACTATACTAGGCCTCACATGGCCAATATAGAAAACATAACCAATTTAGGTCCCACATAGCCAAAACCACTAACTAACTGACCACTGTAGTGAACAAGCCTCTAAGAATACAAATAATGGTAGGGACAGGGACCCAGCCTACCCCAAATGTTGTACAACTTGAAAGACTGTGATCTCTACAACCTGGCAACTCCAAACGAATGGAGTTGACCAAGCTACTGACTCTGAACAGCTGTGATTGAAGAGCCTAAACTTTGTCTATCTAAACCTATAGTCAAGTAATACAGCGCCTAGGGTTGGGCGTTAGTACAATATGTACCAAATATGTAAGGCAATAAATATGTTGTTAAGGACTGAAAGTAGATAGAGAGAAGGGGTAGAAAGATTAACATGTAAGATAGCTTATTCGTAATCTGCATCTAGAAAAACACTACATGTATATGAGCTACGACTGTACAATCATATATTCATAAACTATAGCAAGTAGACAAGAATGTAAACAAGAACCTAACCTGGCCCCATAAGCTGGAAGGTACAAGCAACACAAAAATAACCTACCGGGACCCCCATAAACCCTGGCAAGTACACCTCAATTTATATACCCCTATCCAGCTTTCTATGACTCTAATGGTGCTATAGCCAACCTACCTATCCCCTGGGTCTACAACTGAATCTGCTTGGCCCTGATCTGTAGCTATGTCTAAGTATGGTGGATTCCTGATAACTGCACCCCGGGCACCAAGCTCATCAGGGGTGTGGTGCAGATATGGCATAAGAATAGTCCATCCATGGAATAGACTATATAAGGTCCTCGAACATCATCTTCGTCTCTTGCGGATGATATAACGCTCCTTGAAGCGACATCATATAGGCAACAACACAGCTAGTAACCCTGGGGTGGTTACGAAAGGCTCCTGAGTGATGGAAACCCCAGCCTAGGTGCTATACTAAAATCTCAATCTAGCCACTCAAAAGACGTACCTGGCCTTCTAGGCCTAACGCTACCACTGCTCATCCACTAGAATAGTCTATATGTCTACAACAGGCACAACCCATGCACTTGTATCTGATCAGAGGATCTTGGTAGTGATCATGATATCTAATGGCCTAGACTGGATAGGGCAAGATCTAAAGTGGCCTAACAATACTCTGAATGTCCTTCCCGGACAATTATAACTCATAAACAAATGTGGGTCGCGGATGACTAATTACTTAGTTCCTCTACTAAAAATGATTGTAGGGCTGTTACTGAATGGACATGCTTTTGAGAGATCGACCCCTAATCCTCCACAGGCCACTTACCGACATTCTTAGTCTGTGGGTAGTACTGTACTAACATGGTGCTAGTCCTTTAGATCTCATCTTGGTTTTCTCCGATCTTATATGACTTTTCTTGATGATTCCTAACCCTATAGAAAAGTTTATGTAGACTTAGCCGCTCATCAAAATCTGTACCTAAGTATCTTATAAGAGTCGGCTAGGGCGCTGGCCCTGCCTCTAACTGCTAATAAGATCCCTTTCCTTAGGGTACCCATGGGTCTATTTGACCCGAACGACTGGGATGGCTTCCTTGGAGACCTGTATGATGAATGCTAAGTCAACTGAGACTGACAATCACTGGTAATAGCTAACTAGATGTAAGATTATCCCTCAGTTCAAGTGACTAACTCAGGCCTGATGACTATCCACAAGCTTCTAAGGTCTAGGTCCGATAATAAAACATCAGCATTCTGTTAATACTGTAAATAGACTAGCATGGAAATCTATATGATGCTCCTAGCATATATCCTACTTAACATGTTCTTTCCCGATAAGGGATACTGCAGGATAGTCTTTATACATTTTCTAGCAGCTAACCACAACATATATACATTTATTTTCCACAAACAAAAGTTGTCCCTAACATATCTGATCGCAATTTACTAATAGCAACTATTGGCAACATGTGGAACCGTTATTTCCATTCAAAAACATAAGTCGCATTATTTAAGACAAGAAAGTTGTACTATTCTCATCTAATAGAAATAGCTAATCACAATAGACACACTTTTGGCTCTCGTGCTGGGATTCAACTGTATTACAGTACTATAGAAACTAACATGCCGAAGGAATTTGCCTTAACATACCTCAATTGTCATTTCCTTATTATCTGACGAGTTTCAACTTGTATTAGTCAGCTCTTTTCAACTATAACCGTAATACTGGGAGAAAGACACTAATTTCAATACCAAATTCGGCTTAAAATGATAACTTTCGATATTAATAACAATAATACTTCAACTTCACAGAATATGGCCGAAAACCTATAATATCCCGAGAGTTCAGAAGGGAGAAATGCTTACTTGAAGGCTGTTATCATTTAGGAATCAGTTTGAACCAATTCTGATAACTTTTGCTTGGTGGGGTTCCAATTTTCCAGGTGAATTTTGAGAAAATTAACTCCATAGTAATGCTCCATGTAGGCCTAGAACTCGATATTTTAATTTGGATGGTGCTTGGTAGCGTAATCGGAAGAAAAATAATTGGTTTCCTCGTTCCCTACTCTCTCTGGCCGAAACTATTCATGGAAAATGATTTGAAATGAAAGAGAAGGCTTTATATATAGGCTAGGGCAATGGCAGGGGGCCCCCCGCGCCGCCCAAGGAACCAGCCTAGCCCCATGACACGCCCCTCATAGTGCCAGTGTGCTGGCACACCGCGGTGGCCGGTGTCGTGCCGGCTGGCACATCGCGCTGGTTTTTTGCGGCCTAGCCTTGCCCTATCCTGCTTCCGAGGTTTCCTAGATGTGTCGTACTCTCTTTATTCATCATGAATCCATGCATACTCTTACTAATCATTAACATTTGAAGGTTGTAACATCCTTCCCCCCCTTAGGAACATTCGTCCTTGAATGTCATTCTCAGGTTAACTCTCTTACCCAAGATTTAGAAAAGTTTAGGCAGAGTCTCCTCTGTAATATGCACTATCCGAAAACATGAAACGCAAAAAAGTCCAACACAGGCACCTCGCAGGATGCTATAACAACCATTACACAATAATAAGGAATAGCAAAGCAACAGTACTTAAATAAGAACTGAATAACAACAACCTCACCTTAACTACATAATTTGGATTAACCTTGGAATAGGTAAGGATATCTAGATTTCATATCATCCTCAGCTTCCCAAGTCATCTCTTCCTTATTCCTGTTCCTCCATAAATTCATACTAGACTGCAATTGTCATTCTTAAAAATGGCCCCTTACGGCCTTGTCCATCTACAACAATCATTATAGTCCCCTTAAGGTAACTCTTCGGTAGCCTGAATACTTCCAACATGGTGAACGTGAGAGGAAATCTCCTATGCACTTGCATAATATTAATCAATAGATCCTAATCCGAAGGTAACTCTATCTCATAGGCCACTTGCCCAAGCTCTCAAAGAGTCTGGTACGGTTTAGTGAGTCTAGGACTGGGCTTGCTTTTCTTTCAGATTCCATGACGACCTTCCTTTGTGGAGTTTCCAGGAATACCTATTTTCCACTTCAATCTTTAACACCATACGCTATACGATACCCTGAGCTGCCAATATATCCTTCTTAAAAGGTTTATCTTTCTTCATTTGGTTGATGTATTCGTATGCCAGCTCAGCTATCCTTAATTTATCTGCTTCAGGTCATCATATAGGGGACCTACATTTCTACCCATAACAGTTCTCTAGGTATCTGACCCGTGTGCTTTGCTTGGCTATTTGGTTGGAGACAACAAGCCATATTTATGTTAGCGTGCGCTCCAATTTGTTCTAACAGTTTCCTAGAACCTAGTTGGGCGTTGTGTCTCTCCATTAGAGTTCATGGAATACTTGGGCTCCATGCAACCAAACTACTTTTTAAACATTTAACTTAGCATAGCCTTTAGCTGAAATATAATTCCATCTAGCAAGGCATAAGCCGATCTTATTAGCCTTTCCATACTGACTTAAATGAGGTCAATTTACTCATGGTAAAAGATAATCCTATAACTGCATTCATATCCGTTACTTTCCACTTCCTTGCAGGTATGATCACCTCTTGAATTGGCATGTTATGTTCTTCCTATCCAGCCTCCCTGGCTAGTCATTGGAGTCCTGTGCTATGACTCGACAATATCTCCCCTCTTCTCATGCCATCCGTAGGTCTCTCTTTACGGACTGGTGCGTTTTTATCAAACTCTGGGTGGAGGGGATAGTGGACATAGTGTGCCTTGGTCGTAGTCTGCTAATGAAGTTCTGCCACCTTTGGAATACAGAGCCAACCTCTGGGTCATATGACTCTGCCCCTTATTTTCTGAAAGGCCAATAACTTCCTACTAGGCCTTGTATCTAGGTTGTACTAAGTTAGAATCTCTATGTACTTCCACAATTTGGTGGTGACCTTGCAGCATCATGGGTTAAAACCTCACTATCCCCTAGACGTCATCTCGATGCTTAATTCTCAACATTTGGCAGTGATCCCATGCTCTTTCAACCTTCTCCAACCTGGAGGTGATTCTGGTTTCCCCCAAAGTTAGATACTTGTGCCTCTCCCCTTTCTTCCATTGGAATGAACTCTGGGGTTTGTGCCTTCTGGCTTATGCTGTCAAGGATTTTACTAACCAAGCCTACTGACTTGTATCCTTCTAACCCGCACTCGGGCCTATATTATTCGTATAATCTTTTTGTCCTTTGATATGACAAGCTAGGGTCGTAACCATTATCTAGCAGGAATGCCTTACTGTCATTTGCACACTGCATCGGAATCGGCCTATTTCTGACCTAAACTTTACTATTGCTGGGGGGGTTTGTCACTTATGGACTCACACGCATACTTTGAGTGCTACTGGCAGTCTCATCTGCTCTCCTGACTTATTACTGTAAAGGTCTAGATAACTTACTTAAGCACTAGGGGTCTCAACCACTTTCTAACACTTTCCAGGAGTCAACGGATCTAACCCTCCCTTACTATTTACTCTAGGCAACGTCGCCTTAATTCTTACATTCTTTGTCATACTAGAACAGAGTTGGGAGGTAGAAGATAGCTTTTTCTCACTACAATAGAACTAAGGTGTGGAACTATACAACGTTCGAAGGGTTAGGGGTAAGAATCCCGCGATTCCCTTTTTTTTCGTACCTTTCAAGTAACCTAACATTGGCTGTCACCCATGTCTAATTATATATATCTAGTAGGTAAATCAACTTATATATATATACTATACTCTTGACCTCCTACTTGGAGGCTATAGAAAGAACTGGGGACAATGCTGGCATATTTACTACCTTATGAAGTTCCTGATGCCTTAGGAAGATACCTGGAAGATTAAAAGACATCCGCCTTTGTCCCCAAGCTTGTGGTCTCCTGACTATGGCATTACATTGGTACTTCATTCTCTTGTTGTTGTTATCTTGCGGCTGGCAGGAGTCTGTCTCATAACACACATTATTCTAGACAGACATAGCAATGAAAGCTTAGGGACTCGACCCTGTACAGCTCGGATCTATAGCACGATCTAAGGAGAAGAAAAGGTAACCATACTATCATGCCTCGTAGATTCCTTCATACAGAATGTAGTGCACAACACATTTATAAGCAAGACTATACTAAACACGGCTTGCAGACTCCCTAGGATGCGAACTCCTCTGATACGAAGTTTGTCACGCCCCACCTTGGGAGGAATGACTGGCACCTAGTGCCATACTGGGATTTAACTGACCTGGCTGGGCTAATGCACGTCTAGTGCATGCTTGAAACTCAACTCAAGAAAGCAACGAGCTATATCTCGGCTGTAAACATAGCACCCGGCTGAAAAGGCCATATAGCCACCTATAAATAAAAATAGCTAACCAACAGCAGGCAACAAAAGGGATCCTATACGGCCCGACAAGACCACAATGTTGTCTAGGTATAACAAAATTGACAACAGCTCACTATACTGGGCCTTACACGGCCAACATACAAAACATAACCAATTTAGGCCCCACGCAGCCAACAACACTAACTAATTGACAACTGTAGTCCGCAAGTCTCTAAGAATACAAATAATGGTCAGGACATGGCCCCGACCTACCCTAAATGCTATACAACTTGAAAGACTGTAACCTCTACAACCTGGAAACTCCAAACGAAAGGAGTTGGACAAACTGCTGACTCTGAACAACTATGACTGAAGAGCCTGAACACTGTCTATCTGAACCTGCAGGAAAGTAATGCAGTGCCCAGGGTTGGGCAGCAGTACAATATGTACCGAATATGTAAGGCAATAAATAAGCTATTAAAGATAGAAAGTCATAAGAGAGAAGTGAAAGAAAGATTAACCTGTAAGCTGACTTATTCGTAATCTATATCTAGCAAAACACTACACATATATGAGCTACGACTGTACAATCATATATTCATAAACTATAGCTAACAGACAAGAATACAAACAAGAACCTAACATGGCCCCCAAAAGCCTGAAAGGTACAAGCAACATAGAAATAACCTACCAGGACCCCTATAAACTCCTGGCAAGTACATCTCAATTTATATACCCCTATCCAGGTTTCTATTACTTCTTTCCTGGTGCTATAGCCAACCTACCTGTCCCCTTGGGTCTACAACTGCACCCTCTTGGCTCCTGATCTGTAGCTGTATCTGAGTCTAGTGGACTCCTGATAACTGCACCCCGGCACTACGCTCGTCGGGGGTGTGGTGCCGATACGACATAAGATAGTACATCCATGTAATGGACTTTATAAGGTCCTCGGACCTCATCTTCATCCCTCGAAGATGACATACCGCTACCTGGAGTGACGTCATGCAGCCCCTCAAGGGATACGACATAGCTAGTAACCTTGGGGTGGTCACGAAAGGCTCCTGAGTGAGGGCAACCCCAACCTAGGTGTTGTACTGAAATCTCAATCTAGCCACTCAAAAGGCATACCTGGCCTTCTAGGACTAACGCTACCGCTACTCACCACCTAGAATAGTCTGTAGGACTGCTAGCAGTCACACCCCGAGCACCTGCATCTGATTAAAGGATCCTGGTAGCGATCATGGTCTCTAATGGTCTAGACTGGATAGGGAAAGATCTAGAATGGCCTAAGAATACTCTAAATGTCCTGCCTGGACAACTATAACTCATAAACAACTGTGTGGTCATTGTTAACTAATTACTTAGTTCCTCCACTTAAAACGACTGTAGGGATGTTACTTATCGGACATGCTTTTGAGCGATCAACCCCTAATTCTCCACAGGCCACTTACCGATATTCTTAGCCTGTGGGTAGTACTATACTAACATGGTGCTAGTCCTTTAGATCTCATCTTGGTTTTATCCAATCTTATATGAATTTTTAGGGTGATTCCTAACCCTATAGAAAAGTTTATATATACTTAGCTACTAAAAGCAATTTGTACCGAGTATCTTATAAGAATCGGTTGGGGTGCTGGCCCTGCCTCTAACTGCTAATAAGGTCCTCTTCCCTAGGGTACCAACGGGTCTACTTTACCTAGACGATTGGGCCGGCTTCCTGGGCGACCTTTATGATGAATGCTAAGTCAACTGAGATTGACAATCACTGGTAATAGGTAACTAGATGCAAGCTGTCCCTCAGTTCACTAGACAACCCTAGGCTGCTGACTCTATAGTATGGACTTCCTATCTAAATTTCTGACCTGGGGCATAAGGCTACGCCAACGGCCTCTGGGCATGCTTTACTAACAATACAGGCACCAAACTAATGGTTATATCACTGAGTTGCACCTATGTTGTTCAACTAACTAAACCGAGCCTAATGACTATTCACAAGCTTTTAAGGTCTAGGCCCGACAATAAAACATCAACATTCTACTAATACTGTAAACAGATAAGCAGGGAAATCAATATGACGCTCCTAATGTATATCCTACTTAACATGTTCCTTCCTAAAAAGCGATACTACTAGATAGTCTTTATATGTTTCTAGCAACTAACCATAACATATATACATTCATAGTCTAGAAACAACAGCTTTCCCCAACATATCTGATCGTAATTTACTGATAGCAACTATTGGCAACATGTGGAACCATTTTTTCCTTTGGAAAACATAAGTCGTATTATTTAAGACGAGAAAGTTGTACTGGTCTCAGATAATAGCAATAGCTAATCACAATAGACACACTTCTTGTTCTCGTACTGGGATTCAACTGTATTACAGTACTATAGAAACTAACTTGCTGAAGGAATTTTCCTTAACATACCTCGATTGCCGTTTCCTGATTATCTAATGAGTTTCAACTTTTATTCGTCAGCTCTTTTCAACTATAACTGTAATACATGGAGAAAGAGACTAATTTCAATCTCATATTCGGCTTAAAATGATAACTTTTGATATTAATAACAATAATACTTCAACTTCGCAAAATACAGCCGAAAACCTATAAGTTCCCGAGAGTTCAGAAGGGAGAAATGCTTTCTTGAAGCTTGTGATCATTTAGGAATGAGTTTGGAAATGATGCTTTACTGCTACATGTAGATGCCACGAAGGGAACTACCACATGCACCCAAATACCTAGAAAAATACCAAAGTAAGAACTTGTCAAAATTCTTCCTAACTCATGGGTTTCCAACTATGAGCGGATGAGAGAACCTCCTGTTGAACCTCTTCGATCCAGAGAACCAATCTTTGTCAAAAAATAGGATAAAAATGTAGCCATAAGCTTTGACCACTCTCATCTCGAAAAACTAAATAGCACAACCTTTTCTCTTCAGATGTACCAACCTACATCCGAACCTCTGCCTGAAGATGAAGAGGATATATTTGATTGGAGCCTTCAGGCTGTAATGAGTGAACATGATTGGATCAAATAGTTCAATCATGAAGGTCGTGACATAAGACGGTTCAAATGTCCCTTCACTAGGCACTACCCTTGGGATATCGAATGTGACTGCCAAGAGTGTATGGAGGATGAAGTTGAATATATAAATAAGAAAGACAAACCCAAAAAGAAGAAGGGGAGATGCTCTGAAAAGGAATTCTATAAGCGGTATGAAGATGGGGATCCATCTATCAGTTCCCTTAACCATCTAGGAAAATATGAATTCCTTGTAGTTCGGGCTATTTCGCAACTACACGCAAGTGCACGTGGTCGAACAAGTAGTAAAATGGCTAGAGTAGCCAAGTATCAATCCCACAGGGAGTGGACCAAGGTAATAATCGAATCAAGCGTTAATAAACTCTAACTCTAATAATGCAGACAACAATTTCAAGAAGATTTTTGGGAGGTTGTTTCCTAATTTATACTAATCTAAAACAAATGTACAATTTGAGTCTGAACTATAGTAGTGAGCATGCTGAGGCTAAAACGAACATGCATGGAAGCAATTTATTGATACAAATTGGTTAATCTTTCCTTCGATTGCTAGTCAAGAACTATTGCCTATGGATAAAAACTCTCGTATTTAACCCAACTTAAGAATCATGAACCTTCCACCTACATTTCTGTGATAAGAAGAAATTCATGTTCTAGCCATACGAAACCAATTCATTAATTGACTAATACGACTTTCAGATATATTTCTATTCTGAAGGTAAATCAATTCTCAATTTTCCCAAACCAAGAAGAGATCATATCCTATTAATTCACAACTTTCCAATTTCTTTCTCTTTCGAGCGCAAACTGGATTTTTTAGATATACATTAGTATTGGCCACACATTAATGCAGTAAGAACAAGAATTAATAGAACAACCATGGAAGAAAAGATAAAAAACCAAGATGATCAATAATTACATTCCACTACAAATGTTCTTAACCTCAGCAAGAAGTGAATTTAGCCACTCATTTGTGGATTAAACATCGTTAAATGAGTGTTAATCATACAAACAATTGAAATAAAGAAGAAAGAGATAGAGAAGAACCCTAAGAATTTCGTCCCCTCAACGGTCTGTAACCAACGTTCTTGCTCAACCCAGTCAGAATAATTAAAAATAATCCTAAGTGTGCTATTTATACTAGTGGGAATTTTTCCCGAAATAACAAGCAACGTGTCACGGAGTCATCGCGGAGTACTACCTCCGTGACACGCCACAAACGCGGACCCTTACTGGAATCCGGTCCTCCAAGTAATTAGGCCCAACGTGCCACGGCATGCAACACGGGGCTTGGCCAACATGCCACGGCCCCAACGCGGACCTTTACTGGAACTTGGCCTATTTTCATCATCCAGGGAAGAATGAATCCGCAATGGCAGCGTGACACGGCTGCATCGCGGAGCCCCTTATTTTGCTGCATAACCTGGGCCTTTTCCACTGCTCGCTTCCGAGTCTATTCCTGATTTCTCCCAACATGCATCTTAGCTTCCTAAAATTCCATTTTTCCTGCAAAACAACACTAATCATGTTGGCTAGTATAAATTCACATTTTAACTACAAATCACATGAGAATGTACAATTATCAATGTATAAACAAGACAAAATGAAGCATTTGAGTATCACTTGGGCATATAATTCTGCCCAAGATCACTTACCCCACACTTAAAACTTTGTTCATCCTCGAACAATAATCTCACATCTCATGCAATTGATACCCAATCATAGCTACTTTGGCTCGACAATTCAAGCTATGGTTATACCGATTATTTACATAGCAAATCATCAAGAAAACATGCATAGTCTCATCAATACAATGACATTCAATACATTAAGACCTCCTAGACTCACAAGTCGACTCTCGATATCGGCAAACTCATGCAAATCAGCTGATCAAGACATCCAACACAAAATTAATTCTCTTGTCAAGCATGAGCCCTCACAACACAAGAGAATTTCCCCCTTTACAATCATATGATCTCAAAAGCATTATATGCAGGGGCGTGAACACAATTTCGCTCTCTCTCCCAAAGAATTCACATGCATCATGTCATGACCCATAAGCTTGCCTCTTAGTGTATTACTCCACTAATATAAGGACGAGTGATGTAAGATCACGTAGGACTTAATGGGTTGTAATATAAGCTAAGGAACTAGTACATACTGGGCTAATGAATAATGACAACTAGCACCCTAAAGCGCTTTTCCATACATCCCACCACATTATGGGCATTTTTTCTTCCTTCATCCTCCCATTCTTGAAGTCTTTCTTTATTTTTATTCCCATATCTTTAAGCACACTCAACTTAATAACACAAATTAGTTATACATCTTCCTTTTCTTAAATTCGGCAAGTGCACCCTTGACCTTTTCTTTACTTTCACCACTTCCGCTTTTTCTTTCTTTTCACAATTACCACTCCTTGACATTGTGGGAAAATTACTTTTCTTGAGCGCTTAAGAGTTTTGGATCAAATTCACGAATAATGAAGAGAAGGGGTTAAGCTCGGTTTGTACCTTTTCAACAAAAGAAAAAATATAGGCTACAGGCTCAATGGGCTAACTAGGATGTACATTCAAGGTAGGTACGATAATGAAAAAAAACTTTCGGTTAAATCAAAGAAATGCCTACATCCTTTCCTACAATACTCATCCTTCATTTCGTTTCATACACACACTAGGCAAGTTCTAGAAACTTCACAATAGCATGGACGAATCAAAACCTCACCACACACTCATTGCACCTGCCCAACTCAAGACATATTCACAGACTCTTCAATCAGCTAATTACAAGAATTCAAACATTAAGCCTCAATCACACCGAATTGAACTCTACGGTCTAGGTATCTCAACATGTTCACAAAGTTGCATGCTTTCATATGAATCACCTTTGCATCCTAAATATCATGTACAACACACAACCTAAATTCCGAACCATAAAGTAACGACACGTTTGGGATACAAACAAACAAAAGAAAAAATTTAAAAAGAACAAAAGAAATCTACTCCTATCGACTACATTTCCCTTAAGACGGTCGTCATCCATCCATCATAGGGAACGGTCACTATTTACGACTTCGGTTCAATGGGACTATTCTCGGTAAAAGCACCGAAAACAAACGACGAGAAACCCAATCAAAAAAAAAATTTCACGAAAAATTTTAAAAATATCGATTATTTCGATAAAACAACAATATTTACACAACCAGCTAACAACAACTCCATACAGCACACAACAGCTTCAAATTAATTACAACAGCAAATTACAATACAAAACATAAACACCAAAATCACAAGGTCACAATTTTCCACATGCACAACAACAAAACAGAAACATAAATAACAACAAAACAACCAGCACCTAACTACTCCCACCCCACACATAAATCGATCACTGTCCCCAGTGTTCACAAAATTCAGCATAGCACAAGAGTAGGTGTTGAAACTCCCTAATCAATCGAAGTATTCCACTTCTTCGTCAGGTGCGGTTGCCTCGTCATCCATATCCGAATCGCCCCCGCTATCATCTGACTCAACATCTGAGTCATCGTGGCGCGTCTCCTCATCTGTGGGGACATCATCATCAGTGGGCTCCATAAAAGCTGACCCCACTAGGCATAGACCCCTGGCATTTTCGCCGAAGGGGTAGTCCAACTATAGCTACCACAGCTCATCTTCTGTTGCTGGCCTCCCGCCTATGCGCAACTGTAGCATCTGCATCCCGAACATACGGGCCATATACTGATCATCCCAAGCATGTCGCTCGGCTAATATGAGAACTGGCCCGTGAGTGGTGTCGGGTGCCTTAGTTTTGGTGACGTCCAAGGATCGCCTCTCCATCTGCAGGATGTAGTCCAGGGCCTTTTCCTCAATATCTAGGCCCCTCAGGAATGTGGTCCGCAAGCCACCAAACCCGTACCTGTGCCCTTAATGCAAACGGGCTCTCTTCATGGCGGAGATGATCACCGACCCAACATTAATCTCCTTCCCTTTCATCAGGGCGTATACCAAGCACACACGATCCTGGGTGACATCTGTCATGTGCACCCCCGGGATCAGGCAGGAACACACAATCTTAAGCTAAATTTTGGCTTCCCTTTTCATTTGAGAGTAGGGCAGCGTCTGATGGTAGCCCCTCTCCTTATGCCTGCGCCACCGTGCTGTAGGACGGGCTCCACACAGAGTTCATCTGATGTCCGCATATGGTGGAGTGATGTTCAGTTGCCAGAGTACATGGGCGTATGTGTCCCGCGCCCCCAAGATGGCATTAAGGTGATGGGGCTCAAAGGGGACTACCTGCCCCCTTATCTTTATGGTGTGACTTCTGAGTGTCGGGTTCCAGCTGTCGTAGAACTCCCGAATCAGGTGGAGATTGCACTCCTTGGTCTCTTCAAAGATGAAGTTCAGCCCGGCAGCGTCAATCCGATGTACAATTCTGGGGAACTCCTGTGCCAACGGTTCCCTTGCAATATGTTCCTCAAGGAAGCATTTGTTCTCCTTGTGCTTTGTGTACCATTTCTTCCCTTCGTCTGTCACCTATCAGGTTCCGTATTGACGGCGTTGTCCACGCGGAACCGCTGGTGCTGCTGGGACTGTTGTTCCCAGTCTAATTCTTTTCCTTCCGGCGCCTGATGTAGATGCACCGTTTCCTTTATCTTTCCTGCTTGCCATTGTTCCTGTCAAATCAAACAGACAGTCCCAATGTTATTCAAATTAAAATTAGCTTCGACTAAGGTTGGGTTAAGCTAAGCCACCCCACACTTAGTCTTTAGCCACAATCACAACATTACGGCGAGACAATTCTCACTTTCCAATTTACAAAAAGAAACAACAACATGCCTCGTGCATTCAGAGAATTCATTGGAATATATTCTACGTACTACTCAGACTTCGTACAACTAATCCAAATATCACCATCGATACCATTTCATCCCATAGCACTTAGCACAGAAAAATTCTCAACACAACCTATGCAATTCACCAAGTTCTCTGCAATTCACAATTTCATTCTCCCAAATGATCCATCGTTTACTTAGCATATTCACAACAAGCACAACACAATTCACCTCACCCAACATGCCCAACCCATAATTTCCACATTTTCAATCACATTTTGTTTCTTCGCAATCAAATTCTAACCCTAGCTACATATTTCACCAAAATTCGATCAAGCATGTATTTATCGAGTTCATACAATCAAAATGATACTCCGAACTTCAATCAACACTAACTTAAAGGAATTCAAGCTCAATTTACAATTAGGGCGAGTTTTTCTCACTTTACATGCTCAAACTCGACAAATTTGACAAGAATTGAGAAGAAAATAGAGAACATACCTTTAGTTCGATGAAACCGAAGAAAAATTGAAGAAAACTTGTGCCTAAGTCCATGTCACGTTGGGGAAGGGGGATTTTTTGGGTTTTTGTCTCGGAGGTGGTGAGAAATGAGGGAAAATAGAGGGAATTTGGGGTTAAAAAGGGTTAATTTCGCGTGGGTCACCCGGTGACCCAGTGTGACCCATCGCGATTAAAGCATCAACGTGTCACGGAGGGTAACGCGGAGCACTCCCTCCGTGACACGGAGCCAACGCGGAGGTATTCTGGAATTTTAAAAATTCCAGAATTAAACCTCAACGTGTCACGGAGGGTAACGCGGAGGCCCTCCTCCGTGACACGGAACCATCGCGCAGGCTCCTTGTTTTGCCACTTTTTCTTATTTTTTTCTCACCTCGATTTTTCCTTTGCGATCCTTTGCATTTTTGCCCTCCGTTCAACCTGAAATTCATCTCACGATAAGAAATTGGTTAGAATTCATAGGTTTCACATAAAATACAATTTTTTTTTATTTTTATTTTTCTAATATTTTTTTTCCTTTCTTTTTTTTCTTTTCTTCTACGAAATCTACTCAAATATTACAAAAATTCCACGGGTTGCCTCCCGTGCAGCGCCTGGTTTACTGTCGCAGCTCGACATCATTGAAGCTTAGTCATCCTCTAAGGTGACAGATGTCTTCTCTCGACTACCGTCCTCACCCCAGTAATGCTTACATCGCTTCCCATTGACTAAGAACGTGGCACTTCGATCTTTTTTCCATGATTCCAATTTTGGGGGGTCCTTCACCGGTGGTTTTACCAGTGGCTCTCACGAATCAACACTCTGAGCAATATTCACTCGATTAAGCACGTTGATCACTAAGAGTTCCTCATACACGGCCGGAAGCTTCGTGGCCTTGTACACATCAAATACCTCCACCTTGTCGTGTGCCCGCATGGTTAGCTGCCCTGCAGCTACATCAATAAGTGCTTCCCAGTTGCCAAGAAAGGACGTCCCAAAATAAATGGGACTTCCGCATCCGGCTCAAAATCCAGCACAATGAAGTCAACCGGGAAGATAAAGGAGCCCACTTGCACCAACACGTCCTTCACAATGCCATCTGGTCTGGCCAAAGAACGATCCGCTAGTTGCAAGATCACTATTGTCGGTCTAGAACTACCTAGCCCCAATTTCTTGAATACCGATGTCGGCATCAAGTTAATGCTCGCTCCCAAATCACATAATCCACGAGCTCGGATACTCTGCCCGATTGTAAGTTGAATTGTTAAGCTCCCAGGGTCTTTGAGCTTTGTGGGCAACCGATTTTGTATCCGGGAAGTGCACTCCTCCATAAGTGCCACCGTAGCATACTCCGTCAACCCGCTTTTGTTCGCCACGATGTCCTTGATATATTTTGCGTACTTCGACACTCCCTGCAAAATATCAACAAGAGGTAAATTAATGTGTACCTATTTAAGCACCTCCATGAACTTTTTGAAACACGCTTCCTCCTTGTGTTTCCTTAGTCTTTGAGGGAACAGGGGTGGTGGTCTTTATAGTTCAACTTCCTTCTCCTTCCCCCTATCATCATTGTGTTCCCTCTCCTTCTCCAATGCTCCCGACTGCTGTGGTGGTCTTTCTGGTTCCACCTCCTTGAGTTGCAAACCACTCCTTGTGGTCACTACATTTACTTGCTTAGGGTTGGGGTTAGTGTGAATGGAAGTCCTCCTCTCGGCCTGGTGTTTTGAGCTCCAGCTAGTTGCCCAAACTGGTACTCCAATGCCTTTGTAGCTAACTGATTGTTCTTTATATCGGCTGCCAATTTCACTTAGTCAGCCTGCAATTGAGCTTGGTTAGCTATCATTGTTTTGAACATTTCCTCGATACTGGGTGATGGTGGTGGAGGAGGTGCATTGTTGCTTCTGTATTGAGACTGATAGTGTTGCTGCCCTCCTTGATTTCTCTGTGCTCCCTAACTCGAACTCTGCCCTTGATGGCTGTTACTATCCCAAGAGAAATTAGGGTCACTTCTCCAATTAGAGTTGTAGTTGTTGCCATACTGTTGGTGATTATTTCTCTGTACATTACCAACAAAGTTTACTGAATCAGGATTCGCACCACAACACTCAGCTGGGTGTTCATTACTGCCGCACACTTCACACCAAATCTGCTGCACTACATTCACTGGGGCTTGAGAAAGATTCATGCTCATATTGTTGAAGTGGGTATTGAGTTGATTCTGTAACGCAGCTATCTGTGCAGTGATAGCTGTAAAACCATCCACTTCCAAGACTCCCGCCGCTTTCTTTGTTCCTCCTCTAGAAGAGTCCGCATTCCACTCTGGATTTCCCTGCGAAATACGGTTCAACAAGGTATACAGCTCCTCATAAGTTTTTTCTAATGCTTGTCCCCCAGCTGCTGAGTCTAGCAAGATTTTTGTGTGGGGTTCCAAACCCTCTATGAAAGTATGCACCAGCACATCATTGGATTGGTGATGATGAGGACAATCCCGCAACATAGACTTGAATCTCTCCCAGGCTTGATATAGATTCTCTCCCTCTCTCTGTTTAAAACTTAGAATTTGACTTCTAACTCTTGCTGTTTTACCAGAGGGAAAGAACCTTATCAATAATTTCTTTGCAAGATCATCCCAAGTAGTAATGGAATTAGGTGGCTCAGCTTTCAGCCATCTCTTTGCTTCTCCCAAAAGTGAAAATGGGAACAATATAAGCCTGACATAATCGGGTGACACTCCAGCGGGGATGTAAGTGTCACTTATCTCCAAAAAGTTTTGGAGATGTTGTTGTGGATCCTCGTGAGGGAGACCTATGAATTGCCCGCTGGTGTGCAGCAATTGCACCATATTCTTTTTAAGCTCGAACCTCCCTCTTGACTCAGGTTTGCAAATGCTAGATGTAACGTTGTTAGCATGTGGGATTGCCACTTCGCGAACCGGCCTAGCTGCCATTTCTTCGGGCACTAACACTACCCTTACAATGGGTGGATTCTGTTGTTGCTCCAGGATTGTCTGTCTAAGCAACTGCAGATTTCTCTTTAGAGCTTCTCTCCTTTGGCGATGGAATTGTCTTTCCGGCTCTAAGTGTGAATCCACCAGCTCCTTGTCCCTTGCCAGTGTTCAACAGAATTCAATATCTGCAAAAGACAAGCTAAGACCAAGTTGTCAACACTAATAAGAAATAGTAAACTAACACCTAAGACAACAATTTTACCAATTGCCAGTCCCCGACAACGGCGCCAAAAACTTGTTCGGGCTATTTCGCAACTACACGCAAGTGCACGTGGTCGAACAAGTAGTAAAATGGCTAGCGTAGCCAAGTATCGATCCCACAAGGACTGGACCAAGGTAATAATCGAATCAAGCGTTAATAAATTCTAACTCTAATAATGCAGACAGCAGTTTCAAGAAGATTTTTAGGAGGTTGTTTCCTAATTTATACTAATCTAAAACAAATGTACAATTTGAGTCTGAACTATAGTAATGAGCATGCTGAGGCTAAACCGAACATGCAGGGAAGCAATTTATTGATACAAATTGGTTAATCTTTCTTTCGATTGCTAGTCAAGAATTATTGCCTATGGATGTAAAGAGTGTGTGATGACTCCAAAACTATACGCAAGTGCACGTGGTCGTACAAGTAGTAAAGTGGCTTTATTTCAAGCCAAGTATAGATCCCACAGGGACTGAACTACGGTATTAATTAACTTAAGCGTCAGTGAACGCTATCTATATGAATGCAGACAACCAAATAAATAATGTTTTATGAGTTAAGATCACTAATTAATAAGAATCTAAGTCTAGATTATAATTTGAGTCTGAACAATAGCAATGAACAAGCTGAGGTTAAGGCAGACATGCAGGGATATACTTTATTAATTCAATTCAGCTAATCTTCTCTTCGATTGCTAGTCAGGAATTAATTGCCTATGGATTGGATCTTTCGACTCCTATCCAATTAAAGAATCATGAAACCTTATTCTATATTTCTGTGATATAAGAATCTCATGCTCGATCCATACATATCCGTTTCCATAATTGACTAATAACACTTTCAGATATATTTCTATTCTGAATGTAAATCAATTCTCAATTTTCTCAAATAAGAAAAGATCATATCCTACCAATTCACATCTATCCAATTTCTTTCCTTTTCAAAATAAAAATTGGATTTCTAAGATATACATTAACATTGACCAAACATTAATGCAGTAAAAACAAGAATTGATAGAACAACCATTGAAGAAAAGATGAAAACTGAAATGATCGATAATTACATTCCTCTACAATTATCCTTAAACTCAGCAAGAAGTGAATTAGCCAATCATTTGTGAAGTAAACATATTCAAATAAGTAGAATTCATACAAGCAATTGAAATTAAAGAGAAAAAGGAAGAGAATAACCCTAGAATTTTCGTCCTCTCAACTGCCTGCAACCCACGTTCTTGCTCCACCAAGTCAGAATGTTTAAAATAAAACCTAAGTGTGCTATTTATACTATTGAGAATTTTTCCTGAAATAACAAGCAACGTGGCACGGAGTGTATCGCGGAGCACTCCCTCCATGCCACGGGGATATCGCGGACCCTCACGGGAAGTCGGCTGCCAGGTAACTGCACCTCAACGTGGCATGGCTTGTATCGCGGAGCCTTGCCTCCGTCCCACGGTGCTATCGCGAACCTTCACTGGAATTTGACATAAATAATTCATCCGAGGCAGAATTCCTCCGCGATGATAGCGTGACACGGCTCCATCGCGGAGCCCTTATTTTTGCCACTTTCCCTTGTCAACTTTCGCTTCTTGCTTCCAAGTCCATTCCCGCACTTCACCAACATATATATTAGCTTCCAAAATTTTCTTTTACCTGCAAAACAACACTAATAATGTTGATTAATATAAATTAACATTTATCAAATACTCACATGAGAATATACACATAATAATAGATAAACAAGTCGAAATGAAGCATTTGAGTATCACTTGGGCATGCAATTCTGCCCAAGATCACTTACCCCACACTTAAAACCTTGTTCGTCCTCGAACAATACTTTCACATCTCATGCAATTGAAACCCACGCATAACTAATTTGGCTCGACCATTCAAGCTACGGCTATACAGATTATTTAGGATAGCAAATCATCAAGAAGACATGCATGGTATCATCAATACAATGAAGTACACCACATTAAGACCTCCTAACCTCAAGAATCGATTCTCGATCTTGGAAAACTCAGCAAATCAACTGACAAGACATCCGACACGGAATTTTATCTCTCCTCAAGCATGTGCCTCACAACATAAGAGAATTACCCCATTTGCCACATAAGATTTCATAAGAACTACGTGTAGGGGTATACAATTACAATTTCGCTTGCTCTCCCAAAGAATTCACATGCATCATGTCATGAACCATAAGCTTGCCTCTAGTGTTTTACTCCACTAATATAAGGACGCGTGATGTAAGATTAAGTAGAACTTAATGGGTTGTAATGTAAGCTGAGGAACTAGTCAATACTGGGCTAACCAATAATAGCAACTAGCTTCCCTAAGTGCTCTTCAATACATCCCACCTTTAGTACGGGCATTGCTTCTTCCTCCATCCTCTCATTTTTGAATTTTCTTCTTTGGTTTTGTTCCCATTTCTTTAAGAACACTCGACTTACTAGCAAAGAGTAGTTGTGCATCTTTATTTTTTTTTCATTCATGGATTCTCTTACTCTCTACTATTAATTAATCAATTTCAACAAGTGCACCTTTGACCTTTTCTTTAGTTTTCACAACTTCTTCTTTCCTTCCGGTTCACACTTCTCACTCCTTTACACTTTGGGAAAATTATTTTTTTTCTTAAGCGCTTAAGGATTTTGGATCAAATTCACGGCTAATGAAAAGAAGGGATTAAGCTCGGTTTGTACCTCTAAAAGAATAGGCTAAAGGCTCAATGGGGCTAACTAGGAGGTAACATTCAAGGTAGGTATGATAAGGGAGAAACTTTCGGTTTATTCAAAGAAATGCCTACATCCTTTCCTACAATCCACATCCTTCATTTCATTTAGTACACACACCAGGCAAGTTCTAGACACTTCACAATAGCATTGAATAGTCGAAACCTCACCTCACACTCATTGCACATGCTCAACTCAAGACATATTCACAGAATCTTCAATCAGCTAATTACAAGAACTCACTATTAAGCCTCAATCACACAGAATTGAATTCTATGGCCTGGGTATCTCAACATGTTTAACACCTTTGCATGCTTTCATATGAATCACCTTTGCATCTTAATATCATGTACAACACATAACAAGAATTTCGAACCATTAATTAGCAATACGTTTCGGAAACAAACAACAGAGAGAAGAAAAAAAAGAAAAACACTACTCCTATCGACTACATTTCCCTTAAAACGGTCGTCATCCCTCCATCATAGGGAACAGTCGCTATCTACGACTTCAGTTCAATGGGACTATTCTCGGTAAAAGCGCCGAAAACAATAGCCGAGAAACCCAACATAAAAAAAAATTCAACAAAAACTTTCGATAGAAAAATTGATAGAAAAAGATAAAAATATAATTTGAAAAATATTTACAGATCGTACACAACAACAACATAACAACTGCTCAAGATTCATTACAACACCAACATTAATTACAGAACACGAAACACAGAGTCACCAGGTCACATTTACCACAAGCACAACAAACATAAACCAAACATAAACAAAACAGCTAGCACCTAACTACTCCCACCCCACACTTAAGCCGAACACTATCCCCAGTGTTCACATAATTTCAAAATATCAAAAAGGTTGGGTGGTGAAACTCCCTGATCAATCAAAGTATTCAACTTCTTCATCAGGTGCTAGTGCTTCGTCCCCCATGTCAGAATCACCCCTGCTATCCTCGTCCGACTCAACATCTGAGTCCTCCCGGCGTGTCTCCTCATCAGTAGGGACATCATTATCCACGAGCTCCACAAATGCAGGCCCCACTCTGCATAAAGCTCGGGCATTCTCTTTGAATGGGTAATCCAACTCGAGCTGCCACAGCTCATCCTCTGTTTCGGGCCGTCCTCCGATGTGCAGCTGCAACATCTGCATCCCGTACATGCGGTCCATGTACTGATCATCCCGAGCATGTCGCTCGGCTAGTGTGAGCACCGGCCCAAAAGTAGTGTCAGGTGCCTTGGTTTTGGTGACATCCAAGGCATGCCTGTCGATCTGTGGGATGTAATCTAGGGCCTCCTCCTCAATATTGTGGCCCCTCAAGAACGTGGTAAGCAGACCACCGAACCCATATCTACGCCCTTGATGCAGTCGGGCTCTCTTTATGGCGAAGATGATCACCACCCCAACATTGATTTCCAGCCCCTTAATCAGGGCATACACCAGACAAACTCTATCCCGGGTGATATCTGTCATGTGCACTCCCGGGATCAGGCATCAACACACAATCTTCAACCAAATTCAGGCCTCCCTGTTCATCTGAGAATAGGGCAATGTCTGATGGTATCCCCTTTCCTTGTGCCTACCCCACCTGGCTGTCGACCGGGCTCCACATAAGGTGCGTCTGATGTCCGTATAGGGTGGAGTGATGTTCAGCTGACAGAGGACATGAGCGTCTGTGTCCCGCGCCCCCAGCATTGCATTCAAGTGGTGGGGCTCAAAGGTGACTACCTGTCCTCTGATTTTTATGGTGTGGCTGCGTAAGGTCGGGTTCCAATTGGCATATAACTCCCCGATAAGATGGAGATTGCACTCCCTGGGTTCTTCAAAAATGAAGTTAGCCCAGCGGCGTCAATCTGTGTACAATCTACGGGAATTCCTGTGCCAGCGGTTCCCGTGCTATCAGCTCCTGTAGGAAGTATTTGGTTTCTTTATGTTTGGCATACCACTTCTTTCCCTCATCGGTCACCCATCTGGTTTCGTATTATCGGAGTTGACCTCTAGGAACCGCTGGTGCTGCCAGAACTGCTATTCGCAATCTTACCCTCTTTCTACTGGCGCCCGATGTTGATGCGCCCTTGCCCTTGTCCTCTCGGCCTGACATTGTTCCTGTACATTCAAACATATAGTCCCAATGTTATGCAAGTCATAATTAGCTACAACTAAGGTTGGGTTTAATTGGATCACCCTACCCTTAGTCTTTAGCCGCAATCAACACAATTCGACAAGACATTCATGATTTTGCCATTCTTAGCATTCAACATGCTTAATGCATTCATATACTTCGATGGAACAATTACTTTGTACTACTCAGACTTCGTGCAATGAATAAAAATTTCTCCATCGATTCAATTACATCATCATTAGCACTTTGCAAATTTTTTTTCCACAACCTATGTAATTCTCCAATTGCATTATCCCAAAAATCCCTCTTCTAACTTAGCATATTCAACATCAATCACACTACATTTCACTCCACCCAACATGCACAACCCAATTTATCAACATTTTAAATCATTTAGTCTTCTTCCTATTCAATCCTCAACCCTAGCTATCAATTTCGCAAGAATTTAAATAAAACATGCAATCATTGAGTTCATCTACTAACAACGGTACTATGAACATCATTCAATCATAACTCAAGTGATTTCAATCTTATTTCTCACTTAGGGAAAGGTTTAATCACCAAACATGTTCAAGAATCAATAATTTGAGCAATATTAAGGAAAAATTCAAGAACATACCTTTTCTTCGATGAAATTGAAGAAAACTTGAGAAAGTTGATCACTAAGTCCGTGTCACGTTGGGGGAGAAGGGGATTTTGGGTGTAGGTCGCGGAGGAAATGAGAGAATAGGAAAAAAATGAAGGAATTTGGGGTTAAAATGAGGTTTTTTTCGCGCAGGTACCCGGTGACCCGACGCGAAATACACCTCAACGTGTCACGGAGGGTAATGCGGAGCACTGCCTCCGTGACACGGAGCCATCGCGCAGGTATTCTGGATTTTTAAAAATCTGAAATAAACCTCAATGTGTCACGGAGGGTAACGTGGAGGCCCTCCTCCGTGACACGGAACCATCGCGCAGGCTGAATGTGCCAATTTTTATTTTCCTACCTTGATTTTTTTTCCTTTGTGTTTTTTTGTATTTTTTCCCTCCGTTCCACCTGAGAATCATTTCACCACAAGAAATTGGTTAGAAATCATAGGTTTCAAACACAAAAATTTTTATTCTTCTTTTTCGTTGTTTTTTCATTTTTTTTTCAAATAATTTTACTCTTCTATTACAACACATTCATGGGTTACCTCCCGTGCGGCGCCTGATTTACCGTCGCGTCTCAACGCTACTCATTCTCAATCATCCTCTAGAGTGATGGACGTCTTCTCTCAAATAACGTCCTCACCCCAATAATGCTTACATCGTTGCCCATTCACTGAAAATGTGGCACTTCTATCTTCTTGCCACAACTCCACTACCCCGTGTGGGGTCATTCTCACCACTTCAAACGGCCCTGACCACTTGGACCGCAACTTACCTAGAAAAAGCTTCAATCTTGAATTAAATAACAACACTTTCTGCCCCAGCTCAAAGATCCGATGCACCATATGCCTGTCGTGCCACCTCTTCATTTTCTCCTTGTAGCATTTGCACTTTCATATGCATGCCATCGAAACTCATCTAGTTCGCTGAGTTGCATCAGCCTCTTCTTACCTGCTAGCTCCGGATCCATGTTCAACTTTCTCACGGCCCAAAAAGCTCAATGTTCCATCTCCACAGGCAAATGACATGCCTTTCCATAGACCCAATCTGTATGGAGAAGTCCCAATGGGTGTCTTATATGCAGTTCTATGGGCCCACAATGCATCGTCAAGTTTGCTTGACCAATCAATTCGTTGGGCATTCACTGTCTTCTGTAGAATCTGCTTTATCTCTGTGTTCGACACCTCCACTTTCCCACTAGTTTGGGGATGATACGATTTTGCTACCTTGTGACGCACCCCATACTTAGCTAGAAAATTCTTGAAACTTGCATCCACAAAATGAGCCCCTCCACCACTGATAATAGCTCGGGGTGTCCCGAACCTGGTGAAAATATGCTTTTTCACAAATTTCGTCACCACTTGTTGTCATTCTAAGGACAAGCTGTTGCCTCGACCCATTTAGATACATAGTTAACCACTACCAAGATGTAACGATTACCAAATGATGGTGGAAACGGGCCCATGAAGTCTATTCCCCATACATAAAAAATCTTCACTTCTAATATCTGCTGCAGTGGCATCTCCTGTCTTCTACCAATTGTGCCTGTTCTTTGACATCTATCACACATTTTTACATATGCTATAGAATCTCTGAACAGTGTAGGCCAAAAGAAACCTGACTGGAGCACCTTGTGAGTTGTCCGCTCGCCTCCGTGGTGCCCTCCATACAATGATGAGTGACAACTCCTCAATACTTTTGTCACCTAGCTCTCTGGGATGCATCATCTCATCACTTGATCCGGTCCTTGCTTAAACAGATATGGCTCATCCCAAATGTAATACCTGCAATAATGTCTCAACTTTTTTTTGCGGAGCCGTAGCCTCCGATTGGTAGACTCCACTTACCAGCGAATTCACAATGTCTGCATACCAAGGGATTTCAGCTTCCCTATTGCCAAGAGCTACTCATCTGGGAACTCTTCTTTGATAATATCACCTTTCTTTATATGCAAACGGCTTTCCAATCGCGATAGGTGATTTGCCACTTGATTCTCGCTCCCCTTTCTGTCCCAAATCTCTAGGTCAAACTCTTGTAGCAACAATATCAATCTGATTAGTCTGGGCTTTACATCCTTTTTGTTAAACAGATACCGAATTGCTGCATGATCAGTATACACCACTACTTTAGAACCCACCAAGTAGGACCTGAATTTATCAAATGCAAACACCAGTTCTAGCATCTCCTTTTCCGTGACCGTATAATTGACCTAGGCTACGTCAAGTGTTTTTCTTGCATAATAAATGGAATGGAAAATTTTATTCCTCCGCTGCCCCAATACAGCTCCTACAACCATGTCACTTGCATCACACATTAATTCAAAGGGTTGCTCCCAATCTGGAGAAATGAGAATAGGCGCTTCTACCAGCTTCTGTTTTAGCTCCTCGAATGCTTTAACACAATCCTCGTCAAACTTGAACTTCACCTCTTTTTCTAGCAACCGGCATATAGGTCTAGAAATTTTGGAGAAGTTCTTGATGAACCGTCTGTAGAACCATGCATGTCAGAGAAAACTGCGGACCCCCTTCACTTACACTAGTGGTGGTAGCCTTTCGATCACTTTGATCTTTGCACGATCGACTTCCAACCCCTTGCATGACACCTTATGGCCAAGGACGATACCCTCCTTGACTAAAAAATGGCATTTCTCCCAGTTGAGCACAAGGTTAGAGTCTTCACATCGAGCTAGCACCCTGTCAAGATTCTGCAAACATGTAGCGAACGAATTACCGAAAACAGAAAAGTCATCCATAAATACCTCAACAAAATCTTCCACTATATCGTGAATGATCGCCATCATGCATCTATGGAATGTGGCTGGTGCATTGCACAGACTAAATGGCATCCGCCTAAAAGCATATGTCCCATAAGGACATGTAAAAGTGGTCTTATCCTAATCCTCCGGTGCTATGGCTATTTGGTTATAGCCAGAATATCCATCAAGGAAACAATAATATTCTTAACCGGCCAGCCTATCTAAAATCTGATCAATAAAGGGGATAGGATAATGATCTTTCCTCGTGGCCTCATTGAGCTTTCTGTAATCCATGCAAATTCGCCAGCCTGTGACTGTGCGTGAAGGAATCAGCTCATTCTTTCCGTTGGTCCCTCCTTTCTTTGGGACACACTGAACGGGAATGACCCATTCACTGTCTGAAATGGGATATAACACACCTGCATCAAGCCACTTAATCACTTCCTTCCTAACTACATCCTTCATCCCCGGATTCAACCTCCGCTGATGTTGTACAGTCGGCTTGGATCCTTCTTCCATAAAAATCCTATGTGTGCAAAAAGCTAGATTAATTCCTCTGATGTCCGACATTTGCCAACCCATTACTTTCTTCTACCTCTTGAGGACCACCAATGCCTCACTCACTTGTGCCTCTGTCATTTCTGCGGAAATGATGACTGGCAAGGTGTCATCTTCCCCCAAAAATACATACTTCAGATGTGGAGGCAGCGTCTTCAACTCCAATTTCGGTGCCTTCTCAATTGATAGTTTTGGCAATGGTTCCAAGGATCTCATCAACGGCTCAAAGTCTCGCTTCCTGGGAAACCATTTTTGTGTGAATTGGTAGGATATGATCTTTTCTTAGTTGAGAAAATTGAGAATTGATTTACATTAAGAATAGAAATATATCTGAAAGTCTTGTTAGTCAATTATGGAATCGGTTATGTATGGGTAGAGCATGAGATTCTTATATCATAGAAATGTAGAATAAAGTTTCATGATTCTTTAATTGGATAGGAGTCGAAAGATCCAATCTATAGGCAATTAATTTCTAACTAGCAACCGAAGAGAAGATTAGCTGAATTGAATTAATAAAGTACATCCCTGCATGCCTTCCTTAACCTCAGCTTGTTCATTGCTATTGTTCAGACTCAAATTATAATCTAGACTTAGATTCTTATTAATTAGTGATCTTAACTCATAAAACATTATTTATTTGGTTGTCTGCATTCATAGAGATAGCGTTCGTTGACGCTTAAGTTAATTAATATTGTAGTTCAGTCTCTATGGGATCGATACTTGGCTTGAAATAAAGCCACTTTACTACTTGTACGATCCACGTGCACTTGTGTGTAGTTTTGGAGTCATCAAGTTTTTGGCGCCGTTGCCCGGGACTGGCAATTGGTAAATTTATTTTCTTAGTGTTGGTTTACAGATTCAATATAAGTGTTGACAACTTGATCTTAGCCTTTCTCTTGCAGGTATTGAATTTTTTCTGAATGATGGCAAGAGATAAGGGGTTGGTGGATTCATTTATAGAGCCGGAGAGACAATTTCATCTCCAAAGAAGGGAAGCTCTAAAGAAGAAGCTGCAGTTGCTAAGACAGGCAATTCTGGAGCAGCAATAGAATCCACCACTTGTAAGGGCAGTTTTAGTGCCCGAGGAGATGGCAGTAAGGCCGGTCCGCAAAATGGCAATCCCACATGCAAATAATGTTACATCTAGTATTCCCAAACCAGAGCCAAGAGGGAGGTTCGAGCTTAAACAGAACATGGTGCCGTTGTTGCACACCAGCGGGCAATTCACAGGTCTCCCTCATGAAGATCCACAACATCTCGAAAACTTTTTGGAGATAAGTGACACTTACATTCCCGCTGGAGTATCATCCGACTATGTGAGGCCTAGATTATTCCCGTCCTCATTATTGGGGGAAGCAAAGAGGTGGTTGCAAGCTGAACCACCTAATTCTATCACCACTTGGGATGATTTTGCAAGAAAGTTTTTGATACGATTCTTTCCATCTGGGAAGAAAGCCAGACTTAGAAGTCAAATTCTAAGTTTTAAATAGAGAGAGGGTGAGAATTTGTATCAATCTTGGGAGAGGTTCAAGTCAATGTTAAAGGATTTTCCTCATTATCACCAATCTAATGATGTGTTGGTGCATACATTCATTGAGGGTTTGGAACCACATACTAAAATTTTGTTAGAATCAGCAGCTGGGGGGCAGGCATTGGAGAAGACTTATGAGGAGCTTTATACTTTGTTAAATCATATTTCACAGGGAAATCCAGAATGGAATGCGGACTCAACACGAGGAGGAAAAAGGAAAGCGGCAGGAGTCTTTAAGGTGGATGGTTTTACAGCTATAGCTGCACAGATAGCTGCATTGCAAAATCAACTCAACACCCACTTCAACAGTATGAGCTTGAATCAAGCACAAGCCCCAGTCAATGCAGTTCATCAGGTATGATGTGAAGTATGTGGGAGTAGTGAACACTCAGCTGAGTGTTGTGGTGCCAATCTAGATTCAGTAAATTTTGTTGGGAACGTCCAGAGGAATAATAATCAATAGTAGGGCAACAGTTACAACTCAAATTGGAGGAATCATCTGAATTTCTCTTGGGGTAGTAATAGCCATCAAGGACAGAGTTCGAATCAGGGCGTGCAGAGAAATCAACGGGGGCATCAGAATTTTCAGTCTCAATACAGAGGAAACAATGCACCTCCTCCACCACCCAACAGCATTAAGGACATGTTCAAAACAATTATAGCTAACCAAGCGCAAATACAGGCTGATTATGTGAAATTAGCGGTTGACATGAAAAATCAACAGTTATCTACAAAGGCGTTGGAGTACCAGTTTAAATAATTAGCTGGAGCTCAAAACACCAGGCCCAGAGGAGGACTACCGAGTGGTACTGACCCAAACCCCAAGCAGGTCAATGCAGTGACCACAAGGAGTGGACTATAACATAAGGAGGTGGAACCAGAAAGACCACCTCAGCAATCTGGAATGGTGGAAAAAGATGGGGAACATGATGATGTGAGGGGGAAGGAAAAGGCAACTGAGACAGAAAGACCACCACCTCTATTCCCTCAAATATTAAAGAAGCACAAGGAAGAAGCTTGATTTAAGAAGTTCATGGAGGTGCTAAAACATGTACACATTAATTTACCTTTGGTTGATATTTTGCAGGGAGTTCCGAAATATGCAAAGTATATCAAGGACATCCTAGCAAACAAAACCAGATTGACGGAGTATGCTACGGTGGTGCTTACTGAGGAGTGCACTTCCCGGATACAGAATAGGTTGCCGACAAAGCTCAAGGATCCTGGGAGCTTTACCATTCAGATTAAAATCGGGCAAAGTATTCGAGCTCGAGGATTATATGATTTGGGAGTGAGCATAAACTTGATGCCGACATCGGTGTTCAAGAAGTTGGGGCTGGGCAGCCTTAGACCAACTATTGTGATCTTGCAGCTAGTTGACCGTTCTTTGGCCAGACCAGATGGTATTGTGGAGGATGTGCTAGTGCAAGTGGGCTCCCTCATTTTCCCGGTAACTGCACCTCAACGTGGCATGGCTTGTATCGCGGAGCCTGGCCTCCGTCCCACGGTGCTATCGCGCGCCTTCACTGGAATAAATAATTCATAATTAATTTATCCGAGGCAGAATGCCTCTGCGATGGTAGCACACGGCTCCAACACGGAGCCCTTATTTTTTCCACTTTCCCTTGTCAACTTCTGCTTCTTGCTTCCAAGTCCATTCCCGCACTTCACCAACATATATATTATCTTCCAAAATTTTCTTTTACCTTCAAAACAACACTAATAATTTTGATTAGTATAAATTCACATTTATCAAATAATCACATGAGAATATATACATAATAATAGATAAGCAAGTCGAAATGAAGTATTTGAGTATCACTTGGGCATGCAATTTTGCCCAAGATCAGTGTGTACCCTTGGCTTACTTTCATTAATATACTATATATATACACATATGTATAAGTATATACATCATATAAATTTTTTTCGTGTGTATATATATAGCTTATGACTAACAAATGAAGTACAAACTCCACTTCTTCCTCCCTTTACTCTTCCCATGTTTTTTTGATAATCTCCTTTTAAATATTGTCTCTATAAAGTGCAATATGATGTATTTGGATCAAAGTGACATTGAGGCCATTTGAACAAACGGGGTAAGGCTCCTTAGTGAGGTTGTTCCAATAAAATTAGGCTTAAAGGCTCAAATGGGGCTCACTAGGGACAGTCATCAAGGTCAGGGACAATGAATGAGATGGGTCAACTAACTCGGTTCACAAAGTAGTGCCTTAATCATATCCGCTAAGCTTAATGCCACTTTCAGCTTTTCGTACACGCAAGGCAAATTCTTGACGTTAGTTTGCAATAAATACAACTAGTTCTCACCACACATGGCACAGAAGCTCACCTTTGGTTAGATTATACCCCTTTTATGATTTCTTCCATATTGAGTGGCAAGCATAATTAAGCCTACAATTTTGATATTTAGAGTTAAACACCACGGCCTATGTGATCCTGCCATTTTCTCCTCACTATTTTCTTGTTCAAATTTCAATAAAGTCTAGCATCTAACCAAGTGAATTGCCTTAGCCCATTAGTGATGGTTTTATTTCCTATTTCTATTTTCTAAACGGGACTATCCTCGGGAAAAGCACCGAAAACAAAATCCGAGAAACCCAAGAAAAAGAATAGAAAAATTAAATATGAAAAATAATCAAAAGTATAACATAGGAACAAAAACAAATAAGCTTACTAGCTATTACAAACCAAGTACCATATTCTGTTCCTAGCCACAAATTACATGACACAAAGTCTAGTTGTTACCAGTTATACATGGCACAGTCAGAGAATCATATACATAAACAAACACAAAATAACTACCCCACACTTAAATTGAGAACTGTCCTCAGTGCTTGCAATAGATAAATGTAAAAAAATAGAGTTAGGGTGGCAAAGACTCCTTGATAAGGCAACTATTTCAATCTCCTTATCGGCTGCAAAGGCCTCCTCACCGAGGTTAGAGTCATCTCCCTCATCCTCATCTGACTGAACGTTTGAGTCCTCCCGGCGCCTCACCTCATTGGTTGGTACATCGTCGACCATCGGCTCCACTAATGCTGGGCCAATTCTGCACATGGCTCTAGCATGCTCATTCATTGGGTAGTCCCTATGCACCTGGCATAGTTCATCCTCTATTATAGGCCGTCCACCAATACGCAGTTGCAGTATTTGCAATCCAAACATCCTGGCTGCACAGCAATCAACTCGAGCGTGCCGCTCGGCTAATGTGAGAACTAGCCCGTAGGTGGTGTCTGGTGCCTTAGTCTAGGTCACGTCCACCGGGCGCTGTTTCAACCTGGGTCTATAGTCTAGACCCTCCTCTTCAATATCCTGGCTCCTGAGATAGGTGGTGAATAAGCCGCCAAAACCATACCTGTACCCCTGGTGCAGCCTCACCTTTTTCGTGGCGGATTTGATCACAGCCCCTACATTTTTCATCAAGGTGTATACCAGGCAGACATTGTCCCTGATGACATCAGTCATATGCACTCCTGGAATGAGGCGTGTGCAGACAATCTTCAGCTAAACTCAGGCTTCTCTGTTTAACTAAGAATAGGGCAGTGTCTGGTGGTATCCTCTCTCTTTGTGGTGGATCTATTTGGCTGTTGATCGCTGGACGCATAATATGTGCCAGATGTCAGCATAAGGTGGAGTGATGTTAAGCTGGGAAAGTGGGTGTGGGTCTGTGTCAGGTGTCTCTAGGATTGCATTCAAGTGATATGCCTCAAATGGGACGACCTGAACCTGAATCTTGACTTTGTGGCTGCGGAGACTGGGGTCCCAATTCACGTAGAATTCCTGCAGCATGTGTAAATTACACTCCCTAGGCTCATTGAAGATGAAGTCCATGCCCAAGGTGTGTATCCTCTGTAGTACCCGAGGGAACTGCTGTGCCAAACTCTCCCGATCAATTTGCTCCTCTGGGAAGTATTTTGACGCCTTATGCTTTGCATACCATATTTTTCCTTCTTCCACCACCAATCTGGTACAATCGTCTATTCTGTCCCTTAGGAACTAGTGGGGCTTCTATAACAGATGTGCCTAGTCTGAGCCTTTTCCGGCCTGTGAGGAGGACGAGACACCTTTTCCTTTATCTTGTCTGGCAGACATTGTTCCTGTTCAATCCAAATCAAAGAGATCATATTAGTTAGTATTTAACATGGCTATCCAACACTAAGTCAGGGCTTTGGGTGATTACCCCACACTTAGTTGCTAACATGGGCTCACTAGACATAGTCATTCGGGTACTCAGACTTCCCCTTCTATACACTTCAATGACTAGTTATTCCCACAATTTATCATGATCACCACTTTGACAAGATAAAGCAAACACAACATCATACAACATTTTCACTAAATGCACGTTGCATTTGAAACATTAAACTTGGAAATTATCTTGTATTACTCAGACTTCATACAGTCAAATAACTCATACCCATGACTCTAGCAATTACATGAAGTTAATACTGGTTTACTCAGACATCAAGCAATTGGAAACTTGCAATTAAGAACACTTACCCTTTTTTTATACATGTCCGCAGTTACAGAGGGTAGCATTTTTCACAACAGAGCTTAGGCAAAGTGTGGTATGTAGAATCTTGCACAACTAACTGAAGAATTTAGGCATGAATTCCCTACTTTTTGTTTTTCACTTCCCCTTTTTCATCTTCCCTCAACCCTTCAAGCACCCCACACTTAATTTCTATGCCAAAGTCAAGAAACCATGCTATTACCAAGTGCAAAAATCAAATAACATCATGTAATATCATGATTACCCAACATAAACTTGTTTTCACCTATTGTACATGCCTTAGGGTTTATCTTTACTTACCCAGCTTTATAGGTTGACGTAGCATGAATATTTTTGCATCGTATAAATTCTTAACCCAGTATTTCTGTGGCTTGAACCACTTCAGAAACATTTTAAAAGTTGGTTCAATCTTGTCAAAGTCCCTGAATACGTTGCATTTTAATTCCATTAGGATGTAATACTGGTGACATAAGTACTAGAAGAACCATAAGAGTTCTTGTGGAAAATCATTAGCAAGTGGTATGAACACGTGATAGAATGGATATTCTGGGTTGACTCCATAAGGCTTTAGGTTAGATCCTCCATATTTTCTGAAAACTTGTAGCTCATAGAAAATCCATCTTTCGATTAGGATGGATGGATGGAATGGGTCCACATATTGACTAAACAAGTCTGGTGGATGGCTTGGTAGCCTCAATGACTTGGGACCTGATGGGTTTGTAATCATGAATATCTGGCCGACTGGTTCTTTAAACTTCTTGGGTTTTTCTGGCAAAAACCTTTTTTAAAATTCATCCGGTCAGGATAGGAAGTCTACCAGGACATTATCTTTCCCTTTCAGGTGCTTTACCTAGAAATTATAGGGCATGAACCATTGTGCACATCTTAGAATTTGCTGGTGTGGAAGTATCTTCAGATTTAACTGGATCATCTTCGGGAAAGCCTTCATATCCATCTCGATCAGGAATTCAGTGTGAATTAGGAAGAAGTTGAACTTCTTGATTCCATTCTTCACTGCAAGAATCTCCTTGAAGGTGGAATGATAGTGTTGTTCTGAATCCTTGAATCTTCCGCTAGCATATCCGCATATCCTTCTATGGCCATATTTTTCCTCTAGAAGAACTGCACTCTAATATTCATTGTTGGCATTAGTTTGCAGTATCTTCTTTCCATCTTAAGGAATATGGAGAGTCTTCACCTGTTGGGACACCAGCTTTATTTTTCGAACAACTTCATCCTACTCTTTACCCCAAGCTTGGCCATTCTTCTTGAGCATCTTTGTAAGTGCTGAAATATATGTAGGGACTTCAAGAATTAAAACGCGAACATAATTTATAATCTCTAAAAATTGTTTAAGCTGCTTTGTGGTGAAGTTGGTGTCTGAAAACTTGAGCAATTCCTGACATATGTGTGGACCTGGACTATATGCTCCATTTCTAAAATGTATCACTAAGAAATCAATTTCTTTTTGAACAAGGACCATTTTCATCGCAAAGAGCATAACTTTATTTGCTCTTACTATATCCTGAAAATGATGAAGTAAGGCAAGATGCTCCTCCAGAGTATCACTGAACAATAGGATATCGTCATTGTATACTAGTGAAGTGTGGAGGATAGGCTGAAAGATTTTGATCATGGCATTTTGGAATAGAGAGGGTGCAGGTTTCAACCCAAATGGCATAACTTTCCATTGGAAGTGTTGGTCAGAAATGCAAAATCCTGTTTTTTGTCTTTCTTCATGATGTATCCCCAATTTCCAAAATCCAGATTTGAGATAAAACATGGAAAAATATCTAGCTTTGGCAAAGTGCGAAAATAGGGTAAGCCTATTTTGTATAGGGAATTTTTTCTTGGGAGTAATTATAAGACCAAACACCGTATTTTCAACCATACGGGAGCCTAGTTAAGGATAAAATTGATGTATTCACGCATTTTTATAGTTAATTATGTTTTTTCTCTTTTTCGAACTAATAATTGTGTTGTGACTAATTGCAGGTGGATAAGGCAAAAATTTCAGTGTGAAGTAGCGAGTGAAACTCCGAGTGCGAGTACGAGAATGTTGGGAGAGTGTTAAAATTGATTTGGAAGTTCACCACCGTCTCATGTTAGGGATTGATTGCGTTGAACAACATGCCACAGTGCATGGGTAGAGGAAGAAAGTAATTGAATTTTGAAGGTGCAAAATAGTAAGGGTACGCGACAAGTCCGTGTCACGGAGAAGACTTGGCACGTTAAGCTCTGTGACACAGAGCTTAAGAATTCAGACACCCCAAATTTCCAGTGAGGGTCCACGACAGCTCCATGTCACAAAACAAATCATATGCGTTCAGCTCAGTGACACGGAGCAAGGACTTCCAGCTGTGTCTCCTTTCCAGTACACCTCCGCGATAGCTCCGTGTCACAGAGCTATTTCACCGCAATGAGCTCTATGCCACGGAGCTAGTTTATCTCTGTGAAATTTTACACTTGTATAAATAGAATAGTTAGACTTTTAATTTGCATTGTCTGACATTTTGGCAAGAACGTGGGAAACAACAGTTGAACTGAAGAAAATTCTAGGGATCTTTCTCTTCTCTTTTTTTCTAAATTTCAATTGTTTTCATGATAAAAACTTGTTTGGAGATATTTAATCAACAAATGAGTGGCTAAATTACCTAATTCTGAGGTTGAGGTTATTTGCATGATTGTATAATTTAATTTTATTTTCAGCTGAATTTTCTTCTCTTATGAATGGTTGTTCTTCTATTCTTGATTTTCGTTGTTTTAATGTTTGACCTACATTAAGATAAATTTATAATCCTAATTTGAATCTTAAAGGAAAATTATTAGGGTAGAACTAGGAATAGGGGGATATGTATTTATCTATTCTGTAAATCCAAGGTAAGATTCACGTGCAGGATAGAAATATACCTGTAATGCTATATTCAGTTAACAAAGTGAAAAACTTTTGACTAGCACTAGGATGAGTTATGGCATTATCGAAATGTGTAGTTGCAAGGTTCATAATGTGGCAATTGGCTAGAGGTTCGAGGGACAATAGTCAGACTCTAATCTTTCCCAACCATCAAACTGAAAGAGAAGATAGCTAAAGAATAATACACATTATACATGATTGTATTTCATGCCTTAACCTTAGACTGTTCTTGCAGTTGTCTTAATTAGCATTCCTAGATTCACTTAGTATTACTTTATATATTACCATCTATCAAACTATTCATTCCTTGTGTTATTTACATACTTGCATAGAGTAATTTTGAATACTAAAATAGAAAAAAGCACTAAGTTATAGTCCCTGTGGGTTCGATATCTGGCTTGAAAGAGCCATTATATTACTTGTACGACCATGTGCACTTGCATGCGTTTGGGCGACAACAAGTTTTTGGCGCCGTTGCCGGGGACTGGCGAAATTAGTGAAATTTTTGAGTTTTAGTTTATGCAAGTTTTGTGCAAGTGTTTACAACTTGATCTTAGCAGCTACCCTTGCAGGTACAGGGCAATTTCTGAATGCTGGCAAGGAATAAAGACTTGGTGGACCAATTTTTGGATCCGGAAAGACAGTTTCATTTGCAAAAGAGAGAAGCTCTCGAAAGAAAGTTGCATTTGCTACAGAGGGAAATACTAGAACAACAACAACAACCACAAGTTAGGCAGGAAGAGCTAGTGACTGAAGTCATGGATGCAAGACTAGTACGCGAGGTGGCAATCTCACACGCGAATAATGTTACCTCTAGCATCCACAGGCTGGAGCCAGGAGGTAGATTTGAGCTGAAAAAAATATGGTGCAACTTTTGCATACTAGCGGACAATTCACAGGTCTCCCTCATGAAGACCCGCAGCAGCACCTACAAAATTTTCTTGAGATCAGTTACACATATATACCCACAGGGGTATAATCAGATTATGTCAGGTTTACATTGTTCCCATTGTCCTTGTTATGGAAAAACAAATAGATAGCTAAAGGCTGAACCACCAAACTCTATTACCACATGGGATGATCTAGCAAAGAAATTCTTAATCAGTTTCTTTCCTTCCGGGAAGACATCAAGTCTTAGAAGTCAGATTTTAATTTTCAAACAAAGAGATGGTGAGAACCTGTACCAAGCTTGGGAAAGATTCAAGTCCATGCGGAGATATTGTCCTCACCATCACTAGTCTAATGATGTGCTGGTGCATACTCTTAAAGAAGGCTTGGAGCCTCACACCAAAATCTTGTTAGACTCAGTAGCTAGTGCGAAAGCTTTGGAAAAGACGTATGAGGAGTTGTATACACTGTTGAACCGTATTTCGTAAGGCAACCCAGAATGGAATGTTGACACAACAGGAGGTATGGTGAAGAAAGCGGAAAGTGTCTTGGAGGTAGACGGACTCATAGCTATTGTTGCACAGATAATTGCATTACAGAATCAGATTAACACTCATTTTAGTAACATGAGCTTGGGGCAGCCACAAGCTCCAGTCAATGCAGTCCAGCAAGTGCGGTGTGAAGTCTGTGGTAGCAGTGAGCACTCAGCTGATACATGTGGTGCTAAACCAGACTTAGTTTACTTTGTTGGGAATGCACAAAGGGGCAACAATCAACAATATGACAACAATTACAACCCCAACAGGAGGAACCATCCAAACTTTTCATGGGGCGGTAATAGTAACCAAGGGCAATGCTCAAATCAGGGTCTACACAGAAACCAAGGGGCACATCAGAATTTCCATCCTCAATTCAGAGGGAATAATGCACCTACTCAGTCCAGTAATATTGAGGATATGTTAAATACAATTATAGCCAACCAAGCTCCAAATGGCCGCTGACCAAGTAAAATTGACAGCGAACATGAAAAATCAACAGTTGGCTACGAAGGCTTTGGAGATTCAGCTGGGACAGCTAGCTGGAGCATAGAATACTCGACCCCGGGGTGGGTTGCCAAGTGATACAGACACCAACCCCAAGCAGGTAAATGATGTCATCACCAGGAGTGGAAAACAATTGAAGGAGTTGGTGCCAGAAAAGCTAGCACACCAAGCTGAAACAACAGAGGAGGACGAAGATAATGATAATGAAGTGGGGAGTGGAAAACCAACAGAAACTGAGAAATCACCACCACCACCCCCATTCCTGCAGAGATTGAGTAAGCATAAGGAAGAAGCATGCTTCAAGAAATTTGTGGAAGTATTGAAGCAGGTACACATTAATCAGCCTTTGGTAGATGTTTTGTAGGGAATTCCTAAGTATGCCAAGTACATAAAGGATATTTTTGCAAACAATATAAGAATGAAGGAATAGTCCACAGTTGCACTTACTAAGGAGTGCACTTCCCGGATAGAGAATAGATTGCCTACAAAGCTCAAAGATCCGGGAAGTTTTACTATCCAAATCACTATTGGGCAGTCCATTATAGCCCATGGTTTACGTGATCTAGGAGAGAGAATTAACTTGATTCCTACCTCTGTGTTCAAGAAGTTAGGTTTGGGTAGTCCAAGGCCCACCACGGTGATTTTGCAGCTAGCTGATCGCTCATTGGCAAGGCTAAATGGAATTGTGGAGGATCTGCTAGTGCAAGTCGGCTCCCTTATGTTTTTGATAGATTTCATAATCCTCTATTATGAGCCAGACTCGAAAGTCCCATTTATTTTGGGATGTCCCTTTTTGGCAACTGGATGAGCTCTAATAGATGTAGCTGCTCATGACAAGGTAGAAGTATTTAATGTCTACAAAGCCATAAAGCTACCTGCTATTTATGAGAGTTGTCAGCCATTACTGTTATTGATCAAGAGTCTGCACTACAGCTTATTAGCCCAAATGATCACTTGGAAAGAGCTTTGGTGGGACATGATCAGTTCGGGGATGTGGCAACTTATGAAATGGTGCAAGCATTGGATGATGCCAAAATGTTCTTTTGAAAGAAGGAGTTCGAGCCCTTGCAGTGGTCCTTAGAGCCTCCACCCAAGCCATCAATCGAGGAGGTCCCCAAACTGGAGCTGAAAGCATTGTCTCTGCACCTTCAGTATGTATTTTTGGGAGAATCTGACATATGGCTGGTCATTATTTCATCAGAACTAACAGATTCACCGGTTTAAGAAGCATTAGTGGTTCTGAAAAGGAGAAAGATAGCCATAGGATGGCAAATGTCAGACATTCATGGAATCAGTCTGACTTTCTGCTGCACAAGATATTAATGGAGGAATGATCCAAGCCAAGTGTACAACATCAAAGGAGGTTTAACCTAGTGATGAAGGATGTAGTGAGGAAGGAGGTGATTAAGTGGCTAGATGCAGGAGTGGTATATCCTATCTCCGATAGTGAGTGGGTCAGCCCGGTTTAGTGCGTACCAAAGATAGGGGGCATGAAAGTTATCACCAATGAGAATAATGAGTTGATTCCCACTCACACAGTCACAGGTTGGAGGATTTGCATGGATTACAGGAAATTAAATGGGGCCACTTGGAAGGATCACTCTCCCATACCATTCATCGACTAAATGTTGGACAGACTTGCAGGCAAGGAGTATTATTGCTTTCTGGACGGCTATTCTGGCTATAATCAAATAGCTATAGCCCTAGAAGATCAGGAGAAGACCACATTTACCTATCCCTATGGGACAAACGCCTTCAAGTGTATTGCATTCGGGTTATGCAATGCACCAGCCACCTTCCAACGGTGCGTGATGACTATATTTCATGACATGGTGGAAGACTATGTTGAGGTATTTATGGATGATTTCTCTATTTTTGGTAACTCATTTGTTGTATGTTTGCAGAATTTGGACAGGGTCTTGGCTATGTATGAAGATACAGACCTGGTATTGTATTGGGAGAAGTGCCATTTTCAAGTCAAGGAAGGCATTTTCCTTGGCCACAGGGTGTCACAGAGCGGCTTGGAGGTTGACCGTGCCAAAGTAGAGGTGATTGAGAAGTTACCACCCCTAGTGTCTGTCAAGGGTGTCCGCAGTTTCTTAGGACATACTGGGTTTTATAGACAGTTCATTCGGGATTTCTCAAAAATTTCCAAACCAATGTGCCGAATATTGGAAAAAGATGTGAAATTACAATTTGGAGCAGAATGTGTTGGTGCTTTTGAGGAGCTAAAGAAGAAGCTGATGGAAGCTCCTGTTTTGATTGCTCGTGATTGGGAATGCTCGTTTGTGCTGATATGTGATGCTAGTGATGTGGTTGTGGGTGAAGTATTGGGGCAAATGAGAGAAAATATTTTTCACTTCATATACTATGCTAGCAAAACACTGGAAGCTACTCAGGCAAATTATACTGTCGTAGAAAAGGTGATACTGGCACTTGTTTATGCATTTGATAAAATTCAGGTCCTATCTGGTTGGGACGAAAGTAGTGGTATACACGGATCATGCGGCCATCTGTTACCTATTCAACAAGAAGGATGCTAAGCCCAGGTTGATTCGGTGGGTATTATTGCTACAGGAGTTTGACTTGGAAATCTGAGATAGGAAGGGCAATGAAAATCAGGTAGCAGATCATCTGTCACGACTAGAAGACAAGTCACATATGAATGATGCTGGGAACATCAGAGAAGAGTTTCCGAATGAGCATCTCTTGGCACTGAGTGTGGCGGAACTTCTGTGGTATGCGGACATAGTGAATCTGATAGTAAGTGGAGTGTACCCACCAGAAAGCCACCACTCAACAACGAAAGAAGTTGAAGCATGAGTCCCGATTATATATGTGGGATGAACCATATCTATTCAAGCTAGGGATAGATCAAGTGATAAGATGCTGCATTCCATAGAGTCAGGTAGTAGAGGTGCTGAGAAGATGTCATTCCTCGCCTTATAGCGGTCATCATGGAGGAGAGCGCACTGCTCATAAACTGCTCCAGTCCGGTTTCTTTTGGCCAACTTTATTCAAGGATGCAGCATCATATGCCAAGTCTTGTGATCAATGTTAGAGAACAGGGACAATCTGCAGGAAACAAGAGATGTCGTTGCATAACATCTTGGAAGTTGAGGTGTTCGACGTGTGGGGGATAGATTTCATGGGGCCCTTTCCACGGTCATTTGGTAATCAATATATTCTAGTAGCGGTACATTATGTTTCAAAATGGGTTGAGGCCGTAGCTTTTCCCACTAATGATGCCAAGGTAGGGGCCAAGTATGTGAAGAAGCAGATTTTTACTAGGTTTGGAACCCCACGAGCTATTATTTGCGATTGAGGTTCACAAATTTGTTAATACCTGGTTCCAGAATTTATTGGCTAAATATGGAGTTCGGCATAAGGTGGCTACAACATATCACCCTCAAACCAGCGGGCAGGTAGAAGTATCAAACAGGGAAGTCAAGCAGATTCTACAGAAAATTGTGAATGCTAAATGAAAGGATTCAGCAAGAAAATTAGATGATTCTTTGTGGGCGTATAAGACTTCCTATAAGACAGCAATTGGGACTTCACCTTATCATTTAGTTTATGTAAAGGCCTGTCACTTGCCTGTGGAGCTTGAACATCAGGAATATGGGGTCGTGCGGAAGCTAAACATGGATCCCGAGTTAGCTGGGAAAAAGCAGTTGTTGCAATTGTGTGAGCTGGATGAGTTTCATTGGGATGCATATGAGAGTGCTAAGTTGTACAAACAAAAAACTAAGAGGTGGCATGACAAGCATATAGTGCCTTGAATCTTCGATCCTGGACAGATGGTGTTGCTATTCAACTCCAGGTTGAAGTTATTCCCAAAGAAGTTGAGGTCTAAGTGGTCTGGACCATTTGAGGTAGCGAGGATGACCCCGTATGGGGTGGTTGAATTGTGGTAGGAAGATAAAAGTGACACACTCTTGGTTAATGGTAAGAGGTGTAAGCAGTACTGGGGTGGGGGCGTAAATCGAGAGAAAACGTCTATCACCTTATTTGATGAATAAAGGTGAGTTGGGTCATGCTGCAACGGTAAATTAGGCACTGCACGGGAGGCAACCCTTTAGTGTAAGTAATAGTTAGGAACTATATATAAAAAAAAGTCGTGCAACAACTAAACTTACAGTGTTGGGTGGAAGGCAACCCAGTATTGGCTAACTCATTGGTGTTTTTGGATGATTTTCAGGATGTTATAGAGCTAAAGCATGATTTAAGGGACAACCACATTAAAACAATTAAGGACGAACATGCAAAGGTAAGTGTTGGGGAAAATAAGGCTCATAACAGTGAGCCTGCGCGTTGGGTCCGTGTCACGGAGCTTATCCTACGCGTTTAGCTCTGTGCCACGGAGAGGTATATAAAAATACCTAGCACCAGAAACTAGTGGGCCTGGACGATAGCCCTGTGGAACGGAATGAAGCTCCGCAGTAGCCTCCATGCCATTTTGAGGTGTATTTGGCGACGGGTTCACTTTAACAACCGGGTCGACCCATCCAAAATCCTTTCCGTTTAACCCCAAAATCAACATTTAAGCTCCATTTTTCTCATTCCCTCCATGACAAAACCCCTATTCCCCCTCTACTCTCGAGCGTTCCACGACTAGGTCTTGAAGAATCACCCCTTCTTCTTTACAACTAAGATTCACAAGTAAGTTTTTGTTTTTATCCCTCTTCTCTCCTGTAATTTCGTGCCAAGAACATATGGATAAGTAAAGATAAACCCTAAGGCATGTGCAATAGGTGAAAAAAGTTTATGTTGGGTAATCATGATATTACATGATGTTATTTGATTTTTGGACTTGGTAATAACATGGTTTCTTGACTTTGGCATAGAAATTATGTGTGGGGTGCTTGAAGGGTTGAGGGAAGATGAAAAAGGGGAAGTGAAAAACAAAATGTAGGGAATTCATGCCTAAATTCTTCAGTTAGTTGTGCAAGATTCTACATACCACACTTTTCCTAAGCTCTGTTGTGAAAAATGCTACCCTCTGTAACTGCGGACATGTAAAAAAAAAGGGTAAGTGTTCTTAATTGAAAGTTTCCAATTGCTTGACGTCTGAGTAAACCAGTATTAACTTCAAGTAATTGCTAGAGTCATGGGTATAAGTTATTTGACTGTATGAAGTCTGAGTAATACAAGATAATTTCCAAGTTTAATGTTTCAAATGCAATGTGCGTTTAGTGAAAATGTTGTATGATGTTGTGTTTGCTTTATCTTGTCAAAGTGGTGATCATGCTAAATTGTGGGAATAACTAGTCATTGAAGTGTATAGAAGGGGAAGTCTGAGTACCCGAATGACTATGTCTAGTGAGCCCATGTTAGCAACTAAGTGTGGGGTAATCACCCAAAGCCTTGACTTAGTGTTGGATAGCCATGTTAAATACTAACTAATATGATCTCTTTGATTTGGATTGAACAGGATCAATGTCTGCCAGACAAGATAAAGGAAAAGGTGTCTCGTACTCCTCACAGGCCGGAAAAGGCTCAGACTAGGCACATCTGTTCTAGAAGCCCCACCAGTTCCTAAGGAACATAATAGACGATTGTACCAGATTGGTGGTGGAGGAAGGAAAAATATGGTATCCAAAGCATAAGGCGTCAAAATACTTCCCAGAGGAGCAAATTGATCGGGAGAGTTTGGCACAGGAGTTCCCTCGGGTACTACAGAGGATACAAACCTTGGGCATGGCCTAGGGAGTGTAATTTACACATGCTACAGAAATTCTACGTGAATTGGCACCCCACTCTCCGCAGCCACAAAGTCAAAATTCAGGTTCAGGTCGTCCCATTTGAGGCACATCACTTGAATGCAATCCTAAGGACACCTGACACAGACCCATACCGACTTTGCCAGCTTAACATCACTCCACCTTATGATAACATCCGACACATATTATACGTCCAGCGATCAACAGCCAAATGGATCCACCACAAAGAGAGAGGATACCACCAGACACTGCCCTATTCTTAGTTGAACAGAGAAGCCTGAGTTTAGCTGAAGATTGTCTGCACACGCCTCATTCCAGGAGTGCATATGACTGATGTCACCAGGGACAATGTCTGCCTGGTATACACCTTGATGAAAAATGTAGGGGCTGTGATCAAATCCGCCATGAAAAAGGTGAGGCTGCACCCGGGGCACAGGTATGGTTTTGGCGGCTTATTCACAACCTATCTCAGGAGCCAGGATATTGAAGAGGAGGGTCTAGACTATATACCAAGGTTGAAACAGCGCCCGGTGGACGTGACCTAGACTAAGGCACCAGACACCACCTACGGGCTAGTTCTCACATTAGTCGAGCGGCACGCTCGAGTTGATAGCTGTTCAGCCAGGATGTTTGGATTGCAAATACTGCAACTGCATATTGGTGGACAGCCTACAACAGAGGATAAACTATGTCAGGTGCATAGGAACTACCCAATGAATGAGCATGCCAGAGCCATGTGCAGAATTGGCCCAGCATTAGTGGAGCCGGTGGTAGATGATGTACTGACCAATGAGGTGAGGTGCCGGGAGGACTCAAACATTCAGTCAGATGAGGATGAGGGAGATGAGTCTGACCTCGGTGAGGAGGCCTTTGCACCCGATAAAGAGAGTGAAATAGTTGCCTTATCAAGGAGTCTTTGCCACCCTAACTCTATTTTTTTACATTTAACTGTTGCAAGCACTGAGGACAGTTCTCAATTTAAGTGTGGGGTAGTTATTTTGTGTTTGTTTATTTATATGATTCTCTGACTGTGCTATGTATAACTGGTAACAACTAGACTCCGTGTCATGTAATTTGTCGCTAGGAACAGAATATGGTACTTGGTCTGTAATAGCTAGTAAGCTTATTTGTTTTTGTTCCTATGTTATACTTTTGATTATTTTTCATATTTAATTTTTCTATTCTTTTTCTTGGGTTTCTCGGATTTTGTTTTCGGTGCTTTTCCCGAGGATAGTCCCGTTTAGAAAATAGAAATAGGAAATAAAACCATCACTAATGGGCTAAGGCAGTTCACTTGGTTAGATTCTAGACTTTATGGAAATTTGAACAAGAAAATAGTGAGGAGAAAATGGCAGGATCACATAGGCCATGGTGTTTAACTCTAAATTGCAAAATTGTAGGCTTAATTGTGCTTGCCATTCAATATGGAAGAAATCATAAAAGGGGTATAATCTAACCAAAGGTGAGCCTATGTGCCATGTGTGGTGAGAACTAGTTGTATTTATTGCAAACTAACGTCAAGAATTTGCCTTGCATGTACGAAAAGCTGAAAGTGGTATTAAGCTTAGCGGATATGATTAAGGCACTACTTTGTGAACCGAGTTAGTTGACCCATCTCATTCATTGTCCCTGACCTTGATGACTGTCCCTAGTGAGCCCCGTTTGAGCCTTTAAGCCTAATTTTATTGGAACAACCTCACTAAGGAGCCTTACCCCGTTTGTTCAAATGGCCTCAATGTCACCTTGATCCAAATACAACATATTGCACTTTATAGAGACAATATTTAAAAGGAGATTATCAAAAGACCATGGGAAGAGTAAAGGGAGGAAGAAGTGGTGTTTGTACTTCATTTGTTAGTCATAAGCTATATATATACACATGAAAAAAAATTTATATGGTGTATATACTTATACATATGTGTATATATATAGTATATTAATGAGAGTAAGCCAAGGGTACACACTGATCTTGGGCAGAATTGCATGCCCAAGTGATACTCAAATGCTTCATTTTGACTTGTTTATCTGTTATTATGTATATATTCTCATGTGGTTACTTGATAAATGTGAATTTATACTAATCAAAATTATTAGTGTTGTTTTGCAGGTAAAAGGAAATTTTGGAAGATAATATATATGTTGGTGAAGTGCGGGAATGGACTTGGAAGCAAGAAGCGGAAGTTGACAAAGGAAAGTGGAAAAAATAAGGGCTCCGTGTTGGAGCCGTGTCACGCTACCATCGCGGAGGTATTCTGCCTCGGATGAATTATTTATGTCAAATACAGTGAAGGTGCGCGATAGCACCATTGCACGGAGGCAAGGCTATGTGATACAAGTCGTGCCACGTTGAGGTGCAGTTACCTGGGAGCCAACTTCCAGTGAGGGTCCGCGATATCCCCGTGGCACGGAGGGAGTTCTCCGCGATACACTCCGTGCCACGTTGCTTGTTATTACGGGAAAAATTCTCAATAGTATAAATAACACATTTAGGTTTTATTTTAACCATTCTAACTTGGTGGAGCATGAACGTGGGTTGCAGGCAGTTGAGAGGACGAAAATTCTAGGGTTATTCTCTTCCTTTTTCTATTTAATTGCAATTGCTTGTATGAATTCTACTTATTTGAAGATGTTTACTTAACAAATGAGTTGCTAATTCACTTCTTGCTGAGGTTAAGGATAATTGTAAAGGAATGTAAATATTAATCATTTCAGTTTTTATCTTTTCTTCAATGGTTGTTCTATCAATTCATGTTTTTACTGCATTAATGTTTGGCCAATGTTAATGTATATCTTAGAAATCCAATTTTCATTTTGAAAAGGAAAGAAATTGGAAGCTTATTAATGCAAAAAATTATTTTGTCGATTACTATAGAGTGTGAATAGTTAAACAATATTGCTTATCGACCTTTTTAAGTCAATAACACCATCACCTCATTAATTTTAAAATTTCACAGAGATAAACTAGCTCTGTGGTATGGAGCTCATCACAGTGAAATAGCTTCATGACACGGAGCTATTGCGGAGGTGCACTGGAAAGGAGACATAGCTGGAAGTCCTTGCTCTATGTCACAGAGCTAAACACGTAGGATTTGGTCCGTGACACGGAGTAGTCACGGACCCTCACTGGAATTTTAGGGTGTCTAAATTCTTAAGCTCTGTGTCATGGAGCTTAACGCGCCAAGTCTTCTCCGTGACATGGACTTGTCGCATACCCTTACTGTTTTGCGCATTCCAAGTTCAATAATTTTCTTCCTCTACCCATGCACCGTGGCACGTTGTTCAATTCAAACAATCCCTAACGTGACATGGTGGTGAACTTACAAATCAATGTTAACGCTCTCCCAACATTCTCATACTCACACTCAGAGTTTCACTTGCTACATCCCGCTGAAAGTTTTGTCTTATCCACCTGCAATTAGTCACAACACAATTATTAGTCCGAAAAAGAGAATAAAACATAATTAACTCAAAACATGCATGAATACACTAATATTATCCTTAACTAGGCTCCCATATGGTTGAAAATACAAAGTTTGGTCATATAAATACGCCCATGATCACCACCTTACACTTATAACCTTGTTCATCCTCGAACAATCTTTTAGTATCCTCGACATGATTTCAACAACATTACCATCATTAGTGGACCAAGGTAACTCACACCTAGTTGTTCTAAACACTTTAATCATGGAGTACAATTCAATTCATCAAGCATGGTCTTCACTAACAATTTTCATGAGAAGAATCACACAAGCCCTAATAAATAATTTTTCAATCGAAAATCCGGCCAATGTGTCTGAATCATAGTAGTGAGGTCATTAGCTTAACCAAGGATCCACCATTATGTGCCCTCACTTATGTACAACGTTCCTACTGCCATGAAATCAACATAATCACAATGAAGAGCATCCTATAACTGAATCACTCACACTCCAAGGATTAATTCAAGCAAATCTAATGCATCATGAATTTTCCTATAGTGTACTACTCAACCGAGCATAACATCATTTGTAGGATCAAAATGGGTTTTTTTCGATTTGTAATATCGGCTAAGGGACTGGTAGGATTATTTAGGCTGTAGTGACTCTTATCCTAATTCACTTTATGACAAATAGACATTTTTCTTTTCAGCACCTTACTTTATTCGCCTTTCACTCCACCTCGTTTCAAAGTGTCATCATAGATGTAAGGAGTGTGTGATGACTCCAAAACTATACGCAAGTGCACGTGGTCGTACAAGTAGTAAAGTGGCTTTATTTCAAGCCAAGTATAGATCCCGCAGGGACTGAACTACGGTATTAATTAACTTAAGCGTCAGTGAACGCTATCTCTATGAATGTAGACAACCAAATAAATAATGTTTTATTAGTTAAGATCACTAATTAATAAGAATCTAAGTCTAGATTATAATTTGAGTCTTAACAATAGCAATGAACAAGCTGAGGTTAAGGCAGGCACGCAGGGATGTACTTTATTAATTCAATTAAGCTAATCTTCTCTTCGGTTGCTAGTCAGGAATTAATTGCCTATGGATTGGATCTTTCGACTCCTATCCAATTAAAGAATCATGAAACCTTATTCTACATTTCTGTGATATAAGAATCTCATGCTCTATCCATACATATCCGATTCCATAATTGACTAATAAGACTTTCAGATATATTTCTATTTTGAATGTAAATCAATTCTCATTTTTCTCAAATAAGAAAAGATCATATCCTACCAATTCACATCTGTCCAATTTCTTTCCTTTTCAAAATCAAAATTGGATTTCTAAGATATACATTAACATTGACAAAACATTAATGCAGTAAAAACAAGAATTGATAGAACAACCATTGAAGAAACGATGAAAACTGAAATGATCGATAATTACATTCCTCTACAATTATCCTTAACCTCAGCAAGAAGTGAATTAGCCACTCATTTGTGAAGTAAACATATTCAAATAAGTAGAATTCATACAAGCAATTGAAATTAAAGAGAAAAAGGAAGAGAATAACCCTAGAATTTTCGTCCTCTCAACTGCCTGCAACCCACGTTCTTGCTCCACCAAGTCAGAATGTTTAAAATAAAACCTAAGTGTGCTATTTATACTATTGAGAATTTTTCCCCGAATAACAAGCAACGTGGCACGAAGTGTATTGCGGAGCACTCCCTCTGTGCCACGGGGATATCGCGGACCCTCACGGGAAGTCGGCTTCCAGGTAACTGCACCTTAACGTGCCATGGCTTGTATCGCGGAGCCTTGCCTCCGTCCCACGGTGCTATCGCGCACCTTCACTGGAATTTGACATAAATAATTCATTCGAGGCAGAATTCCTCCGCGATGGTAGCGTGACACGGCTCCATCGCGGAGCCCTTATTTTTGCCCCTTTCCCTTGTCAACTTCCGCTTCTTGCTTCCAAGTCCGTTGCCGCACTTCACCAACATATATATTATCTTCCAAAATTTCCTTTTACCTGCAATATAACACTAATAATGTTGATTAGTATAAATTAACATTTATCAAATACTCACATAAGAATATACACATAATAATAGATAAACAAGTCAAAATGAAGCATTTGAGTATCACTTGGGCATGCAATTCTACACAAGATCACTTACCCCACACTTAAAACCTTGTTCGTCCTCGAACAATACTTTCACATCTCATGCAATTGAAACCCACGCATAACTAATTTGAATCAACCATTCAAGCTACGGCTATACAGATTATTTAGGATAGCAAATCATCAAGAAGACATGCATGGTATCATCAATACAAAGAAGAACACCACATTAAGACCTCCTAACCTCAAGAATCGATTCTCGATCTTGGAAAACTCATCAAATCAACTGATCAAGACATCCGACACGAAATTTTATCTCTCCTCAAGCATGTGCCCTCACAACATAATAGAATTACCCCATTTGCCACATAAGATTTCATAAGCACTACGTATATGGGTATACAATTAAAATTTCGCTCGCTCTCCCAAAGAATTCACATGCATCATGTCATGAACCATAAGCTTGCCTCTAGTGTTTTACTCCACCAATAGAAGGACACGTGATGTAAGATTACGTAGGACTTAATGGGTTATAATCTAAACTGAGGAACTAGTCAATACTGGGATAACCAATAATAGCAATTAGCTTCCCTAAGTGCTCTTCAATACATCCCACCTTTAGTACGGGCATTGCTTCTTCCTCCATCCTCTCATTTTTTAATTTTCTTCTTTGGTTTTGTTCCCATTTCTTTAAGCACACTTGACTTACTAGCAAAGAGTAGCTGTGCATCTTTATTTTTTTTCTCATTCATGGATTCTCTTACTCTCTACTATTAATTAATCAATTTCAACAAGTGCACCTTTGACCTTTTCTTTAGTTTTCACAACTTTTGCTTTCCTTCCGGTTCACACTTCTCACTCCTTTACACTTTGGGAAAAATATTTTTTTTTCTTAAGCGCTTAAGGATTTTGGATCAAATTCACGGCTAATGAAAAGAAGGGATTAAGCTCTGTTAGTACCTCTCAAAGAATAGGCTAAAGGCTCAATGGGGCTAACTAGGATGTAACATTTAAGGTAGTTATGATAAGGGAGAAACTTTCGGTTTATTCAAAGAAATGTCTACATCCTTTCCTACAATCCACATCCTTCATTTCGTTTAGTACACACACCAGGCAAGTTCTAGACACTTCAAAATAGCATGGAATAGTCGAAACCTCACCTCACACTCATTGCACATGCTCAACCCAAGACATATTCAAAAAAATCTTCAATCAGCTAATTACAAGAACTCACTATTAAGCCTCGATCACACCGAATCGAATTCTATGGCCTACGTATCTCAACATGTTTAACACCTTGCATGCTTTCATACGAATCACCTTTGCATCTTAATATCATGTACAACACGTAACAAGAATTTTGAACCATTAATTAGCAAAAGAAGAAAAAAAGAAAAAAAAACTACTCCTATCGACTACATTTTCCTTAAGACGGTCGTCATCCATCCATCATAGGGAACATTCGCTATCTACAACTTCAGTTCAATGGGACTATTCTCGGTAAAAGCACTGAAAACAAAAGCCGAGAAACCCAACATAAAAAAAATTCAACAAAAAATTTCGATAGAAAAATCGATTGAAAAAGATCAAAATATAATTTGAAAAATACTAACACATCATACACAACAGCAACACAACAACTGCTCAAGATTCAATACAACACCAACATTAATTACAAAACACGAAACACAGAGTCACCAGGTCACATTTAGCACAAGCACAACAAACATAAACCAAACATAAACAAAACAGCTAGCACCTAACTACTCCCACCCCATACTGAAGCCGAACACTGTCCCAGTGTTCACATAATTTCAAGATATCACAAAGGTTGGGTGGTGAAACTCCCTGATTAATCAAAGTATTCAACTTCTTCATCAGGTGCTAGTGCTTCGTCCCCCATATCAGAATCGCCCCCGCCGTCCTCGTCCGACTCAACATCTGAGTCCTCCCGGTGTGTCTCCTCATCGGTAGGGACATCATCATCCATGGGCTCCACAAATGCAGGCCCCACTCTGCATAAAGCTCGGGCATTCTCTTTGAATGGGTAAGCAGACCACCGAACCCGTATCTACGCCCTTGATGCAGTCGGGCTCTCTTCATGGCGGAGATGATCACCACCCCAACATTGATTTCCAGCCCCTTCATCAGGGCATACACCAGATAAACTCTATCCCGGGTGATATCTGCCATGTGCACTCCCGGGATCAGGCATGAACACACAATATTCAACCAAATTCGGGCCTCCCTGTTCATCTAAGAATAGGGCAATGTCTGATGGTAGCCCCTCTCCTTGTGCCTACCCTACCTGGCTGTCGACCGGTCTCCACATAAGGTGCGTCTGATGTCCGCATAGGGTGGAGTGATGTTCAGCTGACGGAGGACGTGAGAGTTTGTGTCCCGCGCCCCTAGGATTGCATTCAAGTGGTGGGGCTCAAAGGTGACTACCTGTCCTCTGATTTTTATGGTGTGGCTGCGTAAGGTCGGGTTCCAATTGGCATAGAACTCCCCGATAAGATGGAGATTGCACTCCCTAGGTTCTTCAAAAATAAAGTTAGCCCAGCAGCGTCAATCCTGTGTACAATCTGCGGGAATTCCTGTGCCAGCGGTTCCCGTGCTATCTGTTCCTCTGGGAAGTATTTGGTTTCTTTATGTTTGGCATACCACTTCTTTCCCTCATCGGTCACCCATCTGATTCCGTATTGTCGGCGTTGACCTCTAGGAACCGCTGGTGCTGCCGGAACTGCTGTTCCCAATCTTACCCTCTTTCTACTGGCGCCCGATGTTGATGCGCCCTTGCCCTTGTCCTGTCGGCCTGACATTATTCCTGTACATTCAAACATACAGTCCCAATGTTATGCAAGTCATAATTAGCTACAACTAAGGTTGGGTTTAATTGGATCACCCCACACTTAGTCTTTAGCTGCAATCACCACAATTCGACAAGACATTCATGATTTTGCCATTCTTAGCATTCAACATGCTTAGTGCATTCATATACTTCAATGGAACAATTACTTTGTACTACTCAGACTTCATACAATGAATAAAAATTTCTCCATCGATTTAATTACATCATCATTAGCACTTTGCAATTTTTTTTCCACAACCTATGTAATTCTCCAATTGCATTCTCCCGAAAATCCCTCTTCTAACTTAGCATATTCAACATCAATCACACTATATTTCACTTCACCCAACATGCACAACCCAATTTATCAACATTTTAAATCATTTAGTCTTCTTCCTATTCAATCCTCAACCCTAGCTATCAATTTCGCAAGAATTTCAATAAACCATGCAATCATTGAGTTCATCTACTAACCATTGGGGTTAAACGGAAAGGATTTCGGATGGGTCGACCCGGTTGTTAAAGTGAACCCATCGCAAAATACACCTCAACATGGCATGGAGGCTTTCTCGGAGCTTCATTCCGTGCCACGGGGCTATCGTCCAGGCCCACTGGTTTCTGGTGCTAGGTATTTTTATATACCTCTCCGTGGCACGGAGCTAAACGCGTAGGTTAAGCTCCGTGCCACGGACCCAACCCGCATGCTCACTGTTATTAGCCTTATTTTCCCCAACACTTACCTTTGCATGTTCGTCCTTAATTGTTTTACTCCCGCAATGTTGTTGTCTTTTAAATCATGTTTTAGCTCTATAACATCCTAAAAATCATCCAAAAACACCAATGAGTTAGACAATACTGGGTTGCCTCCCACCCAACGCCATAATTTTAGTCATTGCACGTCTTTTTTTTATATATAGTTCCTAACTATTACTTACACTAAAGGGTTTCCTCCCGTGCAGTGCCTAATTTACCATTGCAGCATGACCCAACTCACCTTCATTCATCAAATAAGGTGATAGATGTTTTCTCTCGATTTATACCCCTACCCCAGTACTGCTTACACCTCTTACCATTAACCAAGAATGTGTCACTTTTATCTTCCTACCACAATTCAACCGCCCCATACGGGGTCATCCTCGCTACCTCAAATGGTCCAGACCACTTAGACCTTATCTTCTTTGGGAATAACTTCAACCTGGAGTTGAATAGCAACACCATATGTCCAGGATCGAAGATTCAAGGCACTATATGCTTGTCATGCCACCTCTTAGTTTTTTGTTTGTACAACTTAGCACTCTCCTATGCATTCCAATTAAACTCATCCAGCTCACACAATTGCAACAACTGCTTTTTCCCAACTAACTCGGGATCCATGTTTAGCTTCCGCACGGCCCCATATTCCTGATGTTCAAGCTCCATAGGCAAGTGATAGGCCTTTACATAAACTAAATGATAAGGTGAAGTCCCAATTGCTATCTTATAGGAAGTCTTATACGCCCACAAAGAATCATCTAATTTTCTTGCTCAATCCTTTCATTTAGCATTCATAATTTTTTGTAGAATCTGCTTGACTTCCCTGTTTGATACTTCTACCTGCCCGCTGGTTTGAGGGTGATATGTTGTAGCCACCTTATGTCGAACTCCATATTTAGCCAATAAATTCTGGAACCAGGTATTAACAAATTTGTGAACCTCAATCGTAAATAATAGCTCGTGGGGTTCCAAACCTGGTAAAAATCTGCTTCTTCACATACTTGGCCCCTACCTTGGCATCATTAGTGGGAAAAGCTGCAGCCTCAACCCATTTTGAAACATAATGTACCGCTCCTAGAATATATTAATTACCAAATGACCGTGTAAAGGGGCCCATGAAATCTATCCCCCACACATCGAACACCTCAACTTCCAAGATGTTATGCAACGACATCTCTTGTTTCCTGCTGATTGTCCCTGTTCTCTAGCATTGATCACAAGACTTGGCATATGATGCTGCATCCTCGAATAAAGTTGGCCAAAAGAAACCGGACTAGAGCACTTTATGAGTAGTGCACTCTCCTCCATGATGACCGCTATAAGGCGAGGAATGACATCTTCTCAGCACCTCTACTACCTGACTCTATGGAATATAGCATCTCATCACTTGATCTATCCCTTGCTTGAATAGATATGGTTCATCCCACATATATAATTGGGACTCATGCTTCAACTTCTTTCGTTGTTGAGTGGTGGCTTTCTGGTGGGTACACTCCACTTACTATCAGATTCACTATGTCTGCATACCACAGAAGTTTGGCCACACTCAGTGCCAAGAGATGCTCATTCGGAAACTCTTCTCTGATGTTCCCAGCATCATTCACATGTGACCTGTCTTCTAGTCGTGATAGATGATCTATTACCTGATTTTCATTGCCCTTCCTGTCTCAGATTTCCAAGTCAAACTCCTGTAGCAATAATACCCACTGAATCAACCTGGGCTTAGCTTCCTTCTTGTTGAATAGGTAACAGATGGCCGCATGATTCGTGTATACCACCACTTTCGTCCCAACCAGATAGGACCTGAATTTATCAAATGCATAAACAAGCGCCAGCATCACCTTTTCTATGACAGTATAATTCGCCTGAGTAGCTTCCAGTGTTTTGCTAGCATAGTATATGAAGTGAAAAATATTTTCTCTCCTTTGCCGCTTTCTTCACCATACCTCCTGTTGTGTCAACATTCCATTCTGGGTTGCCTTACGAAATACGGTTCAACAGTGTATAAAACTCCTCATACGTCTTTTCCAAAGCTTTCCCACTAGCTACTGAGTCTAACAAGATTTTGGTGTGAGGCTCCAAGCCTTCTTTAAGAGTATGCACCAGCACATCATTAGACTAGTGATGGTGAGGACAATATCTCCGCATGGACTTGAATCTTTCCTAAGCTTGGTACAGGTTCTCACCATCTCTTTGTTTGAAAATTAAAATCTTACTTCTAAGCCTTGATGTCTTCCCCGAAGGAAAGAACCTGATTAAGAATTTCTTTGCTAGATCATCCCATGTGGTAATAGAGTTTGGTGGTTCAGCCTTTAGCCACCTCTTCGCTTCCCCCAGCAAGGACAATGGGAACAATGTAAACCTGACATAATCTAATTATACCCCTGTGGGTATATATGTGTAACTGATCTCAAGAAAATTTTGTAGGTGCTGCTGCTGGTCTTCTTGAGGGAGACCTGTGAATTGTCCGCTAGTATGCAAAAGTTGCACCATATTTTTTTCAGCTCAAATCTACCTCCTAGCTCCAGCCTACGGATGCTAGAGGTAACATTATTCGCGTGTGAGATTGCCACCTCGCGTGCTAGTCTTGCATCCATGACTTCAGGCACTAGCTCTTCCTGCCTAACTTGTGGTTGTTGTTGTTGTTCCAGTATTTCCCTCTGTAGCAACTGCAACTTTCTTTCGAGAGCTTCTCTCTTTTGCAAATTAAACTGTCTTTCCGGATCCAAAAATTGATACACCAAGTCTTTATTCCTTGCCAGCATTTAGAAATTGCCCTGTACCTGCAAGGGTAGCAGCTAAGATCAAGTTGTAAACACTTGCACAAAACTTGCATAAACTAAAACTCAAAAATTTCACTAATTTCGCCAGTCCCCGGCAACGGCGCCAAAAACTTGTTGTCGCCCAAACGCATGCAAGTGCACATGGTCGTACAAGTAATATAGTGGCTCTTTCAAGCCAGATATCGAACCCACAGGGACTATAACTTAGTGCTTTCTTCTATTTTAGTATTCAAAATTACTCTATGCAAGTATGTAAATAACACAAGGAATGAATAGTTTGATAGATGGTAATATATAAAGTAATACTAAGTGAATCTAAGGATGTTGATTAAGACAACTGCAAGAACAGTCTAAGGTTAAGGCATGAAATACAATCATGTATAACATGTATTATTCTTCAGCTATCTTCTCTTTTAGGTTGATGGTTGGGAAAGATTAGAGTCTGACTATTGTCCCTCGATCCTCTAGCCAATTGCCACGTTATGAACCTTGCAACTACAAATTTCTATAATGCAATAACTCATCCTAGTGCTAGTCAAAATTTGTTCACTTTGTTAACCGAATATAGCATTACAGGTATATTTCTATCCTGCACATGAATCTTACCTTCGATTTACAGAAAAGATAAATACATATCCCCCTATTCCTAGTTATACCCTAATAATTTTCCTTTAAGAGTCAAATTAGGATTATAAATTTATCTTAATGTAGGTCAAACATTAAAACAATGAAAATCAAGAATAGAAGAACAACCATTCATAAGAGAAGAAAATTCAGCTGAAAATAAAATAAAATTATACAATCATGCAAATAACCTCAACCTCAGAATTAGGTAATTTAGCCACTCATTTGTTGATTAAATATCTCCAAACAAGTTTTTATCATGAAAACAATTGAAATTTAGAAAAAAAGAGAAGAGAAAGATCCCTAGAATTTTCTTCAGTTCAACTGTTGTTTCCCACGTTCTTGCCAAAATGTCAGACAATGAAAATTAAAAGTCTAAGTGTTCTATTTATACAAGTGTAAAATTTCACAGAGATAAACTAGCTCTGTGGCACGGAGCTCATCGCGGTGAAATAGCTCCGTGACACGGAGCTATCGCGGAGGTGTGCTGGAAAGGAGACACAGCTGGAAGTCCTTGCTCCGTTTCACTGAGCTGAACGCATTGGATTTGGTATGTGACATGGAGCTGTCGTGGACCCTCACTGGAAATTTGGGGTGTCTGAATTCTTAAGCTCTGTGTCACAGAGGTTAACATGCCAAGTCTTCTCCATGACACGGACTTATCGCGTACCCTTACTGTTTTGCACCTTCAAAATTCAATAACTTTCTTCCTCTACCCATGCACTGTGGCATGTTGTTCAATGCAAACAATCCCTAACGTGACACGGTGGTGAACTTCCAAATCAATTTTAACACTCTCCCAACATTCTCGTACTCACACTCGGAGTTTCACTCGCTACTTCCCGCTGAAATTTTTTCCTTATCCACCCGCAATTAGTCACAACACAATTAATAGTTCGAAAAAGAGAAAAAATATAATTAACTATAAAAATGCGTGAATACATCAATATTATCCTTAACTAGGCTCCCGCATGGTTGAAAATACGGTGTTTGGACTTATAATTACGCCCAAGATCAAATTCCCTATACCAAATAGGCTTACCCTATTTTCGCACTTTGCCAAAGTTAGATATTTTTCCATGTTTGATCTCAAATCTGGATTTTAGAAATTGGGGATACATCATGAAGAAAGACAAAAAATAGGATTTTGCATTTCTGACCAACACTTCCAATGGAAAGTTATGCCATTTGGGTTGAAACCTGCACCCTCTCTATTCCAAAATGCCATGATCAAAATCTTTCAGCCTATCCTCCACACTTCACTAGTATACAATGACGATATCCTATTGTTCAGTGATACTCTGGAGGAGCATCCTGCCTTACTTTGTCATTTTCATGATATAGTAAGAGCAAATGGAGTTATGCTCCTTGCGATGAAAATGGTCCTTGTTCAAAAAGAAATTGATTTATTAGGGATACATTTTAGAAATGGAGCATATAGTCCGGGTCCACACATATGTCAGGAACTGCTCAAGTTTTCAGACACCAACTTCACCACAAAGCAGCTTAAACAATTTTTAGAGATTATGAATTATGTTAGAGTTTTTATTCCTGAAGTCCCTACATATATTTCACCACTTACAAAGATTCTCAAGAAGAATCGCCAAGCATGGGGTAAAGAGTAGGATGAAGTTGTTCGAAAAATACAGTAGGTGCACCAACAGGTGAAGACTCTCCATATTCCTTAAGATGGAAAGAAGATACTGCAAACTAATGCCAACAATGAATATTGGAGTGCAGTTCTTCTAGAGGAAAAATATGGCCATAGAAGGATATGCGGATATGCTAGCGGAAGATTCAAGGATTCAGAACAACACTATCATTCCACATTCAAGGAGATTCTTGAAGTGAAGAATGGAATCAAGAAGTTCAACTTCTTCCTAATTCACAATGAATTCCTGATCGAGATGGATATGAAGGCTTTCCCGAAGATGATCCAGTTTAATCTGATACTTCCACACCCACAAATTCTAAGATGTGCACAATAGTTCTCGCCCTACAATTTCCAAGTAAAGCACCTGAAAGGGAAAGATAATGTCCTGGTAGATTTCCTATCCCGACCAGATGAATTTTAAAAAAGGTTTTTGCCAGAAAAACCCAAGAAGATTAAAGAACCAGTCCGCCAGATATTCATGATTACAAACCCATCAGGTCCCAGGTCATTGAGGCTACCAAGCCATCCACCAGACTTGTTTAGTCAATATGTGGACCCATTCCATCCATCCATCCTAATCGAAAGACGGATTTTCTATGAGCTACAAGTTTTCAGAAAATACGGAGGATCTATCCTAAAGCCTTGTGGAGTCAACTCGGAATACCCGTTCTATCACGTGTTCATACCACTTGCTAATGATTTTCCACAAGAACTCTTATGGTTCTTCTAGTACTTATGTCACCAGTATGACATCCTAATGGAATTCAAATGCAACGTATTCAGGGACTTTGACAAGATTGAACCAACTTTTAAAATGTTTCTGAAGTGGTTCAGGCCACAGAAATACTGGGTTAAGAATTTATACGATGCAAAAATATTCATGCTACGTCAACCAATAAAGCTAATCGACGGGAAAGTCCATGCGAGCTAGAACTTTCTTTCTATTGGCGATTTCCAGTCTCTATTTTTTCCTTGGAAGAAGAATACTATGAAGCACAGAGGATTATCTTCCAACAAAATAAGCACATTCCAAAAGAGGTTTGGCCAACAGAATGGGCGCCATGGAACCACATTGATAAACATCTTCACTGGGAAGAAGTCTGAAAAGCGGCAAAGGAATATAAGGCACCCTATGGGATCACCAAGGATGAAATCACTTAGGTCATTACACAAATAAGGTTGAACGTCCCATCAAATACTCCATCACAGAGCTGTCAAAATATGGAGCAAGCCATTGCATAAATGACAAGCCGAAAATGCTACTTTACGAGATCATTAAAAAAGAGTTTGTATGATATGAGCTTCTTCGACAACAAACATGGCTTCCGATGGAATCCAGGTGGAGAATGTTCAAACCCTCCAGTTGCACCTCTGAACGTTGTCCCACCAGATAATGGTTGATGACGTGTGCAAGATCGTGTGCAAGAATCTGGAAACTCACCGCCTCAGATCACCCGCCGAAATTTACTACCCATATGAGGATTAAAGCGGGCCCCACTTCACATGCCATCACATGGACTTCTTCTTGATTAGTTAATTTGCATGACTTTGCTGAGTTTAAGAGTCGATTTTTGAGGCTAGAAAGTCTTAACTTAGTCGTATGTGATTTCAGTGGTTATATATTGTTTGTTCTATTTTAAACATACTATCTCAAACAATTGTTATAGCCTTAGCTTGACTCATCTCGCTTCAATTGGTTATTTGCGATTCCTTCGTGTGCTTGAGATGTAATGGAGTTGTTCAAGAATGAACAAGGCTCTAAGTGTGGGGTAGTGATCTTGGGCATATTTACATGCCCAGGTGCTATTTTATAACTTAGTTTTAGTTATGTTATTCAATTTAATTAGTTACATTCTCATTAACAAACCTGATTAGTCTTTGTTTTGTAGGTGTAATATGCTTAGGAGGGGATAAATATGATGGTTAATGCACAATAAGGAAGTTTAGGAAGAAGTTCAAGGAAGATGGCATAAAGTTGCAAGGGAAAGGGGCTGCATAGGCCACAAACGTGCCACGCTAGGCCACAGGAGTGCACAGCTCCGTGCCATGCCATGCTTGCGCGTGCGAGGTGTTGCCAGGCACATGCCCTATGTGATGGAAATGTGCCACGCCTGCCAAAGAGTGCGACCTGTGCCATGCCACTGGGCGATGCACACTAGTGACATGCTCAGGTGCCGAGATGTCCATTCCAGTGACATGCAGTGATGGCTCCGTGTCACGCCACTACCTTGCCGTGATGGGCAGCGTGGCATAGATCTGTTTCACCACAGGCCAAAGTTTGCATTTTTTTCACTTATTATAAATTGAACCCTTAGCTTGTAAATGTTTTATCACGAAATACATTTGGGAAAGCGTAGAGAAGCGAAGGGAGAACGGAAGAAACTCATTCTAGGGCTCATTTTTCTTTATTTCTTTTAACCATTCTTGTAAATACTTTAATTTAAAGATTTCTTTGAATTATTGTATGAACATGAGTGACTAAAACCCTTCATCTAGGGTTGAGGTCATATGACATGATTGTAATTATGTGAATTTCACTTTTGGTTCAAGTATTCGTTGTTGTTTTGTCTTGTGTTCTTGTTAATTATCATTCTGATGCTTGATTAGAATTGAAATGCATTAGGTTATCTTAGGCAAAAGCTGGAAAGAGTAACCCTAGGTTAGAACTAAAGAATGAAGGGAGAAAGTTCTTGTCTTCAAGATAGGATTTACGGTTAGTAACTATACCTAATTTTCCTGTCTTGGTTAATTAAACGGAAAGATAGCTAGACGCTTTGGATTAAATTTTCATATCACCACTCTCAGATGTAGTTGTGAAGTTGATTCTACATTAAATGATTTGAGGTATAAATGTCCATAATCAAGGGCATAAACCTCATAAACCATATCGATATTGTTAATTGCTCACGAATTAGGATGTCACATCCCTGCTCAATGATGTAGGTGTTAGGTTAGTTTGTTGTATTTAGAGGATCGAAAGACCATGAACACTGTATATTAACTCTGTGAGACAACAAATGAATTTCATATACTTGATCCATTGTGAATTGTAGCATTGCATGATTATTAGGCCTTAACTCTAGATGCTTCTCATTATTGTATTTCCAAAGTAATTGTGATCATCGTAGATTTAGATACCAACTCTTAAATCTTTAAAACAAATATTTGTGAAATTTAATCTAGCACCTGAACTTGAATATTCACTGAAATAGTCACGTCCTTGTAGGTTCGACATCCGGCTTTTCCAGAGTCTCTTTACTACTTGTATGACCGTGTATGCTTGCGCGTGCACTGGGGCGCAACAAGAACCTGTGCATGAAAGCCGTAACAAACTCGTCCCAGTCAATAGGGACTGCACCAACTCCCCTGCTCTACTTCCACTTTCGGAACCAAATGTAAGCAACCCCCTTGAGCTGACTGGAGGCCATGTCTACATTATCCTCTCCTGAAACACCCATCACCTGGGTAAACTTCTAGCTCTCCTCAATAAACTCTTGTGAGTCCTCATCCACCTTTGACCCAAGAAACTCAGGTGGGTTCATGAAGTCTCACAACCTAGATACTACTACATTCCCATTCTAGTTCATATGAGCCATAGCCTGCTGGTTGACCTTGAAGGCCATGGCCTGTGCTAACATCTGGAATGTCACCCAGAACTCGACATGAGTAACCTGCTCCCGTAAGGGATCAACTGGAGCTGGTGAACCTGGCTGATGCCCGTCTCCATTGCCATTGCCATGGCTATTTCCATTTCCATTTCTTCTCCATTGACTGGATGGGGTATAGCACGAGTTAGAGGTATAGAGAGATGTACTTTATCGCACGACATAGATGATGAAAGAAGGAAAATTTCCTAAAATGTTTTGTGGCATTTTCCTCATAAGTGTGGTGCACTTCTCATCCATGAAAAGGACTCTACTTAACGTGGTTTTCAGACACCCTAGGACACTCTAAAATCTAATACTCTGATACCAAGTTTGTCACGACCTTAGTTGAGACCCCGGATCGAGACACGCGACCTCGAACCACGAATGGCTCCAAGCTAACCTATGGCACATACATAGCATGATTATGAGCATTAGTAAGCGGAATTAAAGCATGAGCATTAGATAAGCTTAAGACCAAGCCAAAATCAACACCATTGCTCAGTTACCTCCACCATGCACCATGAAGGGTGTTATGAGCTTCCTCAGACACGTGGGTTTTTACCACTAGTTTATTAAGATTTCTCTAAGATAGCTCATCCTCTATTTCAGTTGTTGGAGAAAGAAGAAAAGTTCAATTTTGATGAGGAATGCATGAAGGCCTTTATGGAGTTGAAGGAAAGGTTGATTTCCTCTCCAATCATTATAGCACCTGATTTGTCAAAATCTTTTGAGCTCATGTGCGATGCCAGTGCGGTGGCATTAGGAGCAGTCCTTGGCAAGTGGAGAGACAAGTTATTTCACTCAATCTACTATGCTAGCAAAGCTCTAAACGATGCACAAACAAACTACCCAGTAATGGAGCAAGGGTTACTTGCTGTTTGTTTTGTGTAGAAAAGTTTCGGGTATACTTGTTAGGAATGAAAGTGGTGGTGCACATGGACCATACAGTGCTTAGTTATTTAATGGCCAAGAAATATGCTAAATTGAGACTGATCAGGTGGGTTTTTCTGTTGCAGGAATTCGACTTTGAGGTGAAGGATCATAAGAGATGTGAAAATCAAGTGGCCAACCATCTATCGCGCCTAGAAACAAGTGGTCAGCTAGGAGCACATGAGGAGATCAATGATGCCTTCCCGGATGAACATATTCTGGCCTCAACCTACGATCTAACACCGTGGTTTGCTGATTTTTCTAATTACTTGGCCAACAACATCATTCCCGAAGGTTTGAACCATCAACAAAAGAAGAAATCATGCGTGATGTCCGGAAATTTTATTGGGATGAACCCTACCTCTTCCAAAGTTGTGCATATGGTTTAATACGATGGTGTGTTCCAGAAGTAGAGATGGTCCTAATTCTATAGGCTTGTCATTCTTCACCTGTTGGGGGTCATTATGGGAGTGTGCAGACAACAACAAAGTTGTTACAGTGTAGGTTCTATTGGCCTACACTACATCAGGATGCCCATGACTTTGTGAAGCAATGCGATTGGTGTCAAAGGACAAGGAGTATTTCAAGGAGGCATGAACTTTGGCTAACACCAATCTTAGAGATTGAGTTGTTTGATGAATGGGGGATTGACTTCATAGGCCCTTCTGTAAGCTCTTATGGAAACACATACATCTTGGTAGCAGTTGATTATGTCTCCAAATAGGTGGAAGTTGTTTCACTACGCAATAATGAAGGACGGAGTGTAGCAACCTTTTTAAAGAAACATATTTTCTCTCGGTCTGGTACTCCGAGGGCTATCATTAGCGATGGGGGACCACATTTTTGCAATCGAATATTCAGCACATTGCTAGCTAAATATGGTGTGAAACACAAAGTGGCCACCCCTTAGCACCCATAAACCAGCGGCCAAGAAGAAGTTTCAAATCAGGTAATAAAATCTATCTTGACTAAAATAGTCAATGTTAATAGAATTTGATTGGGCGCACAAGTTAGATGATGCATGTGGGCATATCAGATGGCGTTTAAAATGCCAATAGGGATGTCTCCATATCAACTTGTGTTTGGAAAATCATGTCACCTCCCTGTTGAGTTAGAACACAAAGCCTTGTGGGTATTGAAAAGCTTAAATCTTGAATGGGGAAGAGTTGTCCAAGGATGAGTTCATAATCTGCATGAGTTAGATGAATTCATAATAAGAGCATATGAGAGTTCAGCTATTTACAAAGCCAGAATGAAACATTATCATGACCAAAAAGTGTTGCAACAGAGTTTTACTCCAGGGGATGGGGTGTTGCTATTCAATTCACGGCTATGGCTATTCCCTAGGAAGTTAAAATCTAAATGGTCATGCCCTTTTAAGGTATCTCAAGTGTATGAAAATGGTGTCGTAGAACTCCATGGAGAGAATGGGAGCAAGTTCAAGGTGTATGGCTAACGAGTAAAAAGATATATATGGGGGTATTGGAAGAAGTTGGCTGGACAGAGTTCATATATCTAGATGAACCGTAGGTCAGGAGAGACCTTCGTCGTGACACGACGCTAACTAAGGCGTTTCTTGGGAGGCAACCCAAGCATTTTTATTCTTTAACTTTTCTTATATGTATTGTTGTTTTTGATTTTTTTAGGTTAGGTTGGTGAACTCAAGAAGAACAAAGATAAAGATGGCCGACGCTAGACCGGCAAAACACCATTAGCACTCTGCGAACCGCCGATGAGTCACCGACCTTATCTAGTGAACTGAAGGAACCAAACCTAGTCGGTGACCCATCCGGCAAAGCACCACTTCAACGCATGAACCGACGATAATTTGATCACTTCAACCAGTGTACCTGGGAGTGGCCTTGACATTAGTTTCCCATCTGGTGAAACACCAGACACATTCCATGACACGTCGGTCAGTCCCCGATCCGATTTCTAGAAACCAACTTAGGTAATGTCTGCGGTGGCCACATCAGCGAATCGGCAGTCCACCTCGACAATTGTCGTTACACCCCGATCTGGAATATTCCCCTTTGAAAAGGTTTGAACGACCTCCACACCTTCCATCTTCCATTTCCTTCTTTCCCACCATTTTTCATTCTCCTAAAAACCCACTTTCCCACCTATCCTCTATTAATTACCACCATTTTCCACCCAACCAACTTCCCCCCTTTCCAATTTAAATACCTCTCCCCACTCTCATTTACTCATATTCTTCACTCAACTATAATATCAACATACCAGTAGTAAGCGGAGGCTGTTATTTGTGGCTACTCCCCTATTTGGTAAGGTCTCTATCACTCATGCTCTAAAGTTTCGCATACTATTGGTGATATTTTTCTTTTATGTGTTTATCTCATGCTTTCTTTTTCTATATTTGGCTGGATCTTGTTTTATCTTTTTTTTTCATATGGGTGTCATATTGTGTTTGGGTGAAGTCTGAGTAAACACGAGTGCCACACCCTCTCAAGTTGCCCAATGATAGATCGATTGACACCCTTCTTGAGGACGACTTGTCTTTATATTGAATTAGGTGAAAATTTGAGTACATCTATGTTGGGGTGCCACGTGGGTTAACTACACAAAGGTCTCCCACCAGGTAGACCACCGGTTGTGCTTTGGGAATCGCCAGTTATTTTGTAGATTGATTTGCCCAATGTTGCATGCTGACATCAATCTGTAGGTCACCAGCGCTTCACGGTTCAAAACCGGTGTTTTGCTGGTGGGGGCTCCAATAAGTATGAGGTTTACCCCTAAGTCACAGCCTCACACCGGTGATTCATTGGGGTTTTGTAGAACTGCATCTGCCTTTCACTGATGGTTAGCCGGTGTCACCTTAAGCAATAATTGTCACACCTGAGTTCTTTCCTATTTCTTTGCTCTTAGTTTAAAAATGTGTGCACAATTCTAACCCTAGTTTGAAGCATCATATCTGTGTCCCCACAATCTCACAGAGGCCACTCAGCAATGCACACCAACAACATACAGGTTCAATTTGGGTTAGAAAAAATGGAGGAGTATTACATAGCATTCAAGGAGAAGTTATCCATACATGTAGAAGCCCAATTTGAGGTGGACTTTTTCAAAAAGTCCTTCCCACATGTCTACGATCAGATTGGGGTGCGCGATTGGGGTCCATTCACCATACCGGTTGACCCATATTTTGAAAAGTTGGTGTGGAAATTTTATGCATCATACTAGACAAGGGAACTGCTCCTAAAGCACAAGGTCCGCATAAAAGCATTACCGTTCCTACCATCAGTACGGGTGTCTGGTAAAGAGGTTCCATAACTCCTGAGGCAATCAATTTTCTTTATTGGGTTAAGCTGATCCAATCGCATTCGACATTCCGCAAGAAGGTGGAAGATAAAGCAAACCAGTTCCAATGGGTAACCAACACGATCGCAATTGGTCAACTACAATGGGCCACCTCCAGGGGCCTGATTCATCATCGTGACTTGAAATTTGAAGCCCATATGTGGTTAGACTTGGTTTGTGTGGGGTTAATACCTTCTCAGAATACAATGGAAGTCCCAATTGAAGTTGCAATTCTTATCGCCTACATCATGGATCATATACACATCGATGTTGGGGAGCTTATTTCCGATCAATTCAAATGAAAAGTCAAGCAGCAGGCTACGACCTTGCCATATCCTAGCCTCATGAGTATGTTATGTGTGCAGGCTGCACGCCCTCCGTTCTGCCCATTGGATAGGACTGTGTAGGATGATAGTGTAATTACATTGGCTACCAAAACAGACAAAGACGCCCCAGTTATAAAGTGAGCAAAGCATACAAAGAATAAGACTCCATCACCACCTTTGGCTCCTTCTCACACATCGACTGCCCAGTTCAATACAGCTGCCGGTCCCATCCCCACATCTCCTGACTTGCTCAAATTAGCATAAAGGGCCCAAGTACGAAAGCCAGCTTGTGAAGCTAGGTAAGGCTATTCCATCCATGATATAACTTGCCATCAAGAAAGCCATGCAACCTGCTAGAGATAAGTTGAAAAGCCTATGCACCACAATTGAGGTCCTTGATAGCAAAGTGATCACTTTGAGGAAAGAGGTGGCTACACTCAGTGGACCTCCATCTACCAGCAACCCAATCCCTCCTGAACCTACAGCGGTGGCCTCACAGCCTAAGGCACCAGGAGTCCACCGGATTATTGGTGGCTGGGGTATGACAGTGCGTCAGAAATAGTGTCAGATGAGAAGTTATATCATAGCTGATCTCCACGTGTACGACGTAGATCTATCATGGACACCTGGTAGAATGGTGAGGACTTCCTACCATGAGCTTCGTCCTCTGTCAGACAAATGGGTAGTGCTCGGACCTGGGACACCAATGGAAATCCCATCTGATCCATTGAGTCGGACTGTTGAAGAAATAACTTCTTGGCACTTTGATGCAACCACATATTCTTGTGGCCCTCATCGTAGCCACTAATCAATCAGGAAGCCTCCTTCACCTTATTGTCTGTAATTTTTTCTACATTGAGGGCAATGTCTGGTTTAAAGTGGGGAGGGGTATGTATGTTTTGCAACACTTTTATTAGCATATTAATAATGAGAACGGGGTCTTTGTCATGAATTCATTACTCCGTTAGGACCCAAGTCCTTTGTTTACCCGCCGTGTAAATAATAGAATAGTAATCAAACTCCAAGGGTGTTCTTCATACTACGGTTCTTTTTAGAGGAGCATATCTTTGTTTTTTTGTTGTCGAACCGGATTGGCACTTTTAGATGATGGATTGAGTGGTGACTTTCTTAAGGAAAAATTCCATGTCATTTTTGAGTCTTTTATGGAGCTGTTTTAAGAGGCACCACCAGAAATTTTTTTGAAATGGAATTCTAAAATGGGGCATGAAAATGAGAAATAATGAGCAGATGTTTGAATCGAGAACTTAGAACTCTTTGTCACATTTTGTAGATTCCTTTCTGGACTTATGAATTTGCATGCTTTGATATCTTAAATCAGGAACCTATTTGGATAATGACTTTTGTGGTCTCTTTAGGAGAGAGTCCTTGTGTGGTAAGGACTTTTGTGAATCCCATCCACAATTTCTTGTCTAGAACTTGCCCCAAGTGTGACTCAAGGTGCAACGCTAGATGTAGTTGCACTTAGAATATGATTTTAGGGCATCTTTTGTTAGTTACTTCACCCAAAATGACCTCCTTGAGCATTAATCTTTGATAGCCAATGTTTGAGCCTTGGACCCTTTCTTGGAAATCACATTACAAGCCTAATGACTAGATTTAATCCTTCTCTTTGGCACCCATCCTCCCTAATTTCTAGTAATAAAACAATGAAAATGGGGGCTTCAAGACAATGAAATAGGGAGTGATAAGGAAATGAATGTGAGATAAGGCAAAAGCCTAAGTTTGGGGGTTTGTAAGAGAATGGGGGAAATGAGAGTTTCAATGTGAGGTAGCACCAAAATTCTGATGAAATGAATAAATCATTGGGTTGAAAGACCTCGAATCATCAAAAGAGAAAAGAATAGTAAAAAGGTGCTATCTCTTTCATACAAAAGGCTAATTGTGGAATTCATGGGTGTTAAAAGGGTGGTTTGTGTTACATAAATGATGAAGATAATGAAAAAGGAGAAATAAGGTGGAGTAATTTCAATAAGATAATGGGATGTTGCAAGTGTTTATAAAGGCATTAGGGAGGCATTTGTCATTAAAGCTAAACATATATCCTACCCTCAGCCCTAGCCTACGTTATGACCCACAAGTCCTAAGTGATTTTAAGTGCAGTTGCTCTACATTAATAGTGAATTACACGAAGGGCAAGCCTATGGGTCAAATTGGATGCATGCAGATTTCTTTTGGGAGAGTGAGTGCAATCTTTTCTTTATGCAATCCCTTTTGTGAATGCATTGAGTTCATGAAGAAAATACGGATTTTCTCTTTGGTGAGTAGCGTCATCCCTTTTGAGGGCACAATTGCATTAAAAGTAAATTTGTGCATAGGTCATGAGAAATGCAAGCTCTAAGGAAAGTTTTAAATGTGCAATGGTTATGAATTGAGAGGTTATGTGTTCTTCATGGATGAGTTGTGCTCTTGTTTTGCAAAAAGATAGTTGTTTTGGATTGCGCTTTTGAATGGTGGTGGCCTCTTGAAATGTTTCCATTTTTCTTGTTTTTGGGGAAATTTTCTTCTCTTATTCAGTAAGCTGGTGAGCAATTTTTGGGTTGTCTGAGGTCAAGTGGTCATTAATGCATACATTTGTGTGAAGTGGCATATTGTTTACCTGATATTAACTGCATTACTTGAGGACAAGCAATGGTTCAAGTTTGGGGATTTGATGAGTTGGTAAATTACCAACTAATTAGGCTCTTAAGCATGAACTTTAGTCTAGTTTTCAAATTGTTTTAGATGAATTTTATGCCCTTTTTCCCTTTTTGTATGCAAATATCTGATTTGGAGAAAAGACCATGAAAGGGAGCAAAAAGAAGTGAATCACGTGAAAACCGACGCTTCACCGAAAGAGACCGGTGAAACACTGGCCAAACGCCGGCCAAGAGATAATGAACATTGCCTCTGGGGATGATAGAAACTGGTGCGTGCGGACTTCAACCGGTGACTCACCGGTATTTCCGCCGATTGATGATAATGTCCAAAATATATTCTTAAATTAAAGAATATATATGGTCGTTGTAAAAAACCAAGTAACCCAACGAGTGCCGGGGTCGATTCCACGAGGACTAGGGAGTGATGAATTCAAGCGTCAATTGAGAAGTTGATATTAGCTTGCATCATATAGATCTAACAAAAGAACATGGAAATGGGGGAAATAGACTTTTCATAGAATTACACAAATTTCTTTATTGAACTCAAAATAAAAGGATCAACTAAGTTGGAGACAATATTGTGAAATACTAGAGGTGCGGTGTAGATGGAATACTAATTAGATTGGAATGGGACAAGTTATCTTCATAAGTTCAATAAATGTAAATAATCTCGGGAAATAGGTAGCCTCGGCTTCCCAACGTATTGACTACCCCTAGCTAGAGTTTTCTCGAACTCTAGCTGCAATTTAGCACACCCAAATAGATTTGGATCAGCAACTTCACTATTCCCAGCTATTAGTTACTAATTAGGAAGGAGGAAGTAATTTCATCTATTACTAATTTAATTTTACAGGCTCTCATCCATACCTACTTGTTACACCCCATAGAATTCCCGGCACTTAGATGACCTATTCCCACGTTGGTTAAGCATATTTGAAGGCCATACGTGTTGGAGAAGGGCCCGGGAAAAGATCGGACGAGAAGCCTGTCGAACCATCGCGGAAGGAGCCGAGGTAGAGCCCCTTCGCGATGGCTGCGTGTCACGGAGGAGGAGCCTCCGCGTTGGCTCCGTGACACGTTGGCCTTGTCCAGGCCCAAGTATATAAAGCCCCACTTCGGTTTTAAATGATAGAAACTTATAAAAATTTCTAGAAAACGTAGAGAGCAGAGAGGGACGAAGGAAATTAATTAATTTCCGTCCGATTACGCTGCCAAACGCTGCCCAAACTCAAATTAATCCTAGATACCAAGGTATTTAGCAGCAGAGAGCATTTCTACGGAGTTAGTTTCGCGAAATACGGCCGACGAATCGGCGAGCCACCGAACTAAAGTAAGTAGAATTGCTCTAAATTAATGTCTATGTGTTCCTAGCTGAGAAGTGAATATTTCTCCCTTCTGGGCCGCTGAAAAATAGCGAGTTTCTGGCCGTCTTTCGATAAGCCTAAGTTTAGGCTATAAACTATATCAAAAGTGACGTTGCCTTTTGAAATAAAGTTGTATTTAGTGTTAATTGATATGTTTATGAATGCAGTTGGGAGAAAACAGTTGAAGTACCGGTCGAGCCTCGTCCGACAGACGAATAATTCAAGGATAATGTATGTAAAGCTAATTCCCTCGGCAAGTTAGTAATCCAGTACGATAGATAGCGTGATGTACAGAAAAACGGAACTTATAAGTCAAGCACTAAGTCCAGTTTGAATTTAGTAAGCATGTTTTTATGATATTATGAGATACATATACTCAGAATCAAGTTAGTAAAGCAACATCAGATAGTCAGATGATATCTCAGTTACAGTATAGGCAGACAATCAGATAATATCTCAGATACAGTATAGTTCAGTATTGCGTTATTATGAACATTGGTACAACATGAGAAGCATTGGGCTGTAACGTGTACAAGACCTATCAGTATGTGATGTAATATGCTACGTTAAGATATTGTTGTGTTCAGCTGAAACCCCGCGGAATAGTATAGTATCCGTAAAGCATTTCAGACATAGAATAGTAGACTAAAACAAAGTTTAGAAAGTATGTCAGGAATAGTAACTCATGTTACTATAGAAAATCAGTATACAGCATAGTTTCAGCAGGAAGTCTATATCATGTTCAGCATTAGCCTCAGTATAGTCGGGCAGAAGACTATATTCGTACATACATATATATTACTTCCAGCCTCAGCATGTATTAAGTATGTACACATTTCTATTACTAGTCCAGCATATAGTGTATACAGAAACTTAGTAAACAGCAGAGTTTTCAGCAGAAACATTGTCTTATATAGCATTTGCTCCAGTACAGCCTGGCAGGAGACTATACTCATATTTATAAGTCTTTACCTGCCTCAGCACGTATTAAATACGTAGAGATTACTATCATTAGCTCAGCATGTAATATATATGATACTTCACCCCTATTAGCCTCAGCATGTGAGATACCCAGACAGTATTACCAGTTGAGACCGTTGTGTTGTTTGGGGTTGGATTACCTAGCATCCATGACCGCCCAGGGTTAATAGCTGTGTCGACTCGTCCGCCAGAGGACGAGGATACGCCACTCCACGGAGTGGCATGCCGTCTCGCCAGGGGACGAAGATGGGATGCCAGTTTTTCTCCATATTTGTGCCTTGATCGGCCCTTACACACCCCAGTCGAGTGGATACGCCCGGGTGCAGATTCAGGAGTCCTCCGGACTCAGATGCAGTTATAGTCAGGGGCTCAGCGAGCCCAAGTGCATACCCTGGGACCGGCAGGATGCTTACAGCCACTATAGGAGATGGGATGACCGGGGTAGGGGCATAGATTCTGTGTTGATTGTACCTCCCGGCTTATGGGGGCCGGGTAAGGTTTGTGTGTGCTATGTTATGTTATTTCATGTTATGCCATGTTATGTTAGATACAAGTAGATCAGCAGTAGCATGATACGTTTTTCAGGTATGACTCTTATCCTTTCCAGTAAAGATTGAGAGAAGGTATGATTTACATTATCAGACAGTTAGTCTATTCTCTCTACTTCAGTTTCTTCAGTTATATTATTGTATTCAGATTTTGCTTCAGTTATTGCTTTACATACTCAGTACCAGTGGTACTGACGCCTGGTGGGGCGCTGCATTACTTGCCTGCAGGTACTTATAGACGAGCAGGTGACACTACGTGATTCCTGTCAGCGATCGAGTATTCAGCTTCTGTCATCCGGAGACTGAATTCCAGAGGTGTATTTCAGTTCTTCTGTTATATAGTACGGGTAGATCGGGGCCCTGTCCCGATCAGTTCTATTACCATTCCTAGAGGCTTGCAGTCTGTATATATTCCCTGTGGTCAGATGAGCCGGTCGTGTGAGGCCGTGCAGTTGTTTAGTTGCCAGTATTCTTGCTTTCTTTTACCTTGGCCGTGTGGGGCCATAGCTTGCCAGTAGTGGTGACCTTGTCGGTCACGTAGTTCTTTTGTGCTTTATGATTGAGTTGCAGATAACTAGACAGCATGGTGGCCTTGTCGGCCCGCATAGGTTCCCCTGAATTACCTTGTTTCTGGTCAGCTGATGATACAGGTACAGAAGGCTATAGGCCAATAGGCCGGGGGCTGTGTTTACAGCCGTTATATAGCCCTTTGTTTCCAGAAATGTGAGTTAGAGCCAGCCAGGCACCAGATGTGCCCAGGCTTAACAGTCTAGCGAGTCAGGTCCTAGTAGGGCACCAGGTGCCAGTCATGCCCCCCAAGGCGGGGCGTGACAAACTTGGTATCAGAGCAGGTCGTATCCCAGGGAGTCTGCAAGCCGTGCTAAGTAGAGTCTTGTCTATGGATGTGTTGTGCACCACATACTATAGGCAGGAGGCTGCGAGGCATGATATGATAGTTACCCTTCTTTCTCAGTCAGTCGTGCTTTAGAGCGGTACAGTATAGGGTTGAGTCCCTGAGAACTCACCGTATTCTTTGGTTACAGATACAAAGACAGATCAGTATTACCCTATCACAGGAAGAAGATCAGAAATAGCAACGGAAGAGAGCATCAGTCAGTTACATGATAATTACAACAGTAGGAGGAGGTATCAGAGACCTCCCAGCGTGATACTGTTATTGGCATTATTCCCAGTATATGTTGATAACGTCAGAATAGGAAGTCAGAAATATAATGTATATATGAGTTGATTCATTTATAGCTATATGAGATCTGATTATGATTACAGATAAGGTCAGACCACCGGGTAGGTATAAAAAAAAAAAAGGGAGAGGGAAAATGCAGGAATCCCAAATACATCCTTTTTGAATTTGGTACAGTTGAATGTTTTTATTTGCTGCACTAAGAAAAGGGTTATCCCTACCACCTGATTTTGATGCCAGTATAGTAAAGGGGCATAAGACTTGAGATGGGGTTGCCAGATCAAGCAGTAAGTAAAGATGGGCTGATTGATCCTAGTAAGTATTAGAAAGTATAAAGAGCCCTCATGATTACGTAAGTGGTGCGGACCCTTATGATAACACGCCAGTAAAGAAAGTAAGACTGCTAGTCTACCCGAAGTAGGGGTAACAGACCGGCTAGTGATGAATGCCTAATAATAGTCAAGTTTGAGTCAGAAAAAGGCCAAGTCCGCCATATACACTAACAGATAGCAAGACATACCTGTAAGATTATAGTACGATCTAGTTGTGACCTCGAAAGATATAGAGGTCATGTGAATCAGATGGGCTTGAACATACGCCAGAAGAAGTATGGGCCGAGGCTTGATCAGTGATCTTATTAGCAATGAAGGGCAGGTACCATGAACCCCAGAGTTCAGTCTAAGCAAGATGAGAGGAAGAAGCAGGAATGTCAGATCTTGTGGGGAATTAGAACTACCCCGGATTGATAAAGTATCGTATTAAGGATTAAGCTTCATGCTGACAGTAAGATTGTGGTTCAGAATACCGCAGTATGTCCGCTATGGAAAAGTTAAGAAGTTACCGATGCAGTAATTCTAATTTAGTGTAGCCTGGAGATAAGGCCCAGCAGACAGTCATGGGCTCTCAATATATGCCTAGTAAGGCTACAGGATTCGAACGTTGACCCCCCACATCGCAAGAGTGGTGGAATTTCAAATAGCAGACAATAACTAGAATGTTTATGTTGTTATTTTAAGAATGGGGTGACGATGCAATGAAATGATAAGTCAGGGCAGGAGATATTATTAGGCCGTAGAAGAAATGTATCATGTACGATGTGAGACTCAGCAGAACCTGTCAGAGATTATGAACTACCGCAGAAATCAGTACATATTGTACGTAGCTAGTGAGATATATGTATACAGATCATAGATATGTTGTGAGTGGCTGCCTATAAGGGCCACAATCACAGATGCTGATTAATAATAGAAAGCCTATACAGATTGCCTTACAGGATGCCCCCCCGCCAAAAAAAAAAAAAAGAGAGAAGAAAGAAAAGAAGAAGAGGAAGGGCGGATTAAGTGTGAGTTATGTATGAAGTCATAGAAACTATCTCAGTTCTCAGTTATTAAGTTGATAGATTCATGTGTTGTTGTCGGATCTAGGCTCTAGGAGCTTACCAGAATTATTGACCTAAGACAGATGGCTAGATGATGAGGGCGCAGTTAGACGGTCTACCGACCAGCTGTCGCCTGCATCAGCAGGGAGGCATCCCTGAAGATCGGTAACAGTAGTGCAATTGCCGGAACCAGGATTAGAGACCGAATAGGCAAATTTCAGAGATTAGCAATACCAAAATTGTTCTAGCATGCTAAGTGGTCATACGTCGTTTTCCCATCCTCATGGGCGACAGTCGGCCTTAGCCAACCTAGCAGTTGTTATGTAGAACACCTCATAAGTCAGCCGGCCGTCCCAGTCAGAATACCCGTGGGTACCCCAAGGAAGGGTCCACATCAGCAGTCAGCGATAGACTAGTATTTCAGCTGGTTTTCGTAAGGTATTTAGATACAGAGCCCTAGCAGAGGGCCAGTACTTACAGAATAGCTCATAAGACCGAGAATTCCCCAGAATAGCAGTATAAATCCAAGTGGATACACACGAGGCGTAAGAAATTAACGGTACCCTGCTAGCATAGTGTTTATTAAGACCAGGGGATCAGTAGACTCCCCGTGGAGATCTAGAGACTGATCGCCTGGGAGTAAGTTGATTAATTCCAGCCTTAGAGTGGTTTAAGCAAAATAACAGAGCAATTAGATGCCCACGAGTTGGCGCTGATGCACGAACTATAAGTACTCAAGTAGTACAGTTAGAGCATTACTAGACTACTGTCACATTCGGGTCATTCAACCCGACTATTCAGTCATTTAAGGTTATGTAGCCAGATCATTAGAGATCATGGTCAGTATTAGGACCCTCTGATCAGATAAAGGCACAAGGTGCGCAGGCAGTCGTTCAGGTTATCCCAGCAACAAGTAGCCTTAGCATGCGGCCAGAAGGCCAGATAAGCTCTAACTATACCGGTAGATTACTTGTCAGATTCTCCGGTATAATAAACCAGTATGACCGTCAGTTATATGTCAAATTTTGTAAATGTAAATTTTGATTGAGTTTAGTAGCTTTTGTTGGCCATATTGTGTCAAAGGTTGGTGTACAGACAGATACACAGAAAATCGAAATAGCGAAGATATAGCCAGACCTACCACTCCGACCGAAGTACGCAGTCCCTGCGGTTAGCCGAATACCGCAGAGGGTCTATGGAAGGATTTTCCACCTTAAACAGCACCTCTCACTAAGTTGACACAGAAGGCCGTGAACTTCCAGTAGACTGAGGTGTGTGAGCAGAACTTCCAAGAGTTAAAAGCCAGGTTAACATCAGCTCCAGTGTTAGTATCGCCAGAAGGTACAGAGGATTGGTGCAGCATGGTAAAGTAACAGTTTATACTTTCAGGCAATTGAAGAAACGTGAAAAGAATTATCTCACCCACGACTTGGGTATTACCCAGTTAGCTGCAGTAGCTTATGCCTTACAAGAGCGAAAATTTTGTATCATCCAGGAAGGGCTAACATGGTAGCAGACGCCCTTAGCCATAGATCTATGGGGAGTTGGCATACTTACCGCCGGAACAGCGGGAGTAGACCCGAGAATTTTACTAGTTAGCCGGTCTAGCCGTTAGCATAGCAGAAATAAAGGATAACTGAATGATAGTATAGAATATCGCAGTATTGCGGTTAGAGGTGGAAGTAAATGAACAGCAGCATAGAAACCCTAGCCAGGTTTAACTTGAACACAAGATTCAGTAAGGAGAGATGACACATTTTCAGATACCCAGGGATGAAGTGTGGCGATATAAAGGCCGCATTTGTACTCCAGATATTTTGGGGCCTCGCCAGCAGTTTATGAGCGAGGTACATTACGCCCGCTATTCCCTTCATCCCAATACGACAAAGAGGTACCATGACATTAAAAAGAACTACTGGTAGCCCAGTGTCCTAACTGCCAACAGTTGAAGGCAGAATATCAGAAACCAGGCAGGTTAGTTTAGAACATAGCTGTGCCTCTTTGGAAATGAGAAGCGATGAATATGAATTTTGTAGCAAGATTACCCCGTACTAAACACAGACATGACTCTATACGAGTGATAGGTGACAGATTGACAAAAATCAGCTCAATTCTCGCCAGTAAGAGCTACTTTCTCGGCCAAAGATTATGCTGAGTTGTATTTCAGAAAGGTTTGGGCACGCGGATTAATTTAAGCGCAGCGTTCTATCCTCAGATAGATGAGCAGCCTGAGCGTACAACGCAGACGCTCGAAGTCATGTTGCGAGCGTGTGTGCTAGATTTCAGTAATAGCCAAAAATGAGCATTTACCATTAATCGAATTTGTCTCCAGAATTAGAATCCATTCATCCGGTCTTCTATGTAGCTATGCTGAGGAAATGCATAGGAGGCCCGTCCGGTGTAGTCCCAGTTCAGAATATCCAGGTTACGACTAGACAGACAGATTCGCAGATATAAGGACCAGATATCCTCACCCTATTTCAGGTCTAGTCAGGCGACAGGTATGTCCGTATTATTATTTATGCAGTATCTTATGGTTGTATGTCTGTAAATGATAAAGGAAAAATTGATATATGGTCATCCAGTGGATCTTAGAATATTGTGAGCAGTGCCCGTGTTGGACTTTTCTGCATTTCAGGTTTTTGCGATAGTCCATATTACAGGGGAAACTCTGCCGAAATTCTTCCAGAAAGTAAAGTAATCAGTCCTCTAGATAACAGTATACATTCGAGGACGAATGTTCTTAAGGGGGGGAGAATGTTACACCCCGTAGAATTCCCGGCACTTAGATGACCTATTCCCACATTGGTTAAGCATATTTGAAGGCCATACGTGTTGGAGAAGGGCCTGGGAAAAGATCGGACAAGAAGCCTGTCGAACCATCGCGGAAGGAGCCGAGGTAGAGCCCCTCCGCGATGGCAGCGTGTCACGGAGGAGGAGCCTCCGCGTTGGCTCCGTGACACGTTGGCCTTGTCCAGGCCCAAGTATATAAAGCCCCACTTCGGTTTTAAATGATAGAAACTTATAAAAATTTCCAGAAAACGTAGAGAGCAGAGAGGGACGAAGGAAATTAATTAATTTTCGTATGATTACGCTGCCAAACGCTGCCCAAACTCAAATTAATCCTAGATACCAAGGTATTTAGCAGCAGAGAGCATTTCTACGGAGTTAGTTTCGCGAAATACGGCCGACGAATCGGCGAGCCACCGAACTAAAGTAAGTAGAATTGCTCTAAATTAATGTCTATGTGTTCCTAGCTGAGAAGTGAATATTTCTCCCTTCTGGGCCGCTGAAAAATAGCGAGTTTCTGGCCGTCTTTCGATAAGCCTAAGTTTAGGCTATAAACTATATCGAAAGTGACGTTGCCTTTTGAAATAAAGTTGTATTTAGTGTTAATTGATATGTTTATGAATGCAGTTGGGAGAAAACAGTTGAAGTACCGGCCGAGCCTCGTCCGACAGACGAATAATTCAAGGATAAGGTATGTAAAGCTAATTCCCTCGGCAAGTTAGTAATCCAGTACGATAGATAGCGTGATGTACAGAAAAAAGGAACTTATAAGTCAAGCACTAAGTCCAGTTTGAATTTAGTAAGCATGTTTTTATGATATTATGAGATACATATACTCAGAATCAAGTTAGTAAAGCAACATCAGATAGTCAGATGATATCTCAGTTACAGTATAGGCAGACAATCAGATAATATCTCAGATACAGTATAGTTTAGTATTGCGTTATTATGAACATTGGTACAACATGAGAAGCATTGGGCTGTAACGTGTACGAGACCTATCAGTATGTGATGTAATATGCTACGTTAAGATATTATTGTGTTCAGCTGAAACCCCGCGGAATAATATAGTATCCGTAAAGCATTTCAGACATAGAATAGTAGACTAAAACAAAGTTTAGAAAGTATGTCAGGAATAGTAACTCATGTTACTATAGAAAATCAGTATACAGCATAGTTTCAGCAGGAAGTCTATATCATGTTCAGCATTAGCCTCAGTATAGTCGGGCAGAAGACTATATTCGTACATACATATATATTACTTCCAACCTCAGCATGTATTTAGTATGTACACATTTCTATTACTAGTCCAGCATATAGTGTATACAGAAACTTAGTAAACAGCAGAGTTTTCAGCAGAAACATTGTCTTATATAGCATTTTCTCCAGTACAGCCCGGCAGGAGACTATACTCATATTTATACGTCTTTACCTGCCTCAGCACTTATTAAATACGTAGAGATTACTATCATTAGCTCAGCATGTAATATATATGATACTTCACCCCTATTAGCCTCAGCATGTGAGATACCCAGACAGTATTACCAGTTGAGACCGTTGTGTTGTTTGGGGTTGGATTACCTAGCATCCATGACCGCCCAGGGTTAATAGCTGTGTCGACTCATCCACCAGAGGACGAGGATACGTCACTCCACGGAGTGGCATGCCATCCCGCCAGGGGACGAAGATGGGATGCCAGTTTTTCCCCATATTTGTGCCTTGATCGGCCCTTACACACCCCAGTCGAGCGGATACGCCCGGGTGCAGATTCAGGAGTCCTCCGGACTCAGATGCAGTTATAGTCAGGGGCTCAGCGAGCCCAAGTGCATACCCTGGGACCGGCAGGATGCTTACAGCCACTATAGGAGATGGGATGACCGGGGTAGGGGCATAGATTCTGTGTTGATTGTACCTCCCGACTTATGGGGGCCGGGTAAGGTTTGTATGTGCTATGATATGTTATTTCATGTTATGCCATGTTATGTTAGATACAAGTAGATCAGCAGTAGCACGATACGTTTCCAGGTATGACTCTTATCCTTTCCAGTAAAGATTGAGAGAAGGTATGATTTACATTATCAGACAGTTAGTATATTCTCTCTACTTCAGTTTCTTCAGTTATATTATTGTATTCAGATTTTGCTTCAGTTATTGCTTTACATACTCAGTACCAGTGGTACTGACGCCCGGTGGGGCGCTACATTACTTGCCTGCAGGTACTTATAGACGAGCAGGTGACACTACGTGATTCCTGTCAGCGATCGAGTATTCAGCTCCTATCATCCGGAGACTGAATTCCAGAGGTGTATTTCAGTTCTTCTGTTATATAGTACGGGTAGATCGGGGCCCTGTCCCGATCAGTTCTATTACCATTCCTAGAGGCTTGCAGTCTGTATATATTTCCTGTGGTCAGATGAGCCGGTCGTGTGAGGCCGTGCAGTTGTTTAGTTGCCAGTATTCTTGCTTTCTTTTACCTTGGCCGTGTGGGGCCATAGCTTGCCAGTAGTGGTGACCTTGCCGGTCACGTAGTTCTTTTGTGCTTTATGATTGAGTTGCAGATAACTAGACAGCATGGTGGCCTTGTCGGCCTGCATAGGTTCCCCTGAATTACCTTGTTTCTGGTCAGCTGATGATACAGGTACAGAAGGCTATAGGCCAATAGGCCGGGGGCTGTGTTTACAGCCGTTATATAGCCCTTTGTTTCCAGAAATGTGAGTTAGAGCCAGCCAGGCACCAGATGTGCCCAGGCTTAACAGTCCATCGAGTCAGGTCCTAGTAGGGCACCAGGTGCCAGTCGTGCCCCCCAAGGCGGGGCGTGACACCACTACTAGATTCCCTTCCAATACTTAATTATTCTCTCCCGAGCAACAATCAAGCAAGTATAGATAGACCCATATCATCATCAATGGATCTTCATTAAAGATTGAAAGGAATCTAATAAATTTACACTTAATTAAACATCATGAAGTTAACTCTAGCAATACCCAATCCAATTAAGTATTCATCATCACACACCTCTAGTTAATGATTTTAGCTACTCATAGTTAAGAAATTCAAAAACACAATCATCCAAGGCACCATTGAATTTAATAAGAAGAGTAGATAAATCAAAAGCACAATTATCCTTCAACTACAGTTAAAACTAAATAATACCAAAGAAGAAAAGAGAGAAGATATCTTTTACAACTTTCAATCAAATCCCTTTTCTCAGCTAAAAATGGTATTCAGATGAAAAGGAAAGATGATGTGATGTGTACTTGGCTTATCTCTCAATCTCTCTATCTTCTTCCTCTCTCCTTCCTCTTTTCTGCAGTGTAATTCTCTTTCTATTTATACCCTGAAAAGTAGGGCACTTTTCATTCCTTTTTAAGAAATGGATAATTATACCCTTAATAGCATTGTTCTGGACCCCGCGAAGGCACCAACGGTTCGTCGATGAAATCTCTGAACCGCCGTATACTTGCTTTTCTTCACAATCATTTCTAATGAACTTCGGTGGTTCACTTGGCATTTCGCCGATGCCAATCCATGAACAGTCGGACCTTAAATACCAATTCTAGGAGTTTCTGAGTGTCATTCGGTGATTGAACCAGCGTCCCGCCACAGGTGACTCATGAACCGCCGGTAGCCTTCCTCCTACAAGGGAGTGACCTTCATCTTTTTAACTGGCGAACACCTGTGTTTCACTAGTTCTGCTCATTTCCTCCTTTTAACCCCATTTTAGCTCTTTTTCTTCAAACTTAGGCATCTGCACACAACAAATGAAAAAAGGACATAAAATCCAAATAATCAACTCGAGAACTAGGCAAAAACTCAAACTTTAGAGTCTAATGAGTTGGTAAATTACCAATTCATTAAACTCCTAAACTTGAATCATTGGTTGTCCTCAAGTAATGCAATACTCCAACTATTGAGGAAGAGGTCACATTTCTTCACAATTAGACTTCGCCAACCACCTGGACTATGACAACCCAAAAATACTCATCATGCTCACCGAAAAGAGAAGAAAATACCCCAAAAGACCAAAACAATGAATGTGTTTCGAGAAGGCAACTACTTTTTATCAAATAAAGCTTTTAGAAAGGAATTATTAACCACACAAGGGCATTTATCAACCAACACATATAGCATCTTAAGTTGTAATCACTGAAAATTCAAAGCTTGCCTTAGAGTTTGCACTCCTTGTTCTATGCCCATATGAACTCTAAATGCTCTTGCATCCCTAAAAGAAATGATTCCTCTCGCCAAATATAATGATCCCTATTCTATTGACTCTTTGATCATTTGAATGCATATCAGGGATCAATTGGAAGAGACACTCACACTTACTCTCCCAAAAGATATCTTCATACACACACTTGACCCATAGGAATGCCCTTCATGTAATTCGCCACTAATGTAGAGTAGCTGCACCTAGAATCATTTAGGACTTGGTGGCTATGATGTAGGCTTAAGGTCAGGGTAGGGTGAACATTTGGCTATAGTGACTAGATCCTCCCTAAAGCTTTTCGTGCCATGCCTTATAGCAATTTTGCTCACTCAACCTCCTTTTCCTTTCTTTTCTTGTTGATGCCTTTCATTTCTTTATTACTCCCCCTTGTAACCCCTCTTTAGCTTCCACCACTAGCCTTATTACCTTAAGAGGGAACACCAATTCACACAAATAGTCTTTTTCTTTTTTGATTCATCTTTTTGTGCACTTTGACTAAAGGTGATATGCCTTTAAACTATAATTCTTGTCTTCCCCCTTTGTTTTGCATACCCCCAAGCTTAGGCTCTTGCCTCATTTTTCACATTTTCTTTTCTCATTCCCTTCTTCTTTGGAATTGAGCCTTGCTTCAGCACTTATTTTGTCATTAGCATTTAGGGAGAATGGGGCCAATAGAGGTATTAAGAATGGACTTAAGGCTTATAATGTGGTTGCCAAAGAAAGTTTTTAAGGCTCAAAATTGGCTAACAAGGATTAATAATCACAGAAGGTGTATGTTTGAAGTGGCTAGAAAACTGAGGGCCTAAACTCATTTCCTTGGTACAACTACATCTAGGATTTCACCTTGAATAACATTTAGGCCAAGTTTTAGACAAGATGTAATGCACAAGATTAATCAAAATATCCTCACCACACAAAGCATCACCCTTAAAAGGGTCTACAAGAGTCATTTTCCAAAATGAAACATCACATTAGGACATCAAGCAAGAAAACATCATATGTCAAGCAGGGAATTTACAATGTACGACCAAGATTAGTATGCTACAGTTTCAACACTTGCTCATTATCTCATCTTCATGCCCTTGTTTTCACATTTTCATTCCAATCACTAGAAAAATTTTAGTTGGTGCCTCTTAAAACAACTTCACAGCAAACCCAAAGTGACATGGCATTTCCCTTAAGAATGTCGCCACTCAATCCATCATCAAGAAAAGCCAACCAAGTTCGACATTAAAATTAACTAAAATAAAAGAATTCTCCTTTGGAAAGAACTGTGGTCAAAAGAAAACCCTCGGAGTTTTAATTTCTATACTACTCTATTTACAATGGAAAAAAAGAAACACAATTTTTGGGCTCATCTCATTCGAAATTTTAAAAATACGATGCTTAAAATCGTAGGCCCCATTGAGTCACAAAATTACCATTCACAAAAAGACACAAACCAATTCATTCATACATTCCAAGGACAAAACAAGCCTGACAAGGGCAATCATAAATCACAACAACCCGACAAAGGCTGGACTTACTCAAACTTAAGAAACAAAAAAACTTAAGAAACAAATATCCCCCCATCAAGTACGCTCATCGCCCCCCCCCCCCAATTAACATCATACATTATCCCTAATGCTATGCAAAAAGAACAACGGGAGAAGGGACAAGAAACTCCTTGAACGGTTCACTCGTCTTCATCATCAGCTTCATCACCACCATTACCTCCACTGGTATCACCAAGCCTAGCAAAATCGTTGCCCAAACCTTCCAACAAGTCATCAATTAGCCCCCGAGCTTAAGAGGGAGCAGCCATTACAGTATCCAAAGCACTCATTTCGGGCACTACGAATGAAGTCTGACTTTTACATTACTGTACCTTAATTCGAAGGGACTTGACTGCCCCTTCCATAGCATCCACCCTCTTTCACAAAGTGGCGACATTCTCGTATAGATATTTGAGCTTCTTCTTGATAGTTTTGGTAATGAGTGCTAAGAGACTCTTGGCCAAGCGCTGAAGCTGGCTCTCATGCGAGTTTGTCATCTCCACAAGGTGATGGAAACCACTTGACTAAGAAGATTGAGGAGGTGGAGAAACTCTTGGTTGGGGCATGTCACCCAATGCTTGGCCGAAAAAGTCAGGCAGGGGCACATTGAATTCTAGGGCGGTGGGAGATTGGGCTGACCCGTGGAAGAGGGCTTCTTCTTGTACACCAAAGGCTTGCAGGTGCTTTCGTTTCACTGTCGGTGGCTCGACGTCTCTCTTTCTATTAATAGTGATCACTCCTAGAGCATAGGAAGGAGTCTTTTCCGGAAAAAGAGGCACTCCGGCTGCTGCACAAAGTTGCGAGATCAACACAGCATATGGCATGAAAGTGCTGGACTGTCGTGCCTTCTTCTTCACTTGTTGAGAAACAATTTCACCAAAGTTGATGGGGACCCCTGACATAATGCAAGCAATCAGGATGGTTGCTTCCATGGTGACCCGCTACTCATTCTTTGATGGGATGATGTGAGAGAAAATAAAATCCAACAATAGCTTGGCCTCAAACTTCAAATCATGGCGAGAGATTTCGCCACCCACAGAGGCCCATAGGGGGGTATCAGCAGCAATAATGCCAGCCACCCACCTATATTGGTCTTTCATATTAGCCACCAGTACTATGTACTCCGAAGTAGAGTCTATCTCATCTTCCCAAAACAGATAATTGATGGCAGCCAGATTGATATCAACTTCTACCCCACGAATCATCACCGAAGGCAGGCAGGGAAACTCATCCATTTTACCCCGATTTTGCATGCTATCTTAGTGGACCTGGTAGGAGGCATAAAACTCTGAAAAGTCTGGGGTAGTACGACAGTAAAGGGTTAGCAAATGCATGCCATTGCCAGTGGGTGAACTGCTCAGTGATATTAGGGAAGTCACCCTTCAACCTAGCCAAATCGAACCTCTTCTCTACCGTGATAGAGCGTCCCTGGAAGATGCGTAGTGCTCCTTCATGTTAGGAACACGGAGAATGATAGCTTCCTTAGAGTTGGCGCATGGGGGAGCAGCCTTTGCTTTACCTTTGCCCTTGCTAGTAGATGAAGTAGGGGTCTTTCCTTTGCCGGTGGACTTGGAGGATTACATGGTTAGTGTTTCTGCAAAAAGTATGTTAGTGACAAGACGTCGAAATAGAAATTAAAGGAGAATAAACTAATCCAAAGAAGAACTGAGAAGCAAGTGATGATCAAAAAATCATTGAAAGAGTAGGTTGTACCGGTGGTCCACCGAAGACAATTCACGAGCTACTGACTGGACGACGATACTTAATAGGGCACTGGGGAGATCTAGCCATTTTCAGCAGTTCAAGCGGCATTTCTCCAGTCACGCTTCGCAAACTGCCGAAGTAGCACTGGATTCACTAAGTAGCCAAGACCAATTTCAAAGTGAACCGGCGCCCCAAGCGGCGTTTCGCCGAATATGACCAGCAAATTGCCGGCTCCTCCTGTCCCAAATTCTGACCCATTGCCCAAAAATACCCATTAACACATTTTCACCACAAACATAAGACCAGCAATTATGCTCCATTCTCACACATATTTTTGACGTTTAGCCCTTAAGATTGGCGTCACCCGGTCTATCATCGGGAAAAACATTGTGCTTTATGTAAATGGGTTACCCGGACTTCACCCTTCTCATAATCTCATCATAAAAGCACATACCCACTCCAATCACAAGCATAACACATTCAAAATTTCAACAAGGAAGGGAAGTGAAATATTACCCCTACAAAATCATGTACCCATACTCAAATAAAACAGGGGCAAGAGAAATGTTACCGAATTGGAAGACTATTTGAACACTCTTCTAGACTCAAAAAGGAAAATAACTCATGATTGCAGGAGCACCTTCAAGTGACCATAGAGTAGATAGTCAGGTAAAGTGATTTTGATGGTGAAATATGGATAGGGATTTATAGGTGAAAAGTGGGAATGTGATAGGTTAAGGGAAGGTGGGGAGTTTAATGTGCGTGAGTTGGTGGAGAGTTGGAAGGTGAAAAGGTGGGAAAATGGAGAGGGTGAAAATGAAAAATTGTAGGGAATAGGGTTTTTGGGTAATGGAGAGACAAGAATGGAAATAAAAATGCTGGAAAAAGGGAAGCTATGGGAATATTTACAGAATTAGGGCAGCTGGGAAAGTATTTGGGATTTTGTGGGCTAGTCTTTTTAAATTCCTATTTTTTTATTCAGGAAGATCCCGACTGGGGCTAAATCGGTGATTCGTCGGTCGAATTCGGGTGTTCACTGCTGCTCTTCATTTCAACTTGTATTGTGCCCAGTGATTTGGTTCCATCTGGTGATGCATCGGCGGTCCATGAATTGAAACTACGGCCCGCCGGTTATCCTCCGAATCTGGGGTGTAGCTTCAGGTATTTTGCTTCAGACTGGCCATACACTGACGACCCATGAATTGGATTCAGCAGTTCCTCAGTGGCATGCTAATTCTTCATTTCAACACTCAGCTTTTTTCTTTGGACTCCCTTTTCTTCGACGATCCACATTTTGGGACCAGAGGTTCACCAGTCTCTCGTTGATTCTCCCATCATGATTTTATTCTTACTTTGCTTCTCGTTTCTAAATTCCTACACAAACAAAAGCAACAAAAACATCAAATAATTCAATAAAAACATGGGTTGCCTCCCAAGGAGTGCCTTATTTATCATTGTGGCACAACGTAGTCCTTTTTCAATTCTTCATTTCTGACGGGTCATCACCCGCTTCCATCTCGCTCCGCTTCAATCGCTTATCCTCATCATCATTTTGAAATACTCCAATTACCTTGCATTTGAGTGGATTTCCAACTGACGGGCATACCTTGAAGGTGACTTCCTTATCACCAACCCGAAATTTTAACTCTCAAAGCTCCACATCTACCACTGCTCTCCTGGTAGCCAACAATGGTCTTCCCAAAATAATGGGAACTTCCACATCCATGTCATAATCCAGAATAACAAAATCCGCTGGGAGAATGAACTTTTCAACTTGCACCAATACATCTTCTAGCACGCCCACCAGTCTTTTGATTAACCTATCTACCATTAGTAGCCGCATCAATGTTGGTTTTGTACTTCCGAGGCCTAATTTCTTAAAAATGAGTAGCGGTATCAGATTTATACTTGCACCGATATCACATAGAGCCTTCTTAAACACACAAATCCCAATCGGGCATGGAATTGTAAAAGCTCCGGGGTCTTCCCTTTTTGGGGCAAGGTTGCTCATCATTACCGCCACTACAATGGTGTGTGTTTTCTTCATTTCCAGCATCAACCACCTTCTTCTTTTTAAGAAAGTCTTTCATAAACTTGGCATAACTGGACATTTGGATCAAAGCGTCCACTAACGGTATGTTTATGGACAACTTTCTAAATATGTCAACAAACTTCTTAAATTGATCTTTCTTGTTTTTCTTGGTAAGCCGTTGTGGATATGGTGGTGGGGTTCTTTCTTCAATTCTGTGATCAACCGGGGCCTTCATGACCGCTTCTTCATCATCAACTTGAATGTGGATCTCATCATCCTTTTCCTATGTTTCTTCCTCATCATTTTCTTCATTCCCCGGAATCATTGGCATTTTATCAGCCTCATCTTCATCAACTACTTTTGGGTTCTCCACCTCACCAGGCTTTCCCGATGCATCTCCACTCCTCTTACCACTTCTAGTGAAAATAGCCATACATTAACCATCTTTCTTCGTATTAGGAATTGTGTCACTAGGTAATGTTCCTTTCATTCTCAGGTTCATTTGGGCTGATAGGTGATTCATTTGAGCATCTAAATGCTTGATGGATGCCGAGTGTGAACTAATTATTTGAGCGAGGTTAGACACCTCTCCTCTTAATTCTTCCACCCTACTTTTGGTCAACTCTACCTTTTTTAAAACTCTTAAGAGCATTTCATCGATTTTTGAGCTACCCGCATCACTTACTCCTCGCGGGTTTTGAGGATTTCCAACCTTAGGAGGTGGAATGTATGGATTTGCACTTCGATGGTAACGATCACCTTCTTGGTTTGGCTCTCTATTGTTCCACCTCTCATTCCTTTCAGGCCATCCTTACTGTTCATAATTTTTCCACCCTTGGTTATCATCCCGTGGGCGCCACGGACCTTGGTTTGCTCCTTGAAAGCTAGGTCGAGGCCCTCCCATTTGGTTACCTATATATTGGCATTCTTCGTCATATCTTGGTGGTGAAGTATTTCTTTCATATTGTAGGGTACCTTGCATTCCCACAACAATTACCACCTTCGGACCTGCTCCCATCACATGCTTGGTCATTAGTTCTAATTGTGTCACCATCTTTTAAAGAGTCTCATCCCTCTCATCATCCCTTTTCTACAACTCTGCCGCCAATGCACTTGAGCGGATCTCATGAGTGGACACACTCGTCTCCCTTGTTGGCCAAGCCCTATTGGTTTTTGTCATTCGATCGAAGAGAGCTTTGGCTAACCCATATGTTTGGTCCATAATTGCTCCCCCAGCTATGTTGTTAGCAAAGGATTGTTGATTGAATCGAGGGCCCTATAGAAACTCTGGAGAAGCACTCCATCCGATAATCCATGATTTGGGCAAAGAGCAACCTTCTTTTTAAACCTTAACCATGCTTCGTGTTGAGGCTCTCCTTGTTCTTGTCAGAAGTTTGTGATATCATCCCTCAATTGTAGCATCTTTGAGGGAGGGAAAAACCGATCTAGGAAAGCCTCTGTTAACTCTTTCCATGAAGTAATACACCCCCGAGGAAGTTCCTCCAGCCACATTGTTGCTTCCCCCGTCAATGAGAAAGGAAAGAGTCTCAATCTAATTGACTCTTGACTAATGTTTGTGATGTTGAAGGGCTGGAAAATTTCTAAGAAATTCCTCAAGTGTCGATTTTCATCTTCGCTTGGTTTGCCGCCGAAAATCCCTTTCATCTACAATAAGTGCAACATGGTGCTAGTAGCATGGAATAATGCATTCCCTACTGTCAGTGCTAGGCGAATGGCGCCTGCAACTTCCGGCATCACCGGATTATCTTCATCAAGTTCCATGTTCCCCTCCATTGAGCTATCTCCTGCTTGGGATCTATGGATCATGAGGTGGTGAGATCCTAACAACACAATAGAAAATCAAATCAAGTAGCTACGATGCACACTAATTCAACTTAACAATCAATCACATGATCATCAAACGCCAGTCCTCGACAACATCGCCACTTTTGATAACATCAAAAATATATTCTTAAATCAAAGAATATACATGGTCGTTGTATCAAAACAAGTAACCCGACAACTTCCGGGGTCAAATCCCACGAGGACTAGGGAGTGATGAATTCAAGCGTCGATTGAGAAGTAGATATTAGCTTGCACCATATTAATTTAACATAAAAACAAGGAAATGGGGGGAATACACTTTGCAGAGAAACACACAAATTTCTTTATTGAACTAAAAATAAAAGGATCGTTAAGTTGTAGACAATATTGTGAAATACTAGAGGTGCAGTGTAGATGAAATATTAATTAGATTAGGATGGGCCAGGTTATCTTCATAAGTTCAATAAATGTAAATTATCTCGGAAAATAGGTAGCATCAGCTTCCCAGCCTATTGACTACCCCTAGCCAGAGTTTTCTCGAACTCTAGCTGCAATTTAGTACACCCGAATTGATTTGGATCAGCAACTTCACTATTCCTAGCTATTAGTTGCTAATAAGGAAGGAGGAAGTAATTTCAGTTATTACTAGCTTAATTTTACAACCTCTCATCCGTACCCACTACTATATTCCCTTCCAATACTTAATTATTCTCTCCCGAGAAACAGTCAAGCAAGTATAGATAGACCCATATCATCATTAATGGATCTTCATTAATAGATTGAAAGAAATCTAATAGATTCACACTTAATTGAACATCATGAAGTTAACTCTAGCAATACCCAATCCAATTAAGTATTCATCATCACACACCTCTACTTAATTATTTTAGCTACTCATAGTTAAGAAATTCAAAAACACAATCATCAAAGGCATCATTGAATTTAATAAGAAGAGTAGATAAATCAAAAGCACAATTATCCTTCAACTACATTTTAAACTAAATAATAACAAAGAGAAAAGAGAGCAGAGTATCTTTTACAACATTCAATCAAAATCCTTTTTTTCAGCTAAAAAGGAAAGATGATGTGATGTGTACTTGGCTTATATCTCAATCTCTCTATCTTCTTCCTCTCTCCTCCCTATTTTCTGCAGTGTACTTCTCTTTCTATTTATACCCTAAAAAGTAGGGTACTTTTCCTTCCTTTTTCAGCAATGGACAATTATACCCTTAATAGCATCCTTCTAGAACCGGCGAAGGTACCAATGGTTCGCCGATAAAATTCGTGAACCGTCGGACCTTAAATGCAAATTCCAGAATTTTTTGAGAATCATTCAGCGACTGAACCGATGTCCCGTCATAGGTGACTCGTGAATCACCGATGGCCTTCCTCCTACAAGGTAGTGACCTTTATCTTTTTAACCGGCGTCTCACCGATTAACACTTGCATTTCACCACTTCTGCTCATTTCCTCCTTTTTACCCCATTTTAGCTCTTTTCTTCAAACTTAGGCATCTGGACACAATAAAAGCAAAAATGGCATAAAATCCAAATAATCAACTCGAGAACTAGGCAAAAACTCAAATTTTAGATTCTAATGAGTTGGTAAATTACCAACTTATCAATTGACCACTGAAATTTCTAAATCAAAGAGAAAAGAATCAGTGGCACGCGGGTGGGGAATGGTGAAACGACGAAGGAATCGCCTATGGCCACTGGAACTCACTGGAGGCAAAACAAATTGGACTGGCGGTTCGCGAACTGTAACCTGCGAGCCACCGGTGCTCTCGATGGTACTCCTGCCGGTGTCAGAATGCTGATCAGAGACAAAATTGTCCTGCGTAAAAAAAGAGATAGATGGATACCCTACTTTTGGATATATTATAAGGAGAAGTACTCTGTACTCATCAAATCTTAATTTTGAGATTTTAGAACATTCTCTTGGAAGAGAAGAAAGTAAGAATTTATTGGTGGAATTTGAAAAGAATTATTTTCTTTTTCTTCTTCTTCTTCTTCTTCTTGTTCATAGCAAGGTACTACCATTGTTGAAGAATTCTTGTTGAATTTGATTTTGCTACTCCTTCTATAGTATTCAATGAGTTTATTGTTAAATGTTCTTTTGAATTTCTTACCTATGAGTAGCTTAATCATTAACTAGAGGTATGTGATGATGAATGCTTAATTAGAGTGGGTATTGCTAGATCATCTCAATATTGAATAATTAAGTGTAAATCTGTTAGATTCTCTTCAATCTATAATTGAAGATCCATTATTATTGATGTGAGTCTAACTGTTCTTTCTTGGTTGTTGCTTGCAGAAGAAGAATTTAGTATTGGGAGAGAATTTAGTGGTGGATATGGATGAGAGATTGTGAAGTTGGGCTGGAAATAGCCAAAATTACATTCTCACTCCTAAATAAATAGCTAATAGCTAGAAATTAGTGCAGCTATTAATCCAAATCGGATGGGGTTGAGTTAATGGTGTATAGAGGTTTGAAAGAACTCTAACAAGAGATTACCAGCATGACCCTATATAGTTAGCATATCATCTACACCACACCTCTAGTCTTTCACATTCTTGTCAACAATCTTGGTAATTTTGCTATCGTAGTCTGCCAAATTAGAAGTTATATTCTATTGTAAATTCCAATATTCCCCAATATGATAAATTCACTTTTTCAAATGACACTTGTGCATATCATTCACTAGTCCCTGTGGGATTCGACCCCGACGCTCGTTGGGATATTTGTTTTGATACAACGACCATTTATACTCTTTGTATGAAGAGTATATTTTGAACATTATCAGTCATGCTTCCCAAGGTGGGGCATGACAAACTTGGTGTCAAAGCAGGTCGTATCCCAGGGAATCTGCAAGCCGTGTCAAGTAGAGTCTTGTCTATGGGTGTGATGTGCACAACATTCTATAGACAGGAGGCTACCAGGCATAATAGTGTGGTTACCCTCCTTTCTCCTCCAAACGTGCTATAGAACTGTGTTGTATAGGGTAACTCGCTAAGGTTACATTATTTTGCTTATCTATAGAGAAAAATGTCTCACACACGATAGACCAAGACTGTGCGGGAGTTGCACACGGCAGCAGGAGAGGGCATAAGAAGGGGCCCCCAGCCAGAGTCACCCGATCTGAGGGTGAGAGGGAGACTTCACCCCGGTCTCCCCAGCATTCTCCCCACACCAGGAACCCTCTAGGGCAGCTGATATACCAGTACCACCCCCAGCCATCCCTGTGCCATCGGATTAGGAGATCAGGAGCCCAGTATACATGTAGGTTCAGATGATGGCTACCCAGTGTCAGCCTCATCCAGTAGTACCAGCTGTTGTCGAGCTCACTAAGGGGCCCAAGAGTTCGCAAGTTCGCGAGTTCCTTGCTTTGAGTCCTCCGCAGCTTACAGGGATAGATAGGAGAGAAGACCCTAGAACACCATAGACCATCTATAGAGGATATTCAAGGTTATGCATGCTTCCTCGACAAAATTAGTTGAATTAGTAGTGTTTCGAATGAGAGAGATCGCAGTTTTATGATACAAGAGGTTGGAAAGGTCTCGAGGTAGAGATTCACCCCCACCTATATGGCCTAGCTTCTCTAAAGCTTTCATAGACCACTATTTGCCCCCAAAGGTCCGGCAGGCCAGAGTATAGAAGTTTTTACATTGGGAGTAGGGAAAAATGAGCGTTAGAGAATATGCGTTGAGGTTTGATTTCTTGTTTAGATATGCGCCAATATTTGTTGATACTATGGCAGCTAGATTACACCAATTTATTATGGGACTTGTGCCATAATAAGTGGAGTAGTGTATTATAGCCACATTGAGAGAGGTTATGGACATCTCACGAATTCAGGACTTTGCTCAAAACATTGAGGAAATCAGACAGCGTCAGTACGCGACTGATAGGGCAGGTCAGGAGCAGCGTCGGAGGGCTAGACCTGCTGGCTTTCAGGTAGATTTTTAGTATGTGCCTAGGCCTCGTTTATTAGCTAGGATACCTAGGCCCCCATTTCAGTAACAATAGGGCAGCAGATCAAATCATCATGGACAGTCAGGTCCCAGTGAAAGTTCATTAGTTTCAGGCTCACAGCAGTAGAGGGGTTTATATCATATGGGACCAGCCATACCACGTTGCAATACCTGTAATATACAACATCCGCGGAGATGAAGATACGGCTCCACCGCCTGCCATTCCTGTGGACAGGAGGTACATATGATGAGGGACTGTCCGACTAGGCACAAGGTTGATTAGGACCAGCAGAATAGGTCCTCAGTAGGTTCATATGCTCCAGCGCCTCCTGTAGGGCATAGGCCCTCCACTCCAACCGGTAGAGGTCGAGGTAGATTAGGGGCATCTAGTTTAGGCAGTGGTCAAGATTGCACTTATGCACTACCAGGACGACAGGAGTCAAAGTCATCACCAGATGTTGTGACTGGTATGTGGGATGTTTGTTCTCACTTAGTTTATGCTCTTATAGATCCAGGTTCCATTTTGTCTTATGTTACTCCACTATTAGCCCGGAAGTTTGGTATAACAATGAAATTGCTTCAGCGATCTTTCTCAGTGTCAAAACCCATTGGTGTCTCTATTGTTGCTAAGATAATTTATTGGGGTTGCACAATAGAGATCGTTGATTGCCAGACCTTAGCAGATTTGGTGGAGCTGGAAATGATTGATTTTCATGTAATTATGGGTATGGATTTGCTGGCACCATGTTACGCCAATGTACAGTGTTGTACATGAACTATCCAATATCACTTTCAAGGGGAGGTAGTGCAAGAATGGAGAGGCAATGTAGCTACGCCAAAAGGAAGGTTCATATCTTATCCATGTACGACTCTTGGTATGAGCCGTACCATAGTATTCATGGAAATTTAAAGAAATATTGTACTTGTCTGAGCTCATGGTACGAATGGAAGATATAAGTCGTGATGACCACATACGACTCGCACCAAAGTGCTGTGGTGAGCTTTAGAGAAAATGTGATTGGAAGATCCTAGGGCATGAGGCAATCACGAGTCGTGATATCAAGGTACGAGTTGTACCACAACACTGGTGAAAATATTCAGAGATGCCCGAATTCATAAGATGAGACCACAACAGTCATTGTACGACTTGTAAGAGCGTTGTACAAGTCGTACCAACTTCCAAGACTTAACCAAATTCAAGACTGCTGAATATTGTATGAGAGAAATCTATGACTTATAGGTTCATGGTACGAGTCGTAGGATTAGGCGGCGACAGTTAAATTAGTTTCCCTGTTAATTTAGGAAAAAGTTCTAATTAGTTGTATAAATACTTTTCTAGGTTATTTTTAGAAAGTCAAATCCTACTTCAACTAGGAGAAAGAGTTACAAATCCCAATTCCACTTCATGAAGGAACAAGGAAGGCTTACTCTACTACTATAAATACCCTTTATTTTTATGTAATAGAGAAGAAAATTAGAGAAGGATAGAATAGAGTTAATAGACGTTTGAAGAATAAGTTTTGTGAATTTTTATCAATTTTTGAGGAGTAATTCTTGGGATCAAATTCTTGATTTCCTACATTGTTCTTGAGGTTGTTCTTTGATAATAAAATATGATTTTCTTCCAATTGTTACTGTAAATATTTAATTATGTGTTTGTCTATGAATACAAATTATAATCTTGCAACCATGAGAGGCTAAAACCTCCACAACTAGGGGTTTTAGGAACCATGATGGATTAGCGAATTAGGGTAGCAAAAAATTGATTCAAAACCAATGAAAAAGGCTTGTATTGTATTCTCTTCATGGTTAAACATTTCTTAATGGTGTAAAACATTCGTACTTGCCCAAATTCTTTACTTGCTTGAACCTTGAGAAGTAGCGATTGAGAAAACAGAATTACCACAAAGCCTTGGTCTTTACGATCATTATATTAACTTAAGTTGTGGTCGCAGGATAGTTAAATTTGGAACATATTGATAATGGTTAATTTGAAATCACTCATGAGTTCTGACCTGGTGATTGAGTATAGTCATCCAATAGGGATGAACCAGCTGTTTGGATGAACACTAGTTATCAGTTCTGCAAGTAAGCATTGGGATTGATCACGTGTGTATACCCGAAGTAGTTTTGAATCCATGGGGAACACTTATTCTATTTGTTTGTGAACCTTGTTTTAAATCACAACTATAATCTTTGTTTTAATATTGTTTTCTTTAAACACCACCCCCCCCCCAAAAAAAATTTGGAGATAACTCGCCAACAAGTACAATTACAGACATTAGTCTGGATCTTACCTTATTCCCTATGGGTTCGACCCCAACCTCTTAGTTGGGTTCTTTATTGACAATGACCGCTTCATACTTTGTCATGAATTGTGAGTTTGAGAGTTATCAAGTCTAACCAACTCCCAAATGTATAGTCTAGCATAATCCTTAGCTGAGTCTGTAGTTTTAACTGGGAGGAAATGTGCATACTTAGTCATCCGTTTTGTTATCACCCAAATGGAATCATGATGTCGTTAGTACTAGGTAGACCTGTAATGAAGTCCATATTCACTTCTTCCCACTTCCACGTGGGTATGCTGATATCGTGAGTCATACCCCCAGGTCTCTAATGTTCTACTTTAACCTACTGGCAGTTTAGGCACTTAGCCACAAATTCTGCAATATCCCTCTTCGTGCCATTCTATCAGTAGATTTCCTCATAGGTCACGGTACATTTTAATGGTACCTGGGTGGATAGAATATCTGGAGCTGTGTGCTTCTGCTAGTATTCGTTGTCTCAAGTCATCTATGTCTATAACACATACTCTACCCTGGTAATGAAGCACACTATCTCCCCTTTTGGAGAAAGCCTCCAGTTCTTTTCTTAGAACCGCCTCCTTCAATTTGAGGAGTATGAGGTCTTCATCCTACTTTGACTTAACCTCTACTACCAGTGAGGATTCAGATCCACTCAGAATTACAACATCGCCTTCAGCTGAATCGAATAACTAAACTACCACTGAGCTAACCTATGAATATCCTTTGCCAGCTCCTTTCTGCCCTCTTCGACATGTGCAACACTCCCCATGTACATTTTTCTTAAGCCATCCACCACCACATTGGCCTTGCCCAGATGGTATAGCACACTCATGTCATAATCTTTCAATAACTCCAGCCACCTTCTCTGATGAAGGTTCAAGTCCTTTTGACTGAACACGTATTAAAGGCTATTGTGGTCAGTGAAAAAATCTATGTGAACCCCATAAAGGTAATGCCTTCATATTTTCAAGGAAAACACCACAGCCTCCAATTCAAGATCGTGAATTAGGTAATTCTTTTCATGAACCTTGAGATGTCTGGAAGAATAAGCTATCACCTTACCCCGTTGCATTAGAACACAATCGAGGCTAACTCGGGAAGCATCGCAAATATTATGAACCCATCCGTTCCTTCTGGTAAGGTCAAAACTAGAGCTGTGGTGAGTCGAATCTTCAACTTTTGGAAACTCTTCTCACATGCATTTGACCACTTAAACTTCACCTTTTTCTGAGTCAGCTTAGTCAGAGGAAATGCAATGGAAGAAAACCCTTTTACAAACCGTCGATAATAACCAGCTTAACCCAAGAAACTCCTGATATTTGTTGGTGAATTGGGCCTTGGCCAGTCTTTCACCGCTGCTATCTTTTGAGTATCTACCTGAATACCCTCACCTATGACCACATGACCGAGGAAGGCTACTGACTTCAACCAGAATTCAGACTTACTGAATTTAGTGAATAACTAGCAATCTCTCAGAGTCTACAACACTATCCTCAGATGGTTAGCATGATCCTTCTCATTTATGGAGTATACTAGAATGTCGTCTATGAACACAATGACGAACATATCCAGGTATAGTTTGATACCTTGTTCATCAAGTCAATGAAAGCTACAGGGGAATTGGTCAATCCAAAAGACATAAACACAAATTCATAGTTTCCACACTGAGTTCTAAAGTCTATTTTTGTATGTCATATTCCCTGATCCTAAGCTGATGATATCCCAACCTGAAATCTACTTTGGAAAAACAATTGGCTAGTTGAATTTGATCGAACAACTCGTCAATCCAAGGTAGAGGATACCTGTTGTTGACTATAACTTTGTTCAGTTAACGCTAGTCGAAACAAATTCTGAGTGTACCATATTTCTTTCACACTAACAACACCGGAGCACCCCATGGAAAGATGTTGGGCCTGATGAAACCCTTATCTAGAAGGTCCTTTAGTTGTTCCTTCAAATCCTTAAGCTCACCTGGAGCCATACTATAAGGAGGAATAGAGATGGACTGAGTGTTTGGAAGAAGGTATATGCCGAAGTCTATTTCCTGCTTGGAAGGGACTCTAGGGAGATCTTCGGGAAACACGTCAGAGAATTCACTGACAACTAGAACTGACTGAATAGTTGGGGTCTCGGAGCTATAATCTTTGATCCAAACTAGGTGATAGATGCAGCCTTTCAAAATCATCTTCCTTTCCTTAAGGTAGGAAATAAACCGACCCTTAGGCGCTGAAACACTACCCACCATTCTAAGACTGGCTCATTGGGAAACTGAAACCTGACCACTCTAGTTTTGTAGTCGACTGAGGCATAAACAAAATGCAATCAATCCATGCCAAGGATGAGGTCGAAGTCGAACATGTCTAGATTTACTAGATCAACTAGAATAACTTTACTCAACACTAAGACTGGGCAGTTTCTATATACCCGGCTACCTCTAACTGACTCACCAACTAGAATAATAGTTCTGAGATGACTTTTGGGCTGATATCGAACTGAATGGCTATGTAAGGAGTCATGAATGATAGTGTGGCTCCTGGATATAGTAGGGCATATACATCTAAATGTAAAAGGCGTAATATACCTGTGACCACGTCAGATGAGCTATCACAACCCGAACGTGCACCCGGATCATAGACACGGGACAAGGGATCCTGAGAGACCCTAAGTCAACCCATGGCACATGCATACATCTAATCCCCTTTAAGTAAAGCGGAATACTTAACATAAAACTTAGGGAAAATGTAAACATTGAATAACACCAAAAATACTAAGCGTACACACGAGCTGAATACTACCCATTGTCGGAAAGCCTCTACTGCATATGATGGGTTGATGGGACAACATCCCCAACTAACCCGAACGACATTGAATATATAACATAAAAGTCTCTCAAATGGCGCTCGGAACATTAGAACTCACAAATAAGCTGAGAATGTAAGCTGAGATGGGCTAAGGATGAGGATGAGCTTGAGATCCGGACCCTGTATCATGAAATGATACAGCATAAAGGTATGCGGTTAGTACGTGGAATGTACTGAGTATGCAAGGTAAGTAAAACAGACATTTAAAAGTAAAACAAAACTCATAAGTAACGTAGGAGAAGGACATCATGCATATATCATAAACTTCATAAGCAAACATAAGGATCAAGGATTTGAAATCATTCATAAAGCGTTTATAATCATAATCATAAGTAAACATTATCAAAACATAACGTAAATATAACAATTCATAAGACATGAGGAACAATGGAAGGACTCGACACAACTGATACCATCATGGTAGAACCTTTCATGATGCCCCACTATCTCGCTTAAGTTGGCAAAGCCGACCCTAGCTTGCTAGGCAAGGATCGTGCATAAGGCGTGATATCACATTTGAGGGGATCATTATCAATACATCATATCATTAGAAGCCCATGGTGGCACGTGGTTATGAGACACCAGCATAGTCCGTTGAACGCCTAGCTGCTCGGTGCTAGACACGACTCCCAAAAACTTGCATATAAGCTCATACATAAATCAATAACATCATGCATTAATATTCATTGGCTAAAATATAACATTTATCATCATTGATCCCCTTTAAAACATTCTTAGACAAGAATCATAGGCCCTTCTTATCGGCCAACATCATAAAGCAATAAATCATCTAATTCACTTCATAAATCATAAATCATTCTTTAACATGTGGGCGTTGCCCAATACTTCATCATATTCAATTCTTTCAAAATATGCTCATAAACATGGGTAACTTGAATTCATGCTTTTCCATCATCAATAAATTCAAAATATTGCATATTCATCGTAAATCATAACTTTCATGAACCTTCATCAAATGGGAATCTTCAATTTAAAAGATTAGAACATGATTTTAAGGAAAACAATATAAAACCTACCCATCATTCATAATTCAATAATTAAAACTCAATAAAAACAAATCCATAAAGAGAAATCACATTTCCATGCATTTGAGTAAAACCCAATAGAATTTGAATAGGAGGATTCATGATTACATCGAAATTTGGACATGGGTATGAAAAACAATCACCCATTCTAAAACCTACATACCTGGGAATGGATTAATTTCGAGGTTCCTTGAATACCCACAAAGAAATTGATGGAATCTTGGGGAAGAAGACCTTGAATCTCCTAAAAATCTCTTTAAAGTTCTTGCATGAGAATGGGCATGCATAAAGGACTTAACTCATCTTATCACACTCAGAAAATACACAAAACAATGTAGTTTAGGGTCTAAAAGCGTGAAAAAGTCAAATATACCCTTAATGAACCTGCCCTGAAATCTGGCTGGATGGAACCCACGAGTGGTAACAATGGGTCATGGGAAACACAAACGACCCATCATGTCCCTCGTTGGATGGATTGCTGAATGCCTTCTCTATGAACTAACCAACGGACGGACAGGACGACTCGTCCTCTTAAACCAAGGTCTGTTACACCGTCCGTTGTTTGCTCATCATAAAAATCTGAACCCCGACTCGTAGTTCCTTCCAGTGAGTCGTTGTCTCAACCCATCACCTCCACTGGAAATTATTAGCCTCCAACAGCAACCACAACCAACGACCCATAGTTACTTCTAACGGGTCGTTGGGTCTCCAGTTGTTTACTCTATTGCCCAGCCTTACCCTAACCATGATTGTAAAGGACAACCCGTTGTATCCCATAAAGGGTCGTCATACCTCTCGTTGTCTCACTGCCACCAACCTTTCCCTGACCAACGACAGAATTCAACCACTCGTGGTTTGATACCACGAGTCGTTATGTGCTCCGTCCTGTGGTATTTTCCAGTTTTTCTGCACTTCTCCAATTACACACTCGGGTCTATTCTAAGGCCTTCCTAGGGTATTACAATATCTCCTCCTTGGAAACATTCATCCTCGAATGTAGGAAACAAGCAGCAAACAGAGATATACAATTTATCACAACTATATACTGATCATTTTGACTGAAATATTCACGAAATGACTGCCTCCGAACCAGACCACATAGCTGAACTGACCTCATGCTTCACATACACATTCATAAACATAAAAGAAACTTTCACACATGAACTGAACATAAAAACTAAATGGGATCATAGAGTAGAACGGATACCTCAAATTGAAATTGAGCCGGTAGAGAACAAATGTGGCTATCTGGCCATCATATCCGCTTCGGGTTCCCACGTAGCTTCCTCAACATGTTGATTTATCCATAAGACCTTAACTAAAGCTACTTCTTTGTTTCTCAACTTCCAAACCTAACAATCCAAGATTTCAACGAGAATTTCTTCATAACTGAGGCTGTCTTTTACCCCAATGCTATCTACTGAGACCACCAAGGCTGGGTCACCCAAACACTTCTTCAAAAGTGACACATGGAAGACGGGATGAACTGAAGATAAATCTGATGGAAAGTCCAACTGATACACCACCTTACCAACTCTCCTCAGGACCCGGTAGGGACCAACATAGCAGGGACTGAGTTTTCCCTTATTTCCAAACCGCATGACTCCCTTCAGTGGAGACACCTTTAGAAATACCCAGTTGTCCACATCAAACTCCATATCTGTTCTCCTCACATCAGTATACAATTTTTGATGACTCTGAGCAGTTTTTAATCGGTCCCTTATCAATTGAACCTTTACCATTACCTCGTGAACAAAGTCTGGCCCTATCATAGTGGCCTCACCAACCTCAAACCATCTGATAGGAGATCTACACCTCTGTCGGTAAAGAGCCTCGAACAGTGCCATCTGGATACTAGAGTGATAGCTGTTATTATAAGAAAACTCGATTAAGGTCAAGTGATCATCCCAACTACCTTTGAAATCCATGAAATGTGCCCTCAACATGTCATCAAGAGTCTGGATTATCTGTTCTGCCTGGTCATCCGTTTGCGGATGAAAGGCCGTGCTGAGCTTGACTTGAGTCCCAAATCCCTTCTGAAAAGAACTCCAAAACTTAGAGGTAAACTGAGTACCTCAGTTTGAAATAATAGATAAGGGCACTCCATGAGGTCGAACCAACTTCCGAATATACAACTTGGCATAATCATCTGTTGAATCTGTAGTCTTGACCGGTAGGAAGTGTGCAGCCTTTGTTAACCTGTCTACCACCACCCAAATGGAATCATAGTGTCGGCGAGTACGAGGTAGGCTTGTAACGAAATCCATATTTATTTCCTCCCACTTCCAAGTGGGAATGCTAATATCCTGGAGTACACCTCCCGGCCTTTGATGCTCGACTTTTACTTGCTGACAGTTGGAACATTTAGCTAAGAACTCTGCAATATCCTTCTTCATACCATCCCACCAATAGATTTCTCGCAAGTCCGGATACATCTTTGTGGATCCCGGATGGATGGAATATAAGGTACCATGTGCCTTATGCAATATCCGAACCCTCAAATTATCAACATCCGGAACACATTGTCGACCCTGGTATTGTAACACACCATCTTCCCCTTGGGAGAAAATCTTCACCTTCTGACTCTGCACTGCCTCCTTCAGCTTCCTCAATATTGGATCCTCATCTTTCCTGGATTTAGCATCAACCACCAAGGACGATTCTGACCCGTTATGCACAACAACACCGCCATCGGTCGAGTCGATCAATTGCAAGTCGGTGAACATCTTTCACCAACTCCTTTCCCTCATCCACATGGGACAAACTCTCCATTGAGAGCCTACTAAGCACATCCGCAACCACATTTGCCTTGCCCGATTGGTAGAGGACACTCATACGTAGTCCTTTAGCAACTCCAACCACCTCCTTTGCAGAAGATTTAGACCCTTCTGTTGGAACACATATTGCAAGCTCTTGTGATCTGTAAATAGATCCACATGGACCCCATACAAGTAATGCCACCATATCTTCAATGCAAACACCACAGCGGCCAACTCAAGATCATGGATCGAGTAATTCTTTTCATGAACTTTCAGTTGTCTCAAGGCATATGCTATTACCTTCCCACGCTGCATCAACACACACCCCAGTCTGGCTCTCGAAGCATCGCATTACACTACAAAGCCATCAGCACCCTCGGGTAAAGTCAACACTGAAGTGAGTCGGGTCTTCAACTCTTAGAAGCTTTTCTCACAAGCATCCGGCCATTGGAACTTCACCCTTTTCTAAGTCAACTTAGTCAAAGGTGCCGCAATAGATGAGAAACCATCAATAAACCTTCAGTAGTAGCCAGCTAGACCCAAGAAACTCTAAATTTCTGAAGAATTCACCGGTCTGGACCAATTCTTCACCGCCTCAATCTTCTGGGAATCTACCCTTATGCCTTCTCTTCATACCACATGACCCAGAAATGCCACCGAGTTTAGCCAAAATTCACACTTGCTAAACTTTGTATACAACTGACGATCCTTGAGGGTCTGCAACACTATTCTCAAATGAGTGGCACGCTCCTCCTCACTCCTGGATTATATAAGGATGTCATCGATGAACACGATCACGAACATATCCAGATATGCCTTGAATACCATGTTCACTAAATCCATAAAAGTAGCAGGGGCAGTGGTTAGTCCGAAAGACATAACAATAAATTCATAGTGACCATACCGAGTCCTAAAATCGGGATGTCACTCTCCCGAACTAAGAGTTGGTGATACCCGGACCTGAGATCAATCTTGGAGAAGCACTTGGCACCCTAAAGTTGGTCAAACAAATCATCGATCCTGGGTAAGGGGTACTTGTTCTTGATGATAACGTTGTTCAACTACCTAGAGACAATACACATGCGAAGGGAACCGTCCTTCTTTAAAACAAATAGAACTGGTGCACCCCATGGAGAATGGCTCAATCTAATGAAGCCCTTATCTAATAGATCCTTTAACTGATCCTTCAATTCCTTTAGTTCCGCTGGGGCCATCTTGTAAGGAGAAATAGAGATAGGTTGCGTATCGTATAATAGATTAATACCAAAATCAATTTCCCTCTCCAGAGAAACACGGGGCAAATCATCAAGAAACACCTTCGAATATTTGCACACCACAGTAACTGACTAAATAGTCGGGGTCTTGGACTCCACATCCTTAACCCTAATTAGGTAGTACACGCAACCTTTAGAGATCATCTTCCTGGCCTTAAGGTAGGAAATAAATGACCTGCTGGTACCGCCGAACTACCCCTCCATTCCAACACTGACTCACCCGGAAAATGAAATTCCACCGTATGGGTCCTACAGTTAATTGAAAAGTAACATGCAAACAACCAATCCATGCTAAGAATAATGTCAAAGTCAGTCATGGCTAACTCTAAAAGGTTTGCAAAGGTAACCTTATGCAACACTGTGACCGGGAATTTCTCTATATACTCATCTAGCCACGACTGAATCACCAACAGGGGTCAAAACTGAAATGGTTCTGACAAGGTCTTGGGGATAACTCCAAGGCTACTAGCAATGTAAGGAGTCACGAAAGACAAGGTAGCTCCCGAATCTAGAAAGTCATAAACATCAATATGAAAGACATGCAACATACTAGTGACCACATCTGGCGAAATCTCCTACTCCTGGCGCAAGGCAAGCGCATAGAATCAGTTTTGGCACTGTCCATCACCTCCATTAGTTGATGCTCCCTGCAGAGTGGAACGGGCTGGAGCTGCTGCTGTCCTGGTCTTCTGTGCACGAACATTATGATCACCCTATCTAGCATATGGCCACGCTCACGCATGTGTCCAGACCCACAAGACCCATAGCAAACATCTGAACCGAGAAAGAACTCCCCAGTATGAATCTTGCTGCACTTCCTGCAGGCTGGAGAAGTATACTCTAACTGGGTGCCTCTCTGATCTCTCTATCCTGAAGCCCTACTCCTCTGATCATCCCTGGGTCTAGATGGAACACTAGCTGATGATGGTGCTGGGGCTAGTGATTTTTGCTAAAACTGTGGACGGTAGCCACCGCCGGACCTCTGATGCGAAAACCCACAACTATCCGTCCGAGCCCTCTTTGCCTCCCTCTCCCTCGCATGAGCCACCTCCATCTAATAGGCATACAATATTATGCGAGGAAAGTCCATATCCTGGTGGACCATAGCACTCATGCAATCCTTGTCTAGATAACTAGCCACACCATGAAAGAATCGGCTCACCCACGCCCTATGATCCATCACTAACTTTGGGGAATACTTTGACAAACGAGTGAACTCAAGTGAATACTCCAGCACTGTCATCTTTCCTTGCTTGAGGTTTACAAACTCAGCTGCTTTCAACTCTCTCATCTCTCGAGGGAAGAACCGGTCGAGAAAGGCCATATGGAACTCATCCCACCTGATAGGGCCCTCTCCTGCTGCCCTGCTGTCCTTCCATTGCTTGTACCAAATATGGGTAACCTCTTTTAGCTGATAGGAGGCCAAGTCCACGCACTACCCATTTGTCACCCCCATAAACTGAGTGACCTTCAAAATACCTTCAATGAACTCGTGTGGATCCTCATCTACCTTTGATCTCGTGAACTCAGGAGCCCTAGAAAGTCCTTTGGAAGGCTCTACCCACTTGAGTGTGATAGTTGGAACCACGTAAGATCTATCGTGGTAACATCAGTTATATGACGAGTCTCCTATTGTTCCTCATGATTTCAGTTATGCATGTTCATCAGTCATGATATTATGTTTTCAACAGGTTTGACCCAATGTTCAATTTTACTTGTGATTATCAGTTTTCAGCTTTGGGTAATTCGATTCAGTTATGATATACAGTTATGTACAGATCATGATTTCAGAAAATTGCATGCAAGCCCTACTCTTAGAATCTTATCTTGATTATGCTTTATATTATACATGTTTAATGATTTTACTTACTTAGCAGTTTTACTTACCTTGCATATTCGGTATATTCCACATATTGACCGCATACTCTATGATGTATCATTTCATGATACAGGCCCCGATATCCAAACTTAGTCCTACTGCTAGCTAAATTCCCGGCATTAGTACTTTCGGATCAAAGCTGGTGAGTCCTTATCTTTCGAGGTCCATTTTTATCAGATATGTTCCGTATTTTCAGTTTTGAGACTATAGTGAGTTAGTTGGGGTCTTGTCCCGTCTACTCATCAGTATCAGAGACTTTTCTTACATAGTTGTGTTCAGCTTTAGACTTATGTATGTATTCAGATGTTATGTTATGTTCAGACTTCCGCTATGTTATTTATGATGATCTTCCGCTTATCTATGTTCAAGTTAGATGTTATGTTCATGCCATGGGTCGACTTTCAGCCTCTCGTGATTCCTTGTCCCGTGTCTCGATCCAGGCCTATGTTCGGGTCGTGACTTATTGACATGTGGGACCTTCCAATGCATAATGTATGGCCATTGTCACAAGGAGTGGCAAGATTGTGCAGACCTTGAATGTTGAGGTCGAGGATGCTGTGGTTGAGAATGAGTCTGAGATTGTGTTTGAGGTTGATAACTGAGAGGCTGAGAAAGTCTTTTATTAGTGAGAAAGTTGAAGGTGGAGTAAGAAAATCCACCTATGGAGGAAGTTTCCAAAGACAGTTCAGTTGCTCCAAAAGAGAGTGGGAAGGTCGAAGGAGGTGTAGATCACTTTTCCAAATATTTTCCTCCATTTATTCCTCTATTTCCACAAAGAATAGCTCAACAGGCTCTTGATGCGAAAGTGGCAATGTACAATGAGAAGCTAAAAGAAGCAATACTATGGGTACCATTTATACATGCCATCAAAGAGATGTCCGGTTTTGCTAAATACTTGAAGATGTTGTTGACAAGAAAGCTGTTGTGTGAAAAAGAGATTATTTCTAGCACATTTGTTAAGAAGAAAAGAGATCTAGAAGAATTTATCGTGCATTTTAGGATAAGTAGATATGATTTCTTGCATGCCCTTTGTGACAATGGCGAGAATATTATTCTAATGCCTCTAGCTATTTACAAGCATTCCGAGTTTTTCATGTCGAAGTCCACTACTATTCGGCTCCAAATGGCCGATAAGACAATCAAGACACTTATGGGGGTGGAGGAAGATGTGTTGGTGAAAGTTAGAAAGTTTGTGCTTCCAATTGATTTTGTGGTTCTAGACTGTGATGTGGATCAGAATATTCCCATCACACTTGGGAGACCTTTTCTGGCTACTGGGAGGGCCTTGATGGACTCTAAAAAGTACAAAATCATGTTTCAGGTTAAGAATGAAAGCATCACCTTCAAAGCCGAGAAAGGTTTTTTGTTGCCCATAGAAGTTGGGGACATCTTTGTGGTCAATATGGAGAAGAATGCTGATGAAGTAGCTGAACATACCATTACTGCTTCACCTAAGAGAAAGAAGGAAAATCAAAATGGGTAAATTAATACCTATATGGAAACAAATAGGAAATGGGTGAGGAAGTTCTGTCCCAAGAAAGGCTCACCATGTTCAGGATCAGGTATCTTGCACGTGTTGCGATGTTAAATCATGCGCTTCTCAGGAGGTAACCCAAGGGATCCTACACCATGTGTAGTATCACGTCATGCTACGACATTAAGTCAAGCACTTCTTAGGAGGTAACCCAAACATGTTTGGACTAACGGGTGTTGATGCATGCAGGGACTCCTGAAAAGATGGAGGAAATCAATCTAAAACAATGAAGGGGAAATCTACTATGCAAAACATGATGGAATAGACAGACCGTCCTTTCAATGGACAAACCATATGCTCTACCGTCCTTTAAAAATGGTAAGGATATTTTTAAATCTTCCATGAACCCATTGAGGAAATATGATAGGATACAACTAAGTGGCATAAGTTATTGCATGGAGTTATTTGTTGATGTTGTTGATTTTATATGGTGTTGCATAAATTAATCTTAGTCAGACGATGATGCTTACCAGTACATGTGGTGTACTGATCTACTCTTGTTACACCTTTGCAGGATGTAGGTTTGTTACATCTTGTTCAAGTTTCATAGTTGAAGTGGTGATACTCAGCATCCGCTTCTGAATTCCTTCCTCAGGCGAAGCTATGTTTCTTAATTGTCATTACTTTGATTAGAAGCTCTTGTACATGTCTAGACTAGGTTCCCAAGTGTTTTTGTTAAATGTTGTACAAATACGGGGTTTTTGGAGGATTAAATTGACAATATTTATATCTAAATATGTTACTCTTGATTGAAGTGTGTATTCAAATGAAGATATGAAAACAGGGTTCTCCTATCGAATAAATGTAGAGGAGGTTCCCGCACGATCTGCCAAATTGGTCGTGACAATATCATTTACCAAAATAGTCAAGTAATAAGGCTTTCAATGACTTTGAATCAATGCACACAAAGTAAAATCTTCCAATTACCAACTAACACATAAAGGCCATTAATAAATCTATCTTAATGATGAAAGAATAAATCTTACTCAAACTTAAATTAGTGTTGTAGAAATCAGATTTGATCATGGGTTCTAAAATAAAGAAAGTTGAGAGAGAGAGTGATTTTAATTACAAAGGTGCAAATCGTAACAATGCATCGAGATATTAATACTAAACCATACATGCATGTATTCGAATATAAGGATCATTGACAACTAAATCATAAATAACTCAAATATTAGGGTTAAGCATGGCTCATAAAATTAGGAATCTTCATATATGATCACATAAAGACCTAGATGATAAAGATTAACAACTTTCATGACTAATTTATGTAATTAATGAACATATAAGAATGAGTATAAAAAGAAAATACCATGAAGAGATTCATGAGAATCTCTCTAAGATCAAGACTTGAGATGCCAAGGTCTAAATGATCGATGAGGTGAAATTTCTAGTCCTCAAACAACATTGAAATGTCATATCCACACAAATCCTTGAGTAAAACCATTGGTTCCTTTTCGCCATCGTCCAACCTACCTCGATCAACTTCCAATGAAAACAGAAGTGAGGGTGAGAGGTGAGAAGAATGGTTGGTGGTGGTTTATTGGTTGTTTGGCAAAGTACTCATTGGAGCAGTAAGAGAAAGGAGATGAGATGAGTGACGGAGAGGAGGAAGGTGGAGATTGTGAGGGATGATTTAGTGGTGGTGCGTAGTTTTATTTTGTGTCATTCCAGTGGCCGGAGGAAGGGAGAGGGCTTTCTAATGGTTGAGAGAGGATGGAGGTGGGTGTGTGTGCGATGACTTCATTGAAGCAACATTGATCCACCAATGATATATAGAAGAAAAATATGGTGAAGGTTGATCTCTGTGGTCCACTGGACCTGTATGGTTGGTGGAGGCGAATGGTGGACGTCACCTGAGAGAAGGGAAGGAGAGGAAAGCAAGCGGCGATAGGATGAAGGGTTAAGGTGTGGTGGAGGAGAGAAAAGTGATGCAACAGTATGTTTTCTTTGAAAATAAGGGTTAGGTTTAGGGTATTGGAAAATAAGAAACAAAAGGGAGAAGGGTTGATATTAACCATTAGATCTGTCCACATGGATGACTAGGATTAAATTGGGGTTAATAGGTCAGGTTTTCGATTGTGGAGCAAGTCGCATATTGGGTTATATGGGTTGGCTTGATTTGGGTTAATTGAATTTAAAAGTGGCCAAATTTTAATTAAGATGGGCTAAAATTTATATAAATTGGGTTAAAATGGCTAGAATTTTAATAGAAATAAGAAAGGATGAAATTAAGCTGCTATTTAATTAATAAAAGATACTAATATAAACTTAATAACTAAATAATTCAATAACAAAATTCATAAATTAACGGTGTGAATGTTATTATTTGTAAATTAAATTATAAATAAGTGATAAAATCTATATAAAATTATGTTTGAAATAATGTTATTTGGTGAATATATGTGTTATATTATGTATGCAATATTTTGTCATATATGTACATATATATATATATATATATAATCGATAATGTCTAAATATAACAAAATAATGATAAATATTCTGAATGTGAATATAGTAATAAAATGTATACAAATGATAATAAATAATTATGTAATAAGGAAATTAATTTTGAAAGTATCTAAAATATTAAATAGCAGCCTGAGTAGGATATAGGGAGGTCAAAATTGGGTGTCATTAAAGGTCCCTTCATTATTCGGGAATGAAGAATGAATTAGCAGACTCCATAAATTCATTCAATGCTATAAATACCTATAAGTGTATGAAAAATAGATTTAACACATATAACGTCGGCCAAAACAAAGGCCATTGTCTTTCAGATGCCACTAACGGACACCCGTATATCTAAAAATAAAGAAAGATATTATCCAGTCAAGTAAGATTATCCAAAAACATGAAGGAAATAGAAAGTGTATGAAGTAAGTCTACAAGGGAAGATAATCGCTAAAAGCTTAAAAAACAGGGGGAATAAAGGGAAAGGACGGTGCATTGTGCCGCCACCTAGCTGGATGCTCCATCACCACCGATTCCTGAGCTATCACAATTCTCGGTGTCCAACCCGCTCAACAAGGAGAACTCCTTGGCATCCTCTCTAGACACCTTCGAAATTATCAAGCAGGGAGCTACGGTCCCAAGGAGTCTCTTAATCCCATTCCATATCTGCACTAGCAACTTGTCTCGAGAGCGGCTCTTCTTCTTTATCGCCTCCAAGTCTACCCGAAGCTCGATATGGGCCTAGGATAGGGACTCAAAGGCATCCTAAAAGCATCAGTGCCACCGACAGCAGATCTTGACGAATTATCCTCTAAGAGAGGTCTAGGAAAACCCCTCAAAAGCTCTCTTATGGTGTCCATATCCGCCTCCATATGCTCAAAGGGGCCAGAAGGCCGGGAAGGGCCAGCCCTAACTCCACTACTCCCCTAGTCAGTATTTCCCTCTCCATCTGAGTCGACCTTTCTCTTCTTCTTATTCTACCCCTATACATCCTTCGGCCTCAATAGGTCAAAGGGTATGTCACAATCTAGCATGTGATCCCTTGGATCCCTTGGCAATCGTGCTCACTCACACAAAGCGGTAATAAGAGAGGGTAATGGAAGACTCGTCGTACTCTTTGCAGTGAAATATCTCTGCTTCTCCACCACTCGTGCCCCTATAAAGACCGATACCCAATCTAGAATACACGTCACCACCAAGGCCCAGTGGTAGGTCACGTCGCTAACATTGTAGGAAAGGTGAATCCTTCTAGCCACCAGGTTTAGTCACCTCCCGTCCTCCATTGTGAAGTGGTTACTCTTGATCCCCATCCAAATGTTGACCCAGGGGATCTTGTCTCTCTTGTCCTACTTTACAAGGGTGTTAATCAGCCATTGCCCATTTTCGTCAACATCTCTGACTCTAAGCTCAACCTCCAGGGGTTATGCAACCCTAGCACCTCACTAATTATGGCCGCACCAATACTGAAAGTCTCACACCAAACGTAGATAGACGATTCTGGTGTAGCCCAATTAACAATGGGGAGCATGGCTTAGAACCCCTCACCCACAGTTCATTGCACAAGCAGGGCTTATCCACTAGTGTGCCCCACCCCATCTCTTGTAGAATGAAGAAGAACTCCACTGATCGTTCCTCCATGCCATCCATGATGAAACTCCATTCATGTATCAGACTCTTGACTTTTTACTCCATAAATCTTCACTTACACTAATCATTGACGAACTTGATATAGTTATGGGTGTCACCATCTTGGGCCGTGGTATAAATAATTCCTATAGAAATAATTATGTTAGATGGTATATTTAAAGATAGGACACAAAAGACTAAGCGTAAACTATAGGAACTCAGTGCATATTAGAAACTCCATTTTGCCTAAGGACCCTTTATTGCAGCGGGTGGAATTTTGCTACAGGAAGGTCACTGTGATGAAGGGGTTCAGTATGACAAGCATGCTGCAGCGAAAAGAGTTTTGTTGCTGCGAAAGTCATCTTCCCCAGTAGCCCCGACCCTAACAATGGCAATTCAACTGTTGGCCATAATTTTATCAGATTTTAGCATATATCGACAAGGGATTGACATGTATAACACCTACAATTCATTATATGTTGATATAACCCCTAAATGGAGCCATAAGATCTCGAAAAACTTCAAAACCACTATCAAAAGTCACCTCACCCTAAGTAATCATAACTATATAAGTAATTATCTAATATCCATAAAGCATGTTTATCCTTCCTCTTCAAATCCAAGGTCTTGTAAGATAGTATCTACCTGATGATTCCTTATTTTTGATATGTTAGTTCTTGTTCGATGAAAAAATAAACTTTGAACCTTATCCTTTGCATTATGAGTATCATTAAATCATTGATATGTGAGTAGATCCTAGAATTTGATTTACCTCTATGTGATACTTGGAGTATTAACTCAACCTCCATATGGTACTCCTAAATCTTGGTCCTCATATCATGTCCTAATTTATACTTGTCTAAATCTCCTCTAGTTCAGTTATAATTTTTCCTCTGGAACTTGATCTTTAGTTTTTGTCTTCAGTTAATCATATAGATATTTTAGTAGTTGTTTTATGACTTTGCTACTGTTATTATGATCTTCTTTATTGGGTGTGAATCTGTCATTCAAAAGATATTAGATTTCCACTATTATTCATCGCTTTACAGTATGATTCTAGACTTATCTAAAGTTGAGTTACATATTTTTGTCAAAACTCAAGCAATGCTTTGCTGAGACTAAGCATTTCTCTTTATATATATATATATATATATATATATATATATATATATATATATATATATATATCATTAGGTAATATGTTTGAGCTGTTGTGTGTGGTCCTTGTATTCTAATCTAAATATGTCTATTATTAGAAACTTTCATGTATGTCTTGAATAAATATAATCATTCTTGTGTATAACCTTTATGCATCTGAATATTTTGTGATCATCCATGTCAATCTAGTCTCACTTAGTTGTAAATTTATATTTAAATAGAAACCCTTTTAAAATATCCTATGTGTATTTGAATCTTTGCTCTTTTTTTTCACACAAACAGTAGGCTAATATTTAGGGGGACTTAATCTATCCTGTTTATATAAATTTGACTTATGACAGTAGGCTAATATTTTATGGAGAAAATTAGCATATCTGCTTTAAATAAATTTGACTTATATCTCTAGATGATTGCATATGCTAGTGAGTATTCAGTACAACCTTTAGTTATTCAAATGTAAGATTTTCTTTCAAATGATTGATATCGGTATAACTTGTGTGGTTTACTTCTATCTGAATACTTAAATTAAGATATGATATTTGAAGTGATTAGATATTAGCTAACCTTTACAAGTTGAGTTTGCATCATGAAATTTCTCTTTCTCTTGTAATGCATTGAATAAATTATCTGTTTGATAACCTCGACATGGATTGGTAAGATTCCCAAACCTAGTTATCTTTTATGTATTCCATAGTAGTTCATGAGGATACAGTATTACTTGCGCAAAGGATGACCCAAAGAACTTGAGAACAAAAACTTAGCAAGCACACTTCGAAATCTACTCTCCCACAAGTGTAAATGAATGCTTACTTCCACATCCCAATTTTCTATCAATTTAAGCATTATAAGTAAGAGAAATGCAATAAAAAGGTTCCAAACAATGTAATAAAGCAATAAAGACTGAGAATCACTTGAGAAAATTAAAGTAAAGAGGGGAGTTATTGAGAGGAATTCGGAGGAAACGGGAGTTGAGTTTTAGAATATGAAAAATTGTAACCTATCCTCTTTCTTTAAGTTTGCCAAGAATTCTTCCCTGCAATGGTTCTCACATTACTATAAAGATACCACTACAACAAGGATTCCATCGCTGCAATGGTCTTTTTATGATCCAGCATTACAGATTCATGTGATCCAGCATTACAGATTCGTCTGTATTATCTGAGGTTTAATCCTAACTTTTTGAGTATCATGAAACTATCATAAGTTTAACATCCATGAGAGTCCGATAATGGGTGTTGCTATTTCCCAACGAGTTACATGATGACTTGTTACTTCTTGTGACGGGTCATCCTGATGAGTCGTGGTAAGGGGATTCAAAGAATGATCAAAGTGTTCTAGTTACAATAGGAGGTCATCATGAATCATGATGACAAGGTACAAATCGTACTAAGAAACTTTAAATTAGAGAATCAGAAACTTTCAAGAATTTATCACAAATAATGAGTCATGGTATGACTCGTTACATCATAGTATGAGTAACCACTAGCAGAAGGAACCCATAGACCCGGTTCCATAGTTACCTAGTATGGATATTTAAGAGATGGAGTTTAGAGGAGCTATTCAGATGCTCACTCAGTTGATGGCTACTCAATCTGGAAGTCAGAACTCAACACTATCTATCTTTAGCTCCCATGACTCAAGAGTATCAAGGATTAGAGATTTCCTGAGGATGAACCCACCAGTTTTCACAGTTCAGGGATGTTGCTAACATTTGGTAGGATTAGTGGAAGCAAGGTAGAGGTAAGAATGCATCTCCGGCTACTTGGAACAATTTTGAGGAAGCATTTCTAAGCCATTTCTTTTCTCAAGAGTTGAGAGGGCCAAAGGTAGAGGAAATTGTAAAAGCTGAGGCAAAGTACTATGAGTGTGAAGGACTACAGCCTCAAGTTCATACAATTGTATAGATACACTCCGTAGATGGTACCGTATATAAGGATAAGGATGAGGAAGTTTGTGTTTGGTCTAGGTAAACATGGTAAAATAGAATGCAAGGCTACATTGTTGATATATGAGATGGATATCTCAAGGGTAATAGTATGTGCACAGCAGATAGAAGAAGATAAGAAGAAAGATAATGAAGTGCACCAGAGTAAGAAAGCAAAGATGGAGGTCAATGAGGCTACACAACAAAGGAATTGGAATGGAAATAGTCCCATCTTCAGAAAGAGGTCCTCCAGACCTACACATTGAGCTAATGCTCTAGCATAGAGTCATAGGAATGAGCAGAGGTCACAACAACAGGATGGTACAGTTCAGGGAACCCAGAGATACCCACCTTATGGCAAGTGTCGTAACCATCACGTGGGTAAGTGTCGCAGGGGCAAGGATGAGTCTTATGGATACGGCTGACATGGCCATTTTATGTAGGATTATCCATCCAAACAAGGTAACAAGGGAAACAAAACCAAGCCTACTCCAATAGCAAGCAGACCTACCCAAAGGGGCACTACTTCAGGGATAGGCGGCGGTCAAAATCGTCTTTATGCTATGTCAAGTCGGCAGGACTTAGAGAACTCCCCAGATGTTGTTATTAGTATGCTAATTGATTTCTCTATTGATGTTTATGCCTTACTTGATCCAGGTACTACTTTATCTTTTATGACTCCTTATGTAGCAGTTCAGTTTGGAATCTCCCTAGAACAACTCTCATAGCCTTATAGTGTCTCTACTTTGGTCGGTGAGTCTGTTCTAGTTAAGAAAGTCTATAGAAATTGTGAAATTTCAATCCACCATAGAGACACCACAACTAACTTGATTGAGCTTGATATGGTAGAATTTGATGTTATTCTAGCCATGGATTGGTTGTATTCCTATTATGCCATAGTTGATTGTAGGACCCAAGTCGTAGAATTTCAATTTCCAAATGAGCTAGTTCTAGTATGGGAAGGTAGTCCCGACATGCCTAAGGGTCGTTTCATTTCATATCTTAAGCCCAGAAAGCTAATCTCTAAGGGGTTCATCTATCATTTAGTGAGAGTGAGAGGCTTTGATGTTGATACCCCATCCCTTCAGTTAGTTCCACTCGTGAATGAATTTCCTGAGGGCTTCCCCGACGATCTTCCAGAAGTTCCTCCAAATAGGAAAATAGTTTTTGGGATAAATGTTCTTCCTAATACTCAACCTATCTCTATTCTGCCATATAGAATGGCTCTAGCCAAGTTGAAAGAGTTAAAGGAGTAGTTAAAAAATCGGTTAGATAAGGGTTTCATTCACCCCAATATTTCACCTTGGGGTGCTCCAGTCCTCTTCGTGCATAAAGATGGTACCCTTAGAATGTTTATATATTATAGATAGTTGAACAAGGTCACCATAAATAATAAGTATCTTCTTCCTAGAATTGATGACTTGTTCGACCAGCTTCAGGGTGCTACCTATTTCTCTAAGTTAGACCTCAGATCAGGCTATCATTAGTTAAGAGCAAGGGAAAGTGATATTCCCAAGACAGCATTTAGTACCTGCTATGGTCATTATGAGTTTGTTGTTATGTCCTTTGGGTTGACTAACACTCCTGCAGTCTTTATGGATCTCATGAACATAGTGTTTAAGCCATATTTGGACATATTTGTTATTATGTTCATTGTTGATATCTTGGTCTATTCGAAGAGTGAGAAGGAGCATGCTAACCATTTAAAAATAGTCCTTCAAAAACTTAAGGACAAGAATATATTTTCCAAGTTTTCTAAGTGTGAATTTTTGTTGAAGTCCGTGGCTTTCTTAGGCCACATAGTTTCCACCGAGGATATTAAGGTTGACTCTCAGAAGATTGAAATAGTTAAGAATTGGCCTAGACCTACTACTCAAACAGATATCAAAAGTTTCTTAGGTTTAGCTGGCTATTATAGAAGGTTTGTGGAAAGGTTTTCTACTATTATTGCTCCATTGGCTAAGTTGACCCAGAAGAAGGCCAAATTGTAAGGGTCTGAAGCTTGTGAGAAAAGCTTTCTAGAAGTGAAGACCTGATTGACTATTGCTCCTATATTGACCCTACCAGAGTGTACAAATAGATTTATTATATATTCTGATGCCTCCTGAGCAAGAATTGGATGTGTACTGGCAGAATGGCAAGGTTATACCTTATGCCTCTAGACAGCTGAAAGTTCATGAGAAGAATTATCCAACTCATGACCTTAAGTTAGCAGCGGTTGTGTTCGCGTTAAAGATTCGACGCCATTTTCTCTATGGTTCTCATGTTGATATGTTCAAAGACCATAATAGTTTGCAATACATGTTCAGCCAGAAGGAGTTGAATTTGAGACAAAGATATGGCTTGAGTTGCTCAAGGATTATGACATGAATATTCTCTACCATCCAGGTAAAGCTAATGTAGTTGTTGATGCTCTTAGCAGGTTGTCTATGGGTAGTACGATTGTCACGCCCCGAGCCTATATCCTGGACGTAACACGGTACTTGAAGCCACAAGTGACCCCAAGTCAACCCCTGGTCTATCATTCACTAGTATTCTGAGTACACATGCACAACGGAAATTTTAAATAATAACATCAAAGCATTCTTAAGAAAATTTAAAGACTAAAAATAGAGAGTTAAAATATCTGGAAAGAAATCTGAAACCAAGTCTGGTCTGAAAGCCATCTAACTGAGGAATTGTTGGGATAAGCCCCCAGCTTACTCTAAGTCTGACTAATATAATATATCAATAGAAAGAATGTAAAGCAAGGCCCTAGAATGCTGAGGACTCACACTTCGACTGCAGCGGAGGGGGATCTGGACTGCAATGTCTAACAACGCTTAGTCTGGGAACCTGCAGCTGTATCATGAAACGATACAGCATAAAAGTATGCATCAGTATTTTGAATGTATTGAGTAAGTGAGAGAAACATGAATAACATGAAAGAACTAGTAATTGAACTGAAATGACCAACTGAAAATACTGAAAACTGATACAACCAGAATATAACTGATATGGTCAAAAAAATGACCCTGGTTGATGGTCACAAACATGCCCTAAGTCTAAAATACTGAATCTGAGATACTGCACTAAACTGATCTAAACTGAGAAATCGGATAGTAAACTGAACTGACTAGTGGGAGAGGCTATAACTGATATATAACCACGTGAGCTAGATGTGGAGCCTGATGTTTACACCCCACAGTAGGACCCAATATACCTTGCCAGGGTATAAAGGTATGGACTGTGAGAATCACTATCAGAGGGGGACGTTAGGCCATGTAAATAAAACCTACGGTGGCAACGTAGTTTTGGAACCTGGGTGCGCTGGAACCCCAGCCCTTTCGGTGCTAAGTCCTACTCCCATTGAATAATCCAATTACTACTACTGATAAGTGGATAGCTCAGTACTAGGTTCCAAGACTATAACTGACCCAGAGATACTGTTTGAGAGTTCCCTGAGCATCTTATAGGACCAGATTTGGAAACTGAGTTCTAAGACTGGTTAGAGCTGCTTATCTGAAAGTGTTGTAACCGTCTAAAGAAGAAACTAATAATTGAATTGGGGTCCTGGGGCTGGTTAGAGCTATTTAACTAGAATGTTACGACCACTTAATGGAACAAATAAATTATATTTCGACTCTGATTTTGATAGCTGAGAGGCACCACTGACACCTCAGGAAAATACTGGAGTCAAACTGATCAGCTGACATTTCTCACTAACACTGAATATTCTAGTACTTTGACTGAAACTGACCTGTCAATTATGAGAAATACAAAGTATATAGACTTCCTGACTGAATCTGAATAACATACATGTAACTGAGTTTTTAACACATACAATCATTATAGAAGCCCCTAACTCTGAAATATGCAAACAATTCTCAAGAATTTAAAACTTAAATAGGATTTTAATTTCAGAAGTTAGGACTGAACTTGGGCAGATTTATATGCCCAAGTGATACTCAAACGTATCATTTTCGCCTTGTTCGTTATGCAATGTGTATACATTTTCATGTAATTGGTAATAAAATGTGGATTTATACTAACCAACATGATTAGCATTGTTTTGTAGGTAAAACATGATTTTTAGAAGCTAAAATGCATGTTGGAACAATATCGGAGTTGGACTTGGATGCGAGCATGGAAAAGACATTGGAATGCGCAATGTAAAGGGGCTCCGCGATGGAGTCGTGCCACTCTACCATCGCGGAGGCACACTGCCTGGAGGGTGATTTAATTGGCAATTTCCAGTGAAGCCTCGCGACAGCTCCGTGGCACGGAGATAAGCCTCCGCGTTGGCCTCCGTGCCACGTTGAGGCTATATTCCCGGACCCTGGATTTCCAGTGAGGGTCCGCGTCCACGCCGTGTCACGGAGGCAGTGCTCCGCGTTGGCCTCCGTGACACGTTGTTTGTTATTCCGGGAAAAATTCCCAATAGTATAAACAGAACACTTAGGCTTATTTTTAATTAATTCAGACTTGGTGGAGCAAGGACGTGGGTTAGAGGCAGTTGAGGAACGAAAAAGCTAAGGGTTTTTCTCTCTTTCTTTCTTCTTTCAATCAATTATTTGTATGATTAACACTTGTTTTAGGATGATTAATCCACAAATGAGTGGCTAATTCTCTTCCTTGCTGAGGTTTTGAACAATGGTGATGAATTTTGATTATTGAATTGTATGGTTTTTCATCTTCTTCTTCTATGTTGTTCTATTAATTCTTGTTTCTACTGCATTAGTGTGTGGCCGACATTAATGTACATCTAAAAAGTCCAATTTCACTCGAGAGAGCAAGAAATTGGAAAGTTATAAATTAATAGGGTATTGTTGTTAACTTGATTTGGGAAAATTGGGTTTTGATGTGCTTTCCTGATAGAAATATACTTGAAAGCCGTATTAGTCAATTTAGGAACCGGAATTGTATTGCTAGGTCATAAATTGCATTTGATCACAGAAATGTAGACGGATGGTTTATGATTCTAAAGTGAGATTAAATACGAGAGTTTTAATCTCTAGGCTAATGTTCTTGGCTAGCAACTAGAAGAGAAGAATAACCGAGTTATGATTATAATCAAGTTCATTACTTGTTCTTAACCTTGGCATGCTCATATCCATAGTTTCAATTAAAAGTAAATATTTGTTGATAGTTTTAGTATATAATTTATAAACAAAAATTATTTAACTTTTGGTTACGTTGTTGTCAGCATAATTAGAAGTAAAGCTAGAATATAGTATAGTTAAGCAGTTTTACTTATCCAGAGTCTCCTTGGTTCGATACTTGGCTTACTTAGCCACTTTATTACTTGTTTGACCACGTGCACTTGCGTGTCGGTTTTTACCTATACTGAACCAGTCGGACAAGGACTAAATTTCCAATTTGATGAAACAAGCATCATTTTAGGTACAAACTGGTGGAAATTAGCTACAATTAACATAGGATAGGATTCCACATGAAATAATCCGAGAACGATAGTAATAATTTCAAATTCGCAAGCTCAGGGTAAGGACTAAAAGTGAACAGAGAGAGAGTTTTGGGGGACGCAAGGGAAGAACAATCTCCTTGTTGATTTCCCACATACCTTAAGAAGAAAAACCTGGTGAAATCCTTGAGAAAACTGAGAAGAAAAATCAACCCTAGCTCCTGCTCTGTGCTTCCAGAGAAGTTTTACGCTCTGTTCTTGAGGGAGTTGAGAAAAATGAATGGAAAGTGCCATTCTAACCCTTCAATTCCCTCCTATACGAACCTAAATTGACATGAATTCAAGTTAAAACTGCTGAGAAAATACAAAAATACCCCTGGCAGAATGAACTGAAAATTGTCCGACCCTGAACAACGGATCTCAAGACGGTCGTTGGTTCAAACAATGGCCGGTTGAAAGCTGTTGTTGGTTCTGGTTCTTGAAGTAGACTTCACTAGAAAGACCCACGGGAGAATACAACGGTTTGTTGGAACAAAGGATGGGTTGTTGGCACCTTCCGTTAGAACACATAGGAAAATTGGCATGGAGACAACGAGTCCTCACAATGACTCGTTGGAAGAACCAATGAGTCGTTGTATCCACTCGTGGTCCACACTGCCGAGGTCTAGAACTGGACGACGAGTGGTAAAAATGGCTTGTTAGTAGTAACCACGGGCCTTTGTTCCCTCTCGTTGTCTCAGGGCAAGGTCTAGTAATCCTCTAAACTTGGGATTCAATGGACGACAAGATGGCTCGTTGTTAGGTTAAACGGGTCATCCTATGTCTTGTTGTTTCCCACTTGAAGAAGCATGCTGCAACGCACAACCCTATAAAACGGTTCGTTGGTTCCACTAACGGTCCATTGTGTGGGTCGTCTGAGATAGAAAATTTTTCTAGTTTTTCTATGGTTTTTCATGCAACGTCTGAATTTGGTCAGGAAAGTTTCGGGGTGTTATAATATCTCCCCTTTGGGATCATTCGTCCTCGAAAGAAGACCAAAACTAGGAAAAGAGATGCGATTTCAAAAATTGAGACTATGAACTATTTTTTGAAGGAGTAACTGACTCCAAACTGACTTAACCGTACTAATAGAGCTGATACAACTAGGATGCTCATAGGAAATCTAAATAGAGCTGATGAGTATGAAACCAGTACTGAGAAGTGATTTAGTACCTGATTTTTTGGGAGAGAACAAGTGAGGGTATCTGGCCATCATGTCTGCTTCTGCTTCCCATGTGGCTCCCTCAACTAGCTGATTTCTCCACAAAACTTTCATCAAAGCGATTTCTTTGTTTCTCAGCTTACGAACCTAATGGTCAAGGATATTAACTGGAACTTCTTCGTAAGAGAGGCTATCCTTTATCTCCACACAGTCCAATGGTACCACTGAAGTTGGATCACTAATGCACTTTTTCAGTAGTGACACATGGAAGACTGGGTGCACGGCTGCTAACTCTAAAGGTAACTCCAACTCATAGGCTACCTTACCAATCCACCTCAGAATCCTATAGGGTCCCACATATCTTGTACTGAGCTTTCCCTTTTTCCAAAATCCCATCACCCCTTTCATAGGCGAAATTTTCAGGTATACCCAGTCATCAACTACAAACTCCAATTCTCTTCTCTGTATATCGGCATAAGATTTTTGACAGCTTTGAGCTGTTTTCAACCTCTCTCAGATGAGCTGAACTTTATGCATTTCCTCGTGAATTGAGTTTGGCCCTATTAAAGTAGCTTCAGCAACCTCAAACTACCCTATGGGAGATTTGCACCTCCTACCATATAATGCCTCAAATGGGGCCATCTGAATGCTAGAGTGGTAGCTGTTGTTGTATGCGAACTCAATGAGAGGCAGTTGTCATACCAACTACCCTTCAAGTCGATCAACAAAGCCCTCAACATATATTCAAGGGTATGAATGGTCCACTCATCTTGTCCATCGGTTTGCGGGTGAAAGGTTGTGCTGAGCTTGACCTGGGTACCTAGCCCTTTCTGAAAAGATCTCCAGAAGTGAGAGGTGAATTGGGTACCTCTGTCTGAGATAATGGATAATGGCACCCCATGAAGTCTAACCAGTTCCCGTATATAAAGCCTAGCGTAGTCCTCAAGTGAATCTATGGTCTTGACTAGGAGGAAATGTGCTGACTTAGTCATCCGGTCTACTATCACCCAAATTGAATCATGTTTCCAACGAGTCCGAGGTAGAACCGTAATGAATTCCATGTTTACTTATTCCCACTTCCATGTGGGTATATTGATATCCTGATTCATACCTCGTGGTCTCTGATGTTCCACCTTAACTTGCTGGCAGTTCAGGCACTTGGTTACAAATTCAGCGATGTCTCTTTTCATGTCGTTCCATCAATAAATATCCCTCAAGTCATGGTACATTTTAGTTGCACCAGGGTGAATTGAGTATCTCGACCTGTGTGCCTTAGCTAATATTTGTTGTCTCAACTCACCAACCTCCAGCACACACAATCTTCCCTGGTCGGAGAACACCATTGATCTTGGGCAGATTTATATGCCCAAGTGATACTCAAACGTACCATTTTTACCTTGTTTGTTGTGCAATGTGTATATAATATCATGTATTTGGCAATAAAATGCGAATTTATACTAACCAACATGATTAGCATTTGTTTTGCAGGATAATGTGATTTTTAGGAGCAAAAATGCGTGTTGGACTTATGTCGGAGTTGGACTTGGATGCGAGCGTGGAAAAGACCTCGGATGGCACATTTTACATTGGCTCCGCGATGGCGCCGTGCCACGCTGCCATCGCGGTAGCACACTGCCTGGAGAGGAAATTAATTGGCAGATTCCAGTGAGGCATCGCGACAGCTCCGTGGCACGGAGACAGGGCTCCGCGATGGACTCCGTGCCACGTTGAAGCCAATTATCCAGACCCTGAAATTTCCAGAGAGGGTCCGCGTCCATGCCGTGTCACGGAGGCAGTGCTCCGCGTTGGCCTCCGTGACACGTTGCTTGTTATTCCGGGAAAAATTTCCCACTAGTATAAATAGCACACTTAGGTTATTTTTAAAAGAGTCTTCTTTTAGTTTTAGTTTTTTTTGTGGAGTTCAGAAGTGGAGAGAGGAACGTGGTTTTGTGGCAGTTGAAGAATAGAAAAGATAAGAGTTTTCTTCTCTTCCCTTCTTCTTTTCCTTCAATTGTATGCATGATTTACACTCATTCTAGGATGATTAATCCAAGAATGAGTGGCTAATTCCTTTCTTGCTGAGGTTTTGAACTTGTGTAATGATTCTTGGTAATAATTGATATGGTTTCTTCTTCTTCTTGCATGTTGTTCTATTAATTCTTGTGCTTATTACATTCTTGATTGGCCACCATTAATGTATATCTAAAAAGTCCAATTTCACTCGAGAGAGCATGAAATTGGAAAGTTGTGAATTAATAGGGTATTGTTCTTAACTTGATTTAGGAAAATTGGGTTTTGATGTGCTTTCTTGATAGAAATATACTTGAAAGCCGTATTAGTCAATTTAGGAACCGGAATTGTAGTGTTAGGTCATAAATTGCATTTGATCACAGAAATGTAGACGAATGGTTTATGAAGCTAAAGTGAAATTAAATACGGAAGTTTTAATTTCTAGGCAAACGTTCTTGGCTAGCAATATAAAGAAGAAGATGACCAAATTATCATGATTATCAAGTTCATTACTCGTTCTTAACCTTGGCATGTGCATATCCATTGTCTAAACTCAACGTAAATAGTAGTTATTAATTTTAGTAGATAATTAGTTTAGAAACAAAACTTACTCAAATCTTGATTGGATTGTTGTTAACATAGTTAGAAATAGAATAGAGATATAGTAAACTAGGCAGTTTTGCATATCTAGAGCAGCCTCCTTGGATCGATACTTGGCTACTTAGCCACTTTATTACTTGTTTGACCACGTACACTTGCGTGTCGGTGTATAATATATACCGAGCAGCAGAGCGCGAACAAGTTTTTGGCACCGTTGCCGGGGAGGCTAGGCGATTTGTAAAATTTTGTTTAGTGTAAATTTACTGTATTTGTATTTTTATCTTCTTAAGTGTTAACAACTTGGTCTTAGCCTGTATTTTGCAGATTTTTATTTCTGTGAACACTGGCAAGGGACAAGGAGCTGGTGGAATCTTACTTAGAGCCAGAACGTGAATTGCATAGTCAACGTAGAGAAGCTATTCGGAAGAAGCTGCAGTTGCTCAAACAGTCTATGATGGAGCAACCCAATCCACCAGTTGTGCGGGCAGTGTTAGTGCCCGAGGAAGTAGCAGCCAGGCCGGTTCACGAGGTGGCAATCCCACATGCTAATAATGTACATTCCAGCATCCGCAAACCAGAGCCTGGGGGGAGATTTGAGTTAAAGCAAAATATGGTGCAACTTTTGCACACGAGCGGGCAGTTTACCGGTCTCCCTCACGAAGATCCGCAACAACATCTCCAGAACTTTTTGGAGATAAGTGACACGTACATACCCGCTGGAGTGTCACCTGATTATGTTCGGCTCACCTTATTTCCATTTTCCTTACTTGGTGAAGCCAAGAGGTGGTTAAAAGCTGAACCACCCAACTCTATATCAACGTGGGATGATCTTGCAAGGAAGTTTTTGATCAGATTTTTCCCTTCAGGTAAAACAGCTAAACTTAGAAGTCAGATTCTAAGTTTTAAACAGAGGGAAGGAGAAAATCTTTATCAAGCCTGGGAAAGATTCAAGTCCATGTTGCGGGACTGTCCCCATCATCATCAGTCAAACGAGGTGTTGGTCCACACTTTTATTGAGGGTTTGGAACCCCACACGAAAATATTGTTAGACTCAGCAGCTGGAGGGCAAGCGCTGGAGAAGACTTATGAGGAGCTGTAAACTTTGCTCAACCGAATCTCACAAGGCAATCCGGAATGGAATGCAGATTCTTCAAGGGGTGGAGCAAGGAAAGCAGCGGGAGTGTTCGAAGTGGATGGATTGACAGTTATCGCTGCACAGATAGCTGCTTTGGAAAATCAGTTAAACACTCACTTCAGCACTATGAATTTGAACCAGCCTTCAGCCTCAGTTAATGCAGTCCAACAGATGTGGTGTGAAGTGTGTGGTAGTAGTGAGCATTCAGCTGAATGCTGTGGTGCAAATCCTGATTCTGTCAACTTTGTGGGCAATGCACAGAGGAATCAACAGCAGTTTGGTGGTGGCTACAACTCGAATTGGAGGAATCATCCGAATTTTTCGTGGGGTAGCAACAATCAACAAGGCCAAGGTTCAGGGCAGGGTATGCACAGAAACCAAGGAGGGCAACAAGGCTATCAGAATCAGTTCAGAAATCACAATGCCCCTCCTCCACCACCATCACCGACTATTGAGGAAATGTTCAAGACCATGATTGCCAACCAGGCACAATTGCAGGCTGACTATGTCAAATTGGCAGCTGAAGTAAAGAACAATCAATTGGCAACCAAGGCTCTTGAATATCAGTTTGGGCAATTTGCTAGTGCCCAAAATATTAGACCAAGGGGAGGACTACCTAGCGACACGGATCCCAATCCTAAGCAGGTAAATGCAGTGACCACGAGGAGTGGTTTACAATTAAAGGAGGTGGAACCGGAAAGACCGCCTCAGAAGTCAGGAGCAGCAGATGTTGAGAGAGAACAAACCTCAGATACGGGGAAGACCAAAGAAGCTGAACCAACAAGGCCTCCACCCCCGTTCCCTCAACGACTTAAGAAACACAAGGAGGAGGCGTGTTTCCAGAAATTCATGGAGGTACTTAAACAGGTACATGTTAACTTACCTCTTGTTGATGTCTTGCAGGGTGTGCCAAAATATGCAAAGTATATCAAAGACATCGTGGCCAACAAAAGTCGCTTGACCGAGTATGCCACGGTGGCTTTAACGGAGGAATGCACATCCCGTATTCAGAACAGGTTGCCCACTAAACTGAAGGATCCTGGAAGTTTTACTATCCAGCTGACGATTGGGCAAAGTATCCGAGCTCGTAGGTTATGCGACTTGGGGGCAAGTATAAATCTGATGCCATCTTCGGTATTCAGAAAGTTAGGGCTAGGGAGTCCTAGACCTACAACAGTGATCTTGCAGCTAGCAGACAGGTCTTTAGCTAAGCCGGATGGCATTGTGGGGGATGTGCTAGTGCAGGTAGGTTCCCTCATTTTTCCGGTAGATTTCATTGTTCTGGATTTTGAGCCAGATGCAGAAGTCCCATTTATTTTGGGACGACCATTTTTGGCAACCGGAAAGGCATTGATCGATGTAGCTGCGGGTTAACTCACGATGCGAGCACACGACAAGGTTGAGGTGTTCGACGTGTACAAGGAACCTAAGCTTCCGACTGTCTATAAGGAACTCTCGGTGATCAACGTGATTGATCATGGGAATGCAAATGGATTGAGTGATTCCCGAGAGTTACTAGGTAGGCCACCAGACAAGGTTGAGAACTACTGGGGAGATGACCATGATCGGGTCAAATCGTCCATCTCCCTAGTAGAAAATTGAGCGTAAAGGCTGTCGAGCCGCGACGTTAAACCAGGCGCTACACGGGAGGCAACCCGTGAAAAATATTTTTTTCTCTCTTTCTTTTTGTTTTCTTAGTGTAAAGTTTTTCTTCTATTTTATTATCTTTTCTTTTTTCTTGACTAGGTTTAGATTTGCATTTTAATTAGTAATTTTTAATTTTTAGTAGGGAAATCTATGAATTTAACCAATTTTTGTTTAGTGAGGTGATTTTCAGGTATACCGGAGGAAAAATACGTGGAATCGAGAAAACGAGGCGAGGTATGAAAAATAAAATTTGATAGTGAAACAGAGCACTGGCGCGTTGGCGCCGTGTCACGGAGGCAATGCTCCGCGTTGGCCTCCGTGACACGTTGAAGGCAAATCTGGAATTTTTTAAAATTCCAGTAAGCCAACGCGTTGGCTCCGTGTCACGGAGGAGGGCCTCCGCGTTAACCTCCGTGACACGTTTCCCTTATCCCAGTGCCGGGTCACACCGGGTTTCCGGGTGACCCGCGTGTTTTCTTAATAAAAACCCCCGATTTCGCCCCTATTTTCCCCATTCCCTCTTCCCTCCGCGACCAAACACCCATTCCCCTACCCCCAAGCTCCGTGCCACGTTAAGAGGCAAGGAAAACGTCAAGTCTTTATCGATTCTTCAATTCCAAGGTATGTTTTCATCGTCTATCTAGAATTTTTGGCGATTTTTGTCGATTTTGAGCATGTGAGGTGAGATATATCACCCTAGGTAGAAATTAAACATGACGTGAATTATTTTGCGATTGATTGTGTTCGGATTGTTGTAGTTGACGGGTGAACTTATCGATTGATTGAATAATTCATTGTTGATTGTCGAATTGAGTTCTAGGGCTTGGGGTTGTCGAATTTTAACTTGGGTAACTTGATAGTTTGACGAAATTGATGCCGGGGTGTGTTTATTAGTTGAGATAAGTCGTGGTAAATATTGTATAATTGGTGAAAGACGACTAATTCTCGTTTTTTAGTGGGACATTGCGTAATATGTGAATTGGTTGAATTGATTAGATTAGTGTATATAAAATGTTTGTATTGTTGTTTCTATTTGGTTGTTGTTATTGTTGCTAAGTGCCATGGGTGAATAGCTGTCGATGGTAGGATTGGGTTAGCTGTATGAAGTCTGAGTAGTTCGCTAGCCGGTATGCTGTCGAATTTTTGTGAACGCACTAAGCAATATGTTTATAGTGATTGTGTTTGGGGTGTAAATAGATCTATCCTATCTAACATGTTGTAAATATTGTTAAAGACTAAGTGTGGGGTAAATTTTGTTTAACCCGACCTTAGCCAAAACTAACAAGTTTTTAGCTTAAAGTTGTGCTTGTCTGTGTAAATTGACAGGTACAATGGCTAGCCGACAAGATAAAGGCAAGGGTGCTTCAACCTCAGGAACCGGCAGAAAGAGAATGAGACTGGGCACTGCTGTCCCAGCTGCACCTGCTGTTCCACGCGGTCAACACCGCCGATACGGAACACGATGGGTGACCGATGAAGGGAAGAAGTGGTACGCAAAGCATAAGGAGAACAAGTACTTCCCGGAGGAACATATTGCAAGGGAACCACTTGCACAGGAGTTCCCTCGCATCGTACAGAGAATTGAAGCAGCTGGGCTCAGCTTTATTTTTCAGGAGCCCACGGAGTGCAACCTTCACTTGGTCCGGGAATTTTATGCCAACTGGAACCCGGCCATCAGAAGCCACACTATTAAAATCAGAGGGCAGATTGTCACTCTGGAACCCCAGCAGCTGAATGCCATCGTTGGAGCGCGGGACACAGACGCCCACGTTCTCTGCCAGCTCAACATCACCCCACCGTATGCCGACATCAGACATACGTTGTGCGGGGCTCGATCTACAGCCCGATGGAGTAGACACAAAGAGAGGGGTTACCACCAGACTCTGCCTTATTCGCAGATGAACAGGGAGGCCAGAATCTGGCTAAAAATTGTATGTTCGTGTTTGATCCCGGGAGTACATATGACAGACGTGACCCAGGACCGTGTCTGCCTGGTGTATGCCCTTATGAAAGGGCTTGAGATTAATGTGGGGGCGGTTATAATATCCGCCATGAAGAGAGCCAGACTACACCAGGGCCACAGATACGGGTTTGGCGGACTCATCACCACCTTCCTCCGAGGCCTCGACGTTGAGGAAGAAGCCTTGGATTACATTCCGCAGTTGGAGCGGCGGGCCCTTTATGTGACAAAGACCAAGGCCCCCGACACTACACACGGACCTGTTCTGACTCTGGGCGAGCGACATGCTCGTGACGACCAGTATATGGCCCGTATGTTCGGTATGCAGATGCTGCAGCTACGGATAGGTGGGAGACCAGCCACCGAGGATGAATTATGGCAGCTGGAGCTGGACTACCCTTTTGGCGAGAACGCCAGAGCTTTATGCAAGGTGGGGCCAGCCTTTGTGGAGCCGACTGATGACGACGTCCCTACTGATGAAGAGACACGTCGTGAGGACTCTGATGTGGAGTCCGATGATGGCCAAGGAGCTGATTCAGATATGGGCGACAAGGCCGCAGCACCGGATGAGGAAGTCGAATATTTCGACTGAGCAGGGAGTTTCACCACCCAAAATTTTGTGCTTTGTATTTTTGTGAACACTGAGGACAGTGTTCGATTTAAGTGTGGGGTGGGGAGTAGTTAGGTGCTGGGTCATAGGCTCTAAAGCTGCTGTATATTCTTCCTTGATGTTTGTGTATGTCTGTGCTTTCCCTGTTGTTGTGAACTGATTTGTGAATGATGTGTATATATTTGTTTGTGGCTAATGATGTGTGTCTTTAAAAAGTTATGGTTGCCGTTGTAAATATTTTATAAATTTTGTAAATATTTTTTTCTCTATCGATATGATCGATATTTTTCAAAATTTTTGCGAAAGGATGTTGTACTTATCAACATATTTTGTAAATATTTTTTTTCATCGAAAGGATCGATGTGTTGCAAAAATTTTGAAGTTTTATTTTTGGGTTTCTCGGAGTTTGTTTTCGGTTCTTTTACCGAGAATAGTCCCATTGAACCGATGTCATAGTTAGTGAACATTCCCTATGATGGATGGATGACGACCGTCTTAAGGGAAATGTAGTCGATAGGAGTAGATGATTTGTTTTTAGTTTCTTTGGTGGATTGCATCAATAAACTGTAGTTGCTTATGGTTGCTAAAATTTTGTTGCGTGTGTAATTGATGTTCGAAATGCGAAAGTGATTCGTTTGAAAGCATGTAATTGTGTAAATATGTTGAGTTACCTAGGCTATAGAATTTGGTTCATTATGATTGAGGCTTAATCTTGAATTCATGTACTTGACTAATTAAAGAGTCTGTGAATGCATCTTGATTCGAGCATGTGCATGAAGTGTGAGTGAGGTTTTGCTATTCCATGTCATTGTGAATTGTCTAGAACTTGCCTGGCGTGTATACAAAGTGAAATGAAGGAGGGGTAGTGTTGGAAAGGATGTAGGCATTTCTTTGTTTTAACCGTTAGTTTCCATTTTTTTTTTGTTAAATTCTACCTTTCTATATGTTGTATACCCTAGTCAGCCCGTTGAGCCTTTAGCCGATTTCTTTCTTTTGTCCAGAATTGTATGAACTAAGCTTTATTCCTTCTTTTCATTAGCCTTGAAGTCTATAAGAAACTCTTAAGCGCTTATAAAGAACAGAAAATTGTTTCCCAAAGTGTTAAAGAGTGAAAAGAGTGAAAAGAAAAAGAAAAGCAGAGTGAAGAAAGAAAAGATGATGTTGAAGAGGCACTAGTTGTAATTAAATGAAATTGAGGGTACATGAAAACCCTCTGTTTTGTGTCAAGTGTGCCTGATGAAATGGGCTGTATGAAAGTAAACCAGCATGAAGGGGAGAAAAAGAGAAAAGAGAGGAACAATGTCCATGAGTCGATGGGAATGAGTTGAAAAGGCGCTTAAGGATGCTAGCAACTATTATTGGCTAATCAAATATATATATACTAGATCCATAGCCCAGTTACAACCCATTAAAAGTCCTATTTGATCCTACACTGCATTTCTTTATATTAGTGGAGTAATACACTAAGGGCAAGCTTATGGGTCATGACATGATGCATGTGAATTCTTTTGGGAGAGAGAGTGAAATTAATTTCTATATGCCCCTACGTGCATGTTTGTGTGCTGCACGAGCATAAAAGGGGAAGTTTCTCTCGAGTTGTGAGGGTACATGCTTGATTAAAGATTGATTTTCGGGTCGGATTTCTTGATTAGTTGATTTGCATGAGTTTGCCGATATCAAGAATCAATTCTTAAAAGTCTAGGAAGCCTCGATGTATTAAGGTCATTGTCTTGTACGACCAAGCATGTTTTCTTGATGATTTGCAAAAAAAAAAAAAATTGAATAATCGGTATGACCGTAACGTAAATGGTTGCACCATAGTGACAAAGGTTGAGATGTGATGTGCATGATTTGTGTATGTGTTGTTCGAGGACGAACAAGGATTTAAGTGTGGGGTAAGTGATCTTGGGCAGATTTATATGCCCAAGTGATACTCAAACGTACCATTTTTACCTTGTTTGTTGTGCAATGTGTATATAATATCATGTATTTGGCAATAAAATGCGAATTTATACTAACCAACATGATTAGCATTTGTTTTGTAGGATAATGTGATTTTTAGGAGCAAAAATGCGTGTTGGACTTATGTCGGAGTTGGACTTGGATGCGAGTGTGGAAAAGACCTCGGATGGCACATTTTACACTGGCTCCGCGATGGCGCCGTGCCACGCTGCCATCGCGGTAGCACACTGCCTGGAGAGGAAATTAATTGGCAGATTCCAGTGAGGCATCGCGACAGCTCCGTGGCACGGAGACAGGGCTCCACGATGGCCTCCGTGCCACGTTGAAGCCAATTATCCAGACCCTGAAATTTCCAGAGAGGGTCCGCGTCCACGCCGTGTCACGGAGGCAGTGCTCCGCGTTGGCCTCCGTGACACGTTGCTTGTTATTCCGGGAAAAATTTCCCACTAGTATAAATAGCACACTTAGGTTATTTTTAAAAGAGTCTTCTTTTAGTTTTAGTTTTTTTTGTGGAGTTCAGAAGTGGAGAGAGGAACGTGGTTTTGTGGCAGTTGAAGAATAGAAAAGATAAGAGTTTTCTTCTCTTCCCTTCTTCTTTTCCTTCAATTGTATGCATGATTTACACTCATTCTAGGATGATTAATCCAAGAATGAGTGGCTAATTCCTTTCTTGCTGAGGTTTTGAACTTGTGTAATGATTCTTGGTAATAATTGATATGGTTTCTTCTTCTTCTTGCATGTTGTTCTATTAATTCTTGTGCTTATTACATTCTTGATTGGCCACCATTAATGTATATCTAAAAAGTCCAATTTCACTCGAGAGAGCATGAAATTGGAAAGTTGTGAATTAATAGGGTATTGTTCTTAACTTGATTTGGGAAAATTGGGTTTTGATGTGCTTTCTTGATAGAAATATACTTGAAAGCCGTATTAGTCAATTTAGGAACCGGAATTGTAGTGTTAGGTCATAAATTGCATTTGATCACAGAAATGTAGACGAATGGTTTATGAAGCTAAAGTGAAATTAAATACGGAAGTTTTAATTTCTAGGCAAACGTTCTTGGCTAGCAATATAAAGAAGAAGATGACCAAATTATCATGATTATCAAGTTCATTACTCGTTCTTAACCTTGGCATGTGCATATCCATTGTCTAAACTCAACGTAAATAGTAGTTATTAATTTTAGTAGATAATTAGTTTAGAAACAAAACTTACTCAAATCTTGATTGGATTGTTGTTAACATAGTTAGAAATAGAATAGAGATATAGTAAACTAGGCAGTTTTGCATATCTAGAGCAGCCTCCTTGGATCGATACTTGGCTACTTAGCCACTTTATTACTTGTTTGACCACGTACACTTGCGTGTCGGTGTATAATATATACTGAGCAGCAGAGCGCGAACAACCATCTCCCCGTTGGGAGAAAGCCTCAACCTCCTTTTTGAGATTCGCTTCTTTAAGTTTAAGTAGAACTGGATCTTCATCTTGTCTGGACTTAACTTCAACTACCAAGGATGAATCTGATCCACTTTGCACTATCACCCTACCTTTGGTTGAATCCACCAGTTGCACCTAACCGGGCGAGTATGTGAACTTCCTTCGCTAACTCCTTCTTGCCTTCCTCAATGTGAGCTACACTCCCCATCGAATGTCTTCTTAGGGAGTCATCCACCACGTTGGATTTGCCTGGGTGATACAGTATACTCATGTCATAGTCATTTAGCAACTCCAACCACCTTCTCTGATGTGGATTTAGATCCTTCTGACTCAGCACGTACTAAAGACTCTTATGATATGTAAATACATCTACGTTAGCTCCATATAAGTAATTCTTCCATATTTTTAGCGCAAACATCCCTGTTGCCGACTCCAAGTCATGAGTTGGATAATTCTTCTCATGAACTTTGAGCTGTCTGGAGGCGTAAACTATCACTTTTCCCTGCTGCATTAGAACGCAATCGAATCCAACTCTGAAAGCATCACGATAAACCATCAATCCATCTGTCTTCTGGCAAGGTAAGAACTAGACCAGTAGTGAGTCGAGTCTTCAACTCCTGGAAACTCTTCTCACACTCGTCCGACCACTAAAATTTTCTTTCTTTTATGTTAACTTAGTTAGAGGAGATGCTATGGAGGAGAAACCTTCCACAAGATGTTGGTAATACCCTGCTAGGCCCAGAAAACTTCTGATTTCAGTAGGTGATGTAGGTCTGAGCCAATCCTTCACTGCTGCTATCTTATGAGGGTCTACTTGTATCCCTTCACCGGAGACCACATGACCTAAGAAAGTTACAGACTTTAACCAAAATTCACACTTGCTGAACTTGGCGAATAGCTGGTGGTCTATGATTGTCTGTAATGCTAATCTTAGGTGATTGGCATGCTCTTCCACATTTCTGGAGTATACTAGAATGTCGTTGATAAATACAATGATGAACATATCAAGATACTTCTTGAAAACTCTGTTCATCCATGAAAGCTGCTGGGGCATTCGTTAACCCAAAGGACATCACCACAAACCTGTAGTGACCATACTGAGTTCTGAATGTTGTTTTCGATATGTCACACTCCCTAACCCTTAGCTAATGGTACCTTGACCTGAGATCAAACTTGGAGAAACCGCTGGCTCCCTGAAGTTGGTCAAACAGATTGTCAATTCTAGGCAGAGGGTACTTGTTCTTAACTGTGACCTTGTTCAGCTGACGGTAATCTATGCACATTTTGAGGGTACCATCTTCTTACACATGAATAGCACTGGAGCGCCCCAGGGAGAGATGTTGGGTCTGATAAAACCCCTATCAAGAAGATCCTTTAACTGCACCTTCAGCTCCTTAAGCTTAGTTGGAGTCATTTTGTAAGGAGGGATGGAGATGGGCTGAGTGTCTAGGAGGAGATCTATTTCAAAGTCTATTTCCCGTTTAGGGGGAACATCAGGAAGATCTTCAAGAAATATATCTAGGAACTCGTTGACAACTGGAACTGACTGAATGGTTGGGGTCTCAGAGTTGGAATCCTTGACCCAAACCAGATGATATAGACATCTTTGGAAATGAGTTTCTGGGCCTTAAGGTAGGAAATAAACCTACTATTAGGCACTGAACTATTGCCCGTCCATTCTAACACTAGTTCATTTGGAAACTGGAACTTGACAACTCTAGTTCTGCAATCAACTGAGGCATAGCAGGAGTGTAGACAATCCATACTGAAAATAAGGTTAAATTCGACCATGTCTAACTCTACAAGATCAGCTGGAATAACTTTATTTAGGACTGAGACTGGGCAGTTTCTATACACCCGGCTGGCTCTAACTGACTCGCCAACTAGGGTGGAGACTGAGAAGGGTTCTTATAGGACCTCTGGACTGATGTTAAACTGAATTGCTATATATGGAGTAATGAATGAAAGAATAGCTCCTGGATCTAGGAGGGCATATACGTCTAGATGGAAAAGACATAACATACCAGTAACTACGTCAGGTGACCTTTCCTAATCCTAAGGGGAAGATAGAGCATAGAAGCGATTTTGGCGCTGACCGCCATCAGTACCTAATGTGCTGGCCTGCTGAGCTAGTCGGCCTATTTGAGCTGATGATGTGGTAGGTTGATCTCCCTTGCCCTGTTGATGGGCACTCCCTGAGCCTATGTCTGAGCTGTCCACATCAAAAGTAGCCTCTCGTCCCTGAAGGCATTCCCCTGGGTGATTCCTACCACACTTAGGTAAGCTAGATACCTGTTCCCGGGACTATGAGCCTCAGACTGAGTGCCCGATTATCCATCCATCCGATCCTGGTGGGACCGAAAGGTTGGGGCGCTGGCTGAACTAGGTGTTGGGGCTCTCTGCTACTATTGATGCTGCTGCTACTGCTGTGGGCGGCTACTACTGCCAGACCTCTAATGGCTGAAATTTGATTGGCCAGTCCTTGCCCTCTTGTTCTTACGCTCCATATCTTTCATCTTTTCAGCCTCAATTTGTTGGGCATACACAACTAAGCTAGAGAGGTCCATATCCTTGATTACCATCACCGTCCTGCACTCCTTGAGGACAAGGTTTGTCACTCCGTTAACAAACTTTAGCATGCGAGCCCTTGGCTCGGCTACCATCTCTGGAGCATACTTAGACAGCCTAGTAAACTACAGAGCATACTCCTCCACAGTAATGTTGCCCTATCGCAAGTTCATAAACTCCGCCATCTTAGCCTCCCTCAGCTCCCGAGGGAAAAACCTATCCAGGAAAGCTTGCTGTGTGGAATACTTCCCACTCCACTAGTCCTGCTCTCGCTGGCCGTCCTTTCTTCCACTGGTCATGCCAGACTTGGGCTACTCCTTTCAGCTGGTAGGAGGCCAAGTCAACATTTTAGAGGAACTGAAACCCATAACTTGGGTTATCTTCCTAATTTCGTCCACGAACTCTTAGGGGCCCTCCCCTACTTTGGACCCCTAGAATGATGGAGGGTGAAATTCAGGTGAAATAACTCACCCTCACAGCGGTTGCAGACCCGTTAGTGCTCATCGGTACCACCTGCTAGTTCACCTAGTTGGTGACTGTTTGGGCGAGCAGCTGGATAGCCGCTCTGAACTCTGCAGTGGACACTTTTTCATCCTGAGGGGCTGCTGGAGCTAGTGGGGCGGGTTTGTTGGTGTTGCCGACCCTTCTTCCATTACTACATTTAGGAGGCATGGTTCACTGAAATGAAATAGAGCATGAGTTAGAAGAGCATTTCTGGAATTGAACTTTAATGCACGATAAGGAATATGAACAACAGGGCATTTTCCTAATAACATCTCGTAGCATCCTCATCATAAGTGTGTCGCGCTTCACACCCATTTAAAGGACTCTAATCGATGCGGCTTCCAGACTTTCTGAGGATACTCTAATCCTAGGGCTCTGATACCAAGTTTGTCACGCCCCGAGCCTATACCTTGGATGTAGCATGGTACTTGAAGCCACAAGTGACCCCAAGTCAACCCCTGGTCTATCATTCACTAGTACTCTGAGTACATATGAACAGCGGAAATTTTAAATAATAACATCAAAACATTTTTAAGAAAATTTAAAGACTGGAAATAGAGAGTTAAAATATCTGGAAACAAATCTGAAACCAAGTCTGGTCTAAAAGCCATCTAACTGAGGAGTTGCTGGGACAAGCCCCCAGCTAACTCTAAGTCTAACTAAAATAATATCTCTACAGAAATAAAGTAAAGCAAGGCCCTCGAATGATGAGGATTCACACTTCGGCTGTAGAGGAGGGGGATCTGGACCGCAACGGCTAACGACGTTGAGTCTAGGAACCTACAGCTTTATCACGAAATGATACAGCATAAAAGTATGTGTCAGTACTTTGAATGTATTGAGTAAGTGAGAGAAACATGAATAACATGAAAGAACTAGTAACTGAACTGAAATGACATGAAATGACCAACTGAAAATATTGAAAACTGATACAACTAGAATATAACTGATATGGTTAAAAAATGACCCTAGCTGATGGTTATAAACATGCCCTAAGTTTGAAATACTAAATTTGAGATACTGCACTAAACTGATTTGAACTGAGAAATTGGATAGTAAACTTAACTGACTAGTGGGAGAGACTATAACCGATATATAATCACGTGAGCTTGATGTGGAGTCTGATGTATACACCCCACCGGTAAGACCCAATATATCTTGCCAGGGTATAAATGCATGGACTGTGAGAATCACTGTCAGAGGGGGCCGTTAGGACAAGTAAATAAAACCTACGATGGCAACGTAGTTTTGGAACCTGGGTACGCTGGAACCCCGGTCCTTTCGGTGTTAAGTCCTACTCCCACTGGATAATCCTATTACTACTACTGATAAGTGGATAGCTCGGTACTGGGATCTAAGACTATAACTGACCCAGGGATACTGTTTGAGAGTTCCCTAAGCATCTTATAGGACCAGATTTGGAAACTGAGTTCTAAGACTGGTCAGAGCTGCTTATCTGGAAGTGTCGTAACCATCTAAAGAAGAAACTGATAACTGAACTGGGGTCACTTATGGATTCAAATACCATGTTACATCTAGGGTATAGGCTCGGGGCATTACAAAGACCCATGTAGAAAAGGAGAAGAGAGAGCCAGCTAAGGATGTGCATAGACTTTAACATTTGGGAGTTCGTCTTTTAGACTCCGAGGAAGGTAGTGTGGTTTCCTAGAATGGATTCGAATCCTCTTTAGTTGTGGAAGTTAAGGAAAAGCAGCACAGAGATCCCCTCTTTCTTTAGTTAGAGGAAGACGTCAATAAGAAAAAGGTGTTGTTTTTCACGCGAGGAGTTATCAAGGAAGATTATGTGTTCTACATATAGATGGTCTCAAAGGAAGGATCATGGCAAAGACACACAGCTCCAGATATTAAATTCATCTAGGCTCCATTAAGGTGTACCATGAATCGAGAAAAGTCTATTGGTGGAATGGTATGAAGAGGAACATAGCAAACTTTGTGTCTAAGTGTACAAACTACCAGCAGGTTAAGGTTGAGCACCAAAGGCCATGTGATGTTGCTCAGAATATAGCAATCCCTGAGTGGAAGTGGGAGACAATCAATATATACTTTATCACGGTCTATCAAGATCTCGCAGATAGCATGACTCGATTTGGGTGATTGTAGATCAAATGACTAACTCAACCCACTACTTAGCGGTGAAGAGTACGGATTCAGCAGAGGATCTTGCTAGATTGTACAATAGGGAAGTGGTGAGACTCCATAGGTTACCATTTTCCATTATTTTAGATAGAGGTACTCAGTTTACCACTTAGTTTTAGAAGTCATTTCAGAAAGGTTTGGGTTCAAAGATGAATCATAGTACTAATTTTCATCCACAAACAAATGGTCAGGTAGCGCATACTATTCAGAACCTGGAGGATATTTTAAGGCCATGTTTATTGATTTTAAAGGAAGTTGGGATGACCATTTACCTCTTATTGAGTTTTCTTATAACAATAGTTTTCATTTAGCATTTGGATGGCTCCTTATGAGGATTTTATGGGCGGAGGAGTAGATCTCCAATTGGTTTATTTGATATTGGTGACACAGAGTTGATAGTATCAAACCTTTTGCAACAAGCTATGCAGAAAGTAAAGATCATCCTAAAAATTCTAAAGACTGCACAGAGCCGTCAGAAGTCTTATATAGATGCTAGGCGGAGAGATTTATAGTTTGAGGTGAATGATTTGGTGTATCTGAAGGTTTCACCTTTGAAGGGTGTAATGAGATTTGGGAAGAAAGGGAAGCTTAGTTCCCACTATATTCGTCAATAACGAATTTCTAAGAGAGTCGGCAAGGTGGCTTATGAGTTGGAGCTGCCAGCCGAATTAGCATTAGTTCATTCAGTTTTCTATATCTCTATGCTCAAGAAGTGTGTGGGAGACTTCTCACTCATTTTTCCTATGAAGAGTGTTAGATTTAATGATAACCTATCTTAAGAAGTGTGTGGGAGACTCCTCACTCATTATGCCTACGAAGAATGTTGGCGTTAATGATAACCTATCTTATGAAGAGATTCCAGTTGAGCTTTTAGATCGACAAGTTCGAAAGCTAAGGAACAAAGAAGTTGTTTTGGTCAACGTATTGTGGAGGAATTAGCATGTTGAGGGAGCTACTTGGGAAGTCGAGGCAGATATGATGCCCAAGTTCCTCATTTATTCCCTCCTAGTCTAGAATCATCTTGAGGTAATAGTTCCCTCTTGTAGAATTCTTGGTGGTTTTATGATCCATCTAGTTGGCCTCGAGTTCCTTAGTATGATTGTGTATTGCATGAGTTGAGTTTGAGTAATTTTGTTATAACAGCTATTGCCTATGCCTAAGATCAATTTTCCTTCGAGGACGAATGATCCCAAGGGGGAGATAATGTAACAACCCTCAAAAGACCTAAGAATTGATCCCCGACTTGAAATTTAAAGCCAACAAAATGCTGGCAGAACTCACAGAATGTGTCATGTAATGACCTATGGTGAGAACCAACAAGTCGTGACATACCATTACTGAGAGGCCACAATTGCTGGAGAAGGATCCAACAAGTTACGTTATGACTTGTTATTCCTTGTGACGGGTCATTGATCTTGGGCAAATTTATATGCCCAAGTGATATTCAAATGTGTCATTTTAGCCTTGTTTATCTATCAATGTTTATACATTCTCATGTGATTGGTAAATAAAATGTGAATTTATACTAACCAACATGATTAACATTGTTTTGCAGGTAAAATGTAATTTTGGGAAGATAAAATGCGTGTTGGAAGAGATCGGGGTTGGACTCGCATGTGAGCAAAGGATAAGGCATTGGAAGGCACAAAATAAAGAGGCTCCGCGATGGAGCCGTGTCACGCTGCCATCGCGGAGGCCTTCTGCCTGGATAGGGAATTTTTGGCCTATTTCCAGTGAAGGTTCGCATTGGGTCCGTGGCACGGTGGCCTGGCTCCGCGTTGCACGCCGTGCCACGTTGGGCCTGATTACCTGGACCCCCAACTTCCAGTGAGGGTCCGCGTCAGTGGCGTGTCACGGAGGCAGTACTCCGCGATGCACTCCGTGACACGTTGCTTGTTATTCCGGGAAAAATTCCCACTAGTATAAATAGAACACTTAAGTTCATTTTTCAATATTCTGACTTGCTGGAGCAAGAACGTGGGTTACAGGCAGTTGAGGGGACGAAATTATCAGGGTTTTTCTCTCTTTCCTTCTCCTTGAATTCAATTGCTTGTATGTTTAACACTCATTTAACGATGTTGAATCCACAAATGAGTGGCTAATTCCTCTTCTTGCTGAGGTTAAGAACAATTGTAATGAAATTTGATTATTGATTCTTTGGTTTTTCATCTTTTCTTCCATGGTTGTTCTATTGATTCTTGTTCTTACTGCATTAATGTGTGGCCTACGTTAATGTACATATAAAAAGTCCGGTTTCACTCGAGAGAGCAAGAAATTGGAAAGTTGTGAATTAATAGGATATGATCCTTTCTTAGTTTGGGAAAATTGAGAATTGATTTACCTTCAGGATAGAAATATACCTGAAAGTCGTATTAGTCAATTTAGGAACAGGGTTTGTATGGCTAGAACATGAATTTTCGTTTAATCACAGAAATGTAGGTGGACGGTTCATGATTCTTAAGTTGGGTTAAATACGAGAGTTTTAATCCATTGGCATTAGTTCTTGACTAGCAACCGGAGGAAAGGTTAACCAAATTATATCGATAATTAATTTCTTTACACGTTCAATTAACCTCAGTATGCTCACATTCATAGTTCAGGCTCACATTAGATACTTGTTTTAGACTTAGCATAAAAATTAGAATCCAAAAATATCAAACTCTTGGTTACACTGTTGTCTTCATTGTTAAACTGAAAATATAGTAACGCTTGATTAATTGTTACCTTATCCCAGTCCTTGTGGGATCAATACTTGGCTTACTTGAGCCACTTTACTACTTGTTTGACCACGTGAACTTGCGTGTAGTTATATACCCATATAACAAATGAGCGAACAAGTTTTTGGCGCCGTTGCCGGGGACTGGCAATTGGTGAAATTTTCTTAAGTGTTAATTTACTATATTTTTATTTTCTTAGTGTTGACAACTTGGTCTTAGCCTGTATTTTGCAGATTTAATCTCTGTTGAACACTGGCAAGAGACAAGGAGATGGTGGACTCGTATTTAGAGCCAGAAAGATTATTTCATCGTCAGCGGAGAGAAGCTCTAGAAAGAAAGCTGCAGTTGCTCAGACAAACATTCATGGAGCAACAACAGAATCCACCAGTAGTACGGGCAATGTTAGTGCCCGAAGAAGTAGCAGCTCGGCCGGTTCGCGAGGTGGCAATCCCACATGCTAATAATGTCACATCTAGCATCTGCAAACCTGAGCCAGGAGGGAGGTTCGAGCTCAAACAAAACATGGTGCAATTGTTGCAGACTAGCGGGCAGTTTACAGGTCTCCCTCATAAAGATCCGCAGCAGCATCTCCAAAATTTCTTGGAGATAAGTGACACTTACATCCCCGCTGGAGTGTCATTAGATTATGTCCAGCTTACATTGTTCCCATTTTCACTATTGGGAGAAGCCAAGAGGTGGTTGAAAGTTGAGCCACCTAATTCTATTTCGACGTGGGATGATCTTGCAAGGAAATTCTTGATACAATTTTTTCCCTCCGGTAAAACAGCAAGACTTAGAAGTCAAATTCTAAGTTTCAAACAGAGAGAGGGAGAGAATCTATATCAGGCTTAGGAGAGGTTCAAGTCCATGTTGCGGGATTGTCCTCATCATCATCAATCCAATGATATGCTGGTGCACACTTTTATAGAGGGTTTGGAACCCCATACAAAAATATTGCTAGACTCAGTAGTTGGGGGACAAGCGCTGGAGAAAACTTATGAGGTGCTGTGTACCTTGTTGAACCGTATTTTGCAGGGCAATCCGGAGTGGAATGCTGATTCATCAAGAGGAGGGACAAGGAAAGCAGCAGGAGTTCTAGAAGTGGATGGTTTTACAGCTATTGCTGCACAAATAGTTGCCTTACAGAATCAACTCAACACCCACTTCAGTAACATGACAATGAACCAGCCTCAAGCCCCAGTGAATGCAGTGCAACAGATTTGGTGTGAAGTGTGTGGGAGCAATGAGCACTCAGCTGAGTGTTGTGGAGCAAATCCTGACTCGGTGAACTTTGTGGGAAATGTACAAAGGAACAACCACCAACAGTATGGCAACAACTACAATTCCAATTGGAGGAATCATCCTAATTTCTCCTGGGGTAGCAACAACCATCAGGGGCAAAGTTTGAGTCAGGGTGTGCAAAGGAACCAAGGAGGGCAGCAGAATTATCAAGCACAATTTAGAAACAACAATGCACCTCCTCCACCACCATCATCCAGCATTGAGGAGATGTTCAAGACGATGATAGCTAACCAAGCTCAATTGCAGGCTGACTATGTGAAATTGGCAGTCGAGGTGAAAAACAACCAGTTAGCTACCAAGGCACTTGAATATCAATTTGGGCAATTTGCTGGAGCCCAAAATACCAGGCCTACAGGAGGACTTCCGAGTGACACAGATCCCAACCCCAAGCAGGTTAATGCGGTGACCACAAGGAGCGGTTTGCAGCTGAAAGAGGTGGAACCAGAAAGACCACCTCAACAATCGGGAGCAGCAGAAGTCGAGAGGGAGCAAAGTGATGAGAGGGGGAAGACTAAGGAAGCTGAATCAGAAAGACCACCACCCCCGTTCCCTCAACAATTAAAGAAACATAAGGAGGAGGCGTGTTTCAAGAAATTCATGGAGGTGATGAAACAGGTAAATATTAACTTACCTCTTGTTGATGTTTTGCAGGGAGTGCCGAAGTATGCCAAGTATATAAAGGACATCGTGGCAAACAAAAGTCGGTTGACTGAGTATGCTACAGTGGCTCTTACGGAGGAGTGCACTTCCCGGATACAAAACCGACTGGCCACAAAGCTCAAAGATCCTGGGAGCTTTACTATACAAATCACTATTGGGCAGAGTATCCGAGCTCGCGGGTTATGTGATTTGGGAGCGAGCATTAATTTGATGCCGTCATCGGTATCCAAAAAGCTGGGTCTAGGGAGTCCTAGACCTACAACAGTGATCTTGCAATTGGCGGATCGGTCCTTAGCCAGACCTGATGGCATTGTGGAGGATGTTCTGGTGCAAGTTGGCTCCCTGATCTTCCCGATAGATTTCGTCGTGCTGGATTTTGAACCAGACGCGGAAGTCCCATTTATTTTGGGACGTCCTTTCTTAGCGACCGGGAAAGCGCTGATTGATATAGCTGGGGGGCAGCTAACCATGCGAGCACACGACAAGGTGGAAGTGTTCGATGTGTACAAGGCCTCCAAGCTCCCGACTGTGTACGAGGAACTCTCGGTGATCAATGTGATTGATCGAGTTGATAATGCGCGGATAAAGGATTCACGAGAGTTATTGGGAAAACCACCTGAACGATGTAAGCACTACTGGGGGGAGGACGGTGGTCGAGGAAACGTCCATCACCCTAGAGGATAACTGAGCTGAATGATGTCGAGCCGCGACGGTAAACCAGGCGCTGCACGGGAGGCAACCCGTGAAATTTTTCTTTGTAAATTGTGAATAGATTTTTTTTATTCATTTTCTTTTGTTTTCTTGATTAACAACAAAATTTTTAGTTTTTATTTTTGTTTTTATTTTTATTTTTATTTTGAGTGAAACCTATAATTCTAGCCAATTTCTTGTAGTAGAATGAATTTCAGGTCGAACTGAGGGAAAATATACAAGGAATCGCAAAGGAAAATTTGAGGTATGAAAATCATGAAAAAGTGGCAAAACAGTGAGCTAGGGCGATAGCTCCGTGTCACGGAGGAGGGCCTCCGCGTTACCCTCCGTGACACGTTGAGGTATAAATCTGGAATTTTAAAAGAATTCCAGTCCGTGTCACAGAGGCAGTGCTCCGCGATGCACTCCGTGACACGTTGCTGTGTATATCGCGACGGGTCACACCGGGTCGCCGGGGGACCCGCGCGATTTTTCCACTTTTAAACCCCTAATCCCCCTCAATTTTCCTTATTTCTCACACACTCTACGACCAATCTCCCTAAAACCCCTCCCCCTTCAACGTGACATGGAATAGGCCAAGGATTTCATTGAGTTTTCTTCAATTCTTCAAATTTAAGGTATGTTCCTCAATTCCATCTCATTTCTTGTCGATTTTCTTCGATATTGAGCATGTGATGTGAGCTAAACTTGCCCTAAGTAGAAATTAAGAGCAATTTCAATTGAATTGTTGTTGATGGATGTTCGGAGTATCATTGTGATCGCTTGAACTCGTTAATTGCATAATTTAATCGAATTCTTGTTGATACAATCATAGCTAGGGCTTGTTTTTGAATTTGAAGTGGAAAAATGTAGTGAACTAGTGAAATTCATGATGGGTTGTACATGTTGAGTGAGATGAGTCGATGTGCTAGTTGTTGTTATGCTAAAAGACCGACGGATTCTCGGGTTAGGGGAACATTGAAATTTGCAAGAATTGGGTGAGTTGCATAGGTTCATGTAGATAAATTCTTGTTGTTTTCATTTCTTTGTTTCTCCTTGCTAAGTGCGATAAGATAAAATGTTATCGATGGTAATGATTGTGGTTAGCTAAACGAAGTCTGAGTAGTACATAGAATACATACCGTCAAATTCTTCGAATGCACTAAGCATGGTTGTATATTTGGTTGTTTGTTTGTGTAAATAGGTATGATCTTGCCGTAACGCTGTAATTTTAGCTAAGGACTAAGTGTGGTGTGGCCTAGCTTAACCCGACCTTAGTCGAAGCTAATACTCATTGGCTAAACATTAATCTTGTCTATTTGGGTTGACAGGAAAAATGGCAAGCAGGCAAGAAAAGGGGAAAGGCGCATCGACATCTGGCGTCGGAGGAAAGACAATCATACTGGGCACAGCAGTCCCAGCAGCACCAGCGGTTCCACGCGGCCAACGCCGCAATACGGAACCAGGTGGGTGACAGAAGAGGGGAAAAAGTGGTATGCCAAGCACAAGGAGAGCAAGTACTTCCCCGAGGAACACATAGCTCGGGAACCGTTGGCACAGGAGTTCCCTAGGATTGTCCACAGGATCGAGGCAGCTGGGCTCAATTTCATCTTCGAAGAGCCCAAGGAAAGCAACTTGCACCTGATTCGGGAATTCTATGCCAATTGGAACCCTACTCTCAGAAGTCACACCATCAAAATCAGAGGGCAAATAGTCACCTTTGAGCCCCACCACCTCAATGCTATCATAGGGGTGCGGGACACAGATGCCCACGTTCTTCGACAGCTTAACATCACTCCACCATATGCAGACATCAGACGCACTTTGTGTGAAACCCGATCGACAGCTAGATGGAGCAGACACAAGGAGAGGGGCTACCATCAGACTTTGCCCTATTCACAGATGAACAAGGAAGCCAGGATATGGCTTAAGATCGTCTATTCCTTCCTAATCCCGGGGGTACATATGACGGATGTAACCCGGGATCGTGTATGCTTGGTGTACGCCCTGATGAAAGGGCTGGAGATCAACGTGGGGGCGGTGATTATTTCCGCCATGAAGAGAGCACGGTTGAATTAGGGGCACAGATACAAATTTGGTGGACTACTCACCACATTCCTGAGGGGCCTAGATGTTGAGGAAGAGGCCCTTGACTACATTCGACAGATGGAGCGGCGAGCCTTAGATGTCACCAAAACTAAGGCTCCCGACACCACCCACGGGCCGTTGCTTACACTAGGTGAGCGACATGCTCGTGATGATCAGTATATGGCTTGCATGTATGGGATGCAGATGCTCCAGCTGAGGATAGGCGGGAGGTGATCTTGGGTAAATTTATATGCCCAAGTGATACTCAAAGGTGTCATTTTAGCCTTGTTTATCTATCAATGTTTATACATTCTCATGTAATTGGTAATAAAATGTGAATTTATACTAACCAACATGATTAGCATTGTTTTGCAGGTAAAATGTAATTTTGGGAAGCTAAAATGCATGTTGGAAGAGATCGGGGTTGAACTCGGATGTGAGCAAAGGACAAGGCATTGGAAGGCACAAAATAAAGAGGCTCCGTGATGGAGCCGTGTCACGCTGCCATCGCGGAGGCCTTCTACCTGGATAGGGAATTTTCGGCCTATTTCCAGTGAAGGTTCGCATTGGGTCCGTGGCACGGTGGCCTGGCTCCGCGTTGCACGCCGTGCCACGTTGGGCCTGATTACCTGGACCTCCAACTTCCAGTGAGGGTCCGCGTCAGTGGCGTGTCACGGAGGCAGTGCTCCGCGATGCACTCCGTGACACGTTGCTTGTTATTCCGGGAAAAATTCCCACTAGTATAAATAGAACACTTAAGTTCATTTTTCAATATTCTGACTTGCTGGAGCAAGAACGTGGGTTACAGGCAGTTGAGGGGACGAAATTATCAGGGTTTTTCTCTCTTTCCTTCTCCTTAAATTCAATTGCTTGTATGTTTAACACTCATTTAACGATGTTTAATCCACAAATGAGTGGCTAATTCATCTTCTTGTTGAGGTTAAGAACACTTGTAATGAAATGTGATTATTGATTATTTGGTTTTTCATCTTTTCTTCCATGGTTGTTCTATTAATTCTTGTTCTTACTGCATTAATGTGTGGCCTACGTTAATGTACATCTAAAAAGTCCGGTTTCACTCGAGAGAGCAAGAAATTGGAAAGTTGTGAATTAATAGGATATGATCCTTTCTTAGTTTGGGAAAATTGAGAATTGATTTACCTTTAGGATAGAAATATACCTGAAAGTTGTATTAGTCAATTTAGGAACAGGTTTTGTATGGCTAGAACATGAATTGCATTTAATCACAGAAATGTAGGTGGATGGTTCATAATTCTTAAGTGGGGTTAAATACAAGAGTTTTAATCCCTTGGCAATAATTCTTGACGAGCAACCGGAGGAAAAGGTTAACCAAATTATATTGACAATTAATTTCATTACATGTTCGTTTAACCTCAGCATGCTCATATTCATAGTTCAGATTCACATTAGATAATTGTTTTAGACTTAGCATAATTATTAGAAATAAAAAATATCAACTTCTTGGTTACACTGTTGTCTGCATTTTTAGAATTGAAATATAGTACACTTGAGTAGATTGCACTTCATCCCAGCCCCTGTGGGATCGATACTTGGCTTACTTAAGCCACTTTACTACTTGTTCGACCACGTGCACTTGCGTGTAGTTTATACCCATACAACAGACCGAACAGGAGGCCGGCAACAGAGGAGGAGCTATGGCAGCTCGAGCTAGACTACCCTTTTGGCGAAAATGCCAGGGCTCTATACCGAGTGGGGCCAGCTTTTATGGAGCCCACGGATGATGATGTCCCCACAGACGAGGAGACACGTCGGGAGGACTCCGATGTGGAGTCCGATGATGACGACGGGGGTGATTCAAACATGGGAGATGAAGCAGCAGTACCTGGTGAAGAAGTGGAGTATTTTGATTGATTAGGGAGTTCCACCACCCAATTTTTGTGCTATTTAAATTTTTGTGAACACTGGGGACAGTGTTCGAGATAAGTGTGGGGTGGGAGTAGTTAGGTGTTGGTTGTGCTGTTATTTATGTCCTAATCTGTTGTTGTGCCTGTGAACAAAATTTTCTGACCCTGTGATTTGTGATTGTTAAGTTGTTGTTCTGTATTGTAAGTATATGTGAAACTGTTGTGTGTTGCTGAATGTTGAATGTTGCTAAGTTGCTGTTGTACATATTTTTGTTTATCGAAATGATCGATATTTTTAAAATTTTTTGTTTTTTTCAATTCTTGGGTTTCTCGGCGTTTGTTTTCGGTTCTTTTACCGAGAATGGTCCCATTGAACCGAAGTCCTAGTTAGTGACCGTTCCTTATGATGGATGGATGACGACCGTCTTAAGGGAAATGTAGTCGTTAGGAGTAGAGTTTTCATTGATTTTTCAGTTGTTTTTCTTTTGTGGGTTGCATCCCAAAACTAGTAGTTACTTTATGGTTGTGGAATTCTGGCTGCGTGTTGTACATGATATTTAAAACGCAAATGTGATTCATATGAAAGCATGAAACTTTGTAAATATGTTGAGATACCTAGGCCATAGAGTCGATTTCAGTGTGATTGAGGCTTAATGTTTGAATTCCTGTAATTAGCTGATTGGAGAGTCTATGAATACATCTTGAATTGAGCATGTGCAATAAGTGTGAAGTGAGGTTTTGTTATTCCATGCCATTGTGAAGTGTCTAGAACTTGCCTGGTATGTGTACAAAACGAAATGAAGGAAAGGATGTAGGCATTTCTTTGTTTTTAACCGAAAGTTTCTATTTTTCATTATTGTACCCATCTTGATTGTGTACCCTAGTCAGCCCGTTGAGCCTTTAGCCTATTAATTTTTTCTTTTGTCAAAAAGTGTAAACCGAGCTTAATCCCTTCTTTTCATTAGCCGCAAATTTGATCCAAAACTCTTAAGCGCTTAAGAAGAGAAAATCATTTTCCCAAAGTGTCAAAGAGTGAGAATGGTGAAAAGAAAAGGAAAGCAGAGTGATGGAAGAAAAGAAAAGGTTGAAGGTGCACTTGTTATAAATAAACTATAATGAAGGTGCATGAATAATCTTTGTTGTTTTGTCAAGTGTGCTTAATAAGATGGGCCAAACTAAAGAAATACTTCAAGAATGGGAGGATGAAGAAAGAAACAATGCCCATGAGTTTGATGGGATGTATTGAAAAGGCGCTTAAGGATACTAGTGGCTATTATTGGCTAGCCCAATATTTACTAGTTTCGTAGCTTACACTACAACCCGTTAAAGTCCTATGTGATCCTACATCACACTTCTTTATATTAGTGGAGTAATACACTAAAGGCAAGCTTATGGTTCATGACATGATGCATGTGAATTCTTCCCCTGCGTGAAATTTTGTGAGTTCATATGATCAAAAAGGGGAAAATTCTCTTGTGTTGTGAGGGCACATGCTTGATGAAAGATTAATTTTCGTGTCGGATGTCTTGTTCAGCTGATTTGCATGAGTTTTCCAATATCAAGAGTCGATTCTTAAGTCTAGGAGGTCTTGATGTGTTGAAGGTCATTGCATTGATAGGACCATGCGTGTTTTCTTGACAATTTGCTGTATTGAATAATCGGTATGACCGTAACCTAAATTGTCGAACCAAAGTAGCGAGGTTTGGGTGTAAATTGCATGAGGTGTAAGATTGTTGTTCGAGGACGAACAAGGATTTAAGTGTGAGGTAAGTGATCTTGGGCAAATTTATATGCCCAAGTGATACTCAAATGTGTCATTTTAGCCTTGTTTATCTATCAATGTTTATACATTCTCATGTGATTGGTAATAAAATGTGAATTTATACTAACCAACATGATTAGCATTGTTTTGCAGGTAAAATGTAATTTTGGGAATCTAAAATGCATGTTGGAAGAGATCGGGGTTGGACTCGGATGTGAGCAAAGGACAAGGCATTGGAAGGCACAAAATAAAGAGGCTCCGCGATGGAGCCGTGTCACGCTGCCATCACGGAGGCCTTCTGCCTGGATAGGGAATTTTTGGCCTATTTCCAGTGAAGGTTCGCATTGGGTCCGTGGCACGGTGGCCTGGCTCCGCGTTGCACGCCGTGCCACGTTGGGCCTGATTACCTGGACCCCCAACTTCCAGTGAGGGTCCGCGTCAGTGGCGTGTCACGGAGGCAGTACTCCGCGATGCACTCCGTGACACGTTGCTTGTTATTCCGGGAAAAATTCCCACTAGTATAAATAGAACACTTAAGTTCATTTTTCAATATTCTGACTTGCTGGAGCAAGAACGTGGGTTACAGGCAGTTGAGGGGACGAAATTATCAGGGTTTTTCTCTCTTTCCTTCTCCTTGAATTCAATTGCTTGTATGTTTAACACTCATTTAACGATGTTGAATCCACAAATGAGTGGCTAATTCCTCTTCTTGCTGAGGTTAAGAACAATTGTAATGAAATTTGATTATTGATTCTTTGGTTTTTCATCTTTTCTTCCATGGTTGTTCTATTGATTCTTGTTCTTACTGCATTAATGTGTGGCCTACGTTAATGTACATATAAAAAGTCCGGTTTCACTCGAGAGAGCAAGAAATTGGAAAGTTGTGAATTAATAGGATATGATCCTTTCTTAGTTTGGGAAAATTGAGAATTGATTTACCTTCAGGATAGAAATATACCTGAAAGTCGTATTAGTCAATTTAGGAACAGGGTTTGTATGGCCAGAACATGAATTTTCGTTTAATCACAGAAATGTAGGTGGACGGTTCATGATTCTTAAGTTGGGTTAAATACGAGAGTTTTAATCCATTGGCATTAGTTCTTGACTAGCAACCGGAGGAAAGGTTAACCAAATTATATCGATAATTAATTTTTTACACGTTCAATTAACCTCAGTATGCTCACATTCATAGTTTAGACTCACATTAGATACTTGTTTTGGACTTAGCATAAAAATTAGAATCCAAAAATATCAAACTCTTGGTTACACTATTGTCTTCATTGTTAAACTAAAAATATAGTAACACTGATTAATTGTTACCTTATCCCAGTCCCTGTGGGATCGATACTTGGCTTACTTGAGCCACTTTACTACTTGTTCGACCATGTGCACTTGCGTGTACTTATATACCCATATAATAAACGAGCGAACAGTCATCCTGATGACTCGTGGTAAGGAGATTCAGAGAATGATCAAAGTTTTCCAGTCACAATGGGAGATCAAGACACGAATTGTGATGACAAGGTACGAATTGTACTGAGCAACCGTTAGTTGGAGAATAAGAAACTTTCAGGACTTTCCCAGAAATGAGTCAAGGTACGACTCGTTACATCATGGTACAAGTCTTCTTGACTATCCGTTGCTTGGGTTTAGAAAAAATAGAAAACCTATCCTAGACATAACGAGTAGTGACCATGATCCGTGATACCATACCACGACTCGTAGAGGAGTTGTGGTCACTGACGCGAGAAGTTAGGAAATATGATTCCTAAGGATATTTTAGTAATTTCCTACATTTTAATTGCCTAAACCCAGAAGTTTTGGGATTCCTGAAGAGATTATTTAAAGGTTCCTAAATCCTAAACTCCTAGTCTCCATTACAACATCGAATTCAAGGATCAAAGCTCTCAAGTTCTTCAAGAAGCTAGGAAGTCTTCTTCTCCAAATTAGGGTTCTTCAAGCTTGAGCCTTAGATTCTACTTTCCAGGTATGTAAAGCTAACCTAAGTGAGAAATTCTAATTTTTACCATGCCCTATATCTATTGTTGAGATTATTGAGTTTAAATCTAGGGTTTATTTTTCAATTCATGATTTTCTACTCTATCTATATATGTTGAATGGCCTTTACCGAATTCTTTACATTAAGTTGACTATTGTTATCCTTGATTATTTATTATAATCCTTATCCATTGAATTAATATTGTTGATCATCCTCTCTTGATGAGTTCATTCATGTCTCTTGTCCCATGAACCTTAATTGCATGAAAGCATGATTTTAAGAAGTACGATTTTGAAAACATGTTTTTAAAGTAAATGCATTCTTTTCATAAATATTGAGCATATTTTCAAGAGATTATTCATAAAGAAGTTTTGAGCATAAAGAGATGATTTTTTGAATGATTTTCAAAAGCTTAAGTAACATCTTATTTTTCAAAGTTATGAGATGATTTTGAGCTAAGGCTCACATGTACAGTTTTAAAAGATGTTTTGGAGTCAAGACTCTCCGGCATAGTTTTAAGCCATGTTTTGAGACAAGGATCGTAAGCAGAGTTTAATCATATTTTGAGTGAAATGCTCCATAGATAATTTTGAAACATTAATTATAACTTATAGCTAAAGTGCTTTATAATGATATTTTCAGCTTTTCCTCATGGATGGCCCAGTTATATGAGCATATATTTTTGGAGAGTTATCTAGAACCAAGTTGGGTGAATGGGTTCAGACAAACCCTAATCCCCAGAACTACATGACTAGCTTAGGATAGGAAAATACCGTCAGTTTGGGCGATTCCTCAGATAAGTCCCTGGTAAGGACTTCAGTCATGGATCCATAATTCAATTTTGTCCTCAGCCCTAGCAAGGCTTTGAATAACCCTTCTCCACGTGGGCCAAACGTGGGATCATCATGCACTCATTCATGATGGTTGTCGGTTAAGAGAAACCCCCAAGTTAAAGATATACATTGTTTGCATATGTATTTACAGAGATTATTATGATGCATGATTTTTATTGCAGAAGTTGTTTTACACATTGATCATATTGTTATATTGTGTCTTATGAATCATTTCAAGTTTTAGAGTATACTTTTAGTTTATCACATCATGTCAAGTTATTATTTCCTCTTATCCCCTTCAATTGAGATATTCTTGCTAATTGTGATTCCTCGAAAACCCTAAGAGCAGACCCGAGAGTTGAAACTGAGAAAATAGATTTTCTGCACCAGGTCACAAAATGAGTCGTCCTATGGCTCGTGGGGTAGGCCAAGAGTCGTGGAGTGACTCATTGGGAAGGGTTCAGACTTGATTGAAAATTAAGGGATTTGAGTGACCACGGGTGTGACCACGAGCCATGGTCAGCCACATGACTCGTTGGGTCACCCGTGGTCAAGGATGGGTGAAGGAAGAAGAAAAGTGGGAAAGTGTACTTAACAGGTCCTCACCACGACTCATTGGGAACACCACGACTCATTGGGAACACCACAAGTAGTGGTGTCACCCCTAGTGACCCCATAGTGATTTCTGGCAGTATAGAGGATGAGAGGTGACCACGACACTTACGACCCGTTATGTCCCCCGTGGTCATAGAAGTGGATTTTGGGCAGTGCACTTTATGAGTTGGACCAGGAATCGTGGTCACTAGGCACGAATCGTCCAGCCCCTCGTTGGGACTGGCAGGGTGATTTATCTGTGAGATTTTTTGGGGCTTTTTTTGTAATTTCCTAAACTCCTAGACTTTAAAAAATGTCATTTTGGGCTCATCCAGGAGGGATTTAAAAGGGTGATCGACGTTTTCTTCTCACCCATTCTCTCGATACTTAGACTCAAAACGCAGAAACTCTCAGGGTTAGAACTAGCGCAATCGAATTCTTCTCAGATCTTCAAGGAATTCTCTCTGTGATTTCTTCACCAGGTATGTGAGAATTCAACAAGGGAATAGTTCTTCCCTTGTGTCCCTAAAAAGCTTGTCTAATTTTCTTTATCAGTTACAGCCTTGTAGCTTCAAAATGTGAAGAAAATTTCATATAGATTTCTTTGTAGATTCAAATGGAATATTTCTTATGATTTTAATTTCTTTATTATTCCCTATTACTAGAAATTTGTGAAAGATTGTATCTAGTAGAATGATTCAGCCCTAGTTCCCAGCTCAGTAGAGATTAGAATCTTGCAAGTTGAACTAGTTTTCCCTGTAGCTTGGTTTTATCGGTTTTGGGATACACATATATTTAATCTATGTTAAAATCTCAGCCAGATTCATGTTAGTGTGAGGGTCCGCATTGGTGGCGTGTCACGGAGGCAGTGCTCCGCGATGCACTCTATGACACGTTGCTTTTTATTCCGAGAAAAATTTCCACTAGTATAAATAGAACACTTAGGTTCATTTTTAATAATTCTGACTTGGTGGAGCAAGAACGTGGGTCACAGGCAGTTGAGGGGACGAAAATCTCAGGGTTTTTCTCTATCTCCTTCTTCTTTATTTCAATTGCTTTTATGATTAACACTCATTTAATGATGTTTAATCCACAAATGAGTGGCTAAATTCCCTTCTTGCTGAGGTTAAGAACAATTGTATTGAAATGTGATTATTGATAAATTGGTTGTCATCTTTTCTTCCATGGTTGTTCTATTGATTCTTGTTCTTAATGCATTAATGTGTGGCCAACGTTAATGTATATCTAAAAAGTCCAGTTTCACTCGAGAGAGCAAGAAATTGGAAAGTTGTGAATTGATAGGATATGATCTTTTCTTAGTTTGGAAAAATTGAGAATTGATTTACCTTCAGGATAGAGATATACCTATAAGTCGTATTAGTCAGTTAAGGAATCGGTTTTGTATGGCTAGAACATGAATTTCTTTTTATCACAGAGATGTAGGTGGAAGGTTCATGATTCTTAAGTTGGGTTAAATACGAGAGTTTTAATCCATAGGCAATAATTCTTGACTAGCAACCGGAGGAAAGATTAACCAAACTGTATCGATAATTTATTTCTCTACATGTTCATTTAGCCTCAGCATGCTCATACTTATAGTTCAGACTCAAATTATATATTCGTTTTAGACTTAGTACAAAATTAGGAACAAAATATCAAACTCTTCTTCACACTGTTGTCTGCAATTTAGAGTTAAAGTTTATTGACACTTGAGTAGATTGTTACCTTAGTCCAGTCCCTGTGAGATCGATACTTGGCTTACTTGAGCCACTTTACTACTTGTTCGACCACGTGCACTTGCGTGTAGTTATACCAAACGGTCCGAACAAGTTTTTGGCGCCGTTGCCGGGGACTGGCAATTGGTAAATTTTTCTTAAGTGTTAGTTTACTATTTCTTCTTAGTGTTGACAACTTGGTCTTAGCCTGTATTTTGCAGATACTAATTTTGTTGAGCACTGGCATGAGACAAGGAGCTGGTGGACTCATCTTTAGAGCCGGAAAGACAATTCCATCGTCAAAGGAGAGAAGCTCTAGAGAAAAAGCTGCAGTTGCTCAGACAAACAATCCTGGAGCAACAACAGAATCCACCAGTTGTAAGGGCAATGTTAGTGCCCGAGGAAATGGCAGCTAGGCCAGTTCACGAGGTGGAAATCCCACATGCTAACAATGTCACATCTAGCATCCACAAACCTGAGCCAGGAGGGAGGTTCGAGCTTAAACAGAACATGGTGCAATTGCTGCACACCAGTGGGCAGTTTACAGGTCTCCCTCATGAGGATCCACAGCAACATCTCCAAAATTTCTTAGAGATAAGTGACACTTACATCCCCGTTGGAGTGTCATCAGATTATATCAGCCTTACATTGTTCCCATTTTCACTGTTGGGAAAATCTAAAAGGTGGTTGAAAGCTGAGCCACCTAATTCCATCATCACGTGGGATGATCTTGCAAAGAAATTCTTGATACGGTTCTTTCCATCCGGTAAAACAGCAAGACTTAGAAGTCAAATTCTAAGTTTTAAACAGAGAGAGGGAGAGAATCTGTATCAGGCCTGGGAGAGATTCAAATCTATGTTGAGGGATTGTCCTCATCATCACCAATCCAATGATGTGCTGGTACATACTTTCATAGAGGGTTTGGAACCCCACACAAAAATCTTGCTAGACTCAGCAGCTGGGGGACAAGCATTAGAGAAGACTTATGAACAGTTGTATACATTGCTACATCGTATTTCGCAGGGAAATCCAGAGTGGAATGCGGATTCTTCAAGAGGAGGAATAAGAAAAGCAGCAAGAGTCCTAGAAATGGATGGTTTTACAGCTATTGTTGCACAGATAGCTGCGTTACAGAATCAACTCAATACCCACTTCAGTAACATGAGCATGAACCAGTCTCAAGCCCCAGTGAATGTAGTGCAGCAGATTTGGTGTGATGTGTGCAGGAGTAGTAAACACTCAGCTGAGTGTTGTGGAGCAAATCCTGATTCGGTGAACTTTGTTGGTGATGTACAGAGAAACAACCACCTACAGTATGGCAATAGCTACAATTCCAACTGGAGGAATCACCCGAATTTCTCTTGGGGTAGCAATAACCATCAAGGGCAAAGTTCGAGTCAGGGGGCGCAGAGAAATCAAGGAGGACAGCAGAACTATCAATCGCAATACAGAAGCAATAATGCACCTCCTCCACCACCATCACCCAGCATTGAGGAGATGTTCAAGACAATGATAGATAACCAAGCTCAATTGCAGGCTGATTATGTGAAATTGGCAGCCGAGGTAAGGAACAATCAGTTAGCTACCAAGGTGCTGGAGTACCAGTTTGGGCAATTTGCTGGAGCCCAAAACACCAGGCCTAGAGGAGGACTTCCGAGTGACACTGATCCCAACCCCAAGCAAGTGAATGCAGTGACCACAAGGAGTGGTTTATAACTTAAAGAGGTGGAACCAGAAAGATCACCTAAACACTCGGGAGCAGCGGAAACTGAGAGGGAGCAAAGTGATGAAAGGGGGAAGAAAAGGGATGCTAAACCAGAAAGACCACTACCCCCGTTCCCTCAAAGATTAAAGAAACACAAGGAGGAGGCGTGTTTTAAAAAGTTCATGGAGGTTCTTAAACAGGTACACATTAACTTACCTCTTTTTGATGTTTTTGCAGGGAGTGCCGAAGTACGCAAAGTATATTAAGGACATCATGGCGAACAAAAGCAGGTTAACTGAGTATGCTACGGTGGCTCTTACGGAGGAGTGCACTTCCCGAATACAAAACAGGTTTCCCACAAAGCTCAAGGACCTTGGGAGCTTTATAATACAAATTACAATTGGGCAGAGTATCCGAGCTCGCAGATTATGTGATTTGGGAGCAAGCATTAACTTGATGCCGACATCGGTATTCAAGAAGTTGGGACTAGGAAGTCCTAGACCAACAACAGTGATCTTGCAACTAGCAGATCGTTCCTTGGCAAGACCTGATGGCATTGTGGAGGACGTGCTGGTGCAACTGGGCTCCCTTATCTTCCCGGTAGACTTCGTTGTGCTGGACTTCGAGCAAGATGCGGAAGTCCCATTTATTTTGGGACGTCCTTTCTTGGAGACCAGTAAAGCACTTATTGATGTAGCAGCAGGGCAGCTAACCATGCAAGCACACGACAAGGTGGAGGTGTTTGATGTATACAAGGCCACCAAGTTCCCGGCCGTGTACGAGGAACTCTCGGTGATCAACGTGATTAATCGAGATGATGTTGTCCAGAGCATTGAGTCAGGGGAGTTATTGGGGAAACCATCGGAGAGGTGTAAGCATGACAGGGGTGAGGACGGTAGTCAAGAGAAGACGTCCGTCACCCTAGAGGATGACTTAGCTTAATGACGTCGAGCCGCGATAGTAAACCAAGCGCTGCACGGGCAGCAACCCGTGAATTTATTGTATTTGTACATTAGTTAAGAAAAAGAAAAGAGAAAGAAAAAAAAGAAAAAGAAAAAGAAAAAAAAATATATATATATATATTGTGTTATGTTTGCAAACCTTGGGATTCTAACCGATTTCTTATTGTAAGATAAATTTCAGGTTGATCGGAGGGCAAGATGTAAAGAATCGCAAAGGAGAAAATCTAGGTAAGAAAAAAAATAATAATAAAAAGTGGCAAAACAGTGAGCCCTCACGTTGGCTCCGTGTCACGGAGGAGGGCCTCCGCGTTACCCTCCATGACACGTTGAAGGCAATTCTAGAATTTTTACAAATTCCAGAACACCTGCGCGATGGCTCCGTGCCACAGAGGGGTTGCTCCGCGTTACCCTCCGTGACACGTTGAGGTGTTATTTGCGTCGGGTCACACCGGGTCGCCGGGTGACCCGCGCAAAATCTCCACTTTTTAACCCCAAATTCCCCTTATTTTTCCTCATTTTTCATCCCCTCCGTGACAAACATCCCAAAAACCCCTTCTCCCTCAATGTGACACGGACCTAGGCACACATTTTCGTCAAGTTTTCTTCATTTTATCGAATTCAAGGTATGTTCTTCAACTCTATCTCAATTCTTGTTGAATTTTTCGATGTTGAACATGTGATGTGAGCAAAACTTGCCCTAAGTAAAAATTAAGCTTAAATTCAATTGAGTTATTGTTGATTGACGTTCGTAGTATCATTGTGACTGTATGAACTCGATAATTACATAGCTTGATAGAATTTTTGTAAAATTGTAGCTAGAGCTTGAATTTGAATATGAAAAGGGGAAAAATTTAGTTCACATGTGAAATTCTTGTTGGGTTGTATATGTTGGGTGAGAGGAGTTGGTTGTGCTAACTGTTAATATTCTAAAAGACCGACGGATTTTCGGGGTGACGAAATTGTGATATGCAAGAAATGGGTGAATTGTATAGGTTTATGTAGATAAATTATTTTTCTTTGTTTTTCCTTGCTAAGTTCTATGTATAGAAATGTGATCGATGGTAATGTTGTGGTTAGCTGTACGAAGTCTGAGTAGTACAAAAGAATTTATACCATCGAATTCTCTGAATGCACTAGGCATATTTGTTGTGTTTTTGTTTTTTATGTAAATTGGAAATAAGTATGATCTTGCCGTAATGTTGTGATTGTGGCTAAAGACTAAGTGTGGGGTGGCTTAGCTGAACCCAACCTTAGTTGAAGCTAATTTTAATTGGAATAACATTGGACCTGTCTGTTTGGTTTGACAGAAACAATGGCAAGCAGGCAAGATAAAGGGAAGGGCGCATCTACATCGGGCGCCGGAAGGAAACGAATCAGACTGGGAACAGCAGTCCCAGCAGCACCAGCGGTTCCGCGCGGCCAACGTCGGCAATACGGAACCCGATGGGTGACAGAGGAGGGGAAGAAATGGTACACAAAGCATAAGGAAAGCAAATACTTCCCCGAGGAACACATTGCTAGGGAACCATTGGCACAGGAATTCCCCAGGATTGTCCACATGATTGAGGCAGCCGGGCTGAATTTTATCTTTGAAGTGCCTAAGGAGTGCAATCTACACCTAATTCGGGAATTCTACGCCAACTGGAACCCGACACTCAGAAGTCACACCATAAAGATAAGAGGGCAGATAGTCACTTTTGAGCCCCATCACCTTAATTCCATCTTGGGGGCGCGGGACACAGACGCCCATGTGCTTCGGCAGCAGAATATCACTCCACCATATGCGAACATCAGACGCACTTTGTGTGGAGCCCGGTCTACAGCACGGTGGAGCAGGCATAAGGAGAGGGGTAACCATCAGATATTGCCCTACTCACAGATGAATAGGGAAGCCAAGATATGGCTTAAGATTATTTGTTCCTGCCTGATCTCGGGGGTGCATATGATAGATGTCACCTGGGATCGTGTATGCTTGGTCTATGCCTTGATGAAAGGGCTGGAGATCAATGTTGAGGCGGTGATTATCTCCGCCATGAAGAGAGCCCGTTTGCATCAAGGGCACAGGTATGGGTTTGGTGGATTACTAACCACGTTCCTGAGGGGTCTGGATATTGAGGAAGAGACCCTTGACTACATCCCGCAAATGGAGAGGCGGGCCTTAGATGTCACCAAAACTAAGGCACCAGACACCACTCATGGGCCAGTTCTTACACTAGCCGAGAGACATGCTCGGGATGATCAGTACATGGCTCGCATGTTCGGGATGCAGATGCTCCAGCTGCGCATAGGTGGGAGGCCAGCAACAGAAGATGAGTTGTGCCGGCTCGAGTTAGACTACCCTTTTGGCGAAATGCCAGGGCTCTATGCCGAGTGGGGCCAGCTTTTGTGGAGCCCACTAATGATGATGTCCCCAAAGATGAGGAGACACGTCGTGACGACTCCGATGTTGAGTCAGATGATGACGACGGGGGCGATTCCGACATGGGAGACGAGGCAGCGGCACCTGACAAAGAAGTGGAATACTTCGATTGATCAGGGAGTTTCACCACCCACTTTCGTGCTATGCTGAATTTTGTGAACACTAGGGACAGTGTTCGATTTAAGTGTGAGGTGGAAGTAGTTAGGTGTTGGTTGTTGTTTTTATTAATGTCTCTGTTCTGTTGTTGTGCTTGGGAAAACTTGTTACCCTGTGATTTTTATGTGTATGTCTGTATTGTAATTAATGTGAAGCAGTTGTGTGCTGTTGAATGTTGTTAGCTGGTTGTGTAAATATGTTTTATCGAAATTATCGATATTTTTAAAAAATTTCGTGAAATTTTTATTTTTGGGTTTCTCGGCGTTTGTTTTCGGTTCTTTTACCGAGAATAGTCCCATTGAACTGAAGTTGTAATTAGTGACCGTTCCCTATGATAGATGGCTGACGACCGTCATAAGGTAAATGTAGTCGTTAGGAGTAGATTTCTTTTGTTCATTTTTTAGTTTTTTTCTTTTTTTTTTTGTAGTGTGTATCCAAAACGTGTCGTTACTTTATGGTTGCGAAATTCTGGTTGCGTGTGGTACATGATATTTAAAATGTAAAGGTGATTCGTATGAAAGCATGCAACTTTGTAAATATGTCGAGATACCTAGGCCATAGAGTTCAATTCAATGTGATTGAGGCTTAATGTTTGAATTCTTGTAATTAGCTGATTGAAGAGTCTGTGAATATGTCTTGAGTTGAACATGTGCAATGAGTGTATAGTGAGGTTTCGTTTCTTCCATGCTATTGTGAAGTGTCTAGAACTTGCCTGGTGTGTGTACAAAACGAAATGAAGGATGTGTGTTGTAGGAAAGGATGTAGGCATTTCTTTGATTTAACCGAAAGTTTTTTTCATTATCGTACCTACCTTGAATGTACATCCTAGTTAGCCCATTGAGCCTTTAGCCTATTATTTTTTTTTTGTCAAAAAGGTGTAAACTGAGCTTAACCCCTTCTTTTCATTATACGTGAATTTGATCCAAACCTCTTAACCGCTCAAGAAAAAAATAATTTTCCCACAGTGTCAAGGAGTGAGAATTGTGAGAAGAAAAGAAAAAGCAAAGTGATGAAAGGAAAGAAAAGGTCAAAGGTGCACTCGCTATAAATTAAATATAATGAAGATGTATAAATAATCTTTGTTATTAAGTCAAGTGTGCTTAAAGATATGGGGTCAAAAATAAAGACAGACTCCAAGAATAGGAGGATGAAGGAAGAAACAATGTCCATAAGGTCGATGGGATGTATTGAAAAAGCGCTTAAGGATGCTAGTTGTTCTTATTGGTTAGCCCAGTATTTGCTAGTTCCGTAGCTTACATTACAACCCGTTAAGTCCTAATTGATCTTACATCACGTGTCCTTATATTAGTGGAGTAATACGCTAAAGGCAAGCCTATGGTTCATGACATGATACATGTGAATTCTTTTGGGAGAGAGAGCGAAATCTTGTTTATATGCCCCTGCAGGAAATGTCTTTGAGTTCATGTGATTAAAAAGGGGAAAATTCTCTTGTGTTGTGAGGGCACATGCTCGATGAGAGATTGAATTTCGTGTCGGATATCTTGATCAGCTGATTTGCATGAATTTGCCGATATCGAGAGTCGATTCTTGAGTATAGGAGGTCTTAATGTGTCGGAGGTCATTGTATTGATAAGACTATGCATGTTTTATTGATGATTTGCTATATCAAATAATTGGTATAACCATAGCTTGAATTGTCGAGCCAAAGTAGCCCGGATTGGGTATCAATTGCATGAGGTGTAAGAGTATTGTTCGGGGACGAACAAGGATTTAAGTGTGAGGTAAGTGATCTTGGGAAGATTTATATGCGCAAGTGATACTCAAATGTGTCATTTTGCCTTGTTTATCTATCGATGTTTGTACATTCTCATGTGAATTGTAATAAAATGTGAATTTATACTAACCAACATGATTAGCGTGGTTTTGTAGGAAAAATATAATTTTACGAAGCTAAGATGCATGTTGGGAGAAATCGGGATTGGACTCAGAAGAGAGCAAGGAAAAAGCACAAGGAAAGCACATAGTAAAGGGGCTCCGCGATGGAGCGGTGTCACGCTGCCATCGCGGATGCATTCTGCCTAGATGCGGAAATTATGCCAAATTCCAGTGAAGGTGCGCGTTGGGGCCGTGGCACGTTGGCCTAGCCCCGCGTTGCACACCGTGCCACGTTGGGTGTGAATACTTGGACGACCGGATTCCAGTGAGGGTCCGCATTGGTGGCATGTCACGGAGGCAGTTCTCCGCGATGCACTCCGTGACACGTTGCTTGTTATTCCGGAAAAAATTCCCACTAGTATAAATAGACCACTTAGGTTCATTTTCAATTATTGTGACTTGGTGTAGCAAGAACGTGGGTTACAGGCAGTTGAGGGGACGAAAATCTCAGGGTTTTTCTCGATCTCCTTCTTCTTTATTTCAATTGCTTGTATGATTAACACTCATTTAACGATGTTTAATCCACTAATGAGTGGCTAAAGTCCCTTCTTGCTGAGGTTAAGAACAATTGTATTAAAATGTGATTATTGATAAATTGGTTGTCATCTTTTCTTCCATGGTTGTTCTATTGATTCTTGTTCTTACTGCATTAATGTGTGGCCAACGTTAATGTATATCTAAAAAGTCCGGTTTCACTCGAGACAGAAAGAAATTGGAAAGTTGTGAATTGATAGGATATGATCTTTTCTTAGTTTAAGAAAATTGAGAATTGATTTACCTTCAGGATAGAGATATACCTGAAAGTCATATTAGTCAGTTAAGGAATCGGTTTTGTATGGCTAGAACATGAATTTCTTTTTATCAAAGAGATGTAGGTGGAAGGTTCATGATTCTTAAGTTGGGTTAAATACGATAGTTTTAATCCATAGGCAATAATTCTTGACTAGCAACCGGAGGAAAGATTAACCAAACTATATCGATAATTTATTTCTCTGCATGTTCATTTAGCCTCAGTATGCTCATACTTATAGTTCAGACTCAAATTATATATTCGTTTTAGACTTAGTACAAAATTAGGAACAAAATATCAAACTCTTCTTCACACTGTTGTCTGCAATTTAGAGTTAAAGTTTATTGACACTTGAGTAGATTGTTACCTTAGTCCAGTCCCTGTGGGATCGATACTTGGCTTACTTGAGCCACTTTACTACTTGTTCGACCACGTGCACTTGCGTGTAGTTATACCAAATGGTCCGAACAACACCCATAAGGACCAAGCTGTGTGGTGATATTCATCCATCTAGGGGATCAATCATTTATGTGAATATAACTTACCGATTGCATGCTAAGCACCAGGATAGATAACTAATATGATACGCCTACTATGTTATGTAATCATAGGGAGCACAATCCTAGTCAATTCTCTCATTGAATATAAACTACATTAACTGATACTCTGTTCTTGGTTACTTGTTGCTTTTAATTATTACTTTTTATAACCTCTCCCCCTTTCTCGGAAGTAAACTGACAAAAAGTATATGTAAGTACGTTAACCGAGGTTGTATCATATTCCTCGTATGATTCGACCCCAACCTTGTTGGGTTCAATATTTGAACATTGATCGCTTTATATCTCACTAAGAGGTGTATTTGTGCGACATTAAATTTTGGCACCGTTGTTGGAAAATAAGGTTTCGGATTAGTTTTATTGTGTTTGCTTTACTATTAGTCCTTATTTGTGGATTTACTTTTCTATTATTTTTGCTCTATTTTTAGGTTATAGGTTTGTGAATACCCAATCCCCGAAGCCAAGGAAATCCCCTAGTTCCAATCGATCACGAACTCGAAAGAACTTTAAGAAATAAGAATAAAATGGTTGACGTCCATGGCCAAGAAACTATGTAAGAAGCAATAGCCCGAATGTTGGCTGAAGAATAGGCTCTGGCACAAGAGCCTGAGGTAGCTCAGCTTATTGAAAAGAAACGCGAAACTGCAGCTAATAAGCAAGCAAGAAGGAATAGGGGCTTAGAGCAACATAGGTATCGATATTTTGATGATATGGACGACGCTGATACTGATGAGGCTAGAGCAATAGGTGCCATTGTTCCTCCCCCACTGCCCGCTGGGGAAAATTTTGATATTACCAGCGCAATGATATAATTGCTCAACATGAAAGGAATTTTTGTTGGATATGTTATCGATGATGCACACACCTACTTGACAAACTTCATGGAAATTTGCAAAACCTATAAGCAACTCGATGTGAATTAAGATGCAATTAGATTGCAGTTATTTCCATTCTCATTAGCAAGTCAAGCAACTCTTTGGTTGGAAGAATTACCAAATGACTCAATCACTACTTGGAGGGATTTGTAGAGGGCTTTCTTGGATACATTTTTTCAACTGTCCAGAGCATTGCATCTTAAAGATGAAATCTATAACTTCAAGCAACTGAGTACATAAGAATTGCATGAGACATGGTTAAGATTCAATAAGAAGATAAAACAAGTTTTGAATCTTAAAATACCCGATGACACTATCTTGGAGATCTTCTATAGGTCCTTGAATGCTAACACCAAGGTTGTAGCCACATTGATGTGGGAGGAACATTCATGAGTCATACGTCTGCAGAGGTAGCAGAGGTACTCGATAGAATTACCAAAACTAATCAAGCATGGCACATACATGAAGCTGAAGTTCCTACTGGCACTTATGATATAGGAATGATAATATGGATTTTAAAGGAGGCGAATTATTTGAATTATCAAGGGGTGGGTTTTCAAGCCAACTCCACAAGGATTTAATCATGACTCTTGGTGCCAAGGTCAAGGAAATTAAGGTCGAATTACAAAGATAACAATTATAATTAGGGTGTATTCATAGATATGAGCAGAGGAAGAGACAAAGATGGTGACTGGAAAAAGAGAGATCTGTATAAGAATAATAGAAGTTGTCTATATGTTCCTCCAGGTAGCCGCGAAGAAAAATAAAGAAACTCTAGGATGGGAAACATGTTGGCCAAAGTTCTAAAATAGGTGGAGGCCAATGAAGGCCACTTCAAGGAGCTTCATGTTGATCTTTCTGCGATAAAATAAAAGGTTGAGTTGCATGCTACTACCATCAATAAAATTGAACAATAAATAGGTCAAATATATGTTTCACTTAACCAATGGCAAAAAGGCACGCTTCCGATAAATATAGTCCAAAATTTAAAAAATGATGGTTACTGCATATGAGTAACTACTACAAGTGGCAAGGAAACACAAAAACTTAATAAATCCAAAAACTACGAATACAAGTCAAGACTATCAGATTCTCCTAAGGAAAATAACTAAAAAGTATATATATGTTAATGAAATCCTTCCTAATTCAATAGGGATTTCGCTGCCGATTCTTCCTACGAGTCATAGCATGATGCTACGAGTTGTAGGAGGCTTCCATACCATAGGTCTACAGCTTCTGTATTCTCAAGTACTGGAGGATGGTATGACTTGTACAATGATGATACGAGTTGTAGGAGCTTGTCATGGTATGAACTTCTGAAACTAGGCATCTCTATTGTTCCTCATAGGGGTCCTTATCACGGTTCGTACCATGCTGGTACGAATCGTACAAGTTTCTCATACCCTACATCTTCCAAGTCCCCAACTCTCTGAATCTCACCACGAGTCCTTGGTACGGTCCGTAGGTTATCATAATGACTTGGGGCATCCACTCATACCAAGAACTTCTGCAAGTGCACATTCTCTGAATTTTATCATGGCTCCTTAGTACAACTCGTACTACCGGTCGTACTTAGGCTCAAAACTTATGCATATTCTCTGAAGTTGTGCTATGGATGGCTAGTACGACTCATATTGTCCGTCATAACAAGCCATTTTCTGAACTAGTTTAGCTCTTTTTCCACAATCCAACTCCCAAACCTCATTTCCTTGAAAACAAAGTAAAAAAACATCATATCTGTTTAAACATACCTAAGTACAAGAAATTTTTCTATATTATAATCGCTGAAAGTGCCATAAATCTATCGCATATCAACACCCTCAACTTAGAAGTTTTGCATGTCCTCAGGCAAACAAAAACACTACTATAAACACAACGCTTAACTAGAAAGTAAAACAAAAGACCTACAGCCAACAATACCAAAATTTTCACATATGAACATTATCAAGTATTGAACCCTTTTCTATTCCTAACCAATCTAGCTATGCATACATACAACTACAACTCATGACACAAAAGGATCTAGAGATGGCATCTAACTATTAACAGACAACTGAACTATCACTAATGTTATTTACACAGACAACTAGCAGAATGAGATGCAGCCCATGTACCCTCACAACAAATGAAGTACCAAACACTCACAATGATATAAATGTATGAAACAGGGACTATCCAGTAAGCTCTTAATCTCACAAAAAAGTTCCAACTACTACACAAATGATACCATAGGCTTGTCCTTATTTTATTTACTCTGGCTTTTTGGACTGTTAGGTTAGGATCACTATAAGACTTTTATTGGCTTGTAATGTAGGCTTAGGGAAGAGTGTGGTATATATGAAAATAGACACTAAACCTTCTTGGCGCTACACAACTCTGACTTCACTTTTAACTTTATCCCCTTTTTTCTTTTTTTCTTCTTTTCTCCATTATATTAAACTTTCAACTGGTGGGTGTGGTGTATTTCTCTTTTTTTTTAAAAATTTCTTTCTTTTCTTTTTATTTTTGTTCACACCATAATCCACCTTCTATTGACTAGATTTTTATTTTCTCCCCCACCTCATCTATGCATTCCTACAATAGCCACCCTTAACTTAGGCATTTTCCTTTAGTTGGGTTCATAATGTCCAAAGAAGGACCTGGACCAAAACAAGTTCATTATAAACAAAACAGGGAAGGTGAATGGGCTAATAAACAAAAAGGTGAACTTTAGGCTCAAACATGCGATCAAGGAATTCATTTCATTTGGTAAGGCAATTTAAGCTAAAATGGGCTAAATCAAAAATAGTCTATGATCCTTTCCTAACCAACTATTGTCCGGCTGGTTCGGTATAGGTAAAAATCGACACGCATGTGCACGTGGTCAAAAAAGTAATAAAGTGGCTAAGTAAGCCAAGTATCGAACCAAGGAGACTCTGGATAAGTAAAACTGCTTAACTATACTATATTCTAGCTTTACTTCTAATTATGCTGACAACAACGTAACCAAAAGTTAAATAATTTTTGTTTATAAATTATTACTAAATTATCAACAAATATTTACTTTGAATTGAAACTATGGATATGAGCATGCCAAGGTTAAGAACAAGTAATGAACTTGATTATAATCATCATTTTGTTAATCTTTTCTTCATGTTGCTAGCCAAGAACATTAGCCTAGAGATTAAAACTCTAGTATTTAATCTCACTTTAGAATCATAAACCATTCGTCTACATTTCTGTGATCAAATGCAATTTATGACCTAGCACTACAATTCCGGTTCCTAAATTGACTAATACGGCTTTCAAGTATATTTCTATCAGGAAAGCACATCAAAACCCAATTTTCCCAAATCAAGTTAACAACAATACCCTATTAATTCACAACTTTCCAATTTCGTGCTCTCTCGAGTGAAATTGGACTTTTTAGATGTACATTAATGTCGGCCACACACTAATGCAGTAGAAACAAGAATTAATAGAACAACATAGAAGAAGAAGATGAAAAACCATACAATTCAATAATCAAAATTCATCACCATTGTTCAAAACCTCAGCAAGGAAGAGAATTAGCCACTCATTTGTGGATTAATCATCCTAAAACAAGTGTTAATCATACAAACAATTGATTGAAAGAAGAAAGAAAGAGAGAAAAACCCTTAGCTTTTTCGTTCCTCAACTGCCTCTAACCCACGTCCTTGCACCACCAAGTCTGAATTAATTAAAAATAAGCCTAAGTGTTCTATTTATACTATTGGGAATTTTTCCCGGAATAACAAGCAACGTGTCACGGAGGCCAACGCGGAGCACTGCCTCCGTGACACGGCGTGGACGCGGACCCTCACTGGAAATCCAGGGTCTGGGAATATAGCCTCAACGTGGCACGGAGGCCAACGCGGAGGCTTACTCTCCGTGCCACGGAGCTGTCGCGAGGCTTCACTGGAAATTGCCAATTAAATCACCCTCCAGGCAGTGTGCCTCCGCGATGGTAGCGTGGCACGGCTCCATCGCGGAGCCCCTTTACATTGCGCATTCCAATGTCTTTTCCATGCTCGCATCCAAGTCCAACTCCGATATTGTTCCAACATGCATTTTAGCTCCTAAAAATCATGTATTACCTACAAAACAATGCTAATCATGTTGGTTAGTATAAATCCACATTTTATTACCAATTACATGAAAATGTATACACATTGCATAACTAACAAGGCGAAAATGATACGTTTGAGTATCACTTGGGCATATAAATCTGCCCAAGATCACTTACCCCACACTTAAATCCTTGTTCGTCCTCGAACAACACATACACAACTCATGCAAATTACATCCCAACCTTTGCCACTATGGTGCGACAATTTACGCTACGGTCATACCGATCATTCAATATTGTAAATCATCAAGAAAACATGCATGGTCTTAAAAATGCAATGACCTTTAATACATCAAGACTTCCTAGACTTTAAGAATCGACTCTCGATATCGGCAAACTCATGCAAATCAGCTAATCAAGATATCCAACACGAAAATAAATCTTTCATCAAGCACGTGCCCTCACAACTCAAGAGAATCTTCCCCTTTATGTTCATGCAACACACAAACATTCGAGTAGGGGCATGTAGAAATTAATTTCACTCTCTCTCCCAAAAGAATTCACATGCATCAAGTCATGACCCATAGGCTTGCCCTTAGTGTATTACTCCACTAATATAAGAAAATGCAATGTAAGATCAAATAGGACTTTAATGGGTTGTAATGGAAGCTATGGAACTAGTATATATTGGATTAGCCAATAATAGTCACTAGAATCCTTAAGCGCCTTTTCAACACATTCCCATCAACTCATGGACATTGTTTCTCTCTTTTCTTTTTTTTTTCATCATCCCCTTCATGCTGCTTTACTTTCGTACTGCCCATTTCATCAAACACACTTGACACAACAACAAAGGGTTTTCATGTACCCTCAATATCATTTAATTATGATGAGTGCACCCTCCACCTTTTTCTTTTCTTTCCTCACTCTGCTTTTCTTTTTCTTTTCACCCTTCTCACTCTTTGACACTTTGGGAAAAAATTTTCTTTTCTTCTTAAGCGCTTAAGAGTTTTGTATAGACTTTACGGCTAATGAAAAGAAAGAATAAAGCTTAGTTTATACAATTTTGGACAAAAGAAAGAAATAATCGGCTAAAGGCTCAACGGGCTGACTAGGGTATACAGTCACATAAAAATGAGAGTATGACACGAAAAAAATAGAAACTCTCGGTTAAAAACAAAGAAATGCCTACATCCTTTCTAACACTACACCTCCTTCATTTCGTTTTGTACACACACCAGGCAAGTTCTAGACACTTCACAATAGCATGGAATAACAATACCTCACTTCACACTTTAATTAGCCAATTACATGAATTCAAAATTAAGCCTCAATCACACCGAATCGAATTCTACAGCCTAGGTAACTCAACATATTTACAAAATTGCATGCTTTCAAACGAATCACTTTTACATTTTGAACATCAGTTACAACACGCAACCATAATTTCACAACCAGATAGTAACTACAGGTTCAGTGATGCAATCCACCAAAGAAAAAAACTTAAAATAAATTAAAATAACTACTCCTACCGACTACATTTCCCTTAAGACGGTCGTCATCCATCCATCATAGGGAACGGTCACTAACTATGACTTCGGTTCAATGGGACTATTCTCGGTAAAAGAACCGAAAACAAACTCCGAGAAACCCAAAAATAAAAATCGAAAAATTTTTCAACACATTGATCATTTCGATGGAAAAGTATTTACAAAATATTTTAATATGTACAAAACATTTTCGCAAAATTTTGAAAATTATCGATCATTTCGATAAAGAAAAAAAATATTTACAAAATTTACAAAATTTGTACTGGCAACCACAACCTTTCACAACACACATCATTTACCACAAAAATATATACAGATACAACACAAATCAGTTCACAACCACAGGGAAACATAAAAAACATACATGCAAAACAAAGGAAGAACATACAGCAGATTAGCCCAGGTCCCAGCACCTAGCTACTCCCCAACCCACACTTAAATCGAACACTGTCCCCAGTGTTCACAAAAATTAAAAATCACAAAAATTTCGAGTGATGGAACTCCCTGATTAGTCGAAATATTCGACTTCTTCATCTGGTGCTGCTGCCTCGTCGCCCATGTCCGAGTCTCCTCCCTCGTCGTCATCGGACTCCACATCGGAGTCCTCCCGACGTGTCTCCTCGTCCGTGGGGACATCATCGTCAGTGGGCTCAACGAAGGCTGGCCCCACTCGGCACAAAGCTCTGGCGTTCTCTCCAAATGGGTAATCCAGCTCCAACTGCCATAACTCTTCCTCTGTGGCTGGTCTCCCACCAATCCGGAGCTGAAGCATCTGCATACCAAACATTCATGCCATGTACTGATCGTCACGAGCATGTCGCTCGCCCAGTGTCAGCACTGGGCCGTGTGTGGTGTCGGGGGCCTTGGTTTTGGTCACATCAAGGGCCCTCCGCTCCAACTGCGGGATGTAGTCCAAAACCTCTTCCTCAACGTCGAGGCCCCGAAGAAAGGTGGTGATGAGTCCGCCGAACCCATACCTGTGGCCCTGGTGTAGTCGGGCTCTCTTCATGGCGGATATGATGACCGCCCCAACATTAATCTCCAGCCATTTCATAAGGGCATACACCAGGCAGACACGGTCCCGGGTCACATCCGTCATGTGAACCCCCGGGATCAAGCACGAACACACTATTTTCAGCCATATTCTGGCCTCCCTATTCATCTGCGAATAAGGCAGAGTCTGGTGGTAACCCCTCTCCTTATGTCTGCTCCATCGGGCTGTGGACCGAGCCCCACACAAGGTGCGTCTGATGTCAGCGTATGGTGGGGTGATGTTCAGCTGGCGGAGAACGTGGGCGTCTGTGTCCCGCGCTCCAACGATGGCATTTAATTGCTGGGGTTCCAGAGTGACAATCTGCCCTCTGATTTTTATTGTGTGGCTTCTGATGGCCGGGTTCCAATTTGCATAGAACTCCCGGACTAAGTGTAGGTTGCACTCCTTGGGCTCCTGAAATATGAAGCTGAGCCCAGCTGCCTCGATTCTCTGCACAATACGGGGGAACTCCTGTGCTAGTGGTTCCCGTGCAATATGCTCCTCAGCGAAGTACTTACTCTCCTTATGTTTAGCGTACCACTTCTTCCCTTCATCGGTCACCCACCTTGTTCTGTATTGGCGGCGCTGGCCGCGCGGAACAGCTGGTGCAGCTGGGACTACAGTGCCCAATCTCATTCATTTTCTCCCGGTGCCTGAAGTAGAAGCACTTTTACCCTTATCCTGCCTACTCGCCATTGTACCTGTCAACATAAATAAACAAGCACAATGTCAAGCTAAATGCATATTAGCTTCGGCTAAGGTCGGGTTAAACTAAGTTTACCCCACACTTAGTCCTTAGCTACTTTTACGATACTACGGCAAGGATCGCTTTATTTACACTAAAACAAACAACTATACAATTTATTGCTTAGTGCGTTCACAAAAAAAATTTCGACAGTATAACTTTTAGCGTGCTACTCAGACTTCATACAGCTAATCCCAATCCTACTATCGCTAGCAATTCAACCATCGCACTTAGCAATGAAAACAACAAACAAGAACAACAACAAAAATTCTATATACATACGAATCCAAATAACCAAACCAATTTGAACAATTTTCACCTTTTCCCAAAAACAGAGAATTCGTCGTCTATTACCTTCAAACAATATTTACAACGACTTATCTCAATTCACAAACACACCCCGGCATATAATTCACCAATTTAGCAAGTTACCCAATTCGATTTCAACAACCCAAGCCCTAGAATTCAATTTTACAATCACATTCGAATCATTCACGCAATCGACAAGTTCAAACGCTAATTACAACATTCCGAACATTTATCAATCAAAGAATAATTCAATATCATGTTAAATTGCTACTTAGGATGATTTATCTCACCTCCCATGCTCAAATTCGATTAAAATCGACAAAAACTTGAGAGAAACGAGGAAAACATACCTTTATGTTGAATAACCAAAGAAACTTGACAAATTGTTTGCTTAGTAGCGTGGCACGTTGGTTGGGAGAGGGAACTTAGGTGTTTGGTCGCGGAGAAGAGAGAAAATGAGGGGAAAAAGGGGGTTTTCGGGGTTTAAAATGAAGAAAAACACGCGGGTCACCCGGCAACCCGGTGTGACCTGGCACTAAATATAGGGCAACGTGTCACGGAGGGTAACGCGGAGCCCCTCCTCCGTGACACGGAGCCAACGCGATGGCTCACTGGAATTTTTTAAAAAATTCAGATTTAACCTCAACGTGTCACGGAGGGTAACGCGGAGCCCTTCCTCCGTGACACGGAGCCAACGCCCCAATGCACTGTCTCTTCATTTTATTCATTTTTTTCATACCTTGCCTTTTCCTTCCCGATTCCATGCATATTTTTCTCCGTTTGACCTGAAAATCACCTTACTAAACAAAATTGGTTAGATTAATAGATTTCACTAACTAAAATGAAAAATACTAACTAAAACGAAAATTCTATACTAACTCAAGAAAAAGAAAAATTAAAATAAAAACTATTTACACTTTACTGAACAAAAGAAAAGAAAAGAAAATTTATTGTTCACGGGTTGCCTCCCGTGCAGCACCTGGTTTACCATCGCGGTTCGACGTCCTTTATGCTCAATTATCTACTAGGGTGATGGACGATTTTTCACGATCATTGTCCTCCCCCCAGTAGTGCTCAACCTTATCAGGTGGTCTTCCTATCAACTCTCGGGATTCACTCATTTGATTAGCCTTCCCATGATCAATCAAATTGATCATCGAGAGTTCCTCATTTACCATCGGGAGCTTGGGTGCTTTGTACACAATGAACACTTCTACCTTGTCATGTGCTCGCATTGTAAGTTGACCCGCAGCTACGTCAATTAATGCTTTTCCGGTTGCCAAAAAGGGTCGTCCCAAAATAAATGGGACTTCAGCATCTGGTTCAAAATCCAGAATAATAAAATCAACCGGAAAAATAAGGGAGCCCACTTGCACAAGCACATCCTCAACAATGCCATCCAGCCTAGCTAAGGATCTGTCTGCTAACTGCAAGATTACGGTTGTAGGTCTAGGACTCCCTAGACCTAGCTTTCTGAATACCGAGGATGGCATCAGATTTATGCTCGCCCCCAAGTCACATAATCCACGAGCTCGGATACTCTGCCCAATTGTAAACTGGATAGTAAAACTTCCAGGGTCTTTTAGCTTTGTGGGCAGCCTATTCTGGATTCGGGAAGTGCATTCCTCCGTCAAAGCCACTGTGGCATACTCAGTCAGACGACTTTTGTTGGCCACGATATCTTTTATATATTTAGCATATTTTGGCACTCCCTGCAAGACATCAACAAGAGGTAAATTAACATGTACCTGTTTAAGCACCTCCATAAATTTCTTGAAACACGCCTCCTCTTTGTGTTTCTTGAGTCGTTGAGGGAACGGGGGTGGAGGTCTTTCTGCTTCTACTTCTTTGGTCTTCCCCCTATCAGAACTTTGTTCCTCCTCAACATCTGCTGCTCCTGACTTTTGAGGCGGTCTTTCCGGTTCCACCTCCTTCAACTGCAAACCACTCCTCGTGGTCACTGCATTCACCTACTTCGGATTAGGATCCGTGTCACTAGGCAGTCCTCCTCTGGGTCTTGTGTTTTGGGCACTAGCAAATTGCCCAAATTGATACTCAAGAGCCTTGGTCGCTAATTGATTATTCTTCACTTCGGCTGCCAATTTAACATAGTCAGCCTGCAATTGCGCCTGATTAGCGATCATGGTCTTGAACATTTCCTCAATGGTAGGTGATGGTGGTGGAGGAGGGGCATTGTGATTTCTGAATTGAGATTGGTAGTTCTGTTGCCCTCCTTGATTCCTGTGCATACCCTGACCCGAACATTGGCCTTGTTGGTTGTTGCTACCCCACGAAAAATTTGGATGGTTCCTCCAATTTGAGTTGTAGCCACTACCAAACTACTGCTGATTTCATTGTGCATTGCCCACAAAGTTAACCGAATCTGGGTTTGCTCCACAACACTCACCTGAGTGCTCACTGCTACCACACACTTCACACCACATTTGCTGGACCGCATTGACTGAAGCTGAAGGCTGGTTCAAGTTCATATTGCTGAAGTGGTTGTTTAACTGATTCTGCAAGGCAGCTATCTGTGCAGCGATAGCTGTAAATCCATCCACTTCAAGTACTCCTGCTGCTTTCCTTGCTCCACCTCGAGATGAATCTGCATTCCATTTTGGATTGCCCTGTGAAATTCGGTTGAGCAAAGTGTACAGCTCCTCATAACTCTTTTCCAGCGCTTGCCCTCCAGCTGCTGAGTCTAACAAAATTTTAGTATGGGGTTCCAAACCCTCAATAAATGTGTGTACCAACACCTCATTGGACTGATGATGATGAGGACAGTCCCGCAACATGGATTTAAATCTTTCCCAGGCTTGATACAAATTTTCTCCCTCCCTCTGTTTGAAACTTAGAATTTGACTTCTAAGTCTGGCTGTTTTACCAGAGGGAAAAAATCTTATCAAAAACTTCCGTGCAAGATCATCCCACGTTGATATAGAATTTGGTGGTTCAGCTTTTAACCACCTCTTGGCTTCACCAAGTAAGGAAAACAGAAATAGGGTGAGCCGAACATAATCAGGTGACACTCCAGCGGGTATATAAGTGTCACTTATCTCCAAAAAATTCTGGAGATGTTGTTGTGGGTCTTCATGAGGGAGACCGATAAATTGCCCGCTTGTGTGCAAAAGTTGCACCATGTTCTGCTTTAATTCAAATCTCCCTCCAGGCTCTGGTTTGCGGATACTAGAATGTACATTGTTGGCATGTGGGATTGCCACCTCGCGAACCGGCCTTGCTGCTGCTTCGTCAGGCACTAACACTGCCCTCACAACTGGTGGATTTTGTTGCTCCATAATAGACTGTCTGAGCAACTGCAGCTTCTTTTGTAGAGCTTCTCTGTGTTTACTATGAAATTCACGTTCAGGCTCTAAGTAAGATTCCACCAGCTCCTTGTCCTTTGCCAGTGTTCACAGAAATCAAGTCTGCAAAATACAGGCTAAGACCAAGTTGTCAACACTTAAGAAAATAAAACAAAAATACAGTAAATTTACACTTAACACAATTTCACCAATTGCCTAGTCTCCCCGGCAACGGCGCCAAAAACTTGTCCGGCTGGTTCGGTATAGGTAAAAACCGACACGCAAGTGCACGTGGTCAAACAAGTAATAAAGTGGCTAAGTAAGCCAAGTATCGAACCAAGGAGACTCTGGATAAGTAAAACTGCTTAACTATACTATATTCTAGCTTTACTTCTAATTATGCTGACAACAACGTAACCAAAAGTTAAATAATTTTTGTTTATAAATTATATACTAAACTATCAACAAATATTTACTTTGAATTGAAACTATGGATATGAGCATGCCAAGGTTAAGAACAAGTAATGAACTTGATTATAATCATCATTTTGTTAATCTTTTCTTCATGTTGCTAGCCAAGAACATTAGCTTAGAGATTAAAACTCTCGTATTTAATCTCACTTTAGAATCATAAACCATTCATCTACATTTCTGTGATCAAATGCAATTTATGACCTAGCACTACAATTCCGGTTCCTAAATTGACTAATACGACTTTTAAGTATATTTCTATCAGGAAAGAACATCAAAACCCAATTTTCCCAAATCAAGTTAAGAACAATACCCTATTAATTCACAACTTTCCAATTCCGTGCTCTCTCGAGTGAAATTGGACTTTTTAGATGTACATTAATGTCGGCCACACACTAATGCAGTAGAAACAAGAATTAATAGAACAACATAGAAGAAGAAGATGAAAAACCATACAATTCAATAATCAAACTTCATCACCATTGTTCAAAACCTCAGCAAGGAAGAGAATTAGCCACTCATTTGTGGATTAATCATCCTAAAACAAGTGTTAATCATACAAACAATTGATTGAAAGAAGAAAGAAAGAGAGAAAAACCCTTAGCTTTTTTGTTCCTCAACTACCTCTAACCCACGTCCTTGCTCCACCAAGTCTGAATTAATTAAAAATAAGACTAAGTGTTCTATTTATACTATTGGGAATTTTTCCCGGAATAACAAGCAACGTGTCACGGAGGCCAACGCGGAGCACTGCCTCCGTGACACGGCGTGGACGCGGACCCTTACTGGAAATCCAGGGTCCGGGAATATAGCCTCAACGTGGCACGGAGGCCAACGCGGAGGCTTATCTCCGTGCCACGGAGCTGTCGCGAGGCTTCACTGGAAATTGCCAATTAAATCACCCTCCAGGCAGTGTGCCTCCGCGATGGTAGCGTGGCACGGCTCCATCGCGGAGCCCCTTTACATTGCACATTCCAATGTCTTTTCCATGCTCGCATCCAAGTCCAACTCCGATATTGTTCCAACATGCATTTTAGCTCCTAAAAATCATGTTTTACCTACAAAACAATGCTAATCATGTTGGTTAGTATAAATCCACATTTTATTACCAATTACATGAAAATGTATACACATTGCATAACTAACAAGGCAAAAATGATACGTTTGAGTATCACTTGGGCATATAAATCTGCCCAAGATCAACTATCCTACAACCTAAGCAGAGACTAACCAGGAAAGTTTGAGATCACCTACACAATATTGAACTAAGTAAGAATCCTCACTCACACATGGTATAGGTTTCCATCACACTACCTATATGTTCATGCATATCTATGCTACAGTTAATCATGCTAATCTATCAAACGCCAAAAAAAGATCCACAACAGTCATTTTTCCAAGATATCAAAACATCAAACACATGTGCATTTGTATTGGCTTTTAAGTACTCCTAGATACTTCTAGTTAAACAAATAAAACATCCTAAACATAACAATTCTACTAGATAACACAGCAATAAAAACTCTCGGACGAACAAACAAATACACCCCCCTCAAAAAGCATGTTTTGTCCCCAAAGAAAAGAAATAAAAAATAGGGAGGGATTGTCCTGTCACGCTCTAAGAGCTCCTATCATCCTATGGAGGCAGGTGTAAAGGCACACTCTCTGCCTCTGAAATCGCGGCGCCAGTAGTGATCAACGCACCCAATTGTGTGATAACGGGGGTTGTAGTCACCCCCTCAGAAATCTTAGCTGCCTCAACGAAGTTTGTCTCCATTTGGGTTGAATGTGGCTCACCCGAAGGGTCCTTTCCACCCGCAAGCTGACTAGGCATAGCAGTTGAATCTCTAGCTGCTCTAGATCTCTCCTACAGCTCATACATGTGCTGGTCATGATTCTTCAAGCTAATCGATATCACCCGTTTGCGCTCCTTACTCTCTCTCTTTCTCCTCTTCCTAGAGGCCTCCTTATCAACTACCTTTACATATTTCCTCTTTCCTCTATCTCCACCAATCATCTTATGAGTCCAAAATGCCCTTAAATCAAGCTCATTATTGGGATCATCCTCAAACAGAGGAATGGCAGGGCTGGTAATATGGCCAGCTGTCGAGATGACAGCTCAGCTACCTGACTCCTAATTGACCCCAACGCATCTCGCAGACCCCGCGTACTTGGCATTCAGCAAGTGGTCACCTATGTTAAAACAAAAAGAAAATAAAATGTAAATGAAGAAATAATGACTAAAAGTTAAATAAAAGCAATTAGTCTAATCCTAAGCCATATTACCCAGCAACGATGTCATTTTTTATAACGCTCAAATTACACCCCTACAGAAGTATAACATGGACGTTGTCAATAAAGAACCCAACTAAGGTTAAGGGCGATCCTATAGGGAATATGGTCAAGATATAGACTAATGCTAGTATTCATACTTCTAGTTCAATTATTTCCTAAGGGAGAATTCTAAATCAAGTAACAGTATTTTGAAACGGAGTTGTGATCAGTAGTTATACAATTAACTAGGAAAGTGTTCCCCGTGGCTTCCTAACTAGGTCAGATTATTACACTTATGATCTATCCCAATACATAGCCTGTAGAATTGGTAAATTATTCTCATCTAAATGATCGATTCGTCCTTATTAGATGACTCTACTCAATCACCAGGTTAGGTCTCATGAGCAATTTCACTTTAACCTTTATCAATAATTCCAAACTAACTCTCGTGCGACCGCAGCTCAAGCTATTCATTGAAACTGAATTTCAAGGTTTTTTTTGTTCTTTTCTTTTTCTAATCTCTACTTCTCTAGGTTCAAGTAATAATAGAATTCGATCTAGTCCTAACGTTGTGCAGCATTAAGAAACATTAAACATGAAGAAAAGAACAATACAGGCATTCGTACAGGCTTAGAATCACTTGTGTTAACCCTAGCTTGTTATACCATCATGGTCTCCACAACCCTAGTTGTGGATTGTTTAGCTAATCATAATTGCAAGAATAAAATCGGATTTCATGGAAGAAAATATAATTGAAGACTTACAATATTATTGAAAGAAGAATCCAAGAATCAATTGCACAATCATTTGTCAGATATCGAAAAACAATATTGAACTTTGTTAAAGTAGTAGTGTATTTTCTCTCTGAGAACTTAAGAAACCCAAAAACTACGAATAGAATTAAAAATTAACGGATTCTCCAAAGGAAAATAACAAAAAAATATTTATACAATTAATGAAATTCTTTCCTCATTTAATAGGGATTCTACAGTCGATTCGTCCTACGAGTCATAGGAGGCTTCTGTACCACAAGTATGCAGCTTATGTCTTCTCAGGTACTGGAGGATGGTACGACTCGTACAATGATGCTACGAGTCATAGGATCTTGTCGTAGTATGTACCTCTGAAACTTGGCATCTCTGTTGTTCCTCATATGGGTCCTTATCACGGTTTGTACCACGTTGGTACAAATCATACAAGCTTCTCATACCCTACATCAACCAAGTCCCCAATTCTCTGAATCTCACCACGAGTCCTTGGTATGATTCGTATGTTGTCATCACAACTCGTGGCTTCCACTCATACCAAGAACTTCTACAAGTGGACATTCTCTAAATTTTATCACGACTCATTAGTATGGCTCATACTAAGATGGTACGGCTTATACTACTGGTTGTACTTAGGCTCAACATTTATGCTTATTCTCTGAAGTTATGCTACAGATGGCTAGTACAAATCATACTATCACTCGTAAGAATCTATTTTCTGCATTGTTTCAACTTCTTTTCCATAATCCCACTTTCGCACCTGATTTCCCTGAAAATAAGGTAAAAGAACCTTATATCTGTATAAATATACCTAAGTAGAAGAATTTTTTTCTATGTTTTAAGCTTCAAAAGTGTCGTAAATCTGTGGCACATCAGTCGGTGCAGCTATACTTGTAAACTTGTTGTAAAGGGGTCCACATATTTAGACTCTAAGTTTTATTGAGGTTGAGACAACGTTATTGCTTCATAGAATGCGGCACTGTCCCCGACACTACCACTTTCGCAATTGGCACTACTACTATTGCGGCACCAGCATCTTCCTCCACTGTACCTACTACCCGACGATCATTTTCATCTCCTCGTTCCTCGCCTACCGTCCTAGTCACAATTTCTCAGGAGTACATAGTAGATATGGCTAGGTGGCTAGCTCATAATGAAAAATAGCAAGCTAAAACTCCCTTGAGGGTTAAGGTGTTGATGGAGCAAGTAAAGTTATGGGATACACAGGAGCTTGGGTCACTTGCGAGGACTTGGCATGGGTGTTTGGATGTTTTTAAGCGGAGGATGGATAAGCACTAGGCAGCAGCTATTCAAGTGCCTAAGCTAACTATGTAGTATGTGGAGCTCGAGTCTTTATGAATGGAGTTGAGAGAGGCATTGTCACATTAGATTCCATTGATACCATCACTGCCTGTGCTTCCAGTTGTTGAGGAGGAGCCAGAGGAGGACTCCCATCAGTATTTGATTTCTTCACTAAGCAACCTGTGACAAAGGCTAAGGGAAAGTGGGAAAGGAGTGAGGAGGTTGAAGATGAGGACACTGCATTTCTAAGAGAGCATAAGAAAGAAAAGCATGACATTGAGACATCCACGATGTTGTCTAGGGATGAGGCCCGAGTGAGAGTATAGGCAGAGGCTTCTATGGCTTAAGGCGACTCTACTAGTTCTGCACCAGGTGTTGGTGATTCCATTGATGTTGATGCTACTATGGTTCCTTTGAGTACACCAGCTACCACCAATGCCCCTGTTTTGTTGATGTTCTGAGTGCGTCGGACACTACAGGGACCAGCATTGAGGATTCTACGGTTGCATTTGCAGCCTCGCTGATTAGTCCACTCCAGGCATCTAGGAAGCCATAGGTATGTTCCTATCCTATATTCTAAATTTCTATTTTTATGTATCAAGGGTGATGCATACTCTTTTTCATGGGGTTAGGGGTGTCCTAAATTTTGAACCTGAGGGTTTTTCTTACCGTGTTTTTTTCCCTCGGGTGTTCCTATCTAGTAGAACCAAAATATTCAGGATTTTGTTTTTATGTTGTTTTTCTTTTTATGTGTTTAATTAGAATAAAAATATGAGAACTTAGCATAGTCAATTAACATGGCACATGTGAACAGTTTTTTTGTTTTGAAAGGTTTAATGACACCCCTCCTAATTTTATCTATGATGTGTACTTGGTTCTAGTATCACGACTATTGTGGATATTTTCATGGCATTAGGATTATGGACATTATAACCATTGTTTAACTATACATGAACTTGAAATTAGTAGTTGATTATGTGGTCCTGTGCTATATGTGTGTGAGGTACTTATCGAGTTCGGTTGTGTGTACAATCTAGAACTTATCTGGTTAGTCGTAACAAGTCTATAGGATAGTTGGTTAGGAAATGATCATAGGAAATTTTTGAACTAGTCCACATTTATCCTAAATGTCCTACCAAGTGAAATAAGAACCTCCCTTGATCCCAAAGTTTAATCTTAAAATAGATCTTTTCTTTGACTAACCCATTCACCTTCCCACTTTTGTTATAATAAATCTGCTTTGGCCTGGTCCCTCCTTGTACATTGTATACCTAAAACTCAGGCAAATTGCCTAAATTGAGGGCGGCTACTATAGTGGTGTGTAAGAGAGATTGGGTATGAAGAAGAAGTTGATTGTTAAAAAAAGATACAGGTATGGTGTGTGCGATAAAATAAAAAAGAAAGGAAAAGGCAGAAGAGCAAAGAAAAGAAAAATTAAATTGAACAAGTTGAAAAGAAAGAGAAAAACGAAGGGACGAGGGAACCACACCAAAGTTTTAAAAAGAATGAAGGGGGGAAACGGAGAAAAAGAAAAAGGTGAAAAGTGTGGCCAAGCTAGTGTAGCACTGAGGAGGGTTGAGTCACTAATCCATATTTACCATACTCATCCCCGAGCCTGCATTATAAGCCTAATAAAGTACTACAGTGATTGGAATCTGACTGTCCGAAAAGTGAGTATAAAAAATAAGGGCGAGCTTATGGTATTATATGCATACTGTCTGAACTTCTTTGTGAGAGTGAGTGCATCCGATTCAATTTCTGTTTTGACATATATTGATTTTCAGTGAGTGTAGGGGACTTCTTTGTAGTCAGGGCACATGGGTTGCATTATTAGCTTCCAATTATCTAGGTAAGTGTAGTTAGTGTATATACTTGGTTGTCCATTGATAATGTAATACCATTAGTGTATATACTTGGTTGTCCATTGATAACGTAATACCATTCTTTGATCCCTTTGTGTCATGATAAGAAGACTTGCTTAAACATATTTGTTTTGTTTTGACAATATATGAGGGAGTTAAAAAATTTTCTTAACATGTGTGCCAAGTGTTTGAGTGACTGTCGTATGTCTCCTAGGTTTCTTTTAGTAAAGCGTCATATTAGTTGATTTAGTTTTGTTTGTCTGGGACATGCAAAAGTTCTAAGTTGAGGGAATTGATGTGTTGTAGTTTTACAGCACTTTCGATGCTTAAAATCAAGAAAATATGCAACTCTATGTTTATGTGGATATAATATGTTGTTTTAAGTTTTGTAGGAAAAACAGGTTGCAAAAGTGATTTGAGAGAAAGAGCTAAAAATGGCCAAGTTTGACTTGCTAAGACAGGGCATGACTCGTTAGTACATATAATGAGTCGTGCCATGACACGTCCTAAAGAAATGGCCCATGTACTGAAAGTTTAAAACTTGAAATGTAGACCACGAGTGAGGGAAACAATCTATTAAGTATGACAATGGATCTTAGTGACCCATTCTGAAGAACCATGAAGTCCAAAAGCTAAAAGTTTCAAAAGTTGGCCCAATGATAATGGGACACTACTACGAGTCATCATAAGACTCAATGAGTGATACTCACTCATCCTGAGAAGCCTTTAGCAGAAGTATTGAAAAGGTGTAAATTAAGTCCCTGGGGTCACAATCCACTTAATGATTCATCACCTCAACCAACGAGTCATTCCTTGAGGCATTACCAGAATTGAAGAAATTAATAGAATGAGTCATCAGGACCTCCAGCGAGTCATTGCCACTGCCGAACCTACAATCCTTTTATGTTTAGGATAGGTTTTAATTCATGTCTATAAATACTACCCTTAGGTTTCTTTTATAGGAGGAAGCACTTTTACTTTTTTTCAAGTCTAAGAAACATATACACTGCTTTGTTCTTGGATTTGAAGGCTTATTTTATTAATATGTTGATTCTTGAATATTAAGTTCTTTTTGATAATTCAAGTGTCTGGATTTCATGTACTCAATTCTCCTAAGATCATGATTACAAATTTCTCCATAACTTCTAATTTTGATTATTCAATAATCAGTAGGTAAATCCTGCAACTAGGGTTGTGTGTGAACCATTATGAATTAACAAAGTAGGCAAAGTACTTAGTGATGCTTGAATGGTGTTTATGCATGTATTGTTCTACCCTTCACTGTGATTTCTTTTTAATGGTCGTGAACCTTAGAACTTGCCTTATTCATACTTGTTGCACCATGGGTATAACGAATAGGAAAGGAGATTAACAACGGAGATTTAAGGCTATTAACCCCTATCTAATAGTTTGACCTTGTCCAGAAATAGCTAATCTAGGATCAAAGGTAAGGGTTAGTAAAGCATACACCATAGATGGACCAAGTTGTGTGGTGATATTCATCTATCTAGGGGACCAACCATTTAGGTGAACTTAACTTACCGATTTTGCATGTTAACCACCAAGGTAGATTACTAATACAATATGCTTACTATGTTATGAAATCATGGGAAATGCAATCCTAGTCAATTCTCTCATTGAATACAAACAACATTAACTGATACTTTGTTCTTGGTTACTTATTACTTTCAATTATTACTTGTTACAAACTACCCCTCTCTCTAAAGTAAACCGACTAAAAGTATAAGTAAGCACGTTAATCGAGGTACTAGCCATATTCCTCGTGGGATTCGACTCCAACTTTATTGGGTTCTATATTTGAACACCGACTACTTTATATTTCACTAAGAGATATAATTTTGGCGACATCAAATACTAACCAGTTAAGCATAGATCAATGATAAGAAAAACAACCAAAAAAATTGAGTAGTGCACAATTGCAGGATTCCTTTCCTTGTCTTTGCATCCAACAAAGAGAGAGATTACCAAAGAAAATATGAGATCTCTGGAGCAAATATAGAGGGGAGATTCTTGAGAGTATGATTACTGAGAAGAGAGACTATTGTTCGAACACTTAAAGAAAAAGTTATGTTCGAATGACCTTAGAAGAAGGGAGAAGACATGTTTATATAGTTGAATAGTAAAGGGGTAAAGGCATGTAAAAATATTCTGCCAGATCAATCAAAAAGATTTCCTTTCCTTAAACAGCGGTTGAAATCACAGTTGTGAGACTAAACATAATTTACCATAAGAAGGAAGGTACTAAGTTAGTTCAGGAAAAAAATCAATCACGGTATCTTTTCTCTAATTAAATCAATAAGGTGCAAAATATCAGAACTTACCATAAACAGTGATTCATTGAAGTTGTTTATCAATTTACGAGAATGGGAGATATTAACAGAATCAAACAAAAGAAAAATTCTCCTTAATTAGAAAAATCATATCAAGATATATAAGAAATAGTTTGAATTTATCATATTTATAAAAGTACTAAATCGATTAAGAAAATAAGAAAATTAGTCACATAGGTTTTCCTTCAATTCAGACAACTCAAATGAAAAAAGAATCTTGCCATAGTATTCACACATGAGCTAATTTCATTAACTGGGAGCAGTGATGAAGATATTTAAGTGTAAACACAAGGTACTGCTGAGTCAATGAGCTATCACATAAATAAAAGGTTGTACTAAGGAACTTTAGATATAATCAAGCATACAAAGGTTATTGTGAATCATTTTATGAAAGAAAATAAAACAGTTAATCAAGGTTTTACCAGAAATATCCAAGTATCGAAGCTTTCCAAACCGAATAAGGGAAAGATAGAATATTTGACATGATGAAAACATGCTGAGATTTACCATAAATACACATATAATAAAGGTTTCCCAACTATCTAAGAAAGTAAAAAGAAGAGTGTACCACAAAGATTTCAATTAAAAGGTAGTTGAATCAATTAAGTATGAGACAGGTCAAGATTACCATACTCAACAAGAGTCATGAACTAGACTTATTAAAGGGAGGAAAACAATCTCTCCTAGTTATTAGAATTTACCAAAAAAACAAACCAGTGCTAGAAGTTGTTACATGTTGCATAAGGTAAGAGGTAGAAGTTATCATATTCAACATAGAAAATTATCCCAATTTAAAATTATGAAACAAAACATGTTGGTCCACAATAACATAAGTAGTATATTATTTACCAGAACAATCAATTAATACCGCTTTCAATGATTTTGAACCAAAGCACATAGCGTAAAAGCTTCCAATTACCAATTAACACATGAAGGCTGTTAATAAATCTATCTTAATGATGAAAGAATAAAACTTACTCAAAACGTAAATTAAAGCCTAGAAATCGGATTTGATCACGACTTTAGAAATAAAATAAGTTAAGGGATAGAGTGATTTCAATTACAAAGGAGCAAATCATCACAATGCAGGTAGATATTGATACTAAATCGTACGTGTATGTATTTTAATATAAGGAGAATTGACAACCAAATCATACATTACCCAAATATTAGGGTTAAACATGGCTTATAAATTAGGAATCTTCATATATGATCACTTACAGACCTAGATGAACAAAGATTAATAATTTTCACAGCTAATTTATGTAATGAAAAACATATAATAATGAGTATAGAAAGAAAATACCACGGATAGATTCATGGGATAGATCCAAACTCGAAGCTCCAAGGCCACAATAATCGATGAGGTGACATCTATAGTCGTCAAGCAGCACTGAAATGTCATAGACACACAAATCCTATGAGTAAGAAGCACTGGTGGCTTTTTACTATTGTCGAACCTTCCTCGATCAGCTTTTAAAAGAGAGAGAAGTGAGGTCGAGAGGTGAGAGGAATAGATGGTGGTGGTTTTGTTAGCTGTTGGGTGTAGTGCTTGTTAGAGTAGTGAGAGGAAGGAAAGAGAGAGAGAGGAGAAGGAGATGAGAAGAGTGAAGAAGAGGAGGGAGTGGAGACTATAAGGGATGATTTGATGGTGGTTCGCAGTTTTATTTTGTGGCATCTCGATGGTGGCCAAAAAAAGGGCGGCAGTTTTCTAATGGTTGAGGGAGGAGGAAAGTGGGTGTATGTGTGGTGAATTCTTCAAAGCAGTGGTGATTCACCAGTGAAAGAAAGAGAAAGAAGATGGTGACAGCTGATCTCTGTTGTCCACCAAACTGGGGTGGCAGGTGGTGCAAGACGGTGGTTGTCGGTTGAGAAAAGAAGAGGAAACGAGAGAAGGCTACGACAGTATGAAGGTTTATGCAGCGGAGGAGATAAAAGAGAATGCAGCAATTTGTTCTTTTTGAAAATGAGGGTTAGGTTTAGGGTATTGGTAAATAAAAAAGAAAAGGGAGAAAGGTTGATATTAGCCATTAGATCTATCTGGATGAAGGGCTATTATTAAATTAAGGTTACTGGGTCGGGTTTAGAGTCATGAAGCGGGTCGCATATTGGGTTATATGAGTTGGCTTAATTTGGCTGAATTGAATTTAAAAGTGGCTAAAGTTTGATTTAAAATGTGCTAAAATTGATATAAATTGGATGAAGTGGCTGAATTTGAAAAGCAATGAGAAAAAGATGAAACTAAGTTGCTATTTAATTGATAATACTATACTCATATAAATTTAATAAATTAATAATTTTGACGTAATTCAAAATAAAATAGTGTAAATATTATTATTTAAAAATTAAATTATAAATAAGTGATAACAGTTATGTAAATCTACATATGAAATGAAATATTATTTACTGAATATATGTGTTATATTATGTATGCAATATTTTTTTCATATATTTATATATAGAATGGATGATGCGTAAATATAATAAAATTATTATAAATATTATGAATGTGAATACAGTAATAAAATGTATAAGAATAATAATGATAAATAATTATGTTATAAGAAAATTAATTTTTAAAATATCTAAAATGTCAAATAGTAGTCTGAGTAGGATATAGGGAGGTCAAAATTGAGTGTAAACATTCATCCTCTCTGACTTCAAACCAGTCGATCAGAGACCTAGGCTTTTTTCATGACCCGAACATAGGCCCAGATCGAGACACGGGACAAGGAACCCCAAAAGACTCTAAGTTGACCCATGGCATGAACATACATCTAACTCCATCAAATAAAGAGGAAGACTTAGCATATTAAACATGACGGAAGTTTAAGCATAACATAATCTTAACCAAAATTTACATAATACATAACAAGCTGATTACTACGAACTGTCTTAAAGCCTCTACATAACTGATGCGTTGATTTTCATAAAACCCCATAGAATCAACTCATAGATTTTCATGAATTAGAGAGGGATTGGGCATGGGTGTCAACAAAATCACCCATTCATAAACCTACATACCTGATAGGATCTAATTTAACCATTCCCTTGGTTGCCCAATGAAGAATTGAAGAAAACTTGAAGGAGAATGAGCTTTATCACCTCTCTAGACCTCTAACTTTGCATGTATGAATAAGAATGGCCTAAAATAAACTTACCCCTCTTAAAACTCATCATTCATAGCTTAAAATGATGTAGTTTAGGCCTTAGGATCATAGGAATTACGAAAAAGCCCTTAGTAAATTCGTAGAAAATAACTGAGTGCCAGTCCCCACGAGGGGCTGGATGAATCGTTACTCAAGACCACGACTCGTGGCATCAGTCATCGAGTGCACTGTCCAAAATTCGTCTGGGAATCACCACGGGGAACCCTACGAGTCATTACTGGTTAACACAACTCCTAGTCACCACTCGTCATCCTCACTGCCCAAAATCTCAAATCATCAGCAACCGGTTGACCACGACTCATCCCACGAATCTTAGTGTCTGACCACAACTCATGGTGACGAATTGTAGGGTACATTGGCAAGTTTTTATTCTCCTTCCCATAGCCCTTGACCACGATTGACTCAAAGAGTCATGGTGACTGACCATGACTCTTGGTCAGGTCCATGGGGACTTTCAAAACCAAAATTTCAACTCAAGTCCTGTACCTCACCACTAGTCTCGTCACGACTTGTGGTCTACCCATGGGTCACAAAACAACTCATTTTATGACCTTGTTCCAGATTTTTAGTTTTCTCAGTTTCAACTCACGGATCTGATCTTTGGGCTTTCGAGGTATTACAATATCTCCCCCTTGGGAACATTCATCCTCGAATGTTGAAAATCATACAGAAATGTAGAGAAATAAAATCATCGTACTCAATTACTGATCATAGAAGCTGAAAACTAATGGAATGACTAACTCTGATTTAAACTACATGGCTGAACTGAACTCATGAATCATATACATGAATGAGACTGGGGTACATGAACTGAACACGAAACTATATTGAGTTTTTAGGGCAACAACTGATACCTGAGGCTGGAACTAAGCCGATAGAGGATAGATGTGGGTGTCTAGCCATCATGTCTACTTCAGCTTCGCATGTAGCTCCCTCAACATGTTGATTCCTCCATGAAACTTTAACTAAAGCTACTTCCTTGTTTCTTAGCCTTCGAACCTGACAATCTAGTATTTCCACCAGAACCTCCTCATAACTAAGGCTATCTTTCACACCGACACTATCCACCGGGACAACTAGAGTTGGATCACCCAAACACTTCATCAAGAGAGACACATGAAAAACAAGATGCACAAAAGCTAATTCTGAGGGCAACTCCAATTCATATGCCACCTTTCCAACCCGATTCACAATCCGGTAGGGACCAATATAATGAGGACTGAGTTTCCCTTTCTTTCCAAACCTCATTACTTCCTTCATGGGAGACACCTTCAAAAACACCCAATCATCCACTTCGAACTCAAGTTCTCTTCTTCTCACATTGGCATAGGACTTTTGGCGACTTTGAGCTATTATCAACCTGTCCCGCATGAGTTGAACCTTCTCCATGGCCTCATGGACTGAATCTGGTTCTACCATCGCAGCTTCACCGACTTTAAACCATCCAATAGGCAATCTACATCTCTAGCCATAGAGAGCCTCAAACAGAACCATCTGAATGCTGGAATCGTAGCTATTATTGTATGCAAACTCGATAAGAAGCAAATGATCATCCTAACTACCCTTGAAGTCAATAACACATGCTCTCAACATATCTTTGAGAGTATGAATTGTCCGCTCCGCTTGACCATCTGTTTGTGGGTGAAATGTTGTGCTGAGCTTAACTTGAGTACCAAGCACTTTTTGAAATGACCAAACTGAGAGGTAAATTGGGTACCTTTGTCTGATATAATGGACATAGGCACTCCATGCAACCAAACCAACTCTCAGATGTATAGTTTGACATAATCCTTTGCCGAATCCGTGGTTTTGACTAGTAGAAAATGAGCGGCTTTGGTCAACCTATTTACAACAACCCAAATGGAGTCATATTGCTGACGAGTGCGAGGAAAACCTGTGATGAAGTCCATATTGATTTCTTCCTACTTCCAAAACTTCCAAGTGGGAATATTGATATCAAAAAGCACACCTCCTGGTCTCTGACGCTCAACCTTCACTTGCTGACAGTTTGGACACTTAGTTACAAATTCTGTGATGTCTTTCTTCATGCCATTCCACCAATAGACTTCCCATGAGTCACGGTACATCTTGGTGGCAACTGAATGGATTGAATACCTCAAACCGTGAGCCTCATGCAACATCTAATTTCTCAAATCATCAACGTTTGGGACACACAAGTGACCTTAATATCAAAGCACACTATCTCCCCTTTTGGAGAAGACCTCCACCATCTGATTCTGAAGGGCTTCCATTAACTTTACCAAGATGGGATCCTCGTTTTGTCTAGCTTTTACATCAGTCACCAAGGATGATTCTGATGCATTCTAAACAATTACCCCGCCATCGATCGAGTCAACAAAATGAACTCCCAACCTTCCAAGTCGATGCACGTCCTTCACCAGCTCCTTCTTTCCCTCATCTACATAGGACACACTTTCCATGGAGAGTCTACTAAGTGTGTCTGCTACTACATTAGCCTTTCCCAGGTGGTAAAGGTCACTCATGTCATAATTCTTAAGTGCTCCAACCACCTCCTTTGCTGAAGATTGAGATCCTTCTGGGTAAACACATACTGTAAACTCTTATGGTCCATAAACACATCCATGTAGACCTTGTACAAGTAGTGTCTCAATATTTTCAAGGCAAATACCACCGCCGCCAATTCGAGATCATGAGTCAAGTAGTTCTTTTCATGCACTTTCAGTTGTCTAGAAGTGTAAGCTAGAACTTTTCTATACTTCTTCAATACACACCCAAGTACGATCCTTGAAGCATCATAATACACCACGAACCCATCGGTACCATCATGTAGGGTTAAAACCGATGTTGAGGTAAGTCGAGTCTTCAATTCCTGAAAGCTTCTCTTATAAGCCTCCGAACATTAGAACTTCACTTTATTTTGGGTCAATTTAGTCAATGGTGCTATAATGGATGAAAAGCCCTCAACAAATCTCCAATAGTACTCGGCTAAACCCAAGAAACTCTTGATATTTGAAGGATTCACAGGTCTAGGCCAATTCTTCACCGCTTCTATTTTATGAGAGTCCACCTTTATGCCCTCACTTGATACCACATGGCCCAATAACGCCACTGAGTTCAACCAAACTCGCACTTGCTAAATTTAGCATATAGTTGGCAATCCTTGAGAATCTGTAGCACCACCCTCAAATGAGCGGCATGCTCCTCCTCACTCTGAGAGTATATAAGGATGACATAAATAAACACAATCACGAACATACCCAAGTATGGCTTGAACACCATATTCATCAAGTCTATAAAAGTTGTAGGAGCATTCATTAGTCCAAAAGACATAACTACAAACTCATAGTAACCATACCGAGTTCTGGAGGCTGTTTTTGAAATGTCACTCTCCCGAACCCTGAGATGATGGTACCCCGATCTGAGGTCTATCTTTGAAAAGCACTTGGCACCTTGACGCTGGCCATCTTTCATGCAGACAAAGAGAACTGGTGCACCCCATGGGGATTTGCTCGGTCTAATGAAACCCTTATCTAAAAGGTCCTTCAACTGCTCCTTCAACTCCTTTAACTCGGCTGGAGCCATTGTGTAACGATGAATAGATATAAGTTGCGTGTCAGAGAGAAGGTTAATACCGAAATCAATTTTCCTCTCAGGAGGAATACCCGGTAGATCATATGGGAAGAGTTCTGGATACTCGCATACTACTAGGACTGACTGGATAGTTGGGGTCTTGGATGTAGCATCCTTAACCCTAACTAGATGGTACACAAAACCTTTGGAAATCATCTTTCTATCCTTAAGGGACAAAATGAAATGACCTATAGGCACAACTGAACCACCCTTCCACTACAATACTGGCTCACCCTTAAATCGGAACTCTATCGCATGGGTTTTACAATCAACTGAGGCATAACATGCAAATAGCCAATCCATGTCGAGGATAACATCAAAATTGGTCATGGCTAACTCTACTAAATTTGCTGAGGTGACTTTCTGAAGGAATATAACTGGGCATCCCCTATACACCCATCTAGCTACAACTGAATCAACCACTGGAGTAGAGACTGAGAAGGGTTCTGACAAGATTTTGGGACCGACTACGAAACTACTAGCCACATAAGGTGTCAAAAGACAAGGTAGCCCCTGGATCTAACAAAGCATATACATCAAGATGGAAAACTCATAACATACCAGTGACTACATCCGGGGAGACCTCCTGCTCCTGGCGGGATGCTAAGGCATAGAATCTGTTTTGGCGCTGACCACCACCTGTGCTAGTAGATGTACCCTGTTGATATGGGCATGCTGGTGCAGTTATGGAACAAGAACTTGGACCTCGGCCCCTATCATGGCCCTATCTATATGCTGGGTAATCTCTGAGCATATGTCCAGACTTCCCACACCCGAAGCAAGCACCTGTACCCGCCAAACACTGACCGGTATGCCTCCGATCACACCAGTCAAAAATTGGAATACTAGAATCCGCGGGCCTGCTGCTTTGACCCCTACAGCCTGATGCCTACCCTTTCTGGTCGTGCCTAGGTCTGGATGGAACACTCATTGCTGAAGATGTTGGGGCTGAAGATCTCTGGTGGGTCTGTTGTCGGTGCTCACCACCTGGCCTCAGCGGAGAGAATCTATAGTTGTCTGTCCTGGCCCTTTTAGCCTCTCTCTCCCTCATATACGCCACTTCTATCTACTGGGCGTATAAGACTATCTGAGGGAAATCCATATCCTGATGGAGCATAGTGGTCCTGCAATCCTTGTCTAAATAGTCCGCCACCCCATGAACAAACCTGCTCACTCGCGCCCTCTGATTAATCACTAACTCTGGGGCGTACTTTGACAAATGAGTGAACTCAAGGGCATACTCATGCACCATCATCTTCCTCTGCTTAAGATTAACAAACTCTGTTGCCTTCAACTCCCTCATCTCATGAGGGAAAAATCGATCTAGAAAAGCAATGTGAAACTCCTCCCAACTGATAGGTCCTGCTCCAATTGCCCACTATATTTGCACTATCTAAACAAAAAGTGTGCGACCCCCTTCAACTGATATGAGGCCAACACAACACACTCAACTCCATTCACCCCCATGACCTAGGTGATCTTTACAATCTAGTTGATAAACTCATGTGGGTCCTCGTCCACTTTCGACCCAAGAAACTCTAGTGGGTTCATCCTAAAGAAATCTCTTACTCGAGCTGTTGTTGCATTCCCATTCTGTGGGATATGCATCATAGCCTGTTGGTTGACCTGGGCGGTCAAGTCCTGCGCTAGCATCTGAATGGCTGCCGGAAATTCAACATGGGCAATCGGCTCCGGTGCATGGTGCTCCTGGAGTAGTGGGGCTTGTTGGTGCCCATCCCCATTACCATCCTCGTGGCCGTTTCCATTTCCATTTGTTCTATCGTTGACTTGTGGGGAGCCATGATTCTTCAACCACGAATAGTATGAGTTAGGAGGATAGAGAGACATTTCATCGCATGACATAGATCATAAAAGAAGAGAACATTTCCTAAATGTTTCATAGCCCCTTCGTCATAAGTGTGGCATGCTTCACACCCATGAAAAAGACTTTACTTAACGCGGTTTACAACACCCTAGGACACTTCAAAACCTAATGCTCTGATACAAAGTTTGTCATGACCCGAACATAGGCCCGGATTGAGACACGGGACAAGGAACCCTGAAGGACTCCAAGTCAACTCGTGGCATGTACATACATCTAACTTCATCAAATAAAGCAGAAGACTTAGCACAATAAACATGGCGGAAGTTTGAGCATAACATAATCTTAATCAAAATTTTCATAATATATAACAAGCTGATTACTACGAACTATCTAAAAGCCTCTACATAACTGATGGGTTGATTGGACAACACCCCCAACTAACCCGATAAGTCTGAAAACTAAAAGAACATCAAGATCCGAAAGAAAATGGTCCATAGGAGATGAGTACTCACCACTAAGCTGGATGCTAACTTTGGAACTGGCTAATGACGGGGCTGAATCTAAAGATAGGGATCTGTATCATAAAATGATACAGTATAGAGTATACGGTCAGTACGTGGAATGTACCGAGTATGCAAGGTAAGTAAGACTTCTTAAATAAGTATAATCATTTAAAACATGCATAATGTAAAACATGATCAAAACAAGAATCGGAGAGTACGACTTCCATGCTATTTCCTAAAATCATGATCTAAACATAAGATAACATCATAACTGCATTGATTGACCCAAAGCTAAAACCTTATGATCAAAAGTAAATCTAAATATTGGGTCAAACCTTCTTTATAAAATATGTATATATATCATAAGTGATAAACATGAATAACTGAAATTAGGAGGAACAATGGGAGACTCATCATATAACCGACGTACCACGATAGAGCTTACGTGGTCCCAACTATCACACTCAAGTGGGTAGAGCAGTCCAAAGCTTTGTCAGGGCTAAAGACAATACCATGATATCAATATCAAGCTGAAGGACCCTTGGGGCAGGGGATAGCTCACATAGGAGGTCCGATAATCTGATTATACATATATTGGCGCGTAGTTCTGAGGCGTAAGGTTGACTGACCCTTAGCCTACTCAGTACTAGACACAACTCCCAAAAACATGCATATGCTCTACATCATTTTACAATGAAACTAACCATCATATATTGATGAAGTTGAGTAATCATGAATACATATAAATCTTAATCACACATGAGGATCCTTGGCTCAAACCATACCACAAGCTGAGTAAAATTGGGAGTCTAGCTCCAAAACCATGTGGTAAGCTAATTTATAAAGGCGAGGAAGCAGTGGTTAAACCCCTGATCAAAAAGAGTGGGAGATTGATGGGATTGGAAGGGGAGGGACGAATCGGAGCGACAAAGGGCTGAATCTCAGTGGATCGTGGCAGCAAGGCCACTCTGCCACTTACAATACCCCGTCGCATATTTAAGTCGTCTGCAAAGGATTCTACCAGCCGCTCGATGGAAATTGTACTTTAAGGCGGTCACCGCGACTCTTCTGCCGTGATGACTTAATTCATACTTAAACATATGGGCTTGCCCAATACTTTAACATTCTTTAAAGTAACTTGATTCACTTTTAAAACATGAACTTAACATGGGTAGATTGAAAACATGCTTTTCTCATTAAAAATCCCTCATACATGAACATACTTAATAAATCTCATCTTCTCATAAGGTTTCATGAATGGGCATCATAATTTGGAAAACTAGTAAACATGAGTAGTAATTGAAAACATGATAAAACTTGTCCATGAATCATAATTAATCAATTAAAACATACTTATATCATACCCATGACACTTAATTCACGCATGGGGTTAAAACCCCATAGAATCAACTCATAGATTTTCATGAATTAGAGAGGGATTGGGCATGGGCGCGAACAAAATCATCCATTCATAACCCTACATACCTGATAAGATCTAATTTAACCTCTCCCTTGATTGCCCAATGAAGAATTGAAGAAAACTTGAAGGAGAATGAGTTTGATCACCTCTCTAGACCTCTAACTAAGAATGGCCGAAACTAAACTTACCCCTCTTTAAACTCATCATTCAGAGTTTAAAACGATGTAGTTTAGGCCTTAGGATCATAGAAATTACGGAAAAGCCCTTACTAAATTCACAGAAAATAACTGACTGCCAGTCCCCACGAGGGACTAGATGAACCATTACCTAAGATCATGACTCGTGGCATCAGTCATCAAGTGCACTATCCAAAATTAATCTGGGAATCACCTCGAGGAACCCTATGAGTCATTACTGGTAACCACGACTGTGGTTACCACTCGTCATCCTTACTGCCCAAATTCTCAAATCATCAGCAACCGGCTAACCATGACTAATCCCACAAATCCTGGTGTCTGACCATGACTCATGGTGACCAACCACAGGTTAAGCTTTCAAGTTTTTCTTCTCCTTCCCATAGCCCTTGACCACGATTGACTCAACGAGTCGTGGTGACTGACCACGACCCGTGGTCAGGTCTGTGGGACTTCTAAAATCCAAAATTTTAACTCAAGTCCTATATCTCACCACGAGTCTCTTCACAACTCATGGTCTATCCCACGGGTCATAGAATGACTCATTCTATGACCTGGTGCTAGATTTCCAGTTTTATCCATTTCAACTCCCGGGTCTGATCTTTGGACTTTCAAGGTATTACAACTTTAGCCCATATAAAGCTTCAAAAGGGGCCATCTTAATGCTAGTGCGGTAGCTATTGTTGTACATAAACTCAATAAGGGATAAATGATTATCCCAACTCCCGCTGAGGTCCAGTACACAAAGCCTAAATATATCTTTGAGCATTTTTATAATGCATTCAATCTAATCACCTATCTATGGATGAAATATTGTACTAAGATTCACCTAACTCTTTAAAACTCGCCGTAAAGACTTCCAAAAGTTTTTTGTATATTGAGCACCTCTGTCTAAGATAAAAGAAATTAGAGCACTATGAAGTCATACTATCTCTTTTATATACAACTTAGCATAATCTTGAGTAATATACGAGATTCTGACTGGAAGTAAAATGAGAGGAATTTGTGAGCATTTCAACAATTTCCCATATAGGATCCATTTTTTGATAAGTGCAAGGCAAACCTATAATAAATTCTATATTAATTACTTCCCATTTTCATGTTGCAATTTCTATATTTGAGCCAATCCTTTAGGCTTTTGATGCTCTATCTGTACTTGTTGGCAATTTACACATTGAGCCAGGAACTCTATAATATTTCTTTTTATGCAATTCCACCAATAGACCTCCTTGAGGTCATGATTCATCTTTGTTGCTCCTAAGTGAACTAAATATCGCAAATGATGGACTTCTGCCAATATTCTTTCTCGAAGTCTTCCCTCATCTAGTACACATGAATAATCTCAATACTTGAGAATTCTATCTTTCTTAAGTCCCAAAATAGGCTTCTTCTATTATGGGATTCCTTCTTTCAATTGTACTAACTCTAGATCATCATACAATCGTTCTTTTACTTTTGATATAAGTGAAGATTTTGTCGTGTTCTAGGCAATGACTTCTCCATCAATTTAATAAAGTAGTCGAACCCACAACTTGGATAACTGATGCAATTACTTAGTCATTTCTATCTCTCTCGCTTCTACCTGCTTCAAACTATCCATAGACTTGCGAGTAAGAGCTTATGCCACTATGTTAGCTTTGTCAGAATGATATAGGATATCAATGTCATAATCTTTCAACAACTCAAGCCTTCTTTGCCTCAAATTCAATTCTCATTACTTAAATATGTATTGAATACTTTTCTGGTCCGTGAACATATCAACAAACTCCATACAAGTAATGACGCCATATCTTTAGAGTGAATACAACAATTTCTAATTCAAGATCATGGGTCAGATACTTCTGCTTGGGTTTCCTCAACCTAGAATATATTTTATACTTCACCTTATCATTTTGTATCAGGACACAACCTAAATCAATTCTTGAAGCATCACAATATACAATATAACCCTCCATTCCTTCTGAAGAGTCAAAACAGTATTGACAAAACTCTATCCTTGAATTCCTGAAAACTCTACTTACACACCTTTGACCACTAGAACTTGAGTGCCTTGTGTATTAACTTTGTCAATGGTGTCGAGATAGAAAGAAGAATCCTACAAATTCCTGATAGTGTTAAGCCCAAGAAACTATCAAATTTTCAAGGATTTAGCACCCTCGACCAATTCCTTACAGCTTTAATGTTTCTAAACATCGACCTTAATACTTTCATCTGAAACTATATGTCTAGTGAGTGTCACTGAATTCCACCAAAACTCGTATTAGGAAAACTTTGCATATAAATGATCCTCGACTATCTATAACACTGCTCCCAATGTTTTGCATGCTCTACTTCAGAACATGAGCATATTATAATGTTGTATATGAATACAAGTACTAATGTATCCAAGAGTGCATTGAAGGCTCAATTCATTCATTCTATGAAGGCTGCTTATACATTATTAAGTCAAAATGGCATTACTAGAAACTCAAAATAATCATATCTTGTCCTAAAATCTATCTATGGAATGTCTTTTATACTTAGCTTTTACTTGATGATATCCCAACCTTAAATAAATTTTCGAGAAATATTTAACAACCTCTAACTGATCAAAGATATCATCAATTTTTGGAAGTGGATACTTGTCCTCAATTGTAACCTTATTCAGCTGTCAGTAGTCGGTACATTCTCAATGTACCATCCTTCTTATGGACAAATAGTACTAGCACGCTCCACAATGAAATACTAGGCTTAATGAAGCCTTTCTCCAAACAATCTTTCAATGCGCCCTTTTTATTCCTTTCACGTAACAAGGTTCATCCTATAAAAAATAATAATTATCAGTTAAATTTCAGAAAGCACATCAATATCAAAGTTAATCTCTCCCTCTAGAGAAAGTCCTGGAAGATCATCTGGGAATACATGTGGAAGTACATTAACTATAGGAATAGACTAAAGAATCAATGGTTCTTCGTTCGTACTTTGGGCCCAAACTACATGGTAATTATAACCCTTGGAAATTGCTTTGGTATCTTAAAATAGAAAAAACCTGCAATTGGGCGTTGTAGAGTTGCCCTTCCATTCCAGAGTTAGATCATCCATAAAAATGAAATATGATAACCTTAATTTGACAATCCACGTTGGCATAAGATGAATATATCCAATACATACTTATAATACATCACAAATCAATCATGTTTAGCTCAATCAAATTAAACAAGGTGTGACGACTACATATCATTACCGCACAATTCGGCAAAACTCATTTGGCTATAATTGGCTCCAAGTGGCATAGATATGGAAAATAATTTAGGTAATCAGTGTGCGACTAAATCGTCCAATGGCACATAGTCAAATGTTCGAAAATTCATTTCTAATCAATAATACAATTAAGAAGTTCGATACTTTGATTTTGTTCCAAACTTTCTAGCAATGAATGGAGTAACATATGAAAGAGTAGAGCCAAGATCTATTAATATGTAAACATCATGATTGAAGAAAAAAATGTACTTGTAGCAATGTTAGGTGACAACTGTAAGTCCTAGAGACCAGCTAAGGCATATATATGGTTCTGACCACTGACGGAACTGGATGCTTCTCCTCCCTTCTAACTGCTTCGACCTATTGGAATTTGTGGTCCAGTACCTAGAGGAAGAATACTAAAAAAAACATGTTAGTGGCCCTATTAGTTGTGACATACTACCTATAACTCTGCTCCGAAAGTGACACATAATATGACTAAAAATTCCACATCGATAACATACATTCGTTCCTCGACTACATGGTCCTGGATGTACCCTTCTGTACAGAGCATGGTGTGACCTCATCTATCTCGAATGCTTTTGACAATGAGAACTTTATACTCTTGAACTCTATACTAGCCTAAACTAAGCATAACAGTCGTACATGGGCTATTGTAGTTAGGGTGGAGCGCTACTGGCAGAATAAACTGGCATTTTGCACCAAGTTACAGGCACGAGTCATCGAGTGACTCGTGGGGAGGAGATTGGACTTGGTTGAGTTTTGGAATTTGAGGCTGACCACGGGTGGGACCATGAGTCGTGGTCACCACCACAAGTCGTTAAGAGGATTGTGGTCAGTGATTGGTGTAAAAGATGAATATTTTTAGAAGTGCACCTAACGACCAGTCACCATAAGTCGTCGGGCACACCACGAGTTGTGGTGTCCCTCGTGGTGACCAGTGTTGACAATTTCCAGTACAGGCGACGAGAAGCAGCCACGAATCATGTGAGGGGCACGAGTCGTCCAGTCCCTCATTAGGACTGGCAGTGAGTACTTTCGTAATTTCTTAGTTCCTAAGGCCTAAACTACGTCATTTTAAGCTCAAAATAGTGTGTTTTAAAAGGGGTAAGTTCATTCTAAGCCTATTTACTTCCATGCATGCAAGTATAGAAGCTTCTAACGGTGATCAAGCCTAGATTCCTCAAGTTCTCCCCCAATTTTCCATTGGACAATCAAGAAAGTTGTAAAATCAAATTTCTATAGGTATGTAAGGCTATGAATTGGTATATCCATCCACACCCATGTCCAACCCCTCTTCAATTCATGAAATTCTAGTTGATGAATCTATGGGGTTTTAACCCAACATGTGAATTTCCTATGTATCAATCATGGGTATGATCTAAGAATGTTTCTAATGTTGAATTATGATTAATGGAAATATTTTACAATGTTTAAATTATAAATTATGTTTTCAAGTTTTACAAATTTTGATGCCCATCCATTGAAAGTTCAAGAAAGTTGAGATCTATGATATATGTATTCAAGCATGATCAGATGTTTATGAAGAAAGTATGATTTCGAATTACCCATGTCCATGTTCATGTTTTCGAATGATCAAGTCTATGTCAAACATGTTTAAGTATTGGGAAAGCCCATATGATCAAATATACTCCATGATTTATCTAAACTTCATGTATTAGCTTACCACATGGATTTTTGGAGTCTAGACTCTGATTATTTTAAGTTTCTGGTATGGTTTGAGCCCTAGGCTCCTCATGTTAAAATTTCATATTTACGCATGTATGTTATGAGTCAACTTCATCACTAGATGATGTTTCAACTTTGTTGAAAAATGATGGAGAGCATATGCATGTCTTTGGGAGTAGTGTCTAGCACAGAGTAGGCTAAGGATTAGTCAACCCTATGCCTCAGAACTACGTGTCAACGTAGGTATGTTCAGATTGTTTGGGAACCCCCTTGTGAGCTTCCCCTGCCCCCAAGGGGCCTTCAGCTTGATATCAATATCACGGTAGTGTCCTTAGCCTTGGAAAGGCTTTGGACGGCTCTGCCCACTTAAGTGTGATAGTCGGGACCACGTAAGTTCTATCGTGGTAGTGTCGGTCATCATTCATGATATTATGTTTTCAGCAGGTTTGACCCAATGTTCAGTTTTACTTATGTTTATCAATTTTCAGCTTTGGGTCATTCGATTCAGTTATGATATTCAATTATGTTCAGATCATGATTTCAGAAAATAGCATGCAAGACTTACTCTCACAATCTAATCTTTATTATGTTTTCATGATATGCATGATTTATGATTTTTATTACTTAGCGGTTTTACTTACCTTACATACTCAGTACATTCCACGTATTGACTGCATACTCTATGTTTTATTGTTTCATGATACAAGCTTGAATATTCAGGCTCAGTCCCGTCGTTAGTCAAATCCGCAGTGTTAGCACTTTCCAGCCAAAGTTGGTGAATCCTCATCTTTCGAGGGCCCTTCCTTTCAGTTGTACTTAGTACTTTCATTTTCAGACTATAATGAGTTATTTGGGGTCTTGTCCCATCAACTCATCAGTAGTAGAGTCTTTTCAGACATAGCATGTATTCAGGTTCAGTCGTGTGTATGTATTCAGATGTTATGATATTTTCAGGCTTTCGCTTTATTATATATGTTATACTTTTGTTTGATTATGTTGGAATTAGTTTTCATGTTCATGACATTCATGCTAGGGGTGGACTTGGAGCCTCTTGGGGTTTTTTGTCCCGTGTCTCGATCCAGGCCTATGTTCGGGTCATGACAAACTTAGTATCAGAGTATTAGATTTTGAAGTGTACTAGGGTGTCTGAAAGCCACATTAAGTAGAGTCTTTTTCATGGGTGTGAAGCACACCACACTTATGACGAAGCGGCTACGAGAAGTTTTAGGAAATGTTCCCTTCTTTCATTATCTAAGTAGTGCAATAAAATGTCTCTCTATCCTTCTAACTCGTGCAATACGCATTTACAGAATTATGCCTCCTTGCTGATTTAATGGAAGAAGAAATGAGAATGGTAATGGAGATAGGCACCAGTAGGCCCCACCAGCCCATGAGGAGCATGTACCCGAGTAGGTTTCCCACGCAGAGTTCAGGGCAGCCATATAGATGCTAGCTCAAGCCTTGACCGCACAGGTCAATCAGCACGTGGTAGCGCATGTCTCTCAGAATTGGAATACGGCGGCGGCAAGAGTTAGAGATTTTCTAAGGATGAACCCTCAAGAGTTTCTTGGGTCAAAGGTGGACGAGGATCCACATGAGTTTATTGATGAGGTCTTGAAGATCACCCACATCATGGGAGTGACTGGAGAGGCATGTGTCGATCTAACCTCATATCAGTTTAAAGGTATTGCGCACATTTCGTTCAAGCAATGGAAGGATAGTAGGGTAGTTGGAGCAGGCCCTATTGATTGGGATGAGTTTCATGCCGCATTTCTAGATCGGTTCTTTCCTCGTGAGATGAGGGAGATTAAGGCAGCCGGGTTTGTGAACCTGAAGCAAGGGAAGATGAAAGTTCATGAGTATGCCTGGAGTTCACTCGCCTGTCCAAGTATGCACCTGAGATGGTGTCAGATCAAAGAGCCTAAATGAGTCGGTTCGTGCATGGAATAGCTGACTACTTGGTCAAGGATTGCCGGAGTGCAATGCTTCATCAGGATATTGACTTTCCTCGGATAGTTCTATATGCCTAGCAGATAGAGGTGGTACAAGTGAGTGAGTGGGAGAGAGATGCCAAGAGGGCCAGGACTGACAGCTTTGGATTCTCCCAGTAGAGGCCCGGTGGGCACCGTCAGCAGTCCCACTAGAGATATTCAGCCCCAGCATCATCGGCTATCATTATGCCATCTAGATCCAGGCGTGATCATAGGGGACGAGAATCAGGCTTTAGAGGTCAGTATAGCAAGCCCGCAGAGTCCAGCATTCCAGACTGTAGCAGACGTGGTCGGGACATGTGGGTCAGTGCTTAGCAGGTTCAGGTGCTTGTTTCGGGTGTGGGAAGCCCGGAAATATGCTTAGGGATTACCCAACAGCCAGATAGGGTCAGGATAGGGGCTGAGGCCCAGCCTCCAGTTCAGCAGCTCCACCAGCATGCCCGGCCCAGCATAGGGTTATAACGCTCAAACCATACCTCCCACTGAAGTATGAAGTGAATGTTTTCAATAAATAACCCAACTAAGAGGTTGGACTCGAACCCATAGGGAATAATAAAGAGCTAGACTAAAGCCAGTAAGTGAACTTGTTGGTTAGTTACTCCAAATTGGGGGTTTTAAAGAAACCAATAATTAAAACAACTGTTAAAATTTTGGTTGAAATCAAGAATGAAGGATAACTAGGGTTTGTGTTCCCATGGGTTCATAACTATTTCGGGTATACATACGTGATCATCAACAATGCTTACTTATAGAACTGATAACTAAAGTTCATCCAAATGACTGATTCGTCCCTATTGGATGACTATACTCAATCATCAAGTCAGATCTCATGAGCGATCACAAACTAACCGTTATCAATATGTCCCAAATTTAACTATCCTGCGAGCACAGCTCAAGTTAATACAATGATGATCAAGATCAAGGTTTTGTTGTAATTCTCTTTTCCTAACCCTACCTCTCTAGGCTCAAGCAAGTAAAGAATTCGGGCAATTCCTAACATTGTACACAATTAAAAAACATTTAAGGATGAAAAGAATACAATGCAAGTGTTTTGCATTGGTTTTGAATCACTTTTATGTAACCCTAGCTTATTAAACCATCATGGTTCCCACAACCCTAGCTATGGAGGTTTTAGCCTCTCATAGTTGCAAGATTGTAATTTGCATTCATAATTAAATACATAAATCAATACTTACAATCGTAGATGAGAGAAACTTCTTGAAATAAATCAGAAAAATCCTCAAGAACGAAGTATGAAGATCAAGAAGAAATCAAGAAAAGGTTGATCACAACTCAATTCTACATTTTTCCTTTTTTCACGCCTCTCCATTACAAAGTAATGATTTTTGATCGTCTCCCTAATGTTCTATAATGAAAATAAAATATAAAACGTATTTATACAAATATAAAAATCCTTTTCCTAGGCTAACAAGGGAATTTTCATAACTGGTGTCGCATGTGCCATAGTCAATCCTACGACCCGTAACAGGTTTATACAGGTCATACATGCTTCCCGTATGTTCTTGACCGGCTGAAATTTAACTAAGTGTTGGACCTTGGTACGACTCGTACATTCTTCCCATGATTCATACTATACTTCCGTGGTCTGACTCTGAGAATTCTCAAGATTTTTTAAGATTGTCACGAGTGTGATGGTATAACTCGTACCTTACCTCCATGACTCGTACTGTCTAACTGTAAAAAGAGTCAACCTCTTATGAAATTCTTTTGAAATTTATCACGACTCAACACTACGATTCGTCCCATTGTTGTACGACTTGTACAGAGAGTCGTACGATGCACTCTTCTCAATTCAGCTTTCTAAAACTCTTCACAACCTTCAGTATGATTCATAGCATCATCCTACAGATCGTATTGAGACTGCAACTTAGCCTATTTCCTATATTCTTGGGTTATCTTTTGCAGATTCTTACTCCAGCACCTATTTATCTTGTAACCAAAGAAAAAGTTCCTTATATCCATATGAACACACCTCAGTCCATGTTATTTTCTCAATTTTGAGCGTTGAAAGTGTTGTAAACTCACAACACATCAAGGGGCATCTACTAGTGCGGGAGGCGAACTGCGCCACAACAGATTATATGCCCTAGCATCCCGTCAGGAGCAAGAGCTCTCCCCAGATGTAGTCACTAGTATGTTACGAGTATTCAACCTTGATGTATATGCATTTTGTGATGCCCTATTATTTTGTAGTTTCGAAGTCAGTCCCGAAATCCTATCAGAACCCTTCTCAGTCTCTACTCCAGTTGGTAAATCAGTTACAGCTCGATAGGTATATAGAAATTTCCCTATCATAGTCCTTTAGAAAGTCACCTCAGCAGATGTAGTAGAGTTAGCCATGACCGATTTTGATGTTATCTTGGCATTGATTGGCTACATGCATGTTATGCCTCAGTAAATAGTAGAACCCGTGCAGTAGAGTTCAAATTTTCGAGTGAGCCAGTCCTAGAGTGAAAGGGTAGTTCACTTGTGCCTGTAGGTCGCTTCATTTCCTACCTTAAGGCCAGAAAGATAATTTCTAAAGGTTGCATGTACCATCTAGTTAGGGTTAAGGATGCTACATCCGAAACCCCTATTATTCAGTCAGTTCTTGTAGTATGCAAGTTTCCAGAAGTGTTTTCAGATGATTTACCGAGAATTCCTCCCGAGTGGGAGATCAACTTTGGTATTGACCTTATTCTTGATACACAGCCTATATCTATTCCTCCTTACAGAATGGCCCCAGCCAAGTTGAAGGAGTTGAAGAAGAAATTGTATGATCTCCTAGACAAGGGTTTCATCAGACCTAGCAAATCCCCATGGGGTGCACTAGTTTTCTTTGTCCGCAAGAAGGATGGTTCTCTTTGTATGTGCATTGATTATCGGCAATTGAACAAAGTTACAATCAAGAACAGGTATCCTCTCCCCAGGATTGATGGTTTGTTTGACCAACTTCCGGGTGCTAAGTGCTTTTCAAAGATAAGACCTCAGATCCGGATACCATCAGCTCAGGGTTCGGGAGAGTGACATTCCAAAGACAGCCTTTAGGACTAGGTATAGTCACTATGAGTTTGTAGTTATGCCTTTTGGACTAACGAATGCTTCTATACTTTTATGGATTTGATGAACAGGGTGTTCAAGCCATACTTGGATATGTTTGTGATCATGTTCATAGATGACATCCTTATATACTCTTAGAGCGAGGAGGAGCATGCCGCTCATTTGATGGTGGTGCTATAGGCCTTGAAGGATCATCAATTGTATGCTAAATTCCACAAATGCGAGTTTTGATTAAACTCAATGGAATTTTTGTGTCATGTCGTGTCAAGTGAGGGTGTACAGGTGGACTCTCAAAAGATAAAACCGGATAAGAATTGGCCAAGACCAGTGAATCCTTCATATATCAGGAGTTTCTTGGGTTTAGCTGGTCATTATCAGAGATTTGTTGAGGGGTTTTCATCTATAGCAGCACCGTGACTAAATTGACCCAGAATAAAGTGAAATTTCAATGGTTGGAGGCTTGTGAGAAGAGCTTCCAAGAGTTGAAGACTCGACTCACCTCAGCACCAGTGTTGACCCTACCTGAGGTACTGATGGATTTGTGGTATATTGTGACGCTTCAAGGATTGACCTTGGTTGTGTGCTAATGCAACACGGTAAGGTTATAGCCTATGATTCCAGGCAGCTGAAAGTCCATGAAAAGAATTATCTGACTCACGAACTCGAGTTGGCGGCGGTGGTATTTTCCTTAAAGATTTGGAGACACTACTTGTACGGGATCCATGTAGATATGTTTACGGATCTCAAAAGCCTACAATACGTGTTTACCCAAAACATCTTAATCTACACTAGAGAAGGTGGTTGGAGCTGTTGAAGGATTATGATATGAGTGTCCTCTATCATTCGGGCAAGGCTAATGTGGTGGCAGATACTCTTAGCAGGCTTTCTATGGAGAGTGTGACCCATGTAGATAAGGAAAGGAAAGAATTAGTGAAGGATGTGCATCAGCTTGTACGACTAGGAGTTCATCTTCTGACCCGATAGATGGTGGTGTTATAGTTCAGAATGGGTCAAAATTATCCTTAGTGATTGAAGTTAAAGCTAGGCAAGACGAGGATCCTATTTTTGTAAAGTGGAAGGAAGCCATTTAGAATCAGAAGATAAAAGTCTTCTCCAAAGGGGGAGATGGTGTGCTTCAATGTCAGGGTCACTTGTGTGTTCCGGGTGTTGATGATTTGAGAGATCAGATGTTGCACGAGGCTCATAGCTCCAGGTACTCTATACATCCAGGTACCACCAAGATGTATCGTGATCTACGGGAAGTCTATTGGTGGAATGGAATGAAGAAGGACATAGCAGAGTTTGTGGCTAAGCGTCTGAATAGTCAACAGGTGAAGGTTGAGCATCAAAGACCTGGAGGTGTACTTCAATACATTAATATCCCTACTTGGAAGTGGTAAGATATCAATATGGACTTCATTACAGGGTTTCCTCGCACTCATCGATAGTATGACTCTATTTGGGTGGTGGTAGACAGGTTGACTAAGGAAGCTCATTTCCTATCGGTCAAAACTACCGATTCAGTGGCGGATTATGCTACATTGTACATTCGGGAATTAGTTCGGTTGCATGGATGCCCTTGTCCATCATATCAGATAGATGTACTCAGTTGTACATTCGGGAGTTAGTTTAGTTGAGAGCGTATGTGATTGATTTCAAGGGTAGTTGGGGTGATCATCTACCACTCATCAAGTTTGCATATAGCAATAGTTACCATTCCATCATTCAGATGGCTCCATCTGAGGCTTTCTATGGGAGGAGATGTAGATCACCTATTGGTTGGTTTAAGTTGGTGAAGCTGTGATGATAGGACCAGATTCGGTCCATGAGGCTATGGAGAAAGTTCAGCTTATAAGGAACAGGTCGAAAATAGCTCAGAGCCGCCAAAAGTCTTATGCGGATGTGAGGAGGTGGGAGGTTGAGTTTGAAGTCGATGATTGGGTGTTTCTGAAGGTATCTCCCATAAAGGGAGTGATGAGGTTCGAAAAGAAAGGGAAACTCAGTCCCCAGTATGTTGGTCTGTACCAGATTGTGAAATAGGTTGGCAAGGTAGCATATGAGCTGGAGTTTCCCTTATAATTAGCTTCAGTTCATCTAGTTTTCCATGTATCGCTCTTAAAGAAGTGTTTGGGTGATCCGGCTTTGGTTATTCCGATGGAGAGTGTAGGTGTGAAGGATAGCCTTAGCTATGAGGAGGTTCTGGTAGAAATACTTGACCGTCAGGTTCGAAAGCTAAGAAACAACAAAGTAGCCTTAGTCAAGGTTTTGTGGAGGAACCAGCATGTTGAGGGAGCTATTAGGGAAGCCAAAGAAGATATGGTGGCTAAATACTCGCATCTATTCCCTTCTGGCTCAGTTTCAGCTTGCGGTATCAGTTTCCTCCCTAGTACTCTATTCAGTTTCATGGCCAGATCATGTGCCCAGTTTCTTTCAGGGCAATGTATGTATATATGATTCAGGAATTCAGTTCAGTCATGTAGTTCAGTTCGGAGTCAGTCACTCCGTCAGTTTTCAGCTTATATGTTTACTATTTGAGTATGATGATTGCATTTCTCAGCTTTTCAGTATGATTTCCTATATTCAAGGATGAACATTCACAAGGGCGAGATATTGTAATACCCTAAAAACCCTAAGATCAACCCGGAAGTTGAAACGGAGAAAACAGTTTTTGCACCAGGTCACAGGACGAGTCATCCAGTGACCTATTGGATGCACCATGAGTCATTGAGTGACTCGTGGGGAGGAGATTGGACTTTGTTGAGTTTTGGGATTTGAGGCTGACCACGGGTGGGACCACGAGTCATGGTCACTACCACAAGTCGTCAAGAGGGTCTTGCCTCAGTGATTGGTGTGAAGGATGAATGTTTTTTGCAGTGCACCTAACGACCAGTCTCCACGAGTCGTGGTGTCCCTCATGGTAACCAGTGTTGACAATTTCCAGTGTAGGCAACCAGAAGCAGACCACAAATCATGGTAAGGGGCACGAGTCATCCAGTCCCTCGTTGGGACTGCAGTGAGTATTTTCCTGCGAATTTATTTAGGGCTTTTCCATAATACCTTAGTTCTTAAGGCATAAACTATATTGTTTTAAGCTCAAAATAGTGTGTTTTAAGAGGGGTAAGTTCAGTCTAAGCCTATTCACTTCCATGCATGCAAGTCTAGAAGCTCCTAAGGGTGATCAATCCTAGATTCCTCAAGTTCTCCCCTAAATTTCCATTGGGCAATCAAGAGATTTGTGAAATCAGATTTCTACAGGTATGTAAGGCTATGAATGGGTGTATCCATCCACGCTCATGCCCAACCCCTCTTCAATTCATGAAATCCTAGTTGATGAATCTATGGGGTTTTAACCCAACATGTGAATTTTCTAAGTATCAATTATGGGTATGATCTAAGCATATTTCTAATGTTGATTATGATTAATGGGCATATTTTATAATGTTTTCAATTCTAAATTATGTATTCAAGTTTTACAAATTTTGATGCCCATCCATGAAAGTTCATGAAAGTTTAGATCTATGATATATGTATTCAAGCATAATGAGATGTTTATGAAGAAAGTATGATTTTGAATTACCCATGTCTATGTTTATGTTTTTGAATGATCAAGTCTATGTGAAGCATGTTTAAGTATTGGGCAAGCCCATATGATAAAGTATATTCCATGATTTATCTAAACTTCATGTATTAGCTTACCACATGGATTTTTGGAGTCTAGACTCCCACTATTTTAAGCTTGTGGTATGGTTTGAGCCCAAGTGTCCTCATGTTATGATTTCAGATTTAAGCATGCCTATTATGAGTCAGCTTCGTCATAAGATGATGGTTCAGCTTCATTGAAAAATGATGGAGAGCATATGCATATTTTTGGGAGTAGTATCTAGCACCGAGTAGGCTAAGGGTCTATCAACCCTATGCCTCAGAAGTACGCGCCAACATAGGTATGTTTAGATTATTTGGGACCTCGTTTATAAGCTTCTGTTATACCCCGAAAGCCCAAAGATCAAACCCGGGAGTTGAAATAGAGAAAATAGGATTTTCTGCACTAGTTCACAGAATGAGTCATCCAATGACTCGTCAGGATGACCACGAGTCGTTAAGTGACTCATGGTGAGGAGTATAACTTGAGTTGGAAGTTTCTAGTTTTGAGTCCCTACGGACATGACCACGAATTGTGGTTAGCCCCATGACTCGTTGAGTCAGTCATGGTCAGGGAGGAGGTGCAGGTTGGGGGACTTGGGCAGTGCACTTAACGGGTGGGTTACCACGACTCATTAGGAGCACCACGAGTCGTGGTATGTCCCGTGGTGAGCCCGGGTATATTTTTTTGACAATGAAGACCACGAGTGGTGACCACGAGTCGTGGTCACCAGTAACAACTCGTAGTTCCCTATGATAAGCCCTAGGTGAAATGTTGGCAGTGTACACGACGGTTGGTGGCCTCGAGTCGTGGCCTTGGACGACGACTCGTCCAGTCCCTCATTGGGACTAGCAGTCAGTTTTTTTCTGCAAATTTAGTAACGGCTTATCCGTAATTCCTAAGATCCTAAGGCCTAAACTACATCATTTTAAGCTATGAATAGTGATTTTTAAGAGGGGTAAGTTCATTCTAGGCTATTCATATTCATGCATGCAAACTTAGAAGGCCTAGAGAGGTGATCAAGCTCAATTTCCTCCAAGTTCTTCTCAATTCTTCCCTGGGCAATTAGAGAAGTTGTAGAATCTGATTCTCTCAGGTCTGTAAGGTTATGAATGGGTGAATTTGTTGACACCCATGCCCAATCCCTCTCTAATTCATGAAAATCTATATGTTTATCCTATGAGGTTTGAACCAAATGCATGAATTTCCTAAGTTTCTACATAGCTATGATCTAACTATATTTCTACTTTTGAATTATGATTCATGGGTAAGTTTTACAATGTTTTCAATTATAAACCATGATTCCAAGTTTATAAATTATAATTCCTATCCATGAGAAGTTCATGAAAGTTGAGATTTATGATGCGTGTTCAAGTATGTCGAGATATTTATGATGAAAAGCATGTTTTCAAGTTACCCATGTCTATGATCATGTTTTCAAATGAATCAAGTATTTTCAAGCATGTTTAAGTATTGGGCAAGCCCATATTTTCAAGTATGATGTATGATTTCAAATTAATTAGATTACTACATGGTTTTGGAGTCAAGACTCCCAATTAGGTTCATCTTGTGGTATGGTTTGAGCTAAGGCTCCTCATGTATGATTTCAGATTTTATATGTACATGATTATTGATTTCAGATTTTATATGTACATGATTATTCAGCTTCATCACGAGAAGATGGTTAGCTTCATTGAAAAACGATGGAGAGAATATGCATGTTTTTGGGAGCAGTGTCTAGCATCGAGTAGGTTAAGGGTCAGTCAACCCCATGCCTCAGAACTACGCGCCAACGCAGGTATGATCAGATTATTTGGGACCTCCTTCTTGAGCTTTCCCCTACCCCAAGGGGCCTTCATCTTGATATCGATATCATGGTATCATCCTTATCCCTAGCAAGGCTTTGGAGGCTCTGCCAACTTGAGTGTGATTGTCAAGACCACGTAAGCTCTATCATGGTAATGTCGATTATATGACGAGTCTCCCATTGTTCCTCATGATTTCAGTTATGCATGTTTATCATTCGTGATATATATATGTTCTAAAGTAGTTTTGACCCAATGTAAAGTTTACTTCTGATTATCAAATTTCAGCTTTTGGTCATTCGATTCAGTTCTGATGTTCAGTTATGTTCAAATCATGATTTCAGAAAATTGCATGCAAGCTCTACTCTCAGATTCTTATCTTGATTTTGTTTTATATTATGCATGTTTTAAATGATTTTACTTATTTAAGCAGTTTTACTTACCTTGCATGTACATTCCACGTACTGATCGCATACTCTATGCTGTATCATTTTATGATATAGGCTCTGATCTTCAGACTCAACCTTGCGATTAGCCAATTTTTGGAGTTAGCATCCAGCTTCAGTGGTAAGTCCTCATCTCCCAAGGACCATTTGTTATCAGTTATCTTGTACTTTTAGTTTTCAAACTTGTCGGGTTAGTTGGGGATGTTGTCCAATTAACCCATCAGATATGTTAGTGGCTTTCAGACTGTATGTAGTAATCTGCTTGTCATGTGTGAAGTGAATTCCAGTTTTGATGTATGTTATGATTAGACTTCCGCTATATTTATTATGTTAAGTCTTTCGCTTTTATTGATTGAGTTAGATGTGTGATCGTGTCATGGGTCGACTTGGAGTCTCTCGGGGCTCCTTGTCCCGTGTCTCGATTCGAGTCTATGTTTGGGTTGTGACAAACTTGGTATCAGAGCAATAGGTTTTGAAGTTTCCTAGGGTTTCTGAAAGCCGCGTTAATAGTCTTTTTCATGGGTGTGAAGCGCGCCACACTTATGAAGAAGAGGCTACGAGACATTTAGGAGAAGTTCCCTTCTTTCATGATCTGTGTTGTGCAGTGAAATGTCTCTCTATCCTTCTAACTCGCGCTATTCGCGATTGCAGAATCATCCTCCCCGCAGAGTTAATGGTAGAAGAAATGGGAAAGGAAATGGCCATGAAGATGGAAATGCAGACGGGCATCAGCAGGCCATGCACCGAAACCGGTTGCCCACGCTGAATTCAGGGTAGCCATTCAGATGCTAGAGAAGTTCTTGACCGCCAAGGTCAACCAGCAGGCAGTAGAGCATGTCCCGCATAACGGGGATGCGGCAGCAGCACGAGTCAGAGATTTCCTAAGGATGAACCCACAAGAGTTTCTTGGGTCAAAGGTGGATGAGGATCCACATGAGTTTATTGACGAGATACTAAAGATCACCCAGGTCATGGGGGTGATGGGAGAGGACTATGCAAATTTGGCCTCATATCAGTTGAAGCGGGTCGCGCACATTTGGTTTAAACAGTGAAGGATAGTAGGGCAGTTGGAGCAGGCCCTATCAATTGGGATGAGTTTCATGTCACTTTCCTAGATCGGTCCTTCCCTCGTGAGATGAGGTAGCTGAAGGTGAATGAGTTTGTGAATCTAAAGAAGGGAAAGATGACAGTGCAGTAATATGGACTAGAGTTCACTCGCCTGTGAAAGTACGCCCCAGAGCTAGTGGTTGATCAAAGGGCTCGAGTGAGCAGGTTTGTTCATGGGGTTGCAAACTATCTAGACAAGGATTGTAGAACAACCATGCTCCATCAGGATATGGATTTTCCTTGAATAGTCTTGTACTCCTAGCAGATGGAGGCGGCGCATCTGAGGGAGAGAGAGGCCAAGAGGGTTGGGACAGACAGTTATAGGTTCTCTCAGCTGAGGTCAGGTGGTGGGCACCGACAGAAATCCCACTAGAGAAGTTCAACCCCATTATCTTCAGTGATAAGTGTGCCATCTAGACCTAGGCGTGACCAAAGGGGACAAGCATCAGGTTTTAGGGGTCAGAGCAGCAGGCCCACAAATTCCCGTATTCCAGCTTGCGATAGGTATGGTCGGAGGCACACGGGTCAGTTTTTGGCGGGTACATGTGCTTGCTTCGGGTGCGGGAAGCCCGGACATATGCTTAGAGATTGCCCAGTAGCTAGACAGGCCAATGATAGGGGCCGAGGCCCAGCTTCCAGTTCAGCAGCTCCACTAGCCTGCCCATCTCAGCAGGGCGCATCTACTAGCACAAGTGGCAGTCAGCGCCAGAATAAATTCTATGCCTTAGCATCCTGCTAGGAACAAGAGGTCTCCCTAGATGTAGACAATGGTATGTTACGAGTTTTTCATCTTGATGTATATGCCTTTTTAGATCCATCTGATACCACTTGATAACGACACGGACAAAGGAAGACTCTAAAAGAATTAGAAGATTAGAAAGGGGGAAGGAATTGATTCTTGAAAGGAGAAGAAACAAGAAATAGAGAATCAATTAAGAAGAAGTAGAAGAAAAAAAGGGGGGAGGGAACTCAAACAAGGAATCTTACCATTGAAGAAATCCATGTTATGGTTCAAAAGTATAACAAAAAGGGCATAACCCAAAGAGAACCTACAAAGGTCTCCACAAGCCACAAGGTTGCTACTAATATATTAAATCAAACTTAGTCACAATGAAGAGAAAGAACCCCCTTTATGTAGAATCCTAGAAGGGGCTTGCCAAAGACTCAATTAAAGAAATTGTGTTCCCCAGGGACATAGAAGGCTGCCCACAGTTAGACCAATTTAGTCAACATAGATTAAAACAAAACACTAAATGGCATTGGGAGCTTCCACCACAAAGTCCTAGAAAGTCGACATCTATAAAACAACTCTTAAATATTCTAGAAACTAATTAAAAATTACAGCAATATTTTCTCCCATTGGGGGCTGATTTGGGCCCCATTCCATCTCCTTTTGAACTTTAATTTGGGCCTCCAAATAGATGTAAGAGTTGATGAAAATATCTTCATTGGGCTTGATATCTTTTTCCATCACAAGACACTTTTTAATAGCTAATTGTATCCCATTTGAGTTTGTCTTTGAAATTTCTTATTTGATGAAACTTTCAAATCATTATCCATGTCTTTTGATGATATTGAGCTGCCATGGATGCTCTCATTCTCCCCTTCTTAAAGAAGATTCATCCTCGAATTTTGACATTGACTATATCTGCACCTTCATTAGATTTGAGCTTCTTTGGTTGCTATCATTCTCCCTCACTTAAAGAAGATTTGACCTCAAAGCTGGACCAATACCTCCAACCAACATGATAAGCAAAATTAGCAGGAGGTAAACAAAGAAAGTAGAGAAAGCATTTGGCAAAAGTAACACCAGATAGTGACCATGCAACCACTTAACCCATTTAGTTCTTTTATGTACAAACACCCCTTTTTAACATCCAAAGCACTACACCATTTAACAAAATAATGTAATTACCCACACAAGCAGTTAAAACACAATTCATAAGCTCTTTAAAAAATAGAGGGTCATTAGCTAGACCAAAAGCATATGAATACCAAACAAACATACCATATTTTCTCTTTTTAAACAACTTAACCTCACCATCGAATATACCACAATCAAGATATGGATCAAAAGCAATTCTTTTGAGAAGTGGTTTTGATTGAACCTGTAAAAAAGGATCTTCAGAACAAGATAAAGATACTAAGAAGTTAGATACCTATGAGCACTTCTCCTTCTCTACACTTGAGCTATTACATTCATCATTTAGCTCAACATTCTCAACATCTATGGCTTCAAATGTTTGATGTGTCTCATTGCTTTCATTGGCAACCTATCTAGTGATATTCTCAAACCATAACAGACTAGAGATCACTTTAAAGTCTTCTCCAATTTCTTCCCACAATGAGTTATTGTACACTTTAGAACCCCAGCCAATGTTAGTTTCTTCCTCAAATGAAGTACTATCATCCTCTTAACAAGGTTCTTCCTCAAATTTCTGCATGAATTGAGATGTGATACTAAAGAAAGAAAGATTTAGCAAATTTGAATGTGAACAAGATTCATGCTCTCTCAAATTTCCTTGGACTTGTTCACTCAAGTTACCCTGCACCTCTCTTTCATCACATTGTGATAGAGTGCTCACATGAGAAGAATAATTAAAAAGGGAAGGATTGCTCCCAATTCGAGTTATATCTTCACTTAAAACTTTGGCCTCATGAATTTGTGGTACAAGTTATAATTCATTTGAAACAAATAGATCATCAATAAGGTCATACCACATGAGACAATCAAGGTCAAACTTGTCTTCAACTTGAAATTGCTTCCATGAAGCATTGGCCTTTACACTTTCCAAATCCTCTTCAAAACTGAATTTCCTTACTTCATGCAATTATTGTTCCAACTCTTCATTGATTTCTTCTTCATTGACCTGCACATTTGGAATAGAAACTGTTACACCCCGTAGAATTCCTGGCACTCAGATGACCTATTCCCACGTTGGTTAAGCATATTTGAAGGCCATACGTGTTGGAGAAAGGCCCGGGAAAAGATCGGACGAGAAGCCCATCGAACCATCGCGGAAGGAGCCGAGGCAGAGCCCCTCCGTGATGGCAGCATGTCACGGAGGAGAGGCCTCCGCGATGGCTCTGTGACACGTTGGCCTTGTCCAGGCCCAAGTATATAAATCCTCACTTCGGTTTTAAATGATAAAAACTTTATAAAATTTCCAGAGAACGCAGCAAAACAGAGGAGGACGAAGAGGGAATATATATTATCGCTTGATTACGCTGCTAAACGCTACCCAAACTCAAATTAACTCCAGATACGGGTGTATTTAGTGACAGAGAGCATTCCTACGGATTCAGTTTCGCGAAATACGACCGGCGAATCGTCGAGCCACCGAGCCAAGGTAAGTGGAATTGCTCTAAATTAGTGTCTATGTGTCCCTAGCTGTGAAGTGAATATTTCTCCCTTCTGGACCTCTGAAAAATAGCGAGTTTCTGGCCGTCTTTCGATAAGCCTAAGTTTAGGATATAAACTATATCGAAAGTGACGTTGCCTTTTGAAATAAAGTTGTATTTAGTATTGATTGACATGTTTATGAATGCAGTTGGGAAAAAACAGTTAAAGTACCGGCCGAGCTTCGTCCGACAGACGAATAGTTCAAGGATAAGGTATGTAAAGTTAGTTTCCTCGGCAAGTTAAGTAATATTGAGACAGTATAGCATTTTACAGGCCAGTAGAATGTTCAGAAGTTGAGTATTGCATTATTATTAATATTGGTACAATGTAAGAAGCATTGGGTTGTAATGTGTATGAAACCTATCAGTATGATATAGATTCTAACGCAAGTGTTAGAGATTGCCCAGTATACTCAGTATGTGAAGTGATATGCCATGTTAAGATATTGTTGTGTTCAGTTGGAACCCCGTGAAGTAGTACAGTATCCGTAAAGCACTTCAGAAATAGAATAGCAGACTAAAATGAAGTTTAGAAAGTATGTCAGGAATAGTAAATCATGTTACTATAGAAAATCAGTATACAGCATAGTTCAGCAGAAAGATTATATTCGTACATACATATATAGTACTTCCAGCCTCAGCATATTAAGCATGTACATATTTCTATCACTAGTCCAGCATATAGCGTATACAGAAACCCAGTAAACAGCAGAGTTTTCAGCAGAAACATTATCTTGTATAGCATTTGCCCCAGTACAGTCTGGCAGGGGATTATGTTCATATTTATATATATTCACCTGCCTCAGCACGTAACAGATACGTACAGATTACTATCATTAGTTCAGTATGTAATATATATACGGTACTTTACCCCTAGTAGCCTCAGCATGTGAGATACACAGATAGTATTACCAGTTGAGACCGTTGTATTGTTTGGGGTTGGATTACCTAGCATCCATAACCGCCCAGGGTTAATAGCTGTGTCGACTCGTCCTCCAGAGGACGAGGATACGTCACTCTACGGAGTGGCATGCCGTCCCGCCAGGGGACGAAGATGGGATGCCAGTTTTTCCCCATATTTGTGCCTTGATCGGCCCTTACACACCCCAGTCGAGCGGATACGCCCGGGTGCAGATTCAGGAGTCCTCCGGACTCAGATGCAGTTATAGTCAGGGGCTCAGCGAGCCCAAGTGCATACCCAGGGGACCGGCGGGATGCTTACAGCCATTATAGGAGATGGGATGACCGGGGTAGGGGTATAGATTCTGTGCTGGTTGTACCTCCCGGCTTATGGGGGCCGGGTAAGGTTTGTGTATGCTATGTTATGTTATTTCATGTTATTCCATGTTATGTTAGCTACAAGTAGATCAGCAGTAGCACGATACGTTTCCAGGTATGACTCTCATCTCTTCCAGTAAAGATTGAGAGAAGGTAAGGTTTACATTATCAGACAGTTAAGTTATTCCTTCTACTTCAGTTTCATCAGTTATATTATTGCTTTCAGATTTTGTTCTCAGTTATTGCTTTACATACTCAGTACCAGCGGTACTGACGCCTGATGGGGCGCTGTATTACTTGCCTGCAGGTACTCATAGACGAGCAGGTGACACCACGTGATTCCTGTCAGCGTTGAGCATTCAGCTCCTGTCATTCGGAGACTGAATTCCAGAGGTGTACTTCAGTTTCTGTTGTTATATAGTATGGGTAGGTCGAGGCCCTGTCCCGATCATTTCTATTGCTATTCCTAGAGGCTTGCAGTCTGTATATTTCCCTGTGGTCTGTTGAGCCGGTCGTGTGAGGCCGTGCAGTTGTTAGCTGTTAGTACTCTTGCTTCTTTTATGTTGGCCGTGTGGGGCCATAAGTTTGACAGTAGTGGTGACCTTGCCGGTCATGTAGCCTTCTAGTATTTTATCGCTGAATGCAGATAACTAGACAGCATGGTGGCCTTGTCGGCCCGCATAGGCTTCCCTTTAGTTGCTTGTTCTGGTCAGCTATTATTACAGGTACAGGAGGCTATAGGCCAATGGGCCGGAGGCTGTGTTTACAGCCGTTATATAGCCCTTTGTTTCCAGAAATGTGAATTAGAGCCAGCCAGGTACCAGATGTGCCTAGGCTTAGTAGCCCAGTAGTTCAGATCCTAGTAGGGCACCAGGTGCCAGTTATACCCCCCAAGGCGGGGCGTGACAGAAACAGTAGAAAAAGAATGAGTTAATTGGTTAGACATTGAATAAGAATCTCTCACACTAATGCACTCTATTCTTTTAACCTCTTCGTTTTTTTTCATCACTCAAATGCACTGGTTCACTCCCTATTTTACCTCTTAAACTCATATCACTCAATTCTTTCCACTCATTCTTACTTTTTGGCAACTCACTCTCTTCACTCATCACTTCTTCTCCTTTTTCCTCTCTTGAGTTGTCAAGTTGCCCGCCCTTACTTCTCTCTTTTTCTTGGCTCTCATCCTTACTTTAATTTGGTGTGGAGAAGTTTTTCACTGCACTAGCTCCCATGTACTTCCAAAGAATCCCTCTTTTATCACTTGGAGGACTTCTAAGGTCAACTCTAATTTTAGGATTATCAAACTTGTTGTTGTTTCCCCTCTTGCATTCTTTTTCCTCTTCAAACATCTCCATTCATCTTCTTACCCTTAATTGATCTTCTTGAATCTCCATAGGTGCCAAAGAAACAAGGGCAATCTTTTTTCCATCATCATTCACTAAGGAGTACCTATTCTTTTCTGGATCATATAAAGCTTTTCTATAGAGATACCATGGCCTTCCCAATAAGATATGACATTTGAATAAAGGAACCACATCACACCAAACCTCATCCTTGTATCTCCCAAGATTAAATCGCACCAACACTCTCATGTCCACCTTCACTCCTTTGAAGGTGTAGGGTGAAGCATGCTTAACACAAGATAAACCCACTTTTTTAACAAAGTAAGCACTGACTAAGTTGTGAAAAATATTTTTATCAATTTTAGTAGCACACACATTAGATAATACTTCCATTCTAGTTTGAAAACTCTTGTTAACTCTCTCATGGCCTCTTCTAGGATTCTTTTCATCTGATTCCCAATCATCCCCACTATAATCATCTATTCCTTCGTTCCAATTGCTTTCAAAATCTGTAGAAGACATGCTAAAACTAGAGATTGTTAGTAGTAAAGTTGTCTTACATGTACTCCCTCACATGTATCTTTTAATGGCTGTCAACACTCGTATATCACACAATTAGGCTTTTTCCCTCAAATAATCTCACCGCTCTTGCCTTTTACCACTCAAAGCATGCTCCTCAAAGTTCTTCAATAAACCAACTCAAACACTTCAAAGCAAGTTCCAATGTTTGGTTCAAGAATGGAGTTTATGTCAAATAAAGAAAAGGATAGCAAAACTATAACGAACTGGAAACAAAGGAGTACACAATGAAAATTAAGAGAAAGCATGAAAAAATTTCAGAAGAAATTTAAAAAAATGCACACAAATCACTAGTATGAACAAATACTTAAAGGATCCAGCAAGAGAATAATATAAAACTAAATATAGTGTATAAACACTTTCAAGAACGCCAAGAATATATTCAATGAGATTTTGAATCCTAGGAGCTACAATGACCTTTACAATCCCCAAGTGACTTTTGAGTTTTGTGTTGACCAAAATTCAAAGAACCTTCAAATCAAATGAGATTTTCAAGAGATTGATCAGATTTTTAATAAATCAAGGTCACCAAGTCACAAGGTAAAGTATAGAACAAACCATGAACAAGTGAAGATTACTAGAAATTATTGTTCACGTCACTATTCACTTGAGGAAATAATTTTTTTTGACTTTTTTGGGTTACTGTTCACAGTACAATAACTTTGTTTTTCAAATTTGTTTTGTAGTTTTCTATGATTCAAATCAGTAGATCGGGTGAGTATAAGAATATCCAACCACCCAAAGCTCTGATACCACTTGATAATGACACGGGTAGTGGAAGACTCTAAAAATATTGGAAGATTAAAAAGGGGGAAGGAATTGATTCTTGAAAGAAGAAGAAACAAGAAATAGTGAATCAATTAAGAAGTAGTAGAAGAAAAAAAGGGGGGAGGGAACTCAGACAAGAAATCTTACCATTGAAGAAATCCAAGCTATGGTTCAAAAGCAGAACAAAAAGAGCATAACCCAAAGAGAACCTACAAAGGTCTCCACAAGCCACAAAGCTACTACTAATATATTAAATCAAACTTAGTTACAATGAAGAGAAAGAACCCCCTTTATATAGAGTCCTAGAAGGGGCTGGCCAAAGACTCAATTAAAGAAATTATGTTCCCTAGGGACATAGAAGGCTGGCCACACTTAGACCAATGTAGTCAACATAGATTAAAACAAAACACTTAATGGCATTGAAAGCTGCCACCACAAAGTCCTAGAAAGTCAACATATATAAAACAACTCTTAAATATTCTCAAAACTAATTAAAAATTACTGCAATATTTTCTCCCACTGGGGCTAATTTGGGCCCCATTCTATCTCCTTTTGAACTTTAATTTGCGCCTCCAAATAGATGTAAGAGTTGACAAAAATATTTTCATTGGGATTGAGATCTTCTTACATCACTAGACACTTTTTACTAGCTAATTACAGTCCATTTGAGTTTGTCTTTGAAATTTCTTATTTGATGAAACTTTCAAATCCTTATCCATGTCTTTTAATGACATTGAGCCGCCATGGATTCTATCAACCTTCTCTTTTGTGACGCCTTATGTGTCTTGTAGTTTCGGAGTCAATCCTGAAATCTTGTCCAAACCCTTCTCAGTCTCTACTCCAATAGGTGATTCAGTTGTAGCTAGACAGGTCTATAGAAGTTTCCCTGTCACAGTCCTTCAGAAAGTCACCTCAGTAGATTTAGTAAAGTTAGCAATGACAAATTTTGATGTTATCCTTGGCATGGATTATCTATTTTCATGTTATACCTTAGTTAATTGTACAATCGAGGAGTAGAGTGCAGATTTCCGGGTGAGCTAGTCATAGAATAGAAGGGTAGTTCAACTGTGCCTGTAGGTCATTTCATTTCCTATCTTAAGGCCAGAAAGAGGATCTCCAAAGGTTGCATGTACCATTTAGTTAGGGTTAGGAATGCCACGTCTGAGACCCCGATTACCCAGTCAATCCCAGTAGTATGTGAGTAACTAGAAGTCTTCCCAGATGATCTACCGGGAATCCATCCCGTGCGGAAAATTGATTTTGGTTTTGACCTTCTTACCGATACGCAGCCTATATATATTCCTCCCTACAAAATGGCTCCAGCCAAGTTAAAAGAGTTGAAGGAGCAGTTGAAAGACCTTTTAGATAAGGGGTTCATCAGACCAAGCAAATTCCCATAGGGTGCACCAGTTCTCTTTGTCTGAAAGAAAGATGGTTCTCTCAATATGTGTATTAATTATCAACAATTGAACAAGGTCACCATCAAGAACAGGTATCTTCTTCCTAGAATTGATGATTTATTTGAACAGATTCAAGGTTCTAAGTGTTTTTCGAAGATAGATCTCAGATCCAGATATCATCAGCTCAGCGTTCGGGAGAGAAACATCCCGAAAATAGCCTTCAGGATGCGGTATGGTCATTATGAGTTTGTAATTATGCCTTTTGGACTGACGAATGCTCCTGTAGCTTTTATAGACTTGATGAACAGGGTGTTCAATCCATACTTGGATATGTTCGTGATCGTGTTTATTGATGACATCCTGATATATTCTCGAAGCAAGGAGGAGCATGCCGCTCATTTGAGGGTGGTACTACAGACTCTCAAGGACCGACAATTATATGCCAAATTCAGCAAGTGCGAGTTTTGGTTGAACGCAGTGGCATTTTTGGCCCATGTGGTATCAAGTGAGGGCATAAAGGTGGACTCTCAGAAAATAGAAGCGGTGAAGAATTGGCATAGACCGGTGAATCCTTCAAATATCAGGAGCTTCTTAGGCTTAGCTGGCTACTATCGGAGATCTGTTGAGGGAATTCATCTATTGCAGCGCCATTTACCAAATTGACCCAAAAGAAAGTGAAGTTTCAATGGTCAAAGGCTAGTTAGAAGAGCTTTCAGGAGTTGAACACTTGACTTACCTCAGCACCGGTGTTAACCCTACCTGAGGGTACCGATGGGTTCGTGGTGTAGTGCGATGCTTCAAGGATCTGTCTTGATTGTGTATTGGTGCAGCATGGTAAGGTTATAGCCTATTCTTTCGGGCAGCTGAAGGTGCGTGAAAGGAATTACCCAACGCATGATCTTGAATTGGCGGTGGTGGTATTTGCATTGAAGATTTGGAGACACTATTTGTATGGGGTCCATGTAGATGTTTTTACAGACCACAAGATCCTACAATTTGTGTTTACACAGAAGGATCTCAATCTAGTCTAAAGGATGTGGTTGGAGCTACTCAAAAATTATGATATGAGTGACCTTTACCATTAGGGTAAGGACAATGTGGTGGCAGACACACTTAGTAAACTCTCTATGGAGAGAGTGTCCCATGTAGATGAGGGAAAGAAGAAGCTGGTGAAAGATGTGCATCAACTTGCACGGTTGGAGTTCGTTTAGTTGACTCGACTGAAGGTGGTGTTATAGTTCAAAAAGGGTCAGAATCATCCTTGGTGACTGATGTGAAAGCTAGACAAGACGAGGACCCTATTTTGGTAAAGTTAAAGGAAGTCTATCGGAATTAGAAGGCAGAGGTCTTCTCTAAAGGGGGAGATGGTGTGCTTCAATATCAGGGTCACTTGTGTGTCCCAAACGTTGATGATTTGAGAAGTAGGATGCTGCATGAGGCTCACGGTTCCAGATAGTCAATACATCCAGGTGCCACCAAGATGTACCATGACCTACGGGAAGTCTATTGGTGGAATGGAATGTAGAAGGACATCGCAGAATTTGTAGCTAAGTGTCCAAATTGTCAACAAGTAAACGTTGAGCACCAAAGACCAGGAGGTGTGCTACAAGATGTTAGTATCCCAACTTGGAAGTGGGAGGAGATTAATATGGACTTCATCATAGGGTTTCCTCACACTTGTCGACATTATGACTCCATTTGGGTGGTCGTGGCCAGGTTGACCAAAGCCGCTCATTTTGTACTAGTCAAAACCACTAATTCAGTGGAAGATTATGCCAAACTATACATCCGATAACTAGTCTGATTGCACAGAGTGCCCTTGTCCATCATATCAGACGGAGAAACTCAGTTTACCTCTCAGTTTTGGAGAATGTTTCAAAAGGGACTTGGTACTCAAGCCAAGCTCAGTACCGCATTTCACCCGCAAACGGATGGTCAGGCGGAATGAACAATTTAACTCTCGAGGACATGTTGAGAGCATGTGTGATCGACTTCAAGGGTAGTTGGGAGGACCATTTGCCTCTTATTGTATTCACATACAATAACAGCTACCGTTCCAACATTCAGATGGCTATGTTTGAGGCTCTCTATGGGTGAAGATGTATATCTCCGATTGGTTGGTTTGAAATTAGTGAAGTTGCAATGGTAGGACTAGATTCAGTCCATGAGGCCATGGAGAAAGTTTAGCTTATACAGGACAGGTTGAAAATAGCACAAAGTCATCAAAAGTCCTAGGTGGATTTGAGGAGGAGAGAACTTGAGTTCGAAGTTGATGATTGGGTGTTTCTGAAGGTGTCTTCCATGAAAGGAGTGATGAAGTTCGAAAAAAAAGGGAAACTCAATCCCTGTTATGTTGGCCCATATCGGATTGTGAAATGAGTTGGTAAGGTAGCATATGAATTGGAGTTGCCCTAAGAATTAGCTTCAGTCGATCCAGTTTTCCATGTATCGCTCCTAAAGAAGTGTTTGGGTGATCCAGTTTTAGTTGTTCCGGTGGACAGTGTCGGTGTGAAAGACAGCCTTAGTTATAAAGAGGTTCTGGTGGAAATACTGGATCGTCAGGTTCGAAGGCTAAGGAACAAAGATATAGCTTATGTTAAAGTTTTATGGAGGAATCAGCATGTCTAGGGAGCTATGTGGGAAGCCGAAGCAGATATGATGGCTAGAAACCCACATTTATTCCCTATCGGCTCAGTTCTAGCTTGAGGTATCAGCTTTTGCCCTAAAACTCTATTCAGTTTCATATTCAGTCCATGTGCCCCAGTTCCTTTCATGTTTATGAATGTACGTATGATTCATGAATTCAGTTTAGTCATGTAGTTCAGTTCATAGGTAGTCAATCCATCAGTTTTCAGCCTATATGATCAGTATTTGAGTATGATGATTGCATTTCTCTACTTTTCTGTATGATTTTCAATATTCGAGGATAAATGTTCCCAAGGGCAAGATTGTTATACCTGAAAAGCCCAAAGATCAGACATGGGAGTTGAAACGGAGAAAACGGGATCTTTTGCACCAGGTCACAGAATGAGTCATCCTATGACCCATCAGGATGACCACAAGTCGTTAAATGACTCGTGGTAAGGAGTATAACTTTAGTTGGAAATTTCTGGTTTTGAGTCCCCACGGATATAAACATGAGTCATGGTCAGCCCCATGACTCATTGAGTCAGTCGTGGTCAGGGAGGAGGTGCAGCTAGGGGCACTTGGGCAGTGCACTTAACGGGTGGGTCATCACGACTCATTGGGTGCACCACGAGTCGTGGTGAACCGAAGTATATTTTTTGGCAGTGAAGACCATGAGTCGTGGTCACCAATAATGACTCGTGTAGTTTCCCATGAGCGCTAGGTGAAATGCTGGTAGTGCACACGACGGTTGGTGGCCATGAGTTGTGGCCTTGGACGACGACTCGTCCAGTCCCTCGTTGGGACTGGAAGTCAGATTTTCTCTGCGAATTTAGTAAGGGATTATCTGTAATTCCTATTATCCTAAGGCCTAAACTACGTCATTTTAAGCTATGAATAGTAAGTTTTAAGAGGGTTAAGTTCATTCTAGGCTATTCCTATTCATGCATGGAAACTTAAGAGGTCTAGAGAGGTGATCAAGCTCAATTTCCTCCATGTTCTTCTCAATTCTTCCTTGGGCAATTAGAGAAGTTCTAGAACCTGATTCTCTCAGGTATGCAAGGTTATGAATGGGTGAATTTGTTAACACCCATACCTAATCCCTCTCTAATTTATGAAAATCTATACGTTGATCCTATGGGGTTTTAACCCAATGCATGAATTTCCTAAGTTTCTACATGGGTATCATCTAAGAATGTTTCTATTATTGAATTATGATTCATGGGAAAGTTTTACAATATTTTCAATTATAAACCATATTTCCAAGTTTATAAATTATAATGCCCATCCATGAGAAGTTCTGTCACAACCCGAGAGTACACCCGGATCGTAGACACGGGATAAGGAGTCCCGAGAGACCCCAAGTCAACCCATGGCGTAAGCATAACACTAATTCATTCATATATAGTGGAAAACTTAACTTATCAGTCATAAACTAACTAAAAATCGTATCATGAATTTGTAGGGAACAACAAACTGAAATACAATCATCACTGACAAAATACTACACATAAGTCTGAAAGCCTCTAATCATAGAAGACGAGTTGAAGAGACAAGACCCCAACTAACCAAAACAGTTTGAAAACATAAGATAAACAAGTTCTGAACATGAAGCCCTCGGATCATGAGGTCTCACCACTGGAGATTTAGCGAAACTGAGCACAACTAGGGATGATGCTGAGCCTGCGAACAAGATCTTGAAAATATATGGGTCAGTACTCGGAAAGTATTGAGTATGTAAAGTATGCAAAACAATGCTTAAAAACGTAAAGTTATAGGAGTGGGGACATCATGATCATAAAACTAAAATCGTAAGTATATCGTAAGGCTCAATATTTCCAAAAATATTCATAAACCCATCAAAGGCATAACATGCGGGGAAAAACATTTCATAAATCATAACTTGAGCCAAAACATCATAACCATGCATAACTCAAAACCATGAGGAACAATGGGAGATTTCTATAACCGACATACTTCACATGAGCACACATGAAGTCCAACTTGTACCCCTAGTCGGGAGGCCGTTCATACCTTACCAAGGGAATGAACCATGAAAGGCGTGATATCATTCATGAAGGCCCCGTAGGGCATAGGGAACAATCACTGAGGAGGTCCCAAACATAATCCTACTGTGGCACGTAGTTTTGAGATTTGGGGCATAACCTAGGCCCTGAACCTACTCGGTGTTAAGTACTACTCCCAAAACATGCAACGTGATCATAATATTTATAACATGACATGCATGGCTAGTGAAAACATGGGAATCATGACATACTTGAGAATTCGTATTATTATCTATGGAATTGGGCCCGTGAGTCGGCCAAATCGTAATATAATTCATAAGCGACATGTGGGCATTGACCATAGTTTCAAACATACTTGACATGTTTAAAATCATAAGAAAACTATCATGCTAACATGGGAAATTAAAACTTGAAGACATGCTTAAAAATGTAAGAGAAACTTGTTCATGTTTTTGGAATCATCTTGACCATGAAATTCACTAAAAATTTCCCCATGATTGGGCATCCATACTTTTAGAGATTTAAATCATGAAATATAAAATATACAAGCAATATCAGCCCAAATACTTCAAAATCCATAATTTAAACATACTACCACGCTTTCATGTAAATTTGAGGGAAATCACGCAATTGGGTTAAGACCCACAAGAATTTTGTAACTTAATCGTAGGAAATAGGAAGAAGTGGGTATGGTTAGGGTCTAATATACCCATTCAAAACCCCACATATCTGTAAATTTCGTGATTTCCTACTCCCTTGAAGAACCCTTAGTGAAAACTTGAAAAACTTGAAGAAAATGGCTTGAAACCCTTCCTACTCCCTTCTCTAACACTTAAAATTGCAAAAATGAAATTAACAGGAGTTTTAATCCCTTAAAGACCCTATTTCGACCTCAAAACAATGTGGTTTAGGGCCCAAAAGCGTAGAAAAGTCGAAATCGCTCTTACTGAAATTTCTCTGAAAAGTAGTTCTGGCCCCGACCACGAGTCGTGCCATGAGTCGTACCATCAAGTCACGACTCGTGGTTACCTCTCGTGGTCACTTCACCCTTTTCCCCAACTTTCTGAATTTGGCCACGACTGGTAACCCATGACTCGTACCACCATCCTATGGGCCATACTGTCAACTGTGGTACCATCCACCCAAACCACCACAACTTAACCACAACTCCTCACCACGGCTCGTTGCTTCATCCTACGAGTCATACCATGACCTGTGAAGACTCACTCTGGCACTACTGAGATATTCACCACGAGTCGTACCATGTCACCACGGTTCGTAGGACTACCCGTGACACAATCTCAGGCTCCCGATCTCCTCACGGCTTGTTTCACGAGTCGTAGGTCCTCATCACGACTCGTACCTCGAGTCGTACTGGTGCAAAATTCCATATTTTCTACAGTTTTTGACTTAAACTCCCGGGTCTATTCGTAGGCCCTTTCGGGGTGTTACAAGTTCATTAAAGTTGAGATTTATGATGCATGTTCAAGTATCATGAGATATTTATGATGAAAAGCATGTTTTCAAGTTACCCATTCTATGATCATGTTTTGAAATGAATCAAGTATTTTTCAAGCATGTTTAATATTGGGAAATCCCATATTTTCAAGTATGATGTATGATTTCAAGTTAATTAGCTTACCACATGGTTTTGGAGTCAAGACTCCCAATTATTTTCAGCTTGTGGTATGGTTTGAGCCAAGGCTCCTCATGTATGATTTCAGATTTTATATATACATGATTATTTAGCTTCATCACTAGACGATGGTTAGCTTTGTTGAAAAACGATGGAGATCATATGCATATTTTTGGGAGTAGTGTCTAGCACCGAGTAGGCTGAGGGTCAGTCTACCCTGTGCCTTAAAACTATGCGCCAAAGTAAGTATGATCAGATTATTTTGGACCTCCTTTTTTAGATTTTCCCCTGCCCCAAGGGGCCATCAGCTTGATATTGATATCATGGTAGCGTCCTTAGCCCTAGCAAGGCTTTGGACGGATCTTCCCACTTGAGTGTGATAGTTAGGACCACGTAAGCTCTATCGTGGTAATATCGGTTATATGACAAGTCTCCCATTGCTCCTCATGATTTCAGTTATGCATGTTTATCATTCATGATATAGATATGTTCTAAATCAGGTTTGACCCAATGTACAGTTTACTTCTGATTATCAGATTTCAGCTTTGGGTCATTCGATTCAGTTATAATGTTTAGTTATGTTCAAATCATGATTTTAAAAAATCGCATGCAAGCCCTACTCTTAGATTCTTATATTTATTATGTTTTATATTATGCATATTTTAAATGATTTTACTTATTTAGTATTTTTACTTACCTTGCATACTCGGTACATTTCACGTACTGACCGCATACTCTATGTTGTATTGTTTCATGATACAGGCTCCAATCTTCAGACTCAGCTCATCATTAGCAAGTTTTCAGAGTTAGCATCCAGATTCAGTGCTGAGTCTTCATCTCCTAAGGACCATTCATTATCAGTTATCTTGTACTTTCAGTTTTCAGACTTGTCGGGTTAGTTGGGGGTGTTGTCCCATCAATCCATCAGATATTTTAGAGACTTTCGGACTGTATGTAGTAATCGATTTGTCATGTATGAAGTGAATTCCAGTTCTGATGTTATGTTATGATTAGACTTCCTCTATATTTATTATGTTAAGTCTTTCACTTTTATTGATCGAGTTAGATGTATGTTCATGCCATGGGTTGACTTGGAGTCTCTCGGGGCTCCTTGTCCTATGTCTGGATTCGGTCCTATGTTCGGGTCGTGATAGCTTCCCCTGCCCCCAAGGGGTCTTCAGCTTGATATTGATATCATGGTAGTGTCCTTAGCCCTGTCAAGGCTTTGGACGGCTTTACCCACTTGAGTGTGATAGTCGGGACCATATAAGCTCTATCGTGGTAATATCGGTTATATGACGAGTCTCCCATTGTTCCTCATCATTTCAGTTATGCATGTTCATCAGTCATGATATTATGTTTTTAGAAAGTTTGACTCAATGTTCTTATGATTATCAGTTTTCATCTTTGGGTCATTCGATTTAGTTATGATATTCAATTATGTTCAGATCATGATTTCAGAAAATAGCATGCAAGCCTTACTCTCAGAATCTTATCTTGATTATGTTTTCATGATATGCATGATTTATGATTTTACTTACTTAGAGGTTTTACTTATCTTACATACTTGGTACATTTCACATATTGACTGCATACTCTATGTTGTATTGTTTCATGATACAGGCTCAGTCCCGTTGTTAGTCAGATCTGTAGTGTTAGCACTTTCTAGCCAGAGTTGGTGATTCCTCATCTTTCGAAGGGCCCTTCCTTTCAGTTGTATTTAGTACTTTCAGTTTCAGACTATAGTGAGTTAGTTGGGGTCTTAATCCATCAACTTATCTGTAGTAGAGGCTTTTCAGACATAGCATGTATTTATGTTCAGTCGTGTTTATGTATTCAGATGTTATGATATTTTCAGACTTTTGCTTTATTATATATGTTAGACTTCCATTTGATTATGTTGGATTTTGTTGTCATGTTCATTCCAGTGGTTGAATTGGAGCCTCTTGGGGTTCTTTGTCCCGTGTCTCGATCCAAGCCTATGTTCGGGTTGTGACAAGGAGGCACTAAGTTGGTGACTCATTCTAAGCTTCAAGCCTGTTCTCATGTCTAGGCGATGCATGCTAGTATCTTCTCCTGAATTCGAATCGACTAGTAAACTAGTAATACACAACCTAATTTTAAACCTTGTTGTGAACATATATAAGGGACGAGTTAGACCTGAATTCTTACGAGATCGCTCTATTGTACGATATAGGAGATGAAGAATAGTTACCATCCCTAAAAGCCTGGTATCCACCTAATTATAAGTGTGGTACACAACACACCCATGAAAAAGATTCTACCAAACATGAGTTGTAGACTCCCTATGACTCAACATTCTTTGGTACCAATTTTGTCATGTCCTAAACCTGGAGAGGCAATGCAGTCACCGGGTGCCCAACTTGACTAAGCACACCATATATAAACTCATATAATCTAAACATGCACAACATTTGGTCCGACAAGACCGCCATATAAGAATTTTGTAGTACATAATAACTTAAACAGGACCAACAAGGTCACAACACAAATTTTTTGTATGGCAAACAACTCAAAACATATATACAAGGTAGAAGACTAAAGAAACAGCTAAACAAGAAGGCCAGCAAGTCCATACAAAACATACTAATGTATATTAACTATCTATAGGCCTCTAAGAGTGGGATGTTTAGCATATGGACGGAACAAGGCTCCTACCTACCCATCAACTGCATATCCATATATACAGCATAAGCAAAACCTCTAACTTAATAGCTCCAAAACGTTTGGAGCTTACCAAACCAGCTTAACTTAGTAACACCTACTAAAGAGATCTATCTAGGCCTTGACCTGGACCTGCAGCATGAATGTCGCCCCCAGGCAAAAGGGATGTCAATACAAAGTAATGTATTGTAAATAAGGCATGAGTAATATACGAACAAGTTACAATCAATAAATAAGAACAAGATATAAATTGAAACCTGAATTCTACCCTATGGGTACCACAAGAAACTCATAAGCTACAACAAGCTCGCATCACAGACTGGAAGGTAACATAACAAGAAAACATAATAGAACTCGTTTGTAGATAGTGTGAAAGAGTAGTAAGTCAGTAGCATATAAAACTTAGATACCATGGATTCATTATACTTTATTATATTCTTTAATATTTGGATACTATAGGCATTATTCAATCCTCGTTCTTTAGCAGGTTTCAATGATATCATAATAAATATCAGCCTCTGCGGGTCATTGTTCCTTTAGAATGTCAATAGAACACTTTGATTCCATAGTCCATATCAAGCTCTCGTGCTTTTTGTATGCTCAATAAATACTCTTTGATACGATAGGCCGTATCAAGCCCTCATGCCTTTGGCACGCGTAACTGGTGTATTAACAATATAGAAGTATATTATGTTAGTATTTAAGATTTGATAGGCATAGCATATATGATCGTAATACTCTTTGGAAAGCAGCCTACTGTCAAGGTTCATAACACTAAACTTCTCGCCGCAACTCCCGCATCTAGGATCGAGAACTACATACAAGTAATGACCCGACTTAAGCTTAGGCCTAATGTTAAGGGGTCTAGAACTAGATTCTAATGATTTCACATGAATAGGAATTCGACTCACTAATATACATATCGTTGACTCTTAGAAATCATTTTGCAACTATATATGGATAAAGATTCTATGCTAAATTTCTCACCACACTTCTAAAGTCGGTCTCAAGAACTTACACAAGAATGATGACTCGACTTGATGCTAACATATTTGTCAGCTGCTAAGATTAGATTTAGACAACTACACCAGAGTAAGGATTTGACTTGCTACAAACATATCTATGAGGATTTGGCTTGCTACAAACATATCTATGCAATTCCTAATACCCAATTCAACTAAGATATATGAATTCGGAATCAATTCCAATAAGATTTATGTCTTACCAATTTCTTAACCAACAAGAGTAGATTTTATATACGTATATATATGTGTGTGTGTGTGTGTGATGCTCTATCATATTCTTATGAAAACTTGTAAACTCGGATAAATGTCAAACATATGAAGAGAAACCTTTACATACCTTACACTTGTTTCTTAACACTATATGAAACTTTACTTGTTCCCTTACTTAACTGCGGCCAACGAACAAATCTTAATAATAAATCACAAAGAAAATAAGACAAGGAACCAATATTGATACGTTTACTATGAAACTAGTTTTCAAGGCTCTGTATTAAGAAGAAAATCAAGGATATAGAAATTTTACCTCGTTTTTAATTAGGCCTTTAACTTCGACTCATGTATGTATGCGGAACCCACTTCTAGAACATGCATCAATCAGAATCTATACAAAGAGAGAACCTTATACTACTCAGGACATCCACATATTTAAAATAGGGAGAGATTTCCCTTTTGATCTTGTTGAAATATAGAGAGGATTTCATGTTCTGCCTTTATAAATCTAGAAATAATGAACTTAAAATGCTAAGGGTGGCTTATATACATAAAGCCACCAACTTACCATCCCTTGTGGGTCAAGCTCAAGAGCAAGTGTCACGACCTAATTCTATACCCTGGACATGACACGGTGTCTAGAGCCACAAGTGGCCCCAAGCTAACCTACGGCATAGCACATTACTAACATGATCTGATTTACATAGAAAACTGAGTGAAAGATAACTGAATTTCAAAACATTTCATAATCAAATACTAAAGTATGAAAAACACTAAAAATATAAAGTTGAGTCCAATACACTTTGTTTGAAAGCTTCTAAACTGATAAGATTCTGGGACAAGTCCCTAGCTAACTCCAAAATCTAAAAAAACTAGAAATGACATCACAATTGAAATAAGAAGGATACTCGGGTCCTCAAAAGATGAGGACTCGCTACTGAGAGCTGTTGGATGTCTCCGGGGAAAGTCTAGCTATGATGATGAGGCTGGGTACCTGAGCCTTTATCATAAAATAATATAGCATAGGAAGTATGGGGTCAGTACTTTAAATGTACTGAGCATGTGAGAGATGCAACTGATAATAAAGGTAGGCTAGTAAAATCTGAAGATATAACTAAACTAACATTCAATGACCCTATCTGAATGCATAATTATTGAAAGTAGCATAAAAGTTTGGAATTACTGCAAATACTAGTAAAACTAGTTCTGGGGTCATGCATATAAACTAAATCTAAAAACTAAGACTAAACCGAAGACTGTAACTGTACTATGGGAGAGTTTGTTAAACGATATTTAACCACATGAGCTAAATGTTGAGTTTGATGTATATGCCCTATAGAAAGGACCCAATATACCTAGCCAAGGTATAAAGGCACCGCATGAGATCACTAAATTGAGGCTTATTCTGGCTAAAAACCTACAGTGGCACGTAGATCTAGGAACCTGAGTGCATTGAATCCCGGGTTAAAAACCTACAGTGGAACTTGGGAGGATTTTTTATCTTCTACATACTATTATTGTGAGTCTGGGAGAGAATGAGAGCGAATACTCAACATTTTCCCTAATTCCCTTCCACGTTATCCTAAAACTACGTAGTTTAGGAGTTAGAAGCATAAGAAATTACTAAAATGCCCTTATAAAAATGAACTGAGAAACTGACTGCCAGTCATCACGACTCACACCACGTCATTAATGGGACCACGAGTCATTCCATGACTCGTGGTCAGTGAAATCCAAGTTGCACCTGCTTTGATCCTCTACCGCACGACACCTTATCATGACCCATACCATCCTGGTATGGATCGTAGCATCCAATCATGACATCATGTCCAAATCCCTGTTAAAATATCTTAATCATACCACGGCTCCTTAGTACGACTCATGCTGACCTTGTACGAGTTGTGGTATCTAGTTGTGGTGCCCATGGCCAAATTTTTATTGTTTTTATGGATCCTTCTCACAAGTCTTGGTACGACTTGTACCATCTCACCATGAGTCATACTGAGACTCTTATTGAGGGAAGATTTTAATTTTCTACTAGTTCATACTCCATATCTAGGGTCTAGTCTTATAGGCTTTTGGCGTGTTATATTATCTCCCCCTTAGGAACATTCATCCTCGAGCGGAGACTAACTAAGCTAAAAGAGTAGGGAAGGAGTTGCAATCCCAATACTAAATACTATAAGCTAAATACTGATGGAGCGACTGACTCGGAACTGGGATACACATACAGAATTGGGTTCATGCAATAAGAATGCATACTAAAACATGACTAGAACTAAAGAGCATGCAATTGTAAAGAAATTGAGTAGAGTATTAAGGAAGAAACTAGTACCAGAGGCTGAAGCTGAGATGGATGGGAGGAGGTAAGGGTACTTAGCCATCATTTCTGCTTCGTCTTCCCATGTAGCTCCCTCTACAAGCTGAGTCCTCCAAAGAACTTTCACTGAAGCGACCTCCTTATTGCTCAACTTACAAACCTAGCGGTCAAGAATATCAATTGAGACCTCTTCGCAAGAGAGACTATCCTTTATTCTGTCACCTTCTACAGGCACCACTAAGGTCGAATCACCAATGCATTTCTTCAATAGAGACACATGAAATACGGGATGCACCGAAGCTAACTCCACAGGCAATTCCAACTCATGGGCCACATTGCTAATGCACCTCAAAATCTTGTAAGGACAAACATAGCGGGGACTGAACTTTCCCTTCTACCCAAATCTCATCACCCCTTTCATAAGTGATATTTTCTGATATAGCCAATCATCCAAAGCAAACTCGAGGTCTCTCCTCCTCACTCTGTTTACAATTTCTGATGACTTTGGGCTGTTTACAACCTTTCTCTAATAAGATGACCTTTCTCTATATTCTCATGAACTGAATCAGGTCCTATTAAGGCAGCTTCACCAACCTCAAACCACCTTATAGGAGACCTACACCTTCTATCATAAAGTGCCTCAAACGAGGCCATCTGGATGTTGGAGTAGTAGTTGTTATGTCACAACCCGAACGGAGGCCTGGATTACAACACGGGACAAGGAGCCTAGAGAGACCCCAAGGCGCCCCATGGCATAAGCATACGTCTAACTCAATCAAAGAAACTGAAGAGTCAACAATATAATCATAGCGGAAGTCTAAACTTAAACATAACATCAGAATACACAATCTGAAGTTGAATACAACCATATGTCTGAAAAGCCTCTAAACATGATGAGTTGATGGGGAAAAATGCCAACTAACTCAACAAAATTGAAACTAAAAATACATAAGGAAATCTTAGTCATCTAGTCCTCGTGAGATGAGGAATCACCAACACGAAGGTGCTAACCTTGAAGCCGAATAATGAACAGGGCTGAACCTGAGAGTTGGGTCCTGTATCATGAAATGATATAGCATAGAGTATGTAGTCAGTACGTAGAATGTGCTGAGTATGCAAGGTAAGTAAAACCGCTTAAGTAAGTAAAATCATTTAAAGACAATGCACACTATTAAACATAAACATCAAGAATCTGAGAGTAGGGCTTGCATGCATTCTTTCTGAAATCATGATCTCCATATAACATAACATATCATCCTAACTTATTATAACATAATCGATTGACTCAAAGCTGAAATCTGATATTTATAAGTAAAGCTGAACATTGAGTCAAACCTTGTTTAGAACATACTTACATATGTAAATCTTATGAGTAATGAACTTGCATAACTAAAATCATGAGGAACAATGGGAGGCTCTTCTTTTAACCGACATACCACAATAGAGCTTACGTGGTCCCAACTATCAAACTCAAGTGGGTAGAGCCGTCCAAATCCTTTCCAAGCAAGGGACTATATCATGGTACCGATATCAAGCTTGTGGCCCAATAGGGCAGGGGATAGCTCACAGGGGGCGTACCAAAGTCATAATGTATAAATCTATATTGTCGCATAGTTCTGAGGCATAGGGTGATCGACCCTTAGTCTGCTTAGTGTTAGAAACTACTCCTAAAAACATGCATATGCTCAACATCATCTATTGATGAAGCTCATAAATCAAATACATCTCAAAGAGGAAATAATGCATAAGAGAAGCTTTAGCTCAAACCATACCAAAAGCTGAAAGATAATTGGGAGTCTTCACTCTAAAACCATGTGCTAAGCTATGCATATGAAAAGCTTTAACTCAAACATACCACAGGTTGAAAATATAAGTGGGAGTCTTCGCTCCAAAACCATGTGGTAAGCTTAATTCGGGAAATCATCAATCATGCTTTGAACATGTGGCCTTTCCCAAAGCTTTATCATTCTTGAAAATACTCAATACATATTGAAAACATGATTATAAACATGGGTAGCTTTAAAACATACATTTCATCATAATATCGCATCATCATCATACATTTATCATAAATCTCATCTTTCATGAACTTCTCATCAATGGGCTTTTTCATTCATAAAGCTAGAAACATGATTTTTAATTGAAAATATTATAAAACATACCCATGCTTCATTTCAGTAGTATAAATGTATTTAAATCATACACATGTAAAGAATTAGGAAATTCATGCATCGGGATAAAACACCATAGATCATTCATGATTTAGAGAAGGATTGGGCATGGGTGTGAAAGGAACCACCCATTCATAACCTTACATACCTGCTGGTAGCTGATTCTTACACTTCTTTGAATTCCCAATAGGAAATTGAAGAGAAATTGATGAACGTTAGACTTGATCGCCCTCTCTAGTATTCTACCTTGCATGCATGAATGAATAGGGCCTAGAATAAATTTATCCCCTTTAAAAGTCACTATTCATAACTCAAAACGATGTAGTTTAGGCCTTACGATCTTATGAATTACAAAAAAGCCCTTACTAAATTCGCAGAAAATAACTGCTGGATGGTCCCTACGAGGGACCTATCGACTCGCCCCCTCTGACAACGACTCATGGCTTGATCCATGAAGTACACTGCTCAACAGGTCTCCTAGGCTCATAACGAAAGACATCATGACTCGTTACTGGCTGACCACGACGTGTTACTGGGTAACCACGACTCGTGGTCACCACTCATGATGTACACTGCCTCAATACCAAGAATTCCTCAGCTAGCTGACCACGACCCTCCCCATGAATCGTGGGGATTGACCACGACTCATGTGGTCCTTCTATCGTGTACACTGCCTCTCCTCTTCTCTTTTACTTCTCACTCACCCCACGACTAACCTAACGACTCGTGGGGTCTGACCACGAGTCGTGGTCATGCCCGTGGGATCTCATTTCTCAAGTTTCACATGAAATCCCTGGGCCTCCCCACGAGTCACATCACGACTCGTGGCTACTCTCACAAGTCTCCTCACGACTCGTTCTGTGTCTAATGCCAAATTTCAACTTTTTCTCTATTTCAACTCCCGAGTTTGACCTTTGGGCTTCCGGGGCATAACAATATCTCCCCCTTGGAAACACTCATCCTCAAATGTTGGAAAACATACAGAAAAGCAAAGAAATGCAATTATTATATTCAAATGTTGATCATTTAAACCGAAAACTAACGGTATGACTACCCCCGATTCAAACTACATAGCTGAACTGATTTCATAAACCATACTCACATCCATATATATAAAAGAAACTTGGACACATGAACTAAATATGAAAACTAAATTGTGTTTTTGGTCAAAACTGATACCTCAAGCTGGAACTGAGCTGGTAGAGAATAAATATGGGTATCTAGCCATCATATCCGCTTCGGCTTCCCATGTAGCTCCCTCAACATGTTGATTCCTCCATAACACTTTAACTGAAGCTACTTTCTTGTTCCTTAGCCTTCGAACTTGACAATTCAGTATTTCAACCGGAACCTCCTCATAATTGAGGTTGTCTTTCAAACCAACACTGTCCACCGGGACAACTAGAGCTGGATCACCCAAACACTTCTTCAAGAGCGACACATGGAATACAGGATGCACAGAAGCTAATTCTGAAGGCAACTCCAACTCATAGGCCACCGTACCAACACGTCTCACGATTCGATATGGGCCGACATAGAAAGGACTAAGTTTCCCCTTGTTTCCGAACCTCATCATTCCCTTCATGGGAGACACCTTCAAAAATAGCCACTCATCGACCTCAAATTCTAAGTCTCTCCTTCTCACATTAGCATACGACTTTTGGAGACTCTAGGAAGTTTTAAACCTGTCCCTTATCATGAACCTTCTCCATCGCCTCATGAACCAAATCTGGTCCTATCATCGCCATTTCGCCAACCTCAAACCATCCAATGGGCGACCTACACCTCCGCCCATAGAGATCCTCGAACGGTGCCATCTGGATACTGGAATGATAGCTGTTGTTGTATGAAAACTTGATGAGAGGCAAATGCTCATCCCAGCTACCTCTGAAGTCAATCGCACATGCTCTCAACATGTCCTCAAGGGTCTGGATTGTCCACTGCGCTTGGCCATCCGCTTGCAGGTGAAACGTTGTGCTGAGTTAACCCTGTGTACCAAGCCCTCCTTGAAACGACATCCAAAATTGAGAGGTGAATTGAGTACCTCTGTCTGAAATGATGGATAAGGGCACACCATTGAATTGAACTAGCTCCCAGATATATAGTTTGGCATAATCCTCCGCCAAATCCGTGGTTTTGACTGGTAGAAAATTAGCAGCCTTAGTCAACCTATCCGCCACCACCCAAATAGAGTCATATTATCGGCGAGTTCGAGGCAAACCTATGATAAAGTCCATGTTAATTTCTTCCCACTTACAAGTAGGAATACAGATATCCTGAAGCATACCTCCCGGTCTTTGATGCTCAACCTTTACTTGCTGACAATTCGGACACCTTGCTACGAATTCTGTGATATCCTTCTTCATGCCATTCCACCAATAGATTTCCCGCAAGTCACGGTACATCTTGGTGGCACCTGGATGGATAGAATATCTGGATCCATGATCCTTGTGCAACATCCGGTCCGTCAAATCATCAACATCTGGAACACATAGGTGACCCTAGTACCGAAGAACACCATCCAAATAGAATCATATTATCCACCACCACCCAAATAGAGTCATATTATCGGCGAGTTCAAGGAAAACCTGTGATGGAGTCCATGTTAATTTCTTCCCACTTAAAAGTAGGAATACAGATATCTTGAAGCACTCCTCCCGGTCTCTGATGCTCAACCTTTAGCTACTGACCGGATACCTTGCTACGAATTCTGCGATATCCTTCTTCATGCCATTCCACTAATAGATTTCCTGCAAGTCATAGTACATCTTGGTGGCACCTGGATGGATAGAATACCTGGATCCATGCACCTCATGCAACATCCTATCCCTCAAATCATCAAATCATGAACACATAGGTGACCCTAGTACCGAAGCACACCATCTCCCCCTTTGGACAAGACCTCTACCTTCTGATTTTGAACGGCTTCCTTTAACTTTACCAAAATTTGGATCCTCATCTTGCCAAGATTTTACATCAGTCACCAAGAACGATTTTGATCAATTCTAAACCACAATACCGCCATCGGTCGAGTCAACCAACCTAACTCCCAACCTTGCGAGTTGGTGTACATCCTTCACTAGCTCCTTCTTCCCTTCGTCCACATGAACACACTCTCCATAGAGAGTCTACTAAGTGCATCCGCTACTATGTTGGCCTTACCTCGATGGTAAAGGACACTCATATCATAGTCCTTGAGTAGCTCCAACCACCTCTTTTGCCAAAGATTGAGATCCTTCTGAGTGAACACATATTGCAAGCTCTTATGGTCCGTAAACACATCCACGTGGACCACGTACAAATAATGTCGCCATATCTTCAATGTGAATACCACCGCGGCCAATTCAAGATCATGGATCGGGTAATTCTTCTCATAAACCTTTAGCTGTCTGGAGGCATATGATATAACCTTCCCGTGTTGCATCAATACACACCGAAGTCCGATCCTTGAAGCATCACAATACACCACAAACCCATCAATACCCTCCAATAGAGTTAACACCGGTGCTGAACTAAGTCGAGTCTTCAACTCTTGGAAGCTCTTCTCACAAGCCTCCGACCATTGAAACTTCACCTTCTTCTGAGTCAATTTGGTCAAAGGTGTTGCAATAGATGAGAAACCCTCAACAAACTTTCGACAGTAGCCAGCTAAACCCAAGAAACTCTGAATATTCGAGAGATTCACCGGTCCAAGCCAATTCTTCACCGCCTCGATTTTCTGAGAATCTATTTTTATTCCCTCGCTTGATACCACAAGGCCTAAAAACGCTATGGAGTTCAACCAAAACTCACACTTACTGAATTTGGCATATAAGTGACGATCCTTGAGAGTCTGAAGCATTACTCTCAAATGAGCGGCATGTTCCTCCTCGCTCCGAGAGTATACCAGGATGTCATCAATAAACATAATCACGATCATATCCAAGTGCGGCTTGAACACCCTGTTCATCAAGTCCATAAAAGTTGTAGGAGCATTCGTTAGTACAAAAGACATAACTACAAACTCATAATGACCATACCACATCTTGAAGCCTGTCTTCGAGATGTCACACTCACGAACTCTGAGCTGATGATACCCGGTTCTAAGATCTATTTTTGAGATACACTTGGCACCCTGAAGTTGGTCGAACAAATCATCAATCCTGGGTAGAGGATACCTGTTCTTGACAGTGACTTTGTTCAATTGCTGATAATCAATACACATTCGAAGAGAACCATCTTTCTTTCGGACAAAGAGAACTGGTGCACCCCTTGGGGACTTGCTCGGACTAATAAAACCCTTATCTAACAAGTCCTTCAACTGCTCTTTGTAGCTCGGCTGGAGCCATTCTGTAGGGAGGAATAGATATAGGCTGCATGTAGGTAAGAAGGTCAATACCAAAATCGATCTCCCTCTCGGGAGGGATTCCCGGTAAATCATTTGGAAAGACCTCTGGATACTCATATACTAACGAAACTGACTGAATAGTCGGGGTCTTGGACTCAACATCCTTAACCCTAAATAGATGGTAAACACAACCCTTAGAAATCATCTTCCTGGCCATAAGATAGGAAATGAATCGACCTACAGGCACAGTTGAACTACCCTTCCATTATAAGACTGGCTCACCCAAAAATCTAAACTCTACTACCTGAGTTCTACAATTAACTGAGGAATATCATGCAAATAGCCAATCCATGCCGAGGATAACATCAAAATTGGTCATGGCTAACTCTATCAAATTTGTTGAGGTGACTTTCTGAAGGACTGAGACCAGGCAACCTCTATATACCCGTCTAGCTATAACTGAATCACCTACTGGAGTAGAGACGGAGAAGGGTTCTGACAACACTTCAGGACTGACTCCAAAGCTACTAGCCACATAAGGTGTCACAAAAGACAAGGTAGCCCCCGGATCTAATAGAGCATAAACATCAAGATGGAAAACTCGTAACATACTAGTGACTACACCCAGGGGGAACTCCTTCTCCTGGAGGAATGCTAAATCATAGAATCTATTTTCGCACTGACCGCCACCTGTGCTAGTAAATGCTCCCTGATGTGCTGAGTGTACGGGTGGGGCTGATGAACTAGAAGCTAGGCCTCAGCCCCCATCATGATCCTTCCTCGCTACTGGGCAATCTCTGAGCATGTGTCCAAGCTTCCCACACTCGAAACAAGCACCTGTACCTGCTAGGCACTAGCTCATGTGCCCCCAACCACATTTGTGACAAGCTAGAATGCTAGAATCTGCGGGCTGCTCTTACCACTAGAGCCTGATGTTCCCCCCCTCTAATCGTGCCTCGGTCTGGATGGCACACTCAATGCTGAAGATGCTAGGGTTGATTATCTCTGGTGGATCTGTTGTCGATGCCCACCACTTGACCTTGGCTGTGTGAATCTGTGATCATCGGTCTTGGCCCTCTTGGCCTATCTCTCTCTCAGATGTGCCGCCTCTATCTGCTGGGCCTACAAGACTATCCGAGGGAATCCATGTCCTAGTGAAGCATAGCAGTCCTATAATCCTTGTCCAAATAGCCCGATACTCCATGAACGAACTTTCTCACCCGCGCCCTCTGATCGAATACTAACTCTAGGGCATACTTTGATGGGCGATTGAACTCAAGAGCATTCTCCTGCACCTTCATCCTCCCTTGCTTCAAATTTATGAACTCAGCTGACTTCAGCTCCCTCATCTCACGAGGGAAGAACCGATCCAAGAATGCAACATGAAACTCTTCCCAAGTGATAGGGCCCGTACCGGTGAACCTACTATCTTTTCATTGGAGAAACCAAATATGCACGACCCCTTTAAACTGATATGAGGCCAACTCTGCGCACTCAACCCAATTCACCCCTATGACTTGGGTGATCTTCACTATCTCATCTATGAACTCATGCGGGTCCTCACCCACTTTTGACCCGAGGAACTTTGGTGGGTTCATTCTCAAGAAGTCTCGGACTCGAGCTGCTACTACATTTCCATTTTGCGGAACATGCGCAACCGCCTACTGATTGACCTGAGCGGTCAAGGTCTGTGCAAGCATCTGAATAGCTGCCTGAAATTCAGCATGGGCAACTAGCTCCGGGGTCTGGTGCTCCTGAACTGGTGGGACCTGCTGGTGCCCATTTCCATTGTCATCCTCGTGGCCTTCTCCATTCCCATTCCTTCTACCATTCATTCTTTGAGGAACCATGATTCTGCAATCGGGAATAGCACGAATTAGAAGGATAAGGAGACTTTTCATCGCACGACATAGATAATGAAAGAAGGGAACATTTCCTAAATGTCTCGTAACCTCTTCGTCATAAGTGTGGCACGCTTCACACCTATGAAAAAGATTCTACTTAACGCGGCTTTTAGATACCCTAGGACACTTCAAACCTATTTCTCTGATACCAAGTTTGTCACGACACGAACGGAGGTTCGGATTGCAACACGGGACAAGGAGCCCCGAGATACCCCACCCATGGCATAAGCATATGTCTAACTCAATCAAAGAAACTGAAGAGTCAACAATATAATCATAGCGGAAGTCAAAACTTAAACATAACATCAGAATACAAAATCTGAAGCTGAATACAACCATATTTCTGAAAATCCTCTAAACATGATGAGTTAATGGGACAAGACCCCAACTAACTCAACAAAATTGAAACTGAAAATAAATAAGGGAATCTGAGTACTCTAGTCCTCGGGAGATGAGGACTCACCAACACGAAGGTGCTAACTCTGAAGTCGAACTATGAGCGAAGCTGAACCTAAGAGCTGGGTCTTGTATCATAAAATGATACATCATAGAGCATGTGGTCAGTACGTGGAATGTACCGAGTATGCAAGGTAAGTAAAATCGCTTAAGTAAGTAAAATCATTTAAAGACAATGCACACTGTAAATAAACATCAAGAATCTAAGAGTAGGGTTTGCATGCATTCTTTCTGAAATCATGATCTCACTATAACATAACATATAATCATACATATCATAACATAATCGATTGACTCAAAGATGAAACCTAACATTTATAAGTAAAGCTGAATAATGAGTCAAACCTGCTTCATAACATGCTTACATATGTAAATTTTATGAGTAATGAACATGCATAACTAAAATTATGAGGAACAATGGGAGGCTCGTCTTTTAACCGACATACCACGATAGAGCTTAAATGGTCCCAACTATCACACTAAAGTGGGTAGAGCCATCCAAAGCCTTGACAGGGCTAGAGACGATACCATGATATCGATATCAAGCTCATGGCCCGATAGGGAAGGGGATAGTTAACAAGGGAGGTCCCAAAGTCATAATGTATAAACCTACGTTGGTGCGTAGTTTTGAGGCATAGGGTGATCGACCCTTAGCCTTCTTGGTGCTAGACAGTAACTCCCAAAAACATGCATATGCTCTACATCATTATTCAGCAAAGCTCAACATCGTCTATTGACAAAGCTCATAAATGAAATACATCTCAATGTAGAAATCGTGCATAAGAGAAGCTTTAACTCAAACCATACCACACGTTGAAAGATAATTGTGAGTCTTCACTCCAAAACCATATGGTAAACTATGCATATGAAAAGCTTAACTCAAACATACCACAAGTTAAAAATATTTGTGGGAGCCTTCTCTCCAAAACCATGTGGTAAGCTTAATTTGGAAAATCATCAATCATACTTTGAACATGTGGCCTTGCCCAAAGCTTTATCATTCTTGAAAATACTCAATTCATATGGAAAATATGATTATAAACGTGGGTAGCTTGAAAACATACTTTTCGTCATAATATCTCATCATCATCATACATTCATTACAAATCTCATCTTTCGTGAACTTCTCATCAATGGGCTTTTTCATTCATAAAGCTAGAAACATGATTTTTAATTAAAAACATTATAAAACTCATCCATGCTTCATAATTCAATAATAGAAACGTATTTAAGTCATACCCATGTAAAGAATTAGGAAATTCATGCATTGGGTTAAAACCCCATAGATTAGTCATAGATCATTCATGATTTAGAGAAATATTGGGCATGGGTGTGAAAGGAACCACCCATTCATAACCCTACATACCTGTTGGTAGCTGATTCTTACACTTCTTTGAATACCCAATAGGAAATTGAAGAGAAATTGATGAATTCTAGTCTTGATCACCCTCTCTAGTATTCTACCTTGCATGCATGAATGAATAAGGCCCAGAATGAACTTAGCCCCTTTAAAAGTCACTATTCATAACTCAAAACGACATAGTTTAGGCCTTAGGATCATAGGAATTACGGAAAAGCCTTATTAAATTCGCAGAAAATAACTGCCAAATGGTCCCATCGGGGGACCTAACCACTCGTCCCCTCTGACGACGACTCCTGGCTTGATCCGTGAAGTACACTGCTCAATAGGTCTCCTGGGCTCACAACGGAAGACATCATGACTCGTTACTGGATGACCACAACTCGTGGTCACCACTTGTGATGTACACTACCTCAATACCACGAATTCCTCAGCTAGCTAACCACGACCCTCCCCACGAATCGTGGGGACTGACCACAACTTATAGGGTCCTTCCATCGAGTACGTTGCCTCTCCTCTTCTCTTTTCCTTATCACTCACCCCACGACTGACCTAATGAATAGTGGGGTCTGACCACGAGTCGTGGTCACGACCGTGGGGTCTCATTTGGCCTCCCCATGAGTCATACCACGACTCGTGGGCTGCTCTCACGAGTCTCCTCATGACTCATTCTGTGTTTGATTCCAAACTTCAACTTTTTCTCCGTTTCAACTTCCAAGTTTGATCTTTGGGATTTCAGGGTGTAACATGTTATTATGCACGAACTCGATGATAGGAAGGTGATCATCCCAACTTCCCTTGAAATCAATCACGTAAGCCCTCAATATATCTTCTAAAATCCAAATGGTTCGCTCGGCCTGACCATCTGTGTGCAGATGGAAAGCTGTGCTGAGCTTAACCTGTGTGCCAAGTCATTTCTGAAATGACTTCCAAAAATGAGAGGTGAACTGAGTACTCCTATTCGAAATGATAGACAAAGGGACCCCATGTATCCTAACCAACTCCTGAATGTATAGTCTAGCATAATCTTCTTCTGAATCTGTGGTCTTGACCGGCAGGAAATGTGCTGACTTACCCATCCGGTCTGCAAGCACCCAAATTAAATCATGCTATCAATGTGTACGAGGTAGACCTATAATGAAATCCATGTTGATCTCTTCCCACTTCCAAATAGGGATGTTGATATCCTGAGTTAAACCTCCCGGTCTCTGGTGCTCAACCTTCACCTACTGAAAATTTGGGGAACTTAGTCACAAATTTTGCAATGTCTTTCTTCATTTCATTCCACCAATAGATTTCCCGTAGATTATGATACATCTTGGTGGCACCTATATGGATAGAATATCGAGAGCTGTGAGCTTCTGTTAATATTTGCTTCCTCAAATCATCTACATCTGGAATGCACAATCTACCCTGATAAAAAACCACACTATCTTCCCCTTTGGAGAATGCATCCACCTCCTTCTTGAGGATGGCTTCATTCAACTTAAGAAATACTGAATCATCATCTTGCCTTGCTTTTACCTCTACCATAAAAGAAGACTCTGAAATTTTTTTGACTACAACTCCACCTTCTACTGAATCAACCAATTGAATTCCTAACCGAGCCAGCCTGTGAACATCTCTAACCATCTCTTTCTTGTCATCCCCAATATGAGCAACACTATCCATCGATAATCTCTTGAGGGTGTCGGCCACTACATTGGCCTTTCTCGGGTGGTATAATAAACTCATGCATTATCCTTCAACAACTCTAACCACCTCCTCTGATGAAGATTCAGGTCCTTCTAACTAAACATATGCTGCAGGATTTTGTGGTAAGTAAAAACATCTACATGAAAACCATAAAGGTAGTGCCTCCAAATCTTTAAGGCAAATACTACCGCTGTCAGCTCAAGATCGTGAGTCGGGTAATTCTTCTCATGAGCCTTGCTATCTGGAATTATAGGCTACAATCTAGCCATGTTACATCAATATGCAATCAAGGATAATTCTGGAGGCATCACAATAAATCATAAACCCATCTGAACCTTCTAGTATAGTTAAAATTGGCGCAGTAGTGAGTCGAGTCTTCAACTCCTAAAAACTCTTCTCACAAGCATCAGACTGATCTTGGGCATAATAACATGACCAAGTGATATTCTAGACTCATGTTTTAGTCTTTTTTGTAGATTAATTTAAGTATAATCTCATGTAATTTCATTTATAAGTGTGTGTGCATGAACTAACAAACATGATTAGCCTATTTTATAGGTGCAAAATGCTATGGAGGAGGCTAAATATGATGATGCATGAGCAAGAAGGAATCATGGGATGAAGGCCAAAGAGAAACCATGAAAATTGCAAGAAATGAAGGTTGAAACACAAGGCAGCGTGCCACGCTGGCATATTAAAGTTCCAAGCAGCATTCCACCCCGGGCTATTGTCATGCCATCGTGCCGAGTAGAGTGCCAGGCTTCGTGTCACATGGTCTTGCCATGCGCGTCCAGCAACGTGCCATGTTGGGTGATGTGCACGATAACTGTCATGTCATGCCATGTCGGTGTACGCCCAAGCACCTGATCTAGTAAGCATGTGCATCAGCGCCATGCCACGACACAAAATTGAGGCTCCAGGGCCCGTGCCATGCCAAGGCATGTCATGCCAGCACCCTCATAACCAGTAGCCCTACGCGATAAGGTCCTGTTATGCTGATTGGTTGGCGCAACCAGCAGCGTGTCACAGAGGTACATTTTAATGGGAAAAATGCCAACTGCTATAAATTAAACACTTAACTCATTATTTCATTTGATCATGAAACATTTTTGTAAAATGTGGGAGGGAAGGAGCATGGAACATATGGACTCCATACATAGGGTTTTTTTTCTTCCTTTTCTTTTCCATTCTTGTAATTACATGGATTCAAATACTTTGTTTAATTCTTGTAAAAGTATGCGTGGTTAAGACCCTAATTCTAGGGTTAAGGCCACGTTATATGAACACGTTAGCATCATTCTTGTTTTGAGTTTGATTTTTTCCATTGTGTTGTCTTACATTCTTGCTTTACTATTCTATTGTTTGATCACCATTAGAATATATCTAGGATTCTTGTGTGAAACCCGAAAATACAAACCATGATAATAGACTTAGGAATGCAAGAAGTGAGTTCTTGTCTTCAAGACTTGATTTGCGGTTAGGATAGAAATATACCTAATATGCCTCACTTGGTTAGTAAACAGGACAATATCTAGACACTTAGAATTGAATTGTCACGTCACCACTCGTAAATGTAGTTGTGAAGTCAAGTCTAGGTTAAATGGTTAGAGGTTCAAAAGACCATAATCAAGGACATTAACCCCGTAAACCACTCTTAAGATAAATGCATATGAATTAGGTCACATCTCCGCTCAACAATGTAGTCGTAAGGCTAATTTGAATAGATGTTTAGATGCTCTAAAGACCATGAATATGGAATTAATCTTATGAGTCAACTATAGAGATAACTACTTGAACCAATGAGAATGATAGCTATGTGTGATTATTGGTCTTAACCCTAAATTCCTCTTTGATATTGTTTACAACTTAATTTTGTGATAATTTTTAGATTTTGGCAACAAACCACAAATTCTTGGTCACAACAGCACTACAAAAGCTACTTTACTGATTGTATGACCGTGTGCGCTGGAGCCCGAACACGAACCATTGAAACTTGACTTTTTTCTGAGTCAACATGGCCATAGGAGAGGCAATAGAGGATAATCCTTCCACAAACCGTATGTAATAACCGACTAGGCCTAAGAAACTCCTACTGTCTGATAGAGGGGTGGGTCTTGGCCAGTTCTTAACTACTTCAATCTTTTGCGGATCTACTTGATTACCCTCACTGTAGATAACATGACTAAGGAACATTACTGATTTCAACCATAATTCACACTTGCTGAACTTAGCGAATAACTGGCAGTCCTTGAGATTCTGTAAGACTATCCTCAAATGGTTTGCATGTTCATCCTCACTTCGAGAATAGATAAGGATATTGTCTATGAAGATGATGACGAACATGTACAAGTACTATTTGAACACCCTATTCATCAAGTCCATAAAAGTTGTAGGAGCATTCATTAGTCCAAAAGAAATAAAAACAAATACATAGTGAGCATACCGAGTTATGAAGGTTGTCTTTGGAATGTCACATTCTCTGACTCTGAGCTGATGATAGCCTGATCTGAGGTCTATCTTTGACATCTAGCACCCTGAAGCAGTCGAACAAGTCATCAATCCTGGGGATGGGATACTTATGTGGCTTAGTTCAACTGACAATAGTCGATGCACATTCTAAGTGTACCTCCCTTCTTTCGCACGAATAGAATAGGGCACTCCATGGAGATAAACTGTGTCTAATGAAGCCTTTGTCTAAAAGGTATTTTAGTTGTTCCTTCAAATCCTTAAGCTCAATTTTGGAACCATTCTATAAGGAGAAATTAAGATAGGTTGGGAATCTAGAAGAAGGTCTATTGAGAAATCGATGTCACACTCGGGAGGGACTCCGAGAAGATCTTTAGGAAATACATCAGAGAACTCATTTACTGTTGGAACTGACTGGAGAGCTGGGGCTTTGAAACTAGAATCCCTTATCCGAACTAAATTATAGATTTATCCCTTAGAAATCATTTTCCTAGCATTAAGGTAAGAGATAAACCAACTTTTAGGCACTAAAGTACTACCGTTCCACTCTAAGACTGGTTTACTAGGAAACTAAAACTTAATGACCCTGGTTCTGTAGTCAACTGAGGCATAGCACAAGTACAACTAGTCCATGCTAAGGATGAGGTCAAAATTGACCATATATAACTTTACTAGATCAATTGTGGTGACTTTTTGTAAAACTATGATCGGGCAATTATTGTATACCCAATTGGCTACTACTGACTCACCAACAAGAGTAGAGGCTGGAAAGGGTTCTGATAGAATTTCTAGACTAATATCAAATTGAATTGCAATGTAAGGAGTCACGAAGGAAAGTGTGGCTCCTAGATCTAGTAAAGCATAAACATCAATCTAGAAAATACATAACATACCAGAGACTACGTCGAGTGAGTTCACCTGGTCCTGATGAGAAGATAAGGTACAAAAGCGGTTCTGGTGCTAACCACCACCTGTGCCAAAAGTACCCTGTTGAGCTAGGCAACCTGTCGGAGTTGCTGAAATAATTGACTAGGTCTTCCCACATCCGAATGATGGGCACTCCTTCAACTTATGGCCCAGCTGGCCACAACTAAAGTAATCCTCCTTGCCAATATGGCACTCACCAGGATGGTTCTTTCCACACTTTGAACATTTTGGGAAAGTGTAGCTACTGGAAACATAACTTTGATACTGAGAGCCTGATGCTCGACCCTTCCGATCAATACAGTGTTGGAGAGAAGAAACACTAGCTAAAGAAGGTGTTGAAGATATCTGCTGATACTGTGAGAAATTTCCAATGCCTGACCTCTGCTGTGAGTATCATATTGTCCTATTCTTGCCCAATTGCTCTCCCTCTCCTTTTCTTTCAGCTTTTCCTCCTCAATTTGCTAAGCATATATCATAAGTCTAAAAATTTCCATGTTGCTGATGAGTATAGTGGCCCTGCACTCCTTGACCACTAGGTATAAAACTCCTTATATGAACTTGCTCATCCGAGTCCTAGGATTAGCAACCATCTCTAGAGAATATCTAGATAGCTGAGTAAATTTCAGGGCATACTCTTGAACCGTCATGGAATTCTATTTCAAATTGACGAAATCCTCTACCTTTGCTTCCCTCGTCTCATGGGGAAATTATCTATCCAGGAATAGTGTCACAAACTCATCCCAGTCCATTGCACCTACACCAACACGCCTTCCCTCTTTTCACTATCTGTACCATATCTGGGCCACCCCTATAAGCCGCCAAGTCTGCACTCTTAGTAGAGGTGATACCCATAATTCGTGTGATATTCTAGATCTCGTCAATAAAGTACTATGGGTCCTTATCTACCTTAGACCCATGGAACTCTTGGGTATTCATCTGAGTGAAGTCCTAAACTCTGGCAGCAGCTGCATTCCCATTTGGGTTAACCAGTGTGATCGTTTGCTGATTAACCTAGTTGGTCATAGCCTAGGCAAGCAGCTGAAACACGGCCCTGAACTCAACATGAGTCACCTGCTCGTTTAGTGGGTCTGCTGGAGCTGGTGAAGCTTGTAGATTTCCATTTGCGCTCCTCCTTCTATTAGCTCATTTAAAAGGCATCATCTGTAAATGTGTAGAGCATGAGTTAGAAGGATATTTTAGAATTTCATACTCTATCGCACGATAAGAATCATGAAAGAATGGAAATTTTCCTAAAATGTCTTGTAGCCTCTTCCTCATAAGTGTGGTGTGCTTCACACCATGAAAAAGACTCTACTTGACGCGGCTTTCAGAAACCCTAGGACACTCTAAACCTGATGCTCTAATATCAAGTTTGTCACGACCCGAGTATATACCCTGGACCCGATATGATTCCTAGAACCACAAGTGCCCCCAAGCTAACCCATGGCATAGAACATTACTAACATGATCTGATTTACATAGAAAACTGAGCGAAAGCTAACTGAATTTTAGAAAATTTCATAATCAAATACTAATGTTTAAAAAACACTGACAATATAAAGTTGAGTCTAATACACTTTGTCTGAAAGCCTTTTAAAACTGATGAGCTGCTGGGACAAGTCCTCAAATAACTCTGAATCTAAAAAAACTAGAAATGACATCACAACTTAAATAAGAAAGATACTCGGGTCCTCCAAAGATGAGGACTCACTACTAACAGCTGCTGGATGTTGTTGGGGAAAGTCTAGCTGCAATACTGAAGCTGGGTACCTGAGCCTATGTCATAAAATAATATAGCATAGGAAGTATGCGGTCAGTACTTTAAATGTATTGAGCATGTGAGAAATGCAACTGATAACAAAGGCAGGGTAGTAAAATCTGAAGATATAACTAAACTTACATGCAATGACCCTATCTGAATGCATAATTAGTGAAAGTAGCATGAAAGTTTGGAATTACTGCAAATACTAGTAAAACTAGTTCAAGGGTTATACATATAAACTGAATCTAAAAAATAAGACCAAACTGAAGAATATAATTGTACTGTGGGATAGTATGTTAACCAACATTTAACCACGTGAGCTCATGGAGTTTGGTGTATACGCCCCATCAATAAGACCCAATATACCTTTTCAGGGTATAAAGGCATGGCCGGTGTGATCACTAAACTAAGTTTCATTTGGGCTAAACACCTACGGTGGCACGTAGTTCTAGGAACCTGGGTGCACTAAACTCCGGTCCTTTTGGTACTAAGTACTACTTCCAACTGAAGACATAACTATATATGACCGTACTGATAGCTCGAAGTCTGATGTCCTAAGACTAGATCAGAACTACTTATCTGGAAGGGTCCTTAGAGTCTACGGCCCTGATAAATTGATAAACTGATAATGTCGGCAATTTGGAGAGACCAATTATGTTGATTTAACATCAATGCTGAAATCATACTAAGGTTATTGACGTGCCCGATTCGCGCGTCCGCAAGTGTACGGGTCGTGCAAGTAATATAGTGGCTCTTTTTAAGAACCGGATTGTCGAACCCACAAGGACTGGACCCATTCCTCTAACTATCCATTTCTATTGTGATCTTAAATACCTCAAGTGTTGGTTATAGACATTTTCGATTGAGATTAATTAATTCTAAGTTTGGGTCAACGAAATATTCTGAAATCACTCTAGGAGCAACATAGAGTTAAAACCAATTAATCATGCGATCCTACGATTTGCAATGGGTTAAGCATGGAACTATCAATTGTTATTTCACATAATTAAAATTGCATGTTTATGGTCTTTCGAGCCTCTAAACACGGCAATCTAGCCTCACTGCATCATTATGAGCGAGGAGTTTAATTTTCTAGTCGCGGGCAATCAATTATGTTGTGGTTTACGGGGAAACGATTAGGGACTTTCGTGCGTCTAACCATTTAACTCAACTTAGCCTCACAACTACTTCTTCGAGTGGTGATGTGACATCCCAAGTTGGTCTTTCATAACCCCCGTGTGTCAATCAAGCACGGTGTTAGGTATATTTCTATCCTGACACAAAAATCTCTCCCGAGATACAAACATGCTCCTTACATTCTCATGTCCTGACCTAGGTAATGCTTTCTCAAGCTATTACTCAAGCTAACAAATATGCTTTCATGGTGATCAATCATAAAAATAACCAACAATCCAAAATGCAAGACGAAAACAACAATCAATAACTTAATTCCAAAACAAATTCATAAAAGCACAATCATAATTCATGGCTTCAACCCTAGAGGAAGGGTTCTTGCCATTCATGTTTGTAAAACTACAATTAACTAATACTAAACTAACATACTTACATGAATTTGGTAGATGAGAAGGGAATTTGATAAACCCTAGATGAGTTCTCCCACTTCTCCCTTCACTCCTAGGTGGTTTTTCAGAATAAAATCATGACCCCCTGATTTTAGGAGCTAAGGGTCCTATTTATAGTAAATGGAAAACGTGCATAATTTAGCCTATAATGGAATGGCTCCGTGTCACGGAGTGTATCACGGAGCACTGCCTCCGTGACACGGAGGCAACGCGAAAGCTCTCTGGAAAGTGCCTCAGGAACCCAAGCTGCCGAGGGTCACCGCGCTGGCCAACGTGGCACGCTGCTCATGCAGCGCATTGGCAAGCTGCTGTCGCGCAGCTGGCCTAGCGTGGCACGGCGCTGGCACGCTAGTTCACTGCCTGCTGCTGCCGTTTGCTGCTTTTTCTCGTGCGCTTGGCGAGGGCGTGGCACGGCGCTGGGCGCGGCACATGCACAGCGTGGCACGCTGCCTGGCGCGGCCAGCCTTGCCAAGGCATGCTCCTTGCCGACTTTCGCCACTTGCTTCCACTCCATTCCTTGCTATTCATCAACTTGTGAATTAGTTCCTCAAATGCATTATTAACCTACAAAACAAGGACTAATCATGTTGGTTAGCACATATATTCACATTTATATAAAATCACATGAAAGTATGGAAAATAACTTAGATAAACAAGACTACATTAAGGTATAAAGCGTATCTCGGGCATGCTATTTTGCCCGTGATCACAACCCCACACTTTAAAGCCTTGTTCGTCCTCGAACAACCTTTTACATATCATACATATGGAGACTCCCACATACTAATTTGGCAAGATAATTCCAGCTACGGCTATAATGATTACGTAAGATAACAAGCTAAAGATAGAGCATACACAATTTAATCCCCGAGATGAAATACAACAATGCTAAGACTTCTTAGCCTCAAGAATCGACTCTCAATCTTAGCAAACTCATGCAAATCAACTAATTAAGAAATCTCACATGAATTATATCCTTCATTCAACATGTGCCCCTCACAGAATAGAGTTACCCAATCACACACAAAAATTATTTGTACATCATAACATGTGTGGGTGAATCAATAGAATTTCATTCACTCTCACAAAGAATTCACATGCATCATGTAATGACCCATAAGCTTGCCCTTAGTGTTTTATTCCACTAATTTGAGGATGTGTGAACGTAAGATCAAGTAGGACTTAATGGGTTGTACTGTAGGCTAAGGGACAGGTAGGTACTATTATGGCCAGTAATAGTGACTATCTTTCCTAAGCGCTTTTAATACATTACGCCCTCCTTACGAACTTCCCTTCCCTTACTTTACCTTTTTCTCCTTTCATCTTTCTTGTTCCTCTTATGTTCCCCCATTTCTTTAGGCACTTTTAACTTATTAGTAAGGAGATCTATAAATAATTTTTCATTAATTTGTTTTCTTGCTCCTTACAAATAATCAACCATTTTCACCCAAGTGCACCTTTGTCCTTTTCTCACTTCTACAACTTGCTACTTTTCCTTTCTTTTCATTCTTCTCACTCCTTTAATCCTTCGGATTTTTTCACTCAAGCGCTTAGGAGTTTTGGATCAAGTTCACGGCTAATGAAAGAAAAAGGATTAAGCTTATGTTGCAGCTGTCAAAGAATAGGCTCAAGGCTCAATGGGGCTAACTAGGATTAATTTTTCAAGGTAGGTAAAATGAGGGATAAAAATTTGGTTCATTCAAAGAAATGCCTAAATCATCTCCTACAATTCACATCCTTCATTTCGTTTTATAAACACACCAGGCAAGTTCTAGACAATCCACAATAGCACAGAATACTCAAAAACCTTACACTCATGGCACATGCTCAATTCACGACACATTCATCAGACTCTTACTCAGCTAATCACAAGAATTCAGAATTAAGCTTCAATCATATTGAGTCAAATTCAAGAGCCTAAGCGTCTCACACAAAGTTATACACCTGCATGCTTCACACTAAACATACTTGCATCTTACACTCACGCATAGCACATAACAAGAACATCAAGCCATCAATTAGTTATGGTTTCAAAACCCAACACCTACCGACTAATTTTTCCTCAAGACGGTCATCATCCATCCATCGTCGGAAACAGTCCCTAACTATGACTAAAACACTATATACAGACAAAGAAAAGGAAAAGATAAAAAATTTTATTCTTCGGTTCAAAGACCCCCCGTTGGAAAAGAACCGAAAAGAAAAACCAGCGGGTGATGAAGTCATGCTTAATTCAGAAAAATTTTCAAATTTTTCAATTTTTTCAAATTTTAGCATTACATTCACCACAAACTTGTTAAGCCCAAAAATTTTTGAAATTCCCTTGAAATTTCCCTCACCCCACACTTAAATAATGCTATGTCCTCATAGCATCAAATTAAAATTTAAAAAGGGTGGGAAATACTCCCTGAGGCCTTTAGGCCTAGCTAATAGCATGATTTTCTTCACTTTGCACAAGTGTGTGTCGACCCCACACTTTTTATCGTCCATGCTTTTTAGATTCCTCCTCCACGGGTACTCAGACTTCCCCTCCATCTGTGCTTAACTTTCCACCAAAAACAACACAAGATGAAAAATAAATAAGATCAACACAAATGCAAGAAATTAAAATGGTACCTGTGGTACCCTTGGGTTGCCTCCCAAGTAGCGCCTTATTTTACGTCGTGGCCCGACGTGGACTATCCTTTTCAGGACATCCTCATACCTGGGTCCTCTTTCGAGAACCATCTCCTTTTCTTTTGCTGTTTAGAGGAAACAACCTCCACTCTGTTCCTCTCTTTCTCCAACTTCTTCTCAATTTGAAGCCCTTTATCAGACTCGGGCTGAACACTTGTAATTGCCTTTAGCCCTGCACCTGTGGAATCCTCCACCCCACACTTATCCTCTGCCAACACACTAACCTGACAAAGGTTTCTATAGTGTGCAGATGGGTTCATTTCTTGGTAAACGCGGAAGATGTCTTCTTCATCCTCAACCCTCATTTTCAGGGTCCCTATTTTCAAATCAATCACCGCTCCTCCAGTGGCCAAGAATGGCCGTCCCAAGATTAGGGGTACCTGGTCATCAACCTGAAAATCTAAGACAATAAAATCAGCAGGTATAATGAACTTACCTACTTTGATGAGAAGGTCCTCTATTATTCCATCAGGTGTCACTCGCGACTTGTCAGCCAGCTGCAGCATCAACCTTGTTGTCCTCGGTTGTCCCAACCCCATGGTGTTGAATAAGGATAGGGGCATTAGATTGACTGTTGCCCCTAAGTCACACAAAGCTCGTAGCACCTCAGCTTTACCAATTTGTATGGGGAGGGTAAAACTCCCTGGGTCTTTGAGTTTCTTTGGCATTTTGCTCAATACCCTGTGACTGCACTCCTCAGTCAGTGCTACAGTCTGGACATCCACCAATCTCACTTTGTTCGCCATCACGTCCTTCAAGTATTTAGCATACTTGGGCATTCCCTGCAAAACATCAAGAAGAGGCAAATTTATGTGAAGTTCTTTGAAGCTCTCGAAGAACTTTTTGAAGCATTCCTCCTCCTTGCTCTTTCGGAATTTCTAAGGGAATGGTGGTGGTGGTCTTTGTGCTGGCTACAATGGAAGTTGTGCATTTTGTTGCCTAGCACTCTAATTATCTCCCATGTTGATGGATGGTCCTGGTCTAACCAACTCCGGCTGCACCTCCTTTCTCAGCTCTTTTGGCACTGCATCAGCTAATTGCTTACCGCTTCTCAGACTGATGGCATTGATCTGCCGGGGGTTAGGATCTGTGTCGCTTGGTAATCCCCCTTGTGATCTCATGTTTTGAGCAGCTGCTATCTGACCCACTTGTTTTTCAAGATTTCGGGTGGCTACTTGCTGATTCATTAAGTTTGTTGCCATCCTCGCCTGATTTTCCACTAACTGAGTCTGGGTCTCCATGATTTTCTGCAGTGTTTCCTCAATGCTGCTACTCAATTGCCCATCATTTTGCCTATACTGCTGATACTGCTGTTGTTGAGGTTGCATAAAATTCTGCTTTTGGTTTCCACCCCAAGAAAAATTCGGTTGGCCCCGCCAATTTCTGTTGTAACTGGTTTCAAAATTCTGATTGTTGCGCTGCACATTACTAAAAAAATTGACTGACTCCGGATTGGCTCCACAAGATTCTGCGTGGTGCCCATTATTACCATAAATTTCACGCCAACTCGGAGCTTGCTGAACTGCATTAACCTGGCCCTGGCGTTGGTTCATACTCAGTTTATTGAACTGAGTCATCATTTGATGCTGGAACGAAGCTAACTGTGCTGCCAAAGCATTCAAACCATCTACGTCTATCAACCCAGATCTGTTTCCTGCCCTTCTCGATGACTCGCTGTGCCACTCTGGATTTCCTTGTGCAATTCTGTTCAACAAAGTGTACAACTCATCATACGTCTTATACAAGGCTTGCCCACCCGATGCAGAGTCTAGTAATATTTTTGTGTGTGGGTCTAGACTTTCTACAAAGGTATGGGCCAGCACTTCATTTGATTGCTGGTGATGGGGGCAATCTCTCAACAATGACTTGAATCTTTCCCAAGCCATATATAAGTTCTCATCAGGCCTCTGCTTGAAACTGAGTATTTCACTTCTTAACCTTGCAGTTTTGCCTGAAGGGAAGAATCTGATAAGGAACTTCTTAGCCAAGTCATTCCATGAAGTTATGGAGTTCGGTGGCTCAGCCTTCAGCCACTTCTTCGCCTCTCCCAACAGTGAAAATGGGAAGAGGGTTATTCGGACATAATCTGTGGACACGCCGGTGGGGACAAACGTGTCACTAATCTCTAAAAATCTCTGTAAGTGCTGCTGCGGGTCCTCATGTGCCATCCCAGTGAATTGACCACTAGAATGTAACAGTTACACCATGTTCTGTTTAAGCTCAAAGTGCCCTCCAGGTTCCGGTTTACGGATGCTAGAGGTCACATTCGTCGCTAGTGGAATTGCCACTTCGCGAACTGGTCTTGCTTCCATTGCTTCGGATGACAATTGTACTTGTCCCGCGGGTGGTTGTTGTTGTACCTTTTCTTGAAGTCTCTTCAGCTTATGCTCTAGAGCTATTCTCCTTCGCAAATGGATTTGACGTTCAGGATCAAGCAACGGTTCCACAAGCTCTCTATTTCTAGCCAGCTCGGCAGGACAACCTGTCACCTGTAATAATCAGACTAAGACCAAGTTTCTCAACACTTAAGAGAATTTAAAAATCATACAAAAATAGATAAATTATCAAAACTTTACCGAGTCCCCGGCAACGGCGCCAAAAACTTGACGTGCCCGATTCGCGCGTCCGCAAGTGTACGGGTCGTGCAAGTAATATAGTGGCTCTTTTTAAGAACCGGATTGTCGAACCCACAGGGACTGGACCCATTCCTCTAACTATCCTTTTCTATTGTGATCTTAAATACCTCAAGTGTTGGTTATAGACATTTTCGATTGAGATTAATTAAGTCTAAGTTTGGGTCAACGAAATATTCTGAAATCACTCTAGGAGCAACATAGAGTTAAAACCAATTAATCATGCGATCCTACGATTTGCAATGGGTTAAGCATGGAACTATCAATTGTTATTTCACATAATTAAAATTGCATGTTTATGGTCTTTCGAGCCTCTAAACACGGCAATCTAGCCTCACTGCATCATTGTGAGCGAGGAGTTTAATTTTCTAGTCGCGGGCAATCAATTATGTTGTGGTTTACGGGGAAACGATTAGGGACTTTCATGCGTCTAACCATTTAACTCAACTTAGCCTCACAACTACTTCTTCGAGTGGTGATGTGACATCCCAAGTTGGTCTTTCATAACCTCCGTGTGTCAACCAAGCACGGTGTTAGGTATATTTCTATCCTGACACAAAAATCTCTCCCGAGATACAAACATGCTCCTTACATTCTCATGTCCTGACCTAGGTAATACTTTCTCAAGCTATTACTCAAGCTAACAAATATGCTTTCATGGTGATCAATCATAAAAACAACCAACAATCCAAAATGCAAGACGAAAACAACAATCAATAACTTAATTCCAAAACAAATTCATAAAAGCACAATCATAATTCATGGCTTCAACCCTAGAGGAAGGGTTCTTGCCATTCATGTTCGTAAAACTACAATTAACTAATACTAAACTAACATACTTACATGAATTTGGTAGATGAGATGGGAATTTGATAATCCCTAGATGAGTTGTCCCACTTCTCCCTTCACTCCTAGGTGGTTTTTCAGAATAAAATCGTGACCCCCTGATTTTAGGAGCTAAGGGTCCTATTTATAGTAAATGGAAAACGTGCATAATTTAGCCTGTAATGGAACGGCTCCGTGTCACGGAGTGTATCGCGGAGCACTGCCTCCATGACACGGAGGCAACGCGAAAGCTCTCTGGAAAGTGCCTCAGGAACCCAAGCTGCCGAGGGTCACCGCGCTGGCCAACGTGGCACGCTGCTCATGCAGCGCATTGGCAAGCTGCTGTGGCGCAGCTGGCCTAGCGTGGCACGGCGCTGGCGCGCTAGTTCACTGCATGTTGCTGCCGTTTGCTGCCTTTTCTCGTGCGCTTGGCGAGGGCGTGGCACGGCGCTGGGCGCGGCACACGCACAGCGTGGCACGCTGCCTGGTGCGGCCAGCCTTGCCAAGGCATGCTCCTTGCCGACTTTCGCCACTTGCTTCCACTCCATTCCTTGCTATTCATCAACTTGTGAATTAGTTCCTCAAATGCATTATTAACCTACAAAACAAGGACTAATCATGTTGGTTAGCACATATATTCACATTTATATAAAATCACATGAAAGTATGGAAAATAACTTAGATAAACAAGACTACATTAAGGTATAAAGCGTATCTCGGGCATGCTATTTTGCCCGTGATCAGTTATATATTCATAATAAGACAACTTTTTCTGAAAGAAATGCTCAATTATGTAGGCTTACTTGAAATCATGCTAAAATCATGGTTATGAAAACACACTGTATAATCGAAGAAAAACATGAATGTTAACTATTAGCAATCATGGAAGACTTGAAATCATAAGAAAATTAGGAAACTCATAAGATGACTGAAAATCCCTAAGACATGATATCCTACAAAGCAGAGAATTATTAACCTTTTTGAAAAATGTTACACCCTGAAAATTTTTTGGTGATTATTTGATATTTCTATGATAGATTAAGGGAAGTACGGATTGTATGTTGATTGCATATGACAAGGAAAATGTGCCCGAACAGAAAAGCGAAGAGTATGTGAAGTTTATAAGTAAGAATCAATTTTAAACGACCATATCTCCCGGCATATAATCAATTAGAAGCCTCACAACCTATCAAATTAAAGTTCTTTGAGTTTAATTTTCAGAACATCAAACTGCTCATCAATCAAAGTTTGGAATAAAAAGTTATAGGCGTTTTATGATTGTATTATTGGGCAGTGACGTGGCCACCGCCCTAAAAACGGACACCTCCCAAACACCTTTATATTTTAAGTTTTGTGTTATGAGATCATTTTCAATCTGGAAAAACGGCCACCGCCCAAACACCTTTATATTTTAAGTTTTGTGTTATGAGATCATTTTCAACTTTTCCAGATTTGAGGTTCTTGTTTATACTCTAAAATTCTCTCTCCTTTCTAGTAGAAAAACCTAAGAAACCAAGAGGAATCCCTCAAGGAAACACCATCAAAACTCAAGCAAAAGTTCATGGAAGTGAAGGCAATGTTGTGGTGAAGTTGTTGCTGCTTTGTAGCTTCGTTTTGGCAGTGTTGTTGCTGCGTGTTTGGGACTATTTTGAGCTAAAGTTATACTCCATATTAGTAGGAATTGTTCATAAGAAATAGTAAGTAATTTCCCTCTTTTGAAATCTCTAATAAGTCTATGGAATTTTTAAAGGAAAACTAGAAGAAAGTTATGGTTTGTATGTTGACTTGTTGTAGTTGTTGTGCTGTTATGTTGCTACATTTTGGACAGCAACATTACTGCGTTGTTGAAAAGTGATTTGGAGGAAAACACTCCTATTATATCCAAGGATAATCTCAAGTAAAGGGTAAGTGTTTCTAATTGCTAAACTTGCCTAAAAATCCTAGCTAAAGCTAGAAGTTGGAGTCTGTGTTGGACTGCCGTTGTTGGTATGTTGTTGTTGAAGTTCTGCTCATTTTTGAAGGCTAGAATAGATGTGGTTTGCTGAGAATATACTCTATATTCATTCTTGTCATGTTTGTTGAGACCTGGTCAGTCCATTTCTCTGTATAATTGACTGTGACGGGTGGCCCAGATGGCCTAAGGATTGCAGTTCATATGCTATATAGTCGGTTCCTCCGATCTCTTTAGAATTGAGTGCCAGTCATGCCCTACCATAGTTTTGGGGGCATGACAGACTTGGTATCAGAGAGAAGTCGTGTCCTAGGGAGTCCACAAAGTCGTGTCTAGTAGAGTCTTGGTTTTGGGTATGTTGTGCACCATACTTATAATCAAGAGGCTACAGGGCATTTAGGAGTTGTTTCACTTTTTTTATTAGTAGTTCATGCTATAAAGTGAGGTCATAAGTATTATGATATATAAGTCATGTTATTGTTTCAAAGTATGCCTATGATGAGGAGGATGACTATGCGGTTGATTGGAACAGCCGCAGGAGAGGGTTCTAGTCGCCTCCCAATGGATCAGGGGGACGGATTACAGGCTCAAAGCGAGTCCCTTACCCAAGGTGTTATAGTTCCCCCTGCCCAAGCCAAACTAGTGGTAGATAGACCTTCAGCTCCTCCAGCACCAACAGTACATGAGGGTGACAGAGTGGCAAAACCTCCCGCGCCTATGGCACCTCCGGTTGCTCCAGAAGGACTGGGTGTTGAGGGAGCCATTCAGTTGATGGCTCGTATTGCTGCTGGAAAAGAGTGATGATTGGAGGTGATGGAGGGACATAGAGGTTAGGCAACTGAGAGTTCTAGAGCCCGCGAGTTCTTGAGTTTGAGCCCTCCAATATTTACCGAATCAGACTCGAGTGAGGTTCCTCAGGACTTCATTGATCATACCTATAGAGTGTTGAAGATAATGCAGGCGACATGGACAGAGGGGGCAGAGTTGGCTGCATTCAGACTACAGGATGTGGCTTATTTTGTAGTATGAGGCTTGGGCTCGATCTAGAGGAGATAATGCATAACCTACTGAGTGGAAGGAGTTCTCTAAGGACTTTATGTGCTAGTATCTACCTCGAGAGCTTCAACAGGATTGAGCTAAGAAGTTTTTGCACTTAGAGCAAGGCAGTATGAGAGTATGGGAGAATTGCCTTCGGTTTAATTCCTTGGCCTAGTATGCTCCACCCCTAGTTCAGACGATGGAGGATAGCGTTCATCAGTTCGTGTTAGGGCTAAGGCCTTTTTATAGCTCATGATTGCTTGGGGGTATCTACTCAGGAGCACATAGATATTGCACGGATCCAGGCTTTTGCTCAAAGGCCGAGGATTTGGCTCACTCAATTCATGATACTTATAGGGGACAGAAGCAAAGGAAGAGGGATAGAACTACGAGGTCTTATAGAGAATCTAGAGGAGACTTCGGGGTTCAGTCACCCAAACAGCTAGCACCACCTCAGTTCCAAGGGCCAAGGAGAGACCAGAGTTTAGCTCTATCCAGTTCCTGACATTAGGAGAGACCTCCAGTACCACTTATTCTTAGTGCGGAAAGAAACATCCAGGGAAGTGTCGTTTAGGTCAGGATGTATGCTATCAGTGCGGATAGCCTGACCATTATATACGACAGTGTCCGTTGGGGACCAATGGTGGTAATACACATCCGACAGGTTCAGCAGCAGCATTATCACCCTCAGTTTAACCTCCCAAGCCCAGTTCTCAGCCTACAACAGGTTGTGGTAAGGGCAAGAGGGAGAAGCTTCTAGTTTAGGGACAGTGCAGAGCTGCTTTTATGCTCTAGGTGATCGCAAGGACTAGGAGTCATCGCCTGATGTTGTCACAACTACTTCGATTATATTCTCTCGTGTTGTTTAAGCCTTAATGGATCCAGGTTCTACTTTTCCATATGTTACCCCTTTGATAGCAAGTCAGTTTGATATAGCTCTTAAATTGTTAGTTAAGTCGTTTGTTATATTTACGCCAATTGGGGAATCTGTATTAGCTGAAAGAGTGTATCATGGTTGTATGGTTCAAGTATGTGATAGGTCTACAGTATCTAATCTAGTTGAACTTGGGATGGTTGATTTTTACATTATTATGGGTATGGATTGGTTAGTGGCATGTTATGCTAATGTTGATTGTCGAGCAAAGATTGTCAGACTCCAATTTCTAGATGAGCCAGTTCTGGAATGGAAGGGCAATGCCGCTACACCTAAAGGTAAGTTTATTTCATACCTTGAGGCCCAAAAGATGGTATCCAAAGGCTGTATTTCTCACTTAGTCCAAGTCAAGGACTTGGCTAACAAGCCGAGACTTTCCAGTTAGTCCCAGTGGCAGATGAGTTTCCAGTAGTCTTCCCAGAGGACTTACCTGGAGTTCTCTCGAGAGGGAGATAGACTTTTCCATTGATCCACTTCCAAGTACTCAAGACATATCGATCCCTCCTTACATAATGGCTAGCAGAGCTAAGGGAATTGAAGGAGCAGTTGAGAGATTTGCTCGAGAAGGGATTCATTCGACCTAGTGTATCGCCTTGGGGTGCACCAATGCTCTTTGTATGAAAGAAAGATGGGTCATTAAGAATGTATATTGACTGATTATAGTTAAGAAAAAGTACTCACTTCCCAGGATTGCTGACCTGTTTGATCAGTTACAAGGTGCTAGATGCTTCTCAAAGATTAATTTGAGATCCGGGTACCATCAGTTATGAGTTAAGGAAGTTGATATCCCTAAGACTGCCTTCAAAACCAGATATGGCCATTATGAGTTCTTAGTGATGTCATTTGGGCTTACTAATTCCCCAGCAGCTTTTATGGATTTGATGATTAGGGTGTTTAGGCCCTTCCTTGATGTATTCATGATTGTATTTATCGATGACATCTTGATTTATTCACGATTAGAGGTTGAGCATGCAGATCACCTGGGAGCTATGTTATAGACTCTCCAAGAGCACAAGTTGTACACTGAATTTTCTAAGTGTAAATTTTGGGTAACCTCTGTGGCTTTCCTTGGTCATGTAATTAAAGCTGAAGGTATTAGAGTAGATGGTCAAAAAATAGAGGCAGTAAAGAGTTGGCCCAGACCCTTGAATCCTACAGAGGTTCATAGTTTTCTAGGGTTGGCAGGTTACTCTCAAAGATTTGTAGAAGGTTTTTCTACAATCTCCGCGCCATTGACAAAGTTGACTCATAAAGAAGCTAAGTTCTAATGGTCAGAGTCATACGAGCGCAGTTTTTAGGAGTTGAAGGATAGGATGACCTCAGCACCTGTCTTGACTCTGCCAGAAGGTACAAAGGATTATTTGGTTTATTGTGATGCCTCTAAGATCGGCTTAGGTTGTGTTTTTATGCAATACAGCAAAGTCATTGCCTATGCTTCATGTTAGCTGAGGAAGCATGAGAAAAATTACGCTACCCATGATCTAGAGTTAGCAGCGATGGTCTTCGCATTGAAGATCAGACCCATCACTACCTGTATGGGGTACATGATGATATTTTTACCAATCATAAGAGCCTTCAGTACCTATTCCAGTAGAAGGAGTTGAATTTACGCCAGAGAAAGTGGTTAGAATTACTGAAAGATTATGATGTTAGCATTTTGTACCATCCTGGCAAAGCTAACATTGCGGCTGATGCCTTAAGCCGCAAGTCCATCGGCAGCTTGAGTGATATAAAAGCTAACAAAGTTGAAATGGTGAAGACTATACAGCAATTAGCTAATCTGCACATTTGATTGCTAGATACTGAAGATGGAGGTGTAGTAGTTCAGAACACTGCAGAACCCTCCCTAGTGTCGGAAGTCAAGCAATGACAATATGAAGGTCTAAAATTGGTAGTATTAAGAGATAGCATTCCACAGTAGAAACAGGCCCTATTTGAGTGTGGGCCAGATAGAGTTCTCAAATACCAGACTCGTTTATGTGTGTCGAATGTGGGCAAGCTACGAGAGCAAATCATGAGTGAAACTCATCACTCTCGGTATTCAGTACATACAGGTGCCATGAATATGTATCATGACCTGAGGTAGCTGTACTAGTGGAAAAGTATGAAAAAGGACATCACAAGTTTCGTGATTCAGTGTCCTAATTGCCATCGGGTAAAGGTCGAGCACCAAAAACCTGGAGGCTTGACTCAGAATATGGAGATCCCAGCCTGGAAATGGGAAGTGATTAATATGGATTTTGTTACTGGGTTGCCATAGACAAGCAGGAAGTGTGACTCCATTTGGGTAATAGTAGATAGATTGACTCAGCTCATTTTCTACCAGTCAAGATGACTTATGCTGCGGAGGATTGTTCCGGGTTGTATATCCGTGAGATAGTTTGCCTACATGGCATTCCTTTATCCATTATTTCAGGCAAAGGCGCTCAGTTAACAGCAAACTTCTGGAAGTCTTTCCAGAAAGGCTTGGGCACTCAAGTAAATGTCAACACTGCATTTCATCCCCAGACAAATGGACAGGCTGAATGTACTATCCAGACACTTGAAGATATATTGTGTGCTTGTACCCTATACTTGAGATGAAGTTGGGATGATCATATTCACTTGATAGAATTTTCCTAAAATAATAGTTATCAGGCAAGCATTCAGATGGCTTATGAAGCATTGTATGGGCGAAAGTGTAGATTGCTAATCGGCTCATTTGAACTTAGCGAGGCAGAACTATTGGGGTCAGATCTAGTACAACAAGCTGTGGACAAGGCAAAGCTTATGAGAGATAGGCTTCAGAAAGCTCAGAGTAGACAGAAATCTTATGCTGATATACGTCATCGAGCATTGGAATTCACTGTTAATGATTGGGCCTTCCTGAAGGTGTCATCTATGAAAGGCATCATGCAATTTAGCCGGAGGGTAAGCTAAGCCCTAGATTTTTTGGACCTTATAGAGTTACTGATAACGCTCAAACTACACCTCCTACTGAAGTATGAACCGTACGTCAACAATGAGAGATAGTGCACTCAGAGATGTCGACCTCTCGCCCTCTGGCCATGACACTCTCTTATTTGGGCTGGTCTTCACTTTCTGCCCCTTTTTTGCCTTTTCCTCTATGGTCGCCAAGTAGTTAGCATAGAACTCACGGACTATCTCTGAAGTGTACTGGTCTGGAGTCCTATCCATCCATTCGAGCCCATAAAAGCTGAATATCCACTTCATCTCCTCTACCTCATTCAATGTGTTGGTAAAGATCCGCGGTTCTTATTGGATGCTCCGCCTAGGTTTGTTTTTGGTGGTGAGAGCAATGCCTTGTTCATAGATTTCCTATGCTCCCGGCACTCTCCATTGGATGGTATGACTCTCCCTAGACGGTATCTGCTACTGCTCAGCATTGGGAACCTTCTCTGACTCAGAGTTGCCACTTGCCTCTCCGGCTTAGGTCTCCTCAGACCCTTCTTCTACATTTGAGCCGCTTCTAGACTCCTGATTACCTTCTTTAGCTCCCTCCTCAAACTGGTGAGCTTCGGAAGATGTGGAAGTAGCTACAACAGCTTGGTATTTGGCCTTTTCCCTAGTGGTTCGGTCCTATCGGTGTCTAATGTATCGACCCTGTATTCCTTAACTAAACCACTAGGGGAACTGCCTGCTTGCTCGAATTCAAAGGTCTCATCATGTAATATCCTTCGGTCAGTTGCTTTGGATGCTTTGTGCTTGATTGTCATTGTACCTGTAGAGAAGAGAGTTAGAATTCCGTATCTGAGAAAAAAAAGCAGTGAAATTCTCTGTATCTAACCACGGGTCAACACTACGGGTCGTACCTTGGAGGTACGACTCGTATGAAGTCCCAAGAAATCCTTCTTGCATATTACGACTCCTAGGTACGACTCGTACCACAAAGCTATGATCTGTACCTTAAGTCATCTGAGGATGCCCATTCACTGACAATTTCTCTGTCTTTTTCCACGACTTCATGGTACGACCCGTATGTCGATTCCACAAGTCGTAGGAAGGACCATACTGCCTTATCTGGACTTGGCCCTATTCAGGTCTTTGGTACGAATGCATAGTACGACTCGTAGTGGCAAACCACAAACTGTACTAGGTTTCGTACCTCTAGCCTTGACTTATTTTAGCTTAGGACAGTCCCAACGAGCCGTCCTACAAGTCATAGTATCAAACCACGAGTCGTGGGAAGGCATGTGAAGCCTGTCCCTGTCCAGATTTTGTTCCAGTGATCAGGGAAGTCCAATTTTTGATGTATTTTGGGTACTCAAAATTCCCCAAGTTTAGGAATCTATTTTTAACTCTATTCTTGACAACTACTCTTCCCTCCCCTTTTTATTCACTACCCCTAACTCATTGTGAATAGTTCAATGCACAAGTTCATCAAATTTTTAAAGTCTTTCCCAGTCGCAGACAATTCGATAACACCCTTGTTCATTGTCTTTTTCACAATTTTTTCAAGCAAACATAATGACTCACAGGGGCTTTGGCAACATAACATCAAGCATATAATTTTTATCACTATTCAAAGCGATACACTTACTTGTTAGCTATTTACTTCGACTGGTAATCAAGGATTAGGATTAAGAGGAACTTGATTGAGCAAGAAATCGAATTTTTCTTTGGCTTTGAGTTACGGGTGTGAGGGAGTGGTAAGTGTAAGTCGTGACTTTGGTGTTGTTTTTGTGGGAGAATCTCTAAGCATGTGTCCGGGTTGCCCGCACCCGAACCTGCCAAGCACTGGCCTATCTACCCTCATCCACATCTATGACAAGTTGGAACACCTGAATCTGCGGGCCTGCTGCTCTGACCCCTCGAGCCTGATGCTCGCCCTCTCTGATCATGCCTAGGCCTAGATGCACACTCAGCGCTAAAGATGCTGGGGCTAATGATCTCCGGTGTGTCTGCTGTCGGTGTCCACCACCGGTCCTCTACTGAGAGAATCGGTGGTCCTCAGTCCTGGCCTTCTTGGCCTCTCTCTCTCTCGAATGTGCCGCCTCCATCCGCTGGGCATACGAAACCGTCCGAGGAAAGTCCATGTCTTGATGGAGCATAGCAATCCTGCATTCCTTATCCAAGTAACCTGCTATCCCATGCACAAACCTGCTCACTCGCGCCCTCTGATCAGCCACTAACTCAGGATCATACTTCGATAGGCAGGTGAACTCAAGGAATACTCTAATACTGTCATCCTCCCTTGCTTCAGATTTACAAACTCAGCTGCCTTTAGCTTCCTCATCTCCCGAGGGAACAACCGATCCAGGAATGCAACATGGAACTCTTCCCAAGTGACCGGACCTACTCCAGCAACCCTATTGTCTTTCCACTGGTGGAACAAAATATGCGCAACCCCCTTCAACTGGTAGGACGCCAACTCTACGCACTCTACACTGCTTACCCCCATGACCTGTGTGATCTTGATAACCTCATCCACGAACTCGTGTGGGTCCTCATCTACCTTGAACGCAAGAAACTCCAGCGGGTTCATCCTTAAGAAGTCCTTGATTTGAGCAGCCGCTGCACTGCCGTTCTGTGGGACATGCGCAACAGTCTGTTGATTGACCTGAGCGGTCAAGGCCTGCACAAGCATATGGATAGCGGCCCAAAACTCAGCGTGGGCGGATGGCTCCGGTGCTTGAGGCTCCTGAACCAGTGGGACCTGCTTATGCCCACAACCCATGCCATCCTCGTGGCCTTCACCATCTCCATTCCTCCTCCAATTCATCCTTCGAGGAGCCATGATTCTGCAATTGCGAATAGCACGAATTAGAGGGATAGAGAGACTCTCCATCACACGGCATAGATCATGAAATATGGGAACATTTTCCAGTGATAGAGAGACTCTCCATCACCTGATGACTCGTGGGGTCTCCTCACAAGTCGTTCAGTGACTCGTTCTGCAACTGCTGCAACATTTTCCAATTTTTCTCCGATTCACTTTCAGGTCCAATTCTCTAAATTCTCGGGGTATAACAGTGCATCTTGCTAAGCTATCTCGGCTTTCCTAGTTTCTTCAGCTATACGGGCATCTCTTTGTTCCTGGTTTTCCATTCTGTGTAGTGTTCCTTCAATTTCGGGGTTCAACGAAATTAGGGGATTTCCACTAGAGTGCTTGGCATCCACCAGAAAACAACCTGTGGGTATCACAAACAAAAAGAAAACGTAATTAAGGAAATAACTACCAAAGGTCAAATACAAGCAATTAATCTAGTCTTAGTCGTATTCCCAGGCAAATATCAAGAAGGAAATAACTACCAAAAGTCAAATACAAGGAAATATGTATGAAAATCCTGGTCCAAGTATCAGGCAGCTATATAAAGTCCTGGTCCAATTATCAAGCAACTCTTAAAGTCCTGGTCCATGTATCAGGTAGCCATTCTTAAATCCTGGTCCAAGTATCAGGTAGCCACCGAGTCGATTCGCGTAAACTCCGGTCCTAGTATCGAAAGTGTTGGTATATGAGTTAGTTATCTTCATGCCCAAAGTTTGCATATAGGGTAGTCAGCCACAGAGTTACAGATTATCTCTCTACCCTATCTTTTGAGTTATGTTTAGCTGCTATTTGCCATTGTTTATGTTGATAGGTTCCAGAGTATCAGGTTTTAGTTATTCCCTTCTCTAATTCAGTTTATTTTTGGCATTACTTTTTTACAGCTTTCAGTCTTACATAACAGTGCATTTCTTTGTACTAACGTCCCTTCGATAGGGACCCTGCAATTGTGTTGCAGGTATAGGTAAGAGCTCAGATCGACTGATTCAGTAGGAGCTCAGATCCAGCACAGATTTGGTATGCGCCCCTCTTTCAGGGGCCTATGTTTGGTTGGCTCATTTTGAGTTTTGTTGTACAGATGGGTAGGCCGGAGCACTATCTCGTGCATTCAATATTGTTTTACTCTTTTAGAGGCTTTCATGGACTAGTTGTTTAGTTACAGTGTGTTTTATGTCCTAGCTGGCCCACCGTAGTTTCTTTTTAGATATTATTGTGGCCTTGTCGGCATTCTATCTTGTCATGTTTGTTGATACTTGTTCGGACCATTTATATGTATAATTGACTGTGAAAGGTGGCCCAGATGGCCTAAGGGTTGTAGTTCAGACGCTATATAGCTGGTTCCTTGATCTCTTTGGAATCGAGTGCCAGTCACGCCCTACCCTAGTTTTGGGGGCGTGACAAAAACATTAGGGACACAAGGGTGAAAGTATAGCCCTTGTTGAATTCCCACATACCTAAGGTAGAAGAATCTCTAGAAAAAACTTAAACTTGCAGCACATTGAGTGGAACCCTAGCTTAGACTTGAGAAGGTTTTCTATCTTCTAACTGTTTCTGAGTCTGGGAGAGAATGAGAGGGCATACTCAACATTTCCCCTAAATCCCCTTCCAAGGTACCCAAAAATACATGGTTTAGGATTTAGAAGCATAAGAAATTGCTAAGATGCCTTTATCAAAACAAATTGAAAACTGACTATCAGTCGTCACAACTCACACTATGAGTCGTCATGACTCACACCACGAGTCGTTACTTGGTACCATGAGTTGTACCATGACTCATGGTAAGTGAAGCCCAGGCTTCACCTTCTCTTATCCTCTATCCTGTGACTCCTCATCACGACCCGTACCATCCTGGTATGAATCATAGCATCCAATCGTGACATCATGACTAAATCCCTAAGGAAATCTCTGAATCATATCATGACACCTTAGTACGACTTGTGCTGACCTTGTATGAGTCATGGTATCTAGTTATGGTTCCCTTGGCCAAATTTATGTTGCTTCTCTAGACCCTTCTCATGAGTCTTGGTACGACTTGTACCACTTAACCACAAGTTGTACTGGGAATCTTACTGAGGGAAGATTTCAATTTTTTTGTTGGTTCATACTCCATATCTAGGGTCTAGTCTTAAGGGATTTTGGGGTGTTACAGAGAGGTGTGACCTCACTCTGGTCTTCACTCTGCAAGCCCTCTGCCCGGTGGTTGGCTACATCATCTCTTAATTCAATATTGCGCAAACGATTTTATTTTTCGATATTATATCAACGAATGATGAACTCAACTCATAAGCCTTCTATTTAATGAGTTAGTATCTCTAAATATATAGGATATTTCATTTACAACCCGTATAATTCACTTAGGTTCCTTAGATTCAATTGTGGGTTGCTAAAATGAAACTTCAAAATCCAACGTCTCAACTTGTGTACCGAAAAATGCTATAGAATTCATTTACGGCCCATATAATTGGCCCTATCCAGATATTTCCAAAGCTAGGGTCTTCATTTTGATGTCATGTATGATGGTAGATTTCACTTACTATACATAGAATCTTAAACAGTGAATTGATTTTTGGTACCTTTAACTCATAGTCTCCATATCTGGTCCGTAGAATAGTTTTACAATCATACATGCTCTCATATTTAGAATCATAGGATTTGTAGGAGTTGAATTTCATACACTCTCTATATATCAACATATAAATCATAAGTCCATTTTACAGTTTGCAAGTCACGTTGTCTGGGCTGTAACTTTCAATTTCTTTACACTCCAATACTTGTATAATGACTTGATACATCAAAATAATTCCTTATCTCACATGAATGATTATATTTTTATAGTTTTGAGTGGATTATACACATTTCATGGGTCAATCGTAGCCCGAAAGTATTAGGTGTCATATAATATTGTCATACTGTTTACTACAACCGACTTTGCCTTCAATAACAAGATTTATGTAATGTATACAAAATTTGAGAAATAGAATCAAGATTTTTCTGTGATTTTGAAGAGGATGAAATAGAAGAATACATAATAAGATTTTATTGTGATGCAAACATAGTGTGGCATAAGGTTGACTATGTGTTATTCTCAATTTATATGAATCGGGGAATATCTAAAATGGTACATTGGATTTTGGGTGTGCTTAGCTTCCATGATTGGTGCATTCATATCTATGAGTCCAATCGTAGATCTTGAAACGATAAACATGTTATGAAAGCATTCTTGACTTACACACTATTGATACCATACTTCCTGGAACCTTTGATTTTGCAAATTAATTTTGTTGATGATCTGCCACAGCAAACTAATTAATATTTTTTTCTATTCACTTTAAATATTCATATTGCTTTACTCTTTTATTTCTTTACAATAACTCATGGGAGATATACTACAGTGATTGGGGCATTTTTGTTGTTGCATTTCCTGAATATTTAGTGTATGCAAATAAATCACAGAAGATAACATTGACATTGAGAGACTTCACTCGAGATTTGGATTTTTGTTGTGAGATTATGATAGGAAAAAACAAGAGGCTAGTGCAATTAGCGGGGATAAAAAAATTTCAAGAAGACGGAGAGGAGACATCAAAGAAAGTAGTTTAGTGTTCAATTTTACAGTGGAATTCAATAGTTGTTGATGTCATATATCTAAGTAATATGTTTTTCTATTTGTGATAAGTTTATAAGGATTTGTCCAGTTTATGGTTCTAATTAATCTTTTGACTAAGACTAAATTATAATTTAATGAATATTTTTAGTGGTTTTTTTGTCGAACAAATTATGTGTAATTTCTAATTTACCTCTAATTTCAATTTTCTCAATTGATTTTAACTTGGTTCACCGGAAAATCTTTTTGCAGAGGATATACATGACTACAATATTATACATCTTTATACATGTACTACATGTTTTTCCCTTCATTTTCCTTCCTTTTTCCTATAATTTCATTTTCCTTAACTGAATATCATTCCTCTCATTTTCGTCACTTGCTTCAATGAAAAACTTTTTTTCAAAAGATATATAAATAATTATACAATACTGTATATTTCCATACAAGAAAATAAGGAAGGAGGTTTCTCTATGATTTCACTTGATTCCATTCCCCTCATTTCCTTCATCAGAAACTCCCTTTTTGCAGGGGATAAATATGATTATACAATATACAAGAATATACATGAAAGTTATACAGTCTTATACACATATGGCACATGTGCAGTTAACACTGAATTTTTTTCTTGTATTGTTGTAATATTGGTGTCAACATATTTAGCACCATCAAAACATCAAAATATGTACAGTTAAATATATTTAACAAATTATTATATAGTCTATAACGCTTTATTAGAAAGTGCAACAAAATTATTTATGAATATTAACTACTCGACTTAATAATAAATTTAATACGAAGTCTATGTTTCAAACTATTATTTTTGACAGATTTCTATATGGTTTTTCTATTGTTACAATCTTGACTACGCACTGAATAAGAAAATTTTGTCCTCTTTCTTACTTTTATTGGAGACGATTGGAGTCTTGACTTTCTTGATCTTTCTGCACTTCTCCTCCTTGTTGGTGGTAGAACTACATTCTCTAGCACATCTTTAGGGATGACCCATGTACTCTCATCTAGAATAGAAATAACTGAAATTTCATATGTTTTAAGGAGATATTCCCTTCTATAGTAAAACAAGTAAAACTAGGTTGGGTTCAATTTATTTTGGTTTAAAACTACCCAAGCATGTGGTGGGGAAGTTCATTCATTTGAAATTTTTTAGAATTGCATATTTCATTTTCAAGGCACACTATGTTTTATCCCTTGAAACACAATATTTAACTGCTTTATAGAAGGCCTCACTTGCATATTCTTTTGAGAAAATAAAATAAACATTATTATACAAAATTATACATCTTTATACAAACTGTAATATGAAAGTTAGTAATGCCATATATAGCATTACACTTAATCCTTTTATCGTCATTTGTTGTGATGCCAGAAGATTTTTCTTGAGGAGTTTGTCGTATTTTTGGTCAAACTCACTGGATGAGTTGATTGCTCTTTTCCTATTTTATAGTTCCATTGTTGTATTATGTTTATCGTGAACTCCACCAAACATATTATTGCATGATTCTAGTATCTTTGTTTGTTGCATTAATTAACTCTACAACATTAGAAGTCATTACCATCGGCCATTTCACTTTGGAGTATGCCCTAGATCACCTTTCATAAACAACTTCTATCAAGTAATTCGGCACCCTCGAATCAATTTTAGGTATCTTTATCATAATATAATTAAACTTCTGAATCGTGTAAGCTTTAGTCAAAGTGAAGAAGAGGTCTTTCAACTATTTATGATATTTTGTGAATAGATACTTAATATTATTCAGAAGTAAGACAAGCAAAAATAATGTAAAACTTTTGGGTATATAGTTGTTATGGCATTCAAGATGCTCTCATGTCTATCTGAAACAATACACATTCCTTCTTGAATTGTGAAAATATCCTTTAATAGTACGAAGAACCATTCGCAAGATCTATGATTTCGGAATCCACAATTGTATAGGCAAGTGGTAGAATATTTTTTTTAATTTATACAGTCTAGGTATTAGGTTTCAAACATACAATTTGTAGAAAATCTGAAAATCTCACACACATTTAGACAAAAATATATAATTCTTTATACAAACTGCAATCACAAAGTTGATACTGTCAACTCATCAGTTGCGTCCTATGTACAAGTAGTCAATATGGCCCCTTGTATGCTGCTTTAAGAAAGTTTCCGGCAATTTAAATTATTGGCATACAATATTTTCAGCCTTTGATAAAAGCTTATAGTGAAATAAATGTATAAAGAAAACGTCCATCTTATGATTTGTGCAACCTTGTAATCATTCTTGGATTTGTGTACTCCAAAATATATTAGTACCTCGACAACTTCCTTTAAGAATCATATTATTTTCCTCTTAACATTTTTAATGTTTTCTCTTTACTTCTCCATGCCTTCATGTAACTCAATTCAATCCCGTGTTGCTTTTATATGTCAACTATATATCATTTACAGTGTAAACTATTTTCAATGAAGAAGCTTGTCCATGACTAAGATAACAACTACACTAGAAGTAGCTTGACGTTGTGTCAAATATCTTTCAGCAAACAGGCATGTATGAACATTATTGAAAGTTCTCACTTTAAATATATTTGGTTTGTATACGATGATAAATTTGAAAAGTAAGCACAATTTTCATCTACATAGAAAAGGTTATATCTATCATTAAAGAACACTCAACTACTAGATATAAATTTATACAAAATAAAAATATAATAGAAAACACAATTATTGATATACAAATTTATACATAATAAGATATATTCAAATATCCAGAAAATGCATACACACAGTAGATGATTAACTCGATTGATGTACGTATTCTACACACACACACACACACACACACACACACACATATATATATATATATATATATATATACAAGAATATAATAGAATATATAATTTTTTTAACCATGTTTTACTTGATCTCGTCAGCTTAAGTTGAAAGTTGTTCTGACAGCATACTTCTACATCATATTAATAATAATCTCCTTTTTCTTATAAACCTCACCCTCCTCAACATGTCATCTATAATATGAAAGTCCTTTAAAGAGAAGTCAAAAGTACATATTTTTAACCACTATATTCCTTGCATTTTAGTACTTTAATTGTCTCTTTAAGTATTAATTTAATAAACTACACTTATATTTTTATGTTTTAGTGTGTAGGTGTGTTTATATAGGCTTGGGTAATAAACAAGTGAAAAATGGGTAAGAAACAATTAAAGATGATCAAGGAAACAACGATGTTGCAAAGCGTTGTAAAAGAAGCAAAAAATAGCAAACTGCAACAGCAGTTGCGCCACCCTTTGCGTCACAAGAGTGGAGCAAGCCATTACAACTTTTTCATATCAATTGTGGCACAAGAAAATTGTCAGGTAGAATATATCTTGGTCTGTTGTGATGCCTCTTGCATAGAAAGAGCGATGCAAGCACCCAGATTTCCATTTTAGATTCGAATTTTAAAATTTCAAGGCTTCCTAGGCTCTATAAATATATCTCTTACTCGATTCTAAAAGGAGGTTGGATGTTTTATGAAGAAAAATCTAGGGCAAATCGAGATTTACACCAGATTATTTTTTTCTTTATTTTCTTATAATTAATTATTGCAAACTCATGAATTATTATCATCTTATGAGAATTATGAGTAGCTAAACTTTATAGTTCTAGGATTTTGGCACATACATGATGGTTGAGTGTTGATTTATACTTGTTGCATTTTTCATATTGGAGTTATTTATTTCTTTTTGGGCTAAATTATTTGATTATTTGACGAAATAGTTAAGCAATATCTACGACCCGTTAATTAGACTTGAAAGAGGAAATTACAGGAGAAATAAGAAGAAGTAGATGTTGTTTGTGAATCTTTTAAGAAATGAGACAATTTGGTAATGTGTATAAAAATATACCCTTTGGCCTTGCTTAGTTGATACAGATGAAATTTTATATGCACTTCACTAGTAACCGATGATCATTGAAATATAGGAATTAAGGATAGTCGAGTAGTATTAAAGTTATTGAAACGATACTCAACAAAGTGATATCAACGGCAACTAGTAACTTAGAAAAATAAATAAGTATAACAATTTGATACTTCAACTAGATTGTAAAATTTTCAAAACCCTACTTTTTATTTCTATTGGATATATTCAACTATTTCAACGTTTACAATATTTTACTTTGATATCGTGAACACTTAGAATAAAGACTCGAAAACCAACTGTCTTGTTAAAATAGTGAAATAAGAATTTGAACTAGCATAATCAATCTGAAAAGTCGTTGTGGGTATGATAATCTGGACTTAATCATTCTATATTACTTGATGATCGTGTGCGTTTGCGTGTGCGTTTGGATGCATCATTCTTATTTTCAACCAATTCACTATCACTTTAAAACTCACTCACGTGTATTATATTAATCTCTTCTATAACTTCCTCTTATATAACTTTTCCTCTATTTTTTGGAGTAGAACCTTGTATCAACTGAACAATTATTATTCTCCTTCACCTTGACACAAAGTTCATAGTCAGTAAAATCTGAATTTTTCTTCTTTAATTGAATATAGACCTGAACACAAGTATCATTATGGATTAAGATATGCGTGTCAAATTAACTTTTGAAAGAAACTTAATTTCTAATACATTCAACCGGCTATCAATCCTGATCTTGTTTCAAATTGCTTCAATCAGATTTTCAAAGTTCAAGGTGTCCGCATTGGCAACACAATCAATAACAAAATTGACAAAATTGTCATTATTCCATTGACCACTATGAAGAAGATATACAGGTTAAATCTCCATCAAATAGAAGTTGAGATCACGAATTATAGCTAAAAATATAAAGTTGAAACCACAACTTGCAGAAATAGAAATATATATAAAGTTTTTGAAATCACTAATTGCAGAAAAAATTAAAAATAATTATTGATTTTTGATATTTTTCACCAATTACTTATGTATATAAAATTTTTAAGCTGCATTGGATTTGATTTTGTGTGAGTAGGGATGAATATGAAGTTTCGAGAGCGAGAATGAAAGACATAGAGATCGTAAAAAAGAAGATCGTAAAGTCCTAAATAACGTCAAATAATTTTCTTATTAGAATGGGCCCTATTGTTTTTGGGCCAAAAATTTGCAATTAAAATTACGAATTACATTTTTGCAATATAAGTTAAAGAATTGTATTTTTCTAAAATTCTCTCTCTATATATAAGAAATTGTCGATAGTTATGCGTGAGTTATAGAATGAAGAGTTATTAGACATAAGCTCACAAGCTTATTATTAGAATATTCACAATTTTCGTTATAAATAAATAAAAATAAGGGATGTGAACATAATATCTCAAATTATAACAGGAAATTTGTATAATAAACACAAATTTTAAAAGAAGATTTCTAAAATTATCTCTAATATTTATAAGAAAAAATGAAATATACACATACAATTAGGGGTGAGCATTTGGCTCTTCGGTTCGGTTTTACCAAAATTTGATTTGATTCTTCAATTTTCGATTTTGAAAAAATGTGCACTATACATTGAACCAAACTAATTCGGTTCGGTTCGGTTTCATTTGGTGTTTTTAAAACGGTTCCGGTGCAAGTGAGAAACAAATTAGAACAAAATTATCAAAATATTTGACATGAAAAAAATGTGTTCAACAATGTTATTTCGTATAACTTCTACAACAATCAATAACTTAGCACATTAATTTAAAACATTACAAATAAAATATAATTGAAACTTTGAAACTAACTATTGCCTAACACCTAACAATTAACATTTCTTGATTTCTCGGACTGTTAGTATATCGTATTAGAATATAAGTTAAGTGATGAGACAAACTTTTTGGTTAAACTTAAATGTTGGGTTTGATTGGGACTTGCACGTTTGACTATTTTTGGGTTAAATGATAAATTTGAAATGAAGGTCCAAACCGCAAATGGGTCGGGTTTTAAAACTTAATATAAATATTATTTTAAAATATAATTATAAAACCTCGGTTCTTCTGTGCATCGAAGAACCGTGACTCGCATACCCAACACCGAATCGATGAACCAAACTTTTTGAAAAAAAAAACACCGAACCGAAGAACCGAAATCGAAAAATCAGATTAATTTAATTCGATCTGATTTTTTAATTTTTCAGTACTTATGCCCACCCCTATATACAATTGGTTAACGCCCTTTAAAAAATTACTCGTGCGTGTTATTAATAAATATAAATTCGAAATAAAAAGTAAAATTAAAGCACCATATATGCTATCGAACTAGAACTACTTACCACTGTGCATTGTATAATCATAACTTGCTAGTTGTTAGGCTTTGCTTTGGAATTAATTCAAGCAAAATGAGAACAGCATTATACTATAAACCAATATAAATTTGGTCAAAAATGGGAAACTGACCCCACCATGCAATTCATATTGTACAGCTAAGTGCTATTTGGAGTTACCTTTAAATCAAAGATAACATCAATGCACTATGAGAATTTTATACAGTTTTTATCTTTATCCTATTCCTTTCAACATGAATTTACCCCATGGGCTTTTGGCACTTTCTTGCCAGCAACTTTAATAGTTTCGCATGTAACATGACTCATCAAACTCGTGTAAATATTGTAGTTTGGGATACAACATGTTGTTTAATTAAGTGAGGTTCAAAAGAAATAAAATATATATTTTTTGTTTATTTTTTTTTTAAATAAAAAAATATTTTTTAATAGATTCTTAATAAATATTATATATATTTCACCATTAATAGTTTAATGTCTTATAAGAGAAACAAAAAAATAGTATCTTAAACTACGACAGTTTAATATGTTAAAAAAAAAAAAGTTATCCCAAAATCCATCATTATTTTTTAAAATGAAAGACTAAAGAGTTAAAAACAGTGTTCAGGCTTTTTGAGTTTCATATTTAAGTTATTAGGTGTATGAGTTTTCTAACTGAACTATCATCAAATATTATCGAAATACACCTAAACTATCAATTGCTCACTTTTTCCATGTAAAATTATTAAATTATCACGCAAAATATAAAAATGTTTAATTAATTAAATTCATCTTAAATTTTTCTTAGAACTAATATATCTAGGATTAATTATTTTTATATGATTTGAGCAAATAAAAATAGAAACGTAAAAGCAAAAGGTAACATTTTTTTCTTCTGAAATGCTATACCTAGAGATTATTTCCTATTTAAATATTTCATGCAGTTGTTCTTGATACACAGTATATTTCTGAAATGCTATAACTTTTATCTGTTCATTCAATTATATTCATCTTTTTTATTCTTGATATACAGTATATTTTCACCTATATCATATATAATTAGATAAATTTTAATATTTTTTTAAAAATATAATAAATAAAATAAATATTTTATTAATATTCATGGCTATAACATTTTAAAAAGTCTTAAGAAATTATTTAGAGAATTATTAGTTAATGTCGAGGATAAAATAGAAAAGAAATTATTTTTTTCTTGATATGTTTAAGAAGACAAGTATATTTTCAGTATAGTGGATAAGTAAAATGAATGAAAAAGCATTTTACTTGATCTTTATATTAGTATAGATTTTTTTACAAAAAAAATTGTCAAATCAAGAGAAATTTTTATTTTTTCTTTCAGTATTACTCTTATCATTAAGTAATTTATAAAGTAATAGTAATCAAATTTAGATTTTCAAATTATAATTACTAAGGATAATTTAATGTTTCCTTCATCCATCTTTACTTATTCAGTATTGACTTAACACACCTCTTAAAGAGCAATAAATAGAATAAAAAATTTACTATATTATCCATTTACGACAACAATAATAATATACTCAGTATAATCTCATAAGTGGAGTCTGGGAAGATTGCGGCGTACACAGTCTTACCCCTACCTTGTGAAGGTAGAGAGGTGGTCTCCAATAGACCCTCGACTCAAGTAAAATATATATTAAAAAAAAGTATGTAAAGCAAACATAGTTGAAGAAGTCATGCTGAAAAAAATGAAAAATAGAATAGTAGCAGCAAAAAAATAATACTATAACTAAAGCAAAGAAAACAATAATAATACTAATATCAAAGAATAATTTAAAATAGTTGAAAAGTAATAATAACAATATTAAAAAAGAAAACTAGACAACTGATGTGAGGCGAAAATATTATATATTTCGTCATCATTTGTCTCACATTTGGGAGGTTTATTGTTGCTTTGAATACTAAGTGCAGGTATTATACTTATGTTGGTTGTTTTCACGTGTAGGATGAAAACGAGAAAGTTTAAGCTAAAAATGTGAATATAGGAAGCTTCGAGTCTAAGTAGAAGCCACCAAAGCCAACGTAAAGTTGATCGAGGTGCAAGAGCAAGTGCAGGAACTAAAACCATGAGGAAGCAAAGAATGAAGGCAGAAAAGACTTGGCCCACCGTGACTGTGTAAAGTGATCAAGTTTGAAAAGGAATTCAAGACACTGTTAATTTGACTTACTGTGCTGCTGGTCGTATCGCGGTAGCACAAATTAGTGCCAAAGTTCTGCACTCATTCATTGAAGGGTACTTTCATCCAAAAATTATTTGGGAACCTAGTAAATACATCAAATATATGGCTTTGAAAGGGATATCAAGTCTACCACACAGAGAAAAGGAGAAAAAGAATATCTTTCATAGCTTTCAATTATATCATCTCTTTTTTTCATCATTCAGCTATTATTACTCATGAATTCTTTGCTTCGTAATGAAATTATGAGTGGCTAAACACTTTGGTTCTAGGATTTTGGTGCTTTCATGAAAGTTAAAGTTTGACAATTGTACCTTATAGAGAATTTTCATTATTGAGTTGCTTACATTTTCTTAAACCTAACTATTTAATTTTTTGGTCAATTATCAAATACTATTTGTGGCTAGTAAATTGAAATTGAAAGAGGGAATTTCTGAGCATAATAAGAAAATGTAGAGCTTGGTCGCGAAATCTATTGAAAAGAGAGAGTAATTTTCTAGTATGGATAGGAATATACCTGTTAGCCCTGCTTAGCTGATACAGATAAATTCTCACATACACTTTACTATCGACCGATGGGCATAGGAATATAGGAGTTAGAAATAGTCGAATAATCTTCGAGTTATTATACTGATGCCCATTAAGTGATATCAACCTCCAACCAACAACTTAGGAAAATAACTAAGTGTACAATTGGTGAGCTCAACTGGATTGTCAGCCAACCATGACCCTAGATCTGTCTCATCTGACTTGCATAAAAAAATTACAGTTGATTTTCGATTTATTTTAGTCTTAGTTAAATTATAGTGTAGAAAATAAAAATCATCAAGAACTGTTTTCATCCGTTGAATAGTTGAAATAATTATTTAATTTATTTAATCAATTCGACAAGTCTTCGTAGGATCTATATTTGAATTTAACCTCCTATATTAGTTGTACGACTACGTAGATTTGCGTATGCATTAGCCATAATAAGTTTTCGACGCCGTTGTCGAGGATCGAATCTTGGTTACTCATGTGTACATCTACGTATACTCGACCTACTAACCTTTTATCATATTGCTCGACTTTCATATCTTCCTATCTAGGGTCATGTTCTCATGAACTGCAGGTGAGTCATGTCCTATCTAATCACCACTCCTTGGGACTTTTTCGGCCTACCTCTACATCTCCTAATACCCACAATAGTTAACCTCTCGCATCTCCTTACTAGGGCATTTGTTCATATTCTCTTCATATGTCCGAACCATCTCAATCTCACCTCACCTAACTATCTTGTCCACACGGGAGGCCACTCCCAACTTCTCCTAAATAGCTTCATTTCTTATCTTATCTCTCCTAACATATTTAACACATTCATTTGAACATTATTATTTCCGCTACTCTCATCTTATGTACATGTGAGTTCTTGGCTGACCAACACTTCGTCTCATACATCATAGTTGGTCTAACTATTACTTTATAAAACTTACGTTTAAGGCTTAGTGGTACATTCTTATCACATAAGACACCGGATGCGGACTTCCATTTCATCCACTCCACTCTAATACGATGTGTAAAACCATCATCAATCTCCCCATTTTCTTGTATATTGGCCTCAGATACTTAAAACTTTCTTTCTTGGGAATGACTTGCCTCCACATTTTCCATATTTACATTACTAAACTTGCACTCCTATATAGTATTCTTAGTCTTGCTGCTCAACCTTGAACCGTTTAGAATTCAGGATCTGTCTCCAAACCTTTAACCTATAATTAATTCTACCTGTATCTCATTAATTCAAATTATGTCATCTGCAAATAACATACATCATGACATCTCTCCTTTAATATATCGTGTTAGTAGTCTGAAAGATGTATTTAAAATGAGTATAATTAATAATAAAAATAAATTAGAAATTAAGTGATAAATTATTCTTGATTTTTAAAATTAAATAAATAAAAGTGAATATCTATTTTTAATAAAATATAAAAATAAAATTGGACAGAGGAAATAAAATATATAATTCTCTAATAAATATTTTTTTGAAAAAATGTCAAATCTACGAGGGTGAAGTAAAACGGAACGGGGAGAGTAATCAGTAGACAGTAGGTACGTACATTCACTGTTCATTTCCGTAGACACGAATGATTATGATTTATGATTATATTCGTTATTTCATTCGAGAAGATAAATGGCGGTATTTAATGGAGAATCCTGTCTGGTTATGGGATCCATGATTTGACATAATTAATTTCTTGCAAAAATTTAAAATAGGCCCCAGCAACATCTATAGGTAACTATTAAATCAAACATTTATGACCATTTCTATTACACTTCTTGTTAAAAAATGAATGAAATATTCTTTTAGAAAGAAATACGACTTTTACTTTCCCGCAGTGGTGGAAGGCTTTGACATTCATGTTTACCTCATATATACTCTCTTTCTTTCTTTTTCTTTCTTTTTAGTTGGTAAATATGTTAAAAATAATTATTAAAATTTATAAAATTTTAATAAATAAATAAATTATTATTTTATTTTATTTTTAATAATTAAATTATTTAAAATATAAAAATAATAATTATATATTTTTAAAAAATATTTTTTAATTAATAAAATTATATTAATTAAATTATTATTTTTATTAATTTTTTTAATAAATATGTAAATTTTATACCAGCAACTAAAAAGAAACGAAAAAAGTATATAATAAAAATATAAAACAAGCAGCAAAAAGGTAGGATAGGGACCTTAGATTCTGATAGTGGCTAAGGAGTTTGGAGCTAAAAAGACAATAAACTGAAGTAAAAATTTTAAATTGGTCAATTATTTTTTTGAAAATATCAAAAGAGATAAATCATTTACAAAGAAATGATTTGCTCCAATTTAATAAAAAATGATCGTTTGATTTGTTTTAAAATTTTAAATTATTTTTTAACTCATCTGAAGAATAACGAGATTTTTTTAAAAAGAGAAAATTATTCAATATCAAATAAGTTATGCATGAACTTTTTTGGCGTATGTGTTGGAACTCGTGCATAATTAATAAGATCTAATAAAATTATTTTTTTAACTCATTCAAACTTGAACCAGGACTGTATTCAAAATTAAATTTAATAACAATTTTATTTTTTAGCTCATTCACTTTTACATCATTCACAAAGGAACAAAAAATTTATAGAGGCAAATAGAGTTTTTACACATTTTTAATAATCTACAAACGAAATCTATACATTTAGATCAGAAAAAAATCAAAAGAAAAAGAAAAAATCTGATGTATATTACATCATTATATATATAAAAAAAAAAGAGAAATGCACAAAAAAAAAGCTAGTTAAAAGAAAATAAAAAAATGCACAAAAAATAAAAGTTGAAACTGCAGACTATTTTGAATGATCCTCGTTTCTCTGAACGATTTAAATGATCTTTGTCCCTTTGTGACGATTTACATGTCCTCATTTCTCTGTGAATGTTATAAAATTGATCGAGTTAAAATATTAGTTTTGAATGCAGTGCTCGTTCAAGTTTGAACGAGTTAAAAGAAAATTATTTTATTAAATCTTGTAAATCATTTAATAAGTTTCAACGCATGTAAAAAGAAACTCATACACAAGTTATTCAATATTGAATGATTTTTTTTAAAAGAGATTTCTTTAATTTTTAAATGAGTTAAAAATAAAAAAATACAAAAGGACCAAATGACAGTTTAAGTAAGTTGGGGCAAACCGTTTCTTTGCAAACGAGAAGTCCCTTCTGGTATATTTTAAAAGTAACTGGCCAATTTGAAAATTTTGCTTTACTTTGCCGCTCTTTTGACTCAAAATTTATGGTTAAGCGAGTTAAATATATCATTATTAAAGATGATATAATTAGTTAACCAAATAATTAATTGGTGGGATTTGGATAGTAGGACAACTAACCGTATATAGTCAATTTGTAAGTGATTAATAAGAGATTATTTTTAGTGGGGCATAGAATAGCATGAGATGCATATAGCTACCGTAAAATATTATAGCGGGCCTAATAATATTATAATGTTGTAATCAGTAGTATATAGCTACCCTTTTGTCATTTTTTTCTTGTTTGTATTCAATACATCAATATTTGGAAATTCTCAAAGGTATGAAAATGATAGATAGAGAAACAAATAAATACAGTAATATATGATTTGTTGTTAAATACACGCACTAATTTAGGGGGATTCAACGTGCACTTTCAGATCAGACAATTCAGTTTGTTAGCTTCTAAGCATGTTTTCATGATTACACAGTGAAATATGATCATGAAACATTTCCCCCACTTACCAAAAACAAAAACATTATGTTTTATTCCTCAATAGAAACATATTGAGCAAACACTTTTTATGACTAGTTGCAACAATCTGTATTTATGACGATAACCTAGCAGAAGTAATCACATCAATTGATACTATCCCTTCTCGACATTCAGCAAAATACAATATTGATTTCAACTAGGAAAACAAGCATTTCTCCCGGCATTTAAGACATAATTGGTGCCAAGTACATTACGTAAATCCTCTTGCGAACATCCAATCCAAAAAATAATAATAATAAAAGATTACCTTAGCTATCCAATAACAAAGATTATTATAGAGACGAATTGCTGATATGTCTAATAGTTTAGGAATAATTATGTTCTTGTTAACTTATGGCAGCGTTACATTCCTTTGAATTGAATTATGTATTATATTAACGGGTGATGTAATATATGCATTTTACTTTACATTTTAAATTAAAAATATCTTGATTATGTTACACAGTTAAATTGGGTTGAGAAAATAAAATTTTGATAAAATTTTAACAGTAAATTTCTCAAATGTTCACTCAATTTAATGAAATTATCTAATAAGATCGTTTATTTAATTTTTTGTATCAATAAAATTACTTATGTCATGCCCCACCGTGGGAGGCATGACTGACACCTAGTGCCACACTAGAATCTGGCTAACCTGTCTAGGCTTACGCACGTTTGGTGCATGTCTGCAACTCAATTTCAAGAAAACAACGAGCTATATCTTGGTTGTAAGTACAGCCTCTGACTGACAAGGTCATATAGCCACCTGTAAACGAAAATAGTTAACCAACCACAAGCAATAAAAGAGAATCATATGTGGGCCGACAAGACCACCATGCTGTCTAAGAATAACTGAAACGAAAATCAGGCAACTATAACTATACTATAGCCGACAAGGCTACTATCTAACAGCTAAACAAGGTCCCATACGACCATCACATGAAATAAAACATATATAGGCCCATACAGCCAACAACAAACTAACCACAGGGAAACTGTAAATCTGCAAGCCTCTAGGAGTGGAATAATGGTCAAGACAGGGCCCCGACCTACCCATACTGTACAATCAAAAGAGTAAACCTTCTAAATAATTAACTCCGGAGAAGGGGAGCTAACTGTACTGCTGACTCTGGCTGAAAGCTAAGAAGGTCCTGATCCGTGTCCATCCGTATCTACAGGCAAGTAATGCAGCGCCCCAAGGATGGGCGTTAGTACAATATGTACCGATATGTAAGGCAGTAATGGAGAATAACTGAATAAGCTTGAAATGAAATTGAAAGTAACTGAGTAGAAGGGATAGGGATATAACCTGATTAACTTAACTTCCTGTTGTCTAATCTATCAATAAATAGAGCAACAAAAACCTTACCTGGACCCCATAAGCCGGAAGGTACAACCAGCACAGAATAACCCACCCAGAGCCCCCATAAGCCCCGGCGAGTACACTTCAATCTATATACCCCTATAGGGTCAAGACGAGTCAACTAATAACTATAGCCAACCTACTAGTTCCCTGAGTCTGCAACTGAGCTCGTTCGACCCCTGAACTGTAGTTGTGTCTGAGTCCGGTGGACTCTTGATAACTGCACCCCAGGCACCAGGCTTGATGGGGGTGTACTACCGATACGACGTAGAAATAATAGTACAGCCATGGAATGGATTGTATGAGACCGTTGGGCCTCATTATCGTCCATTGGGATGGCATATCGCTTCTCGAGACGACGTCATATAGCCTCTGATGGGCAACGATACAGCTAGTAACGCTGGGGTTGGTCATGGAAGGCTATACAGGGAAAAGTCAATTCCAAACTAAACATAAAATACTGGTCTCAGCTAACAGCAACAACTATTCACAACAATAATATTTATGGCTCTCTTACTAGGATTCAAACTGTAGTACAATGCTATAGAAACTAACTTGCCAAAGAAATTCGCCTTAACATATCTCGATTGTCGTTTCCCGATTAACCAAAGAGCTTTAACTTGTATGCGTCAGCTCTTTTCAACTATAATCGTAATACTGGAAGAAAGAGACTAATTTCAATACCAAATTCGGCTTAAAATGATAACTTTTAATGCTAATAGCAACTATAATTCAACTACGTAAAATACGACCGAAAACCTATAATTTCCCGAGGGTTCAGAAGTGAGAAATGTTTACTTTATGCTTGTGATCATTTAGAAATCAGTTTGGAGCAATTCTGACAACTTTTGCTCAGCGAGGTTACGATTTGCGGGGCGAATTTCAAGAAATAACTCCGTAGTAATACTCCCTGTAGGCTTAGAACTTGATACCTGAAGTTAATTTGAGTTTGGACCATATTTGATAGCGTAATCGGACGAAAAACTATAGAAATCTTCATCTCTCTCTCTCCCTGGATGAAGGCTTATGTTGATGAATGATGTAAAATAAAAAGGAGGGCCTTTATATATATTGAGGGCAGTGTCCTGGGGGGCGCCTCACGCCAGCCGTCGCGTCAATCCCAATGTCATGTCGCGCCTCTCAAGGCGCCAACAGGCCTGGCGCGCCGCACTAGCCAGTGCGCTGTTGGCTGGTGCGTCGCACTGGCCCCGTGCGCTCTGGTTCTGTCTGACCCCACTCCCAAGGCTTTTCTACACGCGTCACACTCTCTTTATTCGACACAAATCCATGCGTATGATTACTAATCGTTAATTTTTATGAGGTGTAACATCCTCCCCCCCATAGGAACATTCATCCTCGAATGTCATTCTCAGGCTTAAAGGGGGTTAACTCTCTTAACAAAAATTTAGAAAAATTTCGACAGAGTTTCCTTTGTAATATGGACTATCCGGAAACCTGAAACGCAGAAAAGTTTAACATAGGCGCCTCGCAGGACGCTATAACAACCATTACACAATAACAAGGGGTAGCTAAATAATAGTACTGATAGTATAAGCAGTAAAATAACAACTGAATAGCAATCTCATCTTAACTGTAATTAATCCTAGAACAGGTGAGGATATTTTTTATATCATCCTCAACTTCCTAGGTCATCTCTTCTTTATTCCTATTCCTCCATAACACTTTAACAGAGGCGATATCTTTTGTTAACCTGCGAACTTGTCGGTCTAATATGGCTACTGGAACATCTTCGTAGGCTAACTGCTCAGTAACCTAGACGTCCTCAACTGGCACGACTCGGGATGGATCCCCTATACGCTTTTGCAACATTGACCTATGAAAGACCGGGTGAACAGATTCTAACTCTGGAGGTAAGTCTAACTCATAAGCCACTTGGCCTGTTCTCCGGAGGATCCGATATGGACCAATAAACCTAGGGCTAAGCTTGCTCTTTTTACCAAACCTCATTACACCCTTCATTGGCGAAACTTTCAAGAACACCCAATCACCAACAGTGAATTCCCGAGCTCTACGCCGCACATCAGAGTAGGATTTTTGGTGGCTCTGAGCTGTCAACAAGCTCTCTCTGGTAAGATTTACTTTCTCTTATGATTGGTGGATTATGTTTGGTCCAATTAACTCTGATTCTCCTACCTCAAACCAACTAACTAGGGATCTGCATGTCTGCCCATATAAGGCTTAATAAGGTGCCATATGGATTTCCAAATGATAACTGTTATTGTAAGCAAATTCAATAAGGGGTAAATGCTCATCCCAACTGCCCCCGAAGTCTAACATGCACACTTGCAATATATCCTCGAGTGTTTGAATTGTACGTTCTTCCTGCCGTTCTGTTTGAGGATGGAAGATTGTATTCAGATTAACCTGTGTCCCCAAGCCTTTCTGAAATGACTGTCAGAATCTAGATGTGAATTGTGCCCCCTATCAAAAATAATAGATGTTAGGCACCATGTAATTGAACTATCTCTCTGATATATAATTCAGCATAGTCCTCAGCTGAAAAAGTGGTCCTGAAGGGCAGAAAATGAGCTGACTTCGTCAATCTGTCAACAATCACCCAGATAGAATCAAATCTGTGCCTAGTACAGGGTAACCCTGTCACAAAATCCATGTTTATTGCTTCCTATTTCCATATAGGCACCGCTATCTCCTGTGTCATTCCACCGAGTTTTTGATAGCCTTTACTTGATGGCAATTAGGGCATTGTGCTACAAATTTGGATACACCCTTTTCATTCCAAGCCAGCAGTAAATCTCTTTTATGTCATGATACATCTTTGTTGAACCTGGGTGAATCGAATAGCGGGAATAATGTACCTCTGCCATGATCTGCTGGCGAAGCCCTGCCATATCTGGAACGTAGAGGCGACCCCTCAATCTCAAGACCCCGTCTTCGGTTACCTCAAAAGCTGATACTTCTCCTTGCTGAATTTTATCTCTAAGCTATACCAGGTTAGAATCTTCATACTGTCGTTCTTTTACCTCTACAACCAGGGATGATACGGTGGTATTCTGAATCATTGCTCCACCGTCTCCCAAGTCTACTATTCAGATGGCTAAACTGGCTAATTCGTGCAATTCTCGGGCCAGCTCCTGCTGTTCGGGCCTCAAATGTGCCAAACTACCCATTGATCTATGACTAAGGGAATCTACTATGATATTAGCCTTCCCTGGATGATATAATATATTCACATCGTAGTCCTTCAACAATTCTAACCAGCGATGCTACCGCAGATTCAACTCTTTCTGTGTAAAGATGTACTTGAGGCTCTTATGATCAGTAAAAATGTCCATGTGTACCCTATGCAAGTAATGTCTCCAGATTTTTAAGGCGTGAACTACTGCCGCTAACTCCAGGTAGTGAGTGCGATATTCTTTTCATGCTTCCTCAACTTCCTTGAAGCATAGGCAATTACCTTACCATGTTGCATCAGGCACACCCTATCCCAACGCCCGAAGCATCGCAGTACACTGCATAACCCTCTGAACCTTCTAGCAAAGCTAGTACTGGCGCTGATGGCAATCTATTTTTCAACTCATAAAAACTTTGTTCACACGCTTCAGTCCAGTGAAATTTAGCTACTTTCTGAGTTAACTGGTCAAAGGCGCTGATAAAGTAGAAAACCCTTCTACAAATCTTCTGTAATACTGGCTAACCCCAGGAAACTACGTACCTCAATTGGAATTGTAGGTCTAGGCCATGTCTTTACTGCCTCAATCTTCTATGAATCTACCTGAATACCAGCATTCGATACAATGTGACCCAAAAAGGCTACTGAATTCAGCCAGAACTCACATTTAGAAAGTTTTGCATACAATTGGTGATCCTTGAGAATCTGGAGCATTGTTCGCAAATGACCTCGGTGTTCTACTTCTGAGCGGGAATACACCAGAATATCATCAATGAATACTATCACAAACAAATCCATATGCGTCCTGAAGATGCTGTTCATCAGATCCATGAACACTACAGGAGCATTCGTCAACCCGAAGGACATAAACCAGGAATTTGAAATGGCCATACCTGGTCCTAAAAGTCGTTTTTGAGATATCTGTCTCCCGAACCCGCACCTGGTGATACCTAGACCTTAAGTCGATCTTAGAGAAATACTTCGCCCCTTGTAGTTGATCAAACAAGTCATCTATCTTGGGAAGCAGGTATTTGTTCTTGATAGTGACTTTATTTAGCTGCCGGTAATCTATACACATGCGGAGGGAGCCATCTTTCTTTCTTACAAACAGAACTGGCGCACCCCATAGTGAAGTACTCGGCCTGATGAAGCCCTTATCTAGCATATCTTTCAGCTGTTCCTTCAATTCTTTGAGCTCAACATGAGCCATTCGGTATGGAGGGATGGATATAGGCTGAGTACCTGGTAATAGGTGGATAGAAAAATTGATTTCCTATTCTAGGGGAATACCAGGAAGTTCATCTGGGAACACATCTGGAAATTCATTGACTACTGGAATAGACTGAAGATTCGGGGATTCTGCTTGGACATCCTAAACCCTAACAAATATGATAGATGCAACCCTTCGCTATCAACTTTCTCACCTGAAGATAGGATATAAACCTACCTTTTGGTGTGGCTGCATTACTTTTCCACTCATGTATTACCTCCCCTGAAAAGTGGAATTAGACAGTCTTGGTCCAATATTCTACATTCGCGTAACATGGTGTTAGCCAATCTATACCCATAATTGCATCAAAATCGATCATTTCCACTAAATTTGCCGAAGTCTGGCGACCAACAACCTTTACCGTACAACTCCGGTAGATCCGTTTAGCTATAATAGAATCACCGACGGGCGTTGACACTGAAAAGGGTCGCTGAAGCAATTCTAGCGTTATACCGAACTTTCGGGCCACTAATGGTGTAACATAAGACAAAGTGAAACCTGAGTTTATCAAAACATAAACTGAATGAGAATAGATTTCCAACATACCTGTAACAACATCCGGCGACGACTCTGACTCCTATCGCCTTGGTAAAGCATAAGTGAGATCTGGACCGGTGCCTGAACTCGATGCGCCTGACCTGCCTCGGCCTCTGCTAGATGGAGTTGAGGTCCTACGCCCTGCTGGAGATGCTGGGGCACATGACCCAACTGAAGATCTATCTTGTCGGTCCCGATCACTTTGACCCCTGGCTGGACAGTCCCTCATCAAGTGACCCTCTTGTCCACAGGTGTAACACGTAGTAGAACCATACCTACATGCCCCAAGGTGACGTCGATTGTAATTAAGGCAAGGTGGCACGGTGAGTCTACTCTGCTCTGACTCTCTCTGCTACTCCGAACTCGATGGCTATGATCTCTCGCCGGGTCCTGACTGCCCCCGACGGCCTGGTCTACCACCCTGCTGCTATTGTGGAGGTGGGGCTCTGGGTGGTCTGCCTAATAGTCGTGGCCTGACCCTGAGACTCTGCCTGAGTGTCATTAGGTCTAGCCCTACGACGCTGCTCCTGACTTGCCCTCTCTACCTCCCTCTATTGCTGCCTGATCCCCTCAATACTATGAGCAAATGCCTGAATACGGGTGATATCCATATCCTCCCACAGAGTGGCCGTAACACAAGTCTCCACATACTCTGGAGGCAGCCCCATAATGAACCGGTGCACCTTGGTTGGCATAGTGTCTACGAAAGCTGGTGCATATCGGGCCAAGGATTCAAACCTTATAACATATTCCCATACACTCATCGAACCCTGCTCCAGATGTAGAAACTGATCTACCCAGGCTTGTCAGATTTATCACGGAAAATAGTGGTCCAAGAAGGCCTTTGAAAAGTTGGACCAAGTCGGAGGGGGAACATCTCTACCTCGGGACCTCTCCCAACTCTCATACCATAACACTATTGTGTCCCGCAACCGAAATACCACTAACGCAACCGACTCCGCAGGTGTGGCATGCATTACCCCAAAGATCTACTGCAACTGGTCCAAAAAGTCCTGGGGGTCCTTATCTCGATCCATCCCTGTGAAATGCGGGGGACTCAGAGCGAGGAACTCTCAGACCCTCAAACTACCAGGTCCTCCTGAAGATTCAGCAACCACGGGTGCCACTGGCTGACGCTGGTCTGGTTGTAGCATAAAGATAGCTCTATTGACCTCCTGGTCTGATGGTATCGGTATAGGAGCTACTGGAGGTGGTGCCGACACATCTGCTGCTCTAGACGGCTCCTGGCGTGGCAGAGAGTGCTGGGGAGATCGAGATGAAGTCTCCCCGTCACCCTTAGATCGGGCTGGCTCTGACTGGGGCACCCTGCTAGTGCTTTCTCCTGCTACGACATCTAACTTCCCGCCAGTCGTGGTCTGTCGCGTGTCCGACATTTCTCTGTGGACAAGCAGATTATAGTAAGCTTAGGGACTCAACCCTATACAGTACAACTCTATGGCATGACTGGAAGAGAAAGAAGAGTGACCACCCTAACATGCCTCGCAGCCTCCTATCTATAGAATGTGGTGCACAACACATCCATAGACAAGACTCTACTTGGCATAGCTTGCATACTCCTTGGGATACGACCTTCTCTGATACCAAGTTTCTCACGCCCCACCTTGGGAGGCATGACTGGCACCTAGTTCCACACTGAAATCTAGCTGACCTGGCTAGGCATACGCACATTTAGTGTATACCTGCAACTCAATTTTAAGAAAATAATGAGCTATATCTCCGCTGTAAATACAGCCTCCGGCCGACAAGGCCATATAGCCACCTGTAATTAAAAACAACTAACCAACCACAAGTAATAAAAGAGAATCCTGTGCGGTTCGACAAGACCACCATACTGTCTAAGTATAACTGAAATGAAAATCAGGCAACTATAACTATACTATAGCCGACAAGGCCACTATCTAACAGCTAAACAAGGCCCCATACGACCATCACACGAAATAAAACATATATAGGCCCCATACGGCCAACAACAAACTAACCACAGGAAAACTGTAAATTTGCAAGCCTGAATAATGGTCGAGACAGGGCCCCGACCTACCCATACTGTACAATCAAAAGAGCAAACCTTCTAACTAATCAACTTCGGAGGAGGGGAGCTAGCTATACTACTGAATCTGGATGAAAGCTAAGAAGGTCCTAATCCGTGTTTATCCGCACCTACAGGCAAGTAATGCAGCATCCCAAGGATGGGAATTAGTACAATATGTATCGAATATGTAAGGTGGTAATGGAAAATAACTAAATAAGCTTGAAATGCAACTGAAAGTAACTGAGTAGAAGGGATAGGGATATAGCCTGATTAACTTAACTTCCCGCTTTCTAATATATCAATAAATAGAGCAAACAAAAATCTTACCTAGCCCCTATAAGCCAGAAGGTACAACCAGCACAAAATAACCCACCCGGGGCCCATAAGCCTTGGCGAGTACGCTTCAATCTTTATACCCCTATAGGGTCAAAATGAGTCAACTAATAACTATAGCCAACCTACCAGTCCCCTGGGTTTGCAATTGAGCCCGCTCGGCCCCTGAACTGTAGTTGTGTCTGAGTCTGGTGGACTCCTGATAACTGCATCCTGGGCACCAGGCTCGACGGGGGTGTACTGCCGATATGGAATAGAAATAATTATCCAGCCATGGAATGGATTGTATGAGACCCTTGGGCCTCATCATTATCCCCTAGGATGGCATATCGCTTCTCGGGACGATGTCATATAGCCCCTGGCGGGCAATGACATAGCTAGTAACCCTGGGGTTGGTCATGGAAGCCTATACAGGGCAAAGTCAATCCCAAACTAAATATAGAGTACTGGTCTCAGCTAACAGCAACATCTATTCGCAATAATAATATTTCTAACTCTCTTACCAGGATTCAAACTACAGTACAATGCTATATAAACTAACTTGCCAAAGGAATTCGCCTTAACATACCTCGATTGTCGTTTCCCAATTAACCAATGAGCTTCAACTTGTATTAGTCAGCTCTTTTCAACTATAACCGTAATACTGGGAGAAAGAGATTAATTTCAATACCAAATTTGGCTTAAAATGATAACTTTTAATACTAATAGCAACTATAATTCAACTACATAAAATGCGGCCGAAAACCTATAATTTCCTAAGGGTTCAGAAGGGAGAAATGCTTAGTTGATGCATGTGATCATTTAGGAATCAGTTTGGAGCAATTTTGACAACTTTTGCTCGGCGGGGTTACGAATTGCTGGGAGAATTTCAAGAAAATAACTCCGTAGTAATGCTCCCTGTAGGCTCAGAACTCGATAGCTGAAGTTAATTTGAGTTTGGACCGCGTTTGTTAGCGTAATCGGATGAAAAAAATATAGAAATCTTCGTATCTCTCTTTGGACAAAGGCTTATGTTGATGAACAATTTAAAATGAAAAGGAGGGCCTTTATATATATTGAGGGCAGTGGCCTGGGGAGCGCCTCACGCTGGCCATCGCGGCAACCCCCATGCGCGCTCCTCTCAAGGCGCCAGCAGGCCTGGCGCGCCATGCTGGCTGACGCGTCGCGCTGGTTCTGTCCGACCCCGCTCCCAAGGCTTTTTCTACATGTGTCACGCTCTCTTTAATCAACACGAAACCACGTGTACTCTTATTAATCATTAAATTTTACGAGGTGTAACAACTTATTTACTTCAAAATCGGTGATTCAAATGTCACGGCACACCTTGGGAGGCATTATTGGCACCTGGTGCCCTACTAGGATCTGAACTGCTGAGCTGACTGAGCCTAAGCACCTCTGGTGCAGGGCTGACTCTATCTCTAGAATCAAGAAAACAATGGGCTATATAGCGGCTGTAAATACAACCCTCGGCCGATAAGGCCTATAGCGACATGTGAAAATAAATAGTTAACCAGAGACAAACGATCATAAGGAGTTCTATGCGGGCCGACAAGGCCGCCAATCAACAGCTAAAAAGGGCCCCACACAACCAACACACATCATCTAAAGCACATATAGGCCCCACCCGACCGATATTATCTAACCATAGGGAAGTAACACAATCTGCAAGCCTCTAGGAGTAATAAAATGGTTGGGACAGGGCCCCGACCTACCCATACTATACAAACAAAAGGAATAAACCTCTATCACACAAGCCCCGGAAGAAGGGAGCTGATGGTCTATACGACTAACTGGAACTACGAGGGACCTGCTCCTCGTCTATCTGTACCTGCAGGTAAGTAATGCAGCGCCCCCGGAAGGGCGTCAGTACAATATGTACCGAATATGTAATACAATAGATAAGCTGAATAGGACTAGAAGTAAATAAAAAGAAGATCCAAAAGATTAACCTGTACGCCTGCTGATTCGTACTCTACAACTAACTGACACTACATGTACATAAGCTAAGACTGCATACTTACACATTTATACACTACAACTAGCAGACAAGAATTCATACAAGAACCCCACCTGGCCCCCATAAGCCGGGAGGTACAATCAGCACGGAATAACTTGTTCAGGCCCCCATAAGTCTTGGCGAGCACATCTCAATCTATATACCCCTACTCAGGTGTCTACAACTCTACTGGTACTGTAGCCAACCTACCGGTCCCTTGGGTCTACAACTGGGCCCGCTTGGCCCCTGAACTGTAGTTGTGTCTGAGTTCGGAGGACTCCTGATATCTACACCCCGGGCGTAAATGCTCGGCGGGGGTGTGTATAAGGCCAACCACGACAATATAAGGATCTGGATCCCCATCTTCGTCCCTTGCGAATGGCATGTCGCTCCGTAGAGCGACATATCCTCGCCCCTGGCAGGCAAGCCACACAGCTATTAACCCTAGGGCGGTCATGGAAGGCTTCTAACTAAGGGAAACCCCAACCCAGGTGCTATACTGACACATCAATCTATCTATATAAAGAGAGCATCTCTGGCCTTCTAGGCCTAACGCTAATGCTACTCGCTTCTGGGATAATCTGTATGGCTGTCTGCAGGCACGCCATGCGCCCGTATTTGATGAGAGGATCCTGATAGTGATCATGATCTCTAATAGTCTGGGCTGAATAGAGCGTGGTCTGAAGTGGCCTAACAATACTCTAAATGTCCTACTCGGACATCTATAACTCATGAATAACTGTGGGGTTGCGGATAGCTAACTACTTTATTCTTCTAATTAAACAACTATAGGACTGGGCTTGGTCGAACTTGCTTCTACGCGATCGACAACCTGGTCCTTCATAGGGAGCTTTTCGATCTCCTTAACTTTTGGTTAACATTGTACTGGCAGAGTACTACTGACTCCTTAAGCCTTGTCTGAATCCACCCGGATCTATATTACTGTTCTGGATAATTCTCAGTCTTATAGGCAATTCTATATAGACTGGCCCGCTCCTGGCACTCTGTACCTGAATACCTTACAGGAACCGGCTAGGGTGCTGGCCCGTCGCTGACTACTGATGTGGACCCTTCCTTGGGGTACCCACGGGTTTATCTGACTCGGACGACTAGGCTGGCTTGCTGGCGTCCTACATGATAACTGTTAAGTCGCCTAATACTGACAATCACTGATAAGGCTAAAGGGATGGCGGATGATTTCTCAATACACTGGAGAACCTTGGTGTCGCTGACTCTAGAATATACCTATTTTGTCTCTATTTATGGTTCTGGAACGTGCGATAACGTCAATGACCTCTAGGGATGCTTTTCCTGCCAATACAGGCGCCAACTGGTCGTTAGACCGCCTAACTGCGCCCATACTGTTTAACCAATTGGTTCAGGCCACTAACTCTTACGAGCTTCTGAAGTCTAGGCCTGTCAACATACATATAAGTCTAGAATCACAATAAACTTAGAACTAAAAGAGTTTCTATAGCTTTCATAACGCGAATTACATTTAACCTGCTCCCTTTTAGCGAGGGGTCCTGCAGTACGATCTGTATACGTTTCTAGCAGCTAACCAAAATTTATGTAACTGTAATCCCTATTAGCAGCTACTCGCTACATATCTGACATTTATATATGTATATCCATAACAACTAATTACAACATATCGAATTACAACCTAATGGAAGCAACCGTCTGCAGCATCTGAGATCGTTATTTCTATTCGAGAACATAAGTCGTAACACTGTACGACAAGGATACTTGCCGAGATTTAAGCCTTACATACCTCGTTCGCCATTTTCTGACTAACTGATGAGTATCAGCTCGTATTCAACTGCCCTTCTCAACTGTAATCATATTAATAGAAGAATAGGGCCAACTTTGTTACTGAATTCGAAGAAAACAATAACTTATATATATACATATATATACTGACTATACTTCAACTTATCGAAGGACAATCAAAAACTCATAATTTCACGGGAATATAGAAGGGAGGAATACTTACTTTAAGTCTATGATCGTATTGACACTAGTTTGAAGAGATTCCACCAACTCTGGCTTGGCGGGACAACGATTCGCCGGGTGAATTTTGTGAAAATAACTCCGCAGCAATGCTCTCTGCAGCCTTATACTTCAGTACCCGAAGTTAATTTGGATTTGGATGGCGTTTAGCAGCGTAATCGAATGATTTTTACTTGGTTTCTTCGTACTACCTCTATTCTGGCCGTGATTATTTGGATAATGATCTAATTTCTAAGTGTGAGGCCTTTATATACTTGAGGCAGCAGACAAGGCAACGTGGCACGCTGCCCATCGCGTCGATTCTGCTCCACGCCATGTTGGCTAATGCGGAGGAGCTGCTCCATGCCACTTTCCCCCTCTGGGCAGCTTGGTTCGGCCTCCTCCCGCGAAATTCCGACTTTGCACTCGTTCGGCCTTTCCTCGGGCCCTTTCCTCGTACATATGGCACTCTAAAACTCTTAACAACATGCAAATAGGCCGACTAAATGTTAGAAACTTACGGGGTGTAACATCAAAATAATAATTGAATTTATGTTAGGGAATCAAGGATAGGGAAATTATTAAGAACAATTATTGTATACTTAACGCTATTTGACTTGCTTAGGAGAATGACAAATAATGCATGCAAATGGCAAAGTAATAAAGTAAGGCAAGAAAGTAATTCTTATTAAGGTTCTTTGGGTGTAATTGTCTATCAACGTTGCCGAAAAAGTAATATATTAGTGGAGAGCTTGATATTACAACTATGAGAATAGTGTATTTCTTGTGATGAAAATTAAATGGGTTACAAGTGAGGGAATTGATTTATTTATAACCAAATCATAATAACGTTTTCTGCATATTGAACCTCTCTTAGTAATATATCATCACGTTAAGTCATTACATGCGTGGATAAGTAATTGCTGGATCTCAGATTCTCTAAGAGCGGTTGTTTGCAAATCTTATCGGACCTGACTTAGATGCATTCTACCCCTTGATTTGTCTCTCTGGAGCTAGATGGACTTGTATCCTGTTCAAACTTCAGTGGTTAGGAACGATCTTGTCAGGTACAACTTGAGGTCATGACCGGTGTTATTGTTATTGAGCTGGAACTGACTGATCTTTGACTACGAACTGTCGTTCTATGATACCTTCAAGTGCCAAACCTGAATTTTGACCCATATAGATAGCCCCCCCCCCCCCCCCCCCGCCTTTTCAAGTATTCACTATATTATGCATGGGAAATGGAAGAATTCGTCATTTTTAGCAGGAAGGCAAATGAAAAGACTTGTTATATTAGTGAGTGATGTGTTTCTCCTCGTATTAAATATTCAAGACAAGTGTCAATCAATGACTAGATCAATTTTTACTATTGGTTACCAAGGTAATGATGAACTTTTACTTTCTAAAACTCATACACGTGCTTCGTCTTCCTTAATTTTTTTAACTTTGCATCCATGTTTCCAAAACTTTTCCTGCAAATCGACACATTTTTCTCTAATCTTTTGAAGTTTTATTTCTACAACTTCTTTTTTCTCTATTCTCTCCTTTCATTTTCGTCTTCATCCTCCCTTCATGGAAAGATCAAACCCTTCCTCTCTGGTAGAAAACCTTCCATATCTGTTGGTGGCGCCACCATCATTTCTTCTCCTCTGATGATGACCTTGTCGAAGAGGAGGCTTTAGCCAAAGAAGCTCCTTTTTTAACCAAGATAAAGAGAGGATAAAAGGGTGACAATCTCCTACTACAACAGTTGAAATAGTTCTGAAAATCTGAAACTTCACCGTTGATTGTACTCCCCGTTCTCAGTCAGGGAACCAAGCTGGCGAATGTATAAGCTCGCAAAAAAATATTCGTCCATGATTCGGTCCGAGCACATACCTATAATTCAGAAGGATTGCAATTAAAGAAGAAAGAAATTTGGTGGAGGTGCAGATGAACATGAAAGAATCACTGGATAATGATCGAGCTGATTTTTCATCTATACTTATTCCTTCACTCTAGGGTTTAAGTCGCCCTTCGTCAAAGTGATTTTGGAATTTTGTCGTTGGTACAAGCTATGGTTAGAATGAGTTGGTTCAGTTATCTAGAGAGTTTTTGGCTTCCTCTAATTCTTCTAGTCTTGCCAATCTCCCTCTTACGCTTGACCACCTTATAAGTCTTTACGTGCCCAAGATTTTCATAGGTGGAGTTTCTATATTGGCTGTGTAATGACTCATTTGGTTAATTTGAGTAATAGGACCTCTTTTTCCTAAAATACGCTTCAAGCAGCTTAAAATATGATTTATGACTTGTGAAGATCATTGCATGATTTTGAGGCTATCAGATGCATATCAAAGAAGAAAATATAAAAGTAAGAATTTGAAAACTTGAAGTTTGACCAAAGTCAACAAAATGATTAAAAGAACTCAAAATTTCAACAAGTTATAAGGTGATTTATGACTTAGTTGGATAGTTTGCATGAGTCCTAAGGGGCTCAAGAGCGATTTAGACGCTTTGGTTGGTTACTAATTAAGTTAAAAAATTTGAGTTGACCACTGTCAACAATGTGACAAGATGACCTCGAATAGGTTTTTAAAGTATTCTAAAAGGTTTTATAACTATGCATTATACATCAAGGAAAGGCTGATGTAGCCCAAACGCACGTAAGCGCACGTGGTCGTCAAGTAATATTGGACTGAAGCCCCGATTATCGTACCCACAGATACTTGTCAATTCAATCGTTATAAAGTTATTAATTTATTTTCGCTATTCTAACAAAATAGTTAAAATGGGGAATGGTTTGGGAAATTAACTACTAAAACTTTACATGCAAAAATAACTAAAATGGTTGCAAGCTTGATTTTACTTTGATGATGATGAAAATATAGAGAAATGACACTTGTTTGGTTTCAGGTTGAGTTTTCAAGACGTGATTACACTAGAATGATTCTTCCTATGGTTTCTAGTCGTAAGTTACTATTCCATTTCTTGCCACTATCCCTAGCATCCAAGAACTATTTCATGAATCCTAACGCCTATATCCCTATGGTCGCAGGAGAAACATGAAATGATGGTTATGCCTACTTGTATTCAACTAAACAAGATTGAAGGTATATCCCTATCCTCAAAAACAACTTTTATACTCTCATCAATGGGTTCGAGGGTCTTTGAATTTCTATTCTGTATTTACCTTTAACCCTTTTGATTTCCCTTTCCATGTTTAATCAAAAGCTAACAAGTTTACTTATAAGGTGATCAATCTCATAAATAATCAATTAAAACAAGTAAAAACAAACACCTATACTGAAGAATCGAATCTAGATTAAATTAGTTTTTCAAACATTAACCATTCACCATGGCCAAAACCCTAGAGTATAGGTTTAGCCACTTATAGACACGTGGAAAAACCCACACTTTATCATCATCATTTGAAATAAAGAGTAAAGAAGAGAAGAAACCTAGTGTAGGACTTTGTATTTCTTCCGAACAGCTTACAAGCCTCCAAATATGAACTACGTAATGTTAAACTGAAAAAAAGAATGTCAAAATCTTTCTAACTAATGTCTGAGAGGATGTATTTATAGTTGAGCCTTCAAATAACGCTTTTGCCCTCCAACACTTAGCTTTAAAATCATCAATTTTGGCCTGTTATAGGTCTGGCATGCCGCCCCCACCATCTCACTACAGACTTAGTCAAATTTTCAGCAATTTCAGCTTTGGGATGGACCTGGTGCGCCTCCCCCATCATCTTGCTAAGGATTTAGCCAATTTTTCTGCTCTTCTAGCACCTATGGCACTACTCTCATCATCTCACCGGAGTGTTAGTCAAATTCTTGCACTTTTGGACCCTTATGGCGTGTAGCCTCCTCTATCTCACCAGAATTTTGGTGATTTTCTCTAAATCTGGGAAGCTCTGGGGCTCCACGCCTACCATCTCGCCAAGGTGTAGAATGATCATCTTCTGAATATTAGGGAGCTGGCGCAAGGCACGTACCATAGCACCAGAAATGATGAAATGTTGTCAAGGCATTGAAGGTCGGGCGTTGAGGGCTAGCCATAGCCCCCGAACCTTCTTCTCAGCTTCTCAAATCTTCAATCTTGGTTCATTTTGGTCCCTTTTCCCTTGGTTTTCTGCTCAAAACACCTCAAAACATTTGTTAGCATACAAAACACACAAACATATAAATTTATGCATTTCATAAGGATTTTAAACTCAAAACAAGGTAAAAGATGGGCAAAAACAAGGCAAATGGGCATAGAAATATGCCCAACATCACCACCCCACACTTAAACCATTGTTCGTCCTCGAAAAAATCTTTACTCCATATATAAACTCATATTTTACATTATACTTAGTACCTCTAACAATTCACACTCAACTAACTAGTATAGAGCATAAATCAAGTGGTTCATTAATATACACAATTCTCATCAAGCACATGCACAGGTTTCACAATCAAGACTACACAATTTCTATAATTGACTCATCTTTCAAAACAAAGGACCAACATAATTAAGTATGAAATATGCAACATGTAGTACAACGACTTAGACATCTTGTGTCCCTCACTTTTAGTGATGTTCCTCTCTCAGATTATCAATGTAAACACATGGAATATAGAAAGCAAGCACTCTCACGCTAACAAATGATGTAATGCACATATGTCACATACCATAAGCTTGCCCTTCATGTATATTTTGACTACTTGGTTGTTTCAAGAGATTAAGATCACAAGGTCTTTTCTTGGTTTTAATGCCGACTAAGGGACGGGTAGGAACAATATTTCTTTTATAGTGATTACCTTCCTCAGCACTTTTAAGACATCTTTCACTTTTCAAGTCCACCACCTTTTCTTGCTTGTTCACCCTTCACTAACTTGCCCTTTTCTTTCTTTTCTTCTCATGCCCCCTTTTCACTACTTGACTGCTAGTCTTTGCTTATAGAATCAATAAGAATTTTGCAATTAAAGCTCTACCTTTCATTGCTCTAGCAGCAAGTAAACAACACAATTCTATGGGCACCTCTTCCTATTTTTCTTCTCTTACAACAACTTTTTATTTTTCCTTTAATATTATACTTCGGTGGAACTTTATGTTCAAGTTTCAAAGTGCCTAAGACTACTTTGGATCAATAAGTCTGAGTTCTCACAAAGAAAGGGATTAAGCTACTTTCGAGGCTGAGAAAGAATAAGGCTTACTAGCTCCAATGGGATTAACTAGGGGGAATCTACATGAAGGTAAAACAAACCATGGGAAAAATTTGGCTTTTTCAAAGAAATGCCTTGATCATATCCCAACTCTATAACAATTAGCTATCCTACATACACTACGGCAAGTTCTAGATGCTACAATATGTACACACAAGACAATTTAGCTCACCTTTCATGGCAATAAGAGTCTAGTCGGTTTCTTACAGCTACACATTCATACAATTATATTGAATGACATTTTTCATTATTAAGCCCTAAGAATCATTTTGAGTCAAATTAAAGAGCTATGTGTGTCTCTCATGGATTCCTCACTTATGCATTCAAGATGACCACTTTACTAACTCTAGCATAACATCTAAGTACAATGTCAACAAGCACACAAGTGAATGATCTATGACTCAATCCTAAAAAATAAAAAAAATGATGAAATTCCCTTAAGACAGTCATCATCCATCTATCATAGGGAAGGGGTCACTATTCCACGACTATAATGACTCCTAAAAAATAAAAAAAATTATTCGGTTCAAAGAACTCCCCTTCGAAAAAGAATCGAGGCCATAAGAAAAATCGAAGATTGGGTGAGATATACCAATTTTTTAAAAAAAATTCAAATAAAGCTCAATGGACATACTCACCATTGACCAAAAACAACCGAAACTAAAGAGAAATTAAACTAAAACTGAAAATCTCAACTACTAAAAACAGAGTATCCAACATTTCGAGGTATCACAAGTCATCATCATCATACTAGCTATTACAAACCAAGACTTAACAAATCATAGAGCTACTACTACGGGAAATGAAATTATTCTACGGCCTACCAAAGATATAGCAATTAAGGAACAAACAAGAATCTTTCCTCCACCCCACACTTAAAGAGTGCACTGTCCCCAGTGCACATACAATCATATCAAAAGGTAGGAAAAAAGGAACTTTCTGGGCCACTAAGCATCATCAAGATTGTAGTCCTGATCCTCATCCTCATCATCATCGCCATCAACCTTCATGGCGACCGTAGTAGCATCCTCCTCCTCCTCATCATCATTATCTAGATCATCAACACCATCAGTCAGCACAGTGGCCTCATCATCATCAAGCAACTCCTCGAAAGCAGGCCCCACTCTACACATTTGCATGGCACTCTCCGTGAGTGGGTATCTATCCTCAAGGGCTGCCATCTCCTCAGTTGTGGTAGGCCGGGAGCCTAACTTTTTCTATAACTCCAACACTTTTTCTATAACTCCAACATGCCAAATATATGACTGTAACACCCGGAAGGGCCTAACAATAAACCCGGGAGTTGAAGTTAGAAACTACAGAAAAACCTAGAATTTTGCACCAGGACGACTCGAGGTACGAATTGTGGTGAGGACCTACGACTCGTGACTCGAGTCTTGATGAATTTCGGGAGCCTGAGGTCATATCATGGGTGGTCCTATGAATCGTGACGTAGGTATGACTCGTGGTTAAGAGTCATGGTGAAATTCTAAGTGGTGCCATAGTGAGTTGTCACGGGTCATGGTATGACTCGTAGGATGTAGCAACGAGTCGTGATGAGGAGTCGTGGTTAAGTCGTATTGGGTATGGGTGGATGGTACCACAACTGACAATACGACCCACAGGATGGTACTACAAGTCATGATATGCGAATCATGGCCAGATTCAGAAGATTGAAAAGTGGTGAGGTGACCACGAGTCATGACTTCGTGGTACGACTCGTGGTACGAGTCGTGGTTGGGGCCAGAACTGTTTTTCAGGGAAATTTCATTAAGGGAAAATTCGACTTTTCTATGCTTTTGGACCCTAAACCACACCGTTTTAGCTTCAGTTTCAGATGTTTTAGTGGGGGTAATGGGTTCTTTCCCTCATTCTCCACTCAGACTTCCAAGAAAAAGTACGCAGAGTTCCTCTTAGAGAAGTTCTGGGCATCATCTAGGGCAGATAGTTCTTCTTCAATTTCCAAGTAATTTTCTCTTAATTTTCGTCAGGTATGTAGGAATTCAACAAGGGAATTGTTCTTCCCTTGTGTCCCCTAAAACCTACTAGTTTCTATCAGTTTTTAGCCCTGAATTTATGAGTACAAGATGTTGCATGTCATTGTTCATTAATTTCTTATAGAATGATATCCTCGTTATTATTGATAAGATTTTCCAGCAGTTTGTACAAAAATTACCTAGAATCTTGAAATGTTGAATTCCAGTCCAAAATTTTGAGAAAAGATCAGTGCATATAAATTGCTATTTGTTGAATGAAGTATGTTTTGGGCTGAATTTCCTTGAAATTTTAATACTTAGGCAATGAGAAAAATATCTTATGTATGAGAAAGATTCTATCCTTGTCAGATGTTAATTTCTCTTAAATTCTTGAGTGGTTGCCATGCTATGAAATTCCAGTGTTATCGGAATGAGTCGAAATCTCTATTAGCTGCTCAATAGCTTAGTTTAGTAAAAATGTAAGATTCCTTCAGAACTATTCGGAAATTGTCAACTGCTTAGTTTGACTTTAGATTTTTTCGAGGCGTCAATAGTGCCTCTCAATTATCAGAATCAGACTTAGAACTCAGATTAATTGGTCCAATAGGCAGTCATGGCATTCCAGTTATAGCTCTGACCAGCCCCAGGACCCCAGTTCAACATCAGTTTTTCTTTAGACGGTTACGACGCTTCTAGATAAGCAACTCTGACCAGTCTTAGAACCCAATTTCAACATCTGGTCCGATTAGACTCTCAGGGTACTTTCAGTTATGCGTCTCTGACTAGTCTTGGACCCCAGTTTCGAGTTATCAGCTTCGTAGTACAGAATAGAATTTTAGTGGGAGTAGGACTTAGCACCGAGCGGACCGGGGTTTCAGCACACCCAGGTTCCCAGAACTACGTCACTGGGGTAGGATTCAACAGATTGAGGCCGAGAAGCTGAAAGATATTGAGCGAAAGAACAAGCAAGCAAGAACCGACCATTCAGATTTGGGCCACTAGAAATCTGGCGGTGGTAGCTGCCCACAACAGCAGCAGCACAGGGCCCCAGCACCTAGCTCAGCCAGCACCCCAACCTTTCGGTCCCGCCAGGATCGGAGGGGTGGGTCATCTGGCACTCAGTCTAAGGCCCACAGTTCAGGAAATAGGTATCCAATGTGCCACAAGTGCGGCAAAAATCATCCTGGAGAGTGTCTATAGGGTAGAGAAGGTTGTTTCAGTTGTGGACAGCTCGAGCATCGAATTAAAGAATATCCGTCAGCAGGGCAGGGGAGATCACAATCCACTACCTCAGCAGCTCCAGCAGGCTGACCAGCTCAGCAGGCCAACACTTCAGGTACAGATGGCGATCAGCGCCAGAATCATTTTTATGCTCTCTCTTCTCGTCAGGATCAGGAAAGCTCACCTGACGTGGTTGATGGTATGTTACGTCTCTTCCACCAGACAGATATGCCCTCTTAGATCCAGGAGCTACTCTTTCGTTCGTGACACCATACATAGACATTCAGTTCAACATTAGTCTAGAGGTCCTATCAGAACCCTTCTCAGTCTCCACCCTAGTTGGCGAGTCAGTTAGAGCCAAGTGAGTTTATAGAAACTGCCCAGTCTCAGTCTTGAATAAAGTCATTCCAGCTGATCTTGTGGAGCAAGACATGGTCGACTTTGACCTTATTCTCAGCATGGATTAGTTACACTCCTGCTATGCCTCAGTTGACTGTACAGCTAGAGTCATCAAGTTTCAGTTTCCAAATGAGCCCGTATTAGAATGGTCAGGCAGCAACTCAGCGCCTAAGGGTAGGTTTATTTCCTACTTTAAGGCTCAGAAACCCATTTCAAAAGGATGCCTATACCACCTGGTTCGGGCAAGGATTCCAACTCTGAGACCCCAACCATTCAGTCAGTTCCAGTTGTTAGTGAGTTCCCAGATGTATTTCCTGAGGATCTTCCCGGAGTTCCCCCTGAATGGGAAATAGACTTTGGAAGAGATCTCTTCCCAGACACTCAGCCCATCTCCATCCCTCCTTACAGAATGGCTCCAGCCGAGCTTAAGGAGCTGAAGGAGCAGTTGAAGGACCTTATTGATAAGGGTTTTATCAGACCTAGCATCTCTCCTTGGGATGCTCTAGTGCTATTCGTACGTAAGAAAGACGGTACCCTCAGAATGTGCATAGATTACGGTCAGTTGAACAAGGTCACAGTTAAGAACAAGCACCCTCTACCCAGAATTGATGATCTGTTTGACAAACTTCAGGAAGCCAGTTGTTTCTCAAAGATCGACCTTGGGTCAGGGTACCATCAGTTAAGGGTTAGAGAGAGAGACATACCGAAAACAACATCCAGAACTCGGTATGGTCACTACAAATTTGTGGTGATGTCCTTTGGGTTAATGAACGCCCCAATAGCCTTCATGGATTTGATGAACAGGGTTTTCAAGCCGTACTTAGATATGTTTATCATTGTATTTATCGACGACATTCTGGTGTACTCCAGAAATGAGGAAGAGCATGCCAATCACCTAAGATTAGCATTACAGACACTCAGGGAACGCTAGTTATTCACCAAGTTCAGCAAGTGTGAATTCTGGTTGAAGTCTGTGACATTTTTGGGTCATGTGGTCTTAGGTGAGGGGATATAGGTAGATCCTCACAAGATTACAGCAGTGAAAGATTGGCAGACCTACCTCCCCTACCGAAATCAGAAGTTTCCTGGGCTTAGCAGATTATTACCAATGATTTTTGGAAGGTTTCTCCTTCATAGCATCCCTTCTAACCAAGTTAACCCAGAAGAAGGTGAAGCTTTAGTGGTTGGATGAGTGTGAGAAGAGTTTTCAGGAGTTAAAAACTCGACTCACGATCGCTCTAATTTTGACCCTACCAAAAGGAAAAAATGGGTTTGTGGTATATTGTGATGCCTTCAGAGTTGGACTTGGTTGCGTTCTGATGCAGCGGGGCAAAGTGATAGCCTACGCCTCCAGACAACTCAAAGTTCATAAGAAAAATTATCCAACTCATAACTTGGAGCTGGCAACGGTGGTATTCGCGTTAAGAATATGGAGACACTACTTGTACGGAGCTCACGTGGATGCGTTCATAGATCATAAGAGCCTTCAGTACGTGTTCAGCCAGAAGGACCTAAACCTGTGTCAGAGACGGTGGTTGGAACTGCTAAAGGATTATGACATGAGTGTGCTGTATCACCTAAGTAAGGCCAATGTAGTGGCTGACACCCTAAGCAGACGGTCTATGGGAAGTGTAGCTCAAATTGAGGAAGACAAGAGGGAACTAGTGAAAGAAGTTCACAGACTAGCCCGGTTAGGGGTGCAGCTAGTAGACCCAGCCAAAGGTGGGGTAGTAATGAAAAGCGGGTTAGATTCATCCCTGGTGGTTGAGGTTAAATCCAGACAAGATGAAGATCCAGATCTAAAACTCAAGGAAGCAGTTCTCAGAAAGGAGGTTGAGGCTTTCTCCCAAGGGGAAGATGAAGTGCTTCGTTACCAGGGAAGGTTGTGTGTGCCAGATGTTGGTGATTTGAGACAGCAGATATTGGCTGAAGCACACAACCCGATGTACTCCATTCACTCGGGTGCTACTAAAATGTACCGCGACTTGAGGGAAAATTACTGGTGGAACAGCATGAAAAGGGACATTGCCGAATTTGTAGCTAAGTGCCCGAATTGCCAGCAAGTCAAGGTGGAGCATCAAAGGCCAGGAGGCATGACCCAAGACATCAGTATACCCATGTGGAAATGGGAAGAAGTAAATATGGACTTCATTATAGGTTTACCTCGGACTCGTCGATTGCATGACTCAATCTGGGTGGTAATAGATCGGATGACCAAGTCAACTCACTTCCTCCCAGTTAAAACCACAAACTCAGCGGAGGACTATGACAAGCTTTATATCCGGGAGTTAGTCACACTTCATGGGGTTCCCTTGTCCACCTTTTGAGACAGGGAGCACAGTTCACCTCGCACTTCTGGAGGTCCTTTCAGAAGGGACTAGGCACCCAGGTTAAGCTTAGCACGACTTTTCATCCGCAGACCGATGGACAAGCTGAGCAAACCATTTAGATCCTGGAGGATATGTTAAGAGCGTGCACAATTGATTTTAAGGGTAATTGGGATGACCATTTACCTGTGATCGAGTTTGCGTACAAAAACAGCTACCATTCCAGCATTCAAATGGCCCAGTTTGAAGCATTGTATGGTAGAAGGTGTAGATCTCCTATAGGGTGGTTTGAAGTCGGTGAAGCTACTTTGATAGGGCCAGACTCGCTTCACGAGGAAACGAAAAAGTTCAGCTCATCCGAGACAGGCTGAAAACAGCCCAGAGCCGTTAGAAATCTTATGCCGATGTGTGGATAGGAGAATTGGAGTTTGCAGTTGACGACTGGGTATACCTGAAAATTTCGCCCATGAAAGGGGTAATGAGGTTGGGAAAGAAAGGGAAACTCAGCCATAGGTTGTGGGACCTTATAGAATTTTGCGGCGTATCGGCAAGGTGACCTATGAGCTAGAGTTGCCTTCAGAACTAGCAGTTGTACACCCAGTTTTACATGTATCACTCTTGAAAAAGTGTATTCAAGATCCAACCTTTGTGGTGCCATTGGATAGTGTGGCAGTCAAGGATAGTCTCACCTATGAGGAGGTACCAGTCCAGATCCTTGATCGTCAGGTTCGTAAATTGAGGAACAAGGAAGTAGCTTCAATAAAGGTGTTATGGAGAAATCAACATATTGAGGGAGCTATGTGGGAAGCTGAAGCGGATATAATGGCTAAATACCCCCACTTGTTCCCTACCGACCTAGTTTTAGTTTGAGTATCAGTTTTTGCCTCAGACCTCTAATCAGTTTTTCATGTTCTGTTTATGCGTGCAAGTTTGTTTTATGATATGATATATGTATGTGATGTCTGAATTCAGTTCAACTATGTAGTTCTTTTCTGGGGTAGTCATTCCGTCAGTTTTCAGCTTAAATGATCAGTATTTGCTTATGGTAATTGTATGTTTCTAGTTGTTGCTTGTTTCCTACATTCAAGGATGAATGTTTTCAAGGGGGAGATATTGTAACACCCAGGAAGGGCCTAAGCATAGAACCGGGAGTTGAAGTTGGAAACTGCAGAAAAATCTAGAATTTTGCACCAGGACGACTCGAGGTACAAATCGAGGTGAGGACCTACGACTCATGAATCGAGTCGTGATGAATTTCAGGAGCTTGAGGTCATATCATGGGTGGTCCTACAAATCGTGACATGTAGGTACGACTCGTGGTTAGGAGTTGTGGTGAAATTCTCAGTGGCGCCAGAGTGAGTCGTCACGGGTCATGGTACGACTTATGTTGTCCCTTACTCTCCTTATGTTGCCTCAAAGAACTGCACAAAAATTTAGTGGTAGCCGTTTCATTAGCATGTACACCAGCACAATCTGCTCTCTAGTGACATCGGTGATGTGGGTCCAAGGGAGAAGTGTAGCACAGACAATTTTTACCCACACCTTCACCTCCTTATTTATATAGGAGAGCGGAAGTGTATAATGAATTCCCTGATAGTCTCTTGCCCAATGCACGACTGATCTCTCACCACAAGTAGTGTGGTGGATATTGTGGTACGAAGGCTTCTCTAACATAAAGACATAATCAAATGGGTCTACCGCTTTTGTGTGGAAGAAAACATTCAATGTTTTAGTGGTGAACTGTACCACCTGACACCTGATCTTGACTTCATTTCTTTCTCCATATGATATGTCCCAATTTGCGTAGAACTCCCTCACCAAGGTGATGTTGCACTCCTCTGGTTCCGCAAAGATGTAGCCTAAACCCAACCCCGCGGATCTTGTCCCTAATAGAAGGGAACTCAAGCGCCAGGCGGCCCTCATCAATCCAATTTTTAGGAGCATACTTAGTCTCCTTCTGTGTGTTGAACCAAGTAAGCCCATGAGGCTCTACAGCCTGTGCTATAAAGCATTTAGTAGGGCCATCCTTAGCTGTTGATGAACTAGCTCCCTTTGTACCTTTTCGGATCCTCTTTATACCTTTGCCTGCTACCTCAATCTCCATTCCTTTGCTTCCTTTCGATGCCATGATAACTGTCAAGCAAAAATCAAGAACTACACAACATTAGTCCGTGAACAAAAAAGCTAACTAATTAAGTGTTAAGGGTGCAAAATTGATCCCACACTTAATTTGCAAGCATAATGGTGAGATTTTGTCCAATGGGGTACTCAAGACTTCCTCCATCATCATCCAACCTCACAACACTAAATCATTCACCAACTCTAACAACATCTAAGTTCATGAATTCTTCAACTTTACTCTCATATTTTGCTTTTCAAGAATGTCTTAATTGGCCATCCCTCTCATTTTCCCTCCAATTCTTAATTCAAGTAATTTAAACATGGAGGTAGCATTATTCAACTTATTCAATCAATCCAACAAACAATTTACTACCATCCATAATGAACTAACATGAATTTCAACAACTCAAGACTTATATAAATTCAAGAATTCAATACTCATGTACTTTCTCTCTCTATAATTAATGCATCTACCCACCAAATTCATGAATTCAATTCATCATCCCCATTTATTCCCAAGCTTTAAATCATGATATTCAACCAAAAATAAGTTAACCAACAAGGATACACATTATCATAGAAGAATTTAAGACATTAAAGCTCATGAAACCTACAATATAAAATTTAAGCTTTTCACTAACAATGGTGATTCGGGTCTTTAATCTTGGAGAAGAAGGGTGTGGGAGCATGATTTCAACTTTACCTATACAAGAGAGAAGAAAGACACTTACTTGAGTTGAGAAGAGGAGCTTCACCAAAGCTTGGAGAAGACAACAATGTAAGGGAGGGGGAGGGGGAGGGGAGAGAGTTTTTGCCTTTTTTGTTTTTCAACTTTTTGAAGGAAAAGGATGTGTGAGAATTTAAATAAAGGTGTGGAGCCTAGATTTTTTTTTTGATAAATTTAAGGTCTATGGGTCAACATTGACCTAAATTGACCAAAAAAAATTTCAGTCATCATGACCCTGGCGCGCCGCTCCCTCTGTCTCACCACAGAGTTAGAAAGAATTTTTCTTCGGGGACAGGGGTTGGCGCGGTGCGCCACCCATATCTCTACCTATCAGTTTTTCTTCTTCTATAGTCTAACACCTGGCACCCCCATACCAGGTATCTCACCACAAAATTAACCTTTTTCAGCTTATTTTTTCAGCTCTTTTTGCCTCCGAAACTCTGTTCATCTCTAAAAAATAAAGAAAAAATGTAAAAATGTTAAAATGATAGGTTGCCTCCCATCAAGCGCCTTAGTTATAGTCGTGGCACGACATTCATGGTTTGCCTCCCATGCAACACTTGATTTAACGTCGTGGAAAGACTATGGTCTCTTTCACTCCTTCATCTGAGTGAAATGGTGACCAAATTGACAATTCAAAGAGCTTTCATGCAGCTCACGCTGCTCAACCAACTGATTACATCCTCTTGGTTCAACTGTCGGCTTAACTATAAAATCCTCATAGTGAGGAGGCATCCTTGCTGATCTAAACACCTAAAAAACTACTTCTTAACCATCCACCTTCATAGACATCTTGCCCATCTTTACCTGTATGACGGCATCAGCGGTGGCTAAGAATCCTCTCCCTAGAATGAGGGGAATTGTTGCATTGGCTTCATAATCTGGGATTATGAAGTCCATCAAAAGAATGAAAGGTCCCACCTTTATCAAGACATCTTCTATTATTCCATCAAGATAGGCCAGAGATTAGTCTGCAAGCTGCAGAGTCACTATGGTTGAACGAGGTTTACCTAGCCCCAAAGTCCTGAACAGGGATGCAGGCATCAAATTGATGCTAGCACTTAAATCACATAAGGCTGAACCAACTTCCTTGTCTCCAATCACCATAGGAAGGGTGAAGCTCTCGGGGTCCTTCAGCTCTTTCGAAAATTATTTTTGAACCTAAGAACTACACTCTTCTGTAAGAGCCACAGTTTCAAACTCTATTAACCGTAACTTGTTGGCCACAATGTTCTTAAGGTACTTAGCATATTTTGGAACTTTCTGCAAAAGCTCCACAAAAGGAATGTTAACATGAACCTTCTTCAACAAGTCAAGAAACTTTTTGCAAGTCGTGTCCTCCTTTTGCTTTTGAAACCTCTGTGGGAATGGGGTGCGGTGGTCTAGCTACTACAACTTTTGGTTGTGAGTTGCTTGATTCCCTGACCTCACTCCTAGACTTCTCAACCTGCTCATTATCAATCTTCTTTTCTCTAGGGATAACCTTACCCATCTCCTTACCACTATGCAAAGATATTGCGCTCACATTTTTTTTGAGATTTTTCTCGGTGTTACTTGAAAGTGCTCCATTTGGTATGTTCTTCTTCTATAGGTTCAGTTTCCCCATATGCCTCTCAAGCTCATGGATGGACTTTTGCATCTCATTCACTACCTGAGTTTGTTGCACCATCCATTATTTTATCATCTCCTCAAGAGAACTACTCAACTGCTGGCCCTGAGGCCTTGGATAAGCATTATAGGGCCTTTAGAAGTTCCCTCCCCATGGGGGATTTGCTACATTTCGTTACCCCTAATTATAGACATTACATGCAAAACCTCCACCATGATTCTGTTGTCCACAAAAATATAGATTCGGGATTGAGTGGACAACCTGAATATGCATGACCGTCTCCACATGCTTCACAAGACAATGATAGAGTCTTCACCTAATGTACCTGTTGTACCAAGCTTCCTACGAGTGTGGTTACAAGTTTGATAATCACATTTACCAGCTGGCTAATGTCTGTTCTGATTGCCGCAACACCATCTACCTCAAGCTTCCCTGTCACCTTAGCTGCTGTGAATCCTTTTCCTGAGTCTTGATAATCCCGACTTCCTGCTGACCTGAGCTTCTAGAGAGCCTCAATTTCATCATTGATTTTGGACAGAATTTGTCCCTGTGTGGTAGCATCAAGTAGGATCTTTGTTTCGGGCTTCATACCTTCTATAAAGTTGTGTCCAATTATCTCCTTAGGCTACATGTGATGCAGACAATATCTCAAATAACCCTTGTAACGTCCCATGCCTGAGCTAAGGTCTCACCATCTTTCTACACAAATCCGGAGATCTTCCCTCTCAACTCCTTAGTTCTCCTTGAAGAGAAAAACCTGTTGATGAATTTGTTGGAAAGAGCCTCCCATATGGTGATGGAACCTTAGGCTCATTTTAAAGCCACGTCTTGGCTTCACCAACCAGTGAGAACGAAAACAATGTCAGCTTAACATATTCATCTGACACGTTCTGGTAGTGGAAATTCTCTCTTAGCTCCACGAACGTCATCAGATGCCCATGGGGATCTCATATGGCTTTTTTTGATATTGGCAAGTGTTTTCGACCAGCCATATGGTCCCTTCCTTCAGCTTAAAGTTCTGAGTGATAGCCGGCTTGACGATCACTTTAGAAGTGTTTCCAAGTTCGGCCTAGCAAAATTCAACATTGGAACTCTCTCTTGGTGGTTTCCCTGTACCTGCTCATTGCTCTCCACGATTAAACTTTGAAAGATTCTCTCAATTTCAGGACTAAGAGAATCCAAAAGTGATTCCTGACTTCTCCAACTTGGCATACATTGAGCACACAACCCTGTAAACTTCCCAAAAATAAAGAAACAAACAAAAAATACAGAATAGCAAAATAAAATCCTAACCTACAAATGATCAAACAATATTCAAGTCCCCGCAAAGGTGCCAAAAACTTGATGCCGCCCAAGCGCACGTGGTCGTCAAGTAATATAGGACTGAAAGCACCAATTATCGTACCCACAGAGACTTGTCAGTTCAATCATTATAAGGTTATTACTTTATTTTTGCTATTCTAACAAAACAGTTAAAATGTGGAATGGTTTGAAAAATTAATTAGTAAAAATTTAAATGCAAAAATAACTAAAACGGTTGCAAGCTTGGTTTTACTTTGATGATGATGAAAATCTAGGGAAATAGCACTTGTTTGGTTTCAGATTGAGTTTTCAAGACGTGATTACACTAGAACGATTCTTCCTATAGTTTCCAGTTGCAAGTTACTATCCCATTTCTTGCAACTATCCCTAGCAATCAAGAACTATTTCATGAACCCTAGTGTATATATTCTTATGGTCGCATGAGAAACATGAAACTACGATTATTCCTACTTATATTCAACTAAATAGGGTTGAAGGGTATATCACTATCCACAACAACATCTATCCTCTCACCAATGGGGTTCGAGGGTCTTTGAATTCCTGTTCTGTATTTACCTTTAACCCTTTCAATTCCCTGTCCTAAGTTCAATCGAAAGCCAACAAGTTTACTTATAAGGTGATCATTCTCATAAATAATCAATTAAAACAAATAAATACAAATAAGTATAATAAAGAATCAAATCTAGATTAAAATCAGTCTTTCAAACATCAACCATCCATCATGGCCAAAACCCTAAAGTATGGGTTTAGCCACTCATTGACAAGTGGAAAACCCACATTTTATCATCACCATTTAAAATAAAGAGTAAAGAAGAGCAGAATCCTAGTGTAGAATTTTGTCTTCCTTCCAAACGGCTTACAAGCCTCCAAATATGAACTACAAAATGTTAAACTGAACAAAAGAATGTCAAAAGCTTTGTAACAAATGTCCTAGAGGATGTATTTATAGTTGAGCCTTCAAATGATGCTTTTACCCTCTAATACTTAGCTTTAAAATCAACAATTTTGGCTTAGGATAGGTCTAGGGTGCCAACCCACTATCTCACCACAGGCTTAGTCAAATTTCCAGCAATTTCAGCTCTGGATGGACCTGGTACACTGCCTCCATCATCTCGCCGAGGACTTAGCCTATTTTTCTGCTCTTCTAGCATTTTTGGTGTGCCACTCTCACCATCTCACCAGAGTGTTACTCAAATTCTTGCACTTGTGGACCCTTCTGGCGTGTGGCCTCCTCTATCTCACCAAAATTTTGGTGATTTTCTGTAAGTCTAGGAAGCTATGGGGCTCCACACCCACCATCTCGCCAAGATGTTGAATGATCTTCTTCTGAATGTTAAGGATCATAGCACCAGAAATGATGAAATTTTGTCAAGGCATTAAAGGTCGGTCGCTGGGCGCCAGCCATAGCCTCCGAACCTTCTTCTAAGCTTCTCAAATCTTCAACCTTTGTTTATTTTGGGTCCTTTTCCCTTGGTCTCCTGCTCAAAATACCTCAAAACGTTTGTTAGCATACAAAACACACAAACATATAAATAAGGTAAAAGATGGGCAAAAACAAGGCAAATATGCATAGAAATATGCCCAACATTAAAAGCCAGGGGTTGAAATCACATGAGAAGAATCAAATATTGGATGAAAATGAAAAACCAGAATTTTGGGTTACTACGTCATGATAGTGCAATCTGCAGGTTCTATAAATAGTGGTCTCTTGGTCACTTTTAGACATTCTAATTCATTTTCCAGAATTCCAAGTCAGTGGAAATCCTCCTACTTAGATGTTCTTCATGTTCTTGGTCGTCTTGGTCTAGGATTTGATGATCGAAAATCATTTTTGAGTCTAAATCATTGACTTCGTCGTATGGCTCATGATCTTGTTGCATTTTCATAGCTTTTTGGTAATTGTTCTTGTGGACCAGCTGGGTAAGCTCCTTTTCCCTTTGATTCTATCTTATAATCATAATTATAAATCCATATACATTGTGAGATTGTTGTTTTGGAGTTTCTATATTTGAATCCATAGAAATATTATCGATTTCATATTATTTGTATTGTTTTCTTATTAAATTTTTTCTAGTTTCATGTGGTAGCCTTGGGAGCTTCTTTGAGGAAGTATATTTTTATTGGAATCACTGGTCTTTCGATTAAGCTTTGTGTTTTCACCTATAAGGTATGTTAACGCTTTTTTCGTTCTCTTTCGGCATGTTCATTCTTGAATTCTAAATCATAGTGATATAGTGCGAATTGTGGATGTTCAGGGTCTCTTTGGTACATTTTTGTGTTTATATCTTTGTTTTGTGTCTGGTTGGTAGCTTAGAGTCGTGTACAAATAGTGGTAATTAAGATGAGTTGGTAAACTTGGGTTGTGTCGATGCTTACCAGGTACTCGTGTTGCTACACTGGTGATAGTCCATTGGTTCTTGTGTATCCCCTAGGCTGGTCATGTGGGGTAGAATGGGTGTTGGTGTATTTATTATTGATGGTATAGTGTTGGTTTGGATCAATGGTTGTGACGATCTTATTATTAGACTTGAGTCGGTGAACGTGTTGGCTTTGTGAATGAAATTGGTTGGGTCATTGTGAAATTAGAGATAGACTTGATTATGGATATTGATGGATTACGTCGGGTAGCTCTTAGGCTACTCCTGAAGCTCGGGGATATATTTGATAAAATTGTGATCCTTAGGTTGTTCTGTGACACGTCAGTGGGTCGGTTATTGTGTGAAGTTGTGATGGAATTATTGGGATGAACACAGGACCTTGTATATAGTTGTGCGTTGTTTGTACTTATGCCTTTATGTGTATTATGTTTGGTATTGTGATCTTGTGATTAGTATGGCCATTATGAGGCTCTGTGATGACCTACAAGTCCATGATGATTTTTAGATTGAGCCCGTGGCATATGAGGATCTACAAGTTCGTGATTGTTTTCGATAAGTTCATAGTTGTGAATTGTGATGCTTGCAAGTCTCTGACAGTTTACGACAAGTCTGTAGTTGTGATTAATTTGCATATTGCATTGGTATATTGATGATTGTTCTAGTTGTGAATTGAATACGTGCACCGGTAGTGGCTGTGATCGTTATAGTTATTGGATAGTTAGGATTTTGGTCAGATATCATCCTATAATTTATTGTGGTTAGGAGGGCTGGTAGAGGGCAAATAAAGCGGTAGTGGATTAACCTTGTAGTGGCGCAGGTTGTGACTAGCGTGTTGTGTTGATTTGGTTTTATTTTGGCTGTTGTTTGAACTTGCCAGGCTTATGGAGGTCAGGTAGGTTGTTGTTCGCTTTGTTGATTTCCTGTTGATACCTATTCTAATTCCTTTTTGTTATATTCCCTCCATTATATTGTGGCCGAAAATCATTCTATAATCTTTTGTCTTGTAACCTATATCTTATTAATCTTGTCGACTTACATATTTGGTATATTTTCGTAGTGATACCCCGAGCTTGGGGGCACTGCATTTATGCTTGCGGATATTGATCTGCAGGTAGCTTGTGTTTCTCGTTAGCTGAGTGGAGTCCCAACTTGGTTGGTAAGCTCTAAGTCATCCAAAGTTAATAGTTACTTTGATTTTAATGAGTAGGTCGGGGAAGTGTTCCGATCATATGACTATTATTTTAATCGTAGAGGCTCGTACATATATGTTGTGGTTCTAACGTTGTTGTAGGCTTGAAAGGCCATTTTTATAGGTTCTTATACCTTTATGCGGCCTTACTTATATTTATTGGTTTGAAGATCAGCTTCCGTCATAGACTGTGGTTTACTCTTATTATATTGTCATTGTCATGTCGAGCCTCATTAGCTCTGGCTTGTTATATTTGGTTAGCTACAGGGTTCGCTCAGTCAAGTGAGCCACTCGGTGCCAGTCATACCACTCTGGGTTTGGGGTGTGACATTATTGATCCAGGATGATGCACTTGGTCATGCCAAAGCACAAAAGTATTTGAATTAGTAAACTTTTGATTTATGATAGAGTGTGCTTCAATTGTACTAATTTTCACATAATATAGGCTAGAAGACAAAGTTGGTAATTTTTCCAAAATATATTTTCGGATAGAGATATTCTTAATAATACCAAGATACTTAATATTCATTTAATTTGTTGTGTCAACATGATATTTGTTTCAGTGAATATCATTAAACCTTAATAAGTTTCTTAGGAACTTGGAAGAGAACAAAGCATCATTTATCATAAGTTTTATTACTTTAAGTAGAAATATAGTGGCTCTTCTGAAGCATCCAATCAATTTTGTCTCGTGACCAAAGTCTACATCCTGGCCATAACAAGGGACCTAGAACCACGAAGGGCCCCAAGCTAACCCATTGCATGTACCTAGCATGATTAGGAGCATATAACTAAGCAAAATTAAATCAAGGAGCAAACACAAGTGGAAGTCTACGATATCATAATGGGACAAAAACTGAGTCAACATGTCATAAAGCTGAAGTCTAAAACAACTACTCTGAAAAGCCTCTAAATATATGATGAGCTGAAGGAACAAAACCCTCAACTAGCTATGCTAAAGTCTAAAACATGTAAGATATAAAGAAACATAAGCAAAGATGACGTCCTCGGATGATGAGGACATACCAAGGCTGAGACTGGACTAAATCAGAGAGGAAGCAAGCTAATGTCGGGGTTGAAACTGATCACCCACACCTACACCATGAGATGATATAGCATAGAGTATTCGGTCAGTACTTTGAATGTATTGAGTATGAAAAGTAAGTAAAACATGCTCGTTAATTAGTAAAATAAGATCATGAGTATAAGATAAGCTAAAACATGAGACTAGGAACAACATGCTGAAATCATGATTGTGATATAGTCATAAAAATGAGTTTTTCATCATGAGCTAGAACTGTAATATCCCGAAAGTGCCCAAGACTAGACTCGGGATTTGAAATATGATCAGCAGAAAAATCTATAATTTTGACTCATAACGACTCATAGTAGGAGTTGTAGGAAGGATCAACGACCCGTAGGGTCACTCGTGGTCAGCAATTTCTGTGGAAAAGTTGGTCACAAACGAGTCTAGTAATGACTTGTGGAATGATGGTATGAGTCTTGGGTCAGAGTCGTCGTTTGGTTCTAGATTGCCAGGATGGAAGGTATGACTCATGGTATGACCCGTGGTGAGGAACCACGGATCGTGGTAAGGACCCATTGGTTGGGGTCTAGGTGGCAAAGCTAGATGGTACAGGTCAAGGTACGACCCATGGTAAGGAACAACGGGTCGTTATTTCCACCCATAGGAAGGAGCAGGGAATTTCTCCCAGTCGTGGCAACAGAAGGAACCAACAATTTGTTGGTAGATGGTACGAGTCGTTGTATGATCCACGGGAACTTAAGAACTCAGAGGTGTGCAGTGGCTATGACGGGAGAAAACCACGACTCGTAGGATTGAGGTACAACCTGTAGGATGAGTCCTGGCACCAGCAGCATGTAATTTTTCTGTGTTTTAATTAGGGCAATCGTAATTTCAAAGCTCTTAAGTCCTGAACTACATCAGTTTAAGCTCAGTTAGAGAGGTTTTTAAGAGGGTTTATTCTATTCTAACCTATTCCCTCCCCATGCATGCAAGACTAGAGGATTCCTAAGGAGATCAAGCCTAGAACTCTTCAATTTCTTCTCCAATTACTTTGGGCTCTCAAGGAAGAGTGTAAAATTAGATTACCCAGGTATGTAGAGTTATGAATGAGAGTCTTTATTCACTCTCATGCCTCAATTTCCCTCCATGTTCATGAATTTAAGTATTAGAGTCAATTGTATGATCTTATTGAGTTTTAACCTAAATTCATGAAATTCTCATTGATCTGCTTATGGGTCAATTATCTTCATGTATTAAATGATGTTTTGAGATTATAGGCAAGTTTTAAATTTATTTTGATTAAAATTTATGATTTAAAGTTTTAAGAGTATTATGCTAGTTTCATGAAAAGTTAAATTTATGTATTATGCTTTCAAGTATGATAAGATATCTAGTGTTTAAGAATGATTATGAATTACCCATGTATATGTCCATGATTTTGACAATAAATATATTTCAAGCATGATAAAGTTTGGGCAAGCCCATATGATTTAAGTATGACTTCATGATTTGACTAAATCTTATGATATTAGCTTACCACATGATTTTTGGATTCTAGACTCCCACTTTTCAGCTTGTGATATATTTTGAGCCAAGGATCCTCATGTTCGATTTTAGATTATGTATGTAATGTTATGATCAGCTTCATCGAAAAATAATAGAGAGAATATGCATATTTTTGGGAGTCGTGTCTAGCACCGAGTAGGCTAGGGGTTCAAATAGCCCCAGGTCTCAAAATTACGTGCCAACGTAGGTATGTTCAGATTCATTAGGACCTTCCTTGTGAGATTTTCCTTCCCCCAAGGGGCCTTCAGCTTGATATCGATATCATGGTAACACCGTTAGTCCTGCAAGACTTTGAACGGCGCTGCCCACTTGAGTGTAATAATCAGGACCATGTAAGCTCTGTCGTGATAATGTCGGTTATATGAAGAGTCTCCCATTGTTCCTCATGATTTCAATTATGCATGTTCATCAGTTATGGTATTATGTTTTCAGCAGGTTTGACCCAATGTTTAGTTTCTACTTATGATTATCAGTTTCTAGCTTTGGGTCATTCGATTCGGTTACGAGATTCAGTTATATTTGATCATGCTTTGAGTTAATAGCATACAAGCCTTACTCTCATAATCTTATGATGTAATAATTTTTATTTTTTAGTTTTACTCACTCAGTTGTTTTACTTACCTTTCATACTCGGTACATTTCAAGTATTGACCGGATGCTCTATGTTGTATCATTTTATGATAAAGGCTCAGACGTTCAGGCTCAGTCCCGCCGCTAGCTAGTTCTCAGAGTTTAGCATATCTAGTCTTGTTGGTGAGTCCTCATCCATCGAGGACCTTCAGTTAGATTTATTATTATCATCTTTCAGTTTCAGATTTTTAGTGAGCTAGTTAGGGTCTTATCCCATTAGCTCGTCAGTATATAGAGGCTTATCAGACGGATTTATGTATTCAGCTTTGGATTTAGTGTTTTATATTTTAAAAATATTTAGACTTCCGCTATTTCAAATGTTAGTTTTCTGCATTATTTATGTTGAGCTTTAGTTATCATGTTCATGTCATGGGTCGACTTTGAGCCATTTATGGTTCTAGGTTCTGTGTCTAGATCCGGGCCTATGCTTGATTCGTGACAAACATGATATCAAAGAAATGAGTTTGAAGTGTCCTAGGGTATCTAAAATCTGCTTTAAGTAGAGTCTAATTTATGGATGTGAAGCGCGCCACACTTATGACGAAGAGGCTACGAAACATTTTAGGAAAATTTTCCTTCTTTAATGATCTACGTCGTGTGATAAAATGTCTTTCTATCCTTCTAACTCATGCTATACGCATTTTCAGAATCATGCCTCCTCGCTGAGTTAACGAAAGAAGGAACGGGAACAGAAATAGCCATGAAATGGCAATGGAGATGGGCACCAGCAGCTCCACCATCCCTCGAGGATCATGTGCCCGAGCAGGTTGCTTATACTGAGTTTAGGGAAGCCATCCAGATGTTGGCACAGGCATTGACCGCCTAGGTCAATTAGTAGGCGGTGGCTCATGTTCTCCAGAACTGGAACACGACAGCGATAAGAGTCAGGGACTTCCTCAATATGAATCCCCCTGAATTCCTTAGATCATGAGTTGATGAGGATGCATACAAGTTTATTGATGAGATTCATAAGATCACCCAGATTATGGGGGTGACGGGAGAGGAGTGTACAGATCTAGTCTCTTATCAGTTGAAAGGGGTTTCTCATATCTGGTTTAGACAATGGAAGGATGGCTAAGGAGTCGGAGCGGTTCTTATTGATTGGGATGAGTTTCCCACCGTATTTTTGGACCGATTCTTTCCCCGAAGATGAGGGAGATCAAGGCAACAGAGTTTGTCAATCTTAGGCAGAATAAGATAATGGTTTATTAGTATGATTTAGAGGTCACCCGCTTGTCAAAATATGCACCGGATATGATGGCCGATTAGAGGGCTCTGGTGAGTAGGTTTGTGCAAGGGATACCAACTATTTGGTCAAGGATTGCAGGACTTCTATGCTTCATCAGGATATTGACTTCTCATGGTTGGTCTCATATTCCCGACAAATAGAGGCGGTGTAGGTGAGTGAGAGAGAGGGAGGCTAAGAGGGCCAAGAACGACAGTTTAGGGTTCTCCTAATAGAGGCATGGTGGTGGACATCATTAGCAATCCCACCAGAGATCATCAGTCCTAGCGCATCAGCAGCGAGTGTGTCATCCAGATCTAGCCACTATTAGAGGGGACGAGAATCAAGCTCTCGAGGTCAAGCGAGAAAACCCATAGAGCTCAGCGTTCTAGGTTGTGACAGGTGTGGTAGGAGGCACACTGGTCAGTGCTTAGTGGGTACAGGTGCTTATTTCAAGTGTGGAGAGCCCGGATATATGGTTAGAGATTTCCCAGTAGCCAAACAGGGCCAGGGTAGAGGCCGAGACCCAGCCACTAGTTCAGCAACTCCACCAGCATGCTCAGCTCAACAGGGTGCATCCATTAGTGCAGGTGGCGGTTTGTGTCAGACTAGGTTTTATGCCCTCGTATCTTATCAGGAGCAAGAGGTCTCTCCAGATGTAGTCACTGGTATGTTACGAGTATTTCATCTTGATATATATGCATTATCAAATCCAGGGGATACCTTATCTTTCGTGACGCCCTACATTGCTGGTAGTTTTGGAGTCAGTCCTAAAATCCTATCAAAACCCTTCTCAGTCTCTACTCCAGTAGGTGACTCAGTCATAGCTCGATGGGTATACAAAAATTGCCCTGTCACAATCCTTCAAAAAGTCATCTCAGCATATTTAGGCCTCATTTATTTTCATTAAGATTAAGACGTCTGAATTTGAATGTACATCTAAATGGTTAAGATGTTGTCTTTAGATCTGAATACTGAATGATTAAGAGTATTTGTTTTTCAACATCTGAATGTGCATATTTTAATTATTTGTAAACAAATTAAAATATACAGTTCAAAGAAAAACTAATTAAATATTATAAAAAAATATTAATTTAATAAATAAAATTATTATTTAATTAAAAAATATAATAATTATGACTGCTAGTGATGGTGGTGATGGTTTATAGTACTGGTGGTAATACTTGATGTTAGTGGTTAGTAATGATGGTGGTGATAATTACTAGTAATGGTGGTGATGATAGTTGTGGTGATGAAGGTAGTTGGTGTGGTAGTAGCTGGCGTGATGGTTGCAGTCGGTAGTGATGGTTGTGATGGTGAAGTTGAATGATGTTAGTATTTGGTGGTGTTGATAGTGGTGGTTGACGATGTGTGGTGGTATAGTTGGTGGCGGGGCTAGTTGTGTTGGTGGAGGTGGTTGGTAGTAGGGATTGACTGTAGTGGTGGTAGTGATGGATAGGTGTGGTAGAGGTGGTGGCAGCGGTGACGGTGGTGGGGTGGCGACGACAGTGGTGATGATTTTGGCAGTGGATATAGCCATAATAATGGAGGGGGTACATATGGTAATGACTGACAATAGTGGCGATTGATTACGATAATAATGATTGACAATGGTGGAAAAGGTGGTTGGTACTGGTGGCTGCTGGTCGGTGATGGTAACGATGGTGGTGGTGGTTGTGATGACATAGGTAGTTAATGGTGATGGCTAGTGGGTTTGGACGTAATTGTGGTGAAAATTATCCACAAAAATATACCTCTTAATAATGTTAATACTTTGTTCAAGATCTTAATGATTAAGACATATTATAACCAAATAAGTGCTTAAATCTTAATAAAGACAAATGCACTTAATGATCTAAGGTCTGAACCATTTAGATTCAAACATCCATTAAGTGCAAATGAGGTCTTAGTAGAGTAGCCATGACAGATTTTGATGTTATCTTTGGCATGGATTGGCTACATGCAGTTATGCCTTAGTAAATTGTAGAACCCGTGCAGTAGAGTTCTGATTTTCGGGTGAGCCAGTCCTAGAGTGGAAGGGTAGTTCAGCAGTGCTTGTAGGTCGCTTTATTTCCTACCTTAAGGCCAGGAAGATGATCTCTAAGAGTTGCGTGTACCATCTAGTTCGGGTTAAGGATGCTACTTCCGAGACCCTGACTATCTAGTCAGTTACTATAGTGTGTGAGTATCTAGAGGTGTTTCCAGATGATCAACCGGGAGTCCCTCCCGAGCGGGAGATTGACTTTGGTATTGACCTTCTTCCCGATACACAACTTATATTTATTCCTCCGTATAGAATGTCTCCCCTGAGCTAAAGGAGTTAAAGTAGTAATTGAAGGATCTCTTAGACAAGGGTTTCATCAGACCTAGCAAATCCTCATGGGGTGCACCAGTTCTCTTTGTCCGAAAGAAGGATGGTTCTCTTCGGATGTGCATTGACTATCGGCAGTTGAACAAGGTCACTATCAAGAACAGGTATCTCCTCCCTAGAATTGATGACTTATTTGACCAACTTCATGGTGCTAAGTGCTTTTCAAAGATAGACCTCAGATCCGGATATCATTAGCTCAGAGTTAGAGAGAGTGACATCTCGAAGACAGCTTTCATGACTCGATATGGTCATTATGAGTTTGTAGGTATGTCTTTTGGAGTAACGAATGCTCCTACAGCTTTGATGGATTTGATGATATTTGTACATGTTCGTGATCGTGTTCGTAGATGACATTCTAAGTACTTTCGGAGCGAGGAAAAGCATGCCGCTCATTTGAGGGTGGTGGTACAGACACCTAAGAATCGCCAACTGTTTGCTAAATTTAGCAAGTGTGAGTTTTGGCTGAACTCGCTAGCATTTTTGGGTCATGTGGTGTCAAGTGAGGGTGTGCAGGTAAACTCCCAAAGGATAGAAGCTGTGAAAAATCATCCTAGACCAATTAGTCCTTTGGATATCGAGAGTTTCTTTGGCTTAGTTGGCTACTACAAAAGGTTTATTGAAGGATTTTAATCCATTGCGGCACCGTTGACTAAGTTGACCCAGAAGAGAGTGAAGTTTCAATAGTCAGAGGCCTGTGAGAAGAGCTTCTAGGAGTTCAAGACTCGACTGACCTTAGCAATAGTATTGACCCTACCTGAGAGTACCAATGGATTTGTGGTATATTCTGACACATCGAGGATCGGACTTGGTTGTGTATTGATGCAGCACGGTAAGGTTATAGCCTATGCTTCTAGGCTGCTTAAGGTCCATGAGAAGAACTATCCAACTCACGACCTTGAGTTAGCAACAGTAGTATTTGGCTTGAAGATCTGGAGACATTATCTATATGGGGTCCATGTGGATATGTTTATGGACCATAAGAGCCTACAGTACGTGTTTACCCAGAAAGATCTGAATCTACGACAAAGAAGGTGGTTGGAGCTTCTTAAAGATTATGATATGAGGGTCCTTTATCATATGGGCAAGGCTAATGTGGTGGCAGATGCTCTTAGCAAAGTTTCTATGGAAAATGTGTCTCATGTAGATGAGGGGAGGAAAGAGTTGGTGAATGATGTGCATTGGCTCGCACGACTAGGAGTTCGCCTTATTGATTCGACAAATGGCGGTGTCATTGTTCAAAACAGTTTAGAATCCTCTTTGGTGACTGAGGTCAAGGCTAGGCAAGATGAAGATCCTATTCCAGCAAAGTTGAAGGAAGAGGTTCAGAATCAGAAGGTAGAGGTCTTCTCCCAAGGGGGAGATGGTGTACTTCGATATCAGGGTCGTTTGTGTGTTCTGGGTGTTGATGATTTGAGAGACCGAATGTTACATAAGGCTCATGGTTCTCGATATTGTATACATCCAGGTTCCACCAAAATGTATCGTGATCTACAGAAAGTCTATTAGTGGAATGGCATGAAGAAGGACGTAGCAAAGTTTGTGGCTAAGTGTCCGAATTGTCAGCAAGTGAAAGTTTAGCATCAAAGACCGGGAGGTGTGCTACAAGACATCAGTATCCCTACTTGGAAGTGGGAGAAATTTAATATGCACTTTATACAGGGTTGCCTCATACTCGTCAATAGTATAACTCTATTTGGGTAGTTGTAGACAGGTTGACTAAAGTGACCCATTTTCTACCGATCAAAACTACCGATTCGGTGGAGGATTATGCCAGATTGTATATTCTGGAGTTAGTTCAGTTCCATGGAATGACCTTTTCGATCATATCAGATAGAGGTACTCAGTTTACTCATAATTTTGGAGGTCATTTCAGAAGGGATGATACTCAGGTCAAACTTAACACAACTTTTTACCCGTAGACAAATGGTCAGGTGGAGCTGACCATTTAGACTCTTGAGGATATGTTGAGAGTATGTGTGATTGGCTTCAAAGGTAGTTGGGATGATCATTTACCTCTCATCGAGTTTGCATATAACAACAACTATTATTCCAGCATTGAGATAGCTCCGTTTGAGGCTCTTTATGGGCGCAGGTATAGATCGCCTATTGGTTGGTTGAAGTCAGAAAAGCTAAGTTGATAGGGCCAGATTCAGTTCAAGAGACTATGCAGAAAGTCCAGCTTATAAGGGAAAGGTTGAAAACAGCTTAGAGTCATCAAAAGTCCTATGCGGACGTGAGGAGAAGAGAACTTGAATTTAAAGTTGATGATTAGGTGTTTCTAAAGGTATCTCCCATGAAGGGATTGATAAGATTCGAAAAGAAGGGGAAACTTAGTCCTTGCTATGTTGGCCCGTACAGGATTGTGAGATGTGTTGGCAAGGTGGCCTATGAGTTGGAGTTGCACTCAGAATTGGCTTCAGTACATTCAGTTTTCCATGTATCTCTCTTGAAGAAGTGTATGGGTGACCTGACTTTGGTTGTTCTGGTGGAGAGCGTAGGAATGAAGGATAGCCTTAGTTATGAGGAGATTCTGATTGAAATACTTAATCGTTAGGTTCGAAAGTTGAGGAAAAAAGAAGTAGCTCAGTAAAGGTTTTATGGAGAAATTAGCATGTTGAGGGAGCTACGTGGGAAGCCGAAGTAGATATGATGGTTAAATACCCTCATCTTTTTCCTTCCGACCCAGTTCCAGCTTGAGGTATCAGATTCCTCCTTAGTACTCTATTCAGTTTTATGTTCAGTTCATGTATCCCAGTTTCTTCCATGTCAGTGCATGTATGTATGATTTATGAATTTAGTTTAGTTATGTATTTTTGTCCGGAGTCAGTTACTCCGTTAGTTCTCAGCTTCAGATATTTAGTATTTGGGATGACAGACTTTTTTTCTAAGTTATTCAGTATGTTTACCCTATATTCGAGGACGAATGTTCCCAAGGGATAGATATTGTAATACCCTAAAATTTTCCCAAGACTTGACTCGAGATTTGAAATATGCTCAACCAAAAAATCTATAATTTTGACTCAGGACGACTTATGGTATGAGTCGTAGGAAGGACCAACAACCCATAGGGTCACTCGTGGTTAGTAGTTTCTATGGAAAAGTTTGTAACAACAAGTCTAACGACTCGTGGAATGATGGTATGAGTCGTGGGTCAGAGTCGTCGTTTGGTTCTGGACTGTCAGAATGGAAGGTACAATTCGTGGTACAACCCGTGGTGAGGAACCATGTATCATGGTAAGGACCCATTGGTTGGGGTCTAGGGTGGCATAGCTAGATGCTACGGGTCAAGGTATGACTCGTGGTAAGGAACAACGGGTTGTTACTTCCACCCATAGGAAGGAGCAGAGAATTTCTCCCAATCGTGGTAATGAAAGGATACAACGATCCGTTGCTAGATGGTACAAGTCATTGTATGGTCCGCGGGAATTTCAGAAATCAGAGGTGTGTAGTGGCTACGACGGGAAGAAACCACAACTCATAGGATCGAGGTACGACCCGTAGGATGAGTCGTGGCACCTGGCAGCATGTAATTTTCCTGCATTTTAATTAGGGAAATTTCGTAATTCTTAAGCTTCTAAGCCCTAAACTATGTTGTATTAAGCTTAGTTAGGAAGGATTTTAAGAGGGTTATTTCTATTCTAACCTATTCTCTCCCCATGCATGCAAGACTAGAGGAATTCTAAGGAGATCAAGCCTAGAACTCTTTAATTTCTTCTCCAATTCCTTTGGGCTTTCAAGGAAGAGTATAAAACAAGATTACCTAGGTATGTAGGGTTATGAATGAGAGTCTTTATTCACTCTCATGTCCCAATTTCCCTCCATGTTCATGAATTCAAGTATTAGAGTCAATTGTATGGTCTTAAGGGGTTTTAACCCAAATTCATGAAATTCTCCTGGATTTGCTTATGGGTCAATTCTCTTAATGTATTAAATTATGTTTTGAGATTAAGGGAAAGTTTTAAACATATTTTGATTAAAAAATTTTATTTCAAGTTTTAAGAGTATGATGCCCAATTATGTTAGTTTCATGAAGAGTTGAATTTATGAATTATGCTTCCAAGTATAATGAGATTTCTAGTGCTTAAGAATGATTATGAATTACCCATGTATATGTCCATGATTTTGACTATCAAGTCTATTTCAAGCATGATAAAGTTTGGGCAAGCCCATCTGATTTAAGTATGACTTCATGATTTGACTAAATCTTATGATATTATCTTACCACATAGTTTTTGGAGTCTAGACTCCCAACTTTTCAGCATGTTCAGTTTTCAGACTGTGTATGTAATATTATGATTAGCTTCATCGAAAGGCGATCGTTCAGCTTCATTGAAAGATGATGGAGAGCATATGCATATTTTTGGGAGTAGTGTCTAGCACCGAGTAGGCTAGGGGCTCAGATAAACCCGGGTCTTAGAACTACATGCCAACGTAGGTATGTTCATATTCATTGAGACCACTCTTGTGATCTTTCCCAATTACTAAGGGGCTTTCATCTTGATATCGATATCATGGGCGCCCTTATCCCTGGAAAGGCTTCGGACAGCTCTGTCCACTTGAGTGTAATAGTCGGGACCACGTAAGCTCTATAATGGTAATGTTGGTTATATGATGAGTCTCCCGTTGTTCCTCATGATTTCAATTATGCATGTTCATCAGTTATGATATTATGTTTTCATCAGGTTTTACCCAATATTCAGTTTCTACTTATGATTATCAGTTTTCAGCTTTGGGTCATTCGATTTGCTTATGAGTTTAGTTATGTTTAATCATGTTTTTAATTAATAGCATGCAAGCCTTACTCTCAGAATCTTATGATGTAATGATTTATGATATACATGTTTTTAATTTTACTTACTCAGCTATTTTACTTACCTTGCATACTCGATACATTCCAAGTACTGGCTGCATACTCCATGTTGTATCATTTTATGATACAGTCTCATATGCTCAGGCTCAGTTCCACTGCTATCCAGTTCTCAGAGTTTAGCATATCCAGTCTTGTTGGTGAGTCCTCATCCATTGAGGAACTTCAGTTAGCTTTATTATTATTATCGTCTTTCAGTTTCAGACTTTTAGTGAGCTAGTTAGGTCTTGTCCCATCATCTCGTCAATATGTAGAGGCTTATCAAACATAGTTATGTATTCAACTTCGGATTCAGTGTTTGATATTCCGTTGTTTAAATGTTTGCAATGTTCAAACTTCTGCTATTTAAGATGTTAGTTTTTCGCATTATTTATGTTGAGCTTTAGTTATCATGTTCATGCCATGGATCGACGTGGAGCCATTTATGATTCTAGGTTCCATATCTAGATCTGGGCATATGCTCAGATCATACAAAAACATAATAACCCAAAGTTTTGAAAGTAAAAGCCATATAGTTTGTCATACTTGAAATCATAAGTAAAAGCTCATAAAGGATCATATATCATGAACATGAATAACTTAAAACATGAGGAACAATATGAGACTCATCATAACTGATACCATCATGATAGAACTTATATGATGCCCCAACTATCTCACTCAAGTGGGTAGAGCTATCTAAGCCTTGTTAGGGCAAAGAACGATAAGGCATGATATCACTCGTGAGCCCCGTCAGGCTGAGGAACACTCATTAGGCGAGGCCCTAAACATGAATATATACCTATGGTGGCACGTCGTTATGAGATCTGGGTTCGCTTGAACCCCAGCCTACTCAATGCAAGACTCTACTCCCAAAAATATGCACATGGTACTTGATCTTGCATGGGCTAGTTGTTACACCCCGTGAATTCTTGACATTTAGATGGCCTATCCGAATGTTGGTTAAGAGTTTTAGGATGCCATATATGCTAGAGAAAGGCTTGGGGGAGGACCGGACAAGCGCCGCATCGAACCATCACAAGAGGAGGCTGTGCGGAACCCCTCCGCGATGGCCAACGTGTCACGGAGGGCTCACCTCCGCATTGGTCGGCGTGTCACGGAGGTGAGGTCCATCCCCAAGTATATAAGGCCCCACTTCGTTTTAAAATTCATTTTCCCCACTTTTAATTTCCAGAAACGAGCAGAACAGTAGAGGACGAAGGGATTCTTTAAAATTTCATCCATTTACGCTATTAAACGCGGTCCAAACTCGAATTAATCTTGGGTAGTGACATATTAAGCTACCGGGAGCATTCCTGCGGAGTTAGTTTCGTGAAATACGGTCGGCGAATCATCGTCCTACCGAGCTAAGTTAAGTGTAATTGCTCCAAATTAGTGTCAGTATACTCCTAGCCCTAAAGTGAGTATTTCTCTCTTCTGGACTTATGAGAAATAGCGAGTTTTTGGCTGTTTCCCGATAAGTAAAAGTTTGGGCTATATATATATATTTTCAAAATAGTAGTTTCTTCCAGAATATCGCTGAATTTAGTTCTAATTGCTATGAATATGAATGCAATTGGAAGAAATAGCTGAATATTGACCGAGTTATGCCAGTTAGCCGGAAAACTGACAACTGAGGTATGTAAGCTAGTTTCTTCGGCAAGTTAGTAAATTCTAGCATAGTAAAATAGAGTAAATTCCAGAAGAAAGCTTCAGGAGCCGAGTATTATGCCAGTGTAAATTCAGTAAGCATGTCTGAGTTGTTATACCATATGCAGAATAAAAGTCAGTAAATTAGTATCAGACAGCGAGATATCATTCCAGACTTCATATAACTCAGTATCAGATTCAGTTTAATTCAGTAAGAGATTCAGAATAGTATATCAGAACATGGATAGTATTTTCAGATTTAATATACATGTTATATGTGATTACTGTTGCTTGTTGAGACTTGTTTGTGATATGTGGGCACCCTTAGAGCTTCCTTGCCGCCCCAGGGTTAATAGCTGTGTCGACTCGCCCGCCAGAGGGTGAGGATACGTCACTCCAAGGAGTGGCATGCCGTCCGTAGTAGGACTAAGATGGGATGCAGCATTCCCCATAGCAGGCTGATCGGCATTATAGCATTCCCTGTTGAGCGCTTGCGCCCAGGGCACAGATTACAGATTACAGATACAGATCTCAGGTTACAGTTACAGGAGTCCTCCGGACTCAGATACAGTTATAGTCAGGGGCCCAGAGAGCCCAAGCTGCATACCCAGGGGGCCGACGGGGTGCTCGTAGTTATTAGGTGAGTGGAGTGAATTTATTTTTGGATGGTTTGACCCGGGTAGGGATATATAGATTGCGTGTTGATTGGCACCTTCCGGCTTATGGGGGCTGGTATAGGTTCTTGTATGCTATATATATATGTGTGTGTGTTACTTATTAAGTTGATAAATAGCAGGACGCCGCAACGACAGGTATGATTCTTATCTTCTTTCCAGTACAGTTAAGCTCGCTACAGATTCTGCTATTCCAGACAGTCTTAGCTATCCTCTGTCATTTCAGTAACTGCCATTTTACTATTTATCTTCAGTTATGTTCAGTTTGCTTTGCATACTCGGTACTAGTGGTACTGACGCCCGTTTGGTGGCGCTGCATTACTTGCTTTCAGGTACTCATAGACGAGGAGCCGATCCCTCGTAATTCCAGCCAGCACACAGAGTCATCAGCTCTTGTCATCCGGAGCTAGACAGCTAGAGGTTTATTTCTTTTCTTTTGTTGTACAGTATGGGTAGGCCGGGGCCCTGTCCCGACCATCTTATCAGTATTCTTAGAGGCTTGCAGATTGTGTATTCCCTGTGGTTAGCTGTATCGGTCGTGTGAGGTTGTGTGTATGTTTTAGTTTTTTTATGATGGCTATGTGGGGCCTTATTTAGTTGGTAGTGGTGATCTTGTTGGTCACGTAGCAGTTTAGCACCTGTTTTCTTGATTCAGAAATAACTAGACAGCATGGTGGCCTTGTCGGCCCACATAGGTTCCTTTATACTATTGTTGTTCTGGTTAGCTGTTGTTTTCTTACAGGTGGCTATAGGCCTAGTTGGCCAGAGGCTGTATTTACAGTCGTTATATAGCCCATCGTTTTCTTGAATCTAGAGTAGAGCCAGCCTGGCACCTGAAGTGCATAGGCTCAGCTGGTCTAGCAGTCCAGGTCCTAGTAGGGCACCAGGTGCTAGTCATGCCTCCCAAGGCAGGGCATCACAAACTTGGTATCAGAGCAGGTCGTATCCCATGGAGTCTGCAAGCCGTGCTAAGTAGAGTCTTGTCTATGGATGTGTTGTGCACCACATACCATAGGCAGGAGGCTGCAAGGCATATAGGATGGTTTCTCTTTCTTCATATTAAGTCGTGCTGTAGAGCAGTACAGTATAGGGTCGAGTTCCTAAAACTTATCATACTCTTTGCTTACAGATACAATGGCGGACCAGTGACACCCTGCCACAGGTAGAAGACTGGATATAGCAGCAGGAGAAAGCACCAGCAGGATGCCTCAGCCTCACTTAGAGTCAGCCCGATCTGAGGGCGATACAGAAGCATCATCTCGACCTTCCCAGCAGTCCCCACCTCACCAGGAGCCACTCGGGACAACACCGCCTCCGAAAGTTCCTGTACCAACACCATTCTACCAGGAAATTTGAAGTGCAGTAGTTATGTTGGCACAAATGATGGCTACTCAGCGCCAGTCAGTGCCACCCGTAACAGCAGAGTCATCAGGTGGGCCTGGAAGTTTGAGGGTCTGAGAATTCTTTGTGCTAGGTCCCCCACAGTTCACAGGGTTGGATCTAGCAGAGGACCCCTAGGATTTCCTGGACCAGATGAAGAGAATCTCCCAGGTCATGCATGTGACATCTACAGAATCAGTGGAGTTAGCGGTATTCCGGTTGCGAGATATTGCTGTGTTGTGGTATGAATGTTGGGAAAGGTCCCGAGGGAGAGATGTTGTCCCTCCGACCTGGTACAGCTTTTCAGAGGCCTTCCTGGACCGTTATCTGCCACGAAAAATCCGACAGGCCCGGATGGATCCGTTTTTACATTTGGAGCAGGGGCGAGGAGTGTACGAGAATACGCCCTGCAGTTCAATTCCTTGGCCTGCTATACTCCAGCCTTTGTAGACACTATGCCAGCTAGAGTCCATCAGTTTATTATGGGTCTAAACCCAGAAAATATTGAGGCATGCATGACAACTACACTATGGGAAGATATGGATATTGCGCGGGTGCAGGCCTTTGCCCAGACTATTGAGGGCCTTAGACAGCGGCAACAAGATAGTAGACGAATAAATCAGGAGCAGCGCCGTAGGGATAGATCAGATGAAATACAGAGGGAGATTAAGAGAGGACCCAGGCCTCGGTTGTCAGAAAGGCCACCTAGACCCCCACCTCCATCGCAGCAGCAGAGGGGTAGATTCATTCGCCGAGGACATTAAGAGTCCGGCGGCAGTTCTCGAACAGTAGATTCACCTAAGCAGAGGAGGGCAGAGCAGAGCAGGTACACACCCCCACCTTGCCCTATTTGAAGCCAACTCCACACTAGAGCTTGTAGATATGGCTCCACAGGGTGTTATATATGTAGGAAGGAGGGTCATGTTATAAGAGACTGTCCAGCCAGAGGCCAGGGTAGCCGAGATAATCAGGACAGGGCGTCAGTAGGGCCGCGAGCTCCAGCAGCCTCGGCAAGGCATAGGCCCTCAGGTTCAGCAGGTAGAGGCCGAGGTAGATCAGGGGCCTCTAGTTCAGGTACGGGCCCAAGCCATACCTATGCATTATCAAGGAGGCACGACTCAGAGGCGTCTTCATATGTGGTAATAGGTATGATGACTATTTGCTCACATCCTGCCTATGTATTGATTGATCCAGGATCTACTCTGTCCTACATTACCCCATTTGTGGCTCCAAAGTTTAGTGTTGCACCAGAGTTGCTTCAGCAACCCTTTTCAGTATCTACACCCGTCGGTGACTCCATTATAGCCAGAAGGGTTTATCGAGGGTGTACAGTAGAGGTTGATGATCGTCAGACTACAATAGATCTGGTGGAATTAGAGATGATTGATTTCGATGCCATTATGGGTATGGATTGGTCAGTGCCGTGAAATGCCAATGTAGAATACTGGACCAAGACAGTCCGATTCCACTTTCCAAGGGAGGCAGTATGAGAGTGGAAGGGCAGTATAGCTACGCCAAAAGGTAGGTTTATTTCCTATCTTCAGGCGAGGAAGTTGATAGCTAAGGGATGCATTTACCACCTAGTCAGTCCAGGATGTTCGGGTAGAGCCTCCGACTCTCCAGTCTGTTCTAGTGGTTAATGAATTCCCTAACGTATTTCCAGACGAACTACCTGGTATTCCCCCAAAAAGGGAAATAGATTTTGCAATTGATTTGCTACCAGGCACTCAGCCCATATCAATACCTCCGTATCGTATGGCTCCTGCTGAACTTAGAAAATTAAAGGAGCAACTGAAGGATCTGTTAGATAAGGGATTTATCAGGTCGAGTACTTCACCTTGGGGTGCGCTAGTTCTATTTGTGAGGAAGAAGGATGGCTCACTCTGCATGTGTATATACTACCGGCAGCTGAACAAGGTTACAATCAAAAATAAGTATCCGCTTCCCAGAATAGATGATTTGTTTGATCGGTTACAGGGGGCCAGATATTTCTCCAATTATTGACTTACGGTCCAGATACCATCAGGTTCGAGTTCGCGAAAGGGACATTCCAAAGACTGCCTTCAGAACCAGATACGACCATTTTGAATTCCTAGTCATGTTCTTTGGGCTGACGAATGCCCCAGCAGTATTCATGGAACTGATGAACAGCATCTTCAGACCATACGTGGACCTGTTCGTGATAGTGTTTATTGACGACATTCTGGTGTATTCTTGCTCTGAGGTAGACCACCAAGATCATTTATGAACAGTGCTCCAGATTCTCCGGGACCGTCAGCTGTATGCCAAGTTCTCTAAGTATGAATTTTGGCTGAACTCAGTAGCTTTCTTGGGGCATATTGTGTCGGATGCTGGTATACAGGTAGACACATATAAAATAGAAGCAGTAAAAATGTGGCCCATACCTACCACTCCGACCGAAGTCCGCAGTTTTCTAGGATTAGCAGGGTACTACAGAAGATTTGTTGAGGGATTCTCCACCATAGCGGCACCTCTGACTAAACTGACACAAAAAGCAGTAAAGTTTCAGTGGACAGAGGCATTTGAGCAGAGTTTCCAGGAATTGAAAGACAGGTTGACCTCCGCCCCAGTATTAGCATTGCCAGAAGGTATAGAGGGTTATGCAGTTTATTGTGACGCTTCGGGTATTAGGTTAGGATGTGTGTTGATGCAGCATGGTAAAGTAATTGCTTATGCTTCCAGACAACTGAGGAAACACGAAAAGTATTACCCTACCCATGACCTGGAACTAGCCGCAGTGATCCACGCTCTAAAGATATGGAGACATTACTTGTACGGCATCCATGTGGATATTTTCACTGATCATAAGAGCCTACAGTATATCTTCACTCAGAGGGAGTTGAATTTGTGGCAGTGTCGCTGGTTGGAATTGCTGAAAGATTATGATGTAAATATTCTGTATCACCCAGGAAGAACCAATGTAGTAGCAGATGCCCTCAACCGCAAATCTATGGGGAGTTTGGCGTACTTGCGGCCCGAGCAGCGGGAGTTGGCCAGAGAAATACACCAGTTATCCTGTTTAGCCATTTGGGTAGCAGAAACAGAGGACAACAGAGCGGTAATTCAGAACACAGCAGTGTCGTCATTAGTTGTGGAGGTAAAGGAACTGCAGTATGAGGATCCTAACCTGGTTCAGCTTAAAGACAGAGTTCAGCAAGGAAAAGCGCCGGATTTTCAGGTAACTGAGGATGAAGTGTTGCCGCCTTTGTGTTCCAGATATTTCAGGGCTTTTCCAACAGATTAAGAGTGAGGTATATTACGCCCACTATTCTCTCCATCCAGGCGCAACGAAAATGTACCACGATATCAAAGAAATCTACTGGTGGCCAGGTATGAAAAGGGAAATAGCAGAATTCGTAGCCCAGTGACCTAACTGCCAGCAAGTAAACGCGGAACACTAGAAACCAGGCGGATTGAATCAAGAAATAGTTGTGCCTCTTTGGAAGTGGGAAGTAGTAAATATGGATTTTGTAGCAGGATTACCCTGTACCAGACATAGAAATGACTCGATTTGGGTAATTGTTGACAGACTGACAAAATCAGCCCATTTTCTGCCAGTAAGGGCTACTTTCTCTGCCGAAGATTATGCTGAGTTGTATATCAAAGAAATAGTCAGACTGCATGGTGTTCCATTGTCCATTATCTCTGATAGAGGGGCGCAATTTATAGCTAAATTTTGGCAATCCTTTCAGAGAGGCCTGGGGAACACAGATTAATCTGAGCACAGTGTTCCACCCTCAGACAGATGGGCAGGCAGAACGCACTATACAAACGCTCGAGAATATGTTACGAGCGTGTGTGTTGGACTTTGGAGGTAGCTGGGATGAGCACCTACCATTTATTAAGTTTGCTTATAACAATAGTTATTACTCAGCTATCCAGATGGCGCCCTATGAGGCTTTGTATGGGCGAAAATGCAGATCGCCAGTCGACTGGTTTGAAGTAGAAGAGTCAGCGCTGATTGGGCCGGATATTATTCATCAGTCAGAAGAAAAGGTAAAGCTTATCAAAGAATGCCTACTGACTGCTCAGAGCCACCAAAAATCGCATGTTGATGTGCGGCGCAGAAACCTGGAATTTAATATAAATGACTGGGTGTTTTTGAAAGTTTCTCCAATGAAAGGGGTGATAAGATTCGGCAAAAAAGGTAAGCTCAGCCCGAGATTTGTTGGGCCTTATCAGATCCGCCGAAGAATAGGCCAAGTAGCATACGAGTTGAACTTGCCTCTAGAATTTGAGTCTGTTCATCCAGTTTTTCACGTGTCTATGCTGAAGAAGTATATAGGAGACCCCTATAGAGTTTTCCCAGTTCAGGATGTCCAGGTTATGGAAGAGTTGGCTTATGAAGAGGTTCCAGTAGCCATACTAGACAGGCAGATTCGTAGGTTGAGAACTAAAGATATTGCTTCTGTCAAAGTATTATGGCGTAACAGGAACTGAGAGGAGATGACTTGGGAAGCAGAGGAAGATATGAAAGTCAGATATCCTAAACTGTTCCAGACTTAATCAGCTAGAGGTACGTTAGTATTGTTGTTGTATGAATTGCCTTATATTATGTGAGTAAATGAAATAGTTGGCTTTTGTGATGGATACTAGTGTTGTGTGGAGTACCTGTATTGGAATTTTATGTGTTTCAGGATTTTTGAGATAGTCCATGTTATAGGGGAAACTCTGCCGAAATTTTTCTAGAACAAATCAAGTAAGTTGAAATTCTTGCAAGTAGAAGTTTACATTCGAGGACGAATGTTCTTAAGGGGGAGAGGATGTTACACCCCGTGAATTCCTGACATTTAGATGGCCTATCCGCATGTTGGTTAAGAGTTTTAGGATGCCATATATGCTAGAGAAAGGCCCGGGGGAGAACCGTACAAGCGCCGCGTCGAACCATCGCAAGAGGAGGCTGGGCGGACCCCCTCCGCGATGGCCAACGTGTCACGGAGGGCTCACCTCCGCGTTGGTCGGCGTATCACGGAGGTGAGGTCCAGCCCCAAGTATATAAGCCCCCACTTCATTTTAAAATTCATTTTCCCCACTTTTAATTTCCAGAAACGAGCAGAACAGTAGGAGGACGAAGGGATTCTTTAAAATTCCATCCGTTTACGCTATTAAACGCGGTCCAAACTCCAATTAATCTTGGGTAGTGACGTATTAAGCTGCCGGGAGCATTCCTGCGGAGTTAGTTTCATGAAATTCGGCCGGCGAATCATCATCCTACCGAGCTAAGGTAAGTGGAATTGCTCCAAATTAGTGTCAGTATGCTCCTAGCCCTAAAGTGAGTATTTCTCCCTTCTGGACGTCCGAGAAATAGCAAGTTTTTGACAGTTTTTCGATAGGTCAAAGTTTGGGCTATATATATATATTCAAAATAGTATTTTCTTCCAGAATATCGATGAATTTAGTTCTAATTGCTATGAATATGAATGCAGTTGGAAGAAATAGCTGAATATTGGCCGAGTTACGCCAGTTAGCCGAAATATCGACAACTGAGGTATGTAAAGCTAGTTTCTTCGGCAAATTAGTAATTCTAGCGTAGTAAAATAGAGTAAATTCCAGAAGAAAACTTCAGAAGCCGAGTATTATGCCAGTGTAAATTCAGCAAGCATGTCTGAGTTGTTATACCATATGCAGAATAAAAGTCAATAAATTAGTATCAGACAACGAGATATCAATCCAGACTTCTTATAACTCAGTATAAGATTCAGTTTAATTCAGCAAGAGATTCAGAATAGAATATCAGAACATGGATAGTATTTTCAGATTTAATATACATGTTATATGTGATTACTGTTGCTTGTTGAGACTTGTTTGTAATATGTGGGCACCCTTAGAGCTTTCTTGCCACCCCAGGGTTAATAACTGTGTCGACTCGCCTGCTAGAGGGTGAGGATACGTCACTCCAAGGAGTGACATGTCATTCGCAGTAGGACGAAGATGGGATGCAACATTCCCCATAGTAGGCTGATCAGCATTATAGCATACCCTGTCGAGCGCTTGCGCCCAGTGCACAGATTACAGATTATAGATACAGATCTCAGGTTACAGTTATAGGAGTCCTTCGGACTCAGATACAGTTATAGTCAGGGGCCCAGAGAGCCCAAGCTGCATACCTATGGGGGAAGCGGGGTGCTCGTAGTTATTAGGTGAGTGGAGTGAATTTATTTTTGGATGGTTTGACATGGGTAGGGGTATATAGATTGCGTGTTGATTGGCACCTTCCGGCTTATGAGGGATGGTATAGGTTCTTGTATGCTATATATATATATATGTGTGTGTGTGTGTGTGTGTGTGTGTGTTACTTATTAAGTTGATAAATAGCAGGACGCCGCAGCAACAGGTATGATTCTTATCTTCTTTCCAGTACAGTTAAGCTCGGTACAGATTCTGCTATTCCAGACAGTCTTACCTATCCTCTGTCATTTCAGTAACTACCAGTTTACTGTTTATCTTCAGTTATGTTCAGTTTGCTTTGCATACTCGGTACTAATGGTACTGATGCCCGTTTGGGGGCGCTGCATTACTTGCCTGCGGGTACTCATGGACGAGGAGCCGATCCCTCGTAATTCCAGCCAGCACACAGAGTCATCAGCTCCTGTCATCCGGAGCTAGACATCTAGAGGTTTATTTCTTTTCTTTTGTTGTACAGTATGGGTAGGCCGGGTCCCTGTCCCGACCATCTTATCAGTATTCTTAGAGGCTTGCAGATTGTGTATTTCCTGTGATTAACTGTACCGGTCATGTGAAGCTGTGTGTATGTTTTAGTTTGTTTATGATGGTTGTGTGGGGCCTCATTCAGTTGGTAGTGGTGATCTTGTTGGTCATGTAGCAGTTTAGCACCTGTTTTCTTGATTCAGAAATAACTAGACAGCATGGTGGCCTTGTTTGCCCGCATAGGTTCCTTTATACTACTGTTGTTCTGGTTAGCTGTTGTTTTCTTACAGGTAGCTATAGGCCTAGTCGGCCGGAGGCTGTATTTACAACCGTTATATAGCCCGTCGTTTTCTTGAATCCAGAGTAGAGCCAGCCTGGCACCAGAAGTGCATAGGCCTCAGTTGGTCTACCAGTCTGGTCCTAGTAGGGCACCAGGTGCCAGTCATGCCTCCCAAGGCGGGGCGTGACACTAGTATAAATCATGAAATCATAATCATACTTGACATACGTGAAATAGCCATGAAAATAATGCCAATGAGTTGGCCATGATACATAAACTTGAGTTTCATGAAAATCATCCATACTTGAAATAATAGTCAGAACTTGAATTTATAGGTTCATAAGTTTACAATTCATAAGATCATGCATAATTGAGAAAAATCATCATCAACTTGAAAACATAGATTCATGAGAAATTCTTGTAAAAAACATATAGCATAATCATAACACATGACTTGAATAATGGGGGAACTGGTTTTGTAAAATATTGTGAGTATTTTTATCATGTTAAAGTTTCTAGAATTTCTCAATTTAGAGCTTGAAGAGTAGAGATCATGAATCCGCACTTGAAAAAGGCATGAGGGTGGAAGAATTTCCCCATTCATAACCCTATATACCTGGGTATATGATTCCCTAACTTTTCTTGAAAACCCAAGAGAAATTAAGATGAGAGAGGTGATGAACCCTAGCTTGACTTGAGAGAGAATCTTCAATCTATGGATGGTTGAAGAGAATGAGGATTTAGGATAAATTAAACCATTTAATTTGACCCTTAGAAAGCCTAAAACGACATTATTTAGGAGTTAAAAATGTAAAAATTTACCAAAATATCCCCAAACTGCCGAAATAAAATTTCAAGCTGGCAGAACAAAGAACCAAAGGGATGGGTCGCTAGTTGATGCGAGAACCTGTACTGAGGTTCGTCCAATGCCCAGTGCCATTTTTTCTATTTTACTAAACGGCTCATAACTTTTTACTTCGAAATCCGATTGATGCAAGGTCAGACGCATTGAAAAGAAACTCAAGGGATTCAATTTGATGTGTTGAATCACTCAAAAGCACTATTTAAAATGGGAGTTATGGTTGTTTGAAGTTGACCCTTGCAAGAACTTATACAAAAACTCAATCAGTAAGAAGGCTCTCAACTCAACTTTGTGCTAGAGGTTCCTTATGGCCTTAATTTGTATCCAAGTACTTCTCACACTTAAGAATTGATCTTAACATCTAGTTTTCATAAAATTCATCGAGCTAGGGTCCTTCCACATATCTAGAATAGTTTCAAACTTAGCCCGAAAGTCAGAGGCGTTACAGTATCTCAACTCAAGATTGAAACTGTTATACCCCGTAGGATTCCCGGCACCTAGATGACCTATTCGCACGTTGGTTAAGCATATTTGAAGGCCATACGTGCTAGAGAAAGGCCCGGGAAGAGATCGGACGAGAAACCTGTCGAACCATCGCGGAAGGAGCCGAGGCAGAACCCCTCCGCGAAGCGTGTCACGGAGGTGAAGCCTCCGCGTTGGCTCCATGACACGTTGGCCTTGTCCAGGCCCAAGTATATAAAGCCCCACTTCGGTTTATTTTGGAATTAAATCATAAAACTTCAGAAAACAGAGAGGAAACGGTAGAGAAGGAAAAAGGAACGAAGAGGTAATATAATTTTCGTCCGATTACGCTGCTAAACGTTGTCCAAACTCAAATTAACCTCAGATACCGAGGTATTTAGCAGCAGAGAGCATTCCTACGGATTTAGTTTCGTGAAATACGACCGACGAATCGTCGAGATACCGAGCTAAGGTAAGTGGAATTGCTCTAAACTAGTGTCTATGTGTTCCTAGCTGTGAAGTGAATATTTCTCCCTTCTGGACCTCTGAAAAATAGCGAGTTTTCGACCGTCTTTCGATAAGCCTAAGTTTAGGCTATAAACTATATCGAAAGTGACGTTGCTCTTTAAAATAAAGCTCTATTTAGTATTAATTGACATATTTATGAATGCAGTTGGGAGAAAATAGTTGAAGTACCGGCCAAGCCTCGTCCGACAGACGGATAGTTCGAGGATAAGGTATGTAAAGCTAGTTTCCTCGGCAAGTTAAGTAATCTCGGTACAGTATAGTAATTTAAAGGCCAGTAGAATGTTCAGAAGTCATGTGTTATGTTTATTACGAATGTTGGAACGATATTAGAAGCATCGAGTTATAACTTGCGTGAAACTTGCTAGCACGATATAGATTCTAATACAAGTGTTAGAAACTGTACAGCATGCTCAGTACGTGATGTGACACAGAATGTTAGGATATCATTGTATTCAGTTGAAACCCTGTAAAGCAATGTAATATTTGTAAGACATCTCAGAAATAGAATGATAAGTTAAAATAAAGTTAGAAAGCATTTTAGGAATAGTAAATCATGTTACTATAGAAACTCAGTATACAGCATAGTTTTCAGCAGAAACACTATATCTTGTTCAGCATTAGCCCCAGTACAGTCTGGCAGAAGACTATATTTATACATATATACTATTACCAGCCTCAGCATGTGTTAAGTACGTACATATTACTATCGCTAGCTCAGCATATAGTATATACAAATACTTTACCACTATTAGCTTCAGTATGTGGGACATGCAGATAGTATTACTAGTTGAGACCGCTGTATTGTCTTGGGGTTGGATTACCTAGCATCCATGACCGCCCCAGGGTTGATAGCTGTATCGACTCGTCCACCAGAGGACGAGGATACGTCGCTCTACGGAGTGGCATGCCGTCCCACAGGGGACGAAGATGGGATGCCAGTATTTCCCCATATTGTGCCTTGATCGGCCCTTACACACCCCTGTCGAGCGGATACGCCCGGGTGTTGATTCAGGAGTCCTCCGGACTCAGATGCAGTTATAGTCAGGGGCTCAGCGAGCCCAAGTGCATACCCAGGGGACCAGCGGGATGCTTATAGCTATTATAGGAGATGGGATGACCGGGGTAGGGGTATAGATTCTGTGCTGGTTGTACCTCCCGGCTTATGGGGGCCGGGTAAGGTTTGTGTGTGCTATGTATGTTATGATATGTTGTGTCGTGTTATAGTAGATACGAGTAGATCGACAGTAGAACAATAAATCCTCAGGTATGACTCCTGCTCTTTCCAGTATAATTAAGAGAAGGTATGATTTACATTATCAGACAGTTAACTTATTCCTTCCTACTTCAGTTTCATCAGTTATATTGTTGTTTTCAGATATTTCTTTCAGTCATTGCTTTACATACTCAGTACCAGCGGTACTGATGCCCGGTGGGGTGCTGCATTACTTGCCTGCAGGTACTCGTAGACGAGCAGGCGATACCACGTGATTCCTGTCAGCGATCGAGTATTCAGCTCCTGTCATCCGGAGACTGAATTCCAGAGGTGTATTTCGCTTTCTTTTGTTGTATAGTACGGGTAGGTCGGGGCCCTGTCCCAATCATTTTTATGGTTATTCCTAGAGGCTTGCAGTCTGTATATATTTCCCTGTGGTCAGATGAGCCGGTCGTGTGAGACCGTGCAGTTGTATAGGTGTTAGTACTTGTGTTTCCCTTATGTTGGCCGTGTGGGGCCATAGTTCGACAGTAGTGGTGACCTTACCGGTCACATAGCTATCCAGTACTTCATGGTTAAGTTATAGATAACTAGACAGCATGGTGGCCTTTCGGCCCGCATAGGTTTCCCTATATTGATATGTTTCTGGTCAGCTGTTAGCACAGGTATAGGAGGCTATAGGCCAATGAGCCGGGGGCTGTGTTTACAGCCGTTATATAGCCCTTTGTTTCCAGAAATATGAGTTAGAGCCATCCAGGCACCAGATGTGCCCAGGCTTAGCAGTCCAGCAGTTCAGGTCCTAGTAGGGCACCAGGTGCCAGTCATACCCCCCAAGGCGGGGTGTGACAAACTTGGTATCAGAGCAGGTCGTATCCCAGGGAGTCTGCAAGCCGTGCTAAGTAAAGTCCTGTCCATGGATGTGTTGTGCACCACATACTATGGGTAGGAGGCTGCAAGGCATGATAGGATGGTTGTCTTTTATTCTTATTCAGTCGTGCTGTAGAGCGGTACAATATAGGGTTGAGTCCCTAAAAGCTTACTATATTCTTTGGTTACAGATAATGTCAGACCAGCGACATCCTATCACAGGCCGGAGCTTAGATATTGCAGCAGGGGAAGGCACCAGCAGGATGCCTCACCCTCGTTTAGAAATAGCCCGATCAGAGGGCACTACAGAGGCATCGTCCTAGCCTTCTCAGCAGTCTCCACCACATCAGGAGCCGCTTGGGGCGACACTACCTTCAGCAGTCCCTATACCGACACCTTCCGACCAGGAGGTTAGGAGTGCTGTAGTTATGTTAGCACAGATGATGGCTTCTCAGCGTCAGCCAATGTCGTCTACAGTTGCGGAGTCATCAGAAGGGCCCGGTAGTTCGAGGGTCCGAGAGTTCTTAGCTCTGAATCCCCCACAGTTTACAGGTACGGACCGGACAGAGGACCCTCAGGGTTTTCTGGATCAAATGCAGAGAATCTTCAGGGTTATGCATGCCACGCCTACAGAATCAGTTGAATTGGCAGCATTTCGGTTACGGGACATCGCCGTGTTATGGTATGAAAGCTGGGAAAGGTCCTAAGGGAGAGATGTTTCCCCTCCCACCTGGTCCAGCTTCTCAGGAGCTTTTCTGGATCACTATTTTCCGCGCGAGATTCGACAGGCTCGGGTAGACCAGTTCCTGCATCTGGAGCAGGGGACCATGAGTGTTCGGGAATATTCCTTGTGGTTTGATTCTTTGGCCCGGTATGCACCGGCCTTTGTTGATACCATGGCATCCAGAGTACACCGCTTCATCATGGGGTTGAATCCAGAATATGTTGAGACTTGCATTACGGCCACACTGCGAGAGGACATGGACATTGCTCGAGTTCAGGCATTTGCCCAGAATATTGAGGGCATCAGACAGCGACATCGGGAGATCAGAAGGGTCAATCAGGAGCAGCGTCGCCGGGACAGGCCAGTTGAGTTACAGAGGGAGGCCCGGGGAGGACCCAGGTCACGATTGTTAGACAGGCCGCCCAGGCCCCCGCCTCCGCCACAGCTGTAGGGGGGTAGATTCAGCCGCAGGGGGCAGACAGAGACTGGCAGAGGTTCGCAGATGGTAGATTCACCATTACAGAGGAGGGCGGAGCAGAGTAGGTATACCCTACCACTTTGCCCTATATGCAGTCGACGCCATCCTGGAGCATGCAGATATGGCTCCACCGTATGTTATAATTGTGGCCAAGAAGGCCATTTAATGAAAGATTGCCCAGCCAGAGGCCGAGAGGACCGAGATAGACAGGATAGGGCATCTGCAGGGTCACGAGCTACAGCATCCTCGACTGGGCGCAGGCCCTTAGTTTCAGCAGGCAGGGGTCGGGGCAGATCAGAGGCCTCCAGTACAGGTGCGGGTCCAAGCCGCACATATGCCTTACCAGGGAGGCAAGATTCAGAAGCGTCGCCTGATGTTGTGACAGGTATGCTAACTATCTGCTCACACCCTGCCTATGTGTTGATTGATCCAGGGTCTACTTTGTCCTACATTACTCCATTTGTGGCACGAAAGTTTAGTATTGCACCAGAATTATTGCAGCAACCCTTTTTAGTATCCACGCCCATCGGTGACTCTATCATAGCTAGCAGAATCTACCGCGGGTGTACAGTAGAGGTTGCTGACCGTCAGACCACAGTAGATCTGGTCGAGTTAGAAATGATAGACTTCGATGCCATAATGGGTATGGATTGGTTAGTACCGTGCTTTGCCAACGTTGAATGTTGGACCAAGACGGTCCGATTCCACTTCCCAGGAGAAGTAGTGCGGGAGTGGAAGGGCAGCACCGCTACGCCAAAAGGTAGGTTTATTTCCTACCTTCAAGCGAGAAAGTTGATATCTAAGGGATGTATTTACCATCTGGTCAGAGTCCAGGATGTCCAAGCAGAATCTCCGATGCTCCAGTCTGTTCCAGTGGTGAACGAATTCCCTGATGTGTTCCCAGATGAGTTACCTGGTATTCCCCCAGAAAGGGAAATAGACTTTGCTATTGACTTGTTACCAGGCACTCAGCCGATATCAATTCCTCCCTATCGTATGGCTCCTGCAGAACTCAGAGAATTAAAAGAGCAGTTGAAAGATTTATTGGATAAAGGTTTCATTAGGCCGAGTACTTCACCGTGGGGTGCGCCAGTTTTATTTGTGAGGAAGAAAGATGGCTCGCTCCGAATGTGCATAGATTATCGGCAACTAAACAAAGTTACAGTAAAGAACAAGTACCTGCTCCCCAGAATTGATGACTTATTTGATCAGTTGCAGGGAGCCAGATATTTTTCTAAGATTGACTTGCGGTCCGGATATCACCAGGTCCGAGTACGTGAGAGAGATATTCCTAAGACAGCGTTCAGGACCCGATATGGACATTTTGAATTTCTAGTCATGTCCTTCGGGTTAACGAATGCCTCGGCAGTCTTCATGGACCTGATGAACAGTATTTTTAGACCTTTCTTGGACTTGTTCGTGATAGTATTCATTGATGACATTCTGGTGTATTCTCGCTCTGAAGCAGATCAATTTGAGCACAGCATTCCACCCCCAGACAGATGGGCAAGCTGAGCGGACTATCCAAACGCTCGAAGACATGCTACGAGCGTGTGCGCTAGATTTTGGGGGTAGCTGGGATGAGCACCTTTCGTTGATTGAATTTTCTTATAATAACAGTTATCATTCAGCTATCCAGATAGCGCCCTTTGAAGCACTATATGGGCGAAAATGTAGATCGCCGGTGGGCTGGTTTGAAGTGGGGGAATCAGCATTGGTTGGCCCAGACATTGTTCGGCAGTCAGAGGAAAAGATAAAGCTTATCCGAGAACGTTTACTGACTGCTCAGAGCCGCCAGAAGTCTTATGCAGATATGCGGCACAGAAATCTAGAATTTGCGGTAAATGACTGGGTATATCTGAAAGTGTCTCCGATTAAAGGGGTGATGAGATTTGGCAAGAAAGGCAAGCTTAGCCCGAGATTTATTGGGCCATATCAGATTCGGCGAAGAATAGGTCGAGTTGCATACGAATTGAACTTGCCTCCAGAGTTAGTATCTGTTCACCCAGTATTCCATGTCTCTATGTTGAGGAAGTTCGTAGGGGACCCTTCTACAGTAGTTCCAGTTCAGGATGTCCAGGTCACAGAAGAGTTAGCATATGAACAGGTTCTCGTAGCTATCTTAGACAGACAGATTCGCAGGTTGAGGACTAAAGATGTTGCGTCTGTCAAAGTATTGTGGCGTAACAGGAATCGTGAGGAAATGACGTGGGAAGCTGAAGAAGATATGAAAGCCAGATACCCTCACCTATTTCAGGCCTAGTCAGGCGACAGGTATGTCCGTATTATTACTTATGCAGTACCTTATAGTTGTATGTGTGTGAATGAGAAAGATTGATACTTAGTTATCCAGTGGATCTTAAATATTGCGTGCAGTACCTGTGTTGGACTTTTCTGCATTTCAGGTTTTTGGTATAGTCCATATTACAGGGGAGACTCTGGCGAAATTTTTCTAAACAAGTAAGTTAAGTAGTCCTCTAGATAGCAGTATACATTCGAGGACGAATGTTCTTAAGGGGGGGGGGAGAATGTTATACCCCGTAGGATTCCTGGCACCTAGATGACCTATTCGCACGTTGGTTAAGCATATTTGAAGGCCATACGTGCTAGAGAAAGGCCTGGGAAGAGATCGGACGAGAAACCCGTCGAACCATCGCGGAAGGAGCCGAGGCAGAACCCCTCCGCGATGGCAGCGTGTCACGGAGGTGAAGCCTCCGCGTTGGCTCCGTGACACATTGGCCTTGTCCAGGCCCAAGTATATAAAGCCCCACTTCGGTTTATTTTGGAATTAAATCATAAAACTTCAGAAAACAGAGAGGAAACGGCAGAGAAGGAAAAAGGAATGAAGAGGTAATATAATTTTCGTCCGATTACGCTGCTAAACGTTGTCCAAACTCAAATTAACCTCAGATACCAAGGTATTTAGCAGCTGAGAGCATTCCTACGGATTTAGTTTCGTGAAATACGGCCGACGAATCGTCGAGCTACCGAGCTAAGGTAAGTGGAATTGCTCTAAACTAGTGTCTATGTGTTCCTAGCTGTGAAGTGAATATTTCTCCCTTCTGGACCTCTGAAAAATAGCGAGTTTTCGACCGTCTTTCGATAAGCCTAAGTTTAGGCTATAAACTATATCGAAAGTGACGTTGCTCTTTAAAATAAAGCTGTATTTAGTATTAATTGACATATTTATGAATGCAGTTGGGAGAAAATAGTTGAAGTACCGGCCGAGCCTCGCCCGACAGACGGATAGTACGAGGATAAGGTATGTAAAGCTAGTTTCCTCGGCAAGTTAAGTAATCTCGGTACAGTACAGTAATTTAAAGGCCAGTAGAATGTTCAGAAGTCATGTGTTATGTTTATTACGAATGTTGGAACAATATTAGAAGCATCGAGTTATAACTTGCGTGAAACTTGCTAGCACGATATAGATTCTAATACAAGTGTTAGAAATTGCACAGCATGCTCAGTACGTGATGTGACACAGAATGTTAGGATATCATTGTATTCAGTTGAAACCCAGTAAAGCAATGTAATATTTGTAAGACATCTCAGAAATAGAATGATAAGTTAAAATAAAGTTAGAAAGCATTTTAGGAATAGTAAATCATGTTACTATAGAAACTCAGTATACAACATAGTTTTCAGCAGAAACACTATATCTTGTTCAGCATTAGCCCCAGTACAGTCTGGCAGAAGACTATATTTATACATATATACTATTACCAGCCTCAGCATGTGTTAAGTACGTACATATTACTATCGCTAGCTCAGCATATAGTATATACAAATACTTTACCACTATTAGCTTCAGTATGTGGGACATGCAGATAGTATTACTAGTTGAGACCGTTGTATTGTCTTGGGGTTGGATTACCTAGCATCCATGACCGCCCCAGGGTTGATAGCTGTATCGACTCGTCCACCAGAGGACGAGGATACGTCGCTCTACGGAGTGGCATGCCATCCCACAGGGGACGAAGATGGGATGCCAGTATTTCCCCATATTGTGCCTTGATCGGCCCTTACACACCCCTGTCGAGCGGATACGCCCGGGTGTTGATTCAGGAGTCCTCCGGACTCAGATGCAGTTATAGTCAGGGGCTCAGCGAGCCCAAGTGCATACCCAGGGGACCGGCGGGATACTTATAGCTATTATAGGAGATGGGATGACCGGGGTAGGGGTATAGATTCTGTGCTGGTTGTACCTCCCGGCTTATGGGGGCCGGGTAAGGTTTGTGTGCGCTATGTATGATATGATATGTTGTGTCGTGTTATAGTAGATACGAGTAGATCGACAGTAGAACAATAAATCCTCAGGTATGACTCCTGCTCCTTCCAGTATAATTAAGAGAAGGTATGATTTACATTATCAGACAGTTAATTTATTCCTTCCTACTTCAGTTTCATCAGTTATATTGTTGTTTTCAGATATTTCTTTCAGTCATTGCTTTACATACTCAGTACCAGTGGTACTGATGCCCGGTGGGGTGCTGCATTACTTGCCTGCAGGTACTCGTAGACGAGCAGGCGATACCACGTGATTCCTGTCAGCGATCGAGTATTCAGCTCCTGTCATCCGGAGACTGAATTCCAGAGGTGTATTTCGCTTTCTTTTGTTATATAGTACGGGTAGGTCGGGGCCTTGTCCCGATCATTTTTATGGTTATTCCTAGAGGCTTGCAGTCTGTATATATTTCCCTGTGGTCAGATGAGCCGGTCGTGTGAGGCCGTGCAGTTGTATAGCTGTTAGTACTTGTGTTTCCCTTATGTTGGCCGTGTGGGGCCATAGTTCGACAGTAGTGGTGACCTTACCGGTCACGTAGCTATCCAGTACTTCATGGTTAAGTTATAGATAACTAGACAGCATGGTGGCCTTGTCGGCCTGCATAGGTTTTCCTATATTGATATGTTTCTGGTCAGCTGTTAGCACAGGTACAAGAGGGACTGTGTTTACAGCCGTTATATATCCCTTTGTTTCCAGAAATATGAGTTAGAGCCAGCCAGGCACCAGATGTGCCCAGGCTTAGCAGTCCAGCAGTTCAGGTCCTAGTAGGGCACCAGGTGTCAGTCATACCCCCCAAGGCGGGGTGTGACAGAAACGACGATTTGCACCATCATACCATGGACCTTTTGTTGAATTCCATTTCACGAGTTTTTGGTGTAGTTGTAGGAATTTTTGGTTTGTTACATTTTGAATTGCTAGAAACTGTAATAATATTTGCTCTTCTCCTAAGCAAGTAAGAAAAATATTTCTCATCTTTAAATATGGCTTATGTTATTTCTTTATCAACCAAACAAACATCTTCATGATTGATCATTAAATCAAATAAAATTTGAGAAATATCGATATATTCTTCAAGATGAAAGATATAAATAAAGCAAATATTATAGTATTATTACTTAGAGTGTTCACGGTTTGGTGAAAAAGCAAATCAAACCGCAAATCAAATCAAAATCGTTAGAAAAATCGACATTTGATTTGGATTGGTTTGGTTTAGTTTTAAATTTTAAAAACCAATAATATTTGATTTGGTTTTGATTTACTAAAAAGTTAAAGAAATAACCAAACCGAACCGATAAATTTTATAATTATTTGAATATATGTTATTAGTTTTTTATAAATAATTATAAATATTTTATACCTTTTAATCAGTAATTTGATTTTAGCATACTTTATGTCACATGCACTACAACACTTTTGAATCTTATTACTTAAAAAATATGTCAAAATCCAACACTATATGTCTAATTATTTATATGTGATGTGGCATATTGCCAACTTTTAAAATTTTCTTTGCTAAGACATCGATCTACTTTTCAGTCGTTTACCTTTTTGATTTTTGAGGGATTGACTATTTTATTTAAAGTTGTATATTGTTTCTGTGTGGATATTATACATGTGAAGTGGAAGAATTTCTACCAACTTAAACATGTTAAAACTTTGGAATAACATTGAAAAATAATAGAAGATTTAGATACATTCATCTCGTGATAGTAGAAAGAAATTTGTTGATTCTTAATGTTCACTTGAAATAATTATCTCATGTCTCTGTTGTTTTACTATTATTAATTTTTCATTAACTAGTTATAAACCAAAAAACTTAACCAAACCGAACTGAACCGACGTGAACCAAACCGATGGTTATTTATTTTATTTGGTTTGATTTGATTTTAAAATTTTTAAAAATAACTAAATTGGTTTGGTTTTGATTTTAATCAAAAACCGACCCAAACTGAATCATGAACACCCCTATTATTACTAAACAAAGCATTACATAAACTTGATATTTACAAGACTATGAAACACATATGCTAGTTAATATAAACAACATGAATGAAAATATCTTAAGTTATTATAGATCCATCACTGATCAAATGATATAGTTTTTTCTTAGGATGTCCAAAGAAATCTGCTACTTCTAGATGCATGAACTCAATATTATTTTCAAAAATAAATTTTTCTTCAGCATTATTATCCATCTTCTTCAGGTATGCTTGATAGAGCTCAATCAGGTGCTCTGGGATGCGATAGGTATGTGATTAGTGCTTTCTTCCTCCACATCGATATAGTTTATTTTTTAAAATTTTATTTTGTATCTCTTCATGCTTTTTATCCTTCTTTCTACACTGCTAGTGATGAAGGTTATTTTTTGGTGTAAAATCACCACTATGATTAAAAAAAATTTCTCAACTACAACCATGACCATAACTGGGGCCATGATTTTTTCACACTTAGATTGATAAAAGTTTGTCTCATTCACTTTAGAGAATGGAATAGAATCAATAGGTCGATTTTTATGATTTTTCATTAATAGATCATTGTGTTGTTAAACAATAAGAAAATTTGAAACTAATTCATAATATTTTTTAAATTCCATCTCTCGATATTGCTGCTGCATGAGCATACTCGAGGCAGAAGTGAAGAATAATTTTTCAAGCATATCATGATGAGTGATATTTTCTACGCATAATCTTAATTGTAAAATAATACATGAAAAATTATATTCACCAATAGATTTAAGTCTTGTAGCCTCAAATGAATCCAGCTTTAATATTCTAGTGGAAGAACGACCATCTTCAGGTGGTAGTATCTATCTTTCAAATTATTCAACAATATAATAGGATCTTTAACACTGAGATATTTCATTTTCAAGCCCTCATCAAGGTGATGATGGAGCAATATCACTGTCTTGATACGGTCTTGATTTGATGCCTGATTTTTTTTAGTAGTATCTACTAGATTCATAGCATCAAGATGAATTTCTATATCAGCACTCAAGACAAGTAGCTTTTGCTTGATATTTCAGAGAAACAAAGCCATCTTTAGAAAGATTTGCTATTAATTAAGAAAAAAATCTATAACTTTTGTTGCTTTCAAAGTAATTACTCGAGATGACAAAGTCTCGTGCCGATAATGTGTTATAAAATAAAGACTATAAAGTAAATACACTAAAGACAAGTGTTATATATATATATATATATATATATATAGAGAGAGAGAGAGAGAGAGGGAGAGAGAGAGAGAGAGAACTTGATATATTATTCAACTTCGAACTAATATATAAATGAACTGAATTAACGTCCTATCTATAGAAGAAAATAAGATATTGTGAAGCTTTTTAAGAAGCAATTCCAAGGATTTTCAGAAGTTGCCTGCTTAAGCTATTTAGATTGGTCTACTTGAGCTACTTGCAAACCTGAGGAACCTATTGCAAGGATTTTCAACAAGCTACTTACATATTATCTGCTTTATTTATTCATAAATTATATAATAAATATCCACAATATGATGTATTTGTGACACTAGCAAATTTTTTGTCTAATAATATCTATACTGTTATGAAATAATAAAACAAGAGGAAGAACATTGTATAGAAAGAACGAAGAGAGAATAATTCTTATTTCTCTTGAGGGATTAAAGAGATGAATTGCAATAAATGGAAAGTCCTCTATTTATAGTAGAAGATTAACCCTAACTTAGACATTCACTATAATACAAATACACATTAAGAGATTATTAGATTGCAAGCTCATCCAATCGTAAGTTTATCTAGTTGCTGGCTTATCAAATGAATATCCACCTAATATAATATATTTATAACACTTCCCCCTTGAATGTTCATTAATTGACAATAAGCCTCGTTAAAACCTTACTAGAAAAAATTCAGTGGGAAAAAATCTAGTGAAAGAAAAAGAGTACACATATCTAATAATATGTATTTTGGTTGTCTCATTAAAAACCTTATGAGAAAAATCTAGTGGGACAAAACCTTATAAGGAAAAAAGAGTAAAACGCGTATTAACTCTCCCTAATGAGAATATCCTTGAATCTTTACATCCCGATCATGTGTATCATCTTCTTGAAAGTTACAGTTGGTAGAGATTTGGTGAATAAATCAGCCACATTGTCACTTGAAGGAATCTGTTGCATGTTGAAATCACCATTCATTTGGAGCTCATGTGTGTAGAAAAGTTTTGGCGAGAAGTGCTCCGTTCTATCTCCTTTTATGAATCCTTCCTTTAGTTATGCTATGCATGCTGCATTATCTTTATATAAAATTAAATAACTTTCCTGCATTGCATAACCAACAATCCTTTGACAATATTGATTAGAAATAATAGACTCATATCAATATTTTCATTCACTCATATCTCTTACTAATAAAAGTGAAATTATATTTTTTCTGCACATTATAAAAATATTATCTCATGGATAGTAATAGCAGGATATATAAGTACACAAATTGTACTAAAATACTATACTTTTCAATCATTTTCATGACATCGAAATTGATCTTTATTTATTTAAGCGATCTCACAACCATTGGGGTATTCAATAGAATCGCTTTAAAACTTTTTAAATCCTTCAAAGATTTTCGTATATCCTTCACTGTCTATCTATACATGAAAATAATTTCATTATATGCATATCAAGTTATGTATTATCATACTTATGAACAACCTAAAAATAATTGCATCCACCACAGGAGGACTTCTCCATATAATAATGTCAGGATTCGCAAAAAAACCTTCATGCCACAAGGCACAAGTCGTACTATTACAATTTTATTCATTTCACCTTTTGAACAAGATCTATTTATACCCTTACTGGCATTATACTTGAATTGCTGTATTTTTATTTGGCCAATCATTTATCTATCCACACTTTTTGGCAGATTTGAATTTAAGATCCTCATCAACATTTATAATATTAAGCGTTACATTATATCAAAGGTATCGTGGACGATCATTTTGATATCAGTCCAATACGACATAACTTATCAAGATCTCTTTATTTTTCATCATTTCAGGTACCTGAACCTTTGCCAAGGTTTCATGAAGTATTAAATCATGGTGCTCCTTTTAAAGCACTTGCCTCATTATTCTGACCATCTTGATCATTTTCTCTTCTCCTTCTTCAAGGAGTTTTTATTTCTAAAATCAATTGATCTATCACGCTTCAGGCGTGTCATAGACTTGTCCTTCATAGACTCTAATTTTCATTAGAGCATTTGCAGCTGAATAATAAAATAGGGTCAGCAAACACATTCGACAATTGATTTACAATTTTTGCAAGTGAATTATCTCTTGAACTTTAAGTTCACATTTTTTTGCGAGGATCTAGATAATTCATCCCAAACACAATTTCAGCTGCTAATCACTTCTCTCCCTAATGTGAGAAAAACTAACATTTGCCCCCCAACCTCATTTGGGGACCCATCTTTGTGCGCTGTGGTGGAGCAATTAAATCATATACCACCTAGTCAAATTTTTAGATGGAATTATTTGGTTCCTGACCCTGAACCAAATATGATAGGGGAACCTTGTTGGCTTGATGCATTCAAGTGTTTCTACATGTTAAATAAACATATCTCATACCAAATTTTATTTGGGATTTTTCTCTCATAATCAATGGTTTAACTATAATTAGAGGCATATAGTTTCTACTAAACCAACTTAGATATGAATCAGCCTTATCAATATGATTATATAATTTGAAATCGTGCTTTTAATTTAACAATTCGAGCAAACAACCTTGCAAAAATCAATTGCAAGTTGATATCAAATCACATGTGACCATACTATAGATGCATCTATTAAAATTATACAATAGCAAATGGTTCACACGGCAGGTGAACGGGCCCATATTCACCCTTTTATAAGTTTTAAAATTCTAGAAAATATAATCCCAATCTTAGCTGATATAATGATCATTCTATCACGAGAACAAGCAACACAAAAGAATTCTTGAAGAATCTTTTATTTCATCAACATATAACCACGTGAATTCTCAATTATTTTTGCATCACATTTGAACCGGGATGGCTAGCCGGTTATGCCAATTTATCTTTATTTCAGTAAACTTCTAGTTTACTTTCGCATGTGATTTCATCATCATATCCATATTTATGTACTACAAATAAAAGAAAACGACGGGTAATCTTTTACGTAAATATTTATAACCCGCTTCAATTGTAGTAATATAAGATATTAGATCTTCCCATAATTTATAGTATCAATTTATTTAATTTTTCAATGTATTTGAAACTTATAAGTTTCCTTTTGAGACTTACTACAATACCAATATTATGAATAATTTCATTCCTCGGTGTAGTCACACATTATCTCTTCCAGAGCTCTCAATTAATTTTGTGTGCTACCACATATTCCATCATCTCAATATCATTAATAGTCTTTCTACATAGTTTCAAATGAGAAATAATTCTGAACATTGCACAATTGTACTCATGAACAGATTTATAGTCTTGAAATCTCAGATGCATCCAATCATATCATGCTTTTGGATGGATGACCATCTTCAGGTGGTCATACTTTTCTTTCAAGCTATTCCACAAAACAAGTGAATCCTTAACCGTGAGATATTCAATTTAAAAAATTTCATCAAGATGATGACGCAAGAATATCATAACCTTAGCACGATCTTGGTTTGATGCTTTGTTTTCACTTTTATTGGTGTCTCCAAGACCTATTGCATCCATATGGATTTCAGCATCCAACACCCATGAAAGGTACGTAGTTCTTGCTCGAACTTTGAAAGGCAAAGCACTCAAGTTTCGTAAGATTAGCCATATTAAAGAAAGAGAATAATACCTTAGCCATCACAGTTAGATAATCGTAAGTGGATGATTTTGAATTAAAGGAAACAAACCTCGGTAATTTCTATATGTCATCTTTCCGAGTTCTCTTGAAAGTGCTTCATAGTTATAGTCTCACTTTTTCATGTATTGGTAGAAAAACGGTTAGAGACTCATGCTGATAACGTGTTATGAAATAATAAAACAAGAGGAAGAATATTATAGAGAAAGAGAGAAGAGAGAAGAGAGAATAATTCTTATTTATCTTGAGAGATTAAAGGGATGAATTGCAATGAATGAAAAACCCTCTATTTATAGGGGAAGATTAACCCTAATTTAGACATTCACTGTAATACAAATACACATTAAGAGCTTATCTGATTGCAAGCTCATCCAATCGTAAGTTTTATCCAGTTGCAGACTTATCAAATGAATATCTATCTAATATAATATATTTATAACATATACAAAATTTTTATAAAATAAATTGGATGTGATTCTAATTTCTCATTATCCATTTTTCTTAACTAATCCATCCTTGGGTGATGAAGCTCTTTTTCTTTAATAAAAGAAGAGATATATATTATTTTTCAGTTTTAATTAATAATTTTTAAATTTTAACATCTCTGATGAAATGTTTAAAATTAACAAATTTAAAAGTATTTTAATAGATTAAACATATTTTAATTTAAAATTATAAAATTTTGTTTTTCTTTAAAAAATATATATCAAAATCAAATTAAAAGGGGGAAAGTAAATATTTTAACTTGTAGGTGGATTTTGTGTTCCTAAAAATCTGAAATATACGGCGATTGCTTTAATCCTACTACTTGAGTTAGGAAGGGGAACGACGGAGGGGTGGGGGGGGAGTGGACCCCACTGCAATCAAACTCGTTTTGCAATGTCTCTTTCTCATACTTAATACCTCCAACTTCCCCCCTTTTTTCTTTCTCCTGCACTGCAACACCCTTCTCCACCACCACCACCATCCAAAACAAAATTGTTTTTCTACTTTGTGCAGTGTTAAAGCAGCTTTAGTATAACGCTCTTCTCGACAGACATTCAAACTTGAATTTCTCTCTTTACGACATCAAGAAATTGTGTGGTGTATAGTACAAAAAGTTCATATATTTTTTTGCTTGCTTTTTTCATTTGAATTCTTTTTCTTTTAAAAACAAATCAGCTAATCCCAACAAGTCATGTGGAGAATATCCATCTTTCTTCTGGTTTTGCTGAATTTTCAGCTTTGTCTCCACACCGGAGTTTCTCTAACTTCCGACGGACTTTCACTTTTGTCTCTAAAGTCGGCAATGGATGACGGCGGTGGCACCGTTTTTTCCGACTGGAATGAAAACGACGATACTCCTTGTCGTTGGACTGGCATTTCATGTGCTAACATTTCTGGTTCTTCAGAGCCACGTGTTGTTGGGGTTACTGTCTCCGGTAAGAATCTCCGGGGATATCTACCGTCGGAGCTGGGCACGTTACTGTATCTCCGGCGACTGAATCTTCATGGAAATAATATTTACGGTTCTATCCCTGACCCTCTTTTCAATGCGATGTCGCTTCATAGTATTTTTCTGTATGATAATAATATCTCCGGTCAACTTCCGCCCTCTGTTTGTAATCTCCCTCGTCTTCAAAATTTGGACCTTTCGGATAATTCACTTTCTGGAACTTTCTCCAAGGATCTCCGTAACTGCAGGCAGTTACAGAGGCTGATTCTTTCTCGGAATAAATTCTCCGGTGAGATTCCGGTGGGAGTGTTCCCTGAGCTGGCGAATTTGGAGCAACTTGATCTTTCGTCAAATTCATTCAATGGGTCAATTCCTGAAGATATCGGTGAATTGAAGTCACTCTCTGGAACTCTGAATCTTTCTTTCAATCATTTCAGTGGAAGAATCCCAAAATCTGTAGGTGATTTGCCTTTAACTGTTAGTTTCGATCTTAGAAACAACAATTTATCTGGTGAAATTCCTCAGACTGGTTCTTTCGCAAATCAAGGTCCGACAGCATTTTTGAATAATCCCATGTTATGTGGATTTCCTTTACAAAAAAACTGTAAAAACAGTTCAAACAATACAACAGAAGTTCAGGGTTCATCTGGTAATGAGGGAACCAGTTCACGTAAGGGGTTAAAACCTGGATTCATTATATTAATCTGTTTGGCTGATGCATTTGGTGTGGCATTCATAGGACTAGTGATTATTTACTTGTATTGGAAAAAGAAAGACTCTGGTGGTTGCAGCTGTACCGGAAAAGGGAAATTTGGTGGGAATGAGAAGCGAATGTTTTGTGATTTCCCATGTATTAATGGATTTCCCAATAATGATTCGGAAGTTGAGTCTGACAAGGGAGGTGGTGGTGGGGCTAGTGGTGGTGCTAGTGGTGGGGAGGGCGATCTTGTGGCTATCGATAAAGGTTTTAGCTTCGAGCTTGATGAGCTGTTGAGGGCTTCTGCTTATGTCTTGGGGAAGAGTGGGTTGGGGATAGTGTACAAGGTTGTGCTTGGGAATGGTATCCCAGTGGCAGTGAGGAGGTTAGGGGAAGGTGGGGAACAGAGATATAAGGAGTTTGTAGCTGAGATTCAGGCAATCGGAAGGGTTAAGCATCCTAATGTTGTGAAATTAAGAGCTTATTATTGGGCTCCTGATGAGAAACTTCTCGTTAGTGATTTCATTTCTAATGGCAACTTGGCTTCTGCTCTTCATGGTAAGCTTTTCATTATAATAAAACATCTTTAGTTTTGTTTGTCTAGTAGATATTACCTCTTGAAAGAAATAATGCATTCATATTTTAGACATTGGGGTATGCTATATTCTTACTATTAGTAGCATGATAATCTGATGGGTGTTTCGTACTTTCCGAGATTGATGGGTGCAAAGTGTAATACTTTTACCCCGCCAGTCGCAGATAAAAGGAATCTGTGACAGGAATCTTTTCTCATTTTAAATTGCGGGATTGGTGTTATACTTATTGATCACTCTTTCGCGGAATGGAGTACAGTGGTAGACTTTTGGTAGTAGGTTAATTAGGAGTTTGGGATGTTCTAGTATTTATTCACTAGTATAACTGTTTAATATATGCCTGTTGATGAAATAATGAATATTAGCTGTTGCATGTTCCTTGATGATTTTGAATAGTAATTATTCACATGCCATCTAATGATAATTTTATCTTGAAAGTGTCCCATGTTCTTGCAATCCTTGAGTGAAGGATGAGTATTGTTTGCGACTTGATACTATGCTAGGATTTAACCCTAATTGTATCAGCTGATAATAAAGTCTTTTATAGTGTATCATAGATGAAAAGTTATCTGCATAAAGGGTAAATCAAGAACCAAACATTTGCCATCCATTTCAATGGAGCACATCATAGGATATTAACATATGATGATCCAGCTAAAGTCAATGTGTGGACTTGAACAATTTACTGCAGATGTAATAATCAAATATTGACATCATATGGAACTTGGTAGCTATGTTGGTCGGACTCTTCAAAAATATCGACAGGTATGTATCGGATTCTTCAAAGTAGTGCATTTTTGAAGTATGCGACACCGAGTGTGGCAACATTATTGCAGAGTCCGAGCAACATAGCCTGGGAGAGGGCATTTGGGGATTTCTCATGTTCTGAGGGATTTAATCTGTTTTTTCCACGTGACATATGGTTGATTGTCCCTATAAACCTTGCAGAAAACAATCTATCATCAATTAGAAGCAAATCAATAAATACAAGGGACCAAGAATTGATTTATTTCATGTACTAGGTCAATTCTTTGAGTTGTGTGGTTACTTATTCTGTCTATCTAACAGATTCTGGATATTACATTCTCTATTATGTCTTTTAGAGATAAATTACTTGCTTTGCATACCTTAATATTCAAGAATTTGAGAATCGCCTCGCCTGGTGCATTTTGACTGTACAGATGTTTTCTTTTTCCAAGCAAATGGAATCTGCAGTATCTGGTCTGGTAACTACCATCTAGTATGAAATGGGACTTCTTCCTTGAGATGGATTCTAGACTTCGAATTTTCTAAAATTAGTGTCCTGCAGGTTGAAATTTGCAATACTGCTGTTGGTATAGCTGCATTAATGTAATATTTTTAAGAAGAACTAGATTTTTCCCGACACAAATCATTGTTACATTTATGAATATCTACTTCGCTGCTCCAATACATGTCACTATGAATCTATAATACAATCTCTACCCAAGAGTAAGTGCTTGCTTTCTGACAACATATTTGGTTCTAGCTTGGAAAAGACATATATACTTGACTATTTTTGGTTATATGGTACCTGATGTTCCCAATTTCTTAATTTACTGGTTTTTAAAATGAAGTAGCTGGAATTTGACGGTACAGTGACTTACCTTTTGCAGTCTGAAGAAGTTGTGGAGTTTTCCTTTCTGCATCTCTTCTTCCAAATTGTTTCTTCATGTGCTAGATCTGAATGTATCGACATAGTGACAGTTGTTTCATTCTCTAACTGATTGGAATTAACCAAATTAATATGAACAGCGATTTGCCTCAAGTGTAATGTTAATATTGAGCTGAAAAGTTATTAACTTGTATCTTCTTTGTCATACTGTGGTGAATGTTGTGATGACAATCTGGTTAGCCTTTATACAGGGCGAAATGGGCAACCATCACCGAGCTTAACATGGTCAACGAGACTGAAAATTGCCAAGGGAACAGCACGAGGTTTAGCCTATCTTCATGAGTGCAGCCCAAGGAAATTTGTCCATGGAGACATCAAACCTTCCAACATTCTCCTTGATGCTGAACTGCAGCCATATATATCTGATTTTGGCCTCAATCGATTGATCAATATCACGGGAAACAATCCCTCCTCTTCTGGCGGCTTTATGGGTGGAGCTCTTCCTTACTTGAAGCCTGCTCAACCAGAACGACCCAACAACTATCGAGCACCAGAAGCTCGAATCCTTGGTAACAGACCTACCCAAAAATGGGATGTGTATTCATTCGGGGTGATCTTGCTTGAACTGCTAACCGGAAAGTCTCCTGACCTCTCAATTCCCACAACTTCCACTTCAACAGAGGTTCCGGATCTTGTAAGATGGGTAAGAAAGGGATTTGAGGAGCAAAATCCACTATCGGATATGGTAGAGCCAATGTTGCTTCAAGAAGTCCATGCTAAGAAGGAAGTACTTGCTGTATTTCATGTAGCTCTTGCATGCACTGAGGCAGATCCAGATATTCGACCAAGGATGAAAACTGTCTCAGAAAACATAGAGAAAGTGGGAGCTTAAATTGGCTAAAGTCATGTCAAGGAGTTCCATGGACTCCTTTATTTTATCTCTTTTGCAGTTGCTCCTATCATTTTTTTCTCTTTAGAGGTTTATTATCAAATCTTTAAACTTAGGCAACAAAATTCCTGTCATTTTTGAGAAGTTAATTAGTTGCTCATCTCTTTAATCTATTCCTGTTGTGCTGAACTAAAAAAAAAATTTCATGGTCAATAAAATCAATTCTTAGTTATAATGGAAGAACCTGTATAAAGCTGAAAAGGAGTTCAAGAGACTAGTTGAAAAGTTAAAAGAGAATGCATGTGAAAAAGGGCAGGAACTTTCATTTTGGTTAAAGAGACAGATGGACCGAGAGACGCAAATAGCCCAACCCAAACTTCAGTAACCGGAGTCAAGCCCATCTTCCAAAAACCTCTGGGTTTTATCTGAATCTTAGTTATTATTCAAAAGCAGCAGCTCAATTTGTTTCAATCGGCTGAAAACAATTGTTTGTGTTTTTTAAATATGACAAACCCTTTAGGATTTTGCTAACACTCAAATGACATCAAATCTGATGAAAGAGTAACAGGGAATCACGCATCATTCTTTTCGTTTTTGTGCGACATTCTAGATGAAATTAGTACTCCTTCCATTTTATTTTAATTGTTAGGTATACTAAAAATAGTGGTTTTAAAATATTTGCTAGTTTCAAAATTTAAGAGATAATTGACCATATATTTTCAATTCTACCCTTAATACTTAAAGTCATTTTAAAATGTGAAAAGAATTATTATTGTATGTTTTTAAAAAATTAATAGGGTTATATTAGTAAAATTACCATCCCTATTAATTTTTTCTTAATGGGTGTGCAAATCTTATCTTAGCAATTAAAATGGAACAGAAGGAGTACCAATTAAGGAAATAGACTCTTTTATCTTTTTTTTTCTCTTTACTAATTGTTCATCAGTTATACGTGTATGTTAAATTATATAATATATAGTTGAATAAAATAATGTCAATATAAATTTATGACTAAAAAATAGTTTGATTAATTAAGTGAAATTTCAAAGTATTTTTCATTTTTTTCCTAATACTGCATAAAAGATTGACATGTTTTGAATGAATAGTGATATTGGAGAGGTGATGAAGTAAGAATATTTTTGGGGCAGAAGTCCAACATTGAAAGGCAATAAAAGACATAAAAAAACAAACATCTTTAGAAATCATCAAAAATCTTAAGACATTTGTTAAGAAATATTTTGGAATTTTTTTTTCATATTTTAAACTGAAAAAGTCTAAACTTTAGTTGTACCAGAATAAGTTTAAAAAAAAATCAAATATAATTATGTTCAAATCCTCACCTAGCTATATGATGAAGTCCTTTCCATGAACCCGAGCAACTTTTGCTCCATGAGCATCTTTTAGAGCATGAGTCTTAGGTATGAATATTTATAATTGTTACTTTTTATCTTTTTGTATATATCATCAATTTATCTTAATTGAACACGTTATTTTATTTGCATATGACCAAAAATAATGTAAACGCCAATATTTGAAAAATTAAAGAATACACATGTTACATCTGGTATAGAAGAATTAAATATGCATGACAAATCATGACTACATACACAATGTTTGAGATATGAGAAGAATTATAATCATTTCAAACATTACTTTTTACATTAATCAGTGAATATGATTCGCGCTTCGCATCATTATAATTTTTTTTAAAAATAATTTATTTAAGAGAGTACTATTTATAAAGAAAAGAATTTTTATTTTTTATAAGACTTTCTATTGCATACATAAAGTGCTAAGTAATGATAATTTTTTTTCTTGACGATAGAAATTGATCGGTAATCAATTAAACAATTTAATCGAAAAAGATATAATTTATAGAGTATGATCTTAAAATAGAACATATGACAAAAACTTACACACACACACACACACACACATATATATATATAAGAACTTAGAATCCATGTCTAATATATTTTACTTGATAATGACTCTCTAGTAATCTTTTTCATATTGCATTACAAAGATTCATCCCAAAAGTTTTAAAAAATAAAATAGTCAAGTTACTTTAATTTTCTATAAAGAAGATCGAAGTTATATCTAATCTTTTAACTCTTACACTTTCGTAGACAAACAAAGTGGCAAATACTATTAAGAAAAAGAGAAAATCACGCAAATAAAGGCTCAAAAAGGATCATACTAAGCAAGTGTACTCGTGTATTCCTAACAAAATGAAGACAACTATGTAAGCCAATTGAATTACATCTAAAATTGATTAAAAAAATAACTAAAATAAATAAATAAAAAGTGGATAATGAAAAGTATAGTATAAGCCTATAAAATGCTAAGAGATATTGGATAATTAAAAATATAACCCTACAAAAATAGAGGGACTATAGAGCAACGAAAAAAATATTATTATGGAAAGTATATTTAATTTAAACTTTAAAAAATGGTTAGTTTTGCGAGCTACAATTTTTTTTTATATAAAACGTGAAAATTTTGAGTAATTAAAATGTGAAACTAGTTTATTTAGGTCATCCATAATATAAAAAACAGACTTTAACTTTCATTTATTTTGATCATAGAGGTATATATCACATAATAACCAATAACAATCATGCTTGTCTATATAAAACATAATAACCAAAGGTGAACTTCCTAAAATTGATCAATATGAGAAGAAAAAATACAGAAGAAAATAATACAACGACATAAACGCCATACTTTTAGTGCCTAAAAGGTTTGCTGCCATGAAAATTATCAAATTCATGCAAAGAAGTTTTTACTATTTTTTGTTCATTAGCGAACTTTTCATAATTTTTATTTGTTTCAAAAAGAAAAAAAAATGAAGATATAAAGATAAAAAGCACCTCAATTCATCAAAGCTATTTGTTTTTCAACTAAAAATAGAAATCAAACTCAAGTAATTGCACCTCCTCCCGAAAGATCTCTCAACAACCGTAGTCACTCTCCTCCTAATTCACGTACAAGATCAGGTTCTGATGGCCAGCCATCTCCAGAAAATGGCGATAAAAAAAAAGGGATTGACAACTGGAGCTACATTGGCATAACTCTTGGATCTTCTCTTGCTATTCTTTTTGCTCTGGTAGCACTTATATTTTGCTTCTGGAGGAGTATCCTCGATCAACCTACAAAGAACAACAAACCTAAATCAATAAAATATGAGAAATTATTATAAATACAAAAGGAACAAAGAAACACCAAAAATTAAGAAAACAGAGAGTGGAAAAGAATTCGTGTTACGAGAAGAAGAGGGAAAGGTCATAACTCAGTAAGCTTAACAAATGATGTGTTTGATCCTGGAGGATTAATGACATGCCAGTTATATAGGATATTTAAGGTGTAATTATTTATGAATAAATGAGTTAATTGATGGGTAACTGTTGAGATTATTAAATGGGTAGGAACAAATAACTTAATCATTTAAAATGAAGAAAATGGATCAAAAAAATAAACAAAAAAGATAAATAGAAATGGTGGCTTTAGAAGCATGCCACATCAACACACACACACATATAGAGAGAGAGACATATAGATACAGGTTTGTTTTCAAAACCAAAAACAATAATTGAAAATATGTTTTTGTATATTAATATAGAATAGTTAATTTGATTTTTGGAAGGCAAATAATGATTCAACTTTTAAAAGAGAGAGATTTAATTGAGTGGTTGATGGTCTTTCTTAACGGATAAAATAATTTATTAGTATTTAATTGTGCACCTCTTGATTTTCTTTGACAGATGAGAAAATTCATTAATATAAATTAAAATATTTCAATTATAAATGTTAAATTTATTATAATTTGAACTTTACGTAAAAGAAACCAATGCTCAAGTTATGGATCCCACAATTTGTTCTTTTTTTATTTTTTTATTTTATTTTATTATTTAAATATTATTATTTAATAAGATATTAAATTTAATTTTGATTCAATGGATGGTAAAATATTATTATTTAATTAGACATTTAATTTAATTTTGACTCAATGAATGGTAAAATATTATTATTTAATTAGAGTTAAATGTAGAATATTGTATTTTTATTTACTACATAGGCTAAATGGTAATCCAACTTTTAAAGTAGAGGCTTCCCATTTTTAGTATATATATATATATATATATATATATATATATATATATATATATATATATATATATATATATATATATATATATATCACCCGACCCACTATACACCTCCAATCTCCACCCCTTGACTATTGAACTCTCCCCACCCCAAATTACTCTCGGCCTCATTTCACCCGTACACTGTTTTGCTAAATTACACACACGCGCGCACACACACTCACAGTGTTTTTCTATACACACACACACACACACACATTTTCATCTTCAACACAATCTCAATAATATGATACATATACACACAACAACAACAACAATAACAATAACAACACTTAATGATAAACCAAAAACTGATTTCAAGAAAGTAAAAAGGTAATATAGACTCAATTGATTATGTAGAATTAGAAACTACAGTGATGACCAAAGTATAAGAAAATACTATTAAATAAACACGTCTTTTACTTCCCTATATCTTTTTAAGCAAAAAGTTGGCCAAAGGACAATGCATATAAAAGAATAAATCTAAAAATAAACAAGGCTAAAAATAGCCCAAAACTCACGACCTAAACCGAGTGACCCAATAAAGTAAATAGTAAAAACAACAAAAGATGAATCTGAAAGATTTGAGATACCATCTCCTCAGCTTGTTGTTTGAAATGCACCACAGTCAAAACCTATTCAATCTTCCCTCACGCCGGTTTGAGAGTTCAATGGAGACCTCCACAGGATCTGAACAATCATCCATTGGAAAGTGTCATGCCCTTAACATAGGTCCGGATCTAGATACGAAACCTAAAACCATAAACGGCTTCAAGTCGACCCATGGTATGGACATGAAAACTAAAGCTCAACATACACAAAACAGAAACCTGATTTCTAAATTAGCGGAAGTCTAAATATTAAAACATTTGAACAACAAATAACATAACACTGAATCTGAAGCTGAATATAAAACTATGTCTGAAAAGCCTCTACATACTGACGAGCTGAGGGGACAACACCCCCAACTAGCTCACTAGAAGTCTGAAACTAAAAATGACAACAGCTCAACTATCCAACGGTCCTCGAAAGACGAGGACTCACCAACAAGCTGTCAGGTGAAACTTGGATAACTGGGTAGCTATGAGACTGAACCTGAATGTCTAAGCCTATATAATGAAACGATGCAACATAGAGTATGCGGTCAATACTTGAAATGTACTGAGTATGCGAGTTAAGTAAAATAGGCTAAGTAAGTAAAACTGAAAACATGCATAACATAAACCATATCATAATAAGATTCTGAAAGTAAGGACTTGCATGCCGATATCTAAAAACACGAGTAAACATAACGGAATCTAATAACCGAAACAAATGATCCAAAGCTGAAACTAATAATCATAAGTAAAATTGATAAACTGAATATTGGGTCAAACCTGTTGAAAATATAATATCATAACTAATGAACATGCTTAACTAAAATCATGAGGAATAATAGGAGACTCGTCATATAACTGATATAATCATGATAGAGCTTACATGATCCCAACTATTACACTCAAGTGGGCAGAGCCGTCCAAAGCCTTGCTAGGGCTAAGGACGCTATTATGATATTGATATCAAGCTGAAGGCCTCTTGGGGGTAGGGAAAGCTCACAAAGGAGGTCCCAACATAAGCCCGGGGTTTACCTGAACCCCTAGCTTACTCGGCGCTAGACACTACTCCCAAAAACATGCATATGCTCTATATCATTTTTCAATGAAGCTGAACCATCATTTTTCAACAAAGCTGATCATGAAATTACATACATAATATGAAATCTGAATATGAGGAGCCTTGGCTCAAAACATACCATAAGCTGAAAAGTGGGAGTCTATACTCTAAAACCATGTGTTAAGCTAACATCATAAACTTGAACTAAATCATGAAAGCATATTTAGATCATGTGGGCTTGCCCAAACTTTAACATGCTTGAAATAGACTTGATATTCAAAAATTATGGATACATACACGGGCAATTCATAAACATTCTTTCATGCTAAACATCTTCTCATGCTTGAAAACATAGATCATAATCTTCACTTTTTATGGAACTTGCATAATTAGACATAATACTTTCAAAACTAGAAATCATGAATTGTAATTCAAAATAAGTATAAAACATGCTCACGAATCTTAAAATATCATTTTAAACATGAAGGAAATTGACCCATAAATAAATCATAGAGAATTTCATGAAATTGGATTAAATCCTATAAGATCATAGACTTGACTTTAAGACTTGAATTCATGAACTTGAGGAGAAATTGGGACATGATAGTGAATGAAATCTCTCATTCATAGCCTTACATACCTGGGGAATCTGATTCTACACCCTTCCTTGAAAGCCCAAGAGATTTGAGGAAGAACTAGGAGAATTCTCAAGCTTGATCTTTAATAGAACCCTCTAATCTTGCATGCATGGGAGAGAATATCTTAGGATAGGCTAAACACTCTTAAAACCCAACTAACAGAGCTTAAAACAACATAGTTTATGACTTAGGAGCTTAGAAATTATGAAAACACCCTTACTAAATTAGCAGAAAAATGAACTCTGCCAGTCCCCACGAGGGACATCATGAGTCGTTAGGTAGGGAACGACTCGTGGTGTCCATTGGAACACCCTCCTGGCCACGACTCACTCCATGAGTGGTGAAGTGACACCATGACTCGTGGCATCCACCCGTGGTCACCTCCTTACCACGACTCCTTCCTGTCCAACCTCTACCTCACGAGTCACTCCACGATTCGTTGGGTGACCTGACAAGTCACCCGACGAGTCATTTTATGACTTGTGCAAATTTTTTCCTGTTTTCTACGCTTCAACCCTCAGGTCTGATTTTAAAAACTTTTGGGATATTACAGAAAGTTGGAGCCAGATCAATCTTTATATCAAAGCCACCATAGAGCTCAGACGATTTCATGCAGACACCATGAGATCGATTCCAACAAAAACTTCTTCAGCACTTAGCGTGAAACATCCATGAAATGATTTAAAAAATGTATGCATGAGCACCCCTCTTGCATAGTGAGATTAACATAGTTCTATAAAAAAGTTAACACTATTAATTTCTCCTTACAGATTGAGTCTCATAGAAGTTAATACCATTGTAACAAAGAAACTTCATAGAGAGATATTATAGAACTATTTAATTACTACCCTTTGCTAAATATTTATGAGTTAACTTAAGACCAAATATATCTAAAAGGATTGTGAAATACTACAATCCTTTTCATCAATTGTTAAAGCTTAATTTGAAGTCTGCTATAGTTTTAACTCTTGTATCCTATGTTGTCTGTATGTGTTGTGAATCTTGTGTTTTGGTATCTTTTAATACTCAAACTCGGTATTTGGATTTTGTCCAAATTGAGAATTTACTTGCCCCTATGTAGAAATTTTCTAGAATGAATTGTATGTGTTTTACCTACAAAACAAAAACCTAGGTAGTAAAATAATCTATCAGTTGAATGCCTTCTCCGAACACATATTCCATTAGTATACTATTCATTCTCCTCAGTGTGTTAAACTCCTCACCTTCCGAACAATGTTCCAAGGCACCTCCCAAATTCCATTCAATTTTTTTAGTAGTTAGAGAGTCTGTTTCCTTCACAATTGAAATAAGATGATTAGAAATACCATATTCCAACCTTGCTTTAAAAGCTCTAATCTCAGGTACAATATTGGTACCATATGCTATTCTTCCATCTTTTGCATGTACTAGATTAGCATAACTGTCCCTCACATAAAAAGAAATAGAGCTAGGCCCTAGATTTTCTTTAGATGCACCATCAGAATTGCATTTGAAATCTCTTACCTCAGGTTTCCTCCACTATACCACTTTACAATCTATATAAGGGGTATATTCTTCAAAAATCGAACAAGCATTCTCCATTGATAGAGATGTATTTTAACCATAGATATCTAGCTCTTGCCAAGTAAAACAAACTTCTATTAATGTTATACATCACCTTATTTGCTGATAGTGTTCCTCCATGTACTATGACATGTCTTTTCTTCCAAATATGCTAGAGTATAAATGCTGGGGCAACTTTATAAATTGACTTTAGCTTGTTAGTACACTTTGCAAACCACCATCTATGTAGGGTCACTTTCAACTAAATGAAAGGACCCTGCACTGCTGCTTCTCTTCCAAAGGTCTTCTAGATATAAGTTGTATTGGAGCAATTAAGAAACAAATGGTCAATGGTTTTCTAAAAAAGTCCATTGTAAAAACTGCACGGTGAACACATAATCACTCATATACTAGTTAGCATTTCCCCAATTAACAATATCTATTTCCATAGTCTCCACGCCAAAAAAATCTAAGCAATAATGATTCCAAAATGGCCAAGGCATTATGAATCCTTAAGGATGATCTCTCGATCCCAAGATCACCATTGGAAAGAAAGATGATATCTTCATGTATGTAAATAAGAAAAGCATGTCCCCTCACAAAGGTCTCAAAGTACTATTTCCCCAAAAGCTAAAGAATGTTACTGAGAAATCCCCAAAAGACTAAGTATGGAATCTATGCAAGTGGATGCATAATGAACCTAAAAAAGGCACCCTTCATCATATATTTTCTTATGCTTGTTCTCCCTATTATGTTATCTTCTATTTCACATACAAGAATTATTTCATATATAATCACATCTTTTTTTACTTTAGCGTGCTTCTTCTCACGATGAAAATTAAGGTGTTTGGAGCAACAAGTTTCCTTGTCAGCCCTATCAGCCGGTGTTCAGCTAGAATTGATGAGCCCCATATCTCTTCCGGGGCTAGTCTATGCTCATTGCTATATTTTTGTCTTTTAAGTACACTGGGCCTTGCCCCGATACTTTTTATTCATATGTCATATATTAGAGGCTTCTTAGACTGGAGTATTGAAGATCATGTAGATGTTTTGAAGGAAATCAGTTATTGTTATTTTGGATGTACATCCTTATTTTCTCATTTTAAGGATTCCATCTACTATGTATGAGAAGAAAGCTTTAGCTTACTCTTGTCTCCATGTTTTCTGCTATAAGTATGAAAGCCGCTCCTATGTGACTCAGGACGAACATTCTATTTTATTTATGGCATTATGTAACTATTGTATTGATAATGCATATAGAAGGATTTTGCTCGAACAAGTTATGGCAGCAGGAGCCGGTCTGCCCCATCGTGGTTTTGGGGTGTGAGACGTGGTTAACCCGAATTCATTAAAAAGTTGAATTCCACCCAGGGGTTCACATTGCTCCAGAACATCTCGAGATCCCTAAAAATAATCCAACTAATTCATAAATCACCTTTTGGATCTAACGGAGTTGTTAAAACTCAAATATGACCTCATTAATGATAATGCTCAATCTCACACTCCTGATAAAGAATGAACTAGACATTGTCAATAAAGAACCCAACAAAGGTTGGGGTCGATCCCACAGGAAATAAGGTCAGGATGCAAAATAACACTAGTATTTAAGCATTTGAGTCAATTATTTCCTAAAAAAGGGGGAAAAATATAAAAGTAATAGGTAATAATGTTGAGAAGTTGAATGTTGATTTCAGGTTAATGAAATTAAATAGGGTAAGTGTTCCCCATGGATTCATAACTACTTTGAATTTTATACTTGTGATCTATCCCAATACTTTACTTGTAGAACTGATAACTAGGGTTCATCCAAACGACTAGTTTGTCCCTATTTGATAACTATATTCAATCACCGTGTTAGGTCTTATGAGGATTTTTAATTTAACTGTTATCAGTTTGTTGTAAATTAACTATCTTGTGACCACAACTCAAGTTATACAATGATCCATAAAGATCAAGGCTTCGTTGTAACGCTCTTCTCCGAATCTCTACCTTTCCAGGCTCAAGCAAGTAGAGAATTCAGACAAGTCCTAACGTTGTGTATCATTAAAAAATATTAAAGATGAAGAGAATACAATACAAGCGTTTAGTATTGGTTTTAGAATCATTTCGTGCTAATCCTAGTTTGTTAATTCATCATGGTTCCCACAACCCTAGTTGTGGAGGTTTTAGACTCTCATAATTATAAGTAAATTAGTAGAATTCATAGAAAAACACATAAATTAATACTTACAAAGATGATAGAAAGAAACTCACTTGATTATTGCAAAAATAAGGAAGAACAATTTCAACAAAAAATATCCCAATGTATTTCGTGAAATCAAACTTCTTCTACTTGTCTAACTTCTCTATTGTAAAAACTCCTCTCACATTACATAAAAATAAATATGAAAAATAAATACATTTTTCATATTTCTAAGCTAAGATTGAATAAAAGTATTTGCAAATAAAAATGCTAATGCTACAACTAGTCCATAAATTGTTAAATCTTTCGTAAAAGCTAGACTAAGCAATAGCGTACCTCGTATTTTCCCCTCATAGATTTATGCCTTCTTTGTTCCTTTATGGATTTGATCTGGGATTTGTATATACTTTTCCTAATTGAAGTAGGATTCTCTGTTGGCTGCTCGAAAGGGTTGGCGCGCCGCGCATCTGGTTGTGCAGTTGTGCCAGTGTAGTGCTAAATGCTATGATCTTTCCTTGTTCAATCCAACTCTTTCATCTTCATTCAAAAAGCCTCAAATACACCTAAATCCATCACTTTTCACCGTGAAAGCATCTAATCATGTGCGTTAGTTCTTTTTCACAATTATATATCATAAAACACATGCAAGCACAATTTATTCTCAAAACATAATAAAGTATGGGCAAAATATGGCTAATAAGTGCATAAATATGTCCTTTATCACCGCCCCCACACTTAAACTATTGTTTGTCCTCGAATAATCTACTACTCCTCTTTTCAAGTTAACCACAAAATTCATCCTACGAACAAGTTTACTTGCACTTAGGATCATGAGACAAATCAAGAAAGCTCCAACAATTCACTCACATACGTATAGGATCAACATTAAAATGTCAAAGTTCGAAATCACTTAGCTTTTGAAAACTAACTCATCAAGCTATATTATGGGCCAACATGAATCATATGTAATTTAACAATCAAGAGATACCAAAGTCTTACCATAGTGCCCCTCACAATTTGGAGAGATGCCCTTTCTCACACAAGATATATAACAATATTAACTTGGACATAAATATAACAAAATCGCTCACTCTCCCAAAGAACTCAACATGCATGCAAAAGATGACCCATAGGCTTGCCCTTAGTAGTACTCCACTAATATAGAATTTTGAATCAAGGATCAATTATGACTTAACATGGTTGTGATATAGCTTAAGGGACGGGTAGGGACTATTTGGCCAAGATAGTGACTAATCTCCCTAAGCACTTTAATACTTCACAATACTTTGATTTTTAGCACATTCTTCAATCTCCTATTTTTCTTTTTATACCTCCTTTTATTTCTCAAATTTCACTTAGGTGACTTGTGGGAATTTTTCAACAATTAAGCTCAATTTTTTTCATCCTTTTTTTTTTCAAAGCTCTTTTTTTTTGTTTTTCCACTAATATCACCTCCCCTGTTTAGCAAATTTCACCCTTTTCTTTTCTTCTAATTCACTACACTTTTTAGCTTTTCCATTCACTTCTCCAATTATGCTCCTTTCATACAAAATTTTCAACTAAAGTACTCTAGGAGTTATTTGGATCAAATAAAAGTCAATAGAACAAAAGGGATTAAGCTTGTAATATGGCTATCAAAAGAATAAGCTAACGCTCAAAATGGCTAAGTAGGATAATTACAATCAAGGTAGGTAAAATAGGATAAAAACAAGGCTACCAAAGAAACACCTATATCACTTCCTAAATCCATCATCCTCATTTCATTTTGCACACATCGGACAATTTCTAGACATCAAATTGCAAGCATGGAGTATACTAAAATTCCTCACACATTGGCACAAAATGGTTTAACAATGGAAATCAAGATCACATAAACACATATATTCATATTGTATGCAAAAGATAATTAAGCCCACTTTTTCAATTACAAGAGTCAAATTCCAAAAGACTAATTGTTTCTATTTTTCATGCATTTTTGAGTAAATTTCATAAAGTCTCTATGATACCTAAGTGAAGCACCTAAAATTCGTAAGGTCCAAGTTCTTGTTCTTTCTAATGACTAATTTACCCTTCAGACGATCGTCATCCATCCATCATCAGATAAAATCATGACTCCATGGCTAAAAAATAAAAATCTAGACTCTCTAGTCGGTTCTAAGAGACTATCCATCGAAAAAGTACCAAAAATAAAAACTACAGGAACCCAAAACAAAATAAAACTAAAAAACCACTACAAACCAATCAAGCATGCAAGATAAGTCACAAATCCCAAAAAATTAGGCCTACCATGTGCAAATTTAGAAATTAAGACATATATGGTAATATAAAGTTCACTTCTCCCACTCTACACTTAATCGGTAGCACTGTCCCCAATGCTAAAATAATAAAACATAAAGTAAAAGGGTGAAAGAAGAACTCCCTTGGCCTCTACTCCTCGTTGTATGTGGGGGTAAGAGAAGCTTCCCCCATCGCAGAATCATCCTCCTCTGCATCAATAGACTCTATGTCAGAGTCTGCTCTCACCGTCTCATCCTCTGTGGCCTCGTCACCATCAATGGGTTCCTCAAATTCAGACCTGACTCTACAAAGGGCTCGTGAATGTTCACTCAGAGGATAATCCATGCTGAGCTGCTACAGCTGCAGTTACTCCTCAGTCACACCATTCATTCTCAGCTGTAGCATTTGCATGCCATACAAGTGACTCAACATGTTATCAATTCGTGCATTGCGCTCATTGATAGAAAGGACTAGACTATTTATACCCTCGGGTTCCTTAGTTTCACCACATAAATTCCCCTAGGATAATAAATAGGTATATAGTCTACCTCTTCCTCCTCAATATCATGTCCACACAGAAATCAGGTCAAGAGACCCCCAAACACAAAGTTTTGGCCCTTTTTCACCCTTGCTCTCTTCAACACATTCTTAATGATTACACCCATATTTATTGACATCCCAGTCATTAGCGCATAGACAAGACAAACTCTCTCCCGAGTCACATAGATTACATGCTTCCCAGACACTAAATAAGCACAAACACTCTTTAACTAAACACGTGCCTCTCTACTTATGTGAGCATACAGGAATGAAACATGATATTCAAATTGTTGGTGGCGGGTACACCTTGCAACTGAGTTAGGGCCACTAATAGTATGTCTAATGTCTCTATAAGGGTTTTTTTAACAATATTCACTAGGGGTTATGGGTCAACATTAAGTGTACCAAGCAATCTATTCAAAGCAATAGGTGAAAAATTGATAATTTGCCCCCTAATTTGACTTGGTTCGACCTCTTCTTAGGTTCTAATTAGCAAGAAATTCCCTCACCATATTTAAATTACAATTACCCAAAGCATTAAATACAAAATCAAGACCCAAAGTGTGCAATCTATCTACCATGTGAGGAAATACATATGCTAAACTTTTTCTATCAATACACATGTCATGTGAGTACTTTGATTCTTTATGCTCTTTAAACCATTTTTTACCTTCTTACTTCGTGACCCAACGAAGCCCATAATGCCTCAATGGCTGTGGTTCCATACTCACATCCTCATGCTCTTCTTCACTAGTTCTCTTTGCTCTTTTTGACCCTTGGCTTGAAGAAGCCACTCCTTTCCCTTTGCTTGATTTTGGTGCCATTTATGGAGGTTTCACAAGAAGAATGATTCATGTTGTTATTTTGGTGAAAAAGTTTGGAGGAATTTGAAGAAAAGGTGAAGTTTTTGGAGAGTTTTCTTGTGAATAATGGGGTGTGTGGTGTGGGTCTTATGTAAATGAGATAAAAAAAATAAGGTCTAGGACTTTTAAAGTACTCCCATGGTCTGGAATTTACAATTTAACCCTCAAAATTTTTGCCTAGGACGCCTTCTCTGTGACACATCGCTCAAGGTGCCTTCACTGCCATGCGTCGTGGCACTCACTGCTTCGTTTGGCCTGTGCGTTGTGTCGCTCATTGCGGGAATAGCCTGAGCATCGCGCCAGGCCTTGCGGCTCCTGTGCTTGCTTTGCCTGTGCGTTGCACTGTGCACTGTCTATTTTACGCCCCGTTTTCAACGTTCATGCTCAAAAATTATGGTTTATGACTTAACTCCGGCACAGTTGAACAAACATATAAAAATGAAAATTGATCTTGGGTTCCTCCCAAGTAGGCCTGATTTAATGTCACGGCACGACGCAAGTATCTTGATTACTCAGACTTCATCAAGATACCTGTTGAGGCTACAATCACATTTTGGCTGCTTGTTTTACCATTCTAACCAGTGACATGTCAAAAAAAGAAAAAAAATGTAAAATTGGAAATAAAGACTAAAAGTTAAACACAAGCAATTAATCTAATCCTAAGCTGTATTCCTCGGTAACGACGCCACTTTTTGATTATGCTCAAACTCACACTCCTGATAAAGTTTGAACTGGATATTGTCACTAAAGAACCCAACAAAGGTTGGGGTTGATCCCACACGGAATAAGGTCAGGATGCAGAATAACGCTAATATTTAAGCTTTTAAGTCAATTATTTCCTAAAAAAGGGGGGGGGGGATATAAAAGTAATAGGTAACAATGTTGAGAAGTTGAATGTTTATTTCAGGTTAATGCAATTAACTAGGGTAAGTGAGGAGGTAAGCGTTCCCTTGGATTTATAACTACTTCGGATTTTACACTTTTGATCTATCCCAATACTTTAATTGTAGAACTGATAACTAGGGTTCATCCAAACGACTAATTCGTCCCTATTACATAACTATATTCAATCATCGGGTTAGGTCTCATGAGCAATTTCAATTCAACCATTATCAATTCATTCCAAAGTAACTATCTTGCGATCACAACTAAAGTTATACAATGATCCATAAAGATCAAGGCTTCATTGTAATTCTCCTTTTCTAATCTCTACCTCTCTAGGCTCAAGCAAGTAGAGAATTCAGGCAAGTCCTAACGTTGTGCACCGTTAAGAAACACTAAATATGAATAGAATATAATACAAGCGTTTAGTATTAGTTTAGAATCATTTCGTGCAAACCCTAGTTTATTAATTCACCATGGTTCCCGCAACCCTAGTTATGGAGGTTTTAGCCTCTCATAATTATAAGTAAATTAACAACATTCATAGACAAACATATAAATTAATACTTACAAAGATGATAGGAAGAAACTCACTTGATTATTGCAAAAATAAGGAAGAACAATTCAACAAAAAGTATCCCAATGTATTTCGTGAAATCAAACTTCTTCTGCTTGTCCAACTCCTCTATTGTCAAAACTCCTCTCACATTATCTAAAAATAAAGGGTATTTATAATACTAGATTTATGCCTTCTTTGTTCCTTTATGGATTTGATTTGGGATTTGTAGCTCCTTTTCCTAATTAAAGTAGGATTCCGCTGCTGGCCGCTGGAAAGGATTGGTGCACTGTGCTGGTCATCGCGCAACATGATCTGCGCGCTGCACTGCTGGTTGCGTAGGTGGGCCAATGCAGTGCTAAATGCTATGATCTTTCCTTGTTCAATCCAACTCTTTCATCTTCATTCAAAAAGCCTCAAATACACCCAAATCCATCACTTTTAGCCTTGAAAGCATCTAATCATGTGCTTTAGCTCTTTTTCACAAATATATATCATAAAACACATGAAACCACACATAATTTGTTCTTAAAATATAGTAAAGTATGGGAAAAATATGGCTTAGAAGTGTGTAAATACGCCCTTGATCAGTTAACACGAAAGACTTAATTTGGTCAAACTTTCCAAAAATCAAACCTCCAAGACTGAAAATCTTCTCAGAGATGAATCTAATCAACAAGGAAATTGTGTCACCTATCCCCGCAAGTCATAGAAAACCTAAAAAAGCTATGGGAGTTCAAATAGGGGAAGGAGACAGAAATAACATAAACAACCATGAGGATAGTTACATAGAACCATCACGAACACGACCAACCCATTGCAAATGCACTTGTAAACTATACCGACCCATGTCAACTCTTCTTTGAGAACATGGTACACCTTCTGTGAATGTGAAGACGAAGGAAATTCCCTCTTTGTGAATGTGGTCCAACAATGACGAAAAATCCATTTCACCCTTTAGAACTCATTCGGAACCCTCTAAATACGAATCAAATATGCAAATCAGTCATAAAATGCGTTGTAGACCTATTCAAATCATTAAATCACCAATTTGAGGTGGCCTTTATTAAATGCTGATCATGGTCAACTCAAAATATCCAAAATGCACTAAAATATATTCATTGATCCGAATCATTCCCGAACACCACATGATTCGTGCAAAACACAAAGCATAAATCTATCCTTGTTAACTCAAAATTCAAACTTTCTAAATTCTTAACTACCAAAACTAAAAATCTTCTCTAGAATACATTTGATCACCTAAAAATTTTTGTCACCCATTTGCAAAAATCATAAAAAACAAATTGAAGCTATGGAGATGGTAAAAATGGTAAAAATGGATATAAAGTGTCACCCTCCTTATTGGGAGGCGTAACTGGAACTTGACGCCACACTAGACCCAGAGCTGGCCTAGCGGGCATATACACCTCTAATGGATATTAACATCACATAATCAAGTAAACAAATAAGTATCATCTTGACTTAAAGCCCATGCCTGGCAAGTCCGTAATACATCACCTGCATAGATATTCTGTTATACCCCGTAGAATTCCCGGCACCTAAATGACCTATTCGCACGTTGGTTAAGCATATTTGAAAGCCATACGTGCTAGAGAAAAGCCTGGGAAAAGGTCAGACGAGAAACCTGTCGAACCATCGCGGAAGGAGCCGAGGCAGAGCCCCTCCGCGATGGCAGCGTGTCACGGAGTGGAGCCTCCGCGTTGGCTCCGTGACACGTTGGCCTTGTCCAGGCCCAAGTATATAAAGCCCCACTTCAGTTTAATCTCATTAAATCCCTTACAAATTTCCAGAAAACAGAGGGCAAACGCAGAAGGAGGAAAAGGAATGAAGATATAATATAATTTTCGTCCGATTACGCTGCTAAACGTTGTCCAAACACAAATTAACCTCAGATACCGAGGTATTTAGCAGCAGAGAGCATTCCTACGGATTCAGTTTCGTGAAATACGGCCGACGAATCGTCGAGCCACCGAGTTAAGGTAAGTGGAATTGCTCTAAATTAGTGTCTATGTGTTCCTAGCTGTGAAGTGAATATTTCTCCCTTTTGGATCGCTGGAAAATAGCGAGTTTTCGACCGTCTTTCGATAAGCCTAAGTTTAGGCTATAAACTATATCGAAAGTGATGTTGCCTTTTAAAGTAAAGCTGTATTTAATATTAATTGACATATTTATGAATGCAGTTGGGAGAAAATAGCTGAAGTACTGGCCGAGTCTCGTTCGACAGACGAATAGTTCAAGGATAAGGTATGTAAAGTTAGTTTCCTTAGCAAGTTAGTAATCTTGGTACAATACAGTAATTTACAGGCCGATAGAATATTCAGAAGCTATGTTAACGTTTATTATGAATGATGGTACGATACAAGAAACGTTATGTTATGTTCAGCGCGAGACTTGCTAGCACGATATAAATTCTAATACAAGTATCAGAGACTGCACAACATGCTCAGTATGTGATATAATGCGGAATGTTAGGGTATCATTGTATTCAGTTAAAGCCCAGTAAAGCAATGTAATATCCGTAAGATATCTCAGAGATAGAACGACAAGTTAAAATGAAGCTAGAAAGCATATTAGAACTAGTAAATCATGTTACTATAGAAACTCAGTATACAACATAGTTTCAGCAGAAAGACTATATCCTGTTCAGTATTAGCCCCAGAACAGTCTGGCAGGAGACTACATTCATATGTATATATTTACCAGTCTCAGCACGTATTAAATACGTACAGATTACTATCATTAGTTAAGCATGTAATATATACGATACTTTAACCCCATTAGCCTCAGCATGTGAGATATGCAGACAGTATTGCTAGTTGAGACCGTCGTATTGTTTGGGGTTGGACTACCTAGCATCCATGACCGCCCCAGGGTTGATAGCTGTATCGACTCGTCCACCAGAGGACGAGGATACGCCGCTCTACGGAGTGGCATGCCGTCCCACAGGGGACGAAGATGGGATGCCAGTTTTCCCCATATTATGCCTTGGTCGGCTTTGATACACCCCTGTCGAGCGGATACGCCCGGGTGTTGATTCAGGAGTCCTTCGGACTCAGATGCAGTTATAGTCAGGGGCTCTGCGAGCCCAAGTGCATACCCAGGGGACCGGCAGGATTCTTACAGGGTTTATAGGAGATGGGATGAGCGGGGTAGGGGTATAGATTCTGTGCTGGTTGTACCTCCCGGCTTATGGGGGCCGGGTAAGGTTTGTGTGCGCTATGTATGTTATGATATGTTATACTGTGTTACAGTAGATACGAGCAGATCGACAGTAGAATGATAAATCCTCAGGTATGACTCCTACTCCTTCCAGTATGATTAAGAGAAGGTATGACTTACATTATCAGACGGTTAATCTATTCCTTCTACTTCAGTTTCATCAGTTATATTATTGTTCAGATATTTCTTTCAGTTATTGCTTTACATACTCAGTACCAGTGGTACTGACTCCCGGTGGGGTGCTGCATTACTTGCCTACAGGTACTCATAGACGAGCAGACGATACCACGTGATTCCTGTCAGCGATCGAGTATTCAGCTCCTGTTATCTGGAGACGGAATTCCAGAGGTGTATTTCATTTTCTTTTGGTTATATAGTACGGGTAGGTCGGGGCCCTGTCCCGATCATTTCTATTGCTATTCCTAGAGGCTTGCAGTCTGTATATATTTCCCTGTGGTCAGATGAGCCGGTCGTGTGAGGCCGTGCAGTTGTATAGCTGTTAGTACTCTTTCCTTCTTTTATGTTGGCCGTGTGGGGCCATAGTTTGCCAGTAGTGGTGACCTTGCCGGTCACGTAGCTTTCTAGTACTTCTGGATTGAGTTATAGATAACTAGACAGCATGGTGGCCTTGTCGGCCTGCATAGGATTCCCTAAATTGATATGTTTCTGGTCAGTTGTCAGTACAGGTACAGGAGGCTATAGGCCAATGGGCCGGGGGCTGTGTTTACAGCCGTTATATAGCCCTTTGTTTCCAGAAATGTGAGTTAGAGCCAGCCAGGCACCAAATGTGCCCATGCTTAGCAGTCCAGCAGTACAGGTCCTAATAGGGCACCAGGTGCCAGTCATACCCCCCAAGGCGGGGTGTGACAAACTTGGTATCAGAGCCGGTCGTGTCCCAGGGAGTCTGCAAGCCGTGTTAAGTAGAGTCTTGTCTATGGATGTGTTGTGCACCACATACTATAGGCAGGAGGCTGCGAGGCATGATAGGATGGTTACCCTTCCTTCTCAGTCAGTCGTGCTTTAGAGCAGTACAGTATAGGGTTGAGTCCCTAAAAACTTACCGTATTCTTTGATTACAGATACAAAGGTAGATCAGCCTTACCCTACTACAGGCAGAAGATCAGATATAACAACAGAAGAAGGCATTAGCCAGTTACAAGGTAACTACAACCGCAGGAGGAGGTAACAGGGACCTCCCAATGTTATCTCTTTTATTGGTACCGTCCCCAGTATATGTCGATAACTTCAGAATAGGAAGTCATAAGCATAACGTATAAATGAGTTGATTTATTTGTTAGATATATATATATATATAAATATAAGACCTGATTAAGATAGTAGACAATATTAGATTATCAGATAAGTGTTAGAAAGAATAAGGAGCCCTTATGATTATGTAAGTTGTGCAGACCCTCACGGTAATAAGTCAGAAGAGCAAGCAAGACTGTTAGCTTACCCGAAGTAGGGGTAAAAGACCTGCTAGTGATGAATGCCTAATAATAGTCAAGTTTGAGTCAGAAAAAGGCCAAGTCTGCCATATATGCTAACAGATAGCAAGACATACCTGTAAGATTATAGTTATGATCCAGTTGTGACATCGAAAGATATAGAGGTCATGTGAATCAGATGGGCCTGAATATAAGCCAGAAGAAGTATAGGCCGAAGCTTGATCAGTAACCTCATTAGCAATGAAAGACAGGTACCCTGAACCCCAGAGTTCAGCTTAAGCAAGATGAGAGGAAGAAGCAGGAATGTCAGATCTTGTGGGGAAATTAGAATTACCCCCCCTAGATTGATAGAGTATCGTTTTAAGGATTAAGCCTCGGGCTGACAGTAAGATTGCGGTTTGGAATACCGCAGTATGCCCGTTCATGGAGAAGTTAAGAAATTACTGATACAGCAATTCTAATCTAGTGTGGCCTAGAGATAAGGCCCAGAAGACAGTCATGGACTCTTAATATAAGCCAAGTAAGGCCACAAGATTCGAACGTTGACCCCACTGTACATATTGTACGTAACTATTGATATATATATGTATAAAGATAATAGATATGCTGTGAGTGGCTGCCTATAAGGGGTATAATCACAGATACTGACTAGTAATAGAAAGCATGTACAAATTGCATTGCAGGATTCCCTTGCCAAAAAAAAAAGAAAGAGAAAAAGGGAGAGAAGAGAGAAGAAAGAAAGAAAGGAGAGAAGAAAGGAGAAAGGGAAAGGAGAAGAGAAAGGGCAGATTAAGTGTGAATTACGTATGAAGTCATAGAAACTATCTCAGTTCTCAGTTATTAAGTTAATAGACTTATGTGTTGTTGCCAGATTTAGGCTCTAGGAGCTTATCAGAGTTAATGGCCTAAACCAGATGACTAAATGATAAGGGTGCAGTTAGACGGTCTACCGACCAGCTGGCGCCTGCATTAGCAGGGAAGCATTCCTGAAGATCGGTAACATTAGTGCATATGCTAGAATCAGGATTAGAGGCCGAATAGGCAAATTTCAGAGATTAGCAATACCAGAATTGTTCTAGTATGTTAGGTGGTCGTACGTCATTTTCCCAGCCTTGTAGGTGAGAGTCGGCCTTAGTCAACCTAGCAGTTATTATGTGAAACACCCCATAAGTCAGCCGGCCGCCCCAGTCAGAATACCCGTGGGTACCCCAAAGAAGGGTCCACATCAGTAGTCAGCGACAGACTAGTACTTCAGCTGGTTCTCGTAAGATATTTAGATACAGAGCCCTAGCAGAAGGCTAGTATTTACAGAATAGCTCATAAGACTGAGAATTCCCCAGAATAGCAGTATAAATCCAAGTGGATACATACAAGGCATAAGAAATTGATAGTACCCTGCTAGCACAGTGTTTATTAAGACCAGGGGATCAGTAGACTCCCCGTGGAGATCCAGAGATTGATCGCCTGGGAGTAAGGTTGATTAAGCCCAGCCTTACAGTGATTTAAGCAAAATAACAGAGCAATTAGATGCCCACAAGTCTGCGGTTATACACGAACTATAAGTACTCAAGTAGAACGGTTAGAGCATTGTTAGACTACTGCCACATTCGGGTCGTTCAACCCGACTATTAAGTTATTTAAGGTTATGCAGCTAGATCGTTAGAGGTCATGATCAATATCAGGATCCTCTGATCAGATAAAGGCACCAGGTGCGCAGACGGTCGTTCAGGTTACCTTAGCAACAAGTAGCCTTAGCATGTAGCCAGAAGGCCAGATAAGCTCTAGTTATACCGGTAGATTACTTATCAGATTCTCCGGTATAATAAATCAGTGTAACCGTCAGTTATATGTCAATTTTTTTCTAAATGTGAATTTTGGCTGAGTTCAGTAGCCTTTTTGGTCGCATTGCGTCGGAAGTTGGTGTAGAGATAGATATACAGAAAATCGAAATAGTGAAGACATAGCCTAGACCTACCACTCCGATCGAAGTACGCAATCCCTGCGGTTAGCCGGGTACTGCAGAGGGTTTGTGGAAGGATTTTCCACCTTAGTAGCACCTCTGACTAAATTGACACAGAAGGAAGCAAAGTTCCAGTAGACTGAGGCGTGTGAGCAGAACTTCCAAGAGTTAAGAGCCAGGTTAACATCAGCGTATGATAAAGTAATAGCTTATGCTTTCAGGCAGTTGAAGAAACGTGAAAAGAATTATCTTACCCATGACCTGGAGTTAGCTGCAGTAGTTTATGCCTTAAAGAGTGAAAATTTTGTATCACCCAGGAAGGGCTAATGTGGTAGCAGATGCCCTTAGCCGTAAATCTATGGGGAGTTGGCATACTTGCAGTCTGAACAGCGAGAATAGACCCGAGAATTACACTAGTTAGCCGGCCACATAGCAGAAATAAAGGATAACAGAGCGATAATACAGAATGTCGCAGTGTTGTCGTTAGTGGTGGAAGTAAAGGAACGGCAGTATGGAGACCCTAGCTGGGTTCAACTTGAACACAAGGTTCAGTAAGGAGAGGTGACATATTTTCAGATAACCGGGGATGAAATGTTGCGATATAAAGGCCGCATTTGTGTTCCAGATATTTTGGGGCATCGCCAGCAGTTTATGAGCAAGGCGCATTACGCCCGCTATTCTCTCCACCCAGGCGCGACGAAAATGTGCCATGATATAAAAGAAACTACTGGTGGCCAGGTATGAAAAGAGAAATCGCTGAATTTGTAGCCCAGTGTCCTAACTGCCAACAGGTGAAAGCAGAACATCAGAAACCAGGCGGATTAACTTAGGACATAGCTGTGCCCCTCTGGAATTGAGAAGCAGTGAATATAGATTTTGTGACAGGACTACCCCGTACTAAATGCGGAAATGATTCTATTTGGGTAATAGTTGACAGGCTGACAAAAATCAGCTCATTTCCTGCCAGTGAAGGCTACCTTCTCAGCTGAGGATTATGTCGAATTGTATATTAGAGAAATAGCTAGATTGCATGCAGTGCCGGTATCTATCATTTCTGATAGGGGAGCACAGTTTACAGCTAGATTCCGGCAGTCATTCCAGAGGGGTCTGGAAACGTAGATTAATCTAAGCACAGCTTCCCACCCTCAGACAGATGAGCAGGATGAGCGCACAATTCAGACGCTCGAGGACATGTTGCGAGCGTGTATGCTAGATTTCGGTAGTAGCCAAAGTGAGCATTTACCATTAATTGAATTTGCCTACAATAATAGCTATCATTCAGCCATCCAGATGGTGCCTTTTGAGGCATTATACGAGCGAAAATGCAGATCGCCGAACGGTGTTTGAAATTGGAGAATCAGTGTTGGTTGGCCCAGACATTGTTCAGCAGTCGAAGGAAAAGGTAAAGCTTATCCGAAGAATGCTTACTGACTGCATAGAGCCGCCAGAAATCATATGCAGATGTGCGGCGCAGAAAATTGGAGTTTGATGTGTATGACTGGGTATTTCTGAAGTATCCCCAATGAAAGAGGTAATAAGGTCCGACAAGAAAGATAAGCTCAGCCCGAGGTTTGTTGGGCCTTATCGGATTCGTCGAAGGACAGGCCGAGTAGCATATGAGTTGAATTTGCCTCCGGAATTAGAATCCGCATCCGGTCTTTCATGCATCTATGCTAAGGAAATGCATAGGAGACCCGTCCAGAACAGTCCCAGTCCAGAATATCCAGGTTACAAAAAAACTGGCCTATGAAGAGGTTCCAATAACTATCTTAAACAGACAGATTCGCAGATTGAGGACAAAAGATATTACGTCTATCAAGGTATTGAGGCGTAACAGGAACCGAGAAGAGATGACTTGGAAAGCTGAAGAAGATATGAAAGCCAGATACCCTCACCTATTTCAGACCTAGTCAAGCGACAGGTATGTCCGTATTATTACTTATGCAGTACCTTATAGTTGTATGTGTGTGAATGAGAAAGATTGATACTTAGTTATCCAGTGGATCCTAGACTATTATGTGCAGTACCTGTGTTGGACTTTTCTGCATTTCAGGTTTTTGCTATAGTCCATATTACAGGGGAAACTCTGCCGAAATTTTTCTAGAAAGTAAAGTAAGTAGTCCTCTAGATAACAGTGTACATTCGAGGACGAATGTTCTTAAGGGGGGGAGAATGTTATACCCCGTAGAATTCCCGGCACCTAAATGACCTATTCGCACGTTGGTTAAGCATATTTGAAAGCCATACGTGCTAGAGAAAAGCCCGGGAAAAGGTCGGACGAGAAACCTGTCGAACCATCGCGGAAGGAGCCGAGGCAGAGCCCCTCCGCGATGGCAGCGTGTCACGGAGGTGGAGCCTCCGCGTTGGCTCCGTGACACGTTGGCCTTGTCCAGGCCTAAGTATATAAAGCCCCACTTCGGTTTAATCTCATTAAATCCCTTATAAATTTCCAGAAAACAGAGGGCAAACGCAGAAGGAGGAAAAGGAATGAAGAAATAATATAATTTTCGTCCGATTACGCTGCTAAACGTTGTCCAAACACAAATTAACCTCAGATACCGAGGTATTTAGCAGCAGAGAGCATTCCTACGGATTCAGTTTCGTGAAATACGGCCGACGAATCGTTGAGCCACCGAGTTAAGGTAAGTGGAATTGCTCTAAATTAGTGTCTATGTGTTCCTAGCTGTGAAGTGAATATTTCTCCCTTCTGGATCGTTGGAAAATAGCGAGTTTTCGATCGTCTTTCGATAAGCCTAAGTTTAGGCTATAAACTATATCGAAAGTGACGTTGCCTTTTAAAGTAAAGCTGTATTTAATATTAATTGACATATTTATGAATGCAGTTGGGAGAAAATAGCTGAAGTACTGACCGAGTCTCATTCGACAGACGAATAGTTCAAGGATAAGGTATGTAAAGTTAGTTTCCTCAGCAAGTTAGTAATCTTGGTACAGTACAGTAATTTAAAGGCCGATAGAATATTCAGAAGCTATGTTGACATTTATTATGAATGATGGTACGATACAAGAAACGTTATGTTATGTTCAGCGCGAGACTTGCTAGCACGATATAAATTCTAATACAAGTAACAGAGACTGCACAACATGCTTAGTATGTGATATAATGCGGAATGTTAGGGTATCATTGTATTCAGTTAAAGCCCAGTAAAGCAATGTAATATCCGTAAGATATCTCAGAGATAGAACGACAAGTTAAAATGAAGCTAGAAAGCATATTAGAACTAGTAAATCATGTTACTATAGAAACTCAGTATACAACATAGTTTCAGCAGAAAGACTATATCCTGTTCAGTATTAGCCCCAGAATAGTCTGGCAGGAGACTACATTCATATGTATATATTTACCAGTCTCAGCACGTATTAAATACGTACAGATTACTATCATTAGTTCAGCATGTAATATATACGAACATTAGCCTCAGCATGTGAGATACGCAGACAGTATTGCTAGTTGAGACCATCGTATTGTTTGGGGTTGGACTACCTAGCATCCATGACCGCCCCAGGGTTGATAGCTGTATCGACTCGTCCGCCAGAGGACGAGGATACGCCGCTCTACGGAGTGGCATGCCGTCCCACAGGGGACGAAGATGGGATGCCAGTTTTCCCCATATTATGCCTTGGTCGGCTTTGATACACCCCTGTCGAGCGGATACGCCCGGGTGTTGATTCAGGAGTCCTCCGGACTCAGATGCAGTTATAGTCAGGGGCTCAGCGAGCCCAAGTGCATACCCAGGGGACCAGCAGGATGCTTACAGGGTTTATAGGAGATGGGATGACCGGGGTAGGGGTATAGATTCTGTGCTGGTTGTACCTCCCGGCTTATGGGGGCCGGGTAAGGTTTGTGTGCGCTATGTATGTTATGATATGTTATACTGTGTTACAGTAGATACGAGTAGATCGACAGTAGAACCATAAATCCTCAGGTATGACTCCTACTACTTCCAGTATGATTAAGAGAAGGTATGACTTACATTATCAGACAGTTAATCTATTCCTTCTACTTCAGTTTCATCAGTTATATTATTGTTCAGATATTTCTTTCAGTTATTGCTTTACATACTCAGTACCAGTGGTACTGATGCCCGGTGGGGCGCTGCATTACTTGCCTGCAGGTACTCATAGACGAGCAGGCGATACCACGTGATTCCTATCAGCGATCGAGTATTCAGCTCCTGTTATCTGGAGACTGAATTCCAGAGGTGTATTTCATTTTCTTTTGGTTATATAGTACGGGTAGGTCGGGGCCCTGTCCCGATCATTTCTATTGCTATTCCTAGAGGCTTGCAGTCTGTATATATTTCCCTGTGGTAAGATGAGCCGATCGTGTGAGGCCGTGCAGTTGTATAGCTGTTAGTACTCTTTCCTTCTTTTATGTTGGCCGTGTGGGGCCATAGTTTGCCAGTAGTGGTGACCTTGCCGGTCACGTAGCTTTCTAGTACTTCAGGATTGAGTTATAGATAACTAGACAGCATGGTGGCCTTGTCGGCCCGCATAGTATTCCCTAAATTGATATGTTTCTGGTCAGCTGTCAGTACAGGTACAGGAGGCTATAGGCCAATGGGCCGGGGGTTGTGTTTACAGCCGTTATATAGCCCTTTGTTTCCAGAAATGTGAGTTAGAGCCAGCCAGGCACCATATGTGCCCAGGCTTAGTAGTCCAGCAGTACAGGTCCTAATAGGGCACCAGGTGCCAGTCATACCCCCCAAGGCGGGGTGTGACATATTCAACCGATCCAATATTTAATAACAATAATGTAATTCTATGCTGGCTGACGAGACCACTATGTTTTCAATATATCAAATCCCTATGCAGGCCTACGAGACCACCATAGTGTCTAAAGATTAGATGAAGCTGAAAGTAAACATATATGTACAAGGGCCATTAAGGTCGTCAAACTATTGATACAAAATAACGCGGTCATAGCCAATAGCGTACCTCTATACAATTCTTAGTTTGCAAGCATCTAAAGAGTAAATACTTAGCCAGGACAGGGCCCTAACCTACTTAGAAAAACTTATATAAAAAGACAGACAAACCTCTAAAATATGGGAAGTACAGACGAAAGGAGCTGACCATTCTACTGAGTCTGAACTGCTATTGGGAAGGTCTTTTATATTTGTTTGTCAAAACCTGCAGGTACGAGTGCAGCGCCCTTAGGCTCGGGGCATCAGCATAACAATGCACATAGTATGTAAAGTAATAACAATAAGTTAGAGCTGAAATCGATAATAAGAACTGAAGGTAATTAACTGTAAGAGTAAGAGGATAACTTGAAAGACTTATTGAGATACGGTTTAAGGTAAACAAACAATTGTCGAACATGGGGACGTAAAAAAGGGGGTCCTATCAACTTGTTTCGACCTAGGAATAAGCTCATAAGCTTGGTCTTACTTCACAATTGATAAAGGAAAGAAGACTTTCATCTCCAAGTTTAACTCAAACGTAGCTCCATTCTCTTTTTTGGGGGTGTGAAGCAGTGTTAAACCAAAATACCCAACAAACATTAGCTCTCCTTGAATAAGAGGTGATCCAGCCGCACCTTCAAGTACGGCTACCTTGTTACCACTTCACTCCAGTCACTAGCCCTGCCTTCGGCATCCGTAGATCTACTCATTGATAAGAAAAAGAAAAAATGTAAACGGAGATTAAATTGATGATAAAATAGAATCCTAGGTCGCGAACAGTAATTTGATTGATGATGAAGAAAGACAATTCTTGGTTCAGTTCTCCACCTTGACGACAGAAAATAGGATCGATCAAATTCTATTGAGTCTGACTCATAGTGATCATACTAAGTAGCAGTCAAAAATTTGTATCCATTTTTCCTGATATTATGCATGGATCAGGTATATCATGGTGAATTCTTCAGAAAAAATTATGTCTTCCATAATCAAATCTGATAAGTGAGATCTCAAGTGTGTGTTTACATACTCTTCTTCTGTCTGAAGAAATTATTCATCGAAATAATGAGTCACCATTGATATCGACACATCTGAGATCGCTAAATGCTCGGAGTTCCTCTATTCAATCATTTTCCTTCTTCTTATTGCTGGATATCTCGTTCATATACATCTTCTCTTTGTTTCCCAGGCCTCTAGTGAGTTACAAACAGAGTTCGAAAAGGTCAAATCTTTGATGATTCCATCATCTATGATTGAGTTGTGAAAATTTTTGGATTATCCTACATCTGAACAAAATTCTTTCTAGTTAAAGAATCTCTTTCTAGTTTCTCTGGAACATTTAGGAGATTCTCTAGAAGAAATACGAGGTTTTTCTTTTGGCGGCAACATGCTTGGTCCCTCTTATGGAGTCAAATCAATATGTTCTAAGAAGAAATATTGGAATATCAATCTTATCGAGATCATCAATCTCATATCAAATCCCATCAGTCGAATCTCTTTTTTGAGACATATGAGACATCTAAGTCATACAAGTAAAGAGAAGGTTAAAATTCTAGCCCTTACAGAATGGTATCTCACTGATGGCTCGGGGCCCCCGGAAGGAGGTCTTCTTTGCCTTCCACCTAAGCTGCACAGGAAAGGCTAACAGATAATCCCAGGGAATAGTGAAGCTTCATAGGGTCTTTCTGTCTAGGTGCAGGTAGTCCACAAATAATCAAACAAGAACCTAACCTAGCCCCTATAAGCCTATCAGGTAAAAACAACAAACAACAACCTACTTGAGCCCCCATAAGCATTGGTAGGTACACCCTAATCTATATACACCTATGGTACCCCTGTAACCTTGTACGCAAGTAGTAATTATAACTAGAGAACAATTGGCTCCTGAGTCTATATCTTAAGCCTTCTATGCTCCTGTAACTACACCCTGAGCACAAAAGACTCTATTGAGGGTCAGTGATGCCAACTTAGGCGTATAGAAAGTCCATAAGTGTATAGACTTTAATACAACTCCACAGTCCTTAATATAGTTTCTTTAAACATTTTTTATAGCTTTTGTAAGCATAGTATATCCCCATAGGCAAGATATGCTTGTTAGTAGCCCTTCTAGGGAATATGTAAATGGGCTTATAAAAGTATAGCAAGAAGGCATAGGCCTAAACACTTAACAACTGATAAGATAGACAATGAAGGCCTCAAACAATCTACTAATCTAGCAATAAGTAAGGTGCTTTCTAAGTGATCTATATGATAATCTATACGTCATATCAAAATATAAGAACACTTATAAATATATGGAACACATACAATCTCACCACCACAACTCAATAGGTATCCGCAACACTATTAACATGAAGGTGGAACTATAATACCAATACTATAGCTCTGTAGGCACCAAGAAATGCCAAAGGCCCGTAGGAGAGCTATATAACTTATAGGAATCATAAACATGTGGTTTCTATGCTAGTTGAATTGTTATGCTGTGATAATGCTCAATACATTTCTCCTGCTTAAGGGAGATGGTAGTGATCGTTGTCAAAAATAAATATCCGACAATTGTTGGGGTCGAATCCCACAAGGAATCAAGATGCATAAATCAAAAGTCATAGACTAGCTCAAACTAGAATGCATCATTGTTTAACATTTGGAAAGTAAAAATTGGGGGACAATATCGAATTCAAACTTATAAAACTAGATTGAGAAAATGAGTTGTTGCAAGCAATAGGAAAGGGCTAGGGATGTGCAGTAGATGAAGTGCTAGATTGGGATTGATTCAATTGCCTTAACTTAAACTTCTAGTATGGATATCATGGATCAAATTACATCCTCTAGTTTTTCAACCACAAGGATGTTTTTGCCTTGGGTTTTCTCAAATCCCAAGGTCACAATCAAAAATCAACCACTCAAAGCTTGAGGAAGGATCAAGCTATATCTAGACTTAACCCTTTAATGGAGTGGGAATGTGGGTTTTGACTATATCTAGTTCTATCTCACATATCTACACTCCAAATCCTCGCTATTATTTCCTCACCCAAATCTCACTCTTCTTTCTTAAGCTCAAGCAAGACAAGTAAACTAAGCTAGTGCTTGCAACCACTAATTTTTCTATTAAAATTCAGAGGAAAAAATAGATGCATGCTTATAGATTTAAGTTAAGAATAATTTTCAATACTCAATAAAATTAAACATTCATCAAGCTCACACCCATAGCTAGCAATTTAGCTACTTATGAATGAAGATAGATAATTTATACCCATGGATAAATCATCAACAATCATAATGAATAGTAAATTAAGCTTTCAAAAACCTACAACAATGGTGTATTTTTCAATGCAATGGAAGAAGAAGAATAAGAAAAAGAAAAGTGTACCCTCTCTCTCTCTCTATTTTTTTTCTATACAATTCAATTCTATGCTCAGATGTGTTGTGAATTGGGAGTGTACAAATTGGGGTAAAATCTTCACATTCTCCATGCACAGCTTTTCAAGTTTGTCCTTGGAAGCTTCTTATTTACCCTTGTCAGCGTGTTGGTCACTTATGCGGCACCTGCATTTCATAGGTGCTTAGCCGCGAGCTGCAGGTCCTTCGCAGGTCTTAGCAGTATTGCTTGAAGTCCTTATGCGGTTGCACCTACATTTTTCAGGTGCCAACATGTTCTTCATAGGTTATTTTTTGCTCCATACCCAGTGCTGACCACGTGGCACCTATGTTTCGCGGGTGCCAATATGCAACACACATGTTCTTCACTTCCAGCAGAGTGCTTTTGTTTAATTCTTATGTTTTTCTTATCTAAGTTCAACGCCTGCAAAATCAAAGAGAAAAGGCATAAAACCTTCCTAATTTGTGTAAAACAAAGCAATAGCTCATGCTTAAAAGCTTAATGAGTTGGTAAATTACTAACTCATCAAATCCTCAAACTTGAACCATTGCTTGTCCTCAAGAAAGACATTCACCCATAACTTAGAATTGAATTAAGCATCTAAATCATAAAAGCTGCACAAGGGACTACTAAACTTATGACAACCCCAAAATCTCACACTGCTCAAGAAAATGAAAAGACTCTAAACATGTTGCACACATTCAATTGGTAACCACAAGCATTTGGCATATCTCACTTTCATTCTTTCACTTCAAAATAGGGGCATATTCATTAAATCAAGGTTCACAAGCATCTCAAGTCATTGACAATCAACATTCAAGATTTGCCTTAAAGTTCACTGCACATGTCACGACCCGATCGTGGATCCCAAATCGAGACACGAGACCTAGAACCACAAATGGCCCCAAGATAATTCATGGTACATACATAGCATGAATAAGAGAGCATATTTAAAGTGGAAATAAACTAGAACTCAACATAAGTGGAAATCAGCATGACATAAAAACATAAGCGTTAACACGAGTCAACACCCCGAACCATCTGTATATAGTTGTCTGAAAAGCCTCTAAACATCGATAAACTGATGGGACAACACCCCCAACTAGCTCGCTAAGTATGAAACTAAAATACATAGGAAAAGATATATAACCAAAACGATCTGAAGACTCACCAAAACTTGGATGGTACTGGACTGTTGCGGGAGCGAGTTAACGTCGGGACTGAGATTGATCACCTAAACCTATATCATGAGACGATATAACATAGAATATGTGGTTAGTACTTTGAATGTACTGAGTATGTAGAGAAAGTAAAACACATTAGTAAAAAGATAGTTTGAAATTATGAATATAAAACAAGATAAAATATGAGAGTAAGAGCAACATGCTAAGAACCATAATCTTAAAGTAATCATAATAATGATATATTTATCATAAGCAGAACATAATGACACAATGTTTAGAAATAGAAATCATATAATGTACCATAATTGAAATCATAAGTGAAAACTCATAAACTGATCAATGGGTCAAATATGCTATAAAACATAGTATCGTTGGTCATGTACATGAGTATCTTAAAACACAAGGAACAATGTGAGGCTTCATCATAATCTACACCATCATGATAGAGCTCAAATGATACCCCAACTATCTCGCTCAAGTAGGAAGAGCCATTCCAAGCTTGCCAAGGTAAGGAACGATTAAGGCGTGAAATCACTTGTGAGTCCCCATAGGGCTTGAACATGAATATATACCTACGGTGGCATGTAATTATGAGACTTGGGGTTTGCCTGAATCCCTAGCTTACTTGGTTCTAAATACTACTCTTGAAAACATGCACATGACTCATAATCATTATCATGAAAACATACTTGATCTTGCATGGGCTAGTTTAAAATCATGAAATTATAATCACACTTGACATACATGGACTATCCGTGGAAATAGCGCAACAATTGGCCATGATACATAAACTTGATTTTTCATGAAATCCATACATACTTGAATGAGGCTTGATAATTTAAAATCACAAAATCATAAGTTTAAGGATTCGTAAACATTCATGCTTACTTTAATAATTCATCATACTTGAAATCATGGACTCATAAGCTTGAAATTCATAAAATCATGCATAATAGGCCAAAATCACCATAAACTTGAAATCATGAATTAGTAAGAAATTTGAGAATCAAATCTTCCCTAATAATCATAATTCACTAACTGGAACATAAGAGAATTGAACCCATAGAGAGATCATGGATAATTTTATCGAATTGGGTCAAACCCAAGAATTTCATAATTTAGAACATAAGAAGTAGGGATCAATGGAATTGAACTTGAATAGGGCATTAGGGCAGACATATTTCCCCCATTCATAACCCTACATACCTGGGCTCTAAGAATATTCAACTTGATTGGAGACCCAAAGGGAATTGAGGGGAAGATTGATGAAAAATCCTAGCTTCTCTTGAGGGGATTTGATCTTTATTTAGGGTGTTAGGAGTAGAATAAGGGTTTAGAATATATAAAACCTTTAGGGTTTAGAATATATAAAACCCATTAAGACACCCTTTTAGAATCTTAACATGACTTAGTTTAGGAGTTAGGAACTTAGGAATTACGAAAACATACTTAAAAACTCGACTGAAAAAATGACTGTGCCAGATCAAATGACCCACTTCACGACCTGTTGGGTCTCTTTACGGGTTGTTACCTGACCCATTGCCGCTGGAGCTAAAAATCCATACTCAAATATTTTCTCGACACCTTCACTTAATGATTCATCACGACACTTAGCAGATCACTTCACCACCCGTTAAGACTCTATGAAACTTAGCTTTTCACCATTTTATGCACCTAACAAGTTAATTAATGACCTAGCAAGTGACCTAACAGGTCACTTGATGACTCATTTTGTGACCTGGTGCAGGTTTTCTTGTTTTATCCATTTTAGTCCTTGGGTCTGATCTTAGGGACTTTTAGGGTGTTACATTATCTCCCCCTTGGGAATATTCGTCCTCGAATGTAGGTTAAGCATATTGGAAGGCTAGGTAAAGAACTACAATCACAAAACTGAATAACCATAGCTGAAAACTAAAAGAGTAATTGACTCCGGACTGAGATACATAACTGAACTGAATTCATGAAACACACGTCCATGCTATGATATGAAAGGAACTAAGAGACATGAACTTGTTATGAAACTAAATAGTGTACTAAGGAGAAAACTGGTACCTCATGTTGGAATTGAGTCGGAAGGGAAAAAATGTGGGTATCTAGATCATCATATCTCGGTTTCCCATATAGCTCCTCAATAAGCTGATTTCTCCATAAAATCTTCATGGAAGCTACGCTCCTTGTTCCTCAAATTGCAAACCTAACAATCAAGGATCTCAACCGGAACTTCCTCATAGGTAAGGCTATCCTTCACACCAATGCTCTTTGTCGGAATAACTAATGATGGATCACTAATGAAGATTCCAACCCAGTTTGAATAATAACACCACCATTTATTGAATCTATAGACCGAACTCCTAAACGAGTAAGCCTATAGACATCCTTCACCAACTCCTTTCTTCCATCCTCAATATGAGACATACTCTCTATGGACAACCTACTAAGAGTATCCGCCACTACATTGGCCTTGTCCAGATAATGAAGGACACTCATGTCATAGTCCTTGAGAAGCTCTATCCATCTCCTTTTTCGCAAATTCAGGCTTCTGAGTAAACACATACTATAGGATCTTGTGATCTGTGAACATATCCACATGCACCCCATATAAATAGTGTCTCCAAATCATCAAGGAAAACATCACCGCTTCCAACTCTAGGTCATGCATCAGGTAATTCTTCTCGTGAGTCTTAAACTGCCTCGAGGCATATGCAATGACTTTACCATGCTGCATCACACACAACCAAGACAAATCCTAAAGGCATCACAATAACAAAACCTTCGTGCCCTCCGGTAGGGTCAATACTGGAGTTGAAGTGAGTCTAGTATTTAACTTCTGAAACTCTTCATAGAAGCGTCCAACCATTGAAATTTGACCTTCTTCTAGGTCAACTTAGTCAACGTTGCTGCAATGGATGAAAATCCCTCTATGAACATCCTATAGTAGCCAGCTAAACCCAAAAATCTTCTAATATCAGCAGAGGGCTAACAGGTCTAGGCCAGTTCTTCACCCCCTCTATCTTTTGAGAATATACCTGTACACCCTCACTAGACACCACATGACCCAACAATGCTACTGAGTTCCGCGAAAACTCGTGCTTACCGAATTTAGAAAACAACTGACGATCCTTGAGGGTTTGCAACACAATCCTCAAATAAGCGGCATTCTCCTCGTCACTCCAAGAGTATATAAGGATATCATCTATGAAGACAATAACAAACATATCTAAATACTGCTTGAACACCCTGTTCATCAAATCTATGAAAGCTTCGGGGGAATTCGTTAGTCCAAAAGACATAACTACAAACTCATAGTGACCATAACGAGTCCTAAAAGCTTTCTTCGGTATGTCACTCTCCCTAACTCTAAACTGATGATAGCTAGAACTGAGGTCTATCTTTTAAAAGCACATAGCACCTTAAAACTGGTCAAATAAGTTATCAATCCTAGAGTGGGGATACTTATTCTTGATTGTGACCTTGTTCAATTGTCGATAATCGACATATATCCTAAGAGAGCCATCCGTCTTCCGAACAAAGAGAACTTGAGAACCCTATGTGGACTTACTAGGCCTAATAAAACCCTTATCTAAAAGGTCTTTCAACTTCTCTTTCAACTCCTTTAGCTCGGCTAGAGCCATTTTGTAAGGAGGAATTAATATGGGCTATGTATCACGGAAAAGGTCAATAGAAAAGTCAATCTCTCGCTTAGAGGGACCTGGTAGATTATCTGGGAACACCTTGAAATACTCATATACAATAGGAACAGATTGAAGAGTCAGGGTCTCAGACGTAGAATGCTTGACCCAAACTAGATGGTATATACAACCCTTAGAGATCATCTTTCTGACCTTGAATAGGAAACAAAGTGACCTACGGGCACAACTGAACTACCCTTCTATTCTAAGACTGGTTCACTAAAAAACTGAAGCTCTACCATACGGGTCCTATAATTAGTCGAAGCATAACAAGCATACAACCAATCCATATTGAAATGATATCCAAATCGATCATATCTAACTCCACTAGGTTGACTGAGACAACTTTTTGAAGAATCGTGATTGGGAAATTTTTGTATACCCGTCGAGCTAAAACTAACTCACCGACAGGAGTAGAGACTGAGAAGGGTTCTGAAAGGATTTTGAGACTGACACCAAAACTAACATCAACATGAGAAGTCATGAAGGATAATATATCCCCTGGGTCTAACAATGCATAAATATCAATATGGAGAACTCGTAACATACCAGTAACCACATCGGGTGAGAACTCTTGCTCCTGACAGGATGAAAGTGCATAGAACCGATTCTAGCACTTTCCCCCACCTGCACTAGAAGAAGCTCCCTATTGATATAGGCGAGTTGCTGGAGCTGCTGAAGTAGTGTTTGGGGCATGGACTCATCGTTACCCTATCTAGCTAAGGGACAATCCCTGCGCATGCGCTCGAGATTCCCAAACTCGAAGAAAATATCTGAGCTAACCAAATAATCTCTTGGGTGGTTCTTACCACACTTCCTGCAAGCTGGGAATGTGCGCTCTCCTGTCATGCTCCTCTGACCCCTAGAGCTTGACACTCTGCTCCTCGGATCACCTCGAGGTCTAGATGGAATGCTGGCTAATGATGGATCTGTGGCTGACGACCTTTGGAGGGACTAAGGGTGATGTCCACTACCGAACCTCTATTGAGAGTACCTATAGCTTCCTGCAGCCCTCTTAGCCTCTATCTCCCTTTCCTTCATATGGTATGCCTTTATCTGCTGGGCATATATTATTCGTTAGGAGATATCTATATCACTAATCAGCATGGCTGTCCTGCACTACTTGATAATACATTCGCGGCCCCATTCACGAACTTACTCATACAAGCCCTCGGATCGGCAACTATCTTTGGAGCATACTTGGACAGTGATATGTTGTGGGTTTACAACACTTTCGATGCTTAAAACTGAGAAAATATGCATGGTTTTAGGTGCGTTTATACGGATATGATGCACTTTTGCTTTTTTTTGGAAAATAAGTTGTGGAGTTGAAAGCTGTGAAAGAAGGAAAAATAGTGCAAAAATTAGGCCAAGTACAGATTTCAGTACAAGACGTACCTTGGTGGTATGAGCCATTCTGTAAGTCATGGTAAACTTCAAAAAGATTTCTCAAGGTACTGGACAAGTACGATATTTGGTACGAGCCATATTATTAGTTATGGAAAATATCATAAGGATGCACCTTGATTAGTCTCCTGGTACAGATAGAAACCATGAGCCATGATGAATACTTATGACCCGTACCAAGGAGCCATTTTAAAGTTCAAAACAAAGTTGAATGGAAGATATCATGGTATGAAAGTCAACCACGAGTTGTAGGAGCAAGGTACGAATCATACGAAGACACTCGTGGAAGTATTCAAAGGATACCAGATATCTTAGATTCAAACCACAACAGGATTCTACGACTCATAGGAGCATTGTATGAGTCATACTAGCTCCTAGCACTTAGCAAATTCAGAGCTGTCAAACATTATAGAGTGAAGCTATAACTTGTATGATCAAGTTACGAGTCGTATGAGAAGGCAGCGACAATCAAATAGTTTTCCCTATTAATTTAGGAAAAGTTTCTAATTATTTGTATAAACACTTTTCTAGATTATTTTTGTAGCATATTGGAGAGGGTGAATAATTTGAGGGAGAATTCGACTTTTGGGAGATTCTTCTTGAGTTTTCAAATATTTTTGGGTTTTTCTTCATTGTTCTTGAATTGATCAAAGTTGAATTATGCAATAATCAAGGGGATTTTTGTTCAATCTTCATTGTACGTTCTTTAATTATGTTTTCTTCAATGAATGCTAATTCTTTACTTATAATCATGAGAGGCTAAAAGCTCCACAACAAGGGTTGTGGGAACCATGGGAATTAACCAACTAGGGTTTGCACAATGTGATTCCAGACCAATATGAATGCTTGTATTGTCTTCTCTTCATCTTTAATTTTTCTTAATGATGCGCAACGTTAGGACATGCCTGAATTCTCTATTTGCTTGAACCTAGAGAAGTAGGGATTAGAAAAAGAGAAGAACAACAAAGCCTTGAATTTTATGATTCATTGTATAACTTGAGCTGCGATCGCAGGATAGTTAATATGGAACAAATTGATAGTAGGTTAAAGTGAAATCACTCAAGAGACCTAATATAGTAATTGAGTATAGTCATCCAACAGGGACTAACTAGTGGTTTGGATGAACCTATTTTATCAGTTCTACAAGCTATGTATTGGGATAGATCACAAGTGTAAAAATCCGAAGTAGTTGTGAATCCATGGGGAACACCTCCCTAGTTAATTGAATCAACTTGATAACAACTTAAATCTTCAATACTGTTACGTGTTTCATTCTTTAAAACACCCCATTAGGATATCTCTTATTGATCTCTAGGGTTGATCGAGGATACGAATAAATATAGGTGTTTCCCATACTCACTCTGTACTATGGTGTATAGGTTTGGTTGTAAGCACTAGCTAGATATGGTGGAGAGATAGAGTTACACCATTTGGAGTTTCAAGGTGAGCTATTAGCCGATTCACAGCACCGAACTCTGATTTTGCTCCTTTAGTTTGTTTGTTTTCATTTCTAAATAACGTGGTGTCAAACTCTCATGCTTACTCTCAGTTAGGTGCTGTTGACTCATATTAGAGGTATTTGGATATTTTGATTGTATCTTTTGAGATTGTGATGTATTTGAGACATTCTTTTATAGTTTATCACTATTTACTCTTAATTCTTGCGTGTTAATAATGGAAAATGGATTAAAATATGAATCTACTTCGCCAATTGTGTCACTCCCCACCTTAGGAGGCATGACTGGCACCTAGTGCCACATTGGGACCTGGGATGACCTGGATGAGCATAAGCACTTCTGGTTCCTACCAGCAACTCAAAATCAAGAAAACAAACTATTATATCTTGGCTGTATACACAGTCTCAGGCCGACAAGGCCACACAGCAAACTTGTAAAGGAAAACATCTAATCCAGAAACATAACAATAAAGGGATCCTATGCAGGCCGACAAGACCACTATGTTGTCTAGTCATAACAGAATGAAAATAGGCAGTCATATCTACACTATAGCCGACAAGGCTGCTAACTAACTAGCTAAACTAGGCCCCACATGGACAACATGCAAAATATAATGTACATAGGCCCCACATGGCTGAAAATAACCAACAACTAAAAAACTATAGTCTGCAAGCCACTAGGAGTGGAATGATGGTCGGGATAAGGCCCTGACCTACCCAAAAGATATACAACAAAAGAAAAAACCTTTCTAACTATCAACCCCGAAGAAAAGGAACTGACTAAACTGCTAACTCTGGTTGACAGCTAAGAAGGTCCCAAACCATGTATATCTGCATCTGCAGGCAAGTATGCAGCGCCCCATAGTTAGGCATCAGTACAGTATGTACGAATATGTAAGACAGTAATGAAAGCTGAATAAAGCCAATAGTAGAAATGAAAGTAATCAACCAGAAAGATAAGAGTTCAACCAGAATAGCCTCACAATCTGAAACATAACTAGCAAGTATACATACAAACAAGAACCTAGCCGGGCCCCCATAAACTTGGAAGGTTCAATAAACACAGAATAACCTACCTTGGCCTCCATAAGCCATGACAAGTGCCAAATAGTCTATATACCCCTAGCGGTACCCCTAAGGCTCCATGAGTGACTACAAGTATGTCTCAGACAAATCAGGCCCTTGGGAGGGTTGGTAGTATCATCTTTAGCATAGAAGGAGTTCATAGAAGACTCCAACGTGGCACCGAAGGCTTTACTTTAGTCCCTTCAGACACTTAATAGCTCCGTGAGAAATTCAGTAGCTCATAAGCAATGGCTCCGAAAGTAATTCTGTAGTTCGTGTGAGTAATAGCAACATCATGGCTCCTTAAGCAATCTGTAGTCCCACAGGCATAAGCAGCATCATAGCTCCATAAGCGGTTTATAACTCCTCAAGCAGATCATACGATTAGCAGCTCCTCGGCTATTTACAGCAAGCGCTCATACGAAATATGACCTACCCCTACCAGGGATGCTACACCATAATCTCAAGTCTATTCGTAATGGCTAACTACAACATTCGAGTTCTTATGTCACTACAAAAGTGCTAGTCGTATCAATGTTACGACAGAAGTAACTTGCGAAGGAATAGCCTTAACATATCTCGAATGTTGATTCTCGCTTATCTAGTTAGTTCCAACTGGTAGTTGGCAATTCCACCCAATTGCAGCATCTACGCTAAGAGAATAACTCTATTTTCAATACTAGGACTCGACAAAAAACAATATCTTTCAATAATATCAACTATAATTCAACTCTATTTAATTCGGTCGAAAACTAAGCGTTGAATGAGCCCCTCGAAAGCTTGATGCAAATAAACGAATTTTTGTTCTACATCTTTGAGCTATATATCCCCGTTTAGTTCTGGTCATTGAATACTCACAAATTCCCAAGAGTTTAGAAGGTAAAAATGCTTACCTATCACCTATAGCCGCTTATGACTCTATTAGAAGTGATTCCGACAACTTTTACTCGGTGGAGTTCCGGTACTCTGAGCAAATTTTCAAGAAATAACTCTGCAGGGATGTTCCTCATAGGCCTATAACTCATTATTCAAGAGGAATTTGTGTTTGGACGGAGTTTAGCAGTGTAATTCAGCGAGAAATAGATGAAAAATAGAGAGAGAGCTTCGAAGTACCGTGGGTCTTTTTTTAGGAAATTTTTGAATGAATTCAATTACACTTCAAACTTACACATATATATAAGTGTAGTGGCCAGGGGGCGCGGTGCGCCACCTATCGCCCCAGGCAAGAGGCGCGACGGGCTGGCCATGGCGCCGGGCTGACAGGCGCTGTGTGGCTCCAAGTGCGCCTGGTCTCCGGCCCCGGCCTCCTACTCATTTGATTCCATGCTCGTATACTCACCCCCCGAGCCATTTACTTGCATGCATCGTACTTTAAAACTGTTAACATACATATGCACACATAAGTTAAATGATAGAAACCTACGGGGTGTAACATCATCCCCCCCCCCTTAGGAACATTTATCCTCGAACCTAATCTTAAGCTTGAGAGACTCAAATCCTTTAACTATTGACACAAAAAATTTGGCAGAGTCTCCTCTATAATATGGACTATCTGGAAAAATGAAATGTAGAAAAGGGCAACATAGGCATCTCACAGGACTCTACAAGCAATGGTACAACATAGCTCCATATCATACAAGCGAATAACTAAATAATACTGATAATATAAGCACATGAAAAAAATTAAACAACCATCTCATCTTATTTGTATAATCTGAGTCAAGTCTAAAATAAGTGCGGATATCTAGATCTCATGTCATCTTCAGCTTCCCAAGTCACCTCCTCTACATTTCTGTTCCTCCATAGGACTTTAACGGAGGATACATCTTCAGTTCTCAACTTACGAACCTACCGATCTAGTATAGAAATTAGAGTGTCTTCGTAGGACAACTTTTTAGTAACTTGAACATCCTCAACTGGAACAACTCGGAATGGGTCCCCTCTGCATTTCTGTAGCATTAACATGTGGAAAACTGGATGAACAGATTCTAACCCTGAAGACAGTTCTACCTCATATGCCACTCAGCCTCTCCTGCAAAGGATTCGATGCGGGCCAATGAACCTAGGGCTAAGCTTGCCCTTTATGCCAAATCTCTCATGCTCTTCATAGGCGAAACCTTGAGGAATACCCAATAATCAACATCAAACCCCAAGTTTCTATGCCGCACATCATAACAGGACTTCTGATGACTCTGGGCTGTTAGTAACCGCTCTCTGATGAGTTTCACCTTTTCTTCTGATTGATGGATCATATCGGGTCCAATCAACCTTGCCTCCTCTACTTCAAACCATCCTATGGGGGACCTATATTTTGCTTGTATAAAGCCTCATAAGGCGCCATCTAAATAGCAGAATGATAACTATTATTATATGCAAATTCAATAAGGGGTAGATTCTCGTTCCAACTCCCTCCAAAGTCTAGTACACATGCCCGTAGCATGTCCTCAAGCATCTGAATGGTGCGCATTTCCTGGCCTTATGTCTGGGGATAGAAAGCTATACATAGATTAACCTACATCCCCAAACCATTCTGAAATGATTGCCAAAATCTAGCTATGAATTGTGCCCCTCAATCAGAGACACCATGTAGTTAGATTGTTTCCTTAATGTATAACTCAGTGTAGTCTTCGACTGAAAACATAGTCCTGGCTGGAAAGAAATGGGCTGAATTCATCGGCCTATCGAAAATGACCCAAATAGAGTCGAATTTACGCTTGGTGTGAGGTAACCCTATCACAAAGTCCATATTAATTGCTTCCCATTTTCACATAGGTACAACTATCTCCTGAGTTAGTCCACCAGGTTTCTGTTGCTCAGCCTTTACCTGTTGGCAATTAGGACAATGTGCTACAAACTCAACTACACCTTTCTTCATTCTAGGCCACCAATATATCTCCTTTATATCATGGTAAATCTTCATCGAGCTTGGGTGGAGAGAGTAACGAGAATAATGTACCTCTGCCATGATCTGCTGGCAGAGCCCTGCTACATATGGAACGTAGAGTAGACCTCTGAACCTTAGGATACCGTCTCCCATTAACTCAAAGACCGATGGTTCTCCCTACAGAACCTTATCTCTAAGCTGTATTAGATTAGGGTCCTCGTACTGCCACTCCTTTACTTCCACAACTAGGGATGACACTGTTGTATTATAGATCACGACCCCATTATCATCTGACTCTCCTACTCGAACTGCTAGATTGGCTAATTGGTGTAGCTCTCGAGCCATTTCCCATTGTTCTGGCCTCAAACACGCTAGACTGCCCATGGATCTGCGGCTAAGGGCATTAGCTACAATATTAGCTTTCCCCGGGTGATATAAGATATTCACATCGTAGTCTTTCAACAATTCTAGCCAATGACGTTGCTACAAATTCAACTCTTTCTGCATGAAGATATACTGGAGGCTTTTATGATTAGTAAATATATCTACATGCACACCATACAAGTAGTGCCTCCATATTTTCAAATCATGAACCACTGCAGCTAAATCTAAGTCATGGGTAGGGTAGTGCTTTTTGTGCTTCCTTAACTGGCTTGAAGCATAGGAAATTACCTTACCGTGTTGCATCAGAACACACCCTAACCCAATGCCTGAAACATCACAGTACACGACATAGCCCTCTGAACCTTCTGATAAGGCTAATACTGGTGCAGATGTCAATCTATTTTTCAGCTCACGGAAACTCTGCTCACAAGCCTCGGCCCAGTGGAATTTAGCTGCCTTCTGAGTCAACCTTGTCAATGGAGCTGATAAGGTAGAGAATCCTTCCACAAACCTTTGGTAATACCCGGCTAATCCTAGGAAATTGTGAACCTCAATAAGAGTCGTTGGTACGGGCCATGTCTTTACTGCCTCGATTTTCTGTGAATCAACCTGGATACCTACATCTGACACAATATGGCCAAAGAAAGCTACAGAATTTAACCAAAACTCACATTTTGAGAACTTTGCATATAATTAGTGATCTCTGAGGATCTGGAGTACCGTTCGCAGATGATCTCTGTATTTGGCTTCTGAGCAGGAATATACCAGAATATCATCTATAAATACTATCATATCTAAATATGACCTGAATATGCAGTTCATTAGATCCATAAACACTATTGGGGAATTTGTCAATCCGAAGGACATGATCAAAAATTCAAAATAACCATATCTGGTCTTGGAGGCTGTTTCCAGAATATCTTTCTCCCAGACCCGTACTTTATGATACTCGGAACTTAAGTCGATCTTAGAGAAATATTTTTGCCCCTGCAGCTGATCAAACAAGTTATTTATCCTCTGGAGGGGATATTTATTCTTAATAGCAACTTTATTCAACTGCTGATAATCTATACACATTCGTAGGGAGCCATCTTTCTTCCTCACAAATAGAACTGGCACACCCCACGGTGAAGCACTCTGCCTTATAAATCCCTTATCTAGCAAATATTTCAACAATTCTTTCAATTTCTTCATCTTAGCAGAAGCCATTTGGTACAGAGGATGGATATAGGTTGCATGCCTGGTGGCAGGTCGATAGAAAAATCGATCTCCCACTTTGGGAGGATACCAAGAAGCTCGTCTAAAAACATGCCTAGAAATTCGCTGACCACAGGAATGGACTGAAGAGTTGGGGATTTTGCTTGCATATCCCGGACCCAAACAGTATGGTAAATACATCCCTTTCCTATCAACTTTCTCGCCTGAAGATAGGATATGAACCTACTTTTTGGCGTAGCTATGTTGCCCCTCCATTCTCACACTACCTCCGCTGGAAAGTGAAATCGAACGGTCCTGGTCCAATATTCCACATTGTCATAATATGGCTCTAGCAAATCCATACCCATAATTACATCAAAATCAACCATTTCCAGCTCCACTAAATCGGCTAAGGTCTGATGACTGACAATCTCTATTGTACAACCCCGGTAAATTCTCTTAGCAATGATAGAGTCACCGACGGATATAGACACCGAGAATGGTCGCTAAAGTAATTCTGGTGTTATACCAAACTTTTGGGCCACTAACGAAGTAACATAGAACAAAGTGGAACCTGGGTCTATGTAAAGACCAGAACATAGGCCTGGATTGAGACACAGGACAAAGAACCCCGAGAGGCTCCAAGTCAACCCATGGCACGAACATGACATCTAGATCAATCATAATAAAGAGGAAGATCAACATAATTAATGTAGCGGAAGTATGATAAACTCATAACATCGACATCCACAACTCAAGTCCGAAGCTAATTACATTCTATGTCTGAAAAGCCTTTACTACTAACGAGTTGATGGGACAAGACCCCAACTAACTCACTATAGTATGAAATTGAAAATAAAAATACGACTAAAAAGAAGGGCCCTCGAAAGATGAGAACTAACCAACTGAGACCAGGAGATACTGATGTTGAGAGTCTGGCTAATGGCAAGGCTGATCCCGAATATCCGAGCCTGTATCATAAAACGATATAGCATAGAGCATGCAGTCAGTACGTGGAATGTACAGACTATGTAAGGTAAGTAAAACTGCTAAGTAAAATCATAAACCATGCATGTCATTAAACATAACAAAGATAAGATTCTAAGAGTAGGGCTTGCATGCTATTTTCTGAAATCATGATCTAGACGTAACTGAATATCATAATTGAATAAAATGACCCAACGCTGAAAACTGATAATCATAAGTAAAACTGAACATTGGGCCAAACCTGCTGAAAACATGATAATATGACTGATAAACATGCATGATTGAAATCATGAGGAACAATGGGAGACTCGTCATATAACCGACATTACCACGATAGAGCTTACATGGAAGTTACTGTTACACTCAAGTGGGCAGAGCCGTCCAAAGCTTTGCCAGGCTAAAGATGCTACCATGATATCGATATCAAGCTGAAGGCCCCTTAGGAGCAAGGGAAGCTCACAAGGGAGGTCCCGAATAATCCGAACATACCTACGTTGGTGCGTAGTTTTGAGGCATAGGGTTGACTGACCCTTAGCCTACTCGGCACTAGACACTACCTCCAAAAACATGCATATTCTCTCCATCATTTTTCAACAAAGCTGAACCATCATCTAGTTACGAAGCTGACTCATAACATATATGCATAAATTTGAAATCATAACATGAGGATCCTTGGGCTCAAACCATACCACAAGATGAAAATAGTGGGAGTATAGACTCCAAAATCCATATGGTAAACTAATACATGAAGTTTAGATAAATCATGAAGCATACTTGATCATATGGGCTTGCCCAATACTTGAACATGCTTGACATAGACTTGATCATTTGAAAACATGAACATAGACATGGGTAATTCGAAATAATACTTTCTTCATATACACCTCATCATGCTTGAATACATACTTCATAGATTTCAACTTTCATAAATTTTCATGGATGAGCATCATAATTTATAAACTTAAAAAACATAATTATAATTGAAAACATTGTAAAGTATGCCCATTAATCATAATTCAACATTAGAAATATGCTTAATCATACCCATGATTGATACTTGGATAATTCACATGTTGGGTTAAAACCCCATAGATTTATCAACTAGAATTTTCATGAATTGAAAAGGGATTGGGCATGGGTATGGATGGATACACCCATCCGTAGCCTTATATACCTGGAAGAATCTAATTTCACCAACCCTCTAGAAAGCCCAATGGATTTTGGGGAAGAACTTGATGGCTCCTAAGCTTGATCACCCTTAGAACACCTCTAGGTTGCATGCATGGAAGAGAATGGATTTTGAATAAGTTTAATCCCCTTAAAACACCCTTTTCTGAGCTTAAAACGACGTAATATAGGACTTAAGGACTTAGAAGTTACGGATTTTCCCTTGCTAAACTCCAGGAGATCTGTCACTGTTCGAACTAACGACTAACACGACGGGTCATCCCTTACTCCAATGACCCATTACTCCGCTCGTTGTCTCATCCCTGTTTCTTGTCTCAGGTCTTCTACCATGAACGGACAGGATGAGTCATTACAAGCTCCAACGACTCGTCGTTGCCAACCATCGTCACCACTACTCCTATCCAGGAGTTCCTCCTAGTGACACTTACAATGACTTGTTGTTCCCAACAACGAGTCGTCCCATGATTCATGCCAGCCTTCTTTGACTAAGACGACTTTCACAATGACCCACTCACAATGACTCCTTACATCAAACGATGAGTCATTTCTAGGCACGTTAATCCCAAGTCCAATTCTACAGAATCTTACCACGGGCACAACCAATGAATCGTTAGACCCACCAATGACAAATCTAAAAAAATATGATTGAAATAAAAGAAATTAGTAAAAAACCGTACCACGAGTCGTTCTGAGAAGAAATCTTAGATTTCCTATTGCTTTTCATTTAAAAAAATCCCGAGTCTAGGCTTAGGAAATTTTGGGGTATTACAATATCTCACCCTTGGGAATATTCATCCTCGAATGTGGAAAAATACACTGAAAAACAGATAAATGCAGTCATCATACTCAAATACTGAACATACAGGCTGGAAACTAGGGGAATGACTGACTCCGGATTGAACTACATGATTGAACTGAATTCATGAATCACACACACATCTATTGACATGAAAGGAATTGGGGTACATGAGCTAAACATGAAACTGAATAAAGTACTAAGGAGATAACTGATACCTCAAGCAGAAACTAGCCGGAAGGGAATAGATATGGGTATTTAGAAATTATATCTGCTTCGGCTTCCCATGTAGCTCCCTCAACATGCTGGTTCCTACATAAAACCTTGACCGAGGCTACTTCTTCATTTCTTAGCTTTCAAACCTGACGATCAAGTATTTCTACCAGAACCTCCTTATAACTAAGGCTATCTTTCACGCTGACACTGTCCACTAGAACAACCAGAGCTGGATCATCCAAACACTTTTTTAAGAGCGATACATGAAAAAACTGGATGGACTGAAGCAAACTCTTGAGGGCAACTCCAACTCATATGCTACCTTGCCAACCCGTTTCACAATCTGGTATGGACTAACATAACAGGGACTGAGTTTCCCTTTCTTTTCGAATCTCATCACTCCCTTCATGTGAGACACCTTTAGAAACACCCAATCATCAACTTCAAACTCAAGTTCTCTTCTCCTCATATCCGCATAGGACTTTTGGCGACTCTGAGCTATTTTCAACCTATCCTTTATAAGCTGAACTTTCTCCATAGCCTCATGGACTGAATTTGGGCCTGTTAATGTAGCTTCACAGACCTCAAACCAACCAATAGGTGATCTACACCTTTACGCATAAAAAGCCTCAAACGGAGCCATCTGAATGCTAGAATGGTAGCTGTTATTATATGCAAACTCAATGAGAGGAAATTGATCATCCCAACTACCTTTGAAATCAATCACACATGCTCTCAACATATCCTCAAGAGTCTAAATGATCCGCTCCACCTGACCATCTATCTGCGGGTGAAAGCTGTGCTAAGCTTGACCTAGGTACCAAGGCCCTTCTAAAATGATCTCCAAAACTGGAGGTAAACTGAGTACCTCTATCTGATATGATGGAAAAGGGCACTCCATGCAACTGAACTAACTCCCAAATATACAACTTAGCATAATCCTCTACTGAATCGGTAGTTTTGACTGGTAGAAAATGAGCTGCCTTAGTCAACCTGTCCACAACCACCCAAATAGAGTCATACTTTCGGCGAGTGTGAGACAACCCTGTAGTGAAGTCCATATTGATCTCCTCTTACTTCCAAGTAAGGATAGTAATTTCTTGAAGCACACCTCTAGGTCTTTGATGTTTCACTTTCACCCGTTGACAATTCGGACACTTAGCCACAAATTCTGCTATGTCCTTCTTCATGCCACTCCACCAATAGAATTCCCGTAGGTCACGGTATATCTTGGTGGAACCTGGATGTATAGAGTATTTGGAGCCATGAGCCTCGTGCAACATTCAATCTCTCAAATCATCGACACCTAGAACACACAAGAGACCCTGATATCGAAGCACCCCATCTCCCCCTTTATAGAAGACTTCTACCTTCTGATTTTGAATGTCTTCCTTCAATTATACCAAAATAGGATCCTCGTCCTGTCTAGCTTTAACTTCGATCACTAAGGATGATTCTGATCCATTCTGAATAATGATACCACCATTTCTCGAGTCGATAAGACGGACTCCTAGCCGTGCAAGACGATGTACATCCTTCACTAACTCCTTCCTTTCCTCGTCTACATGGGACACACTCTCTATGGAAAACCTGCTAAGAGCGTCCGCCACCACATTAGCCTTGCCTGGATGGTAGAGAACACTCATATCATAATCTTTCAAAAGCTCCAACCACCTTCTCTGATGTAGATTCAAATCCTTTTGGGTAAACACATACTGTAGGATTTTGTGGTTCGTAAACATATCTACATGGACCTCGTACATATAGTGTCTCGGCAAATACTACTGCCGCCAAGTCGAGATCATGAGTCGGGTAGTTCTTTTCATGGACATTCAGCTGCCTGGATGCATAGGCTATGACCTTACCGTGATACATGATTACACAACCAAGGCCGATCCTTGAGGCGTCACAATATACCACAAATCTCTCGGTACCCTCAGGTAGGGTCAACACCGGTGCTGAGGTGAGTCGAGTCTTCAACTCTTGGAAGCTCTTCTCGCAAGGCTCTGACCATTGAAACTTCACTTTCTTCCGGGTCAACTTAGTCAATGGTGCTGCAATGGATGAAAACCCCTCAATAAATCTCCGATAATAACCAGCTAAACCCAAGAAACTCTTTATATATGAAGGATTCACCAGTCTAGGCCAATTCTTCACCATTTCTATCTTTTATGAGTCCACTTGCATACCCTCACTTGACACTACATGACCCAAAATTGCCACTGAGTTTAACCAAAACTCGCATTTGCTGAACTTAGCATACAACTGGCGATCATTAAGAGTCTGTAGCACCACCCTCAAATGAGCGACATGCTCCTCCTGTCTTTGAGAGTATATGAGAATACCATCTATGAACACGATCACGAACATATCCAAATATGACTTGAATACTCTATTCATCAAATCCATAAAAGCAGCAGGATCATTCATTAGTCCAAAAGACATAACTACAAACTCATAGTGACCATTCCGAGTCGTGAAGCCTGTCTTCGGAATGTCACTCTCCCGAACCTTGAGCTGATGGTATCTGGATCTGGTCTATCTTTGAAAAACACTTAGTACCCTAAAACTAGTCAAACAAATCATTAATCCTGGGAAGAGGATACCTGTTCTTTATTGAAACTTTATTCAATTACCGATAATCAATGCACATACGAAGAGAACCATCTTTTTTTCGGACAAAGAGAATGATGTACCCCATGGGGATTTGCTAGGTCTGATGAAACCCTGGTCTAGGAGATCTTTTAACTGCTCCTTCAAATCTTTTAGCTCAGTTGGAGCCATTCTGTAAGGAGAAACAAATATAGGCTGTGTATCGGGAAGAAGGTCAATACCAAAATTGATCTCCCGCTCAGGAGGAATTCTCAGTAAATCATCTGAAAACACCTATGGATACTCACACACTATAGGAACTAACTGGATAGTCGAGGTTTCAGACATAGCATCCTTAACCCTAACTAGATGGTACATGCAACCCTTAGAAATCATCTTTTTGGCCTTAAGGTAGGAAATGAAGCGACCTACAGACACAACAGTACAACCCTTCCACTTTAGGAATAGCTCACTCAAAAATCTGAACTCTACTACACGGGTCTATAATTGACTGAGGCATAACATGCATGTAACCAATCCATGACGAAGAAAACATCAAAGTCGGTCATGGCTAACTCTACTAAATCTACTGAGGTGACTTTCTGAAGGATTATGACAGGGCAATTTCTATATACCTGTCGAGCTATAACTGAATCACCAACTGGAGTAGAGACTGAGAAGGATTCTAACAAGATTTCGTGACTAACTCCAAAACTACTAGCAATATAGGGCATCACAAAAGACAAAGTAGCCCCTAGATCTAACAATGCATATACATCAAGGTGGAATACTCGTAACATACTAGTGACTACATCTAGGGAGACCTCCTGCTCCTGAAGGGATGCTAGGGCATAGAATCTGTTTTGATGCTGTTGGGCAATCCCTAAGCATATGTCTGGGCTTCCACACCCTAAACAAGCACCTGAACCTACTAAGCACTTACCCATGTGTCTCTAGCCATATCTGCTACACTCTTGAGTGCTGGTCTCTACGAGTCTTCTACCCTGACCTCTAGAGCCTTATGCTCGTCCCCTCTGATCATGCCTGGATTTGGATGGAACACTCATAGTAGAAGGTGCTGGTGTGCTGAAGACCTATGGTGTGACTGCTAACGGTGCCTACAGGTCTCTGCTAGGAGAATCCGAAGCTATCAGTCCTGGACCTCTTGGCTTCTCTCTCTCTCTCACTCATCTGCACCGCCTCCATCAGTTGGGCGTACAGGACTATTCGAGCAAAGTTAGTGTCCTGAAGAAGCATCGTGGTACTGCAATCCCTGAACAAATAGTTTTCTATGCCATGCATCAACCGACTCACTCGGGCTCTCTAATCTGACACCATCTCAGGTGCATGCATGAAAAAACGAGTGAACTCCAAGGCATACTCCTGAACTGTCATTTTTCATTGCTTTAGGTTCACAAACTTGGCTGCTTTAATTACCCCCATCTCATGATGGAAGAATTGATCCAGAAATGCGGCATGAAACTCATCCCAACCAATAGGGCCTGCTCTAACTGTCCTTCTATCCTTCTATTGCTTGAACCAAATGTGCACGACCCCTTTCAGTTGATACGAGTCTTGATCCACACACTCTTCCCCAGTCACACCTATGCTGTGGGTGATCTTTAGAACTTCCTCAATAAACTTATGTGGATCCTCGTCCACCTTTGATCCAAGAAACTTCGGAGGGTTCATCCTCAGAATATCTCTGACTCTTGCTGCCGCTGTGTTCCCATTTTGAGGGACATGCACTACCTCCTGTTGATTGACCTGCGCGGTCAAGGCCTGAGCTAGCATCTGTATAGATGCCCTGAACTCTGCATGGGCAACCTACTCGGGATCATACTCCTCATGGGCTGGTGGGGCTTGCTGGTGCCCATATCCATTTACATTCTTATGGCCGTCTCCTTTCCTATTTCTTCTTCCGTTAACTCAGCGAGGAGGCATGATTCTACAAATGCGTATAGCACGAGTTAGAAGGATAGAGAGGCATTTCATCGCACAACATAGATCATGAAAGAAGAGAACATTTCCTAAATGTCTCGTAGCCTCTTTGTCATAAGTGTGGCGCATTTCACACCCATGAAAAAGACTCTATTTAGTGTGGCTTTCAGACACACTAGGACACTTCAAACCTAATTCTCTGATACTAAGTTTGTCATGACCGAACAAAGGCCCGAATCGAGACACGGGACAAAAAACCCCGAGAAGATCTAAGTGGACCCATGGCATTAACATGACATCTAGCTCAATCATAATAAAGCGGAACATCAACATAATTAATGTAGCGGAAGTCTGCTAATCTCATATCATGGGAATACATAACTCATGTCTGAAGCTAATTACATTCTATGTATGAAAGGCCTCTACTACTAATGAGTTGATGGGGAAAGACCCCAACTAACTCACTATACTATGAAACTGAAAATACAAATACAAATGAAAAGAAGGGCCCTCAAAAGATGAGAACTCACCAACTGAGACCAGGAGATACTGATGTTGAGAGTCTGGCTAATGGCGGAGCTAAACCCGTATCATGAAATAATACAACATAGAGCATACAGTCAGTACATGAAATGTACCGAGTATGTAAGGTAAGTAAAACCTCTAAGTAAGTAAAATCATAAACCATTCTTGTCATTAAACATAATCAAGATAAGATTATGAGAGCAGGGCTTGCATGTTATTTTCTGAAATCATGATCTGAACATAACTTAACATCATAACTGATTTGAATGACCCAAAGCTGAAAACTGATAATCATAAGTAAAACTGAACATTGGGTCAAACCTGCTGAAAACGTGATAACATGACTAATGAACATGCATAACTAAAATCATAAGGAATAATGGGAGACTAGTCATATAACCGACATTACCATGATAGAGCTTATGTGGTCCCAACTATTACACTCAAGTGGGCAGAGCCGTCCAAAGATTTTCCAGGGCTAAGGACGCTACCATGATATCGATATCAAGCTGAAGGCCCCTTGGGGGTAGGGGAAGCTCACAAGGGAGGTCCCAAATAATTTGAACATACCTATGTTGGCGCGTAGTTCTGAGGCATAGGGTTGATAGACCCTTGGCCTATTCCGTGCTATACACTACTCCCAAAAACATGCATATTCTCTCTATTGCTTTCAATGAAGTTAAACCATCATCCAGTGATGAAGCTGACTCATAACATATAGTCATAAATCTGAAATCATAACATGAGGATCCTTGGGATCAAACCATATCACAAGCTGAAAATAGTGGGAGTCTAGACTCCAAAATCCACATGGTAAGCTAATACATGAAGTTTAGATAAATCATGAAGCATACTTGATCATATGGGCTTGCCCAATACTTAAACATGCTTGACATAGTCTTGATCATTCAAAAACATGAACATAGACATGGGTAATTCGAAATCATACTTTCTTCATGTACACCTCATCATACTTGAATACATATTTCATAGATCTTAACTTTCATAAATTTTCATGGATGGGCATCATAATTTATAAGATGTAAAAAACATAATTTATAATTGAAAACATTGTAAAATATGCAAATTAATCTTAATTCAACATTTGAAACATGCTTAGATCATACCCATGGTTGATACTTAGAGAATTCACATAATGGGTTAAAACCCGATAGATTCATCAACTAGAATTTTCATGAATCAAAGAGGGATTGGACATGGGTGTGGATGGATACACTCATTCATAGCTTTATATACCTGGAAGAATCTAATTTCACCAACTCCCTAGAATGCCCAATGGATTTTGGGGAAGAACTTGATGGTTCCTAAGCTTGATCAGCCTTAGAACACCTCTAGGTTGCATGCATGGAAGAGAATGGATTTTGAATAAGTTTAACCCCCTTAAAACACCCTTTTTTGAGCTTAAAACAACGTAGTATAGGACTTAAGGATTTAGAGGTTACATATTTTCCCTTGCTAAACTCGCAGGATATTAGTCACTATTTGAACCCACGACTAACATGACGGGTCGTCCCTTACTCCAATGACCCGTTACTCCGCTTGTTGTCTCATCCCTTTTTCTTGTCTCAGGTCTTCTACCATGACTAGACAAGACGATTCATTAGAAGCTCCAACAACTTGTCATTGCCAGCCGTCGTCACCACTGCTCCTATCCTGGAGTTCCTCCTAGTGGACACTTACAACGATTCATTGTTCCCAACAATGAGTCGTCCCATGACTCGTGCTAGCCTTCTTTGACCAAGACTACTTTCATAATGACCCACTCACTATGAATCAAATGATGAGTCGTTCCTAGTCCCGATACTTTCAAGTCCAATTCTGCAGCTTCTCTCCTCGGGCACAACCAACAGATCATTAGACCCACCAACGACCCGTACCACGAGTCGTTATAGAAGAAATATCTGATTTCCTACATCTTTTCATTTTAAAAAAAATCCCGAATCTAGGCTTAGGCACTTCCGGGTAGGGGTGTTCATGGTTCGGTTTGGGTCGATTTTTAATTAAAATCAAAATAAAACCAATTTAGTCGGTTTTTAAATTTTTAAAAGCAAACCAAACCAAATAAAATAAATAACCATCGGTTTGGTTCCTGTCAGTTTGGTTCAGTTTGGTTCGGGTTTTCAGTTTATAACTAGCTAATGATAAATTAATAATATTAAAAAAACAGAGACATGAGATAATTATTTCAAGTGAATATTAGGAATCAACAAATTTCTCTCTACTATCATGAGATGAATGTATCTGAATGTTCTATTATTTTTCAACACTATTCCAAAGTTTTAGCATGTTTAATTTGCATAAATGTGAAGGTTTTTCCACTTCACATATCTAATATCTACACAAAAACAATATACAACTTCATATAGAATGGTCAATTCTTCAAAAATTAAAGAGGTAAGCGATTGAAGAGTAGATGGATGTCTTAGCAAGAGAAAATTAAAAAAAATCAGCAATATGTCACACCACATATAAATAATTAGACTTAGAGTATTGGGTTTGGACATATTTTTTAAATAATAGAATTTAAAAATCTTGTAATGCATGTGAAATAAAGTATACTAAAACCAAATTAATGAATAAAAAAATATTAAATATTTATAATTTATGAAATAATACAAACATATATTGAAATAATTATAAAACTTATGTATAAAATTTATCGGTTCGGTTTGGTTATTTCTTTGGTTCTTTTAATAAAACCAAAACCAAACCAAATATCATCGGTTTTTAAATTTTAAAACCAAACCAAACCAAATGTCGGTTTTTTTAATCGGTTTGGTTTGATTTGCGGTTTGGTTTGGTTTTTCACCAAACCTTGAACACCCCTACTTTCGGGGTATTACAGTCTATCAAAGCATAAACTGAGTGAGAGAAAACATCCAGCATAGCTGTCACAACATCTAGTGAGGACTCTGACTCCTCTCGGCCTGGTAATGCATAAGTACAATCCGGACCATTGCCAGAACTAGATTCCCCTAATCTACCTCAGCTTCTGCTGGCTAGAGCTGAGGGTCTACACCCTGCTGAAGATGCTGGAGCATGTGACCCTGCGGAAGACCTATTCGGCTGGTCCCGATCACCCTGATCTCTGGCTGGACAATCCCTCATCATATGACCCTCTTGTCCACAAGTATAACAAGCAGTAGAGTCGTATCTACAACTTCCAAAATGTTGTTGACTACAAATCCTACAACACGGTGTTATAGCCCTACTTTGATTTGAACCTCTCTGCCGCTGCGAGCCTGACGCTCGTGAACTCTCGCTGGGACCTGATTGTCCATGACGATCTACCCTACTGCTATGAAGGCAAAGGTCTAGGTGGCTGACCTGGCAACCGGGTTCTAGGCCCCCTTGAAACTCAACCTGTAAATTACTAGGTCTAGCCCTCCGGTGTTGCTCCCGACCTACCCTCTCAGCCTCATATTGGCGCTTCCTGATTCCCTCTATATTCTGAGCAAAATCCTGGATACACACAATATCCATGTACTTGCATAATGTAGTTGTAATACAGGCCTTCACATATTTCATAGAAAGTCCCATGATGAATCGGTGTACCCTAGATGGCATTATATCAACGAAAGCTGGCGCATACCTTGTCAAGGAGTCAAACCTCAATGAGTACTCCCAAATGCTTATTCTGCGCTTCTCTAGATGTAAAAACTGATCCACTCGGGCCTGTTGGATCTCCTGGGGCAAGTAATGATCTAAGAAGGCTCCGAAAAACTAGGCCAAGTAGGTAGAGGTACATTTCCACCCCTGGACCTCTCCCAACTTTCATACCACAAAACTGCTATATCTCGCAGATGAAACACTGCCAACTCAACTGACTCCGCAGAAAAGGCATGCATCACCCTGAATATTTGCTACAACTGGTCCAAGAAGTCCTGAGGATACTCTTTGCAGTCCGTCCCCATAAACTGCGGAGGACTCAAGGCAAGAAATTCCCAGACCCTCGAACTTCCAGACCCCTCAGTGGCTTCAGCAACAACTAGTGCCACTGCTAACACTGAGTGGCCAACAATTGAGCCAACATGTAAACTGCACTCCTAATCTCTTGATCCGATGGTACTGGGATGACTAGGGGTGGTAACGGTATATTTGCTTCCCTGGAGGGCTCCTGGTGTGGCGGTGGGTGCTGGGGAGATCGAGGTGATGTCTCCCTCTCGCCCTCCGATCGGGCCAGTTCCCACTGTGGCACTCGGCTAGTGCTTCTCCTGCCTTATGATTTTAGCTATGACAAGTCATATGATGTCATGACCCGAGTTCACACCCTGGATGTTACACAATACTTAGGATCACAAGACACCCCAAGCAAACCCATGGTAAAGCATATTTCTACTAAGACTGATCTGTTGAAAATTATGATAATAAAGAAGAAGATGACTAAAGAATATGAACTAGTACTGAATAATAAAAAAATATAAACAAAACTTCAGCCCAAACTATATCTATAAATACTATCTGAATGCCTTCTAAAATAAACTGATGAGTTGCTAGGACAAACCCCCAGCTAACTCTAATGTCTAAAACTAAACAAAGAAATACAATTGAAAATGGAACTCTGACCCTGAGAAGATGAGGACTCACCATTAAAGTTGTTGGGATATCACCGAGAGACTAGCTGCGGTGCTGAGGCTGGGTACCTGAGCCTATATCATGAAACGATATAACACATAAAAATATATGATCAGTACTTTGAATGTACTGAGTGTGCGAGAAGGAACTCAAAACATACATAAAATAAGTAATAATAAGCTGAACTGTAACACTGCAGATATAGACTGAAATTTGAAGATCTCAACAGGATTGAGAATCATGACTATACTGGAATGGACTGTACTATAGGAGATACTATAACCGACATGTAACCACATGAGCTAAACATGGAGTTCCATGTATACGCCCCATCGGAGAAGGCCCACTATACCTTGCCCGGGTATAGTGGATGAATTAAGTGATCACTATCTGGGCCTATTTGGGCTAGTAACCTATGGTGGCAACGTATTTCTGGGAATCTGGGTGCACTGAACCCTAACTCACTAGATGCTAAGTACTACTACCACTAGAAATCCTAAATATGTCCAACTATGCTGATAGCTTAAAACTGATGTCTTAAGACTAAGTCAGAACTACTTATCTAGAAGTGTTATAAGAGTCTAAGGACTTGAAAGAAACTATGTTCTAAGACTTGTTAGAGCTGCTTTATTTGAAAGCGTTGTAACAGTCTAAAGATTGACTGACAAGCTGATAAATGATATTATTAATTTTACTGAGTTTCTCAAAAGACTGATAAAAGTCAAACTGATCAGCTGACATTCCTAGAGGATACTAAGTATACTAAGTACTAATTGAAATTTTGAGACTGAATATACTAAAGCATTAACTTTTTGCTTATGTATTTGTAACAACATCCATAATTCGAGTAAAATATCAAAACAATATATCATTCATATTTGAGTTCTAAATCATGCAAGTCTTATTCAAATATCACACTATTGTCAAGGTTAAGGAAGCAATCTATAAGAATAAAATTAAAACATGAATTTTAACTAGGAATGATCATACAAACTTAGAGATTTAACAAGGTTTAACAAATTTCTTAACTGATTGAAAACCCTAGCTTCAGACTTCTACAGGGCTAGAACTTATAAAAGATTTCGAAAAATAGTTTGGGACATAAGGGGGAAAGGAAACTCTTGTTGAAGTCCCACATACCTGAAGGAACAATCCTTGAGAAAGCACCCGGACCTCTAAGAAGGAGAAGAATCCCTAACTCTTGCCTGAAGGGGTCTGTCTAAGTTCTTATGATTAGTTTCTGCGTGTTTTTGAAAGAATGAGGAGAGAGGGTCATCAAATTCCCTAAAGCCCCTACTAAAAATTCCCAATACGACGTAGTTTAGGAGTTAGGATCTTAGGATTTTACAGTAATTGTTACACCCCAAATTTTTTTTGATGATTATTTGATGGTTATATGCCGTATTAAGGGAATTATGGGTTGTATGTTATCCATAGGTGAGGAGGGAAACATGTGCAAATGGAAAAGTTAAGAGTATGTGAAGTTTGTAAATAAGGGTCAAATTTAGACTAACATATATCCAAATATATAATGATTCAGAAGTCCTATAACCTATCAAATGAAAGGTATTTGAGTCTAGTTTACAGTTAAAAAAATCATTCATCAATCGGAGTTCGGAGTAAAAAGTTATGCTCGTTTGAAGACAACACCGCCGACTGGAAAAGCGCCCATGCGCGTGGGCGCCGAGACATGCATGCAGCAGGTGCGGGCGCACACGCGTGGGCAGGCCGCACGGGCGCAGCATGCGGGCATCGCCCATGCCTTTGCCAGCTTATCTCTATGAAGTAAATTTGAGCTAGAAAGCTCATTTCTACTCCGTTTTACTAGATTTTTTTAGAATTCAGATAATTCAGAGCTCTATCCAATGGTGAAAATAAATCCCAGGTAAGAACTTGTATGGATAGGCCAAATTTCCTTATAATCCAAGATTGGAAGGAGGTTTCTTATGTCGTAAGCTTCTAACCGTGGAGTTGTTGTCTTTTTGCCTGCCTAGATGCTGCGTTTTTGGGCAGTAGGGAATTGAAGTTATACCTTCATCTTGTTGAGAGTTGAATACAAAAGGAGGTAAGTATTCCTACTTGTTTTATTTGCTCAAAATTCGCAAACTAAAGTGAGGAGATGAAGTAAAACGTGGTATGTGTTTGTGGGGGAGTTTCTGCTTGTTTTTGGAAAGGTGACAAAGACATGTGGATGTTGGAAGTCTACCCCAACCTTGTGGGAGTTAATTACCAAAAGGAGCCTCCATTTCATTAGTTGTAAGCAAGGAATTTGAAGGTGTCGGCGTTGCTAGCAAGCGGAGGAAATTGGCTAAAAGAGATACTTGAAGCAAGGTATGTAAAGGCGCATCTATGCTTGTTTTCCCAAGCACGAAATCTTTTTGTTGAAAAGACCAATGTCCCTATGTTTTTTGGACTCCTATTGGGGAATATATGATTCTGTCCATAGTATTAAAAGAATTAGATAACAAGCTTGAAGAATTTAAAGTGTTGGAAGTAAAAGAACGTAAAATGGAAGGCGAATTGTTTATGATTATTGTCGTAGTTGTAAAAAGAGTCTAAAGTCCCCTCAGCGTGGGCACTGCAAGATGGTCCCTTATTTTATGTTAAATATATGTGGTGCCAAATGTGATAAATTCAGGATTCTAAGTGAAATTGGTAAAAAGGGAAAGACGACGATGCGCGAACGAACTTAACGCTAGAAAATAATTTTAAGCTGAATAAGGGTAAATGAGAACAACGAAATGAAAATGCCTTATGATAGTCATCCACCCTCTTATACACATGTTCTAAGGTATATAGGTCCAAGAGGAGATTCCTCAATTCTTCTCCCTTTAGCTAATCATCTAGTTAACGAGTTTCTGAACCAACCGAGATGTTGTACTTGAAAAGTAAAACTTGAATGAGTAAATTATCGATATTTCTATGAAACCATATTTATGGGCAGGTTATACACAATATCTTAATGTCAGCAGGTTATACGGAAATAAAAATATATTTATGCTTATGCTTATGTTCAAGTTACACGTTAAGGCAATAAGAAATATCTTTAGAATATCGCCATAAGTTTACTAGAACCCTTGTGCTATCTGAAACTCCTGAGAGTCTCCAAGGTATTAAGTTCAATAGGTGGTCTAAATACGTTATATGCTAAAATGATATAATGAATTTTATGCAATGACCTTGTATGAATCAATTAGAGTTGGATGTCTGTAAATAGTAACTTAAAGCTCTCTGCTATACCCCTAAACGATTATGTTAAGTTATCCATCCTAAGTGTTGAAATTATCTTCCATGTCTGAAAAGGGTAATCATAGGATCTTCTAAGTCACTTATAATGATGTATGCTTTCTTAAGCTCCTCAGACAATTGCGAAGTTATATAAGTCAATCCAACATCTTCTGAATTACGACTATATACCTTTATTTGCCTATAAGGCATCACTTAGAGAGTTTCTCACGAGTTCCCAAGTTACAGAGCTCCAAGTCATAGATTTGTAAGTTATGTCTTCATGCCCCAAATTTGTGTTGAAACGTGCTAGCTAATCTAAGAAGTTTTCAAGAAAAAAATATTACTAAAATCAAGCTAGTGTCTGGGTCAAGTATTTGATGTTGCCTACATGTCTAAGAACTCAAGTCTTTATAAGTCTTTCCAATAAGAAGTCTTAATGTATACGGTTTTCATGTCATGACATACAACTAAATTCTTTCAATTATACTCATGATATACATCTATATATTCAGCTCTTGTTGAGTTACATTTGAAATTCCTAAATTTAGAGGAGAGATTCTCCCACGTACCAATGCCCCTAATGTCAAAGTAGGTGTAAGCACAGGCTATGATAATGATCAGTTAAGTTTAGAACTTCTAATCTCAGGAAGTCTCCTGGAAGTCACTCAGTTAACTAATATGAGTTTATACGTTACACATAAGTCTCATATGTTGTATGTCTGTAGTTCGGCTCTCAACATTATGTACGTTAACTTTATGAAAAATACTCCAAGTTCCAAGTTATGAGTCTCATGTTTTCTTGAAAATAAGATAAAGGAATTAACAATTATATGTGCTTATTGATGTGATAAGTTTGGCAATGATATTCCAATGTATAGTTGTCGATAAGGTAAAGGAACCACCTAATGGGCAGTAATATTTGCAGTTCCCAGATGTTAAAGGATTGTATAGAAATGAGCTCTATGTGTTTCTATCCAAGCGATACGTTAAAATGGTAGGATTATTTGTAGGACATTGTTTGTAAGCCTACAAAAGTTCTTATGTTGTCTAAACCACTTAAAGATCCTTCAAGTAACTGAGTCGACATGTTTATACATAATTGACAGCTTTACATGATATATATGCATATTTTCTAGCTTTACATGATATGTGTACTCACTTGCATTTATGTCTTACGAAAGAGGCCTATTTCGACCTCAAATTTAACATTTGTCATTTATTTGCCATATGTGTTAAATTGACTCACTATAAGCCATATTAGCCCCACTTATGATTATAATTGAGAATTTATTTTTATTTTACCCTGGTATGGCACACCGAATGGAGATATTTTTATTTTACCTCGGTATGGCATACCAGTTGGAGATATTTTTATTTTACCCCGGTATGGACACCGACTGGAGATATTTTTATTTTACCCCGGTATGGCACACCGACTGGAGATATTTTTATTTTACCCTAGTATGGTACACCGGTTGGAGGCATTTTTATATGGATTTTATGATTGGCTGGCCGCCAGCATTACAATTATAGATTTTTTGTGCATTACTTGGTTGCATTTGCACTTGAATATTGATTTATTGTTAGGTTTCAGTTTCCAGGATTCCAGGTTGTTACTATTCCTTATTTCTGGTTCAGTTATCATTTCTATCTTATATATTTACAGTTTTCCACCTTACATACCAGTACATTTCATTCGTACTAGCATCCCTTCGCTTGGGGACCTGCATTGGTGCTGCAGGTGCAGGTAGAGGTCAGGATTGCCAGTTGTAGTAATAGTTTGTGAGATCAGCGGATGTGTCGGTATGCTCCTTTCTTTCTGAGCTAAGATCTGGTTTTGTTTCAATTGGAGTTTTGAGATGCAGTTATAGGTAGGTTGGAGCCATATTCCGACCATCAGTCAGTTTAATCTTTAGAGGCTCTGTGGACTTAGTGTGTAAAGAGTTATTCAGTTTGTGGGCCTGTCGGCTTTTTATTGTTTGGTTTAGAACACTCATAGCCTTGTTTGTATTTCAGTTGTTTACCCTGTATTATTGAGACATTATGGGTCCAGTTTGTACTCCAATTGATTGTGACAGGTGGCCTAGACGACTTAAGTGTTACAGTTACAGATGTCATATAGATGATTTCCTGGTCAGTCAGGTATCGAGAGCCAGTTGCGCCCTCTCCTAGTTTTAAGGTGTGACAATAATGCCCCTAGAAACTGTTATTAGAATTTTGCCCATCAGGCGGTACGACTCAACCTATGAGTCGTGCCAGGATCATATGATCCGTACTGACATCCATGGTTAAGGGCCCTGCTCAACACTATTCTTTGATGTTTTCCATGGAAGTCTACCATGATCCATGAGATCTTACTATGGGTAGTACTATGAGTCATAGCTTCCTCAAAGACTTTTGAACATTTCTTTGAAATTCAAGTCATGACTGGATGGTATGACCCATACCCTTTTACCATGAGTTGTACCTTGGCTCGTGGTTTTTCCCAGAATTCCTGACCTCTTCTCTGAACTCTTCTATGACTGGTCAAAAAAAACCATACAATGGTTGTATGAATCGTGACATGTAGTCATGTTTTCATCTAGCTACCCATACTATTTCACTTACCCTCCTGTTTTGAGTCCTGGTACGACTCGTACCATTGTTCTACTAGTCATACTGTGACTCATACTGAGAACCATTTCCCAATTGTCCGCATGATCATATTTTAAGTCTGAAAGCTAGTCCAAGGGATTTTCGAGGTGTTATATATGATTTCTATTTCTAAATATTGGGACACTATGTTCAATTATGATAACCGGTTTATGACTGTGTATGTCTGAGATACAGTTTTCAACATGCAATCCTTGATTTCATGATCTAATTGATATATATTATATGCATGATTTCAATTAACATTTACTAAGCATATTTTACGTACCTTAAATAATTAGTACATTCAAAGTACTAACTGCATACTCTATGATATATCATTTCATGATATAGGTTTAAGTGATCCAGCTCAATCTCGCTGATAGCTCGCTCCCATCTCAGCCCAGTTCTATATTGCCTTGGTTGAGTCCTCCTCATCCCAGGACATTTATCAGTTCAGTTCTGTTTTGTCAGTTTTGTTTCAGTCTTAGAGATAGCTGGGGGCTTATCTCAGCATCCATCAGATAGTAGAGGCTTTCTAGACATAAACTAGCATATTCAGCTTGAAATTCAATTTTGTGATGTTATCGTTTGATATCCGTTATATTACTTAGCCTTCCACTTATTCATGTTTAATTTATCAGTTTCTATATTAATTTATGCTCTTGAGTTTCTATGCACATGCCATGGGTTGACGTGGATCTATTCGTTGTTCTAGATCCCGTGGGGTTCCAGCTCAGGTCGTGACATTGAGCTAGGATTTAAAGACCCAAACTTGAATCTAATTTTAAAAAGCTTTATCTTTCGTCTAGATCACGTTTCCCTCAAGGTGTTGTGTTTGTGTTGGGGTATTTCAAAAAACCCAGCTTGGTAATCTTTCTTCCATGGTGATATTTATCAATATGTTATAGATATAGGCTTGTGATCCTTATTAGGTCCTTGGTTTGGTGTCTCTGTAGTTGTATTCGTAGTAATATTATCAGTACCATCTTTTGTATGTTGATTTTCTTATCGATATAGTTGTGATTTTGTTTGGATTGGTTGAGGGGTTGTTGGTAGCAATGATGTGGTGCTTATAGCATAAGAATTTGGCTAGGATTTATGGTCATTGGATTTGAGGTATTTATGGCTCATTTTCTTCTTTTTGCCATGTTTTACTTTGATTTTGTTCCGTTGTATAAATCATGCTAATGATGGCTGTCCTTATCTTGTTGATATTCTCTTGTGCTTATTGTCACGACCCGAGAGTAGACCTGGATGGTAGACATGGGACAAGGAACCCCGAAAGGCTCCAAGTCGACCCAATGGCATAATCATAGCATACACTTAACATAAAAGACGACTAACAACATCAATAAGCGGAAACTAATTACATGAATCTAATATAACCCATAATAGAAATTTTACAACACTTATATACAATGCTGAATTTTTGTAAATAAGTCTAAAAGCCTTCTACTAACTGATGAGTTGCTGGGACAAGCCCCCAGCAATCTCCCAAAGTCTGAAACTGAAACGTAATAAAATGAGAAACATAAGCCGCGTCTTCGGAAGATGAGGACTCACCGCTAGCAGTTGGGAGAGAGAGAAGTGTATCTAGTCGCGCAGCTGGACCTGGAGACCTGAATCTATATCATAAGATGATATAGCATAAGAGGCGTGCGGTCAATAGTTGAAATATACTGAGTATGCAGGAACGTAAGTAGACTAACTCATAATATATATACAAGAAGGAAGTAGTGCAAAAACACATTAATGGTGATGCAATTGAATGAGATACGACAACCTTATATGAGATTCACATATTCACATATTCACATCATCATAACTACATTACAAGGACATGCATTATTATAAGATCGAATGATGTGCATAAGTAATAATCGGAGTATAGTACAGAGGTGCGATGCCGTGACTGATATCAAAAGGGTCCCTGACTATCAAAGGGAACCATTGTTACTAGCGAGAATCCCTGATTGCCAAAGGGAGCGAATGCCCTAATATAGAGAATCACTGACTAGCTAGGGATGTTAGTCCCGACTAAATAAGGAGAAACATGCACGGCTAATAGCTAGGCATATAAGTCCCGATTGACTAGGGAAATGCTCTTACTTACGAGAATCCCAACTTACTAGGGAAACATTCTTGCTAATGAGAATCCCGACTGACTAGGTAAACATTCTTGCTAACAAGAATGCCAACTGACTAGGGAAACATTCTTGCTGGAGAGAATCCCGACTAACTAACGCTAATCTAAATTGCAACATCTAATAAGAGACAAAGACATTTACTGATTTTCATCATACAACATTCTTATCAACTGGATGGGGCCACTTTCTAACAACATCAAGCCCAATAGTTGCAGTATCATTCTCATGTGTTATCACCTTAATTCACCTCATCATGGAGTCCAATCAATAATTACCTCAAGCATCTTATGCTAACGAGCATTCTATGGATTCACATTATGCATATACTGTCATGACATTCCAAATTCCAAATTCATCTCATTCAACAGGTAGTATAGAGTCATGCCTGATTAATAGATTCAACACGTACTTCATCAAAGATGAATGACTTCATTTATTTAGAATTATGAACAACTTGAATATTTAACTCGTACCTCATTATCATCTCACGTTTATCACAAATCACTTTTTTTGCAAACTTTCCATCCATGGGCGTTTTAGATTCCAAGATTTTATAAAACAATTTTAGTGAGGAAAAATAATTTAGAATCTGCCCAAGCTTCATAATCCATCAGTATAAAAACAATCCAATCATACCCAATCAATTAAATCAAAAATGTGATAAGGATGCAAAATTTACTTTCAAATGCTCAAGCCCACAAGCTCCAACTCATCCCAACATGGTTATTAATGTCATAATCAGGTCATTAGGGTTAATCATGCCATATTTCCACAATTCCCTCATGATCATGAATTACTACGATAATCAAGTAAGACATATAAAAAACCCATTCAATACTCAAGCCAATTTATGAAGAACATGTTACAATCTTGCATTCCCAACATGTAATCCACATTCCAAAGCAACCCATTAATTAATAATCCAATTAAATTCATAATCACAGTAGATATTAGCATTTCAAAGAAATAAAGGAGGGTCTACCCTTTTTACAAACCCTATATCATGTTTTTTTTCTAGTTCTATTGAAATCGGGTATTTAATAAAGATATTTTTGGGACACAAGGATGGAAGAGTATCCTTGTTGAAAGACCCGCATACCTGGTAGAAGAAATTTCCACTCAAAATCTTCCTTGAAGCCTTGATAAACACCATGATGAAACCCTTGAATCTTTGAGAAGAGAGAAAGAAGAAGGAGAGTTGAGAGAATGAGGGTTAGGCATGAAAAACCCCTTAAAAACGTGCAAGGTAGAGCCCAAAACGTCGTCACTTTAAATATGGAAGCGTGGCATTTTATAAAATTGCCCCTGAGAAAAATCTAAAAATTTACCCGAACTGATGCCACGACTCACCTAACGAGTCATTGTCCCACCCAACGACTCGTTAGGTACACTCATCAGGTATACTGGAAACTATTGATCCTTCAGGCCACGACCAACGTAACGACTCATCACCACACCCAATGATTCATCTTGCCCTTTCGTTAAGTACATTGTAAATTTCGTTAAAACCAAAGCTTCTCCTCCTAACGACTGACTTGGTGAGTCGTCGCCTAACCTAACGACTCGTCACATCCTTCCGTCAACTACACTGACTTCTTAACTAATGTCACCACCCGATGACCATCATAACGAGTCCTTTCCACACCTAACGACTCGTTATGTCCATTCGCTACCCACACTGCCTAAGGCTACCTGGCCTCTACCCAATAACCAACATGACGAGTCGTGTCCAGGTCAGACGACTCATCAAATCATTTTTTTCCACTGTTCCAGATCACATCCCTTGATTGTTTCCCACGGGTTAGACCACGACTCGTTGGGTCACCTAACGAGTCATTCCCTAACTCGTTCTGAGGCAAATTTCTGCTGACTTTTTCTGCTGAGCATCTTCTAACTCCGGGGTATGATCCCTAGGACTTCCGGGGTGTTACAATATCTCCCCCTTGGAAACATTCGTCCTCGAATGTTTGCTGAATGTACTGAAAAGATAGTGACGAAGCCGATATCCAAATATCAATCAATCACAACTAAACACCAACAGAGTATTTCACTCCGGATAACCCTATACACCGAATCTGAAGAGTCACATCTAGCATGCATACCACGACTCAAGGGAAGCCCAAGAACATGAAACCAACATAGAACTAGGCAAATAACCAAAAATAATTCTTTCCCCCTTTTGATCCGGCACGGAACTGGCACAGACTGATTCTTCATTCTCAAATCACTTCTGAGTACTAAGCTAGGATTCACAATATCTAATCTAACTGAAAGTAAGGAATTCATAAAAATGACTCATTCCCGATATCAAAACTGAGCACATACATGAGATAACATGATTCTACTAAGATTACTAAGCAACTTTTGTAGACTAAGTTCGAGCTGACTACACAGCAAAACATGAATTAACACACATAGATGCTTCATAACACAAAAATAAGCAATAAGGACTCATAGGGCAAGACTGGCACCACTGACTGAAATGGTTACTTCTAAACCTCGGGGATCTGTACATAGGAATAGACACACCTTAACTCTGACTGAATTTACAAGGGAAGATTATCTGAACCTCGAAGAGATTTACATACTGCAACCGTTAAGGCTGAACTCTTTTATGAGCACTTTCAAGATCCCACTTATTTAACACATTCACTATCTCCCCCTTAGCTTAAATCCATCATTCTAAGGCTCCCAAATCTTTCTTCAAGTTAGGCTAAGTCACTAATTCTTAACTCCTCTTTCACTCCTAAACTTCACCGCAAGCCTTACACTAGCAGCTATTCACATCACACACCAACAATCCTTTCCCACAATCACAACTGAGCTTCTTATTCAATATAGAGGTTGGCATCACATAAGGAATAACACAAGATTCATAACATACCTGTGGCCACTACCGGTGTCTTGCCCTTATCCTGATGGGCTATCATGGCATAGGAGCGGTTTTGATGATGTCCGCCACCTGAATTAGAGGATGGACCCTGCTGAAACAGGAGGGCTATCGGAGCTGCTGAAGAAGTGGTCGAGGATCTTCTCTCGCCCCTCTTAGCCACCACGCAATCTTAGTGCATATGGCCCGCCTTGCCGCACCAAAAACAAACATCTGAGCCAGCCATGCATACTCCCAAGTGGTTCTTTCCACAACTCATACACAATGGGTATGTATTCTCCCTTAGTCTAGGCTTATACGGAGTACTGGCTATCGAAGGTGCTGGGGCTGCTGATCTCTGATGGTGGTGTGAGTGATATCCGGTACCCGACCTCTGATGAGAGAACTCTAAGTCTCCAGTCTTGGCCCTCTTGGCCTCTCTCTCTTTTTCTTTCACATGTTCTGCTTCTATCTGTTGAGCAAATATTACCAAGCGGGGAAAGTCTATGTCTCGATGCAATATGGAAGTCCTGCATTCTTTGACCAAGGAGTCTGACACTCTATTCACAAACCGACTTACTCGGGCCCGCTGGTTGGCTACCATTTTCGCGCATACTTAGATAACCGGGTGAACTCCAACACATACTCCTGGACAGTCATGCCATTTTGTTTCAAGTTAATGAACTCTGCTGCCTTTGTCTCCCTCAACTCCCGAGGGAAAAACCTGTCCAAGAACCTTGCCATAAATTCATCCCAACCTATGGGACCCACTCTAACTCCCCGTCTACTGAAAATACCAGACATAAGCGACTCCCTTTAGCTGGTAAGAGGCTAAGTCCGTACTCTCATTTCCTGTTACTCCCATGAGTGAGTAATCTTTTGAATCTCCTCCAAGAACTCATACAGGTCCTCATCCACCTTTGACCCTAAGAATTCGGGTGAGTTTATCCAAAGAAAATCTCTTATCCTTGCCGCCACTTCATTTACATGCTGTGGTGCACACGTTACCGCCTGCTGATTAATTTGAGCAGTCAGGGCCTGCGCCAACATGTGGATGGCTGTTCAAAACTCAACATGAGCAACACGATCATCCATTAGGTCTGCCTGGGCTGGTTGTACCTGCTGGCAACTGTTACCACGTCCTCTTCTTTTCACTCATGGGGGCCGTATTATCTGCGAGCGTGTAAGGCACGGGTTAGGGGAGTAAATGTTTAGAGCGTCATACTCTATGCACGATAAGAATCATGAAGAAAGGGAAACATTCCTAAAACGTCTCATAGCCTCTTCATCATAAGTGTGGCGCACTTCACACCCATGAAGAAGACTCTACGTAACGCGACTTTCAGACACCCTAGGACGCTCTAAACCTTTGTCTAATACCAAATTTGTCACGACCCGAGAGTAGACCCAGATCATAGACACAGGACAAGGAACCCCGAAAGGCTCAAAGTCAACCCATGGCATAATCATAGCATATACTTAGCATAAAAGAAGACTAACAACATGAATAAGCAGAAACTAATTACAAGAATCTAATGTAACCCATAATAGAAATTTTTACAACACTTAAATACAACGCTGAATTTGTTTAAACAAGTCTTAAAGGCTTCTACCAACTAATGAGTTGCTGGGACAAGCCCCCAGCTAACTCCCAAAGTCTGAAACTGAAACGTAATAAAATGAGAAACATAAGCCGCGTCTTCGGAAGATGAGGACTCACCGCTAGCAGTTGGGAGAGAGAAGCGTATCTAGTCGCGCGGCTGGACCTGGAGACCTGAATCTATATCATAAGATGATATAGCATAAGAGGCGTGCGTTCAGTACTTGAAATGTACTGAGTATGCAGGAACGTAAATACACTAACTCATAATATATATACAAGAAGGAAGTAGTGCAAAAACACATTAATGGTGATGCAACTGAATGAGATACGACAACCTTATATGAGATTCACATATTCACATCATCATAACTACATTACAAGGACATGCATTATTATAAGATCGACTGATGCGCATAAGTAATAATCAGAGAATAGTACAGAGGTGCGATGCCGTGACTGATATCAAGAGGGTCCGTGACTGTCAAAGGGAAACATTCTTACTATCGAGAATCCCTGACTACCAAAGGGAGCGAATGCCCTGATATAGAGAATCACTGACTAGCTAGGGATGTTAGTTCCGACTGAATAAGGAGAAATATGCATGGCTAGTAGCTAGGGATGTGAATCCCAACGAACTAGGGAAATGCTCTTACTAACAAGAATCCCGATTGACTGGGGAAACATTCTTGATAACGAGAATCCTGACTGACTAGGAAAACATTCTTGCTAATGAGAATCCCGACTGACTAGGGAAACATTCTTGCTAGCGAGAATCTTGACTAACTAACGCTAATCTAAATTGCAATCGCTAATCAGAGACAAGGACATTTACTTATTTTCATCATACAACATTCTTATCAACAGACTGGGGGCTACTTTCTAATAACATCAATCCCAATAGTTGCAGTATCATTCTCATGCGTTATCACCATAATTCACCTCATCATGGAGTCCAATCGATAATTACCTCAAGAATCTTATACTAACGAGCATTCTATAGATTCACATTATGAATATACTGTCATGACATTCCAAATTCTAAATTCATCTCATTCAACAGGTAGCATAGAGTCATGCCTGATTAATAGATTCAACACGTACTTTATCAAAGATGCATGGCTTCATTTATTTAGATTTATAAACATCTTGAATATTTAACTCATACCTCATTATCATCTCACATTTATCACAAATCACTTCTTTTACGAATTTTCCATCCATGGGCGTTTTAGATTTCAAGATTTTATAAAATAATTTTAGTTAGGAAAAACAATTTAGAATCTGCCCAAGCTTTATAATTCATCAATATAAAAACAATCCAATCATACCCAATCTATTAAATCGAAAACGTGATGAGGACGCAAAATTTACTTTCAAATGCTCAAGCCCATAAGCTCCAACTCATCCCAACATGGTTATTAATGTCATAATCAGGTCATTAGGGTTAATCATACCATATTTCCACAATTTCATCATGTTTATGAATTACTACGATAATCAGGTAAGACATATACAAAACCCATTCAATACTCAAGCCAATTTATGAAGAACATGTTACACTCTTGCATTCCCAACATGTAATCCACATTCCAAAGCAACCCATTAATTAATAATCCAATTAAATTCATAATAGCAGTAGATATTGATATTTAAGAGAAATAAGGAGGGTCTACCCTTTTTGAAAACCCTATGTCATGCTTTTTTTTCTAGTTCTATCGAAATCGGGTATTTAATAAAAATATTTTTTGGACACAAGGATGGAAGAGTATCCTTGTTGAAAGACCCGCATACCTGGTAGAAGAAATTTTCAATCAAAATCTTCCTTGAAGCCTTGATGAACACCTTGATGAAACCCTTGAATCTTATAGAAGAGAGAAAGAAGAAGGAGAGTTGAGAGAATGAGGGTTAGGCATGAAAAACCCCTTAAAAACGTGTAGAGCCCAAAACGTCGTCACTTTAAATCTGGAAGCGTGGGATTTTACAAACTGCCCCTGAGAAAATTCTGAAAATTTACCCAAACTGATGCCACGACTCACCTGACGAGTCGTTGTCCCACCCAACGACTCGTTAGGTCCACTCGTCAGGTATATTGGAAATTATTGATCCTTCAGGCCACAACCAACCTAACAACTCCTCACCACACCCAAAAATTCTTCTTGCCCTTTCATTAAGTACACCAGAAATTTCTTTATAACCAAAGCTTCTCCCCCCTAATGATTGACTTGACGAGTCATGCCTCACCTAATGACTCATGACATCCTCCGTCAACTACACTGACTTTGTAATTGATGTCACCACCCGATGATCGTTATTACGAGTCTTTGCCACACCTAACGACTCATTATGTCTATCCACTACCCACACTACGTAAGGCTCCCTGGCCTCCACCCAATGACCTACTGACGAGTCATTTCCAGGCTAGACGACTCGTCAGTTCATCCGTTGCCATTGGTCTAGATCACATTCCTTGACTATTTCCCCACAAGTCAGAGCACGACTCATTGGGTCACCTAACGAGTCATTCCCTGACTCATTCGGCGGAAAATTTCTGCTAACTTTTTTTGTTGAGCGTCATCTAACTCCGGGGTCTGATCCCTAGGACTTCCCATCTGTTACACTTATGTTATTGTATTGTGAGTGCTTAAGATTGGGGCTAGCTGGTAGTTAGGAATCAAATATTAATAGACATAGTTGGAATAAATTGATGAACTCATGTTAGTGACGATGTCTATCAGGTAATCATGTGGTTAAGTTTGTTCGTAGTAGTTTATTTGACCTTGTCTAGTCTCGTTGGTTGGTCGTATGGATGAAAATAGATATTGATATATTATTGATGGTATAGTGGTGGTTAGGGCCAATGGTTGTGGTAACATACTTTTAGACTTGAGTTGGTGGTCGTGATGGCTTTATCGATGAAATCGGATGGGTCATTGCGAAATTTGAGACAGACGTGGTTGTACATATTGATGAGTTGTGTTGGGTACAATATCTATTAGGTTTCTTGTTGATATTGCCCATAATCTACCTAACTATTGAAGTGTACACTATCGATGCAAATATAATACCCAACAAGATGTCAGGATAGTATTCATAGAGACTTTGTATAGATCCGAACTTTCAAGAAATGTAAATATGATATGAATATTGTATATCTACTCACGTTAATGGAAAAAAATGAGAAACTAAACTAAAACTAGATTTCTATGGGTTAAATCAATATAGAGAAACACTAGGGATGTGTTCCCAATTTGGGTTGATTCCCCTAAATAACTCAATTGGGAGTATTGAGAATGAGCTATTAATGAATATGCAATCAATCAACTTAGGAAATTATTAGGTGTCTTTCAACAATCCTAACAATGTCAATCTACATTAATTTTCTCAAATTGAAGAGAACTCCATTCTACCTAATTGCAATTTGCTAATTGAATTCCTACTATATCTAGATGATCCATTAAAAAATGATTAAAACCTTGGGTCATTGTTGATTGATGCTACCTATACCTTAATTAGCTTTCTCAAGCGCAGTAGAGGCAATTTGGCATGTTTGGATGATTTTCACCACCAATCATGTAACACCCCATATAATTTAAGCAATAAATCTAGACTTTGAGGTAGGACTAAAAATACTTAATATGCTTAGAAAGAAGTGTTATGAGGTATTTGAATCACCCTATAGTCTCATGTTAAGATTTGGTGTCGATTAAGTTGTAGATCAAAAGTCGACAAAAGTTATCGCAAATTTCTTTCTTAAAATTCTCTAAAATTTGGGTTAGATGTCTTGGAGATTTTCTCCCAATCTTAAGTAATTAGGGGGCGTACGACCTATTAAATTAAAGGTATATGTCTAGTTTCCAATGCATTATACCATTCGCTAATACAACTTCAGAGTAGAGGTATATTCACATTTTTGCAAGAATGCACAAACAAGCGACAAGGACCAGAGAAGGTCCATGATGAAAGCATGTCATTCCACCAAAACAGTGCGTCGGGCAATGTGACATATTGCTCCTTTGTCAGCAAACCTCTATATAAGTATTTTGGTCGGTTTTTTCATATTATTTATTATTTTTCCAGCATCTTCTTGACCAAGAAACCTCTCAAGCTCCTCCTACAGTGGTCTAATCAATCCTTAGGGTAGAAATAATATTTTGAAGTGATTCTTGGTGTCAGGAAGCTAGAAGCCACGTGTAGCTCGCGTTTTACTGGAGTTTTCGACAATTCTGTGGCTGCCTTCCATCGAATTATTTGATAAGCTTTTCCTTTTTTTTTAATATTAGTTCCTTGATTAGTTATGGGTTTGTGAACGTCGGTAGGTTGTCGTTTTGAAAATTCTACCATTGAATTCATAGAAATCTTATCAAATAAGTTTGGTTTGGTTGTTTTCTTATTGAGTTTTGTTAGCTACGTTATTAAGGGAAACTTGGGATTCCTTTAGGTATTATATTGAAGCTCATAAGGGTGGAAATTTGTCTTATTTTAGGTTCACTAGATTCGAGGTATGTTAAGGCTTTGTTTCCTCTTTTTGGCATGTATTTTGTCTTAATCAAGCCTTGTCAATATTGTGTGAGTTTGCTTCCTTGTGGACTGAAATTATGTTATTATTTGGGGGTTGTGGGATGGTGTCCTTACCCTCATCTTTTGACACCATGAAATCGAATAATACTTTAGCCGGTTGCCATGCAACAATGGGATGTTGGAAGACATTGGTTGTGGTTTGCGTTGTAGAGTTGGTTGTGATTCCATTCGACTTGGTTAATGGTTGTCCTATTGGTTTATGTATAGATGATTAATTTTAATTTTTGTGTCCTCTAGTTTTTATATGAAGCTTGGGGGGATAGGGGTATTAGGCTATGATCCTTCAATCATTCGATAATACCTTAAGAACGATAAGACGTGTAGAACTTAAGGATGAAATATCTAGTGGTGGTAGTTGGACTGGGATATTGTTCTGTTACCTGAATGTATGGCTACATTGTTATATGAGTGTGTTATGCTTGTTCACCGATATGGTGGCCTTTGAAGGCTCAACAATACCCAATGAATATTTAAGTATTTGCAGTAGGGGTCGCACCTGATGCGTAGCCGACCAGAGTGGCTCTGGTAGATGGCTCCATGATGGTTGGGCTTGTACTTGCGATATAGCGGTTGTTGAGTTGTTCCGACATACTTAAGTCTTGTACAAATTGTTGTGAGTCTATTTTATCCTTGTTGATTATTTCCAGTGAACTAGTGACTATACATCGAGTGTGAGGCCATTGTGTATTGCCAGTAAACCTTGCTAGTACGTGCCGTTAAGCCTGTAAGACCATGAGGCATGTCCTCATCAAGGTTGGTTTGTGAAATAATATATCTATTTACATTGTATTATGTTATATTATGGTTTGCTTTGTGTTGCTTATGGTATGATGACTATGGATAATAGATGTGAATCGGTGATATCTGAGGTCATTAAGGAGCCTAAGGTGCTTTAGGTAAGTCAGTTGGATGAATCCTATTGGTTACAGATGGTAACAGGTGAGTTGTATTCGCTAGGTACCAACTGATTGTCTGTTTATTCACTTATCTTGTTATGTTGGACTTACCAGGCATATGGGGCCCAGTTAGGTTCTATTTGCTTTACTTTATTTGTGATTGTCTTTATATTGATATCTTCTAAATTTTCTGTTGTTATCCGGTGTATCTGTTGATTTGAAATTTGAATCTTGTTATGATTTTTGTCTTACATACTCGGTATATTTTTATACTGATGCCCTAGTTAGGGGCACTACATTCATGCCTGTAGGTGCTGATCAGTAGGTAGATTGAGTTCTGGTCACCGAGTTGAGTTCCAGTTGAGTCGGTAAGCTCCAAGCCTTTCGAAGTTGCCAAATTATTATGATTATAGGTAGTTCAATACCCTATCCTAGACTGTTGATTTTAATTATATTCATAGAGCCTCATAGATGTCCATTGTGGGTGTAGTATTATTATTGTGGGTGCAAGTGCGATTGATTGTATAGATTGTTCCTACTCTATGGCCTTGACCGCCTGTTGTTTTTTTTTTGGATGGTTTGGTAGCCAGTTTCTGTTTCTATTGCTTTCTTTGATCTCATAGTTTTTGTGATGATGAACCTCATTGGTTTTGACTTGTTGTAGTTATTTTTGTGGCTGGGTGTGCTCGATCAGGTGTGGTACAGGGTTTGGGGTGTGATAAATCTCATTTTGTGAAGCATAGAAAAATCAAATATTCTCACGCCCATACTCAATTTCACCTAAGTGAGGTCATTCCAGTTCACAAATCCATTTACGATCCTAGATCTAGGTTTAGCTACTCATAGAAGAAGATGAAAGAGATAGCATGAATTTCAACATGATCACTTGCTAAGCAATAAGAAAAGAGTGAAAACTTGAATTGAGCAATTTAATCTTCAATGGGTATCTTCAATACAAAGCTAAAACTATAAAAACTATAAAGAACTATGCTATACTATTCAAAACTTCTCAAAAACCCCTAAAAATATGGAAAATAACTATTTATACTAATCCTAAAACCCGTATAAAAATTTAAACTTGGAGGGCCTAGGTCGCAGGGACAGATCGTCTTTTGGAAAGACGGTCCATTTTTCGAGTCGTCAATTGAAAATGTGATCTGTCTAGCTTCTTTCTGTCTTTTGATTGATGGGCTGTATTATGGAAAGATGGTCCGAAATCTCATCCGACCATTCTTCACCACAAAATTTGACTGAAACAAAACAGAGCAATAGACGATTCGCCTTATGAGAATATGGACTGTATCTTGAGATGTCCTTTGCATACTGCTTTGTGGTGTTCTTTGGATCAACGCATGGTTGAATGTGCAGACCACATCTTAGATGTGCGGTCCGTCTTTTAACCATTTTTTGGAAAATTTTAGTGAATTTTTTGCCTCCTTTTATCAACTCTTGAGATTCCTAAAACTCGGCAAATAGAGTTAGCATTTGTCTTAAATTTAGCACTTAAAGGCATGCATAACTTTATGAAATGAAGTACAAACGTGTCGCAATCCCAACACATCAACACCCCTAACTTAAAGCTTTTACTTATCCTCAAGCAACTAAAATAAGAAAATCTAAGCTAGACCTAGACTCTTGTTCCAGCATCACAAAGTGCAATGACTCGGGTGCTTTTGGCAAATAGCAACGAGCACACAATTTTTCAAGCAAGCCATCCCCTCTATCAAGTAAAAACATCTTCTCAGAACTATTATGAGTAAGCATGCAATCTCTACTCATGACATCAATTCAATATGCAAGACACCTAGATTAAGAAGTAATTGATGCTAGTCATTATCATCCACATGCCCTCACATTTAGACCAATGAAAATGTCCATTTTAAGAAGCACTGATCATACATATACATGGATACAAGATCAATAGAGAAGAGAAGGACACTCAACTCTCACAAAGATGTTCACAAGATAGGTCATAACTACCATATGCTTCCCTTTATTCTCAAGTGGTTTCTCTTTTGGAAATTCGGGTTGAGATCATAAGGGCTTTTCTAAGCTTGTAATGTTGGTCCAAAGGGCTGGTAGGATACAAATATGGTCTTTCAGTGGCTCATTACCATACTTGAACACTACATCATATTCCCAATTCCTTTTTCACATTTTTTAATTCCCTTCCTTCTTCTTCCGTTTATCCTTATAAATTCTTCACATCACAACCCGAGGTAGCTTTTGTTAGCTCAATTTATTCACTTCCTATTTTTCTTTTCTTTTTCTTTTCATTTTTGTATTTCTTTTTCTTTTCTTTTCTTGCTTAATATACCTTGGGAAGTGGTCAAACTAATCATTTTTGTCCTTTTCATTCTTTTCCACCTTATCACCCCTAACTTACACTTTTTCATATGTTTATCACATTTGATAGTGTCAAGGAGGATAGCTTCAAAGAAGGATCAACTTGAGAATTAGTTTTCGGTTTCATAGCAGTTGATTAAGAAAAACGGTCATAGGCTCAAAAGGGGAGACTAGGATACATGTATCATTTGATAGGCTTATTTAGGCAATAGGGCTTTTGAAACACAAATAAGGTCTATGGTCTAAGTTCATCTCTATAATTCAAAGTCAATCCTAAGCTTAAGCATGAGTAACCAGGCAAGTTATAGAGTGTGACCACAACTAGTGAACAAATAGAATTTTCCTTACCACATAATCACATATGGATATCAAATGGATAATCACCTCTATTCTCAACAAGGGAATCACTACAATAATTAACATAATTGAATGTCAAAAATAGAGGTAGATATGTCAATACAAAATAATTCTAGAAAAAATTTTAAAAACAGAGGTAGTGTTATACCCCGGAAACCCAAGGATCAGTCCCGAAAGTGAAAAAGGAGTAAAACTAAAAATTCGCACCAAGTCACAGAATGACTCGTGAGGTGAGGTGAGTTGTTAGGAATGACCACGAGTTGTGAAGTGACTTATGGTCAGCTTTGTTTGGCAAAGTTTGAGTGAGGAGGCCATGGGTCTGACCACGAGTCGTGGTCAAACCTTATGACTCGTGAGGTCACCTGTGGTCAACCCTGGGAAGTGTAGGCCACGGAAGGTGACCACGAATCGTGGTCTGACCTCACGACTTGTGAAGTCTCCCATGGGGTTCCCTTGGAGTTTTGGGCAGTGGACTCAACGAATCGAGGCAACGATTCATGCCTTGTGGCAACGACCCATTAGGTCCCACGTGAGGACTGGCGATCAGAAATTTCCTGCGTTTTAATGAGTGTGTATTCGTAACTTCGTAAGTCCCTAAGGCCTAAACTATGTCATTTTGGATAATTGCTGAGTGTGATAAGAGGATTTAAGTCCCCATTGCATGCTCATTCTCATGCAAGGATTTATGAGAGGTTTTGGAGGATTCAAGGCCTTCTTCCCCAAATTTTCTTCAAATTTCTTGGTGGGTGTTCAAGAAACCTCAAGTCCATCTATTCTCAGGTATGTAGGGTTTTACAATGGGTGCACCCATGCCCAATTTCGATTAGAGTCATGAATTCTCCTACTCAAATTCTATGGGGTTTTATCCAAAGCATGACAATGTGATTTCTCTTTATGGGTATGATTTAATTGAGTTTTAATTACTAAATAATGAATGATGGGAAGGTTTTTTTTAATTATTTTTTTAAATTCATGTTTCAAACTTTTGAATCCGAAATGCCCATTTATGGAAGTTCATGGAAATTAAGATTTATGAGTAATATTCATTATTTTAAGTTTATTGATTATGGAAATGCATGAATCCAAGTTACCCACGTTCATGAGCATATTTTGAAAGAATTGAGTATGAGGAAACATTGGGCAATGTCCATATGATAAAAAATGATTTATGATTTATGAAACGAATTTCATGATTTATCGATTTATGATGTTGGCCGATAAAAAGGGCCTTGATTCTTGGCTAAGCATGTTTTAAAGGGGATCAATAATGATAAATGTTATATCTTATCCAATGAATTTTATGCATGATGTTAATAATTTATGTATGAGCTTATATGCATGTTTTTGGGAGCCGTATCTAGCACTAAGCAGCTATCACGCCTTATGCACGACCCTCGCCTGGCAAGTCAGGGTCAGCTCTGCCCACTTGAGTGAGACAGTGGGGCATCATGAAAGGCTGTACCATGATGGTGTCGGTTATGATGAGTCCTCCCATTGTTCCACATGTTTTATGCATTAATATGTCTATGTTATTGGATCAAATTATGTTTTGATAAAGTTTTCTTACGATTATGATAATGAAAAATTATGAATGATTTGAAAGCCTTGAGCCTTATGATTATTATGAAGATTTTGATGAAAGCATGATGTACTTCTCCTCTGTCTATTAGTGAGTTTTAATTTACTTTTAAAATGTCCATTTTACTTAACTTGTATACTCAGTACATTCCACGTACTGACCGCATACTTTCTATGTTGTATCGTTTCATGATACAGGGTCCAGATCTCAAGCTCATCCTCACCCTTAGGCCATCTCAGCTTACGCTTTCAGCTAGTTGGTGAGTCCTCATATTTCGAGGGTCGTTTTACATACTTTCATGTTGTTTATGTTTTCACATTGGTCGGGTTAGTTGGGGACGTTGTCCCATCAACCCATCTTATGTTTTAGAGGCTTTCAGACAAGTATGTATTATTTAGATGTGTAAACGTGTGGTATTTCTTGATGCTATGTTATGAGTACGTTTTTGCTATATCTTTATGATTATCGTTCCTCCTAGTTGAATGAGATGAGTTGTATGCATGAGCCATGGGTTGACTTGGTGTCCCTCGGGGTCCCTTGTCCCGTGTCTACAATCTGGGTGTTCGTTCGGGTCATGAAAAATTTGGTATCAGAGCCATAGGTTTAGATGTGTCCTAGGGCATCTGAAAACCGCATTAGATGTGTCTTTTTCATGGGTGTGAAGCGCGCCACACCTATGACAAAGAGGCTACTAAACGTTTAGGAAATGTTCCCTTCTTTCATGTTCTATGTCGTGCGATGAAAAGCCTTTCCATCTTTCTAATTCGTGTGATTCGCGATTGCAGAATGATGGCTCATAGAAGAATGAACAAAAGGAGGAATGGAAGTGATGAAGGCCACGAATATGGCAATGATCATGGGCATCAGCAAGCCCCACCTGTTTCAGAGCCCCAAGCACTAGAGCCAGTGGCTCACGCCGAGTTTTGGGTGGCGATTCAGATATTGTTGCAGGCGTTGAACGCTCAGGTCAACCAACAGGCTATTATGCAGGTTCCATAGAATGGAAATGCGGTAGCAGCTTGGATTAGAAACTTCTTGAGGATGAACCCTCCTGAGTTCACGGGGTTGAAGGTGGATGAGGATCCACATGAGTTCATTGAGGGAATCCTGAAGGTCACTCAGGTTATGGGAGTGACAAATGGGGACTGTGTGGACTTGGCCTCTTATCAGCTAAAAGAGGTTGCTCATATTTGGTACAAGAAATAGAAGGATAGCAGGGCAGCGGGAGCAGTCCCTATCAGTTGGGATGAGTTTCACATGGCTTTTCTTAACAGATTCTTCCCTCGGGAAATGAGGGAGTTGAAAGCAGCTGAGTTTGTTAACCTCAAGCAAGGAATGATGTCAGTGCTGGAGTATTCACTTGAGTTTACTCGTTTGTCAAAATACGCCCCAGAGTTGGTGATGGATTAGAGGGCGCGGGTGAGCCGATTTGTTCATGGTGTGGCCAGTTATTTGGAAAAGGACTGCAGGACTGCTATGCTCCACCAGGATATGGACTTTCCTCGCATAGTGTTGTATGCCCAGCAGATGGAGGTGGCTCATGCAAGGGAGAGGGAGGCAAAGAGGGCTTGGACAGATAGTCGTGGGTTTTCACATCAGAGGTCTGGTGGTGGCTACCATCCACAGTTTCAACAGAGGTCACTAGCCCCAGCACCATCATCAGCTAGTGTTCCATCTAGACCCAGGGGTGATCAGAGGATTAGAGCTTCAGGTTTGAGGGATCAGAGGGGCACTCAGTTAGAATATACCTCTCCAGCCTATGGGAAGTGCAACAAGAGTCACACTGGGGAGTGCCTGCTTGGTTCAGATGTCTGTTTTGGGAGTGGTAGACCTGGCCACATGCGCCGAGAATGCCCATATGCTAGACAGGGTGATGATAGGGGTCATGCACAGACCACTAGGACAACAACATCTCCATCCCGTTCAACTCCACAGGGAGCATTTACTAGTGGGGGAGGCGATCAGCGCCAAAACCGATTCTATATCCTTGCCTCGCTCCAGGAGCAGGAGACTTTGCCAGACATGGTCACTAATATGTCGCGTGTCTTTCATATTGATGTTTATCCCTTGCTAGACTTGGGAGCTGCATTGTCTTTTGTGACTCCGTACATTGCTAGTAGTTTTGGAGTTAGTCCTGAAATTCTGTCAGAACCTTTCTCCGTGTCTACCCCATTCGGTGATTCAGTTGTATCTAGGTGGGCATATAGAGGTTGACCCATTATTGTGCTGTATAAAGTTACCTCCGCAAATTTGGTAGAGTTAGCCATGATTGACTTTGACGTTATTCTTGGTATGGATTGGTTGTTTGCATGTTATGACTCGATTAATTGTAGAACCCGTACCGTGGAGTTTCGTTTTTCAAGTGATCCAGCTGTGGAGTGGAAGTGTAGTTCGGCGGTGCTAGCAGGTCGGTTTATTTCCTATCTTAAGGCTAGGATAATGATCTCTAAGGGTTTCATGAAATACCTAGTTAGGGTCAAGGATGTGGAGTTCGAGACCCCGACTATTCAGTCAATTTCGGTGGTGTGCGAATACCCGGAGGTGTTTCCTGAGGATTTGCCAGGTGTCCCTCCGGAAAGGGAAACTTATTTCGGTATTGATCTATTTCCAGATACGTAGCCTATTTCTATCCCTCCTTACAGGATGGCTCTAGTCGAGCTAAAGGAATTGAAGGATCAGTTAAAGGATCTGTTCGGCAAGGGCTATATTAGACCGAGCCAGTCTCCTTTGGGTGCACCAGTTCTATTTGTTCGAAAGAAGGACGGTTCCCTTCACATGTGTATTGACTATCGGTAGTTGAACAAGGTTACCGTCAAGAACAGATACCCCTTACATAGGATTGATGATTTGTTTGACCAGCTCCAGGGTGCTAAGTTCTTTTCCAAGATCGATCTCAGGTCCGGGTATCATCAGCTCAGATTTCGGGAGAGTGACATACCAAATACCACTTTCAGGACTCAGTATGGTCAATACGAATTTGTTGTAATGTCTATTGGGTTAACCAATTCTCCTGCAACTTTTATGGACCTGACGAACTGTGTGTTCAAATAATATTTGAATATGTTCGTGATCGTGTTCATCGACGACATTCTTATATACTACTGGAGCGAGGAGGAGCATGCCACTCATTTGAGAATAGTGCTGCAGACCCTCAAGGATCGTCAGTTGTATGCAAAGTTTAGCAAGTGTGAATTTTGGCTGAACTTGGTAGCATTTCTAGGTCAGGTGGTATCAAACGAAGGCATAAGGGTAGATTCCCAGAAGATAGAGGCGGTGAAGAATTGGCCCAGACTGGTGAATCCTTCAGAAATCCGGGGTTTCTTGGGCCCAACAGGTTATTATAGAATGTTTGTGGAGGGTTTGTCATCTATTGTGGCACCTTTGACCATGTTGACTTATAAAAAAAGTGAAATTCCAATGGTCGGATCCTTGTGAGAAAAGCTTCCAAGAGTTAAAGACCCGACTCACTTCAGCACCAGTGTTGACATTACCCGAGGGTACCGATGGCTTTGTTGTCTATTGTGATGCTTCGAGAGTCGGATGGGATGTGTGTTGATGCAGTGTGGGAAGGTAATAGCATATTCCTCGAGATAGCTAAAGGTCCATGAAAAGAATTACCCGACTCATGATATTGAGTTGGCTGCTGATCTTGGGCAAATTTATATGCCCAAGTGATACTCAAAGGTGTCATTTTAGCCTTGTTTATCTATCAATGTTTATATATTCTCATGTGATTGATAATAAAATATGAATTTATACTAACCAACATGATTAGCGTTGTTTTGCAGGTGAAATATAATTTTGGGAAGCTAAAATGCGTGTTGGGAGAGATTGGGGTGGACTCGGATGTTAGCAAGGGAAAAAGAATTTGCAGGCACAAATTAAAGGGGCTCCGCGATGGAGACGTGTCACGCTGCCATCGCAGATGTCTTCTGTCTGGATAGGAATTGTTGGCCAAAATCCAGTGAGGGTGCGTGTTGGGGCCGTGGCACGTTGGCCAAGCCCCATGTTGCACGCCGTGCCATGTTAGGCCTTATTACCTGGATACTCAATTTCTAGTAAGGGTCCGCATCAGTGACGTGTCACGGAGGCAGTGCTCAGCGATGCACTCCATGACACGTTGCTTGTTATTCCGGGAAAAATTCCCACTAGTATAAATAGAACACTTAGGTTCATTTTTTAGATATTCTGACTTGGTGGAGCAAGAACGTGGGTTACAGGCAGTTGAGGGGACGAAATTATCAGGGTTTTTCTCTATCTCCTTCTTCATTAATTCAATTGCTTGTATATTTAACACTCATTTAACGATGTTTAATCCACAAATGAGTGGCTAATTCCTCTTCTTGCTGAGGTTAAGAACAATTGTATTGAAATGTAGTTATTGATCAATTGGGTTTTTCATCTTTTCTTCCATGGTTGTTCTATTGATTCTTGTTCTTACTGCATTGATGTATGGCCAACGTTAATGTATATCTAAAAAGTTCGGTTTCACTCGAGAGAGCACGAAATTGGAAAGTTGTGAATCAATAGGATATGATCTTTTCTTAGTTTGGGAAAATTGAGGATTGATTTACCTTCAGGATAGAAATATACCTGAAAGTCATATTAGTCAATTAAGGAATTGGTTTTGTATGGCTAGAACATGAATTTCGTTTAATCACAGAAATGTAGGTGGACGGTTCATGATTTTTAAGTTGGGTTAAATACGAGAGTTTTAATCCATTGGCAATAATTCTTGACTAGCAACCGGAGGAAAGATTAACCAAACATTGTATCGATAATTAGTTTCTATACATGTTCATTTAGCCTCAGCATGCTCACATTCATAGTTCAGACTAACATTAGATATTCGTTTTAGACTTAGCATACAATTAAAAATCAAAATATATCAAACTCTTCTTTGCACTGTTGTCTTTAATTTTTAGAATTAAAGTATAGTAACACTTGAGTAGATTGTTACCCTAGCCCAGTCTCTGTGGGATCGATACTTGGCTTACTTAGGCCACTTTACTACTTGTTCGACCACGTGCACTTGCGTGTAGTAATTACCCCAGAGTAGACAGCGAACAACTGCGGTTGTGTTTGCATTGAAGATATGGCGACATTACTTGTATGGGGTCCACGTGGATGTATTTATGGATCACAAGAGCTTGCAATATGTGTCCACGCAGAAAGACCTAAATCTTCGGCAAAGGAGGTGGTTTGAGTTACTTAAGGACTATGACTTGAGTGTCCTTTACCACCCGGACAAGGCTAATATGGTTGCGGATGCGCTTAGTAGACTCTCCATGGAAAGTGTGTCCCAGGTGGATGATGGAAAGAAGGTGCTGGTGAGCGATGTCCACCGACTCGCAAGGCTGGGAGTTAGATTGATCGATTCGACCGATGGCGGTGTTGTTGTACATAACAGGTCAAAATCGTCTTTGGTGGTTGATGTTGAATCCAGGCAAGATGAGGATCCAATATTGAGGAAATTGAAGGAGGTGGTGCGGAGTCAAAAGGTGGAGGTATTCTCCCAAGGAGGAGATGGTGTGCTACGATACTAGGGAGGCCTATGTGTTCCGGATGTTGATAATTTGAGAGTTCGGATATTACATGAGGCATATGGTACCATATATTTTATTCATCTAGGATCTGCAAAAATGTATCGGGATTTGCGAGAAACCTATTGGTGGGATGGTATGAAGAAAGATATTGCAGAGTTCGTAGAAAAATGCCCAAATTGCCAGCAAGTGAAATTCGAACATCAAAGGTCGGGAGGCGTACTTCAGTATATCGCATGCCCACTTGGAAATGGGAAGAGATTAATATGGACTTTGCTATAGGCCTACCTCGTACTCGCCGATGCTATGATTCTATTTGGGTGGTGGTGGATAGGCTAACTAAGACGACACACTTCCTACCAGTCAAGACCACATATTCAGTGGAGGATTATGCTAAGTAGTATATTCGGGAGTTATTTCGACTTCATGGAGTGCAATTATCTATTATTTCATACCGAGGTACTCAGTTTACTTCTCAATTCTGGAGTTCTTTTCTAAAGGGACTTGAGGTGCAAGTTAAGATCAGTACAGCCTTGCATCCGCAAACAGACAGCCAAGAAGAACAAACCATTCAGACCCTTGAGGATATGTTGAGGGCATGTGTTATGGATTTCAAAGGTAGTTGGTATGATCATTTGCCCTTGATCGAGTTTGCTTATAACAACTTTTACCACGCTAATATCCAGATGGCACTGTTCGAGGCTCTTTACGGGCAGAGGTGTAGATCTCCCATCGGATGGTTCAAGGTTGGTGAGGCAGCCATGATAGGCCCAGATTCGGTTCATGAGGCAATGGTGAAGGTTCAGTTGATAAGTGACCGGTTGAAAACTGCTCAAAGTCATCAGAAATCGTATGATGATGTAAGGAGAAGAGATTTGGAGTTTAATATGTACGACTGGGTATTTCTAAAGGTATCTCCCATGAAGGGAGTCATGCAGTTCGGAAGGAAGGGTAAACTCAGTCCCCTCTATGTTGGCCCCTATCGGGTTGTGAGAAGAGTTGACAAGGTGGCGTATGAGTTGGACTTGCCTCTGAAGCTATCTTCGGTGCATCCCATCTTTCATGGGTCACTTTTAAAGAAATTCTTGGGTGATCCAGCCTTGGTAGTTCCGGTAGACAACATTGGAGTAAAGGACAGCCTCAATTATTAAGAAATTCTGGTGGAAATCTTAGATCTTCTAGTCCGTAAGCTAAGGAACAAAGAAGTAGCTTCAGTTAAAGTATTATGGAGGAATCAGCATGTTGAGGGAGCTACGTGGGAAGCCGAAGCGAATATGATAGCTAAATACCCTCATTTGTTCCCTACCGGCTCAGTTTCAGTTTGAGGTATAAGTTTTGCCCTAAACCTTTAATCATCTTCTCCCATTCAGTTCATTTGTACAAGTTTGTTTTATGATATTGTAAATGTATGTGATGTCTGAATTCAGTTTAGCTATGTAGTTCCTTTCAGAGGTAGTCATTCCGGCAGTTTTCGACTTAAATAACTAGTAATTATATATGATTATAGCTTGTTTCTGAGTTTTCTGCATGATTCTAACATTCAAGGACGAATGTTCCCAAGGGTGAGATATTGTTATACCCTGGGAACCCAAGAGTCAGATCCAGAAGTGAAAATGGAGAAAAACTGAAAATCGGCACCAAGTCACAGAACGACTCGTGAGGTGAGTCGTTAAGAGTGAACACGGGTCGTGAAGTGACTCGTGGTCAGCTTGGTTTGGCAAAGTGAGTGAGGAGGCTACGGGTCTGACCACGAGTCGTGGTCAGGCCTCACAACTTGTGAGGTTACTCGTGATCAACCCTGGAGGTTTGTCAAGATGGGGATGGGTACTGTAGGCCACAGAAGGTGAACATGAGTCGTTGTTTGACCTCACAACTCGTGAAGTTTCCCATGGGATTCCCTTGGAGGTTTGGGTAGTGGACTCAACGGATCGAGCCAATGAGTCATGCCCTGTGGCAACGACCCGTTAGGTCCCTCGTGAGGACTGGCAATCAGAAATTTCCTGTGTTTTAATGAGGGTGTTTTCATAACTTCCTAAGTCCCTAAGGACTAAACTACGTCGTTTTGGATAATTGCTGAGTGTGATAATAGGAGTTAAGTCCCCATTGCATGCTCATTCTCATGCAAATATTTTTGAGAGGTTTTGGAAGATTCAAGGTCTTCTTCCCCAAATTTTCTTCAAATTTCTTGGTGGGTGTTCAAGAAACCTCAAGTCCATCTATTCCCAGGTATGTAGGGTTTTAAAATGGGTGAAATTCTTCCTCACCCATGCCAAATTTTGATTGTAGTCATGAATTCTCCTACTCAAATTCTATGGGGTTTTACCCAAAGCATGACAATGTGATTTCTCTTTATGGGTATGATTTAATTGAGTTTTAATTACTAAGTTATGAATGATGGGCATGTTTTATTATTATTTTCTTAAATTCATGTTCCAAGCTTTTGAATCCAAAATGCCCATTTATGGAAGTTCATGGAAATTATAATTTATAATAAATATTCATTATTTTAAATTTATTGATTATGAAAATGCATGAATCCAAATTACCCATGTTTATGAGCATATTTTGAAAGAATTGAGTATGAGGTAGCATTGGGCAATGCCCATATGATGAAGAATGAGTTATAATTTACGAAACGAATTTCATGATTTATCGATTTATGATGTTGGCCGATAAAAAGGGCCTTGATTCTTGGCTAAGCATGTTTTAAAATGGATAAATGATGATGAATGTTATATCTTAGCCAATGAATTTTATGCATGATGTTAATAATTTATGTATGAGCCTATATGCATGTTTCGGGAGCCGTGTCTAGCACCGAGAAGCTCGACATTCAAAGGACTACGCCGGTGTCTCATAACCACGTGCCACCGCGGGTTGAAAAGTTACGATGTTATGAAAATGATTCCCCCCCCCCCCCCAGGGTCGGCTCTGCCACTTGAGCGAGACAGTGGGGCATCATGCAAGGCTCTACCATGATGGTGTCGGTTATGATGAGTCCTCCCTTTGTTCCACATGTTTTATGCATTTCTATGTCTATGTTATTTTCTCAAGTTATGTTTTGATAAAGTTTTCTTACGATTATGATAATGAACAATTATGAATGATTTGAAAGCCTTGAGCCTTATGATTATTATGAAATTTTGATGAAAGCATGATGTCCTTGTCCTTTGTCTATTTATGAGTTTTACTTTGCTTTTAAAATGTCCGTTTTACTTACCTTGCATACTCAGTACATTCCACGTACTGACCGCATAGTTTCTATGCTATATCTTTTCATGATACAGGGACCGGATATCAGGCTCATCCTCACCCTTAGGCCGTCTCAGCTTACGCTTTCAGCTCATTGGTGAGTCCTCATATTCTGAGGGTTTTCTTTACAGACTTTCATGTTGTTTATGGTTCCGCATTGGTCGGGTTAGTTGGGGACGTTGTCCCATCAACCCATCTCATGTTTTAGAGGCTTTCAGACAAGTAGGTAGTATTCAGCTGTGTAAATGTTTGGTATTTCTTGATGCTATGTTATGAGTACGTTTCCGCTGTATCTTTATGATTATCGTTCCACCTAATTGAATGAGATGTGTTGTATGCATGAGCCATGAGTCGACTTAGGGTCCCTCGGGGTCCCTTGTCCCATGTCTACGATCCGAGTGTACGTTCAGATCGTGATAGGTAGATATGTCAATACAAAATAATTTTGGAAAAAATTTTAAGGGCAGCATTTTTGAAAGAATCACAAGAGCATGCTATAATTTAATATGGCACTATCACCTAATTCAGAAAACACTCTAATCAATTAAGAATGACTCAACATGTAGGCTCGTATCTTTAAAAAAACCACCTAACAATCTATCTTCGGGCTCACACACTATGATAAAACATTTTTTCCTAGATTCAACAGAAATTAAGCCTTTCAAAAAAGCACCATGCCAAGAAAATCAAGGAGGACTCTACACTACAAAAGAAATAAAACTCTACACTATGAAAGTGGTAAAGATACACAAACATCACACACCATCAGTAGACTCACAAAATTCAAATTTTCAATACAAATAAAAAGAATCACATTTAACATCATGAATACAAGAAAAAAAATGCCCCGAGGGCAAAAATTGAACCCCCACCCCCAATTCAAAAATCATCCGATGTTCCCTGATGTCTTACAAGAGCATGCAAGTGGACGTGGTTGTCAAGTAATATAGGAATGGAAGTCCCTATTATCGATCCCTCATAGACTTGTCAGATCAATCGTTATAAGGTTATTACTTTATTTTGCTTTTCTAACAAAATAGATAAAATGGAGAATGCTTTGGAGAATCAAACTAATGAAAACTTGAAATATAAAGTTAACTAAAAATTGTTGCAAACTTGTTTGTACTTCAAATGATGATGAAAATCTAGGAAATTGGCATTTTCATATTAGGTTGAGTTCTCAAGACATGATTATACTAGATTGATTCCTCCTAAGGTTGCTAGTTGTAAGTTTCAATCTCATTTCTTTCCACTCTCCCGAGCATCCAAGAACTATCTTATGAACTATAACACCTATATCCCTATGGTCGCAGGAGAAACATGAAATGACGATTATGCCTACTTGTATTTCAACTAAATAGGGTGGAAGGGTATATCCCTATCCTCAACAATAACTTCTAACCTCCAACCAATGGGCCAAAGGATCTTCCAATTTCTATTTTATATTTACTTTTAACTCTTTCGGTTCCCTCTCCCAAGTTTAACCAAAATCCAACAGATTTATTCACAAGGTAATCAGTATAGTGAATAAGAAATTAAAACAAGTAAATATAAACAACCTTTATGAAAGAATCAAAACTAGCAATCAATAGTCTTTCAAAGTTCAATCATCAACTATGGACAAAATCTTAGAATAGGCATTTAGCCACTCATAGACTAGCGGAAATCATTCTCAAGAAAATAAGAAAGAAAAGAAGAAACCTACGTAGAACTTGTCTCTTCTCCAAAAGCCGCGTTTACAACCTTCAAAATGATGAACGATATAATCGAACTCTCCCCAAAAAATGCCCCACATGTTGTATATATATAGGTGAGCCTTCAAATGACGCTTTTGACCTCAAGTATTTGGCTTAAAAATCAGCAAAATCCTATCCAGAAGGATCTAGCACGCTGCCCCACGCATAACACCATGGAGTTAGTCAAATTTCCTCTAAAGAATGGCTCTAGGCGCCCCACTCTCATAATAGCACAAAGGAGTTAGCCAAATTTCTTCACTTCTAAACACTTCTAGCACCCCACTCTCAACATAACACTAGAGTGTTAGTCAAATTTGTGAGATTCAAGATCCTTCTGGCACCTCACTCTCACCATAGCACCAGAATGTTAGGAAAATCTCCAAAGTCTGGAATGCTTCTGGGGATCCACACCATCCATCTCGCCAAGGTGTTAGTCAAATTCTCATCTCTGAAGCTAAGGTACCTGGTGTTCGCCCTGACTCTGGGGTAATTACTACACGCAAGTGCACGTGGTCGAACAAGTAGTAAAGTGGCTTAAGTAAGCCAAGTATCGATCCCACAGGGACTGGGCTAGGGTACAATCTACTCAAGTGTCACTATATTTTAACTCTAAAAATGCAGACAACAGTGTGAAAAAGAGTTTGGTATTTTGGTTTCTAATTTTATGCTAATTATAAACGAATATACAAATTGAGTCTGAACTATGAATATGAGCATGCTGAAGTTAAATGAACATGTATAGAAACTAATTATCGATACAATGTTTGGTTAATCTTTCCTCCGGTTGCTAGTCAAGAATTATTGCCAATGGATTAAAACTCTCGTATTTAACCCAACATAAAAATCATGAACCGTCCACCTACATTTCTGTGATTAAATGAAATTCATGTTCTAGCCATACAAAACCAATTCCTTAATTGACTAATACGACTTTCAGGTATATTTCTATCCTGAAGGTAAATCAATCCTCAATTTTCCCAAACTAAAAAAAGATCATATCCTATTGATTCACAACTTTCCAATTTCGTGCTCTCTCGAGTGAAACCGGACTTTTTAGATATACATTAACGTTGGCCATACATCAATGCAGTAAGAACAAGAATCAATAGAACAACCATGGAAGAAAAGATGAAAAACCCAATTGATCAATAACTACATTTCAATACAATTGTTCTTAACCTTAGCAAGAAGAGGAATTAGCCACTCATTTGTGGATTAAACATCGTTAAATGAGTGTTAAACATACAAGAAATTGAATTAAAGAAGAAGGAGATAGAGAAAAACTCTGATAATTTCGTCCCCTCAACTGCCTGTAACCCACGTTCTTGCTCCACCAAGTCAGAATATTGAAAAATGAACCTAAGTGTTCTATTTATACTAGTGGGAATTTTTCCCGGAATAACAAGCAACGTGTCACGGAGTGCATCGCGGAGCACTGCCTCCGTGACACGACACTGATGCGGAGCCTCACTGGAAATTGACTGTCCAGGTAATAAGGCCCAACGTCGCACGACGTGCAACGCGGGGTTAGGCCAACGTGCCACGTCCCTAACGCGCACCCACACTGGAATTTGGCCAAAAATTCCTTATCCAGGCAGAAGGCCTCCGCGATGGCAGCGTGACACGGCTCCATCGCGGAGCCCCTTTAATTTGTGCCGTCCAATTCTATGTACTTTGCCAACATCCGAGTCCAACCCCGATCTCTCCCAACACGCATTTTAGCTTCCCAAAATTATATTTCACCTGCAAAACAACGCTAATCATGTTGGTTAGTATAAATTCACATTTTATTATAAATCACATGAGAATGTATAAACATTGATAGATAAACAAGGCTAAAATAACACATTTAGGTATCACTTGGGCATATAAATTTGCCCAAGATCACTTACCCCACACTTAAATCCTTGTTCGTCCCCGAACAACAATCTTACACCTCACGCAATTTACACCCCAACCTGGCTACTTTGGTTCGACAATTCAGGCTACGGTCATACCGATTATTCAATACAGCAAATCGTCAAGAAAACACGCATGGTCCTATCAATGCAATGACCTTCAACACATCAAGACCTCCTATACTTAAGAATCGACTCTCAATATTGGCAAACTCATGCGAATCAGCTGATCAAGATATCCGACACGAAAATTAATCTCTCATCAAGCATGTGCCCTCACAATGCAAGAGAAGTTTCCCTTTTTAATCAAATGAACTCTAACGGTTACATGCAGGGGCATATAAACACAATTTCACTCTCTCCCAAAAGAATTCACATGCATCATGTCATGAACCATAGGCTTGCCCTTAGTGTATTACTCCACTAATATAAGGAAATGTGATGTAGGATCACGTAGGACTTTAACAGGTTGTAATGTAAGCTACGAAACTAGTAAGTATTGGGCTAGCCAGTAATAGCCACTAGCATCCTTAAGCGCCTTTTCAATACATCCCATCAAACTCATGGCATTGTTTCTTCCTTCATCCTCCAATTCTTGAAGTCTGTCTTTAGTTTGGCCCATATCTTTAAGCACACTTGACTCGATAACAAAGATTATTCAGACACCTTCATTATATTTTATTTATAACAAGTGCACCTTCAACCTTTTCTTTCCTTTCATCACTCTGCTTTTCTTTTCTTTTCACCATTCTCACTCTTTGACAATTTGGGAAAATTATTTTCTCTTCTTAAGCGCTTAAGAGTTTTCGATCAAATTTACGGCTAATGAAAAGAAGGGGTTAAGATCGGTTTACACATTTTGACACAAGAAAAAAATAATAGGCTAAAGGCTCAACGGGCTAACTAGGGTGTACATTCAAGGTGGGTACAATAATGAAAAAGAGAAACTTTCGGTTAACACAAAGAAATGCCTACATCCTTTCCTACAATACACGTCCTTCATTTCGTTTCGTACACACACCAGACAAGTTCTAGACACTTCACAATAGCATGGAATAACAAAACCTCACTTCACACTTATTGCACATGCTCAATTCAAGACGTATTCACAGACTCTTCAATCAGCTAATTACAAGAATTCAAACATTAAGACTCAATCACACTGAATCGACTCTATGGCTTAGGTATCTCAACATATTTACAAAGTTGCATGCTTTCATATCAATCACCTTTGCATTTCAAATATCATGTACAATACGCAACCAGAATTCCGCAACCATAAAGTAACTACAGGTTTTGGGATGCAACCCACAAAAGAAAATAACTGAAAAATAAATGAAAAATCTACTCCTAACGACTACATTTCCCTTAAGACGGTCGTCATCCATCCATCATAAGGAACAGTCACTAACTAAGACTTCGGTTCAATAGGACCCTTCTCGGTAAAAGAACTGAAAACAAACGCTGAGAAACCCAAGAATTAAAAAAAAAATTTAAAAATATCGATCATTTCGATGAAACAAAAATATGTATGAAATCAGCTAGCAACATTCAGCAACACACAACAGTTTCACATTTAATTACAATGCAGAAAAAAAACTTCACAATCACAGGGTCACAAAATTTTTCATCAGGCACAACAACAGAACAGAACATACATAACAACACAACCAGCACCTAACTACTCCCACCCCACACTTATCTCGAACACTGTCCCCAGTGTTCACAGGAATTAAAATAGCACAAAAAATTGGGTGGCGGAACTCCCTGATCAATCAAAATACTCCACTTCTTCATCAGGTGCTGCTGCCTCATCTCCCATGTCTGAATCACCCCCATCGTCATCATCGGACTCCACATCGGAGTCCTCATGACGTGTCTCCTCATCTGTGGGGACATCATCATCCATGGGCTCTACAAAAACTGGCCCCACTCGGCATAGAGCCCTGGCATTTTTCGCCAAAAGGGTAGTCTAGCTCGAGCTGCCATAGCTCCTCTACTGTTGCCAGCCTCCCACCTATTCGCAGCTGGAGCATCTGCATCCCGTACATGCGAGCCATGTACTGATCATCCCGAGCATGTCGCTCGGCTAGTGTAAGCACTGGCCCGTGGGTTGTGTCGGGAGCCTTAGTTTTGGTGACATCTAAGGCCCGCCACTCCATCTGCGGGATATAGTCAAGGGCCTCTTCCTTAATGTCCAGACCCCTCAGGAACGTGGTGAGTAGTCCACCAAATCCATATTTGTGCCCCTGATGCAAACGGGCTCTCTTCATGGCGGAGATAATCACCGCCCCCACATTGATCTCCAGCCCTTTCATCAGGGCGTACACCAAGCATACACGATCCTGGGTTACATCCGTCATATGCACCCCCGGGATTAGGCAGGAACACACGATCTTAAGCCATATCCTGGCTTCCTTGTTCATCTGTGAGTAGGGAAAAGTTTGATGGTAGCCCCTCTCCTTATGTCTGCTCCACCTAGCCGTCGATCGGGTTCCACACAAAGTGCGTCTGATGTCCGCATATGGTGGAGTGATATTCAGCTGTTGAAGAACGTGGGCGTCTATGTCCCGCTCCCCTAAGATAGCATTGACGTGGTGGGGCTCAAAAGTGACTATTTGCCCCCTTATTTTGATGGTGTGACTTCTGAGAGTCGGGTTCCAGTTGGCGTAGAATTCCCGAATCAAGTGCAAGTTGCATTCTTTAGGCTCTTCAAAGATGAAGTTCAGCCCAGCTGCCTCGATCCTCTGGACAATCCTGGGGAACTCCTGTGCCAATGGTTCCCTTGCTATGTGTTCCTCGGGGAAGTACTTGCTCTCCTTGTACTTTGTGTACCACTTCTTCTCCTCCTCTGTCACCCACCTGGTTCCATATTGACGGCGTTGGCCGCGTGGAACCGCTGGTGCTGCTAGGACCGCTGTGCCCAGTCTGATTCTTTTTCTTCCGGCGCCAGATGTTGATGCGCCTTTTCCCTTGTCTTGCCTGCTTGCCATTTTTCCTGTCAACCCAAATAGACAAGATCAATGTTAAGCCAATTAAAATTTGCTTCGACTAAGGTTGGGTTAAGCTAGGCTACCCCACACTTAGTCCTTAGCCAAAATTACAACATTAAGGCAAGATCGTTCTTACTTACACAAACAAACAACAAACATAACAAATATGCTTAGTGCATTTGGAGAATTCAACGGTATATATTCTATGCACTACTCAGACTTCGTACAGCTAGCCACAATCATTACCATCGATAACATTTTATCCTATAGCTCTTAGCAAGGAGAAACAAAAGAAAAATTTTAACTACATGATCCTCTACAATTCACCCAATTCTTGCAAATTCCAATATTTCCTTCACCCGAGAATCCGTCGGTCTTTTAGCATAGTAACAGTTAGCACATCGACTCATCTCACTCAACATGTACAACCTAGCATGAATTTCACCAGTTCAACTAAATTTTTCCCTTTCAAACTCAAAGGCAAGCCCTAGCTATGATTTTATCAAAAATTCGATTAAACTATGTAATTAACGAGTTCAAGCAATCACAATGATACTCCGAACATCAATCAACAATAATTCAATTGAATTTAAGCTTAATTTCTACTTAGGGAAAGTTAGCTCATATCACATGTTCAATCTCGAAGAAAATCGACAAGAAATGAGATAGAATTGAAGAACATACCTTGAATTCGAAGAATTGATGAAAACTCGATGAAATTCTTGGCCTAAGTCCATGTCACGTTGAGGGGGAAGGGGTTTTTGGGAGGTTGGTCGCGGAGGATATGAAAAATGAGGAAAATGGAGGGGGAATTGGGGTTTAAAAGTGGGAAATTCGCGCGGGTCACCCGGCGACCCGATGTGACCCGTCGCGATATACACTTCAATGTGTCATGGAGGGTAACGCGGAGCATGCCCTCCATGACGCGGAGCTATCGCGTGGGTGTTCTGGAATTTTAAAAATTCCAGATTTACACCTCAACGTGTCACGGAGGGTAACGCGGAGGCCCTCCTCCGTGACACGGAGCCATCGCCCTAGCTCACTGTTTTGCCACTTTTTATTATTTTTCATACCTCGAATTTTCCTTTGCGATCCCTTGCACATTTATCCTCCGTTCAACCTGAAATTTATCTTACGACAAGAAATTGGTTAGAATTATAGGTTTCACTCAAAATAAAAATAAAAACAAAAATAAAAACTAAAAATTTTGTTGTTAATCAAGAAAAAAAGAAAAAAAAGAAATCTATTCACAATTTATAAAGAAACATTTCACGGGTTGCCTCCCGTGCAGCGCCTGGTTTACCATCGCGGCTCGACATCATTCAGCTCAGTCATCTTCTAGGGTGACGAACATTTTCTCTCGACCACCTTTCTCACCCCAGTAGTGCTTACATCGCTCCGGTGGTTTTCCCAATAACTCTCGTGATTCAACTATCCGCGCATCATCAGCTCGATCAATCACGTTGATCACCAAGAGTTCCTCGTACACAGTCGGGAGCTTGGTGGCCTTGTATACATCGAACACTTCCACCTTGTCATGTGCTCGCATGGTTAGCTGCCCTGCAGCTACATCAATTAGCGCTTTCCCGGTCTCCAAGAAAGGACATCCCAAAATAAATGGGACTTCCATGTCTGGCTCAAAATCCAGCACGACGAAATCGATCGGGAAGATCAGGGAGCCCACTTGCACCAGCACATCCTCCACAATGCCATCAGGTCTAGCTAAGGACCGATCCGCTAGTTGCAAGATCACCGTTGTTGGTCTAGGACTCCCTAGACCCAACTTCTTGAATACCGATGACGGCATCAAATTAATGCTCGCTCCCAAATCACATAATCCGCGAGCTCGGATACTCTGCCCAATTGTAATTTGTATAGTAAAGCTCCCAGGATCTTTGAGCTTTGTGGGCAAACGGTTTTGTATCCAGGAAGTGCACTCCTCCGTGAGAGCTACCGTAGCGTACTCAGTCAATCGACTTTTGTTTGCCACGATGTACTTAATGTACTTTGCATATTTCGGCACTCCCTACAAAACATCAACAAGAGGTAAGTTAATATGTACCTGCTTCAGCACCTCCATGAATTTCTTGAAACATGCCTCCTCCTTGAGTTTCTTTAATCTTTGAGGGAACGAGGGTGGTGGTCTTTCTGATTCAGCTTCCTTTTTCTTCCCCCTCTCATCACTTTGCTCCCTCTCAACTTCTGCTGCTCCCGATTGTTGAGGTGGCCTTTCTGGTTCCACCTCTTTAAGCTGCAAACCACTCCTTGTGGTCACCGCATTCACCTGCTTGGGGTTGGGATCTGTGTCGCTCGGAAGTCCTCCTCTAGGCCTGGTGTTTTGGGCTCCAGCAAATTGCCCAAATTGATATTCAAGTGCCTTAGTAGCTAACTGGTTGTTCTTTACCTCGGCTGCCAATTTCACATATTCAGCCTGCAATTGAGCTTGGTTAGCTATCATTGTCTTGAACATCTCCTCAATGCTGGGTGATTGTGGTGGAGGAGGTGCATTGTTGTTTCTATATTGTGCCTGATAGTTCTGATGACCTCCTTGATTCCTCTGCGCCCCCTGACTCAAACTTTGCCCTTGATGGTTGTTGCTACCCCAAGAGAAATTCGGGTGATTCCTCCAGTTGGAATTGTAGCTGTTGCCATACTGTTGGTGGTTGTTCCTCTGTACATTTCCCACAAAGTTCACCGAGTCAGGATTTGCTCCACAACAATCAACTGAGTGCTCACTACTCCCGCAGACTTCACACCAAATATGCTGCACTGCATTCACTGGGGCTTGAGTCTGGTTCATTGTCATGTTATTGAAGTGGGTGTTGAGTTGATTCTGTAAAGCAGCTATCTGTGCAGCAATAGCTGTAAAACCATCCACTTCTAAAACTCCAGCTGCTTTCCTTGTTCCTCCTCTTGACGAATCAACATTCCACTCCGGATTGCCTTGCGAAATATGGTTTAACAAGGTATACAACTCCTCATAAGTTTTCTCCAATGCTTGTCCCCCAGCTGCTGAGTCTAGCAAGATTCTTGTGTGGGGTTCCAAACCCTCTATAAAAGTGTGCACCAGCACATCATTAGATTGATGATGATGTGGACAATCCCACAATATGGACTTGAATCTCTCCCAAGCTTGATATAGATTCTCTCCCTCTCTCTGTTTGAAACTTAGAATTTGACTTCTTAGTCTTGCTGTTTTACCGAATGGAAAAAATCGTATCAAGAATTTCCTTGCAAGATCATCCCACGTAGTAATAGAATTAGGTGGCTCAGCTTTCAACCACCTTTTGGCTTCTCCCAATAGTAAGAATGGGAACAATGTAAGCCTGACATAATCTGATGACACTTCAGCGGGGATGTAAGTGTCACTTATCTCCAAAAAATTTTGGAGATGCTGATGTGGATCTTCATGAGGGAGACCTGTGAACTGCCCGCTGGTGTGCAGCAATTGCACCATGTTTTGCTTGAGCTCGAACCTCCCTCCTGGCTCAGGTTTGCGGATGCTAGATGTGACATTGTTAGCATGTGGGATTGCCACCTTGCGAACCGGCCTAGCTGCTACTTCCTCGGGTACTAACATTGCCCGTACTACTGGTGGATTCTGTTGTTGCTCCATAATTGTTTGTCTGAGCAACTGCAGCTTTCTCTCTAGAGCTTCTCTCCGCTGACGATGAAATAGTCTTTCAGGCTCTAAATATGAGTCCACCAACTCCTTGTCTCTTGACAGTGTTCAACAGAGATTATATCTGCAAAATACAGGCCAAGACCAAGTTGTCAACACTAAGAAAAAAAATATAGTAAATTAACACTTAAGAAAAATTCACCAATTGCCAGTCCCCGGCAACGGCGCCAAAAACGTGTTCGCCCTGGCTCTGGGGTAATTACTACACGCAAGTGCACGTGGTCGAACAAGTAGTAAACTGGCTTAAGTAAGCCAAGTATCGATCCCACAGGGACTAGGCTAGGGTACAATCTACTCAACTGTCACTATATTTTAACTCTAAAAATGCAAACAACAGTGTGAAAAAGAGTTTGGTATTTTGGTTTCTAATTTTATGCTCATTATAAACGAATATACAAATTGAGTCTGAACTATGAATATGAGCATGCTGAGGTTAAATGAACATGTATATAAACTAATTATCGATACAATGTTTGGTTAATCTTTCCTCCGGTTGCTAGTCAAGAATTATTGCCAATGGATTAAAACTCTCGTATTTAACCCAACTTAAGAATCATGAACCGTCCACCTATATTTCTGTGATGAAACGAAATTCATGTTCTAGCCATACAAAATGGATTCCTTAATTGACTAATACAACTTTCAGGTATATTTCTATCCTGAAGGTAAATCAATCCTCAATTTTCCCAAACTAAGAAAAGATCATATCTTATTGATTCACAACTTTCCAATTTCGCGCTCTCTCGAGTGAAACCAGACTTTTTAGATATACATTAACGTTGGCCATACATCAATGCAGTAAGAACAAGAATCAATAGAACAACCATGGAAGAAAAGATGAAAAACCCAATTGATCGATAACTACATTTCAATACAATTGTTCTTAACCTCAGCAAGAAGAGGAATTAGCCACTCATTTGTGGATTAAACATCGTTAAATGAGTGTTAAACATACAAGAAATTGAATTAAAGAAGAAGGAGATAGAGAAAAACCCTGATAATTTCGTCCGCTCAATTGCCTGTAACCCACGTTATTGCTCCACCAAGTCGGAATATTGAAAAATGAACCTAACTGTTCTATTTATACTAGTGGGAATTTTTTCCGGAATAACAAGCAATGTGTCATGGAGTGCATCGCGGAGCACTGCCTCTGTGACACACCACCAACACGGACCCTTACTGGAATTCGGACGTCCAGGTAGTTAGGCCCAACGTGGCACGACGTGCAACGTGGGGCTAGGCCAACGTGCCACGGCCCCAACATGCACCTCCACTGGAAATTGGCCAAAAATTCCCTATCCAGGAAGAAGGCCTCTGCGATGGCAGCGTGACACGGCTCCATCGCGGAGCCCCTTTAATTTGTGCCGTCCAATGCTATGTCCTTTTCCAACATCCGAGTCCAACCTCGATCTCTCCCAACACGCATTTTAGCTTCCCAAAATTATATTTCACCTGCAAAACAACGCTAATCATGTTGGTTAGTATAAATTCACATTTTATTATAAATCACATGAGAATGTATAAACATTGATAGATAAACAAGGCTAAAATGACACATTTAGGTATCACTTGGGCATATAAATTTGCCCAAGATCACTTGGCACCCCACGCCATCCATAGAACCAACATTGGTGCATTTTTCTCTGAAACACAAGTGTTGAGTGTTCCACGCCAGCCATAACGTCAGGTCAACTTTCGCAAACGTTTCTTCTTCACAGCTTGAGTCAGTTTTTGCTCCTTTTTCCTTGGTTTCCTTCTAAAAACATCTAGAAACATTCATTAGCTCAAAAGAAACACGAAAACATGAATTTATACATTTTGTAAAGATTGTGAAAACAAAATAAGGCAAAATATGGGTACAAGCATGGAAAATGGGCAAAAGAATATGCTCAACATCACCACCCCACACTTAAACATTATTCATCCTCAAACAATCCTTAACTGTATGCACAAACTCATATTTTCTTATCCCTTATCACCTCTATCAATTCGCTCTAAAATAACTAGTAGAGAGAATACGAATAAGTGGTTCATCAACTTCTAGAAATTCACATCAATCATATGTAGAGTTATTCACATTCAAGTCTACACAACTTCTATAACCGACTCACTCATTTCAAAATAGGGCCAACATGATTAAATACAAAACATGCAATATATAGTACACCGACTTAGAAATTTTATGCCCTCACTTTTAGTAATGTTCCTCCATCAAATATCAGTGTAAAAGATGGAACATAATAAGTAAGGCACACTCACACTCAGAAAGATGTATCATACACATGCAACATACCATAAGCTTTCCCTTTATGTACACTTAGACTACTTAGTTGTTTCAAGAGGTTAAGATCATAAGGAATTTTCTTGGTTGTAATGTCTGCTAAGGGACGAGTAGGAATGATTTTTCTTTTATAGTGACCACCAATTCTAAACTCTTTTAAGACATTTTTATCTTTCAAGTCCACCACTTTTTCCTTGTTCACCCTCACTTTATTCACCTTTTTTTTCTTTTGTTTTCATGCCCCTTTATTCACTATTTGACTGCTAGTCGTCGCTTATAGAATCACTAAGAATTTTCACACTTTCTTTCTTTCATTTTTCCTAGCAGCAAGCAAACAACACATTTTAGTGGGCACCCCTTCTTCTGACTTTCGCTTCTTACTTTCCACACAAATTTCTTTCTTTCCTTTCCCTTATCGTTAATGAATCGGTGGACCTTCAATTTCAAGCCTCAGAGTTCCTAAGACTAATTTGGATCAATAATTCTGGAGGTCTCACAACAAAATAAGGAATAAGCTACTATTGTGGATAATAAAACAATAAGGTTTAAAGCTCGAGGGGGTTAACTAGGGAAAATGTTCAGAAAGGTAAAACAAACATGGAAAAATATGGCTTTTTCAAAGAAATGTCTTAATCATCTCGTAACGCTTTACACAACTAGCCATACAACATACACTAAGGCAAGTTCTAGATGCTACAATTTGTTCAAAACAAGACAACTAGTCTCACCTCACATGGCATTAAGACTCTAGTCACCTTCTTATAGCTACATATTCATACAATCAAATTGAATGACATTCTTCATTATTAATCCCTACAAGTATATTGAGTCGAATTAAAAAACTTTGTGTGTTTCTCATGGAATTCTCACTTAAGATGGCCACTTCATTGCCTCTAGCTTAGCGTCTAAGTGAAATGTCAAAGAGCACATAAGTGGTTTATTTCTGACTTAAACAAAAATAATAAAATTTTTTTTTTGATTAATTTCCCTTAAGACGGTCATCATCCATCTATCATAGGGATGAATCACTACTATGTGACTCAATGACTCCTAAAAATGAAAAAAATTACCCAGTTCAAAGGTCTTCCCTTCGAAAATGAACCGAAGCCATAAGAAAAACTGAAGGATGGGTGAGGCATGCCATTTTCAAAGATTTTCAAATAAAAACATGATGGTATACTTACCCTTAACCTCAAAATATATAGAGACATACCCTCACCCCACACTTAAAGTCTTGCCCTGTTCTTAGAGAATCTAAAATTAAAGATTAGATAAGAGTGAGAAATTACTCCGTAAGTCCCTATAGGGCCTAGCTAGCAGCAGGTTTCTTGGATTCACGGGTCACACGACCCGACACTTAAGATCAGACCGTGCTCCTTACCTTTGATTCCGGGTACTCAGACTTACCCTTCTCTGCAAAAGGAAAATGGCAAAAATGATACTATACAAAAACTAGAAAAACTACAATATTACAAATTGGGTTTCCTCCCAACAAGCACCATATTTAACGTTGCAACACGACGTTATCAAGTTTCACCACTTTTTCTTCCACTTTAGGCTTATGAATTTCACCCTCAATTTCTTTTCCAATTTTATGTTATGTTCAAGGGGCGGTGGTGTAAACATGAAGGGACCAAGTAATAAATATTGCATCTTGCTCTTCTTGGCCCTTGAGTGAGGGATGTCATTATGTCTCTTTGACATAATAGATTTTGGAATATAAGGACATTGTTCCTCATCTGCACATCTCTCCATAGGATTGGAAGGCTTTATTTCTAGGTTTCCCACCAAAGATAACGTCAAAAAGTGTTTAAAATGAGGACCAATATGCCCTAACTCCAAGATTGAATTATGCTTGATATCCTCACTTTTATCCACTTCCTCAACATTGACATCAACCAATAAAGATCTAATGGTTGGGATTCTTCTTCTTGTCCCGTGCATTGGCTAGTATCCATAACACTTTGTAGTTGGGCCTAAGACGCCTCAACCTTTTCATTCAAAAGACCCTGCAGGTGATGGATACTTGAGCAAATTTGGCATATCTCTTGTTTGCGCTCTATTCTCCCTTCCACTTGAGGTTCCTCTTGAATATTGACTAAAATTGTGACTTGCAAATCATTACAAGTTGCAACCTCATCCATCATCTCTGTGAGCTTGGCATTATCCTTTTTAAGGCTCCTCCCTGTTTAGTAAGCTTCTCCCTCATTACTTTCATATGCTTTAGGATCGGTTTTTCTATATTGATTATTTGAGCCCGAAGTTCCCTGTTCACGCCCCAACGTACGCAAGTGCACGTGGTTGTAAAAGTAATATAGTGGCTCTTTCAAGCCAGGTATCAAACCCACAAGGACTGTAGCTCAGTGGTAATTCTTTTTTCTACTTTAGTAGTCACGATTTCTTTATGCAAGTATGTGAATAACACAACGAATTAAAAGTTGCCAAAGAGTAATATCTAAAGTAACACTAATTGAATCAAAAAAATGTGATTTAAACAATAGCACGAACAGTCTAAGGTCAAGGCATGACATGCAAGCATGTCTAATTTATATTAGTCTTCAGCTATCCTCTCTCTCAGGTTGATGGTCGGGAAAGATTAGAATATGACTCTTGTCTTTCAAACCTCTAGCCAATTACCTTGTTATGAGCCCTGAAACTACACATTTTTGTGATGCAATAACTCATCCTCGGGCGAGTCAAAATAGTTCCCCTTGATAACCGAATATGACGTTGCAGGTATATTTCTATCCTGCACGCGAATCTTACCTCTAATTTACAGCAAAGATAAGGACATATTCCCCTATTCCAAGTCTACCCTAATAATTTTCCTCTTAGAGTCAAATTAGGATTCTAATTTTACCTTAATGCTGGCCAAACATTAAAAGAATGAAAATCAAAAATAGAAGAACAACCGTAGATGAAGAAAATTCAGCTGAACTAATATCAAATTAAACAATCCTGCAATTAGCCTCAACCTCAGAATGAGGTAATTTATCCACTCATTTGTCGATTAAACATATTCAAACAAAGTTTTAATCATACCAACAATTGAAATTTAGAAGAAAAGATAAGAAAAAGAACCCTAGAATTTTCTTCAGCTCAACTGTTGTTTTCCCACGTTCTCCAAAAATGTCAGATAAATAAAAAATAAAAGCCTGAGTATTCTATTTATACAGGTGGAAAATTTCCCAGTGATCAACTAGCTCCGTGGCACGGAGCACAACACGGTGAAATAGCTCTGTGACACGGAGCTGTCGCAGACCTTCACTAGAATTGGGGCGAGGCTAGACTTCCTCTCAACGTGGAACGGAGGCTATCGCGGAGCATCAGCTCCGTGCCACGGAGCCATCGCGCACCTTCACTATTTTGCGCCTTCCAATTTTCATAAATTTTCTTCCTCCACCCATGTACTGTGGCACGTTGTTCAATGCGGACCATCTTTAGCGTGACACGGTGGTGAACTTTCAACTTAATGTTTACACTCTCCAAACATTTCCATACTCCCCCTCGGAGTTTAACTCACTCCTCCCGCTGACATCTCTGTCTTATCCACCTGCAAATAGTCATAACACAATTATTAATCCAAAAAACAAAAACAACCATAATTAACTCAAAACATGCATGAATACATCAATATTATCCTTATCTAGACTCCCGAAGGGTTGAAAATACGGAGTTTGGTCATATAAATACGCCCAAGATCACCACCCCACACTTATAACCTTGTTCGGCCTCGGACAAACTTTTAGTATCCTCGACATGATTTCAACTACTTTACCATCATTAGAGGACCAAAGTAACTCACATCTAGCTGTGCTAACACTTTAATCACGGAGTACCATTCACTTCATCAGCTAAGGTGATAGACGTCTTCTCTCGATTTACGCCCTTACCCCAGTAGTGCTTACACCTCTGACCATTTACTAAGAATGTGGCACTTTTATCTTCCTTCCACAATTCAAATGCCCTGTATGGGGTCATCCTCACTACCTCAAATGGTCCAGACGACTTAGATCTCAATTTTCCTGGGAATAACTTCAACCTGGAGTTGAATAGCAACACCCTCTGGCCAGGCTCAAATATTTGATGCACTATATGCTTGTCATGCCACCTTTATTTTTTTCTTTGTACAACTTAGAACTCTCATATGCATGCCAACGAAACTCATCCAACTCACACAATTGCAACAACTGCTTTTTTCCAGCTAACTCGGGATCCACGCTCAGCTTGCGCACAACCCAGTATGCCTGATGTTCAAGCTCCACAGGTAAATGACATGCCTTCCCATAAACTAACCAATATGGTGAAGTCCCAATTGGCGTCTTATAAACAGTTCTATATGCCAACAAAGCATCATCTAATTTGCTTGCCCAATCCTTTCGTTGAGCATTCACAGTTTTCTGCAGAATCTTCTTGACTTCCCTGTTTGACACTTCTACCTGCCCTCTAGTTTGGGGGTGATATGCTGTAGCCAGTTTATGCCACACTCCATATTTAGCCAACAAATTTCGGAACCAGGCATTAGCAAAGTGTGAACCTCCATCACTAATAATTGCTCGTGGGGTTCCAAATCTGTTAAAAATCTGCTTCTTCACAAACTTGGCCACTACCTTGGTATCATTGGTGGGAAAAGCTGCTTCCTCAACCCATTTGGACACGTAGTCTACTGCTACCAGAATATATTGATTACCAAACCACGGTGGAAAGGGCCCCATGAAATCTATCCCCCACACGTCGAATACCTTAACTTCCAAGATGTTATGCAATGACATCTCATGTTTCCTACTGATTGTCCCCGTTCTATGGCATTGATCACAAGACTTGGCATATGCTGTTGCATCCTTGAATAACATTGGCCAAAAGAAACCGGACTGAAGCACTTTATGTGTGGTACGCTCTCCTCTTCGATGAATGATACCTTCTCAACACTTCAACTCTCTGACTCTCTAGAATGCACCATCTCATCACTTGATCTGGTCCTTGCATGAATAAATATGGCTCATCCCACATATAGTATCGGGACTCATGCTTCAGCTTCTTTCTTTGTTGAGCGGTCGCCTCTGGTTGGTACATTCCACTTACTATCAGGTTTACTATATCTGCATACCAAGGAAGTTCCGCCTCACTCAGTGCCAAGAGTTGTTCATCAAGGAACTCTTCTCGGATGCGCTCTACCTCATTCACATATGACCTGTCCTCTAGTCGTGACAGGTGATCTGTTACCTAATTTTCACTTCCCTTCCTATTTCAAATTTCCAAGTCAAACTCTTGCAGCAATAATATCCACCTAATTAACCTGGGCTTTACATCTTTCTTGATGAATAAGTACCAGATTGCAGCATGATCCATGTGTACCACCACTTTTGTCCCAACCAGATATGACCTGAACTTGTCAAATGCATAAACAAGTGCCAGCATCTCCTTCTCTGTGACTATATTGTTCGCCCTGAGTAGCATCTAACGTTTTACTTGCATAGTATATGGAGTGAAAAATCTTTTCCCTCTTCTGTACCACATCACTGGCATCGCACATCAGCTTAAATGGGTGTTCCCAGTCAGGAGCAATGAGAATGGGAGCTTCCACCAGCTTCTTCTTCAGCTCCTCAAATGCTTTAACACATTATGTGCCAAACTCAAACTTCACATCTTTTTCTAATATTCGGCACATTGGTCTAGAGATCTTTGTGAAATCCCGAATGAACCGTCTATAAAACCCAGCATGTCCCAAGAAACTGCAGACACCCTTAACCGATACTGGTGGTGGCAGCTTCTCAATCACCTCAACCTTTGCGCGATCAACCTCCAAAACTTTGTGAGACACTTTATGGCCAAGAACAATGCCCTCCTTGAGTAAAAAGTGACACTTCTCCCAATTGAGCACTAGGTTTGAGTCTTCACACCTCGCCAAGACCCTGTCCAAATTCTGCAAACATACAGCAAACGAGTTACCAAAAATAGAGAAATCATCCATAAATACCTCAACATAGTCTTCCACCATATCATGAAATATTGCTATCATGCATCGCTGGAAAGTGGCTGGTGCATTGCATAACCCAAAGGGCATACGCTTGAAGGCGTATGTCCCATAGGGACAGGTAAATGTTGTCTTCTCTCATCTTTTGGGGCTATAGCTATTTGATTATAGCCAGAATAGCCGTTGCAATTCTGTCCAAACTCCTATAGTGCTAGATTAGTCAGGGAGTTCTACGCCAATTACTTGACGATAATGGAGCAGAAAGCAAAGACTGGGAAGAAACTAAAAGAGTAGCCTAGACTTGACAGTGTTGTGGTCCAAGGACGAGTATTTGATATCTCTGCGAGGACCATCACACGGATGTTATATGGGCCGCAGTTTAGTGCTCCATATGCCACAACTGAGTTCAACTACATAGTTGATACCTTGAAAAGGGTAAAGCATCTGGGCTACAAGTAGAGACAGAGTCAGGTAAGATGGCTAGCGAGAGTAATAGCTGAGGATAAGGAGGAGGTAGAGTGGGTGACCAGTGGTCAGCAAGTCAACAAAGTCTTGCTAAACTTTATAGCAAAGGCCTGCTGGACACTAGTTTGCCACATGTTGGCACTGACAGTGAATGACAACACCCTTAGTGCAGATAGAGCAGTATTGGTGGTGTGTATCATGTATAGATACGCCATTAACATCCCGCAAATGATAGCTGATGGGATTCGAGAATGTGCTATAGGTTTGAGCACCACTATCCCATTCTTTATTCTAATCCATAGTCTTTGCAGAGATGCCGAGGTGCAGGTGATAAGGGAGATTGAACTAAGGTTGGGGAACATAAGACTATAGATATAGGGTTGATTCAGGATGAGATGAACCCGGTGAATCGGGTTAGACTACAAGCAGTAGTTCCGCCGCCATAACCAATAGGAGAAGGCATATAGATGCCCCTACCTCATAGGAGTATAGCGAGATGTTGGCTACAAGGGCCGGCCACACAGAGGCAGCTCTAAGTACTTCCTCCACACCTCCGTTGGGCATTCCTAATCAGGTCCCAGCCAATTAAGTCTTGGTTCCCCAGGAGTTTCTCCAAAAGATGGCCAAGAGATTGACATTAATCGAGAAAAAGGTTAACCTGATGATGGAGAATGTTAATACCTGGGTGAAGACCGAGATAGAGGAGGCTTCTAGAGGATTACAAAATTGGTTGGACAGCTTTGAGCTCTGTTTCAATGAGCGCTTAGCTGAGTAGCCAGACATGAGTAGCTTGAAAGATGAGTTAGGGGCTCTATGAAGTCTAGTTGCTGAGTTGTCATCTAAACACTCGGCCATATTAGCAGCTCCCACCATTCCTGATTTGGATGTCAAGCTCGATGAGGATCTTGATCTTGAGGCATATTGGGCCCCAACAATAGTTGATGGTGATAATGGAAAGAAGAGGGCCTTGGAAGTTGCTGATGAGGAGCCCTCAAAGAAGAGAAATAAAAGGGAGAGAAGAGAGTGCAAGTGGTCGGCAGTGGAGAGCCTGCAGTCTCATGATGAGCATATGTCAGAGCTGCAAGAAAGAGCCAGAGGAGTAGGGAGCTCCAGCACTTCCCTAAGAGAGCTTGCGTGTGGCAAGGAACCTTCACGTGAGCCACATTCAGCCAAGTAGAAGTGAGGTTGTTGCAACGAACATCACTGTTAAGGGGGTGATCACTACCCCGTGTCTGCATCGCTGAGTACGCCGGCCACCGCCAGCACCACGATGGCAGCAGAGGGGAGTGTGCTTTCCCACCCACTTTCGCAGGATGACAGGAGTGCTTAGTGCGCTTGTTATACCCCGGGAATCTAAGTATCAAACCCGGGAGTCAAACAGGAAAAATTTGGGAAAATATTACAGTAGTGTAGGACGAGTCACTAGACAACACGTGAAGAGGCCCCACAAGTCGTCAGGTGGTCGTGGGGAGGCTTGAATTGGCTGAGGAGCTGAGGTTCCCATGGGCGTGGGAACGACTTGCCGCCCTACCACGAGTCATCAGGTCTCCCGTGGAATGAGATTGAGGGTTACCTGGGAGTTTTGACTAGTGCACTTAACAGATGGAACCTCATGAGTCGTGGCTAGTCCCAATGACTCGTGAGGTGGGTGGTGAGCAAGCCTGTGGAAATTTATTAAGGATGAAGCAGTGTACTTGACAGAATGTGACCATGACTCGTGGTCACATGAGTCGTTGAGTCACCAGTTATGAGCCCAGCCGACCTGGTATCCAGCGTACTTGACAGGCGACACGATGAGTCATTTCACGTCCTAACGTGTCGTCAGGTCACTCGTTAGGGTCACCGGGTGGTTATTTCCTGCGAATTAGTAAGGGCCTTATCATAATTTCCTACACCCCTAAGGCCTAAAATATGTCGTTTTGAGGTTGGGACGGGGTCTTTTAAGGGGAAATAATTCATGTTAAGTCTCATTTGATGCTTGCAAGAGTTAGAGAATGGAGTAGGAGGTGATCCTGGGGTTCTTCTTCAAATTCTCTGAATTTTCATCTTGGGCTTTTTAGTGGAGTTAAGAATCAAGTAATTATAGGTATGCGGGGTTTAATGGGTAGTTTAGTCCCTACCCATGCCAAATTCTTCCCAAATTCTATGTTTAAAGTTACTAAATCTTTATGGGTCTTAACCCAAATGCATGATCCCTCAAAAATTGAATGAGCTTGTTGTAGTATGTATAAATCATGGGTTTCGAATTATTGGGCTATTTTCACTTGTTTTATTCAATGATTGATGGTCAAATCCCTAAAAGCATAGGTGCCCAAATCATGACGATTTTTGGTAAAGTTCATGGTTATGGTGATCCCTCAAGCATGATATGAATTTATGAATTTTAAGCAGGTCTTCAATCTCTCATGTTATTATGATCATGTTTTGTATAAAAATTAAGCATTTCAAGGATGTTGAAAAATATGGGCAATGTTCACATGTTGCCTATGGTTCATGAACTATGATTTTGGCCGATCCACGGGCCCGATTTTATAGCTAGTATTACGAATTCTCAAGCATGTTATGATTATCGTGATTTAACTAGCCATGCATGTCATGTATGAATTTTAATGAGCATGTTGCATATTTTGGGAGTAGTACATAACATCGAGTAGGATCGGAGCCTAGGTTACGTCCCGAATCTCAAAACTACGTGCCACCGTAGGTTATGTTTGGGACCTCCTCAGTGACTGTCCCTAATGCCCTACGCGTTCTTCATGAGTGATATCACGTCTTCATGGTTCTACCCTTGGCAAGGTATGAACAGTCTCCCGACTAGGCTTACAGGTAGGGCTCCATGTGTGTTCATATGGGGTATGTTGGTTATAGAAATCTCCCACTGTTCCTCATTGTTTTAATGCATGTATGATTATGTTCTTTTGTCTCAAGTCATATTTTATGAAATGTTTTTCTCTCATGTTGTTACTATGATAGGTTTACGAATGCTTTTGGGAAACCTTGGGCCTTATGATATATTTATGATTTTAGTCTTTATGATCATGATGTCCCACTCCTATAAATCTCATGTTTTTAAGTATTGTTTTACACACCTTGCATAATCGGTACATTCCAAGTTCTGACCCACATATTTTCTATGCTGTATCATTTAATGATACAGGATCCGGATCTCAGGTTCAGCATCGCTCCTAGCTGGCTCTCAGTTCTGCTCTCTGTTCTCATTGGTGAGATCTCATGATTCGAGGGCTTTATGTTCAGACCTTGGCTATCTTTTGTTTCAAAATGTTGGTGTTAGTTGGGGTCTTGTTCCTTCAACCCATCTATTATGATTAGAAGCTTTCAGACCTATTTGTAGTATTCAACTGTTTCTTCTTGGACCATGTATTGTTGTTTTTTATATTTCATGTCATGGTTTTCTTTCAATTCATGATTATTAAGCTAATTCTTCCGCCTTATGTGAATAGTTTAGTTTTATGCTCATGCCATGGGTTGACTTGGGGTCCCGCGGGGCTCCTTGTCCTGTGTTTATGATCTGGGTGTACTCTCGGGTCGTGACAAACTTGGTATCAGAGCAATAGGTTCAGATGTGTCCTAGGGAGTCTGAAAGCTGCATTAGGTAGATTCTTTTTCATGGGTGTGAAGCATGTCACACTTATGACGAAGAGGCTACTAAACATTTTAGGAAATGTTCCCATCTTTAATTATCCATATCATGAGATGAAAAGTCTCCCTATCCTTCTAATTCGTGCTACTCGCGATTGCAAAAAAATTATGGCTCCTAGAAGAATAAATGGAAAGAGGAATAGAAGTGATAAAGGCCACGGAGGTGGCGATGATCATGGGCGTCAGCAAGCCCCACCTTCCAGGAGCCCCAGGCACCAGAGCCAACTTCCCACACTGAGTTTCAGGCGGCTATTCAGATGTTGGCACAGGCCTTGACCCCTCAGGTCAACCAGCAGGCTGTTGCACATGTCCCATAGAATGGCAACGCAGCAGCGGCTCGAATTAGAGACTTTTTGAGGATGAACCCTCCTGAGTTCACGGGATCCAAGGTGGATGAGGATCCACACGAGTTCATTGAAAGGATCTTGAAGGTCACCAGGTTATGGGGGTGAAAACTGAGGAGTGTGTTGAATTGGCCTCTTATTAGCTAAAGGAGGTCGCTTATATTTGGTACAAGAAATGGAAGGAAAACAGGGCAGCGGGAGCGGGTCGTATAGCTGGGATGAGTTCCACATGGCGTTTCTCAACAGGTTCTTCCCTCGGGAGATGAGGGAATTGAAAGCAGCTGAGTTTGTTAACCTCAAACAGGGAAAGATGACAGTGTTAGAATATTCACTTGAGTTCACTCACCTATCAAAGTATGTCGCGGAGTTAGTGATGGACTAGAGGGCGCGGGTGAGCAGATTCATGCAGGGAGTAGCCGAGTATCTGGACAAGGACTGCAGAACAGCCATGCTTCATCAGGATATGGACTACCCACAGATAGTCCTTTACTCCCAATAGATGGAGGTAGCTCATATGAGGTAGAGAGAGGCCAAGAAGGACAAAACTAATAGCCACAAGTTCTCCCAGCTGAGGCCAGGAGGTGGGCCTCACCGAAAGCCCCAACACAGGTCTATTACACCAACACCATCTTCAACCAGTACCCCATCAAAGCTTCGAGATGATCAGAGGAGCAGGGCCTAAGGTTTGAGGGGTCAGAATAGCATACGCACAGAGCGCACATTCCCATATTGTGCTAGTTGTGGCAAGAACCACCCAGAGAGGTGTTTGGTGGGCTCAGATGCTTATTTTGGGTGTGGAAAACCAAGACAAAGGCTCAAGAATTGCCACGCAGCCAGGTTAGGGGGTGGTGGAGCCCGCACTCCAGCAGCTAGTTTAGCAGCTCTAGTGGCACATCCTACTCAGTAGGGTACTTTGACTGGTCCAGTTGGCGGCCAACGCCAGAACTGGTTTTATGCACTTAGCTTTGATAGGAGTAGGACACTTCTCCTAATGTGGTTATGGGTATGTTGTGAGTCTTTCATATTGATGCTTATGCTTTGTTAGATCCAGGAGCTACACTGTCTTTTGTGACACCTTACATTGCTAGTAACTTTGGGGTCAGTCCTGAAATTTTGTCAGAATCATTTTCTGTATCTACTCCGGTTGGTGATACAATCGTAGCGAGGCGGGTCTATAGAGGTTTCCCCATTACAGTATTGCATAAGGTTACCTCCGCAGGCTTAGTAGAATTGTCTATGGCTTATTTTGACATTATTTTGGGCATGGATTGGCTGTTCGCATGTTATGCTTCCATTAACTGTAGAACCTGAGCAGTGGAGTTCTGATTTCCAGGTGAACCAGTTTTAGAATGGAGGGGTAGTTCAGCGGTACCTGTAGGCCATTTTATCTCCTATCTCAAGGCCAGGAAAAGGATTTCTAAGGTTTGTATTTACCATTTGGTTAGGGTTAAGGATGCCACATCTGAGATCCCAACCATTCAGTCAGTCCCCGTGGTATGTGAGTATCCCAAGGTATTCCCAGATGACCTACCGGGTGCTCCTCCTGAGAGGGAGATTGATTTTGAGATTGATCTTTTACCCGACACGCAGCCCATATCGATTCCTCCCTACCGAATTTCCCCAACCGAGCTAAAAGATCTAAAGGAGCAGTTGAAGGATTTACCGGATAAGGGTTTCATTAGACCGAGTAAGTCTCCATGGGGTGCCCCAGTGTTGTTCGTCCAAAAGAAAGATGGTTCTCTTCGGATGTGTATTGACTATAGACAATTAAACAAGGTCACTGTCAGGAATAGGTACCCTTTGCCCCAGATTGATGACCTATTTGATCAGCTTCAGGGTGCCAAATGTTTCTCCAAGATAGACCTCAAGTCCGGGTATCACTAGCTCAGGGTTCGGGAGAGCGACATCTCGAAGACTGCTTTCAGGAATCAATATGACCATTATGAATTCGTTGTTATGTCCACTGGACTAACCAATGCCTCTGCAACTTTTATGGATCTAATGAACAGGGTATTCAAGGCATATTTGGACATGTTCGTGATAGTGTTCATCGACGACATATTGATATACTCCAAGAGCGATGAGGAGCATGCTGCACACCTGAGGGTGCTACTCCAAACCCTCAAGGATAGCCAGCTATACGCCAAGTACAACAGATATGAGTTCTGGATGAACTCAGTCGCATTCTTGGGACATGTAGTGTTAAGCAAAGGTATAAGGGTGGATTCCCGAAAAATAGAGGCGGTAAAGAACTGGCCCAGACCGGTAAACCCTTCAGATATCAAGAGCTTTTTGGGATTAGTGGGTTATTATCCTAGGTTCGTGGAAGGTTTCTTATCCATTGCAACCCCATTGACTAGATTGACTCAGGAAAAGGTGAAGTTCCAATGGTCGGAGACTTGTGAGAAGATCTTCCAGGAATTAAAGGCCCGACTCACTTCAGCACCGGTGTTGACTTTACCGGAAGGCACTGATGGCTTTGTGGTATATTGTGATGCTTCAGGAGTCGGATTGGGATGTGTATTGATGCATCACGGGAAGGTCACAACATATGCTTCCAGACAGCTGAAAATTCACGAGAAGAATTACCCAACCCATGATCTTCAGTTGGCTACGGTGGTGTTTGCTTTGAATATATGGCGATACTTCTTTTATGGGGTTCATGTAGATATATTCACTTTCCACAAGAGCTTACAATATGTGTTCACGTAGAAGGATCTCAATCTTCGGCAAAGGAGGTGGTTGGAGCTACTTAAGGACTATGACATGGGTGTCTTTTATCTCCCGGGTAAGGCCAACGTGGTAGCAGATGCCCTTAGTAGATTCTCTATGGAGAGTGTGTCGCATGTGAATGAAGACAAGGAATTGGTGAAGGAGGTACATCGACTTGCACAGTTGGGAGTTAGATTAGTTGGCTCGATCGATGGGTGTGTAGTTGTTCAGAACTGGTTAGAGTCGTCCTTGGTAACGGAGGTGAAGGCTAATCAAGATGAAGATCCAACATTGGTAAAGTTGAAGGAAGATATTCAAAATTAGAAGGTAGAAGTCTTCTCTAAAGGGGGAGATGGTGTACTTCGATACCAGGATCGCTTGTGTGTTCCGAACGTGGGTGATTTGAGGAGCCAGATGTTGCATGAGGCTCACGGATCCAGATATTGTATTCATCCAGGTTCCACCAAGATGTATCATGCCTTGCGGGAAATCTACTGGTGGAATGGCATGAAGAGGGATATTGTAGAATTTGTAGCCAAGTGTTCGAATTGCCAACAAGTAAAAGTTGAGCATTAGAGACCGGGAGGTGTACTTCAGGATATCAGCATTCCTACTTGGAAGTGGGAAGAAATCAACATGGACTTCATAACAGGTTTACCCCGCATCGTAGGTAGTACGACTCCATTTGGGTTGTGGTGGATAGGTTAACCAAGGCTACTTATTTTCTACCGGTCAAAACCACCGATTAAACAGAAGATTATGCCAAATTATACACCCGAGAGCTGGTTAGGTTGCATGGAGTGCCCTTGTCCATCATATCAAATAGAGGTACTCAGTTCACCTCTCAGTTTTAGGGATCTTTTCAAAAAGGACTTGGTACCTAGGTCAAGCTTAGCACGACATTTCATCCGCAAATAGATGGTCAGGATGAGCAGACTATCTAGACTCTCAAGGACATGTTGAGAGCTTGCGTTATTGACTTCAAGGGTAGTTGGGATGAGCATTTGCCTCTTATTGAGTTTGCCTACAACAACAGCTATCACTCTGGCATCCAAATGGCACCGTTCGAGGCTCTTTACGGGCGAAGGTGTAGATCACCCATTGGGTGGTTTGAAGTCGGTGAGGCTTCATTGGTGGGTCATGATTCCATCCATGAGGCTATGGAGAAAGTTCAGTTGATAAGAGAAAGGCTGAAAACGACTCAAAGTCGCCAAAAGTCTTATGCGGATGTGAGGAGAAGAGAGCTTGATTTCGAGATTGATGATTGGGTGTTTTTAAAGGTATCTCACATGAAGGGAGTAATGAGATTTAGAAAGAAAGGGAAACTCAGCCCCCGCTATATTGGCCCTTATCGGATTGTGAGACGAGTGGGTAAGGTAGCTTATGAGTTAGAGTTACCTTCAGAGTTAGCTTTAGTTCATCCTGTATTCATGTATCGCTCTTGAAAAAGTGCTTGGGAGATCAATCCATCGTGGTTTTGGTGGAAAATGTTGGTGTGAAGGACAACCTTAGTTATGAGGAAATTCCCATTGCAATCTTGGATCGTTAGTTTCGGAGGTTGAGGAACAAGGAAGTAGCTTCAGTGAAGGTGTTATGGAGAAATCAGCATGTTAAGGGAGTTACATGGGAAGCTGAAGCAGATATGATAGCTAAATACCCCCATTTGTTCCCTACCGACTCAGTTTTAGTTTTTGCCCTAAACCTCTAATCAGTTATTCGTGTCCCGTTCATGCATGCAAGTTTGTTTTATGATATGATATATGTATGTGATGTCTGAATTCAGTCCAACTATGTAGTTCTTTTTGGGGGTAGTCGTTCTGTCAGTTTTCGACTTAAATGATTAGTATTTGCATATGGTGGTTGTTTGTTTCTGAGTTTTCGGCATGTTTCTTACATTCGAGGATGAATGTTCCCAAGGGGGAGATATTGTTATACCCCAGGAACCCAAGGATCAGACCTAGTAGTCAAACGGGGAAAATTTGGGAAAATGTTGTAACAGTGCAGGATGAGTCACTAAATGACTCGTGAGGAGGCCCCACGAGTCATTAGGTGGCTCGTGGGGAGGATGGAATGGGCTGAGGAGCTGAGGTCCCACGGGCGTGAGAACGACTCATAGACAGTTGCCATAAGTCATCAGGTCTCCTGTAGGATGAGATTGAGGGTACCTGGGAGGTTTGACCAGTGCACCTAACAAAGGGGACCACATGAGTCGTGGCCAGTCCCAACGACTCGTGAGGTGGGTCATGAGTGATCACGGGCAAAAATATATGCCCGAGATACTCTTTATTACTTAAATTAGTCTTGTTTATCTGAGTTATTGTATACATTTTCATGTAATTTTATATAATGTGGAGATATGTGCTAACCAACATGATTAGCCTTTGTTTTGTAGGTTTTGATGATGTTTGAGTAACTAATCCATGAGTTGGTGAAGTAGAAGCTTGGAAACGGAATTAACACTCGAACGTCGGCAAGGAAGAGGCACAAAACAGCCCACCGGCGCGTCGACAAGGTGCCACGGCAGGCAAGCCACTCAAAACAGCCCACCTGCGCGTTGGCAACGTGCCACGGCAGGTGGACTCCGCGACCATGGGGCTACAACGCGCTGCCCAGGCAGCGTGACACGTTGCCAACGCGGCAAGGTGCTGCCTAGGCCGATTTCGGGTGATTTTCCAGAAAGCCTCCGCGTCCGTAGCGTGTCATGGAGGCCGTGCTCCGCGATGCACTCCGTGACACGTTGCTTGTTAATCCGGGAAAGATTCCTACTAATATAAATAGCACACTTAGGTTTATTTTTCATAATTAAGACTTGGTGGAGCTAGGACGTGGGTTAGCAGCAGTTGAGGGACGAAAAAGCTAAGGGTTTTTCTCTCTTTCTTTCTTCTTTCAATCAATTGTACGTATGATTTACACTCATTTGAGGATGATCAATCCACAAATGAGTGGCTAATTCTCTTCCTTGCTAAGGTTTTGAACATGTGTATTGAATTTTGATTGTGAATTATATGGTTTTTCATCTTCTTCTTTCATGTTGTTCTATTAATTCTTGTTCTTACTGCATTAGTGTGTGGCCAACATTAATGTACATCTAAAAAGTCTAATTTCACTCGAGAGAGCAAGAAATTGGAAAGTTGTGAATTAATAGGGTATTGTTCTTAACTTGATTTGGGAAAATTGGGTTTTGATGTGCTTTCCTGATAGAAATATACTTGAAAGCCGTATTAGTCAATTTAGGAACCGGAATTGTATTGCTAGGTCATAAATTGCATTTGATCACAGAAATGTAGACGAATGGTTTATGATTCTAAAGTGAGATTAAATACGAGAGTTTAATCTCTAGGCTAATGTTCTTGGCTAGCAACATGAAGAGAAGAATAACCGAATTATGATTACTATCGAATTCATTACTTGTTCTTAACCTTGGCATGCTCTTATCCATAGTTTCAATTCAAGTAAATATTTGTTAATAGTTTTAGTATATAGTTTATAAACAAAATTATTTAACTTTTGGTTACATTGTTGTCAACATAATTAGAAGTAAACTAGAATATAGTATACTTAAGCAATTTTACTTATCCAGAGTCTCCTTGGATCGATACTTGGCTTACTTAGCCACTTTATTACTTGTTTGACCACGTGCACTTGCGTGTCGATTTTTAACCCCTACCAAAGCCCCGAGCAAGTTTTTGGCGCCGTTGCCGGGGAGACTTGGCAATTGGTGAAATTGTTTTAAGTATAAATTTACTGTATTTTTGTTTTATTTTCTTAAGTGTTGACAACTTGGTCTAGTGTTTGTTTTAATTCTTCTTTAGTTTATTTTATTTTTCTGCTTGTTCGTATACCCTTATTGACATGACATCGTGGAATATAAATGGTTTCAATGGTGGATACTCATATTTTAGTGAATCTTGTCTGAACTGTGGAGGACCCCACTTGTGGCAAAACTGTAATACGTGCAATATATGTGGGTGTCAATATGGCCATTGGGGTGATTGTCCAAAGGCATATTCCCCTCCCCCAAGCCCCTACTATGATCCTTCTGTTGTTTTTTCTGAATATAGGCATGCTGAAAATGAGGACTTGGGACGCCAAGCTCGAATAGAAGACTTGTTGAAACAACTCTTGGAGCAATCAGAAGCAATGAAGGAGGCGATGGCAGTATTGAGAAATCAGCGAGAAGAGAATGCAGAGGCTCTAGAAAGGATGACCATCAAATTCACGGAGATGATCGCTGAAGCTGAAGCGTGTGATAAATCACAGACAACAGTTTTAGCCGATATTCAAGAGGAACTACAAGAGGACGACAAGGGTGAATTTTTGGATGAAGCCCAACAATTCGAATCTCTTGAGTGTCCCCGTGATGGGCTCACACTTATGGAAAATCCATTCTTGGAAGAAGAGTTAGCGTATCCCCCAGTCGACTTTAATGGTGAGATAGATGTCGATGTCGAGAAGGTATATACAAGTAAGGAGGTCAAGCAAAATGCAGTTTTAGAGTTGAGGTGTATTGGACCACACTCTACGCATTTTTCAACATTAAATTTGGTTGACAACATAGAAATAGAGTCTTCCAAGTTTGTAGAGGAATGTCTAGAGGAGGACCAAGCACCATATATTTTGAAATTTGCTAACTCAGAAAGACAAAATGACTTCGCTTACTTAAGGACCAATAAATGCAAAAGGCAACATCTACTGTTTGGTCCTTACAATTTTTCACACCACCCCTGGAGCATAAGAGGAAATTAGAGAAGAAATTAGGGGTGAGATTCATATCCTCAAGGTGGAGGAAAAAGTGGTGAAACTTGGTACGTCGTGCCGCGACGTAAAATTAGGCGCTGCTTGGGAGGCAACCCAAGGGTACCATTTTAATTTCTTGCATTTATGTTTATTTTATTTATTTTTCATCTTGTGTTGTTTTGGTGGAAAGTCAAGCACAGATGGAGGGGAAGTCTGAGTACCCGTGGAGGAGGAAGCTAACAAGCATGGAAAAGAAAAAGTGTGGGGTCGAACACCCACTTGTCCATAGTTGAAGAAAACCATGCTGTCAGCTAGGCCTAAAGGCCTCAGGGAGTATTTCTCACCCTTTGTAACCTTTAGTTTGATGCTATGCGGACATAGCATGATTTAAGTGTGGGGTGAGGGAAATTTCTAGGAAATTTCAAAATTTCTGTGCTTAATGATATTTGGTGAATGTAATGCTTGTACAAAAGTTGGTGAGAAATTTGAAAAATTTGAAAAATTTGAAAATTTTTTGTGAATTAAGCATGACTTCATCACCCGTTGGTTTTTCTTTTCGGTTCTTTTCCGACAGGGGGTATTTGAACCGAAGAATAAAATTTTTTTTCTTTTCTTTTTTTCTTTCTTTCCTTGGTCTGTATATAAAGTTTTTTTAGTCATAGCTAGGGACTGTTTCCGACGATGGATGGATGACGACCGTCTTGAGGAAAATTAGTCGATAGGTTTTGGGTTTTGAAACCATAACTAATTGGTGCTGGATGTTCTTGTTATGTGCTATAAATGTTTTTAAGATGCAAGTATGTTCAGTATGAAGCATGCAAGTGTATAACTTTGTTTGAGACACTTAGGTTCTTGAATTTGACTCAATATGTTTGAAGCTTAATTCTGAATTCTTGTGATTAGCTGAGTAAGAGTCTACTGATTGTGTCTTGATTTGAGCATGTGCCATGAGTGTAAGGTTTTTGAGTATTCCGTGCTATTGTGGATTGTCTAGAACTTGCCTGGTGTGTTTATAAAACGAAATGAAGGATGTGAATTGGAGGAAATGATATAGGCATTTCTTTGAATGAACCAACTTTTTATCCCTCATTATACCTACCTTGAAAAATTAATCCTAGTTAACCCCATTGAGCCTTGAGCCTATTCTTTGAAAGCCGCAACATAAGCTTAATCCTTTTTCTTTCATTAGCCTTGAAATTGAACCAAAACTCCGAAGCGCTTAAAGGAAAAATCCGAAAGGGTAAAGGAGTGAGAAGAATGGAAAAGAAGGAAAAATAGCAAGTTGTAAATAGTTGAGAAAAGGAAAAAGGTGCATTTGTGTGAAAATGGTTGGTTATTAGTAGCGAGTAAGAAAAGGAATGAATGAAACATATTGCTTAAGTACTCCTTACTAATAAGCTAAAAGCGTCGAAAGAAATGGGGGAACAAAAGAGGAAAAAGAAAACTAAAAGGAGAAAGAAAAGGTGAAGTGAGGGAAGGGAAGTTTGTAATGAAGGCGTGATGTATTAAAAGCGCTTAGGAAAGATAGTCACTATTACTGATCATAATAGTACCTACCCGCACCTGAGTTACATTACAACCTAAAAAGTCCTACTTGATCTTACATTCATACATCCTTATATTAGTGGAATAAAACACTAAGGGCAAGCTTATGGGTCATTACATGATGCATGTGAATTCTTTGTGAGAGTGAGCGTAATTCTATTCATATACCCACACATGTTGTGATATAAAAATTGTTTTTGCGTGTGAAATTGGGTAACTCTCTTTCCGTGAGGGGCACATGTTGAATGAAGGATATAATTCATGTGGGATTTCTTGATCAGTTGATTTTCATGAGTTTGCTAAAAATTGAGAGTCGATTCTTGAGGTTAAGAAGTCTTAACATGGTTGTGTTTCATTTCAACGATCAAATCAGGCATGCTCTATTTTTAGCTTGTATCCTACGTAATCATTATAGCCATAACTTGAATTCTCTTGCTAAATTAGTTATGTAGGAGTCTCCATTTGCATGATATGTAAAAGGTTGTTCGAGGACGAACAAGGCTTTAAGTGTGGGGTTGTGATCACGGGCAAAAATATATGCCCGAGATACTCTTTATTACTTAAATTAGTCTTGTTTATCTAAGTTATTGTATACATTTTCATGTAATTTTATATAATGTGGAGATATGTGCTAACCAACATGATTAGCCTTTGTTTTGTAGGTTTTGATGATGTTTGAGTAACTAATCCATGAGTTGGTGAAGTAGAAGCTTGGAAACGGAATTAACACGCGAACGTCGGCAAGGAAGAGGCACAAAACAGCCCACCGGCGCGTCGACAAGGTGCCACGGCAGGCAGGCCACTCAAAACAGCCCACCTGCGCGTTGGCAACGTGCCACGGCAGGTGGACTCCGCGACCATGGGGCTACAACGCGCTGCCCAGGCAGCGTGACACGTTGCCAACGCGGCAAGGTGCTGCCTGGGCCGATTTCGGGTGATTTTCCAAAAAGCCTCCGCGTCCGTAGCGTGTCACGGAGGCCGTGCTCCGCGATGCACTCCGTGACACGTTGCTTGTTAATCCGGGAAAGATTCCTACTAATATAAATAGCACACTTAGGTTTATTTTTCATAATTAAGACTTGGTGGAGCTAGGACGTGGGTTAGCAGCAGTTGAGGGACGAAAAAGCTAAGGGTTTTTCTCTCTTTCTTTCTTCTTTCAATCAATTGTACGTATGATTTACACTCATTTGAGGATGATCAATCCACAAATGAGTGGCTAATTCTCTTCCTTGCTAAGGTTTTGAACATGTGTATTGAATTTTGATTGTGAATTATATGGTTTTTCATCTTCTTCTTTCATGTTGTTCTATTAATTCTTGTTCTTACTGCATTAGTGTGTGGCCAACATTAATGTACATCTAAAAAGTCCAATTTCACTCGAGAGAGCAAGAAATTGGAAAGTTGTGAATTAATAGGGTATTGTTCTTAACTTGATTTGGGAAAATTGGGTTTTGATGTGCTTTCCTGATAGAAATATACTTGAAAGCCGTATTAGTCAATTTAGGAACCGGAATTGTATTGCTAGGTCATAAATTGCATTTGATCACAGAAATGTAGACGAATGGTTTATGATTCTAAAGTGAGATTAAATATGAGAGTTTTAATCTCTAGGCTAATGTTCTTGGCTAGCAACATGAAGAGAAGAATAACCGAATTATGATTACTATCGAATTCATTACTTGTTCTTAACCTTGGCATGCTCTTATCCATAGTTTCAATTCAAGTAAATATTTGTTAATAGTTTTAGTATATAGTTTATAAACAAAATTATTTAACTTTTGGTTACATTGTTGTCAACATAATTAGAAGTAAACCAGAATATAGTATACTTAAGCAATTTTACTTATCCAGAGTCTCCTTGGATCGATACTTGGCTTACTTAGCCACTTTATTACTTGTTTGACCACGTGCACTTGCGTGTCGGTTTTTAACCCCTACCAAAGCACCGAGCAATGAGCAAGCCTGTGGAAATTTATTACGGATGAAGTAGTTTACTTGACGGAAGGTGACTGCAACTCGTGGTCACTTGTGACGAGTCGTTGAGTCACCAGTTATGAGCCCAGCCGACCTAGTATCCAGTGTACTTGACGGGCGACACAATGAGTCATTTCCCATCCTAACGTGTCGTCAGGTCACCCGTTAGGGTCATACAACGATTATTTCCTGTGAATTAGTAAGGGCCTTCTCGTAATTTCCTACACCCCTAAGGCCTAAACTGTATCGTTTTGAGGTCGGGATAGGGTCTTTTAAGGGGAAATAATTCATGTTAAGTCTCATTTGATGCTTTCAAGAGTATAGAAATGAGTAGGAGGTGATTCTAGGGTTCTTCTTCAAATTCTCCGAATTTTCATCTTGGGCTTTTCGGGGGAGTTAAGAATCAAGTAATTCCAGATATATGGAGTTTTGAATAGGTAATTTATTCCCTACCCATTCCCAATTCTTCCCAAATTCTATGTTGAAAGTTACTAAATCTTTATGGATCTTAACCCAAATGCACGATTCCTCAAAAATTGATATGAGCTTGTTGTGGTATGTCTAAATCATGGGTTTCGAATTATTGGGATGTTTTCAATTGTTTTATACAATGATTGATGATCTAATCCCTAAAAGCATAGGTGCCTAAATCATGAGGATTTTTGGTAAAGTTCATGGTTATGATGATTCCTCAAGCATGATATGAATTTATGAATTTTAAGCATGTCTTCAATCTCTCATGTTATTATGATCATGTTTTCTATAAAATTTAAGCATTTCAAGGATGTTGAAAATATGTGCAATGCCCACATGTTGCTTATCGTTCAGGAACTATAATTTGCGCCGATCCACGGGCTCGATTTTATGGCTAGTATTACGAATTCCCAAGCAAGTTATGATTATCACAATTTAACTAGCCATGCATGTCATGTATGAATTTCTATGAGTACGTTGCATGTTTTGGGAGTAGTACTTAACACCGAGTAGGCTCGGGTCCTAGGTTACACAACGAATCTCAGAACTACATGCCACCGTAGGTTATGTTTAGGACCTCCTCAGTGACTGTCCCCTATTCCCTACGAGGCCTTCATGAGTGATATCACGCCTTTCATGGTTCTACCCTTGGCAAGATATGAACGTCCTCCCGACTAGGCTTATAGGTCGGGCTCCATGTATGCTCATATGGGGTATGTCGGTTATAGAAATGTCCCACTGTTCCTCATTGTTTTAATGCATGTATGATTATATTCATTTGGCTCAAGTAGTGTTTTATGAAATATTTTTCTCTCATGTTGTGACTATGACAGGTTTAGGAATGCTTTTGGGAAACCTTGAGCCTTACGATATATTTATGATTTCAGTCTTTATGATCATGATGTCCCACTCCTATAACTCTCATGTTTTTAAGTATTGTTTTACACACCTTGCATACTCGGTACAATTCAAGTACTGACCCGCATATTTTCTATGTTGTATCCTTTCATGATACATGATCCGGATCTCAGGTTCAGCATCGCTCCTAGCTGGCTCTCAGTTTTGCTCTCAGTTTTCATTGGTGAGTCCTCATGATTCGAGGGCTTTATGTTCAGACCTTGGTTATCTTTTGTTTTAAAATGTTGGGGTTAGTTGGGGTCTTGTCCCTTCAACCTATCTATTATGATTAGAGGCTTTTAGACCTATTTGAGGTATTCAACTGTTTATGCTCGGACCATGTATTGTTGTTTCTTATATTTCATGTCACGGTTTTCTTTCAATTCATGATTGTTAAGCTAATTCTTCCGTCTTATATGAATGGTTTAGTTATATGCTCATGCCATGGGTTGACTTGGGATACCTCAGGGCTCCTTGTCCCGTGTTTACGATCCGTGTGTATTCTCGGGTCATGACAGCGCCACAGGTATGTCCCTCTCATAGTTCTTACATTTTTATGCTTCAGGGACAAATCATGCATTTTTAAAGGGGGTGTACTTGTTTTTGATTTTTGGACCTCGTCTGAGGGTTTTTAAATGTCGTGTCTCTTTTGCCTTGGACATGCTATCTAGTAGAACTGGCTTGTATAGAATTTTTTATTTGTTTAACCAGAAGTATCTTAAGAGTACTTTACACCCAATAAATACACATGTTTTGATGTTTTTTAAAAAATGACCCTTTTTAAAAAAATTTTGGTGGTAGCTGTGCATGTTGATTGCAAAGCATGACTTATGTGGATCTTTTTATGGCATTTAGTAGATTAGCATGTGTAATTGTGGCTTAGCTGTGTAAGAACCAGATAGGTACAATAAATGCAGAGCTGTACCATGTGTGAGTGAGGATTCTTACCTAGTTCAATACTGTGCAGAGGATCTAGAACTTGCCCAATTAGTCTTTACATAGGTTGTAGGACAGTTGGTTAGGAAGGATCATAGGTTGTTTTTGTTTTACGCCACTTTAGCTTAAATTTCCATACAAAATAAAAGTTAATCCCTTGATTCCATGTTTGAGCCTAAAGTTGACCATTTTTCTTTGATTACCCATTCACCATCTCATTTTTATAATGAACTTGTTTGACCCTGGTCCCTCCTTGGACATTGTGAACCTCAACTCAGGCAAAATGCCTAAGTTGCGGGTGGCTATAGTAGGGGTGCGTAGATTGGTTGGAGGTGAAAAAGAAAGAAAAAATCAAAGAAAGGTGGGGTGTGGTGTGAAATAAAAAAACAACTGAAATATCAAAAGTGAAAAGATAAGAAAAAGAATTGTAAAAGATGAGGAAAATACACCACACCCACAAATGGCAGTTATATGGTGAAAAACATGAAAAAGATAAAAGGGGTAAAAGGTGAAAAGTGAAGCCACAGTGTGTAATGCCAAGGTGGGTTAGCCACTAATATTCACATCTACCGTACCCAGCCTGAAGCTTATACTACAAGCCGAGAAAAGTCTTATAGTGATCCTAGCCTAATTGTCTGAAAAGTCAAAGTAGTGAAATTAAGGCCAACCCTATGATATCTGATGTGCAATATTTGGAACTTCTTTGTGAGAGTTAGAGTCTCGTTTGATTAGTCCAAAGTTTCATTTATATATGTATGAGTTTTAGGGACTTCATTTGCTGTGAGGGTACATGGTTTACACTGCATTCGGCCAGTTGTCTGTGTGAGTAGTATTAGTGGTAGCTCACTTCTATGCGAATGGATAGATGTAATGTCTTGATACCTGTTTATCATGAGTTGTAGTTCCATGTGTATATAGCTGACATGGTTTGAATTAAAGAGGGGTTAATATCTGATAATGGTCTTTTAAGCAAATTCTATTGTGTTGGCTGTAGGTCTTCTATTTTACTTTCTAGTTAAGCGTCGTTTTATAGTTTTGTTTTGTTTGCCTGAGGACATGTAAAAGTCTTAAGTTGAGGGTATTGATGTGCTTTGGGTTTACATCACTTCGACGCTTAAAAATGAGAAAATATTCATGGTCATGGGTATGTTTATATGGATATATGCACTTTTGCTTTGTTTTCAGGAAAATAAGGTGTTGGAGTTGAAAGATGTGAAAGAAAGAAAAAGAGTGGAAAAATTGGGCCAACTACAGACTTTAGTATGAGCCATGCCTTGGTGGTATGAGTCGTATTGTGAGTCGTGATAAACTTCAGAAGGATTTGCTCAAGGTACTGGCCAGTTACAACTCTTGGAACGAGCCGTATCATCCTGGTATGAGCTCTACTATGAGTCATGGAAAATTTTAGAGGGATGCACTTTGGTTAATCTCCTAGTATGGGTAGCAACTATGATTGGTGTCAGGACCCGAGTATGGATCCCGGATCGAGACACGGGACCTAGAGCCACGAATGACCCCAAGTTAACCCATGGCACATGCATAACAATTCAAGACCATAACTAAAGAGGAAATTTTTAAAAATGTTTCAAAAACAAAGCGGAAGTCTGAATACATACATCATAAGTGTATAAAAAGAGTAAATGCTTGACAAGACTGAACATCCACGTAATATTTTATAATCCTCTAAACTGTCTGATGAGTTGATGGGACAACACCCCCAACTATATCTAAAGTCTAGGACTAAATAACAAAACAACAAACTAAACTGAATGTCCTTAGAAGATGAGGACTCACCAACACAGTCTAAACTGGACTGATATAGAAGCAATAGTAATGGCATCGTTGAGTCTCATCACTCGGACCTATATCATGAAATGATCAACATGGAGTATGCGGGTAGTACTTTGAATGTACTTAGTATGCAAGGTAAGAAAAAATGGACTGATAAAATACATAAGAGTTCATAGGAGTAGGATAATACAAAACATGAAGTGATAATCATAGCATAAACATGAAGGCTCAAGGTTTTCAAAATATTCATAAACTAATCGTAATCGTAATCATAAGAGGAACCTTGTAAATCATAACATGAGCCAAAGTATAGTAAACATGACAATGCATAAATCATAAGGGAACAATGGGAGGACTCATCTTACCGAAACCATCATGATAGAGCTTACATGATGCCCCAACTATCTCACTCAAGTGGGCAGAGTCGTCTCACGTTTGCTAACGCAAAGGATGTAAATGGTATGATATCACTACTACGGACCCCATAGGGTCAACTAAGCATATAAATCTATAGTGACACATTGTTTTGAGAACTCAGAGTTTACCTGAACGTCGAGCCTACTCGGTGCTAGACACTACTCCCAAAAAACATGCACATGAGGGTTGATATAATTATCGTGAAATCATACATGAATTTCATGGGCTAGTTAAATCATAACATACTTGATCATACTTGAAATACATGTCTAGACATTAATAAGGGCGCGTGAGTCGTCCAAAATCATAAACACATAAATCATGAAGAACATACATGCTTGAGAAAATCACCATACTTGAAATTCTTAAATGCATGAAGAGTACATGTAGAAAATTATATCTTTAGTTATAACCTATAATTTAAAGCTTGAAGAATCAAAATCATAATAGAATCATAATCTTGAACTTTCATGAAACATGCATAATTGGGCATAATTTTCTAAAAAATTCAAACCATGAATTTATAATCAAAATAGGTATAAAATCTACCCATAAATCTTAAAATATTTTTGAAAACATGAAGGGAATTGACCCATAAATAAATCATAGGGAATTTCATAAAATTAGGATAAAACCCCTTAAAATCATGAACCTGATCTAGAACTTAAATTCATGAAATTGAGGAGAACTTTGAGCATGAGAGTGAAAGGAACTCTCATTCATAGACCTACATACCTGGGTATTTGAATATTTACTAGACTTTGAAAAGAGAATTGAGAAGAATTTGGAGGATTCTTTGCTTGATCTTTAATGGAGAGGTCTAGACTTGCATGCATGGGAGGGGAATGGTTTAGAATAGGTTTAAGCCCCTTAATACACCTCTTTTAGAGCTTAAAATGACATAGTTTAGGACTTAGGAGCTTATGAATTACGGAAACACCCTTACTAATTTTGCACGAAAATTGATACTACCAGTCATCACGAGGCTCCTAACAAGTCGTTGGGACCACTAATGACTCGTGGTCCCCACCCATTAACTTCAATGGAAAAATCTTCATTTACTGAACTTCCTCCCCCACGGGTCACTTGACGAGTCGTTAGGTGCACGATGACTTGTCCCTCCATCCATTGCCAACACTGTCAATCCCTTTCTCGCAGACTTAATTAGGGACACCACCACCACTGTCGATCCCCCCCCCTCCCCGGTCAAGTCCCAGAATAATCTAATTCTTCCAACTTAAAACATACTTAATGAGTCACTAGATGATCCATCAAGTGACTTAATGGGTCACCTTACGAGTCGTTCTATGATCTATTATGAAATTTCATGCTTTCTCGATTTCACCCTCGGGTCTAATTTTAGGGACTTTTGGGGTATTATACATGGTGACTACCTACAACCCATACCAAGGAGCCGTGATGAAGTTAAAAAAGATTGCTAAAAAGAAAATCCCATGGTACAAAAGGAAACCACGAGTCATAATAGCAAGGTACGAGTCGTACCAAGAACTTGTGGAGTTGTTTAGAGGATGCTAGGTATCTCAGGTGCAAACCACAAAAAGAATGTACGACTTCTAGGAGCATTGTACGAGTTGTACCAATTCCCAGCACTTCACCAAATTCAAAGCTACCAGGCATTATATGAGTGAAGCAATGAATAGTATGATCAAGTTATGAGTCGTAGGAGAAGGAGACGACATTTAATTAGTTTTCCCTATTAATTCAAGAAAGATTTCTAATTATTTGTATAAATACTTTTCTAGGTTATCTTTTTAGAAGGACGACTTTCGTGGAGAACAGTTTGACTTATTGGAGTTTCATCTTGAGTTTTCAAATATTCTTGGAATTAATATCCATTATTCTTTAATTGTTCATAGTTGAATTATGCAATAATCAAGTGGGTTTTATTTTAATTTCATTGTAAGTTCTTAATTATATTTTCTTCAATGAATGCAAATTCTTTTTTTACAATCATGGGAGGGTAAAACCTCCACAACTAGGGTTGTGGAACCATGGTGAATTAACAAATTAGGGTTTGAATATAATGATTCTAATCAAATATGCATGCTTGTATTGTCTTCTTTTCAACTTAAACGTTTCTTAATGGAGCGCAATATTAGGACTTGCCTAAATTCTCTATTTGTTTGAACCTAGAGATGTAGAGATTAGGAACAAAAAATAACAACAGTCTTGAACTTTATAGTTCATTGTATAACTTGCACTGCGATTGCAAGATAGTTAATTTGGAACAAATTGATAACGGTTAAAGTGAGATCATTCAATAGACCTAACACGGTAATTGTGTATAGTCATCCAATAGGGAAGAAACAGTCATTTGGATGAATTTATGTTGTTAGTTGTACAATTTAAGTATGGAATAGATCACAAGTGCAAAACCTAAAGTAGTTATGAATCCATTGGGAACAGTTCCCTGGTTAATTGCATCAACTTGATAACTACCTCAATCTTCAATACGGTTACATGTTTCATTCCTTAAAACCCCCCATTAGGAGATAATCGAAATAAAAGTCTAAATGCTAGCATTATTATACATCTTGACTATATTCCCTGTGGGATCGACCCCAATCTTTGTTGCGTCCTTTATTGACAATGTCCGTGTCATAGTTTTCCAAGGGTGTGATTTGAGTGTTATCACCACTCTAGCCTCCTTAAGGTCTGTGTGGAGGCTCTAAATCTCTATCTAGTTAGAGCCCGCTCCAGTGGCATTAGCCTGGCCTCAATGGCCCCTACTCATTCAAGTTCTGCCTCATAGGATGCCTACTCCAAGTCTTGCAGCGGCTGTAGTGCTTGTTCAATAATCTTGGCCACAAATGCCAGCATCTCCTCAATAAGACGAGCCTACTGTCTCTCCTCTCTATCAAGTCGAGCAACCATACTTCCTGATATCTCTTGAGAGAGATGCATAGTTACACCCAAAAAAAATTGATGTTTGAAAGTGTTGTAAGTACGTTGACATCATTGGTTAAGGTCGTTAAAAATTTATATCAATATAAATAAATCATATGAAGCACAAATGATAGGAAGTGTCGAGGGTTGAATTCACAGACGACGTGAGGAATGAGGTTGGCAAGACATGGGATGGCCAAGAAGGGTGTTTCCCAACGTGTCACACTGCTTGAATGGTGCGATTGCTAGCATGCCATGCTACCTAGTTCACTGCCTCGAGTCCTATATATATCTCTTTGGCCTTATCTTGGTTCATTCTACAAATTTCTAGGAGTGAGCTACTTGCTTATGTACTTATGTTCTCTCTACTTTCTAGAATATATACCATGATGAAAGCAAGGAAAATCATCAACCAAAACATAACCACAACATAAGTCCAAGTGAAGAAGCCATTTGTAAATTGTGTGTGGTGCATTGGTGGTTTTTTTGGCTGCATTTGAGCAATGGTTTTGGGGTCGCTGCATTTTTGGAGTAGTACTAAGCTTTTTACATTCTCCCTTGTTGTAGGTATTGGAGAAAACAAAAATGTATGGATTCTACCATTTATACTTACTTAAATATTAGTAGAAAAAACTAGAAATCGGAAACTAAGCTAGACCGGCATTTTAGTGCGTTGTTGTTGAAGGTTACTGTCCATTTTAGAAGGTTGGTGCAGCTATTTTTAGCTGGGAATATACTCCTTTTATGGTGGTATCGATCATAATAAAATCTATGTAAGTTCTCCCTTTCATTTCTCCTTAAAAGTTATGGAAATAAGATAGAACAAAGTGTTTGGTTGTGTTGTGGTTGCCATTGGTGTGACGTTTGGGATGGGAACTTGTATTAAAATAGATCTATATTATGGTTGTAATCTCCAGAAATTCAAGATGGCTGAACATTTATTTTTGAAAAAAGAATGGGCTAAAGAAACACGTCGGAATAAGGTATATAAAGGCGTCCTATCCTTATTTTACAAGTACGACTTTGTACCATTTAAAGGATAAATATTCCTAAGTTTTTGAACTCATATTTGGGAATATATGATTCTTTCCAAAGGGATAGGAATTCTTTGCATTAAGCTTGAATGGTTAAAAAATGTTTGGACCAATCAATTGTGGTATGAAAGACACATTATTTATGATTGTTGTTGTAGTTGTAAATCGAGTCTAAAGTCCCCTTACGGTGGGCACCATGAGCTGGTCCTTTATAGTATGTTATGTATATGTTATTATAAATGTGTTTAAAGGTCTGGTTGCTAAATGGAATGGTAAAAGATTTAAGACGACGATGTGAGAATGAACCTAAGTTAAGGAAGCAACGTCAAAGCCTTGTAATGGAAAATGAGGTTATCAAAATAAGAATGCCTTAACATGGTTGTCTACCTTCTTTTGTGTATGTTAGGGGGTATTCAAGGCCAAGGGTTGACTTCATAATCCTTTTCCTTTAAGATGAGCAATAGGTTACCGAGTTTTCAAGCGCTAATACTCTTAGAATATGGTCTATGAATCTTATTGAAACTCTTGTGTCATCTGCATCTTTTTGTGATTTTTATAAGTCTTTGAATAAATGTATCTAAGTTCTACCTGAAAGCTTTACATGCTGTTTATGCCAACTTGCAGTTGTGTTTTACAAAAGAGGTCTATCCATGACATAGACTCAGAATTTATCATTTTTATGGTATATGTGTTAGATTGACTCAGTGTAAGCTCTATTGGCATCACTTATGATTTATGATTAAGAATATTGACCTACTCAACCGATGCTCTTTTCGGTGGGACGTTTACCCATTGACCTTTCTCCTTGATGCTTTTTCCGGTGGGATGTTTACCCTATAGATGATGCCGGGTGTGGTACACTAGCTAGACAGACTTTATATGGGCTTTATGATTGGCTGGCCGCTGGTACTACAGTTATGGTGTGTCTTGTGCATTACTTGACTATATTTGCATTTTAGTATAGAGTTATTGTCCAATGTTAGTTGCAGAGTCTCATGTTGTTATTATTCATTATTTATGGCTCAGTTCTCATTGTTAACATATATGTTTACTGTTTTTAGTCTTACATACTAGTATATTTCATTCGTACTAATGTACCTTTTCCTAGGGACCCTTCCTACAATAGTGCATAAGGGGAACATGCAGAGGGTTAGATTGACAGGCGCAGTAGGAGTTTGATTTTATTGGAGTTATGGTATGCTCCTTCATTCAGGAGTTGTGTCCTACTTTTGATTATATTGACTTTTGTGTATAGTATTAGTAGGTCAGGGCCCTATTCTGTGCATTTCAATTTGTTTACTATTTAGAGGCTTATGATAACTAGTTCGCATAGTTAGTTTTGTTGTGTGGCCTTATCGGCTTTCCGTTGGCAATTTAGCTTTATTGTAGCCTATTGGCTTCCCAATTATTTGATCATTGTTGTTGAGACCTTATGGGTCCACTATTTATTTTAATTAATTGTGACAGGTGGCCTGGTCGGCCTTAGTGTCACAGTTATAGATTTATATAGCCGGTTTCTCGAATGATCTATAATTGAGTGCCCATTGCGCCCTAACCAGTTTTGGGGGTGTCAAAAACTTTGTACCAAAGTGAAGTCATATCTAATAGAGTCTTACTTATGGGTATGTCATGCACCATGCTTATAATCAGGAGGCTACAGGACATTTAGGAGTCGTTTCCCCTTTTTTATTACTAGCTTGTGCTATAGAGCTAAGCCATAAGTATTACGATATCTAAATTGTGTTATTATTTCAGAGAATGCCAGCAATGAGGAAGATGAATACACGATTGATCAGCACAACCACAAGAGAGGGTACGAGTCACTCTCCAAAGGATCAGGGAGACAGATTAGAGGCTCAGAGTGAGTCCCCTGCCCAGGTATCACAATTTCTCTACCCCCAGTTAGGATTGCAGTAGATAAGCCTCCAACTTCTCCCACCCCAGTGAGACATGAAGGGGATGGAGTGGTAGACCCTCCAACACCTATCACACCCCTGATTGGTTTGGAAGGATAGGGTTTTGAGGGAGTTGTTCAGTTGATAGCTCATATAGCTATTAGTTAGGAGCTGCGGTTGGAGGTGCTATGCCTCTGGCGCACACGCTAGTGTTTTCCGTCGTACGAGTAATATAGTGACTCTTTAAGAGCTAGATGTTGAACCCACAGGGACTAGACTATCATTGAATATTCAAGTATCAATTCAAAAATCAGAAGTGCTAATTTTCCAAGATTGAAGTTTGTTTGTTTCTAAATCTAAGACGATCACAAATTTAAGTTAAAAACAGTAACGAGAATAACCCAGGGTTAAGGCCAAACATTCATGTAATGCTACATTCATATTGGTTCAAGTATGAACTTCATGTGTTGTATCACAAGATAAATTCCATGTTCATGGTCTTTCGAATATCTAAACATAATTAGATTAGCCTCACAACTACATCATTGAGTAGGGATGTGACGACCTAATTTATATGCAATTATCTATGTGGAGTGGCTTACAGGATTAATGTCCTTGGTTATGGACTTTTGAACCTCTAACCATTTAACCTATCTTAGCTTCTCAACTACATCAAAGAGAGATGATGTGACAATTCCAAATTAGGTGTCTAGTTATCTTCCTATTTAATAACCAAGCGATGCGAATTAGGTATATTTCTATCCTAACCACGAATAAGACTTAGAGGATTGAACTTATTTCTTTCATTCCTAGTTCTATCCTAGGTTTTTCTCTTTTGAGTTTCCTACAATTAACAATTGCATTTCAATAGTGACCAAGCATTAAAATGATTAAAAACGAGAATGCAAGAACTAACAACAATGAAAACTTGAACCAAACATTGAGTTAAGAAAATACAATCATGTTATGTGGCCTCAACTCTAGAAGAAAGGTTTTATCCACTCATGTTAATACAAGAATTCAACATTGTGTTTGAATTTATGTCTTACAAGAATGGAGAAATAAGGAAAGAAAAGAACCCTAGAATGAAGTCCGTAATGCTCCTCCTATTGCTCCTCTTCTCTTCCTCAAAATAATGCGTGATATCTCTAAAATTACACCAAGTGTTCAATTTATAATAAGTGGAAATTTGGACGTGGAAAACCACCTCAATGTCACGGACTTGAACGCCCTATTTGTCCTCTGTGAAACAGAGGCATCACAGACCTTCACTAAAATTAGGCATTGGATAGGGCATTGGCATGTTCCATGGGTCGTGGCACGCTGGTGGATGCGGGCTTGGTAGGCGTGGTGCGGGAGTTGGTGTGGAGTAGGGCCTGGCGTGGAATGGATCCAGAGCATAGGCACACTACCTGGAAGCACCATGCATGCATGGCAATGGCGTGGCAGAATGCCTAGCGCGCCATGGTGCCAGCATGACATGCTACCTTGTGCGGCATTCATCATTTCTTGCCCTCTTCATGCATCTTCGTTAACACTTATCCCGAGCTTTCTTGTTTCTCATGCATTTTCATTTCAAGCCTCATCCGTAGCATATTTCCCCTACAAACATGGGCTAATCACATAGGTTAGGTCATGCATGCAAATATAAGCTCGGTTACATGAGATTAAACTAAAAATAAGGTAAAAACACGACTAAAGCTCGGTTATAAAATCACTTGAGCACATAAATATGACCATGATCACTACCCGTCACTTAAATCCTTGTTCTCCTTGAACAAATCCTTTACATCTCATGCACAAGGAAGACTCACACATTACTAATTGACGTAAGACGACTCAAATTAAGGCTACAATGACTGCTTAGATGGGAAGTTCAAAGAGAGAATGTTATATATTACACAATTAAAATCATGACAACTAAGTTAAGACTTCCTAGCCTCAAAAACCGACTCTACAACCTCAACAAACTCATGGATATTAGATAATGAAGAAGCCCAATATGAATTCTATCTTTCCTGAAACATGAGTCCTCACAACAAGAGAGATACCCATTTTCACTGACAAATTTACAAGTTTTAACATGTATAGGTATATGAATCAGAATTATGCTCACTCTCACAAAGAATTCACATGCAACATGCAATGACTCTTATGCTTTCCCTTAGTGTATTACTCTGCTAATATAGGAACATCTAAAAGTAAGATCAAGTAGGACTTCATGGGTTGTAATGTAGGCTAAGGGACATGTAGGTGCTAGTTTGGCCAGTAATAGTGACTATCTTCCCTAAGCGCTTTTAATACATCACTTTTTCTCATTGAGAACATCCTCTTCTTTTACTTCATCTTTTGCTTTTTTCATCTGTCACTTTCCTTTTTATTTCCCCAACTTTTTAAGCACACTTATGTTATTAATAGGGAGTAATCACACTTTAAGCACTTAATCATTCTTTTGTTCTTTTCTTCTCCCCACTAACACTTATATATTTTGAACATTGTACTCCTAATCTTTTCTTCAACTTCCACAACTATCTATATCCCTTCTTTTCAATATTCTTACTCTTTTTACTCTTATGCATCTTTCATTAAGCGCTTAGGAGTTTTGGATTAAATTCAGGTCTATTGAAACAAAAGGATTAAGCTTTTATTGTGACTAACAAAGAATAGGCAAAAAGCTTAATGGGGCTAACTAGGATTATGCATTAAGGGCAAGTAAAGCAAATGATGAAAACAGGCTTATTCAAAGAACTGCGTAAATCATCTCTTTCATTCAGCATCCCTCATTTCTCTATGAAAATACACCAGGAAAGTTCTAGACACTTCGTGATAGCATGGATTATATGAAGAACCTTACACTCAATGCACATGCTCAAGTCAAGACATACCCGTACAAACTCTCAATATAGCTAATCACATGAATTCAAAAATTAAGCATATAGCATACAGAGTCATATTCAAGAGCCTATGTGTCTCAGCAAAAGTGATACAATTTGCTCAACATGCTTCACAATGAAACTCTACTTGACTTTTATAATTATATATAGCATTTAACAAGAGCATCCCACAATCAATCAGTTTAGGGTTCAACAAAAGAAATCCTATTGACTAATTATTTCTCAAGACGGTCGTTTATAATACCGCGGAAGTTCCTAAGAGTAGACTCGGGAATTGAAATGCAAAGTGAAAAAAAAATATAAAAATCTACTCGGAATGACTCGATGTACGGATCATTGATGGGACCAACGACACGTGGAAGGTGCTCATGGTGAGAAGCTGCAGAATCAGGCTAAGAGTAATGGGCCTGAAAATGACCCGTTGGATGTTGTAACGAGTCATTGAATGAGATTCATTGTGAGGTTGGTCTTGATCAAGGAGGAACTAATAATTCATGGTACAACCCATTGTTGGGAGCAGTGGGCCGTTGTCAGTGTCGGTTGAGAGGAATCCCAAAATAAGGAAGTGGTGACGACGACTGGCAGCAATGAGTCGTTGTAGCTTGTGACGACGACTCGTCCTATCCGATCGTGGTAGAGGACTTGAGACCTGAATCAGGGATGAGATGACTAGGGGATGTAATGGATCATTGGAGCCACTAACGATCCGTTGTGACGCCCATTGCCACTGGCAGTGCAGTTTTTCCAAAAATTTCATTAAGGATATTTTCGTTATTCCTAGCCTCTAAGGTCCTAAAATATGTCATTTTAAGCTTTAAATGGTGTGTTTTAAGAAGGATTAAGTCGTTCTAAGCCTATCCTAATTAATGCATGCAAGCTTAGGGGTTTGAGAGGTGATCAAGTCTAGTTTTCTTCAAAGTTCTTCCTCAATTCCCTTTGGGAAATCAAGGAAGTGGTAAAAATCAAGTCTATTCAAGTATGTAGGGTTATGAATGGGTGTAATTGTCCACACCCATGCCCAATCCCTCTCTATTTCATTAAATCCTTATTGATGAATTTATGGTATTTTCACCCAATGTGTGAATTTCCTAAGTTTCTATCATGAGTTTGATCTAAGCATGTTTTGAGTGTTTAATTATAATAAATGAGCAGATTTTAAAATGTTTAAGTTATAAATTATGGTTTCAAGTTTTATACATTATGATGCCCATCCATGAAAGTTTATGAAAGTTGAGATCTATGAGATGTGTGTCCAAGTATGATGATATGTTTATGAAGAAAGTATGATTTCGAAATACCCATGTTTATGTTCATGTTTTCAAAGTGAATCAAGTTGATTTCAAGCATGTTAAGTATTGGGCAAGCCCATATGATCAAGTATGTTTTACGATTTCATGAATTAGCTTACCACATGGTTTTGGGAGTCTAGACTTCCACTAGTTTTATCTTGTGGTATGGTTTTAGCCAAGGCTCCTCATGTAATGATTTAGATTTATGTATGCATGTTATAAGTCAGCTTCGTCACTAGACGATGGTCAGCTTCGTTGAAAAATGATAAAGAGCATATGCATGTTTTTGGGAGTAATGTCTAGCACCGAGTAGGCTAAAGGTTAGTCAACCCTATGCCTCAGAACTACGCGCAAACATAAGAATGATTAAATTATTTGGGACCTCCTTTGGAACTTCCCCTGCCCCCAAGGGGCCTTGAGCTTGATATCGATATCATGGTAGCGTCCTTAGCCCTGGAAAAGTTTGGGAGGGATCTGCCCACCTGAGTGTGATAGTCGGGATCACCTAAGCTCTATCGTGGTAATGTCGGTTAAATTACGAGTCTCCCATTGTTCCTCATGATTTCAGTTATACATGTACATCAATCATGATATTATGTTTTCAGTAGGTTTGACCCAATGTTCAGTTTTACTTATGACTATCAGTTTTCAGCTTTGGGTCATGCGATTCAGTTATGATATTCAGTTATGTTAAGATCATGATCACACAAAACAGTGTGCAAGCCCTACTCTAAGATCTTATCTTAATTATGTTTTATATTATGCATGTTTAATGATTTGACTTACTTTGAGGTTTTACTTACCTTGCATACTCGGTACATTCTACGTACTGACCAGATACTCTATACTGTATCATTTCATGATGCAAGCCCCGATATCAAAACTCAGTTACACCGCTAGTCAGACTTCCAAAGTTAGCACTTCTCAGTCTAAGTTGGTGAGTCCTCATCTTGCGATGGCCTTTCTTATTAGTTGTATTTCGTCTTTTCAGCTTTCAAACTATAGTGAGTTAGTTGGGGTCTTGTCCCATCAACTCATCTGTATTAGAGGCTTTTGGGACATAGTTTGTATTCAACCTTAGAATTATGTGTGAATTTTGATGTTGTGTTATGTTTAGACTTCTGCTATGTTATTTCATGATGATCTTCCCTATCATCTAAATGAGTTAGATGTTATGTTTCATAGGTCGACTTGGAGCCTCTCTGGGTTCTTTATCCCGTTTGTCTCAATCCGGGCCTATGTTCGAGTCTTGAAAAACAAGTATCAAAGCATTAGGTTTTGAAGTGTCCTAGGGTGTCTAGAAGCCACGTTAAGTAGAGTCTGTTTCATGGGTGTGAAGCGCGCCACACTTATGACGATGAGGCTACGAGACATTTAGGAAATGTTCGCTTCTTTCATGATCTATGTAGTGCGGTGAAGTGTCTCTCTATCCTTCATACTCGTGCGATACGCATTAGTAGAATCATGGCTCTCCATAGAGTCAATGGAAAGAGAAACGAAAAATGGGAATGGATATGAGGATGACAATGAAGATGGACACCAGCAGGTCCAACCAGCCTGTAATACCCCGAAAGTATGTATGAGTAGACCCGGGGGTTAAAAGTTGAAAATTGCTAAATTGGAAAAATTTATTGCTGAACGGGTGACCCTACGGATCGTTGGACCAACTAACGACCCATTGGGATGAGTCGTGGAAAGTGTCTGGGATAGGGACAGTGGAAGAAATGATCGATGTGATGACTTGTTATGGGAAACAATGAGTCATCATTTGTAGTCGTAGTGGGAGATGGACCTTAGCATCTGGAAGCGACGGGTCATTCCACAACCTGTCATAAGTTACCACAGACCATTTTCAGTAGCCATTGTTTGGATGGTGAAATGTCCAGTGTATTCGACGAAAGTAGACCACGACTCGTTGGTGGGTGATGAGTCGTGGTGAGGCTCGTTGTTTGAGGAAGTGTCAAAGTTGCAGGAGTAAACAACAGTCGATAGAATGACCCGTCGTTTGGTATGACGATCTGTCATTTCAAATTGTGGGTTGAGCTAAGGCCTAAGCCTGGACAGTGTACAGGATGGATCATCACCATGGGTCATGGTATCTTCCAATAACCCGTTGGGCACCCGTTGGTTCGTCCAATGAAGAATTTTCTGCATAATTAGTAAGGATATTTTCATCATTCCCACGTCCTAAGGCCCTATACTACGTCTTATAAGGCTCTTTTTAGTCGGTTTAAGGAGGGGAAAACCTATTCTAAGTTATTTCCTTCCATGCATGCAAACTTGAGTGGTTGAAGAGGTGATCCAGAGCAATTCCTCAAGGTTTTCATTCAAATTCCTCTTGGGAAATCAAAGAAATTGTAGAATCAATCCCTTTCAGGTATGTAGAGTGATGAGTGGGTGTCTTCTTCTACACCCATGCCCAATTTCCATCTAAATATGAGAATTTCCTATGATCAAGTATGGGGTTTCTACCCAAATGCATGAATCTTCAATTTGTTTACACGGGTATGAATTAATTTTGATTTTATTATCAAATTGTGAAGCATGGGTTGATTTTATAATGATTTCAATAAAAAATTTATATTTCTAGCCTTATGAATGTGGAAGCCCATTGGTGATATGATCATGAAAAGTGAGATTTGTAAAGTAAATGTGATATGGATGAGATATTATGATGAAAAGAATTATTTGAAGCTATCCATGTCTATAATTATGTTTTCGATGAGAATTGAGTATTGCTAAGTATGATTAGGCTTTGGGCAATGCCCGTATTTTAAGTTAAATGATGATTTTCCCGAACTAAGCTTACCATATTGTTTTGGAGCGAAGACTCCCAAATTTCATATTCTAGCTTGTGGTATGTTTGGAGTTAAATCTTCCTATGCATAGCTTACCACATGGTTTTGGAGCAAAGGCTCCCAAGTATGTTTTTAGCTTGTGGTACGTTTTGAACTAAAGCTTCTCATATGCATGATTTCGTATTTGAGATGTAATTGATCATTGAGCTTCGTCCATGGATAATGTTGAGCTTTGTTATATAAGATGTAGAGCATTGCATGTTTTTGTGAGAAGAGTCTAGCACCGAGCAGGCTAAGGGTCAATAACCCTATGTCCCAAAATGACGCGCCAACGTAGGACGATATGATTCTATTATTGGGACCTCCCTTGTGAGCTATCCCCGGCCCAAATGGCCCTTAAGATTGACATCGATATCATGGTAGCGTCCTTAGCCCTAGCAAGGTTTTGGATGGCTCTGCCCACTTGAGTGTAATAGTCGGGACCACGTAAGCCTGTCGTGGTATGTTGGTTAAGTGACGAGTCTCTCATTGTCTATATAATTCAGATTTGCATATTCATTACTCATAGTTATTATTTTATACATGCATTCTCTAAAAGCAAGATTTGACTCAATGTTCATCTTTTCTATAAATGTCATATTTCAGCTTTGAGTCAGTTTGATGTCATAAAACTATATATCGTATGTTATGAAGGGATCATGATTTCAGAAAGAATTCATGCAAGCCCTACTCTCAGTTAATGATGTTTATGTTTTGAATATTGCATTGTGTTAAAGTGATTTTTCTTAATTTAGCGATTTTACTTACCTTGCATACTCAGTACATTCCATGTACTGACCACATACTTTCTATGCTATATCGTTTCATGATATAGGACCCGTCTCTCAGGTTCAGCCCCGCTCTTAGACAACTTATCGGAGTTAATGTCTTCTTGTTGGTGAGTCCTCATCTTCTGGGGACTAGACTATCTATCTTTTCCTTATGTATTTCAGTTTTCAACTTGTTGAGTTAGTTGGGGTCTTCTCCAATCACCTCGTCATGTTTAGAGGCTATTTATACGTATGTATGTATTCAGCGTCGGATATTATATTCGTATGTTATATTTAAGTTAGACTTTCGCTATGATTGTATTGATGGTTATTCAGTTCTAGATTGAGTTAGATCTATGCTTATGTTCATGTTTTTAAAGTGAATCACTTTGATTTCAAGCATTAAGTATTTGGAAAGTCCATATGATCAAGTATGTTTTACGATTACATGAATTTGCTTACCACATGGTTTTAGAGTCTAAACTCCCACTATTTTCATCTTGTGGTATGGTTTGAGCTAAGGCTCCTCATGTTATGATTCAAATTTATGTATGCATGTTATAAGTCAGCTTCGTCACTAGATGATGGTCAGCTTCATTGAAAAATAATGAAAAGCATATGCATGCTTTTGGGAGTGTCTAGCACCTAGTATGCTAAGGGTTAGTCAACCCTATGCCTCAGAACTACGCGCCAACATAGGTATGATTAGATTATTTAGGATCTCCTTTGGAGCTTCCCCTGCCCCCAAGGGGCCTTGAGCTTGAAATCGATATCATGGTAGTGTCCTTAGCCCTGGAAAAGCTTGGGACGGCTCTGCCCACTTGAGTGTGATAGTCGGGACCATGTAAGCTCTATAGTGGTAATTCGGTTAAATGATGAGTCTCCATTGTTCCTCATAATTTTAGTTATTCATGTACATCAGTCATGATATTATGTTTTCAGCAGGTTTGACCCAATGTTTAGTTTTACTTGTGACTATCAGTTTTCAGCTTTGGGTCATTTGATTAAGTTATATTCGGATCATGATTTCAGAAGATAGCATGTAAGCCCTACTTTCAGAATCTTATTTAGATTATGTTTTATATTGTGTATGTTTAATGATCTTACTTATTTAGAGGTTTTACTTACCTTGCATACTCGGTACATTCCACTTACTGACTGCATACTCTGTGTTGTATCGTTTCACGATACAGGCTCTGATATCCAGACTCAGTTCCGCCGCTAGTCAGACTTTCGGAGTTAGCACTTTTCAGTCTCAGTTGGTGAGTCCTCATCTTGCGAGAGCCCTTCTTATCAGTTTTATTTCATCTTTTCAGTTTTTAGACTATAGTGAGTTAGTTGGGGTCTTGTCCCATCAACTCATTAGTATTAGAGGCTTTTCGGACATAGTTTGTATTCAACCTTAGAATTATGTATGAATTCTGATGTTGTGTTATGTTTAGATTTCTGCTATGTTTTTCATAATGATCTTCCATATTACCTGAATGAGTTAGATGTTAAGTTCATGCCACAGGTCGATTTAGAGCCTCTCATGGTTCTTTGTCTCGTGTATCGATCCGGGCCTATGTTCTGGTCATGACATCGTCATCCATCCATCATCAAGAAAAGTCCTTCACTTTGACTAAAATAGTTATTTACAAACAACTCAAAAACTTTATTCTCAGTTTAAGGTGCCCCCCCCCTCCCCGGAAAAGAATCAAAAAGAAGGGTGGGTGAAATATGCTCAACTCAGACTACAAATCCAATAATTTTCAAACTAAACACATGATTCACTCTAAATCAACCTCAAAGAATTTTGAAATTTCCCCTCACTCCACACTTGAAATATGTTATGTCCCCAAAGCATGAATGAAACATAAAAACAAAGGTTAGGGATACTTCTTAAGGCCTCTAGGCCTAGCTAGTAGTATGTTTTGTCCACATTTTCATAACAAGGGGCATCAACCCCACACTCATATTTTTCCATGCTCCTTAGCTTCTACTTCTAAAGGTACTTGGAATTCCCATTTCACTGTGCTTAACCCAATTGAAACAACAACAAAAGTGAAGATAAACAAAACAAATAAAGGAAAAAAATCGTACCTGTGGTACACTTGGGTTACCTCCCAAACAGTGCCTGATTTTATGTTGCAGCATGACGTGAATCACCCTTCTCCAGGATGTTCTCAAGCATTTCTTCCCTTTCAGGAACCATTTTCTCTTCTTCTTAACTTTAGAGGGAAAATCTTCCACACTTTTGCTCTTCACCTCCGTCACCTTCTTCATCAGATTCTTTGGCACAAGACCAATAGTAGACTTGGGCTCTCTTGTTAAGGGATCCTTCAGAAGTGGACCTATGGAATTCAATACACCACACTCATCCTTTATCAGTACATTAATCTTGCAAAGATCTCTATAGTGTGTTGGGAGGTTGATATCTTGATACCCCCTGAAGATCTCCACCTTATAATTCACCCTCATTTTCAAGGTGCCATCTCTTACATCAATCACAACTTCTCCCGTGGATAGGAATGAATGTACCAAGATGAGGGGTACCTTTTCATCAACCTCAAAGTCAAGGATTATGAAATTTGCAGGTATGATGAACTTACCTACTTTAATAAACAGATCCTTAATAATCCCTTCAGGGGCCATCGTTGACTTATTAGCCAGCTGCAACATCACTCTGGTGGGACTTGGTTTTACCAAACCAAGTGTATTGACCAACAATAGGGGTATCAAGTTCGCTACAGCTATTGTTTTCACCTATTTGTACAAGGAGCTTGAAACTCCTTGGGTCTTTGAGCTTCTTTGGCATCTTGCTCGTTACCCTTAAATTGCACTCTCAGTTAATGCTACAGTTTGGACATCCATCAACCTCATCTTATTGGCAACCACATCTTTCAAGTACTTAACATACTTAGGCATTATGTGCAAACGATCAATAAAAGGCAGATTTATGTGAAGTTCTTTGAAAATCTCAAAGAACTTCTAGAAACAAGCATCTTCCTTGATTTTCTTGAGCCTTTGCGGGAATGGTGGGGGTGGTCTCTATTTTTGATGCACTACTAATTGTGAATTGTTTTCTATAGTGTTCTATTTATTTCATTTCTCAGCTGATGAATCTGGTCTGACCAACTCTGGCTGCACCTCATTTCTCTTTTCTTTTGTTGGTGTATCGGCCATTTGTTTGCTACTCCTCAGGCTTATGACCATGACCTGTCATGGGTTTGTATCTATATCACTGGGTAACCCCTCCTGTGGTCAATTATGTTGCACAACTACTATTTAACCCATCTGTTTCTCCAAATTATGAGTGTCCAGCTGTTGATTTTTAAGCTCTGAGGCCACTTTTGCCTATCAATTGCCATCTGAGTCTAATTGGCTGTGATGTTTTTGCAATATCACCTCAATGTTGCTAGATTGTCCACTAGCCTACCTACTCTGCTGGCGGTACTGCTGCTAAGGCTACTGATAACTTTGACTCTACCCTTGATTACCACCCCAAGAAAGTTAGGGTGATTCTACGAATTCCTGTTGTAAGTGTTCACATAATTATTATTGCCTCTTGGCATATTACCCACGAAGTTCACTGACTCTTGATTTGCTCCATAAGAGTCTGCACCATGCCCACTGTTTCCGCATACCTCGCCCTAGCTTGGAGCTGGTTGAGCTACATTTACTTGTGCTTGTGGCTGTGTCACACTCAGCTTGCTGAACTGAGTCATCCTCTGATGTTGAAAGGATGCTAGCTAGGCTACAAATATATTCACACTATCAACCTCTATCCACACAGCTACTATCTTGCCTGCTCCCGGGGATGCATCACTGTGCCACTCTGGGTTTTCTTGTGTAATCCTGTTCAACAGAGTGTATAGATCATCATAAGTCTTGTTCGGTGCTTGCCCACTTGATGCAAGATCTAGCAAAATCTTAGTGTGTGGGTCAAGACTCTCCACAAAAGTATGGTCTAGCACTTCATTGGACTGTTGGTGGTGGGGACAATCTCTCAACAGTGACTTGAATCACTCCTCGACCAAGTACAATTTATCATCTGGCCGCTGCTTGCAACTCAAAATTTTACTCCTCAATTTAGCAGTCTTGCCAGATTGGACGAATCTGATTAGGAATTTTTGGGCCAAGTCATCCCGTGTAGTGATGGAGTTAGGTGGTTCAGCCTTCAACCACCTTTTCACTTCTCCCAATAATGAAAATGGGAAAAGGGTGAGCCTGACATCATTAGTTGACACTCCGGTGGGGCAAAGGTGACACTAATCTCTAGAAAAAATATGCAGATGCTGTTGTGGGTCCTCATGTGTCACCCCTGTGAACTGCCCACTCGTGTGCAACAACTGCACCATGCTTTGCTTCATCTCAAATCTACCTCTAGGCCCCGGTCTGCAGATACTAGAGGTAACGTTGGTCGTGAATGGGATTGCCACTTCACGAATAGGTCTCGCTGCCATCTTTGAGGGTGCAACCTCACTCTATTGAGCTTGCTGGATGGGATATAGAGTGGAACCTTCCTTTCTCAACTATCGTGAACCTTTTTCAGGTTCGAGATATGGTTCAACTAACTCTCTATCCTTTTCCAGCTTGCTGCAAGGACAAACATGTTACTTGCAAATAAGATGACCAAGAAAGTGTTTTTTAACACTTAAGAAAATGTAAAATAATATAAAAACAAGAAATTCACCAAATGTTGCAGTCCTCGACAATGGATCCAAAAACTTGCTACGCCTCCGCCGCACATTGTCAAACAAGTAATATAGTGACTCTTTATGATCCAGATGACAAACCCATAGGGATTAGACTATTAGCAAATATTCAAGTTCAAATATCCATTCAAAAGTCAAAAGTGCTAATTTTTCAAGATTTGAAGTTTGTTTATTTCAATATCTAAGATATCACAAATTTAAGTTAAAAATAGTAATGAGAAGAATCTAGGGTTAAGGCCAAACATTCATATAATGGTACATTAATATTTGTTCAAGTATGAACTTCAGTTGTTTCCTCACAATATAAATTCCATGTTCATGGCCTTTCGAGCCTCTAAACATAATCAAATTAGTCTCACAACTACATCATTGAGCGGGGATGTGACAACCTAATTTATATGCAATTATCTACATGGAGTGGTTTATGGGGTTAATACCCTTGATTATGGACTTTTGAACCTCTAAACATTTAACCTAACTTGGCTTCACAACTACATCAAAGAGCGGTGATGTGACAATTCCAAATTAGGTGTCTAGCTATCTTCTCGTTTAATAACCAAGTGAGGCGAATTAGGTCTGTTGCTATCCTAACAACGAATTCACCTTAAAGGCTTGAATTCACTTCTTGTATTACTAGTTCAATCCAAGGTGTTGCTCTTTCCTATTTTCCTATGATTAACAATTGCATTTCAATGGTGATCAAGCATTAAAATGATTAACAACGAGAATGCAAGAACTAACAACACTAAAAACTTGAACCAAGCATCAAATTAAGCACATACAATCATGTTATTTGGACTCAACCCTAGAAGAAGGGTTTTATCCAGTCATGCTAATACAAGAATTCAACATTTTGTTTGAATTCATATCTTACAAGAACGAAGAAATAAGGAAAGAAAAGAACCGTAAAATGAAGTCCATAATCCTTCGCCCCTTGCTCCTTGTCTGTTTCTTAAAATAATATGTGATATCTATAAAATAACACCAAGTGTTCAATTTATAATAAGTGGAAATTTGGCCATGGAAAACCACTGCCATGCTGTGGACTTAAATGCCCTAGTTGGCCTCGGTGACACGGAGGCATCATGTACATTCATTGGAATTAGGCGCTGGGCAGGGCATTGACATGTGCCGTGGGGTGTGACACACTGGTGGACGTGAGCTTGGCAGGGCAGGCATGACGCCTGTTGTGCCTATTTCTTGGCGTGGCAGGGGAATTGATGCAGAGCAGGTCTTTGTGTGGCACGGAGCCAGCGCACAGGCACACTGCCTAGCACAACCATACACACACGGTAGTGGTGTGGGATGGCACCTAACACGCAATGGTGCCAGCGTGACATGACTAAAGCTCGGGTATAAATATTACATGGGCACGTAAATATACCCAAGATCTAGAGGCAATAGAGGGACACACAGGCCAGACAACTGAGATTTCTAGGGCTGCTATTTCTTGAGTTAGAGCCCTCTAGTTTTTAGCGGATTAGATCCGAGCAAGGATCTCCAAGACATTATTGATCAGACATAAAGGGTGTTGAAGGTGATACGGGCTACAACAACAATGGGATTAGTGTTGGCAACCTTCAGGCTGCGTGATGTAGCTATATTGTGGTATGGATTTTGGTCTTGATCTAGAGGAGCTGATGCACCTCTAGTTGAGTGGGAAGAGTTCAAAGAGGCCTTTATGCACTAGTATCTACCTCGAGAGCTTTGACAGGCTCGAGCTAAGAAGTTTTTGCATCTAGAGCAAGAGAGAATGAGTATGCGTGAACATTTTCTCAGTTTCAATTCTCTGGCTAGGCATGCTCTGCACATGGTATAGACATTGGAAGATAAAGTCCATCAATTTGTGTTAGTATTGGGGCCTCATGTGGCTCGTGATTTTTTGGCGGTATCTTCTTAGAAGCATATGGACGCTGCATGGATGCAGGCTTTCACCCAGAGGGCATAGGATTTTGTTCATTAGTTGTAAGATACTCGTAGGCAGCAGGAGTAGAGGAAAAAATCTAGGACCGTAGGTCCTTACAAATGGCCGCAGAGTGACCTAGGGGTTCAGTCATCTAGGCTGTCAGCTAGGTCTATAGGGAGTGTCCCACCTCACCTTTAGGGACATGAGAGACTAGGGCCCAGCTCTATCTAGCTCACAATAACAGAAGCGGGCAGGATAGAGGAGACCACCATTACCGCCTTGTACCTCGTGTGGGATGTCTCACTTTGGCCTATGCTGACAAGGGCAAAATGTGTGCTAGTGTTGTGGGCAGCTAGTGCACATTATGAGGGATTGTCCAAATAGGGTTGATGCAGACTAGATTAGATCACAGAGATAAGTAGTTGCTTCATCATCATTGGTTTGACCTCCTAGACTGGATCCTCATCCTACAGCAGGTCATGGCAGGGCAAGAGGGAGAAAGGATTCAGGTATCATGGTGACCGAAAATTTATTTTATGCTTAGGATGATCGGCAAGAGTCCCTTAATGTTGTTGCAGGTACTTTGACTATTCATTCTCCTGTCATATATGCCTTACTTGATCCTGGTTCTACACTTTCTTTTGTTGTACCATTGGTTGCAAGTCAATTTAAGACAGTCCTTGAGTTATTGTCTAGACCATTTGTTGTTTCTATGCCAATTGGCGAATTTGTGGTAGCTAGGCATGTTTACCAAAATTTTATGGTGTTAGTATGTAATAAATCGACCCTCGCAGATCTAGCTAAGCTTTAAATGATTGATTTTATGTTATTATGGTATGGATTGGCTGGTGGCATGTTATGCTAATGGTGATTGCAGAGCCAAAGTTGTTAGATTTCACTTCCTAGGTGAGCCAGTCTTGGAATGGCAAGGTAATGCCGCTACGATAAAAAGTAAATTTATTTCATACCTTAAGGCCAAAAAGTTGATATCCAAATGATTTTTTTTCACTTGGTTCGGGTAAGAGACTTGGAACGTGAGTTTGAGACTCTTCAGTCAGTTCTTGTTGTGAGTGAGTTCCCAGAGGATTTTGCAAGAATTCCTCCTAAAAGGGAGATAGATTTTACTATAGACCTACTTCCAAGTAACCAACTGATATTTATATCTCTGTATAGAATGGCTCTGATAGAATTAAGGGAACTTAAGGAGCAGTTTAAAGATTTGCTGAAGAAAGGCTTCGTTCGGCCCAGTTTGTCACCGTAGGGGTGCACCAGTGTTGTTTGTGTGGAAGAAAGATGGGTCGTTGAGGATGTGCATTGACTATAGATAACTGAATAAAGTGACCATTAAGAACAAATATCCTCTTTCCGAGATCGATGTCTTGTTTGATCATTTACAGGGTTGAAGATGTTTTTTGAAGATTGGCTTGAGGTCTGGGTACAATTAATTGCAAGTTAGGGAAACTATATCCCTAAGACTACTTTTAGGACCAGGCTCGGTGACTATGAGTTTTTGGTGATGTTAGTTGGGCTTACTAACATCTATTAGCCTTTGTAGATCTAATGAGTAGGGCGTTTAAGCCCATTATTGATGAATTAGTGATTATCATCATTGACGATATCCTAATTTATTCAAGATCAGATACCGAGCATGTAGATCATCAAAGGGCATGTCGCAGACTCTCTCGGAGCGTAGGTTATATGCTAAATTCTCTAAATATTAATGTTGGTTAACATATGTAGCTTTCCTTGGCCATATAATCACAACTTAAGGTATATGGGTGGATAATTAGAAAATAAAAGCTTTGAAGAATTAGCCCAGACCTCTGAACCTTGCGGGGTTCATAGCTTTCAGGGATTAGTAGGTTATTACCGCATGTTCATGGATAGTTTCTCTACTATCTCCATGCCATTAACAAAGATGACTTATAAAGCATCTAAATTTCAGTGGACAAAGGAGTGTGAGTAGAGTTTCTAGGAGTTGAAGGATTGGTTGACTTTAGCACCTACACTGACACTTCCAAAGGGCATCGAGGGTAATGGGGTGTATTGTGTTACTTCAAAAGTTGCACTAGGTTGTGTTTTTGTAAGACCCTAAAAGTCCCTATGATCAGACCCGAGGGTTGAAATGGAGAAATAGGAAAAATTGCACTAGAGTCATACAATGACTCGAGGAACGAGACGTTGTTGGAAACAATGACCTATTGTAATGCCTCATTGTAAGCCTTCAGCCAAGCCTCCCAAACACAACGAGCCTAGCAACGACTCATTGGTTGATTCAATGGGTCATTCTAAGGAGTTGTTGAGTGGAGTTCAGAATATAGGGTCAAAGTTAGTTCAGAGAAAACAGGTAGATACAATAGATCATTTGGGCGAGTAATGTGTCACGCCCCGCCTTGGAGGCATGACTGGCACCTGGTGCCCTACTAGGACCTTGACTGCTAAACTAACTGAGCCTAAGCACTTCTGGTGTAAGACTGGCTCTAACTCTGGAATCAGGAAAACGACGGGCTATATAGCGTCTGTAAATACAGCCCCAGGCCGACAAGGCCTATAGCCACCTGTAAAAGATAAACAGCTAACCAGAACAACCAACTATATGGAGTCCTATGCGGGCCGAAAAGGCCACCATGATGTCTAGTTATAACTGAAAAATGAAATCTGGCGCTAAACTGATCTATGACCGACAAGGTCACCAACTAACAACTGAACAAGGCCCCACGCGGCTATCACACACAATATGAAACACATATATGGCCCCACACGACCTATACATCTAACCACAGGGAATAAAATACAATCTGCAAGCCTTTAAGAATAATAAGATGGTCGGAACAGGGCCTCGGCCTACCCATACTGCACAATCAAAAGGAGAGTAAACCTCTGTCTTTCAAGCTCCGTATGAAAGGAGTTGAAGGCTCTGTATCGCTGACTAGAACTACGAGGGATCTGCTCCTCGTCTATGTGTACCTACAGGATAGTAATGCAACGCCCCAAATGGGTGTCAGTACCACAGGTACCGAGTATGTAAAGCAATAACTGAAAATAACTGAAAGTAAGTAATAAAGCCGACAGTAACTGAAGTAATAGGAAACAGACTGAAACTGACTGAGATAGAGGAATTAGGGCTAACATAGCTGTACTGAGAAGAGTAAGAGTCATACCTAGTAACGTGGCATTTTACTCTCTATCTATCAATAATTAAAACAACATAACATAAACCTTACCTGGCCCACATAAGCTGGAAGGTGAAATCATCACAATCTATTTACCCCTACCCAGGTCATACTACATCACCTAGTAGCTATAAGTATCCTGCCGGTCCCCTGGGTATGCAGCTTGGGCCTATTGGGCCCCTGACTATAGTTGTACCTGAGTTCGGAGGACTCCTAAAATCAACACCCCAGGCGCAAGCGCTTGACGGGGGTGTATAAAGGCCAGCCATGACAAAATATGGGGAACTGGCATCCCATCTTCGTCCCTAGCGGACGACATGCCACTCCATAGAGCAACATATCCTCGCCCTCTGGCGGGCGAGTCGATACAGCTATTAACCCTGGGGCGGTCACGGAAGCTATACGGGTAATCCATCCCAAAACAATACAATCAAGTCTCAACTGATAGCAATAAGTACATATAATACACATTGAATAAGACAATAATATAATCTCTAACATGCTGTACTGAGTCTCATACTGAACATGATATAATACTTCTGACATTCTTTACTAAATTTCATACTGAGCATGATATACTGTTTCTGAAATATCTTACCGGGATTCATACTATTTTACTATACTGGAAAAATAATTTGCCGAAAGAGACTGGCTTTACATACCTCGACTGCTGGTTTACTGATTAACCGATGAGATTCGGCTAGTATTCAGCTATTCTCCCCAACTGTAATCATATTCACAAAAGAATAGGACTAACTTCATTACTATACTGGAAGAAAACGATACTTGATATATATCTACTGACTATTCTTCAACTTATTGAAGAACGGTCAAAAACTCATAATTTCTCGGGAATCTAGAAGGGAGAAATACTCACTTTAGGCCTAGAAGTGTATTAACACTAGTTTGGAGCAATTCCAATCACTTTGGCTCGGCGGGACAACGATTCGGCAGGCAAATTTCACGAAACTAACTCTGTAGAAATGCTCCCTGTAGCCTTATACCTCGATACCCAAAGTTAATTTAACTTTGGACAACGTTTGACGGCGTAATCGAATGGAAATTTATTCAAACCCTTCACCCTCTCTGTTTTCTGGTCGTGTACATACGAAAATAACATGAAAATGAAGGGTGGGGCCTTTATATACTTGGAGCTCGAACCATGGCAACGTGGCAAGTTGGCCATCGCGCCAATCTAGCTCCGTGCCATGTTGGCCATCGCGGAGGAGGTGCCTCCGTGCCACGTTTCCCCTCTGGGCAGCACGGTTCGGCCTCCTCTTGCAAAAATCTAACTTGGCACCCTTTCGGCCTTTTCCTGGGCCCTTTCCTCGCACGTATGGCATTCTAAAACTCCCAATCAACATGCGAATAGGCCAACTAAGTGCTAGAAACTTATGGGGTGTAATATCCTCCCCCCTTAAGAACATTCGTCCTCGAATGTTAACTTATACCTGAAAGAATCTTAACTTGCCACTATTTATTCTGGAGAAATTTCGGTAGAGTCTCCCCTGTAATATGGACTATCCGAAAATCCTGAGATGCAGAAAAGTCCAATATAGGTACTCCACACGATACTATAGCATTCATCTTCACAATAAATTGGAGTCAACTACTCCACATATACATAAATATAAATAAACTCATGAAAAAACAATAACAACATACCTCTGGCTGCGTAATCTGACTAAGTCTGAAACAAGTAGGATATCTGATTTTCATATCATCTTCTGCTTCCCAAGTCATCTCCTCTCGGTTCCAATTATGCCATAACACCTTGACAGAAGAAACATCTTTAGTTCTTAACCTATAGATCTGCCGGTATAGTATGGCTACTGGAACTTCCTCATAAGCTAACTCTTCTGTGACCTGAACATCTTGGACTGGAACAATTCGGGAGGGATCTCCTATGCACTTCCTCAGCATTGATACGTGGAAAACTGGGTGAACAGATTCTAATTCTAGAGGTAAATCCAATCTATATGCCACCTGGCCTATTCTTCGGCGAATTTGATAAGGCCCAACAAACCTCGAGCTGAGCTTGCCTTTCTTACCAAATCTCATTACACCCTTCATTAGTCAGTCACCCACATTAAATTCTAGGTTTCTGCACTACACGTCAGTATAAGATTTCTGGCAGCTTTGAGCAGTCAACAGACGTTCCCTGATAAGCTTTACTTTCTCTTCCGACTGATGAATGATATCTGGCCCAATTAATGCTGATTCGCCTACCTTAAACCAACCAGCTGGAGATCTACACTTCCGCCCATATACGCTTCATAAGGCGCCATCTGAATCACTGAATGATAGCTGTTATTATAGGTGAATTCAATAAGCGGTAGATGATCAGCCCAACTACCTCCAAAATCTAACACACATGCTCGTAACATATCCTCGAGTGTCTGGATTGTACATTCTGCCTGCCCGTCTGTCTGAGGATGGAAGGCTGTGCTCAGGTTAAGCTGCATCCCCAAGCCTCTCTGAAATGATTGCCAAAACTTAGTTATAAACTGTGCCCCTTTCTCGGAAATAACTGACAATGGAATGCCATGCAATCTGACTATTTCTTTAATATACAACTCAACATAATCTTTGGCTGAAAAGGAAGTCCTTACTGGCAGAAAGTGAGCTGATTTTGTCAACCTGTCAACAGTTACCCAAATCGAATCATATTTATGCCTGGTGTGAGGTAATCCTGCTACGAAATCCATATTAACTGCTTCCCATTTCCATAGAGGCACGGCTATATCCTGAGTCAGCCCGCCTGGATTCTGATGTTCAGCTTTTACCTATTGGCAATTGGGACACTAAGCTACAAATTCTGCTATCCCCTTTTTCATTCCTAGCCACTAGTAGATCTCTTTTATATCATGGTACATCTTTGTCGAACCTGGATGGAGAGAGTAACGGGAATAGTGTATCTCGCCCATAATTTGCTAGCGAAGCCCTGCAACATCTGGAACACAGAGGCGATCCCTATATCTCAAAACTCCATCCTCGGTTACCTGAAAATCTGTCACTTCCCCTCGCTGGACTTTATTCCTGAGCTGAACCAAGCTAGGATCTTCATATTGCCATTCCTTCACTTCCACAACCAAAGATGACACTGTGGTGTTTTGGATTCCCGCTCTATTGTCTCCTGTTTCTGCTATATGAACAGCTAAATTGTCTAGCTGATGCAATTCTTGGTCCAATTCCCGCTGCTCGGGCTATAAGCATGCAAAACATCCCATAGATTTACGGCTAAGGGCATCTTCTACCACATTGGCCCTTCCTGGGTGATATAAAATATTCATATCATAATCTTTCAATAGCTCCAACCAGCGACGCTGCCACAAATTCAGTTCCTTCTGGGTGAAGATATACTGCAGGCTTTTGTGATCAGTGAAAATATCTACATGGACGCCATACAAGTAGTGTCTCCATATTTTCAAGTCATAAATTACCGCGGCTAATTCCAGGTCATGGGTAGGATAGTTCTTCTCATGCTTCCTCAGCTGCCTGGAAGCATAGGCAATCACTTTACCATGCTGCATCAACACACATCCTAACCCAACACCCGAAGCGTCACAATAAGCTGCATAACCCTCTATTCCTTCTGGAAACGCTGACACTGGTGTTGATGTCAACCTGTCTTTCAGTTCCTGAAAGCTCTGCTCGCATGCCTCAGTCCAGTGAAATTTTGCTGCCTTCTGCGTTAGTTAAAGGTGCTGCCAAAGTGGAAAATCCTTCCACGAACCTTCTGTAATACCCAGTTAATCCCAGGAAACTATGCACCTCGGTCAGAGTAGCTAATCCCAGGAAACTACGCACCTCGATCGGAGTGGTAGGTCTAGGCCATGTTTTCACTGCTTCTATCTTCTGTGTATCTACCTGTATACCAGCATCTGACACAATATGGTCCAAGGATGCTATTGAATTCAACCAAAATTCACATTTGGAAAATTTTGCAAATAGCTGGCGGTCTATGAGAATCTGGAGCATTGTCCGTAGATGATCCTAGTGGTCTGCCTCTGAGCGAGAATATACTAGAATATCATCGATAAATACTATCACAAACAAGTCCAGGTATGGTCTGAAGATACTGTTCATCAGGTCCATAAACACTGCTGGGGCATTTGTCAGCCAGAAGGACATAACTAAGAATTCAAAGTGTCCTTATCGGGTCCTGAAGGCAGTCTTTGGAATATCCCTTTCACGAACCCGAACGTGATGATATCCGGACCTTAAATCAATCTTTGAGAAATACCTTGCTCCCTGTAGCTAATCAAACAAGTCGTCTATTCTGGGAAGTGGGTACTTATTCTTGACAGTGACTTTATTCAGTTGCCGATAGTCTATACACATATGGAGGGAGCCGTCCTTCTTTCTCATGAACAGAACTGGTGCACCCCATGGTGAGGTACTCGTCCTGATAAAGCCCTTATCTAGCAAATCCTTCAATTGTTCCTTTAGTTCTCTATGTTCAGCAGGAGCCATTCGATAAGGGGGAATATATATAGGCTGGGTGACTGGTAATAAATCGATTGCAAAATCAATTTCCCTTTCTGGGGGAATACCCGAAAGCTCATCTAGAAATACATCGGGGAACTCATTAACCTCTGGAATGGAATGAAGGGTCGGAGGTTCTGCCCGAACATCTTGAACTCTGGCAATGTGGTAAACGCACCCCTTTGTTATCAATTTCCTCGAAGATAGGAAATAGACCTACCTTTCAGCATAACTATACTACCCTTCCACTCCCGCACTGCCTCCCATAGAAAGTGGAATTGGACAATCTTGGTCCAGCACTCAACATTGGCATAGCATGGAGCTAACCAATACATGCCCATAATGGCGTCAAAATCAACCATCTCTAGCTCTATCAAGTCTGTTGTCGTTTGACGACTAGAAACCTCTACTGTACACCCCCGATAGATCCTTCTAGCTATGAAAGAGTCACCAACGGGTGCAAATACTAAAAAAGGTCGCTGAAGCAATTTTGTTACAATACTAAACTTCCGAGCCACTAACAGTGTAACATAGGACAAGGTGGATCTCGGATCTATCAACACATAAGCAGGATGAGAGCAAATATTCAGCATACCTGTCACAACATCTGGTGATGACTATGAATCCTATCTCCCTGGTAATGCATATGTATGGTCTGGGCCCGCACCTGAACTGGAGGCCCTTGATCTGCCTCGGCCTCTACCTGCTAAAATTGAGGGCCTGCGCCCTGCCGGGGATGCTGGAGCTCGCGACCCAGCTGATGACCTATCTTGTTGATTCCGGACACCCTGACCCCTAGCTGAACAATCTCTCATCTGATGACCCTCCTGTCCATAAATATAACATCCCGTGGAGCCATATCTGCATGCTCCAGAGTGGCGTCAGCTGCAAATAGGGAAAAGTGGTATTCTATACCTACTCTGCTCCGCCCTCCTCTACAGCGGTGAATCTACTGTTTTCGAAACTCCGCCGGGCTCTGACTGCCCTCGGTGACTAAACCTACTCGTCTATCACAGTGATGGAGGCGGGGGTCTAGGCGGCCTATCTGATAACTGTAGCCTAGGTCCTCCCCTGGCCTCCTCCTATTAATCATCTGGCCTGTCCCTGCGACGCTGTTCCTGACTTGTTCTCCTGATCTCCCGTTACCGCTGTCTGATGCCCTCAATATTCTGAGAAAAAGCCTGTACTCGGACAATATCCATATCCTCTCGTAGAGTAGCTGTGATACAAGTCTCAACATATTCTGGGTTCAGCCCCATAATGAAATGGTGTACTCTGGATGGCATGGTATCCACGAAAGCTGGCGCATATTGGGCCAAGAAATCGAACCACAGGGCATATTCTTGAAGACTCATCGGCCCCTACTCTAGGTGTAGGAACTGATCAACCTGGGCCTGTCAAATCTCCCGTGGTAGATAATGATCTAGAAAAGCCTCTGAAAAGCTGGGCCAGGTCGGAGGGGAAACATCTCTCCCTCGGGACCTCTCCCAACTGTCATAACTCAGTACAGTGATGTCCCGTAGCTAGAATATCGCCAATTCAACTAACTCTGTAGGTGTAGCATGCATTACCCTAAAAATCCTCTGCATCTGATCTAGAAAATCCTGGGGATCCTCTATCCGATCTATCCCTGTAAACTGCGAGGGACTTAATGCCAGGAATTCTCAGACCCTCAAACTACCAGGTCCTCCTGATGTTTCTGTAGCGGTAGGTGGTATTGACTAGCACTGAGCAGCCATTATCTGCACTAACATAACCACCGCACTCCTGATCTCCTGGTCATATTGTATAGGTATAGGAACTGCCGGAGGTGGTGCCGTTCCAAGCGGCGCCTGATGTAATGGTGACTGCTGGGAAGGTCGAGACGATGCCTCCGTATCGCCCTTAGATCGGGCTGATTCTAATCGAAGCTTAGGCATCCTGCTGGTGCCCTCTCCTGCTTATATATCCACCCTCCTGCCTGTCATAGGATATCGCTGGTCCGACATTTTATCTGTAAACGAAGAGTATAATAAGCTCAGGGACTCAACCATATACTGTACCGCTCCATAGCACGACTGAATAAGAAGAAAGAGTAACCATCCTATCATGCCTTGCAGCCTCCTGCCTATAGTATGTGGTGCACAACACATCCATAGACAAGACTCTACTTTGCACAGCTTGCAGACTCCCTGTGATACGACCTGCTCTGATACCAAGTTTGTCACGCCCCGCCTTGGAAGGCATGACTGGCACCTATTGCCCTACTAGGACCTAGACTTCTAAACTAACTGAGCCTAAGCACTTTTGGTGTAAGACTGGCTCTAACTCTGGAATCAGGAAAACGACGGGCTATATAGCAGCTGTAAATACAGCCCCCGGCCGACAAGGCCTATAGCCACCTGTAAAAGATAAACAACTAACCAGAACAGCCAACTATAAGGCGTCCTATGCAAGCCGACAAGGCCACCATGATATCTAGTTATAACTGAAAAATGAAATCTAGCGCTAAACTGATCTGTGACCGACAAGGTCACCAACTAACAACTGAACAAGGCCCCACAGGCCATCACATACAATCTGAAACACATATATGGCCCCACACGGCCGATACATCTAACCAGAGGGAATAAATACAAATTTACAAGCCTCTAAGAATAATAAGATGGTCGGGACAAGGCCCCGGCCTACCCATACTGCACAATTAAAAGGAGAGTAAACCTCTGTCTTTCAAGCTCCAGATGAAAGGAGCTGAAGGCTCTGTATCGCTGACTGGGACTACGAGGGATCTGCTCCTCGTCTATGTGTACCTGCAGGCAAGTAATGCAGCGCCCCAACCGGGCGTCAGTACCACAGGTACCGAGTATGTAAAGCAATAACTGAAAACATCTGAAAGTAAGTAATAAATCTGACAGTAATTGAAGTAATAGGAAACAGACTGAAACTGACTGAGATAGAGGAATGAGGGCTAACATAGCTATACTGAAATGAGTAAGAGTCATACCTGGTAACATGGCGTTCTACTGTCTATCTATAAATAATTAAAACAACATAACATAAACCTTACCCGACCTCCATAAGCCGAGAAGGTGAAATCATCACAATCTATTTACCCCTACCAAGGTCATACCACATCACCTAGTAGCTATAAGCATCCTGCCAGTCCCCTGGGTATGCAGCTTGGGCCCGCTGGGCCCCTGACTATAGCTGTACCTAAGTTCAGAGGACTCCTGAAATCAACACCCTGAGCACAAGCGCTCGACGGGGGTGTATAAAGGCCAACCACAGCAAAATATAGGGAGCTGGCATACCATCTTCGTCCCGAGCGGATGGCATGCCACTATGTAGAGCAAGTAGATACAACCGTTAACCCTGGGGCGCTCACGGAAGCTATACGGGTAATCCAGCCCAAAACAATACAATCAAGTATCAACAGATAGCAATAACTACAATATAATACACATTGAATAAGACAATAATATAATCTCTAACATGCTGTACTGAGTCTCATACTGAACATGATATAATACTTCTGACGTCCTTTACTAAATTTCATACTGAGCATGATATACTATTTTTGAAATATCTAACTGGGATTCATACTGTTTTACTATACTGGAAAAACTAACTTGCCGAAAGAGACTGGCTTTACATACCTCGACTGCTGGTTTATCGATTAACTGATGATATTCGGCTAGTATTCATTTATTCTCCCCAACTGTAATCATATTCATGAAAGAATAGGACTAACTTCATTATTACACTAGAAAAAAACAATACTTGATATATATCTACTGACTATTCTTCAACTTTTCGAAGAACGGTCGAAAAATCATAATTACTCGGGAATCTAGAAGGGAGAAATACTCACTTTAGGCCTAGGAGTGTATTAACACTATTTTGGAGCAATTTCAATCACTTTGGCTCGGTGGGATGACGATTCGGCGGCGAATTTCACGAAACTAACTCCGTAGAAATGCTCCCTGTAGCCATATACTTCGATACCCAAAGTTAATTTAACTTTAGACAACGTTTGATGGCGTAATCGAATGGAAATTTATTCAAACCCTTCGCCCTCTCTGTTTTCTGGTCATGTTCTTATGAAAATAACATGAAAATGAAGGGTGAGGCCTTTATATACTTGGAGCTCGAACCATGGCAACGTGGCACGCTGACCATCGCGCCAATCTAGCTCTGTGCCACGTTGGCCATCGCGGAGGAGGTGCCTTCGTGCCACGTTGCCCCTCTGGGCAGCACAGTTCGGCCTCCTCTTGCAAAAATCTAACTTGGCACCCGTTCGGCCTTTCCTCGAGCCCTTTCCTCGCACGTATGGCATTCTAAAACTCCCACCCAACATGCAAATAGGTCAACTAAGTGCTAGAAACTTACGGGGTGTAACATAATGATCCGTGGTATGGACTCATTCTCTTGAGTGAAGGATCAATGCAGGTGAGGAGTGATGAGTTGGTAATTTACCAACTTATTATGCTTCTAAGCAAAAGCGTTTTCTTTGTTTTCAACTCATTTAGGATGGTTTTATGCCTTTTTTCTTTAATTTTTCAAGTATTAGGCTCAAAACATGAAAACAAAGTGACTGAACAAAAGCAGGTGCTGGGAAAGGGAGACCTATATTTCCATGATCGGTGAAGCACCCGTGTCTCGCGGATAGGAACCTGCTAAATGTAGGTGCCGCACAAGTGATGCCATACTGAGAAGGGCAAAGATGTCCAGATCTAACACAATAATGATTTAGAAGCTTCTGAGGGAAAAATGGGAATCCGGGTAGCATGAGAAAAAGCTGACTTTCCCTATTTCGTACACACTTTTTCATTTTTGTAAAAGAGTACTTTTGATAAGATAATTTTGTAGAGAGAGTATTATAGAGATAGTCTTCTTCCCTTTCTTCTTCTTCTTCAACACTTTTAGGTTAAGAAATTCTCCGTTGAAGTATACATTGTAGCTCAAATTTACTACTCAATTATGAATGTGATTGAATTTCTTATTGATTTCATTTTCTTATTTACATTCGTGAGTAGCTAATTTGATTGCTAGGGGTGTGTGCTTGATGTGGGTTTAGATTTGATTGGATGTTGTTATCATAGTCTTAGAATTACTTATTATGCATGAATATAATTCTTTCTCAAAGTTTCAATGCAAATATTTATGGTTGCAAACATAGATTGTAGTTAATTATCTTACTCTTTCTTGAAAAAGGGATGTTAGGTATGGGTGAGAAAGCATTAGTAGGGATTTAAGTTTTGAAAATCTGGAGTTGGACTAGAAATAGCCAAAACCCATTTTCATAACTCAATTTAAGGATTAAGGCTAGAATAGCTTAATTCTTCCCCAAGCTAATATGGGTAATGTGTTAATTGAGCTTGAGGTTTGGAAGAACTCAAGTAGACTATGCACAAGTGGTCGTAAGGCATCGGGTATAGATTTATCCATGGCTATTCATGTTAGTAGTTGATTCTTAAGACTTTTTAATTAACCCCAATCCTATCGATGCCCCATCAATAACACATCCCTAGTATTTGCTCTCACTGTTTCTCTAACTTGCATTACTTCGTTTTGATATTGAGCAGAATTATATAGTGTTTTCATGTTTTTCCCCAACATCTATTTTATGTATTGTGATACAATGATGCTAATTACTTTAGGTTGATACAACTTTAGTAGCAATCTATCCCTATTCACTGAGGATTTGATGTGCCGTGATTTTACGACACTTTCGATGCTTAAAACCAAGAAATTATGCACATTCTGTGTATGTTTATAAAGATATGATGTGTTTTGTGTTTAATGTTACAGGAAAATAGGTTCGGAAGTGAACTGGGCAAATTTATGCTGAAAACAACTGAAAGGGTGACTGCCAGGAACTTCACGAGTCGTTGGCAAGAAGCACGACTCGTTGCTAAAGCCGTGGGCAATTATTGAAGCTTGAAGATGCAGAAACAGTGTAGTTGACGGGTTGAGGGAACGACTCGTTACATCTGGTAATGAGTAGTGCAGTTAGTCGTGAAGACTGGGAGAGAAATTCTTAACAAAGTGACCAGTGGAGATGATGAAAGACATAACGAGTTGTTAGTTAACTAAACGAATCATTGGCAGAGCACTGGAACCAACCGTGAGGTGCACTGGAATTTTGAAGTAGTTAGATCACGAGGAGCCTAACGACTCGTGCCCAGGCACACCGAGTTGTTAGGTTACCCGTTGCCACAACTAGGGTCAATGCTGAAGACGACTGATTAGTAGCAAGACACGACTCGTCAAAGGTCCCAACGATTCGTCACCAAGATAGTGGCCAGTGACGACCTGGTTTCCAGTTTTAGTTAGGAAAAGGTTTTCTTGGAACTATAAATACACTGTTTAGGTTTATTTTTGCGGAGAAGCTTATTATTAATATTTTTTCACGTATGATTTTGGTGTTGTACAATTATTCTTGGGTCAAGAAACAAGGTTTACAATTTTGTTCTTAAATTTGAGGATCAAAAGCAACATTGGAATTTAGTGATCAATTTTGGAGTTTTATTCAATCTAATTGGATTTCTTCTACAATAATTTGTAAGTTGCTATTATTATTTATCTTATATTTTGTGATTGTGATCATACAACCATGAATAACTAAACCCTTAACTAGGGTTGTGGTAACCAAGATGAATTAACACATATAGGTTTAATAATTAGTGATTCTTGAACGGGGTTTAATCCATGTATTATTTTTTCCTTCGTTATTATTAATTCTTGACGGTTGCAAATGTTAGGAGCTTCCTTATTCTTACTTACCAGACCAAGGAGGTATAGAATTGGAAAAGGGATTAACAATAGAGATTTGAAGCTATCAACCCTCATCTAATAGCTTTAACATGTTCGTGGAGAGATAATCCGATATTAAGGGTAAGGGTCAATAAAAAGTACTCCCGTATACGGACCTAGTTGCGTGGTGATAATCATCTAGATAGGGGACCAAGCATTTAGGTGAACCTAACTTACTGATATTGCATGTTAAACACCAGAATAGATCACTAGTGTACACGCCTTGTGGTTATGAAATCTTGGGGAACACAATCCTAGTCAAGTCGTTAATTGAATACAAACTGAATTTTATCTAAGCATTCAATAGTTTTACTTGTTTATTATTCTATTTCTTTCCCCCGTAGGAAAAACGTAACTCGATAGTAACAACTATTCGCATTAACTTAAGTTCTTTCCATATTCCCTGTGGGATTGACCTCAACCTCTAGTTGGGTTCTATATTTGACATCGACCGCTTTATATCTCAATTGCGAGGTGTAATTTGAGAGACATCAAATTTTGGCACCGTTGTCGGGGAATACGGCGAAGGCTTTTGTTAATTGTGTTTGCTTTACTATTGGTTCTTATTTTTTTTTATTTTTATTTTGTTGTTTTGGTTGCTTAACAGGTCTTGGGTTTTTGCATGCCCTATATTAGGAGCTAAGGAAATCCGCTGGTTTCAATTGATCATGACCTTGAGCAGACGTTATGAAACCTAAGAAGAATGGCCAACATCCAAGAGCAGGAGACCATGGACAATGCCACAACGAGAATGTTGGCTGAAGAACAAGCTCGGGCTAGAGATCATGAGTTAGCTAGAATTGCTGAAGAGCAATGTCTAGCTGAAGAAACAGAGCGAGCTAGACGACATAGAGGTTTAGAACACCAGCGACATCGTTATTTTTATAAGGAGCATGATGTCGATATAGATAAAGTCGGTGCCACTGGAGCTATAGTCCCTCCTCCTTTTCCTGTTGTGGAAAAGTTTGATATTACCAATGATATGATCCAACTGCTCAATATGAAGGGAATAGGTGCGGGTCATGCATCCGATGATGCCCATGCTCACTTGACAAATTTCATTGGTATATGTAAGGCATACAAACAACCGGGAGTGAGCCAGGACACAATCAGACTGAGGTTATTTCCCTTCTCCTAGGGAGTGAGGCAATGATGTGGTTGACTGAGTTGCCGAATGATTCCATCACTACTTGGGGAGAACTTTAAAGAGCTTTTTTTTAAAGGTTCTTCCCCCCTTCCAAAGCATTGCAGTTGAAAGATGAAATATATAACTTCAGAAAACTAAATGCGGAGGCAATTCATGAGACCTGACTGCTTTCAACAAAAAGCTCAAAAGGGTGTCAAATCATATGATTCCGAATGATACATTGTTGGAGATCTTTTATAGGCCTCTGAATGCCAACACCAAGGCGGTGGTTGATACCGTCTCCGGAGGAACCTTTATGAGCCACACTTATGTAGAGGCTGCGGAGCGGCTAGACAGGATCACCAAAACCAACCGAGCTTGGCGCACTAGAGAGTCAGAGATTCCGGCTTGTTCTTATGCGGTTGGTATGTCTGCAGAACAGAGGAGAAAAGATGAGGAGCGTGATCAAGATATTGCAGAGATAAAGACCACTATGGGATTGCTTGCCAAGCACTTGATGGGAGTCGGAGCGGAAAAAGTAAATGCTGTGGGTTCTCAGGGCAAGGCCCCGAGAAATGATGGATGTGAATATGAGTTTTAGGAAGATGCTAATTATTTAAATGATCAGAGGGCAGGTTTTCAGACCAACACCCAAGGGTCTAACCAGGACTCTTGGCGTCAAGGTCAAGGGAACCAAAGTCGGAACTTTTACAAGGATAATAATTACAACCGAGGCCAATACCGAGATAATGGAGAATAGAAGAAGTGCGAGGAGTTCAAAAATGATAAGAGCGGTCTATATGTTCCTCCAAGAAACCGTGAGCAAGAGTCCAGCGGTTCAAGGGTTGAAGACATGCTGTCCAAACTACATAAGTAGATGGAGACAACGGATTGCCACTTTAAGGAGCTCCGCGCTGATATTTCTGGGTTAAATCAAAAGGTGGAGTCACATGCCGTGGCTATTAGGCAGATTGAGCAGAAGATGAGTCAGATGTCTGTCGTAGTGAATCAGAGGCAGAAAGGCACACTTCCCAGCAACAAAGTACAAAATCCAAAAAATAACAGTCATTGCATGGCAGTCACTACTAGGAGTTGAAATGAAACAGTTGATCCTCCGAGGCCGGTTGTAATTAATGAGTCAGAAAAGCCCGTCTTGATGAATGATGATAGTGTAGAGGATTTAAAAGACCCAACTTTGGTTGGAGATTCAGATGTGAAAACTGCTCCAAGTAATGCAAAGGAGCGAGGAGCTGCGCATGAGAAGGAGAAGGATGCACAACAAAAATTTACATTGATCCCTAGACCTCCTCCTCCTTATCCACAACGTTTGAACAAGAAAGCCTAAGATGGTAAGTATCAAAAATTTATCTCTATGCTTAAGCAGTTGTCGGTGAACACCCCATTAGTTGAGGCACTTGAGCAGATGCCCGGATATGCCAAATTTATGAAGGACGTCGTCACCAAGAAAATGACTGTATGTTTAAAACCTGCCGATAATTTGCACCACTTTGGTTCCATAACTACACGGGTCCTAACTTAGAAGAAGGAAGACCCAGGTGCTTTTACTATACCTTGCACCATCGGGGATGTCAAGTTTGAAAGGGCACTTTGTGACTTGGGAGCTAGAATAAATTTGATGCCGCTAGCAGCATTCAAAAAGTTAGGCTTAAGAACCCCTACACCGACTACTATGCGACTACTAATGGATGACAGAACTATTAAAAAGCCGGTGGGGATCCTATTTGATGTGCTTGTCAAGGTGAACAAATTTATATTCCCAGCAGACTTTGTGATTTTGGACTGCAAAGTCGATTTTGAGGTCCCTATCATTTTTGGGCGACCATTCCTTGCAACCAGTAGGGCCCTAGAAGATGTAAGGTAGGCCAGTTAAAATTCAAGTTAAACAAAGAAGAGGTCACCTTCAACATTTGCCAGACTATGAAATAGCCAAAGGAATTCAGCATAGTCTCAGAACTAGAGGACGGATACAAATTACTTGACGAATTTTGAGTAGTCAAGAGACTTGCATCGTGCCGCGACGTTAAATCTAGCGCTTCTTGGGAGGTAAGACAAGTTGTAAATGTAAGAAATATATAGTGTCTACGTTTGTTAATGGGTGCAGGAGATTAAGATGGAAAATTTGAAGTTGTAACCAAAAATCTGGAACTTCAGTTCTGGTGCAAAATGTTACAGAATGAGTCGTTGTTTAACCTAACGACTCGTTCAATTAAATCGTGATGAGAACTACAGAAAACTAGAGAGCAACGGGTGACTCAACGATTTGTCTCTTTAAGAAACGAATCGTGAGGTCCTCCGTCATGTACACTGGACAAAAGATAGAATCAAAAGGAAAAAGGTGATAAAGGCTTACTCAACGGATCGTTGGGAGACCAAACGATTCATTAAGTGACCCGTCTTGAAGCTACACTAGTCCAAGGACCACGACTCAGGCCACGACTCGTTGGATGACAACACGAGTCATTGCTTGACTCATTTGGTCTCAGGTAAGTTTGTTGAACTCCAGTCACAAAACGAAGGGTCAAAACGAGTCGTTTCATCACGTAACGACTCATTTGGGGGATTGTCCTGTGTTTTTAAATAGTTGACATCCGACCCAAACTAGGATCAAATTAGGGTAAATTTTAATATAAAACATCTTAAACCCGATTCCTTTACTTTTCAAACTCTCACCTAAGCTCAAACCCAACACCCAACAACTTCAAATTTCCCTCATCTTCTTCTTCTCGCAAACCCATCGAGTAACCCTTAAGCTGTACTCCAACCATTCATACGAACACACGATTGCACTCCCATCTCCGATAAAGCATTTCATGAGTATTTGTTTTCCTAGTTAATTTGGAGTATCGATTGCATTTGAATAAGAATATTTGTTGGTGACCCATGTTTTGATGAACTTGCAAGAGTCTAATAAAATGTTATATGTGTTTCGATTTTTTCCTCATAATGATAATGAACCCTAGGAAGATTTAAACAACTAAATTTTGATTGTATGTACACGGGTTGGTGTGAGAAATTAAGTTCTGTGTTTGTGGAGATTGAATAATAGGAAGTAGATAAAGATGAATGAATGGGTAAACTGAAACTCTTGAGCATGAGCTACATCACGAGTCATTGCCTTTGGTAAGACAGTGTGTAGGTCGTCCTGAGAGGAAAAATTAAATCACTAAGATAGTGTACCTAACGACTGACCTAACGACTCATTGCCTTTGGTAACGACTGATCTTGGGAAAAATGGCATGCCCGAGTAATACTTTATAACTTAGTTTTCGTCTTTTTATCTACTTATTTATATACATTCTCATGTAATTTTATGTAAATTTGAATATATATACTAACCAACATGATTAGTTCTTGTTTTTGTAGGTTTAAAATGAATTTGAGGAACTAATCTATGATTTGGTGAAGTGGAGGAATGGAATCAGAAGCAAAATGCGAAAGTCGGCAAGGAGGACACGCGAAACAGCCCACCTGCATGACAGCAACGTGCCACGACAGGACAGGCTGCGTGACAAGGGAGTTTCACAGCCCCAAACGCGCTGCACAAGCAGCGTGACACGCTGCCATCGCGACAAGGGGCTGCCTGGCGGGTGTTTTATGCAAATTCCAGATTGCTTCCGCGATTCCTCCGTGTAATGGAGGTAAATTAGCGGGTTCACCTCCGTGCCATAGAGCTATTCCATGCTGGGCGTAATTTTGTACATTTCTCATTTACTATAAATAGGTCCCTTAGCTCCTAAAATCATTTTTTGACGTAATATTTCTGAAAAACTACTAAGGCGTGAAGGGAGAAGTGGGAGAACTCACCTAGGGTTCCTAAATTTCATCTTCTCTTCTACCAATTCTTGTAAGTATGTTACTTTAATTATGTTTTCTTGTAATTATACGAACTTGAGTGGCTAGAACCCTTCCTCTAGGGTTGAAGCCACAAGGTATGATTGTGACTATGTGAATTTGTTTTGGTTTTAAGTTATTAATTGTTGTTTTGTCTTACATTCTTAATTATGGTTGTTTTTATGATTGATCACCATGAAAACACACACGTTACACCTAGGTAAAAGCTTGATAAAGTAAACCTAGGCAAGAACAAAGAATGCAGGGAGCAAGTTTGTATCTTACGATATCATTCGCGGTTAGGATAACAAATTATACCTAATTTCCCTTCCCGTGTTACTTAAATGGGATGAGCTAGACACCAACTTAGAATTATCACTCACCACTCGTAGAATAGTTGTGAAGCTAAGTTCAGTTAAATGATTAGAGGTATGAAAGTCCCTAATAAAGAGCATAAACCCCGTAAACCACATTCCCATAATTGAATTGCCCACGAACTAGAATGTCACATCCCCGCTCAACGGTGTAGTTGTGAGGCTAGTTTGTCGTGTTTAGAGGCTCGAAAGACCATGAACATGCAATTGTAATTATATGAGACGATAATTGATAATTCCATACTTAAACCAGTACAGTGTAGTATCGCATGATTATACTGCCTTAGCTCTAGTTGCTCCTTGAATGATTTTAGAGTATTTCTGTGACCACCCATAGACTTAATTAAACTTTATCGAGAAAGTATATATCAACACTTGTGAAAGTTAATATCACACTTGAACTTGATAATTAGCTAAATTGGTCCAGTCCCTGTGGGTTTGACATTCGGCTCTTAAAAAGGGCCATTGTATTACTTGTAAGACCACGTACACTGGCGTGTGCACTTGGGCATAGTCGTCAACAAGTTTTTGGCGCCGTTGCCGGGGACTCAACGAAGTTTAGTAAATTTGTCTGTTTTTGTGTGATTTTTAATTTCCTTAAGTGTTGAGAAACTTGGTCTTAGTCTGAATTATTGCAGGTGACAGGTTGTCTTGCCGAGCTGGCTAGGAATAGAGAGCTTGTGGAAGCGTTGCTTAAACCAGAACGTCAAATTCATTTGCGAAGGAGAGTAGCTCTTGAGCAAAAGCTGAAAAGACTTCAAGAAAAGGTACAACAACAACCACCCGCAGGACAAGCACAACTATCACCGAAACAATGGCAGCCAGACCAGTTCGCGAAGTGGCAATCCCACTTGCGACGAATGTGAACTCTAGTATCCGTAAACCGTAACCTGGAGGGAACTTTGAATTGAAACAAAACATGGTGCAGCTGCTACATTCTACTGGTCAATTCACTGGATGGCACATGAGGACCCACAACAACACCTACAGAACTTTATAAAGATTAGTGACACTTTCGTCCCCACCGGAGTGTCCACAGACTATGTCCGACTTACCCTCTTCCCATTTTTATTGTTGGGAGAGGCCAAAAGGTGGTTGAAAGCTAAGCCACCAAACTCCATAACTTCTTGGGATGATTTGGCGAAGAAGTTCTTGATCAGATTCTTTCCTTCAGGCAAGACTGCAAAATTGAGAAGTGATATACTGAGTTTCAAGCAGAGGCCTAATGAGAATTTATATTTGTCTTGGGAAAGATTCAAGTCATTATTAAGAGACCGTCCCCATCATCAGCAATCGAATGAAGTGCTGGCTCATATCTTTGTAGATAGTCTAGACCCACATGCAAAAATTTGGCTAGACTCTGCATCGGGTGGGCAAGCTTTAGAAAAGACGTATGATGAGCTGTACACGCTGTTGAATAGAATTGCACAGGGAAATCCAGAATGGCATAGTGAATCATCGAGAGGGGAAGGAAGGAGAGCAGGGCTAATAGAAGTAGATGGTATGAATGCCTTGGCGACACAACTAGCTTCATTCCAGCATCGGATTATGAATCAGTTCAATAAACTGAGTATGAACCAACTGCAGGGTCAGGTTAATGCAGTTAAGCAAGCTCCAAGTTGGTGTGAAATTTGTGGGAATAATGGGCACAATGCAGAATCTTGTGGAGCCAATCCGGAATCAGTCAATTTTGTTGGGAATGTGCAGAGGAACACTCAGAATTTTGGAAACAACTACATCAAAAATTTGCAGAGCCACCCAAATTTTTCTTAGGGTGGAAATCAAAAGCAAAGTTATCAGCAACCTCAACAGCAGCAGTATCAGCAGAATAGGCAGAATGATGGCTAGTTGAGCAGCAACATTGCAGAAAATCATGGAGACCCAGACTCAATTAGCAGAAAATCAGGCAAGGATGGCATCAGACTTGAAGAATCAGCAATTGGCAACCCGCAATTTAGAGAAGCAGATGGGTTAGATAGCAGCTGCTCAAAACATGAGACCGCAGGGAGGACTACCAAGTGATACAAATCCTAACCCCCGCTAGGTCAATGCCATCAGTCTGAGGAGCAGCAAACAATTAGCTTATGCAGTGCCAAAAGAGAAAAGAAATGAGGTGCAACCAGAGTTGGTTAGGAAAGCACCATCTACTGACAAGGGAGAGAATCAGAGTGCTGTGCAACAAAATACACAATCTTCATTGCAGCCAGCACAAAGACCACCACCACCATTTCCTCAGAGATTCAGAAATAGCAAGGAGGAGGAATGCTTCAAAAAGTTCTTTGAGATTTTCAAAGAACTTCACATAAATTTGCCTCTTATTGATGTTTTGCAGGAAATGCCCAAGTATGCTAAATACTTGAAGGATGTGATGGCTAACAAAGTGAGATTAGTGGATGTCCAAATAGTAGCACTGACGGAGAAGTGCAGTCACAGGGTATTAAGCAAGATTCCTAAGAAGCTCAAACACCCAGGGAGTTTTACCCTCCCCATACAAATTGGTAAAGCTGAAGTGCTGCTAGCTCGATGTGATTTAGGGGCAGCAGTTAATCTAATGCCCCTATCTTTATTTAACACACTGGGGTTGGGAAAACCGCGGCCAACAAGATTGATGTTGCAGCTGGCGGACAAGTCGCGAGTGGCACCGGATGGAATCATAGAAGACCTTCTCATCAAAGTGGGCAAGTTTATTATACCCGCTGATTTTATTATCTTATATTTTCATGTTGATGACCAGGTACCCTTAATCTTGGGATGACCATTCTTGGCCACCGGAGGAGTGATAATTTACTTAAGAGCAGGGACCCTGAAAATGAGGGTCGAGGATGAAGAAGAACTCTTCCCAGTATACCAAGAGATTAACCCACCCACACACTACAGAAACCTTTGCAAGGTTAGTGTGTTGTCAGAGGATAAGTGTGGGGTGGTAGAATCCACAGGTCCGTGGCCAAAAGTAATGATAAGTGTTTAGCTCGAGTCTGATAAAGGGCTTCAGTTTGATAAGAAGTTGGAGGAAGAGAGGAACAGAGTGAAGGCTGTTTCCTCTAAAAATCAAAAGAAAAGAAGATGGTTCTCGAAAGGGAACCTAGGTATGAGGATGTCCTGAAAAGGATAGGCCACGTCGTGCCGCGACGTAAAATAAAGCGCTTCTTGGGAGGCAACCCGAGGGTACTACTGGTATAATTTGTAAATTTTGTTTGTGTGTTTTTGTTTATTTTCAACTTGTGTTGTTTTTGGTGGAAAGTTAGGCACAGAAAGAGGGGAAGCATGAGTACCAATGGAGGAGAAAGCTAAGAAGCATGGAAGAGAAAAAGTGTGGGGTCAAACACCCACTTGTAAAAATTTGAAGGAAAACATGCTACTAGCTAGGCCTAGAGGCCTCAAGGAGTAATTCTCACCCCTTTTTTAAATTTTAATTTGATGCTATGGGGACAGAGCATAAATCAAGTGTGAGGACAGGAAAAATTTAAAATTTTTTGTGCTTAATGATTTTTGGTGAATGTAGTGCTTGTGAGAAATATTGGAACAATTGTTTTGCGTTAAGCATGACTTCATCACCCGTTGGTTTTTCTTTTCGATTCTTTTCCGATGGGGGGTTTTTAAATCGAAGAATAAAAATTTTCTTTGTCTGTATATAATGTTTTTAGTCATAGTTAGAGACTATTTCCGACGATGGATGGATGACGACCGTCTTGAGGAAAATTAGTCAATAGGTTTTGGATTTTGAACCCGTAGCTAATTGATGGCTTAATGTTCTTGTTATGTGCTATACATGATTGTAAGATACAAGTGTGTTTAGTGTTGAAGAATGTAAGAAGTGTATAACTTTATTTGAGACACTTAGGCTCTTGAATTTGACTCGATCTGAGTGAAGCTTAGTTTTGAATTCTTGTGATTAGCTGAGTAAGAGTCTGCTGAATGTGTCTTGAATTGAGCATGTGTTGTGAGTGTAAGTTTATTGAATATTCCGTGCTATTGTGGAATGTCTATAACTTTCCTGGTGTGTATATAAAACGAAATGAAGGATGTGGACTGTAGGAGATGATTTAGGCATTTCTTTGAATGAACCAAATTTTTATCCCTCACTTTACCTACCTTGAATGTTGAATTCTAGTGAGCCCCATTGAGCCTTAAGCCTATTCTTTGATAGCTATAACATAAGCTTAATCCTTTTTCATTCATTAGCCTTGAATTTGATCCAAAACTCCTAAGCGCTTAAGGGAAAAATCCGAAAGAGTGAAGGAGTGAGAAGCATGAAAAAGAAGGAAAAGTAGCAGTTGTAAAAGTTGAGAAAGGTCAAGGGTGCACTTGTTTGAAAATGTCTGAGTATTGGTAGGGAGTAAGAAATAAATGAATGAAAAGGATGCTTAAGTACCCCTTACTAATAAGCTAAGTGTGCTTAAAGAAATGGAAACAAGAAGAGAAAATTCAAGAGTGAAAAGAATGAGGAGGAAGTAAGAAAAGAGATGTCCTTAATGAAGGTTGAAGTTATTAAAAGCGCTTGGGGAAGATAGCCACTGTTATTATCCATAATATTACCTACCCGTCCCTTGGCTTACATTACAACCCATTAAGTCCTACTTGATTTTACGTTTATACATCCTTAAATTAGTGGAGTAAAACACTAAGGGCAAGCTTATGGGTCACTACATGATGCATGTGAATTCCTTGAGAGAGCTAGCGTAATTCTATTCATATACCCATATACGTTGTGATTTGAAAATTTGTGAGTAAAAATGGGTAACTCTCTTATTGTGAGGGCAAATGTTTAATAAGAGATAACATTCATGTCGAATTTCCTGATTGGTTGATTTGCATGAGTTTGCTAAGATTGAGAGTCGATTCTTGAGGTTAGGAAGTATTAACGTAGTTGTATATCATTTCATTGATTAAATCGTGCATGCTCTGTTTTTAACTTGCTATCTCAAACAATCATTGTAGCCGTAACTTGAATTGTCTTGCTAAATTAGTTATGTGTGAGTCTTCATTTACATGAGATGTAAAAGGGTTGTTCGAGGACGAACAAGGCTTTAAGTGTGGGGTAGGTTGATCTTGGGAAAAATGGCATGCCCGAGTGATACTTTATAACTTATTTTTCGTCTTGTTATCTACTTATTTATTTACATTCTCATGTAATTTTATGTAAATCTGAATATATATACTAACCAACATGATTAGTTCTTGTTTTTGTAGGTTTAAAATGAATTTGAGGAACTAATCTATGATTTGGTGAAGTGGAGGAATGGAATCGGAAGCAAAATGTGAAAGTCAACTAGGAGGACACACGAAACAGCCCACCTGCGCGACAGCAACGTGCCACGGCAAGGCAGGCTGCGTGACAAGGGTGTGTCATGGCCCCAAACACGCTGCACAAGCAGCGTGACACGCTGCCATCGCGGTAAGGGGCTGCCTGGCGGGTGTTTTATGCAAATTCCAGATTGCTTCCACGATTCCTCCATTTCAGGGAGGTAAATTAGCGCGTTCACCTCCGTCCAAGAAGCTATTCCATGTCGGGCATAATTTTGTACATTTCTCATTTACTATAAATAGGTCCCTTAGCTCCTAAAATCATTTTGTCACGTAATGGTTCGGAAAAACTACTAAGGAGTGAAGGGAGAAGTGGGAGAACTCACCTAGGGTTCCTAAATTTCATCTTCTCTTCTACCAATTCTTGTAAATATGTTACTTTAATTATGTTTTATTGTAATTATACGAACTTGAGTAGCTAGAACCCTTCCTCTAGGGTTGAAGCCACAAGTTATGATTGTGACTATGTGAATTTGTTTTGGTTTTAAGTTATTAATTGTTGTTTTGTCTTACGTTCTTAATTATGGTTGTTTTTATGATTGATCACCATGAAAACACACATGTTACACCTAGGTAAAAGCTTGAGAAAGTAAACCTAGGCAAGAACAAAGAATGTAGGGAGCAAGTTTGTATCTTACGATATAATTCGCGGTTAGGATAACAAATTATACCTAATTTGCCTTGCTTTGTTACTTAAACGGGATGAGCTGGACCCCAACTTAGAATTATCTCATCACCACTCATAGAAGTAGTTGTGAAGCTAAGTTCGATTAAATGATTAGAGGTACGAAAGTCCCTAATCAAGAGCATAAACCCTGTAAACCACATTCCCATAATTGAATTGCCCACGAACTAGAATGTCACATCCCCGCTCAACGATGTAGTTGTGAGGCTAGTTTGTTGTATTTAGAGGCTCGAAAGACCATGAACATGCAATTGTAATTATATGAGACGATAATCGATAATTCCATACTTAAACCAGTACAAAGCGTAGTATCGCGTGATTATCCGGCCTTAACTCTAGTTGCTCCTTGAATGATTTCAGAGTATTTCTGTGACCACCCCTAGACTTATTTAAATCTTATCGAGAAAGCCTATATCAACACTTGCGAAAGTTAATATCACACTTGAACTTGATAATTAGCTAAATTGGTCCAGTCCCTGTGGGTTCGATATCCGAATCTTAAAAAGGGCTAGTGTATTACTTGTAAGACCACGTACACTTGCGTGTGCTCTTGGGAGCAGTCGTCAACAACGACTTATTGGGACCAGTCGTCAAGTACACTGGCCCAACATGAAGGAATACTAGTTTGTGACAATGAGGGACCTCATGAGTCGTTGCCAGTGGCAACGACTCGTTTAGTCACTCGTCAGGTCCATTGGGCAGCAACTCAAAAATGTTTTTTGTTTCATATAATCTCATATACTAACAACGTTTCCACTGGTATAGTGTCTCCTAGAGGTACACCAAGGAAAGGCCAGCAAAAAAACAAGCACCCAAGCGTAGTCGACCTTCATACCGTAGACTGCGTGACGAGCCATCCTTCCCCGAAGAGTTAATAGGCTTTGTGGAGGAATATGACGTATCAGCGGAGCAGTTGGTGAGGAGGTGAACTAGGGATAGGGCTCAACAAACTTCAAATCCGATAGCCTTGGTTGATGCTCCCACTCCACTAGCAAGGAATCCGCCCAGCTGCACTGATGATGAACTAATAGAGACCTCGAACACATCAAACGAGCAACCAAGGAACGTGTGGAGATGGTGTGTTCATGGTATGAGGGCCATATACAATAGAGATATTACTCCAAATGAGAAAGAAAATCCAAAGAGGGACATATATGAGGAGCCGAGGCTGATCACTACAGGGCTGAAAGACCTTCCAGAGCTATAAGATGTGTTTGAACGTACAGGTTCGGGTGGTTGACCGAGCCATCAGGTAGCTACAACCCATGCCTAGTTAGAGAGTTCTATGCAGCCTATGAAGCCACATTGCAACGTTTGGCATTAGGGCGCCAAGACTGGTAAAAGAGGCCTACCTTGACGCAGGTGTTGGTTCAAGAGACCCCTGTAGACATATTTGAGAGGACAATCTCCAGGATACTGTATGGGCCAGATATCATGCTCCGATGAACACGGTCGAATTCGACCACAAGCTATACGAGTTCAAGAAAGTCAAGACCAAAAATTTGAATAGCCAGGAGCGCATCAGGCAATATACTAAGGCTATCTCAGATCATTTCTACAAGAGGTCCGCTGGTCGAATGGTTGCACGACATAGAGTCTTAGATAAAGAAGGTCACACTCAACTTTTAGGAAAAAATTTTGTGGTCACTAGTGTGGCACTGGCTGGTACCAACCAGTAATGATAACATCCTCTCACCTGACAGAGAAACATTGGTAGCGAGTATAATGGAGGGATATGCCATTAATTTCCTACGGTACATTGCTGAGGAGATTAGAGAGAAGGCAATCAATGATGGTTCTACAATTCCTTTCCCCTGTCTAATTGATAGACCCTGTCAGGAGTCAAAGGTGCCAGAGGTGCCATCGGTTTACTAGAGAATAGTGGTCCAGAAGATAATAGATATCGGGTTGATTCGAAATGACACAAACCCGGTATTGAGAGAAAAGGACTCAGGCAGTTGCATCCGTTGGAGTGACCATATTAGTAGAGGCATTTAGCAGTGGTATGTAAACCGATGCCATACAATTAACGGAGTTGGCAGCTGAGCCTATTGAGGGAAGAGAGAAAGGTAGCTAGCCTGAGGCTACAGATGCAGCAGACATCTCCACACCTGTTGATGTTCCTGAGTCATCATCTACAGCAGCAACTCCTAGACCACCAGTTGCTTCTTCAATAGCCACTACGGTCGGCCTGGTTACAATTTCTCAGGAGTTTTTAGTTGATATGGCTAGGCGGCTAGCTAAGGTTGAAAAGTCGCAGGCACACACGGCTCTACAGGTTAAAGTTCTGATGGAGCAGGTAAAGTCGTGGGTGTTGAAAGAGTTGGAGGCATTGTCCAGTTCTGTGCATGACCGATTGGACACGTTCGAGAAGAGAATGGATTAGCGCCTTGCACAATTATAGGAGCCTGAGTTGTCAAAATGGTACTCAGAGCTAGGAGCGCTTAGAGCTGAGGTGCGGGACATGGCCGCATGAAATGTAGCTACAGTACCTCCACTGGTACTTCCTGTGATAGATAATGAGTTTAAAGAAGAGTTGCCACCGATTTTTGGTTTTATCACTAAGGAGCCAGTGGCACATGATAAGGGAAAGAGGCCTCGTGAGGAGGAGAGTTTTAAAGATGATGCTTCTCCACTCAGTCAGCAAAAATGAGAGCAGAGTGAGATGGAGAGAGCGCTACATGAATCGAGAGAGGAGGCTAGATAGAGAGCTGAGACTGAGGCAGCGAGAGCTCGTGGAGAAGGGACGAGCTCTTTTGGATTTGAGAATACACCGAGTCAAGCCGGTAATGTTAGAGATAACATTGGAGGAATATCTACACCCTCCACCGACCAGGTAGCTGACACCTAGGTCACATAGGTATGTTCCCTATTTCCCTAGTTTTGTCGAATATATATATGCGTCGAGGACAACGCATGCTTTTCTTTATGGGGGTGGGGAGGGATACCTGTGCATGTTTTTTCTGAACGTAACCCGAGGGTTTTTCTTGCCGGATATCTTTTCCCATGGGTGTTCCATATCTAGCAGAACTAGCATGTTTATGGTTTTATATTTTTTTTGTTTTTTTGTGTCAGTCGGAAGAATGTTAGGTAAACTAAACGCATTCAAGAGCTTAAATTATTGATTTTTGTTGATTGATAATTTGATACCTCTCCGATATTTTTAAATGTGTATGTTAAAATTTACAAGTACGGCATTGAAACTGTGAACATGTTTACCATTATATGGTTGTACCTGAACTAACAGTTAGTAGAAGTGATAATGTTGACCTGTGCTATGTGTGAGTGAGGTTTAATAGCTAAATTCGATTTTGTGTGTCAATCTAGAACTTGCCTGGTCAATCGTACCGAGATAGAGGATAGGAAACTAGGAAAGGATCATAGGTCGTTTTTGATGTATGAGCCCACTTTAGCCTTAAAAGGCCTACCAAATCAAAATAAAAATCCCTTTATCCAAATGTTTGTGCTTAAATTGACCTTTCTTTTTGTTTACACCAATTCACCTTCCTGCTTTTATTAAGAATGAACCTGTTTTGGCCCTGGTCTCTCCTCGGACATTGTGAACCTCAACTCAGGCAAATTGCCTAAGTTGAAGGTGGCTATTATAAGGGTGATTAAGAAGAGTCGGGTGGAATGAAAATTGGGTAATAAAAGAGGAAAAGAGCTGGTGCGGTATGCATAGTGAAAAGAAAGAAATAAAAATTATTGTAAAAAAGCAAGAAAAGAAAAGAAAAGAAAAATGTGACATCAATGAATACTTGAACAAAGAGAAACCGCATCCGTAGTTGCAAAAGCAAAGAAAAGAAGAAGCAAGTAAAGGAAAAAGGGGAGAAAATAGGTAAAAAAAAGAGAGAAGAAGAGAAGGGGTGAAAAGTGGAGCCAAGAGGTGTGTAGTGCCAAGGAGGGGTAAGCTACTAATTCCATATGTACCATACCCGAGCCCGAGCCCGAGCCTATGTTACAAGCCTAGAAAGTCGTATAGTAATCCTGGTTACTTGTCTGAAAATCGAGGTATTGAAAGTAAAGGCAAGCCTATGGTATTGTATGCACACAATTATAATTTCTTTGTGAGAGTGAGTGAATCTTACTTAGTCCCAAGAGAAATTTATTGAAATAATCATATACACATGTGTGAGTATGGGACTTCTTTGAGGTAAGGGCATTTGGTCAACAAAATTGTTTGCAAATTATCTGGGTCAATGTTATAGATTTATGTGTGTGGTTGCTTGTGACAGTGTTTTTCCATGTTTTGATTCCTCTGTGTTATGGTTGGAAATTTTTCATTTGCATTGTGATTTGAGTTGATATGATGAGGGAGGGGTTAGAAAATTTGATTTGACGTATAAATGTGACTGTCGTATGTTTCCTAGAGTTTTTTCAATTGAAACGTCGAAGTAGTTTATTTTATTTTGTTTTATTTTATTTTTGCCTGAGGACATGCAAAAGTTCTAAGTTGAGGGTGTTGATGTGCCGTGATTTTACGGAACTTTTGACACTTAAAACCAAGAAATTATGCACATTCCTTGTATATTTATATAGGTATGATGTGTTTTGTGTTCAATGTTGCAGGAAAATAGGTTCGGAAGTGAATTGGGGAAATTTATGCTGAAAACAACTGAAAGGGTGACTGCCAGACACTTCACGAGTCATTGGCAAGAAGCACGACTCGTTGCTGAAGGCGTGGAAAATTATTGAAGCTTGAAGATACAGAAAAAGTGTACTTGACGGTTTGAGGGAGCGAGATGCATGAGTCGTGCAGTCAGTCATGAAGACTGGGAGAGAAATTCTTAACAAAGTGACCAGTGGAGATGGCGAAAGACATAACGAGTCGTTAGTTAACTAAACGACTCGTTGACAGACCACTGGAACCAACCATGAGGTGAACTGGAATTTTGAAGGAGTTAGACCACAAGGAGCCTAACGACTTGTGCCCAAGCACAACGAGTCATTAGGTTACCCGTTGCCACAACTGGGATCAATGTTGAAGATGACTTATTAGTAGCAAGGAATGACTTGTCAAAGGTCCCAATGATTCATCACCAAGCCCGTGGCCACTAACGACCTGGTTTTCAGTTTTAGTTAGGAAAAGGTTTTCTGGGAACTATAAATACACTATTTAGGTTTATTTTCGTAGAGAAGCTTATAATTAATATTTTTTCACATAGGATTTTGGTGTTGTACGATTGTTATTGGGTCAAGAAACAAGGTTTACAATTTTGTTCTTGAATTCGAGGATCAAAAGCAACATTTGGAATTTAGTCTTCAATTTTGGAGTTTTATTCAATCTACTTGGTTTTTTTCTATGATAATATGTAAGTTGCAATTATGCTTTATCTTATATTTTGTGATTGTGATCATACAACCATGAGTAGCTAAACCCGTAACTACGGTTGTGGGGACCATGATGAATTAACACACATAGGTTCAATACTTAGTGATTCTTGAATGGGGTTTAATGAATGTATTGTTTTTCCCTTCGTTTTTATTGATTCTTGATGGTTGCAAACATTAGGACCTGCCTTATTATTACTTACTAGACCAAACAGTATAGAATGGGAAAAGGGATTAACAACGGAGATTTGAGGCTATCAACCCTCATCTAATAGCTTGAACTTGTCCGGGGAGAGCTAATCATGTATTAAGGGTAAGGGTCAATTAAAAGTACACCTGTCGACGGACCAAGTTGCGTGGTGATAATCATCTAGATAGGGGACCAAGCATTTAGGTGAACCTAACTTACTGATATTGCATGTTAAACACCGGAATAGATCGCTAGTGTACACGCCTTGTGGTTATGAAATCTCGGGAAACACAATCCTAGTCAAGTGGTCAATTGAATACAAACTGAATATGATTTAGGCATTCAATAGTTTTACTTTTTTTAAATTATTCTATTAATTTCTCCCGTAGGAAATACGTAACTCGATAGTAATAACTATCTGCATTAACTTAAGTTCTTTCCATATTCCCTGTGCGATCGACCTCAACCTATAGTTGGGTTCTATATTTGATATCGTCTGCTTTATATCTCAATTGTGAGGTGTAATTTGGGCGACATCAAATTTTGGCGCCGTTGTTGGGGAATACGGCTAAGACTTTTGTTAATTTTGTTTGCTTTACTATTGGTTCTTATTTCTTTTTTTATTTTTCTTTTGTTGTTTTGGTTGCTTATCAGGTCTTACGTTTATGCATGCCCGATATTAGGAGCCAAGGAAATCCCATGGTTCCAATTAATCACGAACTTGAGCAGACGTTAAGAAACCTGAGAAGAATGCCCAACATCCAAGAGCAGGAGACCGTGGACCAAGCCACAATGAGAATGTTGGATGAAGAACAAGCTCGGGCTAGTGATCGTGAGTTAGCTAGAGTTGCTGAAGAGCAACGTTTCGAGGGCAACGAAGCGAAGACGCTAATAGACACCTTCAAGACTTTCTTGGAATCCGCCAGCCCTTCAATATCACCAATATTAGCCAAGAGTCAGTTTGAATAAGGCTTTTCCCATTCTCATTGATGGGAGAAGCCACTGTTTGGCTAGAGGAGCTGCTCCCGGGGAGTATTACTTCTTGGCAAGAGTTGATGAAGTCTTTCTTGGATAGGTTCTTCCCTCCATCAAGGATGTTGTAGTTGAGGGATAAAATCACCAATTTTAGACAACTCTGGGCTTAGCTTTTGCATGAGGTTTGTCTCTTATAAAAAAAGAAAGTTTCAATATGTCTAAACCATGGGTTGCCTGATGGAGTTCTTCTCCAAATCTTTTATTTCTCACTTGACTTAATAAATAAGTCCATGGCCCATAATCTTGCTGGTGGGTGCTTGATGGACCAAACATATGGATTGGCCAAAGCTCTCTTAGATCAAATGAACAAGATGGACCGAGCATGTCACACTAGGGACACTAATGCATCCTCAAGTGGAGCTAGTTCTAGCCTTGTGGCTGTGGAGATGAGAAAACACGATGAATAAAGGGATGGCATCTTCGCCAAAATGATGACCCATATTTAGCTAATGACCAAGCATGTCATGGGAGCTGGTGCTAAGAGTGTAAACGCAGTTGGAACCCAAACCATATGTAATATGAAGGGGAGGCATCACCTAAAGATATGAAAAAGAGTGCCAATATATGGCTGGCCAAGTAGAGGGTTCTTGTTCGGCTATCAAGGTGCCAACCAAGGCCCTTGGCATCCCCGTTACAAGAATCAAGGTTAGAGGAATCAGAATAGTAAAGTTTGGAATAATAGGAACGACAGATGGGGAAATCATGCACCAAATCGTGAAAGGGAATGATACCATAGAAGTTCAAATCCATATTGTAACACCCCAAAAATCCTTATGACTAAGCCCTAGACAGGTAGCAGATTCAATAGAGAATTTTGCATTTTTCTCTCAAAGCAACTTATGGTATGAGTAGTTGTTCCTTGGTATGGATTGTAGGAGGGAGTCGTGGTGAGCCAACATTGTTCCCATACCAGTGATAACAACTTGTGGAATGAGTCGTAAGTTGATGTAATGAGTCATGGTATGCTACTCGTTGTCAGATCTTGGACTTATGAGTCAATTTATGACTCATTGTTTGGTGTGACCGATGGTGGGAAAGAGTCATAGTATCTAGTGAGTTGCAGGCTTAAGGGATATAACAGGTCATGGTATGACTCATTGTATGTAACAACGATTCATTGTATGCAGTCATAAGTTGTCAAAATATGGGAAGGAGACCCCTAACCACGAGCCATGGTACGACACATTGTAGCAAACAATGAGTCATTTTGAGGCCCATGGTTTGAGAAGCAATGAGCCTGGAAAAAGTAGTGGACTAACAATGGGAGAAAACCATGAGTCACTGTTTGTGGGTAGGACTAGTGGTATGACCCGTGGTGCCTAGTAATCAGTTTTTAATTACGTGTTTCTAGGGGTATATTTATAAATTCCTAAGCTCTTAACTTCCTAATGATGTCATTTAGAGCCTTTAATTGAGTGATTTAGGAGGGCTTAGACTAGCCTAAGTCATTATGCTTCCATGCATGAATTGAATTAAAATACTCTTCTAGTATAAAACTAGAATTCCTCCTCAATTTCTTCCTCAATTCTCTTGGGCTTTCGAGAGCAGTTTGGAAATCAATTTACCAGGTATGTAGGGACATGAATGGGGAATTTCTTCAACCCTCATGCCGAAATTTCCTCTCTAATTCATGAATTTAAGTTCTAATCAAGTGTATTGATTAGGGTTTTAACCCAATTCTATGAAATTATCTATGCTATGTTTATGGGTCCAATTCCCTCATGTTATAATGTATGATTTAAGTCTAATAGGAAGATTTTACACTCAATTTGACTATAAATTCATGTTTTCAAGTTATTAGAAATTATGCCCTATTATGCATGTTTTATAAAAATTCAAGCCTATGATCCATAACTTCAAGAATGATGAGTTATCTAGTATGCATGAACGGTTATGAACTCTCAATTTATGAATCCATGATTTCGATTTATGAAGTCTATTTCAACTTTGCATGATTTTATGATTTGGGGAGCCCATGCAAGTTAAGCATGCTTGTTATGATTTTTACCAAGGCTAAGAATATCAGTTTATGATATGTTTTGGAATCAAGACTCCTAAAATTCAAATTTAAGCTGTGTTTTTGAGAATATTATATATGAGCAATATGCATGTTTTGGGAGTAGTGTCTAGCACCGAGTAGGCTAGGGCTTCCGAGGTCCCTAGTCTCTGAACTACGCGCCAACGGAGGGTATATACTTATTAGGACCTCTAAAAAAGTGCTTCCCCCGCCCGAGGGCACATTGTGATACCACACCTTATTCTTCCTTTGCCCTAGCAAGGCTTAGGATGGCTCCCCTCCATGTGGGCAAGATGTGGGATCATCATGTGCTCATGCATGTTAGTTGTTAGTTATGAAGAGTCTCCCATTGTTTCTCGTGATTTTAGTTATTCATATACACGATTTATCATATTGCATTTTATAGCATATTTGACCCAATTATCAGTTTATAGTCTTTCACTTAGGATTTCAAGCATGACAAGTCATATGATTTCTATTTCTAAATCTTGAGTCATTATGCACAATTTATGATAAAAAACTTATGATTATGCATATCTCAAATATATGGCTTTTAGCAAGCAATCCTTACTCTAATTATCTTCTTTCATTTATACTAATGATTTCAGCTAATGTTTTACTAAGCATGTTTTACTTACCTTACATACTCAGTATATTTCAAGTACTGATCACATACTCTATACTATATTGTCTCTTGATATAGGTTAGACTGATCTAGCTCAGTCTCACTGGTAGCTTGCTCCCTATCTGTCTAGTCCATCCCCTATTAGGTGAGTCCTCATCTTATGTGGACATTTATTTAGTTGTGTTGATTATATCATTAAGTTTTAGACTTAGAATTAGCTAGGACTTCTCCCATCATCTCATCAGATAGTAGAGGCCTTTCTAACATAGACTTGACATGTTCAGCTTCGTGATTAGCATTGTGACATTATCACTTCCATATAAGCTTTATGACATTTACTCTTCTGCTTATTCATGCTTATGTCGTTTTCCACTTGATTATGCTCTTAATTCAGGCTATGCATGTACCATGAGTAATCTTGGAGCCAATCGTGGTTCTTGGTCTAGTGTCTCGAATCAGGGTCCCAGCTCGGGTCATGACAAACTTGGTATTAGAGAAATGGTTTAGGTGTGTCCTAGGGTGTTTGAAATCTACGCTAAGTAGAGTCTTCTCCATGGGTGTGAAGGATGCCACACTTATGGGAAGAGGCTACAATACATTATAGGAAATTTCCCTTTTTCATGATCTATGTCATGCGATGAAGTATCTCGCTACTCTTCTAACTTGTGATGTATGCTTTGCAGAAATATGCCTCTATGCCAAGTAAATGGAAAGATAATTGTAATCGGAAATGGCCATGGCAGTGGTAATGGAGATGGGCATCCGCCATCCCCGCTAGCTCTAGTGGACCCCTTGCCCGAGCAGGTCACTCATGACAAGCTCAGGGCGGCATTTCAGATGTTGGCACAGGCCATACAGTTCAACCAGCAGGCAGTGGCCCATGTTCCCAGAATTGAAAACAAGCAGCGGCGAGAGTACGAGATTTTCTTAAGATGAACCAACCTGAGTTTCTTAGGTAGAAGGTGGATGAGGATCCACATGAGTTCATTGAGGAGATGCAGAAGATCACCCAGATTATGGGGGAAATGGGAGAGAAGAGTGCAAACTTAGCCTCCTATTATCTGAAGTGGGTTGCTCACATATAGTTCCATTAGTGGAAGGATAGTGGGAGTTGGAGCAGTTCTTGTGGGTTGGAATGAGTTTGTGACTACTTCCTTTGATAGGTTCTTCTTGTAATACCCGAAAAGCCAAAAGATCAGGCCCAAGAGTTGAAACGGAGAAAACTTGAAATTTGGCACCAGGTCATAGAACGAGTCGTTCTGTGACTCGTGGGGTAGGCCACGAGTCATTAGGTGACTCGTGGTGAAGTACTTACCTTAAGTTTTGGAAGTTGTGGTTTAAAGTCACCACGGACATGACCACAAGTCATGATCAGACCCCACGACCGTTGAGTCAGCCGTGGTTAGTGTTGGAGATGGATCAAAGGATTTTAGGCAGTGGAGATCACGAGAGGTGACCACGAGTCATGGTCACCCTTGATGATCCGTAAGGTCCCTCATGGGGTCCCCTTGAGGGAAATGGGCAGTGCACTCAATGACTGAAAGCCACGAGTCATGGTCTTGGGTAACGACTCATCCAGTCTCTCGTAGGGACTGACAGTTAGTTATTTTCTGGGAATTTAGTAAGGGATTTTTCATAATTTATTTGATCTTAAGGCCTAAATTATGTCGTTTTTAGCTGTGAATGATGAATTTTAAGAGGGGTAAGTTCATTTTAGGCCATTTATGCTCATGCATGCAAAGTTAGAGAGCTAGAAAGGTGATCAAGCTCATTCTCCTTCAAGTTTTCATTAATTGTTCTTGAATAGTCAAGGAGTGGTAAAATTAATTCTTCCCCAAGTATATAGGGTTATGAATGGTGATTTTGTTCACACCCATTCCCAATCCCTCTCTAATTCATGAAAACCTATGAGTTGATTTTATGGGGTTTTAACCCAATGCGTGAATTCTCTAAGTAAGTGTCATGGGTATGATCTATGTATGTTTTAATTAATGAATTATGATTCATGGGCAAGTTTTATCATGTTTTAAATTATTAATTATTCTTACTAGTTTTCCAAATTATGATGCCCATTCATGAAAGCTTATGAGAGGATGAGATTTATGAAGTATGTTCATGTATGATGGACTTTTGATGAGAAAAGCATGTTTTCAATCTACCCATCTTATGATTATGTTTTCAAAGTGAATTAAGTTAATTTTAAGCATGTTAAAGTATTGGGAAAGCCCATTGTTCAAGTATGATTATGATTCACGTTAAATTAGCTTACCATATGGTTTTGGAGTCTAGACTCCAAATTTTACTCATCTTGTGGTATGGTTTGATCCAAGGATCCTTATGTATGATCCATATTTATATGTATTCATGATTATTCAGCTTCTTCAATAGACGAAAGTAAGCTTTATTAAAAAATGATGGAGAGCATATGCATGTTTTTGGGAGTAGTGTCTAGCATCGAGTAGGCTAAGGGTCACTCAACCCTAAGACTCAGAACTACGCACCAACTTAGGTATGATCATATCATATTGGGACCTCCTATGTGAGCTATCCCGTACCCCAAGGGACCTTCAACGTGATATCGATACCATGGTACCATCTTTCATTCTGGAAAAGCTTTGGATGGTTCTACCCACTTGATTGTGATAGTTGGGACCACGTAAGCTCTATCGTGGTATGTCGATTATATGATGAGTCTCCCATTGTTCCTCATGATTTCCGTTCTGCATGTTTATCACTCAATATATATATGTTCTAAAGTAGGTTTGACCGAATGTTCAGTTTTACTTATGATTATCAGATTTCAGCTTTAGGTCAATCAATTTGGTTATGATGATGTTATGTTCAGATCATGATTTCAGAAAATAGTATGCAAGCCTTACTCTCAAATTCTTATTTTGATCATGTTTTAAATTTTGCATGCTTTAAATGATTTTACTTATTTAAGAGGTTTTTTCTTACCTTGCATATTCGATACATTCCACGTACTAACTGCATACTCTATGCTGTATCATTTTATGATATAGGCCCCGGTACTCAGACTCAGCATCGTTCTTAGCCAACCTTTCAGAGTTAGCATCCCACATCTGTTGGTGAGTCCTCATCTCCCGAGGACCATGCTTTTATCAATTTTCTTTATGTATTCAGTATCAGATTTAGAGAGTTTGTTGAGGTCTTGTCCCATCAACTCATTAGTATCAGAGGCTTTTCAGACATAGAATGTAATCAACTTCAGATTCGTGTATATTTATAATGCTATTCTTATTTCATACTTCCATGTGTTTATTTTGTTAAGTCTTTCAGTTTATGTGATTGAGTTAGATGTATGTTCTTGCCATGGGTCGACTTTGAGTCCTTTGGGGTTCTTTGTCCCGTGTCTCGATCTAGGCCCATGTTCGAGTGATGAAAAACTTGGTAGCAGAGCCATAGATTTTATGTGTCCTAGGGTGTCTAAAAACTGCGTTAAGTAGAGTATTTTTCATGGGTGTGAAGTGCGCCACACTTATGACGAAGAGGCTACAATGCGTTTAGGAAATGTTCCCTTCTTTCATGATCTAAGTCGTGCGATGAAATGTCTCTCTATCCTCCTAACTCATGCTATTTGCAATTGCAGAATCGTGCCTTCTCGCAAAGTTAATGGTAGAAGGAATGAAAATGGAAATGGCCACGAGGATGGAAATGGCGACGGGCACCGAGAAGCCTCACCAGTCTAGGAGCACTATGCACTAGAGCCGGTTGCCCATGCTGAATTTAGGGCTTCCATTTAGATGCTAGCGCAGGCCTTGACCACCCATGTCAACCAGCAGGCAGTGGTGCATGTCCCACAGAATAGGAATGCAGTGGCAGCTCGAGTTAGAGATTTCTTGAGGATGAACCCACCAAAGTTTCTTGGGTTTAAAGTGGACGAGGACCTACATAAGTTTATTGACGAGATTGTAAAGATCACCTAGGTCATGGGGGTTAATGGAGTTAAGTGTTCCGAGTTAGCCTCATATTAGTTGAAGGGGGTCCCACACATTTGGTTTAGACAGTGGAAATATAGTAGGGCAGCCAGAGCAGGCCCTATAAGTTGGGAGGAGTTTCATGTCGCTTTTCTAGATAAGTTCTTCCCACGTGAGATGAGGGAGTTGAGGATAGCCGAGTTCGTGAACCTAAAACAGGGGAAGATGACGGTGCAGTTCCTGAAAGCTCTGCTCGCACACCTCAGTCTAGTGAAATTTTGTTGCCTTCTGCATCAGTTTAGTTAAAGGTGCTGCCAAAGTGGAAAATCCTTCCATGAACCTTCTGTAATACCAAGCTAATCCCAGGAAACTACGCACCTCGGTCGGAGTGGTAGGTCTAGGCCATGTTTTCTCTGCTTCTATCTTCTGTGTATCTACTTGTATACTAGCATCTGACACAATATGGTCTAAGGAGGCTACTGAATTCAACCAAAATTCACATTTGGAAAATTTTGCATATAGCTGGCGGTCTATGAGAATCTGGAGCACTGTCCGTAGATGATCCTGGTGGTCTGCCTCTGAGCGAGAATACACCAGAATATCATCGATAAATACTATCACGAACAAGTCCAGGTATGGTCTGAAGATACTGTTCATCAGGTCCATAAACACTGCTGGGGCATTTGTCAGCCAGAAGGACATAACTAAGAATTCAAAGTGGCCGTATCGGGTCCTGAAGGCAGTCTTTGGAATATCCCTTTCACGAACCCGAACCTGATGATATCCGGACCTTAAATCAATCTTTGAGAAATACCTTGCTCCCTGTATCTAATCAAACAAGTCTATTCTGGGAAGTGGGTACTTATTCTTGACAATGACTTTATTCAGTTACCGATAGTCTATACATATATGGAGGGAGCCGTCCTTCTTTCTCAAGAACAGAACTGGCGCACCCCATGGTGAGGTACTCGGCCTGATAAAGCCCTTATCTAGCAAATCCTTCAATTGTTCCTTTAGTTCTCTATGTTCAACAGGAGCCATTTGATAATGGGGAATATATATAGGCTGGGTGACTGGTAATATATCGATTGCAAAATCAATTTCCCTTTCTAGGGGAATACCCGAAAGATCATCTGGAAATACATCGGGGAACTCATTAACCACTGGAACGGACTGAAGGGTCGGAGGTTCTGCCCGAACATCTTGAACTCTGGCAATGTGGTAAACGCACCCCTTTGTTATAAATTTCCTCGCCCGAAGATAGGAAATAAACCTACCTTTCAGCGTAACTGTACTACGCTTCCACTCCCGCACTGCCTCCCCTAGAAAGTGGAATCGGACAATCTTGGTCCAGCACTCAACATTGGCATAGCATGGAGCTAACCAATCCATACCCATAATGGCGTCAAAATCAACCATCTCTAGCTCTATCAAGTCTGCTGTCGTTTGACGACTGGCAACCTCTACTGTACATCCCCGATAGACCCTTCTAGCTATGAAAGAGTCACCAACGGGTGTAGATACTAAAAAAGGTCCCTGAAGCAATTTTGTTACAATACTAATCTTTCGAGCCACTAACAGTGTAACATAGGACAAGGTGGATCTCGGATCTATCAACACATAAACAGGATGAGAGCAAATATTCAGCATACCTGTCACAACATCCGGTGATGACTATGAATCCCATCTCCTTGGTAATGCATATGTACGGTCTGGGCCCGCACCTGAACTGGAGGCCCCTGATCTGCCTCGGCCTCTACCTGCTAAAACTGAGGGCCTGCGCCCTACCGGGGATGCAGGAGCTCGCGACCCTGCTGATAACCTATCTTGTCGATTTCGGACACCCTGACCCCTAGGTGGACAATCTCTCATCTGATGACCCTCCTGTCCATATATATAACATCCCGTGGAGCCATATCTGCATGCTCCAGAGTGGCCTCGGCTGCAAATAGGGCAAAGTGGTATTATATACCCACTCTATTCCGCCCTCCTCTACAGCGGTGAATCTACTATTTGTGAAACTCCGTTGGGCTCTGACTGCCCTCGGAGACTAAACCTACTCGTCTATCGCTGTGATGGAGGCGGGGGTCTAGGCAGCCTATCTGATAACTGTAGCCTAGGTCCTCCCCTGGCCTCCTCCTGTAAATCATCTGGCCTGTCCCTGCGACGCTGTTCCTGACTTGTTCGCCTGATCTCCCGTTGCTGCTGTCTGATGCCCTCAATATTCTGAGAAAAAGCCTGTACTCGGGCAATATCCATATCCTCTCGCAGAGTAGCTGTGATACAAGTCTCAACATATTCTGGGTTCAGCCCCATAATGAAATGGTGTACTCTGGATGGCATGGTATCCACGAAAGTTGGAGCATATCGGGCCAAGAAATCGAACCACAGGGCATATTCTTGAAGACTCATCGGCCCCTGCTCCAGGTGTAGGAACTGATCAACCTGGGCCTATCAAATCTCCTGTGGTAGATAATGATCCAGAAAAGCCTCTGAAAAGCTGGGCCAGGTCGGAGGGGAAACATATCTCCCTCGGGACCTCTCCCAACTGTCATACCACAGTACAGTGATGTCCCGTAGCCAGAATATCGCCAATTCAACTGACTCTGTGGGTGTAGCATGCATTACCCTTAAAATCCTCTGCATCTGATCTAGGAAATCCTGGGGATCCTCTGTCCGAACTGTCCCTATAAACTGCGAGGAACTTAATACCAGGAATTCTCAGACCCTCAAACTACTAGGTCCTCCTGATGCTTCTGCAGCGGTAGGTGGTATTGACTGGCACTAAGCAGCCATTATCTACACTAACATAACCACCGCACTCCTGACCTCCAGGTCGGATTGTATAGGTATAGGAACTACCGGAGGTGGTGCCGTTCCAAGCGGCGCCTGATGTAATGGTGACTGCTGGGAAGGTCGAGACGATGCCTCCGTATCGCCCTTAGATCGGGATGATTCTAATCGAAGCTTAGGCATCCTGTTGGTGCCCTCTCCTGCTTATATATCCACCCTCCTGCCTATCGTAGGATATCGCTGGTCCGACATTTTATCTGTAAACAAAGAGTATAATAAGCCCAGGGACTCAACCATATACTGTACCGCTTTATAACACGACTGAATAAGAAGAAAGAGTAACCATCCTATCATGCCTTGCAGCCTCCTGCCTATAGTATGTGGTGCACAACACATATATAGACAAGACTCTACTTTGCATGGCTTGCAGACTCCCTGGGATACGACCTGCTCTGATACAAAGTTTGTCACGCCCCGCCTTGGAAGGCATGACTGGCACCTGGTGCCCTACTAGGACCTAGACTTCTAAACTAACTGAGCCTAAGCACTTCTGGTGTAAGACTGGCTCTAACTCTGGAATCAGGAAAATGACGGGCTATATAGCGGTTGTAAATACAGCCCCCCGGCCGACAAGGCCTATAGCCACCTGTAAAAGATAAACAACTAACCAGAACAACCAACTATAAGGAGTCCTATTTAAGCCGACAAGGCCACCATGATATCTAGTTATAACTGAAACATGAAATCTGGCGCTAAACTGATCTGTGACCGACAAGGTCACCAACTAACAACTGGAACAAGGCCCCACACGGCCATCACATACAATCTGAAACACATATATGGCCCCACATGGCCGATACATCTAACCACAGGGAATAAAATACAAATCTGCAAGCCTCTAAGAATAATAAGATGGTCGGGACAAGGCCCCGGGCTACCCATACTGCACAATTAAAAGGAGAGTAAACCTCTGTCTTTCAAGCTCCGGATGAAAAGAGCTGAAGGCTCTGTATCACTGATTGGGACTACGAGGGATCTACTCCTCGTCTATGTGTACCTGCAGGCAAGTAATGCAGTGCCCCAACCAGGCGTCAGTACCACAGGTACCGAGTATGTAAAGCAATAATTGAAAACAACTGAAAGTAAGTAATAAAGCTGACAGTAATTGAAGTAATAGGAGACAGATTGAAACTGACTGAGATAGAGGAATGAGGGCTAACATAGCTATACTGAGAAGAGTAAGAGTCATACCTGGTAACGTGGCATTCTACTGTCTATCTATAAATAATTAAAACAACATAACATAAACCTTACCTGACCTCCATAAGCCGAGAAAGTGAAATCGTCACAATGTATTTACCCCTACCAAGGTCATACGACATCACCTAGTAGCTATAAGCATCCTGCCAGTCCCCTGGGTATGCAGCTTGGGCCCGCTGGGCCCCTGACTATAGCTATACCTGAGTTCGGAGGACTCCTGAAGTCAACACCCTGGGCACAAGCGCTCGACGGGGGTGTATAAAGGCCAACCACAGCAAAAATGGGGAGCTGGCATCCCATCTTCGTCCCTGGCGGATGGCATGCCACTATGTAGAGCAAGTAGATACAACCATTAACCCTGGGGCGCTCACGGAAGCTATACGGGTAATCCAGCCCAAAACAATACAATCAAGTATAAACAGATAGCAATAACTACATATAATACACATTGAATAAGACAATAATATAATCTCTAACATGCTGTACTGAGTCTCATACTGAACATGATATAATACTTCTGACGTCCTTTACAAAATTTCATACTGAGCATGATATACTATTTCTGAAATATCTAACTGGGATTCATACTGTTTTACTATACTGGAAAAACTAACTTGCCGAAAGAGACTTGCTTTACATATCTCGACTGCTGGTTTACCAATTAACTGACGAGATTCAGCTAGTATTCAGCTATTCTCCCCAACTGTAATCATATTCACGAAAGAATAGGACTAACTTCATTATTACACTGGAAAAAAATGATACTTGATATATATCTACTGACTATTCTTCAACTTTTTGAAGAATGGTCGAAAACTCATAATTTCTTGGGAATCTACAAGGGAGAAATACTCACTTTAGGCCTAGGAGTGTATTAACACTAGTTTGGAGCAATTTCAATCACTTTGGCTCGGTGGGATGATGATTCGGCGGTGAATTTCACGAAACTAACTCCGTAGAAATGCTCCCTGTAGCCATATACTTCGATACCCAAAGTTAATTTAACTTTGGACAACGTTTGGTGGCGTAATCGAACGGAAATTTATTCAAACCCTTCTCCCTCTCTGTTTTCTGGTAATGTACTTATGAAAATAACATGAAAATGAAGGGTGAGGCCTTTATATACTTGGAGCTCGAACCATGGCAACGTGGCATGCTGTCCATAGCACCAATCTAGCTCTGTGCCACGTTGGCCATCGCGGAGGAGGTGCCTTCGTGCCACATTGCCCCTTTGGGCAGCACGGTTCGGCCTCCTCTTGCGAAAATCTAACTTGGCACCCGTTCGGCCTTTCCACGAGCCCTTTCCTCGCACGTATGGCATTCTAAAACTCCCACCAAACATGCAAATAGGTCAACTAAGTGCTAGAAACTTACGGGGTGTAACATAATGATCCGTGGTATGGACTCGTTCTCTTGAGTGAAGGATCAATGCAGGTGAGGAGTGATGAGTTGGTAATTTACCAACTTATTATGCTTCTAAGCAAAAGCTTTTTCTTTGTTTTCAACTCATCTAGGAAGTTTTTATGCCTTTTTTCTTTAATTTTTCAAGTATTAGGCTCAAAACATGAAAACAAAGTGACTGAACAAAAAGCAGATGCTAGGAAAGGGAGACCTATATTTCCATGATCTGTGAAGCACCCGTGTCTCGCGGATGGGAACCTGCTAAATGTAGGTGCCACACAAGTGATGCCATATCGAGAAGGGCAAAGATGTCCAGATCTAACACAATAATGATTTAGAAGCTTCTGAGGGAAAAATGGGAATCCGGGTAGCATGAGAAAAAGCTGACTTTCCCTATTTTGTACACACTTTTTCATTTTTGTAAAAGAGTACTTTTGATAAGATAATTTTGTAGAGAGAGTATTATAGAGATAAGTAAGAGATAGTCTTCTTCCCTTTCTTCTTCTTCTTCAACACTTTTAGGTTAAGAAATTCTCCGTTGAAGTATACATTGTAGCTCAAATTTACTACTCAATTATGAATGTGATTGAATTTCTTATTGATTTCATTTTCTTATTTACATTCATGAGTAGCTAATTTGATTGCTTGGGGTGTGTGCTTGATGTGGGTTTAGATTTGATTGGGTGTTGTTATCGTAGTCTTAGAATTACTTATTATGCATGAATATAATTCTTTCTCAAAGTTTCAATGCAAATATTTATGGTTGCAAACATAGATTGTAGTTAATTATCTTACTCTTTCTTGAAAAAGGGATGTAAGGTATGGGTGAGAAAGCATTAGTAGGAATTTAAGTTTTGAAAATGTGGGGTTGGACTAGAAATATCCAAAACCCATTTTCATAACTCAATTTAAGGATTAAGGCTAGAATAGCTTAATTCTTCCCCAAGCTAATATGGGTAATGTGTTAATTGAGCTTGAGGTTTGGAAGAACTCAAGTAGACTATGCCCAAGTGGTCGTAAGGCATCGGGTATAGATTTGTCCATGGCAATTCATGTTAGTAGTTGATTCTTAAGACTTTTTAATTAACCCCAATCCTATCGATGCCCCATCAATAACACATCCCTAGTATTTGCTCTCATTGTTTCTCTAACTTGCATTACTTCGTTTTGATATTAAGCAGAATTATATAGTGTTTTCATGTTTTTCCCCAACATCTATTTTATGTATTGTGATAGAATGATGCTAATTACTTTAGGTTGATACAACTTTAGTAGCAATCTATCCCTATTCACTGAGGATTTGATGTGCCGTGATTTTACGGCACTTTCGACGCTTAAAACCAAGAAATTATGCACATTCTGTGTATGTTTATATAGGTACGATGTGTTTTGTGTTTAATGTTGCGGGAAAACAGGTTCGGAATTGAACTAGGTAAATTTATGCTGAAAACAACTAAAAGGGTGACTGCTAGGAACTTCACGAGTCGTTGGCAAGAAGCACGAATCGTTGCTAAAGGCGTGGGCAATTATTGAAGCTTGAAGATGCAGAAACAGTGTAGTTGACAGGTTGAGGGAATGACTCGTTACATTTGGTAACGAGTAGTGCAGTTAGTCGTGAAGACTGGGAGAGAAATTCTTAACAAAGTGACCAGTGGAGATGACGAAAGACATAACGAGTTGTTAGTTAACTAAACGAATCATTGGCAGAGCACTGGAACCAACCGTGAGGTGCACTGGAATTTTGAAGGAGTTAGATCACGAGGAGCCTAACGACTCATGCCCAGGCACACCAAGTTGTTAGGTTACCCGTTGCCACAAATGGGGTCAATGATTAAGACGACTGATTAGTAGCAAGACACGACTCGTCAAAGGTCCCAATGATTCATCACCAAGACCGTGGCCACTGACGACCTGGTTTCCAGTTTTAGTTAGGAAAAGGTTTTCTTGGAACTATAAATACACTGTTTAGGTTTATTTTTGCAGAGAAGCTTATTATTAATATTTTTTCACGTACGATTTTGGTGTTGTACAATTATTCTTGGGTCAAGAAACAAGGTTTACAATTTTGTTCTTGAATTTGAAGATCAAAAGCAACATTGGAATTTAGTGATCAATTTTGGAGTTTTATTCAATCTAATTGGTTTTCTTCTACAATAATTTGTACGTTGCAATTATTATTTATCTTATATTTTGTGATTGTGATCATACAACCATGAATAGCTAAACCCATAATTAGGGTTGTGGTAACCAAGATGAATTAACACATATAGGTTTAATAATTAGTGATTCTTGAACGGGGTTTAATCCATGTATTATGTTTTCCTTCGTTTTTATTAATTCTTGACGGTTGCAAATGTTAGGAGCTGCCTTATTCTTACTTACCGGACCAAGGAGGTATAGCATGGGAAAAGGGATTAACAATTGAGATTTGATGCTATCAACCCTCATCTAATAGCTTTAACATGTTCGTGGAGAGATAATCCGATATTAAGGGTAAGGGTCAATAAAAAGTACTCCCGTATACGGACCTAGTTGCGTGGTGATAATCATCTAGATAGGGGACCAAACATTTAGGTGAACCTAACTTACTGATATTGCATGTTAAACACCAGAATAAATAACTAGTGTACACGCCTTGTGGTTATGAAATCTTGGGGAACACAATCCTAGTCAAGTCGTTAATTGAATACAAACCGAATTTTATCTAAGCATTCAATAGTTTTACTTGTTTATTATTCTATTTCTTTCCCCCGTAGGAAATACGTAACTCGATAGTAACAACTATTCACATTAACTTAAGTTCTTTCCATATTCCCTGTGGGATCGACCTCAACCTCTAGTTGGGTTCTATATTTGACATCGACCGCTTTATATCTCAATTGCGAGGTGTAATTTGAGAGACATCAAATTTTGGCGCCGTTGTCGGGGAATACGACAAAGGCTTTTGTTAATTGTGTTTGCTTTTATATTGCTTCTTATTTTTTTTATTTTTCTTTTGTTGTTTTGGTTGCCTATCAGGTCTTGGGTTTGTGCATGCCCGATATTAGGAGCTAAGTAAATCCGCTGGTTCCAATTGATCACTACCTTGAGCAGACGTTATGAAACCTAAGAAGAATGGCCAACATCCAAGAGCAGGAGACCATGGACCATGCCACAACGAGAATGTTGGCTGAAGAACAAGCTCGGGCTAGAGATCATGAGTTAGCTAGAGTTGCTGAAGAGCAATGTCTAGCTGAAGAAACAGAGCAAGCTAGACGACATAAAGGTTTAGAACACCAGAGACATCATTATTTTGATAAGAAGGATGATGCCGATATAGATAAAGTCGGTGCCACTGGAGCTATAGTCCCTCCTCCTTTTCCTACTGTGGAAAAGTTTGATATTACCAATGATATGATCCAACTGCTCAATATGAAGGGAATAGGTGTGGGTCATGCGTCCAATGATGCCCACGCTCACTTGACAAATATCATGGGTATATGTAAGGCATACAAACAACCGGGAGTGAGCCAGGACACAAGCAGTCAAGAGCTTAAATTATTGATTTTTGTTGATTGATAATTTGATACCCCTCCGATATTTTTAAATGTGTATGTTAAAATTTACAAGTATGACCTTTGTGAATCTTTGCATGGCATTGAAACTGTGAACATGTTTACTATTATATGGCTGTTCTTGAACTAACAGTTAGTAGAAGTGATAATGTTGACCTGTGCTATGTGTGAGTGAGGTTTAATAGCTGAATTCGGTTTTGTGTGTCAATCTAGAACGTGCCTGGTCAATCGTACCGAGATAGAGGATAGGAAACTAGGAAAGGATCATAGGTCATTTTTAATGTATGAGCCCACTTTAGCCTTAAAAGGCCTACCAAAAAAAAATAAAAATCCCTTTATCCAAATGTTTGTGCTTAAATTGACCTTTCTTTTTGTTTACACCAATTCACCTTCCTGCTTTTCTTAAGAATGAACCTGTTTTGGCCCTGGTCTCTCCTCGGGCATTGTGAACCTCAACTCAGGCAAATTGCCTAAGTTGAAGGTGGCTATTATAAGGGTGATTAAGAAGAGTCGGGTGGAATGAAAATTGGGTAATAAAAGAGGAAAAGAGTGGGTGCGGTATGCATAGTGAAAAGAAAGAAATAAAAATTATTGTAAAAAAGCAAGAAAAGAAAAGAAAAGAAAAATGTGACATCAATGAATACTTGAACAAAGAGAAACCGCATCTGTAGTTGCAAAAGCAAAGAAAAGAAGAAGCAAGTAAAGTAAAAAGGGGAGAAAATAGGGAAAAAAGAGAGAAGAAGAGAAGGGGTGAAAAGTGGAGCCAAGAGGTGTGTAGTGCCAAGGAGGGGTAAGCTACTAATTCCATATATACCATACCCGAGCCCGAGCCTATGTTACAAGCCTAGAAAGTCGTATAGTAATCCTGGTTACTTGTCTGGAAATCGAGGTATTGAAAGTAAAGGCAAGCATATGGTATTGTATGCACACAGTTATAATTTCTTCATGAGAGTGAGTGAATCTTACTTAGTCCCAAGAGAAATTTATTGAAATAATCATATACACATATGTGAGTATGGGACTTCTTTGAGGTAAGGGCATTTGGTCAACAAAATTGTTTGCAAATTATCTGGGTCAATGTTATAGATTTATGTGTGTGGTTGCTCGTGACAGTGTTTTTCCATGTTTTGATTCCTCTGTGTTATGGTTGGAAATTTTGCATATGCATTGTAATTTGAGTTGATATGATGAGGGAGGGGTTAGAAAATTTGATTTGATGTATAAATGTGACTGTCGTATGTTTCCTAGAGTTTTTTCAATTGAAACGTTGAAGTAGTTTATTTTATTTTGTTTTATTTTATTTTTGTCTGAGGACATGCAAAAGTTCTAAGTTGAGAGTGTTGATGTGCCGTGATTTTACGGAACTTTTGACACTTAAAACCAAGAAATTATGCACATTCCTTGTATGTTTATATAGGTATGATGTGTTTTGTGTTCAATGTTTCAGGAAAATAGGTTTGGAAGTGAATTGGGGAAATTTATGCTGAAAACAACTGAAAGGGTGACTGCCAGGCACTTCACGAGTCATTGGCAAGAAGCACGACTCGTTGCTGAAGTCGTGGGAAATTATTGAAGCTTGAAGATACAGAAAAAGTGTACTTGACAGTTTGAGGGAACGAGATGTATGAGTCGTGCAGTCAGTCGTGAAGACTGGGAGAGAAATTCTTATCAAAGTGACCGGTGGAGATGGCGAAAGACATAACGAGTCGTTAGTTATGTAAACGAATCGTTGACAGACCATTGGAACCAACCATGAGGTGAACTGGAATTTTGAAGGAGTTAGACCACAAGGAGCCTAACGACTTGTGCCCAGGCACAACGAGTCATTAGGTTATCCGTTGCCACAACTGGGATTAATGTTGAAGATGACTTATTAGTAGCAAGGCACGACTTGTCAAAGGTCCCAATGAATCGTCACCAAGCCCGTGGCCACTAACGACCTGGTTTTCAGTTTTAGTTAGGAAAAGGTTTTCTGGGAACTATAAATACACTCTTTAGGTTTATTTTCGCAGAGAAGCTTATAATTAATATTTTTTCACGTAGGATTTTGGTGTTGTACGATTATTATTGGGTCAAGAAACAAGGTTTACAATTTGTTCTTGAATTCGAGGATCAAAAGCAACATTTGGAATTTAGTCATCAATTTTGGAGTTTTATTCAATCTACTTGGTTCTTTTCTACGATAATATGTAAGTTGCACTTATGATTTATCTTATATTTTGTGATTGTGATCATACAACCATGAGTAGATGAACCCATAACTAGGGTTGTGGGGACCATGATGAATTAACATACATAGGTTTAATACTTAGTGATTCTTGAATGGGGTTTAATGAATGTATTGTTTTTCCCTTCTTTTTTATTGATCCTTGATGGTTGCAAACATTAGGACCTGCCTTATTATTACATACCAGACCAAAGAGTATAGAATGGGAAAAGGGATTAACAATGGAGATTTGAGGCTATCAACCCTCATGTAATAGCTTGAACTTGTCCGGGGAGAGCTAATCATTTATTAAGGGTAAGGGTCAATTAAAAGTACACCTGTCTACGGACCAAGTTGCGTGGTGATAATCATCTAGATAGGGGACCAAGCATTTAGGTGAACCTAACTTACCGATATTGCATGTTAAACACCGGAATAGATCGCTAGTGTACACGCCTTGTGGTTATGAAATCTCGGGAAACACAATCCTAGTCAAATCGTTAATTGAATACAAACTGAATATGATTTAGGCATTCAATAGTTTTACTTTTTTTTAATTATTTTATTACTTTCTCCCGTAGGAAATACGTAACTCGATAGTAATAACTATCTGCATTAACTTAAGTTCTTTCCATATTCCCTGTGCGATCGACCTCAACCTATAGTTGGGTTCTATATTTGATATCGTCTGCTTTATATCTCAATTGCGAGGTGTAATTTGGGCGACATCAAATTTTGGCGCCGTTGTCAGGGAATACGGCTAAGACTTTTGTGTTCTTATTTCTTTTTTATTTTTCTTTTGTTGTTTTGGTTGCTTAACAGGTCTTAGGTTTATGCATGCCCGATATTAGGAGCCAAGGAAATCCCATGGTTCCAATTAATCACGAACTTGAGCAGACGTTAAGAATCCTGAGAAGAATGCCCAACATCCAAGAGTAGGAGACCGTGGACCAAGCCACAATGAGAATGTTCAATGAAGAACAAGCTCGGGCTAGAGATCGTGAGTTAGCTAGAGTTGCTGAAGAGCAACGTTTGGAGGGCAACCAAGTGAAGACACTAATAGACACCTTCAAAACTTTCTTGAAATCCGCCAGCCCTTCAATATCACCAATATTAGCCAAGAGTCGGTTTGAATAAGGCTTTTCCCATTCTCATTGTTGGGAGAAGCCACTGTTTGGCTAGAGGAGCTTCTCCCGGGGAGTATTACTTCTTGGCAAGAGTTGATGAAGTCTTTCTTGGATAGGTTCTTCCCTCCATCAAGGATGTTGTAGTTGAGGGATAAAATCACCAATTTTAGACAACTCTGGGCTGAGCTTTTGCATGAGGTTTGTCTCTGATAAAAAAAGAATGTTTCAATATGTCTAAACCATGGGTTGCCTGATGGAGTTCTTCTCCAAATCTTTTATTTCTCACTTGACTTAATGAATAAGTCCATGGCCCATAATCTTGCTGGTGGGTGCTTGATGGACCAAACATATGGATTGGCCAAAGCTCTCTTAGATCAAATGAACAAGATGGACCGAGCATGTCACACTAGGGACACTAATGCATCCTCAAGTGGAGCTAGTTCTAGCCTTGTGGCTGTGGAGATGAGAAAACACGATGAATAAAGGGATGACATCTTCGCCAAAATGATGACCCATATTTAGCTAATGACCAAGCATGTGATGGGAGATGGTGCTAAGAGTGTAAACGCAGTTGGAACCCATGACCATATGTAATATGAAGGGGAGGCGTCACCTAAAGATATGAAAAAGAGTGCCAATATATGGCTGGCCAAGTAGAGGGTTCTCGTTCGGGCTATCAAGGTGCCAACCAAGGCCCTTGGCATCCCCGTTACAAGAATCAAGGTTAGAGGAAACGGGATAGTAAGGTTTGGAATAATAGGAACGAGAGATGGGGAAATCATGCACCAAATCGTGAAAGGGAATGATACCATAGAAGTTCAAATCCATATTGTAACACCCCAAAAATCTCTATGACTAAGCCCTAGACAGGTAGCAGATTCAATAGAAAATTTTGCATTTTTCTCTCAGAGCAACTCATGGTATAAGTAGTTGTTCCTTGGTATGGATTGTAGGTGGGAGTCGTGGTGAGCCAACAGTGTTCCCATACCAGTGATAACAACTTGTGGAATGAGTCGTAAGTTGATGTAATGAGTCATGGTATGCTACTCGTTGTCATATCTTGGACCTATGAGTCAATTTACGACTCATTGTTTGGTGTGACCGATGGTGGGAAAGAGTTATAGTATCTAGTGAGTTGCAGGCTTAAGGGATATAACAGGTCATGGTATGACTCATTGTATGTAATACCGATTCATTGTATGCAGTCGTAGGTTGTCAAAATATGGGAAGGAGACCCCTAACCACGAGCCATGGTACGACACATTGTAGCAAACAATGAGTCATTGTGAGGCCCATGGTTTGAGAAGCAATGAGCCTGGAAAAAGTAGTGGACTAACAATGGGAGAAAACCATGAGTCGCTGTTTGTGGGTAGGACTCGTGGTATGACCCGTGGTGCCTAGTACTCAGTTTTTAATTACGTGTTTCTAGGGGTATATTTAAAAATTCCTAAGCTCTTAAATTCCTAATGATGTCATTTAGAGACTTTAATTGAGTGTTTTAGGAGGGCTTAGACTAGCCTAAGTCATTATGCTTCCATGCATGAATTGAATTAAAATCTCTTATAATATAAAACTAGAATTCCTCCTCAATTTCTTCCTCAATTCTCTTGGGCTTTCGATAGCAGTTTGGAAATCAATTTACCAGGTATGTAGGGACATGAATGGGGAATTTCTTCAACCCTCATGCCGAAATTTCCTCTCTGATTCATGAATTTAAGTTCTAATCAAGTGTATTGATTAGGGTTTTAACCCAATTCTATGAAATTATCTATGCTATGTTTATGGGTCCAATTACCTCATGTTCTAATGTATGATTTAAGTCTAATAGGAAGATTTTACACTCAATTTGACTATAAATTCTGTTTTCAAGTTATTAGAAATTATGCCCTATTATGCATGTTTTATGAAAATTCAAGCCTATGATCCATAACTTCAAGCATGATAAGTTATCTAGTATGCATGAACGGTTATGAACTCTCAATTTATGAATCCATGATTTTGATTTATGAAGTCTATTTCAACTCTGCATGATTTTATGATTTGGGCAAGCCCATGCAAGTTAAGTATGCTTGTTATGATTTTTACCAAGGCTAAGAATATCAGTTTATGATATGTTTTGGAGTCAAGACTCCTAAAATTCAAATTTAAGCTGTGTTTTTGATAATATTATATATGAGCAATATGCATGTTTTGGGAGTAGTGTCTAGCACCGAGTAGGCTAGGGCTTCTGAGGTCCCCAGTCTCTGAACTACGCGCCAACGGAGGGTATATACTTATTAGGACCTCTAAAAAAGTGCTTCCCCCACCCGAGGGCACACCGTGATACCACACCTTATTTTTCCTTTGCCCTAGCAAGGCCTAGGATAGCTCTCCTCCATGTGGGCAAGATGTGGGATCATCATGTGCTCATGCATGTTAGTTGTCAGTTATGAAGAGTCTCCCATTGTTTCTCGTGATTTTAGTTATTCATGTACACGATTTATCATATTGCATTTTATAGCATATTTGACCCAATTATCAGTTTATAATCTTTCACTTAGGATTTCAAGCATGACAAGTCATATGATTTATATTTCTAAATCTTGAGTCATTATTCACAATTTATGATGAACAACTTATGATTATGCATATCTCAAATATATGGCTTTTAGCAAGCAATCCTTACTCTAATTATCTTCTTTCATTTATACTAGTGATTTCAGCTAATGTTTTACTAAGCATGTTTTACTTACCTTACATACTCAGTATATTTCAAGTACTGATCACATACTCTATACTATATTGTCTCTTGATATAGGTTAGATTGATCTAGCTCAGTCTCGCTGGTAGCTTGCTCCCTATCTATCCAGTCCATCCCCTATTAGGTGAGTCCTCATCTTATGTGGACATTTATTTAGTTATTTTGATTATATCATTAAGTTTTAGACTTAGAATTAGCTGGGACTTCTCCCATCATCTCATCAGATAGTAGAGGCCTTTCTAACATAGACTTAACATGTTCAGCTTTGTGATTAGCATTGTGACATTATCACTTCCATATAAGCTTTATGACATTTACTCTTCTGCTTATTCATGCTTATGTTGTTTTCCGCTTGATTATTCTCTTAGGTCATGCTATGCATGTACCATGAGTTATCTTGGAGCCAATCGTGGTTCTTGGTCTAGTGTCTCGATTCAGGGTCCCAGCTTGGGTCATGACAAACTTGGTATTAGAACAATGGTTTAGGTGTGTCCTAGGGTGTTTGAAAGCTGCGCTGAGTAGAGTCTTCTACATAGGTGTGAAGAGTGCCACACTTATGGGAAGAGGCTACAATACATTATAGGAAATTTCCCTTTTTCATGATCTATGTCATGCGATGAAGTATCTCGCTACTCTTCTAACTTGTATTGTATGCTTTACAGAAATATGCCTCCACGCCAAGTAAATGGAAAGATAATTGTAATCGAAAATGGCCATGGCTGTGGTAATGGAGATGGGCATCCGCCATCCCCGCTAGCTCCAGTGGACCCCTTTCGCAAGCAAGTCACTCATGACAAGCTCAGGGCGGCTTTTCAGATGTTGGCACAGGCCATGACCGCTCAGTTCAACCAGCAGGTAGTGGCCCATGTTCCTCAGAATAGGAAAACAGCAGCGGCGAGAGTGCGAGATTTTCTTAAGATGAACCAACCTAAGTTTCTTAGGTAGAAGGTGGATGAGGATCCATATAAGTTCATTGAGGAGATGCAGAAGATCACCCAGATTATGGGGGAAACGGGAGAGAAGAGTGCAAACTTAGCCTCCTATTATCTGAAGTGGGTTGCTCACTTATAGTTCCATTAGTGGAAGGATAGTGGGAGTTGGAGCAGTTCTTGTGGGTTGGAATGAGTTTGTGACTACTTCCTTTGATAGGTTCTTCTTGTAAAACCCGAAAAGCCAAAAGATCAGGCCCAAGAGTTGAAACGAAGAAAACTTGAAATTTGGCACCAGGTCATAGAACGAGTCGTTCTGTGACCCGTGGGGTAGGCCATGAGTCATTAGGTGACTCGTGGTGAAGTACTTGACTTAAGTTTTGGAAGTTGTGGTTTGAAGTCACCACGGACATGACCACAAGTCGTAATCAGACCCCACGACTCGTTGAGTCAACCGTGGTTAGTGTTGGAGAAGGATCAAAGGATTTTAGGCAGTGGAGATCACAAGAGGTGACCACGAGTCGTGGTCACCCTTGATGATCCGTGAGGTCCCTCATGGGGTCCCCTTGAGGGAAATGGGCAGTGCACTCAATGACTGAAGGCCATGAGTCATGGTCTTGGGTAACGACTCATCCAGTCCCTCGTGGGGACTGGCAGTTAGTTATTTTCTGCGAATTTAGTAAGAGATTTTTCGTAATTCCTTTGATCTTAAGGCCTAAATTACATCTTTTTAAGCTATGAATGATGAATTTTAAGAGGGGTAAGTTCATTTTAGGCCATTTATGCTCATGCATGAAAAGTTAGAGAGACAGAAAGGTGATCAAGCTCATTATCCTTCAAGTTTTCTTTAATTGTTCTTGAACAGTCAAGGAGTGGTAAAATCAATTCTTCCCCAAGTATATAGGGTTATGAATGGGTGATTTTGTTCACACCCATGCCCAATCCCTCTCTAATTCATGAAAACCCATGAGTTGATTCTATGGGGTTTTAACCCAATGCGTGAATTCTCTAAGTGTCATGGGTATGATCTATGTATGTTTTAATTAATGAATTATGATTCATGGGCAAGTTTTATCATGTTTTAAATTATTAATTATTCTTACTAGTTTTCCAAATTATGATGCCCATTCATGAAAGCTTATGAGAGGATGAGATTTATGATGTATGTTCGGTCTTTTGTATGGGTATAAACTACACGCAAGTACACGTGATCAAACAAGTAGTAAAGTGGCTTAATTAAGCCAAGTATCGATCCCACAGGGACTGGGATGAAGTGCAATCTGCTCAAGTGTACTATATTTCAATTCTAAAAATGCAGATAACAGTGTAACCAAGAAGTTGATATTTTTGAGTCTAATAATTATGCTAAGTCTAAAACAATTATCTAACGTGAATCTGAACTATGAATATGAGCATGCTGAGGTTAAACGAACATGTAATGAAATTAATTGTCAATATAATTTGGTTAGCCTTTTCCTCCGGTTGCTAGTCAAGAATTATTGCCAAGGGATTAAAACTCTCGTATTTAACCCCACTTAAGAATCATGAACCATCCACCTACATTTCTGTGATTAAATGCAATTCATGTTCTAGCCACACAAAACCGATTCCTAAATTGACTAATACGACTTTCAGGTATATTTCTATCCTGAAGGTAAATCAATTCTCAATTTTCCCAAACTAAGAAAGGATCATATCCTATTAATTCACAACTTTCCAATTTTTTGCTCTCTCGAGTGAAACCAGACTTTTTAGATGTACATTAATGTAGGCCACACATTAATGCAGTAAGAACAAGAATTAATAGAACAACCATGGAAGAAAAGATGAAAAACCAAAGAATCAATAATCAAATTTCATTACAAGTGTTCTTAACCTCAGCAAGAAGATGAATTAGCCACTCATTTGTGGATTAAACATCGTTAAATGAGTGTTAAACATACAAGCAATTGAATTCAAGGAAAAGGAAAGAGAGAAAAACCCTGATAATTTCGTCCCCTCAACTGCCTGTAACCCACGTTCTTGCTCCACCAAGTCAGCATAATGAAAAATGAACCTAAGTGTTCTATTTATACTAGTGGGAATTTTTCCCGGAATAACAAGCAACGTGTCACGGAGTGCATCGCGGAGCACAGCCTCTGTGACACGCTACCGACGCGGACCCTCACTGGAAACTGGGGGTTCAGGAAATAAGGCCCAATGTGGCACGGCGTGCAATGCAGAGCTAGGCCACCGTGCCACGTACCCATCGCGAACCCTCTCTGGAAATTGGGCAAAATTCCCTATCCAGGCATAAGGCCTCCGCAATGGCAGCGTGACACGGCTCCATCGCGGAGCCCCTTTAGTTTGTGCTTTCCAATGCCTTGTCCCTTGCTCACATCCGAGTCCAACCCCGATATCTTCCAACATATATTTTAGCTTCTCGAAATTACATTTTTCCTGCAAAACAATGCTAATCTTGTTGGTTAGTACAAATTCACATTTTATTACCAATTACATGAGAATGTATAAACATTGATAGATAAACAAGGCTAAAATGACACCTTTGAGTATCACTTGGGCATATAAATTTGCCCAAGATCACTTACCCCACACTTAAATCCTTGTTCATCCTCGAACAACAATCTTACACCTCATGCATTTTACATCCCAACCTCGCTACTTTGGTTCGACAATTTAGGTTACGGTCATACCGATTATTCAATACAGCAAATTATCAAGAAAACATGCATGGTCCTACCAATTCAATGACCTTCAATACATCAAGACCTCCTAGACTTAAGAATCGACTTTTGATATTGGCAAACTCCTGCAAATCAGCTGATCAAGACATCCGACATGAAGATTAATCTCTCATCAAGCATGTGCCCTCACAATACAAGAGAATTTTCCCCTTTTTGATCATATGAACTCACAAAATTTCAAGCAGGGGCATATAAACACAATTTTGCTCTCTCTCCCAAAAGAATTCACATGCATCATGTCATGACCCATAAGCTTGCCTTTAGTGTACTACTTCACTAATATAAAGAAATGTGATGTAAGATCACGAAGGACTTTAACGGGTTGTAATGGAAGCTACGGAACTAGTCAATATTGGGCAAGCCAATACTAGCCACTAGCATCCTTAAGCGCTTTTTCAACACATCCCATCAAACTCAAGGACATTGTTTGTTTCTTCATCCTCCCATTTTTGAAGTTGTTCTTTAGTTTGGCCCATCTTATTAAGCATACTTTTCACCACAACAAAGATTATTCATGCACCTTCATTATAGTTTATTTATAACAATTGCACCTTCAACCTTTTCTTTCCTTCCATCTCTCTGCTTTACTTTTCTTTTCACCATTCTCACTCTTTTGGCACTTTGGGAAAATTATTTTCTCTTCTTAAGCGCTTAAGAGTTTTGGATCGGCTTTACGGCTAATGAAAAGAAGGGATTAAGCTCGGTTTACACCTTTTTTTTTGACAAAGGAAAAAAATATAATAGGCTAAAGGCTCAACGGGCTGACTAGGGTGCACAATCAAGGTGGGTATGATCATGAAAAATAGAAACTTTCGGTTAAAACAAAGAAATGCCTACATCCTTTCCTACAACACACCTCCTTCATTTCGTTTTGTACATACACCAGGCAAGTTCTAGACACTTCACAATAGCATGGAATAATAAAACCTCACTTCACACTTATTGCACATGCTCAGTTCAAGATGTATTCACAGACTCTTCAATCAGCTAATTACAGGAATTGAAACATTAAGCCTCAATCACACTGAATCGAACTCTATGGCCTAGGTATCTCAACACATTAACAAAGTTGCATGCTCTCATACGAATCACATTTTCATTTTCAATATCATGTACAACACGCAACCATAATCCCGCAACCATAAAGTAACTACAAGTTTTGGGATGCAACCCACAAAAGAAAAACAATTGAAAAATAATTGAAAAATCTACTCCTAACGACTACATTTCCCTTAAGACGGTCGTCATCCATCCATCATAGGGAACGGTCACTAACTAGGACTTTGGTTCAATGGGACCATTCTCGGTAAAAGAACCGAAAACAAACGTCGAGAAACCCAAGAATTGAAAAAAAAAATTTAAAAATATCGATCATTTCGATTTTAAAAAATCAATCAATTCGATAAACAAACATATGTACAAACTCAGCTAGCAACATTCAGCAACACACAACAGTTTCACATATATTTACAATACAGAACAATAACTTACAATCACAAATCACAGGTCAGAAGATTTTGTTCACAGCACAACAACAGATTAGGACATACAAAATAGCATAACCAGCACCTAACTACTCCCACCCCACACTTATCTCGAACACTGTCCCCAGTGTTCACAAAAAAAAAAAATAGCACAAAAATCGGGTGGTGGAACTCCCTGATCAATCAAAGTACTCCACTTCTTCATCAGGTGCTGCTGCTTCATCTCCCATGTCTGAATCATCCCCATCGTCATCCTCGGACTCCACATCAGAGTCCTCCCGACGTGTCTCCTCATCCATGGGGACATCATCATCCGTGGGCTCTACAAATGCTGGCCCCACTCGGCATAGAGCCCTGGCATTTTCGCCGAAAGGGTAGTCTAGCTCGAGCATCCATAACTCCTCCTCTGTTGCTGGCCTCCCGCCTATCCTCAGCTGGAGCATCTGCATCCCATACATGCGAGCCATGTACTGATCATCACGAGCATGTCGCTCGCCTAGTGTAAGCACTGGCCCGTGGGTGGTGTCGGGAGCCTTAGTTTTAGTGACATCTAAGGCCCACCGCTCCATCTATGGGATATAATCAAGGGCCTCTTCCTCGACATCCAGGCCCCTCAGGAAGGTGGTTAGTATCCCACCAAATCCGTATCTGTGCCCCTGATGCAACCAAGCTCTCTTCATGGCGGAGATAATCACCGCCCCCACGTTGATCTCCAGCCCTTTCATCAGGGCGTACACCAGGCATACACGATCCCGGGTTACATATGTCATATGGACCCCTGGGATTAGGCAGGAACAGACAATGTTTAGCCATATTCTGGCTTCCCTGTTCATCTGTGAATAGCACAAAGTCTGATGGTAGCCCCTCTCTTTGTGTCTGCTCCATCTAGCCATCGATTGGGTCCTACACAAAGTGCGTCTGATGTTCGCATACGGTGGAGTGATGTTCAGTTGACGAAGCACGTGGGCGTCTGTGTCCCGCGCCCCTAAGATATCATTGAGGTGGTGGGGCTCGAATGTGACTATCTGCCTTCTGATTTTTATGGTATGACTTCTGAGAGTCGGGTCCCAATTGGCATAGAATTCCCGAATCAGGTGCAAGTTGCATTCCTTGGGCTCTTCAAAGATGAAGTTGAGCCCAGCTGCCTCGATCCGGTGGACAATCCTAGGGAACTCCTGTGCCAACGGTTCCCGTGCTATGTGTTCCTTGGGGAAGTACTTGTTTTCCTTGTGCTTTGCATACCACTTCTTCCCCTCATCAGTCACCCACCTGGTTCCGTATTGGCGACGTTGGCCTCGTGGAACCGCTGGTGCTGCTGGGACTGCTGTGCCTAGTCTGATTCGCTTTCTTCCGACGCCCGATGTTGATGCGCCTTTCCCTTTTTCTTGCGTGCTTGCCATTTTACCTGTCAATCCAAGTAGACAAGATCAATGTTAAGCCAATGAATATTTACTCCGACTAAAGTCAGGTTAAGCTAGGCTACCCCACACTTATTCCTTACCCAAAATTACAACATTCCGGCAAGATCATGCTTATTTACACAAACCAACAACCAACTATACAACCATGCTTAGTGCATTCAAAGAATTCGACGGTATATGTTCTATGTACTACTCAGACTTCGTACAGCTAACAACAATCATTACCCTCGATAACATTTTATTCCATCGCACTTAGCAAGAAAAAACGAAGAAACGAAAACAACAAGAATTTATCTACACGAACCTATACAACTCACCCAATTCTTGCAAATTTCACTATTCCCCTAACTGGAGAATCCATCGGTCTTTTAACATCATAACAATTAGCACATCGACTCATTTCACTCAACATGTACAACCCAGCATGAGTTTCACAAGTTCACTACATTTTTCCACTTCAAATTCAAAAACAAGCCCTAGATGTGATTGCATCAACAAAATTCGATTAAATTATGCGATTAACGAGTTCAAGCAGTCACAATGATACTCCGAACATTCATCAATACTAATTCAATTGAATTCACGCTTAATTTCTACTTAGGGCAAACTTAGCTCACATCACATGCTCAATATCGAAGAAAATCGATAAGAAATGAGATGGAATCGAAGAACATACCTTGAAATTGAAGAATTGAAGAAAACTCGATGAATTTCTTGGCCTATTCCGTGTCACGTTGAAGGGGGAGGGGTTTTAGGGAGTTTGGTCGCGGAGTGTGTGAGAAATAAAGAAAATTGAGGGGGATTCGGGGTTTAAAAGTGGAAAAATCACGCGGTTCACCCGGTGACCTAGTGTGACCTGTCGCGATATACACAGCAACGTGTCATGGAGGGCATCGCGGAGCACTGCCTCCGTGATACGGAGCTGTCGCGAGGGTACTCTGGAATTTTTTTTAAAATAACGGATTTATACCTCAACGTGTCACGGAGGGTAACGCGGAGGTCCTCCTCCGTGACATGGAGCTATCGCCCTAGCTCACTATTTTGCCACTTTTTATTGATTTTCATACCTCGAATTTTCCTTTGCGATTCCTTGCATAATTTCCCTCCATTCGACCTGAAATTCATTTTACTATAAGAAATTGGTTAGAATTATAGGTTTCACTCGAAATAAAAATAAAAACAAAAATTAAAACTAAACATTTTTTTGTTAATTAAGAAAAAGAAAAAGAAAAATCTATTCACAATTTACGAAGAAAAATTTTTCACGGGTTGCCTTCCGTGCAGCGCCTGGTTTACCATTGGCTCGACGTCATTCAGCTCAGTTGTCCTCTAGGGTAATGGACGATTTCTCTCGAAAACCATCCTCCCCCCAGTAGTGCTTGCACCATTCCGGTGGTTTTCCCAATAACTCTCGTGAATCCTTAATCTGCTCATCATCGACTTGATCAATCACATTAATCACTGAGAGTTTTTCGTACACAGTCGGGAGCTTGGGTGCCTTGTACACATCGAACACTTCCACCTTGTCGTGTGCTCGCATTGTTAGCTGCCTCGCAGCTACATCAATCAGCTCTTTCCCGGTCGCCAAGAAAGGACGTCCCAAAATAAATGGGACTTCCGCGTCTGGTTCAAAATCCAGCACGACGAAATCTACCGGGAAGATCAGGGAGCCCACTTGCACCAGAACGTCCTCCACAATGCCATCAGGTCTGGCTAAGGACCGATCTGCCAATTGCAAGATCACGGTTGTGGGTCTAGGACTCCCTAGACCCAGCTTTTTGAATACCGATGACGGCATCAAATTAATGCTTGCTCCCAAATCACACAATCCACGAGTTCGGATACTCTGCTCAATAGTAATCTGTATAGTAAAGCTCTCGGGGTCTTTGAGCTTTGTGGGAAGTCAGTTTTGTATCCGGGAAGTGCACTCCTCCGTGAGAGCCACCGTAGCCTACTCAGTCAATTGACTTTTGTTTGCCACGATGTCCTTTATATACTTAGCATATGTCGGCACTCCCTGCAAAACATCAACAAGAGGTAATTTAATATGTACCTGTTTTAGCACCTCCATGAATTTCTTGAAACACTCCTCCTCCTTGTGTTTCTTTAATCGTTGAGGGAACGGGGGTGGTAGTCTTTCTAATTCTGCTTCCTTAGTCTTCCCCCTCTCATCACTTTTCTCCCTCTCGACTTCTGCTGCTCCCGATTGTTGAGGTGGTCTTTCTGGTTCCACCTCTTTCAGATGCAAACCACTCCTTGTGGTCACCGCATTTACCTGCTTGCGGTTGGGATCTGTGTCGCTCGGAAGTCCTCCTCTAGGTCTGGTGTTTTGGGCTCCAGCAAATTGCCCAAATTGATATACAAGTGCCTTGGAGCTAACTGGTTGTTTTTCACCTCGGCTACCAATTTCACATAGTCAGCCTGCAATTGAGCTTGATTAGCTATCATAGTCTTGAACATCTCCTCAATGCTGGGTGATGGTGGTGGAGGAGGTGCATTGTTGTTTCTGAATTGTGCTTGATAATTCTGCTGCCCTCCTTGGTTCCTTTGCCCACCCTGAGTCGAACTCTGCCCCTGATGGTTGTTGCTACCCCAGGAGAAATTTGGGTGATTCCTCCAATTGGAATTGTAGTTGTTGCCATACTTTTGGTGGTTGTTCCTTTGTATATTTCCCACAAAGTTCACCGAGTCAGGATTTGCTCCACAACACTCAGTTGAGTGCTCACTGCTTCTGCGCACTTCACACCAAATCTGCTGCACAGCATTCACTGGGGCTTGAGGCTGGTTCATTGTCATGTTACTGAAGTGGGTGTTGAGTTGATTCTATAAAGCAGCTATTTGTGCAGCAATAGCTGTAAACCCATCCACTTCTAGAACTCCTGCTGCTTTCCTTGTCCCGCCTCTTGACGAATCAGCATTCCATTCCGGATTGCCCTGCGAAATACGGTTCAACAAGGTATACAGCTCCTCATAAGTTTTCTCCAGCACTAGTCCCCCAGCTGCTGAGTCTAGCAATATTTTTGTATGGGGTTCAAAACCCTCTATAAAAGTGTGCACCAACACATCATTGGATTGATGATGATGAGGACAATCCCGCAACATGGACTTGAATCTCTCCCAAGCCTGATATAGATTCTCTCCCTCTCTCTGTTTGAAACTTAGAATCTGACTTCTAAGTCTTGCTGTTTTACCAGAGGGAAAAAATCGTATCAAGAACTTCCTTGCAAGATCATCCCACGTAGAAATAGAATTAGGTGTCTCAGCTTTCAACCACCTCTTGGCTTCTCCCAATAGTGAGAATGGGAACAATGTAAGCCAGACGTAATCTGATGACACTCCAGCAGGGATATAAGTGTCACTTATCTCCAAAAAATTTTGGAGATGCTGCTGTGGATCTTTATGAGGTAGACCTGTAAACTGCCCGCTAGTGTGCAACAATTGCACCATATTCTGCTTATTTTGAACCTCCCTCCCGGCTCAGGTTTGCGGATGCTAGATATGACATTATTAGCATGTGGGATTGCCACCTCGCGAACTGGCCGAGATACTACTTCATCGGGTACTAACATTGCCCGTACTACCGGTGGATTCTGTTGTTGCTCCATCATTGTCTGTCTGAGCAACCGCAACTTTCTTTCTAGAGCTTCTCTCCGCTGTCGATAAAATAATCTTTCTGGCTCCAAATACGAGTCCACCAGCTCCTTGTCTCTTGCCAGTGTTCAACAGAGATTAAATATGCAAAATACAGGCTAAGACCAAGTTGTCAACACTAAGAAAATAATAATATAGTAAATTAACACTTAAGACAAATTCACCAATTGCCAAGTCCCCGGCAACGGCGCCAAAAACTTGTTCGGTCTTTTGTATGGGTATAAACTACATGCAAGTGCACGTGGTCCAACAAGTAGTAAAGTGGCTTAAGTAAGCCAAGTATCGATCCCACAGGGACTGGGATGAAGTGCAATCTGCTCAAGTGTACTATATTTCAATTCTAAAAATGCAGACAACAGTGTAACCAAGAAGTTGATATTTTTGATTTCTAATAATTATGCTAAGTCTAAAACAATTATCTAACGTGAATCTGAACTATGAATATGAGCATGCTGAGGTTAAACGAACATGTAATGAAATTAATTGTCAATATAATTTGTTTAGCCTTTTCCTCCAGTTGCTAGTCAAGAATTATTGCCAAGGGATTAACACTCTCGTATTTAACCCCACTTAAGAATCATGAACCATCCACCTACATTTCTGTGATTAAATGCAATTCATGTTCTAGCCATACAAAACCGATTCCTAAATTGACTAATACGACTTTCAGGTATATTTCTATCCTGAAGGTAAATCAATTCTCAATTTTTCCCAAACTAAGAAAGGATCATATCCTATTAATTCACAACTTTCCAATTTCTTGCTCTCTCGAGTGAAACCGGACTTTTCAGATGTACATTAACGTAGGCCACACATTAATGCAGTAAGAACAAGAATTAATAGAACAACCATGGAAGAAAAGATGAAAAACCAAAGAATCAATAATCACATTTCATTACAAGTGTTCTTAACCTCAGCAAGAAGATGAATTAGCCACTCATTTGTGGATTAAACATCGTTAAATGAGTGTTAAACATACAAGCAATTGAATTCAAGGAGAAGGAAAGAGAGAAAAACCCTGATAATTTCGTCCCCTCAACTGCCTGTAACCCACGTTCTTGCTCCACCAAGTCAGCATATTGAAAAATGAACCTAAGTGTTCTATTTATACTAGTGGGAATTTTTCCTGGAATAAAAAGCAATGTGTCACGGAGTGCATCGCGGAGCACTGCCTCCCTGACACGCTACCGACGCGGACCCTTACTAGAAACTGGGGGACCAGGAAATAAGGCCCAACGTGGCACAGCGTGCAACGTGGAGCCAGGCCACCGTGCCACGGACCCATCGCGAACCCTATATAGAAATTGGGCGAAAATTCCCTATCCAGGCAGAAGGCCTCCGCGATGGCAGCGTGATACGGCTCCATCACGAAGCCCCTTTATTTTGTGCATTCCAATGCCTTGTCCCTTGCTCACATCTGAGTCCAACCCCGATATCTTCCAACATACATTTTAGCTTCCCGAAATTACATTTTTCCTGCAAAACAATGCTAATCATGTTGGTTAGTAGAAATTCACATTTTATTACCAATTACATGAGAATGTATAAACATTGATAGATAAACAAGGCTAAAATGACACCTTTGAGTATTTCTTGGGCATATAAATTTGCCCAAGATCAATGTATGTTCATGTATGATGGACTTTTGATGAGAAAAGCATGTTTTCAATCTACCCATCTTATGATTATGTTTTCAAAGTGAATTAAGTTAATTTTAAGCATGTTAAAGTATTGGGAAAGCCCATTGTTCAAGTATGATTATGATTCATGTTAAATTAGCTTACCATATGGTTTTGGAGTCTAGACTCCAAATTTTACTCAACTTGTGGTATGGTTTGATCCAAGGATCCTTATGTATGATTCATATTTATATGTATTCATGATTATTCAGCTTCGTCAATAGATGATGGTAAGCTTTATGGAAAAACGATGGAGAGCATATGCATGTTTTTGGGAGTAGTGTCTAGCATCGAGTTGGCTAAGGGTCACTCAACCCTAAGACTCAGAACTACGCACCAACGTAGGTATGATCATATCATATTGGGACCTCCTATGTGAGCTATCCCATACCCCAAGGGACCTTCAATGTGATATCGATACCATGATATCGTCTTTCGTTCTGGAAAAGCTTTGTATGGTTATACCCACTTGATTGTGATAGTTGGGACCACGTAAGCTCTATCGTGGTATGTCAGTTATATGATGAGTCTCCCATTGTTCCTCATGATTTCCGTTATGCATGTTTATCACTCATGATATATATATATATATATATGTTCTAAAGTAGATTTGACCGAATGTTCAGTTTTACTTATGATTATCAGATTTCAGCTTTAGGTCAATCGATTTGGTTATGATGATGTTATGTTCAGATCATGATTTCAAAAAATAGTATGCAAGCCTTACTCTCAAATTCTTATTTTGATCATGTTTTAAATTATTCACGCTTTAAATGATTTTACTTATTTAAGAGGTTTTTTCTTACCTTGCATACTCGATACATTCCACGTACTAACTGCATACTCTATGCTGTATCATTTTATGATATAGGCCCCGGTACTCAGACTCAGCCTCGTTCTTAGCCAACCTTTCAGAGTTAGCATCCCACATCTGTTGGTGAGTCCTCATCTTCCGAGGACCATGCTTTTATCAATTTTCTTTATGTATTTAGTATCAGATTTAGAGAGTTGGTTGAGGTCTTGTCCCATCAACTCATTAGTATCAGAGGCTTTTTCAGACATAGAATGTAATAAACTTCAGATTCGTGTATATTTATAATGCTATTCTTATTTCATACTTCCATATGTTTATTTTGTTAAGTCTTTTAGTTTATGTGATTGAGTTAGATGTATGTTCTTTCCATGGGTCGACTTTAAGTCCTTTGGGGTTCTTTGTCTCGTGTCTCGATCTAGGGCCATGTTCGAGTCATGAAAAACTTGGTATCAGATCCATAGGTTTTATGTGTCCTAGGGTGTCTAAAAACCGCGTTAAGTAGAGTATTTTTCATGGGTGTGAAGCGCGCCACACTTAAGTCGAAGAGACTACAATGCGTTTAGGAAATGTTCCCTTCTTTCATGATCTAAGTCGTGCGATGAAATGTCTCTGTATCCTCCTAACTCATTCTATTTGCAATTGCAGAATCATGCCTTCTCGCAAAGTTAACGGTAGAAGGAATGGAAATGGAAATAGCCACGAGGATGGAAATGGCAACGGCCACGGACAAGCCTCACCAGTCTAGGAGCACTATGCACCAGAGCCAGTTGCCCATGCTGAATTTAGGGCTTCCATTCAGATGCTAGTGCAGGCCTTGACCACCCAGGTCAACCAGTAGGCAGTGGTGTATGTCCCGCAGAATAGGAATGTAGTGGCAGCTCGAGTCAGAGATTTCTTGAGGATGAACCCACCAAAGTTTCTTGAGTTGAAAGTGGACGAGGACCTACATGAGTTTATTGACGAGATTGTAAAGATCACCCAGGTCATGGGGGTTAATGGAGTTAAGTGTGCCGGGTTAGCCTCATATTAGTTGAAGAGGGTCCCACACATTTGGTTTAGATAGTGGAAATATAGTAGGGCAGCCGGAGCAGGCCCTATAAGTTGGGAGGAGTTTCATGTTGCTTTTCTAGATAAGTTCTTCCCTCGTGAGATGAGGGAGTTGAGGATAGCCGAGTTCGTGAACCTAAAACAGGGGAAGATGACGGTGCAAGAGTATGCCCTAGAGTTCACTCATTTGTCAAAGTATGGCCCAGAGTTAGTGGTTGATCAGAGGGCGCGAGTGAGAAGGTTTGTTCATGGGGTAGCGGACTATTTTGACAAGGATTGCAAGACCTATACTACACCAGGATATGGATTTCCCTACGATAGTCTTATACGCCCAGCAGATGGAAGTGGAGTATATGAGGGAGACAGAGGCTAAGAGGGCCAGGACAGACAGCTATAGATTCTCTCAGCTGACGCCAGGTGGTGAGCATCGATAGCAGACCTACCAGAGATCTTCATCCCTAGCATCTTCTGTGATAAGTGTGCCATCCAGACCTAGGCACGACCAGAGAGGGTGAGCATCAAGCTGAGCGCAGATTCCAATATTCTATTTTTTGACCGGCGTGGTTGGAGGCACATGGGTCAGTGCTTAGCAGGTACAGGTGCTTGCTTCGGGTGTGGGAAGCCCGGACATATGCTCTGAGATTGCCCAGCAGCTAGAAAGGGCCATGATAGGGGTCGAGTCCCAGCTTCCAGTTCAGCAGCTCCACCCGCACGCCCAGATCAGCAGGGGGCATCTACTAGCACAGGTAACTGTCAGCGCTAAAACAGATTCTATGCCTTAGCATCTCGCTAGGAGTAGGAGGTCTCCCCGGATATTGCCACTGGTATGTTATGAGTTTTCAATCTTGATGTATATGCTTTGTTAGATCTAGGGGATACTTTGTCTTTTGTGACAACTTACGTGGCTAGTATTTTCGGAGTCAGTCCCGAAATTTTGTTAGAACTCTTCTCAGTCTCTACTCCAGTGGGTGATTCAGTTATAGCTAGACGGGTATATAGAAGTTGCCCCATCACAGTCCTTCAGCAAGTCACCTCAGCAGATTTAATAGAGTTATCCATGACCGAGTTTGATGTTATCCTCTGCATGTATTGGCTATTTGCATGTATGCCTCAGTTAATTGTAGAAACCGGGCAGTAGAGTTAAGATTTTCGGGTGAGCCAGCCTTAGAGTGGAAGAGTAGTTCTGCTGTTCTTGTAGGTCGTTTCATTTCTTACCTTAAGGCCAGAAAGATGATCTCCAACATTTGTGTATACCATCTATTTAGGGTTAAGGATGCGACATCCGAGACCCTGACTATCCAGTCAGTCCAGTAGCATATGGGTATCTAGAAGTCTTTTCAGATGATCTACCGGGAATCCCTCCCGAGTGGGATATTGATATTGGTATTGACCTTCTTACCGATACGCAACCTATATCTATTCCTCTCTATAGAATGGCTCTAGCCGAGCTAAAAGAATTGAAGGAATAGTAGCAGGACCTTTTGGATAAGGGTTTCATTAAACCGAGCAAATCCCTATGGGGTGCACCAGTTCTCTTTGTCCGAAAGAAAGATGGTTCCCTTCGTATGTGTATTGATTATCGGTAATTGAAAAAGGTCACCATCAAGAAGAGGTACCCTCTACCCAGGATTGATGATTTATTTGACCAGCTTTAGGGTGCCATGTTCTTTTCGAAGATAGACCTCCGATCCGGATATCATCAGCTCAGGGTTCAGGAGAATGACATCCCAAAGACAGCCTTTAGGACGTGGTATGGTCATTATGAGTTTGTAGTTATGTCTTTTGGACTAACGAATGCTCCTTCAGCTTTTATGGACTTCATGAACGGGGTGTTCAAGCCATACTTGGATATGTTCATGATCGTGTTTATTGATGACACCCTTATATACTCTCGGAGCGAGGAGGAGCATGCTGCTCAATTTGAGGGTGGTGCTACAAACTCTCAAGGATTGCCAATTATATGTCAAATTCAGCAAGTGGGAGTTTTGGTTGAACTCGGTGGCATCTTTAGGCCATGTGGTGTCAAATGAGGGTACAAAGGTGGACTCTCAGAGAATAGAAGTGGTGAAAAATTTTCCTAGATCGGTAAATCCTTCAGATATCAGGAGTTTCTTGGGTTTAACAGGGTACTATTGGAGATTTGTTGAGGGTTTCTCATCTATTGCAGCGCAATTGACCCAAAAGAAAGTGAAATTCCAATGGTCGGAGGCTTGTGAAAGGAGCCTTCAAGAGTTGAAGACTCGACTCACCTCAGCACCAGTGTTAATCCTACCAGAGGTTACTGATGGGTTTATGGTGTATTGTGACGCTTCGAGAGTCAAACTTGGTTGCGTATTGATGCAGCACGACAAGGTTATAGCATATGCTTCCAGATAGCTGAAAGTTCATGAGAAGAATTACCCGACCCATGATCTTGAGTTGGCAGCGGTTGTATTCACCTTGAATATATCATTATTTGTATGGGGTCCATGTGGATTTGTTCACAGACCATAAGAATCTTCAATATGTGTTTACTCAGAAGGACCTAAATCTACGATGAAGGAGGTGGTTGGAGCTACTTAAGGATTATGACATGAGTGTCCTTTACCATCTGGGAAAGGCTAATGTAGTAGCAGGAGAACTTAGTAGACTCTCTATGGAAAGTGTGTCCCATGTGGACGAGGGGAGAAAGGAGTTGGTGAAGGATGTGCATAGACTTGCAAGGTTGGGAGTTTGGTTGGTTGACTCGATCAATGGTGGTGTTATTGTTCAGAACGGATCAGAATCGTTCTTGGTGACTGATGTAAAATCTAGACAAGACGAGGACCCTATCTTGGTAAAGTTAAAGGAAGACATTCAGAATAAAAAGGTAGAGGTCTTCTCCAAAGGGGGAGATGGTGTGCTTCGATACCAAGGTCGCTTATGTGTTTCGTATGTTGATGACTTAAGGAACCCGATGTTGCACAAGGCTCATGGATCCAGGTATTCTATATATCCAGGTTCCACCAAGATGTACGTGACCTACGAGAAGTCTATTGGTGGAATGGAATTAAGAAGGACATAGCAGAATTTATGGCTAAGTGTCCAAACTATTAGCAAGTGAAGGTTGAGCATCAGATACTGGGAGGTGTGCTTTAGGAGATCAATATTCCTACTTAGAAGTGGGTGAAAATCAATATGGACTTCATCACAGGGTTGCCTCACAAGTGTCGACAAATATGACTCCATTTGGGTGGTTGTAGATAGGTTTACCAAAGCCGCTCATTTTCTACCAGTCAAAACCACTAATTCAGCGGAGGATTATGGACAACTATACATCCAAGAGCTAGTTCGGTTGCATGGAGTGTTCTTGTCCATCATATCGGACAGAGGTACCCAATTTACCTCTCAGCTTTGGAGGTCATTTGAAAAAGGGCCTGGTACACAGGTTAAGCTCAGTACAACATTTCACCCGCAAATGGATGGTCAAGCGGAGTAGACAATTCAGACTCTTGAAGACATGTTGAGAGCATGTGTTATTGACTTCAAGGGTAGTTGGGATGATTATTTCCCTCTTATGAATTTGCATACAATAACAACTACCATTCCAACATTCAGATGATTCCATTTGGGGTTGTCGATGGGCAGAGATATAGATCACCTATTTGCTGGTTTGAAGTTGGTGAAGCTGTGATGATAGGTCCAGATTCAGTTCATGAGGCCATGGAGAAGGTTTAGCTCATACGGGATAGGTTGGAAAATTCTCAAAGCCGCCAAAAGTTCTATGTCGATGTGAGAAGAAGAGAACTTGAGTTCGAAGTTGATGATTGAGTGTTTCTAAAGGTATCTCCTATGAAGGGAGTGATGAGGTTTGGAAAGAAAGAAAAACTCATCCCTCGTTATGTTGGCCCCTACCGGATTGTGAAACGGGTTGGCAAGGTGGAACATGAATTGGAGCTTTCCTCAGAATTAGATTTTGTTCATCTTGTTTTTCATGTATCGCTCTGAAAGAATTATTTGGGGTATCCGGTTCTACTTATCCCGGTGGACAGTGTTGGTGTGAAAGATAGCCCTAGTTATGAGGAGGTTCTGGTGGAAATACCGGATCGGCAGGTTCGAAGGCTAAGAAACAAGGAAGTAGCTTCAGTCAAAGTTTTATGGAGGAATCAGCTTATTGAAGGAGCTATGTGGGAAGATGAAGCAGACATGAAAGGCTAGATACCCATATTTATTCTCTTCTAGCTCAGTTTCAGTGTGAGGTAGGAACTTTTTCCGTAAACCTCTATTCAGTTTCATGTTCAGTTTATGTGCCCCAGTTTCTTTTATGTATATAGATGTGTATATGATTCATGAATTCAGTTCAGCTATGTAGATTAAATTGGAGTTAGTCATTCCGTCAGTTTTCAACTTGTATGATCAGTAATTGAGTATGATGATTGCATTTGTTTGCAGTTCTGTATTATTTTCAATATTCGAGGATGAATATTCCCAAGAGGGAGATATTGTAATACCCTGAAAGCTCAAAGATCAGACTCGGGAGTTGAAATGGAGAAAACTGGAAATTTGGCACCAGGTCATATAATGAGTTGTTTTGTGACCCGTGGGGTAGGCCACGAGTCGTTAGGTGACTCATGGTGAAGTACTTGCCTTATGTTTTGGACGTTGTGGTTTGAAGTCACCACAGGCATGACCACGAGTCATGGTCAGACACCATGACTTGTTGAGTCAGCCGTGGTCAGTTTTAGAGAAGGATCAAAGGATTTTGGGCAGTGGAGATCATGACTCGTGGTCACCCTGACAATTCGTTGGGTCCCTCATGGGGTTCCATTGAGGAAAATGGGCAGTGCAGTCGACGACTGAAGTCCACGAGTCGTGGTCTTGGGTATCAACTCGTCCAGTCCCTCGTGGGTACTGGCAGTCAGTTATTTTCTGCGAATTTAGTAGGAGCTTTTCCATAATTCCTATGACCCTAAGGCCTAAAGTAAGTCGTTTTAAGATATGAATGATGAGTGTTAAGAGGGGTAAGTTCATTTTAGGCCATTCTTATTCATGCATGCAAAGTTAGAGAGCTAGAGAGGTGATCAAGCTCATTCTTGTTAAAGTTTTCTTCAGTTCTTCATTGTGCAATTAAGGAGTGGTAAAATAAGTTCTTCCTTAGGTATGTCGGGTTATGAATGGCTGATTTTGTTCACACCCATTCCCAATCCCTCTCTAATTCATGAAAACATATGAGTTGATTCTACGGGGTTTTTACCCAATGCATGAATTCTCTAAGTGTCATGGGTATGATATAAGTATGTTTTAATCGATGAATTATGATTCATGGGCATGTTTTATCATGTTTTCAATTACTAATCATGCTTACTAGTTTTCCAAATTATGATACCCATTCATGAAAGCTTATGAGAATATGAGATTTATGAAGTATGTTTATGTATGATGGATTTTTGATAAGAAAAACATGTTTTAAATCTACCCATGTTATGTTCATGTTTTTAAAGTGAATCAAGTTAATTTCAAGCATGTTAAAGTATTGGGAAAGCGCATATGTTCAAGTATGATTTATGATTCATGTTAAATTAGCTAACCACATGGTTTGGGAGTCTAGACTCCCAATTACTCAGCTTGTGGTATGGTTTGAGCCAAGGATTCTTGTGTCTCTATAAATACATTTTATGTTTTATTTTTCATAGAGGATGACGAATAGACTTTGTTTTAGTAGGAAAACATTGTAGTAAGCAATTTTACATCATTGAAAGATAGAGTTGAGTTGGTTCAACTTTGTGATCAATTTTTTCTTGAACTCATATTGTTCTTGCTACTAGTTATTCAAGATTTTGTTGATTAATTGAAGGAATAATTTTTCTCAATCATCTTTGTAAGTATTGTTTTATGTCTTCAACCATGAACACAATTCACAACCTTGCAACTATGAGAGGCTAAAACCTCCACAGCTACGGTTGTGGGAACCATGGTGGATTAACAAGGTAGGGTTGCACAAAGTGATTCTAAAACCAATACTAAGTACTTATATTGTAGTCTCTTCATCTTTAATGATTCTTAGTGGTGCACAACGTTAGGAAGTGCCTGAATTCTTTACTTGCTATGGTCGAAGAGGTAGAGATTAGGAAAAGAGAATTAGAACAGAGCCTTGATCTTGATGATCATTGTATTAACTTAACTTGTGGTCGCAGGATAGTTATATATGGAACTTAGTGATAATGGTTAGTTTGCAAAAACTCATGAGACTTGGTCGATTAATTGAGGATAGTGATTCAATAGGGATTGGTCGATTGTTTGAATGAACATAAGTTATCTATTTTGTAAGTAAGCATTGGTAAAGATCACGAGTGTATATCCAAAGCTGTTATGAACCCGTGGGGAAAACAAAACCCTAGTTATCCTTTAATTATTGATTTGCAAATATAATCTTGACTGCTGTTTATTCTTATTATTGATTTTTATTAGAATTCCCCCCATTGCGAAGTAACTACGATACGAGTTCATCTATTAGCTGTAATCTAGATCTTCCATATTCCCTGTGGGATCGACCCCAACCTCTAAGTTGGGTTCTTTATCGACAACGTCTGCTTCATACTTCAGTTGGAAGTGTGGTTTTAGCATTATCAAAAAGTGGCGCCGTTGTCGGGAAATACGGCTAAGACTAGGTTATTTTCTTGTATTTTACTTTTTGGTAGTTATTTCCCTAGTTACGTTTATTTTTTTGTTTTTGATACCCACAGGCTGTCCTCCGGTGAATGCAAAGCACTCAGAGTAGAGGAGATCCCCTTGTTCCACTAAGTCCCGAAATCGAACAAGCACTGCATAGAATGGAAAACCCTGAGAAAAGAGAAGCCCACTTAGCTGAAGAAGCTATTCAAGTCGAGCTAGCTCGATTAGCTGCACTTGAACAGACTAGTGATGACAGAGATGAGGTGGTAAACCCTGGTCGACATGGGAGGGGTAACCGAGTTCAGAGATTTCTCCCCAGTTCTTCAGTGATAAGGACCCAGATATTGATGAAGTTGGGTCAACCGGAGCAATTGTGCCACCACAACTGCCCACTGGGGACAAATTTGATATTATGAGCACCATGATTCAATTGTTAAACATGAAGGGGGTGTTCAGTGGCCACGTAGTAGATGAAGCCAACCTACACTTAATGAACTTCGTAGGAATATGCAAGGCATAGAGGTTGCCCGGAGTAAGCCAGGATGGCATACGGCTCCGACTCTTCCCTTTCTCTCTATCAGGGGAAGATACTTTATGGTTATCAGAGTTGCCCAATGGCTCCATAACCAGTTGGATGGAGCTTAAAAAAGCCTTCTTGGAGAGATTCTTTACCCCATCAAGGATGATAAAGTTAAAAGATGAGATCTATAATTTCTGGCAAATTAAGACGGAGGCACTTCATGAAACCTGGTTGACGTTCAAAAAGAAGTTGACTATGTGCCCGAACCATAAAATCCCAGATGACAGTTTATGGGAAATTTTTTACAGGTCTCTTAATAATAGCACCAAGGTTGTAGCAGACATGGTGGCTGGAGGAGCATTGATGAGTCACACCTGGGAGGAAGCAGCCACTATCCTTGACAGTGTGACTAAGACAAATAGGGCCTGGCATACGAGGGAGGCTGATGCAGTGGTAGGTACATATGTTGTTGGTTTGGCTGTAGACCAACATTGGAAGGAGGAAGCACGCGATCAGGAGTTGGCTCACATGTGCATATCATTGGATTTGCTGACAAAGCATATCATGGGAGCAGGAGCCAAAAAGGTAAATGTAGTGGGAACTCAAGGAAGGGAGCAATGAGCAGATCACTCTGATTTTGGGGAAGAGGCAAACTTCCTAGATGGCCAAGTGGTAGGTTTCCGAGCCAACGCCCAAGCGTCTGGACAAGACAATTGGCGCCAAGGTTCTGGATATCAAGGTTGGAACCAATACAGAGACAACTACAACAGGAACGAGTTCAGAGATAGGAGCCATGGTCGTGAGCGAGAGGGAGAATGGAGAAGAAATGACGAATATCGCAATGACCGAGCTGGAGTCTATGTGTCTCCCAACACACGGGAAGGAGAGGCCGGACAATCAATGCTGGAGAGAATGATGGATGAAATGCTTAAAAAGGTGAGGTCCACAGATGATTAGTTAAAAGAAATTCGAAGTGACTTATCTAGCATGGGTCAGAAAGTGGAATCTCATGCACCGCCATCAAGGAGATAGAACACCAACTTGGGCAACTGTTAGCATCAATGAACCCTAGGCAAAAGGGTACACTTCCTTGCAACACTGTCCAAAATCCAAAGAATGATGCTCATTGCATGGAAGTGATGACTAGGAGTGATAAAACCACAGTTGACCCCCCGTTCCCTGTTGAAGTTGAAAGGAGGAAAGAGAGCGTGATTGACGAAGAAGAGATTGGTGATGAGACACAACATGATGAGTTGAAAGAGGTCCCTAAGGGTGGGAAGGAATGCGACATTGATCAAGGGGCAACTCTAGTGGAAAAGGCTATCCCAAGACCACCGCCAGCATTCCCGCAAAGGATGAAAAAAAAGGCAGACAACGGTAAGTTCCAAATTTTTTTTTCAATGCTTAAACAACTTTCTTTGAATATACCATTGGTCGAAGCACTAGAGAAGGTTCCACGATATGCAAAATTCATGAACGACCTGGTTATGAAGAAAAGATCTATAAGCTATGAGCCGGTTGACAATGTCCATAACTGCAGTGCCATAGCGACAAGGGTCTTAGCTCAGAAAAAGGAAGACCCAGGTGCCTTCACGATACCTTGCACCATTTGTAATGTCGAGTTTGCAAGGGCACTCTGTGATTTGGGAGCTAGCATTAATCTAATTCCCTTGGCGGTCTTCAAGAAGCTAGGATTGGGAGCCCCCACACCAACCAACATGCGGCTACTGATGGCCGACAAAATAGTAAAAAGATCAGTGGACATCATAGTTGATGTGCTCGTCAAGGTTGATAAGTTCATAAGCAGACTTCGTGATCTTAGATTTCGAGGTCGATTATGAGGTCCCCATCATTCTGGTGCGACCATTCCTTGCTACTGGGAGAGCTCTAGTAGATGGGGAAGCTAACCTATTAAAGTTTAGGCTAAACAAAGAAGAGGTCACTTTCAACATATGTCGGACCATGAAGCAACCAAAGGAATTTAGTGTGATCTCAGCACTTGAGGATGAGTATGAGTCACTTAACGAATTTTGAGTAGTCAAGAGACTTGCATCGTGCCACGACGTTAAATCAAGTGCTTCTTGGGAGGCAACCAAAGTAGTGGTTTGGTGAAATCTGAGTAACCAGACCACCTGCGTCGTGCCGTGACGTTAAATCAAGCGCTTCTTGGGAGGCAACCCAAGTTAGTGAACTAATGTGTGCTAAGTGTGCAGAGAAACAAAAATAGGTAGCTGAAAAATCTGCTGCTACAAGATCTTAGTACGACTTGAGGTGAGGTCCTATGAGCCATGGTAGCAGTGGTGGTGAAAAGCAGAGAAAATTCAAAGCAAAGTCCGACCTACGAATCATCCTACGATTTGTAACTTAAAGGTACGAGTCATAGGATGCACTCGTAGATCAAAAGGTAAGTTCTCATTTGTTAAAGTCACTACGGGTCAAGAGACGAGTCATAGGTTGTTCCTACGACTCGTGGAACGAGTCGTGATGGGTCAAAATTACCTGATTTGGCCCAAATTTTTAAATATACCCTTACCTACTTAAACTTCAAAATCCACCCTTCTCCCACGCGAACACCTCACAAACCCACAACCCACAACTTGAGAACCTTCTTCCCACAACCCGTAACTCAGTAACTCATCAACCAACAAAGGAATCAAGCAAATCTTTTCTCAATCCAAGTTGGCCAAACCCATACCAGTGCTACCCAATCGAAATAAAAGCAAAAAAACATGTAAGTGATTTACATTGCAAGCTCTAATGTTTAAAAGTGAACTTAAGGGAATCAAAACCGATAAGAATCACTGGATATGCTTGAAAATCACTGGGTATGTTTAAAAGCACAAACTCAACTGGAAACCCACTTGAAATTTATTGAAATTTTTCCTTGGAACACCTAAAGGGAGTTATGGATAGGGGTTGGAAAAAGGGGGATTGAGTACTGTAAAAATGGAGTTCACAATTTGCTTAGACTTGGGGGAAATCTGAGTACCCAAAAATGTGCAAAACAAACACTTACACAATGAGCAAAAAGAATCGCGAATGTGGTCTGCAAAAGGGTACGCAGCACAGTACGGGTCGTAGGTTGACACTATGAGTCGTACTAAGTGCTCGTACCACCTATCTTAAAAAATTTATCTAGGAAGCACACCCTACGATTCATGGAATCGACCTATGGTTCGTACCACGAGTAGTGGTGAAAAAAAGAAATTTATTTAAAATCGGTACTTCATTAGACGACTCAAGGTACGGACCATACCTTCGTGGTACGAGTCGTACCTTCGAGTCGTGGGGCATCATCAGGATTTCTCATGGTACGACTAGTAGTGGGGACTCATGATGAGATTCTGAACTTCTCTTACCTGATTTTTCTTTTTCTAAAATGGACAACTAACCTCTTTCTCTTCAAGTACAATGAAATACAAATGCAGGGCAGACAAAACACAAGCCCGCGGGACATTGATTGATGAAACAACTGACTCCAAGTCTGACAAGGATGGAGATTCACCTAGTGGTTCAGTTGAGGATTATCAAGCATACACCGGTGGAACCAGAACCACTAGGGCAAGAGCAAAGGCCCAAGACGAAACAACCACTACCACTGCTAGCGCCATTACTACTGCGAAGGTACAACCTTCGCAAGTTAACAGAGGCAAAGTCTGAGTAGCCACAGGTATGTCCTTTTCCCTACATGCTTATATTTTATGCTTTGGGGAAGAAGCTCATTTTTTAAAGGGGGGTGTGCTTGTATTTTTGAGATTTTTTGTTCGTCTGAGGGTTTTTCTTACCGTATTTATTTTCCCTCAAGCATGCGATCTAGTAGAACCGACATGTGTTAGGATTTTTTGTTTTTAGTCGTGATTTTTATTTGATTAAAAAGTAACTTAGGAATACTCAGCCAATGGATATGCACTAGTTTTGTGGTTTTTGAAAAAATTGACCCTGCTTAAAAATTTGTTGCTATGTATTTGTAACAACAATTCATGATTTCTATGGATCGTTTTATGTCATTTAATTATTAATAGTGCTAGTCTTGTTAAGCCATGGATGAACCAGACAGGTAAAGTAAAAATAGTTCATGTACCATGTGTGAGTGAGGTCTTAGTATTTATTGCGGTATGTTGTTGAAGATCTAGAACTTCCCTGGTTGGTCTCTGCATAGGTTAAGGATGGTTGGTTAGAATATGATCATAGGCCATTTTTGTTTTAGCTCACTTTTAGCCTATATTACCCTACTAAAGTTTCATGAATCCCTTGATCCCATGTTTGAGCCTTAATAGATCATATTTCTTTTATTTTCCTGTTAACCGTACCCATTTGTTAATAATGAACCTGTTTGGCCCTGGTCTTTCGTTGGATATTGTGAACCTCAACATAAGAAAAATGCTTAAGTTGAGGGTGGCTAGAGTAGGGGTGCATAAATGGTGGGAGTGGGAGAAAAGGAAAGAAAAGAAAAAGAAGAGAAAAAATGGTGAAAAATAAGGTGTGGTGAGGTGAAATAGCAAAAAATTGAAAATTTGAGAATATTGAAAAGAAAAATTCAAAAGAGCTTGAAATTGTTGAAAAATATGAAAAATCACCTCACCCATGCAAATATTCTTAAAATGGGAAAAAGGGAAGAAAATAAGACAAAAAGAATGAAGGGTGAAATAGGAAAATCGTGTAACCAATGGATGTAGTGCCAAGGAAGGGATAGTCACTCATAAAATCATTCATCTTTATCATGTCCAGCCCTAAGACTACGTTACAAGCCATATCAAGTCCTATAGTGATCTTAATTTGAACATCTAACAAACCAAAGCAGAGAAAATAAGGGTAAGACTATGGTATCTAATGCATAATACTTGCATTTCTTTGAGAGAGTGAGTGCTTCATTAGCCTAGTCCCATGTTTCATTTGATACTTCATATTAGAGCGGGGACTTCATTTTTGTGAGGGTGCATGGATTATTTTTGATTTTACTATTGGTCTATGTGAAACACATAGGTGATGACTTGATTTCTTGTTGATAGTTAGATAACATGTCTTGATCCCTGAATATGATGTTTTGATGTTGCTTGCAATATATTAGCTGATGATGTTTCATGAGGAAGGGTCAATATAGTTTGTATTTAGAGTGCACAAATTTGTTTGAAGTTTTGGCTGTAGTATCTTAAGTTTATTTTCTAGTTGAGCGTCATGTTTAGTTTTTCTGTTTCTTTTCCTGAGGACATGAAAAAGTCTTAAGTTGAGGATGTTGATGTGCTGTGGATTTACAACACTATTGACGCTCAAAACTAAGAAAATAGCATGAACTTAGGTATATTTTATGCATATGAGGTACTTTTCCTTTGATTCACGATAAATGGGTGTTGGAAAAATAAATTGCAAAAGGAAGCTAAAAGTGCGCAAAAAAGGACAAAAAGTGCAGTCCATAGTACAATCCATAGGTTGGACCAACGAGTCGTACTAAGGGCCTTGATAAGAAGCTGAAAGTTTAACCTGGAAGACTGATCCCACGAGACTTGTCTCAGATCGTACCATGATGGTACGAGTCGTGATGAAATGCAAAATAATTGCACAGGAGGCTGATTCTCAATACGAGATAACCCTACAACCCGCGAGACGAAGGTACGAGTCGTACCATATAGGTCGTGGTGAAGTTCAGTTAAAGTTCAAAGTATCAAGATCAAGCCACGGGTGTAATATACAAGTCTTAGGATGTAGGTACGAATCGTACCTTGGCCCAACACTTATCCAAAATTCAGCGAACACTTCAAGCCACGAGTTGATGCCACGGTCCGTGAGAAGCCCCACGAGTCGTAGGAGGACCCGTGACGAGCTCGGTGATAGATATGAAAAGCAGTCCTATTAGTTTAGGAAAAGGATTCTTGTGTCTCTATAAGTACGTTTTCTGTTTAATTTTTCATAGAGGACGGCGAATAGACTTAGTTTTAGTATGAATACATTGTAGTAAGAAATTTTACATCATTGAAAGAGAGAATTCAGTTGGTTCAACCTTGTGATTAACTTTTTCTTGAACTCATATTGTTCTTGATACTTGTTATTCAAGATTTTGCTGATTAATTGAAGGAATAATTTTTCTCAATCATCTTTGTAAGTATTGTTTTATGTCTTCAACCATGAACACAATTCACAACCTTGCAACTATGAGAGGCTAAAACCTCCATAGCTACGGTTGTGGGAACCATGGTGGATTAACAAGCTTAGGTTGCATAGAATGATTCTAAAATTGATACTAATTACTTATATTGTAGTCTCTTCATCTTTAATGATTCTTAACAGTGCGCAACGTTAGGAAGTTCCTGAATTCTTTGCTTGCTTTGGTCGAAGAGGTAGATATTAGGAAAAGAGAATTACAACAGAGCCTTGATCTTGATCATCATTGTATTAACTTGAGTTGTGGTCGCAGGATAGTTATATCTGGAGCTTAGTGATAATGGTTAGTTTGCAAAAACTCATGAGACTTGGTCGAGTAATTAAGCATAGTGATTCAATAGGGATTGGTCGACGTTTGAATGAACATAAGTTATCAGTTCTGTAAGTAAGCATTGGTAAAGATCACGAGTGTATACCCAAAGCTGTTATGAACCCATGGGGAATACAAACCCTAGTTATCCTTTAATTATTGATTTGCAAATATAATCCTGACTGCTATTTATTTTTATTATTGATTCTTATTAGAATTCCCCCCCCATTGTGAAGTAACTACCATATGAGTTCATCTATTGGATGTAATCTAGATCTTCCATATTCCCTGTGGGATCGACCCCAACCTCTAAGTTGGGTTCTTTATTGACAATGTCCGCTTCATACTTTAGTTGGAAGTGTGGTTTGAATATTATCAGACAACATTTGGTAGCGTAATTGGATGAAAATATGAAGAAAAGTGCATGTACTCTCTGTTTTAGCCGTGTGTATATATGTTAAAATGACCCTATTTGTACTAAGGGAGGATATATAAATAGTTGGGCGGTGGCCGAGGGGTGTGTGGCACGCCCCCCATCATGCTGTTTTAGGGGCGCGACACACCACTACCTGCGCCAGAGCAGGCTGCACAGCGCACCACCTAGTGCATCGGCCCCCTGGCTTCGATCGTCCGTCTATTTTACGATGCACTCATGTGTTCCCCACCCGAGCCTTCTCGGGTGTTTCATATATTAAATTCTCTATGTACATGTGCACACGATGATCATACTACGGAGATTTATGGGGTGTAACATCCTCCCCCCTTAGGAACATTTGTCCTCGAATGTCATCTTCTAGTTTAAAGGAGTTAACTCTTCTGATTAACTTTTAGAAAAATTTCAGTAGAGTCTCCTCTGTAATGTGGACTATCCAGAAACCTGAAGCGGAGAAAAGTCTATCATAGGCGTCTCACAGGATGCTATAAACAACTATTTCACCACTGAGAGGTAGCTAACTTGGCAATACTGATAACATAAGTAGTAACACTTCAACTGAATAACAATATCACCATAACTGTATAATCTGAATCAATCCTAGAACAAGTGAGGATATTTAGATCTCATGTCATCCTCAGCTTCCCAGGTCATCTCTTTTTTGTTTCTATTCCTCCACAACAATTTAACGAAGACTACATCTATAGTTCTCAGTCTGCGGACCTGTCTATCTAATATTGCAACTGGAATTTTTTTGTAAGTTAACTCCTCAGTAACTTGAACGTCCTCAACTAGCAAAACTTGGGACGGGTCCCCTATACATTTTCACAACATGGACACGTGAAATACTAGGTGAATAGACTCTAATTCTAAAGGCAACTCTAATTCATAATGCCACTCAGCCTATCTTTCGGATGATCCGATATGGTCCAATAAACCTTAGGCTAAGCTTGCCTTTCTTGCCAAATCTCACCATACTCTTCATCAGTGACAACTTAAGGAATACCCAATCATCTACATTAAACTCCAAGTCTCTATGCCGCATATTGGAGTAGGACTTTTGATCACTCTAGGCTGTCAGTAACCTCTCTCTAATAAGTTTTACTTTCTTTTCTGACTGGTGAATCATATCTGGCCAGACTAACTCTGCCTCTCCTACCTCAAACCACCCGATGTGGGACCTGCATTTCCTCCCATATAATGCCTCATAAGATGCCATCTGAATCATAGAGTAATAACTATTATTATATGCAAATCCAATGAAGGGTAAATGCTCATCCCAACTTCCTCCAAAATCTATCACACACGCCCGTAATATATCCTCGAGCGTTTGAAAGGTGTGCTCTGCCTGGTCGTCTGTCTGGAATGGAAAGTTGTACTCAGATTAACTTGTGCCCCCTAACTTTTCTGAAATGATTGCCAATATCTAGCTGTAATCTGTGCCCCCTATCTGAGATGATAGATGATAGGAGTCTGTGCAATTAGAATATCTCTTTAATATATAGTTTGCCTTAATCTTCGGCTGAGAAAGTAGTTTGGACTGGCAAAAATTGTGCTGATCTTGTTAATTTATCAAAAATAACCCAAATAGAGTTGAATTTGCATCTGGTACGGGGTAGTCCAGTCACAAAGTCCATATTAACTGCTTCCCATTTCCATATAGGTATAGCCATTTCCCAAGTTAGTCCGTTAGGCTTCTGATGTTCATCATTTACCTGTTGACAATTAAGACACTGTGCTACAAATGCGGCTACATCTTTATTCATTCCTGGCCACCAGTATATCTCTTTTATGTCATGGTATATCTTTGTCGAACCCGAATGAAGGGAGTAATGGGAGTAGTATACCTCTGCCATAATCTACTGGCGGAGCCCTGCTACATCTGGAACACAAAGGCGACCTCTGTACCTCAAAACCCTATCTCCGTTCACCTCAAAAGCTGATAGTTCACCTTATTCAGCCTTATCTCTGAGTTGTGCTAAATGAGAATCCTCGTACTGCCTCTCTTTTACCTCTACCACTAGGGATGATACTGTTGTATTTTGAATTATAGCCCCATTATCCTCTGAATCCACTATTTGAACTGCTAAACTAGCTAGCCAGTGCAATTCTCGGGCCATTTCTCACTGTTTTGGTCTCAAATATGCCAAATTTCCCATGGATCGGCGGCTGAGGGCATTTGCTACAGTATTTGCCTTCCCTGGGTGATATAAGATATTTATGTCATAGTCTTTCAACAATTCTAACCCACGGCACTACCACAAATTTAGTTCCTTCTGCGTGAAAATGTATTGGAGACTCTTATGATCAGTGAAAATATCAACATGCACCCCATACTAGTAACGCCTCCATATCTTTAAGGCGTGAATTACTGAAGCTAACTCTAGGACATGGGTGAGATAATTCTTTTCATATTTCCTCAATTTCCTTGAAGCATACGCAATTACCTTCCTATGTTGCATCAAAACACACCCTAACCCAATTAATGAAGCATCACAATACACTACGTGGACCTCTGAGCCTTTTGGGAAAGCTAACAGTGGCATTGATGTCAATATGTTTTTCAATTCTTGGAAACTTTGCTCGCAAGCCTTGATCTACTTAAATTTGGTTGCTTTCTGAGTCAATTTAGTCAAAGGCGCTGACAGGGCAAAAAATCCTTAAACAAACCTTCTGTAATACCCAACTAATCCCAAGAAACTGTGAACCTCCGTTGGAGTTGTAGGCCTAGGCTATATCTTTACTGCCTCAATTTTCTATGAATTAACCTGAATACCAGCCTCTGATACAATGTGGCATAGAAAAGCTAAAGAATTTAACAAGACTCACATTTAGAAAACTTTGCATATAGTTGGCGGTCTCTGAGGATCTGAAGTACTGTTCGCAAATGATCTATGTGTTCCACTTCTGAGCGGGAGTATAGCAGAATATCATTAATGAATACTATCACAAACAGATCTAAATATGGCCTGAAGATACTGTTCATCAGATCTATAAACACTGCTGGGGCATTTGTCAACACGAAGGAGATGACTAGGAATTAAAAATGACCATACCTGGTCTTGAAAGTTGTCTTTGGGATTTCCTTCTCCCAAACACAAACCTGGTGGTATCCAGATCTCAAGTCGATTTTAGAAAACTATTTCGCTCCTTGCAACTGATCAAACAAGCCATCTATATTGGGATGTGGGTACTAATTCTTAATAGTAACTTTATTCAACTGCGGATAATTTATACACATGTGGAGGGAGCCATCTTTCTTTCTCACAAAAAGAACTGGTGCATCCCATGGTAACATACTCGGCCTGATAAAGCCCTTATATAGTAGTTCAGCTATTCTTTTCGGTCTCTTCATTCTTCAGGAGCCATTTGGTATGGAGGGATAGATATAGGCTGAGTACCTGGTATCAAGCCTATAGAGAAATCTATTTCCCTTTCTAGGGGAATACCAGGAAGTTCATCTAGGAACACATCTGGGAAACCATTGGAATAGATTGGAGAGTCAGGGATTCTTCTTGCATATCCCAAACCCTAACAATATGGTAGGTGTATTACCCCTCCACTTACGTACTACTTCCCCTGGGAGGTTAATTTGGATAATTCTTGTCCAACACTATTATAGCATGAGGACTCGGGAGTCAAAATGGTGAAAAACTAAAATTTCGCACCAGGTCACAGGACGAACCGTGAGGAAATTCGTGAGGAGTGACCATGAGTCGTGAGGTGAATCGTGGTCCAGCAGGGTTGGCAGGACTTGTAAAGAATACCACGGGCTTGTCCATGAGTCGTGGTCAGGCCTCACGACTCGTGAGGTCACCCATGGCTTGGACGGGATGTTTTGGAAAGATGGGTGGGCAGTGTGGACCATGGATGGTGATCACGACTCATGGTCACCCACTACGATTCGTGGTGTCCTCCGTGGGGTCCCAAGGTGAAATATGGCAGTGTATCTCACGACTCCAGGCCATGAGTCATTGGTCTTGGTCACGAGTCATCCAGTCCCTCGTGGGGACTGGCAGTCAGCAAATTTCTGCGATTTTAGTAAGGGCTATTCCATAATTCCTAAGTCTTAGGGGCCTATACTATTTCGTTTTAACATTAGAAAGGGTGGTTTAAGAGGGAATAGATTAGCCTAAGTCCTCATTCATGCATGCAAAGGTTTGGGAAGGTGATAGAAGGGTGATCTAGGTGCTTTCAAGGTATTCTTCATCAATTTCCTCCTGGGAAATCTATGGAAGTTAAGAAACAATTATTCTTAGGTATGTAAGGTTATCAATGGGTGATTTCTTCCACACCCATGCCCATCCTCTATGATTTTTACAAAAATCCTACTAAAAGCTCATGGGATTTTGAAGATGATTTTATAAAAGTCTAATGATTTGATAATGGATTTTGTGAATTTAGATTCTCGTCATAACCTATGGTTTCTATTCATATTTTATTATCTAAATTTATCTATAATTTTATCGATTTAAATTTCTATGAAATTAAGCCTAATTATGCATGATCCATGATTTATCGATTTATCATCTACCTTCTATTATTGAGACTTGCAAGCCTAGCATGAATAATGAGTTAAATTATGCATTTAATCTAATACCAATCATGATTTTTTTTATGAATTTAAAGTTATATGTATGATTTACAGGTATATATGATCCTTATGAATCATGAATTATATTTTGGCCTACTCATGGACCTCGTTTCATGGCTAGTTCATGTATGTACAATTATGTATTTGATTATCATGATTAACTAGCCCATGAATTCATGCATGTTATACTATGATCACTATATATGTTTGGGGGTAGTATCAGACACCGAGTAGGTTTGGGGACTAGGTTCTGCCCCAAATCTCATAAATTACGTGCCACCTTAGGTATGTTGGGACCTCCTATGGGACTGTCCCCGACCCAAATGGCCCTTTCCATGGTGACTTCACACTTTCATGTTCCTACCCTTGGCAAGGTACAGACACCCTCCCGAATAGGGTTACAAGTCGGGCTTCATGTGTGCTCATATGGGGTATGTCGGTTAAGAGAATCTCCCACTGTTCCTCATGATTTTTTCTTGTTTATCATTATGTATACGGGCTCAAGTCATGTTAAATAAGGCTTTTCTCTTACAATTATGATTACAATTATATTTCGAATGTTTTGAAAACCTTGAGCCTTATGTATGGTACGATATTTATGATATGAGCATGATGTCCCACCCTTATGATCATTTATGAGATTTCTATATTTTGAATGTCCATTTTACTTACCTTGCATACTCAGTACATTCTAATTACTAACCGCATACTTTCTATGTTGTATCGTTTCATGATACAGGACCCATCTCTCAAGCTCACTCTCCTCAATAGCTTCTTAGAGTTCGCTATCTGTTTATTTGGTGAGTCCTCATGTTCTTAGGGCCATATGTTCAGACTCTATGCTTTTCTTTCAGTTCCAGAATTGTTGGGTTAGTTGGGGAGTTGTCCCATCAGCCCATTTTTCATGATTAGAGGCTTTTTAGGCTATAAGTTGTATTCAGCCGTCATGTATGGATCGTGTATTGTCCTTTCTCTGTATTTATGACATGTTCATGTTTTCTTTTGTTAAGTCTTCTGCTTATGTGATTGAATTAGATGTACGCTTATGCCATGGGTTGACTTGAAGTCTCTCTGGTGTACGTTAGGGTGGTGACAAACTTGGTATCAGAGCCATGGGTTTGAAGTGTGCTTGGGTGTCTGAACGCCACGTTAAGTAGAGTCTTCTTTGTGGGTGTGAAGCACACACACTTATGACGAAGAGGCTACTAGACGTTTAGGAAATTTTTCCTTCATTCATGATCTATGTCGTGCGATGAAAGTCCTCTACCCTTCTAATTCATGCTATTCACGTTTGCAGCGTCATGCCTCCACGCTGAGTGAACACCAGAAGAAATGGTAATAGTGATGATCATGAGGGTGCTAATGGTGAGGAGCATCAACCAACCCCACCTGGTCGCGAGGAGCACGCACCAGAGCCAACTGCCCACGCTGAGTTTAGGGAAGCAATTCAGATGTTGGCATAGGCCATGACTTCCTAGGTTCAGAATCAGACAATGGCGCATTACCCTTAGAACGGGAATGTGGCGGCAACCAGGGTGAGGGATTTCTTGAGGATGATCCCTCCTAAGTTCACGGGGTCGAAGGTGGACGAGGATCTCTATAATTTCATTGAGGAGGTTCTGAAGATCACCCTAGTTATGGGGGTGAACAATGGAATGTGTGTTCACTTGACCTCCTATCAGCTAAAGTGGGTGGCTCATATATGGTATAAGTAGTGGAGAGATGCCAGGGAAGTGGGTGCAGGCCTGATAGGTTGGGAAGAGTTCCACGTGGCATTCTTAGATCAGTTCTTCCCTCAGGAAATGAGGGAGCTCAAGGCAACAGAGTTTGTTAATTTGAAGCAGGGTAACATATCCGTTCAGGAGTATGCTTTAGAGTTCACTCGATTATCTAAGTATGCTCTAGAGTTGGTGGCAGATCAGAGGGTTTGGGTGAGCCGTTTTGTGCATATGGTGGCAGATTATTTGGACAAGGATTGTAGGATCTCCATGCTACGTCGGGATATTGACTTTCCCCGCATTGTGTTGCATGCTCAATAGATGGAGTCAGTCTATTGGAGGTAGAGGGAGTCTAAGAGGTCCAGGAATGATAGCTATGGGGTTTCTCAGGTCAGGTCAGGGGTTGGACAACGTCAGCAGTCCCAACATAGGTCTATCGCCCCAGCTCCATCATTGGCAAGCGTGCCATCTAGGTTCAGGGGAGATTAAAGGAGTAGGGCTTTAGGCTCAAGGGATCAGGGTAGCATGCAGGTGGTGCACGCTTTTCCATCTTGTGTGAAGTGCGACAAGAATCATCCCAGGAGGTGATTAGTTGTCTTAGATGTGTGTTTCGGGTGTGGAAAACCCCGAGGACAGAATTAAGGATTGCCCCTCAGCCAAGTCAGGGGTTGGTGGGGCCCATGTGATAGTGGCCAGTTCTACCACTCCAGCAGCCCATCCCCTCAGCAGGGTGCCTCTACTAGTTTAGTGGGCGGTCAGCACCAAAACCGGTTTTATGCTTTAGTACCCCACCAGGAGTAGGAGGCTTCACCAAATATGGTCACTGGTATGTTGCAAGTCTTCCATATTTATGCTTATGCCTTGTTAGACCTGGGAGCTACTTTATCTTTTGTGACTCCCTATATTTCTAGTAGGTTTGGAGTTAGCCTTGAAATTCTGTCAGAACCGTTCTAGGTCTCTACTCCAGTCGGTGAATCAGTTATAGCTAGGTGGCTATATAAAGGTTTCCCCATCACAGTATTGCATAAGATCACCTTCGCAGACTTAGTAGAGTTAGTTATGACTGACTTTGACATCATTTTTGGTACGGATTGGTTGTTTGCATGTTATTCTTCGATAAATTGTGGACCATTTGGTGGAATTTTGATTTTTGGGTTAGTCAATTTTAGAGTGGAAGGGTAATTCAGTTGTACCAGTTGGTCAGTTTATTTCATATCTTAAGGACAGGAAAATTATTTATAAGGGCTACATGTATCACCTAGTTAGGGTTAAGGATGTTAAGTCAGAGACCCTGACTATTAAGTTAGTTCCATTGGTGTGTGAGTATCTGAAGGTTTTTCCCGATGATTTGCCAGGTTTTCCTCTTTAGAGGGAAATTGATTTTGGTATTGATCTTTTACCCGATACGCAGCCTATCTCTTTTCCTCCATATCGGATGGCTCTAACCAAGCTAAAAGAGTTAAAAGAGCAATTGAAGTACTTGTTGGATAAAGGTTTCATTAGACCGAGCAAGTCTCCATGGGGTGCACCAGTTCTCTTTTCCCGAAAGAAGGATTGTTCCCTTTGCATGTGTATTGATTATCGATAGTTGAACAAGGTCACCATCAAGAGCAGTTACCCCTTACCCAAGATTGATGATTTGTTTGACTAGCTCCAGGGTGCTAGATGTTTCTCGAAGATAGATCTCAAGTTCGGGTATCATCAGCTTAGGGTTCGGGAGTGTGATATCCCGAAGACAGCCTTGAGGACATAGTATGGTCATTATGAGTTTGTAGTTATGTCTTTTGGACTAACAAATGCCCCTGCATCTTTTATGGATCTAATGAACGGGGTGTTCAAGGAATATTTGGACATGTTCATCATCGTGTTTATCGATGATATCCTCATATACTCTCGGAGCGAGAAGGAGCATGTCGCTCACTTGAGAGTAGTGCTTCAGACCCTCAAGGATCGTCAGTTGTATGCAAAGTTCAGCAAGTGTGAATTTTGGTTGGACTCCGTGGCATTTTTAGGCCATGTGGTATCGAGTGAGGGCATAAGGGTGGATTCTCATAAAATTGAAGTGGTAAAGAATTGGCCCAGATCGGTGAAACCTTCCGAGATTTGGAGTTTCCTGGGCCTAGCAGGTTACTATCAGAGGTTTGGCGAGGGATTTTCATCAATTGCAGCACCATTGACCAGGTTGACTTTGAAAAATGTAAAGTTGCAATGGTCGGAGGCTTGTGAGAAAACCTTCCAAGAGTTGAAGACTCGACTCACTTCAGCACCAGTGTTGACCCTACCCGTGGGTACAGATGGTTTTGTAGTATATTGTGATTCTTCGAGAATCGGACTTGGGTGTGTGTTGATGCAACAAGGGAAAGTGATAGTGTATGTCTTAAGAAAGTTGAAAGTCCATGAGAAGAATTACCCAACCCATGATCTTGAGTTGGCCGCGGTGGTGTTTGCATTGAAGATATGGCGGCACTACTTGTATGGGGTCCACGTGAATGTATTCACTGACCACAAGAGCTTGCAATATGTGTTTACGCAGAAAGATCTCAATATTCGACAAAGAAGGTGGTTGGAGCTACTTAAGGACTATGACATGAGTGTTCTTTACCACTTGGGGAAGGCTAATGTCGTAGTGGACGCACTTAGTAGGCTCTCTATGGAGAGTGTGCGCCATGTGGATGAGGGAAAAAGGGAGTTGGTGAAAGATGTCCATCGACTTATAATTGGGAGTTAGATTGGTTGATTCGACCGATGGCGGCATTGTGGTGCAAAATAGATCTGAATCGTCCTTGGTGACCGATGTGAAGGCTAGACAATATGAGGATTCAATGTTGGTAAAGTTGAAAGAAGCTGTCCGGAGTTAGAAGGTGGAGGTTTTCTCCCAAGGGGGAGATGATTTGTTGCGGTACCAGGGTCGTCTGTGTGTTTCAGATGTAGATAATTTGAGGGACCGGATATTGCATGAGGCACATGGATCCAAGTACTCTATCCATCCGGGTGCCACCAAAATGTATCATGATTTGTGGGAAATATATTGGTGGAACGGCATGAAGAGGGATATTGCAAAATTCATAGCCTAGTGCCCGAACTGTCAGCAAGTGAAGGTCAAGAATCAAAGGCCGGGAGGCATACTTCAGGATATTAGAATTCCTACTTAGAAGTTGGAAGAAATCAATATGGACTTCATAATTGGATTGCCTCATACTCGTCGGAAACATGACACCATTATGTTGATATGTTGACCAAGGCGGCACATTTCTTGCCAGTGAGAACCACAGATTCAGCGGATGATTATGCCAAATTGTATATTCGGGAGTTGGTTCGACATCATGGAGTGCCCTTGTATATTATTTTAGACACTGAGGTACTCAGTTTACCTCCCTGTTCCGACAGTCTTTTCAGAAGGTGCTTGGGACTCAAGTTAAGCTCAACACAGCCTTTCATCCGTAAATAGATGGCCAAGACGAACAAAAAATCCAGACTCTCAAGGACATGTTGAGAGAATGTGTGATGGATTTCAAAGGTAGCTGGTGATCTTGTCAGATTTATATGCCCAAGTGATACTCAAACGTATCATTTTTACCTTGTTTGTTGTGCAATGTGTATATAATATCATGTATTTGGTAATAAAATGCGAATTTATACTAACCAACATGATTAGCATTTGTTTTGCAGGATAATGTGATTTTTAAGAGCTAAAATGCGTGTTGGAACTATGTCGGAGTTGGACTTGGATGCGAGCGTGGAAAAGACCTCGGATGGCATATTTTACACTGGCTCCGCGATGGTGCCGTGCCACGCTGCCATCGCGGTAGCACACTGCCTGGAGAGGAAATTAATTGGCAGATTCCAGTGAGGCCTCGCGACAGCTCCGTGGCACGGAGACAGGCCTCCGCGATGGCCTCCGTGCCACGTTGAGGCTAATTATCCGGACCATGCAATTTCTAGAGAGGGTCCGCATCCACGCCGTGTCACGGAGGCAGTGCTCCGCGTTGGCCTCCGTGACACGTTGCTTGTTATTCCGGGAAAAATTTCCCACTAGTATAAATAGCACACTTAGGTTATTTTTAAAGGAGAGTTTTTTTTTTAGTTTTTTTAGCCTGAGTTCAGAAGTGGGAGCAGGAACGTGGTTTTGTGGCAGTTGAAGAATAGAAAAGATAAGAGTTTTCTTCTCTTCCCTTCTTCTTTCCTTCAATTGTATGCATGATTCACACTCATTCTAGGATGATTAATCCAAGAATGAGTGGCTAATTCCTTTCTTGCTGAGGTTTTGAACTTGTGTAATGAATGTTGGTAATAATTGATATGGTTTCTTCTTCTTCTTGCATGTTGTTCTATTAATTCTTGTGCTTATTACATTCTTGATTGGGCACCATTAATGTATATCTAAAAAGTCCAATTTCACTCGAGAGAGCATGAAATTGGAAAGTTGTGAATTAATAGGGTATTGTTCTTAACTTGATTTGGGAAAATTGGGTTTTGATGTGCTTTCTTGATAGAAATATACTTGAAAGCCGTATTAGTCAATTTAGGAACCGGAATTGTAGTGTTAGGTCATAAATTGCATTTGATCACAGAAATGTAGACGAATGGTTTATGAATCTAAAGTGAAATTAAATACGGAAGTTTTAATTTCTAGGCAAACGTTCTTGGCTAGCAATATGAAGAAGAAGATGACCAAATTATCATGATTATCAAGTTCATTACTCATTCTTAACCTTGGCATGTGCATATCCATTGTCTAAACTCAACGTAAATAGTAGTTATTAATTTTAGTAGATAATTAGTTTAGAAACAAAACTCACTCAAATCTTGGTTGGATTGTTGTTAACATAGTTAGAAATAGAATAGAGATATAGTAAACTAGGCAGTTTTGCATATCTAGAGCAGCCTCCTTGGATCGATACTTGGATACTTAGCCACTTTATTACTTGTTTGACCACGTACACTTGCGTGTCGGTGAATAATATATACCGAGCAGCAGAGCGCGAGCAAGTTTTTGGCGTCGTTGCCGGGGAGGCTAGGCGATTTGTAAAATTTTTTTTAGTGTAAATTTACTGTATTTGTATTTTTATTTTCTTAAGTGTTAACAACTTGGTCTTAGCCTGTATTTTGCAGATTTTTATTTCTGTGAACACTGGCAAGGGACAAGGAGCTGGTGGAATCTTACTTAGAGCCAGAACGTGAATTGCACAGTCAACGTAGAGAAGCTCTTCGGAAGAAGTTGCAGTTGCTGAAATAGTCTATAATGGAGCAACCCAATCCACCAGTTATGCGGGCAGTGTTAGTGCCCGAGGAAGTAGCAGCCAGGCCGGTTCGCGAGGTGGCAATCCCACACGCTAATAATGTACATTCCAGCATCCGCAAACCAGAGCCTGGGGGGAGATTTGAGTTAAAGCAAAATATGGTGCAACTTTTGCACACTAGCGGGTAGTTTACCGGTCTCCCTCACGAAGATCCGAAACAACATCTCCAGAACTTTTTGGAGATAAGTGACACTTACATCCCCGCTGGAGTGTCACCTGATTATGTTCGGCTCACCTTATTTCCATTTTCCTTACTTGGTGAAGCCAAGAGGTGGTTAAAAGCTGAACCACCCAACTCTATATCAACGTGGGATGATCTTGCAAAGAAGTTCTTGATCAGATTTTTCCCTTCAGGTAAAACAGCTAAACTTAGAAGTCAGATTCTAAGTTTTAAACAGAGGGAAGGAGAAAATCTTTATCAAGCCTGGGAAAGATTCAAGTCCATGTTGCGGGACTGTCCTCAACATCATCAGTCAAATGAGGTGTTGGTCCACACTTTTATTGAGGGTTTGGAACCCCACACTAAAATTTTGTTAGACTCAGCAGCTGGAGGGCAAGCGCTGGAGAAGACTTATGAGGAGCTGTACAGTTTGCTCAACCGAATTTCACAAGGCAATCCGGAATGGAATGCAGATTCTTCAAGAGGTGGAGCAAGGAAAGCAGTGGGAGTGCTTGACGTGGATGGATTCACAGCTATCGCTGCTCAGATAGCTGCTTTGCAAAATCAGTTAAACACTCACTTCAGCAATATGAATTTGAACCAGCCATCAGCCTCAGTCAATTCAGTCCAACAGATGTGGTGTGAAGTGTGTGGTAGTAGTGAGCATTCAGCCGAATGCTGTGGTGCAAATCCTGATTCTGTCAACTTTGTGGGCAATGCACAGAGGAATCAACAGCAGTTTGGCGGTGGCTACAACTCGAATTGGAGGAATCATCCAAATTTTTTGTGGGGTAGCAACAATCAACAAGGTCAAGGTTCAGGGCAGGGTATGCACAGAAACCAAGAAGGGCAACAAGGCTATCAGAATCAGTTTAGAAATCACAATGCCCCTCCTCCACCACCATCACCGACTATTGAGGAAATGTTCAAGACCATGATTGCCAACCAGGCACAATTGCAGGCTGACTATGTCAAACTGGCGGCCGAAGTAAAGAATAATCAATTGGCAACCAAGGCTCTTGAATATCAGTTTGGGCAATTTGCTAGTGCCCAAAATACTAGACCAAGGGGAGGACTACCTAGCGACATGGATCCCAATCCTAAGCAGGTAAATGCAGTGACCACGAGGAGTGGTTTACAATTAAAGGAGGTGGAACCGAAAAGACCGCCTCAGAAGTCAGGAGCAGCAGATGTTGAGGGAGAACAAACCTCAGATACGGGGAAGACCAAAGAAGCTGAACCAACAAGGCCTCCACCCCCGTTCCCTCAACGACTTAAGAAACACAAGGTGGAGGCGTGTTTCCAGAAATTCATGGAGGTACTTAAATAGGTACATGTTAACTTACCTCTTGTTGATGTCTTGCAGGGTGTGCCAAAATATGCAAAGTATATCAAAGACATCGTGGCCAACAAAAGTCGCTTGACCGAGTATGCCACGGTGGCTTTAATGGAGGAATGCACATCCCGTATTCAGAACAGGTTGCCCACTAAACTGAAGGATCCTGGAAGTTTTACTATCCAGCTGACGATTGGGCAAAGTATCCGAGCTCGTGGGTTATGCGACTTGGGGGCAAGTATAAATCTGATGCCATCTTCGGTATTTAGAAAGTTAGGGCTAGGGAGTCCTAGACCTACAACAGTGATCTTGCAGCTAGTAGACAGGTCTTTAGCTAAGCCGGATGGCATAGTTGAGGATGTGCTAGTGCAGGTAGGCTCCATCATTTTTCCGGTAGATTTCATTGTTCTGGATTTTGAGCCAGATGCGGAAGTCCCATTTATTTTGGGACGACCATTTTTGGCAACCGGAAAGGCATTGATCGATGTATCTGCGGGTCAACTCACGATGAGAGCACACGACAAGGTTGAGGTGTTCGACGTGTACAAGGCACCTAAGCTCCCGACTGTCTATAAGGAACTCTCGGTGATCAACGTGATTGATCATGGGAATGCAAATGGATTGAGTGATTCCCGAGAGTTACTAGGTAGGCCACCAGACAAGGTTGAGAACTACTGGGGAGATGACCATGATCGGGTCAAATCGTCCATCTCCCTAGTAGAAAATTGAGCGTAAAGGCTGTCGAGCCGCGACGTTAAACCAGGCGCTGCACGGGAGGCAACCCGTGAAAAATATTTTTCTTTCTTTTTCCTTAGTGTAAAGTTTTTCTTTTATTTTATTTTCTTTTCTTTTTCTTGACTAGGTTTAGATGTGCATTTTAATTAGTAATTTTTATTTTTTTTAGTAGGGAATCTAGTCATTTAACCAATTTTTGTTTAGTGAGGTGATTTTCAGGTATACCGGAGGAAAAATACTTGGAATCGAGAAAACGAGGCGAGGTATGAAAAATAAAATTTGATAGTGAAACAGAGCACTGGCGTGTTGGCGCCGTGTCACGGAGGCAATGCTCCGCGTTGGCCTCCGTGACACGTTGAAGGCAAATCTGGAATTTTTTAAAATTCCAGTAAGCCAACGCGTTGGCTCCGTGTCACGGAGCAGGGCCTCCGCGTTACCCTCCGTGACACGTTGCCCTTATCCCAGTGCCGGGTCACACCGGGTTTCCGGGTGACCCGCGTGTTTCTTTTAAATAAACCCCCGATTTTCGCCCATTTTTCCCCATTCCCTCTACCCTCCGCGACCAAACACCCATTCCCCTACCCCCAAGCTCCGTGCCACGTTAAGAGGCAAGGAAAACGTCAAGTCTTTATCGATTCTTCAATTCCAAGGTATGTTTTCATCGTCTATCTCAAATTTTTGGCAATTTTTGTCGATTTTGAGCATGTGAGGTGAGATATATCACCCTAGGTAGAAATTAAACATGACGTGAATTATTTTGCGATTGATTGTGTTCGGATTGTTGTAGTTGACGGGTGAACGTATAGATTGATTGAATAATTCATTGTTGATTGTCGAATTGAGTTCTAGGGCTTGGGGTTGTTGAATTTTAACTTGGGTAACTTGATAGTTTGACGAAATTGATGTCGGGGTGTGTTTATTATTTGAGATAAGTCGTGGTAAATATTGTATAATTGGTGAAAGATGACTAATTCTCGAATTTTTGTGGGACATTGCGTAATATGTGAATTGGTTGAATTGCTTAGATTAGTGTATATAAAATGTTTGTATTGTTGTTTCTATTTTGTTGTTGTTATTGTTGCTAAGTGCTATGGGTGAATAGCTGTCGATAGTAGGATTGGGTTAGCTGTATGAAGTCTGAGTAGTTCGCTAGCCGTTATGCTGTCGAATTTTTGTGAACGCACTAAGCAATATGTTTATAGTGATTGTGCTTGGGGTGTAAATAGAGCTATCCTTGCTAACATGTTGTAAATATTGTTAAAGACTAAGTGTGGGGTAAATTTTGTTTAACCCGACCTTAGCCAAAGCTAACAAGTTTTTAGCTTAACGTTGTGCTTGTCTGTGTAAATTTACAGGTACAATGGCCAGCCGACAAGATAAAGGCAAGGGTGCTTCAACCTCAGGCACCGGCAGAAAGAGAATGAGACTGGGCACTGTTGTCCCAGCTGTACCTGTTGTTCCATGCGGTCAACACCGCCGATACGGAACACCATGGGTTACCGATGAAGGGAAGAAGTGGTACGCAAAGCATAAGGAGAACAAGTACTTCTCGGAGGAATATATTGCAAGGGAACCACTCGCACAGGAGTTCCCTCGCATCGTACAGAGGATTGAGGCAGCTGGGCTCAGCTTTATTTTTCAGGAGTCCAAGGAGTGCAACCTTCACTTGGTCCGGGAATTTTATGCCAACTGGAACCCGGACATCAGAAGCCACACTATTAAAATCAGAGGGCAGATTGTCACTCTGGAACCCCAGCAACTGAATGCCATCGTTGGAGCGCGGGACACAGACGCCCACGTTCTCCGCCAGCTCAACATCACCCCACCGTACGTCGACATCAGACGTACGTTGTGTGGGGCTCGATCCACAGCCCGATGGAGTAGACACAAAGAGAGGGGTTACCACCAGACTCTGCCTTATTCGCAGATGAACAAGGAGGCCAGAATCTGGCTAAAAATTATATGTTCGTGTTTGATCCCGGGAGTACATATGACAGACGTGACCCGGGACCGTGTCTGCCTGGTGTATGCCCTTATGAAAGGGCTTGAGATTAATGTGGGGGCGGTTATAATATCCGCCATGAAGAGAGCCAGACTACACCAGGGCCACAGATACGAGTTTGGCGGACTCATCACCACCTTTCTCCGAGGCCTCGACGTTGAGGAAGAAGCCTTGGATTACATTCCGCAGTTGGAGCGGAGGGCCCTTGATGTGACAAAGACCAAGGCCCCCGACACTACACACGGACCTGTGCTGACTCTGGGCGAGCGACATGCTCGTGACGACCAGTATATGTCCCGTATGTTCGGTATGCAGATGCTGCAGCTACGGATAGGTGGGAGACCAGCCACCGAGGATGAATTATGGCAGCTGGAGCTGGACTACCCTTTTGGCGAGAACGCCAGAGCTTTATGCAAGGTGGGGCCAGCCTTTGTGGAGCCGACTGACGACGACGTCCCTACTGATGAGGAGACACGTCGTGAGGACTCTGATGTGGAGTCCGATGACGGCGAGGGAGCTGATTCAGATATGGGCGACGAGGCCGCAACACCGGATGAGGAAGTCGAATATTTCGACTGAGCAGGGAGTTTCACCACCCAAAATTTTGTGCTTTGTATTTTTGTGAACACTGGGGACAGTGTTCGATTTAAGTGTGGGGTGGGGAGTAGTTAGGTGCTGGGTCATATACTCTAAATCTGCTGTATATTCTTCCTTGACGTTTATGTATGTCAGTGCTTTCCCTGTTGTTGTGAACTGATTTGTGAATGATGTGTATATATTTGTTTGTGGCTAATGATGTGTGTTTTTAAAAAGTTATGGTTGCCTTTGTAAATATTTTGTAAATTTTGTGAATATTTTTTTCTCTATCGATATGATCGATATTTTTCAAAATTTTTGCGAAAAGATGTTGCACTTATCAACATATTTTGTAAATATTTTTTTTCATCGAAATGATCGATGTGTTGCAAAAATTTTGAAGTTTTATTTTTGGGTTTCTCGGAGTTTGTTTTCGGTTCTTTTACCGAGAATAGTCCCATTGAACCGATGTCATAGTTAGTGAACATTCCCTATGATGGATGGATGACGACCGTCTTAAGGGAAATGTAGTCGATAGGAGTAGATGTTTTGTTTTTAGTTTCTTTGGTGGATTGCATCAATAAACTGTAGTTGCTTATGGTTGCTAAAATTTTGTTGCGTGTGTAATTGATGTTCGAAATGTGAAAGTGATTCGTTTAAAAGCATGTAATTGTGTAAATATGTTGAGTTACCTAGGCTATAGAATTTGGTTCATTATGATTGAGGCTTAATCTTGAATTCATGTAATTGACTAATTAAAGAGTCTGTGAATGCATCTTGATTCGAGCATGTGCATGAAGTGTGAGTGAGGTTTTGCTATTCCATGTCATTGTGAATTGTCTAGAACTTGCCTGGCGTGTACACAAAGCGAAATGAAGGAGGTGTAGTGTCGGAAAGGATGTAGGCATTTCTTTGTTTTAACCGTTAGTTTCCATTGTTTTCTTGTCAAATTCTACCTTTTTATATGTTGTATACCCTAGTCAGCCCGTTGAGCCTTTAGCCGATTTCTTTCTTTTGTCCAGAATTGTATGAACTAAGCTTTATTCCTTCTTTTCATTAGCCTTAAAGTCTATAAGAAGCTCTTAAGCGCTTACAAAGAACAGAAAATTGTTTCCCAAAGTGTTAAAGAGTGAAAAGAGTGAAAAGAAAAGAAAAGAAAAGTGAGGAAAGAAAAGATGATGTTGAAGAGGCACTAGTTGTAATTAAATGAAATTGAGGGTACATGAAAACCTTCCGTTTAGGGTCAAGTGTGTCTGATGAAATGGGCTGTATGAAAGTAAACCAGCATGAATGGGAGAAAAAGAGAAAAGAGAGGAACAATGTCCATGAGTCGATGGGAATGAGTTGAAAAGGCGCTTAAGGATGCTAGCGACTATTATGGCTAATCCAATATATATATACTAGATCCATAGCCCAGTTACAACCCATTAAAAGTCCTATTTGATCCTACACTGCATTTCTTTATATTAGTGGAGTAATACACTAAGGGCAAGCCTATGGGTCATGACATGATGCATGTGAATTCTTTTGGGAGAGAGAGTGAAATTAATTTTTATATGCCCCTACTTGCATGTTTGTGTGCTGCACGAGCATAAAAGGGGAAGTTTCTCTCGAGTTGTGAGGGTACATGCTTGATGAAAGATTGATTTTCGTGTCGGATTTCTTGATTAGTTGATTTGGATGAGTTTGCCGATATCAAGAATCAATTCTTAAAAGTCTAGGAAGCCTCGATGTATTAAGGTCATTGTCTTGTACGACCAAGCATGTTTTCTTGATGATTTGCAAAAATCGAATAATCGGTATGACCGTAACGTAAATGGTTGCACCATAGTGACAAAGGTTGAGATGTGATGTGCATGATTTGTGTATGTGTTGTTCGAGGACGAACAAGGATTTAAGTGTGGGGTAAGTGATCTTGGGCAGATTTATATGCCCAAGTGATACTCAAACGTATCATTTTTACCTTGTTTGTTGTGCAATGTGTATATAATATAATGTATTTGGTAATAAAATGTGAATTTATACTAACCAACATGATTAGCATTTGTTTTGCAGGATAATGTGATTTTTAAGAGCTAAAATGCGTGTTGGAACTATGTCGGAGTTGGACTTAGATGCGAGCGTGGAAAAGACCTCGGATGGCATATTTTACACTGGCTCCGCGATGGTGCCGTGCCACGCTGCCATCGCGGTAGCACACTGCCTGGAGAGGAAATTAATTGGCAGATTTCAGTGAGGCCTCGCGACAGCTCCGTGGCACGGAGACAGGCCTCCGCGATGGCCTCCGTGCCACGTTGAGGCTAATTATCCGGACCATGCAATTTCCAGAGAGGGTCCGCGTCCACGCCGTGTCACGGAGGCAGTGCTCCGCGTTGGCCTCCGTGACACGTTGCTTGTTATTCCGGGAAAAAATTCCCACTAGTATAAATAGCACACTTAGGTTATTTTTAAAGGAGAGTTTTTTTTTTTAGTTTTTTTAGCCTGAGTTCAGAAGTGGGAGCAGGAACGTGGTTTTGTGGCAGTTGAAGAATAGAAAAGATAAGAGTTTTCTTCTCTTCCCTTCTTCTTTCCTTCAATTGTATGCATGATTCACACTCATTCTAGGATGATTAATCCAAGAATGAGTGGCTAATTCCTTTCTTGCTGAGGTTTTGAACTTGTGTAATGAATGTTGGTAATAATTGATATGGTTTCTTCTTCTTCTTGCATGTTGTTCTATTAATTCTTGTGCTTATTACATTCTTGATTGGGCACCATTAATGTATATCTAAAAAGTCCAATTTCACTCGAGAGAGCATGAAATTGGAAAGTTGTGAATTAATAGGGTATTGTTCTTAACTTGATTTGGAAAAATTGGGTTTTGATGTGCTTTCTTGATAGAAATATACTTGAAAGCCGTATTAGTCAATTTAGGAACCGGAATTGTAGTGTTAGGTCATAAATTGCATTTGATCACAGAAATGTAGACGAATGGTTTATGAATCTAAAGTGAAATTAAATACGGAAGTTTTAATTTCTAGGCAAACGTTCTTGGCTAGCAATATGAAGAACAAGAAGACCAAATTATCATGATTATCAAGTTCATTACTCATTCTTAACCTTGGCATGTGCATATCCATTGTCTAAACTCAACGTAAACAGTAGTTATTAATTTTAGTAGATAATTAGTTTAGAAACAAAACTCACTCAAATCTTGGTTGGATTGTTGTTAACATAGTTAGAAATAGAATAGAGATATAGTAAACTAGGCAGTTTTGCATATCTAGAGCAGCCTCCTTGGATCGATACTTGGCTACTTAGCCACTTTATTACTTGTTTGACCACGTACACCTGCGTGTCGGTGTATAATATATACCGAGCAGCAGAGCGCGAGCAGCTGGGATGATCATTTTCCCTTGATCATATTTTCTTATAATAACAGCTATCACTCTAGCATCCAAATGGCACCATTTGAGGCTCTTTATGGACGAAGGTGTAGATCGCCCATTAGATGGTTTGAGATCGGTGAGGTAGCTATGATAGGGCCTGATTAAGTTCATGAGGCTATGTTAAAGGTTCAGTTGATAATGGATCGGTTAAAGACCACGCAGAGTCATCAAAAATCATACGCTGATGTGAGGAGGAGAGAGTTGGAGTTCGAGGTGGACAATTGGGTGTTTCTAAAGGTATCTCCCATGAAAGGAGTCATGTTGTTTGAAAAGAAAGGAAAAATCAGTCCCCGCTATATTGGTCCCTATCGGGTTATGAGAAGGGTTGGTAAGGTAGCGTATGAGTTGGACATGCAATCGGAGTTATCTTCAGTTCATCCCGTCTTTCATGTATCACTCTTGAAAAAGTGCTTGGGTGATCCAGCTTTAGTTGTCCCGATGGAAAGTGTTAGTGTGAGAGATAGCCTGAATTATGAGGAAATTCCTGTTGCAATCTTTGATCGTTAGGTTCGGAGGCTGAGCAACAAAGAAGTAGCTTCAGTAAAGGTGTTATGGATAAATCAGCATGTCGAGGGAGCTACGGGGAAGCCGAAGCAGATATGATAGCTAAATACCCTCACCTGTTCCCTACTGGCTCAGTCTCAGCTTAAGGTATCAGTTTTTCCCTAATTGTCTAATCAGTTTCCACGTTCAGCTCATGTCGCAAGTTTGATTTATGTTATGATAGATGTATGTGATGTTTGAATTCGATTACACTATGTAGTTCTTTTCGGAGGTAGTCATTTCGTGACTCTTCAGTTTAAATAATGGGTATTTACATATGATGAATGTATGATTCTGAATTTTCTATGTGTTTCTAACATTCTAGGACAAATGTTCCAAAGGGGGAGATATTGTTATACCCCGAGGACCTAAGCATCAGACTTGGGAGTCAAAATGGTGAAAAACTGAAATTTCGCACCAGGTCACAGGATGAACCGTGAGGTGATTTGTGAGGAGTGACACGAGTCGTGAGGTGACTCGTGGTCTGACAGGGTTGGCAGGACTTATAGAGAAGACCACGGGCATGACCACGAGTCATGGTCAGGCCTCACGACTCGTGAGGTCACACGTGGCCTGGACTAGATGTTTTGGCAAGATGGTTGGGCAGTGTGGACCATGGATGGTAACCACGAGTCGTGGTCACCCACCACAATTCGTGATGTCCTCTATAGGATCCCAAGGTGAAATATGGCAGTGCATCTCACGACCCAGGCCATGAGTCGTTGGTCCTGGTCACTAGTCGTCCAGTCCCTTGTGGGAATAAGCAGTCAACAAATTTCTACAATTTTAGTAAGGGCTATTTCGTAATTCGTAAGTCCTAGGGGCCTATATTATGTTGTTTTAACATTAGAAAGTGGAGTTTAAGAGTAAATAGACAAGCCTAAGTCCTTATTCATGCATGCAATGGTTTGGGAAGGTGATAGAAGGGTGATCTAGGTGATTTCAAGGTGTTCTTCATCAATTTCCTCTTGGGCAATCTAGGGAAGTTAAGAACCAATTATTCTCAGGTATGTAAGGCTATCAATGGGTGATTTCTTCCACACCCATGCCCATCCTCTATGTTTTTTACAAAAATCTTACCAAAAGCTCATGGGGTTTTGAAGATGATTTTTATAAATATCTAATGATTTGATAATGGGTTTTGTGATTTTAGATTCTCATCATAATCTATGGGTTTTAATCAGATTTTATTATCTTAATTTACCTATACTTTTATCGATTTCGATTTCTATGAAATTAAGCCTAATTATGTATAATCCATTATTTACCGGTTTATGATCTACTTTTCTATTACTGATACTTGCAAGCACAACATGAATTATGAGTTAAATTATGCATTTAATCTAATATCCGTCATGATTTATTATGAATTTCAAGCTATATGTATGATTTACAAGTATGTATGAACCTTATGAATCATGAATTATGTTTTTGGTCAACTCATCGGCCTCGTTTCATGGCTAGTTCACATATGTACAAGTATGTCTATGATTATCATGATTTAACTAGCCCATGAATTCATATATTTTATACTATGAGCACTATATAAGTTTTGGGAGTAGTATCAAGCACCAAGTCGGTTCAGGCCCTAGGTTCTGCTCCGAATCTCATAAACTACGTGCCATCGTAGGTATGTTGGGACATCCTATGGGACTGTCCCCGGCCCAAATGGCGCTCTTCATGGTGACGTCACACTTTTATGGTCCTACCCTTGGCAAGGTACAGACACCCTCCCGAATAGGGTTACAAGTCGGGCTTCATGTGTGCTCATATGGGGTATGTCGCTTAAGAGAATCTCCCACTGTTCCTCATGATTTTTGCTTGTTTATTATTATGTATTTGGGCTCAAGTCATGTTAAATAAGGCTTTTCTCTTACAATTATGATTAAAATTATATTTCGAATGTTTTGAAAACCTTGAGCCTTATGTATGATACGATATTTATGATATGAGCATGATGTCTCACTCTTATGATCATTTATGAGATTTCTATATTTTGAAAGTCCATTTTACTTACCTTGCATACTCAGTACATTCCAAGTACTGACCGAATACTTTCTATGCTGTATCATTTCATGATACAGGGCCCGACTCTCAGGCTCACTCTCCTCAGTAGCTCCTCAGAGTTCGCTATCAGTTTATTTTGTGAGTCCCCATGTTTCGAGGTCCATATGTTCAGATTCTATGCTTTTCTTTTAGTTTCAGAATTGTTGGGTTAGTTGGGGAGTTGTCCCATCAGCCCTTCTTTCATAATTAGATGCTTTTTAGACTATAAATTGTATTCAGCCGTCATGTATGGATTGTGTATTGTCCTTTCTCCGTATATATGACATATTTACATTTTCTTATGTTAAGTATTCTGCTTATGTGATTGAATTAGATGTATACTTATGCCATGGGTTGACTTGGAGTCTCTTCAGGCTCCTTGTCCCGTGTCTACGATCCAGGTGTACATTTGGGTCGTGAAAAACATTCTACAGTGGTGTAACATGGTGCCAACAAATCCATACTCATAATCACATCAAAATCGATCATTTCTAGTTCTACTAGATCTGCTAAGGTCTATCAACAAACAATCTCCTCTATACAACCCCGGTAAATTATTTTTGCAATAATAGAGTCATCGATCGGTGTGGATACTGAAAAGGGTCGCTGAAGCAATTCTGGCACTATATCAAAATTTTGAGCCACTAACGGAGTAGCATACGACAAAATGGAGCCTAGGTCTATCAAGGCAAAAATTGTGTGAGAGAAAATATCTAATATACCTATCTCAGCATCTAGCGACCACTCTTACTCTTGTCACCCCGGTAGTGCATATGTGTGGTCCTGACTGCAGCCTGAACTAGATGCCCCTGATCTACCTTAGCCTCTGCTGGCTGGAGCTGAGGACCTGCGGCCTGCTGAAGGTGTTGGAGCATATGAACCCACTGAGGTTCTATTCTGCTGGTCCTGACCACCCTAGCATTTAATCGGGCAATCTCTCATCACGTGCCCTTCCTGTCTGCGGGAATAAAAGGTGGTGGAACCATACCTACACCTTCCCAAATGCTACCTATGGCAAGTCCTGCATCTGTACTACTAATTCTGTCTGATCTAGGCCCCTCTGAAACCACGAGCCTGGCGCTCGTGAACTCTCGCTGGGACCTGACTCTCTTCGGCAATCCAATCCGCTGTCCTAGTACTACTAGAATGGGGGCTAGATGGCCTACCTGATAAACGAGGCCTGGGACTACCCTAAAAATCTGCATGAGAACCTGTGGGTCTAGCCCTCCGACACTGATCTTGACCTACCCTTTCCATGGCGTACTGACACTGTCTGAGCTCCTCTATATTCTAGGAAAAGGCCTAAATCCATGAGACACACATATCCTCTCATAGTGTGGTTGTAATGCAAGACCCCACATATTCGAGCGCAAGTCCCATAATAAATCAGTGCACCTTAGCTGGCATTGTGTCGATTAAATGAGGGCACATATCTGGCTAAGGAGTCAAATCTCAATGCATATTCTCTAACACTTATTTGGCCCTACTCCACATGAAAAAACTACTCAACTCTGGTCTGCCGGACCTCTCGAGGCAAATATGATCTATGAAAGCCTCTAGGCCATGTAGGTGAAGGTGCATCTCTGCCTCGAGATCTCTCCCAACTCTCGTACCACAAGACTGCCACATCTCAAAATCGAAATACTGCTAACTCGACTAATTCTGTAGATGAGGCATGCATAACCCTGGATATTCTCTGCAGCTGAGCTATGAAACTCTAGGGGTCCTCTCTATAATCTATCCCTATAAGCTGTAGGGGACTCAAGGCAAGGAACTCATAGATCCTCGAACTATTGGGCCCCTCAGTGGGCTCAACGCCAGCTGGTACTACTAACTGAGGCAATCGCTGGTCAGCCATCATCTAATCTATCATATAGAATGCCCCCCTAAGCTCCTGATCTAATGGCACAGGAATTGATGGGGGTGGTACTAGTATCTCTGTTGCCCTAGTGGGATCTGAGTGCGATGGTGAGTGCTGGGGAGATCGAGACGATGTCTCCTTGTCGCCCTCAGATCGGGCCGACTCTGACTGGGGCCCCCTACTAGTACCCTCTCCTACTTCCACATCTAGATCTCGACTAGTCACGGTCCACCGTGCGTCAGACATTTTTTCATTGTAAATAAAATAGAATAACATAAGTTTAGGGAGTCACCCTGTACAACACAACTCTATAGCATGACTAGAGGAGAAAGAAGAGTAACCACACTATTATGCCTTGTAGCCTCCTACCTATAGAATGTGGTGCACAACACATCCATAGACAAAACTCTACTTGACACGACTTGCATACTCCCTGGGATACCACCTGGCTCTGATACCAAGTTTTTCATGCCCCACCTTGGGAGGCATGACTGGCGCCTATGCCACACTGAGGTCCGGATTGACCTGGTTAGCCTGGTGCACTTCTGGTGCACACCTATAACTTAATTCAAGAAAAGGTCGAGCTATATCTCACTGTAAATATAGCCTCTAGCAGACAACTAACCACCAACAACACAATAATAGGGATCATATGCGGGCTGAAAAGACCACCATGCTATCTAGTTATACATGAAATGAAATCAAGCAGCTAAACTATGCTATAGCCGTCAAGGCCACTAACTGACAGCTAATCAAGGCCCCACATAGCATCACATAAAATTAAACATACATAGGCCCCACACAGCCAACAACAAAAGCCAACTACTAGAAATTTGTAGCCTGCAAGCCTCTAAAAGTGAAATAATGGTCGAGACAGGGCCCCGACCTACCCATAAGATGCACAACAAAAGAACAAACCCCTACTAACTTTCAATTCTTGAGGAAGGGAGCTGAATAAATTGTTAAGTCCAACTGGTGACTAAGAGGGTCCCGTACCGCATCTATCCGCACCTGTAGGCAAGTAATGCAGAACCCCAAGGATGGACGTCAGTACAATGTGTACCGAATATGTAAGGCAGTAGAATAATAACTGACTAAAAGCTGGTAAAACTGAAGTAATCAAAAAAAAGAGTAAGGATTTAACTTGAGTAACCTTACCGTCTAAATATCTAACTAACAAGTTTATATACGAAGATAAAACCTAACCGGGCCCCATAATCTTGGAAGGTACAACCAACACAGAATAACCTACCTGGGCCCCCATAAGCCCCGATAAGTACAAACAATATCTACTTAAGCTATTTGATTACTAATGGCTGTGAGCATACTGTAACTCTGGAATACTTGTTCTTTGAAACTGAATTTGAGCCTGATAGGCTCCTACAGCTGTGTATGTGTCTAGACTATACAACTTGACCCCGAGCCTTGGCTCGAGGCGGGTCATAATATAATTGATGTAGCTAGATACGACCCTCACGACCCCTATCTGGGGTAACTCAATACAGCCCTCATGACCTCAATAAGATAGAACTCACTATGGCCCTCCTGGCCTCAGTCTGATAGAACTCACATGGCCCTCGCGACCTCAATCTGATAGAACTTAATGTGGCCCTCGTGGCCTCCATCTGGTAGAACTCAATATGGCCCTCATGACCTCAGTATAACAGAATTAAATATGGCCCTTGTATCCTCACTGTAGTCCCTTCGGACATTGTACTTTTATTGTAAACATAATTTTTTTTTATAGGAAATAACATTCAAACCTCGAATATCGTATACAACAATAGAACTGGCTGGGGTTAACTCTGAAGAGGGTTTCTATATCATCTTTTTATCGTCTCCATTCGATTCATAACGGCTGACCCTAATAGGTTTACTCTAAAACACTATAGAAATAGGTCGTACTAACTTTACGAGGAAATTAACTTGCTAAAAGGATAGCTTTACATACCTCAAGTGTCGACTTTTGTTTAACTGGCAAGTCTCAACTGGTGATCGGTGGTTCTATCCAATTGCAGCCCTGATACTAGGACAATAGGGTTAATTTCAATACTAAACTTGGAAAAAACAATAACTCTTGACAATAATAGTAACTTACAATTCAAATCTGAATAATTCAACAAAAACTCACAATTTCTCGAGAGCTTAGAAGGAAGAAATACTCACCTAAGGCCTGCGGCTGTTTAGGAATCAATTTGAAACAATTCTGACAACTTTTACCTGGCGGAGCTCTAATTTTTACGAGCGATTTTTTGGGAAATAACTCCGTAATAATGCTTTCTGTAGGCCTAGAACTCGTACCTGAAGTTACTTTAAGTTTGGACGGTGTTTGGTAGTGTAATCGGATGAAAATATGAAGAAAAGTGCATGTACCCTCTGTTTTAGCCATGAGTATATATGTTAAAATGACCCAATTTGAACTAAGGGAGGAAATATATAGTTGGGAGGTGGCGGGGGGTGTGCGGTGCACCCCCATCGTGATTCTTTAGGGGCGCGATGCTCCACTGCCTGCGCCAAGGCAGGCTGCACGACGCGGCGCCCAATGTGTCGACCCCTTGGCTTCGGCCGTCCCATCCGTTTTACGATGCACTCGTGTGTTCCCCTCCCGAGCCTTTTCCCAAGTGTATCATATGTCAAAATTATCTATGTAAATTTGCACACAATGATAGTACTATGGAGATTTATGACGTGTAATATACAGGCCCCGGTACTCAGACTCAGCCTCATCCTTAGCCAACCTTTCAGAGTTAGCATCCCACATCTGTTGGTGAGTCCTCATCTCCCGAGGACCATGCTTTTATCAGTTTTCTTTATGTATTCAGTATCAGACTCAGAGTGTTAGTTGGGGTCTTGTCCTATCAACTCATCAGTATTAGAGGCTTTTTAGACATAGAATGTAATCAGCTTCAGATTCGAGTGTATTTCTGATGTTATGCTTATTTCATACATCCACCATGTTTATTATGTTAAGTCTTCCACTTTATGTGATTGAGTTATATGTATGTTCATACCATGGGTCGACATGGAGTCCTTTGGGGTTTCCTGTCTCGTGTCTCGATCTGACCCTATGTTCGGGTCGTGACACTTCCCTAGGGAGTTGAGAGAAGCATGTGCGGCAGAGTTCGTCAATCTGAAGCAGAACCATAGGATATTTCAAAAGTATGCCATGGTGTTTACCCGATTGTCCAAGTATGCATCGGAGATGGTTGCTGATTTGAGGGCTCATATGAGCAAGTTTGTGAATGGAGTGACAAATTCTCTAGTCAAGGAGCACAGGACCACCATGTTGATCAACGACATATTTCTCCTGATTGGTCATATATGGATAGCAGGTAGAGGCGGAGCAGATGGAGGAGAAGGAGAGAGAGGCCAAGAGGGCCAGGACAGGGAACCATGGGCACTTTTAGTAGAGGTCCGATGGTGGACATCAACCTCAATTCAACTAGAGGTCATTAGCCCCAGCTCCCTCATCAGGTAATGTTCTGTCCAAACCCAAACATGACTAGAAGGGTAGAGCATTAGGGTTTAGGGACCAGAGGAGCATGACATGAGAGCACATTTTTCTGGCTTGTAGGATGTATGGGAGAAAGCACCCTGGTAAGTGATAGATTGGTACAGATAGTTGTTTCGAGTGTGCGATGCCCAGACACATGCTCAAAGATTTTCCTTTAGCTAGACAAGGTGACAGTAGGGGTCGTTCCCTAGCTACCACCTCAGCAACTCAAGTTGCTCGCCCATCTCAGCAGGGGCCCTCTTCTAGTACAGGTGGTGGGAAGCGCTAGAACAGGATGTATGCACTATCTTCTCATCAGGAGAAGGACGTCTCTCCTTATAAGGTCACTTGTATGTTATGAGTATTCTATCTTGATGTGTATTCATTATTAGGTCCATAGGCTACCTTGTCTTTAGTGACTCCTTATGCAGCTGTTAGTTTTAGAGTCAGTCCTGAAATCCTATCAGAGCCCTTCTCGGTCTCTACTCCTATCGTTGAGTTAGTTTTATCTTAACAGGTATACAAAAATTTCCCTGTCACGATCCTTTAGAAGGTCACCTCTACTGAACTAGTGGAGTTAGATATGACTAACCTAGATGTTATTTTCGGTATGGATTGGTTGAATGCATATTATGTCTTAGTCAATTGTAGAACCGTAAGGTAAAGTTTCGATATTCAGGTTTCCTATCTCAAGGATAGAAAGATGATCTCTAAGGTTTGTGTGAATAATATAGTTTGGTTCAAGGATTCTATGTCCAAGACCCTAACTTTTCAGTCTGTTCCTATTGTATATGAGTATTCGAAGGTGTTTCCAAATGATCTACTAGGAGTCCCTCCCAAGAGGGAGATTGACTTTGGTATTGACCTTCTCCCTGATACGCAACCTATATCCATTCCTTCTTATAGAATGACTTCGGTCAAGCTAAAGGAGTTGAAAAAACAGTTGAACGATCTCCTAAATAAAGGTTTCATCAGACCTAGAAAATCCCCATGGGGTGCTCCAGTTCTCTTTGATTGGAATAAGGATGGTTCCCTTAGAATGTGCATTGATTATCAGTAGTTGAATAAGGTCACAATCAAGAATAAGTATCCCTTCCCCAAGATTGATGACCTGTATGATCAGCTACAACGTGCTAAGTGCTTTCCAAAGATAGACCTCTAATCTGGCTATCATTAGCGCAGAGTTAGGGAGAGTGACATTTCGAAGACTCCCTTTAGGACTCGGTATAGTCACTATGAGTTCGTAGTTATGTCTATTAGACTAATGAATGCTCCTGCACCTTTTATGGATTTGATGAACAGATTGTTCAAGCAATATTTGGATATATTCGTGATTGTCTTTATATATGATATTCTCATATAATCTCAGAGCGAGGAGGAGCATGCTTCTCATTTGAGGATTGTGTTGCAGACTCTCAAGCATCGCCTGCTGTTTGCTAAATTCAGCAAGTGTGAGTTTTGGCTGAACTCAGTAGCATTTTTAGGCCATGTAGTGTCTAGCAAAGGTATGCAAGTGGACTCTTAAAAATTAAAGCGGTGAAGAATTGTCCTAGACCTGTCAATTCTATGGATATTAGGAGCTTCTTCGATTTAGTTGGCTGCTACATGAGGTTGGTAGAGGGATTTTCATCCACTGCAGCACCATTGACTATGTCCAAAATTTATGTGGTCGGATGCGTGTGAGAAGATTTTTCAGGAGTTAAAGACTCAACTCACTTCATCCCTATTGTTGACCTTACCAAAGGGGACGAGTGGTTTTGTTGTGTATTGTGGTTCCTCTAGGGTTGGTCTTGGATGTGTGTTTATACAACATAGTAAGGTCATTACGTATGCCTCTAGACAGCTTAAGACTCAAGAAAAGAATTATCCAATGCATGACCTAGAGTTGGCAGCTGTGGGGTTTCTTTGAAGATTTGGAGACACTATTTATATGGGGACCTGAATTTGCGACAAAGGAGATGGCTAGAGCTTCTCAAAGACTATGACATGAGTGTCCTTTATCATTGGGGAAAGGCAAATATAGTGGCGGATGCTCTTAGTAGGCTATCCATGGATAGTGTGTCTCATGTTAAGGATGGGAAAAAGGAGTTGGTGAAGAATGTACATAGGCTTGCTTTTTGGGGGGTGTTCGGTGTGTTTGTTGGGGTTATAAAACCGACACGCAAGTGCACGTGGTCGAACAAGTAGTAAGTGGCTTTAGTAAGCCAAGTATCGATTCCACAGAGACTTGGGATAAGTGCAATTTGCTCAAGTATACTATATTTTTACTTCTAAATATGCTGACAACTAAATAACCAAAAAATGAATAATTTGTTTTATAATTTTTATACTAAACTACCAACAATTATCTACTTTGAATTTGGACTATGGATAAAAGCATGCTGAGGTTAAACGAACATGTAATGAAACTGATTATCATCATAAATTGGTTAATCTTTTCTTCTTGTTGCTAGCCAAGAACATTTGCCCAGAGATTAAAACTCTCGTATTTAATGTCACTTAAGAATCATGAACCATCCGTCTACATTTCTGTGATCAAATGCAATTCAATAGAAACAAGAATTAATAGAACAACATGGAAGAAAAAGATGAAAAACCATATAATTAATAATCAAAATTCATCACAAGTGTTCATAACCTCAGCAAGGAAGGGAATTAGCCACTCATTTGTGTATTAATCATCCTAAAACAAGTGTTAATCATACAAACAATTGAATTAGAGAAGAAAGAAAGAGAGAAAAAACCCTGAACTTTTCGTCCCTCAACTGCCTGTAACCCACGTCCTTGCTCCACCAAGTCTGAATTATGAAAAATACACTTAAGTGTTCTATTTATACTAGTGGGAATTTTTCCCGGAATAATGAGCAACGTGTCACGGAGTGCATCGCGGAGCACTGCCTCCGTGACACGCCGTGAACGCGGACCCTCACTGGAACTGGGGGTCCGGGAGATCAAACACCAACGTGGCACGGCGTGCAACGCGGAGGCTAGCCACCGTGCCACGGAGCAGACGCGAACCTCCACTGGAAATTGGTGAATTTTCACCCTCCAGGCAGAATGCCTCCGCGATGGTAGCGTGACACGACTCCATCGCGGAGCCCCTTTAATTCGTGCAGTACTATGCCTTTTTCCTTGCTCGCATCCAAGTCCAACTCCGATATCATCCAACATGCATTTTAGCTTCCCGAAATCACATTTTACCTACAAAACAATGCTAATCATGTTGGTTAGTATAAATTCACATTTTATTACCAATTACATGAAAACGTATACACATTGCTAGATAAACAAGGCGAAAATGATACTTTTGAGTATCACTTGGGCATATAAATCTGCTTAAGATCACTTACCCCACACTTAAATCCTTGTTCGTCCTCGAATAACAAACATACAATTCATGCAATTTACATCCCAACCTTCGCTACTATAGTGTGACAATTTAAGCTACGGTCATACCGATCATTCAATATTTCAAATCATCAAGAAAACATGCATGGTATTAACAATGCAATGACCTTCAATACATTAAGACTTCCTAGACTTTAAGAATCGACTCTCGATATCGGCAAACTCATGCAAATCAGCTAATCAAGATATCCAACACGAAAATCAATCTTTCATCAAGCATGTGCCCTCACAACTCAAGAGAATCTTCCCCTTTTTGCTCATGTGACACACAAACATTCAAGTAGGGGCATGTAAAAACAATTTCACTCTCTCTCCCAAAAGAATTCACATGCATCATGTCATGACCCATAGGCTTGCCCTTAGTGTATTACTCCACTAATACAAAAAAATGCAATGTAAGATCACGTAGGACTTTAATGGGTTGTAATGGAAGCTATGGAACTAGTATATATTGAATTAGCCAATAATAACCACTAGCATCCTTAAGCACCTTTGCAACACATTCCCATCAACTCATGGACATTGTTTCTCTCTTTTCTTTTTTTTTTCATCATCCCATTCTTGATGATTTACCTTAGTATGGCCCATTTCATTAAGCACACTTGACACAATAACAAAGGTTATTCATGCACCTTCATTATCGTCTATTTATAACCAGTGCACCTTCAACCTTTTCTTTTCTTCCCTCACTCTGCTTTTCTTTTTCTTTTCACCATTTTCACTCTTTGACACTTTGGGAAAATTATTTTCTCTTCTTAAGAGCTTAAGAGTTTTGTATAGACTTTACGGCTAATGAAAAGAAGGAACTAAGCTCAGTTTAAGCTTTTTGGACAAAAGAAAGAAATAATAGGTTAAAGGCTCAACGGGCTGACTAGGGTATACAATCATAGACAGGGGGAGTATGACAAGAAAAATAGAAACTCTCAGTTAAAACAAAGTAATGCCTACATCCTTTCCTACAATACACCTCCTTCATTTCGTTTTGTACACACAGCAGGCAAGTTCTAGACACTTCACAATAGCATGGAATATCAACACCTCACTTCACACTTTATGCACATGCTCGATTCAAGATGTATTCACAGACTCTTCAATCAGCTAATTACATGAATTCAAACATTAAGCCTCAATCACACCGAATCGAACTCTACAGCCTAGGTATCTCAACATATTTACAAGATTGCATGCTTTCATACGAATCACCTTTGCATTTTGAATATCATGCACAACACGCAACCAAAAGTTCACAACCATATAGTAACTACAGGTTCCGGGATGCAATCCACCAAAGAAAAAAACTGAAAATAAATTAAAATAACTACTCCTACCGACTACATTTCCCTTAAGACGGTCGTCATCCATCCATCATAGGGAACGGTCACTAACTATGATGTCGGTTCAAGGGGACCATTCTCGGTAAAAGAACCGAAAACAAACGCCGAGAAACCCAAAATTAAAAAAGAATTGAAAAATTTTGCAAACCATCGATCATTTCGATAGAAAAATGATTTACAAAATATTTTAAATATGAACAAAATATTTTCAAAAAAAAAAAAATTAAAAATATCGATCATTTCGATAAGCAAAAATATTTACAAAAATATTTACAGAATCAGCTGGCAACATTCAACAACACACATCAATTCCACAAATATTTACAAATACAGAATAGTTTGAAAATTCACAAACACAGGGAAACATAACATACAAAATAACAGAGGAGAACATACAAACAAACCAGCCCAGCCTATCACCTAACTACTCCCACCCCACACTTACTCCGAACACTGTCCCCAATGTTCACAAAAATTAAATAGCACATAATCGGGTGGTGGAACTCCCTGATCAGTCAAAGTATTCCACTTCTTCATCAGGTGCTGTTGCCTCATCTCCCATGTCCGAGTGGCCTCCGTCGTCATCATCGGACTCCACATCGGAGTCCTCCCGACGCGTCTCCTCGTCCGTGGGGACGTCATCATCGGTGGGCTCTACAAAGGCTGGCCCCACTCGGCATAGAGCCCTGGCATTTTCGCCAAACAGGTAATCTAGCTCGAGCTGCCATAGCTCCTCCTCTGTGGCTGGTCTCCCACCGATCCTTAGCTGGAGCATCTGCATCCCATACATCCGCACCATGTACTAGTCATCACGAGCATGTCGCTCGGCAAGTGTCAGCACTGGCCCGTGGGTGGTGTCGGGATCCTTAGTTTTGGTCACATCCAAGGCCCGCCGCTCCAACTGCGGGATATAATCGAGGGCCTCCTCCTCAACATCGAGGCCCCGGAGAAAGGTGGTGAGTAGTCCACCGAACCCATACCTGTGCCCCTGGTGCAATCGGGCTCTCTTCATGGTGGATATAATAACCGCCCCGACATTAATCTCCAGCCCTTTCATCAGGGCATACACCAGGCAAACACGGTCCCGGGTCACATCAGTCATGTGTACCCCCGGGATTAGGCACGAGCAGACTATCTTCAGCCAGATTCGGGCTTCCCTGTTCATTTGAGAATATGGCAGAGTCTGGTGGTAGCCCCTTTCGTTGTGCCTGCTCCATCTATCTATAGATCAGGCCCCACACAGTGTGCGTCTGATGTCGGCATACGGTGGGGTAATGTTCAACTGGCGGAGAACGTGGGCATCTGTGTCCCGCGCTCCTATGATGGCATTTAGCTGGTGGGGCTCCAGAGTGACTATCTGCCCTCTAATTTTGATGGTGTGACTTCTTATTGACGGGTTCCAATTTGCATAGAACTCCCGGAGCAGGTGCAGGTTGCATTCTTTGGGCACCTTGAATATGAACTTTAGCCCAGCAGCCTCGATCCGGTGAACTATTTTGGGGAACTCCTGTGCCAATGGCTCCCGTGCTATATGCTCTTCGGGGAAATATTTGTTCTCTTTATGCTTTGCGTACCACTTTTTCCCCTCGTCAGTCACCCATCTCGTTCCGTATTGGCGGCGCTGGCCGCGTGGAACTGCTGGTGCAGCTGGGACTGCTGTGCCCAGTCTGAGTCGCTTTCTTCCGGTGCCTGAAGTTGATGCACCCTTCCCTTTATCTTGCCTGCTTGCCATTGTGCCTGTCAACACAAGTCAACAATCGCAATGTTAAGCTAAATAAATATTAACTTCGGCTAAGGTCGGGTTACGCTAAATTACCCCACACTTAGTCCTTAGTTATAGTTATAACCTGTGGCAAGAATAACTTTATTTACACAAAACAACCAGCTATACAATCATGCTTAGTGCGTTTAAAAAGAAAATTCGACGGTAGAACTTCTGCGTACTACTCAGACTTCGTACAGCTAATCACAATCACTACCATCGCAAACATTTTAACCCTCGCACTTAGCAAAGAAAACAAGAAAGCAAAAATAACAACAAAAATGCTATACACATGAACCTATCCAACCAACCACTTTCAACACTTTCCCCAAACCCGAGAATTCGTCGTCTATTCACATCCTAACACCTTGTACAATGACTCATCTCATTCAACACGTACAACCCGGCATACAATTCATGATTTCAATACATTTCTAACTTCAAATTCAACAACAAGCCCTAGAATTGATTTTCGCAATCAAATTCAAATACTTTATGCAATCTACAATTTCAAACAATCATAACTACATTCCGAACATTTATCAATCAACAAATAACTCGAATTCATGCTTAATTTTGACTTAGGGCTATTTAGTTCACCTCCCATGCTTAAAATCAAAGAAAATCGACAAAAACTTGAGAGGGAATCGGAAAACATACCTTGTAGTTGAATAATCGAAGAAAACTCGGTGAATTGTTGCCTTAAGCCGTGGCACGTTGGTGGGAGAGGGGTTTTGGGACGTTTGGTCGTGGAAGAAATTGAAAATGAGGGGAAAAGGGGGGGTTTCGGGGTTTAAAAGGTAGAAAAACACGCGGGTCACATGGCAACCCGGTGTGACCCGTCGCGATATGCAAGGCAACGTGTCACGGAGTGCATCGCGGTGCACTGCCTCCGTGACACGGAGCCATCGCGACAGCATACTGGAAATTTTTAAAATTTCCGGGTTATACCTCAACGTGTCATGGAGGGTAACGCGGAGGTCCTCCTCCGTGACACGGAGCTATCTCCCCAGCTCACTGTCTTCTACATTTTATTAATTTTTCATACCTCGACTTTTCCTTCACGATTCCGTGCACATTTTTCTCCGTTTAACCTGAAAATCATCTCACTAAATAAAATTGGTTAGACTAATAGGTTTCACCTAACTAAAACAAAAAATTTTGTAATCAATCAAGAAAAAGAAAAAGAAAAATCTATTTACAGTTTACAAAATGAAAGAAAAAATTTTTCACGGGTTGCCTCCCGTGCAGCGTCTGGTTTACCGTCGCGGCTCGACGTCATTTAAGCTCAATTGTCCGCTAGGGTGATGGACGATTTCTCTCGATCACTGTCCTCCCCCCAGTAGTGCTTACACCTATCCGGTGGTCTTCCCATTAACTCTCGGGAATGCTTCATCTGCTTAGCATTACCATGATCAATCACATTGATCACCGAGAGTACTTCATGCACCATCGGGAGCTTGGGTGCTTTATACACATCGAACACCTCTACCTTGTCATGTGCTCGCATTGTCAGTTGCCCCGCAGCTACGTCGATTAATGCTTTCCCGGTTGCCAAGAAGGGTCGTCCCAAAATAAATGGGACTTCCGCGTCTGGTTCAAAATCCAGAACAATAAAATCTACCGGGAAAATTAGGGAGCCAACTTGCACTAGAACATCCTCAACAATGCCATCCGGCCTAGCTAAGGATCGATCTGCCAATTGCAATATTACCGTTGTGGGTCTAGGACTCCCTAAACCCAACTTTCTGAATACCGAAGACGGCATCAGATTTATACTTTCCCCCAAGTCACACAATCCACGAGCTCGGATGCTCTGCCCAATAGTAAGCTGGATAGTAAAACATCCAGGGTCTTTTAGCTTTGTGGGTAGTCTATTTTGGATCCGGGAAGTGCACTTCTCAGTTAAAGCCACCGTAGCATACTCAGTCAAACGACTTTTGTTGGCCAGGATGTCCTTTATGTATTTGGCATATTTAGGCACTCCCTGCAAGACATCAACAAGAGGTAAGTTAACATGTACCGTTTTAAGCACCTCCATGAATTTCTTGAAACACGCCTCCTCTTTGTGTTTCTTGAGTCGTTGAGGGAACGGGGGTGGAGGTCTTTCTGATTCAGCTTCTTTGGTCTTCCCCCTTTCCGAACTTTGCTCCCCCTCAACTTCTACTGCTCCCGAGTGTTGAGGTGGTCTTTCTGGTTCCACCTCCTTCAGCTGCAAACCACTCCTTGTGGTCACTGCATTTACCTGCTTGGGATTCGGATCCGTGTCGCTTGGCAGTCCTCCTCTAGGCCTTGTATTTTGGGCACTAGCAAATTGCCCAAATTGATACTCAAGAGCCTTGGTAGCTAACTGATTGTTTTTCACTTCGGCTGCCAATTTCACATAGTCAGCCTGCAATTGAGCTTGGTTAGCTATCATGGTCTTGAACATCTCCTCAATGCTGGGTGATGGTGGTGGAGGAGGTGCATTGTTATTTCTGAATTGAGAATGGTAGTTCTGTTGCCCTCCTTGGTTCCTTTGCACACCCCGACCCGAACTTTGGCCTTGATGGTTGTTGCTACCCCATGAGAAATTTGGATTATTCCTCCAATTTGAATTGTAGCTACTACCATACTGCTGGTGATTTCTTTGTGCATTACCCACAAAGTTTACTGAGTCAGGATTTGCTCAACAGCACTCAGCTGAGTGCTCACTGCTTCCACACACTTCACACCACAATTACTGGATTGCATTAACAGGAGCTGACGGCTGGTTCAAAGTCATGTTGCTGAAGTGGTTGTTCAATTGATTTTGCAAGGCAGCTATCTGTGCAGCGATAGCTGTAAACCCATCCACTTCAAGCACTCCTGCTGCTTTCCTTGCCCCACCTCGTGATGAATCAGCATTCCATTCTGGATTGCCTTGTGAAATCCGGTTTAGCAAGGTGTACAGCTTCTCATAAGTCTTTTCCAGCGCTTGCCCTCCAGCTGCTGAATCTAGCAATATTTTGGTGTGGGGTTCCAAACCCTCAATAAATGTGTGCACCAACACCTCATTGGACTGATGATGATGAGGACAGTCCCGCAACATCGATTTAAATCTCTCCCAGGCTTGATATAAATTTTCTCCCTCCCTCTGTTTGAAACTCAGAATTTGAGTTCTAAGTCTTGCTGTTTTACCAGAGGGAAAAAAACTTATCAAGAACTTTCGTGCAAGATCATCCCACGTTGAAATAGAATTTGGTGGCTCAGCTTTCAACCACCTCTTGGCTTCTCCGAGTAATGAGAACGGAAATAATGTAAGCGGAACATAATCAGGTGACACTCCAGCGGGTATATAAGTGTCACTTATCTCCAAAAAGTTTTGGAGATGCTGTTGTGGGTCTTCATGAGGGAGACCGGTAAATTGCCCGCTTGTGTGCAACAATTGCACCATATTTTGCTTGAGTTCAAATCTCCCTCCAGGCTCTGGTTTGCGGATACTGGATGTAACATTGTTGGCATGTGGGATTGCCACCTCGCGAACCGGCCTTGCTGCTGCTTCTTCGGGCACTAACACTGCCCTCACAACCTGTGGATTTTGTTGCTCCATAATGGTCTATCTGAGCAACTGCAGCTTCCTTTGTAGTGCTTCTCACCGTTTACTATGAAATATACGTTCAGGGTCTATATAAGATTCCACCAGCTCTTTGTCTCTTGCCAGTGTTCACAGCAATTAAGTCTGCAAAATAAAAGGCTAAGACCAAGTCGTCAACACTTAAAAAAAAAATATAGTAAAATTAACACTTAAAACAAATTCACCAATTGTCAAGTCCCCGGCAATGGCGCCAAAAACTTGTTCGGTGCGTTTGTTGGGGTTATAAAACCGACACGCAAGTGCACGTGGTCGAACAAGTAGCAAGTGGCTTTAGTAAGCCAAGTATCGATCCCACAGAGACTTGGGATAAGTGCAATTTGCTCAAGTATACTATATTTTTACTTCTAAATATGCTGACAACTAAATAACCAAAAATTGAATAATTTGTTTTATAAATTTTATGCTAAACTACCAACAATTATCTACTTTGAATTTGGACTATGGATAAAAGCATGCTGAGGTTAAACGAACATGTAATGAAACTAATTATCATCATAAATTGGTTAATCGTTTCTTCCTGTTGCTAGCCAAGAACATTTGCCCAGAGATTAAAACTCTCGTATTTAATGTCACTTAAGAATCATGAACCATCCGTCTACATTTCTGTGATCAAATGCAATTCATGTTCTAGCCATACAATTCTGGTTCCTAAATTGACTAATACGACTTTCAAGTATATTTCTATCAGGAAAGCACATCAAAACTCAATTTTTCCAAATAAAGTAAAGAACAATATCCTATTAATTCACAACTTTCCAGTTTCGTGCTCTCTCGAGTGAAATCGGACTTTTTAGATGTACATTAATGTAGGCCACACACCAATGCAGTAGAAACAAGAATTAATAGAACAACATGGAAGAAAAAGATGAAAAACCATATAATTAATAATCAAAATTCATCACAAGTGTTCATAACCTCGGCAAGGAAGGGAATTAGCCACTCATTTGTGGATTAATCATCCTAAAACAAGTGTTAATCATACAAACAATTGAATTAGAGAAGAAAGAAAGAGAGAAAAAACCCTGAACTTTTCGTCCCTCAACTGCCTGTAACCCACGTCCTTGCTCCACCAAGTCTGAATTATGGAAAATACACTTAAGTGTTCTATTTATACTAGTGGGAATTTTTCCCGGAATAATGAGCAACGTGTCACGGAGTGCATCGCGGAGCACTGCCTCCGTGACACGCCGTGAACGCGGACCCTCACTGGAACTGGGGGTCCGGGAGATCAAACACCAACGTGGCACGGCATGCAACGCGGAGGCTAGCCACCGTGACACGGAGCAGACGCGAACCTCCACTGGAAATTGGTGAATTTTCACCCTCCAGGCAGAATGCCTCCGCGATGGTAGCGTGACACGGCTCCATCGCGGAGCCCCTTTAATTCGTGCAGTCCTATGCCTTTTTCCTTGCTCGCATCCAAGTCCAACTCCGATATCATCCAACATGCATTTTAGCTTCCCGAAATCACATTTTACCTACAAAACAATGCTAATCATGTTGGTTAGTATAAATTCACATTTTATTACCAATTACATGAAAACGTATACACATTGCTAGATAAACAAGGCAAAAATGATACTTTTGAGTATCACTTGGGCATATAAATCTGCCCAAGATCAGGGCTACGGATGGTGGTGTTATTGTTCAGATTGGGTCAGAATCTTCATTGGTCATAGAAGTCAAATAAAGGAATTAGAGAGTAGATGTTGAGCAAGGCTCACGACTCTCGTAATCTATCCATCCAGGTGCCACCAAGATGTACCATGACCTACGAGAAATCTATTAGTGGAATGGCATGAAGAAGGACATAGCAGAGTTTGTGGCTAAGCGTCCGAATTGTTAATGGGTGAAGGTTGAGAATCAAAGGCCTAGAGGTTTACTTCAAGACATTAATATCCCTACTTGGAAGTGGTAAGAGATCAATATGGACTTCATTACAGGCTTGCCTCGTACATGCCAATAGTATATATGGGTGATTGTGGATAGGTTAACCAAATCAGCCCATTTCTTGCTAGTTAAAACTACCGATTCGGATGAGGATAATGCTATATTGTACATTCAGGTATTAGTTCAATTGCATAAAGTTCCTTTTTCCATCATCTAAAATAGGGGTACCCAGTTCACCTCTTAGTTTTGGTCGTCATTTTAGAGAGGCCTTGGTACTCAAGTAAAGCTTAGCACAACTTTTCACCCGCAGACAGATGATTAGGTCGAGCAGATCATTCAGACTCCTGAGGACATATTGAGAGCATGTGTGATTGATTTTAAGGGTAGTTGGGATGATCACATGCTCTCATCGAGCTTTCTTACAATAAATGTTACCACTCCAGCATTTAGATGCCTCCGTTTGAGCCTCTCTATGGGAGGAGGTGTAGATCACCTATTGGATGGTTTGAGGTAGGTGAGGCTACACTGATAGGGACCAATTAAGTTCATGAGGCCATGGAGAATATTTAGCTTATTAGGGAAAGGATGAAGATAGCCTAGATTTGTAAGAAATCTTACGGGAATGTTAGGATGAGAGAGCTTGAATTTAAGGTTGAAGATTGGGCATTCTGAAGGTGTCTCCCATGAAAGGAGTGATGAGGTTCAGAAAGAAAGAGAAGCATAGTCCCTGATATGTTAGTCCTTATAGGATTTTGAGGTGAGTTGGCAAGGTGACATATGAGTTGGAGCTATCAATAGAGTTAGCTTCGGTGCATCCAGTTTTCCATGTATCTTTGTTGAAGAAGTGCATTGGTGACCCAACCTTAATTATTCCGGTGGAAAGTATAGGTTTGAAGGATAGCCTTACCTATTAAGAGGTTCCGATTGGGATCCTAGATCATCAGGTTCAGAAGTTGAGAGACAGGGAAGTAGCTTCAGTGAAGGGTTTGTGGAGGAATCAGCTTGTTGAGGGAGCTACGAGGGAAGCCGAAGTAGATATGATGGCTAGATACCCACATCTTTTCCCTTCCGGCTCAGTTCCAACATGAGATACCAGTTTCCTCCTTAGTACTCTATTCAGCTTTATGTCTATTTCATGTCTCTAAGATTCTTGCATGTCATTGCATGCATATATGTTTCATGAATTCAGTTAAGTCATGTATATCAATTCGGAGTCAGTCACTCCGATAGTTTTTAGTTATAATTATTAAGTTTTGGGATTGCAGTTCTTTTCCCAACCTTTTAGTATACTAAATCTACATTCGAGGACGAATGTAACCAAAGGGGAGATAATGTAACATTCAAAAGTTGAGAGACAGGGAAGTAGCTTCAGTGAAGGGTTTGTGGAGGAATCAGCTTGTTGAGGGAGCTACGAGGGAAGCCGAAGTAGATATGATGGCTAGATACCCACATCTTTTCCCTTCTGGCTCAGTTCCAACATGAGATACCAGTTTCCTCCTTAGTACTCTATTCAGCTTTATGTCTATTTCATGTCTCTAAGATTCTTGCATGTCATTGCATGCATATATGTTTCATGAATTCAGTTAAGTCATGTATATCAATTCGGAGTCAGTCACTCCGATAGTTTTTAGTTATAATTATTAAGTTTTGGGATTGCAGTTCTTTTCCCAACCTTTTAGTATACTAAATCTACATTCGAGGACGAATGTAACCAAAGGGGAGATAATGTAACATTCAAAAGTTGAGAGACAGGGAAGTAGCTTCAGTGAAGGGTTTGTGGAGGAATCAGCTTGTTGAGGGAGCTACGAGGGAAGCCGAAGTAGATATGATGGCTAGATACCCACATCTTTTCCCTTCCGGCTCAGTTCCAACATGAGATACCAGTTTCCTCCTTAGTACTCTATTCAGCTTTATGTCTATTTCATGTCTCTAAGATTCTTGCATGTCATTGCATGCATATATGTTTCATGAATTCAGTTAAGTCATGTATATCAATTCGGAGTCAGTCACTCCGATAGTTTTTAGTTATAATTATTAAGTTTTGGGATTGCAGTTCTTTTCCCAACCTTTTAGTATACTAAATCTACATTCGAGGACGAATGTAACCAAAGGGGAGATAATGTAACATTCAAAAGTTGAGAGACAGGGAAGTAGCTTCAGTGAAGGGTTTGTGGAGGAATCAGCTTGTTGAGGGAGCTACGAGGGAAGCCGAAGTAGATATGATGGCTAGATACCCACATCTTTTCCCTTCCGGCTCAGTTCCAACATGAGATACCAGTTTCCTCCTTAGTACTCTATTCAGCTTTATGTCTATTTCATGTCTCTAAGATTCTTGCATGTCATTGCATGCATATATGTTTCATGAATTCAGTTAAGTCATGTATATCAATCCGGAGTCAGTCACTCCGATAGTTTTTAGTTATAATTATTAAGTTTTGGGATTGCAGTTCTTTTCCCAACCTTTTAGTATACTAAATCTACATTCGAGGACGAATGTAACCAAAGGGGAGATAATGTAACATTCCAAAATTCCCTACGACCAAGTCCTAGACAAGTAGCAGATTCAATAGAAAAATCTGCATTTTTCTCCGAGAACAACTCATAGTACGAGTCGTTGTTCCTTGGTATAGATCATAAGAGGGAGTCATAGTGAGCCAACAACATTCCCTAACCAGTTATAAAGACTCATGGAATGAGTCATAGGTTGATGTAACGAGTTGTGGTACACTACTGGTTGTCAGATCTTGGACCTACGAGTCAAGATACGACCCATCATTTGGTGTGATGGGTCGTGGGAAAGAGTCTTAGCATCTGTATAGTAGCAAGCTTAAGGGATATAATTGGTCATGGTACGACTTATTGTAGGTAATAATGATTCGTTGTTTGCAGTCGTAGAATATCAAAATGTGGGATGGAGACCCCTAACCATGAGCCACGGTATGATTCATTGTAGGAAACAAAAGTTGTTATGAGGCCCGTGGTTTCAGAAGCAGTGATCTTGGAAAATGTAGTGGACTAACAATGGGAGGAAACCACAAGTTGTTTTTAGGTACGGCTCGTGGTACAACCCATAGTGCCTGGAAGTTAGTTTTTAGTTACGCATTCCCAAGGGTATTTTTATAAATTCCTAAGCTCCTAACTTTCTAATAACATCGTTTTGTGCCTTGTAATGAGTATTTTAAGAGGGTTTAGCCTATACTAAGTCTTTATGCTCCCATGCATGCATTGAATTGAAATCATCTTCCAAGATCAAACTAGAATTCTTCCTCAATTTATTCATCAATTTTCTTGGGCTTTCAAGACTAGTTTGGAAATCAATTTTCCTAGGTATGTAGGGCCATGAATGGGGATTTCTTCCACTCTCATGCAAAAATTTCCCCTCTAATTCATGAACTTAAGTTTCTAATCAACTGTATTTTTTTCTAGGGCCCAATTCTATGAAATTATCTATGTTATGTTTATGGGTCCAATTTCCTCATGTTCTAATGTATGATTTAAGTTTAATGGGAAAATTTTAAACTCAATTTGATTATAATTCTTGTTTTCAAGGTATTAGAAATTATGCCCTATTATGCATGTTTTATGAAATTTCAAGCCTACGATCCATAATTTTAAGGATGATGAGTTCTCTAGTATGCATGAACGGTTATGAACTCTAAACTTATGATTACATGATTTTGATTTATAACGTCTTTCTCAAGAATGCATGATTTTATGATATAGGAAAGCCCATGCAAGTTAAGTATGTTTATTATGATTTTAGCCAAGGCTAACAAGATCAGTTAATGATATGTTTTGGAGTCAAACTCCCAAAGTTCAAAATTAAGTTGTGTTTTTGAGAATATGATTATATGAGCAATACACATGTTTTTGGAGTAGTGTCATGCACCGAGTAGGCCAGGGCTTTTGAGGTCCCCGGTCTTTGAACTACGCGGCAACGTAGGATATATTCTTAATGGGACATCTCAAGGGAGTGCTACCCCCGCCCGATGGCACACCATGATATCACACCTTATTCATCCTTTGCCCTAGCAAGACTTAGGATGGTTGTCCTCCACATTGGCAAGAAGTGGTATCATGATGCACTCATACATGGTGGTTATCGGTTATGATGAGTCTCCCATTGTTCCTCATGATTTCAGTTTTTCATGTTCATTTATTTATGATATTACATTTTATAGCATATTTGACCTAATGATCAGTTTATGAGCTTTCATTTACGATTTCAGGCATGAGAATTCATATGATTTCTATTTCTAAATCTTAGGTCAGTATGTAAAATTTATGATGAACAGCTTATGATTATGCATATCTTGGATATATGGCTTTTAGCATGCTTTCCTTACTCTCATGATCTGCTTTGATTTATACTAATGATTTCAGCTAATGTTTTACTAAGCATATTTTACTTACCTTACATACTCAGTACATTTCAAGTACTGACCGCATACTCTATGCTATATAATCTTAAGATATAGGTTCGGTTGATCCAGCTTAGTCTCACCAGTAGCTTGCACACTATCAGTCATGTTCAGTCCCTGTTGGTTGAGCCCTCATCTTTCGAGGAAATTCATATAGTTATGTTGATTATGTAATTTCAGTTTCTGACTTGAAGTTAGCTAGGGCCTTTTTCCAACATCTCATCAGATAGTAGAGGCTTTTCAGACATAGACTTGGCATGCTCAGTTTTCTGTTTCAGTGTTATGAAATTATCGCTTCCATATACCCTTTATGACATTTAGTCTTCCACTTATTCATGCTTATGTTGTTTTCTACTTTAATGCTCTTAAGTCATGCTATGCATGTACCATGGATTAACTTGGAGCCATTTGTGGTTCTAGGTCCCGTGTCTCCATATGGGGTCGCAGATCGGATGGTGACACATATGTTCCCCTTCCTAAGGTTGAGGCACCCCAAATGCAGCTCGGAGTGAGTGATGTTAGTAACTTAAAGATAGAGGATATGTTGGCATGAGTTCTGAAGAAGGTTGAGTCCATGGATACTAAGGTGAGGGAGCTTAAAGGGGAGGTGGTGTCTAACCTCGCCCAAATGGTAAGTTCTCATTTGGCTTCCATTAAACATTTGGAAGCTCAAATGAACTACTTTTCATCCCAAATGAATCCCCAGATGAAGGGCACCCTTCCTATTAATACCATACCAAATCTAAAGAAGGATGGTGATTGCATGAGAATTGTCACTAGGAGTGGGAAAATTGTAGCCAATGCAGATGTTAAGGCCAAAAAAGTTATTGATCCAACCATAAATAATTAAGTGAAAGATGTGGTGCCAAAAGCGCCAAGTCTTGTCGATGATAAAGATGAACTTAAAGAGGAAGGAGTGACTGTTAGTCCCAAGGATGTTGACATTGAGAAAAAGGGTGAGGAGGCCTCAAATGCACAAGGCCAAGACCCTAGAATCCCACCTCCTTACCCTCAGGGGTTAGAGAAAAAGAAAGAGGACAACCAGTTTAGAAAATTCATTGATATGTTTAGCAAGTTGTCCATCAACATACCACTGGTTGGCGCGTTGCTGCAAATGCTAGGATATGCAAAATTCATGAAAGAACTGCTAAAGAAAAAAACAGATAGTGGATTCAGCATAGTGGAGGTGTCACATCACTATAGTGCTGCGATGGCTAGTAACCTTGCTAAAAAAAGAGAGGATCCCCGAGCATTCGCTATCCCTTGGACTATTGGGATGTGTATGTTCAACAAGGCATTGTGTGATCTCGGGGCCAACATCAATCTAATGCCTCTCATAATCATCAAGAGGCTATATTTGGGAAGTCCCAAGCCTACAACGATGAGGTTGTTGATGGCAGATCATTCAATCAAGTATCCCATTGGTGCTCTTGAAGATGTCTTGGTACAGGCGGACAAGTTAATTCTACCAGACGACTTTGTCGTGTTTGATTGTGATTCGGATATTGAGGTGCCCATCATCTTGGGGCGACCATTGCTAGCCACGGGAAAAGCACTTGTTAATGTGGAGTTAGGGGAATTGAAATTTAGAGATGGTGGTGAAGAGGTCACTTTTAATGTTTGTCAACCAACATCCCCTGATGAATGTAAAGTGGTTGTAGTACTTGATGAGTACGAGGGGCAACAGAAAGCAACTAAAAATGAAGTTGATGGGGAATATGATTTTCCTAATGAATGATGTTGGAGATGAACCCATCGAGCCACGACATTAAATAAGGCGCTTCTTGGGAGGAAACTCAAGTGTTATTAATTTTCATTTTATTTTATGTTTGTGTTGTTTTTGGTGTTGTAGGATGATTGGGTGAGAAACCATGTAAAAGAAAACAGGGGGAAGAGTTGTGTGAGACCTGAAAAACACAAATAGGTAACCACAAAATGGAGCTCAAACGCACTAAGAAACCATAAAGTGGGAAGAAACTAAAGGGATTCTGCACCTCACTTGTGAAACATAGGTGCCAACCCGCGAAACGCAGGCCTGGTGCAACCTTAAGCCAAAATACCTAGCAACAATTTGAAAGAAAAGGAGGGAACCTGCAAGCCACCTGTGAAACGTAGGTGTGCATCCACTAAACTCGGGGCAAGCACTAGATAGAAGTAGAAACCTGAGCAACATTGGGCTAACTGGCGTTTGGACTCATGTTTTGTAGGTGACCTCCTGCGGCCATAGGTACAGCGTCGGTGCAGGTATGAATGGTCATTTAAATGTTGACCAACTCGTTGATTGAACCTTACCCCTAGCCAGCCAAACCAATTAGAATACTTCACCACTTCCAAAATTACCACCTTTTTTTCACCTTTTAACCTTCCCCATGATCCCAACTACCACACATTTTACCTTCTATACTCCCAATTAACTCCATTTAATTAACCACTTAAACCCACCAATCCCTTCAACTCCCTTCCATATATAAAACCCCATTTACTTTCACCATCTTCTCCATCACTTCTCAAACTATTCTCTCACTAAACAAAAGAAACTCAAATATTTTGGGTTGGCCTTGTTCGAGCAAAACAACTTCAAGTCTCAATTTCTCTCATTCTCTCTTCTTACTTGTATGTATACCTCTCACTCTTGTATTTTTTCTCTCTATATTTGGAAAGTGATTAGTACAAAAGAAAGCATGTTAATTTCATAATTTTCTTGACCCATGTTGCCTCATTACCCATCTTGTGTTTCTCATTCTTTGAATAGATTTATTTATTATGGGTCTGGCGGGAGAGTTAAAATTGCAAAATGTGGGTAGAATTTCTTGTAATAACATTCTATATCTTGCATATGCCCAATGTTTTAGAATGTAGATGGGGTGAAATTTGAGTAACCCGTGTTCTTGAAATGCACGATTTTCCCGATGATAGATAAGTTGACGTCTTTCTTAAGGGAAAATCATTTTTTTGTTCTTTTGTGCTGCTTCAAATTTTCAATATGATGAGTAGGTTGATGACATAATCATGAAATTTAGTTGCTAGAAGTTTTTGGGTTGGGCACTCGATTTTTTTCGATGATAGACTAGGTAGCATCCATCGTAAGGGAAGGCGTTGAGTGTTCCTAAAATGTTTTTGTGTGATTGTTGAATCTTCCCGGGAATTTTGAGTACCCGTTAGATGAAAATATGCTCATGCTTGTGTGAAAAATTGTGCTATTTATAACTGTTGAGACTAGTGTGTCAATACTAAATACTTGCGAGTTGCAGGTGGGGAGTTGCGAAACACAGGATGAGGCGCAAGTGAGTGGTTAAGGCTTTAGGCCACTGCCAACCATTTGTGCTGCACCTGTGAGCCACGAAATGGCACCAGCAAAATCTAGGCCAAACGTAGGTAACCAAAATATTTTTCCCAAATTCTGTCGCAAACATGTGACACACCTACCAACCACGGGTTCCTACCTTCGAAATGCAGGTGCGGCATAGGTGTTGCCAGTTGTTGATTTTTATTCTTCATATTATTTGACATCCAATCTTTTAATCTTTTTCTTAGCATGTATAGTTCTCTCTTTTAATTTTCAATTATCAAGAATACAAAAAGAGATTTAGTGTGTTTGTGGCAATAACATTGTCTTGCAGAATCATGACTTCTTTCAGGAAAGCCAACAAAGGGAAGGCCCTTTCCACATCAAAGATCAAAGGAAAGGGAAAAGACAAATAAACCCCATCCCCCACCAATACCAGGGATGCTATTATCTATTCTATGCCCAACATGAAAGCACACTACGTCATATGTATCGAGAGGCCAATCACCACCAAAAATTGCTTTGACTTGGCGAGATTGGGGAATGACTTCCCAAACATCAGCATATAATTTACTAACAGGAAATGGCACATGTTCACTAAGCCTCTCCCAAACTACTACTCTAATCTTGTGCCGGAGTTCTATGCTTCTTACCAGGAATGACAAGATGCAATGAAGCATAAGGGAAAGGTTGATGAGTTCCCTTGCGTCCCTTCAGTCAAGTTCGGGGTGTAGAAGTGGACATCAGACCTGATACTATTAATGCCATATTTTGGGACGATGAGATTGATTAAGGAACCTGAACAGAGTTTGTTTTGAGAGTAGCAGCCAACGAGGATCAGTTTGGTTGGGTGGCAGAAATTATCTCCAATGGCTAGCCCATATGGGCCCCATAGGAGGCAAAATTACATGGTAGGACCTGAAGTTTGAGGCCAAGTTGTGGTTTTAATTTATATGTGGCCGCATCATGCCATCTAAAAATGATCAATGAGTAAACCTCGAGGTGGCTATACTTATTGCCTGCATCATGTCAGGGGTGCCTATTAATTTTGTGGAAGTGATGGCTACTAAAATGTAGCGTAATACCCATTAATTTTAGGGAAGTGGTGGCTATTCAAATGTAGCATAATGCCCATTAATTTTGGGAAAGTGGTGGCTACTCAAATGTAATGTAAGACTAGACAACAAGCAACTTCAGTGACATACGCTGTTCTCATCACCCAACTGCATCTCAAAGCGGGAGTTCCACTATTCCCTGATAAATCCCCCAGTTCCGCTGCTGGTGTCATCACTGTTTATAGGAACAGGAACGCGGATGCATCCAAAAGAAAAAGAAAGAAGATGCAAGAATGGGACACACCCGAGGACTCCACCATCAGGACATCAATGAGACCTCCTTTGCTCCAGATCTCAATGAGCCAAACCCAGATATATCAGGGCATTCTTCTGGAGAAGCACCATCCCTCGGGTCTTCACCTCCACCTCCTTCCTCAAGAACTAGTGGAATTAAAAAACTAGCGGAGATGAAAAGATCACGTGAAAATCAACTCCAAAGGTTGGCTCCAGATTTTCTTTCTCTTATACGAAGTTCGATCAAGAAGGCAATGAAGGATGTTTTCAATAGCCTAAACATGTTATGCTCTTATGTGGATATGGTGGAAGGAGCAGTCTTCTCTCTCCGACCTGATATGAGAGTGCTCCAACATAGGGCACCAATGGTTGATCCTGATTTGAGCTTCATTGATGAGGCCATGACTGCCCCCTCAATAGCCCAAGGACCAATTTATTTACGAGCATTGAGGAGAAGGAGGGAGTTGAACAAGGAGAAGAGGGTGATGATGAGGAGGCCAATGATGCTACTAATGAGTAGCCCGACCAGGGAGTTCTTACCTATCCTTGTTTTTAATTTGTACATTAGGGAAAAGTCATTTCTTAGTTGGGGTGGGATATGATTCTCTTGATAGTTGCTTATTATCTTTTCTACCCTTGTCGTGCTTAATTTCTTTATTTCTTAATTTCTTATCAGGTTGATGCTTTTGATATTGTTGCTTAGATGAATGGACGCCCTTGTTGGGCTTGTGTTAAAATGGATTTGTTGTATGGAAAATGTTAGTTGACAATGATTGGGCCAAATTCGACTTTGCCAAATGATTGATGGCCAAAGATTTAAGAAAATTCTCGCCTTTCTTCATAGTAGTAGATATCAATAAACTCCAACGTTTTTCTTTACCATGATTCTTTCTCAAGGAGCATTATTTTCTTTCCTTTCTTTTGGGTCGAACCGGGTGGCATTTCCCGATAATAGATTGACAGGCAACTTTCTTAAGGAAAAATGCCAAGTTTAGAGTCTATTTGAGTCTTTTTGTTGCACTTGCTTTAAGAGGTACCACCAGAAAACTTTTTGGTTTTGCAAAATTCTTTTTGAGAAAAATGGACACTTGAAGTAGAAAATTGAGCACTCTCTTGTTATGAGTTGTACATTCCTTGATTGGATTTTTGACGCACATGCTAATTTATCCTAATTCCTACCTTTGATGTTATATTGAAATTATGTAAACCCCTTGTATTGTGATGCCTTGTGTGGTGAGATATTTGACTGAATTCTTGTGCATGATTAATTGTCTAGAACTTTCCCTAAATGTGACTGAAGGTGAAATTCTAGATGTGACTGAACTTGGAATATGATCTTAGGTATTCTTTGGATAAGTCATTTGACCCAAAATGACCTCCTTAAAAATCTATCTTTGTTAACCAATGTTTGAGCCTTTACCCTTTTCTTGGAAACCACATTACAAGCCTAATGACCCATTTTAATCCTCTTCTTTGGCACCCATCCTCCCTAGTTTTGGTGATGAAATAATGAAAAATGAGGTTTGGAGACAAAATTTGGGAAGAGGTAAGGAAGAAACAAGGAAAAAGCCTAAGTTTGGGGGTTTGCAAAAAAGGGAAGAAAATGTGAACTTAAAAGAGAAGTAGTACTGAATTGTGATAAAATGAAGGAAATGGTTGGTTGAAAACCTTGAGCATAAAGGAAAAGAAGACTTGAAAGGTTCAATATCTTGTTTATAAAAGGCTAATTGAGGATTCGAAGGGGATATAGGGAGGTTTTTGATAAAGAATGATGATGATGAATAAGGGGAGATAAGATGGAGTGACCTCATAAATGAAGTGGGGTGGCATTAGGCAGGTTCTATTAACTAGAGATAAATAATTATCCTACCCTTACACAAACTTCATGATAACCCTCAAGTCCTTAGTGATTTTAAGTGTAACAACTCTTCATTAGTGGCGGGATACATGAAGGAGAAGCCTATGAGTCAATTTGCATGCACTAGAATTTTTTTGTGAGGGTGTGCCTCTTTGCTTTATCTTATAATCCCTATGTGTGAAAAGTATAAAAAATGAAAGGGATTCTCTCTTGATGTGAGTGGCATCACTTCTTTTGGGTACATGTTTACGTGGGTTTTAAATTCAAAGGTGTGATTGAGACAAAGGTGCTGTGAACTTTAAGGCAAACTTTGAATGTGATCTATCAAAGACTTCAGATGTTTCTTGATTTTTTTGATGAACTAAGCCCCTTGTTGGAATGAAAGAATAAATTTGTGCAAAGGTCCCAATTGTTTGTGGTTATCTCTTGAAGAGGGTGCAACATGTTTGAGTCTCTTTTTAGTGTTGAATTTGGGTGTGATTTTTGGGGTTGTCTTAGAAGTTTAAAGTCCTTCGTGTGTCAATCTTATTTCATGCCATGATTAATTCAATTTATCATTTGTGAGGAGATGCCTTGCTTGAGGACAAGCAATGGTTCCAGTTTGGGGGTTTGATGAGTTGGTACATTAGGCTTCTAAGCACTAGCTTTTGCTTTATTTTCAACTCATCTAGGAAGGTTTTATGCCTTTTTCCTTTGATTTTGCAGGTATTAGACTCAAACAAAGAAACTAAAGAGATTGAACAAAGAGCAGGTGCTAGGAAAAGGAGACCTACCTTTTGCAGGTTTGACACTAGGGAAACACAGGTGAGATGCCGAAGTGAATTTCCCTTAGACTAGATAGAAACTGCGAAATGCAGTCAAGAACCTACAAAATGCAGGTGCAGATGTAGAAGATGAACTGGCTATCTTCCATGAATGGAAAAGCACTCGCGTCTCATGGATAGGCTCCTTCAAAACATAGGTGTCATGCAAGTGATGACATACTGGGAAGGGCAAATATGTCCAAATATGACACAAGAATGATTTAGAAGCTTCTGAGGACAAAATGGGAATCCGGGTAACATGAGGAAAAATAGACTTTCCCTATTTTGTACAACTTTTTCATCTTTGTAGAAGAGTACTCTTGATTAGCAAATATCGAGAGAGAATTATAGATAGATGTAAGAGATAGTCTTCTTCTCGTTCTTCTTCTTCTTTAATACTTTTACGGTAAGAAATTCTCCATTGAAGTATAAATTGAAGCTCAAATTTACCACTTAATTATGAATGTGATTGAATTTATTATTGATTTCATTATCTTATTTACATTCATGAGTAGCTAATTTGATTTCTAGGTGTTTGTGCTCGATGTGGGTTGAGATTTGATTGGGTGTTATTACTTTAGTCTTAGAATTACTTATTATGCATGAATCTAATGCTTTTTCTGAGTTTCAATGCAAATATTTATGGTTGCAAATATAGATAGTATTTACTTCTCTTGCTCTTTCTTGAAATAGAAAAGTTATGTATGAGTGAGAAAGCGTTAGTGGGGATTTGTGTTTTATAAATTTGGGGTTCGGTTAGCAATAGAAAAAACCCGTTTTCATAACTCAATTTAAGGATTAAGGCTATAAATAGCTTAATTCTTCCCCAAGCTAATATGTGTAATGTGTTAATTGATCTTGAGGTTTGAAAGAACTCAAGTAGAATATGCCTAAGTGGTCGAAAGACATCAGGTATAGATTTCTCCATGACTATACATGTTAGTAGTTGATTCTTAAAACTTGTTGATTGACCCCAATCCTATCGATTCCCTATCAATAGCACATCTGTATTACTTGCTCTTATTGTTGCTTCAACTTACACTATTTCCTTTTGATATTGAATAGAATCATATAGTGTTTTCATGTTTTCCCCCAATATTTATTTTATGTACTGTGATACAATAATGTTAACTAGTTTAGGTTGACATACAACTTTAGTAGAAATCTATCCCCTTTCCTTGCGGATTAGACCCTGACTCATAAAGTTGGGTAAATTATATTGCTAACAACTGTGTACACTCTCTCCTAGCGAGAAGTGGATTTGGATGTGATCAAGGAGTAGTGGTGACGACGAGAGGAGTGATGAGTCATTTTTCCATCTAATGACTTGTCCTATTCAATCATTGGTGAGAGAATCAAAAGAGTACTAGAGGTACTCTGTAAACAACTGATGGACCCAACGAGCCATCGGGTCCAACAATGACTCGTTGGATAGGTCGTTGAAACTAGCAGTCTGGATTTTCGTGCGATTTCTTGAGGGTATTTCTGTAAATTTACAAGCTCCTAATTTTCTAATAACGTCGTTTTGAGCCTTTTAATGAGTGTACTAAGAGTGTTTTGTCTAGCCTAGGTCATTATGCTCTCTTTCATGCTTTGAATTCAAATTCTCTTCCAAGATCAAGCTACGGCTCCTTATCAATTTCTTCCCCAATCCTCCTGGGCTTTCAAGACCAGCTTAGAAATAAATTTATCTGGTATGTAAGTCCATGAATTGGGGATTTCTTCCACCCTCATGCCCAAATTTCTTCCCTAATTCATGAATTCAAGTCTTCAATCAAGTGTATTGCAATTTCTAGGGTTTTAACCCAATTCTATGAAATTATCTGTGTTATGTCTATGGGTCCAATCTCCTCATGTTCTAATTGATGTTTTATGACTATTGGGACATATTTTACTCTTAATTTAATTATTAAGCCATGATTTCAAGTTTATGAGAATTATTCCTATTATGCATGACCTATGAAAATTCAAGCTTATGATCTACGATTTCAAATATGATGAAGTAAATTATGTTTTATGATTATAATGCATGATTTCCACAAGAACACTTCATGAATTTATGGATTTTAGAGTATGATGATTTCCTCAAGTATGCATGACTTTTATGACTATCGAGTTTATGATCATGACTGACTCACAGACCTATTTTATTGTTAGGTTGCGTATCTAAAGCATGTTATGAATCTCTTGATTTCAACTAGCCCATGTACTTCAAGTATGATTCATGACTATGATATGAACACTATATATGTATTGGAAGTAGTAACTAACACTGAGTAGACTGATGTCCCTGCATACCTAGGTCTCAGAACTATGTGCCAACATAGCCATTATAGGGTCCTCCACAAGAATGTCTCCCATGCCCCGAGGGGCCACCTGGTGTTGGGCATATTCCTATGCTCATTTGCCTTGTTTTCCAATCTTTTACATTGGTTTGAGTTCATAATCCTTATGAAATGCATAAATTCATGTGTTTGTGTGTTTTTTATGCTAACAAATGATTTGAGATGTTTTAAGTAGGAAACCAAGGAAAAAGGACCCAAAATGATCAAAGTTTGAATGTTTGAGAAGTTGAGAAGAAGGACCTAGTGCAATGGCTGGTGCCAGGTCCTAAACCTCAAAAAAGTGTGCACCATATCTGTGGCTATGGCTGGTTTCCAGCGCAAAGTCCCAAACTTTAGAGAATAATTCATTTAACACCTTGGCGAGATGGATGCCATAGAGTCCCAGAAGTAACCTAGACATAGAAAAATGTTCTAAACTTCTGGTGCTATGGATGGGGCAGGGCGCCAGGTTAGTTCTAGAGCCAAGAATTTTAACTAAAACTCTAGGGCTATAGGTAGCGCGGGCACCCGGATGATCTAGGAGAGCAGAAATTCGGCAAACTCCTTGGTTCTATGGATGGGATTGGGTGCTCGGAGCTAAACTTCAGAGGAAACTTGAGGCCAATTTGGGGCTATACAGGGGGCGGCGCACCAAGCCTATTCTGGAGAAAAAATTCCTGATTTTAAAGCTATGTATTGGAGGGAAGAAGCGTCATTTGAAGGCTCAACTATATATATAGCTTCTAGGTCATTTGTTAAGCTTCTTTTGATCACTTTTACATTACGTATATAATTTTGGCGGAGGTTGTAAGCCACTTGGTAGGAGAAACAAGTTTCTACTTAGGTTTCTTCTCCTCTATATTATTTTACGTCGAATGATGATAATTAAGTTTGTGTTTTTTCCACTTGTCCATGAGTGGCTAAACTCATACTCTAGGGTTTTGGCCATGGTCGATGATTGATGTTTTATAGATTGATTTATACAAGTTTCAATTCTCATTAGTAGTTATTTATATTTACTTGTTTTAATTGCTTATTCACTAGTCTAATCAACTTGTGACTAAATTTTTACACTTTTGATTGAAATTGGGAAAGGGAACCGAAAGGATTAAAGGTACATATAAAATAGGAATTCAACGACCCTTGAACCCATTGGTGAGAGAATAGAAGTTGTTGTTGAGGATAGAGATATACCCTTCAATCCTATTTAGTTGAAATACAAGTAGGCATAACCGTCATTTCATGCTTCTCCTGCGACCATAGGGATATAGGCATTAGGGTTCATGAGATAGTTCTTGGATGCTAGGAAGAGTAGCAAAGAATGGGATAATAATTTGCAACTAGCAACCATAGGAAGAATTGTTCTAGTGAAATCATGTCTTGAAAACTCAACCTAAAACTAAAAGTGCCATTTCCCTTGATTTACATCATCATCATAAGTAAAACTAAGTTTGGAAAAACTTTAGTTAATTTTTCATTTAAAGTTTTTAGTAGTTTAATTATCTAAACAATTTCCACTTCAACTGTTTGATAGAATAGAGAAATATGAAACAACCTTAAATGATTAAACTGACATGTCTCTGAGGGATCGATAATCGAAACTTTTAGTCCTATATTACTTGCCGACCATGTGCGCTTGTGTGCGCTTGGGTGACATCAAGTTTTTGGTGCCATTTTTGGGGACTTGAATATTATTTGATCATTTGTAGGTTAGGATTTTATTCATCTATTCTTTATTTGACGTTTCTTTCTTCCTTTTTGTGAAGTTTACAGGGTTGTGTGCTCAGTGTACGCCAAGTACAAGAAGTCAAGGATCACTTCCGGCTTCTTTTGATCCAGAAATTGAGAGAACCTTCTGAAGGTTAACCGTGGAGAATAACAAGCAGGGAAAAGGAAACAATCAGGAAAGGGTTCCAGTGTTGAACTTTTCTAGGACAAACTTGGACAATGCTTCTAAAGTGATTGTCAAGCTGGCTATCACTGGGAACTTTGAGTGGAAGGAAGGGACCGTGAAATTGGTCCAAAACACTTGAGAATACTAGGGAAAGCCAAATGAGGACCCGCATAGGAATCTAATGATATTCATGGAGTTGAGTGAGAATTTCCATTACCACATGGGAGGCTCTTTCCAACAAATTCATTAACAGGTTTTTCTATTTAAGGAGAACTAAGGAGTTGAGAGGGAAGATGTTCGGGTTTGTGTAGAAATATGGTGAAACCTTAGCTCAGGCGTAGGGAACAATACAAGGGCTATTTGACAGATTGTTCGCACCACATGCAGCTTAAGGAGATAATTGGGAAACTTTATAGAGGGTCTGAAGCCCGAGTCATAGATCTTGCTTGACGCTACCGCACAGAGACAGATCTTGTCCAAGAGCTATGATGAAATAGAAACTCTTTTGAACCTCATGTTAGTGAGGAGTCAGGATTATCAAGACTCAGGTAGAGACTTCACAGCAGCAAAGGTGCCAGGGAAGCTCAAGGTAGATGATGTTGCAACAATCAAAGAAAATATTAGCCAGCTAGTGAATGTGATTCGCCAGCTTGTGACCACACTAGCAGGAAGCCAAGTACAGTAGGTGCATCAGGTTTAGACTTTACAATCATCATGTGAAGCATGTGGAGAAGGTCATGCATATTCAGGTTGTCCACTTAGCCACCAATCTATATATTTTATTGGACAACAAGTTCATGGTTGAGGTTTTGCCAGTAACAACTAAAACTAGGAGTACCAAAATGCAGCCAATCCCTCATTGGGAGGGAATTTGAACTTACAAAGGCCCTAGAATACTTATCCAAGGCCTCAGAGCCTGCAACCAAGAAATTCTCTTGAGGAGACCATGAAGTAGTGGATAGTTCAGCAAACTTAGGTGGTTAATGAGATCCAGAAGTCCATCCATGAGCTTGAGAAGCAAATGGGCAATTGGCCCTATTGCAGACTAATAGAACGAAAGGTGCACTTCTGAGTAACACCGAGAAGAACCCCAAGGAAAATGTGAATGCAATCTCTTTGCCAGTGGTAAAGAGTTGGATGACGTGATCCCCAAAAAAAAGAAGGCTGATGATGAGTAGGTTGTGATGTCCAAGAGTGAGGTTGGTGAGTCAAGCAACTTGCACCAAAAGTTGTAGTAGCCAGACCACAGCCCCCGTTTCCACAAAGATTTAAGAAGCAGAAGGAGGACTCAGCCTGCTAGAAATTTCTTGATGTGTTGAAATAGGTATATGTTAACTTACCATTGGTGGATCTTTTCCAGGAAGTTTCAAAATATGCTAAGTACCTGAAGAACATTGTGGCCAACAAGAGGGGGTTTATTGGAGTTTGAAATTGTGGATCTCATGAAAGAGTGCAGTCCTCAGGTTCAAAACAAAATTCCCAAAAGGAAAAAAGACTATCATGACTTGAGTCGACACCATGGACGAAACATGGTACTTGGTTCCACAAGTAACCCCAAGCTAACCCATGGTCTAACATGACACTGATAAACTAAATAAACATAAGAGGAAGTTGTATAAAATAGTCATCCAAGTAAAACTATATTGAAAAGAATAAACATAACTATAGTGAATACTGAATATCTGTGTCTGAAAGCCAGCCACTAACTGATTAGTTGTTGGGACAAGCCCCCAGCTAACTCTAAAATTTGACTAAGTACTGAACTAATTGAAAAGAAAGCATCATCCTCGGAAGATGAGGACTCACCAATAGGACTGCTATTGGAACCGTCGGGAGGCACTACTGACAATGCTGAGACTATGAACCTGAGCCTACATGATAATATGATACAACATGGGAAGTATGAATTATTAATTTGAATATACTAAGTAAGTGAGATATACATAAAGAATGAAAATATAAGCACTAAACTGCAATAACATGAAATGACTAGCTGATACTGAATATTGATAAAAGCTAAGCTATAACTGTAATATGGTCAGTAATGACAATAACTAACGGTCATAAACATACCCTGTAACTGAATGACTGAACTGAGATAAACAGAGACTGAGCCGAGCTGAATTGCACTGACATATAGAAGAGTCTATAACCGACATATAACCATGTGATCTAAACATAGATTCTGATGTATACACCCCATCGGAGAAAGCCCATTTTACCTTGCAAGGGTATAGTGGCTAAGCTAGGTGATGACAAGTTTGGGGCCCGTTTAGGCCAATAACCTATGGTGGCGACGTAGTTTTGGGAACCTAGGTGCGTTGGTACCCCGGTCCGCTCGGTCCTAAGTACTACTCCCACTGGATAGTCCAAACTTAACTGCTAAACTAATAGCTCGAAGCTAGGGTCCTGGACTAAGTCAGAAATATTTATTTGAACGTAACTTGAGAGTCTGTAGGATCGGATAACTGAAAATGGTGTTTTAAGACTGGCCAGAGCTGCTTATCTTGAAGCATCGTAACTGTCTAGAGAACTAATTGATAACTGAAACTAGGGAGTATTACTGAATTGAACTCCTCAAGATTTGACTATTGTTAAACTGATCAACTGACTTACTGAAAGATACTGAAAAATGCTGACTAAGACTGGACTAGCATGCAAACTGACTGCAAACTCACATGATAGTAATAACATGGGAATTTAATAAAATAAAAGAGTCAAGCAATAATAGTATCTAATCAACTATGGAAGACCCAAATTTACAACATTTCATAGAACTAGGGAGAAAATAATATTTCATGAAAAGAGTAACAACATGCTTAATAAATAGTGAGAATTTTGCAAGAATCAATAAGAATTACAATCCACAAGAATATTCATAATCTAACTGATGTTATCTCTATTTATGACATTCAGGGCTAAGACTGATAAGGAATTATAGAAGGGTTTTGGGGCACAAGGGAAGGACAATTCCCTTGTTGAATTCCCATATACCTGGAGTAAAATCCTTAGAAGGAATCTAGAGAAGTCTTGAAGAAAGTTGGAAGTCCTAGCATAGCTTTGAGATGCCTATCTGGAACTTCTTTGCACTAAGTTTGAGAGTAGAGAGAAAGAATGAGAGGGATATATTCATCAAATCCTTTAATTCTCTCCTGAATGTGCCCAAAACGACATAGTTTAGAGGTTAAAAAGGTGGGAAGTTACAAAAATTCCCTTGAAATAAAAGTATGAAAACTGCTCGATGGGGACTAATGGGTCACACAATGAGTCATTGGTTGACACCACGACTTGTTGAGACCAGTCGTTGTTACTGGGCTTGAAATTTGGGCTCACTGGAAACTAGAAACGAAAGGAGACCAGGACTCATTGGACGAACCAATGGGTCGTTGGTACCTCTCATGGCCACCGATAGGGTTTTGGAGCGAAACACTGGACCCCCCTCTAATGGATGACAACATGACTTATTAGTAGAACCCACGAGTTGGGGTAACTTCCGTCGTCACCACTGCCTTGACCTGAAGGATTTCTGGATTTGGTGACAGGTAGAAATGATGACTCATTAGTGGTGACAATGAGTCGTCGGTTCCACTCGTTGCTTCTGGGAGATGTCTGGTAGATTTCTATACTTAGCAACAATGACTCGATAGAACATCCCATTACTCTTCTTAACGAGTCGTTGCATGACTTATTGGTTCCCGAATGAAAACTTGCATATCAAACAATGATGCATACGATGGTCTATTGGTGCTGACAATGACTCATTGTCTAAGTCGCCCTGAGACAAAAAAAATTCTGGTTCTTTACGGTTTTTTATTCAAAGTATGAGTTTAGTCTATGAAAGTTTTGGGGTGTTATAATATCTCCCCCCTGGGATCATTCATCCTATAATGAAAGCTAATGTTGTTGGAAAATTGGGAAAAGAGCTGCATTTTCTAGACTGAAACTATAAACTGACTTCTGAAGGAGTGACTGACTCCAAACTAACTTAGTCATACTAATTGAGTTGACACAACTAGTGGGTACACTAAAAACATGAATAAAGCTAATGATTATGAAACTGAATAGAGTAATGAGGAGGAATTTAATACCTGATGCTGAAACTAAATTGGGATGGAATAAATGAGGATATTTATCCATCATGTCTGCTTCTACTTCCCATGTGGCCCCATCAACTAGCCAGTTCCTCCACAAGACTTTTACCGAAGCAACTTTCTTGTTTCTTATCTTACGAACTTGATGGTCTAGGATCTGAACTGAGACTTCATCGTAAGTGAGACTATCCTTTACTCCCACACTGTCTAGTGGTACAACTGAGGTTAGATCACTGATGCACTTCTTCAACAATGGCTCATGGAAGACTGGGTGCACAGATGCTAACTCCGAAAGTAACTCATAGGCCACATTGCTAATTCGCCAAAAAATCATGTAGGGTCTTACATACCTTGGACTGAGTGTTCCTTTCTTTCCAAACCTCATCACCCCTTTCATGGGTGTATTTTCAAATAAACCCAATCATCCACATCAAATTCTAGTTCTTTTCTTCTCAAGTTTGCATATGATTTCTGGCGACTCTAAGCTATTTTCAACCTTTCTTTGATAAGCTTCACTTTCTGCATAGCCTCCTAAACTGAGTATGGTCCTATCAAGGTAGATTCACCCACTTCAAACAACCCTATAAGAGACCTACACCTCCTACCATATAATGCCTCAAACAGGGCCATCTAAATATTGGGTGTGGTAGCTATTGTTGTATGCAAACTTGATGAGAGGTAGGTGATCATCCCAATTGTTTTTAATCGATCACACAGGCTCTCAACATGTATTCTAAGGTTTGAATAGTTTGCTCAACTTGTCCATCTATCTAAGGGTGAACAGTTGTTTTAAGCTTGACCTGAGTACCTAGTCCTTTCCGAAATAACATCCAGAAATATGAGGTGAACTGGGTATCTCTATCAAAAATGATGGATAAGGGGACTCCATGCAGTCTGAACAACTCCCAGATGTATAGTCTAGCATAATCCTTAGCTGAGTCTATAGTTTTTATCGGTAGGAAATGTGCTGACTTAGTCATCCGATCTACAATCACCCAAATAGAATCATGCTGTCAGCGACTATGAGGTAGACCTGTAATGAAGTCCATATTCATTTCTTCCCACTTCCATATCGGTATGCTGATATCCTGACTCATACCCTTAGGTCTATGGTGTACAACTATAACCTGATGGTAGTTCGGGCACTTAGCCACAAATTCTGCAATATCCCTTTTCATGTCATTCCAGCAGTAGATTTTCTATAGGTCACTGTACATCTTAGTGGAACCAAAATGGATAAAATATTTGGATTTGTGTGCTTCTGCTAGTATTCGCTATCTCAATTCATCTACGTCCGGAACACATAGTCTGCCTTAGTAACGAAGCAGATCATCTCCCCCTTTGGAGAAAGCCTCCACTTATTTTCTTAGAATTGCTTTCTTCAGCTTAAGCAGTATGGGATCTTCATCCTGCTTTGACTTAAACTTAAAAACTAACGAGGATTCTAACCCACTCTACAGTACTACTCTGCCCTCAGCTGAATCCAACAACTACACTCCCAACTACACTGCCATGGATATCCTACTTAAGGCATCGCCACCACATTTTCCTTGCCTAGGTGGTACATCACACTCATGTCGTAATCCTTCAACAACACTAACTACCTTCTTTGAAGAAGGTTCAAATCCTTCTGAATGAACATGTACTGAAGGCTCTTGTGGTCGGTGAAAACATCCACGTGAACCCTATAAAGGTTATGCATCAATATTTTTAAAGAAAACACCACTGCCGCCAATTCAAGATTATGAGTTGGATAGTTCTTCTCATTAACTATGAGCTTTCTGGAGGCATAAGCTATCACCTTACTCCCCTGCATTAGAATGCAACCAAGCCCAACTCTAGAAGCATCACAATAGACTATGAACCCATCTATCCCTTCTAGTAAGGTCAAAATTGGAGCTATAGTGATTCGAGTCTTCAGCTCTTGGAAACTCTTCTCACACGCATCTGACCGCTGAAACTTCACCTTTTTATGAGTTAGTTTAGTTAGAGGAAACAAAATAGTAGAAAATACTTCTATAAATTGTTGATAATAATCGTCTAAACCTAGGAAACTCCTGATATCTATTGGGGAAGTGTGTCTCAACTAGTCTTTCAACGCTGCTATGTTCTGAGGGTCTACTTGAATACCCTCACCTGAAACCACATGACCATGGAAGGTCACAAACTTCAGCCAAAAATCACATTTGATGAATTTGGCAAACAACTGGTGGTCTCTGAGAGTCTTTAACAATATCCTCAGATGGTTAACATGATCCTCCTCATTTCTGGAGTATACCAAAATGTCATCTATGAACATAATGACGAACATGTCCAGATACTATTTAAATATCCTGTTCATCATGTTCGTAAAAGGTGCAGGGGCATTGGTTAATCCAAAATACATAACCACAAATTCATAGTGACCATACTAAGTTCTGAAGGCTATTTTCAGTATGTCATATACCCTGACCCTAAGTTGATGATATCCCAAAATGAGATCTACCTTGGAAAAACAACTGGCTCCCTGAAGCTGATCGAACAAGGCGTCAATCCTGGGTAGGGGATACTTGTTCTTAACTTTAACTTTGTTCAGTTGATGATAGTTAATACATATTCTAATAGTACCATCTTTTTTTTGCACTAACAACACTAGAGCACCCTATGGAGAGATACTGAGCCTGATGAAACCCTCATCTAAAAGGTCCTTCAGTTGTTCCTTCAACACCTTAAGCTCAGCTGGAGCCATTCTATAAGGAGGAATAGAGATGGGCTGAGTATCTAGAAGAAGGTTTATGCCGAAGTCTATTTCCTTCTCTGGAAGGACTTTGGGAAATACGTCATGGAATTCGCTAACCACTAGAACTAACTGAATCATTGGGGTCATGGAGCTAGAATCTTGGACCCGGACTAGATGATAGATGCACCATTTAGAGATGATCTTCCTTTCCTTAAGGTAGGAAATAAACCGTCCCTTAGGCACTGAAACACTACCCATCCATTCTAAGATTGGCTCTTTGGGAATCTGAAACCAGATGACTCTAGTTTTGCATTCGACAGAGGCATAACCAGGATGTAACCAATCCATGCCAAGAATGAGGTCAAAATCGACCAAGTATAGCTTTAATAAATCAGCTGGAATAACTTTACTCAATATTGAGACTGGGTAGTTTCTGTATACCCAGCTGGCTTTGACCGACTCATCAACTAGGGTAGAGATTGAGAATGGTTCTAAGAGGACATCTGGACTGAATTAAAACTAAACAACTACATAAGGATTCACGAATGAAAGTGTGGCTCCTGGATCTAGTAGGAAATAAAAATCTAGATGGAAAAGACGTAACATACCTGTGACCACATCAGGTGAGCTCTCTTGATCCTGACGAGAGGACAAAGAATAAAAATGATTTTGGCACTTATCACCATCCGTACCTGAAGTAGTTCCCTACTGAGATGGACGACCTACTTGGGCTGCTGAAGTAGACTGATTTCTCCCCGGCCTTGCTGATGGACACTCCTTGAACCTGTGACCTAACTTCCCACACCCGAAGCAACCCTCTTTTCCCATGTGGCATTCATTTGGATGATTCTTAACACATTTAGGACAAGCTGGGTAATAGTTGCTGGCATTATAACTCAGGGACTGAGAGCTAGATGCTCCACCCTTCTGATCCTTGCGGGACCGAAAAGAAAGGGCGCTGGCTGATATGGGTGTTGGAGTTCTCTATAGCTGCTGTTTTGGGTGACTACTGCTGCCAGACCTCTGTTTGCTATAATCAGACTGGCTTGTTCTATCTCACTAGTTCTCCCGCTCACTATCCTTCAACTTCTCTATCTTAATCTGTTGTGAATGAATGATGAGGTTGGATAGGTCGATGTCCTTGATAAGCATTGTAATTCTGCACTCTTTAAGTACCAAATCTGACACTCCATTGATGATTTTGAGCATGCGAGCCCTTGGTTTAGCAACCATCTCTGGGGCATACCTCAACAACTGAGTGAACTCCAATGCATATTCCTCCATTCTTGTGTTACCCTACCTCAGATTCATGAATTCCGCGACCTTAGCCTCCCTTAATTCTCGAGAAAAGAATCTATCTTTAAATGTTGTAGCAAACTCATCCTACTCTACTAGTCTTGCTTCTGTTGGCCTTTCTTTCTTCCACTGATTGTACAAAATTTGAGCCACCCCTTTCAACTAATAGGTACCCAGATCAACACTCTCCACAGAACTAGCACCCATAATTTGGGTAATCTTCCGTACCTCATCCATAAATTCTTGTGGGTCCTCTTCTACCTTGGATCCATGGAAAGATGGAGGATTCATTCAGGTGAAGTATCGAACCCTAGCAGCTGTTGCAGACCCATTTGCATTCACTAGAACCACCTGTTGGTTCACCTGGTTGGTCACAACCTATGCCAACAGCTGGATCGCTGCTCGAAATTCTGCCGAGGACACTTGATCATCCTAAGGGGCTGTTGGAGCTAGTGGGGTTGGTCGGTTGGAATTGCTAGCCCTCCTTCCATTTCCTCATTTTAGAGGCATATTTTCACTAAAATGAATAGAGCACGAGTTAGGAGGATGTTTTGGGATTCAACTTCAATGCACGATAAGGAGTATGAACAAAAAGGAGTTTTCCTAATATCTTCTTATAACCTCCCCATAATAAGTGTGGCGCACTTCACACCCATGAAAAGGATTCTACTTGTCGTGGCTCTCAGACATCCTTGGATATTCTAAATCGGGGCTTTGGTAACAAGTTTGTTGTGACCCGAATCTACACCTTAGATGGGACACACATTTGGTTCCACAAGTGACCCAAAGCTAACCCATGGTCTAACATCACACTGATAAACTTAGTAAACAAAAGCGAAAGTTGTATAAAATAGTCATATAAGTAAAACTAATTTTAACAGAATAAGCATAATTGTACTGAGTATTGAACATTTGTTTCTGAAAGCCAACTACTAACTAACGAGTTGCTGGGACAAGCCCCCAGCTAACTCTAAAATATGACTAAGTACTGAACTAACTGAAAAGAAAGCATCGTCCTGGGAAGATGAGGACACACTAATAGGACTGCTGCTGGAACCATCGAGAGACACTACTAACGATGCTAAGATGGTGAACTTGTGCCTGTATCATAATACGATACAACATGGGATGTATGTGTTAGTACTTTGAATGTACTGAGAATGTGAGATATACTTAAAGCATGGAAAATAAAGCACTAAACTAAAATAACATGAAATGACCAACTAATACTTAATACTGATAAAAGGTGATCTATAACTGTGATATGGTTAATAATGACCCTGACTGACGATTATAAACGTATCCTGGAACTGAATGACTGAATTGAGTGAAATTGAGACTGAGTTAAACTAAACTGCACTGACAAGTGGGAGAGTCTATAACTGATATATAACGATGTGAGTTAAACGTGGAGTTCGACGTATACACCCCATCAGGGAAAGCCCACTATACCTTGCTAGGATGTAGTGGCTGAGCTAGGTGATCACAAATTTGGGGCCCATTTAGGCTAATAACCTAGGGTGGAAACGTAGTTCTGGGAACCTGGGTGCACTGGAACCCCGATCTGCTCAGTGCTAAGTATTACTCCCACTGTATAGTCCTAACGTGATCACTAAACTGATAGCTTAAAGTTGGGGTCCTGGACTAAGTCAAGAATGGAAGTAAAATGAGAGTCTGTAGGACCGGATAACTGAAACTGGTGTTCTAAGACTAGCCAGATTTGCTTATCTAGAAGCATTGTAACTATCTAAAGAACTAACTAATAATAGAAACAAGGGAGTATTACTGAACTGAACTCCTCAAGATATCACTATTGTCAAACTGATCAACTAACTTATTGAAAGATACTGAAAAATGCTAATTTCTGAGTGAGACTGGACTAGCATGCAGACTGACTGTGAACTTACATGATAGTAATAACATGGGAATTCAAGAACTAATAGAGTCGAGCAAAAATAATATCTAATCAACTATGCAAGGCCTAAATTTACTGCATTTCATAGAACTAGGGCTAAAACAATATTTAATGAAGAGAGTAACAAAATGCTTGATAAATTGTGAGAATTTTGCAAGAATCCATAAGAATAACAATCCACAAGAATATTCATAATCCAACTGAACTTAACCATATTTCTGACATTTAGGGCTAAGACTGATAAGGAATTACAGAAGGGTTTTGGGGCACAAAGGAAGGGAAATTCCCTTGTTGAATTCCTACATACCTAGAGTAAAATCCTTAGAAAAAATCTAGAGAAGTCTTGAAGAAAGCTGGAAGTCCTAGCTTAGCTGTGAGATGCTTGTCTGAAACTTCATCGCACTGATTCTGACAGTGGAGAGAAACAATGAGAGGGATACGTCAATCAACTTCTTTATTTCTCTCCTATTCATGTCCAAAATGAAATAGTTTAGGGGTTAAAAAGGTAGGAATTTACAAAATGCCCCTGAGATAAAAGTCTAAAAATTGCTCGATTGGGGGTCACACAACGAGTTGTTGGTTGACACCATGACTCGTTGGGACCAGTCATTGGTCCTGGCCTGAAATCTAGGATCACTGGACATTGGCAATGAGAGGAGACCGTGACTCATTGGTCTAACCAATGGGTCGTTAGTACCTCTCGTGGCCACTGGAAGGGTTGTCGAGCAAAACACTGGACCCCCTTTAACGGATGACACCATGACTCGTTGATAGAATCCACGAGTCATGGTAACTGCCGTTCGTCACCACTGCCTTGACTTGAAGGATTTCTATATCTGGAGACGGGTGGAAATGATGACTCATTAGAGGTGACAACGACTCATTGGTTTCACTCATTGCTTCTAGGAGATGTCTGGTAGATTTCTATATTGAGCAACAATGACTCGATAGAAAAAATTGTTACTCTTTGTAATGGCTCATTGCATGAATTGTTGGTTCCTGAATGAAAACTTGAATATCAAACAATGGCTCGTACAACGGTCCGGACTCATTGTCTGAGTCGTCCTAAGATAAAAAAAATTTTTGGTTCTTTCTAGTTTTTCATGCAAAGTCTGAGTTTGGTCTAGGAAAGTTTTGGGGTTTTACAAACACCCTAGAAGCTTCACCTTCCAGTAGTTATTGGAAATAAGGAAGCATGTTCTGCATTGTGTTACTTGGGTGTAAGAATTAATTTGATGCCTGCATCCCTATTCAAAACTTTAGGGCTAGGTGAACCGCGTCCTACCACAGTGACTTTGCATCTTGCAGAATGATCTCTTGCCTATTCAGATGGAATAATGGAGGACGTCTTGATAACGATGGGGCCTTTCATTTTACCGGTGGACTTCAAAATCCTTGATTATGAGGTAGATGCAACATTTTCCTTCTTTTTGGGAAGAGGATTTTTAGCCACCGCGATGCTGTCATACAAGTAAGGAGAGGCAAGATGTTAATGAGGGTAGATGGTTAGGAGGTGGTTTTCAAGGTGTTTAGGCGGCAAGGATGCCTCCTCACTATATGGAATTTATAGTTAAGCCGACAATAGAACTTGGAAGGTGTAATTAGTTAGTTGAGCAGCGTGGGCTGCATAAGAATTTAGCAGATTGTCAGTTTGTCAATGTTCACTCGAATGAAGGAGTGAAAGTGGCCTTAGTCGTGCTGCAACGTTAAATCAGACACTGCATGGGAGGCAACCCATGAATTTCATGCCACGTCTATAAGTAAGGTGCTTGGTGGAAGGCAACCCATCTATCTAGCATTTTTTACATTTTTACATTTTTCTTTTGTTTTGTAGAGACGAACAGGGCTTTGGAGGCAAAAAGAACTAGGAAAATGAGATGAAAAAGTTTATGTATGGGATGAGGTACTTGGCGTGGGGCACTAGGTGTAACACTCCAAAAGGAAAAAAATTTCCAGGTGGGTTCTATTGGTGGCGTGCTGCGCCAACCCCAGTCCCCAAATAAATTTTTTTTCTAAGTATGTCAAGCTATGGAGGGGGAGGTATGGTAAAAAATTCTTTGGTCAAATGGGTCAATGTTGAACAAAAAACCTTAACATTATCAAAAACCCATGCCCCATAACTTCATTTAAAATCCCATTCATCCTTTTTCATTAAAAAGTTGAAAAACAAAAAGCCAATTCTCTCTGCTCTCCCTCACTAACTCGTAACTCCCTTCCCCTTTTCCCCTCATTTCTTGTATTCTGAAAGGTTTAGTAAAGTTCCTCTCTCCAACTCAAGTAAGTATTTCTCTTTTCTCTTATTTAGTTAATGATAAAATCATGTTCACACCATTCTTCCCTAAGATTAAAAACCCAAATCACCATTGTTTGGTGAAAAACTTAAGTTTCATATTGTGGGTTTCATGAGCTTTAATTTTATAAATTCTTCCATGATAATGTGTTATATTTGTTGGGTAACTTATTTCTTGGGAGATTATAGTGATTTAAAGTAGTGGGGATTAATGGGGATGGTGAATTGAATTCTTGAATTTAGTGGGTGGGTGCATTAATTATATATAGAGAGAAAGTACATGTTTAATAAATTCTTGAATGTGAATAATTCTTTAGTTGTTGAAATTAATGATTAATTCATTATGGATGTAGTATATTGCTTGTGGGTTGTCGAATGAATTGAATGTAGCTACATCCATGTATGAATTACTTGAATTATGAATTGAAGAAGGGAAAGTGAGAGGGATGGCCAAAGTGATTCCTTCTTGAAAACCTAAAAGTAAGGGGAGAGTTGAAAAATTCATGAACTTGGTTGTAGTTAGAGTTGGTGAATAAATTAATATTGGATGAAGGGGGAAGTCTTGAGTATCCTGTTTGACAAGTCTCACAAGTATGATCGCAAATTAAATGTGCGGTCAATTTTTCACCATTGACACTTAATTCGTTAGCTTTATTGTTCACAAACTAATCTTGTAAAGTTCTTGATTTTTGATCGGCAGGAGTCATGGCATCGAAGGGAAAGGAAGTGGTGATCGCCAACCCAATCTTGAAGAGGCTTCAAAAAGGAACAAAGGGAGATAGTTCATCAGTAGCCAAGGCTGTCCATGCTAAAAAATTTGGAGCAAAGGCTGTAGAGCCTCATGAACTTACATGGTTCAATACACACCTTGAAAACAGGATAGATGAGGGCCACCTTGCGCTTGAGTTCCCAACTATTCGGAATAAGATACATGAGTTTGGACTTGGATACATCTTTACTGAGCCAAAGGAGTGCAACCTCACATTGGTGAGGGAGTTTTATACAAATTGGGACACATCATTAGGAGAAAGCACCAAAGTGAATATAACGGGTCAGGTGGTGCAGTTCACTTACAAGAGATTCAATGTTTTCCTTGGGACACCTGAGGTAGACCCTTTAAAGTACTTTATCTTGCTTGAGAATCCTCCTTACCATGACATCCTTCACACTCTATGTGGTGAGCACTCATCCACCTGTTGGGCAAGGAACCACAAGGGCACTGACTCCACACTTGTGTTCTCCTACTAGAACAAGGAGGTGAAAGTTTGGGTGAAGATAGTTTATGCTGTGTTTATCCCTGGTACACACACATCGGACATCACCAGAGAGCAGGTTGTGCTGGTATAAATGCTTATGAAACGGATACCAATAAACTTTGGTGCGATGCTTTGGGATAATACAAGGAGATCGAGGGACAACTATAGCTGGAAATATTGTTGTGGCAGTCTCTTGACCTAATTTTTGTGAGGGGCAGGCATTGAGGAGGAAGAGGCAGACCTTCACCTACCTCTAGCAGGGTAGTTGGCAGTCAAGATGTTGTATGTTACAAGGTGAAGGAGACCATCACCTCCACAGCTCCACTCCTTACTATAGCTGATCGTCAGGCTCGTGATGAAAGCTGGCAGGGTCGCATAGTTAGGATGCTAGATTTTTAGCTGAGGTTAGGAGGTCGACCTACAACAGATGAGGATATGTCATTCCTTGAGGCGAGGTATCCGATCACGGAGAGTGCTATATTGATATGCTGAGTGGGTCTAACCTTTGGATGATGATGAGGCTACGGTGCTGACTGACGGAGTTGATGATTCGGACATGGATGATAAGGACATGTAGCTACGAGCACCATGGAGGTTGATCAAAATGATGATGAGGATGAGAGCCAGGATTACAATCCTAATGATGATGACGATTATGCTTAGTAGTCTAGGAAGTTCTTTCTCTCTACCTACTTGTTATATTTGCTTGTGCCCTGGGGATAGTGCACTATTTAAGTGTGGGGTGGAGGAAAGAGTTCCCATTTGTTATATCTTTGCTAAATTTGTAGTTGTAGCATGAGTTGTCAGTCCCCGTGGTAGTAGCTCTATGATTTGTTAGGCATAGTTTGTAATAGCTAATATTAGTGATGATGACAGGATGATGCCTTGTGCATGTAGTGACTAATGTTCGTCTTGAGTAGTATGTTGTTTGCTTTAATTTAGAGTCAACTTTTTCATTTTTGTTGTGTTAGAGTAGCAACCCTTCCCTACGATAGATGGACGATAACTGTCTTTAGGGAAATTCATCACTTTTTTTTTATTTTTTAGGATTGAGTCATAGATCATTCACTTGTGTGTTGATGATGACGATTATGCTTAGTAGTCTAGGAAGTTCTTTCTCTCTACCTACTTGTTATATTTGCTTGTGCCCTGGGGATAGTGCACTATTTAAGTGTGGGGTGGAGGAAAGAGTTCCCGTTTGTTCTATCTTTGCTAAATTTGTAGTTGTAGCATGAGTTGTCAGTCCCCGTGGTAGTAGCTCTATGATTTGTTAGGCATAGTTTGTAATAGCTAATATTAGTGATGATGACAGGATGATGCCTTGTGCATGTAGTGACTAATGTTCATCTTGAGTAGTATGTTGTTTGCTTTAATTTAGAGTCAACTTTTTCATTTTTGTTGTGTTAGAGTAGCAACCCTTCCCTATGATAGATGGACGATAACTGTCTTAAGGGAAATTCATCATATTTTTTTTTATTTTTTAGGATTGAGTCATAGATCATTCACTTGTGTGCTTGTTGATATTATGCTTTGCTACTATGCAAGAGTCAATAAAGTGGTCATTTTGACGTCATAAGTGAGGAATCCAAGAGAGACACACATATCTCTTTAATTTTACTCAAGATGATTTTATGGGCTTAATAATGAAAAATGTCATTCAATTTGATTGTGTGAATGTGTAGCTGTAGAACCAACTAGATTCTTGATTGCCATGAGAGGTGAGCTTAATTGTCTTATTTGTACATATTGTGGTATCTAGAACTTGACTTAGTGCATGGTGTATAGCTAGTTGTTAGGAAGTTAGGAAATGATCAAGACATTTCTTTTGAAAAAGCCATGTTTTTCCCATGTTTGTTTTACCTTCTAAATTGTCCCTAGTTAACCCCCTTTGACCTATAAGTCGTATTCTTTCTTAGCCATGAAAGTAGCTTATTCCCTCTTTTTATGAGACCTTAGACTTATTGATCCAAAGTAGTCATAAGCACTTTGAGACTTGAATGTAAAGGTCCGCCGAAGTATAATGTTAAGGGAAATAAGAGGAGAAAAATGAACAAAGGGTACCCACAAAATTGTGTTGTTTACTTGCTGCCAGGACAATGAAAGATAGAGCTTTACCTGCAAAATCCTTATTACTTCTATAAGCAAAGACTAGCAATCATGTAGTGAAAAGGGGGCATGAGAAGAAAAGAAAAAGGATGAGTGAAGTGAAAGGTGAACAACAAGGAAAAGGTGGCGGACAAGAAATATGAAAAACATCTTAAATGTGCTTAGGGTGGTAGTCACTATAAAAGAAATATCATTCCTACCCATCCCTTAGCTAACATTACACCAAGAAAAGTGCTTATGATATGAATCTCTTGAAACAACTAAGTAGTCTAAATGTACATGAATGGCAAGCTTATGGTATGTGAAACATGTGCATTAAATCATTTTTGAGCGTGAGGTGCCTTGCTTTCTATGTTCCATGTGTTTGCATTGATAATCTGAGTGAGGAACATCACTAAAAGTGAAGGGCATAAGATGTCTAAGTCGGTGTACTATTTTTTGCATGTGTCACGCTTAATCATGTTGGACCTCTTTTTTTAAAGGATGAGTAAATTATAGTGGTTGTGTGGTCTTGATTGTGAAACCTTTATATGTGCTTGATGAGAATTGTTGTATGTCGAAGAACCACTTGATCTATGCTCTATGCTAGTTGGTTGAGTGTGAATTGATAGATGTACCAAGTGTGATGGTAAAAAATGAGTTATGTATGTATTAAGAATTGTTTGAGAATGAACACCGCTTTAAGTGTGGGGTGGTGATATTGGGAATATTCCTATGCCTATTTGCCTTATTTCTCCCATCTTTTACCTTGTTTTGAGTTCATAATCCTTTTAAAATGCATAAATTCACGTGTTTGTGTGTTTCGTATGCTAACAAATGACTTGAGGTGTTTTGAGAAGGAAACCAAGTAAAAAGGACCCAAAATAACCCAAGGTTGAAGGTTTGAGAAGCTAAGAAGAAGGAGCTGGGGCTATGATTGGCGCCCGACGCTAGGTCCTAAAGTTTAGAAGAATGTACACCATATCTGGGGCTATGGCTGGTGCCCAACGCCAAGTACCAAATATCAGAGAATAATTCACTCAACACCTTGGAGAAATGGATGGCATAAAGCCCCAAAAAGATCCCAAACATAGAGAAATTTCCCAAAATTCTGGTGCTATGGATGGGGCTGGGCGCCGGATGCCAGGTTGGTTCTAGAGCCAAGAATTTTGACTAACACTCTGGGAATATAGGTGGTGCGGGGGGCCGAATGATCTAGAAGAGTGGAAATTGGGCTAACTCATTGGGTGTACGGATAGGGATAGGCGCCCAGAGCTAAACTTCAAGGAAAACTTGAGCCAACTTGGGGCTATAGAGGGGGTGGTGCGCCAGGCCTATTCCGGAGCAGAAGTTGCTAGCTTTAAGTATTGGAGGGCAGAAGCATCATTTGAAGGCTCAACTATATATATAGCTTCTAGGTCGTTTGTTAAGCATCTTTTGATCACTTTTACATTACTTACATCATTTTATGGAGGTTGTAAGCCTCTTGGAAGGAGAGAAAAGTTTCTATTTAGGTTTATTCCATTCTTTATTATTTTACTTTGAATGATGATGATTAACTTTGTGTTTTTCCACTTGTCTATGAGTGGCTAAACTCATACTCTAAGGTTTTGTCCATATTGGATAGCTGATGTTTGATGGACTGATTTATACTAGTTTCGATTCTTCATTAATGGTTTTTTATATTTACTTGTTTTAATAGCTTATTCACTAGCTTGATCAACTTGTGAGTAAATCTATTAGCTTTCAGTTGAACTTGGGAAAGGGAGCTGAAATTGTTAAAAGTAAATATAAAGTAGGAATTCAAAGAACTTTGAACCCATTGGCGAGACAATAGAACTTGTTATTGAGGATAGGGATATACCCTTCAACCCTATTTAGTTGAAAAAAAAGTAGGCATAATCGTTGTTTCATGTTTCTCCTGCAACCATAAGGATATATGCATTAGGGTTCATGAGATAGTTCTTGGATGCTTGGGAGAGTGGAAAAGAATGGGATAGTAACTTGCAACTAGCAACCATAGGAAGAATAATTCTAGTATAATCACATCTTGAAAACTCAACCTAAAACTAAAAGTGCCATTTCCCTTGATTTTCATCATCATCTGAACTAAAACCAAGTTTGCAACAACTTTAGTTAATTTTATATTTAAATCTTTTAGTAGTTTAATTATCTAAACCATTCCCCATTTCAACTGTTTGATATAATAGCGAAATAAGAAACAACCTTAAACAGTTAAACAGATAAGTCTCTAAGGGATCGATAATCAGGACCTCCAGTCCCATATTACTTGACGACCACGCGCGCTTGTGTGCGCTTGGTCAACATCACCACCCATGAGTGATATCACACCTTTTCATGGTTCTATCGTTTGCAAGGTACGAACACCCTCCATACTAGAGACTTATAGGTCGATCTCCAAGTATGCTCACCCGGGGTATGTCCGTTATAAGAATCTCCATCGTTCCTCATTTTTTCAGTTACTCATGTTCATGACTTATGATATAATGTATTTTATAACATACATGACCCATTTACTTATTTATAATTTTTCACTTATGATTTAAAGATAACAAGTTATATGATTTCTAATTCTAAACTTTGGGTCACTATATTCAGATTACGATGAATAGCTTAGGTATATGAACAATTTGGATTTATGGATTTAAGCATGTTGTCCTTACTCTCCCGATGCTTTTGATTTATATGAATGATTTGATACTATAATTTTACTAGCATGTTTTACTTACCTTACATACTCAGTACATTCCAAGTACCGACCATATATTCTATGTTATATCATTTCATGATATAGGTTCGGGTGATCCCTCCCAGTCTCATCACTACCTCGCACTTGCTCAGTCTTGAATTTGACTCAATATGATGAAAGCTTAATTTTGAATTCTTGTGATTAGCTGAGTAAGAGTCTACTGATTGTGTCTTGATTTGAGCATGTGCCATGAGTGTAAGGTTTTTGAGTATTCTGTGCTATTATGAAATGTCTAGAACTTGCCTGGTGTGTATATAAAACGAAATGAAGGATGTGAATTGTAGGAGATGATTTAGGCATTTCTTTGGATGAACCAAACTTTTATTCCTCATTATACCTACCTTGAAAAATTAATCCTAGTTAACCCCATTGAGCCTTGAGCCTATTCTTTGACAGCTGCAACATAAGCTTAATCCTTTTTCTTTCATTAGCCTTTAAATTGAACCAAAACTCCTAAGTGCTTAAAGGAAAAATCCGAAAGAGTAAAGGAGCGAGAAGAATGAAAAAGAAGGGAAAGTAGCAATTGTAAGAGTTGAGAAAGGTCGAGGGTGCACTTGTTTGAATATGGGTGAGTATTAGTAGGGAGTAAGAAAATAAATAAATGAAAAGTTACTTATAGAACTCCTTACTAATAAACTAAAAGTGCCTGAAGAAAGGGGGGAATAAAAGAGTAAAAAGAAAGATGAAAAGAGAAAAAGGTGAAGTGAGGGAAGGGAAGTTTGTAATGAAGGCGTGATGTATTATAAGCGCTTAGGAAAGACAGTCACTATTACTGATCATAATAGTACCTACCCGCATCTGAGTTACATTACAACCTAAAAAGTCCTACTTGATCTTACATTCATACATCCTTAAATTAGTGGAATAAAACACTAAGGGCAAGCTTATGGGTCATTACATGATGCATGTGAATTCTTTGTGAGAGTGAGTGTAATTCTATGCATGTACCCACACATGTTGTGATATAAAAAATTATTTTTGCGTGTGAAATTGGGTAACTCTCTTTCCTTGAGGGGCACATGTTGAATGAAGGATATAATTCATGTGGGATTTCTTAATCAGTTGATTTGCATGAGTTTGCTAAGATTGAGAGTCGATTCTTGAGGTTAAGAAGTCTTAACATAGTTGTACGTCATTTCAATGATCAAATCAGGCATGCTCTATTTTTAGCTTGTATCTTACGTAATCATATTAGCCGTAACTTGAATTATCTTGCTAAATTAGTTATGTGGGAGTCTCCATATGCATGATATGTAAAAGGTTGTTCGAGGACGAACAAGGCTTTAAGTGTGGGGTTGTGATCACGGGCAAAAATAGCATGCCCGAGATACGCTTTATGACTTAAATTAGTCTTGTTTATCTAAGTTATTGTATACATTTTCATGTAATTTTATATGAAGCGAAGATATGTGCTAACCAACATGATTAGCCTTTGTTTTGTAGGTTTTGGTGACTTTTGAGTAACTAATCCATGAGTTGGTGAAGTAGAGGCTTGGAAACGGAATTAACACGCGAACGTTGGCAAAGAGGAGGCACAAAACAGCCCACCTGCGCGTCGGCAACGTGCCACGGCAGGCAGGCTGATCACAACAGCCCACCTGCGCGTTGGCTACATGCCACGGCAGGTTGGCTGCGCGACCAAGAGGTGCCGACGCGCTGCCCAAGCAGCGTGACACACTGCCAATGCGGCAGGGTGCTGCCGGGGCCAAGTTCGGGTGATTTCCACAGAGCTTCCGCGTCCGTAGCATGTCACGGAGGCAGTGCTCCGCGATGCACTCTGTGACACGTTGCTTGTTATTCCGGGAAAAAGTCCCACTACTATAAATAGCACACTTAGGTTCAATTTTCAAAATTCAGACTTGGTAGAGCAAGGACGTGGGTTACAGGCAGTTGAGGGACGAAAAGTTCAGGGTTTTTTCTCTCTCTCTTTCTTCTCTAATTCAATTGCTTGTATGATTAACACTCGTTTTATGATGATTAATCCACAAATGAGTGGCTAATTCCCTTCCTTGCTGAGGTTATGAACACTTGTGATGAATTGTGATTATTGATTATATGGTTTTTCATCTTTTTCTTCCATGTTGTTCTATTAATTCTTGTTTTTACTGCATTGGTGTGTGGCCTACATTAATGTACATCTAAAAAGTCCGATTTATCTTAAGAGAGCACGAAATTGGAAAGTTGTGAATTAATAGGATATTGTTCTTTACTTGGTTTGGGAAAACTGAGTTTTGATGTGCCTTCAGGATAGAAATATACCTGAAAGTCGTATTAGTCAATTTAGGAACCGGAATTGTATGGCTAGAACATGAATTACATTGGATCACAGAAATGTAGACGGATGGTTCATGATTCTTAAGTGAGATTAAATACGAGAGTTTTAATCTCTTGGCAAATGTTCTTGGCTAGCAACAGGAAGAAAAGATTAACCAATTTATGATGATAATTAGTTTCATTACATGTTCGTTTAACCTTAGCATGCTCTTATCCATAGTTCAGATTCAAAGTAGATAATTGTTCTTAGTTTTAGTGTAACATTTATCAAACAAACTATCAACTTTTTGGTTACGTTGTTGTCAGCATATTTAGAAGTAGAAATATAGTATACTTGAGCAAATTGCACTTAACCCAAGTCTCTGTGGGATCAATACTTGGCTTACTAAAGCCACTTACTACTTGTTCGACCACGTGCACTTGCGTGTTGTTTTATATACCCCATATAACACACCGAACAAGTCATGTTGTGTATGTACCATGGGTTAGCTTGGAGCCGTTCATGGTTCTAGGTCCCGTGTCCCAATCTAAGGTCCCAACTCGGGTCATGATAAATTGGATATCAGAGAAAAGGTAGGTGTGTCTTAGGGTGTCTGAAAGCTGCGTTAAGTAGAGTCTTTTCTATCGGTGTGAAATGCACCACACTTATAGTGAAGAGGCTGTATGAAATTTTAAGAAATTTTCCTTCTTTCATGATCTATGTCATGTGATGAAATACCTCTCTATTCCTCTGACTCGTGCTATATGCATTTGCAGAAATATGCCTCCATGTCGAGTTAATGGTAGAAGAAATGGAAATGGATATGGCTATGGCAATGACAATGGAGATGGGCAACAGCCAGCCCCACCAGCTCCAGTGGATCCTTTTCCCGGGCAGGTTACTCATGCCATGTTTAGGGAAGCATTTCATATGTTACCACAGTCCATAACCGTTCAAGCCAACCAGCAGGAAGTGGCCCATGTTCCCCAAAATAGAAACACAGCAACGACTAGAGTGTGAGACTTACTCAGGATGAACCCACCTGAGTTTCTTAGGTCAAAGGTGGATGAAGACCCATATGAGTTCACTGAGGAGGTGTAGAAGATGACCCAGATTATGGCGGTGACTAGAGAGGAGAGCCCAGACTTAGCCTCCCATCAGGTGAAGGGGGTTGCGCACATATGATTCCATCAGTGGAAGGAGAGCAGGGGAGTATGAGTGGTTCGCACGGGCTGGAATGAGTTTGTGACTGCTTTCTTGGACAGGTTCTTTCCTCGAAAGTTAAGGGAAGCTAAGGCTGCTGAGTTTTTGAATTTGAAACAATACAACATAATTGTCTAGAAGTATTCCTTGGAGTTTACTCGCTTGTACAAGTATGCACTGGAGATGGTTGTTGATCTTAGGGCTCGTATGAGCAAGTTTGTGAATGGAGTAGAAGATTCATTGTTCAAGGAGTGTAGGACCGTCGTGTTGATCAATGATATAGATTTCTTCGGGCTAGTCATATATGCCCAATAGATAGAGGTAAAGTGGACGATGGAGAAGGAGAGAGAGGCCAAGAGTGCCAAGATAGGAAGTTTTGGGCCGTTCCAGCAGAGGTCTAGTGGTGGATATCGGCATCAGTCCCAGCCCCATCATCAGGCAGTGTTTCGTCTAGACCCAGACTTAACCAAAGGGGTAGAGCATCAGGCTCTAGAGGCTAGAGGAGAATGGAAGGAGAGTGCACTTTTCCAGCTTGTGCAAGGTGCAACAAGAACCACCTTGGGCTATGTTTAGTTGTCTTAGATGCTTGTTTCGAGTGTGGCAAACTTGGACATAAATTAAGGTATTTCCCTTCAGCCAGGCAGGGTGATGGAGGGGTTTATACCCCAACCACAAATTCAGCAGCTCACCCATCTTAATAGGGTGCCTCTTCTAGTGCAACGGGTGGACAGCGCCAGAACAGATTCTATGCTCTATCTTCTCGTCAGAAGTAGGAGGTCACTCCTGATGTGGTCACTGGTATGTTATGAGTATTCTTTCTTGATGTGTATGCACTGTTATATCCAAGGGCTACCTTATCATTCGCGAATCCTTATGTTGTTGTTAGTTTTGGAGGCATCCTTGAAATCTTGTTAGAACCTTACTCAGTCTCTACTCCTGTCAGTGAGTCAGGTTTAGCTTGATGGTGTATCAAAATTACCCTGTCATGATTCTTCAAAAAGTCACCTCAGTCAATTTAGTGGAGTTAGATATGTCTGATATCGATGTTATATTATATATGGATTGGTTACATGCATGTTATGCCTTCGTCAATTGTAGAACTCGTGTGGTAGAGTTCCATTTCCAGGTGAACCAGCCCTAGAGTGGAAGGGTAGTTCAGTTGTTCCTGTAGCTAGCTTTGTTTCCTATCTCAAGGCCAGGAAGATGATCTCTAAGGGTTGTATGTAGAATCTAGTTTGGATTAAGGATTCTATGTTCGAGATCCCGACTCTTCATTGAGTCCTTGTTGTGTGTGAGTGTCCGAAGGTGTTTATAGATGATCTTCTCGGATGATCTTCCCGGAGTCCCTCCTGAGCGGGAGATTGACTTCGGTAGTGACCTTCTCCCTGATATATAGCTTGTATCCATTACTTTATAGAATGGCTCCAGCTGAGCTAAAGGAGTTGAAAAAGTAGTTGAAGGATCTCCTAGATAAGGGTTTCATCAAGCCTAGTAAATCCCCAGAGGGTGCTCCAGCTCTCTTTGTTCGGAAGAAGGATGGTTCCCTTCGAATGTGTATTTATTATTGACAATTGAACAAGGTCACAATCAAGAATAAGTATCCTCTCCCCATAATTGATGATTTGTTTGACCAGCTTCAAGGTGCCAAGTCATTTTCAAAGATAGACCTCATATCCGGCTATCACCAGCTCAAATTTAGGGAGAGTGACATTCCGAAGACAGCCTTCACGACTCGGTATGTTCACTATGAGTTCATAGTTATATCATTTGGACTGACAAATGCACCTGTAGCTTTTAAGGATTGACGAATAGGGTGTTCAAGAAGTATTTGGATATGCTCATGATCGTCTTCATAGATGATATCTTCATATACTCTTAGAACGAAGAGGAGCATATCGTTCATTTGAGGATTGTGTTGCAAACTCTCAAGGATTTCCAGTTGTTTACTTAATTCAACAAGTGTGAGTTTTGGCTGAACTCAGTATCACTTTTAGGCCATATAGTTTCTAGTGAGGATGTGCATGGACTCTAAAAAGATAGAAGCAGTAAAGAATTAGCCTAGACCTCTCAGTCTTGCCGATATTAGGAGCTTCTTAGGTTTTTCTTGCTATTACAGGAGATTCATGGAGGGATTTTCATCCATTGCATCACCAGAATAAGTTGGGCTAGAAGAAGGTCAAATTTCAATGGTCGGATGCTTGTGAGAAGAGTGTTTTTCAGGAGCAATAGACTAGGCATAGATCAGCCCCAGTATTGACCCTACCGGAGGGCATTGATAGTTTTGTTGCGTATTGTGATGCCACTAGGGCTGGTCTTGGTTGTGTGTTATGCAGCATGGTAAGGTCATTGCATATTCCTCTAGACAGCTTACGACTTATTAGAAGAATTATCCGATGCATGACCTAAAGTTGGTAGTTGTAGTGTTTGCTTTGAAGATTTGGAGGCACTACTTGTATGGGGTACCTGTAGATGTGTTCACAGACCACAAGAGCCTTCAGTACATGTTTACTCTGAAGGACCTGAATTTGCGGCAAAGGAGTGGCTAGAGCTTATCAAAGACTATGACATGAGTGTCCTTTATCATTCGAGGAAGGCCAATGTAGTGGAGGATGCTCTTAGTAGGCTATCCATGGAGAGTTTTTCTCATGTCGATAATGGGAGAAAGGAGCTAGTGAAGGATAGCCATAGGCTTTCTCATTTAGGGGTTCGTCTTATAGATTCTATGGATGGTGGTGTTATTATTCAGAATGGGTCGGAATTTTCATTAGTGACAAAAGTTAAAGCAAGACAGGATGAGGATTCTATCCTTGTGAAGCTGAAGGAAGCTGTTTGGAATCATAAAGTGGAGGTTTTCTCCAAAGTGGGAGATAGTGTACTTTGATATCAAAGTTGATTGTGTGTTTTAGCTGTAGATGACTTGAGAGAGAGGATGTTGAGCAAGACTCATGGCTCTGGGTAATCTATCCATCCAGGTGCCTCTATGACGTATCGTGATCTATGGGAAGTCTATTGGTGGAATGGCATGAAGAAGGACATTGCGGAGTTTGTAGCTAAGTGTCCGAATTACCAATAGGTGAAGGTTGAGCATCAAAGACCTGGAGGTACGCTTCAGGATATTAGCATTCCTACTTGGAAGTGGGAAGAGATCAATATGGATTTCATTACTGGTTTGTGTCATAAAAACATACATTGTGACTCTATATGGAAGATTGTCGATAGGTTAACCAAATTATCCCATTTCTTACTGGTCAAAACTATCGGTTCAGGTGAGAATTACGCTAGCTTGTACATTTGGGAGTTGGTTCGGTTGCATGGAGTTCCTTTGTCCATCATCTCAGATAGGGTTACTTAGTTCACTTCTCAGTTTTGGAGGTCGTTTCAGAGAGACCTTGGTACTTAAGTGAGCTTAGCACAACTTTTTATCCACAGAAAGATAGTCAGGCCAAGCGGACTATTCAGACTCTTAAGGACATGTTGAGAGCGTGTGTGATTGACTTGAAGGGTAGTTGGGATGATCAATTGTACTTCATCAAGTTTCCACGGTTACCATTCCAGCATTCAGGTGGCTTTGTTTGAGGCTCTTTTTGGGTAGAGGTATAGTTACTATTAAATTGTTTGAGGTAGATGAGGTTACATTGATAGGGACAAATTCAGCTCATGAGGCCATGGAGAAAGTTCAGCCTAATTGAGAGAGGCTGAGAAAAACTTAGAGTCATTAGAAATCTTTTGCGGATGTTAGGCAGAGGGAGCTTAATTTTGAGGTTGATGATTGGGTGTTTCTGAAGGTGCCTCCTATGAAGGGAGTGATGAGATTTAGAAAGAAAAGGAAGCTTAGTCCTCGATATAGTGGTCCATATAGGATTTTGAGGCGAGTTAGCAAGGTGGCATATGAGTTGGAGCTACCAATAGAGTTAGCTTTAGTGCATCACTGTTGAAGAAATGCATTGATGACCCGTCCTTTGTTATTTCCGTAGAGAGCGTAGGTGTGAAGGATAGCCTTACTTATTAGGAGGTTCAAGTTGAGATCCTTGATCATCAGGTTCAGAATTTGAGGAAAAAGAAAGTAGCTTCAGTAAAAGTTTTGTGGAGAAATCAACTTGTTGGGGGAGTTATGTGGGAAGCCGAAGCAGAATGATGGTTAAATGCCCCCATGTTTTCCATTTCAGCTCAGTCCCAGCATAAAGTACCAATTTCCTCCTTAGTACTCTATTTAGTTTCATGTAAAATTCATGTCTGTAAGTTTCTTTCATGTCATAGCATACATGTAAGTTTCATGAATTTAGTTCAGTCATGTATTTCAGTCTGGGGTTAGTCACTCAGTTATTTTTCAGCTATAGTTGTTTAGTTTTGAGATTGCAGTTTCTTTCACAGCCTTTTAGTATGCTAAATTTACAGTCGAGGATGAATGTTCCCAAAGGGGAGATAATGTAACACCCTAAAAGTCCTAAGATCAAATCTGAGGGTTCAAATGAAGAAAATAGGAAAAATTACACCAGAGTCACAGAACGACTCAAGGAATGAGTCCTTGTTGGAAAGAACGACCCGTTGTAATGCCTTGTTGTAATCCTTTAGTCAAGCCTCCCAGAAACAATGATCCTAGCAACGACTCATTGGTTGATTCAATTGGTCGTCCTAAGGAGTTGTTGAGTGGTGTTCAGAAGAAAGGGTCAAGGTTAGTTCAGAGACAACGAGTAGATACAATGAGTCATTTGGGTGAGTAACGATCCATGGTATGGACCCGTTGTCTAGAGTTAATGATAAATGAAGGTGAGGAGCAGTAGTGACGATGAAAGGAGTGATGAGTTGTTGTTCCATATAATGACTCATCCTGTTCAATCGTTAGTGAGAGAATCAGAAGTTTACCAGAAGTACTCCGAAAACAACGGACAGATCCAATGGGTCATCTAGTGCAGCAACAACTCATTGGATGGGTCGTTATAGCTAGTATTCTAGATTTTCGTGCAATTTCCTGAGGGTAGCTTTGTAAATTACCTAGCTCATAACTTCCTAATGACGTCGTTTTTTAGCCTTTTAGTGAGTGTTTTAAGAGGGTTTAGCCTAGCCTAAGTCATTATGCTCTCATTCATGCAAGGAATTCAAATTCTCTTCCATTATCAAGCTTAGGCTCCTTTATTAATTTCTTCCCTAATCCTCTTGGGTTTTCAAGACCAGCTGAGAAATTAGTTTACCTAGGTATGTAGGACCATGAATGGGGATTTCTTCTACCCTCATGCCCAAATTTCTCCCCTAATTCATGAATTCAAGTCTCCAATTAATTGTATTGCAATTTCTGGGTTTTTTCCCAATTCTATGAAATTATCTATGTTATGTCGATTTTTCCAATCCCTCATGTTCTAATTTATGTTTCAAGACTATTGGGGCATATTTTACTCTTAATTTAATTACTAAGCCATGATTCAAGTTCATCGGAATTATTCCCTATTATGTATGATTTATGAAAATTCAAGCTTAGGAGTCTATGATTTCAAGTATGATGAAGTAAATTATGTTTTATGATTATAATGCATGATTTCCACAAGAACTCTTCATGAATTTATGGATTTTAGAGTATGATGTTTTCCACAAGTATGCATGACTTTTATGAATATCAAGTTTATGATCATGGCCGAATCACAAGCCTATTTTATGGCTAGTTCATATATCTCAAGCATGTTATGAATCTCATGATTTCAACTAGCCCATGTACTTCAAGTATGATTCAGGATTATGATTTGAGCACTATATGATTTAGGAGTAGTATTTAACACCGAGTAGACCGAGGTCCCCTTGTACCTAGGTCTTATAACTACGTGACAATGTATCCATGATGAGGTCCTCCATGAGAGTGCCTTTTATGCACCGAGGGGCCACCCATGAGTGATATAGCACCTTTTCATGGTTCTACCTTTGGTGAGGTAGGAACACCCTCCCGACTAGGGATTTATAGGTTGGGCTCCATGTATGGTCACGTGGGGTATGTCGGTTATAAGAAACTCCATTGATCCTCATGTTTTCAGTTACTCATATTCATGACTTATGATATTATGCATTTTATAAGTATACATATCTCGCCCTCACGGATATTCTCCACAGAGGGAGAACTCAGTTTGTCGCCATACATGACCCATTAACAATTTTATGAGTTTTCACTTACAATTTCAAGTATGACAAGTTATATGATTTATAATTCTAAACCTTGGGTCACTATGTTAAGATTACGATGAATAGCTTATGTTTATGAACACTTTGGATTTATGGCTTTAAGCATTATATCCTTACTCTCTCAATGTTTCTCATTTATATATATGATGTTATACTATCTTTTTGCTAGCATGTTTTACTTACCTTACATAGTAAGTACATTTCAAGTACTATCCACATACTTTTTTCTATATTGTTTCGTGATATAGGTTCAGGTGATCCCTCCCAGTCTCGTTACCAGCTCGCACTCGCACAGTCCAATTCCATCCCTCTTTGGGTGAGTCTTTATCATTCAAGGACATCTATCAGTTCTTTTTGTTATGCTTTGTTTTATTTTCAAACTTGGAGTAAGCTGGGGGCTTGTCCCAGCATCTCATTTGATAGTAGAGGCTTTCATACATAGATTTAACATGTTAAGCTTTGTGATTCAGCATTGTAGTGTTATCACTTTATGTATGCTTTATGATATTTGGTCTTCTGCTTATTCATGCTTATGTTAATTTTTGCTTGATCAGGCTCTTAAGTCAAGCTATATATGTAACATACGTTAGCTTGGAGCCATTCGTGGTTTTAGGTTCCTTATCTTAATCTGGGTCCCTTCTCGGGTCATAATAGTTTTAATGCCACACCACAAACTCATTGCTTATGCCTCTTGAGAGCTGAGGAAGCATGAGAAAAATTATTCTACCCACGATCTTGAGTTGGCTGCAGTGTTGTTCACATTAAAGATCTAGTGCCACTACCTGTATAGAGTACTTGTTAATATCTTCATAGATCATAAGAGCCTCTTGTAGTTTTTCCAACAGAAAAAGTTTAATTTGAGGCAAAGAAGATGGTTAGAGAGGCTAAATATTATGATGTGAGCATTTTATATCATTCGGGCAAGGAGAATGTTGCAGCGGACGTGCTTAGTGGCAAGTCCATAGGTAGCCTGAGTCATGTTCAGACAAGACATAATAGAAATGGTAATAGCTTTACAATAGTTAGCCAACTTGCATATTAAATTATTGGATGCCGAAGATGTAAGTGTTTTTGTCCATAACACAACAAAATCGTCCTTGGAGCTAAAGTTAAGCAGCGACAGTATGATGATGCAGAGTTAGTCTTGCTTAGAGATAGCATATCGCGCAAGAAGAGCCTATCTGACTAATGACCAAATAGAGTTCATAGATACTAGGGTCATCTATGTGTGCCTAATGTTGGTAAGCTATGGGAATGGATTACGAGTGAAGCTCATTATTCTCGATTTTAAGTATACCTATGTGTCATGAAGATGTACCATGACCTGAGGTAGCTATATTGTTAGAATGACATGAAATAAGACATCATAGGTTTAGTGGCTTAGTTTCCTAATTGCCAGCAGGTGAAGGTCGAGCATTAGAGGCTTGGAGGCCTGACGCATGATTTAAAGATTCCAGCCTGGAAATGGGATGTTATTAACCTTGATTTTGTTGAAGTATTGCCTCAGACGAGCAGGAAGTATGATTCTATTTTGATAATTGACAGATTGACTAAATTGGCACACTTCTTGCCAGTTAGGATCACTTATGTTGCAGAGTACTATGCTAGATACTATATATGGGAGATAGTTAACATGCATGACGTTCCCTTAGCCATAATTTCAGGCAGAGGCAATCAGTTCACAAAAAAATTCTGGAAGTCTTTCCAGTAAGGCCTAGGCATTCAGGTGAATCTCAGTACGACATTTCATTCGTAGATAGACGGACTGGTTGAATGCACTATTCAAATGCTCAAGTACATATTATGTGCCTGTGCTTTAGATTTTGGCAGGAGCTGGGATGATCATGTTTCCTTGATAGAGTTTTCCTATAACAATAGCTACCTGGTAAGTATTCAAATGGCTCTATATGAAATTTTATATGGGAAAAAGCGTAGATTGCCAACAAGGTGGTTTAAACTCAGGGAAGTAGAGCTATTGGGACCAAACATGGTGCAATGGGCTAGTGAAAAGGAAAAGCTTATCAGAGAGCACCTTCAGATAGCTAAAAGTAGATAGAAGCCTTATGTATATGTACAACATTATCCACTAGAATTATCGATTAACAATTGGGTCTTTCTGAAGGTGTCGCCTATGAAAGGCGTTATGCATTTCGATAGAGAAGGAATGATGAGCCCTACATATGTTGGGCCTTATAGAGTCATCCAGAGGATAGGAAAAATGGCCTATGGGTTAGAGTTGCCACCAGAGCTAGTTAGTAGTCCATCCTATATTTTATGTTTAGATGTTGCGGAAGTGCATCAGAGATTTAGTCTGTATTATGCCTATTGAGGATGTCTAGATTTCTAAGGAGATGACCTATACAGAGGTCCCAATTGCCATTATTGATCGTCAGGTTAGGAAGCTTTAGAGTAAACAAGTCAACTCAGTGAAAATGTTATGGCGGAGTAACAAAATCAAGGAAGTGACTTGGGAAGCTGAGTAGGAGATAGGAAAGAAGTATCCTCACTTATTTATGACATCAATGTGATTTTGAGGTATGCATTTTATACTTAAGTTACTTTCACGCCCAGAGCCTACACCCTGGGCGTGGCTAGAATTCAGGCCACTTATGGTCAAAGTGAACCTTTTTCCTGACTTACTACTGGCTAAGAATACGATAAAATAATGCGGAAGCAATAACTATACTTAACTCACTTTAAAGGAAAGAATTAATCTTATAACTGAAACTAAAAAAAAGTTGAAAAGTAACATTTATGACTCAACTGTCTACTAGTCTATGAAGCCTCTAAATTTTAAAGATAGGTACTAGGATAAAGCTCCCATGTCTACCTTAATCTCTACTTAAGAAAAAACTAAAAATTGAAGTAAAATGACGCAATCCTAACCTACGCTGGCTACGTAGTTCAGGGGCTTACGGGTAATCTGAACCCTTCACCCATCTCGATGCTAAATAATCCTCCCAAAACTCTGCTCATATAAATACGCCTCTCTGGTGCAGCTGAAAATATCTTTATAAAGTACTTTAGCTAAAATTATAATAGATGTTCTAAAAAATTCTATTGAGCCTTATGCTCAAAATATGTACTCTGCTAATGAGCCTTGTCTCAATATCTGCATAAAACTGGTAAGCTTCTACGCTAGAAACTCTGAGTTTCAAAAACAAGACTTCACTTTAGTTTTTGAAAAATCATGCTATAAATTAAACTTTCTATCTGATAATCCCTTTTTGAAACTATCAAAATAATCTGCTCAATATTAGTCATGAAAACCATGCATATATCTCATAGCACAAAGCTTTCAAAAATTATGATTTTTCATGTAATTGGGGTTCTTGGAATAAGAGTGTCACAACCTGAACATGGACCCTAGATCGAGACGTTAGACCTAGAACCATGAATGACTCGAAGCTAACCCATGGCATGTGCATAGCAACTCAAGAGCATAAATTAAAGTGGAAACTTAAAACTTAAACATGCATATGCAAAAGTCTAAGTATTATAAAACATAAATGAAAGTGTTAATATCACAACACCAAGACAAAAGCTTACCACTCTAGTTTATGTCTAAGAAGCCTCTACTATCTAATGAGATGCAGAGATAGGCCCCCAGCTAACCATAAGTCTGATACAAAACTGACAAACTAACATGACTGAAAGAATGTCCTCGGTAGATGAGGATTCACCAACATAGGGCTAAGCTGAACTAATAAGGTGCAGGACTAATGGCGTGGTTGAGTCTGATCACCCAAACCTATATCATGAAATGATATAGCATAGAGTATGCATTCAGTACTTGGAATGTATTGAGTATGTAAGGTAAGTAAAACATTCTTAGTAAAATGTTAGCTGAAATCATGCATATAAATAAAAAGGATCATGAGAGTAAGGACTGAATGCTAAAAGCTGCATCTGAGATACACCTAATCATAAGCTACTATTATAACTGAACGTAATGACCCAAGATTTAAAATAAAAATGATATGACTCATCATATATGAAATTGTGTAGTAAAAGCCCATAAATTGAGCATTGGGTTAAATCTACCGTAAAACATAAAATCATGAGTCATAAACATAAGTAACTAAAATCTTGAGGAAAAATGGGAGACACGTCATAACCGACACCATAACGATAGAGCTTACATTATGCCCCACAAATCATACTCAAGTGGGCAGAGCCGTCCAAAATCTTGCCAGAAAATGAAGCTAAGAAACAATAGTATTGATATCAAGTTGAGCCCCCCTTAGGGTGGGGGAAAAACTCGCTTGAGAGGTTTCCAATATATATACCTATGTTGGAGCGTAGTTTATGAGATCAGGGAACCTCAAAACCCCGGGTCTACTCGGTGCTAGACACTACTTCCAACATATGCATAGTGCTCATATTATCATATTCTTAAAACATAGCTTGAATCTGAACATTGGGAGTCTTGACTCCATATCATATCATAAACTGGTCTTATTAGCCTAGGCGAAAATCATAACAAGCATACTTAACTTGCATGGGCTTGCCCAAATCATAAAATCATGCATACTTGAGATAGACTTCATAAGTCAAAATCATTAAATCATAAGTTGAGAATTCATAAACATTTATGTATACTAGATAACTCCTCATACTTGAAATCATGGATCTTAGGCTTGAATTTTCATAAAACATACATAATAGGGAATAATTTCTAATAACATGAAATCATGAATTTATAACCAAATTGAGTGAAAAATTTGCCCGTTAAATATAAATCATACATTTGAGCATGAGGGCATTAGACCCATAAACATAGCATTGGTAGTTTCATAGAATTGAGTTAAAACCCTAGGAATCCACACACTAGATTAGAAACTTGAATTCATAAACTAGAGAAGAAGTTTGTGCATGAGGGTGGAAGAAATACCCCATTCATAGGTCTATATACCTGGGAAACCTGAATGCTAAGCTGGACTTGAAAGCCCAAGAGAATTGGGGGAATAAATTAAGGAAGAACTCTAACTTGATCATGGTAGAGAAATTGAATTCAAAGCATTAATGAGAAAACAATGACTTAGGCTAGGTTTAACCCTCCTAAAACACTAATTAAAGAGCCCAAACAACGTCGCTATAGGGATTAGAAACTTGGGAGATTACAAAATTGCCCCCAGAAATCTGGATAAATTTCAACAATATTACGTCCTGACAGTACACATAATGGGTTGTCACATGCCAGACAGTCATTAATCTCTCCATCACCGTTATATAGAAAAGGAGTGTTCTAACTGGCCGAAGCGATGGTGGAAGTGACAGGCCGTCAGTCCCACAACAATTCACCAAACCAATCATCATACTTGAGATAAGTGGTTTCAACCCGACAAAACACGCATCGGTCCGTCGCTAGGCTGATGAGCCATCACCCTCTCCATCAAGCTTCGACGTTAGCCACAATGGTCTGTCACTTTCCTGACGACCTTCATTCCTACCATCGGAGCTAAGACGCCTGTGCGACGGGCTATCAAAAGGCTGATGGGTCGTCAGCTGCTCTGTTACCCTCTGCACCAGACCTGCAACTTTAGGTCTTTTTCCATCAAGGATCCATTTTGAGACTCCACGTGTTACAAATAGGAAATGAACCAAAATCAAGAATCAAGAGAGTAAGGATAACATAAATAACAAAGAGGAATAAGGATATAATAACATGTAATGAGAATCAACAATGAATAGCTCAACTTGTAGGAAAGAAGACCAAGTAATGAAATTGGGTAAAACCCTAGCTTTAACTTCTATTAACTCTTTACTAGATGTAGGAAATAAGGAAAAATAGAATTCCTCACTTATGTTAGCCTTACATGCCTAGAACAATGAACTCTTGACTCTTAGCATGAGAATCCCTTGGTTGAAGATAAAGAATACCTAACTTCTTTGAGAGCTTGAGAGCTATTGATTCTTGGATTTATGTTGTTATGAGAAGGAATGAGAGTTTAGACTAATAAAACCCTTCAATATCCCCCAAAGAAATCCCAAAATGTTTTGTTTTAGGTGATAAAAATATAGGAAGTTACTAGAATACACCAAAGAAGCGAATGGAAAAACTGTCGCTCAGTGATGACGAGCCATTACCACAAGTCGTTAAGTCTGACCATTTCTCATGGTGACCTTTCCTGGTCACTAAAGCATTTTGATCAGTTTCTAATCTCTGCATCATTGATAAAAAGGATGAATTGTCTCCTATCCAATGGGTCGTGAAATCTACTCGTTACTAGTGAAGCCAAAGCTAACATTCTCTGATCCTCAAATCATGAATAGAGAAGACAGGGTATTTCTTTTGTTTAACAATTTGTTGTTTGACCCGTGGTCCTTGGGAAGAAAAATGTCAAGTTTAAGGACTTTGCCTAGATCATTTAGAATGTGGCACTTAATGATTCGTTACTCCTTCCCACAAATCCCTACATGATTTGCGGTGAATGGAACTTTGAAGGCCTCCAGTGGCTCATCATGAGTCACTCTACAACTCATCAAGTGGCTCGTTCTATGTTAGAAATGTCAATTTTCCTGCTGGTTTGTACTCTAAGTCTAGGATGTAGTCTTAGCAAATTCTAGGTGTTAAAGTTACAAACTATGTACCTTTAAGGCATGTCAAGTGAATTTAACCCTCATTCGAGGATTAATGTTTTTAAAGGGGGGAGGATGTCACCCACCGGAAAAAATTTAATGTTTGAAAGTATCATAAGTACATTGGCGTTAGTTGGTTAAGATCGTTGAACATTTATATCGAGAAAACTAAAGCATTTGAAGCGTAAATGATAGGAAGTGTCAAGGGTCGAATTCATAGACAACGTGATAGATGAGGTAGGCAAGGCGTAGGCGGGCCATGTAGGGGATTGGCCAGTGTGTCACACTGCTGGAATGGCGCGATGGCCATCGTGCCACGCTGTCTAGCCCGCCGCCTCAAGTTAGGTATATCTCTTTATCCATATCTTGATTCATTCTACAATTTTCTAGTAGTGAGCTTCTTGTGTATATACCTATATACTCTCTAATTTCCAGCATATATACCAAGATGAATTCAAGGAAAATTATCGAACAAAACTCTAGACAACACAAGTCCAAGTGAAGAAGTAATTTTAAAGTTGCATGTGGTGCATTGGTGGTTGTTTTGGCTGTGTTTGAGTCATGGTTTTTGGGCTGAGTTTGCTGCATTTTTGGAGAAGTACTAATCTTCTTACATACTCCCTTATTGTATGGATTGTATAAAAGGAAAAAGGTACGGATTCTACCTTTTAAACATGCTTAAATCATAGTAAAAAAAAACTAGAAATCAGAAGCTATGTTATGTTGCCTTTTTGCTGAAGGTTGCTTCCCGTTTTTCAATGTTGGTGCAACTGCATTTAGCTAGGAATATATTCCTTTTGTGGTGGGGATCGATCAAAAGAAAATCTAGACAAGTTCTCTCTTTCATTTCCCCTTAAAAGTTAAGGACACAAGCAAGAATAAAGTATTGAAATGTCGCCTTGTTTGGTTCTGCTGTGGCTACCATTGGTGTGACATTTTGGCTGGGGAACTTGTCTTACAATAGACCTATATTATGGTTATAAATTCAAGAAATCAAAGAGGGTCGGACATGGGTTGTTGAAGAAAGAATTGGCTAAATAAACACGTCGAAAAAAGGTATGTAAAGGCATCCCTATCCTTATTTTTCAATCACAACTTTGTAACGTTGAAAGAATCAATATTCCTACATTTTTGAACTCATAGTTGTGCATATATGATTCTATCCAAAGGGTCAGAAATACTTGGAATTAAGCTTGAATGGTTTAAGGATGTTTGGACCAATCAATTGGGAAAAAAACAATGCATTGTTTCTAATTGTTGTCGTAGTTGTAAATAGAGTAAGAACTCACCTTACCATGGGCACCATGATATGGTACTTAATATTATGTTATTTATAATTTATTTTAAATATAATTAATGTTATGGTTGCTAAATAGAATGGTAAGAGAGTTAAGATGACGATGTGAGAACGAACCTAAGTTAAGAAAATGACGTCAAAGCCTTGTAAGGGAAAATGAGGTTGTCTACCTTCTTGTGTGTATGTTATGAGGTACACAAGGCAAAGGGGATATTTCATAATCCTTCTCCCTTAAGCCGAGCAATAGGTTACAAAGTTTTCAAGCACTAATACTCTAAGAACATAGTCTACGAATCTTATTGAAACTCTTGTTTCATCTGCATCATTTTGTGATTCTTATAAGTATTTAAATAAATATATCTAAGATATAATTGAATGTTTTATATGTTATTAATGCCAACCTGTAGTCATTTGTTAAAAAAGAGACCTATCCATGCCACAGACTCAGAATTTATAATAGTTGTGCTATATGTGCTAGACTGACTCAGTGTAAGCCCTATTGGCTTCATTTATGATTTATGATTGAGACTATTGACCTACCCCCTACTTCTTTTTTCGACGGTATGTTTACCCATTGACCTGCCCTCGATGCTCTTTTCAGTGGGATGTTTACCATATGGATGATGTCGCGGTGTGGTACACCGGCTGGATGGACTTTATGCCTACTTTATGATCGGCTGGCCACCGGTACTATAGTTATGGTGTTGCTTGTGCACTAATTGACTACATTTGCACATCAGTATAGATTTATTGTCGATTGTCAGTTTCAAGAGTCTCAGGTTATTATTATTCCTTATTTATGGCTCAATTATCGTTGTTACCCTATCTATTTATAGTTATAAATCTTACATACTAGTATATTTCATTTGTACTGATGTTCTTTCATTTGGGGACCCCTTCCTACAATCGTGCTATAAGTACAAGCAAATTCTCAGATCGATAGGTGCAGTAGGAGCCAAATTTCAGTAGAGTTGTGGTATGCTCCTTTCTTTTAGGAGTCATGTCCTAGTTTTGATTATTTTGAGTTTTAGGTATAATATGTGTAGGCTAGGGCCCTATCCCATGCATTTTAGTTTGTTTAGTCTTTAAAGGCTTATGTGGACTAGTTTTTATAGTTAGTTTTGTTGTGTGGTCTTGTCGGCTTTCTGTTGCTCAGTTTAGCTTTAATGTAGCCTTGTCGGCTTCCTAATTGTTTGTTCATTGTTGTTGAGACCTTATGGGTCCAAAATCTATTTTAATTAATCATAACAGCTTGCTTGATCGATCTCTATATTAGAGTTATAAATGTTATATATTCAGTTTCTCGATTGATCTAAAATCAAGTGCCCTTTGCGCCCTACCACAATTTCAGGGCATGACGTAGACCGTCCTCGGCAGGACATCAGGTCAACTAAAAGTAGTAGGATTTGTAGGAGGTGGTGCTACAACTAATATGGATCTTTAGGGAGCAGAATCTGGAGGGATTGATGCTGGAGCTACTAGTATCTATTAGGTGACTGATCAATCAGGCTCCTCAGACTGGACATCCTCACTCTCGGATGTACCCCTAACTGGGAAAGATATGCTAGTGCAACGGGAGGCTGTAATGAATGATTCGTCCCTCATCTTGGTGATATCTGTCACCTACCAAGACATAGTGATATATCCTCTCTCTGCAATGGTGCTACCCCCACCCTCTAGCATAAGGCGGTCACTAGGTATGGAAATATAAAAGAGTTAGCTGCCTGCAAGGCCCACTCCTGAGCTCTGGTGTGAGCATCTGCATGAGTTCAACTATTTTCTAATTTAGTACCGCAGCAACAACCAGTGCATGTTGATGTGTGAGCATGTCACTTTTGGTTGGGTAGATACGACTACACATTATGTTCTACCAAAATTTGGCATGTTGCCACAAATCTCTCTTAAAAATGGGCATTGTGTCAAATGCGACCAAGGTTGGTGTAGCTCAGGCCAACAGTTTGGCTATCCATGGACTAGCTCATATCCTTATATATACTACTGCATCATAATCTAATATGTCAATAGACTCATAATCGTCACCTAAGTAGTATCGGTTGATTGCGTCGGTGCGAATGTCAACTGACACTCTTAGGTCGTCACTAAATCTAGTGGCTCCACTAGAGACCTTAGACTATGATTTGCATGGAGGAGGAGTGGTTCATATACTGCATAGAACTCCCTCACAATGGTCTAGATGTACTAGCCAAAGGGATGAAGGAGAAAGTCCCAATGCTGTAACCTAATCTGAGTGAGGATATCAGGATGCTGATCTAATCCACTGGCACTGGTGGCACACTCCTCTGTGATGCTCCACCAGGGTTTGCCATTGAATGGTCTGGCCCTCTAAATCTCTCAGGGTACGCTATATATCCCACCTTATCCTGAACATGTCCTATTTCCTTCTCTGCTCAACCGAATCAAAATAGGGAGAGGTAGTCTTACTAGTGGAGTCCTCATCTGTGGACTAACTAGAAGAAAGAGCAATCTGAGGCCCTCTAGGCCTAGCACTGGGCTGCTCCTTAGATGGTTGGGAAGAGGAGCCTTGAGATGGTGTGTCTGTAGATGCCACCATAGATGATATATCAGGTGACATGGTTGAGCTAGTTCTATGGCTGCTTTAGTGGCCGGGGGCTGATACTCCTCCTTATCCCCATCCCAAAGGCGGGACCTCTTTGGAGTTGTGGCCTTGCCACCACTTGGTGCTGCACGTTTTGGTGCCATTTCCTATAATTAAGCAACAAACATTAAGCACAATGGATTAGGACTACTTAAACGCAATAAGTTCAAATCAAAATGTGGGGGAAAATATAGCCCGCATCTTGGAGATGCGAACCACATATTGAACCATTTTTTTAAAATACCTGACCAGTCTTACTGGTTCAATTAATGGAATAGCATGCGATATGTATTTTGAATATAAGGACTGCATATTGAACCTTCAATTAAACCTTGTGGACCTATTATACTATTTTAATTAACGAGTCAAAATATTGACAGTTCCTTCAAAAGACAGTCCGCTATTTGAATAACTGGGGAAATTTATCAACACTTAAAAACTTTTTATCAACCAAGTGCAAAATTCATTTGATGAGGCAAGATTTGGTCATCTTTCACATAAACGGGTCGTTCTTATCATATTATCAAGTCTCATTCAAAATAATACCCCATTCAATTCATGTTAATCACCCAATTCTCCCCATTGAAGTTCAAAGCAATAGTTACCAACAACTATAGGAAATATGCATAAAATGAAGCACAAAGATGAGAACAATACCTAGGATAATAGAGAGATAGGTGTTTCATTTGTGAAAAGTGGAGAAGGACAATCATGGTCTTAACAAAACCCTAAGAGCTAGTGTAACTGATGCTAGACAATAGGGAGAGATATGGGAGCGTGTGGAGATGAAAAGCTGCAAGCTTTGAGAAACTCGATGCTTAGCAATGATGATTATGCAAGGAGAAGAGAAAGGAAAAAGATGACTAAGTGAGGGACTAAAGGTGAAAGTCCCCATTTAAAACCCTCAAATAATGACGGGGCACTAGTTTAGGCCACACCAAAGGTGGTTGATATTGGGGCATATTCTTATGACCATTTGCAATATTTTCACCCATATTTAGCCTTGTTTTGAGTTCATAATCCCTATGAAATGTATGAATTTCGTGTGTCTTGTGAGCTAATGAATGTTTCTAGATGTTTTGAGCAGGAAACAAAGGAAAGAGGACTAAAAAAATGACTCAAGGTGTGAAGAAGAAGAGTTCATGAAAGTTGGCCTGGGTCTATGGCTGGTGTGGCGCGCCCAACACTTGTGTTTCTGAGAAAAATTCATCAAAGTTGATGCTATGGATGGCATACGGCACCAGGCACCTTGACTTCGGAAATGAGAATTTGACTAATACCTTGGTGATGTGGATGATGTGGACCCCAGAAACATTCCAAACTTAGGAAATTTTCCTAAACTTTTGGGGCTATGGATGAAATGGGGCGCCATAAGGGTCCTAAAGCTCAAGAATTTGACTAACACTCTAGGGTAATGGATTAAGTGGGGCACTAGAGGAGTTGTAAGTGCAGAAATTTGGCTAAGTCCTTTTTGCTATGGTGAGAGTGGGGCACCCGGAGCTATTCCTCAAAGGAAATTTGATTAACTCCTTGGTGCTATGCAAGGGGTGGCACACCAAACCCTCCTAGATGGGATTTTGCTAATTTTTAAGCCAAATACTTGAGTTAAAAATGTCATTTGGAGTCTCACCTATATATATAACATCTGGGCCGTTTTTGATAGAGAATTCATTATATTGTTCATCATTTTGAAGGTGGTAAATGCAGCTTTAGGAGGAAAGACAAGTTCTACTTAGGTTTCTTCTTTTCTTTCTTGTTTTATCGAGAATGATGATGTTATCTTTGTTTGTTTTATTGTCTATGAGTGGCTAAACGCCTATTCTAGGGTTTTCGCCATAGTTGATTGTTGATGTTTGAAAGATTGTAAATTGCTAGTTTTTAATTCTTCCACAAACGTTGTTTATATTTACTCTTTTTAATTGCTTTTTCACTAGAATGATCACCTTGCGAGTAAATCTATTGGCTTTTGGTTGAACTTGGAAAATGGAACCGAAAGGGTTATAAGTAAATATAAAATAGAAATTCGAAGATCCTTTGGTCTATTGGTTGGAGGTTAGAAGTTGTTGTTGAGGATAGGAATATACCGTTCAACCCTTTTTAGATGAAAACAAGTAGGCATAACGGTCGTTTCATGTTTCTCCTACGACCATAGGGATATAGGAGTTAAAGTTCATGAGATGGTTCTTGGATGCTCGGGAGAGTGGCAACAAATGGGATAGTAACTTTCCACTACCAACCTTAGGAGGAATCAATCTAGCGTAATCATGTCTTGAGAACTCAAACTGAAATGAAAGTGCTAATTCCCTAGGTTTTCATCATCATTTGTAGTACAAACAAGTTTGCAACATTCTTTAGTTAATTATATGTGTAAAGTCTTTGGTAGTTTAATTCTCCAAACCGATTCTCCCATTTATATGTTTTGTTAGAATAGCAAAATAAAGTAATAACCTTAAAATGATTGATCTGACAAGTCTCTAAGCTTTCGATAATCAGGAGTTCACCGTCCTATATTACATGATGAACATATGCGCTTGCATGCGCTTGGGCAACATCAAGTTTTTGGCGCTATTGCCAGGGACTTGAAGATTGATTGATCATTTGTATGTTAGGATTTTTATTTTGCTATTCTGTATTTTACATGTTTGTTTGTTTGTTTTTGAAGTTACAAGTGTTGTGTGCTCCGTGTATGTCAAATATGAGAAGTCAAGAACCACTTTTAGCTTCTCTTGATCCTGAAACTGAGAGAACCTTTCGAAGGTAACCATGGAGAACAATAAGCAGGCACAGGGAGACAACCAAGAGAGAGTTCATGTGTTGAATTTTGCTAGGCCAAACTTGGAGAACGCTTCTAAAGTGATCATCAAGCCGGCCAACACAAGGAAATTTGAGTTGAAGGAAGAGACTGTGCAGTTGGTCCAAAACACTTGCCAATATCAGGACAAGCCACATGAGGATCCTCACAAGCATCTGATGACGTTCATGGAGCAGATTGAGAACTCTCACTATCAGAATGTGTTCGATAAGTATGTAAAGCTCATGTTGTTTCCGTTTTCATTGATTGGTGAGACCAAGGAGTGCCTTCAAAATGAGCCAGTAGGTTCCATCACTACTTGGGAGGTTCTTTACAACAAGTTCATCAACAAATTCTTCTCTTCAAGGAGGACCAAAGTGTTGTAAGGGAAGATCTATGGTTTTGTGCAGAGAGATAGTGAAACCTTGGCTCAAGCTTGGAAATGACATGAGGGCTACTTAAGAGTTTTCCTATACCATATGCAGTTGAAGGAGATTATAGGGCAAAACTTTATAGAAGGGCTGAAGCTAGAGGCCAATCTTGCTTGACACTATTGCACAAGGACAAATTTTGTCCAAGAGCTATGATGAAACTGAAGCTCTTTTGAGCATCATGTCAGAAGGGAGTCAAGACTATCACGACTCAGGTAGAGGATCCAGAACAACCCAGATTCCAGGAAAGCTCGAGGTAGATGGTGTGACTTCAATCTATGAAGATATAAGTGAGCTGCTGAATGTGATTAGCAAGCTTATAACCACACCAGCAGGAAGTCAGGTATAGCAAGTCTGTTAACTCCAGACTCCACCACCATCATTTGAGGTTTGTGTAAAAGGCCACTCTTATTCCGGTTGTCCACTAAAGTGATAACATCCCGATTCACTCCTCGTAAAAAGAGAGTGCAAACGGTCGTTGGTAAAAAAATATACTCAACAAGTATGGGGGTCGAATCCCACAGGGAATAGTACTTAGATGGAATGAAAGTTGTCTGTCAAGTCAAACTAAAAAGTATCATTGTATTTAAAACAATCAAATAAAAATTTATGGATTCAAAATATTTCAATTAAAATGTAAAAACACCTATTGATCAATCAACAAGATAAGCCCTTGAATTATCAAAAGTGAGAAAGAAAAGGGGTATGCTTTTGAATGGGGTGTCAATTAAATTGGAATTGACTAGAAATCAAATTTTTACTCATAATTATAAATAGCCATGGATGAGCTGGCACCCCATGTTTGTCAACCACTAGGGTGCCTTTTGCGTCCGATATTCTCAAACCCCAAGGTCCCTAACAACTTATCCATTAAGACTTGGGTCAAATTTAAGCTATTTCTAGCCTCAAATCTCTCATGGGTGAAGGATTATGGGTTTGAGCAATCTCTAGCCTAACCCCACACAATCAACACCCAATTACCCACCATTGCTTTCTTACTCATACTCAATATCCCTTTTTCAAGAAAAAATAGTGTAATTAAACACCACCCATATTTGTAACTATGAGTAATTTAATTATTAATTTGGAGAAAACAATAGATTTTTATTCAATGAGAAACTCTAAGATTAATCTAGCAACACACAATTTAATTTAACCCTAATTCATGCACACACCCCTACCAAGGAGATTTATCTACTCATTAATGATAAATACAACATTAATTCAACTATTAAAATCAAGACATTCATCATCAAGAGTTAAATTAGAGCTTACAATTATATTCAATGGAGGTTGTTTACATTGAAAAAGATGAAGAAAAAGCTACTCAATATTCTATCTCTCTCTAACTTTCTACTCTCTACAAATCTGGATGGAATGATACTGTACTTTCTAAAAGAATATACAAAAATAGGTCAAAATGCTCCTACATTTCTACTCTTGATGATTTTGCACTTTTTGCAGGCGGTTTCACTTGCAAATAACAGGTGTTCCGCGGAACGCCGCTGCATCGTTGGCGCGAGGACAGTTAACCTGTGTCCAACCAGCGCTGGCACCGACAGTTCATAGGTGCTAACTCGTGTTCTATCAGTGCAACATCCACTCTAGCTAGTAAGGATTTTCTTTCCAAAGCCGGCTCCATCTGGTAGAGCGTCGGTCCCATCTGGTCAAGCTTTAGTCCTATTCTTAAATCCCATGATTTTTGCCCAAGTTCTTTCTTTCTCTTCTTAAATCAAATACCTGCAAGAACTAAAGAGAAAGAGCATAAAATCCTCTCAAATGACTTCAAAACTAAGCAAAAGCTCATGTTTAAAATATAATGAATTGATAAATTACTAACTCATCAAACCCTCAAACTTGAACCGTTGCTTGACCACAAGTAATGTAATTCTTTACATATGAACTTAGGAATAAGCATGTCATATGATATTTTGCACAAGGGACCACTATGACCTATACAACCCAAAGATCACTCACCAACATGAAGGAAAAGAGGAGACTCAACACTTCATGCAAATTCATGAGTCACATTTAATTCTTTCATTCAAAACAAGGGGCCTTGACAGTCACAAGAATCTTATAGAGTATCTCAATTCATTATAAGTTCACATTCAAAATTATTCTTCAAACTCACCACAATCTTGTCTCAATCATATCTTTTGGCACATGCAAACAAGTCCCCCAAGGAGGTGCTACTCACAACAAGAGAGGATCCCATTTAGTTATCAAGCAATTCGCACTCAAGGGATTATAAAATGAAACAAATACACTCACTCTTACAAAGAAATTCTCATGCACATAACATGACCCATAGGCTTTCCCTTCGTGTAACTCGCCACTAATGTAGAGTTGCTATACTTAAAATCAATTAGGACTTGGAGGTGATAAAATAGGCTAGGGGTAAAGGTAGGATAAATTTTAAGTTCTTGTGACTTGAACCTCTCTAATTTCCCTTTTGTGAATCTTATTGCATGCTCCATTTTCTTCTTAGCTTACTCTCTCCTTATCTCTCCTTGACATCATTTCCACTTTTGAAATAAGAGACCTCCTTATCTCTTCTTAGTAACCACTTTTCATCTTATTTAAGCAAAAGGAAACAACTTTTTTTTACAATTCAATTTTTCTTCACTCTAGTAATTCATTCATTCTTTTCATAATGTAGTGCTACCTTATATTAAAGTTCACATCGTTTTTCCCATTTTCCTTCTTGCAACCCCCAAACTTAGGCTTTTGCCTCATCTTTTCCTTTCCTATTCCTACACTTTTGGGACTTCGAGCATCATCTTTGCATTTCTTGTCACAACTAGAACTAGAAAGGATGGGTGCCAAAGAGGGATTACAAAAGGGGTATTGGGCTTGTAATGTGGTTTCCAAGAAAAAGGCTTAAAGGCTCAATGTTGACTGACAAAGATTCAGTTCAAGGAGGTCATAAGGGTAAAGTAGCTATCCAAAAGAAAGCCTAAAATCATCTTCTAGGTGCAAACACATCTAGGATTTCGCCTTGAGTCACACTTGGGGCATGTTCTAGACAATCGTTCATGCAAGAGAATTAAACTATAACCTTTCCCACAAAGCATCACCCTCCAAGGGTTTACAACCATTTTCATTACCACATCAAGAATCAAACAAGATATCATATGAATAAGGAAGCCAAATAAAGAATGTGTATTTTGTGACAAAAGTGTAGACACTTCTCAAATTCAAATTCCCCTTTCTTTCTTAAAATTCAGTTTTTTTCAACAGGCATGCCATTTAAGAAAATTTTCTAGTGGTACCTCTGGTAAGCCATTGCAAACATTGACTCAAAAGAACTTAAACTTGTCATTTTTACTTAAGAAATTCACCTCTCAATCTATCATTGGGAAATGCCACCTGATTCGATAATAAAATAAAAGAAAAGAAAATCGCTCCTCGGGAAAGAACCATCGTATAAAGAAAACCCAAAGGATTTTATTCAGTAACTACTATAAATAAAGGCAACAATTAAAACATGAGTCAACATCATTTTACTATTTAATACTGACCCAATTAGTAACACTAACAATTCAGCAAACCTGACATGGCCAAACACTAACAACACAAGCACTTCATGGGAGAAAACACCCTACCCCCAACTAATAGAGAACATTTCCCCAAATGTGAAAGTTAATAATAATTAATGAAAACAGGTCTCCTTGAATGATCTAGCGAGGGGAAAAAGGAATCCAGGAGTAGGTGGCTTTATCAAACTGCCATGCCGCAGTCTTTGATACAAAGGGTATCATTGGATCTGGTGGAAGTGTGAGTGGTTTTCCCGGTGAGGCTACTTCCAAATAGTCTTTTGGAGGGTTCTCATTGCATGGTAGGAAGTCCTAGCCACCACGCCAGGCTGCCAAGATGGATCCACCTCATAGACAGTGCATATCGTTGGATGGGGTGGTCTGCTGTGGTTAATTTCCTCATCCGATATCACCTCAGATGGGCTATCATAGCCTACTTACCAATCATCTGGTGAGCTTCTGCTACTTTCTGGTTGGATATCATCAGGGGCTGGTATATTCAGATCGATATCCTTTGTTGGCAGTACCTCTTTGCGGTTGTCAAGTTCTGTCCTTATGTCCACGACTTCACTTTCCAACACCTCAGCTCTCGCACATAAACCTCCCAATTTGTCAATGACTGATTTCACGGCCTTTTTGATAGCATGCTGAATCATTGAGGGAATGGCCTTTGCCAATTTTAGCAATTGAGCTTAATGAGCCTGGGCATTATGTGTTATTAGAAGGATGCTCATTGTTAGTGAAGAGGTAGCCCTATTGTTTGGTGATGAAACTGTTGCACTTTCATATGGCCTTGAAGGTGTAGGCGTTGCTGGTTCCATGGAAAACTTGGGGTGTGTTGAACTTGGGGCATCCTTGTCTATTTTAGTAGCCAGAGTAATCATTCCCCTAGCCCTCACTGTTTTGTCCAATGGCTAGAATAGGGGACAATTGCCATGACGACAAAGAAGACTAATTAGAAACAGGATAGGGCATAGAAGTTTCTTTTTTTCTTGGCCTTCCTTTTGAATTGTTCAACTATAATCTCCCCCACATTTGTGTGCCTTCGATCCATGATGCATTCCACCAGGATGGCGGTCTCAATGGGAATATGAGTTGCTTTCTTAGAGGGAATGATACGAGGACATACCAACTCGAGCCACATTCATGCTCAAAATTTGAGATAATGCCGGTGAATCATGTCCTATGTTGTAGCCCAATGCGGTTGACCCATAGTAATTATCTTGGCCACCTACTCAAATTTATCTTCTTTGTCAGCTAATTTTCTTTTGAAATCTCTACTTGAACACACTGGGTCTGCCAAATAAATAAAGTTGATTTCCTCCAAGGTGATGGGAACTTCTTAGCCCTGTATCAGCACTAATGATAAACATGGCATTTTATCCACTCTGCCTTTAATGTTCAAGATGTCCTGTCGAGCTCTAGAAGAGGCATAAAACTCCTTTACAAACTTGGGGAAATAAGGATCCAAGGGCATTGTGAAAGGCTCCTAATCTCGAATTTGAAATTGATCATAAATATCTGGAAAGTCAAACTTGAAGAAGTCAACTTCAAATTGAGCTTCTGTAGTGATAGACCGATGCTCCTTACACTGAACATAATAATTCTTCATTTCATTATGCCTAAAATGGAGTTGATCAATCCGTGTTTCCTCCTCGCACTTTGTACCTAGAGTCGTGGCATCCGTTATTGGTATTTTCCCTTTGCCATGTCGTCGAGAGGTGGACATGATGCTTCAAATATATGTTCGTGCCGAAACAAAAAGACATTTCTTTTTGTATAATGGAAAGGGAAAAGAAACAGTTATACTAAGCTAAGGAACAAAACTCTAAGGATTAAATGACAAACAAGGTGAAACAGTGAAATCATGTATCTGTAGCATCAACAACTTAAGCAGCAAAACGTGGGTCACAACCTACGAGACGTAGTAGTGTCATGTGTCTGGGAAGATCTTTGTACCAAACTTCTTTCCCCTCTGGTGTTATACCAGCATTTTGCTGGTGCGAAGCACCGGCTAATTGCGGGTGTTGGGCAGTGGCCTGAATCCTCTAGCCCTTCACCTGCGCTTCAACCGATATTTGGCCGGTCTTAATCGGCATTACCCAGGTGACACACCATCTGCCAGCTCTATCTCAAATAACTTAGCCAAATTTCTCTCCAAAAACAAGCCTTACTCACACCCTCACGCATTCATATTAACTCATTCAAACAACAAAATAAACAAAACACGACGATTTGCCCTTAAGAATGATGTAACCAAATCTATCATCGGGTAAATCGTGTCTTTTTAGCATATGGGTTTACTCAGTCTTCACCCCAAACTATTGTATCCAACATACACTTCACCTAAATGAACACTCACCGCAACTATATGCAATTAATATTCACCCCTCGACATACCCACATAATGAGAAATAGTTCACAAAGCAAAAGCACAAAAATGGGTAATGGGGAACATGAGCACTGAAAAATATCCGATGCAACGTGATTCACATTCTCATTTAATTTTAAAGCAATGTAAGAGCTCATGAACACATACCAATTTGAGAATTTGAGAAAAGGTGGAGAAATTAAATCTTTGAGCTTGTCCAACAATGGTGATTCAAAGAGTGAAAGTTTATGTTGCTAAGAGAGATTTCGAGTGAATGGAAATGAAAATAAGAGAATGAGAATGGGAGTTTATATAGTTTGAGTAGAGGGAGAGTGATTGGGTAGTAGAAAGGTGGGTATTAATGGAGTGAAATTGGGAAGGTTGAAAGTTGTGGGAAAATGAATTTTTGGGAAAGAGGAAAAGTGAAAATGAAGGGTTTGTGGGGATTTAATAGAAAGATTGACCGGTTTGGAAAATTTGGGTTGGGAAGGTCAATAGGGTGGTCAAGATTTTAAATGAAATTCATACCTCTAGCGGCACTAAATCAGCGGCTGCAGGTGGTACCGGTGTTTCACTACTTGGGGTACCGGTGGCCTCCACTTGCGCCCACTTCACTGTCTGAACATTGCTATTGACCGGCGGTTCATATGTTGTCACCTGTGTTCTGCCAGTGGCTCGCAATTAATCATTCCATCCCCAGGTACACTTGTTGTAATCGGTATTGGACGGGCAGTTCACACACTGGCGCCGATGTTTCACTGATGGACCATCGGTTCTCTCCTCTTTTCCCTCATATTCTGGACTTCACCTATGTGTGGGCGGTGACTCACACTTGAGCACTGGCATTTCGCCGGTCTAGCATAGTAGCCCCCTTGTTTTCCTTCTCCTTATTTCTCAACTATTCCTCCTACAAAAACTAAATAAAGAAAACATCAAGGTATCAGAACATAAAAACATTTGGGTTGTCTTTCAAGAAGTGCCTTATTTAATGTTGTGGCATGAAAAAGGTTTTTCTCTACGGCTCATCAAGATATGCAACTTCCACCTTGTTGATTTCTGCTGACACTCCCAAATATTTTTTTACTCGTTGGCCATTCACTTTGAATCTCATCCCATCATCTCTTTCAAGATCAATAGCTCCATTCTCAAAAACTTGGGACACCTTAAAGGGGCCTGACCACTTAGATTTTAGCTTTCAAGGAAACAACCTCAATCTAGAGTTAGAAAGTAGCACCCTATCTCCTAGAGTAAATTCCCTTTGCTAGATTTTCTGATCATGATTGTAATCTATTCGGGATTTGTATATTATAGCATTTTCATAAGCCATCATCTTGAAATCGTCCATCTCTTTGAGATTTTCCACTCGCCCCTAAACGGTCTTCCCCCAATAAAGGTTTAAACTCTTCAAGGCCCATATGGCTTTATGCTCAAATTCCACTGGTAAATGGCAGGCTTTTCAAAAGACCAATTCCGATTGGAGTTTTATATGCGGTCTAGTATGTCCATAAGGTTTCATTGAGTTTCCTTTCCTAATCTATTCTATTGACATTGACTGTCTTCGTCAAGATACACTTGATTTCCCGATTGCCGACTTCTGCTTGACCATTGGTATGAGGATGATAAGGGGTAGCAACTTTGTTCTTCACTCCACACTTTGCTAGTAAGGCACTGAACAACCGATTGAAAAAATATGATCCTCCATCGCTAATGATATCTCTATGGGTGCCAAATTGTGAGAAGATGTGCTTCTTCAAGAAGGGTATTATGCTCCTCCCCTAATTTTTTGGCAACGCCAGTGCTTCCACCCATTTAGATACATACATAACAGCCACCAGAACGTAAGTGTGTCTATAAGAGCTCAGAAAATGGCCCATAAAATCAATTCCCCATACATAAAACAATTCTGCCTCTAGGATTTGTGTCAATGGAAGCTCATGTCTCCTCAAAATACTTTCTGTTCATTGACACTGGTCAAACTACTTAACAAAGTCATGGGTATCCTGGAGGAGAGTAAGCCAATAAACCAATACTGTAGCACTTTTTCCGCTGTCCTAACACTCCCATAATGGCCCCCGACCGGTAATGAATGACAAGCCACGAGGATTAGCACCATCTCAACTTTTGGGACACATCTATGAATTATACCATTAGCATAACTAAAGAAGAGGTATGGGTCATCCCAATAAAACTTGCAAACATAATGCATGAATCTCTTCTTTTGGTGAAAGGTCAATCTTTCGGGAGTGATGTTGCTCACCATGTAATTAGCACAACCTGCAAACCAAGGTGTCAAGTCATGAGATGTAGCCAAAATATGCTCATTAGGGAATCCATTATTAATCTCTTCATGTGCACCTGGCTTACCATCTGTCTCTAAGTGAGATAGATGGTCAACCACTTGATTCTCACATCTCTTCCATTTTTTTACCTCAAAATCAAATTCTTGTAGAAAAAGGAACCAACTAATAAGCCTGGGTTTAGCATCTTTCTTTGTCATTAAGTATCTGAGTGCAACATAGTCTGTGTGCATCACCACCTTCGTCCCTAACAAGTATGCCTTAAAATTTTCAAACGCAAACACTACTGCGGGCAGCTCTTGTTCTGTCACCGTATAGTTTGCTTATGCATCATTCATGTCTTTGCTGGCATAGTAAATGGGGTGGAAAATCTTTTCCTTCCTCTATCCAAGAACTGCCCCTAATGCTACACCACTGGCATCACACATTAATTCAAAGGTTTTAGACTAGTCCGGTGCGGTGACGATTGGAGCGGATACAAGCTTCTCTTGCAATTCAATAAAGGCCTTCATACAATCCTCATCTAAGTTAAACTTTGCATCTTTTTCCAACAATCAAAAATCTTGTGCCCCAAAACAACACCTTCTTTTACCATGAAGTGAAACTTTTTCCAATTAAGTATCAAGTTGGTTTCCTCTCTTCTTTTCAACACCTCTTCTAGGTGAACCAAACAATCTTCAAATGAATTTCCTACAACTGAGAAGTCGTCCATGAAGATTTCCATAGTTTCCTCTACCATGTCCAAAAAGATTGACATCATACATCTCTGGAAAGTAGCGGGAGCATTACAAAGCCTGAAGGGAATTCTCTTAAATGCAAAAGTTCCATAAGAGAATGTAAATGTGGTTTTCTCTTGATCTTCAGGGGCAATAGAAATCTAATTATAGCCTGTGTATCCATCAAAAAAACAATAATATTCTTTCCCGTCCAGGTGATCTAGCATTGTTCAATGAATGGGACCGGAAAGTGATCCTTCTTTGTCCATGAGTTCAACTTACGGTAGTCCATACATAACCTCCATATGGTACGTGTTGCAATCAACTCATTCTTCTCGTTTGGTACCACTGTTATCCCACCTTTCTTTGAGACACATTGAACTGGTCTTACCCAACTTCTATCATCTATTGTATACATAACTGCAGCATCTAACCATTTGATAATTTCATTCTTGACTACCTCTTGCATCGGTGGATTCAAACGTCTCTAATGCTCAACTGAAGGACTACAATCTTCCTAAAGGTTTATCTTTTGTGTGCAAATATCTGGGGGTATACCAATGATATTAGCGATAGACCACCATATTGCTCAAATATTCTTCCTCAAGACTGCTAGAAGTGCTACCGCTTGTTGGCTATTGTGTTTTGCTAGGATAATCACCGGGAGTGTCTCATTTGCCCCGAAATATGCATACTGCAAATGGGAAAGTAACTATTTAAGTTCTAAGACCAGTGGTGACATGATGGATGGTTGCGATAGTGGAGTCATCTGATTCTTGAGGTCAAGATCAAGTTTCTTTGGTTGGAAGGAGTAGGTTCCCAACCCCTTGCTAATATGGCACGTCTCTTCCAACTCTCTGCTATTCAAGAGAATGCTTTCAGATGTTTCCTTCATGATTTCTTCTTCCGCCCCCCATTCTATGGCTTTTTCCTCCGTATACATTGGGAGTGGTGAAGTATTTTCTTCCTTTATCTCCTTTTGGGTTGCTCAAGCACAACCTCAAGCAGGATTTCATCAATGCGGGATGAGAAGAACTCTTTACTCCTCTGACTACTCGTATCAGCTGTGCAAACAGAATTTCGACCTTGATTTTCATTTTAAGGATACCAATAGCCTTGGTTGGCTTATTGATACCTCATATGAAAAACCATCATACATGCTACAACTCGATTTCCTTTGTCACCACCATCAACACATCACCTTTTCTCTCCTCCCTCCTCCACATTTCATCCATAAACCGGAGAGATTCAACATAAGATGTCCCTTCGGGATTTGTTAGTATCCCTTCAAAGGGGCTCATTATCACACTAATTAATAATTCAGTAATGGGAGAATGAAACACAAGATGCTAAATTAATTCAACTCACCAATCAACTAAGGGATATCTAACACCATTCCCCAGCTACTGCGCCATCTTTGATAACGTCCAAATTAACTTCTCGTAAATAAAGAGTGTAAACGGTAATTGGAAAAACGAATATACCCAACGAGTATTGGGGTCGAATCTCACAGGGAATAGTGCTTAGATGGCATAAAAGTTGTCTATCAAGTCAAACTAATAAGCATCATTGTATTTAAAACAAACAAATAAAAATTTGGGGGTTCAAAAAAATTGCAATTAAAATGTAAAAACCACTATTTATCAATCAACACGATAACCAACTTGAATTAACAAAATTGAGCAAGAGGTAGGGGTATGATTTTGAATGGGGTGTCAATTGGATTGGATTGACTGGACAATTGAATTATTACTCATAATTATAAATAGCCATGGATGAGGTGGCACCAAAAATTTTTTTAACCATTAGGGTGACTTTTTCCTTAGGTTTTCTCAAACCCCAAGGTCCCTAACAATATATCCATTAAGAATTGGGTCAGATTTGAGTTGTTTCTATCCTCAAATATCTCATTGGTGAATGATTATGGGTTTCAGCTATCTCTAGCCTAACCCCACACAATCAACACTCAGTTTACCCACCATTGCTTTCTCACTCATACTCAACTTCCCTTTTGCAAGAAAAAATAGTGTAAATAAACATCACCCACATTTACATCTATCAGTAATTTAATTATAAATTTGGAGAAAACAACAGAGTTATATTCAATGAGAACTCTAAGATTATTCTAGCAACACCTAATCTAATTTAACCCTAATTCATGCACACACCCCTAACAAGGAGATTTAGCTCCTCATTGATGTGAAATACAACATTAAATTGAAAATTAAAATCATGATATTCATCATCAAGAGTTAAATTCAAACTCACAATTGTATTCAATAAAGGTTATTTACCTTGAAAAAGAAGAAGAAAAATCTACTCAATATTGTATCTCTCTTGAACTTTCTACTCTCTACAAATCTGGAAGGAATGATATGATATTTTCTAAAGGAATATACAAAAATATGTCAAAATATTCCTAAATTTCCATGCAGGATGATTTTTCCCATCCTATGCAGGATGCTTTTTCCCATCCTATAGGCGGTGTAACTTGCGAATCACCAGAGTCCCACAGGTGCCCATCCATGAAACACCACTGCATCATAGGTGCGAGGGCAGTTAACTTGGGTCCAACTGATGCTGTCACTGATATGTCGTTGTTTTAAGGCACTTGCAATGCTTAAAACCTAGTGAATTATGAAAGAACTTAAGTATGTTTATGTGGATATTACGCGTTTTAGTAGTTTTGCAGGAAAAATTGGCCTTGGGAGTTAGAAATGATAAAAAAACATTAAAAGGGTTAAAATGCATCAGATGAGCCTTATTACGGATCGTTGGTCCTTAAGATGGGCTCCCAGGAAGTTGTTGAATTCGATTCAGAGGAGTGGTGAAATAGAAGGCCAAGTTGTGGCTGAAACCCATGGACCATATGAGCATACAACAAATCGTCCTTTCTGGTCGTGGGTTGACCTAGAGGGGATGCCAAAATAAGTCCCATTCAATGGATTGTATGAAATTTTAACGGACCATCCTTTCCAATTGTGGGAAGTATTAGAAAAGAGTGATTAAAATAGGCCTCATTTAATGGACTGACAGAACGGGTCGTGCCATCAAAGGACAGGTCATCCTAAGCACCCTTACTCAGGGATCAGAAACCATATTTCAGAGACCCAGAAACAACGGACAAAATCAACAGTTATAGGATCTCCCAATGAGTCATTGTCTAAAGCTAGATGCCGAAAAAGACAAGTCTGAATGAAACTACTACTGGACTAACAAACACTCCAATGGGCCGTTCAAGCTTCCAAAAGACCGTTGTACCTATCGATACCAGAATCCAAGTTGACTTAGGAAAGGATTTGTATAATGTCTATAAATACTTTATTTAATTTTCCTTTTACATTGGACGACATTTTTCCATAATTTCATTATTGTTGATTGACATTAAGGTTCAAGAAATGATTTGCATAATATTGTTCTTGAATTTGACGATTCAAACAACTTTGGGATTATTGATTTTAGATTCTTGTTGATTAATTCAAGATGTGTGGTTTCTTGTACATATTATTGTAAGTTCACAATTATGATTTATTCTATAATTCTTAATTTTAATTCTTCATGCATGAGCAGCTAAACCCATAACTAGGGTTGTAGGAACCAAGATGAATTAACACATATAGGCAAAAATACATAGTGAATCTTGAATGGGGTTTATGCATGTATTGCTTTTCCCTTCGTTTTAATTGCATGTTAATGGCCGCGAATGTTAGAATTTTCCTTTTTCTCACTTACCGGATCAAGCGGTAATGAAAGGGAAAAAGGATTAACAATGGAGATTTGGGCTATCAACCCTCATCTAATAGCTTGACCTTGTTCCGGAATAGCTAATCTGATATCAAGGGTAAGGGTTAATCAAATATACATCAACATACGGATCAAGTTGTGTGATTATAATCATCTAATTAGGGGACCAACCTTTTAGATAATGTTAACTTTCCGATATTGCATTCTAAACACAAGAATAGATCACTAGTATAAAACCCTCTGTCAATACTAGGAGTGGGAAGATATGGTGACTAGAAAAAGCATTAGAGGACAAAAATAATATAAGCAGTATTTATGTGCCTCCAAGAAATCGTAAACCAAAATCTAGTGGTTCGAGGATGGAAGATATGTTGCTATAGTGCTCAAGAAGATAGAGGCGACTGATGCACATTTTAAGGAACTTTGCATTGATATTTCTGAAATGAACCAAAAGGTGGAGTCATATGCCATTTCCATTAAGAAGATTGAGCAGTAGCTTCATCAAATGTTTGTTGCTATGAACCAGAGGCAAAAAGGCACACTTCCCCCAGTAACACAGTTTAGAATCTGAAAAATGATAGTCATTGAATGGCTGTCAATACTAGGAGTGGGAAGGGCGACAGATGATCCTCCTATGCCGGTTGTGACTGATAAGATAATTGAGCTCTCATTGATTGATGATGATAAGGTGGCGAGACACCAAGGATCAGGTTTTGGTTGATGATGTAGTTAAGAAGACAGCTCCTGGTAATACAGAGGAGCACAGGTATGAAAAAGGAAAGGAGAAGGACGTATCTCAAAAGATAACGCCCATTCCAAGACCTCCTCCACCTTTCCCCTAGAGGTTGAAGGTCGAAGATGGGAAGTATCACAAATTCATTTCAATGCTGAAACAATTATCTATGAACATCCCCTTCATTGAGGCACTTGAGCAAATGCCTGACTATGCGAAATTTATGAAGGATCATCACTAAGAAGTGGACCATGAGGTTCCAGCCTACTAATAACTTGCACCTCTGTAGTGCAATATCATCTCAGTCTCGTGTGTAGATGAAGGAAGACACTAGAGCTTTCACCATATCGTGCACCATCAGAGCCTTTAATTTTGCTAAGGCTTTATGTGATCTGGGTGCTAGTATCAATCTTATGCCATAGGCATTGTTACAAAGTTGGGCTTGGGAGCCCCCAAACCGACTATAATGTGGCTATTAATGGCAGATTGCATGGTGAAAAATCCAGAGGGAATTCTTTATCATATTTTGGTGAAGGTTGAGTCCTTTATATTTTCGTCCAACTTTGTTATTCTTGACTGTGAAGTAGATTTTTAGGTTCCCATTATCTTAGGGCGACCATTCCCTGCCACTGGTCGTGCTCTTATGGACATAGAGACCGTACAACTAAAGTTTTGGATTAACAATAAAGAAGTGACATTTAATGTGTGTTGGTCTATGAAACAGTCGAATGATATGCGGGTGGTATTATTGATATTGAGGAGGCTGAGCTTCCTATCATGCTTATTAATGAGAGGTTGAGTATTGAGGAATTAGTAGTAGTTTTGAAGAATGTTGATGTTGAGGAGATAATGGGGGGTGATGAGATAGTAAATGCACTTGCAGGTATGGGGTAGTACGCTTATGCCTCGAGAAAGATAGATCTTGATCTGAAAAATTATGTGACTCCACCGCTCAAGCCATCTTTTGAGGAGCCTCCAGTATTGAAGCTCATGTACTCCCGTCTCACTTATCATATGTATTTCTAGGGACGGAAAACACATTATCGGTTATAGTTGCAGCATACTTGGTGGAATGGAAAGTGGAGGCGTTGGTCTCTATTCTGAAGAATTAAAAGAAGGCCATTGGATGGACCATAGCGGATATTATTGGGATCCCACCAAGTATTTGCACACACAAGTTCCAGCTTGAGCTAGACTATATTCCGAGTATTGAGCATCAGTCGTAGGCTAAATCTACCTATGCAAGAGATAGTCAAGAAGGAAATTATTAAGTGGTTGGATGCAGGTGTGGTTTATCCTATTGCTGACAACAAATAGTTGAGCCCAGTTCAATGTGTGCAGAATAAGGGGGGAATTACTGTGGTTCTGAATGCGAATAATGAGGTTATTCCACTAAGGCCAGTTACAGGTTGGAGAGTATGCATGGACTATCAGAATCTAAACTATTGGATGTAGAAAGATCATTTTCCGATAGCATTCATGGATCAGATGCTAGACCGACTTGCAGGAATGGGGTGGTACTGTCTTCTTGATGGTTATTCGTGTACAATTAGATCTCTATAGCCATCGAAGACCAATAGAAAACCACTTTCACTGCCCCTATGGGACGTTTGCTTTCGAGAGGATTCTTCTCGGGTTATTTAATGCACCCCCCACTTTCAGGGTCGTATGATGTCTATATTTTTTGATATGGTGGAGGACACCGTCAAAGTCTTTATGGATGATTTTTCAGTGTGGGTGACTCTTTTGATGATTGTTTGGCTTACTTGAGCAAGGTGCTGCAGAGGTGTAAAGAGACCAACTGGATGCTTAATTAGGAAAAGAGCCATTTCATGTTCAAAGAAGGTATAGTGCTAGGCCACAGGATTTCTAGTAAGGGCATTGAGCTGGACAGAGCAAAGATTGATGTGATTACTAGCTTACCACCTCCGATATCTTTGAAGGATGTTCGAATTTTTTTGGGACATGCAAAATTTTATCGGAGATTCATCAAGGGTTTCTCAAAAATTGCACATCCCTTGGGCAAGATACTTGAAAAAGAGGTGATGTTTGTGTTTGATGATTCTTGCTTAAATGCTTTTGAATGCTGGAAGGAGAAATTGTAACTGCCCTGATCTTAGTGGCACCTGACTGGTCCTTATGGTTTGAGGTTATGTACGATGCTAGCAGAATGGCCCTGGGTTCTAATTTTGGCCCTAGCCGTGAGAAGTAGATTTTCCATCCAATTTACTATGCTAACAAGGCATTTAATGCAGCTCATAAAAATTACACCATGACAGAACAAGAGTTGTTGGCTGTGGTATTTGCATTTGAGAAGTTTCGACATACTTGCTTGGAACTAAGGTGATAGTTCATACAGACCATGCAGCTCTGCGTTATTTGATGGAAAAGAAGGATGCCACCCCACGGTTGATTAGATGGATTCTGTTGCTGCAAGAGTTCGAGTTTGAGGTTAAGGACCGGAAGGGGACTGAAAATTAGGTGGTGGATCGCTTTTCAAGATTAGAAGCAGATCCAACACTTACAGATGAGCTTGATATAGATGACACATTTCCCTATGAGAAGGTTTTGGCTGCTTCCCAAGATATCATTCCATGGTTTGCGGGCATGACTAATTATCTTGTGAGTGATGTAGTACCGAAAGATTTAACTTTTCACCAGAGAAATAAATTCATGTCTGATGTGTGGAATTTTTTTTGGGATTAGCCTTACTTATTCTACATATGTGCTGATGGGGTAATTTAGAGTTTCATGCCCTAGACTGAGATGTTGAGCATATTGGAAGCTTGTCACTTATCCCCTATTGGGGTCATCACAGCAGGATTGTGCACAACCCACAAAATTCTAAAATATGGATACTATTAGCCACCCATTCACCAAGATGCAATGATTTTGCAAAAGCATGTGATGTATGCCAAAGGCAAAGAGGAATATCACGAAGGCCTTGAGCTCCCTCTCACTCCCATTCTTGTTATTGAGCTATTTGATGTGTGGGGAATTGACTGTATGGGCCCATTTGTGAGCTTAAATGGGATGAAGTACATACTTGTAGCTGTGGAATATGTTTCTAAGTGGATGGAGGCAGTTGCACTTCCAAAAATGAAGGTAAGAGTGTCACAGCATTTTTGAAGCAGTATATTTTCTCTAGATTCAGGACTCCTAGAGCAATCATTATTGATGGGGCTTCACACTTTTTCAACCGGTTGTTTTGAACCTTGCCGGAGAAATATGGGGTGAGGGTGGAAACATCTTATCACCCACAATCTAGTGGGCAAGTTGAGATCTCCAACCGGGAGATAAACACCATCTTAGTGAAGACTGTAAATACTAATAGGAAAGATTGGTCTAGGAAGCTAGATGATGAGTCATGGGCTTATTAGACTGCATTCAAGAGCTCTATTGGTATGTCTCCTTATTAGCTTGTCTATGGGAAAACATGTCATCTTCTAGTCAAACTTGAGCACAAAGCCATGTGGGCGCTCATAAAGCTGAATCTGAATTGGAATGACGCTGTGAACTTGGGGCTTGATCAGTTGGATGAGTTGGATGAATGTTGTTTGAAGGCCTATGAAAGTTTAGAAATTTACAAAATGAGGATAAAGATACAACATGACCGAGGAATTGAGAAAAGAGAGTTCAACCCTAGGGATATGGTGTTGTTATTCAATGCTAGGCTTCGCTTGTTTCCTGGAAAGTTGAAGTCTAAATGGTTGGGATCATTTCCAGTGGTCCAAGTATTCTCATATGGTGAAATTGAGTTGGAAAATCATGAAGGAAAATGGTTTAAGTTGAATGGCTAGCTGGTGAAAGCATATCTGGAGAAAAGCAAAAAAATCAAACGGGTGGACCTTTAGGCTTTGGGTGAAGTCTGAGTAACCCGGAGACTTGCGTCATGTTGTGACGTTAAATCAGGTGCTACATGGAGACAACCCATGGAGGCATCTTAGTGAAGCCTGAGTAATTAAGATACCCGCTTCGTGTCGCGACGTCAAATTAGGCGCTTCCTAGGAGGCAACCCAAGTTATAATTTTAACATAAATATAGTGTTCACGGGTGCTGAAATATGCGGGTTTAATGCAAAAGGAAATTTAGATAATTCAAAAAGTCCTGAAACCACGAGCCTCAGAATGAGTCATTGTAACTTGGTATGGCTCGTGGTTTCAAGTCGTTGTTGCCCACCCTAAGTGCCGACTTTCATAAGTGATCTAATGGTCGCACAGAATAGACTGTTCTTAGGTAGGACGGATAGTGGGATCACCTATTATGATCATTTCCTGAAGACCTAAAAATTCATGGAAAGAACCCACAAACGCACGGTACAGGTCAATGTGAGGACAAACGGCCCATTTTATGTGCCCGTAGGTTTCACAGGCAAGTCTCTGAACTCCACCAATGGAAAAAAGGTATGCGTCGTTGTTTCTACACATGATCCATTGGACGAGTCATGGTCAACAATTTAAAACTTTTAAAATAAAACAACCCGACCTGACTCACCTAGAACCATCTTTCTTAATACCCCAAACACCCGACCTCATGCTCTTAACATTCAAAAAGATATCGGCCTTCACTCCCTCTGGTTAAAGCAACACGATCATACCACTATTCCTACAAGTGTGGAATTGAATCAAACATTTTTCACCATTGATTAGTGATTTCATCCTTCCCTGCTAAAGTACAGTGACTTTAATAGGATATAAGAGGCAACAGGAAGCTGCCGCACTGAAGCAAATTGCTAAAAAGTGGTAGCTCTATGATGAGTCAGAATTTTACAGATCTAGTGGTTCGGAGGTGCACTATAACATTGAAACCTCTGATGAGTCTCTAGTGGTTACCACTGGGGAAAAATCCAAAGCCTAGGAAGCAGCAACGGATACTTCTCCACTTACCCAGTCTAAAGAGGGAGGAGAAGAGGCCGAGTCTGATGGTGAAGACCCTTATGTGGATGATGCAAAGGAGGCAATAATGATGCTGAGGAGTCGGGGGATGATGATACTGAGGCAGAGGAGTCCGGTTACAAGGAGAATGATGCAGAGGAGTCCGGTGACAAGGAGAGTACTGCGGAGGAGTCAGGCGACCAGGTGGAGGACACTTACCCTCCCACCACACCAGAAGCAAGGTCAAATAGATGGTATGTACAAGGCTCCCAGGATGTGTATTATGGGGGGCTAGCTCTCAATGACAAAGGAAACCCTAGCCGCAGTATTCAAGAGGAGCCCAAGATCCAGATCAATGCCCTGAATGAGGTTCTAGAGCTCAAAAGGCTCTTTGAGGTCTACAAAATGCACTGAATGGACAAGACTCAGGGAAAATATAGCATGGAGATGGTGTGTGAGTTCTACAAGAATTATACCTGCACCTTGGAAAAAAAGGCTCCCTCAAAGAGTTCGATCAAGAAAGAGCCCGTGCTAGACTAAGTCCAGGTGAGAGTTGTTCCAGATGACATATTCGAGAGGACCATCACTCGGGTTATGATTGTTGGAGACTATATAGTGCCGACATGGACTACAGAGTATGAACACCGGATGGAGGCGATGAAGGGGATCAGGAAATTGAGCACCGAGGACAAGTTGATGCATTTTCGGTGGATGGCTAACATTATTGTTGAGGATAAGGAGGAAGTAGAATAGGTCAAGGCAGGAAGCAGATATATAAGGCCTCCTTGAACTTCTTGGCAAAGTCATGGTGGTCTATTGTCCGACATTGACTCATGCCTATAGTGAATGATAATGTTTTGAGCATGGATAAGGTAGCTTTGGTGGCATGCATTATGTCTGAATATTTGCTTAACATTCCCTGGATTATTACCACATAGATTCGGAAGGAAGTGGTAAAGGATAACACTATGCTTCCATTCCCGAGCCTGGTCTATCAGTTATGCATGGAATCTGGAGTGACTGTCTTGCCAGATATTGATCATTTAATTACTAACATTAGGATAACAGACATAACATTGATTAAGGATGAGTTGAATCCAATCGCAAGGGTTTGAGGTCTATTTGTCGAGCCTAGATTGATTGCGAGTGCGTCGGGCATAGATGAGCAGGGTGATACTTCTATCCAGGCTGAGTAGACCATGGAGTTTTTGTCCTCTCAAGTCGGTGATGCCACAACTACCACTTCTATTCCATCAGGCAGTACTTCCCAATCAATTCACGCTAGGTACATGCTGGTCCCTAAGACTGACATGAGATAGATGGCCAAGAGACTAACAATTGCTGAGTGAAAGATCGACATATTACTCAAGCAAGTCAAGTCATGGGTTAAAAAGGAGATAAAATATGCAGAACGGGGGTTACACATAAGATTGGATGGTTTTAAGGTATGCCTCATTCAATTCTGGTCTAAGGATGAGACCCGAGACTAGGATATAATGGAGAGAGAGCTGGCAGTGTTGAGAGCCTCTGTGGTAGATTTGTCTTCTCGAGCAACTCCACTATTACCACCATAGGCTTTGTTAGTGATTGAGGAGGACCTAGATGTGGAGATTCCTCAGTTCTTTGTCCTCGAGTCAGCCCCGCATGAATAAGGCAAGAAGAAGCGGGTCGTCAAGGGAGCGGAGGATGAGGAAAGAAGAAAATGAAGAAGGAAAATCAGGCATTCAAGGACGTCCTCAAAGATAGCTGACACACCGCTGAGGCATAGGAGAGAGAGATACAGGAGAGGGTGAAAGGTGTTAGCACCTCTGGGTGGTGGCTGAGAAGAGTGGGGGCACAACTATTCCCACTGTGCGTACAACTTCGAAGAGCACACTGGCCACAGCCGGTGCAACTAATACCAAGGATGGAGTCGAGTTTGAGACTCTAGTTGTTGAGGATTTTGGGGTTGCGACCGCAACACCCATAGACCAGACCATAGGAATCTACTACACCTAGGTATGTCCATATTCTAATGTTTTACTTTTGAAATACATCGAGGATGTTGTATGATTATTTATGGGGGTGGGGTAGTACTTGTTATTATTTGAACATAACCTGATGATTTTTCTTGCCGGATGTCTTTTCCCTCAGGTGTTCTTTATCTAGTAGAACTGGCATGTTTGGAGTTTTGTTTCATTTTGTTTTGTTGTGTCTTGTTGGTTAGCTGGAAGAAAAATAGAAGGCGTAAGAGTAGTCAAATAAAGCATGTGATGAGCATATGTCTAAAATGATACCCCTCCCAAATGTTTTTGTGTGAATATATTTGTGCTATGAGGCATGACCAGTGTGGATTTTTGTATGGTATCATACGTATTTTTAGAATAATTAATGTGTAAGCTGTGCATGAACCTAGCAGTTGAAAACTAGTTGTGCAATCAAGTGATTGTGTGAGTGAGGCATAAAGTTAGTTCTATTGTGTGTATCAATCTAGAACTTGCCTGGTCAGTTATACCGAGGTATAGGATGGGAGATTAGAAAAGGATCATAGGCCGTTTTTGATGAGTAGTCCACTTTAACCTAAAATGACCTACCAAATGGAAATAAATATCCCTTGATTCCGATTTGAGCTGAAATTGACCCTTTTTGTTGTTTAGCAAATTCACCTTCCTGCTTTGATTTTAATGAACTCGTTTTGACCTTGGTCTCTCCTTGGACAATGTGAACCTCAACCCAAGCAAATTGCCTAAGTTTAGAGTGGCTATTATAGGGGTGAATAAGAAGAATAGGGTGGAAAATAACTGAGCAATTCAAATAAAAGGCGGGTGTTGTGTACATAATGAAATAAAAAAAGAAAAAAAAACCAAAATAAAAATAAAAGAGAGAAAGAAGAAAAGAAATGAACAAAAGGAGGAAAATCTCACCCGTAATTGTAAAGAAAAGAAAAGAAGAAAGCAAGGTAGAAAGGGAGAGAAGTGAAAAAGTTATTAAGTGGAGCCAAAGCTAATGTAGTGCCATGGAGGGTTAAGTTACTATTCCCATATCTACCATACCCATCCCCGATCCTACATTACAAGCCGAAAAAAATCCTATAGTGATCCTAGTTCAACCGTCCGAAAACTGAGATATTGAAAGTAAAGGCATGCTTATGGTATTGTATGTGCACAGTTAGAATTTCTTGGTGAGAGCGAGCAAGTTCTTACCCAGTACTAAGATAAACCATTGTCATGATCATATATATATGTGTGTGGGAATTCTTTGCTGTGAGGGCACATAATTGCATTGGCTGATTGCCAGCGAACCTAGGAGAAATGTCAATTGTGTGTGCCTGGTTGTGTAGTGATAATATGATGCCATCCTTTGTTCCTATTGTGTCATACGCGGTGTACTGAGTCATTACACTGGATTCTGTTTTGAACACTATAGGAGGGGGTTGATTGAGTGCACAACTTATATGCTTGTGAGTTTGGACTGCTATGCATCTCCTAGTTCTCCTCTAGTTAAGTATCATCATGGGTTGATTTTATTTTCTTCACCTGAGGACATGCAAACATGCTAAGTTAAGGGTGTGATGTATCGTGGTTTTACGGCACTAGCAATACTTAAAACCCAGTGAATATATATGAAGTTAGGTACATTTATATGGATATAACGCATTTTGTTAGTTTTGCAGGTAAAAAAGGCCATCGGAGTTAGAAATGAGAAAAGAACAGTAAAAGGGTTAAATGGCTCAGACAAGCCTTACTACGGACTATTGGTCCTTACCATGGGCCATCCCAGGAAGTCGTTGAATTCGATTCAGAGGAGTGGTGAAATAGAAGTCCAAGCAATAGTTGAAACCCGCGGACCATATGAGCATAAAACGAACCGTCCTGTATGGTCGTGGGTAGACTTAGAGAGGATGCCAAAATAAGTCCCATTGAACGGAATGGAACCCATAGATCGTATGAACCTTTGTTGGACCGTCTTGTCTGATTGTGGGAAGCATCAGAGAAGAGTAATTAAAAATATTCCTCATTAAATGGACAGATAAAAAGGGTCGTGCCATCAAAGGATGGGTCGTCCTAAGCACCCGTACTAAGAGGATCAAAAACCATGTTTCGGAGGCCAGGAAACAACGGACAGAATCAACAACCCCTAGGATCTCACAATGAGCCGTTGTCTGAGGCTAGATGCTAAAAAAAGACAAGGCTGAATATAACAACGACTGGACCAACGAAGACTCAAATGAGCCGTTCAAGCTTCCAATGGACCATTGTACCTGCCGACACCAAAATTCAAGTTGACTTAGGAAAGGATTTGTTTTATGTCTAAGAATACTTTATTTAATTTTCCTTTTACAATGGATGCCTTTTTACCATAATTTCATTGTTCTTATCGATATTAAGGTTCAGGAAATGATTTTTATAATTTTGTTCTTGAATTTGGGGATTCAAACAGCTTTGGGATTATTTATTTTAGATTTGTATTGATTAATTTAAGACGTGTGGTTTCTTCAATAAATTATTGTATGTTCCCAATTATGATTTTTTAATAATGCTTAATTGTGATTCTTCAAGCATGAGTATCTAAACCCATAATTAGGATTGTGAGAACCATGATGAATTAACACACATAGGCAAAAATACTTAGTAAATCTTTAATGGGGTTTATGCATGTATTTTTTTTTCCTTCATTTTAATTGCTTCTTAATGGTCGTGAACATTAGAATTTGCCTTTTTCTTACTCACTAGATCAAGGGGATAGTGAATGAGACAAGGGATTAACAACGGAGATTTGGAGCTATCAACCCTCATCTATTAGCTTGACCTTGTCCGGGAATAGCTAATCTGATATCAAGGGTAAGGGTTAATCAAGTGTACATCCTCATAATGATCAAGATGCATGGTTATAATCATCTAAGGGAACCAACCTTTTAGGTGAAGTTAACTTACTGATATTGCATGCTAAACACCAGATAAATCACTAGTATAAAACACCTTGTTGTTATGAAGTCATCAGGAACACAATCCTAGTCAACTCACTTATTTAATACAATCAATTTTAATCACGAATCTGCTCATTGCTCTATACTGTTTTACATTATTTCTTTTTACAATTTCCCCCTAGGAAATAAGCAAACCAATAGTATTAGCTAAAATGTATTAACTTAGGTCCTCTCCATATTCCTCGTGGGATTCGACCCCAACCCTTGTTGGGTTCTATATTTGAACACCGACATCTTTATATCTCATTACCATGTGTAATTTAGGCAACATCAGGCATCAGCGATTCGCATTACCTGCATTCCACCAGTGCACCTTCCTCTCTAGCTAGTAAGCTTCTGCATTCCAGCTCGTGTTCCACCGGCTCCATCTGGTGGAGCGCCGGTCCCATCCGGTCAAGCTTCAATCCTCTTCTTAAATTTCATGCTTTTGCCCAAGTTCTTGATTTCTATCCTTAAATTAAATACCTATAAAAAATAAAGAGAAAGAGCATAAAATTCTCTCAAATGAATTGAAAACTAAGCAAAAACTCATGTCTAAAAGCCTAATAAGTTCGTAAATTACCAACTCATCATAAACCCCGAATCTATATTTTTGTGGGACAATAAAGTTGTGGTGGAGGTTTTGTACGTAACAACTATAACAGAGGGTACAGGGATGTAGCCAATCCCTCATGAGGAGGGAATCATAATTTTCAAAGGCCCTAAAACAATTATCCAAGGCCTTAGCACTAGCAGCCTGGCAGTTCACTTGAGGAAACAATGAAGCAGTGGATGCTGCACCAGACTCAGATGGTTAATGAGATGCAAAAGTTAATCCATGAGCATGAGAGATAGATTGGTAAATTGGCTCTGTAGCATATGAATAGACAACAAGGGGCACTGCTGAGTAACACCGAGTAGAACTCTATGGAAAATATGAGCGTATCTCCTTGCACAGTAGTAAAGAGCTGGGTGGTCATTCCCAGAGATAAGAATGTTGATAAGGAGCAGGTTATGATGTCCAAACCAGATGTTGGTGAGTCAAGAAACTCAAAGCCAAAGTTGGTGGAAAGGAGGTCACCCCCTCCATTTCCTCAAAGATTTAAGAAGCAGAAGGAGGACTCAGCCTGCTAGGAATTTCTTGATGTGTTTAAGTAGGTATATGTTAATTTACCATTGTTGGATCTTTTGAAGGAAGTTTCAAAGTATTCCAAGTATTTGAAGAACATTGTGGAAAATAAGAGAAGACTAACAGTGTTTGAAACTGTGGCTCTGACGGAAGAGTGCACTTCTTGGGGTCAAAACAAAATTTCTAAGAAGCTGAAAGAACCCGGGAGCTTCACTATTCTAGTGGTGAATGGAAACAAGGAAGTAGGTTTTGCGTTGTTTGACTTGGGTGCAAGAATTAATTTGATGCCTGCATCCTTGTTTAGAACCTTGAATTTAGGTGAACCATGTCTGACCACAGTAACTCTGCAGCTGCTGACAGGTCTCTTGCTTATCCTAACGAAATCATAGAGGGCATCTTGATCAAGGTTGGACCTTTCGTCTTACCAATGGACTTTATAATCCAAGATTATAAAGCAGATGCAACAGTTCCCTTTAATCTAGGGAGAGGATTTTTAGTCACCACAAACACAGTCATAAACGTGAAGTCGAATAAGATATCAATGACTGTGGATGATAAAGAGGCAGTCTTCGAGGTGTTTAGGGCGGAAAGGTAGCCACCTCATTAAGAGAACTTCACAATGAAACCAGTAGTAGAGTCTGAAGGGTGTAAGCGGGAAGTGGATCAACATGTATTGCATGAGAGTTTAGCAAGTGCAACAGAGGATCCTATTCATCTCACTCGGTTGAAGAAGTGAGAGTGATTTCATAGTGCCGTAATGTTAAATCAGGCGTTGGATGGGAGGCAACCCATGAATGTTGTGTCATGGCTATAACAAAGGTTCTTGGGAGGCAATCCATCTTTCTAACATTATTGTTTTTATAGAGATGAACAGGGCTTTAGAGGCATAAAGAGCGGGGTAAATGAGCTACAAAAGGTTATGTCTGGGTGAGATAGCTGGCATGAGGCACTGGCTGTTAGCTCCAAAAAAGAAAAAATATTTAAGGTTTGTGATATTGGTGGCGCACCATGCCATCCCCTATCCACGAAGAAAAATTTTTCTAAGTATGTGGTGAGGTGACTAGCATGCCACGCTAGGCTGGTGTTGTCCAAAAATATTTTGGTCCAATGGGTCAAAGTTGACCCAAAGAACATAAAATTACCAAAACAATCCATGCCCCAAACCTTTATTTTAAATCCCCATTCATCCCCTCTCACTAAAAGCCAAAACTAAAAGAAAAATAAAATTCTCTCTCTCCTCTAGAAGGTTGTAACTTCCCTCTCCCTTGTCCCCCCATTGTAGTCTTCTTCAAGATGCTTGGTGAAGCTTGTCTCTCTAATTCAAGTAAGTAGTTATCTTCTCTCTTGGTTATGTAGTGTGAAAATTAAGCCCCTATACCCTTCTTCCCCAAGTTAAAGACCAAAATCACCATTATTCGTGAAAACCTTAAATTTATAAGGTGGGTTTCATGATCTTTAATTTCTTAAATTATTCCATGATAACGTGTTATTCAAGTTTAGTTGCTTATTTTTGGTTTAATATAGTGATTTGAAGTGGTGGGAATTATGGAGGTTGATAATTTGAATTTCATGATTTTGGTAGGTAGAACATTGATTGTAGAGAGAGAAAGTACTTAGTTCTTAATGTCTTAAATGTGAAGAATCTTGAGTTGTTAAAAAAATACATGTTAATTTATTATGGATTTAAGTAAATTGCATGTTGGTTGTTGAATAAATTGAATGAAGCTACATCAGTGTATGGGTTACTTGAATGATGAATTAATGGAGGAAAGGTGAAAGGAATGACCAAAGTGAGGCACTCTGAAAAAAAATTAACAGAGGAGAGATGTGAAAAATTCATGAACTTGGTTGTAATAGGAAGTTAGTGAATATTGTTGAGGTAAAAATTTGGAATGATAATGGGGGAAGTCTTGAGTACCCAATTTGATAAATTCTTACAAGTGTGCTAGCAAATTAAGTGTGGTCTCACTTTGCACCCATTACACCTAATTAGCTGGCTGTTTTCTTCACGACCTAATCTTGTGAAGTTCTTGATTTTTGTTTGACGGTGTCATGGCATCAAACGCTAACAAAGGAAGGAGATAGTGGCAGATGGAAAGGGTCTAAATTAGCTCCAAATAGGCACAAAAGGGTCTTATTCAGCTAAGGGAGCCCTTGCTAGGAGGTTTGGAGAAAGAGTAGTGGAGCCTCATGGACTATCATAGTTCAAAACACAAAAGGACGTCAAATATGCTCCTGAGAATTAGATTGACGAAGGCTGCCTCGTACTTGAGTTCTCCACCATTCGGGATGAGGTCCATGAGTTAGGACTAGGCTACGTCTTTGTCGAGCCATAGGAGTGCAACCTCACTTTGGTGAGGGAATTTTATGCACACTGGTACACTTCTTTTGGGGAGAGCACCAAAGTCGAAATACGGGGTCAGGTTGTTCGGTTCACTTATAAGAGAATCAATGCTTTGCATGAGACACCTGCAGTAGACCTGTTCGAGTACTTCATTCTTCTAGAGAGGACCCCATACAGAGACATCGCCCATTGGGAAAGGAACCCTAATGGCACTCACTCCACACTTGTGTTCTCCTACCTAAATATTTAGGTGAAAGTTTGGGTGAAGTTAGTTTGTGTTGTGTTACTCCTTGTGTCTCACATTACAGAAATAACTACAGAACGAGTTGTATTGATATACATGCAGATGAAAGGGATACCTGATATTGGGCATATTCTTATGCTCATTTGCCATGTTTTTACCCATAATTTGCCTTGTTTTTAGTACATTAGACTTATGAAGTGTATGAATTCATATTTTCGTGTGTCTTGTGAGCTAATGAATGTTTCTAAATGTTTGGAGCAGGAAACCAAGGAAAAAGGATCCAAAAATGACTCAAGGTGTGAAGAAGAGTTTGCAAAAGTCAGTCTGGAGCTATGGATGGCGTAGCATACCCAACACTTGTGTTTCAGATAAAATAAAGTTGGTGCTATGGATAGCGTGGGGTGCCAGGTACCTTAGCTTTGTAGCTGAGAATTTGACTAACGCCTTGGTGATGAGTTGGTAATTTACCAACTCACTAGGCTCTTAAACATGAGCTTTTACTTAGTTTTCAGGTCATTTAGGTGGATTTTATGCTCTTTTTCCTTGATATTTCTAGGTACCAAACTTGAAAAGGGAAAGCATGAAATTGAGCAAAAAGCATGGAAAAAAGGAGATGAGGACCGGTGGTCCATCGGAGGGTACCGGCGAAATGCCGGTTGATCGTAGTTCCACACTATGTTGATAAAGATCAGTACCAGTGAGCCACAGATCAGCACCAGTGAACCACCGGTGCTAGCATCGAAGGGTTATGGAATTCACTAATCATCAGCCAAAATCAATCGATGGATCGCGGATGAGCACCGGTAAACTGCCGGTAAATAACATGTGACGCCCGTATGCACAGGGGTAAAAACATCCAGCTCAAAAAAAGAAGAAAGAATGTACCCTATTTTTGTACATCTCAAAAAGGAACTGAAAATTTCCATGATTTCGTATCAGTTTTTCATTAGTCTATTAGCCTTGTATTGAATTAGAAAGAGAAAGAGAAGAGAGAAGTAAAGAGAGAAATACTCATCTTCTTCTTCTTCCTTGAAAAGGTAGAAAACTCTATTGGAGATCAGACCTTTGAGCTTGAATTTTTCTTACTTATTTTGTTGAATGGATGTTGAATTGTTATTGAATGTAATATCTTCTTATACTTATATGAGTAGCTAAATTCTTTGCTAAGGGTGTTTGAATGATTGGGATTGATTTGGAATGGGTATTGTTCAATTGATATTAGATTTACTCAATTAGTATAATTCTAATATTTCATCTAAATTTTAATCTAAATACTCATAGTTGGAAATGTGGGTTATGTTTACTTATAATTTTACTTGAAAAAGGAATTTAGAGTGTGGGTGATGAAACATTAGTGGGTATTTGGGTGTTGATCATGTGGGGTTCGGCTAGAAATAGCCAAAACCCATTGTCAAACACCCATTGAGTATCAAAACTAGAAATAGTTGATTCCTACCCAAGTTGATGTGGCTGTTGTGAAAAATTCTTTGGGTTTTGAGAATACCCAAGGTATAAGGAATCTAATTGGTTGAGAAACACAGGATTCCATCTTGTCGAAGACTAATTATACTATTGATTAAGGCTAGGAGATGTTAACGATCCCATCCAATGATGCCTCGATAATTCAAACCCTTAGTAGTCTCTCCATTGGTATTTTCTATACTTTGTCCCTAATTTTGTGAGCAAATTTTGTAGTTCAATTGTCAAGTAGTGATTCCCCAATTTTTACTTTATTATTATTGAAACATTGATGAGAATTACTTCAACTTGATAGACAACTCTTTTGTGATCAACTAACATTCCCTGTGGGATTTGACCCCAACACCCGTTGGGTATATTTGTTTTGTCAACGACCATTTACACTCTATCCTAGCGAGGAGTGTATTTGGATGTTATCAAAAATGGCGTTGTTGCCGAGGAATGTAGTTTGATAACCTTTAGTTAATTATTGGGTTGAGTTAATTTAGCATCTTATGTGTTGTTCTCACTTTATTGAATTATTGTTTGTATGCTAATGAGTCCCTTTGAAAGTCTACTGAGGAATCCTGATAGGGAATCTTATTTTGAAACCTTCCAATTGATGGATGAGATGTGGAGGAGAGAAGAAAGAAAAGATGCGATGTTAATAGTGATGATGAAGCAAGTAGAGTTGCTAGCGAATTGTATGATGAGATTTCATAAAATGTACTGATAAGCCAACCAGGGCTATTAGTGTCCTTATAATGAAAATCAAGGTTGGAACTTTGTATACACAGCTGAAACAAGTAGCCAGGGAAGAGACTAGTCCTCCTCATCCCACATTGAAAGTTTTATCGAGATTGTGCTTGAGCAGGTCGTTTTGACTAATTCAAGGATTCAAGACTGAGAAATGACCTCTTGGACCTCACTCAAATGGTGAAGGACCATTAAGTTTCTATCAGAAAGATAGAGTACATAATGAATTTGTTAGCATCTCAACTAGCAACCCAACAGGTGATAAGGGAAAAAAGGTTCCACCACAACCAACCATGGTGGAGGAAGAACCTATGGAATTGGGGATGGAATAAGAGATTTTTAAACAAAAGTTTGAAAATATTCTCTTGAATAGTGGAGGATTGGAATAGGTGTGTCGTATGAGTAAAGGGTTGGGCACGTATTCTTTTCAACTGAAAAAACTTGATCTTGACCTCAAGAATCGGACAACCCCACCATTACAACCATCAATCATTTCAACACCTGTCTTAGAGCTCAAACTATTACCTTCCCACCTATAGTATGTATATTTGGGAACAAACAATACACTTTCGGTGATTGTTTCAGCTAAGCTCGACAACAAACAAATAGAAGCACTTCGAGCTGTATTGATTAGGCGTATTTGAGCAGTGGGATGGTCTATAGCTGATATCATTGGCGTAACACCGAGTATTTTGCACTCAGAAAATCAACCTTTAGGAAAATTGCAGCCCATCAGTTGAGCATCAGAGTTGCTTAAATCCACCGATGCAAGAGGTAGTTAAGAAAGAAATTTTCCAATGGTAAGACACAGGAGTTGTGTATCCTATAGCTGATAGTGTTGGGTAAGACCTATCCAATGTGTGCCAAAGAAAGGAGGGATTACAGTGGTACTAAACAAAAAGAATGAGTTGATTGCAACACGTCCAGTCACCAGATGGAGGGTGTGTCTGGATTACTGCAAGTTGAACTCATGGACTAAGAAGCATCATTTTGCAGTTCCCTTCATTAACCAAATGCTAGATTGCTTGGTTGGGAAAGAATACTATTGTTTCTTGAATGGATTCTCAGGTTACAATTTGATTTCTTTCTCTCTCGAGGATCAAGAAAAAATCACATTTACATGTCCTTATGGCACTTTTGCATTTAAGAGGATGCCCTTCGGGCTTTGCAATGCCCCAACCACCTTCCAGAGGTGTGTGATGTCAATCTTTCTGAATATGGTAGAAGCTACTATGGAAGTCTTCATGGACGACTTCTCAGTTGTAGGAATTCATTTGAAGGTTGTTTGGTTCACCTAGAAGAGGTGCTGAAGATATGAGAAGAGACGAAATTGGTACTTAATTTGGAAAAGTGTCACTTCATGGTAAAAGAAGGAATTATTTTTGGACACAAGATTTCTGAGAAAGGGATTGAGGTAGAACAAGCTAAGATTAGTGCCATTAAGCAGTTACCTCCACCAAAAATTGTGAAGGGTATTAGGATTTTTCTGGGGCATGCAGGATTTTATCATTGTTTTATCAAAGACTTCTCTAGGATAGCACATCCGTTGTTTCGATTGTTAGAAAAAGAGGCAAAGCTAAATTTTTATAAGGACTGTATGAGGGCTTTTCTTGAATTGAAAGAGAAGCTTGTATCAGCTCCAATCATCACTGCACCAGATTGGTCAAAGCCCTTTGAACTAATGTGTGATGCCAGTGGCATAGCATTAGGGGAAGTGCTTGGTCAGAGGAAGGAAAAGATTTTTCATCCCATTTACTATGCCAGCAAAGCCCTGAATGATGCACAAGCAAACTACACAGTGACAGAACAAGAGCTGCTCGCCTTAGTGTTTGCATTTGAAAATTTTTGGGCATACCTGGTATTGACAAATGTTGTGGTGCACACGAACCATGCTGCACTCTGATATTTAAGACTAAGAAAGATGCTAAGCCTAGGCTTATTAGATGGGTCCTTTTGTTACAAGAATTTAATTTTGAAGTTAAGGATCAAATAGGATGTGAAAATCAAGTTGCAGACCATCTGTCTCGCTTGCAAACAAATAGTAAGGTGAGGGCACATGAGAAGATTAATGATGACTTTCCTGATGAACGGATTTTGACTGCAACCCATTATTAACACCTTAGTTTGCTGACTTTGCTAACTACTTGGCAAGCAATATGACTCCTTCAGGGTTGGCCTTTCATCAGAAGAGGAAATTCGTGCATGATGTTCGAAAGTTCTATTTAGATGATGCATACCTTTTTCATTATTGATATGATGGTATAATTCATAGGTGTGTCCTAGAGGTTTAAATGGTACCAATCCTCGAGGCTTGTCATTTGTCACCAGTTGGAGGCTATTATGGGAGTGTTAGGATAGCAGCAAAAATGCTACAATGTGAATTTTATTGGCCTACCCTTCAACAGGATACCCATGACTTTGTTAAGAAATATGATCGGTGTCAATGAATAGGAAGTATTTTGAGGCGACATGAGCTTCCTTTGACAAAAATCTTAGAGGTGGAAGTGCTTGATTTATACGGAATCAATTTTATGGGTCCTTTTGTTCACTCTTCTTGAAACACGTACATATTGGTGGCTGTTGATTTGTCTCAAAATGGGTTGAAGTTGTGGCATTGCCCAATAATGAGGGGAAGAGTGTAACAATCTTCTTGAAAAAGAACATTTTTCACGATTTGGTATCCCTAGAGCTATCATCACTGATAGGGAATGACATTTTTGCAATCGTTTGTTCAACGCCTTGCTAACGAAGTACGGTGTGAAGGACAAAGTACCTACTCCTTATCATCCTCAGACCAGTGGCCAAGAAGAAGTCTCCAATTGGGAAATCCAGTCCATCTTAACTAAAACAATAAATTTGAACGGAACAAATTGGGCTCGGAAACTAGATGATGCCTTATGGCCGTATTAGACTTCCTATAAAACACCAAATGGAATGTCACCCTACCAACTTATTTTTGGAAAAGTTTGTCACCTTCCCATTGAGCTAGAGAATAAGGCCCTATCGGAACTAAAAAGTTTGAACTTTGATTGGGGGAAAGCCATCCAAGGGCGAGTGAAAAATCTGAATGACATGGACAAATTTAGAATGAGGGCATATGAGAAATGTGCTATCTATAAGGCCCCCATGAAGCATTACCATGATTAGAAAATCCTGCATCAGATTTTTTCCTCGAGAGAATAGGAATTGTTGTTTAACTCAAGACTAAGGTTATTCCCAAGAAAGCTTAAATCTAAATGGTGAGGTCCATTTAAGTTGTCCCATGTATTTGGGAACGGTGCAATTGAACTTGTGGGGGAAAATGGGTCAAAATTCAAGGTGAATGGGCAAAGTGTGAAGAAGTATTTGGGGCATTGGAGTTAGTTGTCCAAGGGGAGGTCATGTACCTGGATGAACCATAGCAAACAAAATGCATCCCTCGAACCACAACATTAACTAAGGCGCTTCTTCGAAGGTAACCAAGCATTTTTACTTTGAGCACTTTTATGTTTTTGTTGTTTAGGCAGTCTGGATGTTAAACAAGGTAGAGAAGAATGGGGAAGGCACTGCGCTAGACTGAAAAAAAGCTGGTGCACAAGAGTGAGGTGCCGCCTTGTCGCAGGTAGAAAGTAGGAAAGTGGAGAAAATAAGAGGAAACTGGCGATTCACTAGCATTACACTGGTGACATTGCATGAATTGCCAAATGGGCACTGACTCAAACTAGTACACCCTGGAGTTGGGGTAGAATTAGTGACCAACCCGGCGGAACGCTGGTGCCAAATTGCGAATCGTCGGTCTAACGCTGATTATGGGACAGTGAACTGAAAGGATGATGATCACCGGTGGTTAAACTGGCGATCGCCAGTTAAGAACAGGTTAAGGTACCAATATTATTTAAAGTGTTGATAGACCGGTTGACTGAACTGACCTAGGGATATCCAGTCACACCATTCAAACTACCAAATAAAAACCTATTTTTTCCATCTTTTTCTCAAAACTCCCACCACTCTTTAACTTCCCAAAACCCACCTTCCTAACCTAAACACCATTAATACCCATCTTATTCTAACCCAACCACCTCTCTCTATCTCAGCCTTTAAAACCTCTCATCCTTCACTCCTTTCATTTTATCTCATCTCCTATCACTTTAAAGGCACCATAGTTAGTCAAATTAACAAGCTTCTAACCCTTTACTCAATTTCACCTCTCGTATGTGCCTACTTGTTTTGATGTGCATATATTAAGATTATGAATTTAGTAGATTTTGGTCACACGCATGTTTCCCATCTTCCATTTTGTGGTTTTCATCAATTGAATATGTTCCATATTGTCGGTATGTAGGTGGTGATGCTTAAATGTTTAAATATTGATGTGGGTGTTTTCTTTAGCGAATATGCTTCATGATTTAGTTGGGAGTAAAGTCTAAGTAAACTCAGAGGCTTAAAATGTATGATTTTCTCAATGATAGATAAAGTGACGTCATTATTAAGGGCACAATCGTTAGTGCATGTTGTTTGTATCGCTGTTGTAAGTAATAATGATATGCAGTGAGTGGGTGAATCATGATTTTGGAAAGGTTTCTGATGGTCAAATTAGAGTAAGAGTGAGCGGTGTTCTATCGGTGAATTGTCGGACATGCCCAGCGAAATGCCTAATGAAACGCAGGTCTAGGTGCGAAGATACAGGCCACTACCAATGCCCTGCGTTTCATTGGTGCTTCGCGGGCCAGGACCGGCAAATCGCTTGTGTGTCATCAATTCAGAGTATATCTACTTTATTCTCTGCTAGATGCTAGTGGTTCATCAGTGTTTCACAACTCTCCCCCTATGTCTCACTGGTGATCTGTCGGTATGGCCAGCATAAACATTTTGTTATTGCTAGTTGTTTAATATCCAATCATTAGGTTTAGTTCCACAATTTAGATTGCTTAGTGTTTCCTGTTTAAACTCTTTGTATGGCACTATCATTATCTTGTAGAATCATGTCCATACCCGTGGACCCTTACTTCCCTGAGTTGATATGGGAATTATATGCCTCCTATAAGGCAAGGCAAACCGTCTTAAAGTACAAAGGCCGAATTGACACAATGCCTTGCCTTCCATCTATGCTAGTATAGGGTTAAGAAGTGAGCATTACTCTAGAGGCAATCAACTCCATCTATTAGGCTGAATCGATTCAGCCAAATTCTGAGTTCGAAAGGAAGATGGAAGGTAAGGAGAATTAGTTTAAGTGGGTGGTAAGAATAATTGCAATAGATCAACAACAGTGGGCTACATCAAATGGAATAATTCATTTCCATGATCTAAAGTTTAAAGCTCGCATGTGGCTAGATTTGGTATGTGCACGGATACTCCCTTCCAAGAATACAACAAATGCACCCTTTGAGGTCGCAATTCTGGTGGCCTTCATCATGTATTGGAAACAAATCAACGTAGGGGAAGTCATTAAGGAACAATTCAAAAGGAAATCCAAGCAACATGCAACTTCTCTGTCGTATCCTAGCCTTATTAGTATGTTATGCCTGTGGGCTACACGCCCTCTATTCAAACCACTAGACAGAATAAGTGAGGGCCAATGGAGTGATTACTCTAGCCACCAAAATCAATAAAGATGCTCCAACTTTAAAGCAACTCAAGGTGATTGTAGCCAAAAATAGCCCTGCATCTTCCATGCTCTCTAGCACAACCCCAGGGTAACATTAAGCCGACAGAGTCAGCTCCTCTCTACTATTCGCCCTTTTGAAAATGACACAAATGGCTCATGCTCATAATAGCTAGTTGTTTAATCTAGAAAAATTAATACTTCTCATTATCTAGAAAGCCATCAAGAAGGACATACAACTGATGGTTGAAAATTTTGGGTGCCTCTGTGCTAAAGATGAAGTTGTAGAGCATAAGTGACTACTTTGAGAGATGAAGTGGAGGGACACAAGGACATACTTCCGACTAAAAATATAGAAATGAACAAACCACCAACCACTAATGCACACTAGAGGGAAGCAGGAGCCCACCAGATAATTGGTGCGTGGGGTATGACAACCCTTTGGAAATCGTGTCTGATGAAGAAAAATATCATAGTCAACCACCACCCTATCAAATGCTCACTATAAATGAACTATATCCATCATGGAAACCTGGTGGTGTGGGCACCAATTCTTATCATAAACTCAGAACTCTTCCAGATCATTGGGTGGTTCCTAGGCCAGGAAAACCACTCAAACTTTCACCTGATCCATTGATGCCTTCTGCAGCTAAAATTGCTTCATGGCACTTTGATGATGCCACCTACTCATAGATTCCTCACACCCATCATTAGACTATTCAGGGAGCCCTCTTGACCTTGTTGCTCTTCCCTTTTACATTAAGAGAAATGTATTTTTATATTTGGGGGGGGGGTAAGTGCTCCCTTTCTTGATGATAGTGTTTTGCCCTTATCGAACTGATTTGAAATGTTGATATGGTTGGTCTATTTATTCTCAAAATATTAGTGCATGTGATTGGCTGAGTTTAATTGTAACCTTTGTAAATAGTAAGTAGTGAATAAACTCTAAGATTTTTCTTTATACCATGATTCTTTCCCGAGAAGTAATTTATTTTTCCTTTCTTGTTCTATTGTCGAACCGTATGACATTTCCAAATGATAGATTGTAAAGTGACTTTCGTAAGAGAAAATTCCATGTCTTTGAGTCTTTTGAATTTTTTTTGAGGTGTACCACCAAAAAATATTTGTGTGGCATGAAAAGCAAATGAGTTTTGAAGAAATGGGGCATTTGAAATGAAAAATGTAGCATTCTCTTGTCATATATTGAACATTCCTTGTTTAGCTTGTTGATTCACATGATCAATGGTCATAAATTTGTAATCTAGTTGTGGCTATGTATTGTGTAAACTCCCTAGAGTGTAAATGCCTTGTGTGGTGAGATCGATTGAATGATTCCCATGCGTATACATTTGTCTAAAACTTTCCCTAAGTCTGATTCAAGGCAATATCCTAGAGGTGGTTGCACTTAAAACATGATTTTAGGTTTTCTATTTCTAGTCACTTCACCCAAAATGATCTCCTTAAACATCTTCCCTTGGTAGCCAAAGTTGAGCCTTGGACCTTTTTTATTAGAAACCACATTACAAGCCAGTGTCCCTTTGTAATCCTATCTTTTTGCACCCATCCTCCCTAATTGCTTCTTTTTGTGATTAATGAAAAAAAGGGGGGCTTGAAGCTCAAGAAATAGGGATGGATAAGGAAATCAACGGAAACAAGGCAAAAAGCCTAAGTTTGGGGGTTTGCAAGAAGGGGAGAAATGTGATGAGCTTTGATGTGAGATAGCACCAAATTATGACAAAAGAATGAATGAAATGAGTGGTTGACAAACCTATAATAATCAAAAGAGAAAGAATAGTGTAAGGTGTTACCTTTTGCTTAGACGAGGCTAAATGTGAAACCATAGGAGTTATAAGAGTGGCTCTTGATTAACAAAAGATGAAGAGGAAGAAAAAGAAAAGATAAGGGGGAGTGATCTAAAGAGTATGATGGGATGTTAAAAGTGTTCAAAAAAAGGCCATTAGGGAGGTTCCAATCACTAGAGCTATCTAATTGTCTTACCCTTACCCCTAGCCTTTATTATGACCTCCAAGTCCTAATTTATTCTAAGTGTAACTACACTACATTAGTGGCAAGCTACACGAAGGGCAAGCCAATGGGTCAACTTGTGTGCATGTAGAATTTCTTTATGAGAGTGAGCATTATTGTCCTATTCTATAATCCTTTGTGCGTGCATTGTTTATTGATAACAAAAATGGGATTCTCTCTTCTTGTGAAAGGCATCATCTCCTTTGAGAACATACTTGCATTGGTGCGAATAAGTTATTGGGGCATCTGTGTTGTGAGCTTCAAGGCAAGCTTTGAATGTGAATTTGTAATGAATTGAGATTCTATGTGTGCTTGTTGTGATATACCATGCCCTGGTTTTAAAGAAGGAAAGAATTTGTAAATCGTACCTATTCAATGTGGTTACCTCTTGAAACTCTTTCATATTTTGGGGAATCTTTTCTCTCTTTCCTTGAAGTGGTGAGCCTTTTTGGGTTATCTTGGGCTCATTGGTCCTTAATTCACAGATCCATATATGACATGTTATTTCATTTCCTTGAATGACGAGAATTGCACTACTTGAGGACGAGCAACGGTTCAAGTTTGGGGGTTTGATGAATTAGTAATTTACCAACTCACTAGGCTCTTAAAACTGAGTTTTTGCTTAGTTTTAAGGCAATTTAGGTGGATTTTATTCCCTTTTCCCTTAATCTTTGCAGGTACCTAACTTTAATAGGAAAAGAATGAAATGGAGAAAAAATTGTGAAAAAAAGAAGATAAGGATTGGCGCTCCACCGGAGGGCACTGGCGAAACGCCGGTTGATCGTAGTTCAACACTGTGTTGATGAAGATCAAAATTGGTGAGCCGCAGAACAGCACCAGCGAACCTCCAGTGCTAGCGCTGAAGGGTTCTTAAATTCACTGATCATCAACCAAAATGAACCGGCACATTGTGGATGAGCAATGGTAAACCACCAGTTAATCACAAGTGACATTCAACTGCACAGGGGTAATAATGTCCAGCTCAGAAAAAGAGGAGAAAGAATGTATCCTATTTTTGTACATCTTAAAAAGGAACTAAACATTTCCATGATTCCACAATAATTTTTCATTATTCTATTAGCCTTGTATTAAACTAGAGAGAAAGAGAAGAGGGAAGTAGAGAGAGAAGCACTCTTCTTCTTCTTTCCTTGAAATGGTAGAAAACTCCATTAGAGATCAGACCTTTGAGCTTGAATTTTTGTTACTCATTTTGTTGAATGGATGTTGAATTGTTATTGAATGCAATATCTTCTTCTACTTATATGAGTAGCTAAATTCCTTGCTAGGGGTGTGAGAATGATTGAGGTTGATTTGGATTAGGTATTGTTCAATTGATCTTAGATTTACTCAATTAGTATAATTCTAGTGTTTTAATCAAAATACTCATAGTTGCACATGTTGGTTGTTTTTACTTACTCTAATTTTGCTTGAAAAAGGAATTTAGAGTATGGGTGATGAAATATTAGTGGGTAATTGGGTGTTGATCATGCGGGGTTGGGCTAGAAATTTCCAAAACCCATTGTCGAACACCCATTGAGAATTAAAGCTAGAAATAGTTGATTATTACCCAAGTTGATGTGGCTATTGTGAAAAAGTTTTGGGGTTTGAAAAAACCCGAGATATAAGGCATATAATTGGTTGAGAAACACAAGATTCCATCTTGTCCACAACTAATTATACTATTTAGTAAGTTTAGGAGATGTTAACAATCACAATCCAATGGTTCCCCGATAATTTCACACCCCTAGTAGTCTCTCCCTTGGTATTTTCTATACTATTTCCCTGTTTTTGTGAGAAAGTTTTGTAGTTCAATTGTCAAGTAGTGATTCCCCAAGTTTTCCTTATTTTTGTTGAAACATTGATGTGAGTTACTTTAACTTGATAGACAACTCTTGCGTGATCAATTAACATTCCCGGTGGGATTTGACCCTGACACTCGTCGGGTATATTTATTTTGTCAACAACCATTTACACTCCATCCTAGCGAGGAGTGAATGTAGACATTATAAGTTGGCGAGATGGATGGCATGGAGCCCTAAGCTTTCCATACTTAGGAAATTTTTCTAACACGGGGCTATAAATGAAGTGGGGCACCAGAAGGGTCTTAAATCTCAAGAATTTGACTAGCACTCTGGCGCTATGGATGAACTAGGGCACTAAAGGTGCTAGAGGTGCAGTTGAGAGTGGGCCGCCCAGAGCCATTCTTCAGAGGAAATTTGACTAACTCCTTTGTGATATGAATGGGGCGGTGTTCCAGGCCCTCATGGATGGGATTTTTCTGAATTTTAAGCCATATAGTTGAGGGCAAAAGCATCATTTGAAGGATCACCAATAATATAACATCTAGGGCATTATTTTGAGAAGAATCGATCGATATATTGTTCATCATCTTGAAGGGTGTAAACGCAACTTTTGGAGGATAGATAAGTTTCTTTTAGGTTTCTTATTTTCTTTATTATTTTACTAAGAGTGATGATGTTATCTTTGTCTTTCCACTTGTTTATGAGTGGCTAAATGCACATTCTAGGGTTTTGTCCATAGTGGATGGTTGAAGTTTTAAATACTGTTGATTGCTAATATTGATTCTTTCTTAAAGGTTATTTATATTTACTTATTTTAACTGCTTGTTCACTAGCCTAATCAGCTTGTGAGTAAATTTGTTGGCTTTTCATTGAACTTCAGAAAGGAAATTGAAAGGGTTAATAGTAAATATAAAACAGGAATTAGAAGATCCTTTGTCCCATTAGTTGGAGGTAAGAAATTGTTCTTGAGGATAGGGATATACACTTCAACCCTATTAGTTGAAAAACAAGTAGGCATAACGGTTGTTTCTTGTTTCTCTTGCAACCATAGAGATATAGGCTTTAGAGTTCATGAGATAGTTATTGAATGCTCGGGAGAGTGGCAAGAAATGAGATAGTAACTTGCAACTACCAACCTTAGGAGGAATCAATCTAGTGTAATCATGTCTTAATAACTCAACCTTATACGAAAGTGCCAATTCTCTAGATTTTCATCATCATTTGAATTATAAATATTCCTGTGAAAATCTGAGTTCATTAGTTAACTTTACATTTCATGTTTTTAGTAGTTTAATTCTCCAAACCATTCTCCATTTTATCTGTTTTGTTAGGATAGAAAAATAAAGTGATAATCTTACAGTGATTGATCTTACAAGTTTTTGAGGAATCGCTAATCAGGACTTCCAGTCTTATATTACTTGACGACCACGTGCGCTTGTGTGTGCTTGGGCGACATCAACTTTTTGGCGCTGTTGCCGGGGACTTGAAGATGGATTAATCATTTGTAGGTTAGGAATTTTATTCCGTTATTTTGTATATATTGTAAAGATTTTTATTTTTCTTTTTTATAGTATTTTACCAGTCTTCTTAACATGAAATCGTGGTATACAAATGAGTCAAATGATGGGTAGTCATATTTTGGTGATCTATGTCTGAAATGTGGAGGACCCCACTTGTTGTAACACTATCATACTTGTGGTGTATGTGGTGGTTTGGATGGCCATTGGAGTAGTTTCCCAAACTTTTATTCCCCTTCCCCAAGCCCCTATTTCGACCCTCTTGCTGTTTTTTATGCTTACAGTAATAATGAAGAGGAGGAACATCATGCTCAAATAAGCACTATGAAAAAACTAATCGTGGAGCATATGGAAGTAATGAGGGAGAAACTTACTGAATAAGGAAATGCCTAAAAAGGAATGAATGCCGAGCTCACAGAGATTATAATTGAGGTTGCAAATTGTAATGATTTGCAACTCACGATCCTAGCCAATACTCAGGAGAAACATCAAGGGAAGGGAGAATAGAGCTCAAATAAGAGATTGGCCAATTTGGCTCAAGTATCCATGACTTGCGGGGTCTTTTTAATGAGAAAGTTGAGGCGTCTGAGGCCCAACAACAAAGTGTTGTGGAGACTAGCTAATGTATGGAAGAAGAAGAAGAAGAAGAAGAAACCCAACCATTAGATGATTCTTTGTTGGCTGATGGTGATGTTAAGGAGGTGGATAAAAGTGAGGATGTCAAGTATAATGCAATCTTAGAGTTAGTGCGTATGGTACTTCATTCTAAACACTTTTTGAAATTGTGTTTGGTGGGCAATGATGAGTTGGTAATTTACCAACTCATTAGGCTTTTAAACATGAGATTTTACTTGGTTTTCAAGTCATTTAGGAGGATTTTATGCTCTTTCTCATTGGTTTTTGCAGGCATTCAATTTAAAGAGAGAAATCAAGGAATTGAACAAAAGCATGGTGCTATATAAGAGGATCTATGTTCCACCGGATGAGACTAATGAAACGCCACCCAAAAGCAGGAGCACACTGTGTTGAAGTGGGAGATAAACCGGAGGAATGCAGGTCAGCACTTGGGAACCACTAGTGCCAACGCCGAATTTCTACAGGAGTCACTGGCCCCTGGTTGTGATAGAGCGGCACTCCACAGATGGGCACTAGTTGAATGCCGGTGACTCACAAGTGAGGTTGTCATCAGAAGGGTAAAATCATCCATCATAGGAAAAGAGGAGAAGCTTTAACCTACTTTTGTACATTTCATGAAATCTACTGAATATTCCTTCTCGTTAGAGTATTGAATTGTATTGCATTTAATAGTTTTTAATTTTCTAACGAGAGAGAAAAATAGAGAGAACTCTTCTTCATCTTTTTCTTCTTGTTCCTCAAGGTAAAAACCTCCATTGAAGGAAAATTTGAGCTTGCAATTTAACACTTAATGATGAATTCTATGAGTTTATTTATCAATATAATCTTGTACTTTTCATCTATTAGTGGCTAAATATTTTTCTACGGGTGTGTGCATTAATAGGGATAAATTAGATTAGGTGTTGCTTGATTGATCTTATAATTACTAATTTAATATAAATATGTTGTCTTCTCCAAATTATAATTGAATTTATTCATAGTTGCAAATATAGGTGTGTTTTCTTATTCTATTGTTGCTTGAAAAATAAGAATATAATATGAGTGAGAAACAATGTGTCACACCCCAAAACTGGGCTAGGGCACAATTGGAACTCGATCCATGATTGATAGAGAAGCCGACTATATAGCGTCTGAAAATGTAACTAAGGCCGACCAAACCACCTGTCACAACAAACCAAGATAAATACTGGTCACATATGGTCTCGATAATGACGAATAAGTAATCTGAAAGACCGACAAGGCTGCAATTAAGCTAAACATAGCAATGGAAAATCAATATGACTACCTAACCAAAACTACTATACAAACTAGTCCACATCAACCTCTACAGAGTAAACAAACAGAAATGCATGGGACAGGGCCCCAACCTACCCATGATGTACACAAAACTCAAATTAGTCAAAACTAGGACATGGCTCCTGGAAGAGAGGAGCATACCACCTTTCTACTGAAATCTGGCTCCTATTGTGTCTAATGATCTTAGCCTCATCCTGTACCTGCATCACGATTAAAGGAGGGGTCCCCAGATGAAGGGACGTCAGTACGAATAAAATCTACTAGTATGTAAGGCTAAAAACTTTAAACATATAAGATAATAATGATAACTGAGCGAGAAATAAGGAATAGCAATAACCTGGAATCTTAAAAGTCAAAACCGGAAAATAACTCAACATTGAAGTGTATATGCAACCATCTAATGCACAATAAAAACTACAACTGAAATGACAGCGTCCAGCTAACGATAAAATCCATATAAAATTCATCCAGCCAGTGTACCACACAGAGGTGAAAAATAAAAATTCCTCCAGTCTGTGTACCACACCGTGGTAAAATCCGTCCAGCCAATGTACCACACCGGGGTAAAATAAAAATACCTTCAGCCGGTATACCACACAGGGATAAAATCAATTAATCTTAATCATAATCATAAATGGAGCCTAACATGACTTGTACTGGGTCAATTTAACACATAACATAGAAATGATGAATACTAAATCTATGGCCTGCATAGGTCTCCATCTAATACATAACTACAAGTGAGCATATATAACATGTAAAGCTATAAAATATCACTTAAGTGCATGTATTCAAAGCTTGTATAAATCACAAGGAACTACGGATGACCTAAGAGTTTCAACAAGATTTATGGATCGTGTTCAAAGGGACATTAGAGATCGGAGGCTACTAGCTTGTCGTTCAGCTTAAGGGAAAGAGATTATGAAATCATCCCTTGGCCTATCATATTTCATAACATACACATAAGATAAAGGACAACCATAACAAGGCAATCCTAATTCAATAAGCCCATTTACCCTTAATAGCTTGCGACATCTTTACTTGGATTAAAATCATTTACACGTCATCATCTTAGCTATTTCACCAATTTCAGTTAGCAACCAGACCTTTAAACACATTTAACATCACAAACATATATAACACTATTATACCCCGAAAACCCTAAGACCAGTCACAAGAGTTGAAATGGAGAAAATAGGATTTCTGCATCAAGTCATAGAACGAGTCGTCCTAGGACCCGTCAGGATGACCACGAGTCGTCAAGTGACTCGTTATGAGGAGTTTTCACTTGTTTGGAAATTTTCAAGTTAGGGTGTCACCAGTGTGGCTATGAGTCGTGGTCAGCCCCACGAGCCGTTAGGTCACCATGGTCAAGGGCTGTTGAAGGATGAAGGAAGGGTCGGCAGTCTACCTCACGTTTGGACACCACGAGTTGTGGTTAGCACGATTCCTTAAGGTGATCGTGGTCAGCTATTGGTTAAGGATTAAATGTTTTTAAGTAGTGAAGGTAACGAGTGGTGACCACAAGTTGTGGTCACCACTGACGACTCATTAGGTCCTCGTGGGGACTCTTTGAGGAAAATGGGCAGTGTACTTGACGATAGGAGATAATGAGTCATGTTCATGGGTAACAACTCGTCCAGTCCCTTATTGGGACTCGCAGTCAATTTTTTCCTACGAGTTTATTAAAAGCTTTTCCGTAATTCCTATGATCTTAAGGCCTAAACTACATCGTTTTAAGCTATGAATAGTGAGTTTTAAGAGGGCAAATTCATTCTATGCTATTCCTATTCATGAATGCAAGCTTAGGAGTCTAGAGAGGTGATCAAGATTAATTTCTTTCATGTTCTTCTCAATTCTTCCTTGGGCAATCAGAGAAGTTGTAGAATCAGATTCTCTCAGGTATGTAGGGTTATGAATGGGTGAAACTGTTCACACCCATGCCCAATCCCTCTATAATTCATGAAAATCTATATGTTGATCTTATGGGGTTTTTCCCAACGCATGAATTTCCTCATTTTCTACCATGGCTATGATCTAAGCATGTTTCTATCGTTGAATTATGATTCATGGGCAAGTTCTACAATGTTTCCAATTATAAACCATGTTTTCAAGTTTTATAAATTATGATGCTCATCCATGAAAAGTTCATGAAAGTTAAGATCTATGATCCATGTTCAAGTACGTTTAGATATTTATGAGAAAAGCATGTTTTCAAGTTACCCATGCCTATGATCATATTTTCAAGAGAATAAAGAATTTTCAAGTATGTCTAAGTAGTGGGCAAACCCATATGTTCATGTGTGATTCATGATTTCATGTCAATTAGCTTACCACATGGTTTTGGAGTCTAGACTCCCAATTTTATTCAGGTTATGGTTTGATTTGAGCTAAGGCTCCTCATGTTATGATTTTCGATTATGCATGTATGCTATTATTCAGCTTCGTCACTAGACGATGGTCATCTTCATTGAAATTGATGGATAACATATGTATATTTTTAGGAGTAGTGTCTAGCATCGAGTAGGCTAAGGGTCAGTCAACCCGATGCCTCTGAACTACGCGCTAACGTAGGTTTACTTATATACTTTGGGACCTCCTTTGGAGCTTTCAACTACCCCAAGGGGCCTTGAGCTTGATATCGATATCATGGTATCGTCTTTAGCCCTGGAAAGGCTTTGCACGGCTCTACCCACTTGAGTGTGATAGTCGGGACCACGTAAGCTCTATTGTCGTAATATCGGTTATATGACTAGTCTCCCATTGTTCCTCATGATTTCAGTTATGCATGTTTATCATTCATGATATATATATATATATATATATATATATATATATGTATGTGTGTATGTTCTAAAGCAGGTTTAACCCAATGTTCATTTTTACTTATGATTATCAGATTTCAACTTTTGTCATTCAATTCAGTTATGATGTTCAGTTATGTTCAGATCATGATTTCAGAAAATAGCACGCAAGCCCTACTCTCAGATACTTATCTTGATTATGTTTTATATTAAGCATGTTTTAATGATTTTACTTACTTAAGCAATTTTACTTACCTTGCATACTCGGTACATTCCATGTACTAACCACATACTCTATATTGTGTCGTTTTATGATACAAGCTCCGATCTTCAAACTCACCCCCGTTACTTGCCAGTTTTGGAGTTAGCATCCAGACTCTATTGGTGTATCCTTATTTGTTGAGGGCCCCTTTCTATTCGGTTATTGTTTGGTCTGTTTCGTAACTACACGGAAGGGCACGTGGTCGAACAAGTAGTAAAATGGCTAAAGTAAGCCAAGTATCGATCCCACAGGGACTGAACCAAGGTAATAATCGAATTAAGTGTTAATGAACTCTAACTCTAAAAATGCAGACAACAATTTAAAGAACATTTTGAGAGTTGGTTTCCTAATTTATACTAATCTAAAACAAAATTATAAAGTGAGTCTGAACTATAGTAATGAGCAAGCTGAGGCTAAATCGAACATGTAGGGAAGTAATTTATCGATACAATTTGGTTAATCTTTCCTTCGGTTGCTAGTCAAGAATTATTGCCTATGGAGAGAAAGTTTCGTATTCTACCCAACTTAAGAATCATGAACCTTCAATCTACATTTCTGTGATAAAAGAATTTCATGTTCTAGCCATACAAAACCGATTTCGTAAATGACTAATACGACTTTCAGATATATTTCTATTCTGAAGGTAAATCAATTCTCAATTTTCCCAAACTAAGAAGAGATCATATCCTACCAATTCATAACTTTCCAATTTCTTTCCTTTTTCAGGATAAATTGGATTTTTTAGATATACATTAACATTGGCCAGACATTAATGCAGCAAGAACAAGAATTGATAGAACAACCATGGAAGAAAAGATGAAAAACCAAAATGATCAACAATTACATTCCACTACAAATGTTCTTAACCTCAGCAAGAAGTGAATTTAGCCACTCATTTGTGGATTAAAAATCATCAAATGAGTATAAATCATACAAACAATTGAAATAAAGGAGAAAGAGATAGAGAAGAACCCAAAGATTTTCGTCCCCTCAACTTCCTGTAACCCACGTTCTTGCTCAACTAAGTCAGAATAATTAAAAATAAACCTAAGTGTGCTATTTATGCTAGTGGGAATTTTTCTTGGAATAACAAGCAACGTGTCACGGAGTGCATCGCGGAGCACTGCCTTCGTGACAAGGTGCAAACGCGGACCCTCACTGGAATTTTTTATATTCCAGGTAAATATGGGCAACGTGCCACGGCATGTAACGCGGGGCTTGGCCAACGTGCCACGGCGCCGTCGCGAACCTTCACTAGAAATTTGCCAAAATAACTCATCCGAGGCAGACTGCCTCCGCGATGGGAGCGTGACACGGCTCCATCGTGGAGCCCCTTTATTTGCTGCTTTTCCTTGACCTTTTCCACTGCTCGCTTCCGAGTCCATTCTCGATTTTCACAAACATGCAACTTAGCTTCCTAAAATTACATTTTCCCTGCAAAACAACACTAATCATGTTGGTTAGTATAAATTCACATTTTAACTACAAATCACATGAGAATGTACAAATAACGATAGATAAACAAGACGAAATAGAGCATTTGAGTATCACTTGGGTATATAATTTTGCCCAAGATCACTTACCCCACACTTAAAACCTTGTTCTTCCTTGAACAATAACCTCATATCTTATGCAATTGACACCCACGTATAGCTACTTTGGCTCGACAATTCAAGCTACTGTTATACCGATTATTTAATATTGCAAATCATCAATAAAACATGCATAGTCTCATAAACACAATGACATTCACCACATTAAGACCTCCTAGACTCAAGAATCGACTCTCGATCTCGGAAAACTCAGGCAAATCAGCTAATCAAGACATCCGACATGAAATTCAATCTCTCGTCAAGCATGTGCCCTCACAACATAAGAGAATTACTGCTTTTTCAATCATATGATTTCCAAAGCATTACATGTTGGGGTATATGAACACGATTTCGCTCTCTCTCCCAAAGAATTCACATGCATCATGTCATGAACCATAGGCTTGCCTCTAGTGTATTACTCCACTAATATAAGGAAGCGTGATGTAAGATCACGTAGGACTTAACAGGTTGTAATGTAAGCTAAGGAACTAGTAAATACTGGGATAACCAATAATATCATCCAACCTCCTTAAGCGCTTTTCAATACATCCCACCATAATTATGGGTATGGTTTCTTCCTTCATCCTCCCATTCTTGAAGTCTTTCTTTATTTTTGTTCCCATTTCTTTAAGCACACTCGACTTAATAACAAAGATTAGGTATACATCTTCATTTTATTTAAATTCGGAAAGTGCACCTTTGACCTTATCTTTACTTTCACCACTTTTGCTTTTCCTTTATTTTCACACTTTTCACTCCTTGACACTGTGGGAAAATTATATTTTTCTTGAGCGCTTAAGAGTTTTGGATCAAATTCATGGCTAATGAAAAGAAGGGATTAAGCTCAGTTTCTACCTCTTCAATGAAAGAAGAAAAAAAAATAGGCTAAAGGCTCAATGGGGTTAACTAGGATGTACATTCAAGGTAGGTATGATAAAAAAAAAAAACTTTCGGTTTAATCAAAGAAATGCTTACATCCTTTCCTACACTACACGTCCTTCATTTCGTTTTGTACACACACCAAGCAAGTTCTAGACACTTCACAATAGCATGGAATAATCGAAACCTCACATCACACACATTGCAAATGCTCAACTCAAGACTTCTTCACAGACTCTTCAATCAGCTAATTACAAGAATTCAATATTAAGCCTTAATCACACCGAATAGAACTCTATGGCCTAGGTATCTCAACATGTTTCACATTTGCATGTTTTCATACAAATCATCTTTGCATCTCAATATCATGTACAACACGCAACAAGAATTCCGAACCATGAAGTAGCGACACATTTGGGAAACAACCAAAAGAAAGAGAATAAAAGAAAGAAAAAACTACTCCTATCGACTACATTTCCTTTAAGACGGTCGTCATCCATCCATCATAGGGAACGGTCACTATTTATGACTTCAGTTCAATGGGACTATTCTCGTTAAAAGCACCAAAAACAAAGGCCGAGAAATCCAATCATAAAAAATTCAACAAAAATTTTAAAAATATCGATAGTTTTGATAGACAAAAAAATATTTACACAACCAGCTAACAACAACTCAACACAGCACACAACATCTTAACATTCATTACACACCAAATTACAATACAAAAACATACGCACAAAATCACAAGGTCACAATTTTTTCACATGCACAACAACACAAGACATAAAAAAACAAAAACGACAACGAAACATACAGCACCTAACTACTCCCACCCCACACTTAAACCAACACTGTCCCCAGTGTTCACAAAATTCAATTTATCACAAAGGTAGGTGGTGAAACTCCCTGATCGATCGAAGTATTCAACTTCTTCGTCAGGTGACGTTGCCTCATCCCCCATATCTGAATCGCCCCCGGTGTCCTCATCTGACTCAACATCTAAGTCATCGCGGCATGTCTCCTCATCATTGGGGACATCATCATCTATAGGCTCCACAAAAGCTTTCCCCACTCGGCATAGAGCCCGGGCATTTTCGCCAAAGGGGTAATCTAGCTCGAGCTGCTATAGCTCATCTTCTGTTGCTGGCCTCCCACCTATTCGCAACTGCAGCATCTGCATCTCGTACATACGGGCCATATATTGATCATCCCGAGCACGTCGCTCGGATAGTGTGAGAACTGGCCCGTGAGTGGTGTTGGGTGCCTTGGTTTTGGTGACGTCCAAGGCACGCCTATCCATTTGTGGGATGTAGTCTAGGTCCTCCTCCTCGATGTCAAGGCCCCTCCGAAACATGGTCAGCAAACCACCAAACTCGTACATGTGTCCTTGATGCAAACGGTCTCTCTTCATGGCGGAGATGATCACCGCCCCAACATTAATATCCAGCCCTTTCATCAGGGCATAAACCAGGCACACACGATCCCGGGTGAAATCTATCATATGGACCCCCAGGATCAGGCAGGAACACACAATTTTAAGCCAAATCCTTACTTCCCTATTCATTTGAGAGTAAGGTAGCGTCTGATGATAGCCCCTCTCCTTATGCCTGCTCCACCGTGCTGTCAGACGGGCTCCGCACAGAGTGCGTCTGATATCCGCATAGGGTGGAGTTATGTTCAGCTGCCGGAGTACATGGGCGTCTGTGTCCCACGCCCCCAAGATGGCATTCAGGTGATAGGGCTCAAAGGTGAAAACCTGCCCCTTATCTTGACGGTGTGACTGTGGAGTGTCGGGTTCTAGTTTGCGTAGAACTCCCAAATCAATGGAGATTGCACTCCTTGGGCTCTTCGAAGATGAAGTTCACCCCGACAGCGTCAATCCAGTGTACAATTCTGGGGAATTCCTGTGCAAGTGGCTCCCTTGCAATATGCTCCTCAGGGAAGTATTTGGTCTCCTTATGTTTTGCATACCATTTCTTCCCTTCGTCTGTCACCCATCGAGTTCCGTATTGACGGCGTTGGCTACGTGGAACCGCTGGTGCTACTGGGACTGCCATTCCCAGTCTAATCCTTTTTCTCCCGGCGCCTGATGTAGATGCGCCCTTTCCTTTGTCTTGCCAGCTTGACATCGTTCCTGTCAAATCAAACAGACAGTCCCAATGTTATTCAAGTCAAAAATTTGCTTCGATTAAGGTTGGGTTGAGTTAGGCCACCCCACACTTAATCTTTAGCCACAATGAAAACAATTCGGCAAGACAATCATTCTTTTCCCATTTTTATCAATCAACATGCCTCGTGCATTCAGATAAGTCGATAGAATAATGACTAAGTACTACTCAGACTTCGTACAACTAATCACAATTTCACCATTGATTCCATTACATCACATAGCACTTAGCCAAAATTTTTGTCAACAACAACAACCTATGCAATTCACCAATTTCATTTTCCCGAAAATTCCCTTATTTATTTAGCATATTCATCCATATTCACAACATCATTTACACCACCCAACATGCACAACCCAATTATTTTCAAATTTTCAACCAAATTTAGTTTCTTCCTATTCAAATTCCAACCCTAGCTACCAATTTCGCACAAATTCAATCAAACATGTATTTATCGAGTTCATATAATCATAACGATACTACGAACATCAATCAACAACAACTTAAATGAATTCAAGCTCAATTTACACTTAGGGCAAGATTTAGTCACCTCACATGCTCAAAAATTGAAAATTTTGGCAAAAATTGAGGTTAAGTTCAAGAACATACCTTTAATTCGATGAACTTGAAGAAAAGTTGAAGAAAATTCAATCCTAGGTCCGTGTCACATTGGGGGAGGAGGTATTTTAAGGGTTTTGTCACGGAGGGGAGTGAGAAATGGGAAAAATGAGGTGTTTTCAAAGTTAAAAAGAGGATTTTCGCGCGGGTCACCCGGCGACCCGGTGTGACCCGTCGCGAATAACACCTCAACGTGTCACGGAGGGTAACGCGGAGCACCCCCTTCGTGACACGGAGCCATCGCGCAAGGGTTCTGGAATTTGTGAAAATTCTAAAATACCTTCAACGTGTCACGGAGTGTAACGCGGAGGCCCTTCTCCGTGACACGGAGCCATTGTGCAGGGTCACTGTTTTGCCACTTTTTAATTTTTTCTCACCTCGATTTTTTCCTTTGTGATCCTTTGCATTTTTGCCCTCTGTTACACCTGAAAATCATCTCACAACAAGAAATTGGTTAGAATTTATAGGTTTCAAACACGAACACAATTTTTTTAAAATTTTCTTTTTCTTTTCTTTTTCTTTTTAACTAATTCTACTCATCTATTACAACAATTTCACGGGTTGCCTCCCGTGCAGCACCTGGTTTACCGTCGCGCTCGATGTCATTAAAGCTCAATCATCCACTAGAGTGACGGACATTTTCTCTCGAATAACGTCCTCACCCCAATAATGCTTACACCACTGCCCATTAACCAAGAACGTGGCACTTCGATCTTCTTGCCACAACTACAGTTTTGGGGTGTCATGAATCGGTGGTTTTCCCACTGGATCTCGAGAATCGACAATCTAAACAATATCTGCTTGATTTAGCACGTTAATTGCTGAAAGCTCCTCATATATGGCCGGAAGCATCGTGGCCTTGTACACATAAAATACCTCCACCTTGTCATGCACCCGCATAGTTAGCTGCCCTGCGGCTACATCAATCAAAGCTTTCTCGGTTGCCAAGAAAGGATATCCCAAAATAAATGGGACTTCCGCATTCGGCTCACAATCCAGCACAACAAAATCTACCGGGAAGATAAGGGAGCCCACTTGCAGCAGCACGTCCTTCACTATGCCATCTGATCTGGTCAAAGAACGATCCGCTAACTCCAAGACACTGTAGTTGGTCTAGGACTGCCCAGCCCCAACTTCTTGAATACCGATGTCGGCATCAAGTTAATGCTCGCTCCCAAATAGCATAGTCCATGAGCTTGGATACTTTGCCCAATTGTGATTTGAATTGTAAAGCTCCCAGGGTCCTTGAGCTTTGTTGGCAACCTGTTCTATATCCGAGAATTGCACTCCTCCGTAAGCGCCACCGTAGCATACTACGTCAATCTGCTTTTGTTCGCCACGATGTCCTTGATATATTTTGCATACTTCGACACTCCCTGCAGAACATCAACAAGAGGTAAATTAATGTGTACCTGTTTAAGCACCTCCATGAACTTTTTGAAATACGCTTCCTCCTTGTGTTTCTTTAATCTTTGAGGGAATGGGGGTGGTGGTCTTTTTGGTTCATATTCCTTCTTCTTCCCCCTCTCATCATCGTGTTCCCTTTCTTTCTCCACTGCTCCTGACTGCTGAGGTGGTCTTTCTGGTTCCACCTCCTTGAGTTGTAAACCACTCCTTGTGGTCACTACATTTACTTGCTTGGGATTCAGGTCAGTGTCACTCGGTAGTCCTCCTCTTGGCCTGGTGTTTGAGCTCCAGCTAGTTGCCCAAACTGGTACTCCAACGCCTTTGTAGCTAACTGATTATTCTTTACATCTGCCGCCAACTTCACATAGTCAGCCTGCAATTGAGCTTGGTTAGATATCATTGTTTTAAACATTTCCTCAATGATGGGTGGTGGTGGTGGAGGAGGTGCATTGTTGCTTCTGTATTGAGTATGATAGTTCTGTTGCCCTCCTTGATTTCTCTGTGCACCCTGATTCGAACTCTGCCCTTGATGGCTATTACTACCCCAAGAGAAATTCGGATGATTCCTCCAATTAGTTCTGTAGTTGTTGCCATACTGTTGGTGATTATTTCTTTGTACATTACCAACAAAGTTCACTGAATCTGGATTTGCACCACAACACTCAGCTGAGTGTTCATTACTACTGCATACTTCACACCAAATCTGTTGCACTACATTAACTGGGGCTTGAGATTGATTTAAGCTCATGTTGCTGAAGTGGGTGTTGAGTTGATTTTGCAACGCAGCTATCTGTGCAGCGATAGCTGTAAACCCATCCACTTCCAAGACTCCTGTCGCTTTCCTTGTTCCTCCTCTAGACGAGTCCGCATTCCACTCTGGATTTCCCTGCGAAATACGATTTAAAATAGTATACAGCTCCTCATAAGTCTTTTCTAATGCTTGTCCCCCAGCTGCTGAGTCTAGCAAAATTTTTGTGTGGGGTTCCAAACCCTCTATGAAAGTATGCACCACACATCATTGGATTGGTGATGGTGAGGACAATCTCGTAATATGGATTTGAATCTTTCCCAAGCTTGACACAAATTCTCCCCCTCTCTTTGTTGATAACTTAAAATTTGAGTTCTAAGTCTTGTTGTTTTCCCGGATGGAAAGAACCGTATCAAAAATTTCCTTGCAAGATCATCCCAAGTGGTGATGGAATTAGGTGGCTCAGCTTTCAACCACCTCTTTGTTTCTCCCAATAGTGAAAATGGGAACAATGTGAGCCTTACGTAATCAGATGATACTCCAGCGGGGATGTAAGTTTCACTTATCTCCAAAAAGTTTTGGAGATGTTGCTGTGGATCCTCGTGAGGGAGACCTGTGAATTGCCCACTGGTGTGCAGCAATTGCACCATATTCTGTTTCAGCTCAAACTTCCCTCCTGGCTCGGGTTTGCGAATGCTTGATATAACATTGTTAGCATTTGGGATTGCCACTTCGCGAACTGGCCTACCTGCCATTTCCTCGGGCACTAATACTGCCGTTACAAGTGGTGGATTTTGTTGTTGCTCCAGGATTGTTTGTCTGAGAAACTGCAGCTTTCGCTCTAGAGCTTCTCTCCTTTGATGATGAAATTGTCTTTCCGGCTCTAAGTATGAGTCGACCAGCTCCTTGTCTCTTGCCAGTGTTCAACAGAATTCAATATCTGCAAAAGACAGGCTAAGATCAAGTTGTCAGCACAATATAGAAATCATAAACTAACACTTAAGAAAACAAGTTTACCAATTGCCAGTCCCCGGCAACGTGTTCGGTCTGTTTCGCAACTACACTCAAGTGCACGTGGTCGAACAAGTAGTAAAATGACTAAAGTAAGCCAAGTATCGATCCCACAGGGACTGAACCAAGGTAATAATCGAATTAAGTGTTAATGAACTCTAACTCTAAAAATGCAGACAACAATTTAAAGAAGATTTTGAGAGTTGGTTTCCTAATTTATACTAATCTAAAACAAAATTATAAAGTGAGTCTGAACTATAGTAATGAGCAAGCTGAGGCTAAAACGAACATGCAGGGAAGTAAATTATCGATACAATTCAGTTAATCTTTCCTTCGGTTGCTAGTCAAGAATTATTGCCTATGGAGAGAAACTTTCGTATTCTACCCAACTTAAGAATCATGAACCTTCAATCTACATTTCTGTGATAAAAGAATTTCATTTTCTAGCCATACGAAACCGATTCCTTAAATGACTAATACGACTTTCAAATATATTTCTATTCTGAAGGTAAATCAATTCTCAATTTTCCCAAACTAAGAAGAGATCATATCCTACCAATTCACAACTTTCCAATTTCTTTCCTTTTCAGGATAAAATTGGATTTTTTAGATATACATTAATATTGGCCAGACATTAATGCAGTAAGAAAAAGAATTGATAGAACAACCATGGAAGAAAAGATGAAAAACCAAAATGATCAACAATTACATTCCACTACAAATGTTCTTAACCTCAGCAAGAAGTGAATTTAGCCACTCATTTGTGGATTAAAAATCATCAAATGAGTATAAATCGTACAAACAATTGAAATAAAGGAGAAAGAGTTGGAGAAGAACCTTAAGATTTTCGTTTCCTCAACTGCCTGTAACCCACGTTCTTGATCAACTAAGTCAGAATAATTAATAATAAACCTAAGTGTGTTATTTATACTAGTGGGTATTTTTTTTTTGGAATAACAAGCAACGTGTCACGGAGTGCATCGCGGAGCACTGCCTCCGTGACATGGTGCAAACGCGGACCCTCACTGGAATTTTATGTTCCAGGTAAATATGGGCAACGTGCCACGACATGTAACGCGGGGCTTGGCCAACGTGCCACGGCGCCGTCGTGAACCATCACTGGAAATTTGCCAAAATAACTCATCCGAGGTAGACTGCCTCCGCGATGGCAGTGTGACACGGCTCCATCGCGGAGCCCCTTTATTTGCTACTTTTCCTTGACCTTTTCCACTGCTCGCTTATGAGTCCATTCTCGATTTTCACCAACATGCAACTTAGCTTCCTAAAATTCCATTTTTCCTGCAAAATAACACTAATAATGTTGGTTAGTATAAATTCACATTTTAACTATAAATCACATGAGAATGTACAAATAACGATAGATAAACAAGATGAAATAGAGCATTTGAGCATCACTTGGGCATATAATTCTGCCCAAGATCAGTTATGTTGACGTATTTTCAGTTTTAGACATAGAGAGTTAGTTGGGGTCTTGTCCCATCAACTCTTCAGACGTAGAGACTTTTAAGATATAGATTGTATTTAGCTTCAGAATAGTGTTGTATGTTCATATTTTATGTTATGTTTAGAATTCTTCTATGATTATTTCGCTGATATTCCACCTTATTTGATTGAGTTGGAAGTTATGTTCATGCCATGCGTCGACTTGGAGTCTCTCGGGTTTCCTTGTTGTATGTCTCGATTCGGGCCTATGATCGGGTCATGACAAATTTGGTATCAAAGCCTTAGGTTTTGAAGTTTTCTATGGTGTGTGAAAGCCGCATTAAGTAGAGCCTTTTTTACGGGTGTGAAGTGCACCACAATTATGAAGAAGAGGCTACGAGACGTTTGGGAAATGTTCCCTTCTTTCGTAATCTATGACGTGTCGTGAAATGTCTCTGTATCCTTCTAACTCGTGCTATTTGCGATTTCAGAATCATGCCTCCCCACGGTGTTAATGGCAAAAGAAATGGAAATGGGAATGGACACGAGGATGGAAATGGAGACGGGCACCAACAGGCCCTGCTAGCCCATGAGCACCATGCACCGGAGCCGATTGCCCATGCAGAATTCAGGGCAGCCATTCAGATGCTAGCTCAGGCCTTGACCGCCCAAGTAAACCAGCAGGCAGTAGCGCATGTCCCTTAGAATGGGAATGCGGCGGCGGCAAGTGTCAGAGATTTCTTGAGGATGAATCCTCCAGAGTTCCTTGAGTCAAAGGTGGACAAGGATTCACTTGAGTTTATCAATGAGATTCTAAAGATCACTAAGGTCATGGGGGTGAATGGAGAAGAGTGCACTGACATAGCCTCATATCTGTTTAAAGGGGTTGCGCATATCTGGTTCAAGCAATGGAAGGATGGTAGGGCAGTTGGAGCAGGACCTATCAGTTGGGATGAGTTTCACGTCGCTTTTCTATATCGGTTCTTCCCTCGTGAGATGAGGGAGCTGAAAGCGACTGAGTTTGTGAATCTAAAATAAGGAAAGATGACAGTGTAGTAATATGCCCTAGAGTTCACTCGTCTGTCCAAGTACACATCAGAGTTAGTGGTTGATCAGAGATCTCGGGTGAGCAGGTCTGTACATGGAGCGACGGACTACCTGGACAAGGATTGCAGGACTGCCATGCTTCATCAGGATATGAATTTCCTCAAATAATTTTGTACGCCCAACAGATAGAGGCAACACATCTGAGGGAGAGAGAGGCCAAGAGGGCTAGGACAGACAACTATAGGTTATTTCAGGTGAGACCAGGTGGTGGGAACCGACAGTAGTCCCACCAGAGATCTTCAACCCCAACATCTTCGGCTATGAGTGTGCCATCTAGATCTTGGCACGACCAGAGAGGAAAAGCATCAGGCTTGAGAGTTCAGGATAGCAGACCCACCGAAACTATCCCTCCAGAGTGCCGAAGATGTGGTTGAAGACATACGGGTCAGTGTTTGGTGGGTAAAGGTACTTGCTTTAGGTGTGGAAAGCCTAGGCATATGCTCAGAGATTACCCAGCAGCTAGACAGGGCCATGATAGGGGCCGAGGCCTAGCTTCCAGTTCAGCAGCTCAACCAGTACGCCCAGTCCAGCAGGGGGCATCTACTAGTACAAATAGCGGTCAACGCCAAAACAGATTCTATGCCCTAGCATCCCGCCAGGAGCAGGAGGTCTCCCCAGATGTAGTCACTGGTATGTTGCGAGTTTTCTACCTTGATGTATATGTTTTGTTAGATCCATGGGCTACTTTTTCTTTTGTGACGCCCTATGTTGCTAGTAGTTCCAGAGTCAGTCCCGAAATCCTATCAGAACCCTTCTCAGTCTCTACTCCAGTCGGTGATTTAGTTATAGATCGATAGGTGTATAGAAATTGCCCTGTCACAGTTCTTCAGAACATCACCTCAAGAGATCTGGTAGAGTTAGCCATGATCAATTTTGATGTTATCCTTGACATGGGTTGGCTATTTGCATGTTATGCCTCAGTTAATTATAAAACCCGTGCAGTAGAGTTTTGATTTCTGGGTGAGCTAGTCTTAGAATGGAAGGGTAGTTAAGTTGTGCCTGTAGATTGTTTCATTTCCTACCTTAAGGCCAGAAAAAAAATCTCCGAGGGTCACGTGTACCATCTAGTTAGGGTTAAGGATGCTACGTCTAAGACTCCGACTATCCAATCAGTCCCAGTAGTATGCGAGTATCCAGAAGTCCTCCCAGATGATCTACCAGGAATACCTCCTAAGCAGGAGATTGATTTTGATATTGACCTTCTTCCTGATATGCAACCTATACCTATTCCTTTTTATAGAATGGCTCCAGCTGAGCTAAAGGAATTGAAGGAGCAATTAAAGGACCTCCTAGACAAGGGTTTCATTAGACCGAGGAAATAAACTTACCTTAAGGCGTAGCGACATTACTTTTCCATTCCCGGACTGGCTTGCCTGGAAAATGGAATCTGATAATCTTCGCTCTGCAATAAACATTAGCATAACATGCCTCCAACCAACACATAGCCATAATGACATCAAAATCAAACATTTCAAGCTCAACTAGATCAACTAAGGTTGATCTATCATAACTAAACTACATAGTTCTGGTGAACTTGTCTAGCTAACATAGATTCGCCGATTGACATAGAAATAGTAATTGGTATAGATAATAACTTAGGGACTGCCTCAAACTGATTCACAACCAATCTTGTAACATAAGAGAGTGTAGAACCAGGATCAAGAAAGTCATACTGAATGAGAATAAATAATCAAAGTACCCGTAGCAACATCAGGTGAGGCCTCCTTGTCCTGTTGACCGTCGAAAGAATAAAATCGATTCTTGGTTGCCCTAGAACTAGAAGCCTCTCTCCCTCTGCCTCTTCCATGGCCTGCTTCCGACTGAGGATCAGGTCTGGGAGGTTTAATGGAGGATCACGAAGAAACTTTTGATCGCGCCTAATCTTCCTTGACCCTATCTAAACAATCCTTCATAATGAGCCCTAGCTGCCCACAATGATAGCATGCATTCTACCCTGATAGAACTAACCTGAATGAGATCTCCCACACTTCATGAAAAGGAGGCAATTGTGGTCTCCTCTTCCCCGCCCGCTCCTATCGTTGAGAGCAAAACAAAGCTGGGCCCTGGTTTCTTCTCTTTCCCTGAAACTAAGGCGGGGCACTCCCTACAGGCCTAACTAACTACCTTGATAACTGAGTCCCTGGGTCACGCTACGGCCCTTTATAAGGACCCATGGTCCTAGCTCTCTTCCTTTACTCTTGCTATCTCCAAGTATCCAGTAATTGATGAACCAAATCCTTTACCCTCTGGGCGAAAGTCTGAATTTTTGGAATGTCCATGTGCTCCTGAGTAGATACCCCCCAAACAATCTCGAGCTATATGAAGTCCCAACCCCAATATGAACCAATGAACTCTATCCTCCACCATCTGAACCATGTGGGGAGCATACTTTGAAAGAGAATTAGACCGAAGGCAATACTCAAGCTCACTCATACTACCCTACTGTAGATGCAAAAACTGCTCAGCTCGAGCCTGTCGAACTCCCGGGGTAGATGGTGGTGCATAAAGGCCTCAAAGAACTCTTCCCACTCAACTGGTAGTGCATCAGCTCCTCTGGATCGAGCCCAAGACTCATTGATGTGCTGTGGATTTATAGCACTTTTGACGCTCAAAACTAAGAAAATACCATGAACTTAGGAATGTTTATGTTGATATAAGGTGCTTTTCCTTTGATTGCAGGATGAATTGATGTTGGACCTAAAAATGGCTAAAGAAAGCCTGAAAGATGCAAAATAGGCTTAATGTACAGGCAATAGTACAAGCTGTAGGAAGGACCTATGAGTTGTACTAAGGGCCATGAAAAGTTGCAGAAGTCTTAAGGTTCAGAGAGGCAATGTACGAGTCTCAGTACAGATCATACCAAGCTGGTACGAGTCTTGATGAAAGAATCGTGACAAAATTCAGAAAAGTTGCATCTAGTGCTGACTCTTGCTACAGAAGGAATGTACGACCCGTGTGAAGAAGGTACGAGTCGTACCATACCGGTCGTATTGAACTTCAGAAGAATTCCAATGTTTCAGAACTAAACTATGGGAGCTCAGTACAAGTCGTATGAAGAAGGTATAGATCGTACCTTGATCCAACACTTAGCCAAAAATCATTCAACATTGCCAGGCACGAAAGGCAGCTACGGGTCATAGGGAGCTACTACTTAGATCGTACCTTGGCTTGTGACGGCAGTGGCATCAGATATGGAAATTCATCTAGTTGGTCTAGGAAAAGGATTCTTGTGTCTGTATAAATACGCTTTAGGTTTTATTTTTCTATAGAGAAAATCGGATAACGATAGACAAGTGAGACAAGTAAGGGAAAAAGAGAATTGAGTTGATTCAACTTGTGATCAACCTTTTCTTGAATTCATCCTATTCTTGCTACTTGTTTTTCATGAATTTGTGGAGTAATTAAAGTGTTTTTCTCAATCATTATTATAAGTATTGATTTTTATTCTTAATCATGAACGCAAATCACAACCTTGTAACTATTAGAGGCTAAAACATCCATAGTTAGGGTTGTGGGAACCATGGTGAATTAACAAGCTAGGGTTACACAAAGTTATCTTAAAACCAATACAAATACTTATATTGTAGTCTCTTCATGCTTAAACATTTCTTAACGGTGCACAACGTTAGGAAGTGCCTGAATTCTTTACTTGCTTTGGTCGAAGAGGTAGAGATTAGGAAAAAAGAATTACAATGGAGCCTTGATTTTGATGATCATTATATTAACTTGAGTTGTGGTCGCAAGATAGTTAAATCTGGAACTTTGTGATAACAGATAGTTTGAAATCGCTCATGAGACTTGGTCGAGTGATTGAGTACAGTCATTCAATTGATTGGTTGGTCATTTGAATGAACTTATGTTATCAGTTCTATAGGTAAGTATTGGTGATAATCACAAGTGTAGACCCAAAACAGTTATGAACCCATGGGTAACACAAACCCTAGTTATCCTTTAATATTGACTCAACACCAAAAATTTTAATATATAATTTTATTATTGATTTTCTTTTAGAATCCCCCTATTTGGAAGTAATTACCTCACAAGTTCAATTATCGGCTATAATCCAGTCTCGTTATTCCTTGTGGGTTCGACCACAACCTCTAGTTGGGTTCTTTATTGACAACGTTCGCTTCACACTTCAGTAAGAGTTATGATTTGAGCGTTATCACTCATACCACAATATAGCCACATCATGTAGTTTGAAGGCCGCCAACTCTACTTCCTTAGTCATTGTAGCTCGCATCACCTTCAACGCCCTATATGTCGATCAATAATTTCCTGAGGATCATGGATCGGGTATTATCCGGTGAATATAGGAGGACTCAAACTTAGGAACTCATGGACCCTAGAACTCTCAGTTGCCTGGCCTTTATGTCACTCTATCACCTCCAATCACCGCTCCTCATCTGCAGATATATGAGCCATCAATGGAATAGGTCCCTCAAGACCCTGTCCTTTCTGAACAATCAGAGGTAACACATGCGTGGGAGGGTTTGCCACTCTACTACCCTCAGGTACTACTGGTGCGGGAGGAGCTAGAGTTCTATCTACCACCGCTCTAATCGGTGCTGGAGGAACTGTAATACCTGGGGCAGGGTACTCACTCTGAGCCTCTGACCTGTCTTGTCAATCCATTGGAAGGCGGGTTGTGCCAATCAACATCATAGTCATCTTTCTTTTCACAGGCATACTCTGAATCAATAACACGATTTAGATATCGCATTACTTATGACCTCGCCCTATAGCCCGAACTATTAGTAAAAGAAGTGAAACGATTCCTAGATGTCTTGTAGCCTCCTGGTTATACGTATGGTGCACAACATACCCATAAGAAAGACTCTACTAGACACAACTTTGTGGACTCCCTAGGACACGACTTTGCTCTGATACCATGTCACAACCCTAGTCTGCACCCTGGACAAGACCTAGTACTTTGGTCCACAAGTGAACCCAAGCTAACCCATGGTCTATCATTACACTGGTAAACAGAATAAGAATACGCGGAAGTTGGGCAAAAATAAATAACCAAATAAAACTATTTTGGAAGTAGTAAACATAACTGTACTGAATACCAAACATCTAGGTTTGAAAGCCAACTACTAACTGATGAGTTGTTGGGACAAGCCCCAAGCTAAATCTAAAATTTGTCCTTATAAGAACTAACTGAAAAACTAATATTGTCCTCAGAAGATGAGGACTCACCAAAATAATGTTGCTGCTGAAATCATCGCAGGAAACTACTGATGATACTGAGACTAAGAAATTGCGCATGTATCATAATACGATGCAACATAGAATGTATGTTTCAGTACGTTGAATGTACTGAGTAAGTGAGATATACAATAAGCATGGAAAATAAACAATTGACCTGATATAACATGAAATGACCAACTGGTACTGAATAATAATGAAAACTGTGCTATAACTAATATGACCAATAATGACCCTGACTGATGGTCATAAAAATGTCCTAGAACTAAAAGATTAAATTGAGATAAACTGAGATGAACTGAACCGAAACAGTAATAACAAGTAGGAGATTCTATCATCGATATATAACCACGTGAGCTAGATATGAAGTCTGATGTATACACACCATTGGTGAAAGCCCACTGTACCTTGTTAAGGTATAGTGCCTGAGTTGGGTGATCACATGTCTAGCGCCCGTTGGGCCAATAACCTATGGTGGCAATGTAGTTCTGGAAACCTGGGTATACTGGAACCCCGGTCCTCTCGGTTTTAAGTACTACTCCCACTAGATAGTCCAAAGTTGACTACTAAGCTGATAGCTCGAAACTGGGGTCCTGGACTAAGTTAGGAATACTTATCTTGAAGTAACATAATAGACTATAAGACCAAATAACTGAAAACTAGTGTTCTAAGATTGGTCAGAGAGTCTTTTCTGAAAGCACCGTAACCGTCTATAGAACTAACTGAAAATTGATACTGGTGGTTCGAAGACTAGTCAGAGCTTCTTATCTGGAAGCGTTGTAACCGTCTAAAGAGCTAACTAATAATTGAATTTATAAACTAGGACTGGGAGGTATTTCTGACAACTTAAGAAAACTGATGTCACGCCCTGAGTATACACCCTGGATGTAAGACGGTACTCGAAGTCATAAGTGACCCCAAGTCAACCCCTGGTCTATCATTCACTAGCATTCTGAGTAAACATGCATAGCAAAACTTTTAAATAAGATCATAAAAACATTTATGAAACACAAGTCTGAAATCATAAAATTTAAAATGCTTGAATAATACTGGAAAATCTAAAAATCATGTCTGTCTGAAAGCCATCTAACAGAGTAGTTGCTGGGACAAGCCCCCAGCTAACTCTAAGTCTAACTAAAACTAAATAATGACTGAAATAAAGAAATAATTCCCTCGGATGATGAGGACTTACACCTCAACTACTGGGCGGAGAATCTGAACTGCGGCATCTAACGGTGCTGAGTCCGAGAACCTGTAGCTGTATCATTAAAGGATATAGCATAAAAGTATGCGTCAATACTTTAAATGTACTGAGCAAGTGAGAGAACCATGAATAGAATGATAGAACTGGTAACTGAACTGATACTACACGTTATGACCAACTGAAATGCTGAAAATTGATACAACTAATAATAAATTGAAATTGTCAAAAGTGACCCTGGTTGAAGGTCATAAACATGTCTTATGTTTGAACTACTGGACTGAACTGATCTGGACTGAGGAATCAGATAGTACACTGTACTGAATAGTGGGAGAGGCTATAACCGACATATAACCAAGCAAGGTAGACGTGGAGTCCGATGTATACACTCTACCGGTTGGACCAAATATACCTTGCCAGGGAATAAAGGCATGGACTGTGAGAATCACTGTCAAAGGTGGGCCATGAGTACAAGTAAATATATAACCTAAGGTGGCAACGTAGTTCTGGAACCTAGGTGCGCTGGAACCCCGGCCCTTTCGGTGCTAAGTCCTACTCGCACTAGATAATTCTATTACTACTACTACTGACAAGTGGATAGCTCGATACTGGGGTCAAAGACTATATTGACCCAGGGATACTATCAGAGAGTTCCCTGAGCGTCTTATACGACTAGATATGGAAACTTAGTTGTATGAATGGTTAGAGCTGTTTATTTGAAAGTGTCGTAACCGTCTAGAGAACAAACTATTAACTGAACTGGGGTCCAAGGGCTGGTCAGAGCTATAACTGGAATGTCATGACCGCCTAATAGACCAAATAACTGAAATTTGAGTCTGAGTTTGATAACTGAGAAGCACCACTGACACCTCGGGAAAAGACTATAGTCAAACTGATCAGCTGATGTTACTGCCTAACACTGAAACATTCTAATACTGTGACTGAAACTGAAATGACATTCCTGAGTGATACTGACTGAATAAATTTCTAAATGAGACGTAGTTTCTGATACATACAAATACTCTAGGAATTTCCTAACTTTGAAGGATCTTAGAGCATGGCTCAATAATCCAATAAACACACAGGATTCTAGTTTCTGCTCCAAAGTTAGGCTAAAAATCTTACTTCACTGGAATAGGCATCATTTTAGTCACAAACTGGTGGAGATTAACTATAATGAATATAAATTTGAATTCCACAAGAATTAATCAAGAACCATAACTATATCTTAAATTTCTTAATTTCAGGGTAGAATTGAAAGTTAATTGAGAGAGGGTTCTGGGGGGACGCAAGGGGAGTACAATCTCCTTGATAAATTCCCTCATATTTGTAGAAGAATCCCTGTTGAAAATCACTGAGAAGAACTGAGAAGAAAATTAACCTTTGCTCCTGCTCTGTGCTTTCTGTCAAAGTTTCTATGCACTGTTCTTGAGGGAGTTGAGAGGAATGAAGGGAAAGGGTTGTTCTAATCCCTTTAATTCTCTCTTATATGAACCCAAAACAACATGGTTTCAAGTTAAAAAGGTTGGGAAAGTACAGAAATACCCGTGGAAGAAAGAACTGAAAAATGCCCGACCCTGAACAATGGATCTCAAGACGGACTGTTGGTTCATACAACGACCCGTTGAATGCTGTCGTTGGTTCTAGTTTCTGAAGCTGGGCCAACTGGACTAAAATCACGGGAAGATCCAACGGTCCGTTCGGAGAATCAACGAGTCGTTGGTTCTTGTCATGGTCTAGAAGAGGGAAACTCGGGCCCTAAGACAATGAGTGATACAATGACTCATTGGTAGCAACAACGTGTCATTGAACCCACTTGTGGAGAACACTATCGAAGTCTAGGTCCTGATGACGAGTGGAAAGGACGTTCCATTGGTGTTAACAATAAGTCGTGGATTCCACTCGTTGATTCCTAGCACAAACCCAACCCACACTAGAAGTCTAACGATGACTGCCTACAAAGGGTCGTTGGAACTTCCTACAGCTCATTGGTTGTTGTTTCTGGGAAAAGAATATGCTGAGCAAACTACAACCCCTTACAACCGACCGTTGGTTCTACCAACGGTCCATTTTCTGGGTCGTCTAAGACAGAAAAATTTCTAGTTTCCTGTGGTTTTCCATGCAACGTCGGAATTTGGTCTAGAAAAGTTTCGGGGTGTTACAACTGACTATTGTCAATCTGATCAGTCGACATTACTAAAAGATACAAAAAATACTAACATTTTGACTGATACTAAACTAACATGAAACTGACTGAGAATTAATATGACAGCAACAACATGGGAATTCAAAGACTAATAGAGTTAAGAAATATTAATATCTAATCAACTATGCAAGACCTAATTTACAACATTTATAGAATTAGGGTTAAAATCATATTACAGGAAGAAAGTATAAAAATGATCACTAAGTAATTGAAACATAGCAACAATTAATACAAACAACATTCCACAAGAGTTAATCTGAATCTGGCTGAAAATTTACCCTAATTCAAATTCTCAAGGCTAGACTGATAAGAACTTTTAAAAGGATTTTTGGGGCACAGGGGAAGGGAAATTCCATTGTTGAATTTCCAAATACCTGGTGTAGAAATCCTTGAGAAAAACTCTTGAGAAATCTTAGTAGAAAATTAAAACCTTTGACCCTACTATGTGCTTCCTAGCTGAGTTTTCTATGTTCTGAGTTTGAGAGAACGGGAAGAATGAAGAGGGAATATTGATTGCTTCCCTAGATTCCCTGAATATAACCCAAAAATGGAATAGTTTACGGATTAAAAAGGTGAGAAGTTACAAAAATGCACCTAAAAGAAAATCTGGAAGACTACTTGATAGGGACCAATGGGTCACACAAGGAGTCATTGGTTGATACCACGACTCACTGGGACTAGTCGTTGGTTCTGGGCCTGGAATCAGGGCTCACTAGAAATGGACCATGGAAGAGAACCATGACTCATTTGATGGAACATCGGGTTGTTGGTTCCTCTCATGATCACTGACAGGAACACTTGGGCCCTCTGCTAACGGACGACACAACCACTCATTGGTAGAACGAATAAGTCATTGTGTCTGCTCGTGGTCAACACTGTCTTGACCTGAAGGGTTGCTAGTTCAAGCAACGGGTTGCAGCAACGACTCATTGGTGTGAACCATGAGTAGTTAGTTCCATTCAATGGTTTAGGGAAAGGTCTGGCAGGTTTCTAGACTTGGGATACAACAGATGATAGAACGACTTGTTACTCCTTCCAACGCGTCTTCCTATGCCTCGTTGGTCCCCGAAAGAAAATCTGTAGGACAGAGAATGACTTAGATAATGGTCCTTTACAACTGACAACAATCTGTTGTCTGGGTCTTTCTATGAAAAAATTTTCTGTTTTTCCCTGGTTTTTCATGCAAGGCCTGAGTTTGGTCTAGAAAAGCTTTGGGGTATTAGAACATTCCCCCTTAGGATCATTCATCCGCAAATTAAGGCTAAAATTGCTCGAACACTGGGAAAATAGCTGCAATTAACAGACTAAAACTATAAACTGATTTCTTAAAGAATGATTGACTCCGAACTGATTTAATCATACTAATTTATTTGATGCAACTAGGATGTATATTTAAAACATGAATAGAGCTAATCAGTACGGACTTAAATAAAGTATTAAGGAGGAATTTAATACCTAATGCTGAAACTTAACTTGAAGGGAATAAATGAGGGTATTTATCCATCATTTCTACTTCTCCCATGTGGCTCCCTCAACTAGCTGGTTCCTCCACAAGACTTTCACTGAAGCGACTTCCTTGTTTCTCAGCTTACGAACCTGCTGGTCTAGGATCTACACTAGGACCTTTTCATAATAGAGACTATCCTTCACTTTCACACTGTCTAGTGGCGCAACTGAGCTCGGATCACCGATGCACTTCTTCAACAGTGATACATGGAAGACTAGTGCACAGAAGCTAACTCTGAAGGTAATTCTAACTCATAGGCCACGTTGTCAATTGACCTTAGAATCCTGTAGGGTCCTATATACCTCGGACTGAGTTTCCATTTCTTTCCAAAACTCATCACCCCTTTCATGTGTGAAATTTTCATATGATTCCAATCATCTACTGCATATTCTAACTCTCTCCTCCTCACATCCGCATATGATATCTGTCAGCTTTGAGCTACTTTTAACCTTTCTCTAATAAGTTGCAATTTATGCATAGCATCATGAATTGAGTCTGGTCCTATTTTGTTAGCTTCGCCAACTTCAAACCACCCTATAGGAGATCTACGCCTTCTACCATATAAAGCCTCAAATGGGGCCATTTGAAAACTAGAGTGGTAGCTGTTGTTGTATGCAAACTCGATGAGAGGTAGGTGATCATCCCAACTGCCCTTGAATTCGATCACACAAGCTCTCAACATATCTTCTAAGGCCTGACTAGTCCACTCAGCTAGTTCATCGATTTGAGGGTGAAAAGTTGAGCTTAGTTTGGCCTGAGTACCGAGTCCCTTCTTAAATGACTTCCAAAAATGCGAGGTGAACTGGTACCTCTATTTGAAATGATGGATAAGGGAACTCCATGTAGTCTAACCAACTCCTGGATGTACAACCTAGCATAATCCTCAGCTAAGTCTGTAGTTTTAACTTGGAGGAAATGTGCTAACTTGGTTATTCAATCTACTATCACCAAAATTAAGTAATGTTGCCAGCGAGTATGAGGTAGACCTGTAATAAAGTCCATATTCACTTCTTCCCACTTCCATGTAGGTATGTTGATATCCAGAGTAATACCCCCAGGTCTCTAATTTTCAACTTTAACTTGCTGACAGTTCAAGCAGTTGGTCACAAATTCTGCAATGTCTCTCTTCATGCCGTTCCACCAGTAGATTTCCGATAGGTCATGATACATCTTAGTGGCACCTAGGTGTATAGAATTTTTTGAGCTATGTGCTTCTTCCAGTATTCGCTGTCTCAAGTCAGCTATGTCCAAAATGCTTATTCTACCCTGGTAACGAAGCACACCACTCCCCCTTTGTAGAAAGCCTCCACTTCTTTTCTTAGAAATGCTTCTCTTAGCTTAAGCAGTATGGGATCCTCATCCTACTTTGGTTTAACCTCAACAACTAGCGAGGATTCTAACTAACTCTGTAATACTACTCCGCCCTCAGTTGAATCCACCAGTTGTTCTCCCAATTTGGCTAACCTATTTATATCTTTTGCTAACTCTTTTCTTCCCTCTTCCACATGAGAAACACTCCCCATAGACATTCTACTCAAGGCATCTGCCACAACATTTGCCTTGCCCTGGTGCTACAGCACACTCATGTCATAATCCTTCAATAATTCCAATCACCTTCTCTGATGAAGGTTCAAATCTTTCTGACTGAACACGTATTAAAGGCTCTTGTGATCAGTGAAAATATCCACGTGAAGCCCATAAAGGTAATGTCTCCATATTCAAAGCAAACACCACTGTTGCCAATTCTAGATCATGAGTCAAATAATTCTTCTCCTAAACCTTGAGCTATCTAGAGGAATAAGCTATTACCTTACTGATCTTGGGCAAATTTATATGCCCAAGTGATACTCAAACGTATCATTTTTACCTTGTTTGTTGTGCAATGTGTATATAATATCATGTATTTGGTAATAAAATGCGAATTTATACTAACCAACATGATTAGCATTTGTTTTGCAGGATAATGTGATTTTTAGGAGCTAAAATGCGTGTTGGAACTATGTCGGAGTTGGACTTGGATGCGAGCGTGGAAAAGACCTTGGATGGCACATTTTACACTGGCTCCGCGATGGAGCCGTGCCACGCTGCCATCGCGGTAGCACACTGCCTGGGCAGAAATTAATTAGGCAATTTCCAGTGTGCCTGCGCGTCAGTTCCGTGGCACGGAGATAGGCCTCCGCGATGGCCTCCGTGCCACGTTGAGACCAATTATCCGGACCCTGCAATTTCCAGAGAGGGTCCGCGTCCACGCCGTGTCACGGAGGCAGTGCTCCGCGTTGGCCTCCGTGACACGTTGCTTGTTATTCCGGGAAAAATTCCCCACTAGTATAAATAGCACACTTAGGTTATTTTTAAAGGAGTCTTCTTTTAGTTCTAGTTTTTAGCAGAGTTCAGGAGTGGAGAGAGGAACGTGGTTTTGTGGCAGTTGAAGAATAGGAAAGATAAGAGTTTTCTTCTCTTCCCTTCTTCTTTTCCTTCAATTGTATGCATGATTTACACTCATTCTAGGACGATTAATCCAAGAATGAGTGGCTAATTCCTTTCTTGCTGAGGTTTTGAACTTGTGTAATGATTATTGGTAATAATTGATATGGTTTCTTCTTCTTCTTGCATATTGTTCTATTAATTCTTGTGCTTAGTACATTCTTGATTGGCCACCATTAATGTATATCTAAAAAGTCCAATTTCACTCGAGAGAGCATGAAATTGGAAAGTTGTGAATTAATAGGGTATTGTTCTTAACTTGATTTGGGAAAATTGGGTTTTGATGTGCTTTCTTGATAGAAATATACTTGAAAGCCGTATTAGTCAATTTAGGAACCGGCATTGTAGTGTTAGGTCATAAATTTCATTTGATCACAGAAATGTAGACGAATGGTTTATGATTCTAAAGTGAAATTAAATACGAGAGTTTTAATTTCTAGGCAAACTTTCTTGACTAGCAATATGAAGAAGAGGATGACCAAATTATCATAATTATCAACTCCATTACTCGTTCTTAACCTTGGCATGAGCATATCCATTGTCTGAATTCAACGTAAATAATAGTTGTTAAGTTTAGTATATAATTAGTTTAGAAACAAAACTCCCTAAATTCTTGATTGGATAGTTGTTAGCATAGTTAGAAATAGAATAGAAATATAGTGAACTAGGAAATTTTGCATATCCAGAGCAGCCTCCTTGGATCGATACTTGGCTACTTAGCCACTTTATTACTTGTTTGACCACGTACACTTGCGTGTCGGTTTTTAACACATACCGAACCAGCCCGGACAAGTTTTTTGCGCCGTTGCCGGGGAGGCTAGGCGATTTGTAAAATTTTGCTTAGTGTAAATTTACTGTATTTGTATTTTATTTGCTTAAGTGTTAACAACTTGGTCTTAGCCTTTATTTTGCAGATTTTTATTTCTGTGAACACTGGCAAGGGACAAGGAGTTGGTGGAATCTTACTTAGAGCCAGAATGTGAATTGCATAGTCAACGTAGAGAAGCTCTTCGGAAGAAGCTGCAGTTGCTCAAACATTCTACGATGGAGCAACCCAATCCACCAGTTGTACGGGCAGTGTTAGTGCCCGAGGAAGTAGCAGCCAGGCCGGTTCGCGAGGTGGCAATCCCACACGCTAATAATGTACATTCCAGCATCCGCAAACCAGAGCCTGGGGGGAGATTTGAGTTAAAGCAAAATATGGTGCAACTTTTGCACACGAGCGGGCAGTTCACCGGTCTCCCTCACGAAGATCCGCAACAACATCTCCAGAACTTTTTGGAGATAAGTGACACGTACATACCCGCTGGAGTGTCACCTGATTATGTTCGGCTCACCTTATTTCCATTTTCCTTATTGGGTGAAGCCAAGAGGTGGTTAAAAGCTGAACCACCCAACTCTATATCAACATGGGATGATCTTGCAAAGAAGTTCTTGATCAGATTTTTCCCTTCAGGTAAAACAGCTAAACTTAGAAGTCAGATTCTAAGTTTTAAACAGAGGGAAGGAGAAAATCTTTATCAAGCCTGGGAAAGATTCAAGTCCATGTTGTGGGACTGTCCTCATCATCATCAGTCAAATGAGGTGTTGGTACACACTTTTATTGAGGGTTTGGAACCCCACACTAAAATTTTGTTAGACTCAGCAGCTGGAGGGCAAGCGCTGGAGAAGACTTATGAAGAGTTGTACACTTTGCTCAACCGAATCTCACAAGGCAATCTGGAATGGAATGCAGATTCTTCAAGGGGTGGAGCAAGGAAAGCAGCGGGAGTGTTCGAAGTGGATGGATTCACAGCTATCGCTGCACAGATAGCTGCTTTGCAAAATCAGTTAAACACTCACTTCAGCACTATGAATTTGAACCAGCCTTCAGCCTCAGTTAATGCAGTCCAACAGATGTGGTGTGAAGTGTGTGGTAGTAGTGAGCATTCAGCTGAGTGCTGTGGTGCAAATCCTGATTCTGTCAACTATGTGGGCAATGCACAGAGGAATCAACAGCAGTTTGGTGGTAGCTACAACTGGAATTGGAGGAATCATCCGAATTTTTCGTGGGGTAGCAACAATCAACAAGGCCAAGGTTCAGGGCAGGGTATGCACAGAAACCAAGGAGGGCAACAAGGCTATCAGAATCAGTTCAGAAATCACAATGCCCCTCCTCCACCACCATCACCGACTATTGAGGAAATGTTCAAGACCATGATTGCCAACCAGGCACAATTGCAGGCTGACTACGTCAAATTGGCAGCCGAAGTAAAGAACAATCAATTGGCAACCAAGGCTCTTGAATATCAGTTTGGGCAATTTGCTAGTGCCCAAAATACTAGACCCAGGGGAGGACTACCTAGCGACACGGATCCAAATCCTAAGCAAGTAAATGCAGTGACCACGAGGAGTGGTTTACAATTAAAGGAGGTGGAACCTGAAAGACCGCCTCAGAAGTCAGGAGCAGTAGATGTTGAGGGAGAACAAACCTCAGATACGGGGAAGACCAAAGAAGCTGAACCAGCAAGGCCTCCACCCCCGTTCCCTCAACGACTTAAGAAACACAAGGAGGAGGCGTGTTTCTAGAAATTCATGGAGGTACTCAAACAGGTACATGTTAACTTACCTCTTGTTGATGTCTTGCAGGGTGTGCCGAAATATGCAAAGTATATCAAAGACATCGTGGCCAACAAAAGTCGCTTGACTGAGTATGCCACGGTGGCTTTAACAGAGGAATGCACATCCCGTATTCAGAACAGGTTGCCCACTAAACTAAAGGATCCTGGAAGTTTTACTATCCAGCTAACGATTGGGCAAAGTATCCGAGCTCGTGGGTTATGCGACTTGGGGGCAAGTATAAATCTGATGCCATCTTCGGTATTCAGAAAGTTAGGGCTAGGGAGTCCTAGACCCACAACAGTGATCTTGCAGCTAGCAGACAGGTCCTTAGCTAAGCCGGATGGCATTGTCGAGGATGTGCTAGTGCAGGTAGGCTCCCTCATTTTTCCGGTAGATTTCATTGTTCTGGAATTTGAACCAGATGCAGAAGTCCCATTTATTTTGGGACGACCATTTTTGGCAACCGGAAAGGCATTGATCGATGTAGCTGCGGGTCAACTCACAATGCGAGCACACAACAAGGTTGAGGTGTTCGACGTGTACAAGGCACCTAAGCTCCCGACTGTCTATAAGGAACTCTCGGTGATCAACGTGATTGATCATGGGAATGCAAATGGAGTGAGTGATTCCCGAGAGTTACGAGGTAGGCCACCAGACGAGGTTGAGAACTACTGGGGAGATGACCATGATAGGGACAAATCGTCCATCTCCCTAGTAGACACGTGAGCATAAAGGCTGTCGAGCCGCGACGTTAAACCAGGCGCTGCACGGGAGGCAACCCGTGAAAAATATTTTTTTTTCTTTACTTAGTGTAAAGTTTTTCATTTATTCTATTTTCTTTCCTTTTTCTTGACTAGGCTTAGATTTGCATTTTAATTAGTAATTTTTATTTTATTTATTTTTTTAGTAGGGAATCTATGAATTTAACCAATTTTTGTTTAGTGAGGTGATTTTCAGGTATACCGGAGGAAAAATACTTGGAATCGAGGAAACGAGGCGAGGTATGAAAAATAAAATTTGATGGTGAAACAGAGCACTGGCGCGTTGGCGCCGTGTCACGGAGGCAATGCTCCGCGTTGACCTCCGTGACACGTTGAAGGCGAATGTGGAATTTTTTAAAATTCCAGTAAGCCAACGCGTTGGCTCCGTGTCACGGAGGAGGGGCTCCGCGTTACCCTCCGTGACACGTTGCCCTTATTCCAGTGCCGAGTCACACCGGGTTTCCGGGTGACCCGCGTGTTTCTTTTAAATAAACCCCCGATTTTCGCCCAAATTTCCCCATTCCTTCTACCCTCCACGACCAAACACCCATTCCCCTACCCCCAAGCTCCGTGCCACGTTGATAGGCAAGGAAAACGTCAAGTTTTTTCGGTTCTTCAAATCCAAGGTATGTTTTCATCTTCTATCTCAAATTTCTGGTGAGTTTTGTCACTTTTGAGCATGTGAGGTGAGATATATCACCCTAGGTAAAAAAATTAAACATGATGTGAATTATTTTGTGATTGATTATGTTTGGATTATTGTAGTTGACGTTTGAACTTATCGATTGATTGAATAATTCAATATTGATTGTCGAATTGAGTTCTAGGGCTTGGGTTGTTGGATTTGAACGTGGGTAACTTGATAGTTTGATGAAATTGGTGCCTGGGTGTGTTTAGTAGTTGAGATAAGTCGTGGTAACTATTGTTTAATTGTGGAAAGACGACTAATTCTCAAATTTCTGTGGGGAAGTGCATAATATTTGAATTGGTTGAATTGCTTAGATTAGTTGTATATAATAGGTTTGTATTGTTGTTCTTATTTCTGTTGTGGTTATTGTTGCTAAGTGTTGTGGGTGAATAGCTGTCGATATGAGGATTGGGTTAGCTGTATGAAGTCTGAGTAGTTCGCTAGCCGTTATGCTGTCGAAATTTTGTGAACGCACTAAGCAACATGTGTATAGTTGATTGTGTTTGGGGGTGTAAATAGAGTTATCCTTGCTAAAATGTTGTAAATTTTGTTAAAGACTAAGTGTGGGGTAAATTTTGTTTAACCCGACCTTAGCCGAAGCTAACAAGTTTTTAGCTTAATATTGTGCTTGTCTGTGTAAATTGACAGGTACAATGGCTAGCCGACAAGATAAAGGCAAGGGTGCCTCAACCTCAGGCACCGGCAGAAAGAGAATGAGACTGGGCACTGCTGTCCCAGCTGCACCTGCTGTTCCACGCGGTCAACACCGCCGATACGGAACACGATGGGTCACCGACGAAGGGAAGAAATGGTATATTAAGCACAAGGAAAGCAAATACTTCCCGGAGGAATATATTGCAAGGGAACCACTTGCACAGGAGTTCCCTCGCATGGTGCAGAGGATTGAGGCAGCTGGGCTCAGTTTTATTTTTCAGGAGCCCAAGGAGTGCAACCTTCACTTGGTCCGGGAATTCTACGCCAACTGGAACCCGGCCATCAGGAGCCATACTATTAAAATCAGAGGGCAGATTGTCACTCTGGAACCCCAGCAGCTGAATGCCATCGTTGGAGCGCGGGACACAGACGCCCACGTTCTCCGCCAGCTCAATATCACCCCACCGTACGCCGACATCAGACGTACGTTGTGTGGGGCTCGATCCACAGCCCGATGGAGGAGACACAAAGAGAGGGGTTACCACCAGACTCTGCCTTATTCGCAGATGAACAGGGAGGCCAGAATCTGGCTAAAAATAGTATGTTCGTGTTTGATCCCGGGAGTGCATATGACAGACGTGACCCGGGACCGTGTCTGCCTGGTGTATGCCCTTATGAAAGGGCTTGAGATTAATGTGGGGGCGGTTATAATATCCGCCATGAAGAGAGCCAGACTACACCAGGGCCACAGATACGGGTTTGGCGGACTCATCACCACCTTCCTTCGAGGCCTTGACATCGAGGAAGAAGCTTTGGATTACATTCCGCAGTTGGAGCGGAGGGCCCTTGATGTGACAAAAACCAAGGCCCCCGACACTACACACGGACCTGTGCTGACTCTGGGCGAGCGACATGCTTGTGACGACCAGTATATGGCCCGTATGTTCGGTATGCAGATGCTGCAGCTACGGATAGGTGGGAGACCAGCCACCGAGGATGAATTATGGCAGCTGGAGCTGGACTACCCCTTCGGCGAGAACGCCAGAGCTTTATGCAAGGTGGGGCCAGCCTTTGTGGAGCCGACTGACGATGATGTCCCTACTGATGAGGAGACACGTCGTGAGGACTCTGATGTAGAGTCCGATGACGGCGATGGAGCTGATTCAGATATGGGCGACGAGGCCGCAGCACCGGATGAGGAAGTCGAATATTTCGACTAAGCAGGGAGTTCCACCACCCAAAATTTTGTGCTTTGTATTTTTGTGAACACTGGGGACAGTGTTCGATTTAAGTGTGGGGTGGGGAGTAGTTAGGTGCTGGGTCATAGGCTCTAAACTTGCTGTATAATTCTTCGTTGACGTTATGTATGCTTGTGTTTTCCCTGTTGTTGTGAAATGATTTGTGATGTATGTGTATATATTTGTGTTGTGGCTAATGATGTGTGTTTTGAAAGTTATGGTTGCACTTGTAAATATTTTGTAAATTTTATAAATATTTTTTTTTCTCTCTATCGATATGATCGATATTTTTCAAAATTTTTGCGAAAAGATTTTGCATTTATCAACATAGTTTGCAAATATTTTCTATCGAAATGATCGATGTGTTGCAAAAATTTTGAAGTTTTAATTTTGGGTTTCTCGGAGTTTGTTTTCGGTTCTTTTACCGAGAATAGTCCCATTGAACTGATGTCATAGTTAGTGACCATTCCCTATGATGGATGGATGACGACCGTCTTAAGGGAAATGTAGTTGATAGGAGTAGATGTTTTGTTTTTAGTTTCTTTGGTGGATTGCATCAATAAACTGTAGTTGCTTATGGTTGCTAAAATTTCGTTGCGTGTTGTAATTGATGTTCAAAACGTGAAAATGATTCGTTTGAAAGCATGCAATTTTGTAAATATGTTGAGTTACCTAGGCTATAGAATTTGGTTCATTATGATTGAGGCTTAATCTTGAACTCATGTAATTGACTAATTAAAGAGTCTGTGAATGCATCTTGATTCGAGCATGTGCATGAAGTGTGAGTGAGGTTTTGCTATTCCATGTCATTGTGAATTGTCTAGAACTTGCCTGGTGTGTATACAAAACGAAATGAAGGAGGTGTAGTGTCGGAAAGGATGTAGGCATTTCTTTGTTTTAACCGTTAGTTTCCATTTTTTTTCTTGTCAAATTCTACCTTTTTATATGTTGTGTACCCTAGTCAGCCCGTTGAGCCTTTAGCCGATTTCTTTCTTTTGTCCAGAATTGTATGAACTAAGCTTTATTCCTTCTTTTCATTAGCCTTAAAGTCTATAAGAAGCTCTTAAGCGCTTACAAAGAACAGAAAATGTTTCCCAAAGTGTTAAAGAGTGAAAAGAGTGAAAAGAAAAGAAAAGCAAAGTGAGGAAAGAAAAGATGATGTTGAAGAGGCACTAGTTGTAATTAAATGATAGTGAGGGTACATGAAAACCCTCTGTTTTGTGTCAAGTGTGCCTGATGAAATGGGCTGTATGAAAGTAAACCAGCATGAATGGGAGAAAAAGAGAAAAGAGAGGAACAATGTCCATGAGTCGATGGGAATGAGTTGAAAAGGCGCTTAAGGATGCTAGCGACTATTATTGGCTAATCCAATATATATATACTAGATCCATAGCCCAGTTACAACCCATTAAAAGTCCTATTTGATCCTACATTGCATTTCTTTATATTAGTGGAGTAATACACTAAGGGCAAGCCTATGGGTCATGACATGATGCATGCGAATTCTTTTGGGAGAGAGAGTGAAATTAATTTTTATATGCCCCTACTTGCATGTTTGTGTGCTGCACGAACATAAAAGGGGAAGTTTCTCTCGAGTTGTGAGGATACATGCTTAATGAAAGATTGATTTTCGTGTCGGATTTCTTGATTAGTTGATTTGCATGAGTTTGCCGATATCAAGAATCAATTCTTAAAAGTTTAGGAAGCCTCGATGTATTAAGGTCATTGTCTTGTACGACCAAGCATGTTTTCTTGATGATTTGCAAGAATTGAATAATCGGTATGACCGTAGCGTAAAATGTTGCACCATAGTGATGAAGGTTGGGATGTAATTTGCATGAGTTGTGTATGTGTTGTTCGAGGACGAACAAGGATTTAAGTGTGGGGTAAGTGATCTTGGGCAAATTTATATGCCCAAGTGATACTCAAACGTATCATTTTTACCTTGTTTGTTGTGCAATGTGTATATAATATCATGTATTTGGTAATAAAATGCGAATTTATACTAACCAACATGATTAGCATTTGTTTTGCAGGATAATGTGATTTTTAGGAGCTAAAATGCGTGTTGGAACTATGTCGGAGTTGGACTTGGATGCGAGCGTGGAAAAGACCTTGGATGGCACATTTTACACTGGCTCCGCGATGGAGCCGTGCCACGCTGCCATCGCGGTAGCACACTGCCTGGGCAGAAATTAATTAGGCAATTTCCAGTGTGCCTGCGCGTCAGTTCCGTGGCACGGAGATAGGCCTCCGCGATGGCCTCCGTGCCACGTTGAGACCAATTATCCGGACCCTGCAATTTCCAGAGAGGGTCCGCGTCCACGCCGTGTCACGGAGGCAGTGCTCCGCGTTGGCCTCCGTGACACGTTGCTTGTTATTCCGGGAAAAATTCCCCACTAGTATAAATAGCACACTTAGGTTATTTTTAAAGGAGTCTTCTTTTAGTTCTACTTTTTAGCAGAGTTCAGGAGTGGAGAGAGGAACGTGGTTTTGTGGCAGTTGAAGAATAGAAAAGATAAGAGTTTTCTTCTCTTCCCTTCTTCTTTTCCTTCAATTGTATGCATGATTTACACTCATTCTAGGACGATTAATCCAAGAATGAGTGGCTAATTCCTTTCTTGCTGAGGTTTTGAACTTGTGTAATGATTATTGGTAATAATTGATATGGTTTCTTCTTCTTCTTGCATATTGTTCTATTAATTCTTGTGCTTAGTACATTCTTGATTGGCCACCATTAATGTATATCTAAAAAGTCCAATTTCACTCGAGAGAGCATGAAATTGAAAAGTTGTGAATTAATAGGGTATTGTTCTTAACTTGATTTGGGAAAATTGGGTTTTGATGTGATTTCTTGATAGAAATATACTTGAAAGCCGTATTAGTCAATTTAGGAACCGGCATTGTAGTGTTAGGTCATAAATTTCATTTGATCACAGAAATGTAGACGAATGGTTTATGATTCTAAAGTGAAATTAAATACGAGAGTTTTAATTTCTAGGCAAACGTTCTTGACTAGCAATATGAAGAAGAGGATGACCAAATTATCATAATTATCAACTCCATTACTCGTTCTTAACCTTGGCATGAGCATATCCATTGTCTGAATTCAACGTAAATAATAGTTGTTAAGTTTAGTATATAATTAGTTTAGAAACAAAACTCCCTAAATTCTTGATTGGATAGTTGTTAGCATAGTTAGAAATAGAATAGAAATATAGTGAACTAGGAAATTTTGCATATCCAGAGCAGCCTCCTTGGATCGATACTTGGCTACTTAGCCACTTTATTACTTGTTTGACCAGGTACACTTGCGTGTCGGTTTTTAACACATACCGAACCAGCCCGGACACTTACCCCGCTGCATCAGGATGCAACTGAGGCCAACTCTGGAAGAATCACAATAGAGTACAAGCGCTAAGGTCAAAACTAGAGCTATAGTGAGTCGAGTCTTCAGCTCATAGAAACTCTTCTCACATGCATCCGACCACTAAAAATTCACCTTTTTCTTAGTTAGCTTAGTTAGAGGAGATGTAATAGAAGAAAATCCTTCTACAAACCATTAATAATAACCTGCTAGACCCAGGAAGCTTCTGATATCTGTTGGGGAAGTGGGTCTTGGCCAGTCTTTCACCGCTGCTGTCTTTTGAGAATCTTCCTGAATACCCTCACCTGAAATACCACATGACCAAGAAAAGTCATAGACTTCAGCTAGAATTCACATTTGCTGAATTTAGCAAACAATTGACAGTCTCTGAGAGTCTACAACACTATGCTCAGATAGTTAGCATGCTTCTCCTCATTTCTAGAGTATACAATATCAATTATGAATACAATGACGAACATTTCTTGATACTTTTTGAATACCCTGTTCATCAGGTCGATAAAGTTGTTGGGGCATTAGTTACTCCAAAGGACATAACCACAAATTCATAATGACCATACCGAGTTTTGAAGGCTAGTTTCGGTATGTCACATTTCTTGACCCTAAGCTTATGATACCCCGAATTGAGGTCTACCTTGGAAAAACAATTGGCTCACTGAAGCTGATCGAACAAGTCATCAATCCTGGGTAGAGGATACTTGTTCTTAACTGTAACTTTGTTTAGTTGACGGTAGTCGATACACATTCTAAGAGTAATGTCTTTCTTTCGCAAGAACAACACTGGAACACCCCTTGGAGGGATGTTGGGCCTAATGAAACCGTTATTTAAAAGGTCTTTCAGTTTTTCTTTCAACTCATTAAGCTTAGCTACAGCCATTATATAAGGAGGAATAGAGATGGGTTGGGTTTCTAGAAGAAGGTCTATGCCGAAGTCTATTTCTCACTCGGAAGGGACTCCGGGAAGATCTTCGAGAAACACGTCAGGAAATTCATTGACAACTGGAATGGACTGAATAGTTGGGATCTCAAAGCTAGAATATTTGACCCAAATTAGGTGATAGATGCATCCTTTCAAAATGAGTTTCCTTGCCTTAAGGTACAAAATAAACTGACCCTTAGATGCTGAAACACTACCCACCCATTCTGCAGTCTACTGAGGCATAACAAGAATGTAACCAATCCATGGCAAGAATGAGGTCAAAATTGACCATGTCTAGCTCTACTAGATCAACTGGAATTACATTACTTAACACTGAGACTATGCAGTTTCTATATACCCAACTGGCTCTAACTGACTGACCAACTGGGTAGAGACTGAGAATGGTTTCGAGAGGACTTCTGGACTAATTTCAAACTAAACAGCTACATAAGGAGTCAAGAATGATAGTGCGGCTCCTAGACCTAGTAGGGAATATAAATCTAGATGGAAAAGATGTAACATACTCGTGACCACTTTAGGTGAGCTCTCCTGATCCTGACGAGAGGACAAGGCATAAAAGCAGTTTTGGCACTGACTGCCATCCATACCTGAAGTATTACCCTGCTGAGCTAGATGGCCTACTGGGGTTGCTGAAGTGGTAGACTGAGTTTTCCCCCACCCTGCTGATAGACACTTTTTTAACCTGTGACCTAGCTATCCACATAAAAAGCAACCCTCCTTGCCTATGTGGCATTCACCTGAATGGTTCTTGCCACACTTAGAACAGGATGGATAATGGTTGCTGCCACTGTAACTTTGGGACTGAGATCCATATGATCCACCCTTTGGATCTTTGCGGGACGGAAAAAAAGGGGCGCTGGCTGATGTGGGTGCTGGAGTCCTCTATTGCTGCTGCTGTGGAAGACTACTGCCACTAGACCTTTGGTATCCATAATCTGACTAACTTATTCTAGCCCGCTTGTTCTTCCGCTCCATATCCTTCAACTTTTCTGCCTCAATCTGCTAGGCATGAATGATGAGGCTAGAGAGGTCAATATCCTTGATGAGCATCGCGGTTCTGCACTCCTTAAGTACTAAATCTTACACCCCATTGAGAATTTGACCATGAGAGCCCTTGTCTTGACTACCATCTCTGGAGAATACCTCGACAACTGAGTGAACTCCAACGCATACTCCTTCACGGTCCTGTTACCCTGCATTAAGTTCATGAATGTAGTGACCTTGGCCTCCCTCAATTCTCGAGGAAAGAATCTATCTAGAAGTGCAGTTGTGAATGTATCCTACTCTACTAATCCTGCTTTTGCTGGCCTCCCTTCCTTCCATTGGTTGTAACAAATCTGAGCCACCCCTTTCAACTGGTAGGCGGCTAGATCAGCACTCTCCACGGAACTAACACCCATAATTCGGGTGATTTTATACACCTCATCTACAAACTCCTACAGGTCCTCACACACCTTCGATCCATGGAAAGATAGAGGGTTTATTCGGGTGAAGTCCCGAACCCTAGCAGCTGCTGCAGACCCGTTTGCATTCACTAGGACCACCTACTGGTTCACTTTGTTGGCCACCTTTATAACCAACAATTTAATCGCCACTCGAAATTCTACCAAGGAAACTTGATCGTCCTAAGGCGCTGCTAAAGCTAGTGGGGCAGGCCGGTTGGCATTGCCAGCCCTCCTTCCATTTCCTCATATTGGAGGCATATTTTCAATGAAACGAATAGAGCACTAGTTAGGAGGACGTTTTGGGATTCAACTTCAATGCACGATAAGGAGTACGAACAAAAGGGAGTTTTCCTATTAACGTCTTGTAGCCTCCCCATCATAAGTGTGGCGCGCTTTAATCACATGTAAAGGACACTACTTGATGTGGCTTTCAGACATTCAAGGATACTCTAAACCAAGTGCTCTGATACCAAGTTTGCCACGACCCGAGTCTACACCCTAGACGAAACACGATACTTGGTGTCACAAGTGACCCCAAACTAAACCGTGGTCTATCATACAGAATAAATATATGCAGAAGCTGGGAAAAAATAAATATCCAAATAAAACTATTTTTGAAATAGTAAACATAACTATACTAAATACTAAACATCTGTGTCTGAAAGCCAACTACTAACTTATGAGTTGTTTGGACAAGCCCCCAGCTAACTCTAAAATCTGTCTAAATAAGAACTAACTAAAAAGAAAATATCGTCCTCGGAAGATGAGGACTCACCGAAATAATGCTTCTTCTAAAATCTTCTGAGGAAACTACTAATGATACTAAGAATGAGAACCAGTGCTTGTATCATAATACGATACAACAAAGAAAGTATGCGTTAGTACTTTGAATATACTGTGTAAGTGAGATATACAATAAGCGTGGAAAATAAACAACTAAACTGAAATAACGTGAAATGACCAACTGCTACTGAATACTGATGAAAATTGAGCTATAACTGATACGGCCAGTAATGACCTTGACTGATGGTCATAAAATTGTCTTGGAACTGAGAGATGTTCGCGCGGTGTTGGGGTATATAGCTACACGCAAGTGCACGTGGTCGAACAACTAGTAAAGTGGCTCAAGTAAGCCAAGTATCGGTCCCACAGGGACTGGACTAAAGTAACAATCTACTCAAGTGTCAATGAACTTTAACTCTAAAATGCAGATAACAGTGTGAAGAGAAATTTGATAGTTTGTTTCCTAATTTTATACTAAGTGTAAAATGAATATAAAATTTGAGTCTGAACTATAAGTATGAGCATGTTGAGGTTAAATGAACATGTAGAGAAATAAATTATCGATACAATTTGATTTATGTTTCCTCCGGTTGCTAGTCAAGAATTATTGCCTATGGATTAAAACTCTCGTATTTAACCCAACTTAAGAATCATGAACCTTCCACTGACATTTCTGTGATGAAAAGAAATTCATGTTCTAGCCATACAAAACCAATTCCTTAATTGACTAATATGACTTTCAGGTATATTTCTATCCTGAAGGTAAATCAGTTCTCACTTTTCCCAAACTAAGAAAAGATCATATCCAATCAATTCACAACGTTCCAATTTCTTGCTCTCTCGAGTGAAACTAGGCTTTTTAGATATACATTAACGTCGGCCACACATTAATGCAGTAAGAACAAGAATCAATAGACAACCATAGAAGAAAAGATGGAAAACCAATTTATCAATAATTACATTTCAATACAATTATTCTTAACCTCAGCAAGAAGAGGATTTAGCCACTCATTTGTGGATTAAACATCGTTAAATGAGTGTTAATCATACAAACAATTGAAATAAAGAAGAAGGAGATAGAGAAAAACCCTGAGATTTTCGTCCCCTCAACTGCCTGTAACCCACATTCTTGCTCCACCAAGTCAGAATAATTAAAAATGAACCTAAGTGTTCTATTTATACTTGTGGGAATTTTTCCCAGAATAACAAGAAACATGTCATGGAGTGCATCGCGGAGCACTGCCTCCGTGACACGCCACAAACGCGGACCTCTTACTGGAATTCGGACGTCCAAGTAGTTAGGCCCAACATGGCACGACGTGCAATGTGGGGCTAGGCCAACGTGCCATTGCCCCAACGCGCACCTCCACTGGAAATAGGCATAATTTCACCCTCCAGGCAGAGTGCATCCGCGATGGCAGCGTGACACGGCTCCATCGCAGAGCCCCTTTAAATCGTGCCTTCAAGTGCTTTTTTCCTTGCTCGCTTCCGAGTCCAATCCCGATCTCTCCCAACATGAACCTTAGCTCCATAACTTTATATTTTTCCTGCAAAACAACGCTAATCATGTTGGTTAGTATAAATTCACATTTTATTACAAATCACATGAGAATATATAAACATCGATAGATAAACAAGGCAAAATGACACATTTGAGTATCACTTGGGCATATAAATTTGCCCAAGATCACTTACCCCACACTTAAATCCTTGTTCGTCCCCGAACAATAATCTTACACCTCATGCAATTGACACCCCATCCTGGCTACTTTGGCTCGACAATTCAAGCTACGGTTATACCGATTATTGAATACAGCAAATCAACAAGAAAACATGCATGGTCTTATCAATACAATGACCTTCAACACATTAAGACCTCCTAGACTCTAGAATCGACTCTCGATATCGGCAAACTCATGCAAATTAGCTGATAAAGATAACCGACACGAATTTTAATCTCTCGTCGAGCATGTGCCCTCACAACACAAGAGAATTTTTCCCCCTTTTTAATTTTTTGAACTCAAAGACATTACATGCAGGGGCATATAAACACAATTTCACTCTCTCTCCCAAGGGAATTCACATGCTTCATGTCATGAACCATAGGCTTGCCTTTAGTGTATTACTCCACTAATATAAGGACGTGTGATGTAAGATCACGTAGGACTTCACGGGTTGTAATGTAAGCCACGGAACTAGTAAATACTGGGCTAACCAATAATAACAACTAGCATCCTTAACCATTTTTTCAATACATCCCATCAACCTTATAGGCATTGTTTCTTCCTTCATCCTCCCATTCTTGAAGTCTGTCTTTATTTTTGACCCCATATCTTTAAGCACACTTGACTCAATAACAAAGATTATTTATACATCTTCATTATATTTAATTTATAACGAGTGCACCTTCAACCTTTTCTTTCCTTTCATCACTCTGCTTTTTCTTTTCTTTTCACCATTCTCACTCCTTGACACTATGGGAAAATTATTTTCTTTTCTTGAGAGCTTAAGAGTTTTGGATCAAATTCACAGATAATGAAAAGAAGGGGTTAAGCTCGGTTTACACCTTTTTGACAAAAGAAAAATAATAGCCTAAAGGCTCAATGGGCTAACTAGGATGTACGTTCAAGGTGGGTACGATAATTAAAAAAGAAACTTTCGGTTAAAGCAAAGAAATGCCTACATCCTTTCCTACAATACACATCCTTCATTTCGTTTCGTACATACACCAGGCAAGTTCTAGACACTTCACAATAGCATCGAAGAAATGAAACCTCACTATACACTCATTTCACATGCTCAACTCAAGACATATTTGTTCGGTGCGTAGTGTGGGTATTATAAAACCGACACGCAAGTGCACGTGGTCGAACAAGTAGTAAGTGGCTTTAGTAAGCCAAGTATAGATCCCACAGAGACTTGGGATAAGTGCAATTTGCTCAAGTATACTATATTTTCACTTCTAAATATGCTGACAACTAAATAACCAACAATTGAATAATTTGTTTTATAAATTTTATACTAAACTACAAACAATTATCTACTTTGAATTTGGACTATGGATAAAAGCATGCCGAGGTTAAAGAACATGTAATGAAACTGATTATCATAATAAATTGGTTAATCTTTTCTTCCAGTTGCTAGCCAAGAACAATTGCCAAGAGATTAAAACTCTCGTATTTATTCTCACTTAAGAATCATGAACCATCCGTCTACATTTCTGTGATCAAATGCAATTCATGTTCTAGCCATACAATTCCGGTTCCTAAATTGACTAATACGGCTTTCAAGTATATTTCTATCAGGAAAGCACATCAAAACTCAATTTTCCCAAATCAAGTAAAGAACAATATCCTATTAATTCACAACTTTCCAATTTCGTGCTCTCTCGAGTGAAATCGGACTTTTTAGATGTACATTAATGTAGGCCACAGACCAATGCAGTAGAAACAAGAATTAATAGAACAACATGGAAGAAAAAGATGAAAAACCATATAATTAATAATCAAAATTCATCACAAGTGTTCATAACCTCAGCAAGGAAGGGAATTAGCCACTTATTTGTGGATTAATCATCCTAAAACAAGTGTTAATCATACAAACAATTGAATTAGAGAAGAAAGAAAGAGAGAAAAAACCCTGAACTTTTCGTCCCTCAACTGCCTGTAACCCACGTCCTTGCTCCACCAAGTCTGAATTATGAAAAATACACTTAAGTGTTCTATTTATACTAGTGGGAATTTTTTCCCGGAATAATGAGCAACGTGTCACGGAGTGCATTGCGGAGCACTGCCTCCGTGACACGCCGTGAACGCGGACCCTTACTGGAACTGGTGGTCCGGGAAATCAAACACCAACGTGGCATGGCGTGCAACGCGGATTCTAGCCACCGTGCCACGGAGCAGACGCGAACCTCCACTGGAAATTGGTGAATTTTCACCCTCCAGGCAGAATGCCTCCGCGATGGTAGCGTGACACGGCTCCTTTGCGGAGCCCCTTTAATTCGTGCAGTCCTATGCCTTTTTTTCCTTGCTTGCATCCAAGTCCAACTCCGATATGATCCAACATGCATTTTAGCTTCCCGAAATCACATTTTACCTACAAAACAATGCTAATCATGTTGGTTAGTATAAATTCACATTTTATTACCAATTACATGAAAATGTATACGCATTGCTAGATAAACAAGGCGAAAATGATACTTTTGAGTATCACTTGGGCATATAAATCTGCCCAAGATCACTTACCCCGCACTTAAATCCTTGTTCGTCCTCGAACAACAAACATACAATTCATGCAATTTACATCCCACCCTCGCTACTATGGTGCGACAATTTAAGCTACGGTCATACCGATCATTCAATATTGCAAACCATCAAGAAAACATGCATGGTCTTAACAATGCAATGACCTTCCATACATTAAGACTTCCTAGACTTTAAGAATTGACTCTCGATATCGGCAAACTCATGCAAATCAGCTAATCAAGATGTCCGAAACAAAAATCAATCTTTCATCAAGCATGTGCCCTCACAACTCAAGAGAATCTTCCCCTTTTTGCTCATGTGACACACAAACATTCAAGTAGGGGCATGTAAAAACAATTTCACTCTCTCTCCCAAAAGAATTCACATGCATCATGTCATGACCCATAAGCTTGCCCTTAGTGTATTACTCCACTAATATAAAGAAATGCAATGTAAGATCACGTAGGACTTTAATGGGTTGTAATGGAAGCTATGGAACTAGTATATATTGAATTAGCCAATAATAACCACTAGCATCCTTAAGCGCCTTTGCAACATATTCTCATCAACTCATGGACATTGTTTCTTTCTTTTCTTTTTTCATCATCCCATTCTTGATTATTTACTTTAGTATGACACATTTAATTAAGCACACTTGACACAATAACAAAGGTTATTCATGCACCTTCATTATCATCTATTTATAACAAGTGCAGCTTCAACCTTTTCTTTTCTTTCCTCACTCTGCTTTTCTTTTTCTTTTCACCATTCTCACTCTTTGACACTTTGGGAACATTATTTTCTCTTCTTAAGCGCTTAAGAGTTTTGTATAGACTTTACAGCTAATGAAAAGAAGGAACTAAGCTCAGTTTAAGCTTTTTGGACAAAAGAAAGAAATAATAGGCTAAAGGCTCAACGGGCTGACTAGGGTATACAATCGCAGAAAGGGGGAGTATAACAAGAAAAAAATAGAAACTCTCGGTTAAAACAAAGAAATGCCTACATCCTTTCCTACAATACACCTCCTTCATTTCGTTTTGTACACACACCAGGCAAGTTCTAGACACTTCACAATAGCATGGAATAACAACACCTCACTTCACACTTTATGCACATGCTCGATTCAAGATGTATTCACAGACTCTTCAATTAGCTAATTACATGAATTCAAACATTAAGCCTCAATCACACCGAATCGAACTCTACAACCTAGGTATCTCAACATATTTACAAGATTGCATGCTTTCATACGAATCACCTTTGCATTTTGAATATCATGCACAACACGCAACCAAAAATTCACAACCATATAGTAACTACAGGTTCCAGGATGCAATCCACCAAAGAAAAAACTGAAATTAAATTAAAATAAACTACTCCTAATGACTACATTTCCCTTAAGACGGTCGTCATCCATCCATCATAGAGAACGGTCACTAACTACGACGTCGGTTCAATGGGACCCTTCTCGGTAAAAGAACCAGAAACAAACGCCGAGAAACCCAAAATTAAAAAGTTGAAAAATTTTGCAAACCATCGATCATTTCGATAGAAAAATTATTTACAAAATATTTTAAATATGAACAAAATATTTTCAAAAAATTTTAAAAATATCGATCATTTCGATAAGCAAAAATATTTACAAAAAATTTTTACAGAATCAGCTGGCAACATTCCCCAACACACATCAATTCCACAAATATTTACAGATACAGAACAGTTTGAAAATTCACAAACACAGGGAAACATAACATACAAATAAACAGAGGAAAACATACAAGCAAACCAGCCCAGCCCAGCACCTAACTACTCCCACCCCACACTTAAACCGAACACTGTCCCCAGTGTTCACAAAAATTAAATAGCACAAAATCGGGTGGTGGAACTCCCTAATCAGTCAAAGTATTCCACTTCTTCATCAGGTGTTGCTGCCTCATCTCCCATGTCTGAGTCGCCTCCGTCGTCGTCATCGGACTCCACATCGGAGTCCTCCCGACGTGTCTCCTCGTCCGTGGGGACGTCATCATCAGTGGGCTCTACAAAGGCTGGCCCCACTCGGCATAGAGCCCTGGCATTTTCGCCAAACGGGTAATCTAGCTCGAGCTGCCATAGCTCCTCCTCCGTAGCTGGTCTCCCACTGATCCTTAGCTGGAGCATCTACATCCCATACATCCGTGCCATGTACTGGTCATCACGAGCATGTTGCTCGCCAAGTGTCAGCACTGGCCCGTGGGTGGTGTCGGGAGCCTTAGTTTTAGTCACATCCAAGGCCCGCCGCTCCAACTGCGGGATATAATCGAGGGCCTCCTCCTCAACATCGAGGCCCCGGAGAAAGGTGGTGAGTAGTCCACCGAAACCATACCTGTGGCCCTGGTGCAATCGGGCTCTCTTCATGGCGGATATGATGACGAGCCCTTTCATCAGGGCGTACACCAAGCACACATGATCCCGGGTTACATCAGTCATGTGTACCCCCGGGATTAGGCACGAGCAGACTATCTTCAGCCAGATTCGGGCTTCCCTATTCATCTGAGAATATGGTAGAGTCTGGTGGTAGCCCGTTTCCTTGTGCCTACTCCATCTAGCTGTAGATCGGGCCCCACACAGTGTGCGTCTGATGTCGGCATACGGTGGGGTAATGTTCAGCTTGCGGAGAACGTGGGCGTCTGTGTCCCGCGCTCCTATGATGGCATTTAGCTGGTGGGGCTCCAGAGTGACTATCTGCCCTCTGATTTTGATGGTGCGACTTCTTATTGACGGGTTCCAGTTGGCATAGAACTCCCGGACCAGGTGCAGGTTGCATTCTTTGGGCTCCTCGAATATTAACTTTAGCCCAGCAGCCTCGATCCGTTGAACTATTCTGGGGAACTCTTGTGCCAATGGCTCCCATGCTATATGCTCCTTGGGGAAATATTTGTTCTCTTTATGCTTTGCGTACCACTTTTTCCCCTCGTCAGTCACCCATCTCGTTCCGTATTGGTGGTGCTGGCCGAGTGGAATTGTTGGTGCAGCTGGGACTGTTGTGCCCAGTATGAGTCGCTTTCTTTCGGTGCCTGAAGTTGATGCACCTTTTCCTTTATCTTGTCGGCTTGCCATTTTTACCTGTCAACCCACGTAAACAAGCTCAATGTTAAGCTAAGTAAATATTACTTCGGCTAAGGTCGGGTTATGCTAAGTTACCCCACACTTAGTCCTTAGTTACAGTTATAACCTATGGCAAGAATAACTTTATTTACACAAAACAACCAGCTATACAATCATGCTTAGTGCGTTTAAAAAAAAATATTTCGACGGTATAACTTCTGCGTACTACTCAGACTTCGTACAGCTAATCACAATTCCTACCATCGCAAACATTTTAACCCTCGCACTTAGCAAAGACAAAACAAAGAAACAAAAATAACAATAAAAATTTATATACATTAACCTATCCAACCAACCAAATACAAACAATTTTCAACATTTCCCCCAACCCGAGAATTCGTCTATTAACATTCAAACAATTTGTACAACGATTCAGCCCATTCAACACGTACAACCCGGCATACAATTCATGATGTCAAGACATTTCTAACTTGAAATTCAACAACAAGCCATAGAATTGATTTTCGCAATCAAATTCGAATACTTTATGCAATCGACAAGTTCAAACAATCATAACGATATTCCGAACATTTATCAATCAACAAATAACTCGAATTCATGCTTAATTTGGACTTAGGGCGATTTATTTCACCTCCCATGCTTAAAATCAAAGACAATCGGCAAAAACTAGAGAGGGAATTGGAAAACATACCTTGAAGTTGAATAATCGAAGAAAACTCGGTAAATTGTTGCCTTAAGCCGTGGCACGTTGGTGGGAGAGGGGTTTTGGGACGTTTGGTCGCGGAAGAAATTGAAAATGAGGGGAAAAGGGAAGAATTCGGGGTTTAAAAGGTAGAAAAACACACGGGTCACCCGGCAACCCGGTGTGACCCGTCGCAATATACAAGGCAACGTGTCACGGAGTGAATCGCGGTGCACTGCCTCCGTGACACGGAGCCATCACGACAGCATACTGGAAATTTTAAAATTTCCGGGTTACACCTCAACGTGTCACGGAGGGTAACGCGGAGGTCCTCCTCCGTGACACGGAGCTATCGCCCCAGCTCACTGTCTTCTACATTTTATTAATTTTTCATACCTCACCTTTTCCTTCACGATTCTGTGCACATTTTTCTCCGTTTGACCTGAAAATCATCTCACTAAATAAAATTTGTTAGACTAATAGGTTTCACCTAACTAAAAATAAAAATACCAACTAAAACAAAAAATTTTGTAATCAATCAAGAACAAGAAAAAGAAAAATCTATTGACACTTTGCAAAATGAAAGAAAAAATTTTCACGAGTTGCCTCCCGTGCAGCGCCTGGTTTACCGTCGCGGTTCGACGTCATTTAAGCTCAATTGTCCGCTACGGTGATGTACGATTTCTCTCAATCATTGTCCTCCCCCCAGTAATGCTTACACCTATCCGGTGGTCTTCCCATTAACTCTCGGGAATGCTTCATCTGCTTAGCATTACCATGATCAATCACATTGATCACCGAGAGTTCTTCATGCACCATCGGGAGCTTGGGTGCTTTATACACATCGAACACCTCTACCTTGTCGTGTGCTCGCATTGTCAGTTGCCCCACAGCTACGTCGATTAATGCTTTCCCGGTTGCCAAGAAGGGTCGTCCCAAAATAAATGGGACTTCCGCGTCTGGTTCAAAATCCAGAACAATAAAATCTACCGGGAAAATTAGGGAGCCAACTTGCACTAGAACATCCTCAACAATGCCATCCGGCCTAGCTAAGGATTGATCCGCCAACTGCAATATTACCGTTGCGGGTCTAGGACTCCCTAAACCCAAGTTTCTGAATACCGAAGACGGCATCAGATTTATACTTGCCCCCAAATCACACAATCCACGAGCTCGGATACTCTGCCCAATAGTAAGCCGGATAGTAAAACTTCCAGGGTCTTTTAGCTTTGTGGGCAGTCTATTTTGGATCCGGGAAGTGCACTCCTCAGTTAAAGCCACCGTAGCATACTCAGTCAAATGACTTTTGTTGGCAACGATGTCCTTTATGTATTTGGAATATTTCAGCACTCCCTGCAAGACATCAACAAGAGGTAAGTTAACATGTACCTGTTTAAGCACCTCCATGAATTTCTTGAAACACGCCTCCTCTTTGTGTTTCTTGAGTCGTTGAGGGAACGGGGGTGGAGGTCTTTCTGATTCAGCTTCTTTGGTCTTCCCCCTTTCCGAACTTTGCTCCCCCTCAACTTCTGCTACTCCCGAGTGTTGAGGTGGTCTTTCTGGTTCCACCTCCTTCAGCTGCAAACCACTCCTTGTGGTCACTGCATTTACCTGCTTCGGATTCGGATCCGTGTCGCTTGGCAGTCCTCCTCTAGGCCTTGTATTTTGGGCACTAGCAAATTGCCCAAATTGATACTCAAGAGCCTTGGTAGCTAACTGATTGTTTTTCACTTCGGCTGCCAATTTCACATAGTCAGCCTGCAATTGAGCTTGGTTAGCTATCATGGTCTTGAACATCTCCTCAATGCTGGGTGATGGTGATGGAGGAGGTGCATTGTTATTTCTGAATTGAGATTGGTAGTTCTGTTGCCCTCCTTGGTTCCTTTGCATACGCTGACCCGAACTTTGGCCTTGATGGTTGTTGCTACCCCATGAGAAGTTAGGATGATTCCTCCAATTTGAATTGTATCTACTACCATACTGCTGGTGATTTCTTTGTGCATTACCCACAAAGTTTACTGAGTCAGGATTTGCTCCACAGCACTCAGCTGAGTGCTCACTGCTTCCACACACTTCACACCACAATTGCTGGATTGCATTAACAGGAGCTGAAGGCTGGTTCAAAGTCATGTTGCTGAAGTGGTTGTTCAATTGATTTTGCAAGGCAACTATCTGTGCAGCGATAGCTGTAAACCCATCCACTTCAAGCACTCCTGCTGCTTTCCTTGCCCCACCTCATGATGAATCAGCATTCCATTCTAGATTGCCCTGTGAAATCCGGTTTAGCAAGGTATACAGCTCCTCATAAGTCTTTTCCAGCGCTCGCCCTCCAGCTGCTGAATCTAGCAATATTTTGGTGTGGGGTTCCAAACCCTCAATAAATGTGTGCACCAACACCTCGTTGGACTGATGATGATGAGGACAGTCCCGCAACATGGATTTAAATCTCTCCAGGCTTGATATAAATTTTCTCCCTCCCTCTGTTTGAAACTCAGAATTTGACTTCTAAGTCTTTCTGTTTTACCAGAGGGAAAAAACCTTATCAAGAACTTTCGTGCAAGATCATCCCACGTTGAAATAGAATTTGGTGGCTCAGCTTTCAACCACCTCTTGGCTTCTCTGAGTAATGAGAATGGAAATAATGTAAGCCGAACATAATCAGGTGACACTCCATCGGGTATATAAGTGTCACTTATCTCCAAAAATTTTTGTAGATGCTGTTGTGGGTCTTCATGAGGGAGACCGGTAAATTGCCCGCTTGTGTGCAACAATTGCACCATATTTTGCTTGAGTTCAAATCTCCCTCCAGGCTCTGGTTTGTGGATACTGGATGTAACATTGTTGGCATGTGGGATTTCCACCTCGCGACCCGGCCTTGCTGCTGCTTCTTCGGGCACTAACACTGCCCTCACAACCGGTGGATTTTGTTGCTCCATAATGGTCTGTCTGAGCAACTGCAGCTTTCTTTGTAGAGCTTCTCTTCTCTTACTGTGAAATATACGTTCAGGCTCTATATAAGATTCCACCAGCTCTTTGTATCTTGCCAGTGTTCACAGCAATTAAGTCTGCAAAGTACAGGCTAAGACCAAGTCGTCAACACTTAAGAAAAAAAATAAAAATACAGTAAAATTAACACTTAAAACAAATTCACCAATTGCCAAGTCCCTGGAAACGGCGCCAAAAACATGTTCGGTGCGTAGTATGGGTATTATAAAACCGACACGCAAGTGCACGTGGTCGAACAAGTAGTAAGTGGCTTTAGTAAGCCAAGTATCGATCCCACAGAGACTTGGGATAAGTGCAATTTGCTCAAGTATACTATATTTTTACTTCTAAATATGCTGACAACTAAATAACCAACAATTGAAAAATTTGTTTTATAAATTTTATACTAAACTACAAACAATTATCTACTTTGAATTTGGACTATGGATAAAAGCATGCGAGGTTAAAGAACATGTAATGAAAATGATTATCATCATAAATTGGTTAATCTTTTCTTCCAGTTGCTAGCCAAGAACAATTGCCAAGAGATTAAAACTCTCGTATTTATTCTCACTTAAGAATCATGAACCATCCGTCTACATTTTTGTGATCAAATGCAATTCATGTTCTAGCCATACAATTCCGGTTCCTAAATTGAATAATACGGCTTTCAAGTATATTTCTATCAGGAAAGCACATCAAAACTCAATTTTCCTAAATCAAGTAAAGAACAATATCCTATTAATTCACAACTTTCCAATTTCGTGCTCTCTCGAGTGAAATCGGACTTTTTAGATGTACATTAATGTAGGCCACACACCAATGCAGTAGAAACAAGAATTAATAGAACAACATGGAAGAAAAATATGAAAAACCATATAATTAATAATCAAAATTCATCACAAGTGTTCATAACCTCAGCAAGGAAGGGAATTAGCCACTCATTTGTGGATTAATCATCCTAAAACAAGTGTTAATCATACAAATAATTGAATTAGAGAAGAAAGAAAGAGAGAAAAAACCCTGAACTTTTCGTCCCTCAACTGCCTGTAACCCACGTCCTTGCTCCACCAATTCTGAATTATGAAAAATACATTTAAGTGTTCTATTTATACTAGTGGGAATTTTTTCCCGAAATAATGAGCAACATGTCACGGAGTGCATCGCGGAGCGCTGCCTCCGTGACACGCCGTGAACGCGGACCCTTACTGGAACTGGGGGTCCGAGAAATCAAACACCAACATGGCATGACGTGCAACGCGGAGGCTAGCCACCGTGCCACAGAGCAGACGCGAACCTCCAATGGAAATTGGTGAATTTTCACCCTCCAGGCTGAATGCCTCCGCGATGGTAGCGTTACACGGCTCCATCGCGGAGCCCCTTTATTTCGTGCAGTCCTATGCCTTTTTTTCCTTGCTCGCATCCAAGTCCAACTCCGATATGATCCAACATGCATTTTAGCTTCCCAAAATCACATTTTACCTACAAAACAATGCTAATCATGTTGGTTAGTATAAATTCACATTTTATTACCAATTACATGAAAATGTATACGCATTGCTAGATAAACAAGGCGAAAATGATACTTTTGAGTATCACTTGGGCATATAAATCTGCCCAAGATCAATATTCACAGACTCTTCAATCAGCTAATTACAAGAATTCAAACATTAAGCCTCAATCACACTGAGTCGAACTCTATGGCCTAGGCATCTCAACATATTTACAAAGTTGCATGCTTTCGTACGAATCACCTTTGCATTTCAAATATCATGTACAGCACGCAACCAGAATTTCGCAACCATAAAGTAACTACAGGTTTTGGGATGCAACTCAACAAAAGAAAAAAACTAAAAAAAACAAAATGAACAAAGAAATCTACTCCTAACAACTACATTTCCCTTAAGACGGTCGTCATCCATCCATCATAGAGAACAGTCACTGATTATGACTTCGGTTCAATGGGACTATTCTCGGTAAAAGAACCGAAAACAAACGCCGAGAAACCCAAAAATTTAAAAATTCATGAAAACTTTTAAAAATATCGATCATTTTGATAAAACAAAAATATGTACAAAACCAACTAACAATATTCAACAGCACACAACAGCTTCACCTTAATTACAATACAGACATACACACAAAAATCACAGGGCCACAAGTTTATCCAAGCACAACAACAGAACAGAGACATACATTAATAACAATAGCAACAAACACCTAACTACTCCCACCCCACACTTAAATCGAACACTGTCCCCGGTGTTCATAAAATTCAGCATAGCACAAAAATGGGTGGTTAAACTCCCTGATCAATCAAAATATTCCACTTCTTCGTCAGGTGCTGCTGCCTCGTCTCCCATGTCTGAATCGCCCCCATCGTCATCATCTGACTCCACATCAGAGTTATCATGACGTGTCTCCTCATCTGTGGGGACATCATCATCGGTGGGATCCACAAAAGCTGGCCCCACTCGGCATAGAGCCTTGGCATTTTCGCCAAAAGGGTAATCTAGCTCGAGCTGCCACAACTCCTCTTATCTTGCCGGCCTCCCGCCTATGCGCAGTTGGAGCATCTGCATCCCAAACATGCGAGCCGTGTACTGATCATCCCGAGCATGTCGCTCGGCTAGTGTAAGAACTAGCCCGTGAGTGGTGTCGGGTGCCTTACTTTAGGTGACATCTAAGGCCCGCCTCTCCATCAGCGGGATATAGTCAAGGGCCTCCTCCTCAACATCTAGGCCCCTTAGGAACGTGGTCACTAGGCCACCAAACCCGTACCTGTGCCCTTGATGCAATCTGGCTCTCTTCATGTCGGAGATAATCACCGCCCCCACATTGATCTCCAGCCCTTTCATCAAGGCGTAGACCAAGCATACATGATCCCGGGTGACATCTGTCATATGCACCCCCGAGATCAGGCAGGAACAAACAATCTTCAGCCATATCCTGGCTTCCCTCTTCATCTGTGAGTAGGGCAAGGTCTGATGGTAGCCCCTTTCCTTATGCTTACTCCAACGTGCTGTAGACCGGGTTCCACACAAAGTGCGTCTGATATCCGCATATGGTGGAGTGATATTCAGCTGCCGAAGCACATGGGCGTTTGTGTCCCGCGCCCCTAAGATGGCATTAAGGTGGTGGGGCTCAAAAGTTTCTATCTGCCCCCTTATCTTGATGGTGTGACTTCTGAGAGTCGGGTTCCAATTGGCATAGAATTCCCGAATCAGGTGCAGGTTGCACTCCTTAGGCTCTTCAAAGATGAAATTTAGACCGGCTGCCTCAATCCTGTGGACAATCCGGGGGAATTCCTGTGCCAATGGTTCCCTAGCAATGTGTTCCTAGGGGAAGTATTTGCTTTCCTTATGCTTGGCATACCATTTCTTCACCTCCTCTATCACCCATCTGGTTCCGTATTGACGTCATTGGCTGCGTGGAACCGCTGGGACTGTTGTTCCCAGCCTAATTCTTTTCCTTCCGGCGCCTGATGTTGATGCGCCCTTCCCTTTATCTTGCCTGCTTGCCATCATTCCTGTCAAACCCAAAAGATAGTCCCAATGTTATTCCAATTAAAATTAGCTTCGACTAAGGTTGGGTTAAGCTAGGCTACCCCACACTTAGTCATTAGCCACAATCATAACACTACGGCAAGATCATATTTATTCCCCATTTACATAAAAAAACACAAAAACAAAACAAAGATGCCTCGTGCATTCAGAGAATTCGACGGTATACATTCTATGTACTACTCAGACTTCATACAGCTAGTCACAACATTACCATCGATAAAATTTCATCACATAGCACTTAGCAAGGAGTAACAAAGAAAAAAGTTTATCTACATGAACCTATACAATTCACCCATTTCTTGCATTTCACAATTTCGTTACCTGACAATCCGTCGCGCCTTAATCGTCTTAACGTTAAGCACAACATCATGTTCCTCACCCAACATGCACAAACCAAGAGGAATTTCACATTTCAACTCAATTTTAACATCTTCATATTTGAATTCTAACCCTAGCTACCATTTCGCAAGAATTTCAATCAAACATGTATTTATCGAGTTCATATCATTACAATGATTCCATGAACATCAATCAACAACAATTTACATGAATTCATGCACAATTTACACTTAGGGAAGGTTTCCTCACTTCCTATGCTAAAAATCGGAAAAATAAGGTAAGAAATGAGATGAAGTTAACAAACATACCTTAAATTCGATGATATCGAAGAAAAGTTGATAAAATTGAGCTCCTAGGCCGTGTCACGTTGGGCAAGGGGGGAATTTTGGGTTTTTTGTCACGGAGGAGGCGAGGAATAGGAAAAAATGAGGGAAAACGGGGTTAAAAAGGGGGGTTTTTCGTGTGGGTCACCTGGCGACCCGGTGTGACCCGTCACGAAATACACCTCAACGTGTCACGGGGGGTAATGCGGAGCATGCCCTCCGTGACATGGATCCATCGTGCAGGTGTTCTGGAATTTGTAAAAATTCCAGAATTACCTTCAACGTGTCACGGAGGGTAACGTGGAGGCCCTCCTCCGTGACACGGAGCCATCGCGTAGGCTCAATGTTTTGTCACTTTTTACTATTTTTCATACCTCGATTTTTCCTTTGTGATCCTTTGCATATTTATCCTCCGTTCAACCTGAAATTCATCTCACAACAAGAAATTGGTTAGAATTATAGTTTTCAATTAAAATACAAATTTTGTTTTTATTATTTTTTTTTTCTCAATTTTTTTTCTTTTTTTTTCTACGACATCTAATAAAACATTACAAAAATTTTCATGGGTTGCCTCCCGTGCAGCGCCTGGTTTATCATTGTGGCTCGACGTTATTAAGCTCAGTCATCCTCTAGGGTGACGGACATTTTCTCTCGACTCCCATCCTCACCCCAGTAATGTTGACATCGCTCCGGTGGTTTCCCCAATAACTCCCGTGACTCAACTATTTGGGCAACATTAGCTCGATTAATCACATTGATCACCGAGTGTTCCTCATACACAGCCGGGAGCTTGGTGGCCTTGTATACATCAAACACCTCCACCTTGTCGTGTGCTCGCATAGTTAGCTGCCTTGCAGCTACATCAATAAGTGCTTTCTCGGTAGCCAAGAAAGGACGTCCCAAAATAAATGGGACTTCCGCGTCTGGCTCAAAATCCAGCACGACAAAATCTACTGGGAAGATAAGGGAGCCCACTTGCACCAGCACGTCCTCTACAATGCCATCAGGTCTGGCTAAGGAACGATCCGCTAGTTGCAATATCACTGTTGTTGGTCTAGGACTCCCTAGACCCAACTTCTTGAATACCGATGACGGCATCAAGTTAATGCTCGCTCCCAAATGACATAATCCGCGTGCTCGGATACTCTTCCCAATTGTAATTTGTATTGTAAAGCTCCCAGGGTCCTTGAGCTTTGTGGGCAAGCTGTTTTGTATCCGGGAAGTGCATTCCTCCGTAAGAGAAACCATAGCATACTCAGTTAACCTGCTTTTGTTTTCCACGATGTCCTTAATATACTTTGCGTACTTCGACACTCCCTGCAAAACATCAACAAGAGGTAAGTTAATGTGTACCTGTTTCAGCACCTCCATGAACTTTTTGAAACTCGCCTCCTCCTTGTGTTTCTTTAATCGTTGAGGGAACGGGGGTGGTGGTCTTTCTAGTTCAGCCTCCTTTTTCTTCCCCCTCTCATCACTTTGGTCCCTCTCAGTTTCTGCTGCTCCCGACTGTTGAGGTGGTCTTTCTGGTTCCACCTCTTTAAGCTATAAACCACTCCTTGTGATCACTGCATTCACTTGCTTGGGGTTGGGATCAGTGTCACTCGGAAGTCCTCCTCTAGGCCTGGTGTTTTGGGCTCCAGCAAATTGCCCAAACTGGTACTCCAGCGCCTTTGTAGCTAACTGATTGATCTTTACCTCGGCTGCCAATTTCAGGTAGTCATCCTGCAATTGAGCTTGGTTAGCTATCATTGTCTTGAACAATTCCTCTATGTTGGTTGATGGTGGTGGAGGAGGTGCATTGTTGCTTCTGTATTGTGACTGATAGTTCTGTTGCCCTCTTTTTAGTTCTTTGCGCCCCCTGACTCGAACTTTGCCCTTGATGGTTGTTGCTACCCCAAGAGAAATTCGGGTGATTCCTCCAGTTGGAATTGTAGTTGTTGCCATACTGTAGGTGGTTGTTTCTCTGTACATTCCCCACAAAGTTCACCGAATCAGGATTTGCTCACAACACTCAGCTGAGTGTTCACTACTCCCGCACACTTCACACCAAATCTGCTGCACCACATGCACTGGGGCTTGAGTCTGGTTCATGCTCATGTTGCTGAAGTGGGTGTTGAGTTGATTCTGTAAACCAGCTATCTATGCAGCAATAGCTGTAAAACCATCCACTTCTAGGACTCCTGCTGCCTTCCTTGTTCCTCCTCTTGACGAGTCCGCATTCCACTTCGGATTTCCCTGCGAAATACGATTCAACAAGGTATACAGCTCCTCATACGTTTTCTCCAATGCTTGTCCCCCAGCTGCTGAGTCTAGCAAGATTTTTGTGTGGGGTTCCAAACCCTCTATGAAAGTATGCACCAGTACATCATTGGATTGGTGATGATGAGGACAATCCCACAACATAGATTTGAATCTCTCCCAGGCTTGATACAGATCTCTCCCTCTCTCTATTTAAAACTTAGAATTTGACTTCTAAGTCTTGTTGTTTTACCGGATGGAAAAGACCGTATCAAGAATTTCCTTGCAAGATCATCCCACATAGTGATAGAATTAGGTGGCTCAGCTTTCAACCACCTCTTGGCTTCTCCAAAAAGTGAAAATGGGAACAATGTAAGCCTGGCATAATCTGATGACACTCCAGTGGGGATGTAAGTGTCACTTATCTCCAAAAAAGTTTGGAGATGTTGCTGTGGATCCTCATGAGGGAGACCTGTGAACTGCCCGCTGGTGTGCACCAATTGCACCATGTTTTGTTTGAGCTCGAACCTCCCTCCTGGCTCAGGTTTGCGGATGCTAGATGTGACATTATTAGCATGTGGGATTGCCACCTCGCGAACCGGTCTAGCTGCCATTTCCTCAGGCACTAACAAGGCCCTTACAACCGGTGGATTCTGTTGTTGCTCCAGGATTGTTTGTTTGAGCAACTGTAGCTTTTTCTCTAGAGCTTCTCTCCTTTGACGATGAAATTGTCTTTCCGGCTCTAAATATGAGTCCACCAGCTCCTTGTCTCTTGCCAGTGTTCAACAGAAATAAGTTATCTGCAAAATACGGGCTAAGACCAAGTTGTCAACACTAAGAAGAAATAATAAACTAACACTTCAGAAAAATTTACCAATTGCCAGTCCTCGGCAACGGCGCCAAAAACTTATTTGCGCGGTGTTGGGGTATATAGCTACACGCAAGTACACGTGGTCGAACAAGTAGTAAAGTGGCTCAAGTAAGCCAACTATCGATCCCACAGGGACTGGACTAAAGTAACAATCTACTCAAGTGTAAATGAACTTTAACTCTAAAATGTAGACAACAGTGTGAAGAGAAATTTGATAGTTTGTTTCTTAATTTTATACTAAGTCTAAAACGAATACACAATTTGAGTCTGAACTATAAGTATGAGCATGCTGAGGTTAAATGAACATGTAGAGAAATAAATTATCGATACAATTTGATTTATCTTTCCTTCGGTTGCTAGTCAAGAATTATTGCCTATGGATTAAAACTCTCATATTTAACCCAACTTAAGAATCATGAACCTTCCACCTACATTTCGGTGATGAAAAGAAATTCATGTTCTAGCCATACAAAATCGATTCCTTAATTGACTGATATGACTTTCAGGTATATTTCTATCCTGAAGGTAAATTAGTTCTCACTTTTCCCAAACTAAGAAAATATCATATCCTATCAATTCACAACTTTCCAATTTCTTGCTCTCTCGAGTGAAACTGGACTTTTTAGATTTATATTAACGTGGGCCACACATTAATGCAGTATGAACAAGAATCAATAGAACAACCATGGAAGAAAAGATGGAAAATCAATTTATCAATAATTACATTTCAATACAATTGTTCTTAACCTCAGCAAGAAGAGGATTTATCCACTCATTTGTGGATTAAACATCGTTAAATGAGTGTTAATCATACAAGGAATTGAAATAAAGAAGAAGGAGATAGAGAAAAACCCTGAGATTTTCGTCCCCTCAACTGCCTGTAACCCACGTTCTTGCTCCACCAAGTCAGAATAATTAAAAATGAACCGAAGTGTTCTATTTATACTAGTGGGAATTTTTCCCGGAATAACAAGCAACGTGTCACGGAGTGCATCGCGGAGCACTGCCTCCGTGACACGCCACCAACGCGGACCCTTACTGGAATCCGGACGTCCAAGTAGTTAGGCCCAGCGTGGCACGACATGCAACGCGGGGCTAGGCCAACGTGCCACGGCCCCAACGCACACCTCCATTGGAAATAGGCATAATTTCACCCTCCAAGCAGAGTGCATCCGCGCTGGCAGCATGACACGGCTCCATTGCAGAGCCCCTTTAAATCGTGCCTTCAAGTACTTTTTTCCTTGCTTGCTTCCGAGTCCAATCCCGATCTGTCCCAACATTCACCTTAGCTCCATAACTTTATATTTTTCCTGCAAAACAACGCTAATCATGTTGGTTAGTATAAATTCACATTTTATTACAAATCACATGAGAATGTATAAACATCGATAGATAAACAAGGTGAAATGACACATTTGAGTATCACTTGGGCATATAAATTTGCCCAAGATCAAGAGACTAAACTAAGCTAAAATGAAATGAAACAGTACTGACAAGTAGGAGAGTCTATAACTTACATATAACCACGTGAGCTTGACTTAGAGTTTAATGTATACACCCCATCGAAGAAAGCCAACTGTACCTTGCTAGGGTATAGTAGCTAAGTTGGGTGATCACATGTCTGGGCCCCTTAGGCAAATAACCTATGGTGGAAATGTAGTTTTGGGAACCTAGGTGCTCTGGATTCCTAGTCCGGTCGGTGTTATGTACTACTCTAACTGGATAGTCCTAACTTGACTACTAAGTTGATAGCTTGAAGCTGGGGTCCTGGACTAAGTCAGGAATAATTATCTAGAAGTAACCTTAGAGTCTGTAGGAACAAATAACTAAAAACTGGTGTTCTAAGACTAGTTAGAGATCCTTTCTGGAAGCATCGTAACCGTCTAAAGAACTAACTAAAAACTACTGGTGATTCTAAGATTGGTTAGGGCTGCTTATCTGGAAGTGTGGTAACCGTCTAAAGAACTAAATGATAACTGAATCTGCTAACTAGTACTGGGAGGTATTTTTATCACCTCAAGAAAACTAATTGTAGGAAAACTGATCAGTCGACATTACTGAAAGATACTAAAAATGCTAACATTCTGACTGAGACTGAACTAGCATGCAACTAACTGAGAATTCATATGATAGTAACAACATGGGAATTCAAAGACTAATAGAGCCAAGAAACATTAATATCTAATCAATAATGCAAGACCCAATTTACTATATTTACATAATTAGGGCTAAAAATTTATTACAGGAAGAAAGTAACAACATAATCACTAAGTGGTGGAAACATAGAAATAATTAATATGAACAACATTCCACAAAAGTTAATCAGAATCTGGCTGAAAAATTACCCTAATTAAAATCCTCAGGGGTAGATTCATAAGAACTTTCAGAAGGATTTTTTAGGCACAAGGGAAGGGAAATTACCTTGTTGAATTCCCACATATCTGGTGTAGAAATCTTGGAGAAAAACCCTTGAGAAATCTGAGAAGAAAATCGAAACCATTGACCCTGCCCTGTGCTTCCTGACTGAGTTGTCTACGTCCTGACATTGTGAGAATGAGAGGAAGCAAGAGGAACATCAATTACCTCCCTAAATCCCTTGAGTATAACCCAAAAATGACATATTTTAGGTATTAAAAAGGTGGGAAATTACAAAAATACCCTGAAAGAAAATATGGAAAACTGCCCGATAGGGACCAACGGGTCACACAATGAATCATTGGTTGATACCACAACTCACTAGGACCAGTCGTTGGTCCTGGGCTTGGAATCGGGGCTCACTGGAAATGGACCATGGAAGGGAACCACGACTTATTTGATAAACAACGGGTCGTTGGTTCATCTCATGGCAACTGACAGGAAAACTTGGTCCCTATGCTAACGGATGACACAACGACTCATTGGTAGAACCAACGGGTCGTTGTGTCTGCTCATGGTCAACACTATCTTTAACTGAAGGGTTGCTGGTTCAGGCAACGGCTGGCAACAATGACTCATTGGTATGAACCACAATCTTTAGTTCCACTGGTTGGTCCAGCGGGAGGTCTGCCAGGTTTTTGAACCTGGGATACAATGAACAACAGGACGACTCATTACTCCTTCCAACAGATCATATTATACCTCATTGTTCCCCAAGAATAAAACTACACGATAGATAACTACTCAGAAAATGGTTAGTTACAACTGACAACAATCCATTGTTTGGGTCGTTTTGTGAAAAAATTTTCTGGCTTTCCTTGGATTTTCATGCAAGGTCTGAGTTTGGTCTAGGAAAGTTTCAGGGTGTTACATACCAAGTCTATCACTCCCTAAAACTGAGGTAGGGCTCAAGTGACACTCGATTCATGATTGATCAAGAAGCCGGCTACATAGCATCTGAAAATGTAACACTAAGCCTGATCAAGCCACTTGTAACAACCAACCAACATAAATACTAGACCCATAAGGTGTCACACCCCACCTTGGAGGGTATGACGGGCACCTGGTGCCTGCTAGACTCTGAACTGCTAGATGGTCCAGCCCAAGCACGTCTGGTGCTTTTGGCTGGCCCTGGCTCTATTCCAAGAAACCAACCGGCTATATAACGGCTGTAAACACAGCCTCCGGCCAACTGCCCTATAGCCACCTGTACCTGTACTATCAGCTAACCAGAACACATTCAATATAGGGGAGCCTCTGCGGGCCGATGAGGCCACCATGCTGTCTAGTTATCTGTAATTTAACAATGAAGTATTGGAAAGCTACGTGATCGGCAAGGTCACCACTACTGTCAAGCTATGGCCCCACACAGCCAGCATAAAAGAAATAAAGTAGTAACAGCTATACAACTGCACGGCCTCACACGACTGGCTCAACTGACCACAGGGAAACATATACAGACTGCAAACCTCTAGGAATAACAATAGAAATGATCGGGACAGGGCCCCAACCTACTCGTACTGTACAACAAAAGAAAACGAAATACACCTCTGGGATTCAGTCTCCGGATGACAGGAGCTGAATACCCGATCGCTGACAGGAATCACGAGGGATCGCCTCCTTGTCTATGAGTACCTGCAGGCAAGTAATGCAGCACCCCACCGGGCGTCTGTACCGCTGGTACTGATTATGTAAAATAATAACTGAAAGAAATATCTGAAAGCAACAACACAACTGATAGAACTGAAATAGGAAGGAATAGACTAACTGACTGGAAATGTAAAACTATGCCTACTCTTAACTGTACTGGAAGGAGTAGGAGCCATACCTGAAGATATATCATTCTACTGTCGATCTACTCGTGTCTCGTATCACATGGCATAACATATCATAACATAACATAGCACACACAAACCTTACCCGGCCCCCATAAGCCGGGAGGTACAAACAACACGCAATCTATACCCCTACCCCGGTCGTCCCATCTCCTATAATAACTATAAGAATCCTGCCGGTCCCCTGGGTATGCACTTGGGCTCGCTGAGCCCCTGACTATAACTGTACCTGAGTCCGGAGGACTCCTGAATCAACACCCGGGCGTATCCGCTCGACAGGGGTGTATAAGGGCCGACTAAGGCACAATATGGGGAAAACTGGCATCCCATCTTCGTTCCTTGTGGGACGGCATGCCACTCCGTAGAGCGACGTATCCTCGTCCTCTGGCGGATGAGTCGATATAGCTATTAACCCTGGGGTGGTCAGGGATTCTAGGTAATCCAACCCCAAGACAATACAGTGGTCTCAACTAGTAATACTATCTGCATATCCCATATACTGAGGCTAATAGTAGTAAAGTATTTGTACATACTATATGCTGAACTAGTAATAGTAATATGTACGTACTTAGCACATGCTGAGACTGATAATAGTATATATGTATAAATGTAATCTTCTGCCATACTGTACTGAGTCTAATGCTGAACAAGATATAGTCTTTCTGCTGAAAACCATGTTGTATACTGAGTTTCTATAGTAACATGTTTTACTATTTCTAACATGCTTTCTAAACTTCATTTTAACCTATCATTCTACTTCTGAGATGCCTTGCAGATATTACATTGTTTTACTGGATTTCAACTGAATACGATAATATCCTAACATTCTGTACTACATCACATACTGAGCATGCTGTGCAGTTCCTAACACTTGTATTAGAATCTATATCGTGCTAGCAAGTTTCGTGCTAATTATAACCTGATACTTCTAATATCGTACCAACATTTGTAACAAACATAATACCTGACTTCTGAACATTCTACTGGCCTTTAGATTACTTTACTATACCGAGATTACAAACTTGCCGAGGAAACTAGCTTTACGTACCTTCACTTCTGATTTCCCGACTAACCGGTGTAGCTTGGTCAGTACTTCAGCTATTCCTCCCAACTGAATTGATATATATATCAATCAGTACTAAATACAACTTTATTTTGAAGAACGACATCACTTTCAATATAATTATAGCCTAAACTTAGGCTTATCAAAAGACGGTCGAAAACTCACTATTTTTCAGAAGTACAGAAGGGAGAAATACTCACTTCACCGCTAGAAACACATAGACACTAGTTTGGAGCAATTCCACTTACCTTAGTCCAGCAGCTCGACGATTCATCGGCCGTATTTCACGAAACTAAATCCGTAGGAATGCTCTCTGCTGCTAAATAACTCGGTATTTAAGGTTAATTTGAGTTTGGACAACATTTGGCAGCGTAATCGGATGAAATTATATTACCCTCTTCGTTCTTTTCTCTCCTCTAGTTATTCCTCTCTGATTTTTGGAAATTTTTATAAGTTTAAATGGATTAAAACTGAAGTGGGGCTTTATATACTTGGGCCTGGACAAGGCCAACGTGTCACGGAGCCAACGCGGAGGCTCCACCTCCGTGACACGTTGCCATCGCGGAGGGGCTCTGCCTCAGCTCCTTCCGCGATGGTTCGACAGGTTTCTCGTTCGATCTTTTTCCTGGGCCTTCCTTTAGCACGTATGGCCTTCAAATATGCTTAACCAACGTGCGAATAGGTCATATAGGTTCCGGGAATCCTACGGGGTATAACATTTCCCCCCCCTTAAGAACATTCGTCCTCGAATGTAAACTTCTATTTAGAGAACTTCTCAGCTTACTATCTAGGAAAATTTTAGCAGAGTTTCCCCTGTAATATGGACTATAGCAAAAACCTGAAATGCATAAAAGTCCAACACAGGTACTGCACGCAATACTCTAAGATTCACTGGATAACTAAACATCAATCTTCTCGTTTGTACATAAACAGCCATGAGGTACTACATAAGTAATAATACGGACATACCTGTCACCTTACTAGGCCTGGAATAGGTGAGGATATCTAGCTTTCATATCTTCTTCAGCTTCCCACGTCATCTCCTCTCGGTTCCTGTTACGCCACAATACCTTGATAGACGCAATATCTTTAGTCCTCAATCTGCGAATCTGTTTGTCTAAGATAGCTACTGGAACCTCTTCATAGGTCAGCTTTTCTGTAACCTGGATATCCTGGACTGGGACTGCTCTGGATGGGTCTCCTATGCATTTCCACAGCATAGATACATGGAAGACCGGATGAACGGATTCTAGTTCTGGAGGCAAGTTCAACTCATAAGCTACTCGGCCTATCCTTCGATGAATCTGATAAGGCCCAATAAACCTCGGGCTGAGCTTACCTTTCTTGCCGAATCTCATTACCCCTTTCATTGGTGATACTTTCAGAAATACCCAGTCATTTACATCAAATTCCAAGTCTCTGCGCCGCACATCTGCATATGATTTCTGGCGGCTCTGTGCAGTCAGTAAACGTTCTCGGATAAGCTTTACCTTTTCCTCTGACTACTGAACAATGTCTGGGCCAACCAACGCTGATTCTCCTATTTCAAACCAACCAATCGGCGATCTGCATTTTAGCCCTTATAATGCCTCGAAAGGCGCCATCTGGATGGCTGAATGATAGCTATTATTGTAGGCAAATTCAATTAACGGCAAATGCTCATCCCAGCTACCACCAAAATCCAGCACACATGCTCGCAACATGTCTTCGAGCGTCTGAATTGTACGTTCAGCCTGCCCATCTGTCTGAGGATGGAATGCTGTGCTCAAATTAATCTGTGTTCCCAGACCTCTCTAAAACGACTGCCAAAATCTAGCTGTAAACTGTGCTCCTCTGTCTTAAATAATGGATACTGGCACTCCATGCAATCTGACTATCTCTCGGATATACAACTCAGCATAATCTTCAGCCGAGAAAGTAGCTCTTACTGGCAGGAAATGAGTTGATTTTGTCAATGTGTCAACTATCACCCATATAGAGTCATGCCTATGTTTAGTACGGGGTAATCCTGTTACAAAATCCATACTCACTACTTCCCATTTCCAGAGAGGTACAACTATATCCTGAGTCAAACCGCCTGGTTTCTGATGTTCTGCTTTTACCTGTTGGCAGTTAGGACACTGGGCTACAAATTCAGCAATTTCTCTTTTCATACCTGGCCACCAGTAGTTTTCCTTGATATCATGGTACATTTTAGTCGCACCGAGGTGAAGAGAATAACGGGCGTAATGTAACTCGTTCATAATCTGCTGGCGGAGCCCTGAAACATCTAGAACACATAGGCGACCTTTACATAACAGCACTTCCCCCTCAGTTACCTAAAAATCTGGCGCCTTATCCTGTTGGATTCTGTCTTTGAGCTGGATCAGGTCAGGATCCTTATACTGCCGTTCTTTCACTTCCACAGCTAATGATGATACGGCGGTGTTCTGTATTACTGCACTACCGTCCTCTGTTTCTGCTACCCGAAATGCTAAGCTAGCTAACTGATGTATCTCCCTGACCAATTCCCGCTGTTCGGGCTGCAAATGTGCCAAGCTCCCCATGGACTTACGACTGAGAGCATCTGCTACAACATTGGCCTTTCCGGGGTGGTATAGAATATTCACATCATAATCTTTTAACAGCTCCAACTAGTGTCGTTGCCGCAGATTCAACTCCCTCTTAGTGAAGATGTACTGTAGGCTCTTGTGATCTATGAAAATATCAACATGGACGCCGTACAGGTAATGCCTCCACATCTTCAAGGCATGGATCACTGCGGCTAATTCCAGGTCATGGGTAGGGTAATTCTTTTCGTGTTTCCTCAGCTGTCTGGAAGCATATGCAATCACTTTACCATGCTGCATCAACACACAACCTAACCCGACGCCTGATGCATCGCAATACACCGAATAACCTTCGGTACCCTCCGGCAATGCTAACACTGGGGCGGAGGTTAATCTGTCTTTCAGTTCCTGGAAGCTCTGCTCGCATGCCTCAGTCCACTGAAACTTTACTGCTTTCTGTGTCAGTTTGGTCAGAGGTGCCGCAATGGTCGAGAACCCTTCAACGAACCTCCTGTAATATCCCGTCAACCCCAGAAAGCTACGGACTTCAGTCGGAGTGGTAGGCCTAGGCCATGATTTAACTGCTTCTATTTTCTTCTTGTCAACTTGTATACCAGCATCCGACACAATATGCCCTAAAAAGGCTACTGAGTTAAGCCAGAATTCACACTTAGAAAATTTAGCATATAACTGGCGGTCCCTGAAGATCTAGAGGACTGTCCGCAAATGAGTCCGGTGATCTGCTTCAGAGCGAGAATACACCAGAATGTCATCAATGAATACTATCACGAACAAGTCCAGGAAGGGTCTGAAAATACTGTTCATCAGGTCCATGAAGATTGCCGGGGCATTCATTAACCCGAAGGACATAACTAGAAATTCAAAATGCCCATATCGGGTCTGGAACGCTGTCTTAGGAATATCTCTTTCACGTACTCGAACCTGGTGATACCCGGACCGCAAGTCAATCTTAGAAAAGTATCTGGCTCCCTGCAACTGATCAAATAAGTCATCAATTCTGGGAAGTGGGTACTTGTTCTTCATTGTAACTCTGTTCAATTGCCGTTAATCTATGCACATACGGAGTGAGCCATCTTTCTTTCTCACAAACAAAACTGGTGCACCCCATGGTGAAGTACTCGGTCTAATAAATCCTTTATCCAACAAGTCTTTCAACTGCTCCTTTAATTCTCTGAGTTCTGCAGGAGCCATACGATAGGGAGGAATTGATATTGGTTGAGTGCCTGGTAACAAGTCAATAGCAAAATCTATTTCCCTTTCTGGGGGAATACCAGGTAACTCGTCGGGAAACACGTCAGGGAACTCGTTCACCACTGGAACAGACTGGAGCGTCGGAGATTCTGCTCGGACATCCTAAACTCTGACCAGATGGTAAATACATCCCTTAGATATCAATTTTCTCACCTAAAGGTAGGAAATAAACCTACTTTTTGGCGTAGCGGTGCTGCCCTTCCACTCCCGCACTGCTTCTCCTGGGAAGTGGAATCGGACCGTCTTGGTCCAACATTCAACATAGGCAAAGCATGGCACTAACCAATCCATACCCATTATGGCATCGAACTCTATCATCTCTAACTTGACCATATCTACTGTGGTCTGACGGTCAGCAACCTCTACTGTACACCCTCGGTAAATTCTGCTAGCTACAATAGAGTCACTGATGGGCGTGGATACTAAAAAATGCTGCTGCAATAATTCTGGTGTGATATCGAACTTTCGTGCCACAAATGGAGTAATGTAGGACAAAATAGACCCTGGATCAATCAATACATAAGCAGGGTGTAAGCAGATAGTTAGCATACCTGTCACAACATCAGGCGACGCTTCTGAATCTTGCCTCCCTGGTAAAGCATATGTGCGGCTTGGACCCGCACCTGCACTGGAGGCCTCTGATCTGCCCCGACCCCTGCCTGCTGGAACTGAGGGCCTGCGCCCTGCTGAGGATGCTGTGGCTCGTGACCCTGCAGATGCCCTGTCCTGTCTATCCCGATCCTCTTGACCTCTAGCTGGGCAATCTTTCATCAAATGGCCTTCTTGGCCACAAATATAACATCCGATGGAGCCATACCTGCATGCCCCAGGATGGCGTCGGCTGCATATAGGGCAAACTGGTAGGGTATACCTACTCTGCTCCGCCCTCCTCTGTAATGGTGAATCTGCCATCTGCGAGCCTCTACCGGTCTCTGACTGCCCCCTGCGGCTAAATCTACCCCTCTGCAACTGTGGTGGAGGCGGGGGCCTGGGCGGCCTATCTAACAATCGTGGCCTAGGTCCTCCCCGAGCCACCCTCTGTAACTCAACTGGCCTATCCCAGCGGCGCTGTTCCTGATTAGCTCTCCTAATCTCCCGATGCCGCTGTCTGATGCCCTCAATATTCTGGGCAAATGCCTGAACTCGAGCAATGTCCATGTCCTCTCGGAGTGTGGCCGTAATACAAGTCTCAACATATTCTGGATTCAACCCCATGATAAAGCGATGTACTCTGGATGCCATGGTATCAACAAAGGCTGGTGCATACCGAGCCAAAGAATCAAACCGCAAGGAATATTCCCGAACACTCATGGCTCCCTGCTCTAGATGTAAAAACTGGTCTACCCGGGCCTGTCGAATCTCCCGCGGCAAATAGTGGTACAAAAAAGCTCCTGAGAAGCTGGACCAGGTTGGAGGGGAAACATCTCTCCCTCAGGACCTTTCCCACCTTTCATACCACAACACGGCGATGTCCCGTAACCGGAATGCTGCCAACTCAACTGATTCTGTAGGCGTGGCATGCATAACCCTAAAAATTCTCTACATTTGATCCAAAAAATCCTGAGGGTCCTCTGTCCGGTCCGTACCTGTAAACTGTGGGGGATTCAGAGCCAAGAACTCTCGGACCCTCGAACTACCGGGACCTCCTGACGATTCCACAACTGTAGACGGCATCGACTGACGCTGAGTAGCCATCATCTGTGCTAACATAACTACCGCACTCCTAACCTCCTGGTCGGAAGGTGTCGGTATAGGGACTGCTGGAGGTAGTGTCGCCCCAAGTGGCTCCTGATGTGGTGGAGACTACTGAGAAGGCTGGGACGATGCCTCTGTAGTGCCCTCTGATCGGGCTATTTCTAAACGAGGGTGAGGCATCCTGCTGGTGCCTTCCCCTGCTGCAATATATAAACTCCGGCCTGTGATAGGATGTCGCTGGTCTGACATTATCTGTAACCAAAGAATACAGTAAGTTTTAGGGACTCAACCCTATATTGTACAGCTCTACAGCACAACTGAATAAGAATAAAAGACAACCATCCTATCATGCCTTGCAGCCCCCTACCCATAGTATGTTGTGCACAACACATCCATGGGCAGGACTCTACTTAGCACGGCTTGCAGACTCCCTGGGATACGACCTGCTCTGATACCAAGTTTGTCACACCCCACCTTGGAGGGTATGACGGGCACCTGGTGCATGCTAGACTCTGAACTGCTAGATGGTCCAGCCCAAGCACGTTTGGTGATTTTGGCTGGCCTTGGCTCTATTCCAAGAAACCAACCGGCTATATAACGGCTATAAACACAGCCTCCAGCCAACTGGCCTATAGCCACCTGTACCTGTACTATCAGCTAACCAGAACACATTCAATATAGGGAGCCTATGCGGGCCGACAAGGCCACCATGCTGTCTAGTTATCTGTAATTCAACAATGAAGTATTGGAAAGCTACGTGATCAGCAAGGTCACCACTACTGTCAAGCTATGGCCCCACACGACCAGCATAAAAGAAATAAAGTACTAACAGCTATACAGACTCAGCTGACCACAGGGAAACATATACAGACTGCAAGCCTCTAGGAATAACAATAGAAATGATCGGGACAGGGCCCCGACCTACCCGTACTGTACAACAAAAGAAAACGAAATACACCTCTGGGATTCAGTCTCCGAATGACAGGAGCTGAATACTCGATCGCTGACAAGAATCACGAGGGATCGCCTCCTCGTCTATGAGTACCTGCAGGCAAGTAATGCAGCGCCCCACCGAGTGTCAGTACCGCTGGTACTGAGTATGTAAAACAATAACTGAAAGAAATATCTTAAAGCAACAACACAACTGATAGAACTGAAATATGAAGGAATAGACTAACTGACTGGAAATGTAAAACTATGCCTACTCTTAACTGTACTAGAAGGAGTAGGAGCCATACCTGAAGATATATCATTCTACTGTTGATCTACTCGTGTCTTGTATCACATGGCATAACATATCATAACATAACATAGCACACACAAACCTTACCCGGCCCCCATAAGCCGGGAGGTACAAACAGCACGCAATCTATACCCCTACCCTGGTCGTCCCATCTCCTATAATAAATATAAGCATCCTGTCAGTCCCCTGGGTATGCACTTGGGCTCGCTGAGCCCCTGACTATAAGTATACCTGAGTCCGGAGGACTCCTGAATCAACACCCGGGCGTATCCGCTCGACAGGGGTGTATAAGGGCCGACCAAGGCACAATATGGGGAAAACTGGCATCCCATCTTCGTTCCCTGTGGGACAGCATGCCACTCCGTAGAGCGACGTATCCTCATCCTCTGGCGGATGAGTCGATACAACTATTAACCCTGGGGCGGTCAGGGATGCTAGGTAATCCAACCCCAAGATAATACAGTGGTCTCAACTAGTAATACTATCTGCATATCCCATATACTGAGGCTAATAGTAGTAATGTATTTGTACATACTATATGTTGAACTAGTAATAGTAATATGTACGTACTTAGCACATGCTGAGACTGATAATAGTATATATGTATAAATGTAATCTTCTGCCATACTGTACTGAGTCTAATGCTGAACAAGATATAGTCTTTCTGCTGAAAACCATGTTGTATACTGAGTTTCTATAGTAACATGTTTTATTATTTCTAACATGCTTTCTAAACTTCATTTTAACCTATCATTCTACTTTTGAGATGCCTTGCAGATATTACATTGTTTTACTGGATTTCAACTGAATACGATAATATCCTAACATTCCGTACTACATCACATACTGAGCATGCCGTGCAGTTCCTAACACTTGTATTAGAATCTATATCGTGCTAGCAAGTTTCGTGCTAATTATAACCTGATGCTTCTAATATCGTACCAACATTTGTAACAAACATAATACATGACTTCTGAACATTCTACTGGCCTTTAGATTACTTTACTATACCGAGATTACTAACTTGCCGAGGAAACTAGCTTTACATACCTTCACTTCTGATTTCCCGACTAACCGGCGTAGCTTGGTCAGTACTTCAGCTATTCCTCCCAACTGCATTCATATATATATCAATCAGTACTAAATACAACTTTATTCTGAAGAACGACATCACTTTCGATATAATTATAGCCTAAACTTAGGCTTATCGAAAGACGGTCGAAAACTCATTATTTTTCAGAAGTCCAGAAGGGAGAAATACTCACTTCACCGCTAGAAACACACAGACACTAGTTTGGAGCAATTCCACTTACCTTAGTCCGGCAGCTCGACAATTCGTCGGCCGTATTTCACGAAACTAAATCCGTAGGAATGCTCTCCGCTGCTAAATACCTCGGTATCTGAGGTTAATTATATTACCCTCTTCGTTCTTTTCTCTCCTCTGGTTATTCCTCTCTGATTTCTGGAAATTTTTATAAGTTTAAATGGATTAAAACCGAAGTGGGGCTTTATATACTTGGGCCTAGACAAGGCCAACGTGTCACGGATCCAACACGGAGGCTCCACCTCCGTGACACGTTGCCATCGCGGAGGGGCTCTGCCTCGGCTCCTTCCGCGATGGTTCGACAGGTTTCTCGTCCGATCTTTTTCCCGGGCCTTCCTTTAGCACATATGGCCTTCAAATATGCTTAACCAACGTGCGAATAGGTCATCTAGGTGCCGGAAATCCTACAGGGTATAACATAAGGTATCGATAATGACGAATAAGCAAGCTGGAAAGCCAATAAGGCTACAATAAAGCTAAACATAGCAATGCAAAACCTACACGACTACCTAACCAAAACTAATATACAAACTAGTCTACATTAGCCTCTATAGAGTAAACAAACTAAAATGCACGGGACAGGGCCCCCGCATACCCATGCTATACACAAAATTCAAAATAGTCAAAACTAGGACATGGCTCTTGGAAGAGAGCAGCATACCACTATTATACTGAAATCTGGCTCCTATTGCGTCTGATGATCTCAGCCTCGGCCTATACCTGCAGCACGATTACAAGAAGGGTCCCCAGATGAAAGAACGTCAGTACGAATAAAATGTACTGGTATGTAAGTCTAAAAATTATAAACATATAAGATAATAATCATAACTGAGCCAGAAATATGCAATAGTAATAACCTGGAATCCTGAAAATCGAAACCTGACAATAACACAATATTGAAGTGCAAATGCAACCATCTAATGCACATAAAAATTACAGCTGAAATGCCAGTGGCCAGCTAACCATAAAATCCATATAAAATTCATCTAGCCAGTGTACCACACCGGGGTAAAAAACAAAAATGCCTCCATCTGGTGTGCCACACCAGGTAATTTCTGTGTAATCGGTGTGCCACACGGGGTAAAATAAAACTACCTCCATCCAGTGTACCTATCCAGTGTACTACACCTGGGTAAAATCAATAAATCTTAATCATAATCATAAACAGAGCCAATATGGCTTATACTAGGTCAATTTAACACGTATAGTATAGAAATGACTAATACAATATTTGTGGCCTACATAGGCCTCCTTCGTAATGCATAACTGCAAGTGAGTACATACAACATGTAAATCTAGAAAAATAGAACTTAAATGCATGTATTCAAAACTTGTATAAATCATAAGGAACTCGGTTTACCTAAGAGTTTCGACACGATTTATAGATCCTGTTCAAAGGGACATTAGAGCTCGGAGACTCACTAGCTTGTCATTCGGCTTAATGAAAAGGGATTATGAAATCTTCCCTTGGCTTGGAATATTTCATAACATACACATAAGATAAAGAAAAACCATAATAAGGCAATTCTAATTCAATAAGATCATTTACCCTTAATAGCTTGCGACATCTTTACTTGGCTTAAAATCGTTTACACGTCATCATCTTAGCTCTTTCACCAATTTTAGTTAGCAACTAGATATTTAAACACATTTTACATCACGCACATATATAACATATAGTAAGTAACAACAAACAATGCCCACGCTGAGGGGTCTCAAACAAGATGTACAACTACGACAACAATCAACACAATATCCCACTTTAAATGCATCAATTAGGCTAGACATAATCTCAGCATTTAACCTCACTCAACGTGAATCTTTAAATTCTTAAATGAATCTTAATATACTGCCTCAAGACTTGTAAAGAGGTTGCTAGCTCATTACATATTAGAGCTCGCCGGGAAGTACTTGGTACTACGATAATTAGGGGAACAATACCTAATCCCGAAGATGCTCCAGAATCTTTTCGATTGCTCGTTCGTGAACTACGATCTTTAACTCTGGAACTGAATCATTTCCTTGTATCTGAGAAGAACTTCCAGATTAATAGGAAGGAAGCTTAATCGTAATGAATAATAATTTTTCGTCTATGATCAATCGATATAAACATCAACAGCTCCGAAATTCACAACGCAAAATTGTGCTTAAAAGAACAATGGATGGGCGCCTTACATACCTTTCTCCAGTGAACGTTTCTTTAGCCTAGTTCCTATTTTAATGATAAGCCTTCAACCTCCTTAATCCAATGGTTTTATAGGAAAACAACAAGATTAATCTGTAGCACAAAAGTCATCCCAAAATAACTAATGAAAGGCAGTCACAATAGCCACAATAAGACAGCAATATCAACAACATTTAGCCATTTTGTCAACTAGTCTTCACTAATGTTTGAGGGAGAAACAAGAGGAAATTTTACGTTAGTTCTTATTTAGTTATTCCCCTCAATATGAAGTATAATTCCATCGAAATAAACAGCCAAAAAGCCTAAGGAAAACAAGCAAAATGCAGCTCACAAACTGTCCATCGGCAGCTTAGTTAGCTACCAATTTTCAGCTTTTCACTTTGCAATTTGAGAGGTTTAAAAGGGGAGAAATCCTTACCTTTCCTCTTGGTTTCAATACTTACTCAAAGATGGATATATAGGCAGTCCAAAAATATTTTGAAACTCTGAAAAACACCTCCAAAACCTTGCCAAAATGAGCACCAAAACAGCCCCTAGCACACATGGCAAAGTATTCTCAATTTGTCTTGTGATTTGCTTGAGAGAGAAATGGAAGCCTTAGCAAGATGGTCGATTTATATTAATATTAAAATGTTTTCTACAAGTGAAAAATCAGATTTTAAGTAAATAGAGCGGTGGAGGTGCTAAGGTGTCATGCCCGTGTCACCGCTTAGGGTGCTTTGGTAAAATACCCATAACTTCTTACTTCGAATTCTGAATGACAAGAGATTTGATGTTCTGAAAAGTAGACTCAAATACCTCTAATCCTTGTTTCGAGTATATCTAGAGAAATAGTTTCCTTGTCTAGAACTTCAAGTCGATTTATATTGGGAGTTATGGCTGTCTAAAGTTGACCTCTTCTTATGAACTTCACATACTCTTTGCTTTTCCATTCGTACACATTTCCCTTGTCATCTATGATCAATATACAACCCGTTCTTCCCTTAACATAGCATACAAACATCAAATAATCACCAAAAGTTTTTTGGAGTGTAATACAATGGTGGGTATTTAGGTCTTGATTATGTGCGATTGGGCTAGAGATAACCAAAACCCATTTTCATACACCTATTAAAGAGTTGAGGCTAGAGATAGTTCAATTCTTACCCAAGCCATAATAGATGAATTATTTGGGACCTTTGGATTTTAGAAAACCCAAGGAAAAAGGCACCCAAGTGGTTGAAAAAGATCGAGTGCCATCTTGGCCATGGTTATTTATGTTTGTGAGTAATTATTTTATTTCCTAGTTAATTTCGAATCCAATTGATGCCCCATCAATAGCGCACCCCTAACCCTTGCTCATCTTTGTTCATTCAATTTGGTTTTCGTGTTGTTGATTGGTAGTTGATTTAAATTCAAATTGTGATCCTAATTTCCCCCAACATTTACTTATCCATTTTTATTATAATGATGCAATTTAGATCAATTTGATTGACAAATTTTGTGCCATAAAATCTCTATGCCATGTGGATTTGAGCTCGGTTCATGAGTTGGCTAATTATATGGCGAAGACCATATACACTTTCTCCTTGTGAAGAGTGGATTTGGACGACATCAAATGGACGCCATTGCTGAGGAGTACGATTAGATAGCCCCTAGTTGATTATTGATTTGAATTAGTTAAGCCTCTTGTGTTTTGTTTTTACAATTGTTGTCCTTTTTGGTTTCTCTTTAGGTTGTCTGTTATGAGCCAACACTCTCAAGAACTTCTATGGATGACCACATGGACCTCGAGGACGATGATCCAATAATGCCAGAAGTAGCGGGTTCCATTCTCCTACCAGCAGCGGTGGGGAATGTGGTGTTTCATGTGACCATAACGATGTTACACCTCCTACAAACGAAAGGACTCTTTGGTGGACAACCGAGTGAGGATGCTAATTGACATCTTCGGAATTTCCTTGAGATATGCCAACCATTCAACATTACCAATATATGTTAAGAATCGATTAGACTAAGGCTCTTCCCCTTTTCTTTGACTAGAGAATATACCATGTGGCTAGATGAGCTACCTCCGGGGTGTATCACTTTATGACAAGAATTGACAGAAGCTTCCAAAGATAGGTTCTTCCCTCCATCGAGGATGTTGCAGCTAAGAGATGACATTACCAACTTTAGGAAAATCTCGAGTGAACCGTTACAAGAAGCATGACTCAGATTAAAGAAGAAAGTGACCTTATTTCCAGGGTACCGGATGGGGTACTACTTCAGAGTTTTTATCGATCCCTAGATTCCATTAACAAGTCGGTGGCCAATAAATTAGCTGGGTATCTCTCATGGATCAACCTTATGGGATAGCCAAGGCTTTGTTAGATAGGATGACCAAAACAAATTGGATGTGGCACACTAGGGACATGGAAGTGCCCTTGAGAGGTGCTAGTTCAAGCCCTGTAACTAAGGAAATGAGGAAAAGATATGAAGAGAGACATGAGACCTAGAAAAGATGATGACCCATCTAGAATTCCTGACAAAGCATGTTATGGGAACTGGGTCCAAGAATGTCAATGATGTGGGGACTCTAGGTCCTATGCATATATGATATTGAAGCTTCACTGCCTAGGTATGAGGAAAAGCGCCAATTGATGGCGGGTCAAATAGGAGTTTCTCGCTCGGGGTATCAAGCTGCCAACCAAGGCCCTTAGCATCAAGGGAAAGAGAATCAAGGTTGAAGAAAAGGTGACAACCAAGGTAGGGTTGGTAGAAATGATAGATAGGGTAATCGTGAGCAAAATTGTGATGGGGAGCGTTATCACAGAAGCTCGAACCCATATGTTCCCCCTCCAAAGGATGAAAAACCCCAATTGCAACCAAGGGTGAGTTATACAGGTAACTCCACGATTGAAGAAATGTTATCTAGAGACCTAAAGGAGGTCGAGTCTATAGACAGTGGGGTAAAAGAGTTTAAAAAGGTGAGGTGTCTAACCTCGCCCAAACAGTGTGTTTTCATACATCTTTTATTAGACACTTGGAAGCTTAAATGAATCACTTGTCTACTCAAATGAACCAGAAAATGAAGGAGACTCTCCCTAGTGACACAATGCCTAATCCCAAGAAGGACAATCATTTGTTGGCTATTGTCACAAGGAATGAGAACGTGTTGGCTGATGGGTGAATTTCAACAATGTTGTTGACCCCAAAACAAGAAGTTATGTGAGTGATGAGGTGCCAAAAGCAACAGATGGTGTTGATGAATAAAAAGAACCCAATGAAGGGAGAATTGGTGTTAACCCCAAAAAGGTTGTAAAGGAGGAAGCAAGCAAGGAGGCTTTAACCAAAATGGGCCAAGAGCCTGGGATTCCACCTCCTTATCCTCAGTGTTTAGAAAAAAAGAAGGAGGACAACTAGTTTCAGAAATTTGTGGAAATGTTTAGCAATTTGTCCATAAACATATCATTGGTGGATGCATTGCTCCAGATGTTGGGCTATGCAAAGTTCATAAAAGAATTGTTGAAGAAAAAGAGGGTTGTTGATGCTAGTTGATAACATCCAAATTCATTCCTCTTAATGGAAGAGTGTAAATGGTCATTGGTAAAATAAATATACCCAATGAGTGTTGGGGTCGAATCCCATAGGGAATAGTAGTTGATCATGCAAGAGTTGTTTATCAAATTGAAGTAACTTGCATCAATGTCTCAAAAACCCTGAAGTAAAAATTGTGGAAATTACAACTTGTTACTTGAACTACAAATTTGCACACGAAAACAGGGACAAAACGTAGAAAATACCAAAGGAGAGAATACTAGAGGTGTGATATTAACGAGGCATCATCAGATTGGGATTATTAACAGCTACTATCTTTACTAAATAGTTTAATTAGTTGTGGAAGAGGTCACACCTTGTTCGGTCTATTTCGCAACTACACGTAAGTGCACGTGGTCGAACAAGTAGTAAAATGGCTAAAGTAAGCCATGTATCGATCCCATAGAGACTGAACCAAGGTAATAATTGAATTAAGTGTTAATGAACTCTAACTCTAAAAATACAGACAACAATTTAAAGAAGATTTTGAGAGTTGGTTTCCTATTTTATACTAATCTAAAAAAAATTATAAAGTGAGTCTGAACTATAGTAATGAGCAAGCTGAGGCTAAAACGAACATGCAGGGAAGTAATTTATCGATACAATTCGGTTAATATTTCATTCGGTTGCTAGTCAAGAATTATTGCCTATGGAGAGAAACTTTCGTATTCTACCCAACTTAAGAATCATGAACCTTAAACCTACATTTCTGTGATAAAAGAATTTCATGTTCTAGCCATACGAAACCGATTCCTTAATTGACTAATACGACTTTCAGATATATTTCTATTTTGAAGGTATATCAATTCTCAATTTTCCCAAACTAAGAAGATATCATATCATACCAATTCACAACTTTCCAATTTCTTTCCTTTTCAAGATAAAATTGGATTTTTTAGATATATATTAACATTGGCCAGACATTAATGCAGTAAGAACAAGAATTGATAGAACAACCATGGAAGAGAAGAGGAAAAACCAAAATGATCAACAATTACATTCCATTACAAATGTTCTTAACCTCAGCAAGAAGTGAATTTAGCCACTCATTTGTGGATTAAACATAATCAAATGAGTATAAATCATACAAACAATTGAAATAAAGGAGAAAGAGTTAGAGAAGAACCCTATGATTTTCATCTCCTCAACTGTCTGTAACCCACGTTCTTGCTCAACTATGTCAGAATAATTAAAAATAAACCTAAGTGTGCTATTTATACTAGTGGGAATTTTCCCCGGAATAACAAGCAACGTGTCACGGAGTGCATCGCGGAGCACTGCCTCCATGACACGGTGCAAACGTGGACCCTCACTAGAAAATTATGTTCCAAGTAAATATAGGCAACGTGCCACGGCATGTAACGCGGGGCTTGGCCAACATGCCACGGCGCCGTCGCAAACCTTCACTGGAAATTTGCTAAAATAAATCATCCGAGGCAGACTACCTTCGCGATGGCAGCGTGACACGGCTCCATCGCGGAGCCCCTATATTTGTTGCTTTTCCTTGACCTTTTCCACTGCTCACTTCCGAGTCCATTCCCAATTTTCACCAACATGCAACTTAGTTTCCTAAAATTACATTTTTCCTGCAAAACAACACTAATCATGTTGGTTAGTATAAATTCACATTTTAACTACAATTCACATGAGAATGTACAAATAACGATAGATAAACAAGAAGAAATAGAGCATTTGAGCATCACTTGGGCATATAATTCTGCCCAAGATCACCTACCCCACACTTAAAACCTGGTTCGTCCTCGAACAATACTCTCACATCTCATGCAATTGACACCAACGTATAGCTACTTTTGCTCGACAATTCAAGCTACGGTTATACCGATTATTTAATATAGCAGATCATCAAGAAAACATGCGTAGTATCATCACTACAATGACATTCACCACATTAAGACCTCCTAGACTCAGGAATCGACTCTCGATCTTGGAAAAATCATGCAAATCAACTGATCAAGATATCCGACATTAAATTCAATCTCTCATCAAGCATGTGCCCTCACAACACAAGAGAATTTCCCCTTTTTCAATCATATGATTTCCAAAGCATTACATGTAGGGGTATATGAAAACGATTTCTCTCTCTCTCCCAAGGAATTCACATGCATCATGTCATGAACCTTAGGCTTGCCTCTAGTGTATTACTCCACTAATATAAGGAAGCATGATGTAAGATCACGTAGGACTTAACGGGCTGTAATGTAAGCTAAGGAACTAGTAAATACTGGGCTAACCAATAATATCATCTAGCCTCCTTAAGCACTTTTCAATACATCCCACCATCATATGGGCATTGTTTCTTCCTTCATCCTCCCATTCTTGAGTTTTTTTTTCTTTATTTTTGTTCCCATATCTTTAAGCACACTCGACTTAATAACAAAGATTAGTTATACATCTTCATTTTATTTAAATTCAGCAAGTGCACCTTTGACCTTATCTTTACTTTCACCACTTCCACTTTTCCTTTCTTTTCACACTTTTCACTCCTTGACACTGTGGGAAAATTATTTTTCTTGAGCGCTTAAGAGTTTTGGATCAAATTCATGGCTAATGAAAAGAAGGGATTAAGCTCAATTTCTACCTCTTCACGAAAGAAAAAAATAGGCTAAAGGCTCAATGGGGCTAACTAGGATGTACATTCAAGGTAGGTATGATAAGAAAAAAAAACTTTCGGTTAAATCAAAGAAATGCCTACATCTTTTCCTACACTACACATCCTTCATTTCGTTTGGTACACACAGCAGGCAAGTTCTAGTCACTTCACAATAGCATGGAAGAATCGAAACCTCACCTCACACTCATTGCACATGCTCAACTCAAGACTTATTCACAGACTCTTCAATCAGCTAATTACAAGAATTCAATATTAAGCCTCAATCACATCGAATCGAACTCTATGGCCTAGGTATCTCAACATGTTTCACATTTGCATGCTTTCATACGAATCATCTTTGCATCTCAATATTACGTAAAACACGCAACAAGAATTCCGAACCATGAAGTAGCGAGACGTTTGGGTAACAACCAAAAGAAATAAAATAAAAGAAAAGAACCAAACTACTCCTATCGACTACATTTCCCTTAAGACGATCGTCATCCATCCATCATAGGGAATGGTCACTATTTACGACTTTGGTTCAATGGGGCTGTTCTCGGTAAAAGCACCGAAAACAAAGGCGGAGAAACCCAATCATAAAAAAAATTAAACAAAAATTTTAAAAATTATCGATAATTTCGATATGAAAAAAAATATTTACACAACCAGCTAACAACAACTCAACACAGCACACAACTGCTTAACAATCATTACAACACCGAATTACAATACAAAACATATGCACAAAATCACAGGGTCACAATTTTTTGTTCACAACAGGCACCACAACACAAGACATAAACAAAAACAACAACCACAACGAAGCATACAACACCTAACTACTCCCACGCCACAATTAAACCGAACAATGTCCCCAGTGTTCACAAAATTCAATTTATCACAAAGGTGGGTGGTGAAACTCCCTGATCAATCGAAGTATTCAACTTCTTCATCAGGTGTCGTTGCCTCGTCCCCCATATCTGAATCACCCCCGCTGTCCTCATCTGACTCAACATTTGAGTCATCGCGGCGTGTCACCTCATCAGTGGGGACATCATCATCTACAGGCTCCACAAAAGCTGGCCTCACTCGGCATAGAACCCGGGCATTTTCGCCAAAGGGGTAATCTAGCTCTAGGTGCCATAACTTATCTTCTGTTGCTAGCCTCCCGCCTATTCGCAACTGCAGCATCTGCATCCCGTACATACGGGCCATATACTGATCATCCCGAGCATGTCGCTTGGCTAGTGTGAGAACTAGCCCGTGAGTGGTGTCGGGTGCCTTGGTTTTTGTGACGTCTAAGGCACGCCTATCCATTTGCGGGATGTAGTCTAGGGCCTCCACCTCGATGTCAAGGCCCCTCAGAAACGTGCTCAGCAAACCACCAAACCCGTACCTGTGCCCTTGATGCAAACTGGCCCTCTTCATGAAGGAGATGATCACCGCCCCAACATTTATCTCAAGCCCTTTCATCAGGGCATAAACCAAGCACACTCGATCCTGGGTGACATCTGTCATGTGCACCCCTGCGATCAGGCAGGAACACACAATTTTAAGCAAAATCCTAGCTTCCCTGTTCATTTGGGAGTAAGGCAGTGTCTGATGGTAGCCCCTCTCCTTGTGCCTGCTCCACCGCGCTGTCGGACGGGCTCCACATAGAGTGCGTCTTATATCCACATAAGGTGGAGTTATGTTCAGCTGCCGGAGTACATGGGCGTCTGTGTCCCGCGCCCCCAAATGGCATTCAGGTGATGGGGCTCAAAGGTGACAACCTGCCCCCTTATCTTGAAGGTGTCACTGCGGAGTGTCGGGTTCCAGTTTGTGTAGAACTCTCGAATCAAATGGAGATTGCACTCCTTGGCTATTCGAAGATGAAGTTCTACCCGGCAGCGTCAATCCGGTGTACTATTCTGGGGAATTCCTGTGCAAGTGGCTCCCTTGCAATGTGCTCCTCAGGGAAGTATTTGGTCTCCTTATGTTTTGCATACCATTTCTACCCTTCGTCCGTCACCCATCGGGTTCCGTATTGACGGCGTTGGCCGCGTGGAACCGCTAGTGCTGCTGGAACTACTGTGCCCAGTCTAATCCTTTTTCTCCCGGCGCCTGATGTAGATGCGCCCTTTCCTTTGTCTTGCCTGCTTAACATCGTTCCAATCAAATCAAACAGACCATCCCAATGTTATTCAAGTCAAAAATTAGCTTCGACTAAGGTTGGGTTGAGTTAGGCCACCCCACACTTAGTCTTCAACCACAATGAAAACAATTCGACAAGACAATCATTCTTTTCCAATTTTTATCAATCAACGTGCCTCGTGCATTTAGATATGTCGATGGAATAATTACTATGTACTACTCAGACTTCATACAACTAATCACAATATCACCATCGATTCCCTTACATCACCTAGCACTTAGCCAAAATTTTCCTCAACAACCACAACCTATGCAATTCACCAATTTCATTTTCCCGAAAATTCCCTTGTTTATGTAGCATATTAATCCATATTCACAACATCATTTACATCACCCAACATGCAAAACCCAATTATTTTCACATTTTCAACCAAATTTAGTTTCTTCCTATTCAAATTCCAACCCTAGCTACCAATTTCGCAAAAATTCAATCAAACATGTATTTATTGAGTTCATCTAATCATAACGATACTACGAACATCAATCAACAATAACTTAAATGAATTCAAGCTCAATTTACACTTAGGGCAAGGTTTACTCACCTCACTTGCTCAAAAATCGAAAATTTAGTCAAAATTTCAGGTTGAGTTCAAGAACATACCTTTAATTCGATGAACTCGAAGAAAAGTTGAAGAAAATTCGATCCTAGGTCCGTGTCACTTTGGGAAGGAGGGATTTTAGGGGTTTTGTCGCGGAGGGGAGCGAGAAATGGGAAAAATGAGGGGTTTTCGTGGTTAAAAAGAGGATTTTTCGTGCGGGTGACCCGGAGACCCGGTGTGACCCGACGCGAATAACACCTCAACATGTCACGGAGGGTAACACGGAGCATCCCCTCCGTGATATGGAGCCATCGCATAGGTGTTCTGGAATTTATGAAAATTCCAAAATACCTTCAACGTGTGACGGAGGGTAACGCGGAGGCCCTCCTCCGTGACACGGAGCCATCGCACCGGCTCACTGTCTTGCCACTTTTTAATTTTTTCTCACCTCAATTTTTTTGTTTGCGATCCTTTGCATTTTTGCCCTCCGTTCCACCTGAAAATCTTCTCACAACAAGAAATTGGTTAGAATTTATAGGTTTCAAACACGAACACAATTTTTGGGTTTTATTTTTATTTTTTTTCTCTTTTTTTCTTTTTTCTTTTTTCTTTTTCTTTTTAACTAATGCTACTCATCTATTACAACAATTTCACGGGTTGCCTCCCGTGCAGCGCCTGGTTTACCATCGCGGCTCGACGTCATTAAAGCTCAATCATCCTCTAGAGTGATGGACGTCTTCTCTCGAATAACATCCTCACCCAAGTAATGCTTACACCGGTGCCCATTGACTAAGAACGTGGCACTTCGATCTTCTTGCCACAACTCCACTGCCCCGTGCGGGGTCATTCTCACTACCTCAAACGGACCTGACCATTTGGACCGCTATTTCCCTGGAAACAGCTTCAATCTTTAATTGAAAAGAAACACTTTCTGCCCCGGCTCGAAAATACGATGCACCATATGCTTATCGTGCCACCTATTTGTTTTCTCTTTGTAGCCCTTGGCACTTTCATAAGCATGCTAACTAAACTCATCAAGTTCGCTGAGTTGCATCAGCCTCTTCTTGCCCACTAGCTCTAGGTCCATATTCAATTTCCTCACGGCCCAAAAAGCTCGGTGTTGTAGCTCAACCGACATATGACATGCTTTTCCATAGACCAATCGGTATGGATAAGTCCCAATTGGTGTCTTGTAAGCAGTTCTATATGCCCACAATGCATCATCGAGTTTGCTTGACCAATCACTACGTTGTGCATTCACTGTTTTCTGGAGAATCTGCTTCACTTCTCTGTTCGACACCTCCACTTGCCCACTAGTTTGGGGATGATATGTTGTTGCCACCTTGTGGTGCACCCATACTTAGCTAGCAACTTCTCGAAACTTGCATTGACAAAATGAGCCCCTCCATCACTGATAATGGCTCGGGGTATCCCAAACCTGGTGAAAATGTGTTTTTTCACAAATTTTGTTATCACCTTGTTGTCATTCCTGGGGCAAGCTAGTGCTTCAACCCACTTTGATATAAAATCAACGGCCACCAAGATGTAACGATTACCAAATAACGGTGGGAACGGGCCCATGAAATCAGTACCCCATACATCAATGATCTCCACTTCTAGTATATGCTGCAGCGGCATCTCTTGCCTCCTACCAATTGTGCCTGTCCTTTGACATCTGTCACACATTTTCACGTATGCCATAGAGTCTCTGAACAGTGTAGGCCAAAAGAAACCTGATTGTAGCACTTTGTGCGCTGTCCGCTCGCCTCTGTGGTGCCCTCCATACAATGAAGAGTGACAACTCCTCGAAACTTCTACACTCTGGCTCTCCGAGATGCATCTTCTCATAACCTGATCCGGTCCCTGTTTAAACAAGTACGACTCTTCCCATATAAAATACCGGCAATCATGCCTCAACTTTTTTCTCTACTGAGCCGTAGCCTCCAGTGGATAGACTCTACTCACTAGCAAATTCACTATATCTGTATACCATGGGATCTTAGCTACACCTATTGCCAAGAGCTGCTCATCCGGGAACTCCTCTTTGATGCCATCACCTTCCTTCACATGCGACCGACTTTCCAATCGCGATAGGTGATCTGCCACTTGATTCTCGCTCCTCTTTCTGTCTTTAATTTTTGGGTCAAACTCTTGTAACAACAAGATCCATCTGATCAGCCTTGGCTTTGCATCCTTCTTGTTAAACAGATACTAAATTACTGCATGATCGGTGTACACCACTACTCTCGAACCCACCAAATAGGACCTAAATTTATCAAACGCAAACACCAATGCTAGCATCTCCTTTTTTGTGACTGTATAATTACATTGGGCAGTGTTCAGTGTTTTGCCTGCATAATGAATAGAATGAAAGATTCTATTCCTCCGCTTCCCCAATACAGCTCCCACAGCCACATCTCTTACATCACACATCAATTCAAATGGTTGTTCCCAATCCGAAGAAATAAGGATAGGTGTTTCTATCAATTTCTGCTTCAACTCCTCAAATGCTTTGACACACTCATCATCAAACTCGAACTTCACCTCTTTTTATAGCAATCTGCATAATGGTCTAGAAATTTTGGAAAAGTTTTTGATGAATCGTCTGTAGAACCCTGCATGCCCAAGAAAACTGCGAACACCCTTTACCGACACAGGTGGTGGTAGATTCTCAATAACTTCGATCTTAGCACGATCGACCTCTAACCCCTTGCAAGACACTTTATGGCCAAGGACGATACCCTCCTTGACTAAGAAATGACATTTCTCCCAGTTGAGTACAAGGTTGGATTCTTCACAGCGAGCTAGCACCCTCTCAAGATTCTGCAAACAAGTAGCAAATGAATTACTGAAAACAGAAAAATCATCCATAAATACCTCGACAAAATCCTCCACCATGTCGTGAAAGATAGCTATCATGCATCTCTGGAGTATGGTGGATGCATTGCATAACCCAAATGGAATCCGCCTAAAAGCATATGTCCCATAAGGACATGTGAAAGTAGTCTTCTCTTGATCCTCCGGTGCTATGGCTATTTGGTTATAGCCAGAGTACCCATCAAGGAAACAATAATATTCTTGTCCTGCCAATCTGTCCAATGTCTGATCAATAAACGGGATAGGATAGTGATCTTTCCTTGTGGCTTCATTTAGCTTTCTATAGTCCATGCAAATCTGTCAGCCTATGACGGTGCGACTAGGGATCAGCTCATTCTTCTCATTGGTGACCACGATCATCCCTCCATTCTTTGGGACACACTGAACGGGGCTGACCCATTCGCTATCCGAAATAGGATAGACCACACCTACATCAAGCCACTTAATTACTTCTTTCCTAGCCACGTCTTTCATCGCCGGATTCAACCTTCGCTGAGGCTGAACAGTTGGCTTTGCTCCTGTCTCCATGAAAATTCTGTGTGTGCAAAAAGATGGGTTGATACCCTGAATATCTGACATTTGCCAGCCCATTGCTTTCTTCCTTCTTCTGAGGACCACCAATGCTTCCTTTTCCTGTGCCTTCGTCAATTCTGCGGAAAGGATGACTGGCAAAGTATCCTCTTCCCCCAAAAAGACATATTTTAAATGCGGAGGCAATGTTTTCAATTCCAGCTTTGGTGCTTCCTCAATAGATGGTTTAGGCAATGGTTCCAGGGACCTCATTAAAGGCTGAAAGTCCTGCTTCCTTGGATACCTTTGTGGTTCATTCAGCATTTGCACCACCTCATAAGTATCTCTATCTTCGAACTGATCGGAGCTCAGCAATGCTCTTTCCAATGAATCTCGAGATTCAACAATCTGAAGAATTTCTACTTGGTCAACCACACTGATTGCTGAAAGCTCCTCATGTATGGCTGGAAGCTTTATGGCCTTAAATACATCGAATACCTCCACTTTGTCATGCGCCCGCATGGTTAGCTGCCATGTAGTTACATCAATCAACGCTTTCCTGGTTTCCAAGAAAGGACGTCCCAAAATAAATGGGACTTCCACATCCGGCTCAAAATTAAGAACAACAAAATCTACCGGGAAGATAAGGGAGCCCACTTGCACCAACACGTCCTCCACAATGCCATTTGGTCTGGACAAAGAACGATCCGCTAACTGATAGATCACCGTAGTTGGTCTAGGACTTCCCAGCCCCAACTTCTTGAATACCGATGTCGGCATCAAGTTAATGCTTGCTCCCAAATCGCATAATCCGCGAGCTCGGATACTTTGCCCAATTGTAATTTTAATTGTAAATCTCCCATGGTCCTTGAGCTTTGTGGGCAACCTATTCTGTATCCGGGAAGTGCACTCCTCCATAAGCGCCACTGTAGCATACTCCATCAGCCTGCTTTTGTTCGCTACGATGTCCTTGATATACTTTGCATACTTCGGCACTCCCTGCAAAACATCAACAAGAGGTAAATTGATGTGTACCTGTTTAAGCACCTCCATGAACTTTTTGAAACATGCTTCCTCCTTGTGTTTCTTTAATATTTGAGAGAACGGGGGTGGTGGTCTTTTTGCTTCAACTGCCTTCTCCTTCCCCCTCTCATCATTCTGTTCCCTTTCTTTCTCCACTGCTCCTGACTGCTGAGGTCGTCTTTCTGGTTCCACCTCCTTAAGTTGTAAACCACTCCTTGTGGTCACTGTATTTACTTGCTTGGGATTCGGGTCAGTGTCACTCGGTAGTCCTACTCTTGGCCTGGTGTTTTGAGCTCCAGCTAGTTGCCCAAACTGGTACTCCAACGCCTTTGTAGCTAACTGATTGTTCTTTACATATGCCACCAATTTTACATAGTCAGCCTACAATTGAGCTTGGTTAGCTATCATTGTTGTAAACATTTCCTCAATGCTGGGTGGTGGTGGTGGAGGAGGTGCATTATTGCTTCTGTATTGAGTCTGATAGTTTTGCTGCCCTCCTTGATTTCTCTGTGCACCCTGATTCGAACTCTGCCTTGATGGTTGTTACTACCCCAGGAGAAATTCGGATGATTCCTCCAATTAGAGTTGTAGTTGTTTCCATATTGTTGGTGATTATTTCTCTATACATTACCAACAAAGTTCACTGAATCTGGATTTGCACCACAACACTCAGCTGAGTGTTCATTACTACCGCATACTTCACACCAAATCTGCTGCACTACAATAACTGGGGCTTGAGGCGGATTCAAGCTCATATTGCTAAAGTGGGTGTTGAGTTGATTCTGTAACGCAGCTGTCTGTGCAGCGATAGCTGTAAAACCATCCACTTCCAAGACTCCTGCCGCTTTCCTTGTTCCTCCTCTAGAAGAGTCCGCATTCCACTCTAGATTTCCCTGCGAAATACGATTTAACAAAGTATACAGCTCCTCATAAGTCTTTTCTAATGCTTGTCCCCCAGCTGCTGAGTCTAGCAAAATTTTTGTGTGGGGATCCAAACCCTCTATGAAAGTATGCGTCAGCACATCATTGGACTGGTGATGGTGAGGACAATCCCATAACATGGATTTGAATCTTTCCCAAGCTTAATACAGATTCTGCCCCTCTCTTTGTTTAAAACTTAGAATCTGACTTCTAAGTCTTGCTGTTTTCCCGGATGGAAAGAAACATATCAAAAATTTTCTTGCAAGATCATCCCAAGTGGTGATGGAATTAGGTGGCTCAGCTTTCAACCACCTCTTTTCTTCTCCCAATAGTGACAATGGGAATAATGTAAGCCTTACGTAATCAAATGATACTCCAACGGGGATGTAAGTCTCACCGATCTCCAAAAAGTTTTGGAGATGTTGTTGTGGATCCTCGTGAGGGAGACCTGTGAATTGCCCGCTGGTGTGTAGCAATTGCACCATATTCTGTTTTAGCTCAAACCTCCCTCCTGGATCAGGTTTGCGAATGCTTGATGTAACATTGTTAGCATGTGGGATTTCCACTTCGCGAACCGGCCTAGCTGCCATTTCCTCGGGCACTAACACTGCCCTTACGAGTGGTGGATTCTGTTGTTACTCCAGTATTGTTTGTCTGAGCAACTGCAGCTTTCGCTCTAGAGCTTCTCTCCTTTGACGATGGAATTGTATTTCCGGCTCTAAGTTGAATCCACCAGCTCCTTGTCTCTTGCCAGTGTTCAACAGAATTCAATATCTGCAAAAGACAGGCTAAGATCAAGTTGTCAGCACTAATAAGAAATCATAGACTAACACTTAAGAAAACAATTTGACCAATTACCAGTCCCCGGCAACGGCACCAAAAACTTGTTCGGTCTATTTCGCAACTACACGCAAGTGCACGTGTCGAACAAGTAGTAAAATGGCTAAAGTAAGCCAGTATCAATCCCACAGGGACTGAACCAAGGTAATAATTGAATTAAGTGTTAATGAACTCTAACTCTAAAAATGCAGACAACAATTTAAAGAAGATTTTGAGAGTTGGCTTCCTATTTTATACTAATCTAAAACAAAATTATAAAGTGAGTCTGAACTATTGTAATGAGCAAGCTGAGGCTAAAACGAAAATGCAGGGAAGTAATTTATCGATACAATTCGCTTAATCTTTCCTTCGGTTGCTAGTCAAGAATTATTGCCTATGGAGAGAAACTTTCGTATTCTACCCAACCTAAGAATCATGAACCTTGAACCTACATTTCTGTGGTAAAAGTATTTCATGTTCTAGCCATACGAAACCGATTCATTAATTGACTAATACGACTTTAAGATATATTTCTATTCTGAAGGTAAATCAATTCTCAATTTTCCCAAACTAAGAAGAGATCATATCCTACCGATTCAAAACTTTCCAATTTCTTTCCTTTTGAAGATAAAATTGGATTTTTTAGATATACATTAACATTGGCCAGATATTAATGCAGTAAGAACAAGAATTGATAGAACAACCATGGAAGAGAAGATGAAAAACCAAAATGATCAACAATTACATTCCACTACAAATGTTCTTAACCTCAGCAAGAAGTGAATTTAGCCACTCATTTGTGGATTAAACATCATCAAATGAGTATAAATCATACAAACAATTGAAATAAAGGAGAAAGAGTTAGAGAAGAACCCTAAGACTTTCGTCTCCTCAACTGCCTGTAACCTACGTTCTTGCTCAACTAAGTCAGAATAATTAAAAATAAACCTAAGTGTGCTATTTATACTAGTGGGAATTTTTTCCGGAATAACAAGCAATGTGTCATGGAGAGCATCGCGGAGCACTGCCTCCGTGACATGGTGCAAACGCGGACCCTCACTGGAATTTTATGTTCCAGGTAGATATAGGCAAGATGCCACAGCATGTAACGCAGGGCTTGGCCAATGTGCCACGGCACCGTCGCGAACCTTCACTGGAAATTTGCCAAAATAAATCATCCGAGGCAGACTGCCTCCGCGATGGCAGTGTGACACGGCTCCATCGTGGAGCCCCTATATTTGCTGCTTTTCCTTGACCTTTTCCACTGCTCGCTTCCGAGTCCATTCTCAATTTTCACCAACATGCAACTTAGTTTCCTAAAATTACATTTTTCCTACAAAACAACACTAATCATGTTGGTTAGTATAAATTCACATTTTAACTACAATTCACATGAGAATGTACAAATAACGATAGATAAACAAGACGAAATAGAGCATTTGAGCATCACTTGGGCATATAATTTTGCCCAAGATCACACCTTACATTTTTTAACCAATTAGGATCCTTATACCTCCAGTTTTCTCAATCTCCAAAGTCCATTTCACAACAACCACATCAACATGGGTAAGAATTAACTATTTCTAGCTTTGATTCTCAATGGGTGTGTCGAAATGGGTTTTGGCTATCTCTAGCCAAACTCCACATGATCAAAACTCAATTACTCACTAATGTTTCATCAACCATACTCTAAATCCTTTTCTCAAGAAAAATTACAGTAAGTAAATACAACCCACATTTGCAACTATGAGTATTTAGATCAAAACTCAGATGAAACACTAGAATTATACCAATTGAGTAAATCTAAGATCAATTAAACAAACCTAATCCAAATCCACTCCAATCATTCACACACCCCTAGCAAGGAATTTAGCTAATAGTATAAGTGGAAGAAGATAGTGCATTAAGTAATAATTCAATATCCATTCAACAAGATGATTAAGAAGCATTCAATCACAAGGTTTTGGTCTCCAATGGTGTTTTTCTACCTTTTCAAAGAAGAAGATGAAGATTTCTCTCTGCAATTCAATTCTCCAACATCTCTCTACTTTCAATTTAATATCAAATACAATGGAATAATTATCTGGAATAGAATATTTAGTTCTCCTTTTAAAATGTACAAAAGTAGGGTACAAAAGGTTCCTCGTTTTCAGAACTAGATGCTTTTGCCCTCTTCTGACGAACATGTTATACCCCGGAAGCCCAAAGTTAGATTCGGGAGTTGAAATGGAGAAAAATTAAAATTTGACATCAGGCATTAGGAAGGGTCGTGAGGTGACCTGTGAGAGCAACCCACGAGTCGTGGTGTGACTCGTGTGAGGCTCAGGAGTCAGGTTTGAAGTTTGGGAAATAGGATGCCCACGGGAGTGACCATGAGTCATGGTTAGGACCCATGACTCGTTACGTCAATCGTGGGGAGTGGTGGTTGAGAAAAGAGGAAAAGGAAGACAGTGTACCTAATGGAAGGACCCCACAAATCGTGTTCAGTCCCCATGATTCATGGGGTCAGTCGTGATCAAGCAGGGTAAAGTTTTATTTGAGACTAGGTAGTGTACATGAACGGTGGTGACCACAAGTTGTGGTTACTAGTAAAGGATCATTAAGCAACCCACGATGAGCCCAGGAGAACTTAAAAGCATTGTACCTACTAGACGACTCCATGAGTGGTGTCCCATGATGACGAGTCGTTATGTCCCTCGTTGGGACCATCTGACAGTTATTTTCTACAGATTTAGTAAGGGCTTTTCCATAATTCCTAAGTACTAGGGGCCTATACTACATTGTTTAAGGCTCATTTTACAGGGTTTTAAGAGGGGAAAACCTATTCTATGCTAATTCATTCCATGCATGCAAACTTGAGTGTTTGAAGAGAGGATTTAGAGCAAGTTTTGAAGGTTTCCATTGGAATCTCATCTTGGGCAATTAGAGAAGTGGTAAAATCGTCCCTCCCAGGTATGTAGGGTTATAAGTTGGTGTTTTCTTCCACACCCATGCCCAATCTCTATCTAGTATAACAAATTCACATGATTAAGTTAAGGGGGTTTTACCCAATTGCATGATTCTTCAATTTCTATACATGGGTGCGATTAGATGATGTTTATATTGATGTATTGTGAAGCTTGGGCAAATTACAAATTGTTTTCAATCTAAAATTTTATTTTCTAAATTATGAATTTTAATGCCCATGGATGAGAAGTTCATAAAAGAGAATTATGATGAATGTATGATGATGATGAGATTTGATGATAAAGCATGTATCTAAAGCTACCCATGAATATGATATTGTATTCAAAATGAATTGAGTATATCCAAGTTTGATAAAACCTTGGGAAATGCCCACATGTTGATCTAAAATGATGACTTTCCCGAAATAAGCTTACCACATTATTTGGAGTGAAGTCTACGAAATTTCATATTATTAGCTTGTGGTATGTTGAGTTAAATATTCCTACATATAGTTTACCCCTTGATTTGGAGTAGATGCTCCCACTTATTTTTGAGCTTGTGGTATGTTTCAAAATAAAGCTTCTCATATGCGTGAATTTATGATTGAGATGTGTTCTATTATTGAGCTTTGTCAAAGGACAATGTTGAGCTTCATTGCATATGATGTTGAGTTAAGCATGATTTCATTTTGAGCTTCGTTAATAGATGATGTTGAGCTTCTTCAATAGACGATGTTGAGCTTCGTTATATATGATATAGATCATTGCATGTTTTTGGGAGAAAAGTCTAGCACCGAGCGGATTAAGTGTCAATCACCCTATGCCCCAAAAATATGCGCCTTATGTAGGGTGATACTATTATATTATTGGGACCTCCCTTGTGAGCTATCCCCGGTCGTAATGGCCGATGAGCTTGATATCAATATCATGGCAGCGTTCTTAGCCCTAGCAAGATTTTGGATGGCTCTGTCCACTTGAGTGTGATAGTCGGGACCACGTAAGCTATGTCGAGGTATGTCTGTTAAGTGATGAGGCTCACTGTTTAGCTTTTCTATAAATGTCGTGTTTCGTCTTTGGGTCATTCGAGTCAGTTATGATGTTATGGACCTACGTAGGGTCATATTCTGAAAAGATTATGATTTCAAAATGAATGCATGTAGTTTTAAATGTTTATGATATGTTATGAAATGTTTTAAATGATTTACTTTGCTCGAGCATTTTACTTACCTTACATACTCGGTACCTACATGTACTGACCACATACTTTCTATGTTGTATCGTTTCATGATACAGGACCCAGCTCCTAGGCTCAGCCCAGCTCTTAGTCGATTGTTAGAGTTAGATCCTACACGGTTGGTGAGTCCTCATACTTTGAGGGCTAGACTTTAGTTCCTTATGTGTTGTTAGTTTCAGTATTATTGAGTTAGTTGGGGTTTTGTCCTATCAACTCATCCAGATTAGAGGCTTTTCAAACTTATGTATGTGTTAGCTTCGGATGCATATTCTAATGTTATGATGAGTTAGACTTCCATTGAGTTATATAGATAATTTTCTTCATTTTATTAAATGAGTAGATGTATTCTTATGCCATGGGTTGACTTGGGGTCCCTCGGGGTCCCTTGTCCCGTGTTTACGATCTGGGCCTCCGTTCGGGTAGTGAAAATTTTGGTATCAGATCCATAGGTTTGAAGTTTCCTAGGGTGTCTGAAATCCATGTTAAATAGAGTCTTTTTCATGGGTGTGAAGCGCGCCACACTTATGAAAAAGAGGCTATGAGACATTTAGGAAATGTTTTCTTCTTTCATGATCTATGTCGTGTGATGAAAAGTCTTTCTATCATCCTAATTCATGCTATTCGTGATTGCAGAATCATGGATCCTCGAAGAATAAATGGAAGGAGGAATGGAGGTGGTGAAGGCCACAAGGATGAAAATAGTTATGGGCATCAGCCAGCCCCACCGGTTCAGGAGCCTCAAGCACCGGAGCCAGCCGCTCATGCTGAGTTCTGGGTCACTATTTAGATTTTTGCGTAGGCCTTTACCGCTAAGGTCAATCAATAGGCCGTTGCACATGTTCCGTAAAATGGCAATGCAGCGGTGGCTCGAGTCAGGGACTTCTTGAGGATGAACCCGCCAGTGTTCTTGGGGTCCAAGGTGGATAAGGAACCGCATGATTTCATTGATGAGATTGTCAAGATCACCCATGTGATGGGTGTGAGCAATGTTGAGTGTGTAGAGTTGGCCTCCTACCAGTTGAAAGGGGTTGCACATATCTAGTTTCGCCAATGGAAGGGTAGCAGGGTCACAGGAGCAGGTCCGATCACGTGGGAGGAGTCCTAGGTTGCATTCCTAGATCGATTCTTCCCTCGAGAGATAAGGGAGTTGAAGGCAGCTGAGTTTGTAAACTTGAAGCAGGGAATGATGACAGTGCAAGAGTATTCCCTTGAGTTCACTCGCCTATTGAAATATGCTCCGGAGTTAGTGACCGACAAGAGGGTGCGGGTGAGCAGATTTGTGCATGGTATAGCAGGGTATTTGGACAAAGAGTGTCGGATTGCTATGCTTCACCAAGATATGGACTTTCCTTTCATGGTGTTGTACACCTAGAAGATGGAGGAGGCATATTTGAGAGAGAGGGAGGCCAAGAGGGTCAGGACTAAAGATTACAGGTTCTCTCAGTAGAGGTCCGGTGGTGGGCATCGATAGCAAACTCACTAGAGATCATCAGCCCTGGCATCTTCAGCATTGAGTGTGCCATCCCAGCCCAGACATGATTAGAGAGGTCGAGCAACAGGCTGGAGGGGTCAGAGCAGCAGACCTGCAGATTCAAACATCCTAGCTTGTAACATATGTGGTCGAGGGCACACAGGCCAGTGTTTGGCAGGTTCAGGAGCTTGTTTTGGTTGTGGGCAGCCCGTACATATGCTTAGAGATTGTCCAGCTTCGAGAAAAGATCAGGTTGGGGCCTGAGGCCCAGCTTCTAGTTCAGCAGCCCCTCCCCTACGCTTAGCACATCAGGGGGCATCTACTAGCACAGCTGGTGGCCAACGCCAGAATAGATTCTATGCTTTAGCTTCCCGTCAGGAGTGGGAGGTCTCCATGGATGTGGTTACTGGTATGTTGCGAGTTCTCCATATTGATGTATATGCTTTTTAGATTCGAGGGCTATCCTATCTTTTGTGACACCATATGTAGCCAGTAGCTTTGGAGTCAATCCCAATGTCCTGTCAGAACCCTTCTCAGTTTCTACTCTAGTAGGTGACTCAATTATAGCTAGACGGGTGTATAGAGGTTGCCTAGTCTCAGTCCTTCATTAGGTCACCTCAGCAAACTTGATAGAGTTAGCCATGACAAATTTTGATGTTATTCTCGGCGTGGATTGGCTATTTGCATGGTATGCTTCAATCAATTGTAGAACCCGATCAGTATAGTTTAGATTCCTGGGTGAGCCAGTCTTAGAATGGAAGGGTAGTTCAGTTTTGCTTGTAGATTGATTCATTTCCTACCTTAAGGCCAGGAAGATGATTTCTAAGGGTTGTGTGTACCATCTAGTTAGGGTTAAGGTGTCAAGTATGAAACTTCGATTATCCATTCAAACCCAGTAGTACGTGAGTATCTAGTGGTCTTTCCTGACGATTTGCTAGGTGTCCCTCCTGAGCGGGAGATTGATTTCGGTATAGATCATTTTCCTAACACACAGCCTATATCAATTTCACCCTACAGAATGGCTCCAGCCAAGCTAAAAAAGTTGAAGGATCGGTGGAAGGACCTGTTAGATAAGGGCTTTATTAGGCCAAGTAAGTCTCCATGGGGTGCAGCAGTGTTATTTGTCCGGAAAAAGGATTGTTCACTTCGGATGTGCATTGACTATTGGAAGTTGAACAAGGTATATCCTTTACCTAGGAATATTGATTTGTTTGACCAACTTCAGGTTGCCAAGTTTTTCTCCAAGATTAATCTCTTGTCTGGGTATCATTAGCTCAGGGTTCGGGAGAGTGGCATCCCAAGAACCGCCTTCAGGACTCAGTATGGTCATTTTCAATTTCTTGTTATGTATTTTGGACTACCCAATGCTCCTACATCTTTTATAGATCTAATGAACAGGGTGTTCAAGGATTATTTGGACTTGTTCTTGATTGTGTTCATTGATAGCATCCTTATATAATCTCAGAGCGAGGAGGAGCATGTTAGTCACTTGTGAGTAGTGCTTCAGACCCTCAAGGATTGTCAGTTGTATTCAAAGTTCGAACAATGTAAGTTTTGGTTGGACTCTAGGGAATTTGGGCCATATGGTATAGAGTGAGGGAATAAAGGTGGATTTTCAGAGAATCGAGGCGGTAAAGAATAGGCCCAGACTGGTGAACCCATCAGATATCAGGAGCTTTTTAGGCTTAGCGGGTTACTATCGGAGTTTTATTGAGGGATTTTCATCTATTGAAGCACCTTTGACCATGTTGATTCAGAAGAAGGTAAAGTTCCAATGGTCGGAGGCTTGTGAGAAAAGCTTTCAAGAGTTGAAGAGACTCGACTCACTTCAGCACCAGTGTTGACCCTACCCGAGGGCACCGATGGTTTTGTGGTGTATTGTGGTGCTTCGAGAATTAGACTTAGGTATGTGTTGATGCACCATGGGAAAGTGATAGCATATGCCTCAAGACAGTTGAAAATCCATGAGCAGAATTACCCGACCCATGATCTTGAGTTGGCCACGGTGGTGTTCGCATTGAAGATATAGCGGCATTACTTGTATGGGGTCTATGTGGATGTATTCAAGCATCACAAGATAAGGGAAAGAAGAAGTTGGTGAAAGATTTCCGTCGACTTGTGAGGTTGGGAGTTAGATTGGTTGACTCGACCGATGGCGGTGTTGTTGTGCAAAATAGATCACAATCGTCCTTGGTGACGGATGTGAAAGCCAGGGAAGATGAGGATTTGATTTTGATGAAGCTGAAAGAAGCTGTTGGAAGTCAGAAGGTGGAAGTCTTCTCCCAAGGGGGAGATGGGGTGTTGCAATACCAGGGCAGTCTATGTGTCCTAGATGTTGATTATTTGAGGGACCGCATATTGCATGAGGCACATGGGTCCAGGTATTCTATCCATCCGGGTTCCACCAAGATGTATAATGATTTGCGGGAAATATATTGGTAGAATGGCATGAAGAAAGATATTGTAGAATTCATAGCCAGGTGCCCAAACTGTTAGCAAGTGAAAGTCGAGCATCAAAGGCCGGGAGGCATAATTCAGGATATTACCATTCCCACTGGAAAGTGGGAGGAGATTAATATGGATTTCATTACAGGCCTACCTCGTACTCGCTGACATTACGATTCCATTTATGTGTTGGTAGACAGGTTGACCAAGGCTGCATACTTCCTATTGGTCAAAACCACAGATTCAGTAGATGATTATGCCAAATTGTACATTTGGGAGTTGGTTCAACTTCATGGAGTGCCCTTGTCTATTCTCTCAAACTGAGGTACTCAGTTTACCTCCTAATTCTGGCGTTCTTTTTAGACGGGCCTCGAGACTCAAGTGAAGCTTAGTATAGCCTTTCATCCGCAAAAAGATGGCCAAGAAGAACGAACAATCCAAACCTCGAGGACATGTTGAAGGCATTTATGATGGACTTTAAAGGTAGTTGGGATGATCACTTCCCCTTGATCGAGTATGCTTACAATAATAGCTACCACTCTAGCATCTAGATGGCACCGTTTGAGGCTTTTTATGGGTGGAGGTGTAGATCGCCCATCGGATGGTTTGAGGTTGGTGATGCAGCTATGGTAGGACCTTATTCAGTGCATGAGGCTATGGTAAAGGTTCAGATGATAAGGGACAGGCTGAAAACCGCTTAGAGTCATCAGAAATCATATGCTGATGTAAGGAGAAGAGATTTGGAGTTTGAGGTAGACGACTGGGTATTTCTAAAGGTGTATCCCACGAAGAGAGTCATGCAGTTCGAAAAGAAAGGAAAACTCAATCCCCGATATGTTGGCCCCTACCGGGCTATGAAAAGTGTTGGCAAGGTTGAGTATGAGTTGGACTTGCCATCAGAGTTATCTTCAATTCATCCCGTCTTTCATGTATCACTCTTGAAAAAGTGCTTGGGTGATCCAGCTTTAGTTATCCCGGTGGAAGGCATTGGTGTGGGAGACAACCTCAGCTATGAGGAAATTCTAGTTGCGATCTTAGATCATCAGGTTCGGATGTTATGGAACAAAGAGCTAGCTTCAGTTAAAGTGTTATGGAGAAATCAGCATGTTGAGGGAGCTACGTGGGAAGCCGAAGTGACTATGATGGCTAAATACCATCACCTGTTCCCTACCAGCCCAGTTTCAGTTTGAGGGATCAGTTTTTACCCTAATTCTCTAATCAATTTCCATGTTCAGTTCATGTGCACAATTTTGATTCATGTTATGATAGATGTATATGATTTCTGAATTTAGTTCAGCTATGTAGTTCTTTTTGGAGGTATTCATTCTATCAGTTCTCGATTTAAATGATCAGTGTTTTCATATGAGGATTTCATCTTTCTGCATTTTCTGTATGTTTCTAACATTCGAGGATGAATGTTCCCAAAGGGGAGATATTGTTATACCCCAGAACCCCAAAGATCAGATCCGGGAGTTGAAACGGAGAAAAAATTAAATTTGTCATCAGTCATCAGGACAGGTCGTGATGTGATCCATGAGAGCAGCCCACGAGTCGTGGTGTGACTCGTGGTGAGGCTCGGGAGTTAGGTTTGAAGTTTGGGAAATTGGATCCCCACGAGAGTAGCCATCAGTCATGGTCAGACCCCACAACTCATTAGGTCAGTCGTGGGGAGTGGTGGTTAAGAATAGAAGAAAAGGAAAACAGTATACCTAACGGAAGGACCTAACAAGTCGTGGTGAGTCCCCACGATTCGTGGGGTGAGTCGTGATCAAGCAGGGTAAAGTTTTATTCAAGACTAGGTAGTATACATGACAGGTGGTGACCATGAGTCGTTGTTACCAGTAACAGATCGTTAAGTCACCCGTGATGAGCCCAAGAGACCTAACAAGCAGTGTACCTGACGGATGACTCCACGAGTCGTGGCCCATCATGACGAGTCTTTAGGTCCCTCGTTGGGACTATCTGACAGTTATTTTCTGCCAATTTAGTAAGGGCTTTTAAGTAATTTCTAAGTCCTAGGGGCCTATACTACATTGTTTAAGGTTTATTTTATAGGGTTTTAAGAGGGGAAAACCTATTCTAAACTAATTCATTCCATGCATGCAAACTTGAGAGTTTGAAGAGACGATTTAGAGCAAGTTTTGAAGGTTTCCATTGGAATCTCATCTTAGGCAATTAGAGAAGTGGTAAAATCATCCCTCCCAGGTATGCAAGGTTATGAGTGGGTGTTTTCTTTCACACTCATGCCCAATCTCTATCTAGTATAAGAAATTCACATGATCAAGTTATGGGGTTTTTACACAATTGCATGATTCTTCAATTTCTATGCATGGGTGTAATTAGATTATGTTTAATTGATGAATTGTGAAACTTGGGCAAATTATATATTGTTTACAATCAAAAATTGTGTTTTCTAAATTATGAAATTTAATCCCCATGGATGAGAAGTTCAAAAAAGAAGAAAATGATGATGATGAGATTTGATGATGAAAAGCATGTTTCTAAAGCTACCCATGACTATGATATTGTTTTCAAAATGAATTGAGTAGATCCAAGTATGATAAAGCTTTGGACAATGCCCACATGTTGATTTAAAATGATGATTTTCCCGAAATAAGCTTACCACATTGTTTGGAATGAATTCTCCCAAATTTCATATTATTAGCTTGTGGTATATTGAGTTAAATATTCCTACATATAGTTTACCAGCTGATTTGGAGCAGATACTCCCACTTATATTTGAGCTTGTAGTATGTTTCGAAATAAAGCTTTTCATATGCATGAATTTATGATTTAGATGTGTTTCTTTATTGAGCTTTGTCAAAGGATAATGTTGAGCTTCGTTTCATACGATGTTGAGTTAAGCATAGATTCATCAATAGAAGATGTTGAAATTCGTTATATACAATGTAGAGAATTGCATGTTTTTGGGAGAAGAGTTTAGCACCGAGTGGGTCAAAGGTCGATCACCCTATGCCCCAGAACTACACGCCAATGTAGGTTGATAATATTATATTATTGGGCCCTCCCTTGTGAGCTATCCCTAGCCCTAATGGCCCATGAGCTTGATATCGATATCATGGTAGTGTCCTTAGCCCAGGATAGGTTTTGGATGGCTCTTCCCACTTGAGTGTGATAGTTGGGACCACGTAAGCTCTATCATGGTATGTCAGTTAAGTGACGAGTATCCCATTGTCTGTATGATTCAAAATTGCATATTCATTACTCATGATTATTACCTTAAGCTTGCATGTTCTAAAAGAAAGATTTGGCTCACTGTTCAGCTTTTCTATAAATGTCGCATTTTAGCTTTAGGTCATTCGAGTCAATTATGATGGTTGGAGCTATGCATGGTTATATTATGAAAAGATTATGATTTTAGAATGAATGCATGTAGTCCTTCCTCTCAGAGTTGAAAGCTTATGATATGTTATGAAATGTATTAAATGATTTACTTTGCTTGAGCGTTTTACTTACCATACATACTCGGTACATTCCATGTACTGATGACATACTTTCTATGTTGTATCATTTAATGATACAGGACCCAACTCCCAAGCACAGCCCCGCTCGTAGTAAATTGTTACAGTTAGCTCCTACTCGGTTGGTGAGTCCTCATACTTAGAGGGCTAGCTTTTAATTCCTTATGTGTTGTCAGTTTTAGTATTTTTGAGTTAGTGAGGGTTTTGTCCCATCAACTCGTCCAGATTAGAGGCTTTTTAGACTTATGTATGTGTTAGCTTCAGATGCATATTCTGATGTTACGATGAGTTAGACTTCCACTGAGTTTTATTGATGATTTTCTTCAATTTATCGAATGAGTAGATGTATGCTTATGCTATAGGTCGACTTGGGGTCCCTCGAGGTCCCTTGTCGCGTGTCTACTATCGGGGCCTCCATTCGGTTCGTGAAAGAACCTCACTAGCGAGTTACCGGTGGTTCTCCGGTGCTGATCCGCAGTCTGCCGGTCTATTGCATCTGGGTGCCAGTGGGTTCTAGATCAATTCGGCGTTGGCACCAACTGTTCACCGTTGTTGATCCACGATCCACCGATAACAATTTTTCTTCAGCATATATAAGTATCTTTGATTAGCCGTCATTTTATCGGTGGAGCACCACTCTCTCGTTTATATTTTTATGCTTTTTGCTAAATTTCATGCTTTCTCTACTCAAGTTAAGTACCTACAAATCTCAAGGAGAAAGAGCATAAAATCCACCTAAAAGAGTTGAAAACCAAACTAAAACTCATGTCTAAGAGCCTAATAAGTTTGTAAATTACCAACTTATCACTAGTGTAAGGGAGTGACACACTATTGTAGTGCAATGATGGCAAGCAATCTTGCTTCCAAGTGAGAGGACCTTGGGACTATCACCATCCCTTGTGCAATTGGGTTGTGCATGTTTAGAAAGGCCTTGTGTGACCTTGGTGCAAGCATAAATTTGATGCCTCTTGTCATTTTCAAGAAGTTAGGTGTGGGAAATCCCAAGTCTACTACTATGAGGCTATTTATGGCGGACAGGTGTATCAAGAAACCCATAGGATTGCTAGAAGGTGTTTTGGTCTGAGTGAACAAATTTATCCTTTCAGCCGACTTTGTAGTATTAGATTGCGAAATGGATGTTAAGGTGCCCATCATCTTGAGGCACCCTTTACTAGCCATGGGTAGAGCACTAGCGTATGTGGAGTTAGGGAAGCAAAAGTTTATAGTAGGTAGTGATGAAGTCACTTTTAATGTATGAAAACATACTAAGACCCTGGATAAGTGCAGGGTGATAGCGGTCTTCAATGATGAGGTACAAAAAGATGATGTTTGGGATGTTAAGGTTTATTTGTAGGATGACCCTCTAACGTATTGACAATTGAGGAGGTATCCATTGTTCCACGACGCTAAATAAGTCTCTTCTTGGGAGGCAACCCAAATGTTTTTATGTTGATGCTTTTATGTTTTTATTGATTTTGTTTTGTAGATTTGATTGGATAAAGAATTAGGTGAAAGAAAAATAGGGTAATTATAGTGTAACACCTGTGAAATGTAGGTGCTCAAGTGCCAGTCGCCAAAATACAAGAGAGAGTGAGAAAGCTGAGAGTAAAGAGAGGGAACTGGCACTTTACCGGTGAAACGCGAGTGACAACCCGCGAACCGCCGTTCATTCGCAGCCCATAAAATAGTGAACTAAGCACAAGTGGAGATCAATTGCATTTGAAGCGGTGAAACGCCGGTACTTACCGACAACCGTAGGTTCAATGCAGGCAGAGCTAAGTATTACATTTAAAATCTTGACAAACAACTGACCAACACGACCTATGGCTCTTTAAAAAATTCATCAAACCTTTTTAAATCCCCAAAATCCCTTTCTTCTCCACTTTTTTCACCTTCCCAATAACCCATTTCCCTACCATTCCACATCTCCCCACCATTAAACCCACCTTCTTACTTACCAATCGTTCTCCCTTTCTTCATCCTATAAAATACCTCTCTCTAATTTACTTCATTTCACCTTACCTCAAACAACTCTCATTAATCGAAAGCATTTCTCATTGTTGGAGACACCATTATTGGTTAAGACACCTAGCTCCAATCTAGTCGCTTTTTGTTCTTGTTGCTCACTCAGAATGTGTGTTTGTGCTCTTGTATTGCTTGCTGATTGAGAATGTGAGTTAAAAACTAAGCTTGCTAGTTTGGGAATTTTCCGTACCCATATCCCCAATTTTCCATATTGTGTTTTTCCATTGTTTAATGATTCTCATAGTGTGGATATGTTGGAGGTAGTGATAATTGCATAATGTTGGTGTGGGTGCTCATCTTGGTAGGAATGCTATGTGAAGTCTGTGTTTGATATAATAGTTGGGGGTGAAGTCTGAGTAACCCTATGTGCTTAAAGTGCATGATTTGCCCGATGACATATCAAGCGATGTCGTTCTTAAGGCAAATCATCATTTCTATTTTGTTGTGATGTTTGAAGTGGGAAAATCATAATGTGTGTGTGTGGGGGGGGGGGGGCAGTTGTTGAATAATTCATATGTTTGAGGGGGTTTTGTATAGCTGATTTAGGGTATGAAATACCAAGCAGCGTTCCTCCTGTGAGTCATCGGTCAGGCCCAGCAAAACGCATGTTGTAGTGCAGGTGAGGGTTTGAGGCTCGATCACCCACATTTCTCCTGCGTGTCATGGATCTTGACCGGTGAAATGCCAGTGTAGCACATGTAGGGAAAAATTCTACCAGTTATGCCAAATCCTGCGGCTCAACAGCGACTCGCGGGTCCCAACTGACGTTTTGCAATTGGGTCACTAATATTGATGATGCATGATTTTCATATTTCACCTTGTTTTAATCCAATTCTTAGAATTTTATTTCTATCTTAGTTTAGCTGTTTCTTTTACTTTCACATTATCCAAAAAACACAAAAATAGTTGTGTGTGGCATTAAAATTTCTTTTGTAGTATAATGACTTCATCCAGGCAGATGAACAAGGGAAAAGAACCCTCCACATCCAAAATTAAAGGCAAGGGGAAGGCCAAGGAAAACCCAACACCCACCAACACCCGAGAGGCCATCATTTTCTACGTGCCTGACATGAAGGTACATTATCTTATCTGTGAAGGAATACCAATCACCACAGAGAAATGATTTGATCTGGTGGAGCTGGGGAATGATTTCCTAAATATCACTACTCAATTCAACCACCAACAATGGCATATATTTGCGGAGACACTCAAGGAATACTACACCAACCTTGTCCAAGAGTTTTATGCTTCTTACCAGGCACGTCAAGAGGCAATAAAGCATAAGGAGAAGGTTGATGAGTTCCATTGCCTTCCCTCAATCAGGGTCCGTTGTGTGGAGGTAGATATTACTTCGTTTGGAAGAAATGCACTATTCTGGGTGGATGAGATCGACTCAGGAACTGAGCATTAAGCAAGGTGGCCAATAAAGAAAAGCAATTCAGTTGGATAGCTCCCATCATTGCCAATGATCAGCTTTCTGGGCCTTTATGGGTTGTGAAATCATGAGGCATGATCTCAAGTTTGAGACCAAGTTATGGCTTTAGTTTGTTTGCAGCTGAATTATGCCCTCAAAAAATGACCTAGGAGTGAACTTGGAGGAAGCCATACTCATCACATGCATCATGATTTGGGTGCTCATTAACTTTGGGGAAATAGTGGCCATCCAAATGAATAGTAAGGCCAGGAACCAAGGAACATCCATGCCATATGTTGTTCCCATTTTCTAGCTGTACCTCAATGCGAGGGTACCATAATTCCCTGACGAATCCCCAGCTTCACCACTGATGTTATCAATGTTGAAATAAAGAGGAATGTAGAGGCACCCAAGGTGAAAAGAAAGAGGTTAAAAGCATGGCAGACTCCCCAGGACACCACTTCTCATGAAGTAAGGAGTCCCGATTTCTCTTGACCATAACATGCCCCACCCTGAGACTTTGGACATATATCCGGGGAAGCACCATTTACAAAGCCTTTACGTCCTCACACATCCTCTTGCAAAAGCAGAATACAGAAGCTAGCAGAGATGACACAATCTCATGAGATCCAACTTCAAAAGCTGGCCCAAAATCTCCTGACTCTTATCGCTATAACAGTGAAGAGGGAGATGAAGAATTTGTTCGACAACTTGAACAAGCTATGCTCCTGAGTAGATGTGGTTGAGGGAGTTGTCTCTTCTCTCAAAGTTGAGGTGAGATGAAGGACCGGGCACCGATGACAAACTCGAATATGAGTATTCTGGATGCAGCCATGGCTACCTCATCTATAGCCTGGGGCCCCATCAGATCATTCGAGCGCTTAGGTGGAGATGATGAGCCAAAGTTGGGCGCAGGCGACTGATAACTCTCAAACCATACCTCCTACCGAAGTATGAAGCGGACGTTGCCACTAAAGAACCCAACAAAGATTGAGGTCGATCCCATGGGGAATACGGAAGATCAAGATTACAGCCAGTAAGTCAACTTGTTAGATAGTTACTCCAAAAATGGGGGATTATAAAGAAAAGCAATAATAAAAGAAATTATCAAAAGTTCGATTTTAAATCAATATTAAAGGATAACTAGGGTTTTTGTTCCCTATGGATTCATAACTTCTTTAGGTATACACTCGTGATCATCACCAATACTTACTTACACAACTGATAACAAAGGTTTATTCAAATAACCGACCAGTCCCTATTGAATGACTACACTCAATAACTCGACCATGTCTCATGTGTGGTATCAAACTATCTGTTATCACTAAGTTCTAGATTTAACTATCATGTGACCGTAACTCAAGTTAATACAATGATCTTCAAAATCAAGGCTCCATTGTAATTCTCTTTTCCTAATCTCTACCTCTTAGACCTAAGCAAGTAAAGAATTTGGGCAAGCCCGAACGTTGTACACCATTAAGATACATTTAAGCATGAGGAGAATACATACAAGCGTTCAGTATTGGCTTAGAATCACTTTTTGCAACCACAGCTTTTTAATCCACCATGGTTCCCATAACCCTAGCTATGGAGGTTTTAGCCTCTCATAGTTGCAAGGTTGTGTTTTGCATTCATGATTACTAACATAAGTCAATACTTACAATTATGGATGAGATAAAAAGCTTCTTTTAATAAATTAGAAAAATCTTCAAGAACAAGTAGCAAGAACAAGAAGAATTCAAGAAAAGGTTGATCACAAGTCAAAATCAACTCAATTATCTCCTTTCTCAATGTTTTCTAACTATTATATAACCTCCACTAACATTTTTTTGAAAATAAAACATAAAACATATTTATACAAGTATAAAAATTCTTTTCCTAGGGTATCAAGGTGAATTTCCATATCTGGTACCTCCAGTGCCACGACCGATCCTACGACCCGTACCATGAACCTACGAGTTGTACCTTCCTCTTATACATTATTGACTGGCCAAATTTTTGCTAAGTGTTGGACCCTGGTACGACTCGTACCTGCATCCTACGAGTCATATTGTGCTGCCGTGCCTCGACTCTGAGACTTTGAAATTTTTCCGAAGTCCATCACGAGTGCTATGGTACGAATTGTAACTTTGTATTGTCTATCCATAGCAGGAGTCAGCCTCTTGGGCAAATCTTGTGAATCTTTTCATGAATACTTTACCACGACTCATACAATCTTTGTATGATTCGTACTGAGACTCATATAATGCACCTCTTCATCCTTAGCCTTCTGCAACTTCTCACAGCTAGCAGTACGACTCGTAAGACCTTCCTACAGCTCGTATTGTGAACTATAAGTTGAGCCTGTTTTGTACACTTTTAGGCTATCTTTTGCACATTTTATCTCCAACACCAATTTATCATGCAACCAAAGAAAAAGTGCCTTATATCCATATAAATATACCTAAGTCCATGCTATTTTCTCAGTTTTGAGCATCAAAAGTGCTGCAAAAACACAACACATCAACACCCTCAACTTAAAACTTTTGCTTGTCCTCAGGCGAAGAAAAGAGAAACTAAACACGATGCTTAACTAGAAAATCAACTTAAGATACTACAACCAATACTTAAACAAAACTCGCACTTTCCATACAACCTCTTTTGACCCTTTTCCATGGAACAACATCAGCTAATAAATTACAAGCGACCCCAAAACATAATAAATAGGGATCAAGACATGTCATCTAGCTATCAACAGGCAGTCAAGTCATCACCAACGTTTTTCACACAGACCAATGGCAAAAGTAAACATAGTCCATGTACCCTCACAACCAAATGAAGTCCTCACTCATAGATGTAATATCAAATATGTATGGGACTAGACAAATGAAACACTCACTCTCACAAGGAATTTCCAAATACCATGTATGAGATACCATAAGCTTGCCCTTATTTTCTCTGCTTCAGTTTTTCGGATGGTCAAATTAGGATCACTATAGGGCTTGATATGGCTTGTAATGTAGGCTTAGGCCTGGACATGATAAAGATGAGAGATTTTTAAGTGATTATCCCCTCCTTGGCACTACATACATTGGCGTCACCTTTCACCTACTTCACCCTTTATTCTTTCATTCTCTTTTCTTCCCTTTTCACCTCTTTTATACACATTTTCATGGGTGTAGTGTATTTTAAACTTTTTCAACATTTTCATTTTCTTTTGAAATTTCTTTTTCAAGATTCTCAGTAGATTTCATCTCTTTTCTTTTCACCACACCACACCTCATTTTTCACCATTTTTCTCTTCTCATTCCCTTTTTCTCGTTCCCACCATTTACGCACCGCTACTCTAGCCACCCTCAACATAAGCATTTTGCCTATGTTAAGGTTCACAATATCCAAGGAAGGACCAGGGCCAAAATAGGTTCATTATAAACAAATGGGTACAGTTCATTGGTTAATCAAAGAAAAAATATAGGTCAATTAAGACTCAAACTTGGGATCAAGGGATTCATGTAATTTTGGTAGGGTCATATAGGCCAAAAGTGAGATAAACAAAAACGGCCTATGATTATATCCTAAGCAACCATCCTTAGCCTATGCAAAGACCAACCAGACAATTTCTAGATCTTCAACACAAACCAAACTAAGTACGATATCTCACTCACTCATGGTACGTGAACTATATTCATCTCACCTATCTGGTTTATACATGGCTTAACAAGACTACTCTGGTTAATAAACTAAATGACATGAAAAGATCCACATAAATCATGCATGCAGTCAGAAATACATAGCTAATGCATCAAAAAAAATTTTAAACAAGGTCAATTTTTTTCAAAAATCAAAACTAGGGTATTTTCATCAGCTGAGTACTCCTAAGTTATTTCCTAATTAAATAAAAATCACAAAATAAGAAAATAAAATCCTAACCATGCCAGTTCTACTACATAGATTCCTGAGGGAAAGAAACACAACAAGAAAAACCCTCAGACGAATCAAAAATTCCCCAAAAATTACATGTACACACCTCCCCTTTTTGAAAAGTATATTCGTCCCCGAAGCACGAACTACTGGAACAAAGGGATGAGAACATACCTGTGGCGATCTAGGCGCTCCTATCATCCTGCGGAGGCGGTACCTCCACTGCAATAATGGCTCTAGTGGTGGACGGGGCGCTCAATAATGTGTCAATCGGGGGAGTAGTTCCCCACAATAGTCGTGGCCTCATGTACGGCCTCCGTAACAATCTGAGCTGAATGTGGCTCAACCGAAGGGTCACAGCCACTGGCAAGCTCGGGTTGAGCCATGGTGGAGCTACCTGCTCCTATTGCTTGTTCCTGCAGCTCAGACAAATGTGTTTTGTGAGCCTGCAGGCTCTCTGCTCTGGCCCGCTTGCGCTTTTTTCTCTCGTTCTTCCTTCTCTTTCTTAGGCTCTTCTATCAAGCATCCTCAACAACTCTTTTCTTCCCCTTATCACCAGCAGCTGCCGTTGGCTCCCAATATGCTATAACTATCAATTGTTGTGATAATAACTCAACTACTTGGCTCCGAAGAGCCCCCAATTCCATACAAAGACCGCTGGTGTATGCCTTCTCCGCCATCTATACATTGAATCGACTTTTAAATCCGTCTAGGTGAGCATGTACAGCCTGAGTTGCTGCCTCTATCTCTGACTTGACCCATCGCTTTACATTTTCAATCACGGCCTAAATCTTCTTCTCCACCATGGTCAACGATTTGGCCAGCTTTTGGAGGATGCCCTGTGGCACCATAATATACCTTGCTGGTGTTTGAGTCTGTAGGCTAGGCTGTGGTGCAGCTGAGGTGGTAGGGGCTGACTATGAATGATTGGTGTCTGTAGCTGATGTCTCGCTCTGCTCCTGTGTAATGGGGATATTCACCTATGTGTCCCCTGCTGGCTGGATTTTTGGAATCGCGGTGGGAATCCTGGCTCGGCTTACCAGGTTCATCCCATCCCGGATAAGCCCTATGTCTGCAATCCTCTGTCTTTCGATCAGCGCTCCTTGCCCCGTCGTACTGGCACCCCTTCCTCTGTGCATAACCAGAATACAAGACTCGAGAATGGGATAGTAGTGCTCACTCCCACCGCCCGATCTTGTATCTCCTCTGCAATGATCCTCAGGACATTGATTAGGTAACGGACACGAGGAAGGCCAGCAAAGCTGCCCTATCAGCACTCAATGTGTTATTGTTGACCATGGGTGCTAAGCGATGGTGTGGTAGTGTCCAACAGGCTTGTTATATGAAATTAAGTGAGTTCTCTGTCACCTACATTCCACTAGTAACCCACTCAGCTTCTTCCTTGTTCTCAACAATCACCTCTACCAGCCATTTCAGCTATCTCTGACGTTCCTCCAAACCCAGCTGCCTAATCTACTTTATTTCCTCCACCCTATACTCATATTTTGGCCTCATTCTTGTAGGCATGAACTGAGGTCCATACAAAATTCGAGCAATCATTCGCTCAGATATATCAACCTCGGGACCTCGAACCACAACACTCTCCAGACGGGGCTAGTCTTTTATTTTTTTCCCCTCCTTCGCCTATATCTCCATGGTGGCCAAGTAGTTGGCGTAAAACTCCGAGACCATTTATGTTGTATGCTGGGCTCAATCTTGGTCATTCACTCAAAACCATAGAAACTGAATATCCACTTCATCTCCTCAACTTCGTTGAGTGAGTAAGTGAGGATCCACGTCTCTTCTTGGATGCTCCTCCTTGGCTTATTTTTGGCAGTGAGAGAGATGCCCTACTCATAGATCTCTCTAAATCCCGGCACTCTCCACTGGACTGTGCAGTTCTTTCTAGTTGGGGTCTGTTCCTGTGCAACATTAGGAGCGTCTTACTATGATTCTTCACTTCCCCTATCTTCTCCAGTTTATGTCTCTCCTGAACCTTCTTCAGCATTTGAGTCATTTCCTGACTCCTGATGATCTTCTCTTTCTCCCTCCTCAGATTGGGGAGCTTGAGTAGATTTGGCAGTGGCTGCTTCGTCTTCAGACTTTGCTTTTGCCCTAGTGGTTCTGGTTCCATCAATGTCAGAGATGTCTATTAGGTAGTCCTCAAGTTAACCATCCTGCTTGTCTAGCCTCGAACTCAGATGTTTCATCAATTAATGTTCTCCGGGCTGTTGCTTTAGTTGCCTTTTTCTTCTGTGTCATTGAACTTGTAGAAAAAGAAGTTAGCATTCCATTTTTTAAAAAGAAGAATTAGAAAGGAAGGTTTCAGATTTTCATCACCGGTCAACAGTATGGGTCATACCACAAAGGTACGACTCATATGAAATCCCAGAAACTCTGCATGTTTATTACGACTCATAGGTACGACTCGTACCACGAAAGTACAACCCGTACCTTGAGTCATCTGATGGAGCCCCTACATTATTATTTCTCTGGATATTTCCATGAGTCGTGGTATGATAAGTAGGTCGATTCCACGAGTCATAGGAATGACTTTTATGTGCACCCTTGTTCAATTCTGTGGTACGAGTGCTCAGGATGAGTCGTACTGACAAACTACGATCCGTACTGTGCTTCATACCACTTTCAGGCCTTAGCCAAATTTCTTTTTCTTTTTTTTTTTCACTTCCCAAGAGTTCTCTTTTCACATTTTTGGGTACTCAGATTTCCCCCAGGTCTAGGAATATCATTCAATCAATTTAACCAAGGCTCATTCCTCCCCTTTTTAATCACCACCGGTAACTCATTGTGACTAGTTCATGCTCTAAGTTCATCAACATTATAAAGTATCTCCCAGTCATAAACAGTTTTCTAACACCCTGATCATTGTCTTTTTATTCAAAAAATTTTTCAAGCATAACTCATGACTCACAGGGGTTTTGACACCATCACTTTCAGCATATGGTTTTTATCAATATTCAAAGCAATACTCTTACTTGTTAGATTCTTCTTCAACTGGTAATCAACATTTAGGGTTTAGAGGAACTTGGTTTGAGCAAGAAATTTGCTCGATTCTTCTATGGTTTAAGTTACGGGTGTGTAGGGAGAGTGAGTGTAGGTCGTGAGTAGTGGGTAGTTTTCATGGGAGGAGGGTCGGTTTAGGTATGAGATTTAAATAGGTGGGGGGGGGGGGGGTAGATTTAAAAATCTTGGCTGAGTCAGGTTAAGTTGTTTATATAACCCGTCACAACTTGTGCCACGAGTTGTAGGAAGTCCCTACGACTCGTAAGTTAGAATTTTGAAGACTTACCTGGGGACCTAGGAGTGAATCCTATGACCCGTACAATTGGGGTATGATTCATATGATGATTCGTAGGTCAAAGCTTTGAATTATTTCTCTGAACCTCACCACGACTGCTGCTACAGCTCATAGGATATCATCAATAGTCATACTGATAGCCATAGCATCTGCTGTTTCAGCCTCCTATTTTTTGTTTCCCTGCACACTGAGCACACATTAGTTCAATAACTTGGGTTGCCTCCCAAGAAGCGCTTGATTTAACATCGCTGCACGACACAGGTGGCCCGGTCACTCAGACTTCACCAAGCCACCAATTGGGTTGCCTCCCAAAAAGTACCTAATTTAATGTCGCGGCACGACGCAAGTCTCTTGACTACTCAGAATTCGTCAAGTGACTCATACTCATCCTCCACTGCTAAGATTACTCTATATTCCTTGGGTTGCTTCATTGTCCGATAGATGTTGAAAGTGACCTCTTCTTTGTTTAATCTGAACTTCAGTAGGTCGTCCCCCACATCTACCAGAGCCCTCCCGGTTGCAAGGAATGATCGCCCCAAAATGATGGGGACCTCATAATCAACCTCAATTAAAAATCACGAAGTCTGCTGGGAATATAAATTTGTCTACCTTGACAAACACGTTGAATAGGACTCCCACTGGCTTTTTAATAGTTCTGTCGGCCATCAGTAGCCGTATGTTGGTCAGTGTGGGGGCTCCTAATACCAATTTCTTGAACACTGACAAGGGCATTAAATTAATGCTAGCTCCCAGATCACAGAGTGCCCTTGCGAACTCGACATTGCCAATTGTGAACGGTATAGTGAAAGCACATGAGTCTTCCTTCTTCTGAGCTAAGACACTTGTGTCTATGGCACTACAGTGATGTACATTGTCAACATGCTAATAGCTCACCGATCTCTTCTTGGTCACCAAGTCCTTCATAAACTTTGCATATCCTGGCATTTGTTCTAATGTCTCAACCAATGGTATGTTCACATATAGTTGCTTTAGCAATGAGAGGAATTTCTGGAATTTACCATTTTCCTCCTTTTTCTTCATTCTTTGAAGGAACGGTGGCGGTGGGCATGGGATAACTTTATGCACTTGAGTTGCCCCTTGATCAATGTCAAGTTTCTTCTCACCTATCAGGGCCTTGTGCAACTCACCATTCACCATCTCAGCACTCATGTCATCTTCCTCAATTATGCTCTCTTTCTTCCACTCAACTTCAACCAGGAAAGAGGGGTCAACTGTGGTTTTTCCACTCCTAGTCATCACTACCATGTAATGGCCATCATTCTTGTGATTTTGGTTGGTGTTGCTAGGAAGCGTACCCTTTTTTCTAGGGTTTAGTGATGCTGATAGTTGCCCAAGCTGCTGCTCAATCTACTTGATGGAAATTGCATGAGATTCCACTCTCTGTCCCATATTTGATATATCTCCTATGATCTCCTTCAATTGCTCATCAGTGGACCTCACCTTTTTCAACATTCGGCCATCATGCTTACTAACTTTGATTTCCTAGCCCCCCCTCTCGTGCATTAGGAGGCACATAAACTCTAGCCCGATCAATGCGGTGACCATCAATCCTTCACCATTCTCCTTTGCGCTCACGATCGTGACTCCTATCTATGTACGCATTCTGGTTGAAGTTGTCCCTGTACTGGTTCCGACCATGATTTCCAAAACCTTGGCGCCAATTGTTTTGGCTCGGAAACCCGCCACTTGGCTATCCAAGAAGTTTGCCTCTTCCTCTGAATCAGAGTGATCAACTCCTTGCTCTATTCCTTGAATTCCATTGCATTTACCTTATTGGCTCCATCTCCCATAATATGCTTTGTTAGCAAGTCCAATGATGTGTGCATATGAGCCAACTCCTGGTCGCGGTCTTCTTCTTTCCTTCGTTGGTCTACAGTCAAACCAATAGCATATGTACCTACCACTGCATCAGCCTCCCTCATATGCTAGGCCCTGTTCGTCTTAGTCACCCTGTCAAGAATAGTGGCAACTTTCTCCCAGATGTGACTCATCAACGCTTCTACTGCCATCGTGTCTGCTACAATTTTGATGTTATTATTCAAAGACTTGTAAATGATTTCCAACAAACTATCATCTGGGATTTTGTGGTTCGGGCACTTTGTCAACTTCTTTTTGAACCTCAACCAAGTCTCATGAAGTGCCTCTATCTTAATTTGTCGGAAATTGTAGATCTCATCTTTTAGCTGCAACATTCTAGAGGGGGGAAAGAATCTCTTCAGAAAGGCCTGTTTAAGCTCCCTCCAGTTGGTTATGGAGTCATTGGGCAACTCCAATAACCATAACGAGGCTTCCCTTGATAGAAAGAAAGGGAAGAGTCTGAGCTGTATGGCATCCTAACTTACTCTAGAAAACCTGTATGCCTTGCATATTCCTACTAAGTTCATCAAGTGCAGGTTGGCGTCATCCACTGGGTGACCAGTGAACACCCCTTTCATGTTTAACAATTGAATCTTGGTGCTCGTAATGTCGAATTTGGACCCAACGGGCAGTGGTGGTGGCACAATTTCTCTTGTCGACCCAACTTCATCAATGTTTTGGTCCTCATCGTCGAAGAACTAAGGGGAAAATCTATGAGCTCTGTTGCCCCTCCTATGTCGACCAGAATTTACAACTTCCTATCTGCCACCATCCGCATCCTGTAGTGCAGCTTGCCGAGCTAACTCGGCTTGCCTAGCTCCGTGTACAAAATTATTCCCGGCAAGAAATAGCTTCGTGTCACGGAGGTTATTGCACCAATTTGCCTCCGTGACACGGAGGCATCGAGTAGGCAATGTGGAATTCGCATAAAATACATGCCAGGCATCCCCTTGCCGCGTTGGCAGCGTCGCACGCTGCTTGTGCAGCGTGTTAGAGGCCGTGACACACCGTTGGTCGCACAGCCTGCCAGCCGTGGCACGTTGCCAACGCGCATGTGGGCTATTTCGCGCATCCTCCTTGCTGACGTTCGCGTTTTACTTCTGATTCCATGCCTCCACTTCACCAAATCATGGATTAGTTCCTAAAATTCATTTTAAACCTACAAAAAAAAAGAACTAATCATGTTGGTTAGTATATATATTCACATTTACATAAAATTGCATGAGAATGTATATAAATAAGTAGATAAACAAGACGAAAATGAAGTTATAAAGTATCCCTTGGGCATGCTATTTTACCCAAGATCACCTACCCCACACTTAAAGCCTTGTTCATCCTCGAACAACCCTTTTACATCTCATTTAAATGAAGACTCACACATAGTTAATTTAATAAGATAATTCAAGCTACGGCTATAATGATTATTTAAGATAACAAGTTGAAAATAGAGCATGCACGACTTAATCATTGAAATGACATACAACTACGTTAAGACTTCCTAACCTCAAGAATCGACTCTCAATCTTAGCAAACTCATGCAAATCAACCGATCAAGAAATCCGACATGAATGTTATCTTTCATTAAACATATTCCCTCACAACAAGAGAGTTACCCCTTTTTGCTCACAAATTTTCAAATCACAACATGTATGGGTATATGAATAAAATTATGCTCGCTCTCTAGAATTCACATGCATCATGTAGTGAACCATAATCTTGCCCTTAGTGTTTTACTCCACTAATTTAAGGATGTATGAACGTTAGATCAAGTAGGACTTAATGGGTTGTAATGTAAGCTAAGGGAGGGGTAGGTACTATTCTGGCCAGTAATAGTGGCTATCTTCTCCAAGCGCTTTTAATACATCACACTTCTATTAGGACTTCTCTTTTCTTATTTCCTCCTCATTCCTTTCACTCTTGAATTTTCTCCTCTTGTTCCCATTTCTTTAAGCACACTTAGCTTATTAGTAAGGAGTACATAAACAACTTTTTTATTAATTTATTTTCCTACTCCTACCAATACCCGAGCATTTTCAAACAAGTGCACCTTTGACCTTTTCTCAACTCTTACAACCGCTACTTTTCCTTCTTTTCCATGCTTCTCACTCCTTCACTCTTTGGAATTTTTCACTTAAGAACTTAGGAGTTTTGGATCAAATTAAAGGCTAATGAACGAAATTAAGCTTATGTTGTAGCTATCAAAGAATAGGCTTAAGGCTCAATGGGGCTCACTAGGATTCAACATTCATGGTAGGTAAAGTGAGGGATAACAATTAGGTTCATTTAAAAAAATGCCTAAATCATCTCCTACAATCCACATCCTTTGTTGTATTTCATATACACACCAGGCAAGTTCTAGACACTCCATAGTAGCATGGAATATTCAAAAAACTTCCACTCACAACACATGCTCAATTCAAGACACATTCAGCAGACTCTTAACTCAGCTAATCACAAAAATTCAGAATTAAGCTTCAATAACATTGAGTCAAATTCAAGAGCCCAAGTGTCTCAGACAAAGTTATACACTTCTTACATGCTTCAAGACTAACCACACTTATATCTTACAATCATTTATAGAACATAACAAGAACATCAAGCCATCAATTTAGCTACAGGTTCAAAAACCAAAACCTATTGACTAATTTTCCTCAAGACGGTCATCATCCATCCATCGTCGGAAATAGTCTCTAATTATGATTAAAAACATTATATACAGACAAAGAAAAATATTTTATTATGCGGTTCAAAGACCGCCCGTCAGACAAGAACCGAAAAGAAAAACCAACGGTTGATGAAGTCATACTCAACTCAAACAATTTTTTCCAACATGTATCAAGCACTAATCACCAAAATCATTAAGAACAAAATTTTTAAAATTTTCCTCACCCCACACCTGAATCATGCTATGTCCCCAAAGCATCTAATAAAAATTCAGAAGGATGAGAAATACTCCTTGGCCTCTCGGCCTAGCTAACAACATATTTTTCTTCAAATTTTCACAAGTGGGTGTTTGACCCCACACCTTTATCTTCCATGCTTCTTAGCTTTCTCCTCCAAGGGTACTCAGACTTCCCCTCCATCTGTGCCTAACTTTCCACCAAAAAAAACACAAGTTGAAAATAACCAAAATCAACATAAACATCAATAACAAATTTTACCTGTCTACCCTTGGGTTGCCTCCCAAGCAGCGCCTTATTTTACGTCGCGGCACGATGTGGACTATTCTTTTCAGGACATCCTCATACCTGGGTTCCCTTTCAATAACCATCTCCTTTTCTTTTGATTTTTAGAGGAAACAGCCTCCACTCTGTTCCTCTCTTCCTCTAATTTCTTCACACTCGGAAGCCCTTTATCAGACTCGGGCTGAATACTTATCATTACCTTTGGCCGTGGACCTGTGGAATCACCCACCCCACACTTATCATCTGACAACACACTAACCTTACAAAGGTTTCTATAGTGTGTGTGTGGATCATTTCTTGGTATACTCGGAAGAGTTCTTCTTCATCCTCAACCCTCATTTTCAGGGTCCCTGCTCTTAAGTCAATTATCGCTCCTCCGGTGGCCAAGAGTGGTCGTCCCAAGAGTAAGGGTACCTGGTCATTAACATGAAAATCTAAGATAATAAAATCAGTAGGTATAATAAACTTACCCACTTTGATGAGAAGGTCCTCTATGATTCCATCCGATACCACTCGCGACTTATCCGCCTGCTGCAGCATCAATCTTGTTTGCTACGGTTTCCCCAACCCCAGTGTATTAAATAAAGATAGGGGCATTAGATTAACTGCTGCCCCTAGATCACACAAGGGTTGTAGCACTTCAACTTTACTAATTTGTATGGGGAGGGTAAAACTCCCTGGGTCTTTGAGCTTCTTCAAAATTTTGCTCAACACCCTGTGACTGCACTCCTCTGTCAGTGCTACTGCTTGGAATATCCACAAAATCTGACTTTTTTGGCCATCACATCCTTAGAGTATTTAGCATACTTGGGCATTCCCTGCACAACATCAAGCAAAGGCAAATTTATGTGAAGTTCTTTGAAAATCTCAAAGAACTTTTTGAAGCATTCCTCCTCCTTGCTCTTTCTGAATCTCTGAGGGAATGGTGGTGGTGGTCTTTGCGCTTGCTGCAATGAACATTGTGCATTTTGTTGCAAAACACTCTGATTCTCTCCCTTGTCAGTGGATGATCCTTGTCTAACCAACTTTGGCTGCACCTCTTTTTTCTTCTCTTTAGGCACTGCATTAGCTAATTGTTTGCCACTCCTCAGATTGATGGCGTTTACATGATGGGGGTTAGGATTTGTGTCACTTGGTAGTCCTCCCTGCGGTCTCATGTTTTGAGAAACTGCTATCTGAACCATCTACTTTTCTAGATTGCGGGTGGCCAATTGCTGAATTTTTCAGGTCTGATGCCATCCTCGCCTGATTCTCTGCTAGTAGAGTCTGGGTCTCCATAATTTTCTACAACGTCTCCTCAATGTTGCTGCTCAACTGGCCATCATTCTGCCTAATCTGCTGATACTGCTGCTATTGAGGTTGCTGATAACTTTGCTTTTGATTTCCACCCCAAGAAAAATTTGGGTGGCTCTGCCAACTTTTGTTGTAGTTGTTTCCAAAATTCTGAGTGTTCCTCTGTACATTCCAAACAAAATTGACTGATTACGGATTGGCTCCACAAGATTCTGCCATTGTTTCCACAAATTTCACACCAACTCGGAGCTTGCTGAACTGCATTAACCTGACCCTGCTGTTGGTTCATACTTAAATTATTGAACTGAGTCATAATCTGACGATGGAATTAAGCTAACTATGCCGCCAGGGCATTCATACCATCTACCTCTATCAGCCCTGCTCTTTTTCCTACCCTTCTCGATTATTCACTGTGACATTATGGATTTCCCTGTGCAATTCTATTCAACAACATGTACAGCTCAACATACGTCTTCTCTAAGGCTTGCCCACCCGATGTAGAGTCTAGCAAAATTTTTGTATGTGGGTCTACACTTTCTACAAAGGTATGGGTCAGCACTTCATTGGATTGTTGGTGATGGGGACAGTCTCTCAGTAATGACTTCAATCCCTCCCAAGACAAATATAAGTTCTCATCAGGCCTCTGCTTGAAACTAAGTATTTCACTTCTCAATTTTGCAGTCTTGCTTGAAGGAAAGAATCTGATCAAGAACTTTGTCGCCAAATCATCCCAAGAAGTTATAGAGTTTTGTGGCTCAGCTTTCAACCACATCTTTGCCTCTCCCAATAGTGAAAATGGGAAGAGGGTAAGTCGGACATAGTCTGTGGACACTCCGGTGGGGACGAAAGTGTCACTAATCTCAAGAAAGTTTTGTAGATGCTGCTGTGGGTCCTCATGTGCCATCCCAGTGAATTGACCATTAGAATGTAACAGCTGCACCATGTTCTAATTCAATTCAAAGTTCCCTCCAGGTTCCGGTTTACAGATACTAGAGTTCAAATTCATCGCTTGTGGGATTGCCACTTCACGAACTGGTCTGGCTACCATTGCTTTTGGTGACAATTGTGCTTGTCCTGCGGGTGGTTGCTGTTGTACCTTTTCTTGAAGTCTTTTCTGCTTTTGCTCAAGAGCTACTCTCCTTCGCAAATGAATTTGACGTTCTGGTTCAAGCAACAGTTCTACAAGCTCTCTGTTCCTAGTCAGCTCGGCAAGACAACCTGTCAGCTGCAATATGTCAGACTAAGACCAAGTTTCTCAACACTTAAGGAAATTTAAAAATCACACAAAAAAGAAAAATTTACTAAACTTCGCTGAGTCCCCGACAACGGCGCCAAAAATTTGTTGGGACTGCGCAGCAGCGCACACGCAAATGTACGTGGTCTTAAAAGTAATACAGTGGCCCTTTTTAAGAGCCGGATGTCGAACCCAAAGGGACTGGACCAATTCAGCTAATTATAAAGTTCAAGTGTGATATTAACATTCACAAGTGTTTATTTAGAGTTTTTCGATAAATTTTAATTAAGTCTAAGAGTGGTCATCGAAATACTCTGAAAACATTCAAGAAGCAACAAGGGCTAACGTCGGATAATCATGCGATACTACACTTTGTCATGGTTTAAGTATGGAATTATCAATTGTCGTCTCACATAATTACAATTGCATGTTCATGGTTTTTCGAGCCTCTAAACACGACAAACTAGCCTCACAATTACATTGTTGAGCGGGGATGTGACATTCTAGTTCATGGGCAATGGGTTTATGCTCTTGATTAGGGACTTTTGTTCCTCTAATCATTTAACCAAACCTAGCTTCACAACTACTTCTACAACTGTGATGTGATAATTCTAAGTTGGTGTCTAGCTCATCCCATTTTAGTAACCAAGCATGGGAAATTAGGTATAATTTCTTATCCTAACCGCGAATTATATCGTAAGATACAAACTTTCTCCCTACATTCTTTGTTCTTGCCTAGGTTTACTTTCTCAAGCTTTAATCTAGGTGTAACGTGTGTGTTTTCATGGTGATCAATCATAAAAACAACCATAATTAAAATGTAAAACAAAACAACAATCAATAACTTAAAACCAAAACAAAATCGTGTATTCACAATCATACCTTGTGGCTTCAACCCTAGAGGAAGGGTTCTAGCCACTCAAGTTCTTATAATTACAAGAAAACATAATTAAAGTAACATACTTACAAGAATTTGTAGAAGAGAAGATGAAATTGATGAACCCTAGGTGAGTTCTCCCACTTCTCCCTTCACTCCTTGGCAGTTTTTCAGAAATAAATCATGACAAATTGTTTTCAGGAGCAAAGGGACCTATTTATAGTAAATAAGAATTGTACAAAATTATGCCTAGCATGAAATAGCTCCGTGTCACAGAGGTTATCGCGCCAATTTGCCTCCGTGTCGCGTAGGCAATCTAGAATTCGCATAAAATACATTCCAGGAAGCCCCTTGCCGCGTTGGCAGCATGGCACGCTGCTTGTGCAGCGCGTTAGAGGCCGTGAAATGCCCTTGGTCGCGTAGCCTTCCTGCCGTGGCACGTTGCCAACGCGCAGGTCGGCTGTTTCGCGCATCCTCCTTGCCGACGTTCACGTTTTACTTCCGATTCCATGCCTCCACTTCACCAAATCATGGATTAGTTCCTCAAATTCATTTTAAACCTACCAAAACAAGAACTAATCATGTTGGTTTGTATATATATTCACATTTACATAAAATTACATGAGAATGTATATAAATAAGTAGATAAACAAGAAGAAAATGAAGTTATAAAGTATCCCTTGGGCATGCTATTTTTCCCAAGATCAAGGGGATATCCATTACACTGAGTACTTGGAATTCACTGGAGAACAACCTATGAATCAAAAACAAGAATAAGAAACGTAATTAAGGAAATAACGACCAAAAAGCCAAATACAAGCAAATAATCTAGTCTTAGCCGTATTCCACGGAAACGACGCCACTTTTTGATAATGCTCAAATCATACCTCCTATCGGAGTTTGAAGCAACCATTGTCAATAAAGAACCCAACAAAGATTAAGGTCAATCCCATAGGAAATAAGGAAGATCTAGATTATAGCCGGTAAATGAACTTGTTAGGTAGTTACTCCAAAATTAGGGGATTCTAAAGAAAAGCAATAATAAATACAATTAAAATCAATATTAAAGGATAACTAGGGTTTTGGTTCCCCGTGGATTCATAACTGCCTTAGGTATACATTCGTGATCATCACCAATACTTACTTACAAAACTGATAACAAAGGTTCATTTAAACGACCGACCAATTCCTATTAAATGACTATACTCAATCACTTGACCAAGTCTCATGAGCGGTTTCAAATTATCCGTTATCACTAAGTTTCAGATTTAACTATCACGTGACCACAACTCAAGTTAATACAATGATCATCAAGATCAAGGCTCTGTTGTAATTATCTTTTCCTAATCTCTACCTCTTAGACCTAAGCAAGTAAAGAATTCGGGCAAGTCCTAACGTTGTACACCGTTAAGAGACATTTAAGCATGAAGAGAATACAATACAACCATTTAATATTCGTTTAGGATCACTTTGTGCAACCCTAGCTTGTTAGTCCACCATGGTTCCAACAACCCTAGCTATGGAGGTTTTAGCCTCTCATAGTTGCAATGTTGTGTTTTGCATTCAGGATTACAAATATAAATCGAATACTTACAATTGTGGATGAGAGAAAAAGCTTCTTTTAATAAATAAGAAAAATCTTCAAGAACAAGTAGCAAGAACAAGAAGAATTCAAGAAAAAGTTGATCACAAGTCAAAATCAACTCAATTCTCTCCTTTCTCGATGTTTTCTAACTATTCTCTAACCTCCACTAACATTTTTTTGAAAATAAAACATAAAACATATTTATAAAGATACAAAAATCCTTTTCCTAGGCTAAAAGGTGAATTTCCATATTTGGTGTCGCCAGTTCCACGACCGATCCTACGACCTGTACCATGAACCTACAAGCCGTACCTTCCTCTCATACAATATTGACTGGATGAATTTTGGCTAAGTGTTGTACCCTGGTACGACTTGTACCTGTATCCTACGAGTCATACTTTGCTTCCGTGGCTCGACTCTGACACTTTGAAATATTTCTAGAGTCCATCACGAATGATATGGTACAACTCGTACCTTCGTTCCATGACTCGTACTGTCTAGGCATAGCAGGAGTCAGTCTCTAGTGCAAATCTTCTTAATCTTTTCACTACTTCTTCACCACGACTCATACAAGCTTTGTACGACTCGTACTGAGACTGGTATAATGCACCTTTTCCTCTTTAGCCTTCTGCAACTTCTCACGGCCAACAGTACAACTCGTAAGACCTTCCTACAGCTCGTACTGTGAATTGTGAGTTGAGCCTGTTTTGTACACTTTCAGGCTATCTTTTTTCACATTTTAGCTCCAACAACAATTTATCCTACAACAAAAGGAAAAGTGCCTTATATCCACATAAATATGCCTATGTTCATGCTATGTTCTCATATTTGAGTGTCAAAAGTGTTTTAAATCCACAACACATCAGCGACCTTGATGAGGATGAAGAGGCTAATGATGAGGACGAGTAGCCACTTCAGGGAGTTCCCACCGTCCTTTGTTCTTCATGTTTTCATTGGAGACAATGTTCATTCATAGATGGCGTTGGGTTGTGTATCCTTTTTGTTGGTCTTGTGTTAGTCTTTTTGTTGTCCATGTGGGGCTAAATTTCTTATGCTTGATTGATTGTTAATTTTATCGTTATTGAATGCCCTTGCTGGGCTTTTGGTTAAAAGAAATGTTGCGTGTTGAATTATTTGTGCCAATGATGGGTTATTCTAAATTGCAAAATGTTCTTGACCCATGTCTTGATAATCTCCTTTGTTCATAGTAATTAGTAAATACACAACAAGGGTTTTCTTTATGCCACGGTTCTTTCCAAGGAGCAATTATCTTTTCTTTTATTTTCTTTTATTGTTGAACCGGGTGGCATTTCTCAATGATGGATTGAGACACGACTTTCTTAAGGGAAAAAATGGAGTTTAGAGTCCTTTTGGAGTTGGTTATTGCGGTTTCTTATGAGAGCTACCACTAGAAACTTTTTAAATGGCATTGAAAAAAAAAGAATTTTGAAGTAAAAAGGGCATTTGAATTTAAAAGTTGAGTACTCTTTAGTCATAAGTTGCACATTCTTTGTTTGAATTTTGATTCACATGCTATCTTGTTTTAAGTCATACTCTTGATGTGGTTAAAAGAATTCTACGAACCACTTGAAGGGTGATGCTTTGTGGGCCGAGGTTTCAGCTTAATTTTCATTCATAAACAGTTGTCTAGAACTTGCCCCAAGTGTGACTCAAGGTGAAATCCTTGATGTAGCTGTGCTTAGAAGATGATTTTAGGCTTTCTTTTGATAGCTACTTCACCTATATGATCTCCTTGAACATGAATCCTTTCTAGCCAATGTTGAGACTTTAAAACCTTTTTCTTGAGAACCACATTACAAGCCTATTACCGTTTTGTAATCCCTCTTTGGCACCCATCCTTCCTAGTGCAAGCTGTGAGAAGAAATGCCAAAATGATGCTTGAGTCCCAAGAGTGTAGGAATATAAAAGGGAAAGATGTGGCAAAAGCCTAAGTTTGGGGGTTGTAAAAAGGAAAATGGGAAAAATAATGTGAGCTCCAATGTGAAGTAACACAAAATTATGAGGAAATGAATCAATTGGTTGGACGAAAAGAACTTTTAAGCCTTAGAAAAAAATAAAATTGTGGAAAGGTGCTACCTCTTTGCTTAAATGAGATTAAAAGTGTTAACTAAGGAGATATAAGGGTGAGTCTTGCTACAAAAGTAAAAATGTTGATCAAGGAGAGATAAGGTGGGGGTGATCTAAAGAGAAAAAGGAGTATGCAATAATGTTCACATAAAGGGCATTAGGGAGGTTCTAGCCACTAGAACTAAAAATTCATCCTATCTTTACCCATAGCCTTTATTATGGCCTCCAAGTCTTAATTGATTTTAAGTATAGGAAGTCTACATTAGTGGCGAGTTACACGAAGGAAAAGCGTATGGGTCAAGTTGTGTGCATGAGAATTTCACTGTGCGAGTGAGCCTATTTGTTTCATTCTATAATCCCCTTGAGTGTGAATTTCTTGAACGTTAAATGGGATTCTCTCTTGATGTGAGTAGCATCACTTCCTTGGGGAACATGCTTGCACGTGCCAAACGATGTCATTGAGACAAGAATGCCGTGAGCTTTAAGGAAAACTTTGAATTTTGATTGTTAATGACTTAAGATGCTATATAAGTTTGCTTTTATCAACCATGCCTCCTTGTTTTGGATGAAAGAAACCATTCTGAATCATGCTAATTATTTGTGGTTACCTCCTGAAGCATTTGCAGAAAGTGTTGAGTGTTCTCTTTTCTTTTAAGCTGGTGAGCGATTTTTGGGTTGTCTTAGTCCTAGCGGTCTCTTCTGCAAAATCTCATGTAGTGTGGCATGCTTACTTCAATTTTTTAGCTATAAAGAATTTCCTTGATTGAGGACAAGCAATGGTTCAAGTCATTTGATGAGTTGGTAACATTAGGCTTTTAAACATGAGCTTTTACTTGGTTTTCAAGTCATTTAGGAGGATTTTATGCCCCTTCTTTTTTGTTTTTGCAGGCATTCGATTTTAAGAGAGAAAACAAGGAATTGAAAAAAAGCATGGAGCTAAAGAAGAGGACCTGCATTCTACCAGATGAGACTGTTGAAATGCCAGCCAAACGCAAGAGCACACTATGTTGAAGTTGGATATACCCCGGAAGAACGTGGGTCAGCACCTGTGAGCCGCTTGTGCCAATGTTGGATTGCTACAAGAGTCACTGGCCCCCAGTTGCAATAGAGCTGTGCTCCATGGATGGGCACCGACGGAACACCGGTGACTCGCAAGTAAGGCCATCATCAGAAGGGTAAAATCATCTAGCATAGGAAAAGAGTAGCAGCTTTAACATACTTTTTTACATTCCTTGAAATTTACTGAATATTCCTTCTCATTAGATTTTTTAATTTTATTGTATTGTATTTAATAGTTTTAAATTTTCTAGAGGGAGAAAAATAGAGAGAACTCTTCTTCTTCTTCCTCAAGGCAAAAACCTCCATTGAAGGAAAATTAGATCTTGTAATTTACTTTTAACGATGAATTCTATGAGTTTATTTATGAATATAACCTTGTATTTTTCATCTATGAGTGGCTAAATATTTTAGTAGGAGTGTGTGCATCATTGGAACTAAATTGGATTGGGTGTTGCGAGATTGGTCTAATAATTACTCATTTAGTATAAATATGTCGTTTCTCCAAATTATAATTGAATTATACATATTTGCAATTATGGGTGTGTTACTTATTCTATTGTCGCTTGAAAAGGGGGAATAGAATATGGGTGAGAAAAGAATGGTGTGTATTTGGTTATTGATTATGTGGGGTTGGGCTAGAGATAGCCAAAACCCATTTTCATAAACCTATTAAAGAGTTGAGGCTAGAGATAGTTCAATTCTTACCCAAGCCATAGTGGATGAAATATTTGGGACCTTGGGGTTTGAGAAAACCCGAGGAAAAAGGCACCCAAGTGGTTGAAAAACATCGGGTGTCACCTTGCCAATGGAGTTTTGTTCTTGTGATTAATAACTTGATTTCCTAGTTAATTCCAATCCAATTGATTCCCCATCAATAGCACGAAGAGATTTTTGAGGAGATTATTAACACCCAATTCCGAACGGAACTAAAGATAGAGGAAGCCCTTCACCCCAAGCCCTTGCTCATCTTCGGTCATTCAATTTAGTTGCCTTGTTGTTGATTGGTAGTTGATTTAAATTCAAATTGTGATCCTACTTTCCCCCTACATTTAGTTTTCTATTTTTAATGCAATGATGAAATCTAGTTCAGTTTGATAGACAACTTTGTGCCATCAAATCTCTATTCCCTAAATATTCAACCTCGACTCATGTGTTGGGTAATTATATTTCGACGACCATTTACACTTTCTCCTTGTGAGGAGTGGATTTGGACGTCATCAGGCAACCTATAAATAGAGACCTCCAAGCCTATGGAGTGATGTGTAGATGAGGAATAATTCCCCATTATTTTAAAATTTATTATGCCAAAGAGACACAATGACATCCCTTACTTAAGGGCCAACAAGGAGAAGATGCAACATCTACTACTTAGTCCCTTCATGATTACATCACTGCCCCTTCAGCATAATAGGAAATCTAAATAGAAATTAGGGGTGAAATTCATAAACTCAAAGTGGAAGGAAAAGTGGTGAAACTTGATGGCGTTGTGTCGCGATGTTTAATCAGGCGCTTGTTGGGATGCAACCAAATTTATAATAGTGTAGTTTTTCTTTTCTTTGTATAGTGTCATTTTTTTGTTGTTTTTATTTTGCACAGAAGTGGAAGTATGAGTATCCGAAATCAATGCCAAGGAGAGCATCTTGAGCATATATGTGGGATCATACGACTCACGAATCCAAAAGACATGCTGCTAACTAGGCCCTAGAGGGCCTCAGCGAGTATTTCTCACTGTTGTATGATTTTTATAGATGCTCTGAGGACAGAGGATGACTTAAAGTGTGGGGTTAGGGGATATCTTCCGGTATTTTGATGTTAAGGGTGAGTATACCATCAAGTTTATTTGAATTTGTTTTGAAAATGGCATGTCCCACCCACCCTTCAATTTGTTTATGGCCTCGGTTCTTTTCCAAATGAGAGACCTTTTGAATTGCGTAAATTTTTCATTTTTCTTGGAATCATTGTCTTCATTGAGTAGTGACCCTTCCCTATGATATATGGATGATGACTATCTTAAGGGAGTTTAGTCACGTTTTTTTTTTAATTTTGTTTGAGTGAGACATAAGTCACTTGTGTGCTCTATGACATTCCACATAGATGCTAAGCTAGAAGAAATGAAGTGTCCATCTTAAGTAAGAATTTCATGAGAGACATACAATGTTCTTTAACGCAACTTAATATACTTGTATGTCTTAATAATGAAAAATTTCATTCAATGTGATTGTATGAATGTGAAGCTACATGAAGATGACTAGATTCTTACTTCCATATGATTAATTCTTTTGTTTTGTGTATATTGTGCATCTAGAACTTGTCTTAGTGTATGTTAGATGGCTAGTTGTTAGAGAGTTAAGAGATGATTAAGGAGTTTCTTTGAAAAATCCATGTTTCCCATGCTTGATTTTACCTTCCTGAACATGCTCCCTAGTCAAACCCCTTGAGCCATAAGGATTATTCTTTTCTTAGCCACAAAGTTAGCTTATTCCATTTTGTTGCAAGACCTCCAGAATTATTGATCCAAATTCATCTTAGGCACTTTGAGATCTTAAAGTGAAGGTCCATCAATGCATGAATGATAGGGAAAGCAAGAACAGAAATAGTGTGGAAAGCGTGAAAAGAAAATAGGAAGTAGGGGTGCCCAAAAAAATGTGTTGTATGCTTGTTGCTAGGATAATGAAAGAAAGAGTGAAAATTATTAGTGATTCTATGAGCAAAGAATAGCCGTCGAGTAGTAAAAAGAAGGGGCATGAAACGAAAAGAAAAAAAGGGTGAATAAAGTGAAGGGTGAACAACATAGCAAAAAATGGGGGACTTGAAAGATAAGAAATTATCTTAGAAATGCTTGGGATTGTTAGCCACTATAAAAGAAAAATCATTCCTACTAGTCCCATAACCAATATTACAATCAAGAAAAGTTCTTATGATCCTAACCTCTTGAAAAAGCTAAGTAGGCTGGAGTACATAAAGTGAAAACTTATAGTATGTTGCATATGTATGATACATCATTTTTAAGAGTTAGTGTGCCTTACTTATCATGTTCCATTCTTTGCATTAATAATTTGAGAGAGGAATATCACTAAAAGTGATGGGAATAAGATTCTAGGCCGTTGTACTATATGTTGCATGTTTTGTGTTTAATCTTGTTGGCCCTATTTTGAAAGAATGAGTCGGTTATAGAAGTTGTGTAGTATTGAATGTGAATAACTCTGCATGTGCTTGATGTTAAAATCTTGAGTTGATGAAGCACTTATTATTATGCCCTCTACTAGTTGTTTGAGTGTGAGTTGATAGAGGTGATAAGTGATCAGAAAATATGAGTTTGTGCATGGAATTGAGGATGTTTCAAGGACGAACAATGGTTTAAATGTGGGGTTGTGATGTTGGGCATATTCTTATGCTCATTTTCCATGTTTTTACCCATATTTTGCTGTGTTTTGAGTTCATAATCGTTATGAAATGTATGAATTCATATATCTATGTGTCTTTTGAGTTAATGACTATTTCTAGATATTTTGAGCATGAAACCAAGGAAAAAGGACCCAAAAATGACTCCAGACGTGAAGAAAAAGGGTTTGCGAAAGTCAGCCTGGGGCTATGGCTTGCGTGGCGCACCCAACACTTATGTTTCAGAGTAAATGCACCAAAGTTGCTGCTATGGATGGCGTGGGGCACCAGGTAACTTATCTTTGGAGATGAGAATTTGACTAACACCTTAGCGAGATGGATGGCATGGAGCCCCAAAACCATTCCAGACATAGGAATTTTTCAACATTCTGGAGCTATAGATGAAGTGGGGCGCTAGAAGGGTGCCTAAAGCTTAAGAATTTTACTAACACTCTGGTGTTATAGATGAAGTGGGGTGCCAAAGGTGTTGGAAGTGTAGAAATTTGGCTAAGTCCTTGGTTCTATGGTGAGAGTGGGGCGCCCGGAGCCATTCTTTAGAGGAAATTTGACTAACTCCTTGGTGTTATGCATGGTGTGGTGCACCAGTCCTTCTGGATGGGATTTTTCTGATTTTTAGCTTCATTTGAAGGCTCACCTATATATATAACATCTAGGGCGTGTGTTTTGGAGAAGAATCGATCAATATATTGTTCATCATTTCGAAGGTTGTAAATGAAGCTTTTGGAAGAGAGACAAGTTCTACTTAGCTTTCTTCTTTTATTTCTTGCTTTTACTAAGAATGATGATGCTATCTTTGTTTATCTGCTTGTCTGTGAGTGGCTAAACACCCATTTTAGGGTTTTGGCCATAGTTCATGGTTGATGTTTTAAAGACTGTTAATTGCTAGTTTTGACTCAAAATAAAGGTGGTCTATATTTACTTGTTTTAATTGCTCATTCACTAGCCTGCTCAACTTGTGAGTAAATATATTAGCTTTTAGTTGAACATGGGAAGGGGAGTGTCATGACCCTAACGTACACCCGGATCATAGACAGGGGACAAGGGACCATGAGAGACCCCAATTCGACTCATATAACATGCATACAACTAATCTCATTGAAATAAGCGGAATGATAATCATAACAACATAGTGGAAACGTAATTATAGCATAACATCAGGAGATACTGGACATATACATCACTGAGCACTACATACATGTCTGAAAGCCTCTAATACATAAGATGGGTTGATGGGAAAACATCCCCAACTAACCCGACCAATACTGAAACATATATAACATGAAAGTCTGTCATCGGCCCTCGGAACATGAGGACTGACAAATAAACTGAAAGCGTAAGTTGGAATGAGCTAAGGATGAGGATGAGCCTGAGATTCGGACCCTACATCGTGAAACGATACAGCATAGAAAGTATGCGATCAGTACGTGGATGTACTGAGTATGTAGGGTAAGTAACACAGAAATTTAAAAGTAAAACAAAACTCATAAGTAACGTAGGAAAAGGACATCATGCATATATCATAAACTTCGTAAGAAAACATAAGGCTCAAAGCTTTCAAAGCATTCATAATCATAATCATAAATAAACATTATCAAAACATAACTTGAGCTAATAACATAAATATAACAATGCTTAAGACATGCAGAACAATGGGAGGATTCATCATAACCGACACCATCATGGTAGAGCCTTTCATGATGCCCCACTATCTCGCTCAAGTGGGCAGAGCCGACTCTGACTTGCCAGGCGAGTTTGTGCGTACGGTGTGATATCACATTTAAAGGGATCATAATTAATACATCATTTCATTAGAAACCCATGGTGTGGCACGTGGTTATGAGACACCGACGTAGTCCTTTGAACGGCGGGCTACTCGGTGCTAGACACGGCTCCCAAAAACATGAATATAGGCTCATACATAAATCAATAGCGTCATCCATTAAGATTCATTGACTAAAATATAACATTTCTCATCATTGATCCCTTTTAAATCATGCTTAGCCAAGAATCATAGGCCCTTTTTATCAGCCAACATCATAAATCGATAAATCATGTAATTCACTTCATAAATCATAAATCATTCTTTAACATGTTGGAATTGCCCAACACTTCATCATATTCAATTATTTCAAAATATTCTCATAAACATAGGTAACTTGAATTGATGCTTTTTTGTCATCAATAAATTCAAAATATTGCATATTCATCATAAATCGTAACTTTCATGAACCTTCATCAAATGAGCGTTTTCGATTTAAAAATTAGAACATGATTTTAAGGAAAATAATATAAAACCTGCCAATCATTCATAATTCAATAACTAAAACTCAATTAAATCCAACCCCATAAAGAGAAATCACATTTCCATGCATTTGAGAAAAACCCCATAGAATTGGAATAGAAGGATTCATGATTACATCGAAATTTGGGCATGGGTGTGAAAGAAATCACCCAGTCTAAACCCTACATACCTGGGAATGGATTGATTTCGAGGTTCCTTGAATACCCACAAAGAAATTGATGGAAACTTGGGGAAGAAGACCTTGAATCTCCCAAAAATCTCTCTAAAGTTCTTGCATGAGAATGAGCATGCATTAAGGACATAACTCATCTTATCAAACTCAGAAAAATACACAAAACAATGTAGTTTAGAGTTTAAAAGAATGAAAAAGTCAAATATTCCCTTAATGAACCTTTCTCGAAATCTGGCCGAATGGAACCCACGAGTGGTAACAACGGGTCTTGGGAATCACCAATGACCCGTCATGTCGATCGTGGAATGGACTGCTGAATGCCTTCTCTCGGAACTAACCAACGGACGGACAGGATGATTCGTCCTCTGAAACCACGTTCCGTTGTTTGCTCATCATAAAATCTGAACCCCCTTACCACGAGCCTCACCATTACTCATGTTTCCTTCCAACAAGTCGTGGTCTCAACCCGTAACCTCCACTGGAAATTATTAGCCTCCAACAACGAACACAACCAACGACCTGTGGTTGCTTCGAATGAGTCGTTGGGTCTCCCATTATTTACCCTGTCGCCCAGCCTGACCCTAACCATGATTGCAAAGGATGGTCTGTTGTATCCCACAAAGGGTCATCATACCTCTAATTGTCTCCCCTGCCACCAACCTTTCCGTGACCAACGAAAGCATTCAATGACTCGTGGTTTTATACCACGTGTCGTTCTGTGGTTTGTTTTGTAGTATTTGTCAGTTTTTCTACACTTTTCCAATTACACTCCCAGGTCTATTCTTAGGCCTTCTCAGGGTATTACAGTATCTCCCCCATGGAAATGTTCGTCCTCGAATGTAGGAAACAAGCAACAAACAGAAATATACAATTTATCACAACTATATACTAATCATTTTAATCAAAATTTTCACGGAATGACTACCTCCAAACCATACCACATAGCAGAACTGATCTCATGCTTCACATACACATTCATACACATAAAAGAAACTTGCACATATAAACTGAACATAAAAACTAAATGGGATCGTAGAGTAGAACTGATACCTCAAGTCAGAACTGAGCCGGTAGAGAACAAATGTGGGTATCAGCCGTCATATCCTCTTCGGCTCCCCATGTAGCTCTCTCACCATGCTAATTTCTCCATAAGACCTTAGCTGAAGCTACTTCTTTGTTTCTCAACTTTCGAACCTGGCGATCAAAGATTTCAACGGGAATTTCTTCATAACTGAGTCTGTCTTTTACCCCAATGCTGTATACCGGGACCACCAAGGCGGAGTTACCCAAATATTTCTTCAAAAGTGACACATGGATGACAGGATGAACTGAAGATAACTTCGATAGCAAGTCCAACTCATACACCACCTTACCAACTCTCCTCACAACCCGATAAGGACCAACATAGCAGGGACTGAGTTCCCCTTCTTTCCAAACCGCATGACTCCCTTCGTGGGAGACACCTTTAGAAATACCCAGTCGTCAACATCATTCTCCAAATATCTTCTCCTCTCATCAGCATACGATTACTCACGACTCTGAGTGGTTTTTAACCAGTCCCTTATCAACTGAACCTGTACCATCATCACCTTGTGAACTGAGTTTGGCCCTATCATAGCGGCCTCACCTACATCAAACCATCTGATGGGAGATCTACACCTTCGCCCGTAAAGAGCCTAGAACGGTGCCATCTGGATACTAGAGTGATAGCTGTTATTATAAGCATACTCGATTAAGGGAAAGTGATCATCCAAACTACCTTCGAAATCCATGACACATGCCCTCAACATGTCCTCAAGAGTATGGATTGTTCATTCCGCCTGGCCGTCCATTTGCGGATGGAAGGCTGTGCTGAGCTTGACTTGAGTCCCATGTCCCTTCTGAAAAGACCTCCAATAATGTGAGGTAAAATGAGTACCTCGGTCTGAAATAATAGACAAGGGCACTCCATGAAGTCGAACCAACTCCAGAATATACAACTTGGCATAATCATCCGCTGAATTCATGGTCTTGACAGGTAGGAAGTATGCAGCCTTTGTTAACCTGTCTATAACAACCCAAATGGAATCATAGTGTCAGCGAGTATGAGGTAAGCCTGTAACAAAATCCATATTTATTTCCTCCCACTTCCACGTGGGAATGCTAATATCCTGAACTACACCTACCGGCCTTTAATGCTCGACTTTCACTTGCTGACAGTTTGGACATTTAGCTACGAACTCCGAAATATCCTTCTTCATACCATTTCACCAATAGATTTCTCGCAAGTCCCGATACATCTTCGTGGATCCCGGATGGATTGAATATCGGGTACCATGTGCCTCATGCAATATCCGAACCCTCAAATTATCAATGTCCGAAACACATAGTCGACCCTGGTATCGTATCACTCCATCACCCCCTTGGAAGAAAACCTCCACCTTCTGACTCTGCACTGCCTCCTTCAGCTTCCTCAATATTAGTTCCTCATCTTGTTTGGATTTAACATCAACCACTGAGGACGATTCTGACCCATTATGTACAACAACACCGCCATCGGTCGAGTCGATCAATCTATCTCCCAGTCTTGCAAGTCGGTGAACATCTTTCACCAACTACTTCTTCCCCTCATCCACATGTGACACACTCTCCAATGAGAGCCTACTAAGCACATCCGCAGCCATATTTGCCTTGCCCGGGTGATAGAGGACGCTCATGACATAGTCCTTTAGCAACTCCAACCACCTCCTTTGCCGAAGATTTAGATCCTTCTGTGTGAACACATACTGAAAGCTCTTGTGATCCATAAATACATCCACATAGACCCCATACAAGTAATGCCACTATATCTTCAATGCAAACATCACCGCAGCCAACTCGAGATCATAGGTTGGGTAATTCTTTTCATGAACTTTCAGCTGTCTCGAGGCATATGCTATTACCTTCCCACGCTGCATCAACACACATCCCATTCCGACTCTCGAAGCATCACAATACACTACAAAGCTAACAATGCCCTTGGATAAAGTAAACACTGGTGCTTAAGTAAGTCAGTTCTTCAACTCTTGGAAGCTTTTCTCACAAGCATCTGACGATTGGAACTTCACCTTTTTCTGAGTCAACTTAGGTAAAGGTGCCGCAATAGATGAGAAACCCTCAACAAACCTCCAGTAGTAGCCAGCTAGACCCAAGAAACTCCAAATTTCTGAAGGATTCACCGATCTAGGGCAATTCTTCACCGCCTCAATTTTTTGGGGATCTACCCTTATGCCTTCTCTTGATACCACATGACCAAGAAATGCCACCGAGTATAGCCAAAATTCACACTTACTGAACTTTGCATATAGCTGACGATGCTTGAGTGTCTGATGTACTACTCTTAGGTTAGCGGCATGCTCCTCCTCGCTACGTGAGTATATCAAGATGTCGTCAATGAACACAATCACGAGAATGTGCAAATATGCCTTGAACACCCTATTCATTAGATCCATAAAAGATGCAGGGGCATTGGTTAGTCGAAAGACATAACAACAAATTCATACTGACCATACCGAGTCCTTAAAGCGGTCTTCGGGATGTCACTCTCCCGAACACTGAGCTGGTGATATCCGGACCTAAGATCAATCTTGGAGAAGAACTTGGCACCCTGAAGCTGGTCAAACAAATCATTGATCCTAGGTAAGGGGTACGTGTTCTTGACAGTAACCTTGTTCAACTGCCGATAGTCAATAAACATACGAAGGGAACCGTCCTACTTTCAAACAAAAAGAACTGGTGCACCCCATGGAGGCTGCGTCGGTCTAATGAAGCCCTTATCCAACAGATCCATTAACTGATCCTTCAATTCCTTTAGTTTAACTAAGGCCATCCTGTAGGGAGAAATAGAGATAGGCTGCGTATCGGGTAATAGATCAATACCGAAATCAATTTCCCTCTCCGGAGGAACACCGAGTAAATCATTAGGAGCAGATGATTAATCTTCTATTTTTGGAAGAAATCGAAGAATTTCTTGGGTATCCTACAAGATCCATTCGTTCTTTTTTCTGGAAACACCTTCAAATATTCACACACCATCGGAACTGACTTAATAGCCGGGGTCTCGGACTCCACATCCTTAACCCTAACTAAGTGGTACATGAAACCTTTAGAGATTATCTTCCTATCCTTAAGATAGGAAATAAACCGACCTACTGATATCGCCGAACTACCCTTCCACTCCAACACGGACTCACGCGGAAAACGAAATTCCACCATATGGGTCCTACAATTTATCGAAGCATAATATGCAAACAACCAATCCATGCAAAGAATAATGTCAAACTCAGTCATGGATAACTCTACAAGGTCTGAGGAGGTAACCTTATTCAACACAATGACCGGGCATTCTCTATATACTCGTCTAGCTTTGATCGAATCACCAACAGGTGTCGAAACTGAAAACGATTCTGACAAGGTCTCGGGACTAACTCCAAGGCTACTAGCAATGTAAGGAGTCACGAAAGACAAGGTAGCTCTCGGATCTAGTAAGGAATAAACATCAACATGAAAGACACGAAACATACCAGTGACCACGTCTGGCGAAGTGTCCTACTCCTGGCGCAAGGCAAGCGAATAGGATCTTTTTTGGCGCTATTTGTCACCTCCACTAGTCGATGCTCCCTGCGAAGCGGAACGGGATGGAGCTGCTGCTGTCCTAGTGGTCTGTGCACAACCCCTATCATCATCTTGTTTAGCATATGGGCACGCTCAGCGCATGTGTCCAGACCTACCACACCCATAGCAAACATTTGAATCGAGCAAGCACTCCTTGGCATGAATCTTGCCGCACTTCCCACAGGTTGGAGAAGTATACACAAACTAGGTGCCTCTTTGATCCCTCGATCCTGAAGCCCTGCTCCTCTAATCACCCTTGGGTCTGGATGGAACACTAGTTGATGATGATGCTGGGGTTAGTGATTTTTGCTGAAATTACGGACGGTAGCAACCGCCGGACCTCTGATGCGAAAACCCATGGCTATCAATACGATCCCTCTTTGCCTCCCTCTCCCTCGCATGAGCCGCCTCCATCTGCTGGGCATACAACACTATATGAGGAAAGTCCATATCCTGGTGGAGCATAGAAGTCCTTCAATCCTTTTCTAGATAATTAACAACACCATGAACGAATCAGCTCACCCGCGCCCTCTGTTCCATCACTAACTGTAGGGCATACTTTGACAAATGAGTGAACTCAAGTGAATACTCCATCACTTTCGTATTTCCTTGCTTGAGGTTTACAAACTCAGCTTCTTTCAACTCTTTCATCTCCCGAGGGAAAAACCTACCGAGAAAGGCCGTGTGGAACTCATCCCAGCTGATAGGGCCCGCTCCCACTGCCCTGCAATCCTTCCATTACCTCTACCAAATATAGGAAAACTCTTTTAGCTGATAGGAGGCCAAGTCCACACACTCCCCATTTGTCACCACCATAACCTGAGTGACCTTCAAAATCCCTCCAATGAACTCATGTGGATCCTTATCCACCTTTAATCCCGTGAACTCAGAAGGGCTCATCCTCAAGAAGTCTCTAATCCGAGCCGCCGCTGCATTGCCATTCGGTGGAACCTGCGCAACAGCCTGGTGGTTGACCTGAGAAGTCCGGGCCTATGCCAACATATAGTTAGCCATTCAAAACTCAGCGTGGGCGGCTGGCTCTAGTGCCTGGGGCTCTTGAATAAGTGGGGCTTGCTGATGCCCATAGTCATTTCCATCTCTGTTTCCTTCATCATTTCCATTCCTCCTTCCATTCATTCTTCTAGGAGCCAGAATTCTGCAATCGCAAATTGCACGAATTAGAAGGATGGAAAGGCTTTTCATCGCACGACATAGAACATGAAAGGAGGGAACATTTCCTAAACATCTAGTAGCCTCTTCGTCATAAGTGTGGCGCGCTTCACACCCATGAAAAAGACTCTACTTAACTCGGCTTTCAAACACCCTAGGATACTTCAAACCTATTGCTCTGATATCGAGTTTGTCACGACCCAAACGTACACCCGGATCGTAGACACAGGACAAGGGACCCCAGAGACCTCAAATCGACCCATGGCAAATTCATATAACTAATCTCATTCAAATAAGCAGAATAATAATCATAAAAACATAGTGGAAACGTAATTATAGCATAACATCAGGATATATTGGACATATACATAACTGAGCACTACATACTAGTCTTAAAGCCTCTAATACATAAGATGGGTTGATGGGCCAACATCCCCAACTAACCCGACCAACACTGAAACATATATAACATGAAAGTATGTCATCAACCCTCGGAACACGAGAACTCACCAGCTGAAATGAGCTAAGGATGAGGATGAGCCTGAGATCCGGACCTTGTATCTTGAAACGATATAGCATAGAAAGTATGGGATTAGTACGTGGAATGTACCGAGTATGTGGAGTAAGTCAAGCGGACATTTAAAGGTAAAATAAAACTCATAAGTAATGTAGTAGAAGGAAATCATGCATATATCATAAACTTCGTAAGAAAACATAAGGCTCAAGTCTTTCAAATCATTCATAAAGCGTTCATAATCATAATTGTAACTGAACATTATCAAAACATAACTTGAGCCAATAATATAAATATAACAATGCATAAGACATGCAGAAAAATGGCAGGACTAGTCATAACCGACACCATCATGGTAGAGCCTTTCATGATGCCCATTATCTTGCTCAAGTGGGTAGATCCAACCCTGCCTTGCCAGGAGAGGGTCTTGCATAAGGCGTGATTTCACATTTAAGGGGATCATTATTAATATATCATATCATTAGAAACCTATGGTGGCACCTGGTTGTGAGACACCGGCGTAGTCCTTTGAACACCGGGCTACTCGGTGCTAGACACGGCTCCCAAAAACATGCATATAGTCTCATGCATAAATCAATAGCATCATGCATTAAGATTCATTGGCTAAATTACAACATTTATCATCATTGATCCCCTTTAAAACAAGCTTAGCCAAGAATCATAGGGCCTTTATATCGGCCAACATCATAATCGATAAATCATGTAATTGACTTCATAAATCATAAATCATTCTTTAACCTGTGGGCATTGCCCAATACTTCATCATATTCAGTTCTTTCAAAATATGCTCATAAATATGGGTAACTTGAATTCATGCTTTTCCTTCATCAATAAATTCAAAATATTGCATATTCATCGTAAATCATAACTTTCATGAACCTTCATCAAATGGGCATTTTTGATTTAAAAGATTAAAACATGATTTTAAGGAAAATAACATAAAACCTGCCCATCATTCATAATTCAATAATTAAATCTCAATTAAATCCAACCAATAAAGAGAAATCACATTTCCATGCATTTGAGTAAAACTCCATAGAATTGGAATAGGAGGATTCATGATTACATCAAAATTTGGGCATGGGTGTGAAAGAAATCAACCATTCTAAACCCTACATACCTGGGAATAGATTGATTTCGAGGTTCCTTGAATACCCACAAAGAAATTGACGGAAACTTGGGGAAGAAGATCTTGAATCTCTCAAAAATCTCTCTAAAGTTCTTGCATGAGAATGGACGTGCATAAGGGATTTAACTCATCTTATCACACTCAGAAAAATACATAAAAAAACCTAGTTTGGGGTCTAAAAGCTTGAAAAAGTCGAATATGCTCTTAATGAACCTGCCTTGAAATCTAGTCGGATGGAACCCACGAGTGGTAACAATGGGTCATGGGAACCATCAACGACCTGTCATGTTCCTTGTTGATTGGACTGCTGAATGGCTTCCCTCGGAACTAATCAACGGACGGACAAGACGACTCGTCCTCTGAAACCGCGGTCTGTTACATAGTCCATTGTATGCTAATTATAAAATCTGAACCCCCTTACCACAAGCCTCACCAAGACTCGTGGTTCCTTCCAATGAGTCGTGGTCTCAACTCGTCACCTCCACTAGAAATAATTAGCCTCCAACAATGACTGCAACCAACGACCCATGGTTGCTTCTAACGGGTCGTTGGGTCTCCCGTTGTTTACCCTGTCACCCAGCCAGGCCCTAACCACGATTGCAAAGGGTGGCCCATTGTATCCCACAACGGGTTGTCATACCTCTTATTGTCTCCGCTGCTGCTAACCTTTCCCTGACCAACGACAGCATTCAACGACTCGTGGTTTGATACCACGAGTCGTTCTGTGGTTCGTCCTGTGGTATTTGCCTGTTTTTCCACACTTTTCAAATTACACTCTCAAGTCTATTATTAGGCCTTCCCGAGGTATTACAGGGAGTTGAAAGGGTTAAAAGTAAATATAAGATAGGAATTTGAAGATCCTTTGGCCCATTAGTTGAAGGTTAGAAGTTCTCGGTAAGGATAGGAATATACCCTTTAACCCTATTTAGTTGAAATACATGTCGGCAGAACCATCATATCATATTTCTCCTATGACCATAGGGATATAGGCGTCAGGGTTCATGAGATAGTTCTTTCATCCTTAGGAGAGCTGAACGAAATGTTATAGAAACTTGCAACTAGCAACTTTTGGAGGAATTAATCTAGCGTAATCATGTCTTGGGAACTCAACCTGATACGGAAGTGCCAATTCCTTAGATTTTCATCATCATTTGAAGTACAAAAAAGTATGCAAAATCTTAGTTCATTAGTTAACTTTCCATTTCAAGTTTTTAGTAGTTTAGTTCGCCAAACCATTCTCCATTTTATATGTTTTGTTAGGACAGCAAAATTAAGTAATAACCTCGTAACAATTGATCTGACAAGTCTCTAAGGGATCGATAACCGGGACTTCCAATCCTATATTACTTGATGACCATGTGTGCTTGTGTGCTCTTGGGCAACATCAATACCAATCAACTTTTGTGGAGTTCTCCGAGACAATATGAGAAGATCGAGGGATGATTATAGATGGAAGTACTATTATGGTAATCTCTTGACGCAATTTTTGAGAGAGGCAGACCTTTATTTACCTAGAGCATGGACCCTAGCAGCCAAGAGGATGGATGTAACAAAAGTTAAGAAGCCCATCACTTCCACAGCTTCACTTCTCATTATAGTTGATCATCAGGCACGAGATCATAGCTTTAGAGGTCGTATTTTTGGCAAGCTTGAATTGCAGCTGAGGAGAGTTCCATACAGATGTGTAGAGTGGGACCCACCTTTGAGGAGCCGCTGGACTGTGATGAGGTCATGCTGATCATTGATGGAGTTGGTAATCTAAACAATGATGATGATGAGGAAGATGATTCCATGGGATCCATGCAGATTAATGGTGAGGATGATGATGATAAGGAGCAAAATCCTGATAATGATGCGTAGCGGCCCAAGAAGTTCCTTTTCTCTACCTATTTGATATAATTGTGTATGCACTGAGGATAGTGCACCATTTACGTGAAGGGTATAGGAAAGATTCATCTCTTCTCTTTGTCTGCTATATTTATAGTAGGTTGTAGCATGGTGTCATTCCCTGTGGTAGTAGCTCTATGATTTGTTAGGTCATGTTTATATAATAGATAGTATTGATGATGGTGAATGATAACCTAGATGATGACAATGTTGTTGGATAATCTATTTCATCTCTGGAAGTTGAGTTTATTAATTTAATTTTAGAGTCAATTTCATTATGAAGGGTGAGTATGTCATCAAGTTTTTGTTTGAAAATAGCATGTCTCACCCACCCAGACCTTTGAACCGGAAAATTTTTTACTTTTAGGAGTCATTTTAGTTATAGAGTAGTGACCCTCTCCTATGATAGATGGATAATGACTGTCTTAAGGGAATTTAGTCACGTTGTTTATTTTTTTTGGAGTTAGACATAAGTCACTTGTGTGCTCTTTGACATTTCACTTAAACGCTAAGGTAGAGGCAATAAAGTGGTCATCTTAAGTGAAAATTCCATGAGAGACGCACAAAGTTCTTCAACTCGACACAGTTTACTTTAGGGGTTTAATAATGAAACTTGTCATTCAATGTGATAGTATGAATGTGTAGCTGTTGGAAACCGACTAGAGTCTTAGCGCCATGTGAGATGAGATTAATTATTTTGTTTTGTACATATATTTCTTCTAGAACTTGCATTAGTGTATGATTGGATGGCTAACTGTGAAAAGATTTAAGAGATGATTAAGGCATTTCTTTGGAAAAGCCATGTCTTCCAATGTATGTTTTTACCTTCCTGAACATTTTTCCTAGTTAACCCCCTTGAGTCTTTAGCCTTATTCTTTTCTTAGCCACAAAAGTAGCTTATTCCCCTTTTTATGTGAGACCTCCAGAATTGTTGATCCAAAGTACTCTTAGGCACTTTGAGACTTGAATGTGAAGGTCCGCCAATGTATGAATGATAAGGGAAGAAAAGAAAGAAATATATGTTGAAAGCAAGAAGAAAAAGTAGGAAGAAGGGCTACCCATAAAATGTATTGTTTGCTTGCTGGTAGGAAAATGAAAGAAAGAGTGTGAAGAGTGAAAATTCTTAGTGATTCTACAAGCAAAGACTAGCATTCAAGTTTGAGTAAAGGGGCATGAAAAGAAAACAAAAAAGGGTGAATAAAGTGAAGGATGCACAATGAGAAAGGAGTGGCGGACTTGAAAGATAAAAAATGTCTTAAAAGTGCTTAAGATTTGTAGTTAGAATAAAAGAAAAATCGTTCTTACCCGTCCCTTAGCCGATTTTACAACCAAGAAAAGTCTCTATGATATTAATCTCTTTAAATTGCTAAGTACTCTAAGTGTACATAAAGGGTAAGCTTATGGTATGTTGCATATGTATGACACATCTTTTCTGAGTGTGAGTGTGCCTCACTTATTATGTTTCATGCTTCTGCAAGGATAACTTGATAGAGGAACATCACTAAAAGTGAGGGGCATAAAATTCTATGTCGGTGTACTATTTGTTGCATGTTTTGTATTTAATCATGTTGGCCCTGTTTTGAAACAATGAGTCGGTTATAGAAGTTGTGTAGTCTTGAATGAGATAAGTCTGCATGTGCTTAATGTGAATTGCTAGATGTTGATGAACCACTTATTCATATGTTCTCTGCTAGTTTTTGAGTGTGAATTGATAGAGGTGACTAGTGATGAGAAAATATGAGTTGTGCATGGAGTTGAGGATTGTTCAAGGACAAACAATGGTTTAAGTATGGGGTGGTGATGTTGGGCATATTCTTATGCCCATTTGCCAGGTTTTACCCATATTTAGCCTTGTTTTGAGTTCATTATCGCTATGAAATGTATGGATTCATGTTTTTCATGTTTCTTGTGAGCTAATGAATATTTCTAGATGGTTTGAGCAGGAACCAAGGAAAAAGGACCAAAACTGTCTTAAGGTGTGAAGAAGAAGAGCTAACGAAAGTCGGTCTGGGGCTATGGCTTGTGTGGCGCGCCCAATACTTGTGTTTCAGAGAAAAATGCACCAAAGTTGATGATATGCATGGCGTAGGGTGCAATTTCCCTTGGTTTCAAAGATGAAAATTTGACTAACATCTTGGTGAGATGGATGATGTGGAGCCCCAGAAGCATTCCAGACTTAGGAAATTTTCCTAATATTCTGGGGCTATGGATGAAGTGGGATGCCAGAAGGGTCCTAAAGGTTAAGGATTTGACTAACACTCTGGGGCTATAGATGAAGTGGGATGATAGAAGGGTCCTAAAGGTCAAGAATTTGACTAACACTCTGGGGCTATGGATGAAGTGGGCCACCAAAGGTGTTAGACGTGCAGCAATTTTGCTAAGTCCTTGGTGCTATGGTGAGAGTAGGGCTACCGGAGCCATTCTTCAGAGGAAATTTGACGAACTCATTGGTGTTATGCATGAGGCGGTGCACCAGACCCTTCTGGATGGGATTTTGCTAATTGTTAAGCCAAATAATTGAGGGAAAAAACATCATTTGAAGGATCACCTATATACATAATATCTATGACATATTTTTCAGAGAATTCTTTATATCGTTCATCATTTTAAAGGTGGTAAACAAAGCTTTTGGAGGAGAGAAATGTTCTACTTAGGTTTCTATTTTTCTTTCTTTTTTTTGCTGAGAATGATGATGTTATCTTATTTTTTCGCTTGTATATAAGTGGCTAAACGCCCATTCTAGGGTTTTGTCCATGGTTGATGGTTGAAGATTGAAAGACTGTTGATTGCTAGTTTTGATTCTTTCATAAAGGTTATTTATATTTACTTTTTGTAATTGTTTATTCACTAGACTAATCACCTTGTGAGTAAATATGTTGGATTTTGGTTGAAGTTGGGAAACGGAACCGAAAGGGTTAAAAGTATATATAGAATAGGAATTGAAAGATCCTTTAGCCCATTGGTTGGAGGTTAGAAGTTGTTGTTGAGGATAGGGATATACCCTTCAACCCTTTTTAGTTAAAATATAAGTAGGCAAAAACTTCGTTTCATGTTTCTCCTACGATCATAGAGATATAGGCGATAGGATTCATGAGAGATTTCTTAGATGCTCGGGAGAGTAGCAAGGAATGGGATACTAACTTGCAACTAGAAACTTTATGAGGAATCAACCTAGTGTAATCATCTCTTGAGATATCAACCTAAAATGGAAGTGCCAATTCCCTAGTTTTCCATCATCATCTGAAGTAAAAACAAGTTTGCAACAATCTTTAGTTAATTTTACATTTCAAGTCTTTCGTAGTTTAATTCTGCAAACAAATTCTCCCATTTATATGTTTTGTTAGAATAGAAAAATAAATTAATAACCTTAAAACAATTGATCTAACAAGTGTCTGAGGGATCGATAATCGAGATTTCACTGTCCTATATTACTTGACGACCACATGCACTTGCATGCGCTTGGGCGACATCAACAATCGTCTCTTGAAGAGACTACCCGTTTTTTAAACTGCATAAGATCCAAAACAACCAAATTTCCCCCATTCTTTTAATCACAATCGACGTTCCAAAAGATGGATCATTTTCTTAAGATGCAGTTTGTATAATAGACTGTCACTTGAACTCAGCTTTCGCAGAGATCTTCTTACTTGGCCTCCTAGAGAATGGGTGAATATAGTCTGCATCTTGAAGATATGGTCCATTTCTATATTCGTCTTTAGGAGTTTGAATCTTTCTTTTTTACCTTGTTTAATTTTTCGCCACTATTTTAAGATTACACTAGCATACATTAACACATATTAGTCCAAAAATACTTGGGTTTCCTCTCAAGAAGAACTTGATTTAACATCGAACGTGGCACAACATGGATATTATATATGATTTAGAATCCCTTACGTTTCCTCCCAAGAAGCACTTGATTTAGCATCGTGGTACAATGCATGACACCTAAATCAATGCAAAGGTGAGTCGTCCTTAAGATGGGACTTCCTCGCCCATTTTCTTCCTTTGGAACCGTAGAGATATTATTTCACCCATTTGTTGTTTGCCTTCTTCTTCTTAGGTGTCTCCTTGGATCCAAGGTTGGCTTTCCATTTATTATCATCGACCGCCCAAACTCCCTATTAACCAAAGTTATGCACTTGCAGCTGTTGGGCATCTCATGCCCTCTTCCGGCCTTAAAAGTCAGGGAATCATCATTGACCTAGAATATGATTTCGTTCTTTTGGAAGTCCAACAAAGCTCTACCAGTGGCTAGGAAACGCCATCCAAGGATGATAGGCATGTCTATATCCACCATATAACTTAAAACAACTAAGTCAGCCAAAAGTATGAATTATTTGACCTTCACCAATACATCTTCCAGCAACCCAACCAGCTTTTTGATTGACTTATTAGCTATTTGAAGCTATATAGAGGTGGGATTCAACATGGTAAACCATGAAAATTTTTAGATGGATAGGGAATTAAATTAGTACTTTCCACATTATCACATAGAGCTTGCAAACGTCATATTGCCCGATCTTACATGGAATTATGAACTCTTTAGGGTCTCCCTTTTTTTGCACATGAGTGCCAGCAATGATAGCACTAACTCGATGGTTATTGGGATCGCTTCATCCTTAATTGGCCTCTTCTTTGTGAGAAATTCTTTCAAGTACTTGGCAAATCCTTGCATCTCTTTAAGAGCATCAATAAATGGCACGCAGAAAGTTGCCTCTTTCAACCATTCAATGTGCTTTTCAATTGTGGAATCTAGTGTTTGCTTGGCCAACCTTTGAGAAAAGGGAGGAAGAGGCATTAGATAAGATTTGCAATATCAGCTAAACTCCCCATTGCCTTCTTCATCTTCTTGGACTTCACCCCGGCTTCATTATTCAACACATCAAATTTTGCTTATGTTGGTTGGGTCATCAGAGACATTGTTTTGCTTATGTAGGTTGTAAACCTCCAGAAAGTTTTTGAGATGTTGATGTATTTCTTAGTCAGTTGAATTGTGGAACTAATTCTCTACTTTCAGCTTTTTATAGATGCTACCATCAATTTTGGAAGATGTATCATTCACTCTCGGAGGAACGATTGCAATGTGATGTTGGGCATATTCTTACACCCATTTGCAATATTTTTACCCATTTTTAATCATGTTTTAATAAGATTATCCTTATAAAATGGAAGGTTTCATGAATATTTGTGTGAAAAGAGCTAATAGATGTTCTTAGTTGATTTTGGCAGGTAATACATGGAAAAATACTCAAAAATGGTGCAAGGTGTGAAGAAAGACGAATTCGAGGAAAATTTTTCCTGGTGAAATAGGAGAAGTGGCACGTCAGAGCCTAAACTTCAAGGAAATTGGTCTCAAGTTAATTCTATGGTTGAAGTGGCGCACCAAAACTTGAACTTCAGAAGAATTTTACTCAACACCTTGAAAAAATGAGAGAAGTGGTGCGCTAGACAAGATCTGAGCTTGGGAAAATTTCCTAACACTCTAGTGCATTGAGAGAAGTGGTGTGCCAGGTCCCGTACTACAGAATTTTTACTAACCCCTTGGCAAGATAGGTGAAGTGGCACGCTAGGGCCTTTCCAAAAAGTATTTTTCTAAGTCCAAAAGTAGAATTACTTATGAAAAAAGAGGAACTTTTTACCATTCTTATAAATACTTTACTAGGGCATCTTTTAGGCATATATTGATCATTGCACACATATTTTGTGGAAGAGAGAAGAATTACATTTTCTTCTTAGGTTTTTCTTCTTTTCTTATTAATTTTGTGATCCAAATGATGATTTCTTATGGTTTACCCTTGAACATGAGTAGCTAACCCCCTATTGTAGGGTTTTGGTTATGGATTGATGGTTTTAGTTTGAATATTCATTTATGTTAGACATGTGATTCTTATTTTCATGATTGTTTATGCTCACTTGATTTCATGTTTATTCATTAGTCTGATCACCTTTTGTATTTTATCTATTGGCTCATTGGTTGAACTCGGGAGAGGAAACTAATGAGGGCTAAAAGAAGCATAGATTAGGTTTCAATATCTTCTCAAAAAGTTCAAGAGTTGATTTTGTTGTTGAGGATAGAGATATACCCAGCAACCATACTTTGTTGAGCCAAGTATCTTCAACAGTCATCTCATGTTTCTCCTGCAACCATAGGGATATTGGTGTTATGGTTCATGAGATAGTTGTTGGCTATTCGGGAGAATAATTGAGCAGTGAGTTCGTAACTTGCAACTGGCAGTCTTAAAAGCATTTTGTCTAGCATATTTGAATCCTAAAACTCAACCTAAAAGTAAAAGTGCCAAGACCATAGATTTTAACCATGATTGAATTGCTATTCTCTTGCAAAGCAATTTATATTATTATCTTTAATTTATATTCAAGTTTACTAGAAAGTACTCTCAAAACTCTTTCCAAATTTTACTTGTATTCACTTGAATAGTGAAATATAAGTTCAAAGTTAACCAATTAATCTGACAAGTCTCTGTGGGTACTATATCAAGACTTCACCGTCCTATATTACTTGATGATCACACATGCTTGTGTGTGCTCTTGGTAACATCAAGTTTTTGGGCACTATTGCCGGGACTTTAATAATGATTAATTGTTTTGGTTGCGATTATTATTCCACTATTTTGTATTTTATGTTGGGTTATTGGTTGTTGGATATGTTGGGTGTTGCTTTTTCGGTGTATTCCATCTATTCGAAGTCAAGGAAAACCCTTGGCTCACTTTGATCATGAAATCGAAAGAACTTTTTATCGATTAGCAATGGCAGAGAACAATGAACAAGCATAGGGAAAACAACCAAGAAAGAATTCCAGTGCTAAACGAGAAAAAACTTGGAGAACACTTCTAAAGCGATCATCAAGCCAGCTATCACTAGAAATTTTAAGTTGAAGGAGGGAACCGTGCGGTTGGTTCAAAACTCTTGTCAATATCAAGGCAAGCCGCATGAGGATCCCCACAAGAATTTGATGACATTTTTAGAAGTAAGTGAGAATTTTCACTATCAAAATATTTCTAATGAGTGTATTAAGCTCAAAGTGAGAATTTTCACTATCAAAATATTTCTAATGAGTATATTAAGCTCACTTTGTTTCCGTTTTTATTGATTGGAGAGGCAAAGTAACGGCTTAAGAATGAGCCAGCAGGATCCATCACTACTTGGGAAGCTGTTTCCAACAAGTTCATAAACAGGTTTTTCTCTTCGAGGAGAACAAAGGAGCTGAGAGTCATTCAGAAGGATGGTGAGAACTTGACTCAAACATGGGAGTGATACAAAGGATATCTGCGAGATTTCCCATATTAGATGCAGTCAAATAAGATCATTGGCCATAATTTTATAGAGGGACTAAAGCCAGAGTCTAAGATGCTACTTGGTGCTACTACACAGGGGCAAATCTTGTCCAAGAGCTACGATGAGATAGAGGCTTTGTCAAATCTCATGTTGGTTGGGACTCAAGATTATCAAGATTCAAACTGAGGTTTTACAGCAACCAAAGTTCCAGGAAAGCTTCAGGTTGACAGTGTGGCTGTAATTCGAGCAGATATCAGTCAGTTGGTGAATGTGATTCGTAAGCTAGTGACCACACCAATAGTAAGTTAGGTTCAGCAAGTTCAGACTCCACTTCTATCATGTGAGGTGTGTGGCAAAACTCATGCTTATTCAGGTTGTTTTCTAAACCCAGTCTATTTATTTTGTGGGGTAATGTGGCCACAGAGGAGGATATTCAGGAAATAATTACAGTCATGGGTATAAGAATGCAGCTAATGCCCCATGAGGAGGAATTGAAACTCAACCCCTAAATAACTTTCAGAGACCACAGGGCCAGCAGCCTAGCAGTTTTTTTAGAGGAGACCATAAAGCAATGGATGGTTCAGCAGACTCAGTTTGTTAATAAGATGTAAAAATCAATCCATGAGTTAGAGAGGTGTTCGGAATGTTTCGTAACTACACACAAGTGGACGTGGTCGAACAAGTAGTAAAATGGCTAAAGTAAGCCAAGTATCGATCCCACAGGGACAGAACTAAGGTAATAATTAACTTTAGTGTTAATGACTCTATCTTTAAAAATGCAGACAACAATTTAAATAGGATTTTGAGAGTTTATTTTCCTAATTGCTACGAATCTAAGACAAAATGATAAAATGAGTCTGAACTATAGTAATGAGCATGCTGAGGCTAAAACGAACAAGCAGGGAAGTAATTTATCGATACAATTCAGTTAATCTTTCCTTCGGTTGCTAGTCAAGAATTATTGCCTATGGAGAGAAACTTTCGTATTCTACCCAACTTAAGAATCATGAACCTTCAACCTACATTTCTATGATAAAAGAATTTAATGTTCTAGCCATACGAAACCGATTCCTTAATTGACTAATACGACTATCAGATATATTTCTATTCTGAAGGTAAATCAATTCTCAATTTTCCCAAACTAAGAAGAGATCATATCCTTCCAATTCACAACTTTCCAATTTCTTTCCTTTTCAAGATAAAACTGGATTTTTTAGATATACATTAACATTGGCCAGACATTACTGCAGTAAGAACAAAAATTAATAGAACAACCATGGAAGAAAAGATGAAAAACCAAAATGATCAACAATCATCAAATGAGTATAAATCATACAAACAATTGAAATAAAGGAGAAAGAGTTAGAGAAGAACCCTAAGAATTTCGTCCCCTCAACTGCCTCTAACCCACGTTCTTGCTCAACCAAGTTAGAATAATTAAAAATAAACCTAAGTGTGCTATTTATACTAGTGGGAAGTTTTCCCGGAATAACAAGCAATGTGTCACGGAGTGCATCACGGAGCACTGCCTCCGTGACACGGAGCTAACGCAGACCCTCTCTGGAATTAGGTCCCTCAGCATTTTACTCCTCAGCGTGCCACGGCATGCAACGTGGGGCTTGGCCAACGTGCCACGGCACCGTCGTGAACCCTTACTGGAATTAAATGTTCCAAGTAAATATCCCCAATGTGCCATGGCTTGTATCGCGTGGCATTGCCTCCATGTCACGGAGGCAACGCGGACCTTCGCTGGAAATTTGCCACAATAAATCATCCGAGGAAGACTGCCTCCGCGATGGCAGTGTGACACGGCTCCATCGCGGAGCCCCTATATTTGCTGTTTTTCCTTGACCTTTTCCACTGCTCGCTTTCGAGTCCATTCCCGATTTTCACCAACATGCAACTTAGCTTCCTAAAATTACATTTTTCCTGTAAAACAACACTAATCATGTTGGTTAGTATAAATTCACATTTTAACTACAAATCATATGAGAAAGTACAAATAAAGATAGATAAACAAGATGAAATGAAGCAATTGAGTATCAATTGGGCATATAATTCTGCCCAAGATCAAGAGGAAAGTGGAATAATTGGCCATTTAGAAGAAAAATAGACCTCAAGGGGAACTCCTGAGTAATACTAAGAAAAACCCCAAGGAAAATGTCAGCACAATCTCTATGCATAGTGGAAAAGAGTTTGGTGACGTGATACCCAGAGACAATAAAGCAGAGGCAGAACAAGTTGTAGAGTCAAAGAAGGAGGTTAGTGAGCCAAAAGTAATAGAAGTTAGACCACCTCCTCCATTTCTGCAGAGATTTAGAAAGTAGAAGGAGGACACAACTTGTATGAAGTTTCTTAATGTCTTGAAGTAGGTGCATGTGAATCTACTGTTGGTAGAGTTGTTGCATGCAGTTCCAAAGTATGATATATATCGTAAGGATATTATGGCCAGTAAAATCAGGCTCACAGATTTTGAGACTGTAGCTTTTACCGAGGAGTGCATTTCTCTGGTGAAAAAAAAGATCCTATAGAAGTTGAAGGAACACGAGAGCTTCACTATTCTAGTAATCATTAAAGTAGAGAGGTCGGCTCAACATTGTATGATCTGGGTGTGAGCATCAATCTTATGCCTATATCATTTTTCAGAATGTTAGGGGTTAGGAGAGCCATGTCTTATTACAGTGATATTGTAGTTGGTTGACAGGTCCATCACTAATCCCGACCGTATCATTGAAGATGTGTTAGTCAAAGTGGGATCATTCATTTTACTGGTGGACTTTATCATCCTTGACTATAAAGTTGACGAAGTAGTTCCCATCATTTTGGGAAGAGGTTTCCTGGCTATCGCTGGTGCAGTTATAAGGGTGAGGTCAGGTAAGATGCCTATGACTGTGGATGGTCAGGAAGTAGTTGTTAATATATTCAGGGAGGCTTGATTGCCGCCCCACTATAAGGAGCTTAAGACTATTGCAATGGCCGATCCTGAAAGGTCTAAAAAGGCCTTAAAGCAGCATGTGTCGCAAGAAGAACCAGCAGGAATGCAGGTTACAAATCATCTCGCTTAGTTGAAGGAGTGACAAGCCTTGCATCGTGCCGTGATGTTAATTCAGGCGCTGCACGGGAGGCAATCCGTGGATGTCATTCCACGACTATAAATAAGGAGCTTTTTGGGAGGCAACCCATATTTATAATACATTTTTATTTTGTAGAGACATACAGGGCATTTGAGGATAGAAAGCGATAAAAGGGTACCTGAAAAAATATTTAAGTCTACGGAGAAATACCTGGTGTGGCGCAACATGTGTAAAACATTAGAGGAAAATTATTTTTAACTATATGTAATGGCTGTAGCACCATGCCAAGCGAAATTCACCAATTTTTTTTTCTAAGTGTATGGTGAACTGATTGGCACACCGCACCGGGGTGATTCAGGCAAGATTTTTTTGGATCCACGGGTCAAATCCAACCCAAGGACCCTAAATTAATATAAATACATCACCCATACACATTATTTTATTTTCCATTCATATTATCTCTCTAAAAAGGTAAAATAAAGAAAGAAGAGTTCTCTCTCTCTCTCATAGCCGTAGCTCTTCCTCCCCATTCCCCCCATTGTTGTCTTCTCCAAAGCTTGGCGAATCTTCAATTCAATTAAGTAAGTTTCTTTCTTCCTTTAGTATTTATTTTTTTTAAGCATGCTCCCATCACCCCCTCTTCCCCAAATCAAAAACTTAAAATCACAATTTTTGGGAAAGAATTTTGAACTTCATCATGTGGGTTTTCTATGTCTTAAAAAATCATACATTCTTCCATAATAATGTTGTATCCTTGATTGGGTTGATTGTTTTGGTTGAACTTTTGTGGTTTTAAGTTGTGAGTGTGAAGAGAGGTGGTGGATGGGTGGTAGAGATTTTCATGAAATTCTTGAATTTGGAGTATTTTGTGGAGGAAGAAGTAGCTTAAATAGTAGGATGCTTTAATTTTGGATTAAAAAAATCACCACTTGTGTGCTCTTGACATTCCACTTAGAATATAAGATAGAAGCAATGAAGTAGAGTCATTTTGAATGCATGAGAAGTAAAAAAATCTCATGAGAAACACATAGGTACTTTAACTTGATACAAGAAAATAGATTTTTGGGTTTAATAATTGAAAGTCATTCAATATGATTTTGTGGATATGTGGCAATAAGAAACTAACTCAAATCATGATGCCATAAGGGTTGAGCTTGAAATTATTGTGTTTTATGAATAGAGTAACATCTAGAACTTTCCTAACATGTGTGCATGATAGCTAGTTATCGAAGAGGTAAGATATGATTAAGGCATTTCATTGATAGACCCATGTTGTTCATTTTTTGTCGTACCTCCTTTTTCATTATCCCTAGTTAACCCCATTGAGTTGTAAGCCCATATTTTTTCTAGCCACAAAATAAGCCTATTTCCTTTGTTATGTGACCTCTGGAATTTTTAATCCAAAGACAGTCTAAGGCACTTTGAGATTTAAGAATGAAGGTCCCACCGGTGTAACAATGTTAAGGGAATGGACAGAAAAAAATATGGATTGAAAGATGAGAAAAAAGGAAAGAGGGGTGCCTACAAAGTAAAATGTTTACTTGTTGCTAGAACATAAAGAAAAGATTCTTAATAGCTGATTATTTTTGTTGATCTTATAAGCAGAAACTAGCAGTAAAATAGTGTAAAAAGGAGCATGAGAAAAGAAAAGGGGATTAGTAAAAGAAAGGGTGAGCAGCAAGGACAAATGGTGGGACAAGAAAGATGAAGTAAAAATGTCTTAAAGTGTTTAGAATTGGTAGCCACTATTGAAAAACAAAAATCATTCCTACATGTCTCTTAACTGACATTACAACCAGAAAAAGTCTTTATGATCTTATTTTTTTTGAAGTGATTTAGTAATCTAACTGTACATGAGAGGCAAGCCTAAGGTATGTTGCATGTGTATGAAACATCATCTATGAGAGTGAGTGTGCCTTGTTTACTTATGTTCCAAGTTTTTGAATTGATCATATGAGTGAAGGAACATCACTAAAATAAGTGAGGGCATAAGATGGACAGAGTCAGTGTACTATGAGCCATATTTTTCATACTTAAAGATGTTAGCCCTATTTTGAAAAAGATGAGTTAGTTATAGAAAGTATGTAGTTTAAAATGTGAAAAGCTTTTGTGTGTGTATGTTGTGGATTGTTTACGAATTGATGAACCATATATTCATGTGCTCTGTTCTTGTTTCTTGAGTGAGAATTGATAGAGCTAAGAAGTGGTGTGGAAAGAAGTGTTTGTCGCATTAAAGTAAGGATTTTTCAAGGACGAACAATGGTTTAAGTGTGGGGTGGTGATATTGGGCATATTCTTATGCCTATTTGCCTTATCTTTACTCATCTTTTATCATGTTTTGAGAAGATTATCCTTATAAAATGCAAGGTTTCATGAATCTGTGTGTGAAAAGAGCTAAGAAATGTTTTTAGATGATTTTGGAAAGTAACACATGGAAAAATACTCAAAAATGGTACAAGGTGTTAAGAAAGAAGAATTCGAGGAAAATTTGGCTTGGTGAAATGGGAGAAGTGGCGTACCAGAGCCTAAACTTCACACAAATTGTGCTATAGTTGGATTATGGATGATCTGGCATGCCAAAACTCGAACTTCAAAAGAATTTTGATCAAAACCTTGGCAAAATGAGAGAAGTGGTGTAATAGAGAGGATCTGAGCTTGAGAAAAATTTCTAATACTCTGGTGCATTGAGAGAAGTGGCGCGCTAGGTCCCGAACTATAGAATTTTGACTAGCACCGTGGCAACATAGGTGAAGTGGCACAATAGGGCCTACCGGAGAAGTATTTTTCTAAGTCCAAATGTTATATTAATTAAGGGTAAATGGGAAATGTGTTACCATGCTTATAAATACTTTGCTAGCGCATATGTTAGGCATATATCAGTAATTGTACGCATGTTTCGGGGAAGAGACAAGAAGTCTATTTTCTTCTTAGGTTTTTATTCTTTACTCTTTAGTTTTGTGACTCGAATGATGATTTCTTTTGGATTTCACATGAACGTGAGTGGCTAAACTCCCAATTCTAGGGTTTTTGCCATGGCTTGATGGTTGTAGTTTAAATATTCATTTATGCTAGACATTTGATTCTTTATTTCGGGATTGTTTATGCTTACTTAATTTCATGTTTATTCATTTGTCTGATCACCTTTTGAATATTATCTATTAGCTCGTTGGTTGAACTCGGGAGAGGGAACTAGTGAGGGTTAAAAGAAGCATAGAGTAGGTTTCGATATCTTTTCAAAAAGTTCAAGAGTCGATTTCATTATTGAGGATAGGGATATAACCTGCAACCATACTTAGTTAAGCAAGTATCTTCTAATATCATCTCATATTTCTCTTGCAACCACAGGGATATAGGTGTTAGGGTTCATGAGATAGTTTTTGTCTGTTTGGGTGAATAGTTGAGAAGTGAGTTTGTAACTTGCAACTAGTACTCTTCGAAGGATTTTGTCTAGAGTATTTGAATCCTAAAACTCAACCTGAAAGCAAAAGTGCTAAGACCCTGGATTTTAATTATAATTTTTAATTACAACTCTCTTGCAAACGAAGTTATTTTATTAGCTTTAATCTACATTTCAAGTTTAGTATAAAGTAATCTCAAAACTCTTTCCAAATTTTACTTGTGTTTTCTTGAATAGTGAAATAAAGATTCAACTTAAGTAATTAATCTAACAAGTCTTTGTGGGTACTATATCGGGACTTCACCATTCTATATTACTTGATGACCATATATTCTTGTGTGTGCTCTTGGCAACATCACATTATCATAATTAATATCATCATTAATTTCTACAAAAATATTATCCACCTCGCCCGGTGGCAAAGCCATTATTAGTTGCTCACCTATTTAGAATCAAAGAAAAACAAGTGCTATAGAGTAGGTTCAAATTAGTCAAACTGTTACACCCAAGATATTTTTGGTGATTATTTGATATTAGTATGTTGTGTTAAGGGAAGTACGGGCTATATATTCATAATAGGTGAGGAGGAAAACATGTGCGAACAGAAAAGTGAAGAATATGTGAAGATCATAAGTAAGGGTGTAATACCCCGGAAGTGCATAAGAGTAGACCCAAGAGTTAAAAGTTGAAAACTACTAAAAATGGGAAAATCATCACAAGACGAGAGGTGTAATGAATCATGGTTTGAAACCACGAGCTGTTGTTACCAGTGGTGGTTTCAGGAGTCCAGGTGGCAGTGGAAGCAATGACCAATGTAACGACTCATTGTGGGAAACAATGAGTTGTCTTTTGTAGTCGTGGAGGGAGATGGACTTTAGCATTTAGTGAAGTAATGGGTCATTCAATGACACGTCATGAGTTACAATGACCCATTTTTAACAATCATTGTCTACATGGTAAGATTTCCAGTGCATTCAATAGATCAAGACCACAACTCGTTTGAAGCAACCATGAGTCGTGGTGAGGCTCGTGGAAAGGGATGTTCAGGTTTGGCAAGGAGTTCTCAACAACCGACTCAACGACCTATTGTTTTGACCAATGACTCATCCTATTGAGTCGTGGGAAGGATCTGAAGGTATTGATGAGACAATGGATCCAACAACTGGATACCACATGTCGTGGTTTCCCACAACGACCCATGGGATCAGTCGTTGGTTCCTCCAGGGCAGTTTTTTAGGGACTTTTCATGAAGGGTATTTTCAATATTTCCATGCTATAAGTCCCTAAACTACGTCGTTTCATGCATTTTTCTGGGCATTTTCAGATAGGTTAAGTCCCTATTTCATAGATTATTCCCATGTATGCATACTAAGAGAATTCTAGAGATATCAAGCATAGATTCAAACTTTTTCCTATAAATTCATCCTTGGGAATTCAAGAACTTTAGATATATAGGTTTACAAATGGGTGATATCATTAACACCAATGCCCATTCTCTACTAATTTATGAAAATCTACCAAAAATCTCATGGGGTTTCAATTAAATTGTTTGTGAATTTCTAATGATTTTATAATGGGCTTTTATGATTTATGATTTACATTGTATTTTAGGGATTTTGATTAGATTTAACAATTATTTTACTTATAAAATTGTTGATCTTGATTTCTACCAAATGAAGCCTAATTATGCATGATCTATGATGAACCGATTTGTGATCTACTCTTCAATTGTTGATATTTACAAATCCATCATGATTTATGACTTGATATATGGATTTATTCAATAAACCATCATGATTTGATGATATACAAGTTATATGTGTGATTTGCAAGTATGGATGAACCCCTATGATTTATGAAATATGTTTTGGCCGACTCACGGGCCTTGATTCATGGCTAGTTCATGTATTACAAGCATGTTATGATTATCATGATTTTACTATCCCATGAAATCATGCATATTATACTATGAGCACTATATATGATTTGGGAGTAGTACAGAACACTAAGTAGGTTCGGGGCCCAGGTTCTGCCCCAGATCTCATAAACTACGTGCCACTGTAGGTATGTTGGGACATCCCTTGTGACTATCCCCGGCCCAAATTTAGCTTTTCATGTGATCACGCCATTCATGGTTCTACCCTTGGCAAGGTACGAACGGCCTCCCGACTAGGTTTACAAGTCGGGCTCCCTGTGTGCTCATATGGGGTATGTCAGTTAAGAGAAGTCTCCCATTGTTCCTCATGATTTATGAATGTTTATGATTATTTATGTTGGATAAAATAATGTTTATTATGTCTTTTCTCTTATGATTATGTTTACGATCGTATAACGAATGCTTTGAAAACCTTGAGCCTTATGATATGTTATGTAACGATATTTATGATATGAGCATGATGTCCTAATCTTATGATGTTTTATGAGCTTTTACATATTTTAAATGTCCTTTTTACTTAGCTTGCATACTCGGTACATTTCACGTGTTGACCGCATACTTTCTATGTTGTATCATTTCATGATACAGGACTCGACTCTCAGGCTCATCCTCATCTTTCGATCATCTCAGAGTTCAGTTTCAGCTTGTTGTGAGTCCTCATGTTTCGAGGGCCATTTGACTAGACATTTATGTTATTTATGTTTCAGTACTTGGCCAGGTTAGTTAGAGGTGTTGTCCTATCAACCCATCTTATGCAGTAGAGGTTTTCAGACAGTGTCTATTACTCAGCTTGTGTGTATGTCTAGTGATTCCTTATATTGTGATATGCTATGTCTACATTTCCACTATGTCTTATGTTCAGTCTTCCGGTTAATGTGAATAAAGTTAGATGTATGCTTATGCCATGGGTCGACTTGTGACCTCTTGGGGTTCCCTGTCCCGTGTTACGATTCGGGTCTACGTCTGGGTCGTGAAAAACATTGTATCAGAGCCATAGGTTTTGAAGTTCCTAAGGTGTCTAAAAGTTGCATTTAGTAGAGACTTTTTCATGGGTGTGAAGCACACCACACCTATGATGAAGAGGATGCAACACGTCTAGGAAATTTTCCCTTCTTTCATTATCCATGTCATGCGATGAAAACTTCTTTTTATCCTTCTAATTCATGCTATTCGCGATTGTAGAATCATGGCTCCTACAAGAATGAATAGAAAAAGAACTGGAAACGGAGAAGGCCACGGAGATTGCAATGATCATGGGCATCAACAAGCTCCACCAATTCAGGAGCCTTAAGCACTGGAGCAAGTTGCCCATGCTGAGTTTCAAGCGACTATCCAGATGTTGGCGCAGGCGTTGACCGCTCAGGTCAGCCAGTTGGCTATTACACATATCCCACAGAATGGAACTGCGATAGTGGCTCGAATTAGAGACTTCTTGAGGATGAATCCTCTAGAGTTCCTTGGGTTAAAGGTGCATGAGGATCCCAATGATTTCATCGAGGAGATTCTAAATATTACCCAAGTTATGGGGGTGACTAATGGAAATTGTGTTTATTTGGCCACCTATCAACTAAAGGGAGAGGCTCACATATGGTTCACGCAGTGGAGAAATGCTATGGCAGTGGGTGCAGGCCCTATAAGTAGGGAAGAGCTCCAAGCGGCATTCTTGGATCAATTTTTCGTCGAGAAATATGGGAGCTTAAGGAGGCTGAGTTTGTCAACTTGAAGCAGGGGGACATGTCCGTTCAGAAGTATGCATTGGAGTTTACCCGTCTGGCCAAGTATGCGCCAGAGTTGGTGGTGGACAAGCGGGCTCGGGTGAGCCGTTTTGTGCATGGAATGGCGGACTATATGGATAAGGACTATAGGATTGCCATGTTGCATCAGGATATAGATTTTCCCCATATTGTGTTGCATGCTCAACAGATGGAGTCGATGTATCGGAGGTAGAGAGAGGCCAAGAGGGCCAGGACCGACAGTCATAGGACTTCTCAAGCCAGATCAGGAGGTGGACAATGTCAGCAGTCTCATCACAGGTCTATAGCTCCAGCACCATCATTGACCAATACACCATCTAGATTCTTAGGGGATCGGAGGAGCAGGGCTCTAGATTCGAGAGGCCAGGGTAGCATGCAGATAGAACACACCTTGCAAGTTTGTGAGGGATCCGGCAAAAATCATCCGGGGAGGTTCCTAGTCAGCTTGGATGCTTGTTTTGGGTGTGGCAAACCTGGACACAGACTCAGGGATTTCCCTTCAGCTAGATAAGGGGTCGGTGGAGCCCATATGCTAGCATCCAGTTCTGCTGCTCTGGTAGCATGCCCCCCTCATCAGGGTGCCTCGACCAGTTCAGCCGACAGTTAGCGCCAAAATAGGTTCTATGCTTTAGCACCCCGTCAGGATCAGGAGGTTTCCCTGGATGTGGTCACTGTTATGTTGCGTGCCTTTCATATTGATGTTTATTCCTTGCTAGATCCGGGAGCTACTTTGTCTTTAGTGACACCTTACACTGCTAGTAGCTTTGGAGTTAGTCCCGAGACTCTTTCAGAATCATTTTTCATTTTCTACTCATGTTGCTAATTCGCTTGTAGCTAGGCTAGTGTATAGAGGATACCCGGTCACTATATTGCATAAAGTCACCTCCTCAGACGTTGTGGAGTTAGCCATGACTGACTTTGATATTATAATTGGCATGGATTGGTTGTAAATTGTAGAACTGTGCGGTGGAATTTCCTTTTCTGGGTGAATCAGTTTTGGAGTGGAAGGATAGTTTGGTTGTTCCAGCAGGTCGATTTATTTCATATCATAAGGCCGAAAAGATGATTTCTAAGGGTTGCATGTATCATCTAGTTAGGGTTAAGGATATTGAGTCCAAGACCCCGACAATCCAGTCAGTTCCGATGGTGCGTGAGTATCCAAAGGTCTTTTTTGATGATTTGCCAGGTGTTTCTCCCGAGTGGGAGATTGATTTTAGTATTGAACTTCTACCTGATACGCAACATATATTTATCCCTCCTTACAGGATGGCTCCAGCCGAACTAAAAGACTTGAAGGATCAGTTGAAGGACCTGTTAGATAAGGGCTTCCTTAGACCGAGCAAGTCTTCATGGGGTGGACTAGTGTTATTTGTCCGAAAGAAGGATGGTTTGCTTCAGATGTGCATTAATTATCGGCAATTGGACAAGGTCACCATTAAGAACAGGTATCCCTTACCTAGGATCGGTTATTTGTTTGACCAGCTTCAGAGTGCCAAGTGTTTCTCAAAGATAGATCTCAGGTCCAGGTATCTTCAGCTCAGAGTGCGGGAGTGTAATATTCTGAAGGCATCTTTCAGGATGTGGTATGGCCATTATGGTTTGTAGTTATGTCTTTTGGACTAAGAAATGCTCTTGCAGATTTTATGGACCTAATGAAAAGGGTGTTCAAGCCATATTTGGATGTCTTCGAGATCATGTTCATCGACGGCATCCTTATATACTCTCGGAGCGAGGAGGAGCATGCTGCTCATTTGAGAGTAGTTCTTCAGACTCTCAAGGATCACCAATTTTATGCAAAGTTCATCAAATGTGAGTTTTGGTTGAACTCAGTAGCATTTTTAGGTCACGTGGTATGAAGCGAGGGCATAATGGTAGATTCTCAGAAAATCAAGGCAGTGAAGAATCTGCCTAGATAGGTGAATCCTTCAAATATTAGGAGTTTCTTGGGCCTGGCAGGCTATTACCGGTTATTTGTTGAGGGTTTTTCATCCATTGCAGCACCTTTGACCAAGTTGACTCAAAAGAAGGTGAAGTTCCAATGGTCGGAGGCTTACGAGAAGAGCTTCCAAGAGTTGAAGACATGACTACTGCGCACCGGTGTTGACTCTAACCAAGGGTACAAATGGTTTTGTGGTGTATTTTGATGCTTCAAGAGTAGGTCTCGGGTGTGTATTGATGAGCGGGGGAAGGTAATAGCGTACGCTTCGAGAGAGTTGAAAGTCCATGAGAAGAATCACCTGACCCATGATCTTGAGTTGGTCGCAGTGGTGTTCTCATTGAAGATATGGCGACATTACTTGTATGGGGTCCATGTGGATGTGTTTATGGACCACAAGATCTTACAATATGTTTTCATACAGAAAGACCTCAATCTACGACAAAGGAGGTGGTTAGAGCTACTCAAAGACTATGATATGAGTGTTCTTTACCACCTGGGAAAGGAGAATCTAGTGGCAGGCACCCTTAGTAGGCTCTATATGGAGAGTGTGTCCCATGTGGAGGAAGGAAAGAAAGAGCTGGTGAAGGATGTGAATCGTCTCACAAGGTTAGGAGTGACGTTGTTTGACTCTACCGATAACGGTGTGATTGTTCAAAGCGGATTCGAGTCGTCCTTGGTTATTGATGTGAAATCTAGACAAGATGAGGACTCGACATTGATAAAGTTTAAAGAAGTTGTTCGAAGTCAGAAGGTAGAGGTTTTTTCTCAAGGGGGAGATGGTGTGCTTTGGTACCAGGGTCGCCTATGTGTCCCAAATGTTGATGATTTGTGGAGCAGGATATTGCATGAGGCCCATGGATCCAGGTATTCCATCCATCCGGGTGCCACCAAGATGTACTGTAATCTACTAGAAATCTATTGGTGGGATGGTATGAAGAAGGATAATACATAATTCGTAGCCAGATGCCCGAACTATCAGCAAGTAAAGGTGGAGAAAGGAGGGGAGGAGTACTTCAGGATATCAACATTACTACTTGGAAGTGGGAAGATATTAATATGGATTTCACAACAGGATTACCTCATACTCGCTGACAATATAATTCCTTTTGGGTGGTGGTAGACATGTTGACCAAGGCTGCAAATTTCCTACTGGTGAAAACCACAGATTCAGCAGATGATTATGCCAAACTGTATATCTAGAAGTTAGTTCGATTACATAGAGTGCCCTTGTCCATTATTTTATACCGAGGTAGTCAATTTACCTCTCAATTTTGGCAGTCTTTTAAAAAAGGGCTTGGGACTCAGGTTAAGCTCAGCACAACGTTACATCCGCAAACTGATCGTCAAGCCGAGCGGACAATTCAAACTCTCAAAGACTTCTTGAGATCTTGTGTGGTGGACTTTAAAGGTAGTTGGGATGATCACTTGCCCCTGATCGAGTTTTCTTACAAAAACAGCTATCATTCTAGTATCCAAATGGCATCATTCGAGGCTCTCCATGGGCAGAGATGTAGATCGCCCATCGGATGGTTTGAGGTTGGTGAGGTAGCTATGATAGGGCCAGTTTTGGTTCATGAGGTGTTATACCCCGAGAACCCATGGATCAGACCTGGGAGTCAAAACAGTGAAAAACTGGAATTTTTTACCAGGTCACTGGACAAACTGTGAAGTGGCTTGTAAGGAGTGACCACAAGTCGTGAAGGGACTCGTGGTCAAGCAGGGAGGTGGATTGGTCTGGGGGTCACCAGGGGCGTGACCATGAGCGTGGTCGGGCCACACGACTCGTTATGTCACTCGTGGCCTAGACTGGATGCTGGACAAGGATAGTTGGGCAGCGTAGACCACTGATGGTGACCTTGAGTCGTCGTCACTCACCATGATTATGGTGTCCTCCATGGTGTCCTAGGGTGGAATTTTGGCTATGTACGTCACAACTCAGGCCACGAGTCGTGGTACCTGGAGACGAGTCATCTAGTCCCTCGTGGGGACTGGCAGTCAGCAAAATTCTGCGATTTAAGTAAGGGCTTTTTCATAATTTCTACGTCCAGGGTCCTATACTACATCATTTTAGCATCAAAAGGGGTGTTTTAAGAGGGAATATACTAGCCTAAGTCCTCATTCATGCATGCAAAGGTTTTGGGAAGGTGATAGAAGAGTGATCTAAGTGAGTTCAAGTTGTTCTTCCTCAATCTCTTCTTGGGCAATCTAGGAAAGTTAAGAACCAGTTATTCCCAGGTATGTAAGGCTATGAATGGGTGATTTCTTCCACACCCATGCCCATCCTCTATGATTTGTACAAAATTTTATTAAAAAAACTCATGGGGTTTTGACGATGATTTTATAAAACCCTAATAATTTTATAATGGGTTTTGCAATTTTAGATTCACATCATAATCTATTGGTTTTAATTAGTTTTTATTTTTTAAATCATTTATAATTTTATCAATTTCAATTTCTATGAAATTAAGCCTAATCATGCATGACCCACGATGTATCGATTTATGATCTACTTTTCCATTATTAATATTTACAAGCCCATTGTGAAATATTAGTTCAATTATGAATTTATTCTATTACCCCTCATGATTTTACGAATTCCAAGCTATATGCATGATTTACAAGTATGTCTGAACCTTATGAATAATGAATTATGTTTTGGCCGACTCACGGGCTTCGTTTCGTGGATACTTCATGTATGTATAAGTTTGTTTATAATTATCATAATTTAACTCGCCCATGAATTCATGCATGTTATACTATGAGCACTATATATGTTTTGGGAGTAGTATCGAACACCAAGTAGGTTCGTGGCCTAGGTTCTGCCCCGAATATCATAAACTACGTGCCACCGTAGGTATGTTGGGACCTCCTATGGGACTGTCCCCGGCCCAAATGTTCCTTTTTGTGGTGACATCACACTTTCATGGTCCTACCCTTGGCAAGGTATGGACACCCTTCCGACTAGGGTTACAAGTCGAGTTTCATGTTTTCTCATATGAGGTATGTCGGTTAAGAGAATCTCCCACTGTTCCACATGATTTATGTATGTTATGATTATGTATTTTGGCTCAAGTCATATTAAGTAAAGTTCTTTTCTTATGATTATGATTATGTTTACATTACGAATGTTTTGAAAACCTTGAGCCTATATTATGGTATGATATTTATTATAAGAGCATGATGTCCCACTCTTATGATCATTTATGAGATTTCTATATTTTAAATGTTTTTTTTTCTTACCTTGCATTCTATGTATTTCAAAGTACTGACCACATACTTACTATGTTGTATCATTTCATGATACAAGACCCATCTCTCTAAATCGCTCTCCTCGGTAGCTCCTCAGAGTTCACTATCAGCTTATTTGACGATTCCTCATATTTCAAAGGCCATATGTTTGGACTCTATGTTTTTCTTCTAGTTTTAGAATTGTTGGGTTAGTTCCGGAGTTGTCCCATCAACCCATCATTAATGATTAGAGGCTTTTCAGATTATCAGTTGTAATCCGCCATAATGTATGAATTACATATTGTACTTTACTCGTATTTATGACATGTTTACACTATCTTATGTTAAGTATTCCTCTTATGTGACTGAATTAGATGTACGGTCATGCCATGGGTTGACTTGGGGTTTCTCGGGGCTCCTTGTCCCGTGTCTACGATCCGGGTGTATGTTCGGGTCGTGACAACTTGGTATCAGAGCCATAGTTTTGAAGTGTCCTAGGATTTGTGAACGCCGCGTTAAGTAGAGTCTTTTTCATGGGTGTGAAGCGCGCCATGCCCAAGTGATACTCAAATGTGTCATTTTTACCTTGTTTATCTATCGATGTTTATATATTCTCATGTGATTTGTAATAAAATGTGAATTTACACTAACCAACATGATTAGCGTTGTTTTGTAGGTGAAATATAATTTTGGGAAGCTAAAATGCATGTTGGGAGAGATCGGGGTTGGACTCGGACGCTAGCAAGGGAAAAAGCACTTGAAGGCACAAATTAAAGGGGCTCCGCGATGGAGCCGTGTCACGCCACCATCGCGGATGCCTTCTGCCTGGATATGGAATTTTTGCCAAATTCCAGTGAAGGTGCGCGTTGGGGCCGTGGCACATTGGCCTAGCCCTGCGTTGCACGCTGTGCCACGTTGGGCCTTAATACCTGGACAACTAAATTCCAGTAAGGGTCCGCGACAGTGGCGTGTCATGGAGGCAGTGCTCCGCTATGCACTCCGTGACACGTTGCTTGTTATTCCGGGAAAAATTCCCACTAGTATAAATAGAACACTTAGGTTCATTTTTAATTATTCTGACTTGGTGGAGCAAGAACGTGGGTTATAGGCAGTTGAGGGGACAAAAATCTCAGGGTTTTTCTCTATCTCCTTCTTCTTTATTTCAATCGCTTGTATGATTTACACTCATTTAACGATGTTTAATCCACAAATGAGTGGCTAAATCCTCTTCTTGCTGAGGTTAAGAACAAGTGTATTGCAATGTAATTATTGATCATTTGGTTTTTCATCTTTTCATCCATGGTTGTTCTATTAATTCTTGTTCTTACTGCATTAATGTGTGGCCAATGTTAATGTATATCTAAAAAGTCCGGTTTCACTCGAGAGAGCAAGAAATTGGAAAGTTGTGAATTGATAGGATATGATCTTTTCTTAGTTTGGGAAAATTGAGAATTTATTTACCTTCAGGATAGAAATATACCTGAAAGTCGTATTAGTCTATTAAGGAATCGGTTTTGTATGGCTAGAACATGAATTTCATTTTATCACAGAAATGTAGGTGAACGATTCATGATTCTTAAGTTGGGTTAAATACGAGAGTTTTAATCCATTGGTAATAATTCTGGACTAGCAACCGGAGGAAAGATTAACAAAATTGTATCGATAATTTGTTTCTTTGCATGTTCATTTAACCTCAGCATGCTCATATTCATAGTTCAGACTCAAATTATATATTCATTGTAGACTTAGCATAAAATTAGAAACCAAAATATCAAACTCTTCTTCACACTGTTGTCTGCATTTTTAGAGTTAAAGTATAGTGACACTTGAGTAGATTGTTACCCTAGCCCAGTCCCTGTGGGATCGATACTTGGCTTATTTAAGCCACTTTACTACTTGTTCGACCACGTGCTCTTGCGTGTAGCTACATACCCAAAAGCAGCCGAACACGCCACACATATGATGAAGAGGCTACTAAACCTCTAGGAAATGTTCCCTTCTTTTATGATCTATGTCGTGCGTTGAAAGTCCTCTACCTTTCTAATTCGTGCTATTCACGTTTGCAGCATCATGCCTCCACGCCAAGTGAACACCAGAAGAAATGGTAACGGTAATGATCATGAGGGTGCTAATGGTGAGGAGCATCAGCCAGCCCTACCCGTCCGCGAGGAGCACGGACCAGAGCCAGCTGCCCACGCTATGTTAGGGTAGGGATTCAGATGCTAGCACATGCCATGATGGCCCAGGTTCAAAATCAGACAGTGGCGCATTATCCACAGAATGGGAATGCGGCGGTAGCCAGGGTGAGGGATTTCTTGAGGATGAGCCCTCCTGAGTTCATGGGGTCAAGGGTGCATGAGGATCCACATGATTTCATTAGGGAAATTCTAAAGATCACCTAGGTTATAGGGTTGAACAATGGGGAGTGTGTTGACTTGACCTGCTATCAGCTAAAGAGGGTGGGTCATATATGGTTTAAGTAGTGGAGAGATGCCAAGGCAGTGGGTGTAGGCCTGGTAGGTTGGGAGGAGTTCCACGCGGCCTTTATGGATCGGTTCTTCCATTGGGAGATGAGGGAGCTCTAGGTGGCCGAGTTTGTTAGTTTGAAGCAGGGTGACATGTCTGTTCAGGAGTACGCATTAGAGTTCACTCGATTATCCAAGTATGCTTCAGAGTTGGTGGCGGACCAGAGGACTCTGGTGAGTCGTTTCGTACGTAGGGTGGCGTATTATTTGGATAAGGATTGTAGGATTGCCATGCTACATCGGGATATCAACTTTCCCCGCATCGTGTTGCATGCTCAGTAGATGGAGTCGGTCTACCGGAGGCAGAGGGAGTCAAAGAGGGAAAGGACCGATATGTATGGGGTTTTTCAAGTCAAGTCAGGGGTTGATAGAGTCGATAGTCCCAAGCACAGGTCTATCGCTCAAGCTCCATCATCAGCCAGCACGACATCTAGGTTCAAAGGAGATCAGAGGAGTGCGGCTTCAGGCTCAAGGGATCAGGCTAGCATGCAAGTGGAGCGCACTTTTCCATCTTGTGCGATGTGCAGCAAGAACCATCCTGGGAGGTTCTTAGTTGGCTCAGATGCGTGTGTCGGGTGTGGCAAACCCGAGCACAGACTTAGGGATATCCCCTCAGTCAGATCAGGGGTCGGTGGGGCCCGCATGATAACATCCAATTTTGCCGCCCTGGTAGCCTGTCTCCTCAGTAGGATGCCTCTACTAGTTCAGCAGGAAGTCAGCGCCAGAAAAGGTTTTATGCTCTAATACCCTGCCAGGAGCAGGAGGCTTCGCCAGAGGTGGTCACTGGTATGTTGGAAGTCTTCCATATTCATGCTTATGCCTTGTTAGATCTAGGAGCTACCTTGTCTTTTGTGACCCCTTATATTGCTAGTAGTTTTGGAGTTATCCCTAAATTTCTGTCAGAACTATTCTCGGTCTCTACCCCAGTCGGTGAATCAGTTGTAGCTTGGCGGGTGTATAGAGGTTGCCCATCATAGTGTTGCATAAGGTTACCTCCACAGAATTAGTAGAGTTAGCTATGACTGAATTTGACCTTATTTTGGACATGGATTGGTTGTTTGCATGTTATTCTTCGATTAATTGTAGAACCCGATCAGTAGAGTTTAGGTTTTCTTAGAGTGGAAGGGAAATTCAGCTGTACTAGTCGGTCGGTTTATTTCGTATCTTAAGGCCAAGAAAATGATTTTCAAGGGTTGCATGTATCACCTAGTTAGGGTTACGGATGTTGAGTCCCAGACCCCGACTATCCAGTCAGTTCTAGTTGTTGTGAGTATCCGGAGGTTTTTCCCGATGATTTTCCATGTGTTCCTCCTGAGAGGGAAATTGATTTCGATATTGATCTTCTACCCGATACGCAACCTATCTCTATTCCTCCCTATTGGATGGCTCCAACCGAGCTAAAGGAGTTGAAGGATCAGTTGAATGAGTTGTTGGATAAGGGTTTTATTTGGCCGAGCAAGTCTCCATTGGGTGCACAAGTGTTATTTGTTCGGAAGAAGGATGGTTCGCTTCTGATGTGCATTAACTATCAGTAGTTAAACAAGGTCACCATTAAGAAAAGGCATCTGTTACCCAGGATTGATAATTTGTTCGACCAGCTCCAAGGTGCTAGCTGTTTCTTAAAGATAGATCTTAGGTCCGGGTATCATCAACTCAATGTTCGGAGTGTGATATCCCGAAGACAGCCTTCAAAACCCGATATGTAACTTATGAGTTTGTAGTTATGCAATTCGGACTAACCAATGCTCCTGCAGCTTTTATGGACTTGATAACCAGGGTTTTCAAGCAATATCTTGATATGTTCATGATTCTGTTCATCAATGAAGTCCTTATATACTCTCGGAGTGGGGAGGAGCATTCCGCTCATTTGAGAATAGTGCTGCAGATTCTCAAGGATCGTCAGTTGTATGCAAAGTTTAGTAAGTGCAAGTTTTGCTTGGACTCAGTTGCAGTTTTGGGCCATGTGGTATCGAGTGAGGGCATAAGAGCAGATTCTCAGAAAATTGAGGCGGTGAAGAATTGGCCCGGACCGGTGAATCCTTCAGAAATTCAGAGTTTCTTGGGCCTAGAAGGTTACTACCAGAGATTTGTTGAGGGATTTTCATCAATTGCAGCACCATTGACCAGGTTGACTCAAAAAAAGGTAAAGTTCCAATGGTCGGAGGCTTGTGAGAAAAGCTCACGATACTTGAAGACTCAACTCACTTCAACACCAATGTTGACCCTACCCGAGGGTACCGATGGTTTTGTAGTATATTGTGATGCTTCAAGAATCGGACTTGGGTGTATGTTAATGCAGCATGGAAAAGTGATAGCGTACGCCTCAAGACAGTTGAAAATCCATGAGAAGAATTACCCGACCCATGATCTTGAGTTGGCCGCGGTGGTGTTTGCATTGAAAATATGGCGGCACTACCTGTATGGGGTCCACACGGATGTATTTACCACCACAAGAGCATCCAATATGTGTTTACGCAGAAAGAGAACTTTCTTCGACAAAGGAGGTGGTTGGAGCTACTTAAGGACTATGATATGAGTGTCATTTACCACTCGGGTAAGGCTAATGTGGTAGCGGACACACTTAGTAGGCTCTATATGGAGAGTGTGTCCCACGTGGATGAGGGAAAGAAGGAATTGGTGAAAGATATCCATCGACTTACGAGTTTGGGAGTTATATTGGTTGACTCAACTGATGGCGGTGTTGTGGTGCAAAACGGATCCGAATCGTCCATAGTGACCAATGTGAAGGCTAGACAAGATGAGGATCCAATGTTGGTAAAGCTGAAAGAAGCCGTCCAGAGTCAGAAGGTGGAGGTCTTCTCCCAAGGGGGAGATGGTATTTTGTGGTACCACGGTCATCTATATGTTCTGGACATAGATGATTTGAGGAACCGGATATTGCATGAGGCTCATGGATCCAGGTACTCCATCCATCCAGGTGCCACCAAAATGTATCATGATTTGTGAGAAATATATTGGCGGAATGGCATGAAGAGGGATATTGCAGAATTTGTAGCTATGTCCCCGAACTTTCAATAAGTGAAGGTCGAGTACCAAAGGTCGGGAGGAGTACTTCAGGATACTTGCATTCCTACTTGGAAGTGGGATGAAATCAATATGGACATCATAACTAGGTTTCCCCATACTCGCCGGCAATGACTTTATTTGGGTGGTGGTCGATAGGTTGATCAAGGCGGCACATTTGCCAGTGAAAATCATAGATTCAGTAGATGATTATGCCAAGTTGTATATTCAGGAGTTGGTTCGGTTACATGGAGTACCCTTGTCTATTATTGGATATCGAGGTACTCAGTTTACCTCCCAGTTCTGGCGGTAATTTCAGAAGGGACTTGGGACTCAAATCAAGCTCAGCACAGCCTTTCATCCTCAAACAGATGGCCAAGTCGAGCGAACAATCCAGACTCTCGAGGACATTTTGAGAGCATGTGTGATGGATTTCAAAAGTAGCTGGAATGATCATTTTCCCTTGATCGAATTTTCTTATAATAATAGTTATCATTCTAGCATCCAAATGGCACCCTTCGAGGCATTTATGGACAAAGGTGTAGATCGCCCATTGGATGGTTTGAGGTGAGTGAGGCAGCTATGATAGGGGCTGATTCAGTTCATGAGGCTACTATAAAGGTTTAGTTGATAAGGGACCGATTTAAAGCCACTCATGGTCATCAAAAGTCATATGCGGATGTAAGAATGAGAGAGTTGGAGTTCGAGGTGGACGATTGGGTATTTTTGAAGCCATCTCCCATGAATGGACTCATGCAGTTCGGGAAGAAAGGGAAACTTAGCCACCACTATGTTGGTCCCTATCAGGTTATGAGAAGAGTTGGTAAGGTAGCGTATGAGTTGGACTTGGCATCGGAGTTGTCTTCGGTCCATCCCGTCTTTCATTTATTGCTCTTGTAAAGGCTGCTTGGGTGATCCATCTTCAGCTGTCCTGGTGGAAAGTGTTGGTGTAAGAGATAGCCTCAGTTATGAGGAAATTCCTATTCCAATCTTTGGTCGCCAAGTTCATAGGCTGAGGAAAAAAGAAGTAGCTTTAGTAAAGGTGTTATGGAGAAATCAGCATGTCGAGGGAGCTATGTGAATCTGAAGCGGATATGATGGATAAATACCCTCATCTATTCCCTATCGGCTCGGCTTCAATTTAAGGTATCAGTTTTTCCATAATTCTCTAATCAGTTTCCATGTTCAGTTCATGTGCACAAGTTTGAGTTATGTTAAGATAGATTCATGTGATGTCTGAATTCAGATTAGCTATGTAGTTGTTTTCAAAGATAGTCATTTTGTTAGTCTTTGATTTAAATAACTAGTATTTGCATATGATGAATGTATGATTATGAGTTTCCGGCGTGCTCCTAACACTCGAGGATGAATTTTCCCAAGGGGGAGATAATATTATACCCCGGGAACGCAAGGATTAGACCCAGGAGTCAAAATGGTGAAAAACTGAAATTTTGCACCAGGTCATAGGACGAACCATGAAGTGGCTTGTGAGGAGTGACAACGAGTTGTGAAGTGACTAGTGGTCAAGCAGGGAGGTGGATTGGTCTGGGGGTCACCACGAGCGTGACCACGAGTCGTGGGAAAACTACACGACTCGTGAAGTCACCCGTGGCCTGGAGGTGTTGGACAAGGATAGTTGGGCAGTGTAGACCACGAATGGTGACTACGAGTCGCGGTCACTCACCACGATGCGTGGTGTCCTCCGTGGGGTCCTAGGGTGGAATTTTGGCAGTGTACCTCATGACTCAGGCCACGAGTTATGGTCCTTGGAGACGAGTCGTCCAGTCCCTCGTATGGACTGGCAGTCAGCAAAATTATTCGATTTAAGTAGAGGTTTTTCTGTAATTCATAAGTCCTAGGGTCCTATACTACGTCGTTTTAGCATCAAAAGGGGTGGTTTAAGAGAGAATAGACTAGCCTAAGTCCTCATTCATGCATGCAAAGGTTTGGAAAATTGATAGAAGGGTGATCTAGGTGATTTCAAGGTGTTCTTCCTCAATTTCCTCTTGGGCAATCTAGGAAAGTTAAGAACCAGTTATTTCCAGGCATATAAGGCTATCAATGGGTTATTTCTTCCACACCCATCCCATCCTTTATGATTTGTACAAAAATTTTATTCAAAGCTCATGGGGTTTTGAAGATGATTTTATAAAAGCCTAATGGTTTGATAATGGGTTTTGTAATTTTAGATTCTCATCGTAATCTATGGGTTTTAATCAGTTTTTATTATTTAAATTATTTATAATTTTATCGATTTCGATTTCTATGAAATTAAGCCTAATAATGCTTGACCTACGATCTATCAATTTATGATCTACTTTTCCATTATTAATATTTACAAGCCCATCATGAATTGTGAGTTAAATTAGGCAATTAATGTATTACTCATCTTGATTTTGCGAATTCCAAGCTATATGCATGATTTAAAAGTATGTATGAACCTTATGAATCATGAATTATGTTTTTGCCAACTCATGGGCCTTGTTTCATGGCTAGTTCACATATGTACAAGCATGTTTATGATTATCCTGATTTAATAAGCCTATGAATTCATGCATGTTATACTATGAGCACTATATATGTTTTGGGAGTAGTATGGAAAACCGAGTAGGTTCAGCGCCTAAGTTCTAACCCCAATCTCATAAACTACGTGCCACCATAGGTATGTTGGGACCTCCTATGGGACTGTCCCCGGCCCAAATGGCCTTTTCATGGTGATGTCTCACTTTCATGGTCCTATCCTTGGCAAGGTACGGACACCCTCCCGACTAGGGTTACAAGTCGGGCTTCACGTGTGCTCATATGGGGTATGTAGGTTAAGAGAATCTCCCACTGTTCCGCATGATTTATGCATGTTATGATTATGTATTTTGGCTCAATTCATGTTAAGTAAATTTCTTTCCTTATGATTATGATTATGTTTACATTACGAATGTTTTGAAAACCTTGAGCGTATATTATGGTACGATATTTATGATATGAGCATGATGTCCCACTCTTATGATCATTTATGAGATTTCTCTATTTTAAATGTTCGTTTTACTTACCTTGCATACTCAGTACATTTCAAGTACGGGCCGTATACTTTCTATGTTGTATCATTTCATGATATAGGACCCGGCTCGCAGGCTTGCTTTCCTCAGTAGCTCCTCAGAGTTCGCTATCAGCTTATTTGGCGGGTCCTCATGTTCTGAGGGCCATATGCTCGGACTCTATGCTTTTCTTCCAGTTTTCGAATTGTTGGGTTAGTTGGGGAGTTGTCCCCTCAACCCGTCTTTCATGATTAGAGGCTTTTCAGACTACGAGTTGTAATCATCTGTCATGTATGGATTACATATTGTACTTTCCCCGTATTTATGACATTGTTTACGCTATCTTATGTTAAGTCTTCCTCTTATGTGATTGAATTAGATGTACGCTCATGCCATGGGTTGACTTAGGGTGTCTCGGGGCTCCTTGCCCCATGTCTACGATCCGGGTGTTTGTTCGTGTCGTGACATGAGGCTATGGTGAAGGTTCAGTTGATAAGGGATAGGATGAAAATCGCTCAGAGTCGTGAAAAGTCATATGCTGATGTGAGGAGGAGAGAGTTGGAGTTTGAGGTGGACGTTTGGGTATTTCTGAAGGTACCACCCTTGAAGGGAGTCATGCGGTTTGGGAAGACAGGAAAACTCAATCCCTGTTATGTTGGTCCCTACGGGATTATGAGTAGAGTTGGTAAGGTAGCATATGAGTTGGACTTGCCTCAAAGTTATCTTTCGTGCATCCCGTGTTTCATGTATCACTTTTGAAGAAATGTTTGGGAGATCCAACTCTAATAGTCCTGATGGACAACGTTGGTGTAAAGGATAGCCTTAGCTATGAGGAAGTTCTGGTGGAAATATTGTATTGTCAAGTTCGGAGGCTAAGGAACAAGGAAGTAGCTTCGGCTAAAGTATTATGGAGGAATTAGCATGTTGAAGGAGCTACGTGGGAATATGAAGTGGATATGATGGCTAAATACCCACATATATTCTCTACCAGCTCAATTCTGACTCGAGGTATCAATTTTGCCTTATAACTCCATTTAGTTTACATGTTGAAATCATGTGTGCAAGTTTCTTTTATCTGTATGGACGTGCATATGAAGTGTGGAATCAGTTCAACTATGTGGTTTGAATCGAAGGTAGTCATTCCATAGTTTTCGATTTGAATGGTCAGTATTTGAATATGATAATTGCATGTTTTTGTTTTCCACTTGTTTCCCACATTCAAGGAAAAATGTTCCCGATGGGGAGATATTATAATACCCCAGAAGTGCCTAAGAGTAGACCCGGGAGTTAAAAGTTGAAAACTGGGGAAACTGAGAAAAACATAACAGGATGAGAGGTGTAATGACTTGTGGTTGGAAACCACGAGCCGTTGTTACCAGTCGTGGTTTCAGGAGTCCAGGTGGCAGTGGAAGCAACGACTGATGTAATGACTCCTTGTGGGAAAACACGAGTCGTCGTTTGTAGTCGTGCTGAGAGATGGTATTTAGCATTTGGGGAAGTAACGAATCATTCAACGACCCTTCATGACTTACAACGACCCTTTGTCAGCAATCGTTGTCTGCATGGGCAGATTTCTATTGCAGTCAACGGATCAAGACCACAACTAATTGGAAGCAACCACGAGTCGGGGTGAGGCTCATGGTAAGGGGTGTTAAGGTTTGGCAGGGAGTTGTCAACGACCGACTCAATGACCTGTTGTTTGGAGCAACGACTCATGCTGTCGAGTCATGGGAAGGATCTGAAGGTATTGATGAGATAGTGGATCCAACGACTGGATACCACGTGTCATGGTTTCACACAACGACCCCTGGGATCAGTCGTTGGTTCATCCAGGGTAGTTTTTCAGGGACATGTCATTAAGGGTATTCTCGACATTTCTATGCTATAAGTCCCTAAACTACATCATTTCATGTATTTTTTGGGCATTTTAAGATAGGTTAAGTCCCTATTGCATAGACCACTCCCATGCATGCAGACTAAGAGAATTCTAGAGAGATCAAGCATAGAGTCAAGCTTTTTCCTATCAATTCATCCTTGGGCATTCAAGAACTTTAGAATCTTATCTTACCCAGGTATGTATGGTTACGAATGGGTGATTCTGTTCAGGCCCATGCCTATTCTCTATTAATTTATGAAAATCTACCAAAAATCTCATGGAATTTCAATTTAAATTTTTTGTGAATTTCTAATGATTTGCTGATGGGCTTTTATGATTTATGATTTACATCATATTTTATGGATTTTGATTAGATTTAACAATTATTTTACCTATAAAAATGTTGATCTCAATTTCTACCAAATTAAGACTAATTATGCATGATCTATGATGAATCAATTTATGATCTACACTTCAATTGTTAATATTTACAAACCCAACAGGATTTATGATTTGAAATATGAATTTATTCAATTACCAATCATTATTTAATGATATACAAGTTATATGTGTGATCTGCAAGTATGCGTGAACGCCTATGATTTATGAATTATGTTTTGGCCGACTCGCGGCCCTTGATTCATGGCTAGTTCACGTATTTACAAGCATGTTATGATTATCATGATTTAACTAGCCCCTGAACTCATGCATATTATACTGTGAGCACTATATATGATTTGGGAGTAGTATAGAACACTGAGTAGGTTCGGGGCCTAGGTTCTGCCCTGGATCTCATAAATTACGTGCAACCGCAGGTACGTTGGGACCTCCCTTGTGACTGTCCCCAGCCCAAATGGCCCTTTTCACGTGATCACGCCTTTCATGGTTCTACCCTTGGCAATGTACGAATGATCTCCCGACTAGATTTACAAGTCGGGCTCCATGTGTGCTCATATGGGGTATGTCGGTTAAGAAAAGTCTCCCACTGTTCCTCATGATTTATGCACTTTTATGATTACATGTGTTGGCTTAAGTAAGTTTTATTATGACTTTTCTCTTATGATTATGATTACGATAGTACTATGAATTCTTTGAAAACCTTGAGCCTTATGATATGTTATGTTACAATATTTATGATATGGGCATGATGTCCTACTCTTATAATGTTTTATGAGCTTTTACATATTTTAATTGTTCGTTTTACTTACCAGGCATACTTGGTACATTTCACGTACTAATCGCATACTTTCTATGTTGTATTGTTTCATGATACAGGACCAGGCTCTCAGGCTCATCCTCATGTTTAGATCATATCAGAGTTAACTTTCATTGTGGTGAGTCCTCATGTTCCGAGGGCCATTTGACTAGACATTTTGTTATTTATGTTTCAATACTTGACTGGGTTAGTTGGGCATGTTTTCCCATCAACTCATCTTATTTAGTAGAGGCTTTCAGACAGTGTGTATTACTCAACTTGCGTGTATGTCTAGTGATTCCTTATGTTGTGATATGCTATGTTTACATTTTTGCTATGTCTTACGTTCAGTCTTCCGTTTAAGATGAATGCAGTTAGATGTATGCTTATGCCATGGGTCGACTTGGGACTACTTGGTGTTCCCTATCCCGTGATGATCCGGGTCTACGTGGGGGTCTTGAAAAAGGGTCAACATTAAATGATTTTATCTATCAATATATAATTATTTAGAAGTCCTACAACCTATAAAATTAAAGGTACTTGATTTTAGTTTTTAGAATATCAAACACTCATCAATCAGAGTTTGGAGTACAAAAATATTGGCATTTTACTGGGTCACTATCAAGTAGTGACGTGGCCACCGCCTTAAAAACGGCCACTGCCCCACCTCTTTATATTTTTAAGTGTTTGATGTTGCCAAGAAAATGCAAGTGCACGTGGTTATCAAGCAATGTCGGATGGGAATGTCCCGATATCGTACCCATAGAGACATGATTGGTTGATTGCTTAAGTTTTTGAACCTTTATTTCACTATTCATAAAGCACAAGTAAAATGGAGAAAAAGGTTTTGAGATTATTCTACTAACTTGAAATGTAAATTAGCCTAAGAAACTAGAATTATTTGCTAAATGTTTGCAATTCGAACGATGATAGAAATCCAAGGTTTTGGCACTTTTACTTTTAGGTTGAGTTCTAATATTTGAATATACTAGACAACATTCTTCTAGATTTCTATTTGCAAGTAACTAATCCATTTCTTACTATTCTCCCGAATATGCAAGAACTATCTTATGAACCCTAATACTTATATCCCTATGGTTGTAGGAGAAACAAGAGACAACGGTTTACGATACTTATTTCAACTAAATAGGGTTATAGGGTATATCCCTATCCTGAACAATGAAATCAACTCTTGAACTAATTAAACAAGATAACTGAAACCTATTTTACGCTTAATCTTAACCCTCTTAGTTCCCTCTCCTAATTCAACCAACAGACAATAGATAATATTCGCAAGGTGATCAGTCTAACGAATAACAATGAAAACAAGTAAGAATAAACACCTTTAAAAACAAGAATTTAAAGTCTAGCATAAGCGAACAATCAAACTACAACCAGCGGCCATGGACAAAACCATAGAACTGGAGTTTAGCCCCTCATGTCAAATGTAAACCCAAAGAATTCATCATTAGAATTGACAAAGGTAAGGTAAAAAAGAAAACCTAGAAGAAAATGAACTTCTTGTCTCTACCCTAAAAAGACTGTGTACAAATTGATCTTCTCCTGAAAAGATGCCTTACAAATGCCCTACACTAGGTTATTATAAACTAGGTAACAAATGCCTCTTTTTCCCTTAAGTATTTCCGCTTTGAGACTTAGAAAATCCACCCCGGACTGGCCCTGGCACGCCGCAACACCTATATCTCCAAAATTAGCTTGAATTTCCTCTGATGTTTAGTCTCTAGCATGCTGCACCAGCCATATCACCATGGTATTAGTCATGTTCTATAAATATGGGACCTAGCGTGCTGCTTTTTGTAATGCATCAGCGTGTTAGAAAATTTTCCCAAGTTTGGAACCCCTTTCGCATGCCGCGCCACACAGTTGACCAAGGTGTTAATAAGAATTCTTCTGAAGTTTGAGCTTTGGAGTGCCGCACCAGTCATAGAACCAACCTGAGCACAATTTTCTCTGAAGTTTGGTGGATGGCGCGCCATATCAGCTTTCTCACCAGGCTAACTTTTCTTGAATACTTCTTTCTTCACACCTTGGACAATGTTTGAGTCTTTTTCCATATGTAACCTACCAAAACTATCAAAAAACAATTGGTAGCTCATTTAACACATACATTCATGGGATCATGCATTTCATAAGGATAAAAATCTGAAAACAAGGTAAAAGATGGGTAAAAGTATGGAAAATTGGCATAAGAATATGCCCAACATCACCACCCCACACTTAAAACATTGTTCATCCTCGAACAATCCTTACTTACATGCAATAGACACTCTTTCTTTCACACCACTTGTCACATGTATAAACTCTCACTCAAGCAATTAGAACAGAGCACATGACCAAGTGGTTCATATTAATAATCAATCCACAATACATATACAAAGAAGCTTTTCATATTCGAAACTACATACCTTCTATAACCGACTCATCTTTTTCAAAATAGGTCCAACATGATTACATATGAAAAATGTAGCACATAATACACCAATTATGATGAACTTATTCCTCGACTTATTTAGCAATGTTCCTTCCCTCATATTATCAAAGAAAGCTTGGAGCATAGTAATCAAGGCATACTCACTCTAACAAATGACATTTGATATACATGCAATATGTCATAAACATGCCACTCATGTACAATCAGATTACTTAATCACTTCAAAAAGAGTAAGATCATAAGGACTTTTCCTGATTGTAATGTCAGCTAAGGGACAGGTAGGAATGATTCTCAATTCATAGTGGCTACCAATCCTAAAGAGTTTAAGACATTCTCACCTCGTCTTTCTTGTCCACCTCTTTTCCTTTTCCTGCTCACCCTTTCTTTCACGAACCCCCTTTTCTTTTCTCATGCCCCTTTTTATAGTACTTGACTGCTAGTTTTTGCTTATAAGTTAAACAAGAATAATCAACCATTAGAAGTCTTTCATTTATATTCTATCAGCAAGTAGACATGTTATTTTGTGTGGGAACCCCTCTTTCCTAGTTTTCTCATCTTTCCATCAACATTTTTTTCTTTTCTTTTCTTTCCCTTAACTATTCCTACTTCGGTGGAGCCGTCATTCATAAATCTCAAACTGCCTCAGACTATCTTTGGATGAAAAATTCCGGAGGTCACACAACTAAGGGATAGGCTGCTTTTGTGGCTAAGAAGATAATTAAGGCTTATGGCTCAACGGGGTTAACTATGGATAATGTTAAGGATGGTACAACAACAATAGACAAAAGTGGATTTTTCAAAGAAATGCCTTGATAACATCTTACCTATTTGGCAACTAGCTATATTATACACACTCAAGCATGTTCTAGATGTTACACTATATACAAAACACAACAATTCAAGCTCAACTCTCATGGCATCATCATTTGAGCCAGTTTCTTATGGCCACATATCCACAAAACCAAATTTAATGAACTCTTTCATTATTAAGCCCTAAAATTTTTTCTTGAGTCAAGTTAAAGAACCTACGTGTCTCACATGGAATTCTCACTTATTATGCATTCACGATGACCACTTCATTACTTCTAGATAAGCTTCTAAGTGGAGTATCAAGAGCACTCAAGTGGTGATTTTTGACTTCATCCAAAAAATAAAAAAAATTTGTGACTAATTTTTTCCTTAAGACGGTCATCATCCATCCATCATCGGGAAAGGTCACTACCTCTACTACGAACATAAAGAAATTTGACTCTTAATTACCAAAACCAAAAGCATTAAAGATGAACAAGCATATAACAAAGAATCAGTTTTCAACAGTCATCCACATACTAACTATTACAGAACAAGCTACTAATGTAGAAGTATAAGAACTATTGCTACAACCTACTACAATTTTAGCAAAGATAGAATTAAGCAAAAAATCTATTTCTTCCACCCCACACTTAAACTGTGTACTATCCCCAGTGCATAAACATATCATATCAACTAAGGAGAGAAAAAGAACTTCCTGGGCCTCTAAGTAAAGTCATAATCATCCGGATTAAACTCCTGATGATCATCATCATCCTCTCCTTCTGCATCATCAACCTATATAGCTCCCATAGTGGGATCCTCCTCCTCCTCATCGTCATCATCAATAGAATCGGGATACACTGTAGGATCGTCGTCATCCAATGGCTCCTCAAACTTCAGCCGCACTTTCCATATCATCATTGCACTCTTTATGAGTGGGTACCACTCCTCTATTGCTGCCATCTCCCTAGCAGTCGTAGTGTTTACCTCCAATATTCAGCTGCAGCTCAAACATCCCAAACATGTGGCCTCTCCAACTGTCATCCTTAACATTGTGCTGGACTAGAGTGAGGAATAGTGGTGATGAGTTGGTTGGCTCATTGACTTTTGTGACATCAATCATTTTCCCTAACAAGTGCGATACTAGGGATAGATGAACGTCTATCTCCTCTTCTTCAATGCAAACCTCCCATAAGAACTGAGTCAATAAGCTGTGATAATAGTACTTCCATCGGCAGTTATCTCTAGATCGCCTCATGATGTCCCTCAGCACTATGCCAAAATTATTTAGCAGCCCCTTCATCAGCATATACACCAATACCACTTGCTCTAAAGTGATCTCTGTGGTGTGTGTCCCTAGGAGAAGTATCACATAGATCAACTTGACCCAAACTCTGGCCTCCTTAGTGAAGTACGAGAAGGAGAGTGTCGAATGAGTGCCATTTTCACCTCTTGCTCACCAAGAAGCTTAATACATTCCACACAAAGTATGGAAAATGTCACGGTATAGAGGCTTCTCAAGAATCATGAAGTACATCTTTGGGTCCACCACTGGCATACCAAGGAATGCATTGAAAGACTTGGTAGTGAAACGAACCACTTTTCCCCGCACCTTGATCTTTGTGCTCTCTCTGTACGAGGTGTTCCAATTCACATAAAATTCCCTCACTAAAGTGAGGTTGCACTCCTCTAGCTCAGCAAACACGAACCCAAGTCCCAACTCTAGGATGGTGTCCCGAATGGTGGGGAACTCAAGTTCCAAACAACCCTAATCAATCCAATTCTACGGGACATACTTGAACTCCTTTTTGGTATTAAACCATTTGAGCCCATGCTCTTCCATAGCCTTGGCTCCAAACCTCCTAGCAGGGGGTACCTTTTGGGCTGCTGAGCTCGATACAACTCCTTTCCTAAGCCTTTTGAACCTCTTTCTAGTAACTGCTACTTCTTTTCCTTTATCTACTCATGATGCCATAATACCTGCCAAAAAACAACAATAGCCTTACAAAATCAGTTCATGAATAACAAGGCTAGCTAATTAGGTGTAAGAGGTGCAAAACGACCCCCACTCTTAATCCACTAGCATAATCGTGAGAATTTGTCTAATAGGGTACTCAGACTTCCTCCATTATCATGCAAAATCTTATCAACTTAAATTATTCACCAACTTTACTCTACAAGCCATGCTCATGATTTTTCCTCACAACTCTCTTCTTTATTTTTTTCACAAGAGTGCTCCAGTTTAGCCACTCACTTCCCTTTTCAATTCTTAATTTATCATTCAGAACACCCAATTGTGGAAACATTCTAAATACACTCAAATAAAAACTAATCATGAATTTCACTAAGTTTCCACAATGAATTAACATGAATTTTTCAAAAACCCAATATTTTTACAATTTAAGATCACAATATTCAAGCAATTTCTTCCTCCACAAAAATACTCCAAATTCACAAATTTTCATGAAATTTCTCTACAACCCATTCATCACCCTCTTCACACCCACAACTTCAAATCACCAAAATTCAACCAAAACAATCAACCAAATCAAGGATATAACATTATTATGGAAGAACATATGAGATTTAAGTCACAAAAACACACATTATGAAGTTCATTTTACCCAACAATGGTTATTTTGGGTTTTTCCAACTTGGGGAAGAAAGGGTAATGGGGAGAACTCTTATGAAATTAATTACCAAAGGAGAAAAGAACTTTACTTACTTGAGTTGAAGAAGTTTTCTTCACCACGCTTTTTGGAGAAGACTACCATGGGCGAAAAAAGGAGAGCCAGTTATGACCAAGACAGAGAAGAGACAAAATTCTTTTATTTTTTTCTTTGGCTTTTCAGAGAGAGAAGATGAATGGGAATTTAAAATAAAGGTATGGGTTATGAGCTTTTATCAATTTTAGGGTCCATCAAAAAATTTTCTCCCAAATTACACCTGGCTAGGCGCACCACCAATTTCACCCTACACTTAGAAATAAAAATCTCTTGGTGCATTGGGTTTGGCATCGCGCACCAACCACTACACCAACCTGAAAAAAAAAATTCTTCTGAAGTTCAATACCTAGCGTGGTGCGCTAGGTATTTTTCCCTAGACTTAGAATTTTCCGGCTTCTTTTCTCTACTTTTTCACCTCAAATTCCATGTTCGTCTCTTCAAAACAAAGATGGGTTGCCTCCCACCAAATGGCTTAGTTATAGCGTGGCACGACATTTATGGATTGCCTCCCGTGCAACTCCTGATTTAAAATCGCATCACGACGCAAGACTTCTCACCCCTCTAATTGAGTGAGATGATTAGTAACCTACTTCCCTATAGATTCAACTCGCAACACATGTAGCTCAACAACCTGCATAGAATTTCCCAGCTCCATGATTGTGCTCATCTTAAACTCCTCATAGTGAGGTGGCAACCTTGCTGCCTTGAACACATTGAAAACAACCTATTGCCATCCACAATCATTGCCATCATGCTTGACTTCACCCTTATAACTATGTCACGACCCAAACATAGGTCCGGATCGAAACACGGGACAAAGAACCCGAGAGGCTCCAAGTCAACCATGGCATGAACATGACATCTAGGCTCAAAATAATAAATGCGGAATTCTAACATATAACATAGAGGAAATCTGAAAATCTCATAACATCAAATAACTAAATACATAACACAAGTCTGAAGCCAAATACATACTATGTCTGATAAGCCTCTACTACTAACGAGTTGATGGGAAAAGACTCCAACTAACTCACTAAAGTATGAACCTAAATATAATGAAAATACAACTAAAAAGAAGGGCCCTCAAAAGATGAGGACTCACCAATTCTAGCTGGAAAGTCCTAACACTGAAGATCTGGCTAATGGTGGGCCTGAGCCTGAATATCTGAGCCTTTATCATGAAATGATACAAAATAGAGTATGCAATCTGTACGTGGGATGTACTGAGTATGCAAGGTAAGTAAAACCGCTAAGTAAAATCAGAGATCATGCATATGATAAACGTTTCATCATAATAGCCTGAGAGTAGGGATTGCATGCTATTATCTGAAATCATGGTTTAACATAACTGAATCGAATGACCCAAAGCTGAAAACTGATAATCATAAGTAAAACTGCACATTTGGTCAAACCTGCTAAAAACATAATATCATGACTGATGAACATGTATAACTGAAATTATGAGAAACAATGGGAGACTTTTCATATAACCGACATTACCATGATAGAACTTACGTGGTCCCGACTATTGCATTCAAGTGGACAGAGTTGTCCAAAGCTTTGCCAGGGCTAAGGACACTGCCATGATATAGATATCAAGCTCAATCCCCCTTGGGGGTAGGGGATGCTCACAAGGGAGGTCCCAAAGTGTATATATATAAACCTACATTGGCATGTAGTTCTGAGGCACAGGGTTGACTGACCCTTAGCCTACTTGATGCTAGACACTACTCCTAAAAACATGCATTTGCTCTCCATCGTTTCCAATGAAGTTGAACCATCTTCTGGTGACGAAGATGAACTATAATAATACATGCATAAAATTGAAAACATAACATGAGGATCCTTGGATCGAACCACACCACAAGCTAAACAAGAGTGGAAGTCTAGACTCCAAAACCATGCAGGTAGCTCACAATATGAAATTTAGATAAATCATGAAACATACTTGAATATATGTGCTTGCCCAATACTTAAAAATGCTTGAAATAGACTTGATCATTCAAAGACGTTGATATATACATGGGTAATTCAAAATCATACTTTCATCATGAACATCTCATCATAACTAGAAGCATAGATCGTAATCTCATCTTTTCATGAACTTCCATAAATGGGCATCTTATTTGTAAAACTTTAAAATCATAATCTGCAATTGAAAATATTATAAAACATGCCAATAAATCACAATTCAACATTTGAAACATGCACAGAGAACACCCATGATAGATACTTAGAAAATTCATAAGTTGGTTTAAAACCCCATAGATTCAACAACTTAGAAATCACATGAAATTGAAGAGGGATTGGGCATGGGAGTGGATGGATACACCTATTCATAACCCTACACAACTGGGAGATAACTAATTTCACAACCCTCTTGAGAGCCCAAAGGAAATTTAGAGGAGAACTTGATGAATCCTAAGCTTGATCGCCCGTTAGAACTACTAGGCTTACATGCATAGAGGAGAATAGGCTTATAATGAACTAAACCCTCTTAAAACACACTTATTTGAGCTTAAAACGACATAGTTCAGGCCTTAGAAACTTAGGAATTATGGAAAAGCCCTTAATAAATTCGCAGGGAAAATACATTGCCAGTCCCAATGAGGGACTGGACAATTCATCCTCAACACCACGACTCGGGGTGACCAAGTCGTGTCCGACACTACCCAAATTTTCCACTTCATGACGACCTCTGCCCATGAGTGGCTTGACGACTCATGGTCCTAACTACGACTCGTGTCCTCACCCGTGGTGAACCTTAAATCCAAAAATCCAACCAAGTCCACCCTCCTCCCCACGAGTCACTTAACGACTCATGGTGCACCTCACAAGTCACTAGATGACTTGTCCTGTGACCTGGTGCAGAAAATCCTATTTTCTCTGTTTCAACCCTTGGGTCTGATCTTAGGGCCTTTGGGGTATTACAATATATCCCCCTTAGGAACATTCATCCTCAAATGTGGGTAAACATACTGAAAATCTGAGAAATGCAACTGCCATATCAAATACTGAATATAGTCGAGAGCTGACGGAGTGACTAACTCCGGACTTAATCACATAACTGAACTAAATTTATGGATCACACATGCATATATTGACATGAAAGAAGCTGGGGCACATGAACTGAACATGAAATTGAATAGAGTACTATGGAGGAAACTGATACCTCAAGCTGAAACTAAGTCGGAAGAGAATAGGTGCTAGTATTTAGCCATCATATCTGCTTCGGCTTCCCACGTAGCTCCCTCAACATGCTAGTTCCTCCGTAAAACCTTAACTGAGGCTACTTCTTTGTTTCATAGCTTCCGAAATTGATGATCGAGTATTTCCATTGGAACCTCCTAAAAACTAAGGTTATCCTTCACATGAAACACTCGATGTACTGAAGCCAAACTGAGGGAAACTCCAACTCATACGCTACCTTGCCAACTAGTCTCACAGTTCTGTATGGGCCAACATAACAGGGATTGAGTTTCCCTTTCTTTCTGAACCTCATCACTCCCTTCATGGTAGATACCTTCTAAAACACCCAATCATAAACTTCAAACTCATGTTCTCTCCTTATCATATCCGCGTAGGACTTTTGACGACTCTGAGCCATTTCTAACCTTTCCCTTATAAGCTGAACCTTCTCCATTACATCATGAACTGAATATGGTCCTATCAATGCAACTTCACCTATTTCAAACAAACCAATAGGCGATCTACAACTCCACCCATAGAGAGCCTCAAATGGAGCCATCTAAATGCGGGAATGATAATTATTGTTATATGCAAACTCAATGAGAGGCAAATAATCAATCACACACACTCTCACCATATTGATCTTGGGCAGATTTATATTCCCAAGTGATACTTAAAAGTATCATTTTCGCCTTGTTTATCTAGCAATGTGTATACATTTTCATGTAATTGGTAATAAAATGTGAATTTATACTAACCAACGTGATTAGCATTGTTTTGTAGGTAAAATGTGATTTCGAGGAGCTAAAATGAATATTGGATGATATCGGAGTTGGACTTGGAATCGAGCACGGAAAAAGGCATTGGACTGCACAAATTAAAGGGGCTCCGCGATGGAGCCATGTCACGCTGCCATCGCGGAGGCATTCTGCCTGGAGGGTGAAAATTCATCAATTTCCAGTGGAGGTTCGCGATAGCTCCATGGCACGGTGGCTAGCCTCTGCGTTGCACGTCGTGCCACGTTGGTGCTATATTCCTGGACCCCCAAATTCCAGTGAGGGTCCGCGTTCACGGTGTGTCACGGAGGCAGTGCTCCGTGATGCACTTCGTGACACGTTGCTTGTTATTTCGGGAAAAATTCCCACTAGTATAAATAGAACACTTAGGTTCATTTTTCCATAAATTAAGACTTGGTGGAGCAAGGACGTGGGTTACAGGCAGTTGAGGGACGAAAAGTTCAGGGTTTTTTCTCTCTTTCTTTCTTCTCTAATTCAATTGTTTGTATGATTAACACTTATTTTAGGATGATTAATCCACAAATGAGTGGCTAATTCCCTTCCTTGCTGAGGTTATGAACACTTGTGATGAATTTTGATTATTAATCATCTGGTTTTTCATCTTTTTCTTCCATGTTGTTCTATTAATTCTTGTTCTTACTGCATTGGTGTGTGGCCTACGTTAATGTACATCTAAAAAGTCTGATTTCACTCGAGAGAGCACGAAATTGGAAAGTTGTGAATTAATAGGATATTGTTCTTTACTTGATTTGGAAAAATTGAGTTTTGATGTGCTTTCCTGATAGATATATACTTGAAAGCCGTATTAATCAATTTAGGAACCGGAATTGTATTGCTAGGTCATGAATTGCATTTGATCAAAGAAATGTAGACGGATGGTTTATGATTCTTAAGTGAGATTAAATACGAGAGTTTTAATCTCTTGGCTAATGTTCTTGGCTAGCAACAGGAAGAAAAGAGTAACCAATTTATGATGATAATCAAGTTCATTACATGTTCTTTAACCTCGGCATGCTTTTATCCATAGTCCAAATTCAAAGTAGATAATTGTTACAAGTTTTAGTATAAAATTATAAAACAAATTATTCACTTTTTGGTTACGTTGTTGTCAGCATATTTAGAAGTTAAATAAAATATAGTATAGTATACTTAAGCAAACTTCACTTAATCCGAGTCTCTGAGAGATCGATACTTGGCTTACTAAAGCCACTTACTACTTGTTCGACCACGTGCACTTGCGTGTCGGTTTAGATACCCAACGAAACCACCGAAAAAGTTTTTGGCGCCGTTGCCGGGGAGACTTGGCAATTGGTGAATTTGTTTTAAGTGTTAATTTTACTGTATTTGTATTTTCTTTTCTTAAGTGTTGACAACTTGGTCTTAGCCTGTATTTTGCAGACTTAATTGTTGTGAACACTGGCAAGAGACAAAGAGCTGGTGGAATCTTATATAGAGCCTGAACATATATTTCACAGTAAACGGAGAGAAGCTCTACAAAGGAAGCTGCAGTTGCTCAGGCAGACTATTATGGAGCAACAAAATCCACCGGTAGTAAGGGCAGTGTTAGTGCCCGAAGAAGCAGCAGCAAGGCCGATTCGCGAGGTGGCAATCCAACATGCCAAAAATGTTACATCCAGTATCCGCAAACCAGAGCCTGGAGGGAGATTTGAACTCAAGCAAAATATGGTGCAATTGTTGCACACAAGCGGGCAATTTACCGGTCTCCCTCATGAAGACCCACAACAGCATCTCCAAAACTTTTTGGAGATAAGTGACACTTATATACCCGCTGGAGTGTCACCTATTATGTTTGGCTTACATTATTTCCGTTCTCATTACTCGGAGAAGCCAAGAGGTGGTTGAAAGCTGAGCCACCAAATTCTATTTCAACGTGGGATGATCTTGCATGAAAGTTTTTGATAAGGTTTTTTCCCTCTGGTAAAACATCAAGACTTAGAAGTCAAATTCTAAGTTTCAAACAGAGAGAGGGAGAAAATTTATATCAAGCCTGGGAGAGATTTAAATCCATGTTGCGGGACTGTCCTCATCATCATCAGTCCAATGACGTGTTGGTGCACACATTTATTGAGGGTTTGGAACCCCATACCAAAATTTTGCTAGATTCAGCAGCTGGAGGGCAAGCGCTGGAAAAGACTTATGAGGAGTTGTATACCTTGCTAAACCGGATTTCACAGGGCAATCCAGAATGGAATGCTAATTCATCACGAGGTGGGGCAAGGAAAGCAGTAGGAGTTTTTGAAGTTGATGGATTTACAGCTATCGCTGCACAGATAGCTGCCTTGCAAAATCAATTGAACAACCACTTCAGCAACATGACTTTGAACCAGCCGTCAGCTCCAATTAATGCGGTCCAGCAATTGTGGTGTGAAGTGTGTGGAAGCAGTGAGCACTCAGCTGAGTGCTGTGGAGCAAATCCTGATTCGGTAAACTTTGTGGGTAATGCACAAAGAAATCACCAGCAGTATGGTAGTGGCTACAATTCAAATTGGGGGAACCATCCAAATTTTTCATGGGGTAGCAACAGCCATCAAGGCCAAAGTTCAGGTCAGGGTATGCAAAGGATTCAAGGAGGGCAACAGAACTACCAATCTCAATTCAGAAATAACAATGCACCTCCTCCACCACCATCACCCAGCATTGAGGAGATGTTCAAGACCATGATCGCTAACCAAGCGCAATTGCAGGCTGACAATGTTAAATTGGCAGCCGAAGTGAAAAATAACCAGTTAGCGACCAAGGCTCTTGAGTATCAATTTGGGCAATTTGCTAGTGCCTAAAATACAAGGCCCAGAGGAGGACTGTCGAGCGACACGGATCCGAATTCGAAGCAGGTAAATGCAGTGACCACAAGGAGTGGTTTGCAGCTGAAGGAGGTGGAACCAGAAAGACCACCTCAAAATTCGTGGCCAACAAAAGTCATTTGACTGAGTATGCCACGGTGGCTTTGACGGAGGAGTGCACTTCCCGGATCCAAAATAGATTGCCCACAAAGCTAAAAGACCCTGGAAGTTTTACTATCCAGCTTACTATTGGGCAAAGCATCCGAGCTCGTGGATTGTGTGATTTGAGGGCGAGCATAAATCTGATGCCATCTTCGGTATTCAGAAAGTTGGGTCTAGGGAGTCCTAGACCTACAACCGTAATCTTGCAGTTGGCAGACCGATCCTTAGCTAGGCCCGATGGCATTGTTGAGGATGTTCTAGTGCAAGTTGGCTCCCTAATTTTTTCGGTAGATTTATTATTCTGGATTTTGAACCAGACGCGGAAGTCCCATTTATTTTGGGACGACCCTTCTTGGCAATCGAGAAAGCATTAATCGACGTAGCTACAGGGCAACTTACAATGCGAGCACATGACAAGGTAGAGGTGTTCGATGTGTATAAAGCACCCAAGCTCCCGATGGTGCATGAAGAACTCTCGGTGATCAATGTAATTGATCATGGTAATGCTAAGCAGATGAAGCATTCCCGAGAGTTAATGGGAAGACCACCGGATAGGTGTAACCACTACTGGGGGGAGGACAGTGATCGTGAGAAATCGTCCATCACCCTAGCGGACAATTGAGCTTAAATAACGTCGAGCCGAGACGGTAAACCAGGCGCTGCACGGGAGGCAACCCGTTAAAAAAAAATTTTCTTTCATTTTGTAAAGTGTAAATAGATTTTCTTTTTCTTTTTCTTGATTTATTACAAAATATTTCGTTTTAGTTAGTATTTTTTGTTTTTAGTTAGGTGAAACCTATTATTCTAACCAATTTTGTTTAGTGAGATGATTTTCAGGTCAAACGGAGAAAAATGTGCACGTAATCGTGAAGGAAAAGGCGAGGTATGAAAAATTAATAAAATGTAAAAGACAGTGAGCTGGGGCGATAGCTCCGTGTCAAGGAGGACCTCCGCGTTACCCTCCGTGACACGTTGAGGTGTAATCCAGAAATTTTAAAAATTTCCAGTATGCTGTCGCGTTGGCTCCATGTCACGGAGGCAGTGCACCGGGATGCACTCCGTGACACGTTGCCGTGTAAATTGTTATGGGTCACACCGGGTTGCCGGGTGACCCGCGTGTTTTCTACCTTTTAAACCCCGATTTCTCCCCTTTTTCCCCTCATTTTCGATCTCCTTCGCGACCAAACATCCCAAAACCCCTCTCCCATCTACGTGCCACGGCTTAAAGCAACCAATTACCAAGTTTTCTTCGCTTATTCAACGACAAGGTATGTTTTCCGATTCTCTCTCAAGTTTTTGTCGATTTAAGTCGAAATTAAGCATGGGAGGTGAGATAAATCGCCCTAAGTCGAAGTTAAGCATGAATTCGAGTTATTCGTTGATTGGTAAACGTTCGGAATGTTGTAATGATTGTTTGAACTTGTCGATTGCATGAATTATTCGAATATGATGGAAGAAATCAATTCTAGGGCTTCGTTGTTGAATTTGAAATTGGTAATGTGTTGAATTCGTGAATTCTATGCCGGGGTGTACTTGTGAAATGGGTTGAATCGTTGAAAAAATTGTTTGAATGTTAATAGACGACGAATTCTCGGGTTTGGGGAAAATGTTGAAATTTTGTTCAAATTTGGCTGGTTGTATAGGTTCATGTGTATAGAATTTTTGTTGTTGTTTTTGTTTCATTTTTTTCTTGGCTAAGTGCGATGGTTAAAATGCTAGCGACGGTAGCGATTGGGATTAGCTGTACGAAGTCTGAGTAGTACGCAGAAGTTATACCGTCGAATTTTCGTTTGAACACACTAAGCATGATTATATAGTTGGTTGTTGGGTGTAAATAAAGTTATTCTTGCCGTAGTATCGTAACTGTAGCTAAGGACTAAGTGTGGGGTAAATTTAGCATAACCCGACCTTAGCCGAAGTTAATATCTTTTTAGCTTGACATTGAGCTTGTTTACTTGTGTTGATAGGTAAAATGGCAAGCAGGCAAGATAAAGGTAAGGGTGCATCAACTTCAGGCACCGGGAGGAAAAGACTCAGATTGGGCACAGCAGTCCCAGCTGCACCAGCAGTTCCACGCGGCCAGCGCCGCCAATAAGGAACGAGATGGGTGACTGACGAGGGGAAAAAGTGGTATGCCAAGCACAAAGAGAATAAATACTTCCCCGAGGAGTATATAGCACGGGAGCCATTAGCATAGGAGTTCCCCAGAATAGTTCAACGGATCGAGGCTGCTGGGCTAAGTTTCATATTTCAGGAGCCCAAAGAATGCAACCTGCACCTGGTCCGGGAGTTCTATCTAAATTGGAACCCGTCAATCAGAAGCCACACCATCAAAATTAGAGGGCAGATAGTCACTCTGGAACCCCACCAGCTCAATCCATCATCGGAGCGCGGGACACAAACGCCCACGTTCTCTGCCAGTTAAACATTACCCCACCGTATGCCGACATCAGACGCACACTGTGTGGGGCTCGATCCATAGCTAGATGGAGCAGACATAAAGAAAGGGGATACCACCAGACTCTGCCATATTCTCAAATGAACAGGGAAGCCCGAATCTGGCTGAAGATAGTCTGCTCGTGCCTAATCCCGGGGGTACACATGACTGATGTGACCCGGGACCGTGTTTGCCTGGTGTACGCCCTGATGAAAGGGCTAGAGATTAATGTCGGGGCGGTCATCATATCCTCCATGAAGAGAGCCCAATTACACCAGGGCCACAGGTATGGGTTCGGTGGACTACTCACCACCTTTCTCCGGGGCCTCGACGTCGAGGAGGAGGCTTTGGATTATATCCCGCAGTTGGAGCGGCGGGCCTTGGATGTGACCAAAACTAAGGCTCCCGACACCACCCACGGGCCAGTGCTGACACTTGGCGAGCGACATGCTCGTGATGACCAGTACATGGCGCGGATGTATGGGATGCAAATGCTCCAGCTTAGGATAGGTGGGAGACCAGCCACGGAGGAGGAGCTATGGCAACTCGAGCTAGATTACCCGTTTGGCGAAAACGCCAGGGATCTATGCCCAGTGGGGCCAGCCTTTGTAGAGCCCACAGACGATGATGTCCCCACGAACGAGGAGACACGTCGGGAGGACTCTGATGTGGAGTCCGATGATGACGACGGAGGCCACTCGGACATGGGAGATGAGGCAGCAGCACTTGATGAAGAAGTGGAATACTTCGACTGATCAGGGAGTTCCACCACCCGATTTTGTGCTATTTAATTTTTGTGAACACTGGGGACAGTGTTCGGTTTAAGTGTGGGATGGGTGTAGTAGGTGCTGGGCTGGGCTGGTTTGCTTGTATGTTTTTCTTCTATATTTCTGTATGTTATGTTTCCTTGTGTTTGTGAATTTTTAAATTGTTCTATATCTGTACACATTTGTGAAATTGATGTGTGTTGTGGAATGTTGCCAGCTGAGTCTGTTAAAATTTTTGTAAATATTTTTGCTTATCAAAATGATCGATATTTTTAAAATTTTGCGAAAATATTTTGTCCATATTTAAAATATGTTGTAAATAATGTTTCTATCGAAATGATCGAGGGTTTGCAAAATTTTTCAATTTTTTTTAATTTTGGGTTTCTCGGCGTTTGTTTTCGGTCTTTTACCGAGAATGGTCCCATTGAACCGACGTCATAGTTAGTGACCGTTCCCTATGATGGATGGATGACGACTGTCTTAAGGGAAATGTAGTCGGTAGGAGTAGTTATTTTAAGTTATTTTCATTTTTTCTTTTTCTTTGGTGGATTGCATCCCGAAACCTGTACTTACTATATGGTTGTGAATTTTTGGTTGCGTGTTGTACCTGATATTCAAAATGCAAAAGTGATTCGTATGAAAGCATGCAATCTTGTAAATATGTTGAGATACCTAGGCTGTAGAGTTCGATTCGGTGTGATTGAGGCTTAATGTTTGAATTCATGTAATTAGCTGATTGAAGAATCTGTGAATATATTTTGAATCGAGCATGTGCATAAAGTGTGAAGTGAGGTATTGTTATTCCATGCTATTGTGAAGTGTCTAGAACTTGCCTGGTGTGTGTACAAAGCGAAATGAAGGAGGTGTATTGTTGGAAAGGATTTAGGCATTTCTTTGTTTTAACCGAGAGGTGCTAATTTTTTCTTTTCATACTTCCCCTTTATGTGATTGTATACCCTAGTCAGCCCTTTGAGCCATTAGCCTATTATTTCTTTCTTTTGCCCAAAAAGCTTAAACTGAGCTTAATTCTTTCTTTTCATTAGCCGTAAAGTCTATACAAAACTCTTAAGCGCTTAAGAAGAAAATAATGTTCCCAAAGTGTCAAAGAGTGAGAATGGTGAAAAGAAAAAGAAAACCAGAGTGAGGAAAGAAAAGAAAAGGTTGAAGGTGCACTTGCTATAAATAAACGATAATGAAGGTGCAAGAATAACCTTTGTTATTGTGTCAAGTGTGCTTAATGAAATGGGCCATACAAAAGTAAATCGTCAAGAATGGGATGATGAAAAAAGAATAGAGAGGAACAATGTCCATGAGTTGATGGGAATGTGTTGCAAAGGCGCTTAAGGATGCTAGTGGCTATTATTGGCTAATCCAATATATACTAGTTCCATAGCTTCCATTACAACCCATTAAAGTCCTACGTGATCTTACATTGCATTTCTTTATATTAGTGGAGTAATACACTAAGGGCAAGCTTATGGGTCATGACATGATGCATGTGAATTCTTTTGGGAGAGAGAGTGAAATTATTTTTACATGCCCCTACTTGAATGTTTGTGTGTCACATGAGCAAAAAGGGGGAAGATTCTCTTGAGTTGTGAGGGCACATGCTTCAGGAAAGACTGATTTTCGTGTCGGATATCTTGATTAGCTGATTTGCATTAGTTTGCCGATATCGAGAGTTGATTCTTAAAGTCTAGGAATTCTTAAGGTATTGAAGGTCATTGCATTGTTAAGACCATGCATGTTTTCTTGATGATTTGCAATGTTGAATGATCGGTATGACCATAGCTTAAATTGTCACACCATAGTAGCGAAGGTTGGGATGTAAATTGCATGAATGGTATGTTTGTTGTTCGAGGACGAACAAGGATTTAAGTGTGGGGTAAGTGATCTTGGGCAGATTTATATGCCCAAGTGATACTCAAAAGTATCATTTTCGCCTTGTTTATCTAGCAATGTGTATACATTTTCATGTAATTGGTAATAAAATGTGAATTTATACTAACCAACATGATTAGCATTGTTTTGTAGGTAAAATGTGATTTCGAGGAGCTAAAATGCATGTTGGATGATATCGGAGTTGGACTTGGAATCGAGCACGGAAAAAGGCATTGGACTGCACAAATTAAAGGGGCTCCGCGATGGAGCCGTGTCACGCTGCCATCGCGGAGGCATTCTGCCTGGAGGGTGAAAATTCATCAATTTCCAGTGGAGGTTCGCAACAGCTCCGTGGCACGGTGGCTAGCCTCCGCATTGTACGCCGTGCCACGTTGGTGCTATATTCCCGGACCCCCAAATTCCAGTGAGGGTCCGCGTTCACGGCGTGTCACGGAGGCAGTGAACAACGATTGATGTAACGACTCGTTGTTAGAAAGAATGAGTCATCGTTCGTGGTCGTGGTAAGAGATGGACTTAGCAGTTGGGGAATGTATCGGGTCATCCAATTACCCATCGTGGCATGCAACGATCCATTGTGATGAGTCGTGGTAAGGGAACCTAGATCTCCAGTGAACTTGACAGGGGGATACCACGATTAGTTAGAGCTCACAACGAGTCATGGTGAGACTCATTGTGGGGAAATTTAGAAGATCTAGGAGGGAAATCAACGATCTATTTAACGACCCGTTAGACCTAAGGACGAGTCATATTTTCTATCCGTGGTCTTTTTTAGAGAGAAGGCTTGAGCAATGCATAGAACGGACGGATACCATGGGTCGTGGTATCCTCCAGTGACCTGTTGGGTCGTCCTTTGTTTGGTCAAGTGAACAACTTTTCTGCATAATCAGTAAGGGTATTTCTATTATTCCTTCTTCCTAAAGCTCTATACTACGTCGTTTAAGGCTCATTTTGATAGGTTTTGAGAGGGGAAAAGCCTATTCTAAGCCATTCTTTGCATGCATGCAAGTTTAAAAGGTTGAAGAGGTGATTCAAGGCAAAATTTAAGGTTCATAATTGAGATGTATGTCATTATTGAGCTTTATCAAACGATAATGTTAAGGTTCATTTTCATATGATGTTGAGTCTATGCATGATTTCATTATTGAGCTTTGTAAAAGGACAATGTTGAGCTTCATTCTCATATGATGTCGAGTCTATGCATGATTTCATTATTGAGCTTTGTGACAGGACAATATTGAGCTTCATTTTATACAATGTTGAGCTTCGTTTCATACAATTTTGAGTTATGCATGATTTCATCTTTGAGCTTCGTCAATACACGATGTTGAGCTTTGTTATATACAATGTAGAGCATTACATTTTTTTGGAGAAGAGTCCAGCACCGAGCGGGATAAGGGTTTATCACCCTATGCCGCAGAACTACGCGCCAATGTAGGATGATATTATTATATTATTAGGACCTCCCTTTGAGCTATCCCCGGCCCAATTGGCCCTTGAACTTTATATCGATATCATGGTAGCTTCTTTAGCCCTGGCAAGGTTCTGGACGGCTCTGCCCACTTGAGTGTGATAGTCATGACCATGTAAGCTCTATCGTGGTATGTTGGTTAAGTGACTAGTCTCCCATAGTCTACATGATTCAGATTTGCATATTCATTACTCATGATTATTACTTCAAGCATGCATGTTCTAAGAGTAAGGGTTTACTCATTGTTCAGCTTTTCTATAAATGTCATATTTCAGCTTTGAGTCATTCGAGTCAGTTACGATGTTATGAAACTATGCATGGTCATTCTATGAAAAATATTATGATTTAAGAATGAGTGCATGTAATTGTTTCCTCTCAGATTTGAAAGCTTATTATATGTTATGAAATGTTTTAAATTATTTACTATACTTAAGAAGTTTTACTTACCTTTCATACTCAGTACATTCCACGTACTGACGGCATACTTTCTATGATATATCATTTTATGATAAAGGACCCAGCTCGCAGCTTCAGCCCCACTCTTAGACAGCTTTTCGAAGTTAGTATCTACTCGGATTTGTGAATCCTCATCCTTAGAGGACTAGACTTTCATTTTACTTTATGTATTTCCTGTTTCAGTATGGTTAAGTTAGTTGGGGTCTTGTCCCATGATCTCGTCCAGTCTAGAGGCTGTTCAGACTTATGTATGTGTTAGCTTCGGATGTTATTCTGATGTGATGATTGAATTAGACTTCCGCTGAGATTACATCGATAATTTCTTCAGTTTATTAAATGAGTTAATTGTATGCTTACGCCATGGGTCGACCTGGGGTCTCTCAGGGTCCCTTGTCTCGTGTCCACGATCCGATCCTCTGTTTGGGTCGTGACAAACTTAGTATCAAAGCCATAGGTTTGATGTGTCCTAGGGAGTCTGAAAGCCGCGTTAAGTAGAGTCTTTTTCATGGGTGTGAAGCGCGCCACACTTATGATGAAGAGGCTACTAGACGTTTAGGAAATGTTCCCTTTTTTCATGATCTACGTCGTGTGACGAAAAGTCTTTCTATCCTTCTAATTCATGTTATTCGCGATTGCAGAACCATGGCTCCCCAAAGAATGAACGGAAGGAGGAATCGAGGTTGTGAGGGCCACGAGAATGGAAATGGTTATGAGCATTAGCCATCCACACCAGTTTAGGAGCCTCAGGCACCGGAGCAAGCCGTTCATGCTGAGTTTCGAGCCTCAGGCACCGGAGCAAGCCTCTCAAGTCAATCAACAGGCCGTTGCGCATGTTCCGCAAAATAGCAATGCAGCGGTGGCTTGAGTCAGAGACTTCTTGAGGATTAACCTGCTGGTGTTTCTAGGGTCTATGGTAGATTAGGACCCGCATGATTTCATTGATGAGATTGTCAAGATCACCCAAGTCATGGGGGTGAGTAGTGTTGAGTGCATAGAGTTGGACTCCTACCGGTTGAAGGGGGTTGCGCATATCTGATTTCGCCAATGGAAGGATAGTAGGGTGGCAGGAGCAGGCCAGGTCACGTGGGAGGAGTTTCAGGTTGCATTCCTAGATCGATTCTTCGCTCGATAGATGAGAGAGCTGAAGGTAGTGAGTTTGTAAACTTGAAGCAGAGAAGGATGATAGTGCAAAAGTATTCCCTTGAGTTCAATAACCTATCAAAATATACCCCTGAGTTAGTGACCAATGAGAAGGCACGGGTGAGCAGATTTATGCATGGTATACTAGGGTATTTGGACAAGAAGTGCCGGATTTCTATGCTTCACTAGGATATGGATTTTTCCCGCATAGTACTATACGCCAAGCAGATCAAGGTGGCACATTCAAGAGAGAGGGAGGCCAAGAGGTCCAGGACCAAGGACCACAGATTCTCTCAGCAGAGGTCCGGCGGTAGGCACCAACAGCAGACTCACCAGGGATCATCAGCCCCAGCATCTTCGGCATTGAGTGTGCCATCTAGGCCCAGACATGATGATAGAGGGAGAGTGTTATGCTCGAGGGGTTAGAGCAGCAGACCCACGGATTGTAGCATCCCAGCTTGTCATAAATGTGGTCGGGGGCACACAGGTCAGTTCTTGGTAGGTTCAGGTGCTTGTTTCGTGTGTGGGAAAGCTGGGCACATGCTTCGAGATTTTCCAGTTTTGAGGCACGATTAGGTTGGGGGTCGAGGCCCAGCTTCTAGTTCAGTGGCCCATCCCCCACGCACAACACATTAGGGGGCATCGACTAGCACAACTGGCGATCAGCGCCAGAACAGATTATATGCCTTAGCCACTCGTTAAAAGCAGGAGGCCTCACCAAATGTGGTCACTAGTATGTTGAGAGTTTTCCATGTTGATGTTTATCTTTTGCTATATCCGGGGGCTACCCTATCTTTTGTGACACCATATGTAGCCATAGCTTCGGAGTCAGTCCTGATGTCTTGTCAGAGCCCTTCTCAGTTTCTACTCTAGTAGGTGACTCAATTATAGCTAGACGGGTGTATAGAGGTTTCCCAGTCTCAGTCCTTCGTAAGATCACCTAAGCAGACTTGATAGAGTTAGCCATGACCGATTTGAATGTTATTCTCAACATGGATTGACTATTTGCATGCTATACTTTAGTTAATTATAGAACCCAGGCAGTAGAGTTTAGATTTTCGGGTGAGCCAGCTTTAGAATGGAAGGGTAGTTCAGCTGTGCCTGTAGCTCAATTCGTTTCTTACCTTAAGGCTAGAAAGATGATTTCTAAGGGTTGCATATACCATCTAGTCAGTGTTAAGGACATAGAGTTCGAGACCCTGACCATCCAGTCCATACTAGTCGTACGTGAGTATTTAGAGGTCTTTCCTGATGATTTTCCAGGTTTCCCTCCTGAGCGGAAGATCGATTTTGGTATAGATCTTCTTCCCGACACGCAACCTATATCTATTCCTCCCTACAGAATGGCTCCAGCTGAGCTAAAAGAGTTGAATGATCAGTTGAAGGACCTATTAGATATGGGCTTTATTAGGCCGAGTAAGGCTCCATAGGGTGCACTAGTGTTATTTGTCCAGAAGAAGGATGGTTCGCTTCAGATGTGCATTTACTATCGGCAGTAAAACAGGTAATTGTTAAGAATAGGTATCCTTTACCTAGAATCGATGATTTGTTTAACCATCTTTAGGGTGCCAAGTTTTTCTCCAAGATCGATCTCTGGTCCAGGTTTCATTAGCTCAGGGTTCGTGAGAGTGACATCCCGAAAACCGCCTTTAGGACTCGGTATGGTCATTTTGAATTTGTTGTTATGTCTTTCGAACTAACCAATGCCCCTGCAGCTTTCATGGATCTGATGAAAAGGGTGTTCAAGCAATTTCTAGACATGTTCGTGATTGTGTTTATTGACGATATCCTCATATACTCTCAGAGCGAGGAGGAGCATGCCTCTCACTTGAGAGTAGTACTTCAAACCCTCAAGGTTCATCAGTTTTATTCAAAGTTCTACAAGTGTGAGTTTGGTGAACTTAGTTGCATTTTTGGGCCACGTGGTACCAAGTGAGGGCATAAAGGTAGATACTCAAAAAATCGAGTTGTTGAAGAATTGGCACTGGCTGGTGAACCCATCAGATATCAGGAGCTTTTTGGGTTAAGCGTTGTTATTATCGGATATTTGTTGAGGGCTTTTCATCTATTGCGGCACCTTTGGCCAAGTTGACTCAAAAAAAGGTAAAGTTCCAATGGTCGAAGGCTTGTGAGAAAAGCTTCCCAGAGTTGAAGACTCGACTCACTTCAGCACCAGTGTTGACCCTACCCGAGGATACCGATGGTTTTGTGGTATATTGTGACGCTTTGAGAATTGGACTTGGGTGTGTGTTGATGCAGCTTGGGAAAGTGATAGCATATTCCTCAAGACAGTTGAAAGTCCATGAGAATAATTATCCGACCCTTGATCTTGAATTGGCTGCGATGGTGGTTGCATTGAAGATATGGCAACATTATTTGTATGGGGTCCGCGTGGATGTATTCACAGATCACAAGAGCTTGCAATAGTTCATGCAGAAAGATCTCAATCATCAGCAAAGGAGGTGGTTTGAGCTACTAAAGGACTACAACATGAGTGTCCTTTACCACCCAGGTAAGGCTAATGTGGTAACAGACGCACTTAGTAGGCTCTCTATGGAGAGTGTGTCCTAGTGGATAAAGGAAAGAAGGATTTGGTGAAAGATGTCAATCGACTTGCGAGGATGGGAGTTAGATTGGTCGACTTGACCGATGGAAGCGTTGTCGTGAGAAAATGGATCAAAATCATCCTTGGTGACGAATGTGAAAGCCAGAAAAGATGAGGATCCAATTTTGGTAAAGCTAAACGAAGCCATTGGAAGTCAGAATGTGGAGGTGTTCTCCCAAGGGGGAGATGGGGCGCTACGATACCAGGGTCATTTATGTGTTCCAGATGTTGATAATTTGAGGTACCGGATATTGCAAGAGGCGCATGGATCCAGGTATTGTATCCATTCGGGTGCCACCAAGATGTATCATGATTTGTGGGAAATGTATTGGTAGAACGCCATGAAGAAGTATATTGCAGAATTCGTAGCCAAGTGCCTGAACTGTATCCAAGTTAAAGAGAGCATCAAAGGCCGGGAGGCGTACTTCAGGATATTAGCATTCCCACTTGGAAGTGGGAGGAGATTAATATGGATTTCATTACAGGCCTACCTCGGACTCACTGAGATCATGATTCCAATTGAGTGGTGGTCAACAAGTTAACTAAGGCTGCACACTTCCTACCGATCAAAACCACAGATTCAACGGATGATTATGCCAAACTGCATATTCGAGAGTTGGTGTGATAGCATGGAGTGCCCATGTCTATTATCTCAGACCGAGGTACTCAGTTTACCTCTCAATTTTGGTGGTCTTTCCAAAAAGGCCTTGGGACTCAAGTTAAACTCAACGTAGCATTTCATCCGCAAATGGATGGTCAAGCGGAGCGGACAATCTAGACTCTCGAGGACATGTTGAGAGCTTGTGTGATGGACTTTAAGGGTAGTTGGGATGATCACTTTCCCTTGATCAAGTTTTCTTATATTAACAGTTATCACTCTAGCATCCAGATGGCACCGTTTGAGGATCTTTATGGGCGGAGGTGTAGATCACCAATCGGATGGTTTGAAGTTGGGGAAGAAGTTATGATAGGGCCTGATTCGGTTCATGAGTCCATGGTAAAGGTTCAGTTGATATGGGACTGGTTGAGAACCGCTCAAAGTCGCCAAAAGTCATATGCTGATGAGAGGAGGAGAGATTTGGAGTTTGAGGTGGACGATTGGGTATTCCTAAAGGTATCTCCCATGAAGGGAGTCATGCGGTTTGGGAAGAAAGGAAAACTCAGTCCCCGCTATGTTAGTCCCTACCGGGTTATGAGAAGAGTTGGTAAGGTAGCGTATGAGTTATACTTTCCATCAGAGTTATCTTTAGTTCATCCCGTCTTTCATGTATCACTCTTGAAAAAGTTCTTGGGTGATCCATCATTAGTTATCACGGTGGAAAGCGTTGGTGTGGGAGATAGCATCAGTTATGAGGAAATTCCAGTTGCAATCTTGGATTGTTAGGTAGGTTGAGGAACAAAGAAGTAGCTTCGGTGAAGGTGTTATGGAGAAATTAACATGTTGAAGGAGCTATATGGGAAGCCGAAGTGGATATGATGGCTAAATACCAACTTTTATTCTCTACCGACTCAATTTCGACTTGAGGTATCAGTTATGCTTTATGACTCTATATTTCATGTTCAGTTCATGTGTTCAAGTTTCTTTTATGTGTATGAATATGTATGTGAAGCATGAGATCAGTTCAACTATGTGTTATGAATCGGAGGTAGTCATTCCATAAAAATTTTTGTTTAAATGATCAATATTTGAGTATGATAACTGCATGTCTCTATTTTCTGCTTGTCTCCTACATTCAACGATGAATGTTCCCAACGGGGAGATATTGTAATACACTAAAAGTTCTTGAGAATATACTTGGGAGTTTAAATCTGAAATCTGCAGAAAACTGGAAAAAAATAGCTCAGACGAGTGGAGCAACGACTCGTGGTTTCAAACCATGAGCCGTTGTTGGCAATCGTGGGTTCAGGTGTTCGGGTAGCAGTGGAAGCAACGGTTGATGTAACAACTCGTTATATGAAACAATGAGTAGCAATTCATGGTCGTGGTAAGAGATGGACTTAGCAGTTGGGGAATGTAATAGGTCGTCCAACGACCCGTCATGGCATGCGATGATCCGTTCTGATGAGTCGTGGTAAGGGAACCTAGATCTCCAGCGGACTTGATGAATGGATACCATGATCTGTTGGAGCCCACAATGAGTCGTGGTGAGACTCGTCATGGGGAAGTTCAGAAGATCCAAGAGGGCAATCAATGATCGATTTAATGACCCGTTAGACATAAGGACGAGTCGTCCTGTCTATTTGTGGTTTGACTCTGAGAGAAGGCTTGAATATTTCATAGCACGGACGGATACCACGGGTCGTGGTATACTCCAATGACCTGTTGGGTCATCTGTTGTTTGGTCTAGTGAACAATTTTCTACGTAATCGGTAAGGGTATTTCCATCATTCCTTCGTCCTAAGGCTCTATACTACATCATTTAAAGCTGGTTTTGATAGGTTTTGAGAGGGGAAAAGCCTATCCTAAGCCATACTTTGCATGCATGCCAGTTTGAAAGGTTGAAAAGGTTATTCAAGGCAAAATTTCAAGGTTTCCATTTGAATCTCATCTTAGGCAACCAGAAAGTGTTAGAATACACTTTTTCTAGGTATGTAGGGTTATGAGTGGGTGTCTTCTTCCACACCCATGCCCAATTTCTATCAAATCTTGAAAATTCTCTATGATCAAGTATGGGGTTTTTACCCGATTGCATAATTCTTCAATCTCCATACATGGGTATGATTAGATTATATTTATATTGATGAATTGTGAAGCTTGGGTGGATTTTAAATTTTTTTTCAATCCAAATTATGCTTTATAAATTATGACATTAAATGCCCATGGATGAGAAATTCATGAAAGAAGAGAATGATGATGACTGGATGATGATGATGAGATTTGATGATGAAAAGCATATTTCTAAAGCTATCCATGATTATGACATTATTTTCAAAATGAATTGAGTAGATTCAAGTATGTTAAAGCTTTGTGCAATGCCCACATGTTGATTTCAAATGATGATTTTCCCGAAATAAGCTTACCACATTGTTTGGAGCAAAGTCTCCCCAAATTTCATATTATTAGCTTGTGGTATGTTTCAACTTAAAGCTTCTCATATGCATAAGTTCATAATTGACATGTATGTCATTATTGAGCTTTGTCAAAGAACAATGTTGAGCTTCATTTTCATATAATGTCGAGTCTATGCATGATTTCGTTATTGAGCTTTGTCAAAGGACAATGTTGAGCTACATTTTCAAATGATGTCGAGTCTATGCATGATTTCATTATTGAGATTTGCCAAAGGACAAAGTTGAGCTTCGTTTCATACGATGTTGAGTTATGCATGATTTCATCTTTGAGCTTCGTCAATAGACGATGTTGATCTTTGTTATATGCGATGTAGAGCATTGCATGTTTTGGGAGAAGAGTCTAGCACCGAGCGGGCTAAGGGTCGATCACCCTATGCCCCAGCACTATGCGCCAATGTACGATGATGTTATTATATTATTGGGACCTCCCATGTGAGCTATCCCCGGCCCAATTGGCCCTTGAGCTTAATATTGATATCATAGTAGCGTCCTTAGCCCTGGCAAGGTTCTTGACGGCTCTGCCAACTTTATTATGTTAGTTGGGACCACATAAGCTTTATGATGGTATGTCGGTTAAGTGACGAGTCTCCCATTGTCTACATGATTCAAATTTGCATATTCATTACTCATGATTATTACTTCAAGAATGCATGTTCTAAGAGTAAGGTTTGACTCATTGTTCAACTTTTCTATAAATGTCATATTTATGTTTTGAGTCATTTGAGTTAGTTATGATGTTATGAAACTATGCATGGTCATACTATGAAAAGATTATGATTTCAGAATGAGTGCATATAGTTCATTTCTCTCAGATTTGAAAACTTATGATATGTTATGAAATGTTTTAAATGATTACTTTACTTAAGTAGTTTTAATTACCTTGCATACTCAGTACATTCCAAATACTGACCGCATACTTTCTACGCTGTATCGTTTTATAATACAGGACCTGGCTCGAAGCTTCAGCACCGCTCTTAGAAAGCTTTCCAGAGTTAGTATCTGCTCTGATTGATGAGTCCTCATCCTTCGAGGACTAGGCTATCATTTTCCTTTATGTATTTCTAGTTTTGGTATTGTTATGTTAGTTGGGGTCTTGTCCCATCAACTCGTTCAGACTAGAGTCTTTTCAGACTTATGTATATGTTAACTTCGCGATGTTATTCTTATGTGATGATTAAATTAGACTTCCGTTGAGATTATAATGATCATTTATTCAGTTTATTTAATGAGTTAGTTGTATGTTTATTCCATGTGTCTCTTGGGGTCCCTTGTCCCATGTCCACGATCCGAGCCTATATTCGGGTCTTGACAAACTTCAAACCAACGAATAGACGATCTACATCTTCACCCATAGAGCGCCTCAAACAGAGCCATCTCTATGTTGGAATGGTAGCTGTTGTTATAGGAAAACTTAATCAGAGGAAAATGATCATCCTAACTGCCCTTGAAATCATTTACACATGCCCTCAACATATCCTCAAGAGTCTGGATAGTCCGCTTGGCCTGACCATTTATTTGCGGGTGAAACTCTAAGCTAAGCTTGACCTGAGTACCAAGTACCTTCTGAAAGGATTTCCAAAACTAGGAGGTAAACTGTGTACCTCTATCTGATATGATGTACAACGGCACTCCATACAACCAAACTAACTCCCGAATATATAACTTAGCATAATCCTCCGCTGAATTAATAGTCTTGACAGGTAGAAAATGAGTTGCCTTAGATAACCTGTCTAAAATCACCCAAATAAAGTCATACTGTCGATGCGGAAGAGGCAAACCTATAATGATGTACATATTGATCTCCTCCCACTTCCATGTAGGGATACAAATGTCTTGAAGTACACCTCTAGGTCTTTGATGTTCCACTTTCACCTGTTGACAATTCGAACACTTAGCCACAAATTATGCAATATCTTTCTTTATGCCACTCCACCAAAATACTTTGCGTAGGTCATAGTACATCTTGGTGGCACCTAGATGTATAGAGTACCCGGAACCATCAGCCTTGTGCAACATCCGATGTCTCAAATCATCAACACCCGTAACATACAAGTGACCCTAATATCGAAGCATCCCATCTCCCCTTTTGGAGAAGACTTCTACCTTCTGATTCTGAACGGCTTCCTTCAACTTTACCAAAATAGCATCCTCGTCTTGGCTATCTTTTACCTCGATTAGCAGGGAAGATTCTAATCCATTCTAAATAATGACCCCTCCATCTATTGAGTCAACAAGACAGACTCCTAGTCATGCGAGATGATGTACATCCTTCACTAATTCTTTCCTTTCCTCATCTACATGGGACACAGTCTCTATAGAAAGCCTGCTAAGAGCATCTGCCACCACATTAGCCTTTCCTGGATGATAAATGACACTCATATCATAATCCTTCAAAAGCTCCAACCACCTTCTCTGACACAGATTCAAGTCCTTTTGGGAAAACACGTATTGTAGGCTTTTTTGGTCTGTAAACACATCCTCATGGACCCATACAGATAGTGTCTCCAAATCTTTAAGGCAAATACTACCGCCGCCAACTCGACGTCGTGAGTTGGATAGTTCTTTTCATGGACATTTAGCTGCCTGGATGCATAGGCTATAACTTTACCATGCTGCATTAATACACAACCAAGGCCGATCCTTGAAGCGTCGCAATATACCACGAACCCATCAGTACCCTCAAGTAGAGTCAACACCGGTGCTGAGGTGAGTCGACTCCTCAACTCTTGGAAGCTCCTCTTACAGGCCTCTGACCACTGAAACTTCACCTTCTTCTGGGTCAACTTACTCAATGGTGCTGCAATGCATGAAAACCCTTCAACGAACCTCTGATAATTAGCAGGTAAACCCAAGAAACTTCTGATATCCGAAGGACTAACTGGTCTAGGCCAATTCTTCACCACTTCTATCTTTTGAGAGTCCACCTGTACACCCTCACTTGACACCACATGACCCAAAAATTCCATTGTGTTCAATAAAAACTCACATTTACTGAACTTAGCTTACAAATGGAAATCCTTAAGAGTTTTTAGCACCACCCTCAAATGAGCCACATGCTCCTCCTTGCTTCGAGAGTATATAAGGATGTCAACTATGAACACAATCATGAACATATCCAAATATGGCTTAAAAACCCTATTCATCAAATCCATAAAAGCTACAGGAGCATTCGTTAGTCCAAAATACATGACTACAAACTCATAATGACCATACCGAGTCTTGAAGGCTATCTTCGGGATGTCACACTCTCGAATCCTGAGCTGATGGTATTTGGATCTGGGGTCTATCTTTGAAAAGCACTTAGTGCCCTGAAGCTGGTCAAACAAATCATCAATGCTGGGGAGAGAATACTTGTTCTTGATGGTAACTTTGTTCAATTGCCGATAATCAATGCACATACGAAGAAAACAATCCTTCTTGCGGACAAGAGAACTGGTGCACCCCACGAGGATTTACTAGGTCTGATGAAACCCTTGCTAAGAGGTCTTTCAACTCCTTTAGCTTAGATGGAGCCATTCTATAAGGAGGAGTAAAAATAGGCTGCATATCGGGAAGAAGGCCAACACCAAAATGGATCTCCCCCTCGGGAGGAATCCCCGGTAAATCATCTGGGAACACTTCTGGGTGCTCACACACTACAGAAACTAATAGGATAGTCGGGGTTAGCATCCTTAACCCTAACTAGATGGAACATGTAACCTTTAGAAATCATCTTTCTAGCCTTAAGGTAGGAAATGAAGTGACCTACAGGCACAGTTAAACTACCCTTCAACTCTAGGACTGGCTCACCCGGAAATATGAACTCTATTGCATGGGTTCTACAATTGATTGAGTCATAACATGCATGTAGCCCGTCCATGCCTAAGATAACATATAAATCAATCATGGCTAGATCTACTAAATCTGTTGAGATGACTTTCTGATGGACTGTGATAGGGAAATTTCTATATACCTATCGAGATATAATCGAATCACTGACTGGAGTAGAGACCGAGAAGAGTTTTGATAGGATTTTGAGACTGACTCTGAAACTATTGGCAACATAGGGCATCACAAAAGATAAAGTAGACCTTGGATCTAACAATGCATATACATCAAGGTGGAATACTCGTAACATACCAGTGACTACATCTGGGGAGACCTCCTTCTCCTGATGAGATGTTAGGGTATAAAATCTATTTTGGCGCTGACCACCAGCCGCACTAGTAGATGCTCCCTGCTGAGCTGGGCGTGCTTGTGGATCTACTGAACTAGAGGCTGTGCCTCGACCCCTATCATGGCCTTTTATAGTTGCTGGGAAATCCCTAAGCATATGTCCGGGCTTCCCACACCCGAAACAAGCACCTGAACCTACTAAGAACTGACCCGTGTGTCTTCGGCCACACCTGCTATGCTCTAGGAGGTTGTACTCTACGGGTCTGCTACCCTGACCTCTAGAGCCTGAGACCATCCCCTTTGGTCACAACTAGATCAAGATGGCACACTCATGGCCGATGACTCTTGGGCTGAAGATCTCTGGTGGGACTGCTAGCGGTGCCCACTAGGTCTCTACTGGAGAGTACAAAGCTATCAGTCCTGGCCCTCTTGGCCTCTCTCTCCCGCTCACCCACCTTTACTACCTCCATCTGCTGGGCGTACATAACTATCCAGGGAAAGTCAATGTCCTGATGCAGCATCATGATTTGGCAATCTTTCACCAGCTAGTCTGCTATCCTATGAATGAACCAACTCACTCGGGCTCTCTGATCTGTCACCATCTCAGGTGCATATTTGGACAGGCGGGTGAACTTCAAGGCATACTCTTGAACTATCATCTTTCCTTTATTTAGGTTCACCAACTCGGCTTCTTTAATCTCACTCATCTCACGAGGGAAGAATCGGTCCAAAAATGCGGCATGAAACTCATCCCAACCAATAGAACCTACTCCAATTGCCCAACTATCCTTCCAATGCTTTAACCAAATGTATGCAACCCCTTTCAACTGATACGAGGCTATATCGGTGCACTCCTCTCCCATCACCCCCATGATCTGGGTCATCATCAGAACCTCATCAATAAACTCATGTGGATCCTCATCCACCTTTGATCCAAGAAACTCCAGAGGGTTCATCCTCAGAAAATCTCTAACCTTACCGCCACCGCATTGTCATTCTGAGGGACTTGGGCTACTGCCTGTTGATTGATCTCGGTGGTGAAGGCCTGACCTAGCATCTGTATGGCTGCCCTGAACTCTGCGTGGGCAACCTGCTTAGGTACACCCTCCTCATGGGCTGGTGGACCCTTCTGGTGCCCATCCCCATTTCCATTCTCATGGACATCCCCATTCCCATTTCTTCTTATTTTAACTCGGCGAGGAGGCATGATTCTACAAACGCATATAGCATGAGTTAGTTGGATAAAGAGACATTCATCACACGACTTAGATTATGAAAGAAGGGAACATTTCCTAAAACATCTTGTAGCCTCTACCTTATATGTGTGACACTCTTCACACCCATGAAAAAGACTCTATTTAACGCGTCTTTCAGACACCCTAGGACACTTCAAAACCTAATGGCTGATCCAAGTTTGTCATGACCTGAACATAGGCCGGGATCGTGACATAGGTCAAAGAATCTTGAGAGGCTCCAAGTTAACCCGTGGCATGAACATGACATTTGAATTCCACATATTCAAGCAAAAGTCTAAAAAAAATTATAAAGAGGAAGTATAAAAATATCATAACACCGGAATATATAACACAAGGCTAAAACTGAATACATGCTATGTCTGAAAAGCCTCTACTACTGATGAGTTGATGGAACAAGACCCCAAATAACTCTCCATAGTTTGTAACTGAAAATACTCAATACAACTGATAAAATGCCCTCAGAAGATGAGGATTCACCAACTGAGACTGTAAGATGCTGATACTAAGAGTTAGTCTACTAGCGGGACCGAACCTAAATATCCGAGCCTATATCATGAAATGATACAACATAGAGTAAGTGGTCAGTACGTAGAATGTACTGAGTATGTAAGGTAAGTAAAACTGCTAAGTAAATAAAATCAGAAATCATGCATATCATAGAAGCATAATCAAGATAAGATTTTGAGAGTAATGCTTGCATGCTATTTTCTGAAATCATGATATGAACATAACTGAATCAAATGACCCAAAGTTGAAAAACTGATAATCATAAGTAAAACTGAACATTGTATCAAACCTGTTGAAAATATAATGTCATGACTGATGAACATGCATAACTGATATAATCAGCAACAATGGGAGACTTGTCATATAACCGACATTTCCATGATAGAGCTTACGTGGTCCTGACTATTATACTCAAGTGGGTAGATCCATCCAAAGCCCTACTAGGGCTAAGGACGCTACCATGATATCAATATCAAACTGAAGGACCCTTGGGGGCGGGGAAGCTCACAAGGGAGGTCCCAAATAATCTAAACATACCTATATTGGCATGTAGTTCTGAGGAATAGAGTTGACTGACCCTTACCCTAGTCGGTGCTAGACAGTACTCCCCAAAACATGCATATGCTCTCCATCATTTTTCAATGAAGTTGAACTATCGCCTAGTGACGAAGCTAACTCATAACATACATACACAAATATGTAATCATAACATGAGGAGCCTTAGGCTCAATCCATACCACAAGCTGAAAATAGCGCGAATCTAGACTCAAAAACTCATGTGGTAAGCTAGTAACATGAAATTTAGATAAATCATGAAACATATTCAATTATATGGGCTTGCCCAATATTTAAACATTCTTGACATAGATTCAATCATTTGAAACATGAACATGGACATGGATAATTCGAAGTCATACTTTCATCATCTACACCTCATCATGCTTGAATACATATATCATAGATCTCAACTTTCATGAACTTTCATGCATGGGCATTATAATTTGTAAAACTTGAAAACATAACTTGCAATTGAAAATATTGTAAAATATGCCCACTAATCATAACTCAGCATTAGAAACATGCTTAGATCGTACCCCTGATTGATACTTAGAGAATTAACATGTTGGGTTAAAACCCCATAGATTCATCAACTATAATTTCATGAATTGAAGAGGGATTGGGAATGGGTATGGATGATTACACCTATTCATAACCCTACACGCACTGGAAGAATCTGATTTCACAAACCCTCTTGAAAGCCCACTGGATTTTGTGGAAGAACTTGATAAATCTAAGCTTGATCACCCTTAGGAGCTTCTAGACTTGCATGCATGGAAGAGAATAGGCTTAGAATGAATTTTCCCCTCTTAAAACACATTATTCTAATCTTAAAATGACGTACTATAGGCCTTAGGAACTTAGGAATTACGAAAAAGCCCTTAATAAATTCACAAGGAAAATATTCATTGCCAGTCCCCACGAGGGACTAGATGACTCATGCCCAAACCACGACTCATGCTCCACTTCTCATTGCCCGCACTGGAAATTTGTCAACAATAGTCAACACGAGGGACACCACGACTCATGGTGTGCCTGACGATTCATTGTGACTTGTTGTTAGATGCACTGTCCAACCTCTTCATCCTTCAATCAACTTTCAACCACGGACCACCTGACGAATCGTTGTGATGACCATGACTCGTGGTCTCGCCCGTGGTAACCTCCGTGCCCGACGATTCATGTTCACTGGTTGTTAGATGCAATGTCCATCCTCTTCATCCTTCAGTCAACTCTCGACCACGAACCGCCTAACAAATTGTGGTGAAGACCACGACTCGTGGTCTCACCCGCGGTCACACCCCAAATCCCAATATTCTACCAAGTCTTCCCTCCTCCCCATGAGTCACCTAACGACTCGTGGTGCACCTCACAGTCACTGGATGACATCTTGTGGCCTGGTGCAGAAAATCCTATTTTCTCCATTTCAACAATCGAGGCTAATCCAAAATCTTTTGGGGTATTACAACATCAAGGTGGAATACTCATAACATACCAGTGACTATATCTGGAGTGACCTCCTGCTCCTGATGAGATCCAAGGAATATAATCTACTCTGATGATGACCACCACCCACACTATTGGATGCACCTTACTGAGCGGTGTGTGCTGGTGGGGCTGCTGAACTAGTGGCTGGGCCTTGGCCCATATCATGGCCCTGTCTAGCTGCTGGACAATCTCTGATCATATTTTTGAGCATCCCACACCTAAAAGAAGCACCTATATCTGCTAAGCACTGACATGTGTGTCTCTGTCCACACCTGCCACACTCTCGGATGTTGGACTCTGCAGGTCTTCTCTCCTGACCTCGAGAGCCTGATGCTCGTCCCCTCTGGTTGTGCCTAGACCTGGATGGCACACTCATAGCTGAGAGCACTGGGTCTGAGGATCTCTGGTAGGACTGCTGACGGTGCCCACCACCAAGTCTCAGCAGGGAGATAACGAAGCTATCAATCTTGGCCCTCTTGGCCTCTCTCTCTCGCTCATTCACCTATACTGTCTCAATCTGTTGGCATACAGAACTATCCGAGGAAAGTCAACATCCTGATGAAGCACTGCGGTCCAACAATCTTTGACCAAATATTCTTCTATCCCGTGCACGAATAGACTCACTCAGGCTCATTGATCTGCCACCATCTCAAGTGCATACTTGGACAAGCGAGTGAACTCTAAAGAGTACTCCTGGACTGTCATCTTTCCTTGTTTCAGGTTCACAAACTCAGTTGCTTTGATCTCTCTCATCTCATGAGGGAATAACCGATCAAGCAATGCGGTATGGAACTCATCCCAACCAATGGGGCCTGCTCCAACTATCCTTCTATCCTTCCATTGCCTGTACCAGATGTTCGCATCCCCTTTCAGCTAATACGAGGCTAAATCCGCGCTCTCCTCCCCGGTCACCCCCATGATCTGTGTGATCTACAGAATTTCATCAATAAACTCATGTGGATCTCCGTCCACCTTCGACCCAAGGAACTCCGTAGGGTTCATCCTCAGAAAATCTCTGAATCTCACTGCTCGGCTGGTTCGGTAGGGGTTAAAAACTGACACGCAAGTGCACGTGGTCAAACAAGTAATAAAGTGGCTAAGTAAGCCAAGTATCGATCCAAGGAGACTCTGGATAAGTAAAATTGCTTAAGTATACTATATTCTAGTTTACTTCTAATTATGTTGACAACAATGTAACCAAAAGTTAAATAATTTTGTTTATAAACTATATACTAAAACTATTAACAAATATTTACTTGAATTGAAACTATGGATAAGAGCATGCCAAGGTTAAGAACAAGTAATGAATTCGATAGTAATCATAATTCGGTTATTCTTCTCTTCATGTTGCTAGCCATTAGCCTAGAGATTAAAACTCTCGTATTTAATCTCACTTTAGAATCATAAACCATTCGTCTACATTTCTGTGATCAAATGCAATTTATGACCTAGAAATACAATTCTGGTTCCTAAATTGACTAATACGGCTTTCAAGTATATTTCTATCAGGAAAGCACATCAAAACCCAATTTTCCCAAATCAAGTTAAGAACAATACCCTATTAATTCACAACTTTCCAATTTCTTGCTCTCTCGAGTGAAATTGGACTTTTTAGATGTACATTAATGTTGGCCACACACTAATGCAGTAAGAACAAGAATTAATAGAACAACATGAAAGAAGAAGATGAAAAACCATATAATTCACAATCAAAATTCAATACACATGTTCAAAACCTTAGCAAGGAAGAGAATTAGCCACTCATTTGTGGATTGATCATCCTCAAATGAGTGTAAATCATACGTACAATTGATTGAAAGAAGAAAGAAAGAGAGAAAAACCCTTAGCTTTTTCGTCCCTCAACTGCTGCTAACCCACGTCCTAGCTCCACCAAGTCTTAATTATGAAAAATAAACCTAAGTGTGCTATTTATATTAGTAGGAATCTTTCCCGGATTAACAAGCAACGTGTCACGGAGTGCATCGCGGAGCACGGCCTCCGTGACACGCTACGGACGCGGAGGCTTTCTGGAAAATCACCCGAAATCGGCCCAGGCAGCACCTTGCTGCGTTGGCAACGTGTCACGCTGCCTGGGCAGCGCGTTGTAGCCCCATGGTCGCGGAGTCCACCTGCCGTGGCACGTTGCCAACGCGCAGGTGGGCTGTTTTGAGTGGCCTGCCTGCCGTGGCACCTTGTCGACGCGCCGGTGGGCTGTTTTGTGCCTCTTCCTTGCCGACGTTCGCGTGTTAATTCCGTTTCCAAGCTTCTACTTCACCAACTCATGGATTAGTTACTCAAACATCATCAAAACCTACAAAACAAAGGCTAATCATGTTGGTTAGCACATATCTCCACATTATATAAAATTACATGAAAATGTATACAATAACTTAGATAAACAAGACTAATTTGAGTAATAAAGAGTATCTCGGGCATATATTTTTGCCCGTGATCACAACCCCACACTTAAAGCCTTGTTCGTCCTCGAACAACCTTTTACATATCATGCAAATGGAGACTCCTACATAACTAATTTAGCAAGAGAATTCAAGTTATGTCTATAATGATTACGTAGGATACAAGCTAAAAATAGAGCATGCCTGATTTGATCGTTGAAATGAAACACAACCATGTTAAGACTTCTTAACCTCAAGAATCGACTCTCAATTTTTAGCAAACTCATGCAAATCAACTGATCAAGAAATCCCACATGAATTATATCCTTCATTCAACATGTGCCCCTCACGGAAAGAGAGTTACCCAATTTCACACGCAAAAACAATTTTTATATCACAACATGTGTGGGTATATGAATAGAATTACGCTCACTCTCACAAAGAATTCACATGCATCATGTAATGACCCATAAGCTTGCCCTTAGTGTTTTATTCCACTAATATAAGGATGTATGAATGTAAGATCAAGTAGGACTTTTTAGGTTGTAATGTAACTCAGGTGCGGGTAGGTACTATTATGATCAGTAATAGTGACTATCTTTCCTAAGCGCTTTTAATACATCACGCCTTCATTACAAACTTCCCTTCCCTCACTTCACCTTTTTTTTCTCCTTTTAGTTTTCTTTTTCCTCTTTTGTTCCCCCATTTCTTTCGACACTTTTAGCTTATTAGTAAGGAGTACATAAGCAACATGTTTCATTCATTCCTTTTCTTACTCCCTACTAATAACCAACCATTTTCACACAAATGCACCTTTTTCCTTTTCTCAACGATTTACAACTTGCTATTTTTCCTTCTTTTCCATTCTTCTCACTCCTTTACCCTTTCGGATTTTTCCTTTAAGCGCTTCGGAGTTTTGGTTCAATTTCAAGGCTAATGAAAGAAAAAGGATTAAGCTTATGTTGCGGCTGTCAAAGAATAGGCTCAAGGCTCAATGGGGTTAACTAGGATTAATTTTTCAATGTAGGTATAATGAGGGATAAAAAGTTGGTTCATTCAAAGAAATCCCTATATCATTTCCTCCAATTCACATCCTTCATTTCATTTTATAAACACACCAGGAAAGTTCTAGACAATCCACAATAGCACGGAATACTCAAAAACCTTACACTAATGGCACATGCTCAAATCAAGACACAATCAGTAGACTCTTACTCAGCTAATCACAAGAATTCAGAATTAAGCTTCAAACATATTGAGTCAAATTCAAGAACCTAAGTGTCTCAAACAAAGTTATACACTTGCATGCTTCATACTGAACATACTTGCATCTTAAAAACATTTATAGCACATAACAAGAACATCCAGCACCAATTAGTTATGGTTTCAAAACCCAAAACCTATCGACTAATTTTCCTCAAGACGGTCGTCATCCATCCATCGTCGGAAACAGTCCCTAGCTATGACTAAAAAAACTTTATATACAGACCAAGGAAAGAAAGAAAAAAAGAAAAGAAAAAAAAATTTTATTCTTCGGTTCAAATACCCCCTGTCGGAAAAGAACCGAAAAGAAAAACCAACGGGTGATGAAGTCATGCTTAATTCACAAAAAAATTTCAAAATTTTCAAATTTTTCAAATTTCTCACCAACTTTTGTACAAGCATTACATTCACCAAAAATCATTAAGCACAGAAATTTTGAAATTTCCTAGAAATTTCCCTCACCCCACACTTAAATCATGCTATGTCCGCATAGCATCAAACTAAAGGTTACAAAGGGTGAGAAATACTCCCTGAGGCCTTTAGGCCTAGCTGACAGCATGGTTTTCTTCAACTATGGACAAGTGGGTGTTCGACCCCACACTTTTTCTTTTCCATGCTTGTTAGATTCCTCCTCCACGGGTACTCAGACTTCCCCTCCATCTGTGCTTGACTTTCCACCGAAACAACACAAGATGAAAAATAAATAAAATAAACATAAATGCAAGAAATTAAAATGGTACCCATGGTACCCTTGGGTTGCCTCCCAAGCAGCGCCTAATTTTACGTCGCGGCACGACGTACCAAGTTTCACCACTTTTTCCTCCACCTTGAGGATATGAATCTCACCCCTAATTTCTTCTCTAATTTCCTCTTATGCTCCAGGGGTGGTGGTGAAAAATTGTAAGGACCAAACAGTAGATGTTGCCTTTTGCATTTATTGGTCCTTAAGTAAGCGAAGTCATTTTGTCTTTCTGAGTTAGCAAATTTCAAAATATATGGTGCTTGGTCCTCCTCTAGACATTCCTCTACAAACTTGGAAGACTCTATTTCTATGTTGTCAACCAAATTTAATGTTGAAAAATGCGTAGAGTGTGGTCCAATACACCTCAACTCTGAAACTGCATTTTGCTTGACCTCCTTACTTGTATATACCTTCTCGACATCGACATCTATCTCACCATTAAAGTCGACTGGGGGATACGCTAACTCTTCTTCCAAGAATGGATTTTCCATAAGTGTGAGCCCATCACGGGGACACTCAAGAGATTCGAATTGTTGGGCTTCATCCAAAAATTCACCCTTGTCGTCCTCTTGTAGTTCCTCTTGAATATCGGCTAAAACTGTTGTCTGTGATTTATCACACGCTTCAGCTTCAGCGATCATCTCCGTGAATTTGATGGTCATCCTTTCTAGAGCCTATGCATTCTCTTCTTGCTGATTTCTCAATACTGCCATCGCCTCCTTCATTGCTTCTGATTGCTCCAAGAGTTGTTTCAACAAGTCTTCTATTCGAGCTTGGCGTCCCAAGTCCTCATTTTCAGCATGCCTATATTCAGAAAAAACAACAGAAGGATCATAGTAGGGGCTTGGGGGAGGGGAATATGCCTTTGGACAATCACCCCAATGGCCATATTGACACCCACATATATTGCACGTATTACAGTTTTGCCACAAGTGGGGTCCTCCACAGTTCAGACAAGATTCACTAAAATATGAGTATCCACCATTGAAACCATTTATATTCCACGATGTCATGTCAATAAGGGTATACGAACAAGCAGAAAAATAAAATAAACTAAAGAAGAATTAAAACAAACACTAGACCAAGTTGTCAACACTTAAGAAAATAAAACAAAAATACAGTAAATTTATACTTAAAACAATTTCACCAATTGCCAAGTCTCCCCGGCAACGGCGCCAAAAACTTGCTCGGCTGGTTCGGTAGGGGTTAAAAACCGACATGCAAGTGCACGTGGTCAAACAAGTAATAAAGTGGCTAAGTAAGCCAAGTATCGATCCAAGGAGACTCTGGATAAGTAAAATTGCTTAAGTATACTATATTCTAGTTTACTTCTAATTATGTTGACAACAATGTAACCAAAAGTTAAATAATTTTGTTTATAAACTATATACTAAAACTATTAACAAATATTTACTTGAATTGAAACTATGGATAAGAGCATGCCAAGGTTAAGAACAAGTAATGAATTCGATAGTAATCATAATTCGGTTATTCTTCTCTTCATGTTGCTAGCCAAGAACATTAGCCTAGAGATTAAAACTCTCGTATTTAATCTCACTTTAGAATCATTAACCATTCGTCTACATTTCTGTGATCAAATGCAATTTATGACCTAGCAATACAATTCCGGTTCCTAAATTGACTAATACGGCTTTCAAGTATATTTCTATCAGGAAAGCACATCAAAACCCAATTTTCCCAAATCAAGTTAAGAACAATACCCTATTAATTCACAACTTTCCAATTTCTTGCTCTCTCGAGTGAAATTGGACTTTTTAGATGTACATTAATGTTGGCCACACACTAATGCAGTAAGAACAAGAATTAATAGAACAACATGAAAGAAGAAGATGAAAAACCATATAATTCACAATCAAAATTCAATACACATGTTCAAAACCTTAGCAAGGAAGAGAATTAGCCACTCATTTGTGGATTGATCATCCTCAAATGAGTGTAAATCATACGTACAATTGATTGAAAGAAGAAAGAAAGAGAGAAAAACCCTTAGCCTTTTCGTCCCTCAACTGCTGCTAACCCACGTCCTAGCTCCACCAAGTCTTAATTATGAAAAATAAACCTAAGTGTGCTATTTATATTAGTAGGAATCTTTCCAGGATTAACAAGCAACGTGTCACAGAATGCATCGCGGAGCACGGCCTCCGTGACACGCTACGGACGCGGAGGCTTTCTGGAAAATCACCCGAAATCGGCCCAGGCAGCACCTTGCCGCGTTGGCAACGTGTCACGCTGCCTGGGCAGCGCGTTGTAGCCCCATGGTCGTGGAGTCCACCTGCCGTGGCACGTTGCCAACGCGCAGGTGGGCTGTTTTGAGTGGCCTGCCTGCCGTGGCACCTTGTCGACGCGCCGGTGGGCTGTTTTGTGCCTCTTCCTTGCCGACGTTCGCGTGTTAATTCCGTTTCCAAGCTTCTACTTCACCAACTCATAGATTAGTTACTCAAACATCATCAAAACCTACAAAACAAAGGCTAATCATGTTGGTTAGCACATATCTACACATTATATAAAATTACATGAAAATGTATACAATAACTTAGATAAACAAGACTAATTTAAGTAATAAAGAGTATCTCGGGCATATATTTTTGCCCGTGATCACTCACCGCTGCCACATTCCTGTTCTGAGAGATATGCGCTACCGCCTGTTGGTTGACTTGGGCGGCCAAAGCTTGAGCTAGCATCTATATGGCTGCCCTAGACTTTGCATTGGAAACCTGCTCGGGTACATGATCCTCAGGGGCTGGTGGGGCCGACTGGTGCCCATGCCTATTGCCATTTTTGTGGCCATTTCCATTCCTATTTCTTCTTCCATTAACTCGGCAAGGAGGCATGATTCTGCAAATAAGTACAACATAAGTTAGAAAGATAGAGCGATATTTCATCGTATGCTAAAGATTATGAAATAAGGGAACATTTCCTAAAACATTTCGTAGACTCTTCATCATAAGTGTGGTGCGCTTCACACCTATAAAAAAGACTCTACTTAACACGACTTTCAGATACCCTAGGAAACATCAAAACCTAATGCTCTTATAAAGTTTGTCACGACCTGAACATAGGCTCAGATCGAGACACGGGACAAAAAAACCAAAAGGCTCCAAGTCGATCCATGACATGAACATGACATCTAAGCTAAACATAATAAATGAGGAATTCTAACATATAACATAGACGAAGTCTAAAAATATGATAAGATTGAATAACTAAATACATAGTACAAGTCTGAAGCTGAATACATACTATGTCTGATAAGCATCTACTACTGATGAGTTGATGGGACAAGACCCCAACTAACTCATTAAATTGTGAAACTGAAAATACAACTGAAAAGAAGGGCCCTCAAAAGATGAGGATTCACCAACTCTGGCTGGAAAGTGCTAACACCGAGGATCTGGCTAACAGTGGGACTGACCCTGAATATCTGAGCTTGTATCATGAAACGATATAGCATAGAGTATGCAGTCAGTACGTGGAATGTACTGAGTATGCAAGGTAAGTAAAACTGCTAACTAAGTAACATCAGAGATCATGCATATCATAAACATTTCACCATAAGTGTCGGAGTGTAGGGCTTGCATGCTATTATCTGAAATCATGATTTAACATAACCGAATATCATAACTGAATTGAATAACCCAAAGTTGAAAACTGATAATCATAAGTAAAACTAAACATTGGGTCAAACCTACTGAAAACATAATATCATAACTGATATACATGCATAACTGAAATCATGAAGAACAATGGGAGACTTGTCATACAACCAACATTAACACGAAAGATCTTAGGTGGTCCCGACTATTACACTCAAGTGGGCAGAGCCTTCCCAAGCTTTTCCAGGGCTAAGGAAACTACCATGAGATCGATATCAAGCTCAAGGCCCCTTGGGGCTGGGGAAGCTCACAACGGAGGTCCCAAAGTATATATGTAAACCTACGTTGGTGCGTAGTTCTAAAGCACAGGGTTGACTAACCCTTAGCCTCTTCGGTGCTAGACAGTACTCCCAAAAACATGCATTTGCTCTTTTTTCTCAAAGAAGCTGAACCATATTTTAGTGATGAAGGTGAATTGTAATAATACATGCAAAAATTGAAAACATAACACGAGGAGCCTTGTCTTGAACCATTACCCAAGATGAATAAGAGTGGGAGTCTAGACTCCAAAACCATGTGGTAAGCTAACAATATGATATTTCGATAAATTATGAAACATACTTTATCATATGGGCTCGCCCAATATTTAAGCATGCTTGAAATATACTTGATCAGTTGAAGACATGGATATAGACATGGGTAATTAGAAATTATACTTTCATCATGAACATCTCATCATAACTACAAGCACTAGATCATAATCTCATCTTTTCATGAACTTCCATAAATGGGCATCTTATTTGTAAAATTTAAAATCATAATATGTAGTTGAAAATATTATAATACATGCCCATAAATCATAATTCAACATTAGAAACATACAAGAAGAATCCTCAGGATAGATACTTAGAGAATTCATAAGTTGGGTTAAAAGCCCATAGATTCATCAACTTAGAAATCACATGAAATTGAAGAGGGATTGGGTATGAGAGTGGATGGATACACCAATTCATAACCCTACACACTTGGGAAAAATCTGATTTCACAACCCACTTGAGAGCCCAAAGGAAATTTTTGGAAGAACTTGATGAATCATAAGCTTGATCACCCTATAGAACTACTAGGCTTGCATGCATGGAGGAGAATAGGATTAGAACAAACTAAACCCTCTTAAAAAACACTTATCTGGGCTTAAAATGATGTAGTTTAGGCCTTAGGAACATAAGAATTATAGAAAAGCCCTCAATAAATTCGCAGGGAAAATACACTGCCAGTCCCAATGAGGAACTGGATGATTCATCCTCAACACCATGACTCTTTGTGTACCCAATGACTTGTGGTAACCTAGTCGTGCCCCACACTGCCAAAATTTCCCACTTCATGCTGACCTGTTTCCATGAGTGACTTGATGACTCGTGGTCCTGACCACAACTAGTGGCCTCACCCGTGGTCATCCCTAATTCCAAAATTCCAACCATGTCCACCCTCCTCCTCACTAGTCACTTAATGACTTGTGGTGCATCTCATGGGTCACTGGATGACTCATCCTACGACCTGGTGCAGAAAATCCTGTTTTCTCTTTTCAATCCTTGAATATGATCTTAGGGCCTTCGGGGTATTACAAACTGCATCAGCGGTGTCTAAGAATCCTCTTCCTAAAATGATAAAAATTTCTTCGTCCGCCTCATAGTCAAGGCTAATGAAGTCCACTAGCAAGATGAATCATCCCACTTTGATCAACACATCTTCAATAATGCCTTTGGGATAAGTGTTGGGCCTGTCAGCTAACTGCAATGTCACTGTTGTGGGCAAAGGTTCTACTAATCCTAACATTCTAAACAATGATGCAGGCATAAGGTTGATGCTTGCCCCCAAATCACACAGTGATGAGCCAAACTCTTGGCTTCCAATTATCACTGGAATAGTGAAGTTCTCGAGATCTTTCAGCTTCTTTGAAATCTTATTTTGAACTAGGGAAGTGCACTCTATTGTGAGAGCTACAATTTCAAACTCAGTGAGCCTTTTTTTGTTTACCATAATATCCTTCAAATACCTTGAGTACTTAAAAACCTTTGGCAACAATTCTACCAATGGTAGATTCACATGTATTTGCTTCCACATATCAAGAAACTTCTTACAAGTTACGTCCTCCTTTTGTTTTTTGAATCTCAGTGGAAATGGAGGAGGTGGTCTAGCTTCTACCACTTTCAACTGTGAATTACTTGACTCACCAACCTCGTGCTTGGACTTTGCAACCTGCTCTGTCTGTGCTTTGTTCTCTCTAGTTATCACTTCACCCAGCTCCTTTCTACAGAATAAAAAGATAGTGCCGACATTCTCCTTGGGGTTCTTCTCAGTGTTACTTAGAAGTGCCCCTTGCAGTCTGTTTGTCTTCTGAAGGGCCAAATGACCTATTTTCATTTCAAACTCATAGATTGACTTCTGCATCTCATTAACCACCTGAGTCTATTGAAGCATCCATTGTTTCACAGTCTCATCTAAGAACTACCATGCTACAGGTCCTGAGGTCTTTGGAAGTTATTCGGGGGACTTTGAAAGTTTAACTCCCCCCCCCCCATGAGGGATTAGCTGCATTCCCATAGCTCTGGTTGTAACTATTTCCTGCAAAACCTCCACCATGACTTTGTTGACCCACAAACTAAATAGACTTTGGGTCTAGTGAATATCTTGAATATGCATGACCTTCTATACAAGCCTCAAACGATGGTGGTGGAGTCTGAACTAGTTGAACATGATAAACTTGATATGCAGCAGGTGTGGTCACTCACTTGTTGATCACATTCACCAACTGATTAATATCTGCCCGAATTACCGCTACACCATCAACCTAAAGCTTCCTTGGGACTTTGATTGTTGTAAAACCTCTACCTGAATCTTGATAATCTTGGCTCCCAGCTGACATGAGATTCAACAATGCCTCTATCTCATCGTAGCTTTTGGACAAGATTTGCCCCTATGCAGTAGCATCGAGTAAAATCTTAGACTCTAGCTTCAATCCTTCTATGGAATTATGCCTAATAATTTCCTTTGGCTGCATATGGTATGGACAATTCCTCAAGTATCCCTTGTATCTTTCCCAATCCAGATCTAGGGTCTCACCATCCTTCTGAACAAATCCTGAAATCTTTCCTCTCAACTCCTTTGTTCTAGTCAAAAGAGAAAATCCTATTTATAAACTTGTTGGAAAGGGCTTCCAAGGTAGTAATGGACCTAGCAGGCTCATTCTGAAGCCACTCCTTCGCTTCTCCAATTAATGAGAACGGGAATAGAGTGAGCTTAATATACTTATCTGAAACATTTTGGTAGTGAAAATTTTCACTAAGTTCTACGAACGTCATCAAATTCCTGTGGGGATCCTCATGTGGCTTGCCTTGATTTTGACAAGTGTTTTGAACCAACCGCATTATTCGCTCCTTCATCTCAAAATTTTCAATGATGGCCGGCTTGATGATCTCTTTGGAAACGTTCTCCAAGTTTGGCCGATCAAAATTGAGCACTGGAATCCTGTCCTATTTGTTTCCCGGTGCTTGTTCATTGTTTTATTCCATTGCTAACCAACGAAAAGTCCTTTCAATGTATGGATAAAAATGAGCCAAGGGTTATTCCTGACATATAGTAGCTGGCATACACCAAACAAACACCACCTGAAACCTTCAACAACCAACAAAAAATGTAAAGTGCAGAATAGTGTAATAAAAATCCTAACCACAAACAATTAATCAATTCAAGTCTCCGACAATGGTGCCAAAAACATGATGTCGCCAAGAACATGGAAGTGCACATGGTATATAAGATGGTGAAGTCCTGATATCGCACCCACATAGACTTGATAGGTTGATTTGCTTAAGATTTTGAACCTTTATTTCACTATTGAAAAAATACAAATGAAATGGGGAAAAGGTTTTGGGATATCCTACTAACATAAAATGTAAATTAGACTAAGAAACTAGAATTGTTTGCAAATGTTCGTAATCCAAGTGACGATAGAACTCAAGGGTTTTGGCACTTTTGCTTTCAGGTTGAGTTGTAGGATTTGAATACACTAGACAATATTCTTCTAAGATTCCTAGTTGCAAGTTACTAATCCATTTATTACTATTCTCTTAAATATGCAAGGACTATCTTATGAACCCTAACACCTATATTCTTATGTTTGCAGGAAAAACATGAGACGACAGTTGACGATACCTGTTTCAACTAAATAGGGTACAGGTATATTCATATTCTTAGCAATAAAATCAACTCTTGAACTAATTGAACAAGATAATCGAAACCAGTATTATGCTTCCTTCTAACCCTCTTAGTTTCCTCTCCCGAGTTCAACAAAGAGCCAACAGATAATATTCACAAGGTGATTAGTCTAATGAATAACAATGAAAAAAAGTAAGCATAAACAATATTTAAAAGAAGAATTTAAAGTCTAGAATAAACGAACAATTAAACTACAACCATCAGCCGTTTCCAAAACTCCAGAACATGACTTTAGCCACTGATAGTGTTCGAATCACACTACTATAAAAGACCGACACACACATTTTCAATAAAGAACCCAACTTGGTTGACGTCAATCGCACATAGAATATGGTCAAGATGTAGAATAATGCTTAGTATTTATGTTTTTTAATTATTTCCTAAAGGGCGGTTTTAAAGAAGTAATCAAGTAAAAGTATTATAAATTGATATTGCTGTCAAGTTTATACAAATAACTAGGGACCCAATCTCCATGGATTCATATCAACTTCGAGTGAATGCACTAGTGATCTATCTCAATACTTAAGATGCAGAACTAATAACATAGGTTCATCCAAATGATTGACTTGTTCTTATTGGATGACTATATTAAATCATCAGATTAGGTCTCTTGAGTATTTTCACTTTAACCCAATTTGTTCCAAGTTAACCACCTTGTGACTACAGCTCAAGTTATTTAATGAATCATAAAGTGCAACACTTTGTTGTACTTTCATTTTCCTAATCTCTACTCTAGGTTCAATAAAGTAGAGAATCGAGTAAGCCCTAACATTGTGCTCCATTAAGAAATGTGTAAAGATGAAGAGAAGATAATACAAACATAAGTATTTGTTTTGAATGACTATGTGCAAACCCTAGTTAGTTATTCCACCATGGTTCCCCCAACCTTAGTTATGGAGGTTTTAGCCTCTCATTTTGTAAGAAATGAATTAGAATTCATGGAAAAAATCATAATTAGAGACTTACAATGATGATTGAAATAAAAGACAATTGATTATTGCACAATTAAACGTTGAACAATTCAAGGACAAGGAATAATATCTCCCAGAATATTGGAAAACTCAACGAGAATTTCAAAAGTATTGGTTCTCAATCAAAAAGTTGGTTTCCTCACAAAAATAACCTAGAAAAGTATTTATAAAAATAAGCAGATACCTTTCCTAAATTAACAGGGAAACTGCGATATCTGTCGCCACGAGATCCTATGAGTCGTAGCTTGTAGCTACGAGTCGTACCTTCCATCTGTATCATCCTAGGCAGCTTTGAAATTGGTTAAGTACTGGGAGCTGGTACAACTAATGCAATGCTGTTACAAGTCATACATTTCTATCGTGGTATGATACTGTAAAGTCTGGCATCCTCAGAATATTTCCACGAGTGCTTTGGTACGACTTGTACCTTAATCTCATGACTCGTGTTATCCACTTGTGCCCTGGAATCCGCCAAACAACTTTTGCTCTGAAGATCACCACGACTCCTTGGTATGAGATATGTGGTCATCACCGGCTTGTGGTTTCTACCCATACACTAGACAAGTGCTTACTTCTATAATTTTCTACGACTGCTCTTGTAGGGCTCGTACCAGAATGGTGTGGCTCATACCAAGAGTCATACTTGGCCATCACCTTGTGCAGTTCCCCTAGATTTTATCATGAATGTGTAATACGACTCGTACCACGAAGGTATGGCTCATACTGAGGCCTGCAACTTCACTATTTTTTCTCTCCTTTCACTTCTTTTATAGAATTGAACTCCAACACATGATTTCCTTGAAAACAAAGCCAAAGTGCATCATATCTGTAGAAACACACCTAAGACCACACATCTTTCATCAATTTTAAGCATAAAAAATGTTCTAACCCACAATAAATCAAGACCCTAAACTTAAAGTCTTTGTATTTCCTCAGGGAAACAAGACAAAACTATAACACAATGCTTAACTAGAAAGTAAAGTAGAAGACCTATAGCTAACACATAAAAAATTTCACAAATGACCTTTATCAGATATTGGCCCCTTTTTCATTAAAAACCAAGTAAGTTATGCATACATGCAACTACAAATCATGATGCATAGGGATCTAGATATGGCATCTAACTATTAGTAAAGACTGAGCTTACACTAATGTTATTTACACAGACAGCTGCAGAATGCAATGCAAATCATGTCCCTCATAGCAAACTGAAGTCTCCAACACTTGCAGATATTTATATATATGAAACGTGGGACAAAAAAGCAAGACTCTCATTATTACAAAGAAGTTCCAAATATATCATAGCGGATACAATAGGCTTGACCTTATATTTTTTCTACTTTGGTTTTTTAGACAGTCGGGCGAGGATCACTATAGGACTTTTATCGGCTTGTAATGTAGGCTTCGGGTCGGATATGCTAGATATGGAAATAGTGAATAACCCTCCTTGGCACTACACAACTTGGCTTCACTTTTTACTTTTTACCCCTTTTTTCTTTTTCATCTTCCTCCTTTTTTCTCCATTCAACTGTCATTTCTGGATGTGGTGAATTTTCTATTTTTCTTTTTCAACTTTTTTTATTACATTTTTCTTTTTCTTTTCTTTTTCTCTTTTTCTTTTTCATTTCTTTTTCTTCACCACACCCAACCTTCCATCAACCAGCTTTTCCCTTCTTTTCTTCCCCACCTCATCTATGCACCTATAACACCCCGAAAATTTTTTGTGATTATTTGATGTTTTTATGCTAGGTTAAGGAAAGTATGGGTTGTATATTGATCGTAGAAGACAAGGGAAATGTGTACGATCAAAAAAAAAAACAAAGATTATGTGAAGTTCATAAGTAAGGGTCAACTTTAAACGATTATATCTCTCAATATATAATGAATTAGAAGCCCCACGACCTATCAAATTAAAGGTCTTTGTAGTTTTTATAACATCAAACTTCTTGTCAATCGAAGTTTGGAGTAAGAAGTTATGAGCATTTTACCGAAGCATCATGAGCGGTGACGCGGGCATGACGCACTAGAGCCTCTTTTCACTTGTAGAAAATATTTTCAGCTAAATCTAAATCGACCAACTTACTAAAGATTCCATTTCTCTATCAATTCCAGCAGCTAGGACAAAGAAAATAAAGGAGAAACATCAAGAAAAGTTCAAGAAAATCACAAGATAAGTTCAGATTACCTTGCCATGTATGTTAGGGCCCGTTTTGGAGCTCGTTTTGGAAAGGTTTTGAAGAATTTTTTCTACGTTTCAGAATCTATTTGTACTGCCTATATATCCATCTTTGGGTAGGTGTTGAAATCCGGAGAAAAGGTAGGGAGTTTGCCCCTTTTAAACCTATCAAATTGCAAAGCGAAAATCTGGAAATTGGCAGCTAAGTGAGCTGCCGATGGACTGTTTGTTATCTAAGTTTTGCTCGTTTTCCTTAGGCTTTTTTGCTGTTTCTTTTTCTGGAATTATACTTCATATTGAGGTGTAGAATTACAGAAATACTAAGGTAAAATTTCCCTATTGTTTCTCCCTCAAAAGTTAGTGAAAACTAGTTGAGAAAATGGCTAAATGTTGTTGATATTGCCGTGTGTTGTTGCTATTGTGACTACCTCTGGTTAGTTATTTTGGCTGCATTTTTTGCTATAGATTAAGCTTCTAATTTTCCGATAAAACCACTGTATTAAGGAGGTTGAAGGCTGATCATTGAGATAGGAAATCGGCTAGAGAAAAGTTCAGAGGAGAAAGGTATGTAAGGCGGCCCGTCTATCAGTCTTTTAAGCACGATACGTGTGTTGTGAATCGAATGAGACAGAAACCTATTTAAAAGTCTTGAGGCAGTATATTAAGCTTTTTTTAAGCTTTAAAGTTCCATGTTTTATTGAGGATAAATGTTAAGATTATGCCTAGCCGATGTGAGACATCTAAAGTGTGATATTGTGTTGATTGTTGTCGTAGTTGTACATTGAGTTGGAGATCCCTCAGTGTGGGCATTGTTAGATGGTCCTATCCTTGTGTCATGTGTGTATATATTTTATGTTAAATGTGTTTAAAGGCCTGGTTGCTAACTGAAATTGGTGAAAGAGCCTAGACGAGGACGTGTAAACAATTTTAAGCTATGTAAAGACGTCGCAAGCTATTGAGGGTAAACGATCTTATCGAATTAGGATTACCTGGTTATGGTTGTCCTTTGTATTATGTGTATGTTATGAAATATGTCAGACCAAGGGGAGATTTCATAATCACTTTCCCTTAAGCCGAACGACAAGCTAGCGAGTTTCTGAGCTCTAATATCTCTTGAACACGATCTACAAATTTTGTTGAAACTCTTAGGTCATCCGTAGTTCCTTATGATTTATACAAGTTTTTAATACATGCATTTAAGTTCTATTTTCTAGCTTTACATGTTATATGTACTCAGATCAAGTTATGCATTACGAAGGAGGCCTATGCAGGCCACATGTTTAGTATTCGTCATTTCTATGTTGTACGTATTGAGCTGGTCCAGTATAAGCCATATTGGCTCCATTTATGATTTTTTCTAAGATTTATTGATTTTACCCTGGTGTGGTACACCAACTGAAGGTCTTGTTATTTTACCCCGGTGTGGTTCACCGTCTAGACAGATTTTATCCCGGTATGGTACACCGGCTAGAGGCATTTTTATTTTTACCCCGGTGTGGTACACTGGATGGACAAATTGTATATAGATTTTATAGTCAGTTGTCTGCTGGTATTTTAGTTATAGTATTTGTTGTGCATTAGATGGTTGCATTTACACTTCAATAATGAGTTATTGTCAGGTTTCTATTTTCAGGACTCCGGGTTTTTATCACTCCTTATTTCTAGCCTAGTTATCATATTCATATTACATGTTTATAGTTTTCAGCCTTACATACCAGTAAAATTTATTTGTACTGAAGTCCCTTCATCTTGGGACCTTTCCTGCAATCGTATAGCAGGTACAGGTCGAGGCTCAAATCATCAAACGTAGTAGGAGCCAAATTTTAGCATAATAGTGGTATGCTCCTTTCTTCCAGGAGCCATGTCCTAGTTTGGACTATTTTTAGTTTTGTGTACAGCATGGGTAGGATAGGGCCCTGTCCCATGCATTTCAGTTTGTTTACTCTGTAGAGGCCGATGCGGACTAGTTTGTATAGTAGTATGGGTTGTGTAGTCGTATTGGTTTTTCATTACTTTGCTTAGCTTTATTGTAGCCTTGTCGGCTTTCTAGGTTGCATATTTATAATTGTCAAGGCATTATTAGCCCCGTATTATCTTGGTTGTTTGTGACAGGTGGCTTGGTCAGCCTTAGTATTACATCTATAGATGCTATATAGCCGGCTTCTCCATCGACAATGAATCGAGTGTCAGTTGCGCCCTACCCTTGTTCGGGGGTGTGAAAGACTTAGTATCAGAGTGAAGTCGTGTCATAGGGAGTCCACAAAGCCATGTCTAGTAGAGTCTTGCTTATGGGTATGTTGTGCACCATACTTATAATCAGGAGGCTACAGGACATTTATGAATTCTTTCACTTATTTTACTAATAGTTCGTGCTATAGGTCGAGCTCATAAGTACTGTGATATCTAATCGTGTTATTGTTTCAGAGCATGCCTGTGATAAGGATGATGACTACAAAGTTGATTGGCACAGCTTTTGGGGAGGGTACTCCCTCCAGTGGATTAGAGAGACAAGTTAGAGGCTCAGAGTGAATCTCCTGCCCCAAGTATTGCAATTCCTCCCGCACTAGCCAGAGCAACGGAAGGTAGACCTCCATCTCCTCCCTCACCAGCAGTACTTGAGGGTAGTAGAGTGGAAGAACCTCCCACGCCTGTGGTACCTCTAATTGTTCCAGAAGAATAGGGTCATGAGGGAGTTGTTCAGCTGATGACTCATATAGCCGCAGGTCAAGAGAGACAATAGAAGCAACGAAAGAGAGCTAGGACTGTGGGTCCTTATAGGGGGCTGCAGGGTGACCTAGAGGCTCAGTCATCCGGTCAGTCAGTTAGGCCAATAGGGAGTGCCCCACCAAAGTTTCAGGATAGAGAAGGGACCAAGGCCCAGCTCCATCTAGCTCTCGACGACAGGAGCGGGCAGGGCAGAGGCGACCACCATTTCCGCCTTGTCCCCAGTGTGGGAAATCTCATTCAGGTCAGTGTCGTCAAGGGCATAATGTATGTTATTGTTGTGGGCAGCCAGGGCATTTTATGAGGGATTGTTCAGTTAGGGTCGAGGTGGATCAGGTGCGATCAGCAGTTGCTTCGTCATCCTCCGTTCGACCTCCCAGACCAGATCCTCAGCTGGCAATAGGCCGTGGCAGAGGTAGAGGGAGAGAGGGTTCTAGTTTTGGGGAAACCCAGAATTGATTTTATGCTTTGGGCTGTCGACAAGACCAGGAGGCCTCACCTGATATTGTTACAGGTACTTTGATTATTTATTCTCGTGTAGTATATGTCTTACTTGATCCTGGTTCTACACTCTCTTATGTCATACCATTGGTTGCGAGTCAGTTTGAGATAGTCCTTGAGTTATTATCTATACCATTTGTTGTTTCCATGCCAATTAGCGAATCTGTGTTAGCTAAACAAGTTTACCGAAACTACATAGTATTGGTATGTGATAGATCAACCTTAGCGGATCTAGTTGATCTTAAAATGGTTTATTTTGATGTCATTTTGGGTATGGATTGGTTGGCGGCGTGTTATGTTAATGTTGAATGCAGAGCTAAGGTTGTTAGATTCAATTTACCCAGCGAGCCAATCCGAGAATAGCAAGGTGATGCCGCTATGCCTAAAGGTATGTTTATTTCATACCTTAAGGCTCAAAAGTTGATACCCAAAGTTTGTATTTCTCACTTCGTTCGGGTAAGAAACTTGGAATGTGAGGCTACGACTCTCCAGTCAATTCCTATTGTAAATGAGTTCCCTGAGGTCTTTCTAGAGGATTTGCCTGGAATTCCTCCTGAAAGGGAGATAGATTTTTCTATTGATCTACTTCCAGGTACTCAGCCTATATCGATCCCTCCTTACAGAATGGCTCCAACAGAGCTAAGGGAATTAAATGAGCAGTTGAGAGATCTGCTCGAGAAGGGATTCATTCGACCTAGTGTATCGCCTTGGGGTGCACCAGTGCTCTTTGTGCAAAGAAAGACGGGTCGTTAAGAATGTGTATCGACTATAGGTAGCTAAATAAGGTTACGATTAAGAATAAGTACCCACTTCCCAGGATTGATGACCTGTTTGATCAGTTACAGGGTTCCAGATGCTTCTCAAAGATTGATTTGAGATCCGGGTACCATCAGTTACAGGTTAGGGAAGTTGATATCCCCAAGACTGCCTTCAGGACTAGATATGGCCATTATGAGTTCTTACTGATGTCATTTGGGCTAACAAATGCCCCAACAACTTTTATGGACTGATGAATTGGATGTTTAGTCGTTTTCTTGATGTATTTGTGATCGTCTTCATTGATGATATTCTAATTTACTTGCGATCCGAGGCCGAGCATGCAGGTCATTTAAGAGAAGTAATACAGACTCTTTAGGAGCACAAGTTATATGCTAAATTTTCTAAAATGTGAGTTTTGGCTAACATTTGTGGCTTTCCTTGGTCATGTAATTACAGCTGAAGGTATAAAAGTGGATAATCTGAAGATAGAGGCAGTAAAGACTTGGCTCAAACCCTTGAATCCTACAGAGGTTCGAAGCTTTCTGGGGTTAGCAGGTTATTATCGCCGATTTGTGGAAGGTTTCTCTACTATCCCTGCACCATTGACAAAGTTGACTCATAAAGCAACTAAGTTTCAATGGACAGAGGCATGTGAGCGAAGTTTTCAGGAATTGAAGGATAGGCTGACTTCAGCACCTGTCCAGACTCTTCCAGAGCGTGTCAAGGGTTATGTGGTCTATTGTGATACTTCGAGAGTTGGGCTAGGTTGTGTTCTGATGCAACACGGAAAGGTCATTTCTTATGCCTCTAGACAGTTGAGGAAGCACGAGCAAAATTATCCTACCCATGATCTTGAGATGGCCGTAGTGGTATTTGCATTGAAGATTTGGTTCCACTACTTATACGGGGTACAGGTTGATATCTTCACATATCATAAGATCCTCCAGTATTTGTTTCAGCAGAAGGAGTTGAATTTACGCTAGAGAAGGTGGTTAGAATTGCTGAAAGATTATGATGTTAGCATTCTGTACCATCCGGGCAAGGCAAATGTTGTAGCTGATGTGCTAAGTCGCAAGTCTATGGGTAGCTTGAGTCATATCCAAGTTGACAGGATTGAAATGATGAAGGCTCTACGGCAGTCGGCTGACTTGTAGATTCGGTTACTGGATGCCGAAGATGGGGGTGTTATTGTCAAAAACACTGTAGAATCATCCTTGGTAGTGGAAGTTAAGCAACGACAATATGATGATGCAGAGTTAGTCTTACTGAGAGACAGTATACCACAACAGAAGCAGAGCCTATTTGATTGTGGACCCGATGGACTTCTTAGATACTATGGTCGTCTATGTGTACCTAATATGGCTGAACTACGGGAAAAAATTACGAATGAAGGTCATGATTCTCGATATTCAATACACCCAGGTGCCACAAAGATGTATCGTGACCTGAGGCAGCTATATTAGTGGAATGGCATGAAAAAGGATATCACCGGTCTTGTGACTTAGTGTCCCAATTTCCAACAGGTGAAGGTTGAGCACCAGAAGCCTGGAGGTTTGGTGCAGGATATAGAAATTCCAGCCTAGAAGTGGGAGGTGATTAATATGGATTTTATTACAGGATTGCCTAGAACGAGCAGGAAGCATGATCCTATCTGGGTAATAGTTGATAGATTAACTAAATCAGCTCACTTCTTGCCAGTTAAGACCATATATGCTGCAGAGGATTATGCTAGGCTTTATACACGAGAGATAGTTCACCTACATGGCGTCCCCTTGTCCATTAATACTGACAGAGCTGTTCAGTTCACAGCAAACTTCTTGAAGTCTTTCCAGAAAGGCCTAGGCACTCAGGTAAGCCTCAGTACCGCATTTCATCCTCAGACAGATAGACAGGCTGAACACACCATTCAAACGCTTGAAGATATGATGCGTGCATGTGTTTTAGATTTTGGCGGGAGCTGGGATGATCATATTTCCTTGATTGAGTTCGCCTATAATAACAGCTACCATTCAAGTATTTAGATGGCTCCATATGAAGCTTTATATGGGCGAAAATGTAGGACACCAGTGGGCTGATTTGAACTCAGTGAGGCAGAGTTATTAGGGCCAGACTTAGTGCAGCAAGATATTGACAAGGTGAAACTTATTAGAGGTCGACTTCAAACAGCCCAGAGCAGGCAGAAGTCTTATGCAGATGTACACCGTCGAGCGTTAGAGTTTGTTGTTAATGATTGGGTCTTCCAAAAAGTGTCACCTATGAAAGGCATTATGCGATTTGGCAGAAAAGGCAAGTTGAGTCCTAGTTATGTTGGGCCCTACAGAGTTGTCCGCAGGATAGGAAAAGTGGCCTATGAGTTGGAGTTGCCACCAGAGTTAGTGGCAGTCCACCCAGTATTTCATGTATCAATGTTGTGGAAGTGAATAGCATACCCAACCCATGTTATGCCCATTGATGATGTCCGAATTTCTAAGGAGATGACCTACACCGAGGTTCCATTTGCTATTCTTGACCGGCAAGTCAGGAAACTTCGAACCAAAGAAGTTGCCTCAGTTAAAGTATTATGGAGAAGTAATAACATCGAGGAAGTGACTTGGGAGGCTGATGTGGAAATGAAGAATAAATATCCTTACCTATTTAGGATGTCGACGTGATGTTAAGGTATGTGTTTGATACTTATGTTACTGAGTATCTATTTTGATGCATATTAAGTGAAATTAATTTCCATTCGGGGACGAATGTTCCTAAGGGGGGGAGAATATAACACCCCAAAAAAATTTTGTGATTATTTTGATGTGTTTATGCTAGGTTAAGGAATGTACGGGTTGTATATCGGTCGTAGATGACAAGGGAAATGTGTACGATCAAAAAAAAATCAAAGAGTATGTGAAGTTCATAAGTAAGGGTCAAATTTAAACAATCATATATTCCAATTTATAATGAATTAGAAGCCCCACGACCTATGAAATTAAAGGACTTTGAGTCTAGTTTTTATATCATCAAAAATCTTGTCAATCGGAGTTCGGAGTAAGAAGTTATGGGCATTTTACTGAAGCATCACGAGCGGTGACGCGGGCATGACGCCCTAGCGCCTCCACCACCCTATTTACTTTAAATCTACTTTTTCACTTGTAGAAAACATTTTCGGCTAAATCTAAACCGACCAGCTTACTAAGGATTCCATTTCTCTCTCAATTCCATCAGCTACGACAAAGAAAATCAAGAACGAACATCAAGCAAAGTTCAAGAAAATCACAAGATAAGTTGAGATTACCTTGCCAAGTATGTTAGGGGCTGTTTTGGAACTTGTTTTGGAAAGGTTTTTGAAGAAGTTTTTCTGTGTTTCAAAATCCATTTGGACTGCCTATATATCCATCTTTGGGTAGGTTTTTAAATCATGAGAAAAGGTAGGGATTTCGCCCCTTTTAAACCTCTCAAATTGCAAAGCGAAAATCTGGAAATTGGCAGCTAAGTGAGCTGCCGATGGACTGTTTGTTATCTTTGTTTTGCTCATTTTCCTTAGGCATTTTGGCTATTTCTTTTTCTGGAATTATACTTCATATTTAGGGGTAGAATTACAGAAAAACTATGGTAAAATTTCCCTCTTGTTTCTCCCTCAAAATTTAGTGAAAACTAGTTGAGAAAATGGCTAAATGTTGTTGATGTTGCCGTGTGTTGTTGTTGCTATTGTGACTGCCTATGGTTAGTTATTTTGGCTGCATTTTTTGCTATAGATTAAGATTTTAATTGTACTATAAAACCACTAGATTAAGGAGGTTGAAGGCTGATCATTGAGATTAGGAAATTGGCTAGAGAAAAGTTCTTCGGAGAAAGGTATGTAAGGCGCCCCGTCTATCATTCTTTTAAGCACGATTCGTGTGTTGTGAATCGAATGAGACAGCAACCTATTTAAAAGTCTTGAGGCAGTATGTTAAGATTCATTTAAGCTTTAAAGTTCCATGTTTTATTTAGGATAAATGTTAAGATTATGCCTAGACGAAGTGAGACATCTAAAGTGTGATATTGTGTTGATTGTTGTCGTAGTTGTACATTGAGTTGGAGACCCCTCAGCGTGGGCATTGTTAGCTGGTCCTTAATGTATGTCATGTGTATATATATGTTATGTTAAATGTGTTTAAAGGTCTGGTTTCTAACTGAAATTGGTGAAAGAGCCAAGATGAGGACGTATAAACAATTTTAAGCCACGTAAAGATGTCGCAATCTATAGAGGGTAAACGAGCTTATCGAATTAGGATTACCTGGTTATGGTTGTCCTTTATCTTATGTGTATGTTATGAAATATTTCATGCCAATGGGAGATTTCATAATCCCTTTCCCTTAAGACGAACGACAAGCTAGCGAGTTTCTGAGCTCTAATGTCCCTTCAACACAATCTATAAATTTGTTGAAACTCTTAGGTGATCCGTAGTTCCTTATGATTTATAAAAGTTTTTAATACATGCATTTAAGTTCTATTTTCTAGCTTTACATGTTATATGTACTCAGTTCCAGTTATGCATTACGAAGGAGGCCTATGCAGACCACATGTTTTGTATTCGTCATTTCTATGTTATACGTATTGAGCTGGTCCAGTATAAGCCATATCGGCTCCATTTATGATTTTGTCTAAGATTTATTGATTTTACCCTTGTGTGGTACACCGACTGGAGGTCTTGTTATTTTACCCCAGTGTGGTACACAGGTTGGACGGATTTTACCCCGGTATGGTACATTGGCTGGAGGCATTTTTATTTTTACCCCGGTTGGTGCACTTGCTGGATGAATTGCATATAGATTTTATGGTCGGTTGTCTGCTGGCATTTCAGTTATAGTCTTTGTTGTGCATTAGATTGTTGCATTTACACTTCAATAATGAGTTATTTTCAGGTTTCTGTTTTCACAATTCCGGGTTGTTACCACTCCTTATTTCTGGCCTAGTTATCATTTTTATCTTACATGTTTACAGTTTTCAGCCTTACATACCAATACATTTATTCGTACTGACGTCCCTTCATCTTGGGACCCTTCCTGCAATCGTGCTGCAGGTACAGGCCGAGGCCCAGATCATCAGACGTAGTAGGAGCCAGATTTCAACAGAATAGTGGTATGCTCCTCTCTTCCAGGAGCCATGTCCTAGTTTGGACTATTTTCACTTTTGTGTACAGCATGTGTAGGCCGGGGCCCTGTCCTATGCATTTCACTTTGTTTACTCTGTAGAGGCTGATGTGGACTAGTTTGTATAGTAGTATGGGTTGTGTAGTTGTATTGGTTTTTCATTGCTTTTCTTAGCTTTATTGTAGCCTTGTCAGCTTTCTAGGTTGCATATTTATAATTGTCAAGGCATTATTAGCCCGGTATTTATCTTGGTTGGTTGTGACAGGTGGCTTGGTCAGCCTTAGTGTTACATATATAGATGCTATATAGCTGGCTTCTCGATCGACCATGAATCTAGTGCAAGTTGCGCCCTACCCTAGTCCGGGGGCGTGACAGCACCCCTACAATAGCCACTCTAGACTTAGGCATTTTACCTGAGTTGAGGTTCACAATGTCCAAGAAGGGACCAGGGACAAAACAAGTTCATTATAAATAAAATAGAGAAGGTGAATGGGCTAATCAATAAAAAAGTCACTTTTAGACTCAAATATGGGATCAAGGGATTCCTTTTTTTGGTAGGCAAATATAAGCTAAAAGTGGGATAAATCAAAAATGGCCTATGATCCTTTCTGAACCAACTATCCTACAAGCTATCTAAAGACCTACCAGGAAAGTTGTAGATATTCTACACAATATTGAACTAGGTAAGAATCATCACTCACACATGGTACAAGTTTGCATTTATTCTACATATTTGGTTCATGCACTGTTAAGCTACAACTACACATGCTAATCAATCATATGTCATAAAAAGATCCACAGCGGTCATGCAATGCAGTCAATATACACAGCTGGAGAAAAATTTTAAAAGCGCTATTTTTTTGACAATTTCCCAAACATCAAACACATGTGAATTTATTGGCTTTAATGTACTTCTAAACTACTTCTAGTTAATAAAACAGAAAATAACCTAAACCTGCTGGTTCTACTAGATAGAATGTCCAAGGGAAATGAAATACGACAACGAAAATCCTTAGATCGTCAAAAATCCAAAAGACTGATATATACCCCCTTTTTGATAAGCATGCTTTGTCCCCAAAGAAAGGAAATACAACACTGACAGAGGGACATACTTGTGGCGCCCTAAGCGCTCCTATCAACTACGCAAACTTTACCAACTATTCATGGGTTGTCTCCTATGTAGCCCCTAATTTAATGTCGTGGCACGACGCATCTTTCTTGACTTTTCGGAATTCATCAAGAAACTCTGACTCATTCTCAATTGTTGATACCACCCTAAATTCATTAGGTTGCTACATTGATCTACATACATTGAAGGTGACCTTCTCTTTGTTTAGCCTAAACTTCAACTAGCCAACCTCAACATCCACTAAAGCTCTCCTAGTGGGAAGGAATGGTCGCCACAAGATGATGGGGACCTCGCAATCTAGGATCATGAAATCAGTTGGGAATATAAACCTATCCACCTTGAATAGCACATCAAGAAGGATCCCTACTGGCTTCTTGACTATTTGGTCCGCCATCATTAACCGCATCACAGTTGGTGTGGCAACTCCCAAGCCTAGCTATCTGAATGCAGCTAATGGCATCAAGTTGATGCTAGTACCTAGGCCACATAAGGCCTTCGCAAACTCAAAATCACCAATCTTGCATCAAATGGTGAAGGCACCTGGATCTTCCCTTTTCTAAGCAAGGACCCATGAGGATATGGCACTACAATGATGCAAGTTACCAATCGACTCAAGCTCAGGACCTTTTCTTACTCACCAAGTCCTTCATGAACTTAGTATACCCAGTCATATGTTCCAATGCCTCGACCAATGGTATGTTCCCAGACAATTGTTTCAACATTGACAAGAACATATAGAACTTCCCATCTTTCACCTTCTTCTTCATCCTCTAGGGGAATGGTGGTGATGGTTGAGGGATAGGCTTGTAAATCTATGGGGGCCCTTTTTCCTTCCCTTTATCAGGTTCAGACTCCTTTGCATCACCTGGAGCCTTAGTTAACTCAGCCTCACCTGTAATATCCAATTCAGTAATCTCATTCTCATCATTCAGCTCAATCTCCTTTTGCCTTTCCATCTCAACTATAACCGGGAAGGGAGGGTCAATGGTGGTATTCCCACTCCTAGTCATCACAATCATGCACTGACTCTCATTTTTCGAATTTTGGACTGTGTTGCTAGGAAGTATACCCTTCTGCCTTTGGTGTGCAGACATCTGTCCTAGCCGCTGCTCGATCTGCTTAATTGTTATGTCATGTGATTCAACTTTCTGGGTCATGCAAGATATGTCTCCACAAATGTCCATTAGCTTGTCATCTGTGGATTTTGCCTTCTTCATTAGCTCAACCATCACACTCTCCAACTTTAAGGGTGCAGCATCGCCCTCACAAGCCTTAAGAGGAACGTATAAACTTGTGAGGTCTTTGCTGTAGCCCTAATTCTTTCTCCACTCACCTTCTTGCTAACAAACTCTACTCCTATCCCTATAACCATTCCTGTTTTAGTTGTCTCTATACTGGCTCCAACCTTGATCTCTGAAACCTTGGCGCGAAGTGTCTTGCCTAGATCCTTGGGTATTGGCTTAAAAACCCGCCACTTGGTTATCCAAAAAGTTTGCCTCCTCCTCATAATCAGACTGCTTAACCCCAATTCCTAACCCTGAGCTCCCACTGCATTTACTTTTTGAGCTCCAGAACCCATAATATTCTTCATGAATAGGTCTAGTGATGTTCTTATGTGAGACAACTCCAGATCATGCTCCTCCCCTTTTATGCATTGCTCCGCAGTTATCCCTATAGCATATATACCTGCAGCTACTTTTTATTCCCTTATGTGCTAGGCTCTATTTGTTTTGGTCACTTGATCTAGTATGAAAGTTTCTTGCTCCCACGAGTAACTCCTCAGTGCTCCTCCTGCCACTATATCTTCTACAACCTTAGTGCTATTGTTTAAAACCATGTAAAAAATTTCTAACAAACTGTCATCAGGAATTTTGTGATTTGGGCACTTAGTCAGCTTCTTAAATCACAGCCATGTCTCATGGAGTGCCTCAATCTTCAATTGTCGAAAATTGTAGATCTCATCCTTTAGTTACAGCATCCTAGAAGGTAGGAAGAACCATTCCAAAAAGTCTTGTTTTAGCTCCCTCCAATTGGCGATGGAGTCATTTGGAAACTCTGACATCCATAACATGGCCTCTACAAATAGAGAGAACGGGAAGAGCCTCATCCTTATAGAATCCTAGCTTACACCTGCCAACCTGTATACCTTGCAAAACCCCCCACAATGTTTATCAGGTGCAGATTTGCATCATCAGCTGCATGACCACTAAACGCCCCTTTCATATTGAGCAATAGGATCGTGGTGCTAGTGATGTCATACTTTTCCCCAGCAAGCAAAGGTGGTGGTACAATGGCTCCTGCCAACCTGACTTTATCAATGTCTGGGTCCTCATCATCATCAAAATAAGGAGCATATCTATGACCTCTATTGCCCTGTCTATGAGGTTAGCATTTTCAAACACTCCCTGTAATTCTTGACTCCCTGAAGAGTAGTTTGCCGTGCTAACTCTACCTGACGAGCCTCAATGACTAATCTGGTGTTACACCCCATAAGTTCCTATCATGTAACTGATGCGTGCATATGTCTGTGGAGAGTTTTGGAGTATGATGCATGCAAGAAATGGACAGTGGGATGAGTATACTAACACGACATCGAGCGAGTAAGAGGCCGGGGCTAGAGGCCAAGTGCCCTGGGCGCCGCGCCGCGCTGCCAGGCCCATGTTATGGCCAGCGCATCGCGCCCCTAGCCTAGCACATCGTGCCACCCTGAAGCCACCTCAATATCTTTATAAGCCCCTTTGTGAGTTGCTTGAATCATTTTAAAATGTCCACTTGGCTAAGAAGAGAGTAAGAGACAAGTTCATCCATTCTTCGTCAAATTATGCCATTAAACTCCGTCCAAACACAAATTCATCTTGGATAATGAGTTGTAGACCTAACAGCAACATCCCTGCAGAGATATTTCTTTAAAATTCACTCGAAGTACCGGAACCCCGCCGAGTAAAAGTTGTCGATATCACCTCTAATTGAGTCCGAAGCAGCTACAAGTGATAGGTAAACATTTCTACCTTCTAAACTCTCGAGAATTTTTGAGTTTTCATATGAATTAAATGGAATTGAGTTATATTCGATATTATTGAAAAATATCGTTACATGCCAATTCCTACTACTAAAATAGCCTTATTTTCTCAGCGTAGAGGCTGAAATTGAGCTGGAATTATCGGCTACAGGTGTTAACTATTTGGATAAATGAGAATCGGCATTTAGGTATGTTAAGGCTTATCTCTTCAGCAAGTTATTCTCGTAGTATAGTGATATGACCTATGCCCTTGAAAGTAGAAAATAATCTAGTTTGTTGTGATTAGCTACTGCCAGTAGATACTGATCTTATATGTTGTAATCAGCTGCTGCTAGTAGATAAGGACTATGTATGTTGTGCTTAGCTGCTATAAGACGTATTAAGATTATATCATAGTATTCCTCTTCGAGAAAGAGTTTGTTAAGTGTGACAAATGCTAGGAGCTTCGTAGGGACTCCTCTGTTCTTTTGTTCACAGTATTACTGGGATTCTGATGCATTGTTGTCGTGCCAAGGCCTTAGAAGCTTATGAATAGTTATTGGGCCTAACTTGGTAAAATTGGACAATATAGGGCATAGCCTATGGTGGCATATAGTTCTGAGACCACGGAGTTTACCTGAATGCCGAACCTACTCGGTGCTGGACACTACTCCCAAAAACAAGCACATGAGGGCTCATATAATTATCATGAAATCGTACATGAAGTTCATGGCTAGTTAAATCATAACATACTTGATTAGACTTGAAATACACGACAAGCCATGAAATAAGGGCCCGTGAGTTGGCCAAAATCATAAACTCAAAAATCATGAAAAACATACATGCTTGAGAAAATCACCACACTAGAAATTCAAAGATTCATGTAGACTACTTGCAGGAAATCATATCATAAATCATAAAGCATAAATTAGGGCTTAGAAGAATCAAAATCATAATAGAATCATAAACTTGAATGTTCATGAAACATGTATAATTGGGAATATTTTTCTAAAATTTGAAATCATGAATTTGTAATCAAAACATGCTTAAAATATCCCCATGATCTTCAAATATACTTTAAAATATGACGGGAATTGACCCATAAATGAATCATAGGTAATTTCAAAAATTAGGACAAAACCCCAACGGATCATGAACTTGATCTAGAATTGAATTCATAGAATTGAGGAGAATTTTTTAGCATGAGAATGAAAGGAACTCTCATTCATAGCCCTACATACCTAGGTTAACCGAATCTACACTTGTCTTTGAAAGCCGAAGTGATTTGGGGAAGAAATTGAAGGGCTTAAGCTTGATCTTCAAGGAACACTCTAAAAATGCATACATGGGAGTTGAATGAATTAGAATAAGTTAAACACCCTTAATACACTTCTTTCAGGGATTAAAATGACGTAGTTTAGGGCTTAGGGGCTTAGGATTTACGAAAATACCCTAAATGAATTCGTAGAAAAACTGTTCTGTCAGTTGTCATGAATCGTACAATGAGTCATATAATTCTCTTAAGACTCGTGGTATCTTCCCATACATACCAAGTCCAAAACCCCCAATCCTCTGAATATTTCCACGAATCTTAATACAATCAGTAACACCATCCTAAGAGTCGTAGCATCACCCGTACAATCAATCACTTGATAAATCCAAAGACATGTTATGACTCCTGATCACGAGTCGTACCCACATACTACGACTCGTAGTGGGGAATATGGTCTAGGAAACAAAATCTATGACCTGATCCACGGGTCTTCCTACGACCCATATTACCAACATACCACTCGTAGGATGAGTCATACTGAGACAAATTTTCCAACTATTCCTGCTTATCAAATTTTAAATCTCGGCTCCTGTCTTAGGAACCTTTGGTGTATAAAAATATCTCCTATTAGGAAAATTCATCATTGAATGTGGGGTAAACATATTGACAAGCTGGGGAAAGAAACTGAAATCTCAAATACTGAACATATGAGCTGAAAACTAATAGAGTGACTGACTTCGGACTGATATACATAACTAAACTGAATTCATGAATCATACGTACATGCATTAACAAAAATGAAACTGAGAGACATGAACTTGACACAAAACTGAATAGAGTATTAGAGAGAAAACTAGTACCTCATACTGGAACTGAGTCGGAAGGGAATAAATGTGGTTATCTATCCATCATATCTACTTTGGCCTCCCACATAGCTTTTTTAACAAGCTAATTCCTCCATAAGACTTGCACCGAAGCTACTAAGGTTATACTTCACACCTATGATCTCTACCGGGACAACCAAAGTTGGGTCACCAATGCACTTCTTCAGCAATGATATATGGAAAACTGGATGTACTGAAGCTAACTCCGCTGGTAGCTCTAACTCATAGGCCACCTTGCCAACACGTCTCACAAAATTGTATGGACCAACATATCAGGGACTAAGCTTCCCTTTCTTTCCGCACCTCATCACTCCTTTCATGTGAGAAACCTTCAATAACACCCAATCATCAACTACAAACTCCAGTTATCTCTTCCTAACATCTGCACATGACTTTCGACGACTTTGAGTTATTTTCAGCCTTTCCCTTGTAATTTGAACTCTCTCCATAGCCTCATGAACAAAATCTATCCCTATCAACATAGCTTCACCTATCTCAAACCAACCAATGGCGACATATACCTCTGCCCATAAAGAGCCTGAAACAGAGCCATCTGAATGTAAAGTTGTAACTATTGATATAAGCAAACTCAATAAGAGGTAAATGATCATCCCAACTACCCTTGAAGTCAATCCAGATGCTCTCAACATATCCTCAAGTGTCTGAATGGTCCTCTAGGCCTGACCATCTATATGCGATTGAAAAGTTACGCTAAGCTTGATCTAAGTACCAATGCTTTTCTAAAATGATCTGCAAAACTGAGTACCTCTATCTGATATGATGGACAAGGGAACTCCATGCAACTAAACTAACTCCCAAATATATAATTTAACATAATCCTCTTCTGTGTCAGTTGTTTTGACCGGTAGAAAATGGGCTTCTTTAGTCAACTTATCTACAACCACCCAAACAGAGTCATACTATTGACGTGTGTGCGGTAACCCTGAGATGAAGTACATATTTATCTCTTCCCATTTACAAGTGGGAATACTGATGTCTTATAGCACACCTACGGGTCTTTGATGCTCCACTTTCACTTGCTGACAATTCGGACACTTAGCCACAAACTCCACTATGTCCTTCTTTATGCCATTCCACCAATAAAATTCCTGTAGGTCACAATATATCTTGGTGGCACCTAGGTGGATAGTACATTGTGAACCATGAGCCTCATGCAACATCTTTCCTCTCAAGTCATTCACACCCATAACGCACAAACGACTCTGATAACGAAGTACACCCTCTCCTCCTTCCCTATCCTTGACGTCTGTTACTAAAGTAGATCTGACCCATTCTGAAGGATCCTCATCTTGCCTAGCCTTGACCTCAGTTACTAAAGAAGATTTAACCCATTCTGAATAATGACACAACCATTTGACGTGTTAACCAGGCGAACCCCAAACCATGAAGGCCGATGCACATCCTTTACTAACTCCTTCCTTACATCCTCCACATGGGAAACACTCACCATGGAAAGCCTTCTAAGTGCATCCACCACTATATTAGCATTTTCCTGATGATAAAGGACACTCATGTCATAGTCCTTGAGCAACTCTAACCATCTCCTTTGTCGCAAATTCAAATCCTCTGAGTTAACAAATACTGTAGGCCCTTATTGTCTGTAAACACATCCACTTAGACCCTACATAAATAGTGTCTCCAAATCGTCAATGCAAACACTGCCACTACCAATTCTAGGTCATGCATTGGGTAATTTTTCACATGATTCTTAAGCTGTCTAGAGGCATATGAGGCAACCTTACCATGCTACATCAAAACAAACCCAAGAACAATCCTAGAGGTATCATGATAGACAACGAATCCATCTATACCCTCAGGTAGGGTCAATACATGGGTAGAAGTGAGTAGAGTCTTTAACTCTTGAAAACTCTTCTCACAGGCATCCGACCACTGAAATTTAACTTTCTTCTGAGTAAATTTATTCAAAAGTTCTGCAATGGATGAAAATCTTTCAAAAAACCTACTGTAATAGCCAGCTAAACCCAAGAAATTCTTGATATCCAAAGGATTAACTGGTCTCAGCCAATTCTTTATAGCTTCTATATTTTGACAGTGCACTTAAACACCCTCACTAGACACCACATGGCCTAAAAATCCTTCTAAGTCTAACCAAAACTCACACTTTTTGAATTTAGCAAACAACTAGTGATCCTTGAGGGTCCGTAGCACAATCCTCGAATGAGCACATGCTCCTCCTCGCTCCGAGAGTATATGAGAATATCATCAAGGAAGACGATCACGAGCATGTCCAAGTATGGCTTCAACACCTTATTCATCAAACCCATAAAAGCTGCAGGAGCATTCATTAGTCCAAAAGACATAACTACAAACTCATAGTGATCATACTGAGTATAGAAAGGTGCCTTCGAAATGTTACTCTCACTAACTTTGAGCTAATGATACCCAGATCTGACATTTATTTTTGAGAAGAACTTAGCACCTTGAAGTTGGTTAAACTAGTCATCAATTATGGGAAGGGGATACCTATTCTTAATGGTGACATTGTTCAACTACTGGTAGTCAATGCACATACGAAGAGACCAATCCTTCTTTCAAACAAAGAGAACTGGTGCACCTTATGGTATCTTGCTAAGTCTAATGAATCCCTTATCCAAGAGATCCTTCAACTGTTCTTTCAATTCCTTTAGCTCGACTAGAGCCATTATGTATGGAGGAATAGATATAGGTTGCCTATCAGGAAGAAGGTCAATACCAAAATCAATCTCTCGCTCGGACTCTTGGTAGATCATCTGGCAAAACCTCCGGATACTCTCACACTATAGGAAGCAACTGGAGAGTCGGGGTTTTGGATGTTACATCCTTAACTCGAACTAGATGGAAAACACAACCCTTGGAAATCATCTTTCTGGCCTTAAGGTAGAAAAGAAAGTGACCTACAGGAACTGCTTAATTACCCTTCCAATCTCGGACTGGCTCACTCGGAAATTGGAACTCTATCATCCCGGCTCAATAATTCATTGAGGCATAACATGCATGCAACATATCCATACCAAAGATAACATAAAAATCAGTCATTTCTAACTCTACTAAAACAGCTAAGGTGAATTTTTGAAGGACTGTGATAGGGAAATTTATGTATACCCATCGATCTATAACTAAGTCATCGACTAGAGTAGAGACTAAGAAGGGTTCTGATAGGATTTCGAGACTAACTTCAAAACTAATAGCGAACAAAGGAGTTAAAAAAATAATGTAGCCCCTGGATCTAACATTGCATTCACATCAACATGAAATACTCAAAACATACCGGTGTCCACATCTGGAGAGACCTACTGCACCTGACGAGATGAAAGGGCATAAAATCTATTCTAATGCTGACCACCACCTACACTAATAGATTTACCATATTAAGAAGGACGTGCTGCTAGAGCTGCTACTGAACTGGTAATTTGGGAATGACCTTTTATATCGCCCTGCCTAGCCAAAGGACACTCCCTGTGCATGTACTCGGGTTTCCTATACCCAAAGAAAATATCTGATCTAACTAGGCATGCTCCGATATGGTTCTTACCATATGTTTCGCAGACTGGAAAGGTGCACTCTACCAGCATGTCCCTCTATCCCCTTGAACCTGATAACCTACTCCTTCGATCACCCTGAGGTCTGGATGGGGCACTGGTAGATGATTGAGTCGGGGCTGATGACCTCTGGTTGAACTGCTGACAATGTCTGCCACTGGACCTTTGTTGGGAAAATCCAACGCTTCCTGTCCTGGCCCTTTTGGCCTCTCTATCCCTTTCCCTTATCTGATCTACCTCAATCTATTGGGCATATATCACAAATCGAGAGAAATCAATATCATTGTTAAACATTGTGGTCCAACACTCCTTGACAAGTGAATCTGACACCCCATACACAAACCTATTCATACGAGCTCTCTAATCTGCAACCATCTCCGGTGCATACTAGGACAGTTGGGTGAACTCAAAGGCGTACTCTTTGACAGTCATATCATTTTTCCTAAAGTTGACGAACTCCATCGCCTTTGCCTCCCTCAACTCCGTAGGGAAGAATCTATCTAAGAAGGCTATCATGAAGTCCTCCCAGCTCATAGGCACTGAGCCTACTTCTCTACCATCCCTCCACTTATAGTACCAAATATAAGCAACCCCCTTCAGTTGATAGGACGCTAAGTCTGCACTCTCTTATCCCGTTACCCCATAATCTGGGTGATCTTCTATATCTCTTCTAGAAACTCATGTTGATCCTTATCCACTCTGACCTAGGAACTCGAGGGGATTCATCCTGAGGAAATCCCAAACTCGAGCCGCCGCTACACTCCCATTCTGAGGGACATAGGCCACCGCCTTCTGGATGACCTGAGCGGTTAATGCCTGGGACAAAATGTGAAAAGCTTCCCTAAACTCAACATGAGAGACCTGCTTGGGCAAAAGGCCTACAGGTGTTGGCGGGGCTTGTTGGTGCCCATCACCGTTGCAATCTGCATGGCCATTTCCATTTTTGTTTCTTCTACCATTTACTAGGTGTGGAGGCATCATTCTGCAAACATGTATAGAATGAGTTAGAAGGATAGAAAGATACTTCATCGCACGACATAGATCATGAAAGAAGGGAAATTTCCTAAAACATCTTGTAGCCTCTCCCCCATATGCATGGGATGCTTCACACTCATGGACAAGACTCTACTTAACACAGATTTTAGACACCCTAGGACACTCTTAAACTTTTCCTTACATGAAGTTTGTCATGAACAGAACATAGGTCCGGACCGAGACATAAAACCTAGAACCACAATGGCTCCAAGTCGACCCATGGAATGAACATAGCGGCTAAAGAGAACAAATTAATGGAAACTAATAAACTAAACATGAATAAGTGAAGTCTATGCACATAATGATCATAAACAGAGTCAACACGGACAAGCTAAGATTCTACATAATATCTGAAAAGACTCTAACATAACTGAAGAGCCGATGGGATAACATCCCCAACGAGCTTGATAAAAGTCTATAACTGAAATAACAAAACAACAAACTAAACTGAATTTCCTCGGAAGATGAGGACTTACCAACACTAGCTAAACTAGACTAATACAAAAGCAGGTCTAATGGCGCGACTGAGTTTGATCGCTTGGACTAGTATCATGAAACCATACAACATAGAGTATGTGGTCAGTACATTGAATGTACTGAGTATGCAAAGTAAGTAAAATGGACCAATAAAGTACACAAGAGTTCATAAGAGCAGGATAGTTCAAAACATGAAGTGAATCATTGTATAAACATGAGGGCTCAAGTTTTTCAAAACTATTCATAAACTAGTCATAATCATAATCATAAGAGGAACATTGTAAATCATAACTTGAGCCAAAGTATCGTAAACCTGACAATGCATAAATCATAAGGGAACAATGGAAGGAATCATCTTAATCGGCACTATAATGATAGAGTTTACATGATACCCCAACTATCTAACTCAAGTGGGAGGAGCCGTCCTAAGCTTGCCAGGAAAGGGACGTAAATGGCGTGATATCACTAAAAGGGACCCGGTAGAGTTAACCATGAATATATACCTATGGCAGCACATAGTTTTGAGACTACAGAGTTTACCTGAACGACGGGCCTACTCGGTGCTAGACACTACTCCCGAAAACATGCACATGCGGGCTCATATAATTATTGTGAAATCAAAAATGAAGTTCATGGCTAGTTAAATCATAACATACTTGATCATACTTGAAATACATGATTTGCCATGAAACAAGGGCCATGAATCGACCAAAACCATAAACTCATAAATCATGAAGAACATACATGCTTGAGAAAATCACCATACTTGAAATTCATAGATTCATCAAGAGTACTTGTAGGAAATCATAACATAAATCATAAACAATAAATTAGGGCTTAGGAGAATCAAAATCATAATAGAATCATAAATTTGAATTTTCATGAAACTTGCGTAATTGGGCATAATTTTCTAAAATTTGAAATCATGAATTTGTAATCAAGAAATGCTTAAAATCTTCCCATGAATCTTCAAATATACTTTAAAATATGACGGGAATTGACCCATAAATAATTCATAGAGAATTTTCAAAAATTAGGATAAAACCCCAAAGGATCATGAACTTCATCTATAACTTGAATTCATAGAACTGAGGAGAATTTTTTAGCATGAGAGTGAATGGATCACTCATTCCTAGACCTACATACCTGCGTAAACCGAATCTACACTTGTCTTTGAAAGCTCAAGAGATTTGGAGAAGAAATTGAAGGGCTTAAGCTTGATCTTCAAGGAACCCTCTAAACATGCATGCATCGGAGTTGAATGAATTAGAAAAGTTTAAAATCCCTTTATACACTTCTTCCAAGTCTTAAAACCACGTAGTTTAGGGCTTAAGGGCTTAGGATTTACGAAAATTCTCTTAATGAATTCACAGGAAAACTGTTTTGTCAGCTGTCATGAATCGTACCACGAGTCGTAAAATCCTCTTAAGACTCGCAGTATGGTACCATACTAACCAAGTCCAAAATGTCCAACTCTCTAAATATTTCCACGAATCTTACTACAATCCATAACACCATCCTACAAGTTGTACTATCACAAGTACAATCAATCACTAGATAACTCCAAAGACTTGCTACAACTCTTGATCATGGGTCGTACCTACATACTGTGACTCGTTGTCTGGGGAACAAAATCTCTGACCTGATCCACGCGTCTTCCTACGACCTGTATTACCAACATACGACTTATAGGATGAGTCGTACTGAAGCAAATTTTCCAACTTTTCCTGCTGATCACATTTCAAATCTCGGGTCTAATCTTAGGAACGTTGGGGGTATTATATGTTCCTCCTCTTTACTCTGCCAAAAATGAGCTCTAACACAGCAGCAACTCACAAAATAGTCTTGTAGAAACAATATTTGAAGCTCTACGAACTTCTTCCCAGAATTTGCTTTCTTTTGGTGTGAATTTTAATGGCTATTTTGCCTTTCTTCTTGAATGGAAATGGAGAGAAAATAGGTTGTCTACGAAATCAGGTCGCACCTAGATATGTATGAAACATTTTTGCACAACTTAAAAGTCTGATTTTTAAAGAGGTGGGTCGGTGGAGGTACTAGGTCGTCACGTCCTTGTCACCGCTCGGCAGTGCTTTGGTAAAATACCCATAACTCTTAACTCAGAACTACGATTGAAAAGCAGTTTGATGTTCTGAAAATTAGACACAAAGACCTTCAATTATATAGGTTTTGGGACTTCCAACTCAATTGGGAGATATAATCATTTAAAACTGACCCTTACTTATAAACTTCACATACTCTTGATTTGAGCCATCATAGTCATTTCTTAGATAGTATTAACCTTGACCTTGTGATTGAGGTTTCCATTGTCCTTGGTATGAGCAAGGTGGATGGCCTTGATGTTGTTGTAGTTAATGTGGTCTATAACCTTTTGATGTATTGCTAACATAATTAGCATCTACGAATTAAATGATAGGAGGCTCTTGGTACTGTTGGTATTGATATGGAGGAGGGGAGCATGCATGCCCATATTGAGAACTATTTGGAGCTTCTTCCATACTATGAACTTTCTTGACCTCAAACTCGATCAACTTCATGGTTAGTAGGGCTACGTTGGTGGCCACGACTGCCATCATCTGATCACGATCCTAGTTCTCTTTCGTCAAGTGAGATACTGAAGGAGTACCCATATATAGCCCTCCACTTTGGACTCCATCATGCCATGCTTGGTTATGTTTTGCGATCTGGTCAAGATTGATTGCAATTCGGTTTTAGGTTTTGTCCATGAAACAAACCCTAGCTGCATTACTGAGGAGTTGGTAATTTTCCAACTCATTAGACTTTTAAACAAGAAGTATAGCTTTGTTTCCACGCCAACTAGGAAGGTTTTATGCCTTTTCTCTTTGTTTTTGCAGGTATTTGACTCAAGCGAAGAAAATGGAACAATTGAACCAAAAGCACTCTACTAGAAGCAAAAGATACTTGTTTGTCGCATATGGGCACCTATGAAACACAAGTGCCACGCAGATGGCACTAGAGGAATTGCTCAGATGTACCTACGAGGCACAAGTTGGCACCTGAAAAATGAAGGTGCAACCGTAGAATGACGTCAAATACCACTGCTTTGACCTGCGAAGAACCTTCAGTTCATAAATGGACTTCCTCTACTTGGTAAATTACCAACCCATTGATAATGTAGCTTCAGCTCTTTGTGCCTCCGTCATCTCCTCCGGTGGGAGATCAATTTGTGCCACAAGATTTGCTATGAAAACCTACAACAACACAAAAAGAAAAAAACATAAATTATAAAATAAAGATTACAAGTCTAGCTTAGACACCAATTAACTGTTTCTTAGCCATATTCCCCGGCAACGGCGCCAAAATTTGATCACGCACAAATTACACCTTGCAATTGAAGTATAAAGCAGTCGCTGTCAAATATATTAACCCACATGGGTTGAGGTCAATCCCAAAAGGAATAGGGAAGAAACAATATGTTAATGATGAATAAACTAATTTTTAATCAATATTTTAGAAGGTGGTTTGCGAATAAAGAGAAGAAAATAATGCTAACAACAATTGAGTTGTGTATTAAATTATGAAGAAAAAACTAGAACTGTTCCTCATTATTTCATAACTTAATGTGCTTTTATTAGTGATCTATCATGGTAAATTTTGTGTAAGACTGACGTTTAAGTTCATCTAACATCTCTTGACCTACATAGATGAATTTCACTTATCTCTTCTCAAACCCAAAGTGTGTATATTTTTCTCGCCCCATAAGTCCTGACTTAACTATCCTCGGTTAGAGCTCAAGTTAATTTAGATGAGAGTTGGCAGCCTCAAATTGCCATTGTTATTCTCTTTTCCTAACTTCAACCTCCTTGATCGGGAAAGTTAAAGATATGGGCATGTTTCAACATTTGCAACCTCTAAAACTTATTAAATCAAAGAGAATAACAATCCACCTAATTCACCATTCAAGAATCAATATTTTATTATGCCTACTTTCGTTAATCCGTCATCATTTCCATAATCCTAGATTAAGAGATTTAGCCACTCATGTTTATGAGAATAAAAACAAAAGATGTAGAAGAATTCATAATGAAATGCTTACAATAATATAAACTTGTTAACAAAATCTCCAAAACTATATTGAGTCACAATAACGTGATAAATCTCCAACAAATATTCAACTAAGCTATTACACAAATTGGTAAAGTATGAATTATGCAACACTATACTCCAAGAATACATTATATGATGATATATCACAATGATTCCTAAGACATGGACTGAAGGGTATTTATAATAGTAGATTAAGCCTTCGTTGTTCTTTCTTGGATTGAAATGAGGTTTTGTAGCTTTTGTTTCTTGTTGGACTGGGATTTGACTCTTGGCTATGCAAACTGGCCTATGCCTCGCGCCACTCCATGTGCCAGATCACTTGCCATGTCACGACTCTCCCTGTTCTGTCCATGCCTGCACGTCGTGCAGGCTATAGCACAGGTGTGCCTGCGTGATTATTAAATCATTTTGTCCACCCCGTTTTGCCATTCTTGCACTTTTTAGCCACAATTAAACCCAAATCTATCATTTGAAAGCCTTAGAGCATCTAATTATGTGCATTAGATCTTTTTCAGAAATATATCGTAAAACACAAGAAAACACACACAATTTGTTCGCAAAAGATAGCCAAGTATGGGAATAATATGGCTAATAAATGCATAAATACATCTTTCAGCACCACCCCACACTTAAACTATTGCTCATCCTCGAAGAATCTACTGCTTCCTTTCTCCAATTTAATCATAAAATTTACCCTACAAACAGGTCTACTTACACTTAGAATAATTAGACAAATCATTCAAGCTCCAACAACTTACTCGCATGCATATATTATTAACATTCAAATGTAAAAGTTTGAAATCATTTAGCTTCTAGAACTAACTCAACAAGATATACTTGGGCCAACATGAATCATACGTAATTTAGCAATCAAGATACACAAAAATCTTACAATTATATGCCCTCACCATTTAGGAAATTGCCTTTTCACACATAAGATATATAACAGTATTAACATGGGCATAAATAAATAATTTTCACTCACTCTTCCAAAGAACTCAACATTCATGCAAAAGATGATTTATAGGCTTTCCCTTAGTGTAATACTCCACTAACATAGAAAATCGAATCAAGGATCATTTAAGACTTAACTTGGTTGTAAGGTAGTTTAAGGGTTGGGTAGGAACTATTTGGCCAAGATAGTGACTAATCTCCCTAAGCACTTTAATACTTCACAACTTTTTGAATTTTGTAGCACATTCTTCAATCATCCTATTTTTCTCCTTATACCTCCTTTTATTTTTCAATTTAAAACTTAGGTGACTAGTGGGGAAATTTTTTCACTATTAAGCTCATTCACAATTTTTTTCTTTTCTTTCATTCCTTCATTTTTTTTCAAATTTGTTTTTCCACTAATATCACCTTCCTTGTTTAGCAAATTTCACCATTTTCTTTTCTTTTAATTTCCACACTTTTAGCTTTTCCCTTCACTTCTCCACTTATGCTCCTTTCATGCAAAGATTTTCATTAAAGTGACTTAGGAGTCATTGGAATCAAATAAAAGTTAATAGAGCACAAGATATTAATCTTCTAATATCGCTATCAAAAGAATAGGCTAAGGCTCAAATTGGCTAACTAGGATAATTTTATCACGGTAGGCAAACATTGGATACAAATAGGCAACAAAAGAAATGCCTATATCACTTCCTAGATTCAACATCTTTATTTCATTTTGCACACACATTGGGCAAGTTCTAGATATCAATATGCAAGCATGGAGTTACTAAAATTCCTTACTCACACAATGGCACAAAAGGCTCAATAATGGCAATCAAGATTACATAAATTCATCTATCCATATTGCATGCATAACATAATTAAGCCCACTTTTTCAAGTATAGAACTCAAGTTCCAAAAGTCTAAGTGTTTCTGCCTTTTCATGCACTTTTGAATAAATTTTACAAAGCCTCAATGATACCTAAGTGAAGCACCTAACATTCGTAAGGTTTAAAGTTCTTGCACTCCTAATGACTAATTATTCCTTAAGACTATCATCATCCGTCGATCATCGGGACATGCCATGACTCTATGGATAAAAACTAAAAGAAAATCTAGACCCACTAATCGGTTCTAAAGGACTATCCACCAGAAAAGTAGTGAAAAAAATGGGGGAAACCCAAATAATAATAAAACATCAACCAAAAAAAACAAAAAAATTACTACAAACTAACAGCATAAGTCATGAATCACAAAAAAAAACTAGGCCCACCATGTACAAATTTAGGAAGGAAAGCATGCATGGTAATGAAGTATACTTCTCCCAACCTACACTTAATCAGTAGCACGATCCTTTGTGATAAAACAATAAAGCATAGGTAAAAGAGTGAAAGAAGAACTCCCTAGACCTATAGTCCTCGTCATCATTAGGTGCAAGAGCAGCTTCCCCTATCTCAGAATCATCCTCATCATCATCAGACTCCAAGTCAAAATATCCTCTGGACTGCACCTCATTTGTGGCATCATTATCATCTAGGGGCTCCTCTATGCCCAACTCTGCAGAGAGCCCTCGAATGCTCACTCAAAGGATAGTCCATGTTGAGCTATTGTAGTTGCTCCTCTGTCATACCATTTATTCTCAACTACAGCTTTGCATGCCATATAGGTGACTCAGTATATTATCAATTCTTGCGTAACGCTCACTAATGGATAGGACTAGATAATGTATGCCCTGAGGATCATTAGTATTTGTCACATCAATCCCCGTTGGGTCATACCTAGGCCTATAATTTTGACACACCAAAATTGGGGGAGGGTGTAACTGGCACTCGGTTCGTGATTGATTGAGAAGCCAACTATATAGCATCTGAACACTAAGGCCGACCAAGCCACCTATCACAACCAAATGATATCACCCAAATTACACCTCATGAATGAGATATAAAGCGGTTGATGCCAAATATAGAACCCAAGAAGGGATGGGTTCGAATCCCACGAGGAACATGATGAGAACTTTAGTTAATGCGTTTGGCTAATACTATTGGCTTACAATTTCCTTGGGGGGAATGTTTGAAAACAAAATAATAAACAATAGTAGAGACTAGTAGATGCTTAATTCAATTTCGATTGTATTCAATCAACAAATTGACTAGGATTGTGTTCCCCATGACTTCATAACCACAAGGCTTTTATACTAGTGACCTATTCCGGTGTTTAGCATACAATATTGGTAAGTTAAATTCACCAAAATGTTTGGTCCCCAATCTAGATGATTATCACCACACAACCTGATCTGTATATAGGTGTACGCTTAATTAACCCTTACCCTTAATATCGGATTAGCTATTCCCAGACAAGTTCAAGCTATTAGATGAGGGTTGATAGCCTCAAATCTCCATTGTAAATCCCTTTTCAAGTTCACTACTCCCTTGATACGGTGAGTAAGAATAAGGAAATTTCCAATTTTTCAACTGTTAAGAAGCAATTAAAATAAAGAAAAAAACAGTACATGCATAAACCCCATTCAATATTCACTAAGTATTTTACCTATGTGTGTTAATTCATCATGATTTCCACAATCCTAATTATGGGTTTAGCTACTCATATTTGAATGATCGTAACTACTAAATAAAAAAGAAATCATAATTGTAACTTACAAAGATTTGTAGAAGAAACTACTTGAATTGAATAAATCACAAAAATCGAAAAATAAAACTTCAACGTTGTTTGATCCTCAAAATTAAGAACAAAATTACAAACTTCATTTCTTGAACCAAGAATGGTCGTTCACAACACCAAAATTTGCGTGTAAAGTAGAAGAATAAACTGTACAATAAAAATAAACCTAAATAATGTATTTATAGTTTCAAACAAAACCTCTCCTAACTAAAAATGAAATCTAGGTCAGCACTGGCAACGGGCCAAGTAACAACTTTTTAGGTCTCCTAACGAGTCGTGGCCATCATAATCGAGTCATTCTCGGCAAACTGTCTCTTTATGGTAACGTGTCACCTAACGAGTCGTCAGGTAGGGCACGAGTCGTTAGGTCCCTTGTGGCCTTGGATCACCAAAATTCCAATGCACTTGACAGGTCTGCTTATTTCATAATGAGTCGTCAAGCCTCCTGACGACTCATGATGTCCTTCGTTGCATCCTTCATTAATGTTTCAGAACTTTTTCTTCCCGTCTTCACGACTATCTCAAAATGTAACGAGTCATGTCGTCCATTCGTTACATACACTGGTTCTATGTACTTCAAACTTCATCTTTCCCACGACTCCAGGAATGAGTCATCCATCGAGAGGATGACTCGTTACCTGGCTAGCAGTCCCCACTTTGTTCCATTTTTGCCTTACTTTGCCCATTTAACGTTTCAGACCTGTTTTCCTGCAACACTTAACAAAAAAAACATTATATTTGCATACACATATTTAGAATTTGCATATCTTCTTAGTTTTAAGTATCGAAAGTGCCGTAAAATCACGGTACATCAACACCCTTAACTTAGAACTTTTGCATGTCCTTAGGCAAAAACAAATAAAATAAAACTAACTTGACGCTTCAACCAAAAGACCTCTAGGAAACCTACGGCAGTCACAACTCTTAATCAAATCAAATTTTCTAACCCCTCCTCTTATCATACAAAACTAAATCACAGTGCATATGTAAAATTTTCAATCATGACACAAAGGAATGGAAACATGGCAATATATTGTCACTTGCGACCATGTATATAATCCTATGACACTGACCCAAAAAGTTTACAAACGATTTTGTTGACCAAGTGCCCTCACCACAAAAAAATCCCACACTCACATATATGTATATGATCATAACAATATATTTCTCTTAGGATAGGGTAAAAGCACACTCACTCTCACAAAGAAATTCTAACTCTGCATATTCAATACCATAATCTTGCCTTTAATTTCAATACCTCAATTTTCAGACAGGTTAACTTGGATCACTATAGGACTTTTTTAGCTTTTAATGTAGGCTCGGGGTTGGGTATGGTACGTATGGGAATATAGCTTAACCCTCCTTGTCACTACACTCACCTTGACTCTACTCTTAACCTTATTTTCACATCTTTCCCTTTTTTTCTCTTTTTCTCCTTCTTTTTCCTTCTTTTGCAAGTACGGGTGCGGTTTTTCTTCTTTCAAGCAATTTCATTCATTCTTTCTCATGTTAATTTTTCTTTTTTCTCTTTTTCTCTTTATCACTAAAAAAAGTTTCTTTTCTTAATTATGCACACTACACCCGCCCTTTTATTTTCATTACTCAGTTTCATGCCACCCTAATTTTCTTATTCACCCCTATGATAGCCACCCTCAACTTAGGAGATTTTCCTGAGTTGAGGTTCACAGTGTCCAAGGAGGGAAAAAGGCCAAAACAGGTTCATTATAATAAAAGCAGGAAGGTGAATTGGTTTTAACAAAAAGAAGTGTCACTTTAAGCTCAAAATTAGGATCAAGGGATTATTTCCATTTGGTAGGTCTTTTAAGGCTAAAGTGGACTATTCATCAAAAACGGCCTATAATCCTTTCCTAATTTACCATCGTATACCTCGGTATGACTGACCAGGCAAGTTCTAGATTGACACACACAATAGAACTAGCTATGAAATGTTACTTACACAATGCATGGGCCAACATCATCATTTCAACTAATTGCTAGTTTAGGTACAGTCACACAATGGTAAACATGTTCACAGTATTAATGCCATGCAAAGATTCACAAAGGTCATGCTTGTCTACTTTAACACACACGCATAAATAAAATTTTAGGAGGGGTATCACATTATCAATTCAAATAAATTCAAAAATTCATGCTATTGACTACCTTAAGTTCACCTAATTTTATTTTGGTAGACACAAAACAAAACACAAAAACACATAAACCTAAATGTGATAGTTCTATTAGATAAGGAACACCCCAGGGAAAAGATATTCAGTAAGAAAAACCCTTAGGTTATGTTCAGCAAAAATACACAGGTATCCCTCCCCACCCCCATCAAGTAAATCATGGGGCGTCCTCGATGCATACAAAAAAATAAAACACAGGAATAGGGAACATACCTGTGTGACCTAGGAATTTGCGATCTGGCTGGTATAGGGCGCAGATACACTTCCAATATCCTCTCCTGTACCAACGGGATGAACCGGTGCATTCTCAGAACCTACTGAGCTTGTACCTTCTCCATGAGCTCTCGCTGCATCAACTTCGGCCCTTTATCGAGCCTCATCTCTGGATAACTGCAGCGCTGCCTCCACTTCTCTCCTCTCTCTCTTCTGATCATGGAGAAGATCATCATCCGCATCAACACTCACCTTCTCACGAGGTCTCTTACCTTTATCCTACATGACCGGCTCCTCAGTGATAAAGTCCACTACCGGTGGTAGCTCCTCCTTAGTCTCATCATCGATCACTGGGAGCACAGGTGGAGTGATAGTAGAAATTTGTCACATGGATAACACCCACACCTCGTCTCGGAGTGCTGCTACCTCCGCATACCAACTCGCCAGCGCTGGGTCCTGTAACTGCGCAAGGCGCTCATCTATATGCCTCACAAAGGCATCTAATCTACCATACACCAAACTAGAGAGCCTCTCCAACTATTTTGTAACCCACGGCTTTACCTGCTCCATTAGTACCTTGACTTAAAGGGTCGTGTGCGCCTGCTATATTTTGTCTTTAGCCAGCTGCCTGGCTGTGTCACTAAGGATTTATTAAGAAATTATGACTAGGACAGCTGGAGAAACATGAGAGGTCGCAACAGGTGGTCGACCTATTGCTGCTGTAGATGAAGACTTTGGTACCTCAGCATGTGTTGGGATATCGACTATATTTGTAGCCTTTAGGCTGGCTACCGGTCTCTCTGGCCTCTGTCAGCTCTACCTCAAACTCAGTACACCGCGCAGCCTTTGTATGCATACCTTCGATCAATGCCTCTGCTAATAAAGTAGCTCAAGTGGATATGGTGTACTGGCTCCTCGCTCGCAGCATCGGGTTTGTCTCATCTCTTATCAACCCGATATATGTGATTTTGTGGACCGCCACTCTCTAATCGACTGATGACAATTCTAGCACTTGGGACTCCTAGAGTTTATCAATGAGGCATGGGAAGGGAATGGTGGTGCTATCTACTATAGACCTCTCCCGGATCTCCTCAGTAATATATCTCGAAAAGTTGATAGCATATCCTTCCATAATGCTCGCTACGAATGGCACGTTATCATTACTGGTAGGTACCGGCCTGTGTCGAACTAGTGACCACCAAAATTTTTCTAGAAATTTCAGTGTGGCCTTTTTAAACTGTGCTTCTATGCCATGTAGCAATTCCAATAACTAACCCCGCATGGCAATGAGGTGTGCCATCCAAGTATATTGTCTGATTCATTCCTCACTGCTCAACTTCTTGATTTTTACTTTCTTGAGCTCACTCAGCCTGTGATCAAACTCAGTTGTGTTCATTGGGTCCTGGTAATCTGGACCATATAGTAGCCGAGAGATAGTTTGCTCAGAAATATCTACTGGTGTCTTCCTAACCAACACCTGGGTCAATGCAGGCCTCTTCCTCCAATCTTGGCCTCCCAAGGAAAGACACTATATTGCGATTGTGTATGAGGCATAGAAATCTCTGACTAGGAAAGGATTGTAGCTTCCTGATGGCTCAGTCAACCAACCAAACTAGTATGTCTCGAACATTTTCTGAATCTCGGGGATGTCCTTGAGCCTTGTGGTGACCAGTATGGGATCCTCATAAATGCTCCTCTTTGGATGGCCCTTTTCATTAGGAGCGATATCCCTATTATAAATGACCCGCATGCCTCGGTCACAGCATCGCCTCACCATCCGTGGTTGCTTACTGGATGTGTGTGAGGTCTTTATCCTCTCATCATCTGTGCTCCCCTGTTTGGCACGTGATTCATTGGCACCCTCTGCATTTTTCACATTTGTGGTGCCCTCGGGGGTAATTGGGACTGCGGCCCCAGCATTGCCTTCCTCTCGGTTGGGTGGGTCTCTTGCAAGTGCAGTTGGAGAAGTGACCAAGGCTGTCAGATATATAGGGCGTTGCATCCTAGCCCTAATCGATGTCCTCTCAAGCTGCTCCTCTGAGATCTAGTATTCCTCCATCAAACCACTCAACTCTTTGAAAGATGTGGGTTCATCCCTCAATTTGTGAGACGAGGGCTGACTTTTCTCTGGCTCCTATTTCTTTGTTGGACCCTTCTTTGGTGTTCCCTTTTGTGCCATTGTACTTGTGGAATTACCGTTACTATGCAACATGAGATGAAATGAAATAAAAAATTAACTGCTTTCCTTCAGACTAGATGAGAGACTCAATGAGTCGTTCCCACTAGCAATGACTCGTGAGGTCACTCGTCGTCTGCAGGTCAAGTTTGATGTTGTTGGTCTAGTGAACTTAATGACTTGTCATGACGAGTCGTTGCTTGTGGCAACGAATCATAAGACCAGTTGTGAGATAAGACTTTGACATTTATAAAGCCCCACTCAGGATGAGCTACATCACGAGTCGTGAGGTGATACCACGACTCGTTATGTGGCTCATGCTCAATAGTCCATTTACAGATGTGGTTACAGGTCATGTAACAACTCATTGGGAATGCCCACGAGTCGTTACATGAGGTGTAATCACTGGGTATCAGACAACCCATACCCATGTTCGATCTCAATTGATTTTCAATCCCAAAGGCACAAAAAGCCAATTTACTTATAACATTGCATTAGATCTAGGTCGCAATTTTAATTTCAAAGCAGCCTAGGGTTTCATCTGGTATTAAATCACTAAGGGCATCACTATTTTAGACATATAGGAATACAAAAATTATACACTAAGCAAATGAATAATCACAAATTTGAGGATGAAGATGAATTTTAAGCAATGACTTTTGAGCAGATTTGCGTGCTGAGTGCCTTGAGAGTGATCGTGCTTGTGTGAAATTGATATGCGATTGTGAATGATTTCCAGTGGGTGGTGATTTGGGAGAATAGAATGTGGGAAAACTTTCTTATGAGTTTTGAGTTTTGATTGTGTGGGGGAATCAGTGGGCAAAATCGAGTGTTTTTATACGTTTAGAACTCATTTGCCCTATTTAAACATGGGTGGGGTCGGGTGCTAAATTTAACTTACTGCTCCATAATCCACGTGACGAGTTTTTCAATGAAGAAATGACTCATTTGGCTTCTCGTTCAATCAATTATGTCTAGGAACTTACCTGGGACCTAACAGCTCATGTAAAACTCATGGTGTTACCCAATGAGTCGTGGCATGAGTCGTTAGCCCTGTAGTCTGATGGCCCTTCAGTGTTGTCATGATGGGTCACTTGACGAATCATTGGCTACCCCATGATTCGTTAAGTCAATCATTATCAGCTTTTATAGCTAAACTTCCTCATTAATCCAGTAGACATAGCGAAATACCTCACGACTCGTTGTCACTGGCAACGTCTTGTTTGGTCAACCATTATCTACACTGTTTTTTGCGGCATTGACCAGGAGTAGGATCGACGAGTATTTAAGTCAAACGATGACTCGTCCTATTTTATTTGGAACTAGCAACTCAAGTTCAGATTTTTGGTTCCAACATCAAATTTCCCATCTTAATCACCTACACACATCAACACATGTAAGCACTATACATATCTTACAATTACAACTTGGGTTGCCTCCCAAGAAGCGCCTGATTTAACGTCGCGGCACGATACATGTATCTTGATTATTTAGACTTAACCAAATTAACTCCATGGGTTGCCTCCCATGAAGCTCCTAATTTAACGTCACAGCACGATGCAATTCTCTGGGTTACTCAGACTTCACCCAAAGCCCAAAGATCCACCAGCTTAATTTCTTCATTCTTTCCTAAATATTCTTTCACTCATTGACCATTCACTTTAAATTGGTTTCCTTCATGGTTATTCAATTCAATTTCCCCATAGGAGAATACTTGGACCACTCGAAAAGGCCTCAACCATTTGGACTTGAACTTGCCAGGAAACAAGCGAAGCCTAGAATTGAATAGTATTACTATATCACCCGGGCTGAAACCTTTCTTCTCAATCTTTCGGTCATGCTGAATTTTCATCCTTAGTTTATAAATTTCAAATCTTTCATAGCCTTCCAAATGAAATTCAGCTAGCTCATTCAACTGATCAAGTCAAAAGTTCGAAGCATCACTCCAGCTCAAATTCAGCTTCTTGAGTACCCATATAGCTTTGTACTCAAGTCCGACCAGAAGATGACATGCTTTCCCATATACAAGTAGATACATAGAAATACCTATAGGGGTATTGAATGTGGTCGAATAAGCTCATAAAGCATCATCTAGCTTCCTAGACCAATCTGTCCGGTTAGAATTCACAGTCTTCGCTGAGATGGTCTTTATCTCCCGGTTGAAGACTTCAACTTGCCCACTAGATTGTGGATGATAAGGTGTATCCACCCTGTGTTTCACGCCATATTTCTCCAACAATGTCCGAAACAATCGATTACAGAAGTGAGAACCCCCATCACTAATGATGGCTCTAGGAGTCCCAAATATGGCAAAAATATTCCGCTTTAAGAATTTTGTGACACTCTTATCTTCATTGTTTGGAAGCGCAATTGCCTCCACCTATTTCGAAACATATTCCACAGCTACATGTATGTACTTCATCCTGTTTGAGCTCACAAATGGACCCATGAAATCAATGCCCAAAACATCAAACAGCTCAATGACAAGGGTGGGAGTAAGAGGGAGCTCATGCCTCCTTTCTTTTGGCATGCATCACATGCCTTTGAAAAATCATGTGAATCCTGGTTAATGGTTGGCCAATAGTACCCACATTGCAGAATTTTGTGGGCTATGCGAATCCCACTATGGTGACCCCCAATAGGGGATTAGTGGCAGGCCTCAAATATGCTCAACATCTCTACCTCGAGAATGCATCTCCGAATGACCCCATCAACACATATACGGAATAATTAAGGCTCATCACAGAAAAACATCCACACATTAGACATGAACTTCTTCCGCTAGTGAAAAGATAAGTTTTCTGGTACAACATCACTCATCAGATAATTAGCGAAGTCTGCAAACCATGGGATGAGATCCTGTGAGACAGCCAAAACCTACTCGTCAGGGAATGCTTCATTTATGTCAAGCTCATCTCGAAGTGTTGCATCTGCTTCCAATATTGACAAGTAATCCTCCAACTGGTTTTTAGTCCCCTTCCGGTCCATTACATCGAACTCGAACTCCTACAACAACAGTACCCATAGAATCAATTGTGGCTTGGCAGCCTTCTTAGCCATCAAATATCTCAGAGTTGCATGGTCTGCATGTACTATGACCTTCGTTCCAAGCAAGTAAGCCCGAAACTTTTCAAATGCATACTAAAACCAACAACTCATTTTCTGTGACGGTGTAATTTTTCTGAGATGCATTAGAGCCTTGCTAGCATAATAAATAGGATAGAAAATCTTTTCATGCCTTTGGCCAAAAATAGCTCCTAGGGAAACTCTGCTAGCATCACACATAATCTAAAATGGTAAAGACCAGTCGGGTGCCACTATGATCGGGGTAGTGGTCAATTTCTCCTTTAGGCATTCAAAAGCCTTTAGGCACGCATCATCAAACACAAACTTCACGTTTATCTCAAGTAGCTTGCACAAGGGTTGTGCAATCTTTGAGAAATCCTGGATGAATCTCCTATAAAATCATGCATGCCCCAAAAAGCTTCTAACACCCTCCACAAAAATAGGAGGTGGTAGACTAGAAATTTCATCGATCTTCGCTCTGTCTACCTCAATGCCCTTATTTGAAATCTTGTGGCCGAGAACTATATCTTCTTTGACCATGAAATAACACTTTTCCCAATTAAGCACCAGGTTGGTCTCTTTGCATCGCTGCAACACCTTGCTCAGATGAGCCAAACAATCATTGAATGAGTCACCTACCACTGAAAATTCATCCGTAAATACTTCAATGGTGTTCTCCACCATGTCATAAAATATGGACACCATGCAACATTGAAAAGAGGCGGGCGCATTACATAACCCGAATGACATTCTCTTGAAAACAAATGTACCATATGGACAGGTGAAAGTGGTTTTCTCTTGGACTTCAGGGGCTATAGAGATCTGATTGTACCCCGAATAACCATCAAGAAAATAGTACCATCCTCTTCCTGCAAGTCGGTCTAGCATCTGATCCATGAGTGGCATTGGAAAGTGATCTTTCTAAGTCTAGTGGCTTAACTTCCGGTAGTCCATGCATACTCTTCAACCGATGACTGGTCTGAGTGGAATGAGCTCATTGTTAGCATTTGGGACCACCGTGATTCCTCCTTTCTTTGGCATGCACTGAACTGTGCTCACCCATTTGCTGGCCGCAATAGAGTAAACCCCACCCACATCCAACCACTTTATGATTTCCTTCTTGAGCACTTCTTGCATAGGTGGATTTAACCTATGTTGATGCTCAATGCTCGGAATACAATCTGGCTCTAGCTGGATCTTATGTGTGCAAAATATTAGATGGGATCCCAATAATATCTGCAACGGTCCACCCAATGGCTGTTTTATATCTCTTCGAAATGGAGACCAAAGCCTCCATTTTCCATTCCTCCAAGTAAGATGCAACTATGACCGGTAAAGTGTTTCCGGTCCCTAGAAATACATACTGTTAGTGAGATTGGAGTGTTTTGAGCTCCAATATTGGAGGCTCCTCAATAGATGGCTTGGTTGGTGGAGTCACCCGATTCTTCAGATCCAGATCAATCTTCTTTGGAGCATAGGTGTATGAACCCATACCAGCAAGTGCATTAACAATCTCCTCACCCCCATGGATCACCTCAGCACCAACATTAATAAAAACTGCTGCTCAATCCTCAATAGTCACTAACTCATCAAAGGGCATGATTGGAAGCTCAACTTCCACAACATCACTCACTGAGACCACCCGCATGTCATTTGGCAGCTTCATGGACCGTCATATATTAAATGTCAATTCCACATTGTTAAATTGAAATTTTAACTATCCGGTTTCCATGTCTACAAGAGCACGTCAGGTAACGAGGAATGGTCGTCCCAAGATATTGGGGACCTCAAAATCAACCTCATAATCTAGAATAACAAAGTTGGCCAAAAATATAAAGGACTCTACCTTCACTAGAACATCATAGAGAATCCCTACTAGATTTTTCACCATGTGATCTGCCATCAATAGCTGCATTGTAATCGGTTTGGGGGCTCCCAAGCCCAACCGTCTGAACACTGCTAACGACATCAAGTTAATGCTACCATCCAGATTTCATAGAGCCTTAACAAAATTAAAGACTCCAATAGTGCATGGTATGGTGAAATCTTCAGGGTCTTCCTTTTTTGGAACAAGAGAATTAGATGCTATTGCACTACAATTGTGCAAATTATCTACAGGTTCAAAGCTAATAGTCCTCTTCCTAGTGACAAGGTCCTTCATGAATTTAGCATAGTCGGGCATCTGCTCTAGTGCCTCAACTAATGGGATATTCAGAGATAATTGTTTCAGCATTGAGATGAATTTGTGATATTTCCCATCTTCGACCTTTTTCTTCAGTCTTTGTGGAAAAGGGGGAGGAGGTCTAGGAATAGACGTGATCTTTTGAGGTACCTCCTTCTCTTTCTCTTTTCCAGACCCATGCTCCTTTGCATTACTAGGAGTTGTCATATCCACAGAATCATTAACTAAAATTTGCTCCTCAGAGTCTACCACCTTATCATCATTAATAACTAGGGGATCAACTGTCTCATCAGTCACAACCAGCCTTGGAGGATCAACTGTCGCTTTCCCACTCCTAGTAGTGACGGCCATGCAATGACTGTCATTTTTTGAATTTTGAACTCTATTGCTGGGAAGCGTGCCCTTCTGCCTCTGGTTCATAACAACAAACATCTGACAAAGCTGCTACTCAATCTGCTTAATGGCCATGGTATGTGATTCCACCATGTTTTTCATAGCAGAAATATCAGCGCGGAGTTCTTTAAAATATCCATTAGTCGCCTCCATCTACTTAAGTACCTTAGAAAACATGTCTTCCACACTTGAACCACTAGACTTTGGCTCACGGTTCCTTGGAGGAACATATAAACCGCTTCTGCCATTCTTGTACTCCTCATGCTTTTTCCAGTTACCATTATCTCTGCCTCGTCTCATATCTCTATATTGGCCTCAGTTGTAATTGTTATCTCTGTAGTAGTTCTTACCTTGGTTCCCCTTTCATTGACCCCAAGAGTCTTTGTTAGACCATTCTGTGTTACTGGATACCATCCCCTTGATCATTTAGATAATTTGCTTCCTCCTCATATTCTGATTTGCCTCCATTATTTCTCGAGGCCTTTCTTTGAGAACCCGAAACATTCACTTTTTCAGCCTCGGCTCCCATAAAATTCTTAGCAAGTAGCCCCATTGTTGTTTTGATCTCAGCAATATCCTGGTCTCGCTCTTCATCTTTCCTTCTCTGCTCCACAGACATACCTACTTCATAAGTACCAACCTGAGCCTCTAACTCTCTTGTGTGCCATGCGTGGTTGGTTTTAGTGATCCTGTCAAGGACCTCAGCAGCTTTAGCATAATTATGACTCATGAATGTTAGGCCAGAGACAGTATTAGCCACTGCCTTGGTGTTAGCATTCAGTGACCTATAGAATATCTCCAATAATGTATCACTTGGGATCCTGTGGTTGGGTACCTTTTTGAGCTTCTTATTGAACCGCAACCATGTCTCATGAAGTGCTTCAGAATTCAATTGCTTGATGTTATATATCTCATCTTTATGTTTCAAAGATCTTGAAGGTGGGAAGAATCTTTGAAGAAAGGCTCTTTTAAGTACCCCCAAGTAGTGATAGAATCGTTTGGCAATTCCGCTAACCACTGTGTTGCCTCACTCCCTAGTGAAAAGGGAAATAACCTCAACCTGATTGCATCCTAACTCACTCCTGATTGTTTGTATGCTTTGCAGATACCCACGAAATTAGTCAAGTGAGAATGTGCATCATCAATTGCATGACCCGCAAAAATCCCCTTCATGTTGAGAAGTTGGATCATAGCACTGGTAATATCAAAATTTTCCCAGTAGGCAAAGGGGGAGGGACAATAGCTCTAGTTGCATCGGCTTTATCAATATCAGCATCATCGTCATCATCAAAGTATCGGTGCCTCTACTAGTCTGGATCTCTATTCCTTCTAGCTTGTTCAGCTTTGGCAGCTAGGCGTTACTCTTTAGCAAGCCTTGCTAACTCTCTATCTCTTGCCCGAGCTTGTTCCTCAGCAAAAATTCTAGCAGTAGCCTATTCCACTTTCTCTTGCTCAAGTACATTTGCCATTTTTCTCAAAATCTACAGTGTTTGTTCAAGTTCGTGATCAACCAGAACTAGAGATTTTCCTCGGCTCCTAGTACTGGGCATGCATGAACCTGGGACTTGTTAAGAACATAAACAAGAAATAAAAAAGATAAAAAGGAAATAAGGACCAACAGTAAAGCAAACACAATTAACAAAAGCCTAAGCTGTATTCCCCGGCAACAACGCAAAAATTTGATGTCGCCCAAATTACACCTCGTAAATGATATATAAAGAAATCAATGTCAAATATAGAACCCAACTACTTTTGGGGTGGAATACCATAAGGAATATGACGAGAACTTTAGTTAATGCATTTGGATAATACTATCGGCTTACTTATTTCATACGGGGAATGTTTGAAACACAAAATAATAAACAATAGCAGACACTAGTAGATACTTAATTCAATTTCGGTTGTATTCAATCAACATATTGACTAGTATTTTGTTCCCCATGACTTCATAACCACAAGGCCTTTATACTAGTGACCTATTCCGGTGTTTAGCGTGCAATACTGGTAAGTTAAATTCTCCTAAATGGTAGGTCCCCAGTTTAGACAATTATCACCATGAAACTTTATCCATATATAGGTGTACGCTTAATTAACCATTACCCTTAATATCGGATTAGCTATTCTCGGACAAGGTCAAACTATTAGATGAGGGTTGTTAGACTCAAATCTCCGTTGTTAATCCCTTTTTACATTCACTACTCCCTTGATTTGGTAAGTAAGAATAAGGCAATTTCCAATGTTTCCAACCATTAAGAAGCAATTAAAATGAAGGAAAAAAAATACATGCATAAACCTCGTTCAAGATTCACTAAGTATTTTACCTATGTTTATTAATTCATCATGGTTCCCACGACCCTAGTTAAGGGTTTAGCTACTCATATTTGAATGATCACAATTACTAAATAAAGAAGAAATCATAATTGTATCTTACAAAGATTTGTAGAAGAAACCACTTGAATTGAATAAATCACCAAAATCAAAGAATAAAACTTCCATGTTGTTTAATCCTCAAAATCAAGAACAAAATTACAAACTTTGTTTCTTGAACCAAGAATGGTCGTTCACAACACCAAAATTCATGTGTAAAGTAGTAGAATAAACTGTACTCTAAATATAAACCTAAATAATGTATTTATAGTTTCAAAGAAAACCCTTCCTAACTAAAAATGGAATCCAGGTCGGCAGTGGAAAAGGGCCAAGTAATGACTCATTAGGTCTGCTAACAAGTCGTGGCTAGCATAATTGAGTAATCCTCGGCAAATTGTCCCTTTATTGCAACGGGTCACCTAATGATTCGTCAGGTTGGGGCACGAGTCGTTAGGTCCCTCGTGGCATTGGATTACCAAAATTCCAGTGCACTTGACGGGTCTACTTATTGATCTCTTGACGAGTCGTCAAGTCTCCCACGACTCGTGATGTGCTTCATTGCATCGTTTATCAATGTTTCAGAACTTTTTCTTCCCAATCATCATGATCGTCTCAACGACTCATTACCAAATGTAATGAGTCCTACCTTTCATCTGTTACATACACTGGTTCTATGTACTTCAGATATGATCTTACCACGACTCCAGGAACAAGTCATCCATTGAGACGATGACTCATTACCTAGCTAGAAGTCCGCACTTTATCCTATATTTGCCTGACTTTTCCCCGTTCATGTTTCAGACCTATTTTCCTGCAACACTTAACAAAAACACATTATATCTACATAAACATACACTGAATTTACATATCTTCTTAGTTTTAAGCATCGAAATTGCTGTAAAATCATGGCACATCAACACCCTCAACTTAAAACTTTTGCATGTCCTAAGGCAAAAACAAATAAAATAAAACTAACATGACGCTTCAATCAAAAGAACTCTAGGAAACCTACGGCAGTCAAAAATCTTAATGAAGTCAAATTTTCTAACCCCTCTCTTATCATACAAAACCAAATCACAGTGCATATGTAAAATTTTCAATCATGATACAAAGAAATCAAAACATGCCAATATACTTTCACTTGCAACCATGCATATACTCCTATAACACTGACCCAGACAGATTGCAGATGATTTTGTTGACCAAGTGCCCTCACCATGAAGAAGTCCCACACTCACACCTATTTATATGACCATAACACTATATTTCTCTTTGAACTGGGTAAAAGCACACTCACTCTCACAAAGAAATTCTAACTGTGCACATTCAATACCATTAGCTTGCCTTTAGTTTCAGTACCTCGATTTTTAGACGGGTTAACTAGGATAACTATAGGACATTTTCAGCTTGTAATGTAGGATTGGGGTTGGGTATGATACATATGGGAATAGTAGCTTAACCCTCCTTGGCACTTATCTCACTTTTGCTCCACTCTTAACCTTATTTTCACATCTTTCCCTCTTTTTCTCGCTTTCTCCTTCTTTTTCCTTATTTTGCAAGTACGGGTGTGATTTTTCTTCTTTCAAGAAATTTCATTTATTCTTTCTCACGTTCATTTTTCTTTTTGCTCCTTTTCTCTTTATCACTAAATAAAATTCTCTTCTTCATTATGCACACTGCACCCACCTTTTTATTTTCATTACTCAGTTTCATTCCACCCAAAACTCTTCTTATTCACCACTATGATAGCCACCCTCAACATAGGTGATTCGCCTGAGTTGAGATTCATAGTGTTTAAGGAGGGACCAGGGCCAAAACAGGTTCATTATAATCAAAGCAGGAAGGTGAATTGGTTTTAACAAAAAGAAAGGGCTCAAAATTGGGATCAAGGGATATTTATTTTAATTTTGTAGTTCTTTTAAGGCTAAAGTGGACTATTAATCAAAAATGTCCAATGAAGTTTTAGCAGTGACTTTAGAGCAGATTTGCATGCTGAATGCCATGAGAGTAATCGTGTTTTTGTGAAATTGATGTGCTATTGTGAAAGATTTCCAGTGGGTGGTGATTTGGGAGAATGGAAGGTGGGTAAATTTGCTTATGAGTTTTAAGTTTTGAGTTTTTGGGGGAATAAGTGGGAAAATTCGAGTGTTTTTATTCATTTTGAACTAATTTTCCCTACTTAAACATGGGTCGGGTCAGGTGCTAAATTTAACTTACTACTCCACGACCCACGTTAGGAGTCGTTCTGTGAAGAAACGACTCATTTGGCTTCTCGTTCATTCAATTAAATCTAGGAACTTACCTGTGACCAAACGGCTCGTGTAACAACTCGTGGTATTAGCTAACGTGTTGTGACATGAATCGTTGGCCCTGTACTCTGATGGCTCTTCAGTGTTGTCTTGACGGGTTACTTGATGAATCATTGGGTTACCCCTATGATTCGTTAAGTCACTGGTTGTCACTAGTAACAAATCATTTGGTCAACCATTGTTTATACTGTTTTCTGCGGCATTGACCACGACTAGGATCGATGTGTCGTTAAGTCAAATGATGACTCATCCTATTCTATGTGGCACTAGTAACTCAAGTTTATATTTTTTATTCCAGCATCAAATTTCCCATCTTAATCACCTTCACACATCAACACACGTAAACACTATACATATCTTACAATTACAACTTGGGTTGCCTCCCAAGAAGCGCCTGATTTAACGTCGAGGCAAGACGCAGGTTTCTTGATTACTCAAACTACACCAAAATACCTCCATGGGTTTCCTCCCATGCAGGGCCTAATTTAATGTCGCGGCACGACGCAATTATCTGGGTTACTCATACTTCATCTAGAGCCCAAAGATCCACCAGCTTAATTTCTTCACTCTTTCCGAAATATGCTTTCACTCGTTGACCATTCACTTTAAATCGCTTGCCTTCATGGTTTTCCATTCAATTGCCCCATCGGAATGTTGGCAGCATATCCTTCCATAATGCTCGCTACGAATGGGGCTCTGTCCGGGGAAAGCACATTATCATTACTGGTAGGTACCGGCCTGTGTCGAACTAGTGACCACTAAACTTTTTCTAGAAATTTAAGTGTGGCCTTTTTAAACTGTGCTTCTGTACCATGTAACAATTCCATTAACAAACCCCGCATGGCAATGAGGTGTGCCAGCCAAGTATATTTTCTGATTCATTCCTCACTGCTCAGCTTCTTGATTTTTACTTTCTTGAGCTCACTCAGCCTGTGATCAAACTCAGTTGTGTTCATTGGGTCCTGGTAATCTGGACCATATAGTAGCCGAGAGATAGTCTGCTCAGAAATATCTACTGGTGTCTTCCTAACCAACACCTGGGTCAATGCAGGCCTCTTCCTCCAATCTTGGCCTCCCAAGGAAAGACACTGTATTGCGGTTGTGTATGAGGCATAGAAATCTCTGACTAGGAAAGGATTGTAGCTTCCTGATGGCTCAGTCAACCACCCAAATTAGTATGTATCGAACATTGTCTGAATCTCGGGGATGTCCTTGAGCCTTGTGGTGACCAATCTAATCTCCTCATAAATGCTTCTCTTCAGATGGCCCTTGTCATTAGGAGCTGTATCCCTATTATAAATGGCCCGCGTGCCTCGGACACACCATTGCCTCACCATCCGTGGTTGCTCAATGTATGTGTGTGAGGTCTCCGTCCTCTCATCATTCATGCTCCACTATTGGGCACGTGATTGATCAGCACTCTCTGTATTTTCTACAGCTATGGTGCCCTCATGGGTAATTGGCACTGCGGCCCCAACATTCCCTTCCTCTTGATTGGGTGGGTCTCTTACAAGTGGAGTTGGAGAAGCGACCAGGGCTATCGCATAATAGGGCATTTGATCCTATCCTTGGTCGATCTCCTCGCAAGCTACTCCTTTGAGATCTAGTATTCCTCCACCGAATGATGTGACACTTTGGAAGATGTGGGCTCCTCCCTCGAACTGCGAGACGAGGGATGACTTTTCTTCCGACCCTTTTTTGGTGTTCCCTTCAGTGCCATTGTACCTATGGAATTACGGTTAGTATGTGAGATGAGATGAAATGAAATAAGAAATGAATTGCTTTCCTGCAGACTATACAAGAAACTCAACGAGTCATTGCCACTGGTGATTACTCGTGAGGTCACTCGTCGTGTGCAGGTCAAGTTTGATGTTGTTAGTCCAGTGAACTTAACGATTGGTCATGACAAGCATTTCATTTGGTATTATATCACTAAGGGAATCACTATTTTACACATATGGGTCTAGCAACATTTATACACTAAGCATATGAATACTCACAAATTCAAGGATGAAGATGAAGTTTTAGCAGTGCCTTTCGAGCAGATTTGCATGCTGAGTGCCGTAAGAGTGATCATGCTTGTGTGAAATTGATGTGTGATTGTGAATGATTTTCTGTGGGTGGTGATTTGGGAGAATGGAGGGTGGGAAAATTTGCTTATGTGTTTTGAGTTTTGATTTTGTGGGGAATCAGTGGGAAAAATCGAGTGTTTTTATACGTTTAGAACTAATTTGCCCTATTTAAATGTGGGTTGGGTCGGGTGATAATTTTAACTTACTACTATATGACCTACGTGATGAGTAGTTCAATCAAGAAATGGCTCGTTTGGCTTTTCATTCGGTCAATTAAATGTAGGAACTTACCTGGGACCTAACGGCTCCTGTAACAACTCGTGGTGTTACCCAACGAGTCGTAACATGAGTCGTTGCCCCTGTACTCTGATGATCTTTCAGTGTTGTCTTGACGGGTCACTTGACGAATTTTCGGGTTACCCATGATTCGTTAAGTCACTGGTTGTCACTAGCAAAAAATCATTTGGTCAACCGTTGTCTATACTGTTTTCTGCAACATTGACCACGACTAGGATCGATGTGTCGTTAAGTCAAATGATGACTCATCCTATGCTATGTGGCACCAGTAACTCAAGTTCATATTTTTGATTCCAGCATCAAATTTCCCATCTTAATCACCTTCACACATCAACACACGTAAACACTATACATATCTTACAATTACAACTTGGGTTGGCTCCCAAGAACCACCTGATTTAACGTTGTGGCACGACACAGGTTTCTTGATTACTCAGACTTCACCAAAATACCTCCATGGGTTTCCTCCCATGCAGCGCCTGATTTAATGTCGCGGCACGACGCAATTATCTGGGTTACTCATACTTCATCTAGAGCCCAAAGATCCACCAGCTTAATTTCTTCACTCTTTCCTAAATATGCTTTAACTCGTTGACCATTCACTTTAAATCGCTTGCCTTCATGGTTTTCCAATTCAATTTCCCCATAGGAGAATACTTGGACCACTCGAAAAGGCCCCAACCATTTGGACTTCAACTTGCCAGGAAACAAGCAGCCTAGAATTGAATAGTAGCACCATATCACCCGAGCTGAACTCTGTCTTCTCAATCTTCCGGTCCTTTTGAATTTTCATCCTCAGTTTATAAATTTTGGGAATTTCATAGTCTTTAAAAAGAAAATCATCAAGCTCATTCAACTGATCAAGCCTCAAGTTCGCAGCCTCACTCCAGTTCAAATTCAGCTTCTTGAGCGCCCACATAGCTTTGTGATCAAGTTCGACCGGAAGATGACATGCTTTTCCACTTACAAGCTGATACGAAAACATACCTATAGGGGTCTTGAATGTGGTCCAATAACCACACAAAGAATCATCTATCTTCTTAGACCAATCTATCCGGTTAGCATTCACAATCTTCACTAAGATGGTCTTTATCTCCCGGTTGGAGACTTCAACTTGCCCACTAGATTGTGGATGATAGGATGTTGCCACCCTGTGTTTCACCCCATATTACTCCAGAATATATTCTGAAACAACCGGTTATAGAAGTGCGAACCCCCATCACTAATGATGGCTCTAGGAGTCCTAAACCTGGCAAAAATATTCCGCTTCAAGAATGTTGTGACACTCTTACCTTCTTTGTTTGGAAGCGCAATCGCCTACACCCATTTAGAAACATAATCCACAACTACAATTATGTACTTCATCGCATTTGAGCATACAAATGGTCCCATGAAATCAATGCCCCAAACATCAAATAGCTCAATGACAAAGATGGGAGTAAGAGGGAGCTCATGCCTCTTTAATATGCCTCCTTTCCTTTAGCATGCATCACATGCCTTTGCAAAATCTTGTGCGTCCTAGATAATGGTTGGCCATTAGTACCCACATTGCAGAATTCTGTGGGCTATGCGAATCCCACTGTGGTGACCCCCAATAGGGGATTAGTGGCAAGCATCCAATATGCTCAACATCTCTACCTTGGGCACTCATCTCCTAATCACCCCTTCAGCACATATGCAAAATAAGTAAGGCTCATCCCAGAAAAACTTCCACACATTAGACATGAACTTCTTCCGCTGGTGAAAAGATAAGTTTTCTGGTACAACATCACTCACCAGATAATTTGCGAAGTCTACAAACCATAGGATGAGATCTTGTGAGGCAGCCAAAACCTGCTCGTCAGGGAATGCATCATTTATGTCAAGCTCATCTTGAAGTGTTGCATCTGCTTCCAATATTGATAAGTGATTCGCCACCTGGTTTTCAGTTCCTTTCCGGTTCTTTACCTCGAACTCGAACTCCTTCAGCAACAGAACTCATCGAATCAATCGTGTCTTGGTAGCCTTCTGAGCCACCAGATATCTTAGAGCTGCATGGTCTGTATGGACTATCACCTTAGTTCCAAGCAAGTAAACCCAAGACTTTTTGAATGCAAATACTATAGCCAACAACTCCTGTTCCGTCATGGTGTAATTTTTCTGAGCTGCATTAAGAGCCTTTCTAGCATAACAAATAGGATGGAAAATATTTTCATGCCTTTGGCCCAAAATAGCTCCCAGGGCCGTTGTAACTGTGCCCAAGTGCACACGCAAGCGTACGTGCTCTTATAAGTAACACAGTGGCCCTTTTTAAGAGCCGGATGTCGAACCCAGAGGGACTGGACCAATTTAGCTAATTTTCATGTGCAAGTGTGATATTAACTTTCACAAGTGTTGATCAGATAAGTTTTCGATAAATTCTATTTAAATTTAGGGGTTGTCACAGAAATACTCTTAAACAATATAAGAAGCAACTAGAGCCAAGGCCGGATAATCATGCAATGCTACCCTTTGTAATGGTTCATGTATGAAATTATCAATTGTTGTCTCACATAGTTGAAATTGCGATGTTCATGGTCTCTCGAGCCTCTAAACATGACAAACTAGCCTCACAACTACATCATTGAATGGTGATGTGACATTCTAGTTCATGGGCAATTCAACTACATGGATGTGCTTTACGGGGTTTATGCTCTTTATTATGGACTTTCGTACCTCTAATCATTTAACTCAGCTTAGCTTCACAACTACTTGTAGGAGTGGTGGAGTGACAATTCTAAGACGGTGTCTCGCTATCATCCCGTTTTATCAACCAAGCAAGGCAAATTAGGTATAATTTCTATCCTAACTGCGAATCACATCGAAAGATAAGAACTTTCTCCCTACATCCTCTTGTTCTTTCCTAGGGTTGCTCTTTTGAGCTTTTCGCTAAGCTTAACACATTTGTTTTCATGGTGATCAAGTGTAAAAATAACCATAATGTAGAATGTAAGACAATACAACAATTAACAACTCAAACCAAAACAAATTCATGCAATTACAATCATATCACGTAGCCTCAACCCTAGAGGATGGGTTTTATCCACTCATGTTCGTACAAATACTTACAAACATAAGTAAAGTGATGTACTTACAAGAAAAGATAAAAGAGAAGGTAAATTTGGTGAACATTAGGTGAGTTCTTAACTTCTCCCTTCACTCCTTTTCGGTTTTCAGAAAATATTTCGTGACAAAGTGATTTTAGAAGCTAAGAGTCCTATTTACAGTAAATAAGGAATGTACAATTTTTTCTCATCATGGAATGGCTCCATGGCACAGAGGTGGTCGGGCCAATTTACCTCCGTGACATGGAGATATCGTGACAGCACACTGGAAGTCACCTAAAAATTGATCCTCGACAGAACCTTGCCGCAATGGCAGTGTAGCACGCTTCTTGTGCAGCGCTATGGCTGGCGTGACACAGCCACTATCGGACCTCTGTGCCAGCGTGGCACGGTGCTATCACGCAGGTGGCCTATTTGCTGCCTTCTTCTTGCTGACTTTTGCAATTTGCTCCCGATTCCATTGCTCCACTTCACCCATCATAAATTGGTTCCTCAAATGCATTTTTAACCTACCAAAACAAGAACTAATCATTTTGGTTTGTATATATCCAAATGTACATAAAATCACATGAGAAATTAAATGCATAAATAGACAAACACGACTATACTAAGTTACAAAATAGCACTTGGGCACGCAATTATGCCTAAGATCACCACCCCACACTTAAAGCCTTGTTCGTCCTCGAACAAACCTTTTACATCTCATGTACATGAAGACTCCCACATAGCTAATTTAGCAAGACAATGCAAGCTACGACTATAATGACTATTTAAGATAGCAAGTTAAAAATAGAGCATGAAAGATTTAACCATTAAAATCAAATTTAACTATGTTAAGACTTCCTAACCTCAAGAATTGACTCTCAATCTTAGCAAACTCATGCAAATCAACCGATCAAGAAATCCGACATGAATTTTTATCTTTCATTAAACATGTGCCCTCACAACACAAGAGAGTTACCCATTTTTACTCACAAAATTTCAAATCACACCATGTGTGGGTATATAAATGGAAATTAAGCTCTCTCTCACTAAGAATTCACATGCATCATATAGTGGCCCATAAGCTTGCCTTTAGTGTACTACTCCACTAATTTAAGGATGTGTGAATGTAAGATCAAGTAGGACTTATTGGGTTGTAATGTAAGCTAAGGGACGGGTAGGTACTATTATGGATAATAATAGTGGCTATCTTTCCCAAGCGCTTTTAATACATCGCACCTTCATTATGGACATCTCTTCTCTTACTTCACCGTCGTTCTTTTCACTCTTAAATTTCCTCTTCTTGTTCCCATTTCTTTAAGCACACTTATCTTATTAGTAAGGAGTACTTAAGAAACTTTTTCATTCATTTATTTTCTTACTCCCTACAAATACTCAAGCATTTTCAAACATGTGCACCTTTGACCTTTCTTAACTTCCACAACTGTTATTTTTCCTTCTTTTTCTCGATTCTCACTCCTTTACTCTTTCAGATTTTTCACTTAAGCGCTTAGGAGTTAAGGATCAAATTCAAGGCTAATGAAAGAAAAATGATTAAGCTTATGTTGTAGCTATCAAAGAATAGGCTTAAGGCTCAATGGGGCTAACAAGGATTTAATATTCAAGGTAGGTAAGGCAAGGGTTAGAAATTTTGCTCATTCAAAGAAATGCCTAAATCATCTCCTACACTCTATCTCCTTCATTTCGTTTTGTATACATACCAGGCAAGTTCTAGACACTCCCAATATCATGGAATATTCAAAAACCTTACACTCTCAGCACATGCTCAATTAATGACACATTCAGCAGACTCTTAACTCAGCTAATCACATAAATTTAGAATTAAGCTTAGAATCACATCGAGTCACATTCACAAGCTTAGGTGTCTCAAACAAAGTTATACACTTATTACATGCTTCAATACTAACCACACTTGTATCTTACAGTCATGTATAGCACACAACAAGAACACCAAACAATCAATTAGCTACGGGTTCAAAACAAAAACCTATTGACTAATTTTCCCTCAAGACGGTCGTCATTCATCCATCGTCGGAAATAGTCTCTAACTATGACTAAAAGCACTATATAAAAACAAATAAAATTTTTATTCTTCAGTTCAAAGGCCCCTCGTCGAAAATGAACCGAAAAGAAAAATCAACCTGTGGTGAAGTCATGCTCAAGTCCAAAAAAATTTCCAATATGTAACAAGCACTACATTCACAAAAATCATCAAGCATAAAATTTTTGAAATTTCCCTCACCCCACACTTGAATCATGTTATGTCCCCAAAGAATCTAATTAAAATTAAAAAGGGTGAGAAGTACTCCTTGAGGCCTCTAGGCCTAGCTAACAGAATGTTTTTCTTCAAATTTGCACAAGTGGGTGTTTGACCCCATACTTTCCCTCTTCCATGCTTCTTAGCTTCCTCCTCCAAGGGTACTCATATTTCCCTTCAATCTTTGCTTAAATTTCCACCAAAAACACAAACACGATGAAAATAAACAAAATCAACACAAAAAATATTACAAATTGTACCTGTGGTACCCTTGAGTTGCCTCCCAAGCAGTGCCTAATTTTACGTCGTGGCACGACGTGAACTATCCTTTTCAGGACATCCTCATACCTGGGTTCCCTTTCGAGAACCATCTTCTTCTCTTTTGAGTTTTAGAGAGAACTTCCTCCACTCTGTCCCTCTCTTCCTCCAACTTCTTCTCATACAGAAGCCCTTCATCAGACTCGGGCTGACAACTAAGGAGATCTAATCATCTCCTTTGACCGTGGACCTATGGAATCTTCCACCCCACAATTATCCTGTGACAACACCACTGACCTTACACAGGTTTCTGTAGTGTGTGGGTGGGTTAATCTCTTAGTATACTCGGAAGAGTTCTTCTTCATCCTTGACCCTCCTTTTTAGGGTCCCTGCTCTCACATCGATAATGGCTCCTCCAGTGGCCAAGAATGGCCGCCCCGAGATTAAGGGTACCTAATCATCAACATGAAAATCCAATATGATAAAATCAGCGGGCATAATGAACTTACCCACTTTGATGAGAAGGTCCTCTATAATTCCTTCCGGTGCCACTTGCGACTTATCTGCCAGCTGCAGCATAAATCTTGTTGGTCTCGGTTGACCCAACCCCAAGGTGTTAAATAAAGATAGGGGCATTAGATTAACTGCTGCCCATAGATCACACAAAGATCTTATCACCTCAGCTCTACTAATTTGTATAGGGAGGATAAAACTCCCTGGGTCTTTGAGCTTTTTAGGTATCTTGCTCATCATCCTGTGACTGCACTCCTCAGTCAGTGCTACCGTCAGGACATCCACCAATCTGACTTTATTGGCCATCACATCTTTCAAGTATTTAGCATACTTGGGCATTCCCTGCAAAACATCAAGCAAAGGCAAATTTATGTGAAGTTCTTTGAAAATCTCGAAGAACTTTTTGAAGCATTCCTCCTCCTTGCTCTTTCTGAATCTCTGCGGAAATGGTGGTGGTGGTCTCTGTGCTGGCTGCAATGATGATTGTGCATTTTGTTGTGCAACACTCTGATTCTCTCCCTTGTCAGTGGATGGTCCTTTTCTAACCAACTCCGGTTGCACCTCATTTCTCTTCTCTTTCGATGTCGCATCAGCTAATTGCTTGCCACTCCTCAGACTGATGGCATTGACCTGGTGGGGGTTAGGATCTGTGTCACTAGGTAGTCCTCCCTGCGGTCTCGTGTGGTGAGCAATTGCTATTTGACCCATCTGCTTCTCTAGATTGCGGGTGGCCAACTATTAATTTTTCAAATCCAATGCCATCCTTGCCTGATTCTCTACTAGTTGAGTTTGGGTCTCCATGATTTTCTGCAGCGTCTCCTGCTCTACTGGCCAACATTCTCCCTGTTCTGCTGATACTACTACTGCTGAGGTTGCTGGTAACCTTGCCTTTGATTTCCACCCAAAGAAAAATTTGGGTGGCTCTGCCAATTTTTATTGTAATTGTTCCCAAAATTATGATTGTTCCTCTGAACATTCCCAACAAAATTGACTAATTTCGGATTGGATACGGATGATTCTGCATTATGCCCGTTGTTACCGTAGATTTCACACCAACTCGGAGCTTGCTGAACTACATTTACCTGACCCTGATGTTGGTTCATACTAAGTTTATTGAACTGAGTCATAATCTGATGCTGGAATGAAGCTAGCTGTGCCGCCAAGGCATTCATACCATCTACTTCTATCAGCCCTGATCTCTTTCCTTCCCCTCTTGATGCCTCGCTGTGCCACTCTGGATTTCCTTGAGCAATTCTATTCAACAAAGTGTACAACTCATCATAAGTCTTCTCTAAGGCTTGTCCACCCGATGCAGAGTCTCGTAAAATTTTTGTGTGTGGATCTAGACTTTCTACAAAGGTATGGGCCAGCACTTCATTAGATTGCTGATGATGGGGACAGTCTCTCAGTAATGACTTGAATCTCTCCCAAGCCAAATACAAGTTCTCATCCAGCCTTAGCTTGAAACTCAATATCTCACATCTAAGTTTGGCAGTCTTGCCTGACGGGAAGAATCTGATAAGGAACTTCTTTGCCAAATCTTCCCAAGAAGTTATGGAGTTCGGTGGCTTAGACTTCAACCACCTCTTTGCCTCCCCCAACAATGATAATGGGAAGAGGGTAAGTCAGACATAATCTGTGGACACTCTGGTGAGGACGAATGTGTCACTGATCTCAGGAAAGTTTTGTAAGTGCTGCTGTGGGTCCTCATGTTCCATCTAAGTGAATTAACCACTAGAATGTAACAGTTGCACCATATTTTTCTTCAATTCAAAGTTTCCCCCAGGTTCCGGTTTACGGATACTAGAGTTCACATTTGTCGCTAGTGGGATTGCCACTTCGCGAACTGGTCTGGTTGCCATGATCTCAGGTGACAACTTTCCTTGTCCTGCTTGTAGTTGTTGTTGTACCCTCTCTTGATATATCTTTAGCTTTTTCTCTAGAGCTTCCCTCCTGCGTAAATGAATTTGACGCTCTGGTTCAAGCAACGGTTCCACTAGCTCTCTATTCCTTGCCAGCTCTGCAAGGACAACCTGTCACCTGCAATATGTCAGACTAAGACCAAGTTTCTCAACACTTAAGGAAATTAAAAATCACACAAAAACATAAAAATTTACTAAACTTTGCCTGTCCCCGGCAACGGCGTCAAAAACTTGTTGTGACTACGCCCAAGCACACACGCAAGCATACGTGGTCTTGCAAGTAATATAGTGGCCCTTTTTAAAAGCCGGATGTCGAACCCACAGGGACTGGACCAATTAAGCTAATTATCATGTGCAAGTGCGATATTAACTTTCACAAGTGTTGATCATAAAAGTTTTCAATAAATTCTATTTAAATCTAGGGGTGGTCACAAAAATACTCTGAAACAATATAAGAAGCAACTAGAGCCGAGGTCGGATAATCATGCAATGCTACCCTTTGTAATGGTTCAAGTATGAAATTATCAATTGTTGTCTCACATAGTTGAAAATGCGATTCGAGCCTTTAAATACGACAAACTAGCCTCACAACTACATCGTTGAGTGGTGATGGGACATTCTAGTTCGTGGGAAATTCAACTACATGGATGTGGTTTACGGGGTTTATGCTCTTGATTATGGACTTTCGTACCTCGAATCATTTAACTCAGTTTAGCTTCACAACTACTTCTACGAGTGGTGGAGTGGCAATTCTAAGTCGGTGTCTCGCTATCATCCCATTTTATCAACCAAGCAAGGCAAATTAGGTATAATTTCTATCCTAACTGCGAATCACATCGAAAGATAAGAACTTGCTCCCTACATCCTCTTGTTCTTGCCTAGGGTTGCTCTTTCTATCTTTTTCCTAAGATTAACGCACTTGTTTTCATGGTGATCAAGCGTAAAAACAACCATAATGTAGAATGTAAGACAAAACAACAATTAACAACTCAAACAAAAACAAATTCATGCAATTACAATCATATCACGTAGCCTCAATCCTAGAGGAAGGGTTTTAGCCACTCATGTTTGTAGAAATACTTACAAACATAAGTAAAGTGATGTACTTACAATAATAGATAAAGAGAAGGTAAATTTGGTGAACACTAGGTGAGTTCTTCAGTTCTCCCTGCGCTCCATTTCGGTTTTCAGAAAATATTTCGTGACAAAGTGATTTTAGAAGCGAAGGGTCCTATTTATAGTAAATAGGGAATGTACAATTTTTTCCTGTCATGGAATGGCTCCGTGGCACGGAGGTGCTCGTGCCAATTTACCTCCGTGACACGGAGATATCGCGAACACACACTGGAAATCACCTAAAAATTGAGCCTCGGCAGAAGCTTGCCGCGATGGCAGCGTGGCACGCTGCTTGTGCAGTGCGATGGCTGGCGTGACACGGCCACTGTCGCGCCTCTGTGCCGGGCGTGGCACGGTGCTGTCGCGCAGGTGGCCTGTTTGCTGCCTTCTTCTTGCCGACTTTTACAATTTTCTCCCGATTCCATTACTCCACTTCACCCTCATAAATTGGTTCCTCAAATGCATTTTTAACCTACAAAAACAAGAACTAATCATGTTGGTTAGTATATATCCAAATTTACATAAAATCACATGAGAAATTAAATGCATAAATAGACAAACACGACTAAACTAAGTTATAAAATAGCACTTGGGCAAGTAATTATGCCCAAGATCGGGGCCACTTTGCTAGCAACACACATAATCTCAAACGGTAAAGACCAGTCAGGTGCCACAATGATCGGGGTAGTGGTCAATTTATCCTTTAAGCATTCAAAAGCCTTCAGACACGCATCATCAAACACAAACTTCACCTTTATCTCAAGTAGCTTGCACAAGGGTTGTGCAATCTTTGAGAAATCCTTTATGAATCTCCTATAAAATCATGTATGCCCCAAAAAGCTTCTAACACCCCCCACAAAAATAGGAGGTGGTAGACTAGCAATTTCATCGATCTTTGCTCTGTCCACCTCAATAACCTTACCAGAAATCTTGTGGCCGAGCACTATACCTTTTTTGACCATGAAATGGCACTTTTCCTAATTAAGCACCAGCTTAGTCTCTTCGCATCACTGTAGCACCTTGTCAAATGAGCCAAAAAATCATCGAATGAGTGACCTACCACCGAAAATTCATCCATAAGAAATTCAATGGTGTCCTCCACCATGTCAGAAAATACGGATATCATGCAATGCTGAAAGTGACGGGCACATTACATAACCTGAACGACATCCTCTTGAAAGAAAATGTATCATTTGGACAGGTGAAAGTGGTTTTCTCTTGGTCTTTAGGGGATATAGAGATCTGATTGTACCCCGAATAACCATTAAGAAAATAGTACCATCCTCTGCCTGCAAGTCAGTCTAGCATTTGATCCATGAATGGCATAGGAAAGTGATCTTTCTAAGTCTAGTGGTTTAACTTCCTATAGTCCATACATATTCTCTAATCGGTGACTGGTCTAAGTGAAATGAGTTCATTGTTAGCATTTGGGACCACCATGATTCCTCCCTTCTCTGGCACGACTGAACTAGGATCACCCATTTGCTGTCAGGAATAGAGTAAACCACACCTGCATCCAACCACATTATGATTTCCTTCTTGCCCACCTCTTTATAAGTGGATTCAAGCTACACTGATGCTCAATGCTCGGAATACAATCTAGCTCTAGTTGGATCTTATGTGTGCAAATACTGGGTGGGATCCCAATAATGTCTGCAATGGTCAACCCAATGGCTTTTTTATATCTCACCAGAATGGAGACTAAAGCCTCCTCATGTCATTCCTTCAGGTCAGCTGCTATTATGACCGTTAAAGTTTTTCGGTCCCCAGAAATACATACCATAAGTTAGATTGAAGTGCTTTGAGCTCCAATACAAGAGGCTTCTTAATAGATGACTTGGTTGGTGGAGTCACCCGATTCTTCAGATCCAGATCAATCTTCTTTGGATCATAGGTGTATGACCACATACTAGCAAGTGCATTAACAATCTCCTCAACGCCATGGATCTCCTCAGCACCAACATTCATCAAAACTGCTACTAAATCCTCAATAGTCACTAACTTATCAATAGGCATGATTGGAAGCTCAGCTTCCACAACATTAATCACTGAGACCACCCGGATGTCATTTGGATGCTTCGTGGACCAGTATACATTAAATGTAACTTTCTCATTGTTCAACTGTAATTTCAGTTGTCCGGTTTCCATGTCTACAAGAGCACGTCCGGTGGTGAGGAATGGTCGCCCCATGATAATGGGGACTTCAAAATCAACCTCACAGTCCAGAATAACAAAGTCAGTCGGAAATATAAACGACTCTACCTTCACTAGAACATCATAGAGAAACCCTATCGTATTTTTTCACCATGTGATCTGCCATCAATAGACGCATTTAATTTGTTTTGGGGGCTCCCAAGCCCAACTGTCTGAACACTGCTAACCACATCAAGTTAATGCTAGTACCCAGATCACATAGTGCCTTAGCAAAATTAATGGCTCCAATAGTGCACGGTATGGTGAAAGCTCCAGTGTCTTCCTTAATTTGAACAAGAGAACGAGATGCTATTGCACTACGATGGTGCAAATTATCCACAGGTTCGAAGCTCACGGTCCTTTTCCTAGTGACAAGGTCCTTCATGAATTTAGCATATCCAGGCATCTGCTCAAGTTCCTCGACTAATGGGATATTCACAGATAATAGTTTCAGCATTGAGATGAATTTGTGATACTTCCCATCTTCGACCTTTTTCTTCAGCCTCTGTGGAAAAGGTGGAGGAGGTCTAGGAATAGACGTGATATTTTAAGGTATCTCCTTCTCCTTCTCTTTGCCAGACCCATGCTCCGTTGCATTACTAGGAGTTGTCATACCTGTGGAATCATCAATCAAAATCTGCTCCTCAGAGTCCGCTACCTTATCATCATTAATAACTGAGGTATCAATTGTCTCATCAGTCACAACCGGCCTTGGAGGATCAACTGTCGCTTTCCCACTCCTAGTAGTGACGACCATGCAATAACTATCATTTTTTTAATTTTGAACTGTATTGCTGGGAAACGTGCCCTTCTACCGCTGGTTCATAGCAACAGACATCTGACCAAGCTGCTGCTCATCTACTTAATAGCCATGGCATGTTATTCCACCTTTTGGTTCATACCAGAAATATTAGCGCGGAGTTCCTTGAAATGGTCATCTGTCGCCTCCATCTGCTTAAGTACCTTAGAAATCATGTCTTCAACCCTTGAACCACAAGATTTTGGCTCACAGTTCCTTGGAGGAACATATAGACTGCTTCTATCATTCTTGTACTCCTCACGCTTTTTCCAGTTACTATTATCTCTGCCTTTTCTCCTATCTCTGTATTAGCCTCGGTTGTAATAATTATCTCTATAGTAGTTTCGACCTTGGTTCCCCTGACCTTGATGCCAGGAGTCTTGGTTAGACCCTTGTGTGTTAGTCTGGAGACCTGCCCCTTGATTATTCAGATAATTTTCTTCCTCCTAAGATTCTGATTTGTCTCCATTATTTCTCAGGGCCTTTACCTAAGAACCCACAACATTCACCTTTTCAGCCCCAGCTCCCATAAAATTCATAGCAAGTAGCCCCTTAGTTGTTTTGATCTCAACAATATCTTGGTCTCGCTCTTCATCCTTCCTTTTCTGCTCCGCGGACATACCTACTGCATAAGTACCAGTCGGAGCCTTCGACTCTCTCGTGTTGGATGCGCGGTTGGTTTTATTAATACTGTCAAGGACATCAGCAGCTTCAACATAAGTATGACTCATGAATATTCTTCCAGAGACAGTATCAGTCATCGCCTTGGTGTTAGCATTCATAGACCTATAGAACATCTCCAATAATATATCATTTGGGATTCTGTGGTTGGGAACCTTTTTGACCGTCTTATTGAATCGCAACCATGTCTCATGAAGTGCTTTAGAATTCAATTGCTTGATGTTATATTTCTCATCTTTCATCTGCAAAGCTCTGGAAGGTGGGAAGAATCATTCAAGAAAGGCTCTTTTAAGAACCCCCCCAAGTAGTTATAGAATCGTTTCACAATTCAGCCAACCACAGCATTGCCTCACTCCCATGTGAAATGGGAAATTACCTCAGCCTGATTGCATCCTAACTCATTCCCGATTGTTTGTATGCTTTGCACATACCCACGAAACTAGTCAAGTGAGTATGTGCATTATCAGTTGCATGACCCGCAAATATCCCCTTCATGTTGAGCAGTTGGATCATAGAACTAGTAATGTCAATCTTTGCCCATCAGGCAAAGGGGAGAGACAATAGCTCTGGTGGCACCGACTTCGTCAATGTCAGCATCATTATCATCATCGAAGTACCGGTGCCTCTACTAGTCTTAACCTCTGTTCCTTCTATCTTGCTCAGCTTTGGCATCTAGGCATTGCTCTTCAGCAAGCCTTGCTAACTCTCTAACTCTTGCCCGAGCTTGTTCCTCAGCCAACATTCATTGTATCCTGTTTCACTGTCTCTTGCCCATGTATGTTGGCCATTTTCCTCAAATTCCTCAGTGTTTGTTCAAGTTTGTGATCAATCGAAACCAGAGATTTTCCTCGGCTCCTAGTACTAGGCAAGCATGAACTTGAGACCTGTTAGTAACAAAAACAACAAAGAAAAAAATAAAAAGGAAATAAGGACAAACAGTAAAGCAAACACAATTAACGAAAGCCTAAGCCGTATTCCCCGAAAAAGGCATCAAAATTTGATGTCGCTTAAATTACACCTCGTAACGAGATATAATTTGGTGATGTCAAATATAAAACCCAACCAGGGTTGGGGTCAAATCCCACGAGGAATATCATGAGATCTTTAGTTAATGTGTTTGGATAATACTATCAGCTAACTTATTTCCTGGGGGGGGGGAATGTTTGAAACACAATATTATAAATAATAGCAGATACTAGTAGATGCATAATTAAATTTCGATTGTATTCAATCAATAAATTTACTAGGATTGTGTTCCCCATGACTTCATAACCACAAGGTTTTTATACTAGTGACCTATTCCGGTGTTTAACATGCAATATTGGTAAGTTAAATTCACCTAAATGGTTGGTCCCCAATCTATATTATTATCACCATGCAACTTAATTCGTATACAGGTGTACGCTTAATTAACCCTTACCCTTAATATCGGATTAGCTATTTCCGGACAATGTCAAGCTATTAGATGAGGGTTGATTGACTCAAATCTCCATTGTTAATCCCTTTTTCCATTCACTATTCCCTTGATCCGATGAGTAAGAATAAGGCAATTTCAAATGTTTTCAACCGTTAAGAAGCAATTAAAACAAAGGGAAAAACAACACATGCATAAACCCCGTTTAAGATTCACTAAGTATTTTACCAATGTGTGTTAATTCATCATGGTTTCCACAACCCTAGTTATGGGTTTAGCTACTCATATTTGAATGATCACAATTACTAAATAAAAGAAGAAATCATAATTGTAACTTACAAAGATTTGTAGAAGAAACCACTTGAATTGAATAAATCACCAAAACCGAAGAATAAAACTTCAATGTTGTTCAATTCTAAAAATCAAGAACAAAATTACAAACTTCGATTCTTGAACCAAGAATGGTCGTTCGCAACAAAAAAATTCACATGTAAAGTATTAGAATAAATTGTACCATAAAAATAAACCTAAATAATGTATTATACTTTCAAACAAAACCTTTCCTAAGTAAAAAACGGAATCTAGGTCAGCAGTGGCAACGGGCCAAGTAACGACTCGTTAGGCCTCCTAACGAGTCATGGCTAGCATAATCGAGTCATCCTCGGCAAATTGTCCCTTTATTGTAATAGGTCACCTAATGACTCTTCAGGTCAGGGCACGAGTCGTTAGGTCCTTCGTGGCCTTGTATCACCAAAATTCTAGTGCACTTGATGGGTCTGCTTATTGATCTCATGATGAGTTGACAAGTCTCCTGACGACACATGATGTCCTTCATTGCATCCTTGATCAATGTTTAAGAACTTGTTTGTCACGACTCGAATATAGGCCAAGATCGAGACACGGGACAAGGAACCCCGAGGGACTCTGAGTCGACCCATAACATGCATCCAACTAATTCAATCAATAAATGCGGAAGATTCAATATACATAACATAGCGGAAATCTCATAATGGCATAAGATCTGCAATACATCACATGCATTTAAAGCTGAATGTAAACTACGTCCAAGAAAGCCTTTATCAATAATGAGTTGATGGGACAAGACCCCAATTAACTCTCTGAAACTGAAACTGAGATACACCAACATATCTGAATAAAAGAGGGTCCCTCAATAGATAAGGACTCACCAACAGAGACTGATGCTATTTCAAAAGCTAGCTAGGGTCGAGGCTGAATCTGAGTAACGGAGAGTATGCGGTAAGTACATGAAGTGTACAAACTATGCAAGGTAAGTAAAATGGACATTTGAAATATATAAAAATGCATAAGAGTAGGACAATATGGTCATAACATAAATATCATTACATAACATAAGGCTCAAGGTTTCCAAAAACATTCATAACTCATTCATAATTATGATCAAGAGAGAAAAGATTTATTAACATGACTTGAGCCAAAGTATATAATCATAATCATAAAAAAAATCACGAAGAATAGTGGGAGATTCTTATAACCGACATACCCCATATGAGCACACATGGAGCCCGACCTGTAATCCCCTAGTCGGGAGGGTGTTCCTACCTTGCCAAGGGTAGAACCATGAAAGGCGTGATATCACTCATGAAAGGCCCACTTAGGCCAAAGGGGACAGTCTCAATGGATGTCCCATCGTGATCTACGGTGGCACATAGTTCTGAGATTCGGGGTAAGACTTGAGCCCCTAACCTACTCAGTATTAAATACTACTCCCAAAACATATATCCTTCTCTAGGATAACATAAATGAAATTCATATGCTAGTTAAATCATGATAATCATAAACATGCTTGAAAATACGTGAACTACCCATGAAATAAGGCCCGTGAGTCTGCCATAATCATAAGTTCATAAATCATGAGATTCATACATGCTTATAAACTATTTGTACTTGATAGTCAAAAATCATGATGAGCATTATAGAGAAATCATATCATAAATCATAAATCATAGTGGGCTTAAGAGGATCAAGATCATAATGAATTCATAATTTGATTTTTCATAAAAACATGCATAATTGGGCATAATTTGATTTAAAACGAATCCATAAATTTTTATTCAAAATAGTTATAAAATTTTCCCTCATATCATAAAACATGATTTAATACATGAAAAACATGACATATAGATCGATCATAGAGAAATTCACAAGAATTAGATTAAACCCCATATATCATGGAACTTGAATTATAGAAGTAAAATCTCATGGAATGGATAGAAGTTTGTGGATGATAGTGGGAGGAACTCTCATTCATAGCCTCACATACCTGGGTAGATTGATTTTTCCCTCTTCCTTGAACACCCAAAAGAAATTGAAGAAGAATTGATGGATTTAAGCTTTAATCACCTCTAAGAGCCTCCTGCTATTATATGCATGGGATGGTAAGGCTTAGGATATGTTTTACACTTTAAAAACTCCCTCACTAAGCACAAGAAGACATAGTTTAGGCCTTACGACCTTAGAAATTATGGAAAATGCCTTAATAAATTCACAGAAAATAATTGGCTGGTAGTCCCAATGAGGGACTAGACGAGTCATCACTTTAGACCACGACTCGTGGACTTCATTCGTCGAGTGCGCTGCCCCTTTTTCCTCAAGGGGACCCAACGAATCATCAGGGGTGACTACGACTCATGGTCATCTCTCATGATCTCCACTGCCCAAAATTCTTTGGTCCTTCTCCAACACTGACCACGGCTAACACAATGTGTTGTGGGGTCTGACCACAACTCGTGGTCATGCCTATGGTATCTTCAAAAATCCAAAATCTCATCTCAAGGCCAGTACTTCACCACGAGTCACTTCATGACTCATGGCATATGGTTCCAAATTTCTAGTTTTTCTGCATTTCAACTCTCGAGTATGATCTTAGGGCTTTCGGGGCATTACAATATCTCCCCCTTGGGAACATTCGTTCTCGAATGTTGGAAAACATACAGAAAAGTAGAGAAATGCAATCTTCATATTCAAACACTGATAATTTAAGCTGAAACTTGACGGAATGACTACCTCCGAACTGAGCTACATAGATGAACTGAATTCACGAACCATATATACATACATTGACATAAAAGAAACTTGGGCACATGAATTGAAATGAAAACTAATTAGAGTACTAAGGCAAGAACTGATACCTCAAACTAAAATCGAGCCGGAAGGGAATAGATGTGGGTATCTAGCCATCATATTCGCTTAAGCTTCACACATAGCTCCCTCAACATGCTGATTCCTCTATAACACCTTGACTGAAGCTACATCCTTGTTCCTTATCCTCTGAACCTGATGACCCAATATCTCCACCAGAATCTCCTCATAGCTAAGGCTGTCTCTCACACCCACACTCTCCACCAGAACCATCAAAGTTGGATCACCCAAACACTTCTTCAAGAGCGATACATGCAAAACAGGATGAACAGAAGCTAATTTTGAGGGCAACTCCAACTCATATGCCACCTTGCCAACCTGTTTCACAATCCGATAGGGGCCAACATAACAAGGGCTTAGTTTTCCTTTCATTCCAAATCTCATCACTCCCTTCATGGGAGACACCTTAAGAAACACCCAATCATATACTTCAAACTCTAGTTCTCTCCTCCTCATATCAGTATAGGACTTTTGGCGACTTTAAGCTATTTTCAACCTGTCCCGTATGAGCTGAACCGTCTTAATAGCCTCATGGACTGAATCTGGCCCTATCATTGTAGTTTTACCAACCTCGAACCAGCCAATAGGCAATCTACATCTCCGCCCGTAGAGAGCTTCAAATGAAGCCATCCGAATGCTGGAATTGTAGTTATTATCGTATGCAAACTCGATAAGAGGAAAATGGTCATCGCAACTACCCTTGAAGTCAATCACACAGGCTCTCAACATGTCCTCGAGAGTCTGAATTGTCTGCACCACTTGACCATCCACTTGTAGGTAAAATGTTGTGCTGAGCTTAACTTGAGTACCCAGTCCTTTTTGAAACGACCTCCAAAACTGAGAGGTAAACTTAGTACTTCTAATCGATATGATGGACAAGGGTACTCCATGCAATCAAACCAACTCCCAAATGTATATATTGGCATAATCCTCCACGGAATAAGTGGTTTTGACCAGTAGAAAATGAGCGTCTTTGGTCAACCTATCTACAACAACCCAAATAGAGTCATATTGCTAACGAGTGTGAGACAAACCTATTATGAAGTCCATATTGATCTCTTCCCAATTCCAAGTAGGAATGATAATATCTTGGAGCACACCTCCTGGTCTTTGGTGCTCAACCGTCACCTGCTGACAGTTTGGACACTTAACCATAAATTATGCTATGTCCTTCTTCATGCCATTCCACCAATAGACTACCCATAGGTCACGGTACATCTTGGTGGCACTTGGATGTATAGAATACCTAGATCTATGAGTCTGGTGCAATATCTAGTTCCTCAAATCATCGACATCCGGAACACATACGTGACCCTAGTATCGAAGCACACCATCTCCCCTTTTGGAGAAGACCTCTACCTTCTGATTCTGAACGGCCTCCTTTAACTTTACCAAAATAAGGCCCTCATCTTGTTTATCTTTTATATTAGTCACCAAGGATGATTCCGATCCGTTCTGAACTATCATATTGCAATCGGTCGAGTCAACCAAACAAACTCCCAACCTTACAAGTCGATGCACATCCTTTACTAGCTTTTTCCTTCCCTCATCTACATGGGACACACTTTTCGTGGAGAGTCTACTAAGTGTGTATACTACTACATTATCCTTTCCTGGATGGTAAAGGACACTCATGTCATAATCCTTAAGTAGCTCCAACCACCTCCTTTGCCAATGATTGAGATCCTTATGGGTAAACACATATTGTAAACTCTTATGGTCCATAAACACATCCACGTGGACGCATACAAGTAGTGGCTCCATATTTTCAAGGAAAATACCGCAGCTGCCAATTCGAGATAATGAGTCGGGTAGTTTTTTTCATGAACTTTCAGCTGTCTAGAAGCGTAAGTTATAACCTTACCGTGCTACATCAATACACACCTAAGTCCGATCCTTGAACAATCAGAATACACCACGAACCCATCAATACCCTCGGGTAGGGTCAACACTGGTGCTGGGGAGAGTCGAACCTTTAGCTCTTGGAAGCTCTTTTCACAAGCCTCCGACCATTGGAACTTCACCTTCTTCTGGGCCAATTTAGTCAACGATGCTGCAATAGATGAAAACCCCTCAACAAATCTCTGATACAAGACAGCTAAGCCCAAGAAACTACTAATCTGAAGGATTCATTAGTCTGGGCCAATTTTTCACCGCCTCTATCTTCCGTGAGTCTACCTGCATACCCTCACAACAGACCACATGACCCAAGAGCGCTACAGAATTTAACAAAAACTCACATTTGCTGAATTTTTCATACAATTGATGATCCTTCAAGATCTACAACACCACCCTCAAATGAGAGGCATGCTCCTCTTCGCTCCAAGAGTATATGAGAATGTCATTTATGAACACAATCACGAACATGTATAGATATGGCTTGACCACCCAGTTCATCAGGTACATAAGAGTTGCAGGAGCATTTGTTAGTCCAAAAGACATAACTACAAACTCATAGTGACCATACTGTGTTCTGAAGGCTGTTTTTGGAATGTCACTCTCCTGAACTTGAGCTGATGGTATCTAGACCTGAGATCTATCTTTGAAAAGCACTTGGCACCCCGAAGATTGTCAAACAAATCATCAATCCTAGGTAGAGGGTACCATTTCTTGATAGTGACCTTGTTTAGTTGCCGAGAATCAATACACATACAAAGAGAGCCATCTTTCTTTCAGATAAAGAGAACAGGTGCACCCTATGGGGACTTGCTAGGTCTAATGAAACCCTTGTCTACAAGGTCCTTCAACTCCTTTAACTCAGTTGGAGCCATTCTGTAAGGAGGGATAGATATAGGATGCATGTCAGGTGGGAGGTCAATACAGAAATCAATTTCCCTCTCGGGAGGAATACCCTGTAGATCATCTGGGAACACTTCTGGATACTCATGTACCACTAGAACTGACTGGATAGTCGGGGTCTCAGACTTAGCATCCTTAACGCTAACTAAATGGTATACACAACCTTTAGAAATCATCTTTCTGGCCTTAAGATAGGAAATGAAATGACCTATAGGCACAGCTGAACTACCCTTCCATTCTAAGACTGGCTCATTCATAAACCTGAACTCTACTGCCCAGGTTCTTCAATTAACTGAGGCATAACATGAAAATAGCCAATCCATGTCGAGGATAACATCAAAATTGGTCATGGCTAACTCTACTAGATTTGCTGAGGTGAGTTTCTGAAGGACAGTGATCGGGCAAGTTCTATACACCTGTCTAGCTACAATTGAATCAGCCATTGGAGTAGAGACTACGAAGGGTTCTGACAAGATTTTGGGAATGACTCCGAAACTACTAGCCACATAAGGGGTCACAAAAGACAAGGTAGCCCCTGGATCTAACAAAGCATAAACATCTAGATGGAAAACTCGTAACATACCTGTAACCACATCAGGGGAAATCTCCTGCTCCTATCGGGATTCAAAGGCATAAAACATGTTCTGGCGGTGGTTGCCAGTTGAACTAGTCGAAGAACCCTGTTGGGAGGGACATGCTGCTTGATCTACTGAACTAGCGGCTGGCATACGAGCTCCACCACCCCTGATCTGGCTGAAGGGCAATCCCTGAGTCTATTTCCGGGTTTGCCACACCCGAAACAAGTATCAGAGCCACTAAATATCTCCATGGGTGATTCTTAGGAATCACACTTTGCACAGGCTGGGAAGGTGCGATTTATATGCATGCTACCCTGGCCCCTCGAATCTGAGGCCCTATTCTTCTGATCACCTCATGGTATAGATGATGCACTAGCTGATGATGGTGCTGGAGCAAAACACCTGTGATGAGACTGCTGGCAATACCCTCCCCCCGATCTAGGCTGAGAAGTCCCATAACTGTCAGTCCTGGCCCTCTTTGCCTCTCTCTCCCTCTGATACACTGCATCCACATGCTTGGTGTATAAAACTATGTGGGTAAAATCCATGTCCTAATACAGCATGGCGATCCTAAAATCCTTATCCAGGTAGTCCACTGCTCCATGTAAAAATTTTCTCACCCGAGCTCTTTGATCTACCACTAACTCTGGTGCATACTTGGACAAATGGGTGAACTCCAAAGCATACTCCTGAACTGACATGCTACCCTACTTCAAATTCACAAACTCAGCCACCTTCAGTTCTCTCATCTCATGAGGGAAGAACCGATCTAAAAAGGCGGCATGAAACTCCTCCCAATTGATAGGGCCTTCTCCCACTACCCTACTACCTTTCCATTATTTGAACCAGATATGCGCAACCCCTTTCAGCTGATAAGAGGCAAAGTTAACGCACTCCCCATTTTCCACTCCCATGACATGGTTGATCTTCAAAATCTCATCAATGAACTCATGCGGGTCCTCATCTACTTTTGACCCAATGAACTCTGGTGGGTTCATCCTCAGAAAATCCCTAAGCCAAGTCGCTGCCACATTCACATTCTGAGGGAGATGCGCCACCGCCTGTTGATTGACCTGGGCGGTCAAGGCCTGTGCTAGCATCTGTATGGCTACCTTAAATTCAGCATGGGCAGCTAGCTCTGGTGCATTCTCTTTATAGGCTGGTGGGGGCTGATGGTGCCCCTCTCCATTGCTATTCTCGTGGTCATTTCCATTTCTCCTTTCGCTCACTCGACATGGAGGAATGATTCTGCAAATGTATATCGCACAACTTAGAAGGATATATAGGCATTTCATCACACGACACGAGACCATGAAAGAAAGGGATAATTCTTAAACGTTTCATAGACTCTTCATCATAAGTGTGGCGCGCTTCACACCCATGAAAAAGACTCTACTTAACATGACTTTCGGACATCCTAGGACACTTCAAACCTATTGCTCTGTTACCAAGTTTGTCACGAACCGAGCATAGGCTCGGATCAAGACACGAGATAAGGAACCCTGAAGGACTCCGAGTCGACCCATGGAATGAACATCCAACTAACTCAATCAATAAAAATGGAATACTTAACATACATAACATAGAGGAAATCTAATCATGGCATAAGATATGAAATACTTCACATGCGTTTAAAGCTTAATGTAAACTATGTCCGAGAAAGCCTCTATCACTGATGAGTTGATGGGACTAGACCCCAAATAACTCTTTAAAATTGAAACTGAGATACACCTATATATCTGAATAAAAGAGGGGCCCACGACAAAAGAGGACTCACCAACAGAGGCTGATGCTATTCTGAAAGCTGGCTAGGGTCGAGGCTGAATCTGAGTACCGGAGCCTGTATCATTAAATGATACAACATAGAGTATGCAGTCAGTACGTGGAATGTACCGAGTATGCAAGGTAAGTAAAAAAGAGATCTAAAATACATAAAAATGCATAAGCGTAGGACAACATGATCATAACATAAATATCATAATATAACATAAGGCTCAAGGTTTTCAGAAACATTCGTAATTCATTCATAATTATGCTTAAGAGAAAAAAGCTTTATTAACATGACTTGAGCCAAAGTATATAAGCATAATCATACATAAATCATGAGAAACAGTGGGAGATTCTTATATCCAACATACCCCATATGAGTACACTTGGAGCCCGACCTGTAAACCCCTAGTAGGGAGGGTGTTCATACCTTGCCAAGGGTAGTACCATGAAAGGCGTGATATCACTCATGAAAGGCCCATTTGGGGAAAAGGGGACAGTCTTAAGGGAGGTTCCATCGTGATCTACGGTGGCACGTAGTTTTGAGATTCGGGGCAAAACTTGGGCCCTGAACCTACTCGGTGTTAAATACTATTCCCAATATATATATAGTGCTCATAGGATAACATACATGAAATTCATGGGCTAATTAAATTATGATAATCATAAACATTCTTGAAAATACGTAAACTAGCCATGAAATAAGGCCCGTGAGTTGGCCATAATCATAAGTTCATAAATCATGACATTTATACATGCTTGTAAATTATTTGTACTTGATATTCATAAATCATGATGAACATTTAAGAGAAATCATATCATAAATCATAAGTCAGAGTGGTCTAAAGAGGATCAAGATCATACTGAAATCATAACTTGATTTTTCATAAAAACATGCATAATTGGGCATAATTTAATTTAAATCCAAATCCATAAATTAATATTCAAAATAGTTATACAATCTGTCTGTACATCATAAAACATGATTTAATACATGAAAGACATTGACCCGTAGATAGATCATAGAGAAATTCACAAGAATTAGATTAAACCCCATAGATCATGGAACTTGAATTATAGAAGTAAAATCTCATGGAATTGATAGAAGTTTGGGCATGAGAGTGGGAGGAACTCTCATTCATATCCTCACAAACCTGGGTAGATTGATTTTTCCCTCTTCCTTGAACACCCAAAAGAAATTGAAGAAGAATTGATGGATTTAAGCTTTAATCACCTCTAAGAGCCTCCTAGTATTGTATGCATGGGATGGTAAGGGTTAGGATAGTTTTTATTCTTTAAAAACACCCTTACTAAGATCAAGACGACATATTTTAGGCTTTAGGACCTTAGAAATTATGGAAAATCCCTTAATAGATTCATAGAAAATAATTGGATGGTAGTCCCGATGAGGGACTAGACGAGTCATCACTTTGGACCGCGACTCGTGGCCTTCATTCGTCGAGTGCGCTGCCCCTTTTTCCTCAAGGGGCCCCTACGAGGGACACAACAAATCATCAGGGATGACCACGAATCGCAGTCACCCCTCGTGATCTCCATTGCCAAAGTCCTTTGATACACAACGAGTTGTGAGGTCTAACCATGTCTCGTGGTCATGCCCGTGGTATCTTCCAAACTCCAAAATCTCATCTCAAGTCCAGTACTTCACCAAGAGTCACTTCATGACTCGTGGACTACCCACGGGTCACAGAACGAATCGTTCTGTGACCTGGTGCCAAATTTCCAGTTTTTCTCTGTTTCAACTCCTGTCTTTGATCTTAGGGCTTCCGTGGCATTACATATTTCTTCCTAGTCTTCACAACCGTCTCAATGACTTGTTACCAGATGTAACGAGTCGTACCTTCCATCCATTACATACACTAGTTCCATGTACTTCAGACTTGATCTTTCCCACGACTCCAGGAATGAGTCGTCCATTGAGATGACGACTGGATACCTGGCTAGCAGTCCACACTTTTTTCCATTTTTGCCTTACTTTTCCCATTTCACGTTCTGGACATGTTTTCCTGTAACACTTAACAAAAACACATTATATCTACATAAATATACCCGGAACTTGCATATCTTTTTAGTTTTAAGCGTCGAAAGTGTTGTAAAATCATGGCACATCACCAACCAAGATAAATACTTGACCATAAGGTCTCGACAATATGAATAAGCAACCTAAAAAGCCGACCAAGCTACAATAAAGCTAAACAGAGCAGTGGAAAGCCGATACGACTACAAAACTAAAAAACTTTACAAACTAGTCCATATTAGCCTCTATAGAGTAAACAAACTGAAATGCCCGGGCAGGGCCCCGGCCTACCCATTCTGTACACAAAACTCAAAATAGTCAAAAGAATGACATGGCTCCTGGAAGGGAGGAGCATACCGCTATTTCAATGAAGTCTAGATCCAACTACATCTAATGATCTAAGCCTTGGCCTATACCTGCAGCACGACTACAGGAAGGGATCCAGACGAAGGGACATCAGTAAAAATGAAATGTACTGGTATATAAGGTTAAAAATTGTAAACATATAAGATAACAATGATAACTGAGCTAGAAATAAGGAATAGTAATAACTCAAAATCTTAAAAATCGAAACCTGATATTAGCTTAATATAGAAACCAAAATCAAAACCTGACAATAGCTTAATAATGAAGTGTAAATGCAACCAAGTAATGCACATTAAAACTATAACTAAAATGTCTGCGGCTATCCGACCATAAAATCCATTTAAAATTCATCAAGACGGTGTACCACATCGGGGTAAAAATAAAAATGCCTCCAACCGATGTACCATGCTGAGATAAAATCCATCCAGCTAGTGTACCACACCTGGGTAAAATACAAATACCTCCAACTGGTGTACCACACTGGGGCAAAATCAATAAATATTAATCATAATCATAAATGGAGCTGATATGGCTTATACTAGGTCAATTTAACATGTATAGCATAGAAATGACGAATACTAAATTTGTGGCCTGCATAATCCTCCTTCGTAACGCATAATTGCAAGTGAGAACATATAACATGTTAAGCTAGAAAATAACACTTAAATGCATGTATTCAAGACTCGTATAAATCATAAGGAACTGCGGATGACCTAAGAGTTTAAAAAAGATTTATGAATCGTGTTCAAAAGAACATTAGAGCTCGGAGACTCGCTAGCTTTTCGTTTGGCTTAAGGGAAAGGGATTATGAAATATCCCTTGAACTATAATATTTCATAACATACACATAAGATTAACGACAACCATAACAAGGCTATTCTAGTTCAATAAGCTCATTTACCCATAATAACTTGTGGCATCTTTACTTAGCTTAAAATGGTTTACACGGCATCATCTTGGCTCTTTCACCAACTTCACTTAGCAACCAGACCTTTAAACACATTTAGCATCACATATACATAATATACAGTAAAGGACCAACTCCCGGAGCCCATGATAAGGCGACTTCAGACTTAATTTATAACTACAACACAATTAAAAGTAACACATATTTAGTCTCACATTTACTTAATCTAAACATGTTTAGAGATTAAAACTCAATGTCATGCACTTTTTGCCCTTCGGAAAAAATTATAATTCCTTAAATATGAGTGTGAGGCACAAGAATATATGCCCTTTCGGCAGTACATATTCATGCTTGAACAACGAGGAAAGGATGCCTTAACATATCTTATTTCGACGAGCTTTCTTTAGTCTCTTATTTCCTTCAACAACCAACACTTATCCCCTACAATTACCTGAGTTTGTAACCAAATGACAAGGCTGTTTTAAGACAATATTTTCCAGCCAAAATGTCACACCAACAGCATCCACAACAACAACACACAAGGCAACATTAACAACATTTAGCCATTTACTTTGCTTGTTTCCATTAGATTTTGAGGGGGGAAAATAAGAGGAACAGTTACCTAAATTCTTCTGTATTCCTTCCCCTAAATATGAGGTACATTTCAAGACAAATTAATTGCCAAAAATCCTTTAGAAACGAGCAAAAGCTCAGCTCAAAACAGTCCAATCGGCAGGTCACTTAGCTGGCAAATTCCAGCCCTTTTGCTTGCAATTTGAGGGGTTCAAAGAGGGTGAAATACCTAACTTTTCTCTTGTATTTAATCCCTATTTCAAGGTGGATATATAAGAAGTAAAATTAGCTCTTAGAACGCAGAAACTTCTCCCAAAACAACTGCCAAAATGAGCTCCACAAACACACCTAGCACACTTGGAAACCAACTTCTTAACTTGTCTTGTATTTGGTTGAGTTGTGCTTGAGGTTTGTCCTTGTTTTCCCTTATTTTTTTTTTCTAGAAATTTTTGAGAGAATTTCAGAGGATAAGCAAGAACCACAAATCTGAAAAAGTTGAAAGTGATCTCTTAATATAAAACACAAAATATAAAGGGGTTTCGGACATCACTGCTCGATAGTGCCACTGTAAAATGCCTATAACTTTTTGGTCTGAACATCGATTAACAAACGGTTTGATATTCTAGAATTTAAAACTCAAATACCTTTAATTTGAAAGGTTGTAGGACTCCTATCTCATTATATATTGGGACATATGTCTATTTCAAGTTGACCCTTACTTATGAACTTCACATACTTTTCGTTTTTCCATTCGTCCCTCCTCACCTACTACCAATATATAGCCCGTACTTCCCTTAACACAACATACAAACATCAAATAATTACCAAAAAAAATTTGGTGTGTAACATCCTCCCCTCCATAGAAACATTCATCCTCGAATGAGAACTAAATTCACTTAACATGCTTCAAAATACATACTCAGTAACTTAGGTATCAAATACACACCTCAATATCACATCGATATCGTAAATAGGTGGGGATACTTCTTGTCCATTTCTTCCTACGCCTCCCAAGTGACTTCCTCTATATTATTACTTCGCCACAATAATTTAACCGAGGCGACTTCTTTGGTTCAAAGTTTCCTCACTTTCTAGTAAAGAATAGACAACTGGGACCTCGGTGTAGGTCATCTTCTCCGAAATTCGAACATTATCGCCAGGTATAACATGAGTTGGGTGTCCTATACACTTCTGAAACATCGACACTTGAAATACTGGATGGACCGCCACTAGCTCTGGCGACAACTCCAACTCATAGGCTACTTTGCCTATCCTGCAGATAACTCTATAAGGACAAACATATCTACAACTCATCTTGCCCTTTCAGTCAAATTACATGATGCCTTTCATAGGTGATACTTTCAGAATCATCAATAGAAAACTCCAAAGCTCGACAGTGTACATTCGTATAAGACTTTTGCGTGCTCTTGGCCTTCTGAAGTCGATCTCTAATAAGTATCACCTTGTCAATAGCCTTCTACACTAAGTCTGGCCCCAATAACTCTTCCTCACTATGTTTGAACCAGCCTACTGGTGACCTGCACTTTTGCCCATATAAAGTTTCATACGGGGCCATCTGAACACTTGGATGGTAGTTGTTATTATAGGTGAACTCAATAAAGGAAATATGATCATCCCAGCTTCTGCCAAAATCTAAACATAGGCATGCAACATATCTTCAAGTGTTTGTATGGTGTATTCAGCTTGTGCATCAATCTGAGGATGAAATGCGGTACTGAGGTTTACTCAAGTGCCCAGGCCATTATGGAAAGACTTCTAGAAGTTTGCTGTAAACTGAGCACCTCTTTTAGAAATAATGGATAAGGGGACGCCATATAGGCATACTATCTCTTGTACATAAAGCCTAGCATACTGCTCTGTAGAATATGTAGTCTTGACTGGAAAGAAGAGGTGATTTAGTCAATCTATCATCAATTACCCAGATAGAATCATGCTTCCTGCTCGTCAAAGGCAATCCTGTAATAAAATCCATAATAATCACCTCCCATTTCTAGGCTGGAATTTCTATATCTTGCATTAGATCTCCAGGCCTCTGGTGCTCAACCTTCACCTACTGGTAATTAGGACATTGAGTCAGAAGATCAGTGATGTCCTTTGTGGCACCTAGGTGTACTAAATATCGAGAGTAATAAGCTTCATTCATAATTTGTTCCTGTAGCTCACCCACATTTGGCCAAAAGAGACGGCCTTGGAATCTAAGAAATTTGTTGGTTCCGCAATCAAATAGGCTCTGCTTCTATTACGGTATATTGTCTCTCAGTAACACTAACTCTACATCATCATATTGTCATTGCTTAACTTCTGCTACCAAGGACGATTCTGTTATATTTTGGACAGAAACACCCCATCTCCGGCATCCAGTAACCAAATCTGTAAGTTAGCCAACCGCTGTAGAGTCTTCGCCATTTCAATCCTGTCAACATGGATATGACTCAAGCTACCCATAGACTTGTGACTTAGCACATCAGCTACAATATGTTCCTTGCGCGGATGATACAAGATACTCACATCATAATCTTTTAGTAGCTCTAACCATCTTCTTTACCTAAAATTAAACTCTTTCTGCTGAAACAAGTACTAGAGGTTCTTATGATTTGTAAGATATCAACATGTATCCGATATAAAAGGTGGCGCCAAATATTCAATGCAAATACCATTACAGCCAACTAAAGATCGTGGGTAGGATAATTTTGCTCGTGCTTCCTCAACTTTCTAGAGGCATAAGCAATAACCTTTCCATGTTGCACTTGATCACAACCTAGCCAATTCTAGAAGCATCACATTACACCACATAACCTTCGACACCCTCCGGATGAGTCAGGATAGGTGCTGAAGTCAGCCTATCCTTCAAGTCTTGAAAACTTCACTCACATCCTCTGTCCACTGAAACTTAGTTACTTTATGAGTCAACTTTGTGAATGGCGCAAAGATAGTAGAGAAACCTTCCACAAATGGGCGGTAACAACCTTCTAACCACAGAAAGCTTCGAACCTCTGTTGGATTCAAGGGTCTAGGCCAGTTCTTCACAGCTTCTATTTTCTGGCCGTCCACCCTTATACCTTAAGCTATAATCACATAGCCAAGAAAAGCTACAGATGTAAGCTAAAACTCACATTTAAAAAAATTAGCGTATAAGCTATGCTCTTAGAGAATCTGCAATACTGCTCTCAGATGATCTGCATGCTTGTCTCTAATCACAAGTAAATCAGAATATCATCAAACAAAATGATCTCAAATACATCAAGAAAGGTCCTAAACAGTTGATTCATAAGGTCCATAAAAGCCGATGGGGCATTAGTAAGCCCAAATGACATCACCAGGAATTCGTAATGGTCATACCAGATCCTAAAAGCAGTTTGATTGTATCCAGACCTCAAAGCATTCTTTAAAAAGCATCTGGCACCTTGTAACTAATCAAACAAATCATCAATCCTGGGAAGCGGATAATTATTCTTAATGGTTACCTTGTTTAGCTGCCTATAATAAATATAAACAACCCATCTTTCATTGGCACAAACAACACTGGTGCATCCCACGGCGACACACTGGGCTGGATAAAACCCTTCTCGAGAAAATCTTTCAAGTGCTCCTTTAATTCTTCTAGTTCTGCTAGGGCCATTCTGTATGGAGGTATGGAAACTAGCTAAATGCCTAGAAGTAAATCAATAGCAAAATTGGTCTCCCTTTTAGGAGGAATTCTAGGAAAATCCTTAGGAAAGACCTTGGGGAAATCATTTACAACAGAAATTGACTGGAGAATCGCAAGCTTACTTTCCAAATTTCTTCCCCGAACCAATTGAGAAATACAACCTTTAGATATCAAATTCTGAGCCTTAAGGTATGAAATAAACTTACCTTTAGGTATAACGGCATTACCTTTCCATTACTGGATTAGCTCACTGGAAAATGGTATATAACAATCTTGGCTCTGCAATCAACATTAGCATAGCAGGCCACCAAACAATCCATACCTATAATGACATCAAAATCAAAAATTTCAAGCTCAACTAGATCAGATAAGTCGATCTATCACATACCAATACTACATAGTTTTGGTAAACTCATCTAGCTAACACAGATTTTCCAATAGGCGAAGAAACAACAAATGGTATAGACAATAATTCAGGTACTATCTTAAACTGACTCACAACCAATGGTGTAACATAAAAGAGTATAGTATAAAGATCAAGCAAGACATGTACTGCACGAGAATAAATAATCATAGTACATGCAACAACATCAGGTGAGGTCTCCTAGTCCTGCTGGTCGCCCAAAGCATAAAATTATTTCTGTGCTACCCCAGAACAAGAAGCTTCTCGCCCTCTGCCTTTGCCATGGCCTGCTGCAAACTAAGGATCAGGTCTGCGAGGTTAAATTAAGAATGATGAAGCCACTGCTGATCGCTTTGGTTGTTCCTGATCTGCCTCGACCTTATCTAAAAAATCTCTCATAACCCTAGCTTCCTGTAATGATGACATACGTTCTGCCCCTAATGGACCTAACCTGAATGGGATCTCCCACACTGAGGATAAGGCGGCAATGGTGGTCTCCTTTGCCCCGCTTACTCCTGTCATTGAGAGCTAGACGGAGATAGGCCCTGGTCTCTTCTCTATCCCAGAAACTAAGGTGGGGCACTCCCTACTGGCCAAACTGAATACCTAGATAACTGAGCTCCTGGGTCACTCTGCGACCCTCTGTAACGACCCACAATCCTATTTCTCTTTCTTTGCTCCTACTATCTCCTAGTATCCCGTAATTGATGAACCAAATCCTCCACCCTCTGGGTGAAAGCCTTAATTTGTGCAATGTCCATATGCTCTTATGTAGATACCCCCAAACTATCTCAAGCTATATAAAGCCCTAGCCCTAACACGAATTAATGAACTCTATCCTCCATCATCTGTACCATGTGCAGAGCATTCCTAGAAAGAGAATTAAACTGAAGACAATACTCGCACACACTCATACTGCCCTACTCTAGGTGGAAAAACAGCTTAGCTCGAGCATATTGAAGCTCCCGGGACAGATGGTGGTGTATAAAGGCCTCGGAGAACTCTTCCCACTCAGTTGGTGGTGCATTAGCTCCTCTAGATCAATCCTAAGACTCATACCACAGTCAAGTATGTCATGCCCCAAAGCTGGGGTAGGGCGAATCGGCACTCGATTCATGATTGATCGAGAAACTAGCTATATAGCATCTGAAAATGTAAAACTAAGGCTGACCAAGCCACCTGTCAGAACCAAACAAGATAAATATTGGACGATAAGGTCTCGACAATAATGAATAAGCAACTCGAAAAGCTTACAAGGCTACAATAAAGCTAAACAGAGCAATAAAAAGCTGACACCACTACATAATCAAAACGACTATACAAACTAGTCTACATCAGCCTCTACAGAGTAAACAAATCAAAAATGCACGGGACAGGGCCCCCGCCTACCCATGTTATACACAAAACCCAAAATAGTCAAAACTAGGAAATGGCTCCTGGAAGAAAGGAGCATACATTGTTCCTCTAAAGTCTGGCTCATACTTGATGGCGCCCAAATTACACCTCGTATTGAGAAATAAAGCGGCCGATGTCAAATATAGAACCCAACTAGGGTTGGGGTCGAATCCTTTAAGGAATATGGCGAGGACCTTAGTTAATAAGTTTAACTACTACCATTTGTTTACTTATTTCCTATGGGGGAAATTGAAGAAAGAATAAATAGAAAACAGTAGAGAGTAACGAGTAAATCCTTGATTTAAAATTGATTGAATTCAAAGGGTGAGTTGACTAGGATTGTGTTCCCCATGACTTTATAACCACAAGGTTTTTTATACTAGTAATCTATTCTGGTGTTAAACATGCAATATCGGTAAGTTAACTTCACTTAAATGGTTGGTCCCCTACATTCATGACTATCACCATGCAACTTGATCAGTATACAGATGTATACTTGAGTTACCCTTATCTTTGATATCAGATTAGCTGTTCCCGGACAAGGTCAAGCTATTAGATGAGGGTTGATAGCCTCAAATCTCTGTTGTTAATTCCTTTTCCCATTCATTACTTCCCTTGATCCATTGACTAATAAGAAGGCAAATTCTAACATTTTCAACCGTTAAGAAACAATTAAAACGAAGGGAAAAAATAATACATGCATAAACCCCGTTAAAGATTCACTAAGTATTTTTGCATATGTTAATTCATCATGGTTCCCACAACCCCAGTTATGGGTTTATCTACTCATGCTTGAAAGATTACAATTAGAGATTATAGAGGAAATCATAATTGCAACTTACAATAACACGTAGAAGAAATCCTGCATCTTGAATAATGCAAGATTAATACTCCAAAGTCATTTGAATCACAAAATTCAAGAACAAAATTATGAAACTTGTTTCTTGAACCTTAATGTTAATCAACAATTTGAACAATATAGTGCAAAGTCGTAAAAATTGCATAAACTATAAATAAACCTAAATAAAATATTTATAGACATAAAAAAATCCTTTCCTAAATCAACTTGGATTCTGGTGTCGGCAGGTACCACGATCCGTCGGAAGCATCAATGGACCATTAGAGTGTTCGTTGGTTCCATCGTTGTTCCCCTCAAACTTGTCTTTTTTCGCCATCTGGCTACAGACAACGACTCGTTGTGAGATCCTATGAGTCGTTGGTCCGATCTGTTGTTTCCAGTCTCCTTAACATGGTCTCTGATCCTATAGGTACGGGTGCTCAGAACGACTAGTCCTTCAATCACACGATCCGTACTGTCTGTCTGTTGTATGATGCCTTCTCTAATCACTCATATCTGATCCTTTCCACGTCCGGATAGGACGATCTGTTATAAGTTCACATGGTCCGTAGGATCCATCCGTTGAATGAGACTCATATTAACATCCTTTCTGATTCAACCCAAGATCAAACAGGATGGTTCGTTGTATTCTCCTATGGTCTGTGGGTTTTAGCCATTGCTTGGCACTTTTCTTAACCACTTCTCTGAATTGGATGCAACGACTAGTTAAGACGGCCCGTGGTAAGGACCAATGGTCCATAGTAAGACTTGTTTGAGGCATTTCTTCCTTTTTCTATTCTTTTCTCAATTTTAACTCCCACGTCCTGTTTTACCTGCAAAACTACCAACACACATCATATCCACATAAATGTACCTAAAGACATCAACATTCATAGGGTTTTAAGCGTTGCTAGTGCCATAAAATCAATGCACATCAATACCCTCAACTTAGCATGTTTGCATGTCCTCAGGTAAAACAAATAAAGTCAACCCATGGCGATGCTTAACTAGAGAAAACCTAGGAGATGCATAGTAGTCCAAACTCACTAAACATACAAGATGTTCACTAAATCAAACTCCCTCCTACCGGGTTAAAACAAAACTTGGTGTGACGACTCAGCACTTCTGAACATGACTTAGTAGGATCAAGGGATGGCATCATATTATCACTACACAATCAAGCACACGCAACTGACATTTCCCCTAGGTAGGTAGCAATCACCCAATGCAATCACGTGTCCTCAGCGCAAAAATGTCCCACGCACACACATATATATATGATCATGACAATGTTTTATCTTGGGACTGGGTAAGTACTCACTCACCCTTACAAAGAAATTATAACTATGCACATACAATACCATAAGCTTGCCTTTACATTTAATACCTCGATTTTCAGACGGTTCAATTAGGATCACTATAGGACATTTTCAGCTTGTAATGTAGGTTGAGGGTTGGGTATGGTAAATATGGGAATAGTAACTTAACACTCCTTGTCACTACACTAACTTTGGCTCCACTTAACCTCTTCTTTTTCTTTCAATCCTCTCCCTTTTTCCCTTTCCTTCTTCTTTTTTTACTTTCTTTTGCAACTACGGGTGCGTTTTTCCTCCTTTCAAGCATTTCTTTTCTTCTTTCTTGCTTTTATTTTTCTCTTTGACTCTGTTTTTTTTAAATTTGTTTGCATTACTCAATTATTTTCCACCCTACTATTCTTATTCATCCCTATTGTAAACACCCTAAACTTAGACAATTTGCTTGAGTTGAGGTTCACAGTGTCCATGGAGGGACCAAGGCCAAAACAAGTTCATTATAATAAAAGTAGGAAGGTGAATTAGCTAAACAACAAAAAAGAGAGGTCAATTTTAGCTTAAAATCGGGATCAAGGGATATTTTGTAATGCTCCAAAAACCTTAAGATCAGACACGGGAGTTGAAACTGAGGAAACAATATTTTCTACACCAGGTCACATAATGAGTTGTCCTGTGACCCGTGGGGTAGGCCATGAGTCGTGGAGTGACTAGTGGGGAAGGATATGATCTTAGTTAAAAATTTAGGAAATTGGGTTACCACGGGTGTGACCACCAATCATGGTCAACACCACGAGTTATGATATGATCTGTGGTCAAGAGTTGATTGGAGACTGGGGAAAATTGATAGTGCACTTAACGGGTCCTCACTATGACTTGTATGGGACACCACGAGTCATGGTGTCGCCCGTGGAGATACCCAGGTTGTTTTCCATAGTGAGGATGATAGAAGGTGACCACGGGTCGTTGAGTAGCATGTGAGGACCCATGAAGAGAAATCTTGGTTATGTGGCAATGGGAGACGTCACGAGTCGTCAGGTCTCCCAACGACTCGTGAATTTAGTCATTGGCAAGCTATTAAATTTAAAGAAAATTTCTAGTGCACATCACGACATTGCACAATGAGTCGTCCCCGATCTCACGACTCGTGGAGTGCCTCGTGAGGACTGTCGGGGACCTTTTTCCTATGAATTTCCTAGAGTCCTAGAGTATAAACTATGTCATTTTGGGTTTTAATCATAGGATTTAGAGGGGTAACCAGCAGTTTTACTTTTGTATCCCCTCAAACGTTAGAACGTAGAATTCTCTAAGAAAGACTCAGAGCAGAAGCTAGGGCAGCCGAATTCTCCTCAGATTTTCAAGGGATTCTCTTAGGGATTTCCATCACCAGGTATGTAGGAATTCAACAAAGGAATAGCTCTTTCCTTGTGTCCCCAAATTCTTCGTTATTTTCCTCTTTCAATTTAGCTCTGTGGATTCGAATGTAGAGGATTATCAGGCTTATATCTTTAAAATTTCAAATGGTATATTCCTCATGATTTTAATTGCTTTATTATTCCCTATTTTTGGAAAGATGTGCAAATTGTATCTACTAGAATCATTTAGCCCTAGTTCCCAGCTTAGTAGAAATTTGAATCTTGCGGGTTGAACTAGTTTTCTCTATAGCTTGGTTCTATCCATTTTGGAATGTGCATATTGTTAGTTTATGCTAAAATTTCAGTTAGATTCATGTTATTCTAGTTTTAGTCAGATTTTTAGTATACTTAGTATTGCCCAGAAATGTCAGCTGATCAGTTTGACTACAGTTAATACTTGAGGTATCCGTGTTTCCTCCAAGTTATTGGTATAAGACTTAGTATCAGATTTTAGTTGTTATTTAGGTGGTCATGAAACTTTCAGATAAGCAACTCTGACCAGCATTAGGACCCCAAATTCAAATTACAGTTTGTTCTTTAAACGGTTATGATGCTTCTATATAAGAAGATCTGACTAGTCTTAGAACACTAGTTGCAAAATTCGGTCTGAGCAGAGTCTTAGGGTAATTCTAGATAGGTAGTCCTAACATAGTCTTGGTCCCTAGTTTCGAGCTATTAGCTAAGTAGTCAGTCTAGGACTATCCAGTAGGAGTAGGACTTAGCACCAAGTAGACCGGGGTTCTAGTGCACCCAGGTTCCCAGAACTACATTGCCATTGTAGGATATATTTTTTTGTCCTCATGGCCCAGACCCGTGATCAATCAGTTCATGCCTTTATACCCTGGAAAGGTATATTGGGTCCTACCGGTGGGGTGTATACATCCGACTTCACGTCTAGATCACGTGGTTATATGTCGGTTATAGGCTCTCCCACTATTCAGTTCAATTCCGTCTTAGATTAGTTTAGTTAGAATAATTTCAGACTACTCAGTTCAGATCAGTTCAGTATAGTATTTTAGATTAATATCTCAAATTTAGGGCATGTCTTTGACCATCAGATAGGGTCATTTTGACCATTTCAGTATTTTCTGTATATGTTGCGTGCCTATGTTTTAGATTTTGGAAGAAGTTGGGATGATCATGTTTTATTGATTGAGTTCTCCTATACTTACAGCTACCAGACAAGTATTCAGATGTCCCCGTATGAAGCTTTATATGGGCGAAAGTCCAGGTTGCCATTAGGTTGGTTCAAACTCTGTGAGGCAGAGTTATTGGGGCTAGACTTAGTGTAGCAGGCTATTGACAAGGTGATACTTATTAGAGATCGACTTCCGAAGGCCAAGAGCAGGCAAAAGTCTTATACGGATGTACGTTGTCGAGCGTTGGAGTTTGATATTGATGATTCTGAAAGTGTCTCCTATGAAAGGCATCATGCGATTTGGCCGAAAGGGCAAGATGAGCTCTAGATATGTTGGTATTTATAGAGTTATCTACAGGATAGGAAAAGTAGCCTATGAGTTGGAGTTGTCGCCAGAGCTAGCGGCAGTCCACCCAGTATTTCATGTGTCAAGGTTGCAGAAGTGTATAAGACACCCAACTCGTGTTATGCCTATTGATAATGCCCAAATTTATGAGAAGATGACCTACACCGAGGTCCCAGTTTCTATTCTTGATTGGAAAGTGAGGAAATAAACTGACCCTTACGCCGTGGCATAGAATGCAACTGAGTCCAACTCTAGAAGCATCGCAAAACACTACAAACCCATTTGTTCCTTCTGGTAAGGTCAATACTGGAGCGGTAGTGAGTCAATTTTTTAACTCCTGCAAACTCTTCTCACACGCATCTGACCACTGAAATTTCACCTTTTCTGAGTCAACCTAGTAAGAGGAGATGTAATAGAGGAAAAACCTTCCATAAAACATCGGTAATAACCGACTAGACCGACGAAACTTCTAATTTCGGTTGGGGAAGTAGTTCTTGGCTAGTCTTTCACAACTACTATCTTTTGAGGATCTACCTGAATACCCTCACACGAGACCACATGACCAGGGAAAGTCATAGACTTCAACCAGAATTTGCATTTACTGAACTTAGCAAACAGCTGGTGGTCTCTGAGTGTCTGAAGCACTATCCTCAGGTGATTAGCATGTTTTTCCTCATTTCTAGAGTATATCAAAATGTCATCGATAAAGAAAATCACGAACATATCTAGATATTTCTTGAAAACCCTATTCATCAGGTCCATGAAAGTTGCAAGGGAATTAGTGAGTCCAAAGGACATAACCACGAACTCATAGTGGCCATACCAAGTTCTGAAAGATATTTTCGGTATGTCACATTCTCTGACTATTAGCTGATATTACCCCGATCTGAGATCTATCTTAGAGAAACAATTGGCTCCCTGAAGATGATCTAACAAGTCGTCAATCCTGGGTAGGGGATACCTATTCTTGACCATGACCTTGTTCAATTGATGGTGATCGATGCATATTCTGAGGGTACTATCTTTCTTACGCAAGAATAGTATTGGAGCACCCCAGGGAGAGATGTTGGGTCTGATAAAACCTTTACCAAGAAGGTCGTTTAACTACTCCTTCAACTCCTTAAGCTCAGTTGGAGCCATTCTTTAAGGAGGGATGGAGATGGGCTGAGTGTCTGCAAGAAGGTCTATGCCGAAGTCTATTTCCTTCTCAGGAGGTACTCCAGGAAGATCTTTAGGAAACACGTCAGAAAACTCGCTAACAACTGGAACTACTGGATAGTTGGGGTCTCAAAGTTGGAATCTTTCACCTAAACTAGATGATAAATACACCCTTTGGAAATAAGCTTTTTGTCCTAAAGGTAGGAAAGAAACTGACCCTTAGGTGCTGAACTACTGCCCATCCACTCTAAAGCTTGCTCGTTAGGGAACTGAAACATGACGTCCCTAGTTTTGTAGTCGACTGAGGTATAACTGGAGTGTAACCAATCCATTCCAAGAATAAGGTCAAAGTCAACCATGTTTAACTCTACAAGATTGGCTGGAATGACCTTATTCAAAATTGAGACTGGGTAGTTTTTATACACCCGGCTAGCTCTAACTGACTCGCCAACTGGGGTGGAGACTGAGAATGGCTCTGAGAGGACTTCTGGACTGATATTAAACTTGACAGCTACATAGGGAGTCACAAATGATACTGTGGCTCCTGGATCTAGTAGCGCATATATGTTTAGATGGAAAAGGAAAAACATACTCGTGACCACGTTAGGTGAGCTCTCCTAATCCTGATGAGAGGACAAAGCATAAATATGGTTTTGGCGCTGGCCGCCATCCGTACCTAAAATGTTAGCCTGCTGAGCTGGTCGGCTTGCTGGGGCTGCTGAACTGGTGGATTGTGATCTCCAACGTCCTGCGGACGGGCATTTTTTGAGCCGATGACCAAGCATCCATACCCAAAACAACCCTCTCGGACTTGAAGGCATTCTCCTGGATGGTTCTTTCCACACTTAAGGCAAGCTGGGTAATTGTAGAGGTTGTTGGCGTTATGACTATAGGACTGTGAGCCAGATGCTCCACCTCTCTGATCCTTGCGGGACCGAAAAGTAGGGGCACTGGCTGAAGTGGGTGCTGGAGTCCTCTACAGCTGCTGCTGCTGTGGGCAGCTACCACCGCCAGATCTCTGGTGGCCATAATCCAACTAGCCAATTCTTGCCCGTTTGTTTCCCACTCCAAGTCTATTAATTTTTTTTGCCTCATTCTGTTGTGCATGAACTATGAGGCTGCAGAGATCAATATCCTTAATCAGCATTGCAGTCCTGCACTCCTTGAGGATCAAGTTCGATACTCCATTAACAAACTTCAACATATGAGCCCTTGCCTTGGCTACCATCTTTGGAGCATATTTAGTCAACCTTGTAAACTCTAGTGCATACTCTTCCACTATCCAATTTCCCTGTTTTAGATTCATAAATATAGCCACTTTATCCTCCTTAAGCTCTCAAGGGAAAAATCTATCTAGGAAGGCTATAGTGAACTTCTCCCGTTCCCCTAGCTCTGCTCCCGCTGGTCTCCCCTCCTTCCACTGTTCGTACGAGACCTGGGCTACCCCTTTCAGTAGGTAGGCAGCCAGGTCGGCACTCTCGGAGGAGTTAACACCCATAATTTGGGTGATCTTTTTGATCGCATCCACGAACTTTTGTGGGTCTTCTCCCACATTAAATCCATGGAAAACTAGAGGGTTCATCTGGGTGAAGTCCCGAACCTGGGCAGCTACTACAGACCCATTAGTATTGACCGGAACCACTTGCTGGTTCACATAATACTTGAAATCCTGTGAGAGCAGTTGAATGGCCGCTCTAAACTCTGTGGAGGACACAAGGTCATTCTAAGGGGCTGGTAGAGCTAGCGGGGTAGGTCGGTGAGCGTTGCAAGCCCTTCTTCTATTACCACATTGTGGAGGAATGATTTCACTAAAATGAAACAGAGCACAAGTTAGGAGAACATTTTTGGAATTGAAATTCAATGCACGATAAAGAGTATGAGCAGAAGGGAATTTTCCTATTAAAGTCTTGTAGTCTCCCCGTCATAAGTGTGGCATGCTTCACACCCATGAAAAGGACTCTACTTGACGTGGATTTCAGACATCCTAGGATACTCTAAACCTAGTGCTCTGATACCAATTTTGTCATGCCCTGAGTCTATACCCAGGACGATACGCGGTACTTGGAGTCACAAGTAACCCCAAGTCAACCCATGGTTTAACATAAAACTTTCATTCTGAGTAAAAGTATAGCGAAAGCTTTAAAATAATAGTATAAAACACTTATGAAGAAGAACTAAATCCTAAAATTTTAATACAACTGAACAAAGCTAAAAGACTGAAACTTTATTTTTGTCTAAAAGCCATATATCTGGTGAGTTTCTGTGAAAATCACCCAGCTAACTCTAAATCTAACTGAAAGGAAAACAACTGTAGAAAAAATCATCATCCTCGAAAGATGAGGACTCGCCACTGGTACGGCTGAAAACTCCTGAATGCGACCTGCTAATAGAGCTGAGACTGAGAACCTGTAGCTGTATCATAAAATGATACAACATAAAAGGTATGCATTAGTACTTTAAAGGTACTGAGTAAGTGACAGAAACCATACCACGGAGAATAAAACAATTGAACTATAAAGACATGCAATGAAAAACTAAAATGCTGAAACTGAATATTCTTCAGGCGTCTGTATGGTGCATTCAGCCTATTTGTCTGTCTGAGGATGAAATACAGTATTGAGGCTTTCCCAAGTGCCCAGGACTTTCTGGAAAGACTTCTAGAAGTTTGTTGTAAACTGAGCACCTCTTTTAGAAATAATGGATATGGGGACGCCATGTAGGCATACTATCTCTTGTATATAAAGCATAGCATACTCCTCTACAACATATGTAGTCTTGACTAGAAAGAAGAGGTGATTTAGTCAATCTATCAACTATTACCCAGATAGAATCATGCTTCCTGCTCGTCCGAGCCAATCCTATAATAAAATCCATATTAATCACCTCCCATTTCTAGACTGGAATTTCTATATCGTGCATTAGACCTCCAGGCCTCTAGTGCTCAACCTTCACCTACTGGCAATTAGGACACTAAGTCACAAGACTTGTGATGTCCTTTTTCAGGTTGTTCCACCAATATAGCTGCCTCAAGTCACGATATATCTTTGTGGCACCTGGATGTACTAAATATCAAGGGTAATGAGTTTCATTCATAATTTTTTCCTATAGCTCACCCACATTAGGCACACAAAGACGGCCTTGGTATCTAATAACTTTGTTGGGTCCGGAATCAAATCGGCTCTGCTTCTACTGTGGTATATTGTCTCTCAGTAAAACTAACTCTACATCATCATATTGCCGTTGCTTAACTTCTACTACCAAGGATGATTATGTTGTATTTTTGGGAGAAACACCCCCATCTCCGGCATCCAGTAATCAAATTTGTAAGTCAGCCAACTGTTGTAGAGTCTTTGCCATTTCAATCCCGTCAACCTGGATATGACTTAAGCTACCCATAGACTTGTGACTTAGCGTATCAGCTACAATATTTGCCTTGCCCAGATGATATAAGATACTCACATCATAATCTTTTAGTAGCTCTAACCATCTTCATTGCCTCAAATTCAACTCTTACTGCGGGAACAAGTACTGGAGGCTCTTATGATCTGTGAAGATACCAACATGTATCCCGTGTAAGTGTTGGCGCCAAATACCACTGCGGCCAACTCAATATCGTGGGTACGATAATTTTTCTCGTGCTTCCTCAACTATCTAGAGGCATAAGCACTAACCTTGTCGTGTTGCATTAAAACACAACCTAGCCCAACTCTAGAAACCTCATAATACACCACATAACCCTTGACACACTCTGGAAGAGTCACGATAGGTGCTAAAGTCAGCCTATCCTTCAAGTCCTAAAAACTTCACTCACATGCCTCTGTCCACTGAAACTTAGTTTCTTTATGAGTCAACTTTGTCAATGGCGCAAAGATAGTAGAGAAACATTCCACAAATCGTCGGTAATAACCTACTAACCCCATAAAGCTATGAACCTCGGTCGGATGAAATGGTCTAGGCTAGTTCTTCACAGCTTCTATTTTTTGGCCATCCATCCTTATACCTTCAGCTATGATCACAACCAAGAAAAGCTACAGATGTAAGCAAAAACTCACATTTAGAAAATTTAGCGTATAACCTGTGCTCCTGGAGAATCTGCAATACTACTCTCAAATGATCTGCATGCTCGGCCTCTAATCGCGAGTAAATTAGAATATCATCAATGAAGACGATCTCAAATACATCAAGAAAGGGCCTAAACAGCCGATTCATTAGGTCCATAAAAGTCCTTGTGGCATTGGTAAGCCCAAATGACATCACCAGCATTTCGTAATGGTCATACCAGATCCTTAAAGCAGTCTCAGGGATATCAACTTCCCTAACTCGAAGCGGATGGTATCTAGACCTAAATCAGTCTTTGAAAAGCATTTGGCACCTTGTAACTAGTCAAACAAATCAACAATCCTGGGAAGCGGCTATTTATTCTTAATGGTTACCTTGTTTAGCTTCCTATAATCAATCTCAACGACCCATCTTTCTTTGGCACAAACAACACTGGTGCACCCCACGGTGACATACTAGGCTGGATAAAACCCTTCTCGAGCAAATCTTTCAACTACTCCTTTAATTATTTTAGTTCTGCTGGGGCTATTCTATACAGAGGTATGGATATCAGCTAAAGGCCTGGAAGTAAATCAATAGCAAAATCTTTCTCCATTTTTGGAGGAATTCCAGGCAAATCCTTAGGAAAGACCTTGGGAAACTCATACAGCAGAAATTGACTGGAGAGTCACAAGCTCACATTCCAAATATCTTATCTAAAACAATTGAGAAGTAAAACCTTTGGATATCAAATTCTGAGCCTTAAGGTATGAAATAAACTTACCTTTAGGCATTGCGGCATTACCTTGCCATTCCTGCACTAGCTCGCCGGGAAAATAGAATCTAACAATCTTGGCTCTGCAATCAGCATTAGCATAGCATGCCACTAACTAATCGATACCTATACTGACATCAAAATCAAACATTTCAAGCTCAACTAGATCAGCTAAGGTCGATCTATCACATACCAATACTACATAGTTTTTGTAAACTCGTCTAGCTAACACAGATTCACCAATAAGTGTAGAAACAACAAATGGTATAGACAAATATTCAAGGACTGTCTTAAACTGAGTCACAACCAATGGTGTAACATAAGAGAGTGTAGAACCAGGATCAAGAAAGACATATACTATACAAGAGTAAATAATCAAAGTACCTACAAAAACATCAGGTGAGGACTCCTGGTCCTGCCGAATGCCCAAAGCATAAAATCAATTCTGGCTTACCCCGGAACCAGAAACCTCTCTCTCTCTCTCTCTGCCTCTGTCAAGACACTGACCTGAATGGGATCTCCCATGGTGAGGATAAGGCGGAAATAGTGGTCTCCTTTACCCCGCCCGCTTCTTTCGTTTAGAGCTAGATGAAGATAGGCCCTAGTCTCTTCTCTATCCCTGAAACTAGGGTGGGGCACTCCCTACTGGCCTAACTGACTACCTAGATGACTGAGCCCCTAGGTCACTCTACGGCCCTCTTTAATGACCCACAATCCTAGCTCTCTTTCTTTTCTCCTATTGTCTCCTAGTATCCTGTAATTGATACACCAAATCCTTCTTCCTCCAGGTGAAAGCCTGAATTTGTGCAATGTCCATCTGGTCTTAACTAGATACCCCCAAACATTCTCAAGCTATATGAAGCCCTATCCCTAACACGAATTGATGAACTCTATCCTCCATCGTTTGTACCATGTGCGGAGCATTCCTGGAAAGAGAATTAAACTAAAGACAATACTCGTCACACTCATACTACCCTGCTCTAGGTGTAAAAACTACTTAGCTCGAGCCTGTTGAAGCTCCTGGTGCAGATAGTAGTGCATAAAGGCCTTGGAGAACTCTTCCTACTCAGTTGGTGGTGCATCGACTCCTCTGGATCAAGCCTAAGCCTCATACCACAATCAAGTTTGTCACTCCCCAAAACGGGGTAGGGCGCAACTGGCATTCGATTCGTGATTGATCAAGAAACCAGCTATATAGAATCTGAAAATGTAACACTAAGGCCGACCAAGCCACTTGTCACAACCAACCAAGATAAATATTGGACCATAAGGTCTCAACAATAACGAATAAGCAACTTGGAAAGCTGACAAGGATACAATAAAGCTAAACAGAGCAATGGAAAGCCGACACGAATACACAATCAAAACAATTATACAAACTAGTCTACATCAGCCTCTACAGAGTAAGCAAACTGAAATGTACAGGATAGGGCCCTGGCCTACCCGTGCTAACACAAAACTCAAAATAGTAAAAACTAGGACATGGCTCCTAGAAGAGAGGAGCATACCATTATTTCACTTAAGTCTGGCTCATACTATGTCTAACGATCTGAGCCTCGGCCTGTACCTATAGCACAATTGCAAGAGGGGTCCTTAGATGAAGGGACGTCAATACGAATAAAATGTACTAGTATACAAGGCTAAAAACTATAAACATATAAGATAATAATGATAACTGAGAAAAAAATAAGGAATAGTAACAATCCAAAATCATGAAAATTGAAACTTAACATTAGCTCAATATTGAAGTGTAAATGCAACCAAGTAATGCACAATAAAAAACTATAACTGAATGCCAACAGCCAGCTGACCATAAAATCCATATAAAATTCATCCAGTCATTGTACTATGCCCGAATAAAAATAGGAATGCCTCTAGTCGGTGTACCACACCGAGGTAAAATACGTCTATCTAGTGTACCGTAGCAGGGTAAACTAAAAATACCTCCATTCGGAGTACCACAATATGGTAAAATAAATAAATCTTAAACATAATTATAAAATGAGTCGATATGGCTTATACTAGGTCAATTTAACACGTATAGCATAGAAATGATGAATACTAAATTTGTGGCCTGCATAGGTCTCCTTCTAATGCATAACTGCAATTGAGCACATATAACATGTAAAGAAAGAAATAGCACTTAAATGCATGTATTCATGACTCGTAAAAATCATAAGAAACTGTGGATGACCTAAGAGTTTCAACAAGATTTATGGATCGTGTTCAAAGGGACATTAGAGCTCGGAGACTCGCTAGCTTGTCCTTCGTCTTAAGGAAAGGGATTATGAAATCTCTCCTTGGCCTGAAAAATTTCATAAAATACACATAGGTTAAAGGACAACTGTAACAAGACAATTCTAATTCAATAAGCTCATTTACCATTAATAGCTTGCTACATCTTTACGTAGCTTAAAATGGTTTACACATCGTCATCTTGTCTCTTTTACCAACTTCACTTAGAAACCAGACCATTAAACACAACTAACATCACATATACATAACATACACTAAGAAAAAGCTCACAGTGACCATGATAAGGGGACTTCAGACTTGATTTATAACTACAACACAATTGAAATTAACACATATTTCGTCTTACATTTACTTGTTCCAAACATGTTTAACGATTCAAACTCAATGTCATGCACTTTTGGCCCTTTGGACAGAATTATGCTTCCTTTAATATCAGTCTGAAAAGTATATTGGCCTTTTTGGCAGTATATATTCGTGCTTGAACAACGAGGATAGGACACCTTAACATACCATGTTTCGATGAGCTTTCTTTAGTAGCTTCTTTCCTTCAATAAACAGCACTTACCCCATCTAATTACTTGAGTTTATAACAAAATTACAAGGATGTCTCAAGACAATATATTCCAGCCAAAACGTCACTCCAACAGCAGCCACAACAACAACACACAAGGTAGCATTAAAAACACTTAGCCATTTTCTCTACTTGTTTCCATTAGCTTTTGAGGGGAAAAAATAATAGGAATAGTTACATAAATTCTTATATAGTCCTTCCCCTCAATATGACGTATATTTCCAGAGAAATAAAATGCCAAAAATCCTTAAAAAGACAAGCAAAATTTCAGCTCAAAACAGTCCAATCGGCAGCTCTCTTAGCTGCAAAATTCCAGCCATTTTATTTGTAATTTGAGGGGCTTAAAGAGGGTGAAATCCTTACCTTTACTATTGGATTTAATCCCTACTTCAAGGTAGATATATAAGCAGCAGAATAAGCTCTTAGAACACAGAAAATTCTCCTAAAACAACTGCCAAAACAAGCTCCACAAACACACCTAGCACACTTGGAAACCAACTTCTTAACTTGTCTTGTATTTGGTTGAGTTGTGCTTGGGGTTTCTCCTTGTTTTCCCTTAGTTGTTTTCTGGAAATTTGATACAATTTCAGAGGGTAAGAAAGAACCTCAAATCTAGAAAAGTTGTAAGTTATCTCATAATACAAAGCTCAAAATATAAGGGGGTTTGGACGGTGGCCGTTTATAGGACGCTGACCACGTCACTGCTCAACAGTTCCACTGCAAAATTCCTATAACTTTTTGCTCCGTAGTTCAATTAACAAATGGTTTGATATTCTAGAAACTAAAATCAAGTACCTTTAATTTGATAAGTTGTTGTACTCCTAACTCGTTATATTTTGGGATATATGATCGTTTAAAGTTGACCCTTACTTATGAACATCACATACTTTTCGCTTTTCCATTCATAAATGTTTCCCTCCTCACCTATGACCAATATACAACCCATACTTCCCTTAAAACAAAATTAAAACATCAAATAATCACCAAAAATTTTTCAGGGTGTAACAATAATCGATTACCTCCTCCTTAATTTGATTCCCTACTCAGAAATCGGGTCAAGAGACCCCTAAAACCAAACCCTTGCCCCTTTTTCACCCTTTCTCTCTTCAACACATCACTTATAATTGCCACAAAATTAATAGGCATAATTATCATCAATGTGTAAACAAGACACACTCTCTGCCCTATAATATGAGTCACGTGCTTCCCGGGCACCAAAAAAGCACAAATAATTTTCAACTAAGTCCCAGTTTCTCTAGTCATATGGGCATAGGGGAAGATAAACGATAAGTGTCTTGTTGGTGACGGGCCAACCGTGTGACCGAATTTGGGATGTTGAGAGTATGTTGAATTTCTCTATAGGGAGGTCTTACGATCAAATTTTTTAAAGAGTTGTGGGTCAATACTAGGTCAACCAAGTAATCTATTTAAAATCGTGGGCGAAAAATTAACAATTTTTCCTCTAAGTTCAACATGGTTTAACCTTTCTTTTGGATCCCAATTTACAGGAAATTTGCTCACCATGTTTAAATTACATTCACCCAGATCATTAAACACAAAGCCAAGACCAAGAGTATTCAATGTATCTACAAAGTGAGGAAATTCGAATGCCAAGATTTCTCTATCAATAAATAAATCATGTGAATATTTGGATTCTTTGTGTTCCTTGAACCATTTCTTACCTTCTTGCTCTGTAGTGGTGGTAAGCTCACATCATCATTTTGCTCTTCATTAGCTCTTCTTGACCTTTTGTAATCATAGATGGAAGAAGCCACTCCCTTCCTCTTGTTAGGTTTTGGTGCCATTGTTGGAGTAATTTCAAGAAAAATATTGTCTTTTATGATTTTGAGTAAGAAGTTTGGAGGAATTTGTGAGAAAGATAAAGATTTTGGAGAAAGTTTTAGAGAGAGGGGGGTGGTGCGGTGCACCTAGGGTGATAATGACATTAAAAATAGGGTTTTTTCTTTTAAAACATCCCTATGGGTCAGGTTTGACCCACCAACCCATGAGATTTTCCTCTTTGCCAACCCCTGCACGACGCAGCGCTGCCTGCTCCATAGGGCCTGCGCATTGCACAGGTCCATACACTACAGTGTGAATTTTTCCCTTACATCCAGTTTTCAACTTTTATGCTCAAAACATCTTTTTGTGTATTATGTCTTAACTCCTTCATACTTGAACAAACATGTAAACTTCCAAAAATTACAAAATTAAATTATCTTGGGTTGCCTCGCAAGCAATGTCTAATTTAACATCGCGGCACGATGTAGGTATCTTGATTACTCAGACACCATCAAGATACCCATCAAGCTCGTGATCACATGCAATGACCCTCAATCCAAGGGTTTGGAATGGTATCACTAGGCAAGGTGCCCTTTTGCCTTTGATTCAAAGCGGCCGAGATTTGCCCCACCTGCTGCTCTAACTGCTTGATAAAGAGCCGAATGTGAGTCAACCAATTGACTCAAACTTGAAAGTTCACATCTCGAATATAAACTCCACTCCTATCATTCTTGTGGGCATCTTTGTTCCTCCATTGACCTTGGTCTCTATCTCTAGCCCCAACTCGGTCATAGTCATTATTCCCATAGTATTCCCGACCTTAATTTTCTTGGCCTTGACGCCAAGAGTCTTGACAAGAACATTGGGTGTTAGCCAAAAAATCCCCCTGATTGTTCACAAAATTTGCTTCCCCTTCAGCTTCAGGGTATTGATCCTCACACGTGGATCCCTTGTATTGCACATTCACCACATACACCCTCTGTGTATTAAGCATAGTGAGGTGCTTAGTGATCAATTCCAACTGCATCTTGGGATGGGCCATGTCTTGGTCCCGTTCTTCTTCCTTTTTTCGGTACTCTATTTTCATTCCTCTAGAGTAGCTCACTGCATCGGCCTTAAATTCTGTAGTTTGCCATGCCATATTGGTCTTGGTCATTTTATCCAGTATTGCACTAGCTTCTGCAAAAGTGTGGGTCATCATGGACCCCTCAGCTATACCGTCTGCTACAACTTCATTTGAGGCACTCTATGACCTATAGAATTCTCCAAAAAGACCTTCTCGGGAAGTTTGTGATTAGTACATTATTTTAATTTCCTTTTAAGCCTTAACCAGGCCTTATATAGAGCCTCCACGAATAATTATATGAAGTTATTAATTTCATCCCTTAGCTGAATTAGATGTGAGGGTGAGAAGAATCTCTTCAAGAAAGTTGCAGTCAGCTCTGCCCAAGTAGTGATAGACTTTTCTAGAAGCTCATTCAGCCATAAAATAGCTTCCCCATTTAGTGAGAATTGAAATAAGAGGAGTCTAATGGCCTCTTGAGAAACTCCAGGCAGCCTGTAGGCATTGCAGATACTGGAAAAAATTATCAAATGTTGGTTTGGGTCTTCGCCGGACAAATCATTAAATAACCCCTTCATGCTCAACAACTGTATCATAGTACTATTCACATCGAATTTCGCATTCACTAGTAGTGCGGGGTGGAATAATGGCTCTCGTGTAGCCAACTTCCTCTTTTTGAAACTCCCCCTCAAAAAGAACATTACATACCGCATTACATCCATGATGGCGACGGGGGTTTTGTTGGTTCCTTTCTGCCAAGGTGGCAACAAAAGTAGCAACCTCAGCTCTCCTAGCTAGTTCAGCCAGTCGAGCTTCCTCTACTTGGCACACAACCTCGGCTCCTTGCACCTCAGTCATCTTCATCTCCTCTGGTGGACAGGATTCTCCATGCTAACCTGCAGCAACACAAAAAGAAAGAAAAAATTTAAATTACAAAATAAAGATTACCAGTCAAACATAGACACCAATTAACTATTTCTTAACCGTATTCCCTGGCAATGGTGCCAAAATTTGATCACTCCTAAATTACACCTCAGAATTGAAGTATAAAATGGTCGTTACCAAATATAGTAACCCAACAAAGGTTGGGGTCGATCCCGCAAGGAATAGGGAAGAAATAATATGTTAATGATGAATAAACTATCTTGTAATCATTATTTTAGAAGGGGATTTGCAAATAAAGAGAAGAAAATATTGCTAATAATAATTGATTTGTGTAACAAATTATCAAGACAAAACTAGGATAGTGTTTCCCATGAATTCATAACTTAGTAGGCTTTTATTAGTGATCTATCCTGGTGAATTTTGTGTAAGATTGATGATTAAGTTCATCTAACATCTATTAACCTACATATATTAATTTCACTAATCTCCTCTCATACTCAAAGTGTGTATATTTTTCCCTCTCTATCAGTCTTGAATTAATTATTCTTGATTAGATCTCAAGTTAATTTAGATGATGGTTGGTAGCCTTAAATTGCCATTATTATTCTCTTTTCCTAACTTCAACCTGCTTGGTCAGGCAAGTTGAATATAAGAGCACTTTTCAACATTTACAACCACTAAAACTAAATAAAACAAAGATAATAACAATCCACCCAATTCTTCATTCAAGAATCACTATTTTATTATGCCTACTTTCACTAATCCATCATGGTTCCTACAACCCAAGCTTAAGAGATTTGGCCGCTCATATTTATGAGAATAAAAACAAAAGATGTATCATAATGAAATACTTACGATAATATAAACTTGTTAACAAAATCTCCAAAGCTATATTGAGTCACAAGAACTTGATGAATCTCTGACAAATATTAAACTAAGTTATCACACAAATTCGTAAAGTATGAATTGTGCAACACTAAATTCCAAGAATACACAATATGAAAATATATCACAATGTCACCTAAGACATGGAATAAAGGATATTTATAATATTAGACTAACTCTTCATTATTCCTTCTTGGATTTGAATTGGGTTTTGCAGCTTTTGTTCCTAACAGGACTAGGATTTGACTTCTTCCCACCCAAACTACCTTGTGCCTCGCCCCGCTCCATACGCCAGATTGCTTGGTACATCGCGCCTCTCCCTGCTCTGTCCATGCTTGAACATCGTGCAGGCTATAGCACGGGTCTGCCTTCGTGATTATGAACTCATTTTGTCAACCCCGTTTTGCCATTCTTGCTCTTTTTAGCCACAATTAAGCCCAAATCCATCACTTTAAGCCCTGAAAGCATCCAATCATGAGTGTTAGCTCTTTTTCAAAAATATATCAAAAACAGAAGAAAACACACACAATTTGTTCTCAAAACATAGCTAAGTATGGGAAAAATATGGCTAATAAAGCATAAATATGTCATTCATCACTCCCATGCTTTAAATAATTGTTCCCCCAAAAGTTGTCTAAAGTAGAAAATCTTGTCCCATTGATCAGTTTTATTTCTATAGGAGGGAACCATTTCTTCAAAAATACATTGACAAGATTTTGCCATGTGTGAATGAGTTGGAAGTAACCGGTGCAACCACTCTCAAGCTTCTCCATCCAAGGAGTATTTGAAAACCCTTAGTCGGATGGCGTCGTCAGATACATTATTTTTCTTATGGAGGTTGAAAACCTCCAATAAGTTCTTGAGGTGTTTATGTAGGTCATTATCTATAGAATTATGAAATTGGACTTCAGCTTTGAACATAGATATTATCATCAATCTTAAATGAGGTAGCATTTATCGTTGGTGGTACAATTGCACTTACATAGTCAACTTTATCGTTGATCTCCACAAACATATTTCCGGCTTCTCCTTGTGGTAAATCCATAATACTCCTTCTTCATAAAGCAAATCAAAGCAAAAGTGATATAATAGAACTAATCAAATAAACCAAATCATAAATGCTCGATAGGACCTATGCCAAAATCCCCGAGAATGGCGCCAAATTAATGATATCGACCTTGATCCACCTCAACTAGTGAGTGCATATGTGGTTAATATAGTATAATTATCCAACTTTGAAGTAGGGATTGTATCTATAGAAATTTTGTTAAGTCAAACTATCAAGCGATTTCAAATATGATTTGTGAGTTGAGAGTCTATTCAAGTTAGGGTAAAGAGAGATTATAACTAAGAAAATTACAAATGCTTAGGGTTGTAAATAAATATAATGAAAAACTAGGAAAGTTTTCCCAAATTTGGGTTGATCCCTCTAAATCACTCAAAAGGGAAAATTGAGAATGAGCATATGCTGAATATGCCAGCAATCAACTTAGGAAATCAATGGGTGTCTTTCAACAATTCCAATGGTGTTAATCTACATTAATTTTTTCAAATTGAAGAGAACTCCATTCTACCAGATTGCATTTTTCCAAGTGGATTCCTCCTATATCTAGGTGAATCTATTAAGCCTTAGGCTATTATTGATTGATACAAACAAACCTAAATTGGCTATTTGAAGCACAATAAGGAAATTAGACATTCTTACTCACAAATCAATTATGAGAGAAGAAAACTTGAATTGAGCAACTTGATCTTCAACTTCAATTATAAAGCTATGAAATAAAATGAAAAACTAGCTAAGACTATCTCTAAAAGTTGCAAGTAATCTCACTCTAACTTTCTTTGGAAAAGAATGAAAAAGATTATTTTTACTAAGTCTCTAAAACTCGAATTTCATTTATATCTAGACGGTCCCAAATGTGCAGAGACGGACCATCTTTTGGAAAGACGATTCGATTGTTGAACTGTCACTTAATTTTAGTCTTCCTGTCCTTGTCCCTCTTTTTATTGATGGACCGTCTTTTTAAAATATGATCCACACTTTTATTTGTCAACTAATTTATTATTTTCCTTGACCTAGATCCATTTTCTGGTTGGCCGACCATCATTTGAGAAGATGGTCCACCTTTTGAACCATCGGTTGCATACCACCTGAGTGTGTAATGAAGGGTGTATTTATGTATTTTATTATCCATATTTTTTTCATACTTACCTAAATTTTGAGAATAATTGTGTGATTTTCTTGTATTCTATGATATATTTGTGAAAAAGAGCTAACACATATGATTAGATTCTTTTAGGGAAGTGATGAATTTGGGCTTAAATATGGCTTAAAAGTGCATGGATGGAAAAACGGGGTTGATGAAACGATGATAAAAGTTGGCAGCGCACGGGCATACCTATGCTTTGGTCTACAAGCTGCACAGGCCTTACCTGTTCCTTGAGTAACGCGACGCGCCAAGCCTGGTGGTGCTATGAGGGGCACGACGCCGCACATGTGTTCAGACTGCCAGGATTCCAATTCCAGTTCTACTAGGAATAGAAGCTGCAAAATCGAATTCAAATCCAAGAAGGAATAACAAAGGCTTTATCTATCATTATCAATACCCTTTATTTCATGTCATGCGGCGTATGGAGTAGAGAAGTACAATTCATAGTGTTGCACAATTCATACTTTACAAATTTGTTTAATAGTGTAATTGAGTATTTACGGGAAATTCATCAAGTTTTTGTCAGTCAATATAGGTTTGGAGATTTTTCTAAACATGTTTACATTATCAGAAGTATTTCATTATGAATTCTTCTGCATCTTTTGTTGTTATTCATAAACATGAGTGGCTAAATTTCTTAAACTAGGGTTATGGGAACCATGATGGATTAACTAAAGTAGGCATAATAAAATAGTTATTATTGAATGGTGAATTGGCTGGATTGTTATTATCTTCGTCTTAAATTAGTTTTAGTGGTTGCAAACATTGGAACGTGCCCGTATCTTCGGCTTTTTCGACCAAGGAGGTTGAAGTTAGGAAAAGAGAATAACAATGACAATTTGAGGCTACCAACCATCATGTAAATTCACTTGAGCTCTAACTAAGGATAGTTAAGGCAAGATTTATGGCAAGGGAAAAATATACACACTTTGAGACCGAAAGGAGATAAGTGAAATTCATCTATGTAGGTCAAGAGACGTTAGATAAACTTAATCGTCAGTTTTACACAAAATTCACCAGGATAGATCACTAGTAAAAGCCTACTAAGTTATGAAATCATGGGGAACACAATCCTAGTTTTGTCTTCATAATTTGATAAAGAACCTAATTATTGTTAGCATTATTTTCTTCTATTTATTTGCAAAACCCCCCTTCTGAAATATTGATTGAAAGTTAGCTTATTCATCATTAACATATTGTTTCTTCTCTATTCCCTATGGGATCGACCCCAACCAGTTGGGTTACTATATTTGACAACGACCACTTTATACTTTAATTGAAAGGTGCAATTTGAGCCTGATTAAATTTTGGTGCCGTTGTCGTGGAATACAGTTAAGAAACAATTAATTGGCGTATAATCTTGACGTGTACTCTTTATTTCATGAGTTATGTTTTTTTGTTTATGCTTGAGCCTTTATGAGATATGGCAAACTAAGGCTGGCCATTCGACCTTCCTCTATGGGAAGGATTAACGGAGGAACAACGAACTGAAGCCTTACAAAGGGCTGAAAGGGCTCAATAACAGTGGCAAGCTAGGAGAGATAATATCTATGGAGAGCATATGATTTAGATGACGTTGTCTTCACCGAAGAAATAGTGCCACCCCCACTGCCAGCTAATGCTATATTTGACATCACCAATACTATAATTCAGTTGTTGAACATGAAAGGGCTATTTAAAGGACTAAATGGAGAAAATCCCAACTAGCACTTAATAAATTTTACTGGAATATGCAATGCATATAGGCTACCAAGGGTGACACAAGAGGCTATCAGGCTTAGGTTGTTCCTTTTCTCCCTAACTGGGGAAGCAACAGTTTGGCTAAATGAGCTTCTAGATGAATTTATTACTGTTTGGGCGGAGTTGATTGTAGCTTTCTTGGAGAGATTTTTCCCACCCTCATGAATGATTCAACTCAGGGATGAGATAAACAATTTTAGACAAACAGCCAGGGAAGCTCTGCATGAGGTATGGTTAAAATTTAAAACAAAACTAAAGCAGTGTCTAAATCATAAGCTTCCAAATGAAGTTCTTCTGAAAATATAGATAACACTCAAACTCACACTTCCTGATAAATTATGAAGCGGACATTGTCAATAAAAAAACCCAACAAAGAGGTTGGGGTTGAATCCACAAGGAATAAGGTAAGATTTAGACTAATGTCGGAACTTAAACTTGTTGGTAAGTTATCTCCAAATTGGGGGGTTTAAAGAAAAACAATAATAAAACAAGCTCGTAATTGTGGTTGTTATCAAGTTTTAAAAATTACTAGGGTAAGTGTTCCCCATTGGTTCATAACTATTTCAGGTATGCACACGTGATCAATCCCAATGCTTACTTGTAAAACTGATAACCAGGGTTCATCTAAACGACTGGTTTGTCCTAATTGGATGACTATACTCAATCACTAGGTTAGGTCTCATGAGCTATTTCTTTTTAACCTTTATCAATATGTTCCAAATTAGCTTTCCTACAACCGCAGCTCAAGTCATACAATGATCATAAAAATCAAGGCTTTGTTGTAATTCTCTTTTCCTAATCTCTACTTCTCCAGGTTCAAGAAAGTAAAGACTTCGGGCAAGTCCTAACGTTGTGCACAATTAAGAAATGTTTAAAGATGAAGAGAATACAATACAAGCATTTAGCATTTGTTTTGAATCACTTTGTCTAACCCTATTTCGGTAACTCACCATGGTTCCCACAACCCTGTTGTGGAGTTTTAGCCTCTTATGATTGTATGATTGCAATTAGAATTCATGGACAAACACATAATTAAATACTTACAATAATAATTGAAAGAAAACTTGCTTTGAATATGAATGAAAAAAATCAAGAACAATTGATAAAACCAAGTGATCTCAGGAACTACTCTCCAAAACTTGATAATAATTCATAAATAATACTTCTATCTATGTAATCACGCGTCTATTTGCCTCTCAATATGTTGTTCTTATAAAATAAAACATAAAAGGTATTTATACATACATCAGAAACCTTTTCCTAACTAATAGGGAAATTTCCATATTTGGGACTGGCTCGACTTATGACTGATCATACGACCCGTAAAAGGATTATATAGGTTGTACCTGCCTTTTGTACATCCCTTGGCTGCTGTAGATTTGACTAAGTGTTGGCAACTATTATGACTCGTACCATAGTCATACGAGTCATACAATTTTGTGAACACACACAAAGTGCAAGCGGTTAACATGTAAATAGAAACATACATGTATGATTATTAGTACCCCAACTATAGAGGAAGAGGTTGACTTTGCTGACTATTATACAGAGGATTTGCAAGCTTGTACTCCAGTGTCTGATTAGGAAAACTAGTGGCACAATCTTAAGAATCAAGATTGGAACCATTATGATAAGATAGGTTATAGTGGCGGAGAGCAAAGAAATCGGAGAAATAAGGGACCGCCGCCAAGCTTCTAGAGATGAAAAGATAGAAGCCATACTTACCCAGGTCCTAACAAAACATGAGTACAGAGAGTCAGGGGTAAACAAGATGCGTGAAGAGCTTCCTAGTGTGGGTATGTTGGTTCAATCACATTCATTCTCAATCAAACAGTTGGAACGGCAAATGGAACAAATATAGGTAATGTCAAAGTAGATACCTGAGGATGATTAGTGCATAGTCATAGCAACGAGAAGCGGTAGGACCACCTTTGAGAAACAGACACGCAGATAGTGTCCAGTGCAGAAGAAAACAATCCAGGATTGATAGAAGCAAGAGAGCGGAGTAGTGCATTGTCTGACCTCCATACTGAGGGTTGCGATGCGTCAACAGGTCAGAGAAAGAAGACCTGCGATGCATCGTAAGAAGGAAGTAGTAAAGACTGGGACGTGTCACCTCAGCAATGCATTAAGACACGCGGCACATAGCTAGATAGGTGCAGTAAGGCCTGCGATGCACATGTAGGAAATCACCTTGGAGTGTGCATCACAGAGGAAAGTGGAAGCAAGAAACGGTCACAAGCTAAGGAAAATGACGTAGAGGTAGGAAAGGCTAAAGAAAATCAGAAATTATACACACAGATAACAAGACCGGCCTCCCCCCCTTTCCCTAGTTCCTTAAAAAAGAAAGCAAAAGATGAAAATTTTCACAAATTTATTTCTATGTTGAAGCAACTATCCATCAATATTCCGTTGGTGGAAGCACTAGAGCAAATGTCAGGATAAGCAAAGTTCATGAAGGAGTAGGTGACCAAAAAGAGAACAATAAGCTTTGACCCAGAACATAATATTCATCATTGCAGTGCAATAGCATCATACTCTTTAGTGCAGAAAAAGGAGGATCCAAGAGCTTTCGCAATCCTCTATACTATCGGAGCGTTGAATTTTTCCACATTGTGTGATCTAGGAGCCAGCATAAATTTGATGCCTTTAGTCGTATATGAGCAGCAGGGCTTGGGAGCCCCTAGACCAACTACAATGCGGCTACTAATGGCAGGCAGATTAGTAAAAAGACCAGTCGGTATACTGATTGATGTTCTAGTCAAAGCGGAGCAATTTATCTTTCCAGCAGACTTTGTCATATTGGATTACGAAGTTGATTTTGATGTATCCATTATCTTGGGTCATCCATGACTTTTCACTCAAAGAGCACTAGTAGACATGGAAAGTGGAGAACTGAAATTTACGCTGAACAATGAGGAAGTAGTATTAAATGTCTACAGAGTCATTCGACATCCAAAGGATTTGGGAATAATATCAGTAATTGATGTTGTTGACGATGCAGATATGGAATTGATAGAAGAAATATTTACAACTAAAGATTTGACTTTCACACTAAGTAAATCAATCAAATGGGAAATTGCTAGGTCCGACGAAATAGTGAAAGCTATAGTGGGAAGGGGTGCCTATTCATATGCACCTAAAAAGTTGGATCTTGATTTGAAAAATAGAGAAAACCCTCCTGCTAAGCCATCGATAGAAGAGCCACTACGTTGGAGCTTAAATTATATCCTACTCATCTTATGTATGTATTTCTTGATCCTCACAATACATTGCCAGTCATTATCTCTACAAAGTTGTTGGATTGGCCTGTCGAAGCATTGATCTCCATGCTCAGAACTTTCAAAAGATCCATTGGGTGGACCATTGCTGACATTATTGGTATCCCACCAGGGATTTGCACTCACAACATTAAATTCAAGGAAGATTGCACACCTAGTATTGAGCACCAAAGGAGGCTAAATTCAATCATGCAAGATACGGTACAAAAAGAAATCATTAAGTGGTTAGATGTAGGGGTGGTTTATCCAATCTTTGATAGCTAGTGGGTTAGGACGGTGAAATAAATACCAAAGAAAGGAGGTCTCACAGTACTTCAGAATGAGAAAAATGAGTTTGTACCAACTAGAATAGTGACTGGATGGAGAGTGTGCACGGACTAAGGAAAGTTAAACAACTGCATTAAGAAAGATCACTTCCCACTGCTCTTCATGGATCAAATGATAGACAGGCTGGAAAGGAGAGCATATTACTGCTTTATTGACGGGTACTCGGGATACAACTATATTTCTATTGCACTAGAGAATTAGGATAAGATGACATTTACCTGTCCTTATGGTACATTCTCTTTCTAAAGGATGCCTTTTGGGTTGTTCAATGTGCCAGCCACATTCTAGAGATACATGGTGTCCATATTCTTAAACATGGTGGAAGATACTATAGTGGTGTTTATGGATGACTTTGCGGTATAGGGTGATTTACTCGAGGATTGTTTAGCACACTTGGCTGCAGTAATTTGATGTTGGGCATATTTCTATGCTCATTTGCCTTATTTTTGCCCATTTTTACCTTGTTTCAAGTTCATAATCCTCATAAAGTTCAAGAATTCATATGTTTGTGTGTTTTGTATGTGAATAAACGTTTTAAGGTGTTTTGAAAAGGAAATAAAGGAAAAAGACCCACAATGAACCAAGGTTGATGAATTGAGAAGCTGGGAAGAAGGTTGGGGGCTATGGTAGGCACCTTGCACTAGGTCCTTAGCTCCTTGACAAAATTTTATCATTTTTGGTGCCATGGCTGGAGGCCCACGCCATCTACTTGGCTTCAGAAGATGATCATTTCAACACCTTGGCGAGATGGTGGGTGTGGAGCCCTAAAGCTTCCCAGATTTTGAGAAAATCACCAAAATTCTAGTGAGATGGAGGACCTCATGCCAGAAGGTTGTAAAGTGTAAGAATTTGACTAAGACTCTGGCAAGATAGAGAGTGGCTCGCCAGATATGCTGAAAGTGTAGAAAAATTGGCTAAGTCTTTGGCGAGATGATGAGAACGGCGCACCTGGTCTATCTTAGAGCTAAAATTGCTGGAAATCTGACTAAGTCTATGGTGAGATGGTGGGGGTGGCGCGCTAGATTTGTTTTGAGCTGAATTTGCTAATTCGTAAAGCCAAGATTGGAGGGCAGAAGTGCCATTTCAAGGATCAACAATATATGTATCCTCTAGGGCGTTTGTTAGGAGTTCTGGACAGATTCTTCTGTCTTTTGTTCATTTTAACATTACATAGTTCATCTTTGGAGTCTTGTAAGCCATTTAGAAGGAAGACCCAAGACTACACTAGGTTTCTCCTCTTTTTTTACTCTTTACTTTGTATGATAATGAATATGTATTCATTTTTCCACTTGTCTATGAGTGGCTAAACTAATATTCTAAGGTTTTGGCCATGGTGGATAGTTAAATGTTTGAAAGATTAATTTAATCTAGATATGATTCTTCATTATGATTGTTTGTATTTACTTGTTTTAATTGATTATTTATGAGACTAATCACCTTATAAGTAAACTTGTTTGTTTTCGATTGAACTTGGGAAAGCGGATCGAAAGGGTTAAAGGTAAATGCATAATGGGAATTCAAAGACCCTCAAACCCATTGGTGAGAGAATAGAAGTGGTTGTTGAGGATAGGGATATACTCTTCAACCCCATTTAGTTGAAATACAAGTAGGAATAACCTCATTTCATGCTTCTCCTATAACCATAGGGATATAGGCATTAGGGTTCATGAAATAGTTCTTGGATGCTAAGGATATTGGCAAGGAATATGTCACGACCCAAACGGAGGCCCAGATCGAGACAGGACAAGGAGTCCCGAGAGACCCCAAGTTGACCCATAGCATGAACATTCATCTAACTCGAACAATAAAGCGGAAAAAATAACATGATAATCTTAGCGGAAGCCTGAAATAAACATAACATCAAAAATACATGAATCTGAAGTTGAATACATTCTAATGTCTGAAAAGCCTCTAAGTCTGATAAGTTGATGGGACAAGACCCCAACTAACTCTCTAATACTTAAACTGAAAGTACATCAATATCGTAAAGTGAATGGTCCTCAGGAGATGAGGACTCACCACTAAGCTGGATGGTAACTCTGGAATTAGCTACTGACGGGCCTGAGAATGAGTGTTGGGGCCTGTATCATAAAATGATACAGCATAAAGTATATGATCATTACATGGAATGTATCAAGTATGCAAGGTAAGTAAAACCGCTTAAATAAGTAAAATCATTTAAAACATACATAATGTAAAACATAAAGAAAATAAGAATCTGAGAGTAGGGCTTGCATGCTATCTTTCTGAAAACATGATCTCAACATAACATTACATCATAACTAAATCGATTGACCTAAAGATAAAATCTGATATTCATAAATAAAGTTGAACATTGGGTCAAACCTGCATCAAAAAATATATAGATATGTTACAACATGAGTGATAAATATGCATAACTGAAATCATGAGGAACAATGGGAGACTCGTCTTTTAACCGACATCCCATGATACGCGGCCCCAACTATCACATTCAAGTGAGTAGAGTCGTCCAAAGCCTTTCCAGGACTAGGGACGACACCATGATATCGATATCAAGCTTGGGGCCAATCAGGGAAGGGGATAGCTCACAAGGGAGGTCCCAAAGTAATATATATATATATATATATATATAAAACTATAAACCTATGTTGGCACGTTGTTTTGAGGTATAGGGTTATCGACCCTTAGCCTACTCGATGCTAGACACTACTCCAAAAAACACGCTTATGCTCTCTATCATTTTTCAATGAAGCTTACCATCGTCTTTGATGAAGCTCAATAATTAAATACATCTCAAATCCAAAATTATTCATATGAGAAGCATTAGCTCAAATCATACCACAAGCTGAAAAATAATTTTGAGTCCTTGGTCCAAAACCATGTGGTAAGCTTAATTCGTGAAAATCATAGATCATGCTTGAACGTGTGGGCATTTTCCAATACTTTAATATACTTGAAAATACTCAATTCACTTGAAAACATGATTATAAACATTGGTAATTTCATAACATGCTTTTCTCATCAAAATCCATCATACGTGAACATATTTCTTAAATCTCATCTTCTCATAAGCTTTCATGAATGGGCGTCATAATTTGGAAAACTAGTAAACATAATTAGCTATTGAAAACATGATAAATCTTGCTTATGATTCCTACTTCATCAAAGTGGTCATCCCAACTGCCTTTGAAATTGATTGAACATGCTCTCAACATATCTTCTACGGTCTAAATAGTCCACTAAGCTTGCCCATCTATCTGCGGGTGAAAAGATGTGCTGAGCTTAACTTGGGTAGAAAGTCCCTTCTAAAAAGACTTCTAGAAATGTGAAGAGAACTGGGTAGCTCTGTATGAAATAAAGTATAATGGAACCCCATGAATTCTAACCAACTCATGGATATAAAGCCTAGCATAGTCCTCAGTAGAATCTGTAGTTTTAACTGGGAGGAAATGTGTTGACTTAGTCATTCGGTCTCCTACTACCCAGATAGAATTATGCTGCCGATGAGTTTGAGGAAGACCTGTAATAAAGTCTATATTCACTTCTTCCCACTTCTACGTGGGTATGCTGATATCCTTGGTCATACCTCCCCGTTTTGGTGCTCTACCTCGACTTGCTGGCAATTCGGGCACTTAGCTACGAATTCGGCGATGTCTCTCTTCGTACCATTCCACCAATAAATATCCGGAAAATCGCGGTACATTTTAATAGCACCAGGGTGGATTGAGTATCTCGAGCTGTGTGCTTCAGCCAATATCTACTGTCTCAAGTCACCGACGTCCGGTACACACAATCTGCCCTAGCTACGGAGCACACCATCTCCCCCTTTGGAGAAAACTTCAACCTCTTTCCTGAGAATCGCTTCCTTATGTTTAAGTAATATGGGATCTTAATCTTGTTTGGACTTAACTTCAAAAACCAAAGAGGAATCTGATTCTCTCTGCATTACCACTCCACCCTCAACTGAGTCAACCAACTGTACCTCCAACCGAGCTAGTATGTGAATATCCTTCGCTAATTCCTTTTTTCCTTCCTCAACATGAGCCACGCAACCCATAGACACTATGCTTAGGGAACCAGCCACAACATTTGCTTTGGCCAGGTGATATAGCATGCTTATGTCATAATCTTTCAGGAGCTCTAACCACCTTCTTGGATGAAGATTTAGGTCCTTCTGACTGAATACATACTAAAGGCTCTTATGATCATTGAGAACATCAACGTGAGCCCCGTACATGTAATGTCTCCATATTTTCAGCCCAAACACCATCACTGCCAACTCCAAGTCATGAGTTGGATAATTCTTCTCATGAACCTTGAGCTATTTAGAGGCATAGACTATCACCTTGCCCCGCTGCATCAGAATGCAACCGAGCCTAACTCTAGAATCATTACAATATACTATATATCCATCTGATCCTTCAGGTAGGGTCAACACTAGAGTGATAGTATGTCAACTTTTTAACTCCTAGAAACTCTTCTCACACGCATCTTACCACTGAAATTTCACCTTATTCTAAGTCAGCCTACTCAGAGGATATGCTATAGAAAAAAAGCCTTCCATAAAATGTCAGTAATAGTCGACTAGACCCAAGAAACTTCTAATTTCGGTTGGGGAGGTAGGTTTGTGCCAGTCTTTTACTACTGCTATCTTTTGAGGATCAACTTGTATACCCTCACCCGAGACCACATGACCCAGGAAAGTCATAGACTTCAATCAAAATTCCCACTTGCTGAACTTGGCGAACAGCTGGCGGTCTCTGAGTGTCTGAAGTACTATCCTCAGGTGATTAGCATGCACTTCCTCATTTCTAGGGTATATTAGAATTTCATCGATAAAAACAATGATGAACATATCCAAATACTTCTTAAAAACTCTGTTCATCAGGTCCATAAAGGCTACAAGGGCATTTGTTAGTCTAAAGGACATAACTACAAACTTGTAGTGACCATACAAAGTCTTGAAAGTTGTATTCAATATGTCACACTCTCTAACTCCTAGCTGGTGATACCCTAACCTGAGATCTATTTTGTAGAAACAGCTGGCTCCCTAAAGTTGGTTGAAGGGGTCGTCAATTCTGGGTAGGGGATACTTGTTCTTCACTGTGACCTTATTCAACTTACGGTAATCAATGCACATTCTGAGGGCACCGTCTTTCTTTCGCATGAATAACACTAGAGCACCCTAGGGAGAGATGTTGGGTCTGATAAAACCCTTATCAAGAAGATCTTTTAGCTGCTCCTTCAACTCTTTAAGTTCAACTGAAGCCATTCTATAAGGAGGGATGGAGATGGGTTGATTATCTACAATAAGGTCTATACCGAAGTCAATTTCCCGTTCAGGAGGAACTACGGGAAGATCTTTGGGGAACACCTCTGGAAATTCGCTGACAACAGGGACTAACTGGATAGTTGGGGTCTCAGAGTCGGGATCCTTAACCCGAACTGGATGGTAAATACATCCCTTAGATATGAGCTTCCTGGCCTTAAGGCAGGAAATAAACCTACCGTTAGGCACTGAACTACTACCCATCCATTCTAGAGTTGGCTCATTAGGGAACTAAAACCTGATGACCCTAGTCTTGTAGTCGATTGAGGCATAACCAGAGTGTAACCAATCCATGCCAAGAATGAGGTCAAAGTCGACCATGTCTATCTCTACAAGGTCAGCTGGAATGAGTTTATTGCAAACTTAGATTAGAAAGTTTCTATACACCCAACTGGCTCTAACTGACTCGCCAATTGGCGTGGAGACTGAAAATGGTTTTGAAAGGACCTCTTTACTGATATCGAACAGGATTGCTATGTAGGGAGTTACAAATGATAGTGTGGCCCCCGAATCAAGTAGGGCATATACATCTAGGTAGAAAATACATAACATACCCGTGACTAGATACGGTGAGTTTTCCTGATCCTAACTAGATGATAATGCATAAAAATAGTTTTGGCGTTGATCGCCCTCTGTACCTGATGTGCTAGCCTGTTGAGCTGGTCAGCCTGCTAGAGCTGCTGAGGTAGTGGATTGTGACCTTCCCCGTCTCGCTGACGGACATTTCTTAAGCTGATGACCAAGCTTTCCACAACCAAAACAACCCTCTCGACCCTGAAGACACTCTCCTGGGTGGCTCTTGCCACACGTGGGGCAAGCTAGATACATGTTACTAGCACTGTAGCTCTGGGATTGAGAGCTAGATTCTCCACCCCTCTGATCCTGGTAGGATAGAAAGGTAGGGGCACTGGCTGAGCTGGGTGTTGGAGCCCTTTGCTGCTGTTGTGGGCGGCTGCTATTACCAGACCTCTAGTGGCCATAATTTAATTAGACAGTCCTACCCACTTGTTTTTTCACTCCGTGTCCCTTAGTTTTTTGGCCTCCATTTGCTGGGAAAATACAATCAGGTTGGAGAGGTCAATATCCTTAATCAGCATCGCTGTCCTTCACTCTTTAAGGATCAGGATCGACAGCTCATGTATAAATTTCAGCATGCGAGCTCTTGGCTCGTCCACCATCTCTGGAGCATATTTGGACAACCTGGTGAACTCCAGAGCATACTCTTCTACTGTCTTGTTTCCCTGTCTCAAATTCATGAACTCCGCTTCCTTTACATCCCTGATCTCCTAAATGAAGAATCTGCCCAGGAAGGCTATAGTGAACTCCTCCGGTTCTGCCGGTCCTGCTTCTGCTGGCTTCCCCTCCTTCCACTGTTTGTACCAAACTTGGGCTACCCCTTTCCACTATCAGGCGCCATGTCGGCACTCTCGGAGGGACTTACACCCATAATTTGAGTGATCTTTTTAATTTCATCCACAAATCCATAGGGTTCATCTGGGTGAAGTCCCGCACTCGAGCAGCTACTGCAGATTGGAACCACTTGCTGGTTCACCTAGTCGGTAATAGTTTGGGTGAGTAGCTGAATGGCCGCCCTAAATTCTATGATAGACACCAGGTCGTTCTGAGGGGTTGTTGGGGCTGATGGTGCATGTCGGTGAGCATTACCAGCCCTTCTTTCATTACCATATCTCGGAGGCATGATTCACTAAAAAGAAATAGAACACGAGCTAGGAGAATGATTATGGAATTGAATTTCAACGCACGAGAAGGAGTATGAAGTAAAGGAAATTTTTTCTAATAACATCTCGTAGCCTCCCGGTCATAAGTGTGGCACGCTTCACATACATGAAAAGGACTCTACTTGATGCAGCTTTCAGACATTCGAGGATACTCTGAACCTAGTGATCTGATATGAAGTTTGTCACACCCCGACCTTACACCCTGGATGGGACACGACACTTGGAGTCACAAGTAACCGCAAGTCAACCCCGTGTCTATCAATTCACTGGCATTTTGAGTAACATATGAACATATACAACAGAGATTAGAAGCAAAAACATAAATACTTGAATGAAATAAAGCTGGTTCATAATATTTGAAGATATTTGAACAAAGCTACATGTTTGGAAACCAAATCTGCGTCTGAAAGCAACTACCACTAATTAGTCACTGGGACAAGGCCCCAGCTAATTCCAATTATAATTAGAAGAAAAGAAAATGTAACTGATTGAAATAATCTAAGTCCTCGAAAGATGAGGACTCACCAGCTAGAACTACTAAAGTCTTCGAAGAGCGATTGGCTAGCGAGGATGAGACCGAGATCTTACAGCTGCATCATAAAATGATACAACATAAATGTATGTGTTAGTACTTTGAATGTACTGAGTAAGTGAGTGAAACATAACACAATGGAATAAAAATGCTAAACTTAAAATACAGGCAATGACCAAATAAAGATACTGACATGAATAACCGAAATAACTGAGATGGTCTAAAAGACCTTGGTTGATAGTCAAAGCATGTTATAAATATGGAATACTAATCTAAAACTGGACGGAACTGACTAGTGGGAGAGTCTATAACCGACATGTAACCACATGAGCGAGACGTGGAATCCAACATATACACCCCATCGATAGGACCCAATATACCTTTCCAGGGTATAAAGGCATGAACTAGGTGATCACAAGAGTCTAGGGCCAATCAGGAAAATAAATACTGTAACCTACGGTGGCAACGTAGTTTTGAGAACCTGCGTGCGCTAGAACCCCGGTCCGTTCGATGTTAAGTCCTACTCCCACTAATTGTCCTAGACTGAATACTAAGCTGATAGCTCAAAACTAGGGCCCATGACTAGTCAGGGATACATATCTGAAAGCAACCTGAGTGTTTTATCGAACCAAATTCTAAAATTGGGTTCTAAGACTAGTTAGAGCTGCTTATCTGGAGGCGTCATAGCCATCTAAAGAATACAACTAAAATTTGAAACTGGGGTCCTAAGTCTAGTTAGGGTTGTTTATCTAAAGTTTCATGATATCCTCGTGGACCAATAAAACTGAATTCTAAATCTGATTCTGATAACTGGGAGATACTACTGACACCTCTTGAATTTTTGTAGTCAAACTGATCAGTTGACGTTTTCTAACTGACGCTGATAATTCTAACAATCTTACTAAAAGTAAACTAACAATAGTCTGATCTAGTTTCAGTGCTACTAACAACATGGGAGTCCACAACACTGATAAATCCAAGCGAAATTTCGATATTCAAGCGCTAATATAATTTTCATGATTTTCTAGTTCAAGAAATAGGGCTAAATTTCACTTCACAAGATTTAACACCATTTTAGTCAAAAACTGGTGGAAAATATCTATAACCAACATGAAATAACATTCCATATGAATTAGACAGAGACTGGTTAAGAATTTCTTAACATATGATAATTTCAGGCCTAGAACTGATAGAGAATAGCAAGGAGGAATTTGGGGACACAATGGAAGAATTGTTCCCTTCTTGAATACCCACATACCTGGTGAAGAAGCCCAAAGAATTTCCTTGAGAAACCGAGGAGAAAAGGTTGCCCTATCTCTTTCTCTGAAAAGCTCTGGGAGAAGTTCTACGATGATTTCTGAGAGTCTGAATGGGGAGAATGAGGAAAAAAACCATTTAACCCCTCTAATAAGTATGAAAACATGCTTAAAATGACTTAGTTTAGAGTCTAAAAAGGTAAGAAATTACTGAAAGACCCTTGAAAACTCGCAGGGGAAAACTGATCGTCAGTCCTTACGGGTGACCCAACGGGTCTTGGTCAGTGACCACGACTGTTGTCACACTCATGAGGTACACTTCCTATTGGTCACCACGAGGGACCTAACGAGTCATGATTAGTGATTACGACTCATTGTCACATATCGTGGACTACACTTCCCTTAAAATCCCTTGAGTCCCCATGGGTGACACCACGATTCGTGGTGTCCTAAATGAGTCTTAGCGAGGTTCCATTGGGTACACTGCCTAACATTTTCCTGTCCTAGCATTGTTCTTGACCACGGGTCATATCACGACTGGTGGGGTTGACAATGACTCGTGCTCACACCCGTGGTCACCCATTCTCCAAATTTCTCAATAAGTCTACAGGCCTTACCACGAGTCACTTAACAACTCATGATCAGCCCCCATGGGTCACAGAACGGCTCGTTCAATAACCTGGTGCGGATTTTCTATTTTTCTCTATTTTGAGTCTCGGGGCTATTCTTTGTGTTTCCGGGGCATTACATTAATCATAAGCTTGGAAATTCAAACCCCCCATGTTCAACCCATTTTCAATGTTCAATTCATTAACCACGAGTTAATTATCATAATCTAATCCTACAATGATCACAGTATCCTAATTCATGGAGCTTCTACTCCTTCAATCTCCTTTTAAGCAGTTTTTGGTGCCTAAGATCTCTACTTTATCGACTTCTAGGTCTTAAGTTATGACCATGATTAACTAGTACATTCAATTTCACCCTAGGAAGTGTAATAACAACCTAGATGGTTAGAATTCAATAACTACTAATACCTATTAAATTTACCTAACATCCATTTTCCTAGTTCTAATCATCATTCCACCATTAATGACCCTTCAATGATTCTAAGGAGTTAGGAGGGGATGATAGTTGAAAGGATTGATGGATAGTTTTTACCTTAAAAGGGAAATTTTCCCTTGCTTTAGGAAAATCGATCCTTACTTATTCTAGTTTGTGCCTTGGAGTTATGAGTTAAAAACCTCAAAATAACTTACTTATACACCGCATTCTGCCTTACATCGCTTGCTGTAGTAGTCACCACCTTCGCTGCAGCAGACCTGCTATTACGAGCAAGGCTTGCTATAGCGAGCTTTTGATATCTAGCCAGCCATTCCTATGACAACACTCTTATTGCTATGGCGGTCTCACTGTAGTAACATCCCACTACTACAATGGTGTCCCGTTAACTAGTAGCTTGGTAAACTGCACACTTTTCCATCCTAAAACACAAGACTTCTATCAAGTCATCATATACCATATTTCAATTATGCCCTTAGTTGTAAAATTATGCTGCTAATTCACTCGCACTCTTAGAATTTCCTATGGAGGTATGGTTCAGTAGGTCACCCCCTATCGGAACCCAACTCAATAATCAACATAGATACATTTTAGTTCTTAACTACCCCATTTTGAGTTTTGATTAGCTCACTTTTACTACTGGGACTTTAATAGGGTACTGTGACCCTAACTATCCCATAACGACTGGACAGGTCATTACATCAAATACATATTAAACCACCATTCATCCTCGAATTGAGAGATGGAAAATATAGGAAAAAAGTACATGACTTAGCGAACAGTTGGGGATACTTACTGCACAGGTCTGAGTGAGTCTCCCAAGTGGCCTCCTCCACAAAACCATTCTCCCACTGGAACTTCAACAATGTGATCTCCTTGGATCTTATCTTTTGTACCTTCCAATCTAGGAGAGACACAAACTCCTCTTCATAAGACATGTTTTCATCAAACAAGACCGAACCCCAAAAAATGATATATGTACTATCACCATGATACTTCTTCAATATAAACATGTGGAACATAGGATGGACTTCGAAAAAACCTGGAGGCAAAAACAATTCATGGGCCACTTCCACCACACGTCAAAGAACCTCAAATGGATCAATGTACCTTAGACTAAGCTTCCCTCGCTTTCCAAACCTCATCACACCCTTACTGGCTGAGACCTTGAGAAAAACATGCTCTCCTACCATGAATTCCATGTCTTGAACCTTTCAATCAACATATTATTTTTGTCTACTTTGAGCTACTAAGAGATTCTCCTGAATCTTTTTAACCTTCTCCAATGACACTTTTAGAAGGTCGGTACCTCATGTTCTTACCTCAAAAGCATCAAACCAACAAATAAGAGACCTACATCTCCTCCGATACAAAGCTTCAAATGTGAGTCATGTCAATACTCACATGATAGCTATTATTGTAAGAAAAATCAGTCGAAGGTAAATGCCAATCCTAGTGACTACCAATGTCTATTACACATGCTCAAAACATAACCTCCAACACTTGAATAATTAGCTCATACTTCTCATCATTACGAGGGTGAAATGTTGTACATAAATCTATCCTAGTACCCAGCTCAACCTGCAAAGTTCTCCAAATGTTAGATGTAAATTGCTTTCACGATCCAAGCATACACCCCGAATGTGACACGGGACCTAGAAAATGGTTCCAAGCTAACCCATGGTACATGCATAATATAATCATAAGAATACACTAACAGAAAAAAATGATAAGATATCATAAAACATCATAACTGAGATGATAAGTCAAACAGCTGAATATCTATACATCAAGTATGAAAAGCATCTAAAACATGAGATGAGCTGAAGGGAAAAAACTCCAACTAGCACCACCAAGTCTAAGAACTGAAATGACTGAAAGCAAAAATAAGACATAGCAGATATCCTCAAATGATGAGGACTCACCACACATTGATACTAAAGTTGGGATAATAGCGGATCTAACAGTGAGACTGAGATTGATCATTCGAACCTATATCATGAGACGATATTGCACAAAAGTATGGGATTAGTACCTTGAATGTTCGAAGTATGGAGGATAAGTAAAACATAAGAGTAAGGATAACACATTTCAAATCATAATCATGATAGTCATAAAACATGAGTTGTTCATCATAGACTGAACTACAAAGAGCCATGGTTTTGTAAGTAAAATAACGAAGCTTAACATGTTAGTAACCTTAAGTAAATCTCACAAGCTAATCAATGGGTCAAAAATAAAACATGATATCATAAGTCCTAAACATGAACAACATGAAACATGAGGAATGATGGGAGATTCTCATGACCGACATACTCAAAGTGAGCATTATGGAGCCCGACCCGTTCCCCTGGTTGGAAGGTTATCTATACCTTGCCAAGGGTAAGAACCGCGAAGGCATGATATCACTCATGAACCTAGTAGCTTAAGGAAGGCACTCTCAACTGGCGAGGAATCTTTATCCCACAGCGGCACTTAGTTCTGAGAATTGGGTGCACTAAACTCCATGCTACTCAGCATTAAATACTACTTCCAAAATCAGACATAGTGCTCATATCATAGTCATGAAATATGGCTTTTACATAGACTAGTTTAAAAACATGGTGAGTACATAGATTCCTTGACATAAGTGAACTATCCATGACAACAAATGCTGAAAATTATAGCCATAATATATACCTTGAAATTCATACAAACTTGAGTAAATCATCATAACTAGAAAATAGAGATTCATGAGAGCTTTACATAGAAATCATGTAATAATAATCATAAAAATTAGTTAGAAGCATGAGAGACTAAAATTTATAAGAGATTCATAGAGTTTTGCATAAATATAGTTTAACCCTAGAAATTCATCAATATCATCATTGGAGACTTGGAGGAATTGAATTAATGGAGTTGAACTTTGAATTGGGCATAAGGGTATAAGAAATCCCCCATTCATAACCCCACATACCTAGGCTTTGATGGATTCTTGGTTAGACTTAAGACCTAAGAGATTTGAGAAGAACAAGAACCCTAGGAACTTTAGAGACTTGAGAGGTTTGATCTTCAACATATAGTGTTTGGAGAGCTAAGAGAGTTTAGGCTAAGTAAAACTCTCTAATACACCCTTAAGGAAACCAAAAATAATCAAGTTTATGAGTTAAAAGCATAGGAAGTTACAAAAATACCCTTAGGAATTCACACTTAAAAACTACCTGCTAGGCACCACGACCCATTGCACGATAAAACAAGTCATCCTATGACTCCCAGGGAGTGGTGGATAATGTTGACTGACACAGATGGGGTAACATAGGCCATAGATATGCTCCACAATTTGATGATGATGTTGAGGACCAAGGTATTGATGAGGTTGGGTCAACAAGAGCCATTGTACCCCCACCTTTGCCTGCTAGGGAAAAATTTGACATCACTAGCACCATGATCCAATTGCTCAACATGAAAGGGGTTCTTAGTGGTCATGCAGCTAATGATGCGAATCTGCACCTAATGAACTTCGTGGGGATTTGCATGGTATACAAGTTGTTAGGTGTGAGTTAGGATGCTATCAGGCCGAGACTCTTTACCATTCTCTCTATTTGGAGAGGCCACTTTATGGTTATCGAAGTTGCCCAACAACTTCATTACAAACTGGAGGGAGTTAAAACAAGCCTTATTAGAAAGGTACTTCCCACCCTATAGGATGCTACAACTAAAGGATGAGATCTATAATTTCCAGCAGTTGAAGACTAAGGAATTACATGAGACTTGGTAGAGATTTAAGAAGAAGCTGACAAAGAGCCATTATTATAAAATTCCTGATGACAGTTTGTTGGAAATATTTTAAAGGTCTTTGAACAATTGCACCAAGGTTGTAGCAGACACAATGGTAGGAGGAGCACTAATGAGTAACTCATAGGAGAAGGTGACTATCATACTTGACTGAGTAACCAAAAGGAACAGGGCTTGACACACAAGGGAAGTTGAGACAGCTGCAAGTACATATGCCATAGGGATGACTGTGGACCAATGTAGAAAAGAGGAGGAACTTAATTAGGAGTTAGCTCACATGAGGATATCTCTAGACCTGCTCACAAGCATATTAAGGGCTCTAGAGCTCAAAAGTTGAATACAGTGAGAGCTTAGGGTAAGGAAAATGAGTATGAGCTGTCGAATTCTGAGGAGGCAAACTTTTTGGGCAACCAGCTGGAGAGTTTGGGCCAACGCCTAAGGATTTAGATAGGACACTTGGTACTAAGGTTTTTAAAATCAAGATCAGAACTAATACAGAGACAATGACAATAGGAACAGGTATAGGGATAGGAGCAGAGGTCATGAGTGAGATGGTGATTGGACAAAGAATGATGGTTACTACAGCGTCCAGATAGGTTTATATGTTCTTCGTAGGGCTCGTAAGGGTGATGCTAGACCATCAAAGTTGGAGAGCATGATGGATAAGTTGCTAAAGAAGACGAAATCCACGGATGATCATATGAAGGACATTTAGGGAGACATATATGGCATAAGCCAGAAAGTTGAATCACATGCCAAAGTGATCAAGCAGATTGAGCAGCAGCTAGGTCAGATGTCTATATCCATAAACTTGAGACAGAAGGGCACACTTCATAGAAACATAGTTCAAAATATGAAAAATGACAGTCACTATATGGCTGTGATGACTAGGAGTTGAAAGACCACCATTAAACCCCCCCCTATTGGTTCTAATTGAGATGGAGAGATACAAGGAGATTGAGCTGAATGAGGAAGACCATACTACTGAACAAGAACTTACTAGTAAGGTTTAATTAACCGAGGCTCTAGGTGATGCAAAGGAGTTTATAGCTGATAAAGGGAAGGAAAAAGGGGCAACTTAGATTGATCGTCCTATCCCTCAACCACCACCACAATTCCCTTAGAGGAAGAAGAAGAAGGAGGAAGATGGGAAGTTCCAAAAGTTCTTGTCAATTCTGAAATAGTTGTGTATGAACATCCCATTGGTCGAGGCATTGGAGCAAATGCTCGGGTATGACAAGTTTATAAAGGATCTAGTGACTAGAAAGAGGTTCGCGAGCTATGAGCTGGTAGGTAGCTTGCATCATTGCAGTGCCATAGCCTTACCGATCCTTACGTAGAAAAAGGAATACCTAGGTGCCTTTACCATTCCATGCAAAATTTGTGATTTTGAGTTTGCAAAGGCATTATGTGACCTAGGTGCTAGCATAAACTTGATGCCATTAGTTGTGTTCAAACCGCTGGGCTTGGGAGCCCCCACACCGACTACGATGCGGCTATCAATGGCGGACTGCACAGTTAAAAAGCCATTGGGGATACATTTTGATGTGCTAATAAAGGTGGACAGATTTATCTTTCCAGCTGATTTCGTGATCCTAGATTGCGAGGTCGATTTTGAGGTCCCCATTATTTTAGGGAGACCATTCCTTGCCACTGTGAGAGCTTTAGTGGATGTTGAGGCTAGCCAGTTAAAGTTCAGGTTGAACAAGGAGGAGGTCACCTTCAATGTCTGTTGGTCAATGAAACAGCCCAATGAGATTTAGATAGTGTAATTAATTGAGGATGATATATACTTTCTTAATGAATTTAGAGTAGTCAAAAGACTTGCATCATGTCGCGACGTCAAATCAGGCGTTTCATAGGAGGCAACCTATGAGGTGGTTTGGTGAAGTCTAAGTAATCAAACCACTTGCATCGTGCCACAATGTTAAATTAGGTGCTTCTTGTGAGGCAACCCTAGTGTCTTGACTTATATGTGTTCACTGTGTAGGTGAAACAAAAATTAATGGGAGAAAAATTGTAGAACAGAACTATACTACAAGCCTCAATACGACTCGTAGGTGGATTGTACAGCTCGTAATATGGTCCATGTTGAAAAACATAGACTTTTTCTGGTGCATGAGTTCACATTATGGTTGGTAATAATGAACCATACTTCCATGGTATGAGTCATAGTACCCACTGTGATGATGAACTATTCTAAGTGTGGAAGTGCAGAAACTCAAACCTATGAGTCATGGTACGGGTCGTGATACCCTGGTACAACATGTACCATACACTCATAGGTCCCCAAGTAAGTTGTTGTTATACCCCGTAATATTCCCGGCACCTGGATGGCCTATTCGCGCGTTGGTTAAGCATATTTGGAAGCCATACATGTTAGAGAAAGGCTCGGGAAATGATCGGACGAGTAGCCTGTCGAACCATCGCGGAAGGAGCCGGGGCAGAGCCCCTCCGCGATGGCAGCGTGTCACGGAGGCGGGGCCACCGCGTTGGCTCCGTGACACGTTGGGCCTGTCCAGGCCCAAGTATATAAATCCCCACTTCGGTTTTAAATCAATTCATTCAATATAATTTCCAGAAAATTCGCAGCAAACAGAGAGAGACGAAGAAGGTGAAGATATTATCACCCGATTACGCTTCCAAACGTAGTCCAAACTTAAATTAACTACAGATACCGAAGTATTTAGCAGCAGGGAGCATTCCTACGGATTTAGTTTCATGAAATTCGACCGACAAACCGTCGTTCTACTGGGCTAAGGTAAGTGGAATTGCTCCAAACTAGTGTCTATGTGCTCCTAGCTGTGAAGTGAATACTTCTCCCTTCTGGACTTCTGAAAAATAGCAAGTTTTCGACCTTCTTTCGATAACCCTAAGTTTAGGCTATAATTATATCGAAAGTGATGTTTTCTTTCAGAATAGTGTTGTATTTAGCACTAATTAACGTGTATATGAATGCAGTTAGGAAGAATAGCTGGAATACTGGTTGAGCCTCGTCCGACAGTCGCATAACTTGAGGTTAAGGTATGTGAAGTTGTTCTTTGGCAAGTTAGTAAGTCTTAGCTTGGTAAATCATAATAAACTCCGTATTCGAAACTCTCGAAGTTGAATGTCGAGAACTAAGTAAGTATAATGGATTCTGAGTTGTGTTGCCGTATCGTGCTTAGTCCAAAAGTTAGTAAAGCATGCGCCAAAGGGCGAGTTAGCATTCCAGATTCAGTATTGCCTATTGTATGATTAGCAAGCATGTTGTAGAATAAAAACATACAGATTTTCAGAATAAAGGCTAATAAAGTAAAATCAGATAGACAGACAGTTTTATGGCTACAGATTAGCCATTCAGACAGATAGTATCCTGGCTACACATTAGCCCAACAGTTAAATAAAGATTTCAGAATCAGTATAATACAAAAAGAGATTAGAATAAGGAAATCAGATTTTAGATAGCCTTTTTCAGTTATACATGCTTGTTATTTATATGTGCTATTTGTTTGTTGAGACTTGATGTGGCGTGAGGGCACCTTATTGAGCGTCCTTGCCACCCCTAGGTTGGTAATTGTGTCGCCCACTGAGCGGGTGGGTTTATGTCGCTCCAAGGAGTGGCATATCGTCCCTAGCTTGGACGAAGATTGGATGAAGCTTTCCCCATATCAGTCTGATCAGCACTACAGTACAGACAGCCCTGTTGAGTAGTGTCCAGGGTACTGTCCAGTACAAATATTCCCTGTTGAGTTGTGTCCAGGGAGTAGATATAGTTCCTATTTCAAATAGCCCTGTTGAGTCGTGTCCAGGGAAACAGACCCTATCTGTTACAGATGCAGTACAAGAGTCCCCCGGACTCAGACACAATTATTTATATAGGAGGCCAAGGCCCAAGCCGGAGACCCAGGGGGCTGGTGGAGGAGCTTTGAGTGAGCAGATGAGTGGAGTGACTTATTTTTGGTTGGTTTTGACCCGGGTAGGGGTATATAGATTGTTTTCTTGCATGGCGCCATCCGGCTTATGGGGGTTGGTATTGGCTCTCGCTTGCTAACTGTATATGTATTTATGTGCTTTATATATATTAGTTTATAGACAGCAGGCCGCCGTGACTACAGAAATGCTCCTGCCTATCAGTGCAGAAAGGTTTGATCTAGTTCCTATCAGCTCTTCAGATTCAGTTATCTTCTGCTCACAGACTTGTTAGTTATGTTATCTGTATTCAGTTGTATTGTTTTAGTTGCTTTGCATACTCGGTACCAGTGGTACTGACGCCCAGTGGGGCGCTGCATTACTTCCCTGCAGGTACTCATAGACGAGGAGGCGATCCCTCATGATCCTAGCCAGCGCAGAGTCATCAGCTCCTGTCATCCGGAGCTTGATATTTCAGAGGTTTATCTCATTTCTCTTTTGTTGTACAGTACGGGTAGGTCGGGGCCCTATCTCGACCATCTTATCATTATTCCTAGAGGCTTGCAGTCTGTATATATTTCCCTGTGGTCAGTTGAGCCGGTCGTGTGAGGCCTTGCAGTTTGTTATGGCTGTTTAGCATTTCAGTTTATGCTGGCCGTGTGAGGCCTTAGTTTGACAGTAGTGGTGACCTTGTCGGTCACGTAGTTATTCAGCATTTTATTGTTGGGTTACTGATAACTAGACAGCATGGTGGCCTTGTCGGCCCGCATAGGTTTCCCCCTTGTAAGTATGTTTCTGGTTAGCTGAAGTTTCATACAGGTGGCTATAGGCCTAGTCGGCCGGAGGATGTATTTACAGCCGTTATATAGCCCGTTGTTTCCCTGAATCTGAGTTAAAGCCAGCCAGGCACCAGATGTGCTTAGGCTCAGTAGTCTAGCAGTTTAGATCCTAGTAGGGCAGCAGGTGCCAGTCATACCCCCCAAGGCAGGGTGTGACAAACTTGGTATCAGAGCAGGTCGTGTCCCAGGGAGTCTGTGAGCCGTGCTAAGTAGAGAGTTGTCTATGGATATGTTGTACACCACATACTATAGGCAGGAGGCTGCGAGGCATAATAGGATGGTTACTCTTTCTTCTCATTCAATCGTGCAATAGAGCGGTAAATTATAGGGTTGGGTCCCTAAAACTTATCATATCCTTTGTCTACAGATAAGAATGGCAGATCAGCGACACCCTGCCACAGGCAGGAGATTTGACACAGCAGCAAAAGAAGGCACCAGCAGGATGCCTCAGCTTCAGTCAGAGTCAGCCCGATCTGAGGGCGATATAGAGGCTTCATCACAGCCCTCTCAGCAGTCCCCCTCACATCAGGAGCCATTGGGAACTACACCACCCCCGATAGCTCTTGTGCCTTTGCCATCAGATCAGGAGGTTCGTAGTGCTGTAGTTATGTTGGCACAAATGATGGCCACACAGCGCCAGTCAGTGCCACCTGTAGCAGCAGAGCCTTCAGGTGGGTCAGGTAGTTCTAGGGTCAGGGAATTTTTGGCACTAGGTCCTCCACAGTTCACTGGGTCAGATCAGGCAGAGGACCCTCAGGACTTTCAAGATCAGATGCAGAGAATTTTTCGGGTTATGCATGTGACCCCTTCAGAGTCTGTTGAGTTGGCAGTGTTTCGGTTATGGGACATAGCAGTACTATGGTACGAGAGTTGGGAAAGGTCCCGAGGGAGATATGTTACCCCTCCAACCTGGACCAGCTTCTCGGAGGCCTTCCTGGACCGTTACTTGCCAGGAGAGATCCGGCAGGCCCGAATGGATCAATTTTTGCATCTGGAGCAGGGGACGAGGAGTGTACGCGAGTATGCTTTACATTTTGACTCCTTAGCCCGTTATGCTCCAGCATTTGTTGATACTATGCCAGCTAGAGTTCACAGATTTATTATGGGTCTGAACCCAGAATATACTGAGGCATGTATGACGGCTACGCTACGAGAGGATATGGATATCGCCCGCAAGTAGAGGCCTTTGCTCAAACCATTAAGGGTCTTAGACAGCGGCAACAGAGTAGTAGACAGATCAGCCAGGAACAGCGCCGCAGAGATAGATCAGACGAGATGCAAAGAGAAGTTCAGAGAGGACCCAGGCCTCGACTATCAGATAGACCCCCCATACCCCCACCTCCTCCACAGCAGCAGCAAGGTAGATATGTGCGACGAGGGCAGTCAGAGCCCAGTGGCAGTTCTAGAACAGTAGAGTTCCCGCAGCAGAGAAGGGGAGAACAGAGCAGATTTGCACCCTCACCCTGCCCCTATTGCGGCCGACCTCACACCGGAGCTTGTAGATATGGCTCCACTGGGTGTTATATTTGCGGACAGGAGGGGAGTAGAGATAGTCAGGACAGGGCATCCGCAGGGCCACAAGCCCCAGCAGCCTCAACGGGGCGTGGGCCTTCAGGTTCAGTAGGTAGAGGCCGAGGTAGATTAGGAGCTTCCAGTTCAGGTACGGGCTCAAACCGTACTTATGCACTACTAGGGAGACACGACTCAGAGGCGTTGCCAGATGTAGTGACAGGTACGATGACTATCTGTTCATGCTCTGCTTACGTATTGATTGATCTAGGATCCACTCTGTCATATATTACCCCATTTGTGGCACGAAAGTTCAATATTGCACCAGAATTATTGCAGCAGCCCTTTTCAGTATCCACGCCCGTCGGTGACTTTGATATAGCTAGAAAAATTTACCGAGGGTGTACAGTGGAGGTTGCTGACCGCCAGACTACAATAGATCTGGTAGAGCTAGAAATGATAGACTTCGATGCCATAATGGGTATGGATTGGCTAGTGTCGTGCTACACCAATGTAGAATGTTGGACCAAGACGGTCCGATTCCACTTTCCGTGGGAGGCAGTGCGAGAGTGGAGAGGCAGCACAACTACTCTGAAAGGTAGGTTTATTTCCTACCTTCAGGCGAGGAAATTGATAACTAAGGGCTGTATCTACCACCTAGCCAGGGTTCAGGATGTCCGAGCAGAATCTCCGACACTCCAGTCTGTTCCGGTGGTGAACGAGTTCCCTGATGTGTTTTCGAATGAGTTACCTGGTATTCCCCTAGAAAGAGAAATAGATTTCGCTATTGATTTATTACCAGGCACTCAGCCTATATCAATTCCTCCTTATCGTATGGCTCCTGCAGAACTTAGAGAGTTGAAGGAGTAGTTGAAAGATTTGTTAGATAAAGGTTTCATCAGGCCGAGCACTTCACCATGGGGTGCGCCAGTGTTATTTGTAAAAAAGAAAGATTGCTCGCTCTGTATGTGCATAGATTATCAGTAGTTGAACAAAGTTACAGTGAAGAACAAGTACCCGCTCCCCAGAATAGATGATTTATTTGATCAGTTACAGGGAGCCAGATACTTCTCCAAGATTGACTTGCGGTCCGGATATCATCAGGTTCGGATACGTGAAAGAGATATTCCTAAAACGGCGTTCAGGACCCGATATGGGCACTTTGAATTTCTAGTTATGTCCTTCGGGTTGACGAATGCCCCAGCAGTATTCATGGACCTGATGAATAGTATTTTCAGACCATACCTGGACCTGTTCGTGATAGTGTTTATTGATGATATTCTGGTGTATTCTCGCTCTGAAGCAGATCATCGGACTCATTTACGGACAGTACTCTAGATCCTCAGGGACCGCCAGTTATATGCTAAATTTTCCAAGTGTGAATTCTGGCTTAACTCAGTAGCCTTCCTAGGGCATATTGTGTCGAATGCTGGTATACAAGTTGACAAGCAGAAAATAGAAGCAGTCAAATCATGGCCTAGACCTACCACTCCGACTGAGGTCCGTAGTTTTCTGGGATTGGAAGGTTATTACAGGAGGTTTGTTGAAGGGTTCTCTACCATAGCAGCAGCTCTGACTAAACTGACGCAGAAAGCAGCAAAGTTTCAGTGGACAGAGGCATGCGAGCAGAGCTTCCAGGAACTGAAAGATAGATTAACCTCCGCCCCAGTGCTAGCATTGCCGAAAGGTACAGAGGGTTATTTAGTGTATTGCGACGAATCAGGTGTTGGGTTGGGTTATGTGTTGATGCAGCATGGTAAGGTGATTGCGTATACTTCCAGGCAACTGAAGAAACATGAAAAGAATTACCCTACCCACGACCTGGAGTTAGCCGCAGTGATCCACGCCTTGAAAATGTGGAGACATTACCTGTATGGCGTCCATGTTGATATTTTTACAGATCACAAGAGCCTACAGTATATCTTCACTCAGAGGGAGTTGAATCTGCGGCAACGTCGCTGGTTGGAGTTGTTAAAGGATTATGACGTGAATATTCTGTACCACCCGGGAAAAGCCAATATTGTAGCAGATGCTCTCAGTCGTAAGTCCATGGGGAGTTTGATGTATTTACAGCCCAAGCAGCGAGAATTGGTCAGAGAGATACATCAGTTAGTTAGCCTAGCCATTCGTGTAGCAAAAACAGAGGACGGTAGAGCGGTAATTAAGAACACCGTCGTGTTATCATTAGTTGTGGAAGTGAAAGAACGGCAATATGAGGATCCTGACCTGATCCAGCTCAAAGACAGAATCCAGCAGGGTAAAGCGCCAGATTTTCAGATAACTGAGGAAGAAGTGTTGTTATGTAAAGGCCGCCTCTGTGTTCCAGATGTTTCAGGGCTCCGCCAGCAGATTATGAATGAGGTACATTATGCCCGTTATTCTCTTCACCCCGGTGCGACAAAAATGTACCATGATATCAAGGAAAACTACTGGTGGCCAGGTATGAAAAGGGAAATTGCCGAATTTGTAGCTTAGTGTCCTAACTGCCAACAGGTAAAAGCAGAACAACAGAAACCCGGCGGTTTGACTCAGGACATAGCTGTGCCTATCTGGAAATGGGAAGTAGGGAATATGGATTTTGTAGCAGGATTAACCCGTACCAGACACAGACATGACTCTATATTGGTGATAGTTGATAGATTGACAAAATCAGCTCATTTCCTGCCAGTAAGAGCTACCTTCTTGGCCGAAGATTATGCGGAGTTGTATATCCGAGAAATAGTCAGGTTGCATGGAGTACCAGTATCCATTATGTCGGATAGAGGAACACAGTTTACGGCTAGATTTTGGCAGTCGTTTCAGAGGGGTCTGGGAACGCAGATTAATTTGGGCACAGCATTCCACCCTCAGACAGATGGACAGGCTGAGCGCACTATTCAGACACTCGAGGACATGCTACGAGCGTGTGTGCTAGATTTTGGAGGTAGCTGGGACGAGCATTTGCCGTTAATTAAATTTGCTTATAATAACTGCTATCACTCAGCCATCCAGATGGCTCCTTTCGAGGCATTATATGGGCGAAAATGTAGATCGCCGATTGGCTGGTTTCAAATAGGAGAATCAGCGTTGGTTGGGCCAGACATTGTTCAGAAGTCAGAGGAAAAGGTAAAGCTTATCCGAGAACGCCTACTGACTGCACAGAGCCGCCAGAATCATATGCTGATGTGCGGCGCAGAGACTTGGAATTTGATGTAAATCACTGGGTATTTCTAAAAGTATCTCCGATGAAAGGGGTGATGAGATTCGGCAAGAAAGGTGAGCTCAGTCCGAGGTTTGTTGGGCCTTATCATATTCGTCGAAGGATAGGCCGAGTAGCATATGAGCTGAACTTGCCTCCCGAATTGGAATCCGTTCATCCGGTCTTTCATGTGTCTATGCTGAGGAAATGCATAGGAGACCCATCCAGAGCAGTCCCAGTCCAGGATATCCAGGTTACGGAGGAGTTGGCCTATGAAGAGGTTCCAGTAGCCATCTTAGACAAACAGATTCGTAGATTGAGAACTAAGGATATTGCGTCTGTCAAGGTATTGTGGCGTAACAGGAACCGAGAGGAGATGACGTGGGAGGCGGAGGAAGATATGAAAGCTAGATATCCTCACTTATTCCAGGCCTAGTTAGGCGACAGGTATGTCCGTATTATTATTCATGCAGTACCTTATAGTTGTGTATGTATAAATGAGAAAGATTGATGTTTAGCTATCTAGTGAATCTTAAGTATTGTGTGCAGTACCTGTATTGGACTTTTTTGCGTTTCAGGTTTTTGGGATAGTCCATATTACAGGGGAAACTCTGCCGAAATTTTCCTAGAAACAAGTTGAGAAGTCCTCTAAATAGAAGTTTACATTCGAGGACGAATGTTCTTAAGGGGGGGAGAATGTTATACCCCGTAAGATTCCCGGCACCTAGATGGCCTATTCGCGCGTTGGTTAAGCATATTTGGAAGCCATACATGCTAGAGAAAGGCCCGAAAAATGATCGGATGAGTAGCCTGTCGAACCATCGCGGAAGGAGCCGGGGTAGAGCCCCTCCGCGATGGCAACGTGTCACGGAGGCGGGGCCACCGCGTTGGCTCCGTGACACGTTGGGCCTATCCAGGCCCAAGTATATAAATCCCCACTTCGGTTTTAAATCAATTCATTCAATATAATTTCCAGAAAATTCGCAGCAAACAGAGAGAGACGAAGAAGGTGAAGATATTATCACCCGATTACGCTGCCAAACGTAGTACAAACTTAAATTAACTACAGATACCGAAGTATTTAGCAGCAGGGAGCATTATTACGGATTTAGTTTCGTGAAATTCAGCCGACAAATCGTCGTGCTACCGGGCTAAGGTAAGTGAAATTGCTCCAAACTAGTGTCTATGTGCTCCTAGCAGTGAAGTGAATACTTCTCCCTTCTAGACTTCTGGAAAATAGCAAGTTTTCGACCGTCTTTCGATAAGCCTAAGTTTAGGCTATAATTATATCGAAAGTGATGTTTTCTTTCAGAATAGTGTTGTATTTAGCACTAATTAACATGTATTTGAATGCAGTTGGGAAGAATAGCTGGAATACTGGCCGAGCCTCGTCCGACAGTCGCATAACATGAGGTTAAGGTATGTGAAGTTGTTCTTCGGAAAGTTAGTAAGTCTTAGCTTGGTAAATCATAGTAAACTCCATATTCGAAACTCTCGGAGTTGAATGTCGAGAACTAAGTAAGTCTAATGGATTCTGAGTTGTGCTGCCGTATCGTGCTCAGTCCAAAAGTTAGTAAAGCATGCGCCAAAGGGCGAGTTAGCATTTCAGATTCAGTATTGCCTATTGTATGATTAGCAAGCATGTTGTAGAATAAAAAAATACAGATTTTCAGAATAAAGGCTAATAAAGTAAAGTCAGATAGACAGACAGTTTTATGGCTACAGATTAGCCATTCAGATAGATAGTATCCCGGCTACAGATTAGCCCAACAGCTAAATAAAGATTTCAGAATCAGTATAATGCAGAAAGAGATCAGAATAAGGAAATCAGATTTTAGAAAGCCTTTTTCAATTATACATGCTTGCTATTTATATGTGCTATTTGTTTGTTGAGACATGATGTGGCGTGAGGGCACCTTATTGAGTGTTCTTGCCGCCCCTGGGTTGGTAATTGTGTCGCCCACTGAGTGGGTGGGTTTACGTCGCTCCAAGGAGTGGCATGCCGTCCCCAGCTTGGACGAAGATAGGATGAAGCTTTCCCCATATCAGTCTGATCAGCACTACAGTACAGATAGCCCTGTTGAGCAGTGTCCAGGGTACTGTCCAGTACAGATATTCCCTGTTGAGTTGTGTCGATGGAGTAGATATAGTTCCTATTTCAGATAGCCCTGTTGAGTCGTGTCCAGGGAAACAGACCCTATCTGTTACAAATGCAGTACAAGAGTCCCCCGGACTCAGACACAGTTATTTATATCGGAGGCCAAGGCCCAAGCCGGAGACCCAGGGGGGCGGTAGAGGAGCTCCGAGTGAGCAGATGAGTGGAGTGACTTATTTTTGGTTGGTTTTGACCCAGGTAGGGGTATATAGATTGTTTGCTTGCTTGGCGCCATCCGTCTTATGGGGGTTGGTATTGGATCTCGCTTGCTAAATGTATATGTATTTATGTGCTTTATATATATTAGTTAATAGACAACAGGCCACCGTGACTACAGACACGCCCCCGCCTATCAGTGCAGAACGGTTTGATCTAGTTCCTATCAGCTCTTCAGATTCAGTTATCTTCTGCTCACAGACTTGTTAGTTTTGTTATCTGTATTCAGTTGTATTTTTTCAGTTGCTTTGCATACTCGGTACCAGTGGTACTGACGCCCAGTGGGGCGCTGCATTACTTGCCTGCAGGTACTCATAGACGAGGAGGCGATCCCTCGTGATCCTAGCCAGCGCAGAGTCATCACCTCCTGTCCTCCAGAGCTTGATATTTCAGAGGTTTATATCATCTCTTTTGTTGTACAGTACGGGTAGGTCGGGGCCCTGTCTCGACCATCTTATCAGTATTCCTAGAGGCTTGCAGTCTGTATATATTTCCCTGTGGTCAGTTGAGCCGGTCTTGTGAGGTCGTGCAGTTTGTTATGGCTGTTTAGCATTTCAGTTTATGCTGGCTGTGTGAGGCCTTAGTTTGACAGTAGTGGTGACCTTGCCGGTCACGTAGTTATTCAGCATTTTATTGTTGGGTTACTGATAACTAGACAGCATGGTGGCCTTGTCGGCCCGCATAGGTTTCCCCCTTGTAAGTATGTTTCTGGTTAGCTGAAGTTTCATACAGGTGGCTATAGGCCTAGTCGGCTGAAGGATGTATTTACATCCGTTATATAGCCCGTTGTTTCCCTGAATCTGAGTTAGAGCCAGCCAGGCACCAGATGTGCTTAGGCTCAGTAGTCTAGCAGTTCAGATCCTAGTAGGGCAGCAGGTGCCAGTTATACCCCCCAAGGCGGGGTGTGATAGTTGCCGTAGTCTTGTGTTACGAGTCCAAGGGATGAGTCATACGTATAACCTAGGACTTGTGGTACGAGTCGTTATGGGATGAATGAATGAAATAACCTACGTGACCTGACTCGAACCGAATTGTTTTAGTTTGCCCCAAACCTATTGAAAATCAGAAAGTTCAGACTTGCTACTCCCATGCAAACACAGTTAAAACCCATGAACACCTCCCCTCAATCTTCAATCACCTGTAACTAAAGAATATCATTTGTTAAAGCTCAAATCTATGAAAACAAAGTTGCACGAGCTAATCAAATTCCTATCCTAAGAACTGAATCATGTAGGAAGTCGAGCAAGAACTTGATATTGCAAGTAAGTGATTACTTTGTCAGTCAAATTTCTTGCTAGGTGATACACGAAAGTACATTGTGATTCCTCAAACTCATGAAAATGAGTAAGAGAAAGGTGATCAAAGGCTTGATATGTATATGTATTGACGGTCCAGGAATTCAAAATGCTTAAACATTAATCTATAATATGGGTAGTGAGTTATGGGGTGTGAAACATGTTGGGAATTGAGTGGGTCGGTAAAAATAATGTAGTTTGTAATAGTAGGGTGGAGAATTCTGAGTACCCATCTCAAAAATGTACTTACTTGCACAAGTGAGCATGTATAAGGTGAGGACAGTCTTTGCGAGCCATCATACAACTCTTAGTATTGCACTACGACTCGTAGGAGGATTTTTTGGGACTTTCCCAAGTTGGCTTAACTGGAAACTCATGGTACGAACCCTAGTACGACCCATGGTATCTCAGTACGAGTCGCACCTGGTAATCATAACACAAATCATAAAGGGTCAAGTTCAAAAGCAATAGTACGACCCTTAGTATGACTCATAGAATACAACTACAATCTGCAACATGAGTCGTACAAAAATAGTAAGAGTCAAAAAATTTAGAAATTCTTCCTACGACCATCAGTACGAATCATACCAACCTAGTACGAGTCATACCAATGAGTGCATGACAGAGTTAAAAAGAACTATTAGTCTTAATACAAATCGTATCACCTAAGTACGACTCATATTGATGACTCATGGTAAACTATTGAAGATGTTTTTCTTGCTTCATTTTTAATAAATAACACGTACTAACCTTTTCTCCGCAAGTAAAATGACACTCAAGAAGAGAGAATCTAAGAAGGCCTAAGATAAGGAGGCGAGGGATGAAATTGCTTCTTGAAAGGCATTGAGAATAGCCATTAGACTCTAAAAAAGCAAAGGACACACTTAGTGATTAAATAGAGGAATACCGAATTGATACAGCTGACATTGATGAGCCACGATGTCACAACCAGAATCTAGGCCAAGATCTAGATACGGGACCTAGAACCATGAATGGCTCTATTTCGACCTATGGCATCAATAGGATAACTAAAGATCAACATAAGCAAAACTGATAACTGAATTATGAAATAGCGAAAGTCTGAATAACAAAATATCTAGCCAATGGTAATATCACAACACTGAGTTCAAAGTTGAATATACAAGTCTAAGTCTGAAAAGCTACTACTAACTGATGAGATAAAGTCCCCAGCTATCTCTAAGTCAAAAACAAACTGATATAATGATACTGAAAGATAGATGTCCTTGGAGGATGAGGACTCACCCAAGGCAGGGTCTGAACTGGTATGAGAGCAGGACTAACGACACGTCTGAGTCTAATCGCTAGGACCAGTATCATGAAACTATACAACATAGAGTATGCAGTCAGTATGTGAAATATACAGAGCATGTAAGGTAAGTAAACTAGGCTAAGTAAGCATATCTAAAATCACGCAAATAACATAAAACATAAGATCATAAGAGTAAGGACTACGTGCTGATAGCTGAAATCATGTATAGTCATAAACTAAGTTTCATATCTGGACATAATTACCCAAAGTTGAAAATAGAATTATATGGCTTGCCATATCTAAAATCATAGACAAAAGCTTATAAGGTGATCATCAGTTCAACCTGCTGAAAATATAATATCATAAGTCATAAATATACGAAGAATAATGGGAGACTCATCTTAACCAAAAACCATCATGTATGAGCACATGATGATCCCACGTCTTTCCCAAGTGGAGGAGGGCCATCCTAAGCCTTGCTAAGGGAAGGATAAGTACCATCTGATATCACGGTATGCCCTTGGGCATGGGGGAAATGCTCTCTCGAGAGGCCCTAAAAGATCCTACATTGGCATGCAATTTATGATACCGGGGAACCTTGGAACCCCTTGCCTACACAGTGCTAGACTCTACATCCAAAACATGTATAGTGCTCATATAATCATATTCTAAATCATAACTTGATTCTTTGACTCCAAAACATATATCTATCAGTGGATTTTTTTAGCCTTGGCTAGATCATAAAACATGCTTGTCTTGTGTGGACTTGCCCAAATCTAAAAATCATACTTACTTGAAATAGCCTTCCTTGATCAAATATCATAGATTCATACATGGGTCATCTGTAAACGTTCAAACATACTAGATATCTCATCATACTTCAAATCATAAATCATAAACTTAAGTTTTCATGAACCTGCATAACTGAGAATAATTTCCTAAAATTTGAGAACATGATTTGTAATCAATTAGTACATAAAATATGTCCATGAATCTTAAAATATGCTTTGAAACATGAAGGGAATTGACCCATAAATAAACCATAGACAATTTCATAAATTTTTGTTCAAACCCTATAGGATCATATAGTTGACTAAATACTTAAACTCATGAACTTGAGGAGAAATTTGGGCATGAGAGTGAAAGAAAACTCCCATTCATGGCCCTACATACCTAGATAAACTGATTCTAAACTTGGCTTTGAAATCCCAAGAGATTTGGAAGAGGATTGGAGGATTCTAAGCTTGATCTTCAATGGAACCCTCTAAACTCGTATGCATGGGAGTTGAAGGAATTAGAATAGGTTAAACTCCCTTAATACACTTCTTTCAGGACTTAAAATGACATAGTTTAGGGCTTAGGAGGTTAGGATTTATTAAAATACCCTTAATGAATTCGTAGGAAAACTGTTCTGTCAGCTGTCACGAATCTTACCACCAGTCGTACAATCCTCTTACGACTCGTGGTATCCTCCCGTATTAACCCAGCCAAAAACCTCCAATCCTCGGAATATTTCCATGAATCTTACTATGATCCATTACACCATCCTACGAGTCATACCATCAGCTGTACAATAAATCACAAGATAACTCCAAAGACTTTCTACGACTCCTAATCATGGGTCGTACCCACATACTATGACTCGTAGTGGGGACTCATGGTCTGGGGAACAAAATATCTAACTAGATCCACGAGTCTTCCTACGACCTGTACTACCAACCTACGGCTCATATGTTGAGTCGTACTGAGGTAAACATTCAGATTCTTTTGCTGAACTCAATTCCAATCCTCTCATCTAGTCTTAGGAACCTTAGGGATATTACAATATCTCCCCTAGGGAACATTCATCCTCGAATGTTGGGTAAACATACTAAAAGCTGGAGAAAGGAACTGAAATCTCAAATACTGAACATCTGAGCTAAAACCTTACGGAGTGACCGACTCCAGAATGAGCTACATGATTGAACTGAATTCATGAATAACATATACATGCGTTGACATAAAGGAAACTAAGAGACATGAACTAGACATGAAACCAAATAGAGTGCTAAGGAGGGAGCTGATACCTCATGCTAGAATTGAGTCAGAAGGGAATAAATACGGGTATCTAGCAATCATATCTACTTCGGCTTCCCACATAGCTCCCTCAACAAGCTGATTTATCCAAAGAACCTTTACTGAAGCTACTTCTTCATTCCTCAAATTTCAAACCTAACGATCAAGGATCTAAACTGGTACCTCCTTATAGCTAAGGTTATCCTTTACACCTATGCTCTCCATCGGGATAACCAAAGTTGGATCACCAATACACATCTTTAACAATGATACATGGAAAACTGGATGTACCAAAGCCAACTCTGCTGGTAGCTCCAACTCATAGGCCAACTTCCCAACACGTCTCACAATCTTGTAGAGACCAACATATCGGGGACTAAGCTCCCTTTCTTTCCGAACCTCAGCAACCCCTCATGAGAGATACCTTGAAGAACACCCAATCATCAACTTCAAACTCGAGTTCTCTCCGCCTAACATCTGCATATGACTTTGAACTATTTTCAGCCTTTCCCTTATAGGCTGAACTTTTTTCATAGCCTCATGAACTGAATCTGTCTCTATCAACATAGCTTTACCTACCTCAAGCCAACCATTAGGTGATCTACATCTCCGCGTATAAAGAGACTCAAATAAAGCCATCTGAATGCTGGAGTGGTAGTTATTGTTGTAAGCAAACTCGATAAGAGGTAAATGATCATCCCAACTATATTTGAAGTCAATTACACATGCTCTCAACATATCCTCGAGAGTCTGAATAGTCCACTCACCCTGACCTTCTATTTGTGGGTGAAAAGTTGTGCTAAGCTTGACCTAAGTACCAAGTCCCTTCTGAAACAACCTCCAAAACTATAAGGTAAACTGAGTACCTCTATTTAAAATGATGGATAAAGGCACTCCATGCAATCAAACTTACTCCCGGATGTACATTTTAACATAGTCCTCCACTGAATCGGTAGTCTTGACCGGTAGAAAATTAGCTGCCTTGTCAACCTATCTAACACCACCCATATAGAGTGATGCTGTCGATAAATGTGAGGTAACAACTGGTGATCCTTGAGGGTCTGTAGCACAATCCTCAAATTAGCGGCATGCTCCTACTCGATCCAAGAGTATTTTAGAATATCGTCTATGAAGACAATCACAAACATGTCCAAATATGGCTTGAATACCCTATTCATCAAATCCATAAAACCTGCAGGAGCATTCATTAGTCCAAAAGACATAACTACAAGATCATAGTGACCATGCTGAGTCTAAAAAGTTGTCTTCGGAATATCACTCTCCCTAACTTTGAGTGGATGATATCCAAATCTAAGGTCCATTTTTGAGAAGCACTTAGCACCCTGAAGTTGGTCAATCAAGTCATCAATTCCGGGGAGGGGACACTTGTTCTTGATTTTAACCTTGTTAAATTCCTGATAGTCCATGCACATACAAGAGACCCACCCTTCCGTCACAACCCGAGCATAGGTTCGTATAAAGACACAGGACAAGGAACCCCGAGAGGCTCCAAGTCAACCCATGGCATGAACATAATATCTAAGAGCACACAACAAGCGAAAACTGAAATAGTAAAACATACTTAATTTGAAGTCTGCATACATAATAATCTGAAATCGAATAAACACTAACAAGTTGAATTTCTACATATTTTCTGAAAAACTCTAAAATAACTAATGAGCTGATGGGACAACATCCCCAACTAGCTCAAGGAAAGTCTAAAATTTAAATAACGTAACCACAGATCACTGAATGTCCTTAGAGGATGAGGATCACCAATGCTAGCTAGGTTAGGCTTAAGGAGGAAACAGGACTAGTGATGCGATGGAGAATGATCCCTCTGACCTATATCATGAAACGACACAGCATAGGGTATGCGGTCAGTACTTGGAATGTATTGAGTATTCAAGTAAGTAAAAACGGATAGTTAAAATACATAAGAGTTCATAAGAGTAGGACAACATGATCATGAAGTAAATATCATAATGTAAACATAAGGGCTCAAAATTTTCAAACCGTTCATATTCCAGTCGTAATCACAGTCACAAGAGAAACTTTATGAAATATAACTTGAGCCAAAATAATAATAACATATACATTCATAAATCATGAGGAATTGTGGGAGGAATCGTCTTAACCAACACCATCATGATAGAGCTTATATAATGCCCCACTATTTCACCCAAGTGGTCAGGACCCGAGTCCCTTCGAAAGCAATCTCCAAAACTGTGAGGTATACTGAGTACCTCTACCTGATATGATAGACAAGGGTAGTACATGAAACAAAAATAACTCCCAAATGTACAATTTGGCATAATCCTTTGCTGAATCGGTAGTTTTGACCGGCAGAAAATAAGCTTCTTTAGTCAACCTATCTACAACCACCCAAATAGATTCATACTATCGACAAGTACGAGGAAATCCTGTAATGAAGTCCATATTGATTTCCTCCCACTTCAAAGTAGGGATTCTAATATCTTGAAGCACACCTCCGGGTCTTTGATTCTCAACCTTCAACTATTGACGATTCAGACACAGGCCACAAACTCTACTATGTCCTTCTTCATGCTATTCCACCAATAAACTTCGCGTAGGTCATGGTACATCTTGGTGGCACCTGGATGTAAACAATATCTGGAACCATGGGCTTCATGAAACATGCGCTCCCTAAAGTCGTTATCACACGATACACACAAATGGCCCTGATATTACAGTACACCATCTCCCCTTCGAAAAAGACCTCCACCTTCTGATTATGAATAGATTCTATCAACTTTACCAAAATAGGATCCTCACCTTGCCTAGCCTTGACTTTTATCACCAAAGAAGATTCCGATCCATTCTGAACATTGACACCACCATCTGTCGCGTCAACAAGACGAACTTCTAGTCGTGTAAGACGATGTACATCCTTTACTAACTCTTTCCTCTTCTCATCTACATGGGACACAATCTCCATAGAAAGCCTATTAAGAGCATCTACCACCATATTAGCCTTGCCCGAATGGTAAAGAACACTCATATCATAATCTTTAAGAAGCTCCAACTACCTTCTTTAACGTAGATTTAGATCCTTCTGGATAAACACGTACTGTAGGTTTTTATGGTTCGTAAATACATCCACATGGACCCTGTACAGATAGTGTCTCCAAATCTTCAAGGCAAATACTACGGCTGCCAATTCGAGGTCATGAGTTGGATAGTTCTTCTCATGGACTTTCAGTTGTCTGGAAGCATAGGCTATAACCTTACCGTGTTGTATTAATACACAACCAGGGATGATCCTTAAGGAGTCACAATATACCACAAACCCATTGGTAACCTTAGGACACTGGGCTGAGGTGAGTCGACTATTCAGCTCTTAGAAGCTCTTTTCATAGGCCTTCGACCATTGAAACTTCACTTTCTTCTGGGTTAACTTAGTCAGCGGTTTTGCAATAGATGAAAATCCTTCCAGAAACCTCCTGTAGTAACCAGCTAAGCCTAAGAAACTCTTGGTATCCATGAGACTCACCGGTCTAGGCCAATTCTTCACAGCTTCTATCTTTTGAGAGTCCACCTATACACCTTCACTTGATACCACATGACCCAAAAATGCAAATGCTACCGAGCTTAACCGTAATGTACACTTGCTGAATTAGCATACAACTGACAATCCTTAAGAGTCTGTAGTACCACCCTCAAATGAGCGACATGCTCCTCTTCGCTCCAAGAGTATATGAGAATGTCATCTATGAACACAATCACGAACATATCCAAATATGGCTTGAACATCATGTTCAACAATTCAATAAAAGCTTCAGGAGAATTCGTTAGTCCAAAAGACATAACTACAACCTCACAGTAACCATATCGATTCCTAAAGGTTGTCTTCGAAATGTCACTCTCCCAAACCCTGAGCTGATGATACCCGGATCTGAGGTCTCTCGTTTAGAAACACTTGGCACCCTGAAGTTGGTCAAACTAGTCATCAATTCTTGGGGGAGGATACCTGTTCCTGACGGTGACCTTACTCAACCGTCGGTAATCACTGCATATTCGAAGGGAACCATCCTTCTTCCGGACAAAGAGAACTGGTGCAACTCATATGGGGATTCGCTTGGTCTAATGAAACCCTTGTCTGAAAGATCCTTCAACTACTCCTTCAACTCCTTTAGCTCAGCTGGAGTCATTATAAGGAGGAATAGATATAGGCTGCGCCATCAGGAAGAAGGTCAATACTAAAATCGATCTCCCGCTTGGGAGGAATACTCGGTAACTCATCTAGAAACAATTCTTTATATTCACACACTACAAGAACTGATTGGTTAATCGAGGTTTTGGATGTAGCACCCTTAACGCTAACTCGATAGTACACGAAACCTTTAGAGATCATCTTTTTGGCCTTAAGGTAGGAAATGAAATGACCTACACACACAGCTGAACAACCTTTCAATTTTGGACTGGCTCACCCGAAAACTGGAGCTCTACCTCGCGGGTTCTATAATTTACTGAGGCATAACATGCCTGTAGCCAATCCATACCAAAGACAACATCAAAATCTGTCATGGCTAGCTCCACTAAATATGCTGAGATGACTTTCTAAAGGACTGTGATAGGGCAATTTCTATATACCCGTCGAGTTATAGCTAAATCACCAACTAGAGTAGAGACTAAGAAGAGATCTGGTAGGATTTTGGGATAGAATCCGAAACTACTAGTAACATAAGGCGTAACAAAAGATAAAGTAGCCCCTGGATCTAAAAATGCATATACATCAAGATGGAATACTCGTAACATACTAGTGACCCCACTACAAGAAATCTAACATATTGTGGAGACTAAAGTCGCTGCAAAAGAGCTTAAAGTCTCCACAAAATATTTTTAGTTGCGACTTTGGGGTTGTGGCAAGTACTTCCATAACTAAAAGTTATTTGCAGTGACTCTTAGGCGTCGCCACTAAAAATAGATATTGTGGAGACTGACTCGCTACAATAGAGTAAGCAAATTCGCTGCTAAAAAAGATCTGAAAGAACAAAATTTTAGGTAAGTCGCCACTGAATAATGTATTGAGTGGCAACTATTGCCGTTGCTAAATAAGGACTTATAATAGCAACTTCAGTTGCCATAAAACCACTATATCTTTATTAGCAATTGTTGTCGCCACATGAACTTAAGATTTAGTGGCAATATCGGTTCGCCACCAAATACTTATTGTTTTTGTTACAAAGTTATGTCACCACTAATACTAGTTTTCTCAACAAGACAATGACCAAAATTAAAATAGGTTTTCAGCTATTCAACAGTTTCATAAAATCAACATATGAGTATATTCCCTCTAATTGCCTACCAATATATTTAAAGCATTCAATATTACTCAACAAACACAAAGAAGATTTCTTAAATTGAATGTCGTACATATCTTTGTTAAAAGGTCAATTAAATATATTCTACACACTACTTTATCATTCATTATCATTTTAAGTACATACATTTGATAACAAAAAAAATACTAAGTGCCTTCAAGCTCCTCCTTGGTTTTCATCCATTGAGATTGTTTAAGAACCTCATACCTGTTATTAGAAAAAAGACACATGATCATTTTGACACTTATCACAATATTATTATGCTAATCGTAAAACGGGAAGCCATAGTAATATTTGAGTAAAAGATTGCAAAACACATTTAAGAATGTAAGATATAATATGAACAAGCAAAATTGTACATAATAGTTCAATACAAGCCCACTAGGATTAGAAATTCTAAATTGTCAAACTATGCCCAAGTGATTCAAGTTGGAGCAACTAGACAACAAAACTCAAATACAACAAGCATGAGAATTTAAAGAAAGCCTAATTTAGTTACTTGTGAGGTAGAAATTGCAGTGCATAATAAAGACTACCAAACCGAAACAAAAAGTCATAAATATCTTCTTAGGTACAAGAAAAGAAAATCTATTGTGCAAATTACAATTAAGGATGCAAAAAGTTAACTTCTCTAGATGAGCTAAATTCCGCCTTGTTAATTACGTACATTGATCTAAGTATTCTTTTTTTTACTTTCTCATGATTTAATTTGCCAACTTAAGTAACAGTTACCAACGGCCTGAAACTCCAAAAAAACACAGATTATGTGAGAAAATATAGGTAGCCATAAAACAGAAAGTTCTATGAGAGGAAGGTGTCTTCAGGTCATTGTTTGATCAGACAAGATAAAGAAATACAATAGTTCCGTAGTAACAAATAGAGAAACTATATTTTCTCTTCTTACAATATTCTCTTTGTCTTTTGAAAAGACTAACTCTGCAGTGTCAGCATTAGCAGTGACAATGTTGATGTATGATAAAGTACACTATCCAAATTCTCTAAGTCTATGTTTATAATGATCACGTAACTGTAAACAAACTTAGCATAAATCATTTCAACTAGTGAACAGTTAGCCTCCGGATTACAACTCACAACATGTTACATGAACCATAAGATTGTATAGTGATTACAGTAGATAAACATGTCTATCCATTATCTATTTTTACAAAAAGAATTTAAGAAAATAAATACAGGTAATTAATTGCAAAAGTTCCAAGATACATCGTCACAAAGACAAGAGGTTCTTCTTCCATGAAAGTAATAAAACAACTTGAAATGTGAATTGATAGTACTTACTATAAGAAAAATATGCACTGGTCACAAAAGACAAGACACTAAAGATTCCTTTCCCCTCCCTCATTTTTACTCACCAATAACTTGCAACAAAGTTCACGATGTAAAGCCAAAAGAATTCCAACTAAATTGAGCCAAGAACTTCAAAGTCATCTATGTATTATAATCAAAGTGTATGATAAAACAGAAGTTAATTACAACTTATATTAGATGATACATAAAAGATTAATTCATAAAGTGTAATCAGTGACACATATGAAGTACAAGGGTAATGGTCTTATTGAACTTAAGATGACAGTTATTCTCATTTCACATATGACATTTCTTTTATTCATCTTTCATATGAATCGATATCATAAGGTTCTGAACAAGAAAAAAGATCTAAAATACTTCATCACTAGGGAGAATTTTCTCCCATTTTTACAGTCCAAATATTATTTTATTTGAAGTGTACTAACTTGAAACTTAGCTAATTGTTCACCATTAGCTATCCTCAAGTCTCACAACTTTTTTTGAATACTCAGTCATTCCCTAGCGATTCTTCCACGAATCAATTCTCTAAAATTTGAAAGAACTTTGTACATGTTTCAAAGGCCCGAAAATCCAACCCCTTAATTGTAAGGTATAAACTAGATATCTGCCCCATACATGGGACATAATTTGATATAGTTTGGAGTTACACTAGTTCCAATTAAACGAGGCAAAGCATCACAATGTATCTAAATTTTGAAATTAAATCATATAGGCATGTATTCAAGTATATAGAGCATGAATCAACGATACAATCAAACAAAATAAAGTATCACATAAAAATTAGAGGTACTATTGTATTATGTCCAGTTAGGGACGGGCAGCAGCCCTTCAAACCGCAAAGAAACTACAGAAGAGCTCTTGAAAGCGCAAGCGTATTGCTTCTATAATTTTGTTAGTTATGATAGTTGTAGTAGTTCTCCCCCTTGTTCTCAAACAACCTTTGAAGAGTAATAGCAAGGGATATTAACTGTTTTTGTTAGAGCTATGCATGCGACTTGTGTGTTTGCCTTTACCTTCACACGTGTCGTGTTAGCCTGTTTATAACTTCCTTGTTGACTATATTCCTTTTTGTCTGGCCACTTCGTTAGCTAGCTTTTGGTGTCAACATTCTGCTAATTGTCCATAAATATGTAAATTAATATATATATTTGTAGTCTAATTAACAGGATTTATAAGGCGTAAAAAAATAGCTTAAACCAGAACTTGATATGAAATGCCCCTTTCTTGAATACTATCTTGAAAATTACCCCAACTTAAAAAAGAATAAAAAAAATAAAAAAAAAAGAGGTACTATTGTATTATGATCTAAAGATAATAACCCGACACTTTTAGGCAAAAATCAATACTCAAGTTCGATAACTTTAGAAGTTTTAAATCTAGAAATCAATTGTTCTTCCGGAGTTGGGAGAAAATAGAAAAGAGGTAAAATGATAATACTAGAGGGATGTTACCATAAGACATATTCTTGTCCCAAAATCGATGTCGGAGTTCAACTTGAGGTGAGCTCGATACAAGGGCTTTATTAATCATCTTGCAAATATGCATCCCACGTTAGGGCTCTTGTCGTTCTACTAGTGATGTGGCCGGATATGGAAGGATGGAGGCAGATTTCGATGGTTTATGTTAGAGGAGAGAAAAGAGAGGTGACTCCGTTCTGGTTTGAGAGAGGAAAATAGAAGAGAAAAGGGAGGGGTTTTTCAGTGGTTGGCCGTACAGGGTGGTTGGAGATGGGGAGATAGAGAGATGGTGGCAGTGTCTAGGGTTTGTCGATAGACGACCAAAGATGGCCGGAGCAATGGGGTGATGAGGTCTGATGTTTGAGAGAAGGAGAGAGTGTGAAGAAGAGGGGTGCAGCTGTGCGTGTGAGTATATGAAATGAGATTAAGGGTTTGGGGGTTTGAGAGTCTAAAAAAGGAAAGGGGAAAGGGGAAATGATCTGGAGCGTAGAATCAATCCGGATGAATGGACAAGATTAAACTTAATCACCTGGGTCTGGCTATTAGGTTGGTATGATGGCTCGATTTAATGGGTTGGTCGATGGGTCGCGATTTGGGTTAATTGGGATAGAGTTGGGAAGTTAAAATTGAGTCAGTTTGTGCTCAAATTGGCTATAAATGGCATGAATTAAGTAAAATGCAGCTAACATTTAAATGAATTACGAAAAAATTGGATTTTGGCAGCTATTTCATTAATAAGATATAAATACGTATATAAAATTCATTAACTAGATAATTAATAATAATACTTATTAAATATTACTATTTAAAATTAATTATAAATAAGTGGTAAAAGTTCTATAAAATTGTATTCGAAATAAAATGCGATTTTTCTAAAATATATGTATTATTAAGTGTATGCAATATTATATAAGCACAAACTGGCTATAAATGGCATGAATTAAGTAAAATGCAGCTAACATTTAAATGAATTACGAAGAAATTGGATTTTGGCAGCTATTTCATTAATAAGATATAAATACGTATATAAAATTCATTAACTAGATAATTAATAATAATACTTATTAAATATTACTATTTAAAATTAATTATAAATAAGTGGTAAAAGTTCTATAAAATTGTATTCGAAATAAAATGCGATTTTTCTAAAATATATGTATTATTATGTGTATGCAATATTATATATAAAATTAATATATATATATATATATATATATATATATATATATATATACATATAAATTAATGGTGCTTTATTATATATAAAAATTATGGTAATCAATAACAATAATTAGTAAATAACATATTTGTAATTATGAATGTGAATTTGAAAAATATCAAAATAATGATAAACGCATAAAAAATTAATAAAAGATAATTTAAAAAATAAATTAACTAATTTGACAATATCTAAAAATATTAATCAGTCAAATAGCAGGCTAGGTAGAGAATATAGAGATCAAAATTGAGTGTTGACACTCATTATTCTATTTATATTTATTTTATTCATAAGTTCTATAATAAACACTATTATATGTATGAACTTATTTCAAATATTTATTAAATAACTTCATAACTAATAAAAAATTTAAATATATGCCAACTTATTTAAATATTACTTAAATATATGTGTACTTATTTATCACTAATAAAATATCAAAAATATATAAGCATCTCGACAACTATTAATAATACTTTGAATGTATATAAAAAATCATATTACGACATTCAATAAAATATTAGTAGCAACCTAGAGATGCCAGAGAAGCTCCACTTTTAGTGGCGACCCAGTTGCTGCAAATTATCTTTTGGTAACGACATTTTCTCAGTCGCCGTTAAAAACAAAATCACCTATATTTTATTAATAAAACTTCTCCAATTAGTGGCGACTTAAAAATAGTCCCCACTGATATACTATTTTCTGTGGCGACTAAAGAATTTGCCACTAAAACTACTATTTTTGGTAACGACTTTTTCGGGTCGCCACTACAACCATTAGTTTTGTAGAAACTGTATAAGTTGCCACAAAAAGTCATCAGAAAAAATCATATTTCTTGTAGTGACATTTGGTGAATCTCCTGCTCCTGACGAGATGCAAGGGCATAAAACCTGTTCTGGGCTGACCACCACCTGCACTGGTGGACGCACCCTGTTGTGTTGGGCGTGCTGGTGGTGCTGCTGAACTGGTAGCCTGAGAACGACCTCTACAATTATCCTGCCTTGTCAAAGGAACTTTCGGCGCCTGTGCTTGGGTCTACCACACCTAAAATAATTATTTGACCCAATAAAGAACTCCCCTATATGATTCTTGCCACACTTCCTACAGACCGGAAAGGTACGCACTGCCTGCATGCTCTTATATCCCCTCGAGCCTAATACTCTGCTCATCTGTCCCCTTGAGCCTAATGCTCTGCTCCTTTGGTAACCTCGCGGTCCAGACGAAGCACTGGCCGATGATGACGCTACAACTAATAACCTCTGATGGGACTGCTGATGATGTTCGCCTCCCAATCTCTGTTGGGAGAACCTATAACTATCTTTCCCGGCCTTCTTAGCCTCTCTCTCTCTTTTGGATGCACCTCCTCCATCTGGTGGGCGTACAAAACCAATCGAGAAAAGTCAATGTCCTGATGAAGCATAACTATCCTTTAATCCTTGACCAGGTAGTCCGGTACCCCATGCACAAACCTGCTCACTCAAGCGCTTTGATCAGCCACCAGCTCTGGTGCATATTTGTACAAACAGGTGAACTCCAAAGCATACTCCTAGACATTCATATTATTCTGCCTCAGGTTCACGAACTCAGCTGCCTTGATTTCCGTCGCCTCTAGAGGAAAGAACTGATCCAAAAGTGTAGTATGGAACTCATCCCAACCAATGGGGCCCGCTCCAATTGCCCTACCATCCTTCCACTATCTGAACCAAATGTGAGCAACCCCTTTCACCTGATAAGAGGCTAGATCTGCGCACTCCTTCCCCGTCACCCCCATGATTTGGGTGATGATTAGAATTTCATCAATAAATTCATGTGGATCCTCACCCACCTTCGATTGAAGAAACTCTGGAGGGTTTATCCTAAGAAAGTCCCTGACTCTTACTGCCGCCACATTCCCATTCCGAGGAACATGTGCTACCGTCTACTGGTTGACCTAGGTGGTCAATTCCTGTAACAACATTGATGCTGCCCAAATTACACCTCGTGTATGAGATATAAAGCGGTCGATGTCAAGTATAGAACCCAACTAGGGTTGGGGTCGAATAACATGAGGAATATAACGAGAACTTGAGTTAATGCGTTTAGCTAATACTATTGGCTTACTTATTTCCTAGGGGGAAAATTTGAAACACAAAATAATAAAAAAGAGTAAAGACTAGAATTTGTTTAAATCAATTTCGGTTGTATTCAATCAATAAAGTAACTGGGATTGTGTTCCCCACGACTTCATAACCATAAGGCTTTTACACTAGTAATCTATTTTGGTGTTTAGCATGCAATATTGGTAAGTTAAATTCACCTAAATAGTTGGTCCCCTATCTAGATGATTATCACCAAGCAACTTGGTCGGTATCCGGTGTATGCTTAATTAACCCTTACCCTTAATATCAGATTAGCTATTTCCCAACAAGGTCAAGCTATTAGATGAGGGTTGATAGCCTCAAATCTATATTATTTATCCCTTTTCCCATTCATCACCCCCTTGATACAGTAAGTAAGAATAAGACAAATTCCAATGTTTGCAACCGTTAAGAAATAATTAAAACAAAGGGAAAAATAATACATGTATAAGCCCCGTTCAAGAATCACTAAGTATTTTTACCTATGGGTGTTAATTCATCATGGTTCCCACAACCCCTAGTTATGGGTTTAGCTACTCGTACTTGTATGATCACAATCACAAAATTTAGAAGAAATCATAATTTCAACTTACAATGTTTCGTAGAAGAAAACCACTTGAATTGAATAAATCTTCAAAATCGATGAACAAAACATCAATGTTGTCTAAGTCTCAAAATCAAGAACAAAATTACAAACTTTGTTTGTAGAACCAAGAATGATCGTTAACAACACTAAAATTTACATGAAAAGTGGTAAAATAAACTATACCCAAAAAATAAACCTAAGTAATGTGTTAATAGTTCCAAACAAAACTTTTCCTAACTAAAAAGGGACTCCAGGTCGGCAGTGGTAACGGGCCAAGTAATGACTCATTGGGTCTCCCAACGAGTCGTGGCCAGTGAAGTTGAGTCATCCTCGGTAACTTGTCCAACCTTGGTGATGGGCCAACTAACCACTCGTTAAGCCTGGGCACGAATCGTTAGGTCCCTCATGGCCATGGATCACAAAATCCTCTAGTGCACTTGAGGGATGCTCACAGTATCTCATGAAGAGTTGTCACTTCACCCGACAACTCATTGTCTTTCCTGAGAATTTTTCAAAAATCTTCCACCCAGTCTCCTATAGCTAGCATAACGACTCGTTACCAGATGTAACAAGTCGTGCCTTCAACATGTTAGGTGCACTATTTTTTCTTCATGAAATACCTGCTCTTCTCCATGACTCTAGGAATGAGTTGTTCATTGGGAAAGCGACTCGTGCCTTGAATAGCAGTCTGCATTTTGCTATATTTTTGACTTACTTTGCCCATTTCATTCTCTGAACCTGTTTTCCTGCGACACTTAACACAAACACATCATATCTACATAAACATACCTGGGATTTGCATATTTTCTTGGTTTTAGGAATCGAAAGTGCATATGAGTTGGAGTTCCCCTCATAATTAGCTTCAATCCATCCATTTCTCCATGTATCGCTCTTACAGAAGTGTTTGGGTGATCCAGCTCTAGTTATTCCGGTGGACAGTGTCAGTGTGAAAGACAAGCCTTAGTTATGAAGAGGTTCCGGTGGAAAATATTGGACCATTAGGTTCGAAACTAAGAAACAAGGAAGTAGCTTCAGTCAAGGTTTTATGAAGGAATCGACATATTGAGGGAGCTACATGGGAAACCGAGGCAGATATGATGGATAGATACCCATATCTATTCCCTTCCGGCTCAGTTCCAGTTTTAGGTATCAGTTCTTACCCTAAATCTCTATTCAGTTTCATGTTCAGTTAATGTGCCTTAGTTTCTTTCATGTCAAAGTATGTTTATATGATTCATGAATTCAGTTCAGCCATGAAGTTTAGTTCAGAGGTAGTCATTCCGTCAGTTTTCATCTAATATGATCAGTATTTGAATATGATGATTGCATTTCTCTGCTTTTCTGTATGATTTCCAATATTCAAGGACGAATGTTCCTAAGGGGGAGATATTGTAATGCCCCAAAAACCCTAAGATCAGACCCGAGAGTTGAAATAGAGAAAATAGGATTTTCTGCTCTAGGGCTCATAACGAGTCGTCAAATCACCCGTCGTTTGCCTAAAGAGTTGGTAAGTGACTTGGCGCCTTGCTATTGAGTTGGCAAATCACCCGTCATTTGTAAAGATCAGAATATCCCCTAACCTGTCAGCAAATGACTTGTCATTTTCCTAATGAGTCGTTAAGTGACTCGTGGTCTTGCTAATGAGTCGTAAATCACCCGTCATTTGTAAAGATAGGAATATCCCCTAACGAGATAGCAAATGACTCATCACTTGCCTAACAAGTCATTAAGTGACCCATGGTTTGAGAAGCATTGGGAAATGCCAGCGTAGTACATGAAGTAAGCAAATGACTCATCATTTACCTAACGAGTTGGAAAACAACCCATAATTTGCCTAACGACTCATCAAACAACTCGTCGTTTCTGGCAGTATGAGATTTTCTGTCGAACCATTAAGGACATTTTTGTAATTTTTAAGCTCTTAATTCCTAAACTACATCATTTTATGCTCAGTTAGTAGGGTTTTAAGAGTGTTAAACCTATTCTAAGCCTTATCATTCCATGCATGAAAATTAGAGCTCTTCTTTGGAGGTCAAGCTTGGAGAATTTCTCCAATTTCTCTCCAATTCTCTTTGGGCTATCAAGGAAGTGTGAGAATCAGATTCCTTCAGGCATGTAGGGTTATGAATGAGTGAATTTATTCACACCCATGCCTAATCTCTCTCTAATTCATGAAATTCTATTGAAAATTCTATGGGGTTTTTATCCCAATTATTATGAAATCCTTATGATCTAGCTATGGGTTAATTCCTTTCATGTATAAATTCATGTTTTATGAATCACGGGCAGATTTTACAACTATTTCAAGGAACCCCGACAGACTCCAAGTCGACCCATGGCATGAACATAACTTCTAACTCAATCAATAAAAGCGGAAGATCAACATAATAATCATAATGGAAGTTTAAATATAACATAACATTAGAACTAGAATTTATATCATACATAACAAGTTGATTACTATGCAAAGTCTGAAAGCCTCTAACATATCTGATGGGTTGATGGGACAATACCCCATACTAACTTGGTAAGTCTGAAACCGAAAGACGTAATACAAATGATAAGATAGGGCCCTAACAAGATGAGGAATCACCAAAAGAAACTGAGATAAGCTAACTCCGGAGATCTGCCTAGCGGGACTGAGCCTGGATGTTGGAGCCTGTACCATAAGATGATACAACATAAAGTATGTGGTTAGTACATGGAATGTACTGAGTATGCAAGGTAAGTAAAAGAGACAGTTAAAAACACATAAGAGTTCATGAGAGTAGGACAACATGATCATAACGTACACATCATAACGTAAACATAAGGCTCAAAGTTTTCAAAATATTCGCAAATCATTCATAATCATATTCATAAGAGAAAAGATTTATTAAAAATAACTTGAGCCAAGTATATAATCATAACTATACAAAAATCATGAGGAACAGTGGGAGATTCTTAAAACCGACATACCCCATATGAGCACACATAGAGCCCGACTTGTAAACCTCTAGTCAGGAGGGTGTTCGTACCTTGCCAAGGGTAGAACCATGAAATAGGCGTAATATCACTCATGAAAGGCCCATTTGGGCATAAAGGAGGTCCCATCATGGCTACGTTGGAGCATTCGACTCATTTAATGACTCGTGGTCATCCTGACGGATCACAAGATGACTCATTCTGTGACATGGTGCAGAATATCTTGTTTTCTCTATTTCAAGACTCGGGTATGATCTTAGGGCTTTCGGGGTATAATAGTATGACTCGTAGGAGCATTTTACAGGTCGTACCAATCACATCAATTATGTAAAATCAGAGCTTCTGAGTATTGTGCGAGTGGAAGCTACAAGTTGTAGGTTCATGGTACGAGGCATAAAATCTGGTGGCGGTAGTTTTTGTAGTTTCCTTGTTAATTTAGGAAATGTTTCTGATTATTAATATATAAATACTTTTCCAAGTAATTTTTTGTAAAGAAAAGTCTATTTTAGTCAAACTTTGACATGTGTGAGGGAAATACTTTGGAGTTTCTTCATGAGTTTTCTAATATTTTCAAAGATTATTCATTGTTCTTGGGTTGATCTTGTTGAACTGTGAAATTAATCAAGTGTATTTTATTCCAATTAGATTGTAAGTTTTAATTATGTTTTTGTCTATGTATTCTAATTCTTCGCTTACAACCATGCGAGGCTAAAACCTCCACAACTAGGGTTTTGGGAATCATAGTGAATTAACTAACTAGGGTTTGCACAAAATGATTCTAAACCAATATGAATGCTTGTATTGTGTTTCCTATTCTTAAAACTCATTTTAACGGAGTGCACCGTTAGGACTTGCCCGACTTCTCTACTTGCGAACCTAGAGAGGTAGAGATATGAAAAAGAGAAGTACAATAAAGACTTGAACTTTATGGTTCATTGAATAACTTGAGCTGTGTTCACAGGATAGTTAATTTGGAATAATTTGATAACAGTTAAAGTGAAATCACTCAAAAGACCTAATCTGGTATTTGAGTATAGTAATCCAATAGGGACAAACCAGTCGTTTGGATGAACCTATGTTATCAATTCTGCAAGATAAGTATTGGGATAGATCACGACTATAAAACTTGAAGTAGTTATAAATCCATGGGGAACTTCTCCCCAGTTAATTGCATAATCTTGACAACAACTGATCGTGGGCAAAATAGCATGCCCAAGTGATACTTTATAACTTAGTTTTGCCTTGTTTATCTATTCAATTATATGCATTCTCATGTTATTTTATGTAAATGTGAATATATACTAACCAACATGATTAGTCCTTGTTTTTGAAGGTTAATAATGCATTTGAGGAACTAATTCATGATTTGGTGAAGTGGAGGAATGGAATCAAAAGCAAAACGTGAAAGTCAACAAGAAAACATGCAATAACTGGCAGCCTGCGCGATAGGGGCCGTGGCACGCTGCCAACGCTGCAACACTTGGCCAAAAATTGCATTTTTTGGCACATTCCAGTGAGGGTACGCGTTACCTCCGTGTCACGGAGGTCAAGTAGGGTGTTCAGCTCCGTGACACGTTGTTGTTCCACCACAGGCCAAATTGTGCAATTTTTCAGCATAGTATAAATTGAACCCTTAGCTCCTAAAATCATTTGGTCACGATTTTATTCTGGAAAACTACCTAGGAGTGAAGGGAGAAGTGGGAGAACTCATCTAGGGTTTTTCAAATTCCCTTCTCATCTACCAAATTCATGTAAGTATGTTAGTTTAGTAGTAGTTATTTGTAGTTTTAAGAACATGAATGGCAAGAACCCTTCCTCTAGGGTTGAAGCCATGAATTATGATTGTGATTTTATGAAATTGTTTTGGAATTAAGGTATTGATTGTTGTTTTCGTCTTGCATTCTGTATTGTTGGTTTTTTTTATGATTGATCACCATGAAAACATATACGTTAGCTTGGGAAATTGCTTGAGAAAGAATTACCTAGGTCAGGACATGAGAATGTAAGGAGCATGTTTTTATCTCACGATATAATTTCGTGTTAGGATAGAAATATACCTAACACCTTGCTTGGTTGATAAAACGGAGGTTATTAAGAGACCAACTTAGGATTATCACATCACCACTCGAAGAAGTAGTTGTGAGGGTAAGTTGAGTTAAATGGTTAGACGCACGAAAGTCCCTAATCGTTTCCTCGTAAACCACAACATAATTAATTGCCCGCGAACTAGAAATTAGCATCCTCGCTCACAATGATGCAGTGAGGCTAGTTTGCCGTGTTTAGAGGCTCGAAAGACCATGAACATGCAATTCTAATTATGTGAAATAATAATCAATAGTTGCATACTTAATCCATTGCCAATCGTAGCATCGCATGATTATCTGGTTTTAACTCTATGTTGCTCTTAGAGTGCATTCAGAATATTTCGTTGACCAAATTTATACTTAATTAAAAATCTCCCTCGAAAACTTATATAACCAACATCTTTTTGTATTTAAGATCACACTTGTAATGGATAGTTAGAGGAATGGGTCCAGTCCCTGTGGGTTCGACATTCCGATTCTTAAAAAGAGCCACTATATTACTTGCATGACCCGTACACTTGCGGGCACGCCAAGTTTTTGGCGCCGTTGCCGAGGACTCAGCAAAGTTTTGATAATTTATTTGTTTTTGTGTGATTTTTAAATTTCCTTAAGTGTTGATAAACTTGGTCTTAGTCTACTTATTGCAGGTGACAGGTTGTCATGCCGAGCTGGCTAGAAATAGAGAGCTTGTGGAACGCCATTCCATCAAATCTTTGAGAAGGGGCCTAATCTCGTATTTGATAGTCGGCGTTGCTTGTACCTAAACGTCAAATCCAATTGCGAAGGAGAGTAGCTCTAGAGCAAATGTTGCAGAGACTTCAAGAAAAGGTACAACAACAACCACCCACGGGACAAGCACAATTGTCATCGACAACAGTGGCAGCTAGACCAGTTCGCGAAGTGGCAATCCCACTAGTGACTAATGTGAACTCCAATATCCGTAAACCGGAGCCTGGAGGGAACTTTGAGCTTAAATAGAACATGGTGCAGCTGTTACATTCTAGTAGTCAATTCACTAGGATGGCATATGAGGACCCGCAGCAGCACTTATAGAGCTTTTTAGAGATTAGTGACACGTTTGTTCCCACCGGCGTGTCCACAGATTATGTCCGACTGACCCTCTTCCCATTTTAACTGTTGGGAGAGGCGAAAAAGTGGCTGAAGGCTGAGCCACCGAACTCCATAACTTCATGGAATGACTTGGCTAAGAAGTTCCTTATCAGATTCTTTCCTTCAGGTAAGACTGCAAAGTTGAGAAGTGAAATACTCAGTTTCCAGCAGAGGCCTGATGAGAACTTGTATATGGCTTGGGAAAGATTCAAGTCATTGTTGAGAGACTGCCCCCATCACCAGCAATCAAATGAAGTGCTAGCTCATACCTCTGTAGAAAGTCTAGACCCACACAAAAAAATATTACTAGACTTTGCATCGGGTGGGCAAGCCTTGGATAAAACATATGATGAGTTGTACACTTTGTTGAACAGAATTGCACAAGGAAATCCAGAGTGGCACAGCGAGTTATCGAGGGGGGTAGGAAACAGATCGGGGTTGATAGAAGTAGATTGTTTGAATGCCTTGGCAGCACAGTTAGCTGCGTTCCAGCATCAGATGATGACTCAGTTCAATAAACTGAGTATTAAACAACATCAGGGCCAGGTTAACGCAGTTCAGCAAGCTCCGAGTTGGTGCGAAATTTGTGGTAATACTGGGCACAATGCAAAATCTTGTGGAGCCAATCCGGAATCAGTCAATTTTGTTGGTAATGTGCATAGGAATCAGAATTTTTGGAACAACTCCAACAGAAATTGGCAGGGCCACCCGAATTTTTCTCGGCGTGGAAACCAAAAGCAGAATTATATGCAACCTCAACAATAGCAGTATCAGCGGAATAGGCAGAATGAGGGGAAATTTAGTAGCAGCATTGAGGAAACACTGCAGAAAATTTTGGAGACCCAGAATCAGTTAGCGGAAAATCAGACGAGGATGGCAATAGACTTAATGAATCAGCAAGTAGCCACCCGCAATCTTGAAAAACAAGTGGGTCAGATAGCAGCTGCTCAAAACATGAGATCACAAGGGGGATTACCAAGCGACACAGATCCTAACCCCCGGCAGATCAATGCCATCAGTCTGAGAAGCGGTAAGCAATTAGCTGATGCAGTGCCAAAAGAGCTGAGAAAGGGGGTGCAATCGGAATTGGTTAGACCAGGACCATCCATCAACATGGGAGATAATCAGAGTGCTGGACAACAAAATGCGCAACTTTCATTGCAGCCAGCACAAAGACCACCACCACCATTCCCTTAGAAATTCAGAAAGAGCAAGGAGGAGGAATGCTTCAAAAAGTTCTTTGAGAGCTTCAAAGAACTTCAAATAAATTTGCCTCTTATTGATGTCTTGCAGGGAATGCCCAAGTATGCTAAATACATGAAGGACGTAATGGCGAACAAAGTTAGATTGGTGGATGTCCAAACTATAGCACTGACTGAGGAGTGCAGTCACAGGGTATTGAGCAAAATGCCAAAGAAGCTCAAAGACCCAGGGAGTTTTACCCTCCCCATACAAATTGGTAAAGATGAGGTGCTATGAGCTTTGTGTGACTTAGGGGCAGCAGTTAATCTAATGCCCCTATCCTTATTCAACACCCTGGGGTTGGGGGAACCGAGGCCGACAAGGTTGATGCTGCAGCTGGCTGACAAGTCGCGAGTGACACCTGATGGAATAATAGAGGACCTCCTCATCAAAGTAGGTAAGATTATTATACCTGCTGATTTTATTGTTCTAGATTTTTAGGTTGATGACCAGGTACCCTTATTCTTGACCACCGGTGGAGCGGTGATTGATCTGAGAGCAGGGACCCTGAAAATGAGGGTCGAAGATGAAGAAGAACTCTTCCGCGTTTACCAAGAAATGAACCCATCCGCACACTACACTAACCTTTGTCAGGTTAGTGTGTTGGCAGAGGATGAGTGTGGGGTGGAGGATTCCACAGGTGCATGGCCAAAGGCAAGGTCAACTGTTCAGCCCGAGTCTGATAGAGGACTTCAAATTGAGAAGAAGTGGGAGAAAGAGAGGAACAGAGTGGAGGCTGTTTCCTCTGAACAACAAAAGAAAAGGAGATGGTTCTCGAAAGAGAACCCAGGTATGAGGATGTCTTGAAAAGGACAGTCCACGTCGGGCCACGACATAAAATAAGGCGCTGCTTGGGAGGCAACACAAGGGCACCTCAGGTACAATTTTGTAATTTTGATTTTGTATTGATTTTGTTATGTTTATTTTGTTTGTGTTTTTGGTGGAAAGTTAAGCACAGATGGAGGGAAGTCTGAGTACCGAGAAGGTGGAAGCTAAAGAGCATGGAATAGAAGAAGTGTGGGGTCGAATACCCACCTCTAAAAACTTGAAAGGAAAGCATGCTTTTAGCTTGGCATAGAGGCTCAGGGAGTATTTCTCATCCTTTAAATGTTAATTTGATGCTATGAGGACATAGCATGATTTAAGTGTGGGGTGAGGGAAATTTCAAGAAAAATTCATTTTTTTGTGCTTAACGATTTTTGGTGAATGTAATGCTTGTGAGAAGAATTTTGAAAATTGTTTTATGAGTCAAGCATGACTTCATCACCCGTTGATTTTTCTTTTCGGTTCTTTTCCGACGGAGGGTATTTGAACCGAAGAATAAAATTTTTCTTTTTCTTTCCTTTGTATGTATATAATGTTTTAGTCATAGTTAGGGACTGCTTCCAATGATGGATGGATGACGACCGTCTTGAGGAAAAATTAGTCGATAGGTTTTGGGTTTTTGAAACCATAACTAATTGGTGCTTGATGTTCTTGTTATGTTCTATACGTGATTGTAAGAGGCAAGTATGTTCAGTGTAAAGCATGCAGGTGTATAACTTTGTGTGAGACACTTAGGCTCTTGAATTTGACTCAATAAGATTGAAGCTTAATTCTGAATTCTTGTGATTAGCTGAGTAAGAGTCTGATGAATGTGTCATGAATTGAGCATGTGCCATGAGTGTAAGGTTTTTGAGTATTCTGTGCTATTGTGGATTGTCTAGAACTTGCCTGGTGTGTTTATAAAACGAAATGAAGGCTGTGAAGTGTAGGAGATGATCTAGGCATTTCTTTGAATGAACCAAATTTTTATCCCTCATTTTACCTACCTTGAGAAATTAATCCTAGTTAGCCCCATTGAGCCTTGAGCCTATTCTTTGACAGCTGCAACATAAGCTTAGTCCTTTTTCTTTCATTAGCCTTGAATTTGATCCAAAACTCCTGAGCGCTTAAGGGAAAAATATGAAAGAGTAAAGGAGTGAAAAGAAAGGAAAAGTAGCAAGTTGTAGAAGTGGAGAAAAGGACAGAGGTGCACTTGTGTGAAAATGGTTGATTATTATTAAGGAGTTAGAAAACAAATTAATGAATTTTTTTTATAGAGCTCCTTACTAATAAGCTAAAAGTGCCTAAAGAAAGAGGGAACATAAGAGGAAAAAGAAAGTTGAAAGGAGAAAAAGGTGAAGTAAGGGAAGGGAAGTTCGTAATGAGGGCGTAATGTATTAAAAGCGCTTGGGAAAGTTAGTCACTATTATTGGCAAGAATAGTACCTGCCTGTCCCTTAGCTTACATTACAACCCATTAAGTCCTACTTGATCTTACATTCACACATCCTTAAATTAGTGGAATAAAACACTAAGGGCAAGCTTATGGGTCATTATATGATGCATGTGAATTCTTTGTGAGAGTGAGCGTAATTCTATTCATGTACCCTCACATGTTGTGATTTAAAAATTGTTTTTGCATGTGAAATTGGGTAACTCTCTTTCCATGAGGGCGCATGTTGAATGAAGGATATAATTCATGTGGGATTTCTTAATCAGTTGATTTGCATGAGTCGCTAAGATTGAGAGTCGATTCTCGAGATTAAGAAGTCTTAACATAGTGGTATTTCATTTCGATGATCAAATCGTGCATGCTCTATTTTTAGCTTGTTATCTTACGTAATCATTATAGTCGTAGCCTGAATATTCTTGCTAAATGAGTTATGGGTGAGTCTCCATAGGCATGAGATGTAAAAGGTTTGTTCGAGGACGAACAAGGCTTTAAGTGTGGGGTAGGTGATCGTGGGCAAAATAGCATGCCCAAGTGATACTTTATAACTTAGTTTTGCCTTGTTTATCTATTCAATTATATGCATTCTCATGTGATTTTATGTAAATGTGATTATATACTAACCAACATGATTAGTCCTTGTTTTTGAAGGTTAATAATGCATTTGAGGAACTAATTCATGATTTGGTGAAGTGGAGGAATGGAATCAAGAGCAAAACCTGAAAGTCAACAAGAAAACATGCAATAACTGGCACCCTGCGCGATAGGGGCCGTGGCACGCTGCCAACGCTGCAACACTTGGCCAAAAATTGCATTTTTTGGCACATTCCAGTGAGGGTACGCGTTACCTATGTGTCACGAAGGTCAAGTAGGGCGTTCAGCTCCGTGACAAGTTGCTGTTCCACCACAGGCCAAATTGTGCAATTTTTCAGCATAGTACAAATTGAACCCTTAGCTCCTAAAATCATTTGGTCACGATTTTATTCTGGAAAACTACCTAGGAGTGAAGGGAGAAGTGGGAGAACTCATCTAGGGTTTGTCAAATTCCCTTCTCATCTACCAAATTCATGTAAGTATGTTAGTTTAGTAGTAGTTAGTTATAGTTTTACGAACATGAATGTCAAGAACCCTTCCTCTAGGGTTGAAGCCATGAATTATGATTGTGATTTTATGAAATTGTTTTGGAATTAAGTTATTGATTGTTGTTTTCGTCTTGCATTCTAGATTGTTGGTTGTTTTTATGATTGATCACCATGAAAACATATACGTTAGCTTGGGAAATTGCTTGAGAAAGAATTACCTAGGTCAGGACATGAGAATGTAAGGAGCATGTTTGTATCTCACGATATAATTTCGTGTTAGGATAGAAATATACCTAACACCTTGCTTGGTTGATAAAACGGGGGTTATTAAGAGACCAACTTAGGATTATCACATCACCACTCGAAGAAGTAGTTGTGAGGGTAAGTTGAGTTAAATGGTTAGACGCACGAAAGTCCCTAATCGTTTCCCCGAAAACCACAACATAATTAATTGCCCACGAACTAGAAATTAGCATCCTCGCTCACAATGATGCAATGAGGCTAGTTTGCCGTGTTTAGAGGCTCGAAAGACCATGAACATGCAATTCTAATTATGTGAAATAATAATCGATAGTTGCATGCTTAATCCATTGCAAATCGTAGCATCGCATGATTATCTGGTTTTAACTCTATGTTGCTCCTAGAGTGCATTCAGAATATTTCGTTGACCAAATTTAGACTTAATTAAAAATCTCCCTCAAAAACTTCTATAACCAACATTTTTTGGTATTTAAGATCACACTTGTAATGGATAGTTAGAGGAATGGGTCCAGTCCCTACGGGTTCGACATTCCGGTTCATAAAAAGAGCCACTATATTACTTGCATGACCCGTACACTTGCGGGCACGCCAACAACCCAATTAACAATACTCTCACTTAGTTCTTTTATTGAAACCCCCTATTAGGAGATAATTGTATTAAAAGCATAAATACAAGCATTATTCTACATCCTAATCATATTTCCTGCGAAATTGACCCTAACCTTTGTTGGGTTGTTTATTGACAACGTCGACGTCATTCTTTTACAGGGGTGTGATTTGAGAATGATCACTACCCAACCCTATAAATCTACAGATTTATGTCACCAAACTAGGCCTAGCCCAACTCTTAACTACCTCCACCTTTGGTAGATCCACCGTCCTTTAAAACCACATGCCCCCAAAAGGACACTGATGCTAGCCAAAACTCACACTTTTAGAAATTAGCGTATAATTATTTGTCTTTTTGCCACCCCAGAACAATCCTCAAATAATTTTCACGCTCCTTTTTACTTCTCGAATAAACAAGTTTATCAACAATGAACTCAATTACAAATGAATCTAAGTATGACCTAAACACACTATTAATCAAACCCATAAGAGAAGTTGGAGCATTAGTAAGCCCTAAAGTTATAACAACAAATATGCAGTGCCCATACCGGGTCTAAAAAAGTTGTCTTAGGAATGTCCTTAGCCCGAAACATCATCTGATGTTACCCTGACCTTAAGTTAATTTTTAATAAAACTAAAGCACCCTGAAGCTAATCAAACAAGTCATCTATCTGGGGAAGCGGGCTCTTATTTTAAATAGTGACTTTATTCAACTGCCAATAGTCGATACACATTTGCATACTTCCATTCTTCTTCTTCACAAAAAATATAGGAGCAGCGCACCAAAAAACACTAAGATGGATAAATCCCTTACCAAGAAGTCCTGCAACCGTACTTTTAACTCTCTCAATTTAGTTAGTGCCATTCGATATGGATAAATAGAAATGGGACAAGTTCCTATCTCTATGTCAAAGCTAAAATCGATAATGCGGTCTGGTGGCATGCTAGGTAAATTTAGGGGAAATACCTCAATGAATTCACATACTTTCAGAACTGACTCAATAGGAAGAACACATGTTCTAGTATCCCAAATGTGTGCCAAAAATTCCAAACACCCTCTTTCTACTAACATCTTAACACAGATGTAAGATATAATCATTTGAGGAGCAGGTCTAGAATGCAGTTAATTGAGTCTTGTAAAAAATTCCTATGTTCAATTATATGAGTGTTTGCAAAATTCTCTCTTGTTCTTCCTTTCCAAAGGCATGGTATGGCTGATCCTTGAAGTAGTATAGGGGCTTGAAACGTCAGGTAAGCAAGCTTGTTCCAAGTACAATAGTTTTATGATGTTTATAAATAGCTAAATTTATAAGTAGACTAAAAGATTTTCTGAGTTGTGCAGCTTGGCGAACCTTCCGGGTGGATGTAGCAGCCAACCCCTTTCTGTAGGGAAATTCTTTTATTTCTACGATGAGATTTACTGCTCGACTAACTTAGGAAGCCATCCTTCGGGATGTTGAAGTCGGGTTTCGTGGCAAGCCGTCCTTCGGAATGTTGAAGCGCAGTCCCCCATCGTAGGAAAATTATTGTGCCTGCAATCTCGCCACCTTGCTCGCCGTTTCCTCACCCTGTGCCTGACTTCTTTCAGTCAGAGCCCTCTTGAGCCATCCTAGGTTCATACCCCCGGTTGTTGTGGGCTCAGGTTCATACCCTCGTAGGAAAACTATTATGCCTGCAATCTTGCCGCCTTGCTTGTAGTTTCCTTGCCCTGTGCCCGACTTCTTTGAGTCAGAGCCCTCTTAATCCATCCCAGGTTCATACCCCTGGTTGGTATCTGTCACGACCGGAACGTACACCCGGATAGTAGACACAGGACAAGGAACCCCGAGAGACCCCAAGTCAACCCATGGCTCAGGCATTCAACTAATCTCATTTAAATAAATAGAATATTAAGCATAAAACATCGCGGAAATGTAACCATGACATAACATCAGGAAATAGCAAACATTTACATAAGTTGAATACTACTCATTTGTCCGAAAGCCTCTACTACGTAAGATGGTTTGATGGGACAAAATCCCCAACTAACCCAAGCAATACTGAAAGATAATCAACAGTAAAGTTCATTAAACAACCCTTGGAACATGAAGACTCACCAACAAGGTGATATTCGTAGGTTGGGATGGACTAAGGATGAGAATGAGCCTGAGATCCGGACCCTGTATCATGAAACGATACAACATAGAAAGTATGTGGTCAGTACATGGAATATACTGAGTATGCAAGGTAAGTAAAATGGACATTTTAAAAGTAAATTAAACTCATAAATAGACATAGGAGAAGGGCATCATGCTTGCATCAAAATCTTTGTAATAAAACATATGGCTCAAGACTTCCAAATCATTCATAATCATTCATTATCATAATCTTAAATAAATTTATCATAATATAACTTGAGCCAATAACTTAAACATTAAAATGCATAAAACATGTGGAACAATGGCAGGACTCTTCATAAGTGATGCCATCATGGTAGGGCCTTTCATGAGTCCCCAATGTCTTACTCAAGTGGGCAGAGCCGACCTGGCTTGCCAGGCGCGGGTCATGCATAAGGCGTGATATCAAATTTGATGGGATCATTATTAATACATCATATCATTTACAACTCACAGTGGCACATGGTTATGAGACACATGCATAGTCCTTTGAACTCTGGGATGCTCGGTGCTAGACACACCTCCCAAAAACATGCATATAGGCTCATACATAAATCATTAACATCATGCATACAAATTCATTGGCTAAGATATAAGATTTATCACCATTGATCCCCTTTAAAACATGCTTATCCAAGATTCAAGGACCTTTTCATCATAAACATGGGTAACTTGAAAATCATACTCTTCTATCATCAATAAATTCAAATTATTGAGTATCCATCATAAATCATAACTTCCGTGAACTTTCATCAAATGGGCATTTTTGGATTTAATAGCTTGAAACATGAATTAATGGAAATAATGATAAAACCTGCCCATCATTCATAATTCAATAATTAAAACTCAATTAAATCATACCCATAAAGAGAAATCACATTGTCATGCTTTGGGTAAAATCCCATGGAATTTGAGTAGGAGAATTCATTAATTAACCCGAAATTGGGCATGGGTGAGGAAGGATTCCACCCATTTTAAAACACTACATACCTGGGAATAGAGGGACATAAAGTTCCTTGAACACCCACAAAGAAATTGATGAAAATTTGGGGAAGAAGGCCTTGAATCTTCCAAAACCTCTCTAAAATCCTTGCATGAGAATGGGCTTGCATAAAAGGCTTAACCCATCTTATCTAACTCAGAAACATATCCCAAACGACGTAGTTTAGGCCTTAAGAACTTAGGAAGTTACGAAAAAAACCCTTATTAAAAAACAGAAATTTTTGGTCGTGACTTCATGAGTCGTGAGGTTAGACCACGACTCGTGGGCACCTTCTGTAGCCTACACTGCCCATCCCAATTTTGCCAATCCTCCAGGGTTGACCACAGGTGACCTCACGAGTCGTGAGGTCTAACCACAACTTGTGGTCAACCCCGTGGCCTCCTCACTCAGGCCTTGCCACAATATGCTGCCCACGAGTCACCTCACTACTAGTGGTCACTACTCACGACTCACCTCACGAGTCGTTCTGTGACCTGGTGTGAATTTTTAGTTTTTCTCCATTTTCACTTTCGGGTCTGATCCTTGGGTTCCCAGGGTATAACAATATCTCTCACTTGGGAATATTCGTCCTCGAATGTTAGAAACATGCAGAAAACTCAGAAACAAGCTATCACCATATATGATTACCAATCATTTAAGTTGAAAACTGATGGAATGGCTACCTCCCAAAGGAACTACATAGCTAAACTGAATCCGGACATCACATATATTTACCATATCATAAAACAAACTTGTACACATGAACTAGACGGGAAAAGCTAATTAAAGGTTTAGGGCAAAACTGGTACCTCAAACTGAAACTGAGCTAGTATGGAACAAATGAGGGTATTTAGCTATCATATCTACTCCGGCATCCCATGTAGCTCCCTCAACACACTGATTTCTCAATAATACCTTTACTGAAGCTACTTCTTTGTTCCTCAGCCTCAAAACCTGCCGATCCAAGATATCAATGGGAATTTCTTCATAAATAAGGCTGTCCTTCACTCCAATGCTATCTACCGAACTACCAAGGCTCGATCACCCAAGCACTTCTTCAAAACTGACGCATGAAAGATGGGATGAACCGAAGATAGCTCCAAGGGCAAGTCCAACTCATATGCCACCTTACCAACTCTTTTCACAACCCGGTAGGGGCCAACATAGCGCGGAATGAGTTTACTTTTCTTTCAAAACCGCATGACTCCCTTCATGGGAGATACCTTTACAAATACCCAATTGTCCATATCAAACTCCAAATCACTTCTCCTCACATCAGCATATGATTTCTGACAACTCTAAGCTGTTTTCAACCGGTCCTTTATCAAGTGAACCTTCACCATCGCTCATGAATTGAATCGGGTCCTATCATAGCTGCATCACCAACCTCAAACCATCCGATGGGAGATCTACACCTCCGCCGTAAAGAGCCTCGAACGGTGCCAGCTGGATACTGGAGTGGTAACTGTTATTGTAAGCAAACTCGATCAAGGGAAAATGATCATCCCAACTACCTTTAAAATACATAACATATGCCCTCAACATATCCTCAAGGGTCTGAATTGTTTGTTCTGCCTGGCCGTCTATTTGCGGATGGAAGGTTGTACTGAGCTTAACCTGCGTCCCAAGTCCTTTTTGAAAAGAATGCCAAAATCAAGAGGTAAACTGAGTACCTCGGTCTGAGATAATAGACAAGGGCACTCCATGAAGTCGAACCAACTCCCGAATATAAAACTTAGTATAATCATCCGCCGAATCCGTGGTCTTGACCGGTAGGAAGTGTGCCGCCTTAGATAGCCTGTCCACCACCACCCAAATGGAGTCATAGTGTCGTGAGTATGAGGTAGGCCTATAACAAAATCCATATTAATCTCTTCCCACTTCCAAGTGGGGATGCTGATATCCTGAAGTACACCTCCCGACCTTTGATGTTCAACTTTCACTTATTGGTAGTTTGGACATTTTGCTACGAACTCTGCAATATCTTTCTTCAATACCATCCCACCAATTGATTTCTCGCAAATCCCGATACATTTTCGTGGATCCTGGATGGATAGAATATCTTGTACCATGTGCCTCATGTAATATTCAAACTCTCAAATTATCGACATCCGGAACACATAGTCGACCTGGGTATTGCATCACACCATCTCCCCCTTGGGAGAAAACCTCCACCTTTTGACTCCACACCTTCTCCTTCAGCTTCCTCAACAATGGATCCTTAACTTGCCTAGATTTAACATCAACTACCAAGGACAATTCTAACCCATTATGCACAACGACACTGCCATCGGCTGAGTTGATCAATCTAACTCCCAGCCTTGCAAGTCGGTGGACATCCCTCACCTACTCCTTCTTTCCCTCATCCACGTGGGACACACTTTCCATGGAGAGTCTACTAAGCGCATCCGCAACCACATTAGCCTTGCCCGGGTGGCAAAGGACACTCATGTCATAGTCCTTAAGTAATTCCAACCACCTCCTTTGCCGAAGATTTAGATCCTTCTATGTGAACACATATCGAGAACTCTTGTGATCCATAAATACATCCACATGGACCCTATACAAGTAATGCCGCCATATCTTCAATGCAAACACCAACTCAGCCAACTCGAGATCATGGGTCAGGTAATTCTTTTCATGGACCTTCAGCTGTCTCGAGGCATATGCTATTACCTTCTCACGCTGCATCAACACACATCCCAGTCCAACTCTCGAAGCATCACAATAGACAATGAAGCCATCGGTACCCTCAGGTAAGGTCAACACTGGTGCTGAAGTGAGTCGGGTCTTCAACTCTTGGAAGATTCTCTCACAAGAATCCGACCATTGGAATTTCACCTTTTTCTAAGTCAACTTAGTCAAAGGTGCCGCAATAGATAAGAAATCCTCCACAAACATTTGATAATAACCTGCTAGACCCAAGATACTTTGAGTTTCTAAAGGATTCACCGGTCTAGGCCAATTCTTCACCGCTTCGATCTTCTAGGAATCTGCCCTTATGCCTTCACCTGATACCACGTGTCCCAGAAATGCTACCGAGTTTAGCCAAAATTCACACTTGCTAAACTTTGCCTACAACTAACCATCCTTGAGGGTTTGCAGCACTATCCTCAAATGAGTGGCATGCTCTTCTTCGCTCCAAGAGTATATCAAGATGTCATCGATGAACACGATCAAGAACATATCCAAATATTGCTTGAACACCTTGTTCATCAGGTTCATAAAAGCTACAGGAGCATTGGTTAGCCCAAAAGACATAACAACAAATTCGTAGTGACCATACCGAGTCCTAAAAGCAGTCTTTGGGATGTCACTTTCTCGCACTCTGAGCTGGTGATACCAAGACCTGAGATCGATCTTGGAGAAGCACTATGGCACCCTTAAGCTGGTCAAACAAATCATCGATCCTGGGCAAGGGGTACCTATTTTTGACTGTAATCTTTTTCAACTGCCGATAGTCAATACATATGCGAAGGGAACTGTCCTTCTTTCGAACAAACAAAATTGGTGCACCCCATGGAGACTGGCTCGGTCTAATGAAGCCCATATCCAACAAATCTATTAACTGCTCCTTCAATTACTTTAGCTCGACTAGTGCCATCGTATAAGGAGGGATAGAAGTAGGCTTCGTATCTAGAGATAGATCAATACCGAAATCAATTTCCCTTTTCGGAGGAACACCTGGAAAATCCTCGAGAAACACCTTTGGATCTTCAAACACCACCAGAACTAATGGGATAGTCAGGGTCTCAGACTCCACATCCTTAACCCTAACTAGGTGGTCTACACCCCTTAGAGATCATCTTCCTAGCCTTAATATAGGAAATACACCGACCTGTTGGCACCGTCAAACTACCCTTCCATTCCAAAACTAACTCACACAGAAAATGAAACTCCATGGCATGGGTCCTACATTAAATCAAAGCATAACATGCAAACAACCAATCCATACCAAGAATAATGTCAAAGTCAGTCATGGCTAGCTCTACCAAATCTGTGGAGGTAACCTTATGCAACGCAGCGACTGGGCACCGTCTATATACTCGTCTAGCTATGACTGAATCACCAACTATGGTAGAAACTGAAAATGGTTCTGACAAGGTCTCAGGACTAACTCCAAGGCTACTAGCAATGTAAGGAGTCACGAAAGACAATGTGGCTCCCAGGTCTAACAAGGCATAAACATCAGTATGAAAGACACGAGACATACCAGTGACCATGTCTTGTGAAGTCTCCTGCTCCTGGCGCAAGGAAAGGGCATAGAATCGGTTTTGGCGCTGACTGCCACCCCCACTAGTAGATGCTCCCTGTGGAGCTGAATGGGCTGGAGCTGTTGTTGTCCTGGTGGTCTATGCTCGACCCCTATCATCACCCTGTCTGGCATATGGACATGCTTGGCGCATGTGCCCAGATCTAGCACACCCGAAGCAGACATCCGAACCGAGCAGGCACTCCCCGGTGTGACTCTTCCCACACTTCCCGCGGGTTGGAGAGGTATACTGTAACTGGGCGCCCCTCTGATCCCTCGACCCTGAAGCCCTGCTCCTCTGATCACCCTTGGGTATAGATGGGACGCTAGCTGACAATGGTGCTGGGGCTAGTGACTTCTACTAGAATTGTGGATGGTAGCCATCGCCAGACCTGTGATTTGAAAATCCATCACTATCTGTCTGAGCTCTCTTTGCCTCCCTCTCCCTCACATGAGCCACCTCCATCTGGTGGGTGTACAACACTATGTGAGGAAATTCCATATCCTAGTGAAGCATGGCAGTCTTGCAATCATTGTCTAAATAACCGGCCACACCATGAACAAATCAGCTCACACGCGCCCTCTTATCCATCACCAACTCTGGACGTATTTTCACAATCGAGTGAACTCAAGAGAATACTCCAGCACTATCATCTTTCCTTTCTTGAGGTTAACAAATAGCTGCTTTTAATTCCTCTCCCAAGGGAAGAGCCTGTCAAGAAAGGCCATGTGGAAGTCATCCAACTGATAGGGCCCGCTCCCGCTGCCCTATTGTCCTTCCATTGCTTGTACCAAATATGGGTGACCTCTTGCAGTTGATATGAAGTCAAGTCTACACACTCCCCAGATGTCACCCCCATAACCTGAGTGACCTTCAAGATCCCTTCAATGAACTCGTGTGAATCCTCATCCACCTTTGATCCCATGAACTCGGGAGGGTTCATCCTCAAGAAGTCTCTAATCCGAGCCGTCGCTGCATTGCCATTTTGTGGAACCTGCACAACAGCCTGCTGATTGACCAAAGCGGTCAAGGCCTGCGCCAACATCTGAATCACCACCCGAAACTTGGCATTGGCAGTTGGCTCTGGTGCTTGGGACTCCGAAATAGGTGGGGCTTGCTGATGCCCATGGTCATTTCCATCTCCGTGGCCATCACCTTTTCCATTCCTCCTTCTATTCATATTCCTAGGAGCCATAATTCTGCAATCGTGAATCGCACAAATTTGAAGGATGGAAAGGATTCTCATCGCACGACATAGAACATGAAAGAAGGGAACATTTCCTAAACTTCTAGTATCCTCTTTATCATAGGTGTGGTACACTTCACACCCATGAAAAATAATCTACTTAACGCGGCTTTCGGACACCCTAGGACACTTCAAACTTATGACTCTAATACCATGTTTGTCATGACCGAACGTACACCTGGATCGTAGACATAGGACAAGGAACCCCGAGAGACCCCAAGTCAACCATGGCTCATGCACTCAAATAATCTCATTTAAATAAATGGAATATTAATCATAAAACATCACGGAAACGTAACCATGACATAATATCAAGAAATACCAAACATTTACATAAGCTGAATACTACTCATTTGTCCGAAAGCCTCTAATACGTTAGATGGGTTGATGGGACAACATCCCTAACTAACCCATGCAATACTAAAACATAATCAGCAGGGAAGTTCATCAAACGGCCATCAGAACATGAGGACTCACCAATAAGCTCATATCGTAAGCTGGGATGGACTAAGGATAGGGATGAGCCTGAGATCCGAACCCTGTATCATGAAAAAATACAACATAGAAAGTATACGGTCAGTACATGGAATGTACTGAGTATGCAAGGTAAGTAAAATGGACATTTTAAAATTAAAGTAAACTCATAAATAGACATAGGAGAAGGATATCATGCTTGCATCAAAATCTTCATAATAAAACATAAAGCTCAAGACTTCCAAATCATTCATAATCATTCATTATCATAATCGTAAATAACTTATCATAATATAACTTGAGCCAATAACTTAAACATAACAATGCATAAAATATGCGGAACAATAGGAGGACTCGTCATAACCAACACCATAATGGTAGAGCCTTTAATTATTCCCCACTGTCTCGCTTAAGTGGGCAGAGCCGACCCTGGCTTGCCAGGTAAGAGTCGTGCATAAGGAATGATATCACATTTGAGGGGATCATTATTAATACATCATATCATTTACAACCCACGATGGCACATGGTTATAAGACACCAGCGTAGTTCTTTCAACACCAGGCTGCTCGGTGCTAGACACGGCTCCCAAAAATATGCATATAGGCTCATACATAAATCATTAACATCATGCATAAAAATTCATTGGCTAAGATATAACAATTATCATCATTTATCCTTCTTAAAACATGTTTATCCAAGAATCAAGGCCCTTTTCATCGGCCAACATCATAAATCGATGAATCATGTAATTCACTTCATAAGTCGTAAATCATTTTTTAACATGTGGGCATTGCCCAATACTTCATCATATTCAATTCTTTCAAAATATTCTCATAAACATGGGTAACTTGAAAATCATACTCTTCTATCATCAATAAACTCAAATTATTGAGTATCCATTATAAATCATAACTTCCATGAATTTTCATCAAATAGGCATTTTTGGATTTAAAAGCTTGAAACATGAATTAAAGAAAATAATAATAAAACCTACCCATCATTCATACTTCAATAACTAAAACTCAATTAAATCATACCCATAAAGAGAAATCACATTGTCATGCTTTGGGTAAAACCCCATGGAATTTGTGTAGGAGAATACAGAAATTAACACAAAATTGGGCATGGGTAAGGAAGGATTCCACCCATTTTAAAACCCTACTTAAAGTTCCTTGAACACCCACAAAGAAATTGATGAAAATTTGGGGAAGAAGCCCTTGAATCATCCAAAACCTCTCTAAAATCCTTGCATTAGAATGGGCATGCATAAAGGGCTTAACCCATCTTACCTAACTCATAAACATATCCAAACGACATAGTTTATGCCTTTGAAACTTAGGAAGTTACGAAAACACCCTTATTAAAACGCAGGAGTTTCTAGTCGTCAGCCCTCAAGAGGGACCTAATTGATCGTTGCCACTGGGCACGACTCTTTGCCTTGATCCATTGAGTCCACTACCCTAACCTCCAAGGGAACCCTACGGGTGACTTCATGAGTCGTGAGGTTAGAACACAACTCGTGGTCACCTTCCATGGCCTACACTGCCTATCCCAATTTTTCCAATCCTCCAGGGTTGACCACGGGTGACCTCACGAGTCATGAGGTCTGACCACAACTCATGGTCAAGCCCATGGCTTCCTCACTCAGGCCTTGCCACACCATGCTAACCACGAGTCACCTCACGACTCGTTGTCACTCCTCACGACTCACCTCACGAGTCTTTGTAAATCCATGGGTAACCGGGGTATAACAGTATCAGAGCCAGACCCATGTCCTTTTGGAGGGAGGAGAAGTTTGAATAGATATGAGTGAGTCTACGTCCAGTCCTTGTAAATATTCTTCTTCTTCGTCGTCGAGTCTTTCTAAATCCTTCACTAAAGTACCTATGTCTACTACACTTAGTAAATCCCTGTCTTATAAATATGACTATCTTTATGAAGTAGATATACTACTAGATGAAAATAAAATGTCCAGTACATACTTACCTCTCCTAAATCCTTATTTTGCCTTTTCCAAAAAGACAACCAATCCATGTTTGCAAATTCGTTCTTTGGTGCAACATAAACCTAAGGGGGTAAAGGAATATGTTGCTACTTCTAAACTCAATCAACATCCTATTCTTGCTACTCAAGAAGAACAGTTTGTCACCCTGCAGATTCCCAATGATTTTCCAAGGCAATGGAAAAATCACGGATTCAACCATATTCATTTTGGTGTTGTCCGAATCGCCCTGTCATATCAAGGAAGGAAAGGCCAACCTATTTTTGGATGCCTTTCACTCCTTGATACTCGATACCAAGAGTACCAACAAGCAAATTTGGGTACAACTGAGGTCACCTTAAATGTCAGGACAGTTTTTGTCACTTTCTATCCAAATTTCAACATGTCTCTAAGTGACCCATATCATACAAAAGCCTTCAAGATCAAAGTCCAAATACAGGGAGCTCCACAAGCTAGAGATGCTATCCAGGCAACACTTCACTACCAAATAGCTTGGCGAGTTCAGAACCATGCCATGGATCTTTCATTTCTTGATGGAGATGATGCTTTACTGCTACATATAGATGCCACCAACAGAACTACCACATGCACCCAAATACCCTGAAAAACACCAAAAGAAGAAGTTTTCAAAATTCTTCCTGACTCATGGGTTACCAACTATGAGTGGATGAGACAACCTCATGTTGAACCTCTTTGAATACAGAACCAATCTTTGTCAAAAAACAGGATAAAACTGTAGCCATCAGTTTTGACCACTCTTATCTCAAAAAACCAAATAGCACAACCTTTTCCCTTCAGATGTACCAACCTACATCCGAACCTCTGCCTAAAAATGAAGAGGATATATTGATTGGAGCCTTCCAGCTGTCATGAGTGAACATGATTAGATCAAACAGTTCAACCATGAAGGTCGTGACGTAAGATAGTTCAAATGTACCTTTACCTAGAACTGCTCTTGGGATATCGAATGTGACTGCCAAGAATGTCCGGAGGATGTATTTTGAATATATATAGAAGAAGGACAAACCCAAAAAGAAGAAGGGAGATGCTCTCAAAAGGAATTCTGTTAGCAATATGAAGATAGGGATATATCTATCAATTCCCTTAGCCGTCTAGGAATATCTGAATTCCTTGTCTCCTACAAACCCCAAGATTGGCCAACACTACCTACTCAAGCTAAAAAACCTCACAACCCTGAAATCTTCTTGATGTGTCCATCTAGCTCTAGCCATACTCCAGATTTCCCATCACAACAACCCTTTGAAAAAGATGGTGTAAGCCATGCACCAGAAATACCAAAGAAAAATGTTGTGTTGCCCAATGGAGAAAGTTCCAAGGAGTCAGATCCATAAAACTTGATGATCTCAATTCAAGTTGTTTCGGAATTCTATGGATTGGAAGAAAATGATAGCACAGGATCTAATACTGAAGAGGCAATAGACAGCGATCCTACTAATGAAACTGAAGAAATGGAGACTGAGTCAAGTGAGGATCTCTCACTAGACACCTTAGAGGAAGACCATACATCGATATACATGAACCGACCAAGAGAACTAGAAGTTTCTGATGTCGATGATGATCGAGACGGGATGACAGAAGACCCGATTTTAGAAAGAAGACCAGAACAACCAACGCCAAAATTGGTTGGAATTGGGTTCCATACTTTCACTCTCGATGATATCAAGGTTTTGAAATGACCCAAAAGAATTCAAGATTTCCTTACTTGGATGGTAACGAAACACTTAGTAGAGCGGGAGAAATATCTAATCCTGTTAGAGTTCACATCAATGTTCTCCGGCATCCTTAGAGATTGGTGGATTGCACTGGGAATATATGACAACAATACTTTCCTCACGTCCCAAGACTTTTCTATCAACATCTGAATCTTGCATGAAGTCTTTTGTGGAGATATAGGCCAGAGGCAAGAAAAGCTATGAAGATAATTCTTCGAGATGAAATGCGTATCATTCGACAGTGATGTCATTGATATTCATTTCTAGAAGATGGAAAAAATATATTTTGAATGTGGTGGAGATGCCAGTTTCAAGCAAGCCTTCATATCATCCTTGCCAAAGAAGTTAGCAGGAGGAACCATGATGATTATCGAGGAAAAGTTCCTGTCAATAACAATCCCACAAGTTGGAAATATAACGCAAGCAATTTTCATAGACCTAGAAGATATTTGTATAAAGAGGTTTGGTCTGAAGTAGATCATGCACAACAATCTAGTCCTTGATAAAGCTTGTAGTAGACTTGACCTAATCATCGGGTCCAGTTGCTCTTGCCATGCCAGGAGGCAAAGCAGATTCAAGAGATACAAGAAGTTCAAATGGCCAAAGCCTACTAGGAAAGATCCTTATACACCAGGCGGACAAAATACTTCAAGAGAAAACATCCAGGAAGATTTCAGAAGAATGACAAATGCTTCATCTACCACAAGATAGGACATTTTGCAAAGAACTCTCCTCAAGCTAAATGATCTATCCGACTTCTTACCGAGATAGAAGAATACGCTGACGTCAACGACAATGACCTTGAATCAGTCTTTTCAGTAGAAGATGAACCGTTAGAGGACACTCTTTTCTCCATGGACGTATATGAAGAACATAGAATAACCATTACCAGATTTCGAAGGCTAAGGAAGAAATCAATATGCATTATCAATATTCCTCAAGTCTAGCTGAATATTTATCCATCCAAATGAGATAAGCTGATCTAGGTCATTGCGTTTATGGATACTGGTGCAGCCTTATCGCTGATGAATCCAGCAGTACTTCCTTCTTATCAATAGATCTCTAATTTCAAGAACTTAAACACTACATCAAATGGAATCCTGACAACCATGGTCATCACAAAACACCCGATATCTATTGAGTTCTTCCCAGGACTAAAGTTCAGAAGAAAACTATTTGGATCTAATGTCCCAGGAAAGCATCTCATAATTGGATTCGATATCTTCAGACAACTCAAGGATCAACTCCACATTGTAGCCTATAGAATAGTGTTGAAAAAGCAATTCAAGCCATACTCAAAAGTCTCACGCTTATTCTAGATCACTGAGGACGAGCAGATCAGAGAAATCAAGTAGTAGTTGATGGAACATTCATGTGTTCAATCTCATAAGGAGTTCATGAAAAAATGTCTCAACCCACTCTAGCTGAATAAAGTATTTTTCATAACATTCCCATTCAAGAAGAATGAAAACATAAACTCAACCAAGGCAAGACACTCTGGCATGAATCCAGAGCACCTTCAGCTTGTAAAGAAGGAGTGCGTAAAACTCATCGAGACATCTGACTCTCAATGGGCATGCGAGGAATTCTATGTCAACAAAAAAGCTGAGCAGACAAAAGAGATGCATTTTATCAATGGAGCATATAGTCGAGGTCCGCACATATGTCAGGAATTGCTCATATTTCAAGACACCAACTTCACCATAAAGCAGCTTCAACAATTTTTAGGGATTATAAATTATGTTAGAGATTTTATTCCTGAGGTCTCTACGTATATTTCTCAACTTACAAATATGCTCAAGAAGAATGCCCAAGCATGGGGTAAAGAGCAGGATGAAGCTATTCGAAAAATAAAGCAGGTGTCCCAATAGGTGAAGACTCTCCATATTCCTTCAGATGGAAAGAAGATACTACAGACTGATGCCAGCAATTAATACTAGAGTGCAGTACTTCTGGAAGAAAAATATGGCCATAGAAAGATATGAGCATATGCTAGCAGAAGATTAAAGGATTCAGAACAACACTATCGTTCCACCTTCAAGGAGATTCTTGCAGTGAAGAATGGAATCAAGACATTCAACTTCTTCCTGATTCACACTGAATTCCTTATCGAGATGGATATGAAGGCATTTCCAAAGATGATCCAGTTAAATTCGAAGATACTTCCACACCTGCAAATTCTCAGATGGGCACAATGGTTCTCACCCTACAAATTCTAGGTGAAGCACCTGAAAGGGAAAGATAATTTCCTGGAAGACTTCCTATCCCGACCAGATGAATTTGTAAAAAGGTTTTTGCCAGAAAAACCCAAGAAGATAAAAGAATCAGCCGACCATGTATTCATGATTACCAACCCACCAGGTCGCAGGTCATCGAGGCTACTAATCCATCCACCAGACTTGTTCAGTCAATATATGGACCCATTCTATCCATCTATCCCGATCAAAATAAGGACTTTCTATGAGCTATAAGTTTTCAAAAAATATAGATGATCTATCCTAAAGCCGTATGGAGTCAACTCGGAATACCTGTTCTATCACGTGTTCATACCACTTGCTAATGATTTTCCATAGGAACTCTTACGGTTCTTCTAGTACTTATGTCACCAGTATTACATCCTACTGGAATTCAAATGCAACATATTTAGGGACTTTTACAAGATTGAACTAGCTTTGTAAATGTTTTTGCACTTGTTCAGGCCACAAAAATACTGGATTTAATGCATCAAGAATTCATACGATGCAAAGATATTCATGTTGTGTTGAACAGTTAAGTTAATCGATGAGAAAGTCCATGCCGAGCCAGAACTCTCTTTCTGTTGGTGATTTCCAGTATCTATTTTTTCCTTGGAAGAAGAATACTACGAAGCACAAGGGTTTATCTTCTAGCAAAATAAGTGCATTCCGAAAGAGGTATGGCTGAAAGAATGGGCGCATGGAACAACATTGATAAACATCCTCACTGGGAAGAAGACCGAAAAGCAGCAAAGGAATATCAAGCACCATACAAGATCACCAGAGATGAAATCACTAAAGCTATCACACGGATCAAGCTGAACGTCCCATCAAATACTCCATCACTGAGTTTTAAAAAAATGGAGCAAGCCATGGCAGCAATGTCAAGCAAAAAATGCTACTTTACGAGATCATTAAAATGGAGTGTGCATGATATGAGCTTCTTCGACAGAAAACATGGCTTCCAATGGAAGCCAACCGGAGAATGCTCAAACCAACTAGTGGCACCTCCAAACATTGTCCCATATGATAATGGTTGATGACATGTGCAAGATGTGTGCAAGAATTTGCCTCAGATCACCCGCCGAAATTTACTACCCATATGACGACGAAAGCAGACCCCACTTCACATGCCATCACATGGGCTTCCTTGTAAATATTAAGCTATCCGTTTTATTAAGCCATTTGTTTTATTAGGGGTCGGTTGTTATTAGGCTTTGTAGAGGAGATTGTTTAAATACATGTGCCAGATTTGTCTTTATCTAGCCATGTAAATAGGTGTGTCGTTTTCATTTTGTTAGGATTTCTAGAAAGGTGTGTTGAGTCTATCTTGTATGGAGTCTTATCTTGTAGTCTCCTAACCTCTATATAAAGGAAACACAGTTAGTTGAGTCTTGTAAAAAATTCCTATGTTCAATAATATGAGTGTTTGCTAAATTCTCTCTTGTTCTTCCTTTCCAAAGGCATGGCATGGCTGATCCTTAAAGTAGTATAGGGCCTCAACACGTCGGGTAAGCAAGCTTGTTCCAAGTACTATAGTGTTCTGAAGTTTATAAATAGCTAAATTTATAAGTAGAGTAAATGATTTCCCGAGTTGTGTAGGCAAACCGTCCGGGTGGATGTTGAAGCCAACCCCTTTTTGTAGGGAAATCTTTTTATGTCTATGATGAAATTTACTGTTCGACTAACTTGGCAAGCCGTCCTCCGGAATTTTGTAATCAAGCTTCGTGGCAAGCCGTCCTTTGGGATATTGAAGCCCAGTCCCCTTCATAGGAAAACTATTGTTCCTGCAATCTCGCCGCCTTGCTCGCCGTTTCCACGCCCTGTGCCTGACTTCTTTGAGTTAGAGCCCTTTTGAGCGATCCCAGGTTCATACCCCTAGTGGAGCAATTCTGACAACTTTTGCTTGGTGGAATTCCGATTTGCTGGGGGAATTTTGAGAAAAGCCACTGGAGAAAAGCCAAAAATACCAACGAAAAATATTGTGTTGCCCACTGGAGAAAAGCCACCTACTAGTGATATTGAGGCTACCATCAACTGGCAATCAGAAAATGCAATCTTCCGGAATAAGGTACTGACCAACATCGGCACTTCCCTCAAAAACGTTGCTCACACACAGACTAAGATGATGAGCAAGGTGGAGAGCATTGAGAAGAAAGTGGAACAGACATCCAATCAACATGTTGGTCTTATTCGAGCCGTTGAATTACGACTGCAAAATATGCAGTATAAGATCTGTCCACCAGGCACTTCACTTTTCCACTTCTTTTCACAACAACAAAAGGAAATGGCTGACATCAAAGAACAAATCAAACATCTTATAAATGGACCTTTTGAGCCACAAAGAACCCAAAGCCACTCTCCAAAGTCCTCCTTTTTCCTATGTCATCACAGACATACTCACCACTTAAATTGGCCCATCCCGGTACTACCTCTTCTTTCATTCCACATGAACCCACATCCTATCCCCAAAAATCCAAAGAGGAAATTGAGTTTTACATTGCAAAATGGGTTTGTGAAAGGAAAGATGCACTTGCAATAGAAAAATAGGCCAAAAGAAGGAAAGAGGTTGGAGAAAGTTCCAAGGAGCCAGATCCAGAAAACATGATGATCTCAATTCAAGTTGTTTCGGAATTCTATGGATTGGAAGAAAATGATAGCACAGGATTTAATACTGAAGAGGTAATAGACAGCGATCCTACTGGTGAAACTGAAGAAATGGAGACTGAGTCAAGTGAGGATCTCTCACTAGACACCTTCGAGGAAGACCATCCATCGATATACATGAACCGACCAAAAGAACCAAAAGTTTCCAAAGTTGATGATGATTGAGACGCGATGACAGAAGACCCGATTTCAGAAAGAAGACCAGAACAACCAACACCAAAATTGGTTGGAATTGGGTTCCATACTTTCACTCTCGATGATATCAAGGTTTTGAAATGACCCAAAAGAATCCAAGATTTCCTTACTTGGATGGTAACGAAACACTTAGTAGAGCGGGAGAAATATCTAATCCTATTAGAGTTCATATCAAGGTTCTCCAGCATCCTTAGAGATTGGTGGATTGCACTGGGAATATATGACAACAATACTATCCTCATGTCTCAAGACTTTGCTATCAGTATCAGAATCCTTCATGAAGTCTTATGTGGAGATATAGGCCAGAGGCAAGAAAAGCTATGATGACAATTCTTTGAGATTAAATGTGTATCATTCGACAGAGATGTCATTGATATTCATTTCTAGAAGATGGCAAAAATATACATTGAATGTGTTGGAGAAGCCAGTTTAAAGCAAGCCTTCATATCATCCGTGCCAAAGAGGTTAGCAGGATGAACCATAACGATTATCGAGGAAAAGTTCCAGTCAATCACAATCCCTCAAGTTGGATATATAAGGCAATCAATTTTCATGGCGCTAGAAGATATCTGTACAAAGAGGTCTGTTCTAAAGCAAATCATGCACAACAATCTAGCCCTTGATAAAGCTTGTAATAGACCTGACCTAATCACCGGGTCTGGTTTCTCTTTCCATGCCAAAAGGCAAAGCAGATACAAGAAATTTAAATGGCTAGAGCTTACTGGAGGAAGATCCAGATACACCAGGCGAACAAAATATTTCAGGAGAAAGCATCCAGGAAGAATCAAGAAAAATGGCAGATGCTTTATCTGCCACAAGATCGGACATTTTGCAAAGAACTATCCTCAAGCTAAAAGATCTATCCGTCTTCTTATGAAAATAGAAGATTATGCTGATGTCGGGGAAAATGATCTTGAATCAGTCCTTTCAACGGAAGATGAGCCGTCAGAGGACACTCTTTTCTCCATGGACGTATATGAAGAACATGGGCATGACCATTACCACATTTAAGAGGCTAAGGAAGAAATCAACAACATTATCAATATTCCTCAAGTCTAGTTGAATGTTTATCCATCCAAATGGGATAAGCCAATTCAGGTCATTGCATTAATGGATACTGGTGCAGCCTCATCGCTAATGAATCTAGCAGTACTCTCTGATGATCAATGGATTTCCCATTTCAATAACTTCAACACCGCATCAAATGAAATCCTGTAAACCATGGTCATCACAAAACATCTGATGAAAATTGAGTTCTTCCCAAGACTAAAATTCAGAACAACGTTGTTCGGATTTGATGTCCCAGGAAAGGATCTCATAATCGGATTCAATATCTTCAGACAACTAAAGGATCGAATCCACATTGGAGCTTATGGAATAGTGTTCAAAAATTAATTCAATCCATATGCAGAAGTCTCACGCTTATTCTAGATCACTGAGGACAAGCAGATCAAAGAAATCGAGCAGCAGTTGATGGAACATTCATGTGTTGAATCTCATAAGGAGTTCATGAAGAAATGTCGCAGACCACTCTAGCTGAATAAAGAATTTTTTATCAAACTCCCATTCAAGAAGAATGAAAACACCAATCCAACCAAGGCAAGCCACTCTGGCATGAATCCAGAGCACCTTCATCTTGCAAAGAAGGAGTGCGCTGAACTCAAGGAGTTTGGACTGATCGAGCCATCAGACTCTCAATGGGCATGGGAGGATTTCTATGTCAACAAAAGAGCTGAGTAGACAAGAGGTAAACTCAGGTTAGTCATAAACTACCAACCGCTCAACCATTTCCTCCAAGATGATAAATTCCCTATACCAAATAGGCTTACCCTATTTTTGCACTTACCCAAAGCTAGATATTTTTCCAAGTTTGATCTCAAATCTGGATTTTGGAAATTGGGGATACATCTTGAAGAAAGACAAAAAACAAGATTTTGCTTTCCTGACCAACACTTCCAATGGAAAGTTACGCCATTTGGGCTGAATCCTGCACCTTCTCTATTCCAAAAAGCCATGTTCAAAATCATTCAACCTATCCTCCACACCTCACCAGCATACATTAATGATATATCCTATTGTTCAGTGATACTCTAGAGGAACACCTTGCCTTACTTCGTCATTTTCATGATATAGTAATATAAAATGGTGTTATGCTCTCAGAGAAGAAAATGGTCCTTTTTAAAAATGAACTTTCTATGAGCTATAAGTTTTCAATAAATATGGAGCATCCATCCTAAAGCCGTATCGAGTCAACCTGGAATACCCGTTCTGTCAGATGTTCATACCACTTGGTAATGATTTTCCACAGGAACTCTTATGGTTCTTCTAGTACTTGTGTCAGCGTTATTACATCCTGATGGAATTCAAATGCAACGTATTTAGGGACTTTGACAAGATTGAACCAGCTTTTAAAATGTTTCTGCAGTGGTTCAGGCCACAGAAATACTGGGTTCAATACTTCAAGAATTCATATGATGCAAAAATATTCATGTTGCGTCGACCAATAAAGATAATCGACGGAAAAGTCCATGCCCAGCTAGAACTCCCTTTCTGTTGGCGATTCCCAGTCTCTATTTTTTCATTAGAAGAGGAATACTATGAAGCACAAAGGTTTATCTTCTAGCAAAATACGTGCATTCCAAAGAGGTTAGGCCAAAAGAATGGACACCGTGGAACCATACTGATAAACATCCTCACTAGGAAGAAGTCCGAAAAGCAGTAAAGGAATATTAGGCACCCTACAAGATCACCAGGGATGAAATCACTAAGGCCATCGAATAAGGCTAAACATCCCATCAAACACTCTATCATAAAGCTGTCAAAATATGGAGCAAGCCATGACAGAAATGTCAAGCAAAAAATGCTACTTTAGGAGATCATTAAAATGGAGCTTGCATGATACGAGCTTCTTCGACGGCAAACATGGCTTTTGATGGAATCCAGGTGGAGAATGCTCAACCCACTAGTGGAACCTCTAAATGTTGTCTCACCGGATAATGGTTGATGATTTGTGCAAGACGTGTGCAAGAATTTGGAAGCTCACCGCCTCAAATCACCTACCGAAATTTACTACACATATGAGGATGAAAGTGGGCCCGACTTCATATGCCATCACATGGACTTCCTTGTACATATTAGGCTAGCCGTTTTATTAGGACATTTGTTTTATTAGGGGTCTGTTGTTATTAGGCTTTGTAGATGAGATTGTTTAAATACGCATGCCAGATTTGTCTTTATCAAGCCATGTAAATAGGAGTTCCGTTTTTGTTTTGTTAGGCTTTCTAGAAAGGTATGATGTAAGTAGGATTTCCGTTTTCGTTTTGTTAGGCTTTCTACAAAGGTGTGCCGAGTCTATCTTTTATGGAGTCTTATCTTGTAGTCTCCTAACCTCTATATAAAGGAGTCTAAGTTGTACATTGTAAATCAGAGTAGAACGCAATTAGTTGAGTCTTGTAAAAAGTTTCTATGTTTAATAATATGAGTGTTTGATAAATTCTCTCTTATTCTTCCTTTCCAAAGGCAAGGTATTGCAGATCCTTGAAGTAGTATAGAGCCTCGACACATCAGGTAAGCAAGCTTGTTCCAAGTACAATAACTTTCTAAAGTTTTATAAATAGCTAAATATATAAGTAGAGTAAAAGATTTCTCGAGTTGTGTAACTTGGCAAACCATCCGGGTGGATGTAGAAGCCAGCCCCTTTTTCTAGGGAAATTCTTTTATGTCTATGATGAAATTTACTATTCGACTGACTTGGCAAGCCATCCTCAGGGATGTTGAAGCTAGGTTTCGTGGAAACCTGTCCTTCAGGATGTTGAAGCCCAGTCCCCCTTCGTAGGAAAACTATTGTGCCTGCAATTTGGCTGCCTTGCTCGCCGTTTCCTCACCCTGTGCCCAACTTCTTTGAGTGAGATCCTTCTTGAGCCATCTCAGGTTCATACCCCCGGTGGAGCAATTCTGACAACTTTTGCTCAGTGGGGTTCCGATTTACTGGGCGAATTTTTAGAAAATAACTCCGTAGTAATGCTCCCTATAGGCTTAGAACTTGATACCTGAAGTTAATTTGAATTTTGATGGCATTTGGTATCATAATCGGAAGAAAATTAATTAATTTCCTCGTTTCCTACTCTCTCTGGCCGAAACTATTCATGGAAAATTATTTGAAATTTAAAAGAAGGCTTTATATATAGGCTAGGGTAGTGGCAAGGGGGTGCCCCTCACCGCCCAAGGCGCCAACCTAACCCCTTGTTGCGCCCTTCATAGCGCCAGTGTGATGGTACGACACGCTAGCCAGGGCCCTGCGGGCTGGCGCATCGCGCTAGCCCTTCACGCCCTAGCCTCACCCCATCCTACTTCTGAGGCTTTCTAATTGCGTCGTGCTCTCTTTATTCATCAAAAATCAACGCGTACACTTACTAATCGTTAACATTTGTGGGGTGTAACAATTAAGGCAAGGTTTTCAATAATTTGTATACATACTTGTTTTTAGGTTATTTTTCAGAGAGACAGATTCTTTATTTTGTAATCATGATTTTTTTATTTTCCTAACGCTACTTGGAGATCAAATACCTAAATTTCTTGAAGATTTTGTCATGGTTTTTTATTTTCAAATAGTCTTGATTGTGCAATTATCAATTGGGTTTTTCTTCAATCATCTTTGTAAGTTATTAATTATGTTTTCTTCTGTGAAACATAATTCTTTTATTGCAATCATGAATAGCTAAAACCTCCACAACTAGGGTTGTGGGAACCATAGTGGAATAACTAAATAGGGTGATCACGGGCAAAAATATATGCCCGAGATACTCTTTATTACTTCAATTAGTCTTGTTTATCTAAGTTATCGTATACATTTTCATGTAATTTTAGATAAAATAAAGATATGTGCTAACCAACATGATTAGCCTTTGTTTTGTAGTTTTTGATGATGTTTGAGTAACTAATCCATGAGTTGGTGAAGTAGAAGCTTGGAAACGGAATTAACACGCGAACGTCGGCAAGGAAGAGGCACAAAACAGCCCACCGGCGCGTCGACAAGGTGCCACGGCAGGCAGGCCGCTCAAAACAGCCCACCTGCGCGTTGGCAACGTGCCACGACCGGTGGACTCCGCGACCATGGGGCTGTAACGCGCTGCCCAGGCAGCGTGACACGTTGCCAACGCGGCAAGGTGCTGCCTGGGCCGATTTCGGGTGATTTTCCAGAGAGCCTCCGCGTTCGTAGCGTGTCACGGAGGCCGTGCTCCGCGATGCACTCCGTGACACGTTGCTTGTTAATCCGGGAAAGATTCCTACTAATATAAATAGCACACTTAGGTTTATTTTTCATAATGCAGACTTGGTGGAGCAAGGACGTGGGTTAGGAGCAGTTGAGGGACGAAAAAGCTAAGGGTTTTTCTCTCTTTCTTTCTTCTTTCAAGCAATTGTACGTATGATTTACACTCATTTGAGGATGATCAATCCACAAATGAGTGGCTAATTCTCTTCCTTGCTAAGGTTTTGAACATGTGTATTGAATTTTGATTGTGAATTATATGGTTTTTCATCTTCTTCTTTCATGTTGTTCTATTAATTCTTGTTCTTACTGCATTAGTGTGTGGCCAACATTAATGTACATCTAAAAAGTCCAATTTCACTCGAGAGAGCAAGAAATTGGAAAGTTGTGAATTAATAGGGTATTGTTCTTAACTTGATTTGGGAAAATTGGGTTTTGATGTGCTTTCCTGATAGAAATATACTTGAAAGCCGTATTAGTCAATTTAGGAACCGGAATTGTATTGCTAGGTCATAAATTGCATTTGATCACAGAGATGTAGACGAATGGTTTATGATTCTAAAGTGATATTAAATACGAGAGTTTTAATCTCTACGCTAATGTTCTTGGCTAGCAACATGAAGAGAAGAATAACCGAATTATGATTACTATCGAATTCATTACTTGTTCTTAACCTTGGCATGCTCTTATCCATAGTTTCCATTCAAGTAAATATTTGTTAATAGGTTTAGTATATAGTTTATAAACAAAATTATTTAACTTTTGGTTACATTGTTGTCAACATAATTAGAAGTAAACTAGAATATAGTATACTTAAGCAATTTTACTTATCCAGAGTCTCCTTGGATCGATACTTGGCTTACTTAGCCACTTTATTACTTGTTTGACCACGTGCACTTGCGTGTCGGTTTTTAACCCCTACCAATGCACCGAGCAAGTTTTTGGCGCCGTTGCCGGGGAGACTTGGCAATTGGTGAAATTGTTTTAAGTATAAATTTACTGTATTTTTGTTTTATTTTCTTAAGTGTTGACAACTTGGTCTAGTGTTTGTTTTAATTCTTCTTTATTTTATTTTATTTTTCTGCTTGTTCGTACACCCTTATTGACATGACATCGTGGAATATAAATGGTTTCAATGGTGGATACTCATATTTTAGTGAATCTTGTCTGAACTGTGGAGGACCCCACTTGTGGCAAAACTGTAATACGTGCAATATATGTGGGTGTCAATATGGCCATTGGGGTGATTGTCCAAAGGCATATTCCCCTCCCCCAAGCCCCTACTATGATCCTTCTGTTGTTTTTTCTGAATATAGGCATGCTGAAAATGAGGACTTGGGACGCCAAGCTCAAATAGAAGACATGTTGAAACAACTCTTGGAGCAATCAGAAGCAATGAAGGAGGCGATGGCAGTATTGAGAAATCAGCAAGAAGAGAATGCAGAGGCTCTAGAAAGGATGACCATCAAATTCACGGAGATGATCGCTGAAGCTGAAGCGTGTGATAAATCACAGACAACAGTTTTAGCCGATATTCAAGAGGAACTACAAGAGGACGACAAGGGTGAATTTTTGGATGAAGCCCAACAATTCGAATCCTTTGAGTGTCCCCGTGATGGGCTCACACTTATGGAAAATCCATTCTTGGAAGAAGAGTTAGCGTATCCCCCAGTCGACTTTAATGGTGAGATAGATGTCGATGTCGAGAAGGTATATACAAGTAAGGAGGTCAAGCAAAATGCAGTTTCAGAGTTGAGGTGTATTGGACCACACTCTACGCATCTTTCAACATTAAATTTGGTTGACAACATAGAAATAGAGTCTTCCAAGTTTGTAGAGAAATGTCTAGAGGAGGACCAAGCACCATATATTTTGAAATTTGCTAACTCAAAAAGACAGAATGACTTCACTTACTTAAGGACCAATAAATGCAAAAGGCAACATCTACTGTTTGGTCCTTACAATTTTTCACCACCACCCCTGGAGCATAAGAGGAAATTAGAGAAGAAATTAGGGGTGAGATTCATATCCTCAAGGTGGAGGAAAAAGTGGTGAAACTTGGTACGTCGTGCCGCGACGTAAAATTAGGCGCTGCTTGGGAGGCAACCCAAGGGTACCACAGGTACCATTTTAATTACTTGCGATTGAGTTAATTTTTGTTTATTTTCATCTTGTGTTGTTTTGGTGGAAAGTTAAGCGCAGATGGAGGGGAAGTCTAAGTACCCGTTGAAAAGGAAGCTAACAAGCATGGAAGAGAAAAAGTGTGGGGTTGAACACCCACTTGTGCAAGTTGAAGAGAGCCATGCTGTCAGCTAGGCCTAAAGGCCTCAGGGAGTATTTCTCACCCTGTGTAAACTTTAATTTGATGCTATGAGGACATAGCATGATTAAAGTGTGGGGTGAGGGAAATTTCTAGGAAATTTCAAAATTTCTAGGAAATTTCAAAATTTCTAGGAAATTTCAAAATTTCTGTGCTTAATGATTTTTGGTGAATGTAATGCTTGTACAAAAGTTGGTGAGAAATTTGAAAATTTGAAAAATTTGAAAATTTTTTGTGAATTAAGCATGACTTCATCACCCGTTGGTTTTTCTTTTCGGTTCTTTTCCGACGGGGGGTATTTGAACCGAAGAATAAAAAAAAATTTTTTTTTTTCTTTCCTTGGTCTGTATATAAAGTTTTTTTAGTCATAGCTAGGGACTGTTTCCGACGATGGATGGATGACGACCGTCTTGAGGAAAATTAGTCGATAGGTTTTGGGTTTTTGAAACCATAACTAATTGGGGCTTGATGTTCTTTTTATGTGCTATAAATGATTGTAAGATCCAAGGATGTTTAGTGTGGAAGCATGCAAGTGTATAACTTTGTTTGAGACACTTAGGCTCTTGAATTTGACTCAATATGATTGAAGCTTAATTCTGAATTCTTGTGATTAGCTGAGTAAGAGTCTACTGATTGTGTCTTGATTTGAGCATGTGCCATGAGTGTAAGGTTTTTGAGTATTCCGTGCTATTGTGGATTGTCTAGAACTTGCCTGGTGTGTTTATAAAACGAAATGAAGGATGTGAATTGGAGGAAATGATATAGGCATTTCTTTGAATGAACCAACTTTTTATCCCTCATTATACCTACCTTGAAAAATTAATCCTCGTTAACCCCATTGAGCCTTGAGCCTATTCTTTGACAGCTACAACATAAGCTTAATCCTTTTTCTTTCATTAGCCTTGAAATTGAACCAAAACTCCGAAGCGCTTAAAGGAAAAATCCGGAAGAGTAAAGGAGTGATAAGAATGAAAAGAAAGGGAAAGTAGCAATTGTAAGAGTTGAGAAAGGTCAAGGGTGCACTTTTTTTGAATATGGTTGAGTATTAGTAGGGAGTAAGAAAACAAATAAATGAAAAGTTACTTATAGAACTCCTTACTAATAAGTAAAAGTGCCTAAAGAAATGGGGGAACAAAAGAGGAAAAAGAAAACTAAAAGGAGAAAAAGGTGAAGTGAGGGAAGGGAAGTTTGTAATGAAGGCGTGATGTATTAAAAGCGCTTAGGAAAGATAGTCACTATTACTGATCATAATAGTACCTACCAACACCTGAGTTACATTACAACCTAAAAAGTCCTACTTGATCTTACATTCACACATCCTTATATTAGTGGAATAAAACACTAAGGGCAAGTTTATGGGTCATTACATAATGCATGTGAATTCTTTGTGAGAGTGAGCGTAATTCTATTCATGTACCCACACATGTTGTGATGTAAAAAAATTGTTTTTGCATGTGATTGGGTAACTCTCTTTCCGTGAGGGGCACATGTTGAATGAAGGATATAATTCATGTGGGATTTCTTAATCAGATGATTTGCATGAGTTTGCTAAAATTGAGAGTCGATTCTTGAGGTTAAGAAGTCTTAACATGGTTGTACTTCATTTCAATGATCAAATCAGGCATGCTCTATTTTTAGCTTGTATCTTACGTAATCATTATAGCCGTAACCTGAATTATCTTGCTAAATTAGTTATGTGGGAGTCTCCATTTGCATGATATGTAAAAGGTTGTTCGAGGACGAACAAGACTTTAAGTGTGGGGTTGTGATCACGGGCAAAAATATATGCCCGAGATACTCTTTATTACTTCAATTAGTCTTGTTTATCTAAGTTATCGTATACATTTTCATGTAATTTTAGATAAAATAAAGATATGTGCTAACCAACATGATTAGCCTTTGTTTTGTAGGTTTTGATGATGTTTGAGTAACTAATCCATGAGTTGGTGAAGTAGAAGCTTGGAAACGGAATTAACACGCGAACGTCGGCAAGGAAGAGGCACAAAACAGCCCACCGGCGCGTCGACAAGGTGCCATGGCAGGCAGGCCGCTCAAAACAGCCCACCTGCGCGTTGGCAACGTGCCACGGCAGGTGGACTCCGCGACCATGGGGCTGTAACGCGCTGCCCAGGCAGCGTGACACGTTGCCAACGCGGCAAGGTGCTGCCTGGGCCGATTTCGGGTGATTTTTCCAGAGAGCCTCCGTGTTCGTAGCGTGTCACGGCGGCCGTGCTCCGCGATGCACTCCGTGACACGTTGCTTGTTAATCCGGGAAAGATTCCTACTAATATAAATAGCACACTTAGGTTTATTTTTCATAATGCAGACTTGGTGGAGCAAGGACGTGGGTTAGGAGCAGTTGAGGGACGAAAAAGCTAAGGGTTTTTCTCTCTTTCTTTCTTCTTTCAAGCAATTGTACGTATGATTTACACTCATTTGAGGATGATCAATCCACAAATGAGTGGCTAATTCTCTTCCTTGCTAAGGTTTTGAACATGTGTATTGAATTTTGATTGTGAATTATATGGTTTTTCATCTTCTTCTTTCATGTTGTTCTATTAATTCTTGTTCTTACTGCATTAGTGTGTGGCCAACATTAATGTACATCTAAAAAGTCCAATTTCACTCAAGAGTGCAAGAAATTGGAAAGTTGTGAATTAATAGGGTATTGTTCTTAACTTGATTTGGGAAAATTGGGTTTTGATGTGCTTTCCTGATAGAAATATACTTGAAAGCCGTATTAGTCAATTTAGGAACCAGAATTGTGTTGCTAGGTCATAAATTGCATTTGATCACAGAAATGTAGACGAATGGTTTATGATTCTAAAGTGAGATTAAATACGAGAGTTTTAATCTCTACGCTAATGTTCTTGGCTAGCAACATGAAGAGAAGAATAACCAAATTATGATTACTATCGAATTCATTACTTGTTCTTAACCTTGGCATGCTCTTATCCATAGTTTCCATTCAAGTAAATATTTGTTAATAGTTTTAGTATATAGTTTATAAACAAAATTATTTAACTTTTGGTTACATTGTTGTCAACATAATTAGAAGTAAACTAGAATATAGTATACTTAAGCAATTTTACTTATCCAGAGTCTCCTTGGATCGATACTTGGCTTACTTAGCCACTTTATTACTTGTTTGACCACGTGCACTTGCGTGTCGGTTTTTAACCCCTACCAAAGCACCGAGCAATAGGGTTAACATAAAGTGATTCTAAACCAATAAGCATGCTTGGATTATTCATCTCTTCATCATAAACATTTCTTAACGGTGCGCAACGTTAGGACTTGCCCATATTCCCTACTTGTTTGAGCCTAGAGAAGTAGAGATTAGGAAAAGAGAAGAACAACAAATCCTTGATCTAGCTTCATTGAACAACTTGAGCTATGATCACAGGATCGTTAATTTGGAATAATTGATTACTATTAAAGCGAAATCCCTTAGGAAACCTAATTCGGTAATTGAGTATAGTCATCCAAGAGGGATGAATCAGTCATTTTGATGAATATATACTATCAGTTCTACAGGCTAAGTATTGGGATAGATCACTAGCGTAACAACCCAAAGTTGTTATGAATCCATGGGAACACGTCCCTAGTAAAATGCATAAACTTGATCACAAAACCAATTATCCACATTGATACATAATTATTTTTTTAAACCCCTATTAGTAAATAACTGAACTAAAAGAATACATACTAGCGTTATTATACATCTGACCATATTCCCTTTGGGATGGACCCCAACTTAGTTGGGTTCTTTATTGACAACATCCGTGTTATACATTATCAGGGGTGTAATTTGAGCATTATAAATGTTCATCCAAATGACTGATTAGCCCCTATTAGATGACTATACTTAATTACCCGGTTAGGTATCATGGGCGTTTCTGACTACCTTTATCAACAATTCCAAATTAACTTTCCTACGACCACAACTCAAGTTATTAAATGAAAATTTATTCTCAAGTCTTTCCTATCCCTACCTTTTTTCAATTTCTACTTCTCTAGGTTTAAGCAAGAAGATAATACAGGCTAGTCCTAACATTGCACACCGTTAAAAAACAATTAACATGAAGGGAATAACAATACAAGCTTTAGTATTTGTTTAGAATCACTTTGTATTAACCCTAATTTGTTATTTTACCATGGTTCTCACAATCCTAGTTGTGGAGGTTTCATCCATTCATAATTGCAAGAAAAAAATCAGAAATCATAGAAGAGATAATAATTAACAACTTACAATATTGAAGGAATAAAACCCATGAATCAGTTGCACAATAATCTTTTAAAATAAAGAATACAATGGAAAACGTGCTCAAAGTTCTCATGTATTTTTGTTCTCCAAGAAGTGTTGTGACACTCCAAGAACACAATTATAGTTAAAAGTATGGGGCTCCCTAATGAAAAATAAAAGGAAAATATTTACATAATTAATTAAAATCCTTTCCTAAATTAATAGGGAGTATTGTTTTGGGATGACCTACGAGTCGTAGTATGCTACTACGAGTCGTCGTTGCTAATCGTACTGTGTCTAGTGTTTTTGAACTCTTAGGTACAGAAGCCTTGGTATGACTCGTGATGACTCATTATGGAACGTAGGTATCAGTTGTGACTTGAACTTCTGAAATACACATCTTTAATGATCATCCCACGAGCACCGGTTACGATTCGTACAAGGCTTGTACGACTTGTGCAATCAACACGTAATTGGAGGATGTCATGTTGCCAACTCTCTGCTTCTAATCATGAATATGTCAATATGACTCGTATAGTGTTGTCATGAATCAGTTGCACAATAATCTTTTAAAATAAAGAATACAATGGAAAACTTGCTCAAAGTTCTCGTGTATTTCTGTTCTCCAAGAAGTGTTGGAAAACTCAAAAAACACAATTATAATTAAAAGTATTGGGTTCCTTAAGAAATAGGGACTAGCAACAAAGTACTAACTATCACAAAGAAGTTCAAATGCTATACATGTGATACCATAAGGTTGCCTTTATTTTCTCTACTCTGGTTCTTCGGATAGTCAGATTGGTATCACTATAGGACTTATATTGTCTTGTAATGTAGGCTTGGGGATAGGTATGGTAAATATGGATAAAGTGACTCACCCTCCTTGGCACTACATAGATTCTAGCTCCACTTCTACCTTTTTTATCTCTTTTTCTCCTTTTTTCCATTTTATTCATCTTTCAACTTGTGGGTGTGGTTTATTTTTCACTTTTTTTTCTCTTTTTTTCAGTTTCTTTTTCTTTTTATTTTTCTTTCTTTTTCACACCACACCAACTCTTTTCACTAACTATATTTTCTCTTTATCTCCCCCATACAGTCTATACACCCCTACAATAGCCATCCTCAACATAAGCATTTTGCCTGAGTTGAGGATCACAATGTCCAAGGAGGGACTTGGGCCAAAATAGGTTCACTATAAACATAAGGAAAGGTGAATGGAATAATTAAAGGAAAGGTCAATTTCAGGATCAAACTTTGGATCAAGGGATACTTATGTTATTTGGTAGGGCAATTTAACCTAAAAGCGTGCTAAATCAAAAAAGGCCTATGATCCTTTCCAAACTAACTATCCTCCGACCTAATCAGGACTAACCAGGCAAGTAATAGATCACCTACATAGTGTTGAACTAAGCATGAACCTCACTCATAGTATATGGTTACATCACACTAATACCAATTTGGTTCATGCACTGCTACACTACAATTAATCATGCTCATATCTGTAATGCCATAAAAGATACACATTGGTCATGCTTTGCAGTAAACACACACAACTACTTCCAAAATTAAAAAAAAAGGTTCATTTCTCAGAAGCTACAAAAAACAAATACATGTGCATTTTATTGGTCATTAAGTACTGCTAGATTGCTTCTAATTAATCAAAACAAAAACATACAACCTAAATATGCAGGTTCTACTAGATAGCATGCCCAAGGAAAGAGAAACACAACAACAAAAACCCTCCAGTGAATAAAAATAGATACAACCCCCCTCCCCACAAAAGAAACATGTTTTGTCCCCAAAGCATCCAAATAAAATCAGGGAAAGTACATACCTATGGCTCTCCAGGAGCTCCTGTCATACTCAATAGGCTACCTAGACATCACCAACCACCCCATGCGTTGCCTCCCATGCAGCACCTGACTTAACGTCATGATACAAATGGGAGTCTCTGACTATTCAGGCTTTGTCAAGATACTAAAACTCTATTAATTTGGCCTTATCTGTGGTTCCCAAGTACTGCTTCACCCCCTGGATATTCACTTTGAACCTTTTGCCATCCTTATTCTCCAGTTCAATCGCAGCATATGGTAACACCTACACCACCTTATATGGTCCCATCTATTTGGACTTCAGCTTGCCTGGATATAAGCGGAGTCTAGAGTTAAATAGTAGAACTAGGTCACCAGCATTTAATTCCCTCTTCTCAATCTTTTGATCATGATACAACTTCATCCTTTCCTTGTTAATGGTTGTACTCTTATAAGCATGATGTCAAAACTCATCCTGATTATTCAACTACAGTAGCCTCAACTTGGAAGCTTTATTCCAGTCTATATTCAATTTCTTGAGTGCCCATAATTCCTTGTGCTCACGCTCTATTGGTAGATGACAGGACTTGCCAAACACCAACTGATATGCTGAAGTACCACTAGGTGTTTTTAATGCTATCCAGTATGTCCAAAGTGCATCATCCAGCTTCCTAGACTTGTCCATTTAGTTAGTGTTCACGTTTTTGGCCAAGATGGTCTAAATCTCCCTATTGGATATGTAATACCCCAAAAGTTCCTAAAACTAAAATGGGAATTCAAAATGGGAACAACAGAAAAATTAGGTATTTTGACTCAAAACTACACATGGTAGGAGTCGTGGAAGAAGTAACGAATCATACGGAAGTCACGACGAAGACTTGGAGTATAAGGTCCAGACCACGAGTCATGGTATGTGGGTATGACTCGTGGTCAGTTTCATGGGGAAGATGAAGTCACGGGTGACATCGACTTGTGGTAGGGAACAACAATTCGTGATGGGAGTCGTGGTTAGGATTTGGTAGGTGAAAAGGGATGACATCATGACTGACAGTACGAATCATGGTAGGAAACCATGAGGCATGATATGCAAATCATGGTAAGATTTAGAGATGTTGTAGGGAGGAACAGTGATGACAACGAGAGGTGACCACAAGTTGTTACTTCATGGTGTGACTTGTGATATGAGTCGTGGTCACTACCAGTGTTCAATTTCCATATTTTTAATTAAGGGGATTTTCATAATTCCTAAGCTCTAAGGTCCTAAACTACATTGTTTTAAGCTTAGTTAGAAGGATTTTAAGAGTAATTAACTTATCATAAGCCTCACCATTCAATGCATGCAAGTTTAGAGTTCTTCCTTGGAGATCAAGCTTGAGAAATTCCCCAATCCCTTCTCCAATTCCTTTAGGCTATCAAAGAAGAGTGTAAGATCATATTACCCAGGTATGTAGGTCTGTGAATGAGAGTTCCTCTTCACTCTCATGCCCTGATTCCTTTCTATGTTCATGAATTCAAGTATTAAGTGAAATTTCATTATCCTATGGAGTTTTAAATCCGAATTCATGGAATTCTCTTTTATTTGATTATGGGTTGATTCCCTTCATGTTCTAAATGTCATTTTATGATTTATGGGTAGTTTTTATATATAAATTGATTATTTATTTCATGGTTTCAAATCTCAATAAATCTATGCCTAAATATACAAGGTTTCATGAAAAGTCAAGTTATGGTTCTATTATGATTTTGATCATACTAAGCATAAATTATGATATATGATATATGTTATGATTTATCTTCAAGTGATCTTAATGGATTTGTGAATATCAAGTATATGAATTTTCACAAATATGCATGGTCTTCATGATTTATGAATTTATGACTTTTGGCCAACTCAGGGGCCCTTATTCATGGCTAATCATGTATTTCAAGTATGATCAAGTATGTTATGATTTATTTGTCCATGAACTTCATGAATAATTTCACAATTACAATATGAGACTCATGTGCATGTTTTTGGGAGCAATGTCTAGCACCGAGTAGATCTGACATTCAGGTAAACCCCATGGTCTCAGAAATACATTCCACCATAGGTATATACATATATTTTAGGATACCCTATAATATCACATCATACACGTTCCATGCTTGGCAAGCCTGAGACGACTTTACCCACTTGAGCAAAAAGTTGGCATATCATGTAAACTCTGTCATGATGGTGTTGGTTAAGAGGAATCTTCCCATTGTTCCTCATGATTTATGCATTGTCATGTTTATGATATTTTGGCTCAAGTTATGTTTTATAAAGTTTCTGTTATGACTACGATTATGACTAGATTATGAATGATTTGAAAACCTTGAGCCTCATGTTTATATTTTGATATTTACTTCATCTTCATGTTGTCCTACTCTTATGAACTCTTTTGTATTTTTAACTATCCATTTTTACTTATCTTTCATACTCAGTACATTCCAAGTACTAACCGCATACTCTATGTTGTATCATTTCATGATATAGGTCCGAGGGATCACTATCAGCCGTATCATTAGTCTTCTTTTCCTCTCAGACCTATTTTATCTAGCGTTGGTAAGTACTCATCTATCAAGGGCATTCAGCTATCCATTTTTATGTTATTTCAATTACAGACTTTTCGAGCTAGTTGGGGGTGCTGTCCCATCAGCTCATTAGTTATCTTAGAGGCTTTTCAGACAATATGTAGAAAAATCATCTTTTCAGTGTTGATTTTATTTTAGATTGATATGTATGCAGACTTATGCTTAAGCATGTTTTATAATTTTGGTTTCCACTTGTTGTAAGTTCTTAGCTACTATGTTCATGCCATGGGTCGACTTGGAGCCCCTCGCGGTCCTTTGTCCCATGTCACTATTCAGTCTTATGTTTGGATCCTAGATGTAGTTCATAGCAAATCCTAGATGTAGTCGCACCAAGAATATGAGTTTAGGCTTTACTTTGTCTAGTCACTTCACCCATATGCCATCCATGAGCATTGATCCTTGTTAGACAATGTTCAGCCTTAGACCCTTTCTTCGGCAACCACACTACAAGCCTTAAGTCCATTCTTAATATCTCTCTTTGGCCCCTATTCTTCCTAAATGCTGGTGACAAGATAAGTGATGAAACGAGGCTTAAAGCCTAAGAAAGTGGGAGAGATAAAAACATTTTGAAAAATAAGGCAAAAGCCTATGTTTGGGGGTGTGTAAAACAAAGGAGGAAGATAAGAATTATAGTGTGAGGGGAACACCACATTGTGTAAAAATGCACTGAAGGATAAATAAAAAAGAGACATTTTGTGTGAACCGGTGTTTCCTCTTGAGGTGATAAGAGTAGTTGTGAAAGCCAAAGGGATTCTGAGGAGTGTTGTTAAAGTAATGAAAGTCATAAACAAGGAAAGAAGTGAAACACAGCGAAGTGAGTGGAAGGAGTTGATGTAAGGTATGTTCACAAAAGGCATTAGGGAGGATCTAGTCACTATAGCCAAATTTTTATCCTACCCATACCCCGAGCCTACATCATAACCCGCAAGCCCTAAATGATTCTAGGTGCAGCTACTCTACATTAGTGATGAATTACATGAAGGAAAAACCTATGGGTCAAGTGTATGCATTAAGATTTATTTTGGGAGAGTGACTGTGAGTGTCTCTTCTAAATAATCCCTTGTGTGCATCCAAATAATCACATGATCAAAAGAATAGAGATTCTTATGTTGGTGAGTGGCATCATTTTTTTGGAGGCACAAGAGCATTCAGAGTTAATGGAGAATAGGGCACGAGGAGTATAAACTCTAAGGCAAGCGAATGTGAACTGATTATAGCTTGAGATTCTATGTGTGTTTCATGGTTGAGCAATTCCCTTATTTTTCTAAATGAATCCTTTCATAAGCCTTGATTGGTGGAAAGTGGTAGCCTATTTGAAACATCTTTGTTGTTTTGGTCTCTTGGGGTATTTTCTTATTTGTTTCGGTGAGCGTGGTGGGCATATTTTTGGGTTTTCATAGGTTAGGTGATTGACAAAGTATAATTTTGAATAGAGGTGGCACATTTCTCAATGAATGAATATTGCATTACTTGAGGAAAAACAATGATTTAAGTTTGGGGATTTGATGAGTTGGTAATTTACCAACTCATTATGTCCTAAAACTTGAGTTTTTGCTTAATTCTTGAGTTGATTATCTGGATTTTATGCTCTGTTTGCATTTGTTGTGTGAAGATGACTAAATGTGAAGAAAAGAGAAATAATAGAGCAAAAATAAGGAAGTGAGTGGAAATCAGCGATCCACAAGTGAACACCGATGAAACGCCGGCGAAGGGCCGAACATCACTGTCTCAGAGGATTAATGCTATCGGCGGTTAACAGATTGCTAGCGGCGATTCACTGGTCCAGTCACTGAAAGACACCCAATGTTCTATAAAATAGCTTGACGAGTCGAAGGTCCACATATTCCCATCGACAAAACACCAGGTAAAACCGCTGGTGTTCACTGGAAATTAGTAAGGGCTCAGAAAAGTTACCCGGCGATTCACAAATAGGAACAGGTGAACCGCTGATGCCTTCACCGATTATAGAATGGTACTCAAGGGTATAAAAATCCAACACGGGAAAAGAGATAAAAAGTTTCCTACTTTTCAAGATATAAATAGAAGAAAAAGTACTTTGTATAGAGAAGGAAGGCAGAAGGAGAGATAGATCCAGGGGCTACCTTATCTTTTGTGACACCCTATGTTGCTAGTAGTTTTAGAGTCAGTCCCAAAATCCTATCAGAACCCTTCTTAGTCTCTACTCCAGTCGGTAATTCAGTTATAGTCTGACGGGTATACAGAAATTGCCCTATCACTGTTCTTCAGAAAGTCACCTCAGCAGACTTAGTAGAGCTAGCCATGACAGATTTTGATGTTATCTTTGGCATTGATTGGCTACATGCATGTTATGCCTCAGTGAATTGTAGAACTCATGAGTTAGAGTTTTCGTTGTTGGGTGAGCCAGTCCTAAAGTGGAAGGGTAGTTCGTCTATTCCTGTAGGTTGTTTCATTTCCTACCTTAAGGCCAGAAAGATGATCTCTAAGAGTTGCACGTACTATTTAGTTAGGGTTAATACGGCTACATATGAAACCCCAACTATTCAGTCAATTCATGTAGTGTGCAAATATCTAGATGTGTTTCTAGATGATTTACCAAGAATTCCTCCCGAGCGGGAAATCAATTTTGTTATTGACCTTCTTCCTGATACGCAGCCTTTATCTATTCCTCCATACATAATGGCTCTAGCTGAGCCAAAGGAGTTGAAGGAGCAGCTGAAGGATCTTTAAGATAAGGGTTTCATCAAACCTAGCAAATCCCTGTGCGGTGCACCAGTTCTCTTTGTCCGAAAGAAGGATGGCTCCCTGCGGATGTGCATTAACTATGGCAGTTGAACAAGGTCATAGTCAAGAATAGGTATCCCCACCCAGAACTGATGACTTATTTAACCAGCTTCAGGGTGCCAAGTATTTTTCCTAGATAGACCTCAAATCCGGATATCATTAGCTGAGGGTTAGAGAGAGTCACATCCTAAATATAATTTTCAGGATTCGGTATGGTCACTATAAGTTTGTAGTTATGTATTTTGGACTAATGAATGCTCCTACAACTTTTATGAATTTGATGGACAGGGTTTCAAGCCGTATTTAGATATGTTTGTGGTTGTGTTCATAGAGGACATTCTCATATACTCTCGGAGCGAAGGGGGCATGCTGCTTATTTGAGGGTGGTGCTACATACTCTTAAGGTTTGCCAGTTGTGTGCTAAATTCAGCAAGTCTAAGTTTTGGTTAAACTCAGTAGAATTTTTGGGTCATGTGGTGTCAAGTGAAGGTGTATAGGTCGACTGTCAAAAGATTGAAGCTGTGAAGAATTGTCCTAGACCAGTGAGTCCTTTGGATATCAAGAGTTTCTTGGGCTTAGCTGGTCACTATAGAAGGTTCATGGAAGGATTTTTGTCCATTGCAGCATCATTGACTAAGTTGACCCAAAAGAAAGTGAAGTTTCAATAGTCATAAGCTTGTGGGAGGAGCTTCCAAGAGTTGAAAACTCGACTCACCTCAGCACCACTATTGACTCAACCTGAGGGTACCGATAGGTTTGTGGTGTATTGTGACACCTCAAGGATTTGCCTTGGTTGTGTATTAATGCAAAACGGTAAGATTATAGCCTATGCTTCCACGCAGTTGAAAGTCCATGAGAAGAACTATCCAACTCGCAACCTTGAGTTAGCAGCGGTAGTATTTTCCTTTAAGATTTGGGGACACAATCTGTATGGGGTAAATGTGGATGTGTTTACGGACCACAAAAGCCTACAGTACGTGTTTACCCAGAATGATATAAATACACATCAAATAAGGTGGTTGGAGCTTCTTAATGATTATGATATGAGTGTCCTTTATCATCCGGGAAATGCTAATGTAGTGGTAGAAGTTCTTAGAAGACTTACACGGAGAGTGTGTCTCATGTGGATGAGGAGAGGAAAGAGTTAGTAAAAGATTTGCATCAACTTGCACGATTAGGAGTTCGTCTTGTTGACTGGACAAATGGTCGTGTCATTATTCAGAATGGATCAGAATCCTCTTTGGTGACCGAATTCAAGGCTAGGAAAGATGAGGACCCTAGTTTAGTAAAGTTGAAGGAAGTTACTTGGAATCATAAAGTGGAGTTCTTCTCCCAAGGGGGAGATGGTGTACTACGACATTACGGTTATTTATGTATACCGGGTGTTGACAACTTGAGGGAGCGGATGTTGTATGAGGCTCAAGTTTCTAGATATTCCATACATCCAGGTTCTACCAAGATGTACCATGACCTACAAGAAGTCTATTGGTGGAATGGCGTGATAAAGGACATAGCAGAATTTGTGGTAAGGTGTCCGAATTGTCAACATGTGAAAGTTGAGCATCAAAGACCTAGAGGAGTGCTTCAATACATTAGTATCCTTACATGGAAGTGGGAGGAATCAACATGGACTTCATCACAGGGTTTCCTCGTACTTGTCAACAGTATGACTCTATTTGGGTGGTTGTAGACAGATTGACTAAACAAGCCCATTTCCTACCGGTCAAAAATATCGATTCAGTGGAGGATTATGCTAAGTTGTATATTGGGAGCTAGTTGAGTTGCATGGAGTTCCCTTGTCCATCTTATAAGATAGAGGTACTCAGTTTACCTCCCATTTTTGGAAATCATTTTAGAAGGGACTTGGTACTCAGGTCAAGCTTAGTACAACTTTTCACCTGCAAATAGACGGTCAGGCTGAAAAGACCATTCAGATTCTTGAGGATATGTTGAGAGCATTCGTGATTGATTTCAAGGGCGGTTGGGATGATCATTTACCTCTCATTGAATTTGCATATAGCAACAATTACCATTCCAGCATTTAGATGGCTTCATTTGAGGCTCTTTATAGGCGGAGATGTAGATCGCCTATTGGTTGGTTCGAAGAAGTGAAGCTATATTGATAGGACCATATTTAGTTCATGAGGTGGTGCAGAAAGTTCAGCTTCTCAGGGAAAGATTGAGAATAGCTCAGAGTCGCCAGAAGTCCTATGCGGATGCGAGGAGGAGAGAACTTGAGTTCGAACATGATGATTGGGTGTTTCTGAAGGTGTCTCCCATGAAGGGAGTGATGAGGTTCGGAAAGAAGTGAAAAATTAGTCCCTGTTATGTTGGCCCGTACCGAATTGTGAGATGTGTTGGCAAGGTGGCTTATGAGTTGGAATTGCCCCCAAAATCTGCTTCTGTACGTCCAGTTTTCCATGTGACTCTTTTAAAGATATGCATGGGTGATCCAGCTTTGGTTGTTCCGGTAGAGAGCGTAGATGTAAAGGATAGCCTAGCTACAAAGAGGTTCTGGTTGAAATACTTGATCGTTAAGTTCAAAAGCTAAGAAACAAAGAAGTACCTATAGTAAAGGTTTTGTGGAGGAATCAGTATTTTGAGGGAGCTACGTGAGAAGTTGAAGAAGATATGATGGCTAAATACCCGCACGTATTCCCTTCCGGTTCAGTTCCATCTTGAGGTATTAGTTTCCTCCTTAGTACTCTATTCAATTTTATGTTCAGTTCATGTGTTCCAGTTTCTTTCATGTCAATGTATGTGTGTATGATTCATGAATTCAGTTCGGTATTATAATTCAATCCGGAGTCAGTCACTCCATCAGTTTTTTAGCTTTAGATGTTCGGTATTTGGGATGACAGGATTTCTCCAATGATTTAGTATGTTTACCCCACATTAACGGACGAATGTTCCCAAGGGGGAGATATTGTAATACCCCAGAATTTTCTAAGACTAGTCTCGGGATTTGAAATGGGAACAACAGAAAAATCAGGGATTTTGACTCAGAATTACTCGTGGTGTGAGTTATGGGAAGGAGCAATGAGTTGTAGGAGGAGTCGTGTCGAAGATTTGGAGTATAGGGTCAGACCACGAGTCACACCATGAGTCGTGCTATGTGGGTACAACTCGTGGTTAGTGTCGTGGGGTAGATAAAGTCATGAGTGATGTTACGACTCGTGGTAGGGAACGATGAGTCCTGATGGGAGTCGCGGTCAGGATTTGGCAGGTGAAAGGGATGATGTCACAAATGAAAGCACAACTCGTGGTAGGACACCACGAGTCATGATATGCAAATCGTGGTAAGATTTGTTCGGTGGTTCGTTAGGGGTTAAAAACCGACACGCAAGTGCACGTGGTCAAACAAGTAGTAAGTGGCTTAAGTAAGCCAAGTATCGAACCAAGGAGACTCTGGATAAGTAAAAATTGCTCAAGTATACTATATTCTATCTTACTTCTATATATGCTGACAACAAAGTAACCAAAAGTTAAATAATTTTGTTTATAAATTATATACTAAAACTATTAACAAATATCTACTTTGAATTGAAACTATGGATATGAGCATGCCAAGGTTAAGAACATGTAATGAACTTGATTATAATCATAATTTGGTTAATCTTCTCTTCCTGTTGCTAGCCAAGAACATTAGCCTAGAGATTAAAACTCTCGTATTTAATCTCACTTAAGAATCATAAACCATCCGTCTACATTTCTGTGATCAAATGCAATTTATGACCTAGCAATACAATTCCGGTTCCTAAATTGACTAATACGGCTTTCAAGTATATTTCTATCAGGAAAGCACATCAAAACTCAATTTTCCCAAATCAAGTCAAGAACAATACCCTATTAATTCACAACTTTCCAATTTCTTGCTCTCTCGAGTGAAATCGGACTTTTTAGATGTACATTAATGTCGGCCACACACCAATGCAGTAGAAACAAGAATTAATAGAACAACATGGAAGAAGAAGATGAAAAACCATATAATTCAATAATCAAAATTCATCACCATTGTTCATAACCTCAGCAAGGAAGAGAATTAGCCACTCAATTATGGATTAATCATCCTAAATCAAGTGTTAATCACACAAACAATTGATTGAAAGAAGAAAGAAAGAGAGAAAAACCCTGAGCTTTTTTGTCCCTCAACTGCCTGTAACCCACGTCCTTGCTCCACCAAGTCTGAATTCATTAAAAATAAGCCTAAGTGTTCTATTTATACTATTGGGAATATTTCCCGGAATAACAAGCAACGTGTCACGGAGGGTAACGCGGAGGCTTGCCTCCGTGACACGGCGTGGACGCGGACCCTTACTGGAAATTTAGGGTCCAGGAATAAAGCTTCAACGTGGCATGGCAGGCAACGCGTAGGCTTGCCTCCATGCCACGGAGCTGTCGCGAGGCTCCACTGGAAATTGGTAAATTGTTCACCCTCCAGGCAGTGTGCCTCCGCGATTGTAGCGTGATACGGCTCCATCGCGGAGCCCCTTTATATTGTGCAGTCCAATGCCTTTTTCGTGCTCGAATACAAGTCCAACTCCGATATTGTTCCAACATGCATTTTAGCTCCTCAAAATCATATTCTACCTACAAAACAATGCTAATCATGTTGGTTAGTATAAATTCACATTTTATTACCAATTACATGAAAATGTATACACATTGCACAATAAACAAGGCGAAAATGATACGTTTGAGTATCACTTGGGCATATAAATCTGCCCAAGATCACTTACCCCACACTTAAATCCTTGTTCGTCCTCGAACAACAAATACACAATTCATGCAAATTACATCCCAACCTTCGCAACTATGGTGCGACAATTTACGCTACGGTCGTACGGATCATTCAATATTGTAAATCATCAAGAAAACATGCATGGTCTTACAATGCAATGACCTTTAATACATCAAGACTTCCTAGACTTTAAGAATCGACTCTCGATATTGGCAAACTCATGCAAATCAGCTAATCAAGATATCCGACACGAAAATCAATCTTTCATCAAGCATGTGCCCTCACAACTCAAGAGAATCTTCCCCTTTATGTTCATGTGACACACAAACATTCAAGTAGGGGCATGTAAAAATTTATTTCACTCTCTCTCCCAAAAGAATTCACATGCATCATGTCATGACCCATAGGCTTGCCCTTAGTGTATTACTCCACTAATATAAGGAAATGCAATGTAAGATCACGTAGGACTTTAATGGGTTGTAATGGAAGCTATGGAACAAGTATATATTGGATTAGCCAATAATAGTCACTAGCATCCTTAAGCGCCTTTTCAACACATTCCCATCAACTCATGGACATTGTTTCTCTCTTTTCTTTTTCTCATCATCCCATTCATGCTGGTTTACTTTCGTATGGCCCATTTCATCAAACACACTTGACACACAATGAAGGTTTTTCATGCACCTTCATTATCATTTCATTATGACAAGTGCCTCTTCAACCTTTTATTTTCTTTCCTCACTCTGCTTTTCTTTTTCTTTTCACCATTCTCACTCTTTGACACTTTGGGGAAAAAAACTTTTGTTCTTCTTAAGCGCTTAAGAGTTTTGTATAGACTTTATGGCTAATGAAAAGAAAGAATTAAGCTCAGTTTATACATTTTTGGACGAAAGAAAGAAAGAATCGGCTAAAGGCTCAACGGGCTGACTAGGGTATACAATCACATAAAAAGGATAGTATGACAAGAAAAAATAGAAACTCTCGGTTAAGACAAAGAAATGCCTACATCCTTTCCAACACGACACCTCCTTCATTTCGTTTTGTACACACACCAGGCAAGTTCTAGACACTTCACAATAGCATGGAATAACAAACCCTCACTTCACACTTCATGCACATGCTCGATTCAAGATGCATTCACAGACTCTTTAATTAGCCAATTACATGAATTCAAAAATTAAGCCTCAATCACACCGAATCAAATTCTACAGCCAAGGTAACTCAACATATTTACAAAATTGCATGCTTTCATACGAATCACTTTTACACTTATCAGTTACAACACGCAACCAAAATTTCACAACCATATAGTAACTACAGGTTCCGTGATGCAATCCACCAAAGAAAAAAACTGAAAACAAATTAACATCACTACTCCTACCGACTACATTTCCCTTAAGACGTCGTCATCCATCCATCAAAGGGAACGGTCACTAACTATGACGTCGGTTCAATGGGACTATTCTCGGTAAAAGAACCGAAAACAAACTCCGAGAAACCCAAAAATAAAAATTGAAAATTTTTGCAAACATCGATAATTTCGATGGAAAAATATTTACAAAATATTTTAATATGTACAAAATATTTTCGCAAAATTTTAAAAATATCGATCATTTCAATAGAGAAAAAAAAATAAATTAAGAAAATATTTACAAAAATATTTTTACAGACTTAGCTGGCAAACCACAACATTTCACAACACACATCATCAATTACCACAAATATATACAGATACAAACCAGTTTGCACTTCACAAACACAGGGAAACATAAACATACAAAACAAAACAGAGCAAAAACATACAGGAAACCAGCCTAGCCCCAGCACCTAACTACTTCCCACCCCACACTTAAATCGAACACTGTCCCCAGTGTTCACAAAAATTACAATCACAAAATTGGGTGGTGGAACTCCCTGATCAGTCGAAATATTCGACTTCTTCATCCGGTGCTGCTGCCTCATCGCCCATGTCCGAGTCACCTCCATCGTCGTCATCGGACTCCACATCGGAGTCCTCCCGAAGTGTCTCCTCGTCCGTGGGGACATCATCGTCAGTGGGCTCTACAAAGGCTGGCCCCACTCGGCATAGAGCCCTGGCGTTTGCGCCAAACGGGTAATCCAGCTCGAGCTGCCATAACTCCTCCTCTGTGGCTGGTCTCCCACCAATCCGAAGCTGGAGCATTTTCATTCCGAACATACGTGCCATGTACTGGTCGTCACGAGCATATCGCTTGCCAAGCGTCAGCACTGGCCCGTGTGTGGTGTCGGGGGCCTTAGTTTTGGTCACGTCAAGGGCCCTCCGCTCCAACTGCAGGATGTAGTCCAAAGCCTCTTCCTCGACGTCGAGGCCCCGGAGAAAGGTGGTGATAAGTCCTCCAAACCCATACCTGTGGCCCTGGTGTAGTCGGGCTCTCTTCATGGCGGATATGATGACCGCCCCAACATTAATCTCTAGCCCTTTCATCAGGGCATACACCAGGCAGACACGGTCCCGGGTCACATCAGTCATGTGCACCCCCGGGATCAGGCACGAACAGACTATCTTCAGCCATATTCTGGCCGCCCTGTTCATTTGAGAATACGGCAAAGTCTGGTGGTAACCCCTTTCTTTATGTCTGCTCCATCTGGCTATGGATCGAGCCCCACACAATGTGCGTCTGATATCGGCATATGGTGGGGTGATGTTTAGCTGGCGGAGAACGTGGGCGTCTGTGTCCCGTTCTCCAATGATGGCATTTAATTGCTGGGGTTCCAGAGTGACAATCTGCCCTCTGATCTTTATTGTGTGGCTTCTGATGGCCGGGTTCCAATTTGCATAGAACTCCCGGACTAGATGTAGGTTGCATTCATTGGGCTCCTGAAATATGAAGCTGAGCCCAGCTGCCTCGATCCTCTGCACTATGCGGGGGAACTCCTGTGCTAGTGGTTCCCGTGCAATATGCTCCTCGGGGAAGTATTTGTTTTCCTTGTGTTTAGTGTACCACTTCTTCCCCTCATCGGTTACCCACCTCGTTCCGTACTGGCGGTGTTGGCCGCATGGAACAGCTGGTGCAGCTGGGACTGCTGTGCCCAGTCTAAGTCGTTTCCTCCCGGTGCCTGAAGTAGATGCACCCTTACCCTTATCCTGCCTACTTGCCATTATACCTGTCAATACAAATAAACAAGTGCAATGTCAAGATAAATGCATGTTAACTTCGGCTAAGGTCGGGTTAAGCTAAGTTTACCCCACACTTAGTCCTTAGCTACGGTTACGATACTACGACAAGGATCACTTTATTTACACCAAAAACAAACAACTATACAATTTATGCTTAGTGCGTTCGCAAAGAAAATTTCGACGGTATACTTTAGCGTACTACTCAGACTTCATACAGCTAATCCCAATCACTACCATCTTAAGCAATTCAACCATTGCACTTAGCACAGAAAACAACAAAACAAAAACAACAACAAAAATTCTATATACATATGAACCTATATAATCAACCCCATTTGAACAATTTTCACATTTTCCCAAAAACCCGAGAATTCGTCGTCTATTACATTCAAACAATATTTACAACGACTTATCTCAATTCACAAGCACACCCCGACATATAATTCACCAATTTACCTAGTTACCCATTTCGATTTCAACAACCAAGCCCTAGAATTGAATTTCACAATCAAATTCGAATCATTCACGCAATTGACAAGTTCAAACGCGCATTACAACATTCCGAACATTTATCAATCAAGGAATAACTCAATTTCATGCTAAATTTCTACTTAGGGTGATTTATCTCACCTCCCATGCTCAAATTCGACTAAAATCGACAAAAAACTTGAGAGAGAAGAGGAAAACATACCTTTAAGTTGAATAATCGAAGAAAACTCGATAATTTCTTTGCTTTATGCCGTGGCACGTTGATGGGGGAGGGAAATTTGGGTGTTTGGTCGCGGAGAAGTGAGAAAATGAGGGCAAAGAGAATAAAATCGAGGTTTAAAATGAAGGAAACACGCGGGTCACCCGGCAACCCAATGTGACCTGTCAACAATTATAGGGCAACGTGTCACGGAGTGCATCGTGGTGCACTGCCTCCGTGACACGGAGCCATTGCGATGGCTCACTGGAATTTTTTAAAAATTCCAGATTAAACCTCAACGTATCACGGAGGGTAACGCAGAGGTCCTCCTCTGTGACACGGAGCCATCGCCCCAGCTCACTGTCTCTTCATTTTATTCATTTTTTCATACCTTGCCTTTTCCTTCACGATTCCGTGCACATTTTTCTCCGGTTGACCTGAAAATCACCTCACTAAACAAAATTGGTTAGATTAATAGATTTCACTAACTAAAATGAAAAATTACTCCTAAAACGAAAAATTTGTACTAAATCAAGAAAAAGAAAATTAAAATAAAATCTATTTACACTTTACAAAATAAAAGAAAAGAAAAAAAATTTTTCACGGGTTGCCTCCCGTGCAGCGCCTGGTTTACCGTCGCGGCTCGACGTCCCTTATGCTTAATTGTCCACTAGGGTGATGGACGATTTCTCACGATCATTGTCCTCCCCCCAGTAGTGCTCACCCTTATCCGGTGGTCTTCCTATCAACTCTCGGGAATCATTCATTTGCTTAGCATTCCCATGATCAAATACATTGATCACCGAGAGTTCTTCATTTACCATCGGGAGCTTGGGTGCTTTGTACACATCGAACACCTCTACCTTGTCATGTGCTCGCATTGTAAGTTGACCCGCAGCTACGTCAATTAATGCTTTCCCGGTTGCCAAAAATGGTCGTCCCAAAATAAATGGGACTTCAGCGTCTGGTTCAAAATCCAGAACAATAAAATCTATCGGAAAAATGAGGGAGCCCACTTGCACTAGAACATCCTCAACAATGCCATCCGGCCTAGCTAAGGATCGATCCGCCAACTGCAAGATTATGGTTGTAGGTCTAGGACTCCCTAGACCCAACTTTCTGAATACCGATGATGGCATTAGATTTATGCTCGCCCCCAAGTCACACAATCCACGAGCTCAGATACTCTGCCCAATAGTAAGCTGGATAGTAAAACTTCCAGGGTCTTTTAGCTTCGTAGGCAGTCTATTGTGGATCCGGGAAGTGCATTCCTCCGTCAAAGCTACCGTGGCATACTCAGTCAAACGACTTTTGTTGGCCACGATGTCTTTAATATATTTGGCATATTTTGGCACTCCCTGCAAGACATCAACAAGAGGTAAGATAACATGTACCTGTTTAAGCACCTCCATGAATTTCTTGAAACACGCCTACTCCTTGTGTTTCTTGAGTCGTTGAGGGAACGGGGGTGGAGGCCTTTCTGATTCAGCTTCTTTGGTCTTCCCTCTATCCGAAGTTTGTTCTCCCTCAACTTCCGCTGCTCCTGACTTTTGAGGTGGTCTTTCTGGTTCCACCTCCTTTAGCTGCAAACCACTCCTTGTGGTCACTGCATTTACCTGCTTCGGATTAGGATCTGTGTCGCTAGGCAGTCCTCCTCTGGGCCTTGTGTTTTGGGCAATAGCAAATTGCCCAAATTGATACTCAAGAGCCTTGGTCGCTAATTGATTATTTTTTACTTCGGTTGCCAATTTAACACAGTCAGCCTACAATTGTGCCTGGTTAGCGATCATGGTCTTGAACATCTCCTCAATGCTAGGTGATGGTGGTGGAGGAGGGGCATTGTGATTTCTGAATTGAGATTGGTAGTTCTGTTGCCCTCCTTGATTTCTTGGCATCCCCTGACCCGAACTTTGGCCTTGTTGGTTGTTGCTACCCCACGAAAAATTTGGATGGTTCCTCCAATTTGAGTTGTAGCCGCTACCAAACTGCTGCTGATTTCTTTGTGCATTGCCCACAAAGTTAACAGAATCTGGGTTTGCTCCACAGCACTCAGCTGAGTGCTCACTGCTTCCACACACTTCACACCACATTTGCTTGACCGCATTGACTGAAGCTGAAGGCTGGTTCAATTTCATGTTGCTGAAGTGGTTGTTCAACTGATTCTGCAAGGCAGCTATCTGTGCAGCAATAGCTGTAAATCCATCCACTTCAAGCACTCCTGTTGCTTTCCTTGCTCCACCTCGTGATGAATCAGCATTCCATTCTGGATTGCCCTGTGAAATTCGGTTTAGCAAAGTGTACAGCTCCTCATAAGTCTTTTCCAGCGCTTTCCCTCCAGCTGCTGAATCTAGCAAAATTTTAGTATGGGGTTCCAAACCCTCAATAAATGTGTGTACCAACACCTCATTGGACTGATGATGATGAGGACAGTCCCGCAACATGGATTTAAATCTTTCCCAGGCTTGATACAAATTTTCTCCCTCCCTCTATTTGAAACTTAGAATTTGACTTCTAAGTCTGGCTATTTTACCAGAGGGAAAAAATCTTATCAAGAACTTCCGTGCTAGATCATCCCACGTTGAGATAGAATTTGGTGGTTCAGCTTTTAACCACCTCTTGGCTTCACTAAGTAATGAGAACGGAAATAGTGTGAGCCGAACATAATCAGGTGACACTCCAGCGGGTATATAAGTGTCACTTATCTCCAAAAAGTTTTGGAGATGTTGCTGTGGGTCTTCATGAGGGAGACCGGTAAATTGCCCGCTTGTGTGCAACAGTTGCACCATGTTCTTCTTAAGTTCAAATCTCCCCCCAGGCTATGGTTTGCGGATACTTGAATGTACATTGTTGGCATGTGGGATTGCCACCTCGCGAACCGGCCTTACTGCTGCTTCGTCGGGCACTAACACTGCCCTCACAACCAGTGGATTTTGTTGCTCCATAATAGTCTGTCTGAGCAACTGCAGCTTCTTTTGTAGAGCTTCTCTGCGTTTACTATGAAATTCACATTCAGGCTCTATATAAGATTCCACCAGCTCTTTGTCTCTTGCCAGTGTTCACAGAAATCAAGTCTGCAAAATACAGGCTAAGACCAAGTTGTCAACACTTAAGAAAATAAAATAAAAAATACAGTAAATTTACACTTAACACAATTTCACCAATTCCCTAGTCTCCCCGGCAACGGCGCCAAAAACTTGTTCGGTGGTTCGTTAGGGGTTAAAAACTGACACGCAAGTGCACGTGGTCAAACAAGTAGTAGGTGGCTTAAGTAAGCCAAGTATCGAACCAAGGAGACTCTGGATAAGTAAAAATTGCTCAAGTATACTATATTCTATCTTACTTCTATATATGCTGACAACAAAGTAACCAAAAGTTAAATAATTTTGTTTATAAATTATATACTAAAACTATTAACAAATATCTACTTTGAATTGAAACTATGGATATGAGCATGCCAAGGTTAAGAACATGTAATGAACTTGATTATAATCATAATTTGGTTAATCTTCTCTTCCTGTTGCTAGCCAAGAACATTAGCCTAGATATTAAAACTCTCGTATTTAATCTCACTTAAGAATCATAAACCATCCGTCTACATTTCTGTGATCAAATGCAATTTATGACCTAGCAATACAATTCCGGTTCCTAAATTGACTAATACGGATTTCAAGTATATTTCTATCAGGAAAGCACATCAAAACTCAATTTTCCCAAATCAAGTCAAGAACAATACCCTATTAATTCACAACTTTCCAATTTCTTGCTCTCTCGAGTGAAATCGGACTTTTTAGATATACATTAATGTCGGCCACACACCAATGCAGTAGAAACAAGAATTAATAGAACAACATGGAAGAAGAAGATGAAAAACCATATAATTCAATAATCAAAATTCATCACCATTGTTCATAACCTCAGCAAGGAAGAGAATTAGCCACTCATTTGTGGATTAATCATCCTAAAACAAGTGTTAATCATACAAACAATTGATTGAAAGAAGAAAGAAAGAGAGAAAAACCCTGAGCTTTTTCGTCCCTCAACTGCCTGTAACCCACGTCCTTGCTCCACCAAGTCTGAATTCATTAAAAATAAGCCTAAGTGTTCTATTTATACTATTGGGAATTTTTCCCGGAATAACAAGCAACGTGTCACGGAGGGTAACGCGGAGGCTTGCCTCCGTGACACGGCGTGGACGCGGACCCTTACTGGAAATTTAGGGTCCAGGAATAAAGCTTCAACGTGGCACGGCAGGCAACGCGGAGGCTTTCCTCCGTGCCACGGAGCTGTCGCGAGGCTCCACTGGAAATTGGCAAATTATTCACCCTCCAGGCAGTGTGCCTCCGCGATGGTAGCGTGACACGGCTCCATCGCGGAGCCCCTTTATATTGTGCAGTCCAATGCCTTTTTCGTGCTCGAATCCAAGTCCAACTCCGATATTGTTCCAACATGCATTTTAGCTCCTCAAAATCATATTCTACCTACAAAACAATGCTAATCATGTTGGTTAGTATAAATTCACATTTTATTACCAATTACATGAAAATGTATACACATTGCACAATAAACAAGGCGAAAATGATACGTTTGAGTATCACTTGGGCATATAAATCTGCCCGAGATCAAGATTCATAGATTTTGTAGGGAGGAACAGTGGTGACCGTGAGTCTTACCTCGTGGTATGACTCGTGGTATGAGTCATGGTCACTGGCAGTGTTCAATTTCCAGATTTTTCATTAAGAGTATTTTCGCAATTCTTAACCTCTAAGGTCCTAAACTACATCATTTTAAGATCAGTTAGAAGGATTTTAAGAGCAGTTAACCTATCATAAACTTCACGATTCCATACATTCCACTTTAGAGTTCTTCCTTGGAGATCAAGCTTAGAAATTCCCCAATCCCTTCTCCAATTTCTTTGGGCTTTCAAGGAAGACTATAAGATTAGATTACCCAGGTATCAAGGGTTGTGAATGAGAGTTCCTCTTCACTCTCTTGCCCTGGTTCCTATCTATGTTCATGAATTCAAGTATTAAGTGAAATTTGATGATCCTATGAGGGTTTAAGGCCAAACTCATGGAATTCTCTCTAATTTGACTATGGGTCAATTTCCTTCATGTTCAAAATATTGTTTTAGGATCTATGGGCAGATTTTATATTTAAATTTATTATTTATTTCAATGTTTCAAATCTCAATAAATCTATGCCCAAATATGTAAGGTTTCATGAAAAGTCACTTTACGATTCAATTATGATTTTGATCTTACTAAGCCTAAATTATGATTAATGATTCATGTTATGATTTGTCTTAAAGTACTCTTCATGGGTTTATGAATATCAAGTATATGAATTTTTACAAGTATGCATAGTCTTCATGATTTATGAATTTATGACTTTTAGCCGACTCACGGGCCGTTATTCATGGTTAATTATAGATTTCAAATATGATCAAGTATATTATGATATATTTGGCGATGAACTTCATGTATGATTTCACGATTATGATATGAGTCTCATCTGCATGTTTTTGGGAGCAGGTTCTAGCACCGAGTATACCCAGCATTCAGGTAAACCCGATGGTCTCATAACTTTGTCCACCATAGGTATACATATTTATATATATTAGGATCCCCTATGATATCACATCATTCACTTCCCTTGCTTGGAAAGCCTGGGATGGCTCTGCCCACTTCAGCAAAAAGTTGGGGCATTATGTAAGCTCCATCATGATGGTGTCGATTAAGACAAGTCCTCCCATTATTCCTCATGATTTATCCACTGTCATGTTTATGCTATTTTGGCTCAAGTTATATTTTATAAAGTTTCCCTTAAGGATATTTCTCTTAAGGCTATGATATGACTAGATTATGAATGGTTTGAAAGCCTTGAGCCGTTACATTTATATTATGATATTTATTTTATGTTCATGTTGTCCTACTCTTATGAACTCTTGTGTATTTTTAACTGTCTATTTTTACTTACCTTGCATACTCATTACATTTCAAGTACTGACCGCATACTTTATGTTGTATCATTTTATGATATAGGTCGAGGGACCAGTCTCAGCCACATCATTAGTCCTGTTTTCCTCTCAAACCTATTTTAGATAGAGTGGGTGAGTCCTCATCCTTCGAGGACATTCAGCTGTCCATTGTTATGTTATTTCAATTACACACTTTTATTGAGCTAATTGGGGGTGTTGTCCCATCAGCTCATCAATTACGTTAGAGGCTTTTCAGACAATATGTAGAAAAATCAGCTTGTCCGTATTGATTCTGTTTTAGATTAATATGTATGCAGACTTTCTATTAAGAATGTTTTATTATTTTAGTTTCCTCTTGTTGTATGTTATTAGCTACTATGTTCATGCCATGGGCCGACTTGGAGCCTCTCGTGGTTCCTTGTCCCGTATCTCTATACAGGACTATGCTCAGGTCGTGACAGGATACCTCTACTTGCGCGCATGACTGAGGATGGTAAAGTGTTTCCACCTTATGCTTCACACTATATTTTTCAAGTAGAGCTCTGAAGAGACGATTGCAGAAATAATAACCACCCTCACTGATAATGGCTCTAGGAGTACTTAATCTTGCAAATAAGTGCTTTCTCAGAAATGCTGTAACACTCTTTCCTTCATTGGTAGGGAGTGGAATGGCCTCCACCTAATTCAAGACATAGGCCGCAGCTACCAGAATATACTTCATCCCATATGAGCTCACAAATGGGCCCATGAAATTGATACCCCGAATGTCAAATAGCTCCACCTCAAGAATTGGGGTTAATAGTAGCTCATGTGTCCGAGTGATTCCCCTTTGTCTTTGACATTGATCACAAAATTGGACAAAATCATACCCATCCTGGTAGATTGTGGACCAATAATACCTACACTACAAAATTTTGTATGCAGTCTTGATACCGCTATGATGACCCCTACTTTGGATGAGTGGTAGGCCGCTAGTATACTAAGCATTTCAGCTTCTGGGACACATTTGTGAATTAGCCATCTACACAAATATGGAAAAAGTATGGTTCGTCCCAATAAATCTTCTTACATTAGATAGGAATTTCTTCTTCTGATGCGAGGTCAAATCTTCAGGAATTATGTCACTCACTAAATAATTCGCATAATCGGCAAACCAAGGGATCGGATCTTGTGATGTAGCCACACCTGCTCATCTGGAAATGTATCATCGATGTCAATTTCATCCTTCTACCTTGCCTTTGCCTCCAACCTAGATAAATGTTCAGCTACTTGATTTTTGGTCTTCTTTCAGTCCTTCACTTCAATCTCAAACTCTTATAGGAGCAACAACCATTTGATTATCCTTAGTTTAGCATCCTTCTTCGTTGTCAAATACCGCCAGAGCTGCATGATCAGTAAGTAAAATCACCTGAGTTCCAAACAAGTATGCCTAAAACTTTTTGAATGCAAAAACCACTGTAGCAACTCTTGTTCAGTTACTGTGTAGTTATTCTGGACTGCATTCAGTACCTTGCTGGCATAATAATAGGATGAAATATTTTTGCTCTCCTTTAGCCTAAGACAGCGCCTAAGGAGACACCACTTGCAGCCACATCACCTCAAATGGAAAAGACTAATCTGGTTCAACAATATTTGTGGCTAAGGTAAGTCTCTCTTTCAGGCATTCAAAAACTTGTATGCATGCATCATCAAAACTAAATTTCACCTCCTTCTCAAGTAACCTACATAAGGGTTGTGCAATTGATGTGCTGTGAATTTACAGAATTTTTTACACTCAAAACTAAAGAAAATAGTATGGACTTAGGTATGTTTATATGGATATAAGTTTCTTTTCTTGTACTTTCAAGTAAACTTAGGTGTCGGAGCAAGATTGTGCAAAAAAAGCTTAAAAGGATAGAAAAAGAGCCAAAATGACAGTCTCAGTACGAGTCATATGTTGATGGTACAAATTGTACTATAACTCATGGAAATATTCAGAATGTTGAGTTGAGAAAGATGCAATCCATAACTCACAATATGAGTCGTATGAGCATGGTACGAGCCATAACTTCAAGTCGTGAAAATATTCAGAGGAATTTCACAAGGGTTGACTCTGTGTACGAATAGCAAAGTACGAGTCGTGGAGGCAAGGTACGAGTTATACCAACACACTCGTGAAAAATTCAGAGAAATTCAGAGTCCCCAACTTCAAACCATGGATGCAAGGTACGACTCATAGTAAGTTGGTACGAGTCGTACCAAGGCACAACACTTAGCCGGATTTTAGAAAGTTGAAGACCTACAGATAGGAAGTATGACCCGTACAAGCCTGCTATGGGTCGTAGGTTTCGTCGTGACTCGTGTTGGGCCCGCAAGTGTACGGGTTGTTCAAGTAATATAGTGGCCCTTTTTAAGAGCCGGATGTCTAAACCACAGGGACTGGACCAATTCAGCTCATTATCAAGTTCAAGTGTGATATTAAATGTCGCAAGTGTTGATTATAGACTTTTTCGAGAAATTTAATTAGGTCTAGATGTGGTCAACGAGATACTCTGAATTCATGCAAGGAGCAACTAGAGTTAAAGCTGGATAATCATGTGATACTACGATTTGCAATGGTTTAAGTATGAAACTATCAATTGTCATATCACATAATTAGAATTGCATGTTCATGGTCTTCCGAACCTCTAAACACGACAAACTAGCCTCACTACTACATTGTTGAGCGAGGATGTTATTTCTAGTTCGTGGGCAATTCACTACGTGGATGTGGTTTATGGGGTTTATGCCATTGATTTGGGTACTTCCGTACCTCCAACCATTTAACAAACCTTAGCTTCACAACTACTCCTTCGAGTGGTGGAATACGATTCTAAGTTGGTGTCTTTCTATCTTCCCGTTTTATCAATCAAGCAAGGTATTAGGTATATTCCTATCCTAACCACAAATTATATCGTGAGATACAATCTTGCTCCCTACATTCTCTTGTTCTAGCCTAGTTTATCTTTCTCAAGAATTTACCTAAGCTTAACGTGTGTGTTTTCATGGTGCTCAATCATAATACAACCATAATTAAGAATGCAAGACAAAACAACAATCAATAACTTAATTCCAAGACAAATTCGTAAAAACACAATCATAACTCATGGCTTCAACCCTAGAGGAAGGGTTCTAGCCACTCATGTTCATAAAATTACAAGAAAACATTGTTAAAGTAACATACTTACAAGAATTGGTAGAATAGAAGATGAAATTGATGAACCCTAGGTGAGTTCTCCCACTTCTCCCTTCACTCCTAGGTGGTTTTTCAGAATAAAATCGTGACTAAATTATTTTAGGAGCTAAGGGACTTATTTATAGTAAATGAGAGATGTATAAAATTATGCCCGATATGGAATATCTCCGTGTCACGGAGGTTATCGCGCCAATATGCCTCCGTGACATGGAGGCATAGAGGACGCACACTGGAAACTCACAAAACAGTCGCCAGGCAGGCCCTTGCCGCATTGGCAGCGTGTCACGCTGCTCATGCAGCGTGCTAGGTGGCATGTCACGGCCTTGGTCGCACATCCTGCCTGCCGTGGCACATTGCCAACGCACAGGTGGGCTTTTTTGCTCATCCTCTTACCGACGTTTGCGTTTTAATTCTGATTCCATGCCTCTACTTCACTAACTCATGGATTAGTCCCTCAAATTCATTTTAAACCTACAAAAACAAGAACTAATCATGTTGGTTAGTGTATATATTCACATTTACATAAAATTACATGAGAATGCATATAATTAAGTGGATAAACAAGACAAAACTAAGTTATAAAGCATCCCTCGGGCATAGTATTTTTCCCGAGATCACCTACCTCACACTTAAAGCCTTGTTCGTCCTCGAACAACCCTTTTACATCTCATTTAAATGAAGAATCACACATAACTAATTTAGCAAGACAATTCAAGCTACAACTACAATGATTATTTAAGATAGCAAGTTAAAAGTAGAGCATGCATGATTTAATCATTGAAATGAAATACAACTATGTTAAGACTTCCTAACCTCAAGAATCGACTCTCAATCTTAGCACACTCATGCAAATCAACCGATCAAGTAATCCAAAATGAATGTTTTCTTTCATTAAACATGTGCCCTCACAACAAGAGAGTTACCCATTTTTACTGACAAATTTTCAAAACACAACAAGTATGGGTATGTGAATAAAATTACGCTCGCTCTCTCAAAGAATTCACATGCATCATGTAATGAACCATAAGCTTGCCCTTAGTGTTTTACTCCACTAATTTAAGTATGTATGAACGTAAGATCAACTAGGACTTAATGGGTTGTAATGTAAGCTAAGGGACGGGTAGGTACTATTCTGGCCAGTAATAGTGACTATCTTCCCCAAGTGCTTTTAATACATCCAACATTCATTAAGGACATCTTGTTTCGTACTTCCTCCTCATTCTTTTCAATCTTTAATTTTCTCTTCTTGTTCCCATTTCTTTAAGCACACTCAGCTTAGTAGTAAGGAGCACTTAAGCAATGTATTTTTTCATTCATTTATTTTCTTACTCCCTACTAATAATCAATCATTTTCACACAAGTTCACCTTTGTCCTTTTCTCAACTTTCACAACTTCTACTTTTCCTTCTTTTTCATGCTTCTCACTCCTTCACTCTTTGGAATTTTTCACTTAAGTGCTTAGGAGTTTTGGATCAAATTCAAAGCTAATGAAAGAAAAAGGATTTAGCTTATGATGTAGCTATCAAAGAATAGGCTTAAGGCTCAATGGGGGCTAACTAGGATTCAATATTCAAGGTAGGTAAGGCAAGGATTAAATATTTGGCTCATTCAAAGAAATGCCTAAATCATTTCCTACACTCTACATCCTTCATTTTGTTTTATATACACACCGGGCAAGTTCTAGACACTCCACAATAGCATGGAATATTCAAACATCTTACACACATAGCACATGCTCAATTTAAGACACATTCAGCAGACTCTTAACTCAGCTAATTACAAAGATGCAAAATTAAGCTTTCAGCACATAGAGTCAAATTCAAGAGCCTAGGTGTCTCAAAAAAAGTTAAACACTTCTTCCATGCTTCAACACTAACCACACTTGTATCTTACAATCATGTATAACACATAACAAGAACATCACGCCATCAATTAGCTACGGTTTCAAAAACCAAAACCTATTGACTAATTTTCCTCAAGACGGTCGTTATCCATCCATCGTTGGAAATAGTCTCTATCTATGACTAAAAACAATATATACAGACAAAGAAAAATTTTTTATTCTTCGGTTCAAGGACCCCCCATCGAAAAAGAACCGAAAAGAAAAACCAACGGGTGGTGAAGTCATGCTCAACTCTCAAAATTTATTTTTTCAAATATTTTTCAAATATTTCTCACAAGCATTACATTCACCAAGAATCGTTAAGCACAAAATATTTTTGAAATTTCCCTCACCCCACACTTGAATTATGCTATGTCCCCATAGCATCAAATTAAAATTAAAAGGGATGAGAAATACTCCCTGAGCCTCTATGCCTAGCTAACAACATGCTTTTCTTCAAGTTTTCATAAGTGGGTGTTTAACCCCACACTTCTTCTCTTCCATGCTTGTTAGCTTCCTCCTCCACGGGTACTCAGACTTCCCCTCCATCTGTGCTCAAATTTCCACCAAAAACACAAACACAATGAAAATAAACAAAATCAACATAAACAAAAATCAAAAATTGTACCTACAGTACCCTTGGGTTGCCTCCCAAGAAGCACCATATTTTACGTCGCGGTACGACGTGGACTATCCTTTTCAGGATATTTTCATACCTGGGTTCTCTTTCGAGAACCATCTCCTTTTCTTTTGATTTTTAGAGGAAACAACCTCCACTCTATTCCTCTCTTCCTCCAACTTCTTCACACTCTGAAGCCCTTTATCAGACTGGGGCTGAACATTTATCAGTACCTTTGGCCATGGACCTGTGGAATCCCCCACCCCACACTCATCCTCTGACAACACACTAACCTTACAAAGGTTCCTGTAGTGTGTGGATGGGTTCATTTCTTGGTATACTCGGAAGAGTTCTTCTTCATCTTCGACCCTCATTTTCAGGGTCCCTGCTCTCAAGTCAATTACCGCTCCTCCGGTGGCCAAGAATGGTCATACCAAGATTAAAGGTACCTGGTCATCAACATGAAAATCTAAGATAATAAAATCAGCAGGTATAATAAACTTACCCACTTTGATGAGAAGGTCCTCTATTATTCCATCAGGTGCCACTCGCGACTTATCCGCCAGTTGCAACATCAACCTTGTTGGCCTTGGTTTTCCCAACCCAGGGTGTTAAAATAAAGATAGGGGCATTAGATTAACAGCATCCCCAAGATCACACAAAGCTCGTAGAACCTCAACTTTACCAATTTGTATGGGGAGGGTAAAACTCCCTGGGTCATTGAGCTTTTTTGGAATTTTGCTCAATACCATGTGACTGCACTCCTCAGTCAGTGCTACCGTATGGATATCCACCAATCTGACTTTCTTAGCCATCACGTCTTTCAAGTATTTAGCATACTTGGGCATTCCCTACAAAACATCAATAAGAGGAAAATTTATGTGAAGTTCTTTGAAAATCTCAAAGAACTTTTTGAAGCATTCCTTCTTCTTGCTCTTTCTGAATCTCTGAGGGAATGGTGGTGGTGGTATTTGTGTTGGCTGCAATGAAGAATGTGCATTTTGTTGCACAACACTCTGATTATCTCCCTTGTCAGTGGATGGTCTTGGTCTAACCAACTTCGTCTGCACCTCATTTCTCCTCTTTAGGCACTGCATCAGCTAATTGCTTGCCGCTCCTCAAACTGATGGCGTTGACCTGCCGGGGGTTAGGATCTGTGTCACTTGGTAGTCCTCCCTACGGTCTCATGTTTTGAGCAGCTGCTATCTGACCCATCTGCTTTTCTAGATTGTGGGTGGCCACTTGCTGATTCTTCAAGTCTGATGCCATCCTCGCCTGCTTTTCTGCTAACTGAGTCTGGGCCTCCATGATTTTATGCAACGTTTCCTCAATGTTGTTGCTTAACTGGCCATCATTCTGCCTATTATGCTGATACTGCTGCTGTTGAGGTTTCTGATAACTTTGCTTTTGATTTCCACCCTAAAATTCTGATTGTTCCTCTGTACATTCCCAACAAAATTGACTGATTCCAGATTGGCTCCACAAGATTTTGCATTGTGCCCATTATTTCCATAAATTTCGCACCAACTTGGAGCTTGCGGAACTGCATTAACTTGACCCTGCTGTTGGTTCACACTTAGTTTATTGAACTGAGTCATCATCTGATGCTGGAACGAAGCTAACTGTGCCGCCAAGGCATTCATACTATCTACCTCTATCAACCGTGCTCTCTTTCCTGCCCTTCATGATGATTCGCTGTGCCACTCTGGATTTCCCTGTGCAATTCTGTTCAACAGCGTGTACAACTCATCATAAGTCTTCGCTAAGGCTTGCCCACCCGATGCAGAGTCTAGTAAAATTTTAGTGTGTGGGTCTAGACTTTCTACAAAGGTATGAGCCAGCACTTCATTCGATTGCTGGTGATGGGGACAGTCTCTCAATAATTACTTGAATCTTTCCCAAGACAAATATAAATTCTCATCAGGCCTCTGCTTGAAACTCAGTATTTCACTTCTCAACTTTGCAGTCTTTCCTGAAGGAAAAAATCTGATAAGGAACATCTTTGCCAAATCATTCCACGAAGTTATGGAGTTCGGTCGCTCAGCTTTCAACCACTTCTTTGCCTCTCCCAACAATGAAAATAGGAAGAGGGTAAGTCGGACATAATTAGTGGACACGCCGGTGGGGACAACGTGTCACTAATCTCCAGAAAGTTCTGTAAGTGCTGCCGCGGGTCCTCATGTGCCATCCCAGTGAATTGGCCACTAGAATGTAACAGCTGCACCATGTTCTACTTCAATTAAAAGTTCCCTCTAGGCTCCGGTTTACAGATACTATATTTCACATTAGTCGCTTGTGGGATTGCCACTTCACGAACTGGTCTAGCTGCCATTGGTTCCGGTGACAATTGTGCTTGTCCTGCGAGTGGTTGTTCTTGTACCTTTTCTTGAAGTCTTTTTAGCTTTTACTCAAGAGCTACTCCTTCGCAAATGGATTTGACGTTCATGTTCAAGCAACGGTTGCACAAGCTCTCTATTCTTAGCCAGCTCGGCAAGACAACCTATCACCTGCAATAAGTCAGACTAAGACCAAGTTTCTCAACACTTAAGGAAATTTAGAAATCACATGAAAATAGACAAATTCATTAAACTTCGCCGAGTCCTCGGCAACGGTGCCAAAAACTTGTTGGGCCCGCAAGTGTATGGGTAGTACAAGTAATATAGTGGCCCTTTTTAAGAGCCGGATGTCGAACCCACAGGGACTGGACCAATTCATCTCATTATCAAGTTCAAGTGTGATGTTAAATGTCACAAGTGTTGATTATAGACTTTATTGAGAAATTTAATTAAGTCTAGATGTGGTCAACGACATACTCTGAATTCATGCAAGGAGCAACTAGAGTTAAAGTTGGATAATCATGCGATACTACGATTTGCAATGGTTTAAGTATGAAACTATCAATTGTCGTCTCACATAATTAGAATTGCATGTTCATGGTCTTCCGAACCTCTAAACACGACAAACTAGCCTCACTACTACATTGTTGAGCGAGGATGTTATTTCTAGTTCGTGGGCAATTCACTATGTGGATGTGATTTATGGGGTTTATGCCATTGATTTGGGTACTTCTGTACCTCCAACCATTTAACCAACCTTAGCTTCACAACTACTCCTTCAAGTGGTTGAATACGATTCTAAGTTGGTGTCTTTCTATCTTCCTGTTTTATCAACCAAGCAAGGTATTAGGTATATTCCTATCCTAACCACAAATTATATCGTGAGATACAATCTTGCTCCCTACATTCTCTTGTTCTAGCCTAGGTTATCTTTCTCAAGCATTTACCTAAGCTTAACGCGTGTGTTTTCATGGTGCTCAATCATAAAAACAACCATAATTAAGAATGCAAGACAAAACAACAATCAATAACTTAATTCCAAAACAAATTTGTAAAAACACAATCATAACTCATGGCTTCAACCCTAGAGGAAGGGGTCTAGCAACTCATTTTCGTAAAATTACAAGAAAACATTGTTAAAGTAACATACTTACAAGAATTGGTAGAAGATAAGATGAAATTGATGAACCCTAGGTGAGTTCTCCCACTTCTCCCTTCACTCCTAGGTGGTTTTTCAGAATAAAATCGTGACTAAATGATTTTACGAGCTAAGGGACCTATTTATAGTAAATGAGAGATGTATAAAATTATGCCCGGCATGGAACAGCTCTGTGTCATGGAGGTTATCGCGCCAATATGCCTCCGTGACACGGAGGCATCGCGGACGCACACTGGAAACTCACAAAACCGTCGCCAGGCGGCCCCTTGCCGCGTTGGAAGCGTGTCATGCTACTTTTGCAGTGCGCTAGGTGGTGTGTCATGGCCTTGGTTGTGTAGCCTGCCTGCCGTGGCATGTTGCCAACGTGCAGGTGGGCTGTCTCGCGCATCCTCCTTGCCGATGTTTGCATTTTAGTTCCGATTCCATGCCTCTACTTCACCAACTCATGGATTAGTCCCTCAAATTCATTTTAAACCTACAAAAATAAGAACTAATCATGTTGGTTAGTGTATATATTCACATTTACATAAAATTACATGAGAATGCATATAATTTTAAGCCAATAAACAAGATAAAACTAAGTTATAAAGCATCACTCGGGCATGCTATTTTGCTCGAGATCAACTCGTGCTGCAGCAGATATGGAAGTTTACGCTGTTAGCTTAGAAAAAGGATTCTAATGTCCTTATAAATACGTTTTATGTTTTATTTTCATTACAGAAGATTAGATTTCGTTAGACATTGTTAGTTTTGGTTAGACAATCACGAGAGAACACGGAATTGAGTTGATTAATTTGTGATCAACCTTTTCTATATTTTGTGAATTGTTCTTGATACTTTCCAGATATAATAAATGAAGTTTTTGTCTTATCTACGCTTGTAAGTATTGATTAATGTATTGAATTATGAATGAAAATCACAACTTTGCAACTATGAGAGGCTAAAACCTCCATAGCTAGGGTCGTGAGAACCATGGTGGATTAACTAGCTAGGGTTGCACAAAAGTGATTCAAAATCAAGGCATAACACTTCTATTGTATTATGTTCATGCTTTAACATTTCTTAATAGTGTACAATGTTAGGACTTGCCTGAATTCTTTACTTACTTTAGCCTAGAGAGGTAGAGATTAGGATAAGAGAATTACAACAAAGCCTTGGTCTTGATGATCATTGTATTAACTTCAGTTATTGTCATAGGATAGTTATATTTGGGACAAATTGGTAACAGTTAGTTTCCAATCGCTCATGAGACCTGACCCAATGATTGAGTATAGTCATCCAATAGGGACGAACCAGTCTTTTGAATGAACCCTAGTTATCAGTCGTACAAGTAACACATTGAAATTGATCACTTGTGTATACCCGAAGCAGTTATGAACCCATAGGGAACACAAACCCTACTTAGCTGTAATTCTTGAATTTACAACATAATTCTAATCATTGTTTTTAGTGATTATTTTTTTAAACCCCCCCTTTTTTGCAGTTACTATAACATGTTCACTTACTAAAATTAGTCTAGCTCTTCCATATTCCCTGTGAGATCGACCCCAACCTCTACTTGGGTTCTTTATTAACAACGTCCGCTTCATACTTCGGTAGGAGGTATGTTTTAAGCGTTATCAAAAAGTGGCACCGTTGCCGGGGAATATGGCTAAGACTAGATTATTTACTTGTATTTGACTTTTTGGTAGTTACGTTCCGTTTTATGCTTTTCTTTGTTTTTCTTTTTTTATTCTCCAAGGACATATCAAGTAAGCAGCCCTTCGTTCAAGTAGCCAGATTGAATATGATAAGACGCCAATTTTTGTGGAGGAGTTGATGACTATTGATACGTTGGCCGTTTTGATAATGAAATAGGAGGGAGAAGGAACACCAGAATACACGGAAACAGTGAACGCTTTTAATGGAATGGGGTCATATAACTTCAGCCCAAAGAAGTTGGACCTAGATCTAAAGAACCATTCAACACCACCCGCCAAGCCATTGTGGAAGTCCCACCAGTCCTTGAGCTGAAGGCGCTACCTCCCCATCTCAAGCATGCATTCCTCGGTGAAGATAATACTTTACCTGTCATAATCGCAGCAGACCTGTTAGACAATCAGGTGGGAGCTTTGGTCAACATAATAAAGCGGTACAAAAAAGCAATTGGTTGGACCATAACTGATATCATTAGAATCCCACCAGGGATATGTACTCACAAGATCCAACTTGAGCCAGACTGCAAACCAAGCATAGAACATCTGCACCGCCTGAACCCCCCAATGTAAGAGGTAGTAAAGAAGGAGATCATCAAATGGCTGGATGCTGGTATTATACATCCCATCACAAACAGCAAGTGGGTGAGCCCAGTGTAGTGCGTACCAAAGAAAGGTGGGATCATTGTGGTGCCCAACTAAAAGAATGGGTTGATACTGACACAACTAGTCACAGGATGGCGTGTATGCATGGACTACAAGAAACTTAACCACTAGACCCAAAATGATCACTTTCCAATGCCATTCTTGGACCAGATGCTTAATAGACTAGCAGGTACAGGTTGGTACTATTTTCTTGATGGATATTCAAGGTATAATCAGACTTCTATTGCTCCAGAAGATTAGGAGAAGATGACCTTTACTTGTCTATATGGGACATTTGCCTTCAGCAGAATGCAAATCGAATTGTGCAATGCTCTAGCCACATTCCAGCGCTGTACGATGTTTATATTCTTAGATATGGTGGAGGATACCATTGAAGTATTCATGGACGACTTCTCTATTATAGGTGACTCATTTGAATCTTTCCTCGACCATCTGGGCAAAGTATTGAAAAGATGTGAAGAAACTAATATGGTCCTAAACTGGGAAAAATGTCATTTTAGGGTTAAGGAGGGAATAGTGCTGGGTCATAGAATCTCGGGATAGGGGATTGAGGTGGACAAGGCAAAAATTGAGGTAATAGCAGGTTTTCCACCTCCTATTTTCCATAAAAAGGGTCAGAGCTTTCTAGAGCATTGATGTGCTATCGATTTACAACACTTTCGACGCTCAAAGCTAAAGAAAATAACATGGACTTAGGTGTGTTTATATGGATATAAGGTACTTTTCTTGTGTTTTCAAGTAAACTTAGGTGTTGGAACAAGATCATGCAAAAGAATCTTAAAATAGCAGAAAATGAGCCAAAATTGACAGTCTCTATACGAGTCGTACACTGATGGTACAAATCGTACCAAGACTCGTTTAAATGTTCAAAAGAATGAGCTGAGAAAGAAGCAACCCACAACTCACAGTATGGGTTGTATGATCGCTGTACGAGTTGTAACTTCAAGTCATGGAAAGATTCAGAAAATTTACACAAAAGCTGATTTTGAGTACGAATGACTACAGTACGAGTCGTGATGGCAAGGTACGAGTTGTACCAAGGCACTCGTGAAAAACTTTAGAAAAATTCAGAAACTTCAAATTTGAACCACGGAAGCACAATACAACTTGTAGGAAGATGGTATGAGTCGTACCAAAGCACCAACACTTATCCGAATTTCAGTAAGAAACAGACTTATGGATGGCAGGTACGACCCGTACAAGCCTGTCATCGGACGTAGGTTTGACCGTGGCACGGGTGGCAGCAGATATGGAAGTTTACCCTATTAGCTTAGGAAAAGGAGTTTTATGTCTATATAAATACCTTTTATGTTTTTTTCATAAGAGAGAAGTTGAGAAGTAAGTAGGAGTGATTAGAACTGATTAGCAACGAAATTAAGGTGATATGGACGTGGGTATTGAGTTGTTCAACTTGTGATCAACCTTTTCTTGATCTTCATATTGTTCTTAAGGATTTTGCTGATTAATTCAAGGAAGTTTTTCTCTCAATCATAATTGTAAGTATTGATTTATGTCTTCAATTATACAAACAAATCACAATCTCGCAACTATGAGAGGCTAATACCTCCATAGCTAGGGTTGTGGGAACCATGGTAGATTAACAAGCTAGGGTTACATAAAAGTGATTCAAAACCAATGCAAAACACTTTTATTGTATTCTCTTCATGATTAAACGTTTCTTAATGGTGTACAACCTTAGGACATGCCCGAATTCTTTACTTGCTTAGGTCTAAGAGGTAGAGATTTGGAAAAGAGAATTACAATAAAGCCTTGATCTTAATGATCATTGTATTAACTTGAGTTGTGGTCGCAGGATAGTTAAATTTAGGACATATGGATAACAATTAAATCGTAATCGCTCATGAGACCTGGTCGGCTAATTGAGTATATTCATTCAATACGGACTGGTCGGTCGTTTGAATGAACCCCTAGTTATCAGTTCTATAAGTAAGCATAGGTGATGATCACATATGTATGCCCAAAGCAGTTATGAACCCATGGGAAACACAAAAACCTAGTTATCTTCAAATCTTGATTTTATCCATAATTTTATTGTTATTTTAATTATTGTTTTCCTCCTTAAACCCCCAATTTGGAGTAACTACCTAACAACTTCACTTACTGGCTTTAGTCTAGTTCTTCCCTATTCCCTGTGGGTTCGACCCCAACCTCTTTGTTGGGTTCTTTATTGACAAAGTCCACTTCATACTTCGGTAGGAGGTATGGTTTGAGCATCATTAGAAAGTGGTGTTGTTGCCGGGGAATACTGCAAAGACTAGATTATTAGCTTGTATTTGACGTTTTGGTAGTTATTTCCTTAATTATATTTTATTTTCATTTTTCTTGATACCCATAGGTTGTTCTCCAGTGAATGCCAAGTACTCAGATTAGTGGATATCCCCTTATTCCATTAAATCCAGAATTCGAACGAGCACTGCATAGAATGGAGAACCAAGATCAAGGAGAAGCCTGCATAGATGGAGAAGCTAGGAAAGCCTAGCTAGCTCGGCAAGCTGCACTTTAAGATGCGGATGATGTTTGAGAAGAAGTAGTGAATATTGGTTGACACGGAAGGGGTAACAGAGGTTATAGACTTTCCCCTCAGTTCTTCGATGATGAGGACCTAGACATTGATGAAGTTGGGTCTACTGGAGCAATTGTGCCACCACCACTGCCCGCCGGGGCAAAATTTGATATCACAAGCACCATGATTCAATTGCTAAACATGAAAGGGGTGTTTAGTGGTCATTCAGCGGATGATGTAAAGCTACACTGGATGAACTTCGTACAAATATGCAAGGCGTACAAGTTGCCAGGAGTAAGCCAGGATGCCATACGGCTCAGACTCTTCCCCTTCTCTCTATCAGGGGAAGCCACGTTATGGTTATCGAAGTTGCCTAACAACTCCAAAACCAACTAGAGGGAGCTCAAACAGGCCTTTTTGGAGAGATAATTTCCCCCCTCTAGACTGTTGCAGTTAAAAGACGAAATCTACAACTTCGGACAAATTAACATAGAGGCACTTCATCAAACTTGGTTGAGGTTCAAAAAGAAGTTGACAAAGTGCCCGAACCATAAGATCCCGTATGATAGTTTGTTGGAAATCTTTTACAGGTCTTTGAGTAATTGCACCAAAGTTGTAGCATACACGGTGGCAGGAGGAGCATTGATGAGTCACACTTGGGAGCTGCCACTATTCTTGATATGGTGACTAAGAAGAACAGGGCCTGGCATACGAGGGAGGCTGATGCAGTGCTCGGTACATATGTTGTTGGTTTGACTGCAGACCAACAAAGGAAAGAAGAAGAACACGACTAGGAGTTGGCTTATATTCACACATCATTGGACTTGGTGACAAAGCATATAATGGGAGTTGTAGTCAAAAAGTTAAACGCAGTGGAAACTCAAGGAATAGAGCAAGGAGCTGATCACTCTGATTCTGAGGAAGAGGAAAACTTCCTAGATAGCCAAATGGCTGGTTTTCGAGCCAAAGCCCAAGCGTGTGGATAATAAAATTGGCGCCAAGGTTCTAGAAATCAAGGTCGGAACTAATATAGAGACAACTACAACCGAAACGAGTTCAGAGATACGAGTCGAGGCCGTGAGCCTGAAGGAGAATGGAGAAGAAATGATGGATACCGCAATGACTAGGATGGAGTTTATATGCCTCCCAATGCACAAGAAGAGGAGGTTGGGCAATCAAAGATGGAGAGAATGATGGCTGAGATGTTGAAGAAGGTGAGGTCCACTGGTGAGAAACTAAAAGAGATCCGAAGCTACTTATCAAGTATGGGTCAGAATGTGGAATCTCATACGACAGATCGAACATCAACTTGGACAACTATCAGCATCAATGAACCCTAGAGAAAAGGGTACACTACCTAGAAACACTGTCCAAAACCCAAATAACGATGGCCAGTGCATGGCAGTGATGACTAGGAGTGGTAAGACCACAGTTGACCCCCCGTTTCTAGTTGTAGTTGAACGGATGAAAGAAAGCATAATGGATGAGAATGAGAAGAGTGTTGAGACAAAGGGCACTGAGCATGCTGAGGCCCCAAAAGGTGAAGAAGAACCTGACAATGACCAAGGAGCACCACAAATCTACAAAGTTATCCCACTCCCACAGTCACCATTCCCTCAAAGGATGAAGAAGAAGGCGGAAAATGGTAAGTTCCAAAAATTCCTTTCAATGCTTAAACAGTTATCTATGAACATACGATTCGCTAAGGCATTAGAACAAATGTCGGGTTAGGCAAAGTTTATAAAGGACTTGGTGACTAAGAAGAGATCTATGAGCTATGAGCTGGTTGATAATGTACATCACTATAGTGCCATAGCTAAAAGGGTTCAAGCTAAGAAGAAGGAAGACCCGATTGCTTTCACTATACCTTGCACCATTGGGAATGCCGAGTTTGCAAGGGCACTTTCTGATCTGGGAGCTAGCATCTACTTGATGCCCTTGGTAGTGTTCAAGAAATTAGGCTTGGGAGCCACCAGACCGACCACTACGCAGCTACTAATGGCTGATAGAACTGTTAAAAAGCCGGTGGGGATCCTATTCGATGTGCTTGTCAAGGTGGAAAAATTCATATTCCCAGCAGACTTCGTGATTCTAGACTGTGAAGTGGATTTATGAGGTCCCCATCATTTTAGGGAGACCATTCCTTACAACCGGGAGGGCCTTAGTAGATATGGAGGCGGGCTAGTTGAATTCAGACTGAAGAAAGAAGAGGTCATCTTTAACATCTATTGGTCAAACCAGCAACCAAAGGAATTCAGCGTAGTGTCAGCACTAGAGGATGAATATGAGTCACTTGACAAATTTTGAGCAGTCAAATGACTTGCTCGTGCCGCAATGTTAAATCAGGCGCTTCTTGGGAGGCAACCCAAGTGGTGGCTTGGTGAAGTCTAAGTGACCGGGCCACCTGCGTCGTGCCACAATGTTAAATCAAGCACTTTTTAGGAGGCAACCCAAGTTATTGAACTAATGTGTGCTCAGTGTATAGGAAAAACAAAAACAGGAGGCTAAAAAAACTACTGAAACAGCAGCTGCTACGGCTCTCAGTGCGACTCGTGATGGCATCCTACAAGCCGTAGCAGCATTCATGGTGAGGTTCAGAGAACTTATTCAAAGAATCGACCTACGAGTCATCATACGAACCGTACCCACATTGTATGAGTCTTAGAATGTATTCGTAGGTCCCCAAGTGAGTTTCTTGATTTTTTGAATCATGAGTCCAAGGGACAAATCGTGGGGTCTTCCTATGACTCGTGGTATGAGTCATGACGGGTCAAAAACTTCAAAATTACCTGATTAGCCGAGATTTTTAAATTTGCCGCCTTACCAATTTAAACTTCATACCAAAAATGACCCTTCTCCCACGCAAACAAAACAAACCTACGAGCCCTATCTCCCAAACTCTCTAACCCGTAACTCAAAAGCCAAAGAAGAATCGGGCAATTTCTTTCTCAACCGAAGTTCCTCTCAACCCACAATTCTAATTTTTCAGTCGAAGGAAGAAGAAACAAGTAGTGCATTGAATATTGAAAAATTTTAGCTTACTTAGCTTCCACTGTCGGAACCCCTGGGAGTATTGAATTTTTTTGAAAAATTTCAATAACACAATGATCAGGGATGAAACTAAACCATGAATGACTGGAAATCACAATATTTTTTCCATTGTTGGGTTGAGCCTGTAAATTTAAATTCTTTTATTTTTGGGTTATGGGTTATATTTAAAAAGGGGAGGGATGAGTAGTGTTTAAGTGATGAATGACATGCCTAAACCTGGGGTAAATCTGAGTACCCAAATTGTGAAAAGAGAACCCTTGTAAACTGAACAAAAATCGACTAAGGCCTAAAAGTGGTATGAAGCATAGTACGGGTCGTAGTTTGTCACTACGAGTTGTACTGGGCATTTGTACCAAAGAACTGAACAAAGTGCAACAGAAAAGTCCTTCCTATGTTTCGTGGAATCGACCTACGGGTTGTACCACGAATCATGGAAAATTATAGAAGAAACCATAACTAAAGATTTATCAGATGACTTAGGGTACTAGTCATACCTTCATGGTACGAATCGTACCTATGAGCCATAACATACATCAGGGATAGTTGGGTCTTCATATGAGTCATACTGTTTTGGTACGACTCATACTGTCGACTCGTGATGAGAATCTGAAACTTTCTCTTCTAATTCTTCTTTCTCAAATATGGAATTGTAACTCTTTTCTCTACAAGTACAATGACATAGAAGCGAAAGGCATCTAAAGAAATAGCTCGGAGAACATTAATTGATGAAACATCTGAGTCCGAGACTAGGCAAGTAGGAAACTCCCCTAGTGTTTTAGTTGAGGTCTACCAAATAGACACTTCCAATAAAGACGAAACTAGAACCACTAGGGCGAAAGCAAGAGCACAAGCTGAAGCAGCCACTACTGCATCTACCCAAGCTCCCGAGTCTGAGGAGGGAGCTAGAGGAGATGATTAGGAGTCAGGAAACAACTCAAATACAGATGAAGGGTACGAGGAAGCAAGTGGAAGTGATGAATCAGAGGAGGAGGCTCTAGACGCTGCACAAGAATAGACCCCACCCAGAGAAAACCGCACAGTCCGGTGGAGAGTGCTGGGATCTAAAGAAATATATGGGCAGGGCATCTCTCTCACTGCCCAAAACAAACCGAGGCAGAGCATTAAGGAAGAACCACAGATCCTCACTAACTGCTTGAATGAAGTGGAGCAGATGAAGTGGATCTTCAGCTTCTATGGTTTCGAGTGGATGGAAAAGATTCCAGCCAAATATAAAGAAGAAATAGTCCGGGAGTTCTATGCCAACTACTTGGCTACCATGGAAGAAAAGGCGAAGGAGGGGCAGAAAATAAAAGACCAGTCCCGAATCGAGAGTGTGTTGGTCCAAGGAAGAGAGGTAGACATATCCGAGCGCACCATCTCACAGGTTTTGTATGGGCCACAGACCTCCACGAACTATGCCAGAGTATGAGTACAGAGTGGAGGCGCTTAGATAACTCTGGCAGTTAGGTTTTTAGGAACGCCAAAGGTAGTTACAATGGTCGGCAGGTGTCTTTGCTGAGGACAAGAAGAGAGTTGAGTGGGTTGCTGGAGGAAAGCAGGTTACCAAGAGTTCATTGAATTTTATTGCCAAGGCCTGCTAGACACTAGTATGCCACCGACTAGCACCCACCATCAATGACAATACCCTCAGCGCTGACAGGGTAGCTTTAGTGGCATGCCTCAAGTGTCGCTATCCAATCAACATCTCGAGGATAATTGTAGAGGAGATACGAGACCAGGCAATAGGAGTAAGCACTACCATCCCATTCCCGAGAATCTATGTACAGAGGCAGAGGTGCCAATAAAACGGGGTGAGGAGCAGTTGATTACAGGCCAAAGGATAGCAGACATAGGACTTATCTGGGATGAGATGATCCTGATAAGTCGTGCATAACTTCCCACAGCTATTCCACAGAGCCAGCCAGCAAGGCGCACACAGGTGAATGCCCCTATTACCCAAGAGCAGAGCAAGACACTAGCTACAGATGCCAGTCATTCTGAGGCAGCTCCTAGCACATCTTCCACAACACCACCTAACTTACATACTCAAAGTCTGGTAGGGCATATTTTGGTGCCACGGGACTTCCTTTAGAAGCTGGCTAAGCAGTCGACCATGGCAGAGCAAAAGATTTAGGCCATGATGGAAAATGTAAAGCCATGGGTCAGGTCAGAGATAGATGCAACAACTTAGGCTCTACATGCTCTCCTAGACGGTTTTGAGAGCTAATTCAATGTACGGATGGCAGAGCAGGTAGACACCAGCAGTCTCTGTGTGGAGTTGGGGGATCTTCGGAGTCAAGTAGTCGAGTTGTTATCATGAAAACCAACAGTTATAGTATCCCCCACTCTTCCAGACCTTGGTGTAGAATTTGACGAGGAGATTGATTTGGCGGCTTATTGGGAGCCAACGGTTGCTACTGGATATAAGGGAAAAAAGAGAGCTACTGAGGATGATGAAGAGGAGAGCCGGAGGAATAAGAGAAAGAAAGAGGGGAGAAAACGCAAGTGGGCCAGGGGGGGAGAGCCTACAGACTCATGAAGCACTTATGTCAGAGCTAGAGGAGCGGGCAACTCCACCATACCTTAGCACGATTCATCCCTAATTCATACTGAGGATGTTAAAGCGACCATGACTACGGAGGGGGTAACCACTCCCACTATTGATAATTTAAGGAGTGCACTAGCCACCGCTAGCGCTACGGTTATAGTGGAGGTACCTCCTCCACAGGGCGAAGTCTGAGTAGCCCCAGGTATGTTCCCTTCCCTAGGATTTACTCTCTCATACTTTGGGGACGAAGCTAAATTTTCATAAAGGGGACGGGGTGTGCTTGATATTTTTGGTAATTTTTATATGTCCGAGGGTTTTTCTTGTCGTGTTTCTTTTCCTCGGATATGCTACCTAGTAGAATCGGCATGTTTATGATTTTTATTTTTAGTTTATGATTTTTTTATTTAGAAAATAACTTAGGAGTACTCAACCAATAAAAATGCACAAGTTTTGATATTTAAAAAACTATTGACCCTGTTTAGAAATTTTTGATGCATTAACTATATATTTGTGACTGCATGCGTGATATCTATGGATCTTTTGATATCATCTAGTTTATTAACATGAGTAGTCTTGTTAAGCCATGTGTAAACCAGACAGGTGAGGTGAATATAGTCCATGTTCCATGAGTGAGGTGAAGTACTTAGTTTAGTATTGTATAGAAGATCTAGAATTTTCCTAGTTGGTCTTTGCATAGGCTGAGGATAGTTGGGTAGGATATGATCATAGGCCATTTTTTATAGCTCACTTTTAGCCTATATGACCCTACCAAAATCACCACATGAATCCATTGGTCCCAATTTAGAGCCTTAATTGACCCATATTTTTTTCTTTGATTAACCAATGAATCAAACCCATTTGTTTATAATAAACCTATTTTGGCCCTGGTCCTTCCTTTGATATCATGAACCTCAACATAGGCAAAATGTCTAAGTTGAGGGTGGCTAGAGTAGGGGTGCGTAAATGGTGGGAATGAGAAAAAGGGAAAGAAAAGAGAAAAAAATATGAAAAATGAGGTGTGGTTTGGTGAAAATAAAATAGATGAAAAATATTGATAATCTTGAAAATAAAATTTCAAAAGAAAATAAAAATGCTAAAAAAGTTTAAAATACACCACACCCATGCAAATGTATATAAAAGAGGTGAAGAGGGAAGAAAAGGAATGAAAGAATGAAGGGTGAAGTAGGTGAAAGGTGAAGCCAATGTATATAGTGCCAAGGAAGGGATAGTGACTTAATAATCTCTCATCTTTATCATGTCCAGTCCTATAGTGATCCTAATTTGACCATCTGACAAACTGATGTAGAGAAAATAAGGGCAAGCCTATGGTATCTGATACATGGTACTTGGAACTTCTTGGTGAGGGCGAGCGTTTCATTTGTCTAGTCCCATACATATTTGATATTATATCTATGAGTGGAGACTTCATTTGTTGTGAGGGTACATGGACTATGTTTACATTTACCGCTGGTCTGTGTGAAAAACATTGGTAATGACTTGATTGACTGTTGATAGCTAGATGACATGTCCTGATCCCTGTTTATTATGTTTTGAGGTTGCTTGTAATATATTAGCTGATGTTGGTTCATGGAAAAGGGTTAGAATTTATTGTATTTAAAGTGCAAATTTTGTTTAAGTATTGGCTGTAGTATCTTCGGTTTATTTTCTAGTTGAGCGTCGTGATTTAATTTTTCTTTTCTTTGCATGAGGACATGCAAAAGTCTTAAGTTGAGGGTGTTAATGTGCTGTGGATTTACAGCACTTTCGACGCTCAAAACTAAAGAAAATAGCATGAACTTAGGTGTGTTTATATAGATATGAGGTACTTTTCTTGTGTTTTCAGGTAAACATAGGTGCTGGAACAAGATTGTCCAAAAGAAGCTTAAAAGTGCAGAAAATGAGCTAAAAATGACAGTCTTAGTACGAGTCGTTTATTGATATACAAATCGTACCAAGACTCGTGGAAATGTTCAGATGAATGAGCTGAGAAAGAAGCAACCACGACTCAAAGTACGAGCTGTATGATTGTTGTACGAGTCGTAACTACAAGTCATGGAAAGATTCAAAAAAATTGCACAAAAGCTTATTATGAGTACGAATGACTACAGTACGAGTCGTGATGGCAAGGTACGAGTCGTACCAAGGCACTCGTGACAAACTTTAGAAAAATTCAGAGTCTTCAAATTTAAACCACGGAAGCATAGTATGACTCGTAGGAAGATGGTATGAGTCGTACCAAAGCACCAACACTTAGCTGGATTTTAACAAGCAACAGACTTACAAATGTTAGATATGGCTCATACAAGCCTGTCATGGGTCGTAAGTCTGATCGTGGCACTGGTAGCAGAAGATATGGAAGTTTACCCTATTAGCTTAGGAAAAGAATTTTTACGTCTGTATAAATATGTTTTATTCTTTTTTCATAAGAGAGGAGTCAAGAAGTAATTAGGAGTGATTAGAACTGATTAACAATGAAATTAAGGAGATATAGATGTGGGAATTGAGTTGTTCAACCTGTGATCAACATTTTCTTGATCTTCATATTGTTCTTAAGGATTTTGCTGATTAATTCAAGGAAGTTTTTCTCTCAATCCTAATTGTAAGTATTGATTTATGTCTTTAATTATACAAACAAATCACAATCTCGCAACTATGAGACGCTAAAACCTCCATAGCTAGGGTTGTAGGAACCATGATGGATTAACAACCTACGGTTACATAAAAGTGATTCAAAACAAATGCAAAACACTTGTATTGTATTCTATTCATACTTAAACATTTCTTAATGGTGTACAACATTAAGACATGCCCGAATTCTTTACTTGATTAGGTCTAAGAGGTAGAGATTAGAAAAAGAGAATTACAACAAAGCCTTGATCTTGATGATCATTGTATTAACTGATCGTAGGATAGTTAAATTTGGGACATATTGATAACGGTTAAATTATAATCGCTCATGAGACCTGGTTGGGTGATTGAATATAGTCATTCAATAGAGATTGCTTGGTCATTTGAATGAACCCTAGTTATCAGTTCTACAAATAAGCATTGATGATGATCACATATGTATACCCAAAGCAGTAATGAACCCATGGGGAACACAAAACCCTAGTTATCTTCAAATCTTGATTTTATCCATAATTTTAATTGTGCTTTTAATTATTGTTTCCTCTTTAAACCCCAGTTTGGAGTAACTACCTAACAAGTTCACTTACCGGCTTTAGGCTTGCTCTTCCCTATTCATGTGGGTTCGACCCCAAACTCTTTGTTGGGTTTTTTATTGACAACGTCCGCTTCATACTTCGGTAGGAGGTATGTTTTGAGCGCTATCAGGAATGCAGGATTCTACAGACGATTTATCAAGGACTTTTGAAAGATTGCACAACCATTGTGCAAATTGCTTGAGAAGGATGTAAAGTTTGTGTTGGATGAGGCATGTCTTAAGGCTTTTGAGTTCTTAAAAGCAAAACTCACCATTGCTCCTATCATCGTAGCTCCAGATTGGTCTCTTCCATTTGAGGTAACATGTGATGCTAGTGGTGTTTCTCTTGGCACTGTCTTGGGCCAAAGAAGAGAAAAGATCTTTCATCTGATCTATTATGCTAGTAAAACACTCAATATAGCCTAGAAAAATTACACAGTCATAGAGAAGGAGCTCCTGGCGGTGGTCTTCGCATTCAAAAATTCTGAGCATACTTGCCTGGAACAAAGGTGATCATTCATACAGATAATGCCACTTTAAGGTACCTGATGTCCAAAATGCATGCTAAACCCAGATTGATTTGGTGGGTGCTTTTGCTCCAAGAATTTGAGTTTGAGGTTAAAGATCGAAGGGGATAGAAAATCAGGTGGCAGATCATTTGTCCAGGCTCGATTCCAAATCTAGGTCAATAGAGGAGATTGATATTGATGATGCCTTCCCAGATGAATAGGTACTAGTTGCATCACAAGATTTGATTCCCTGGTTTGCCGATTTTTCAAATTACTTGGTTAGCGATATGTTACCGGCAGACCTAACTCCTCAGCAGAAAAAGAAGTTCTTATTTGATGCCCGAAGATATTACTGGTATGAGCCATATTTATTCCGCACTTGTGCAGATGGGATTATTCGTAGGTGCGTGCCTGAAATAGAAATGCTGAGCATTCTGGAGGCCTATCATTCATCACCAGTTGGGGGCCATCATAGTGGTATCAAAACTGCACATAAGATTTTACAATGCGGATATTATTGGCCCTTTATTCATCAAGATGCATATGACTTTGCCAAGTATTGTAATCAATTCCAAAGGTAGGGCGGTATTACCCATAGTTGCCACTAAGCCCCATCTTGGAAGTTGAGTTGTTTGATGTGTGCGGCATCAATTTCATGGGCCCATTTGTTAGCTCATACAGAATGAAATATATCTTGATGGTAGTAGACTATGTCTCCAAATGGGTGGAGGCAATTGCAATGCCAAACAATAAAGGAAGGAGTGTGACAGCATTCCTTTGGGAACACATATTCGCTAGGTTTGGCACTCCCAAAGCTATTATCAGTGATGGTGGATATCACTTCTGTAACCGCCCCTCTAAGACCCTATTGGAAAAATATGGTGTCAAGCATAAGGTGGCCACACCTTACCACCCTCTGTCAAGTGGACAAGTGGAAGTCTCGAACAGGTAAATCAAGACCATCCTAGATAAAATAACTAATACTAGCCAATCAAATTGGTCTAGGAAGCTCGATGACGCGTTGTGGGATTACCGAACAGCTTTTAAGACCCCCATTTGTTCATCTCCATACCAAATGGTTTATGGCAAGGCATTTCACTTACCGGTTGAACTAGAGCATAAGGAACTATGGGCTCTGAAAAGATGAATATGAACTGGAATGAAGCACCCAAGCTAAGGCTTAACTAGCTTAATGAGTTGGATGACTTCCAACTTAGAGCTTACGAGAGTGCGGACATTTATAAAGAAAGGATGAAGATCTACCATGATAAAAAGATTGCAAAAAGGGAGTTTAGCCTAGGTGATTTGGTCATACTATTCAACTCAAGACTCTGGTTGCACCCTGGGAAGTTGAAGTCTAGATGGATGGGATCATACAGAGTAGTAGATATATCTCCATATACAGCAGTGGAACTTGAAAACAAAGAAGGAAAAAGGTTCAAAGTGAACGGGAAAGAATAAAGTTATATCTGGGATATGTCGATAAGTTAAGTGGAATAGAGGTGGTGTACGTTGATGATGCTTGAAGAGTCACAGAAGTTATGTCGTGCCGCAATGTTAAATCAAGCGCTGCATGGGAGGCAACCCATGGATGGTAAAGTCTAAGTAGCCACAAGTATGTTCCCTTCCCTCTGCTCTTCCACTTCACGCTTCGGGGATGAAGCTTTGTTTCAAAAAGGGGAGGGGTGTACTTGTTATTTTTGGGATTTTTTATACGTTCGAGGGTTTTTCTTGCCATGTTTCTTTTCCCTCAGGCATTATATCTAGTAGAACCGACATGTTTAGGATTTTTATTTCTTATTTTCTTATTTTGTGATTTTTGTGTTTAATTAGGAAATAACTTAGGAATACTCAGCCAATGAAAGTGCACTAGTTTTGGATTTGTAAAAATTGACCCTCTTTAAATTTTTTTTTGATGCATTAACTATGTATTTATGACTGCACACATGATTTCTATGGATCTTTTGATGTCATTTAGTTTATTATCATGAGTGGTCCTGTTAAGCCATGTGTAAACCAGATAGGTTAAGTAAATATAATTCATGTGCCATGAGAGAGTGAGATGTAATGCCTAATTCAGCACTGTGTAAAGATCTAGAACTTACCTGGTTAGTCTTTGCATAGGCTAAGGATGGGTTGTTAGGATATGATCATAGGCTAAGGATGGGTTGTTAGGATATGATCATAGGCCATTTTTGTTCAGCTCACTTTTAGCCTATATAACCTTACTAAATTCATATGATTCCCTTGATACCGATTTGAGCCTTAATAGACCTATTTTTTTCTTTGATTAACCAATGAACTATACCCATTTTTTATAATGAAACTGCTTTGGCCCTGGTCCTTCCTTGGATACTGTGAACCTCAACATAGGCAAAATGCCTAAGTTGAGGATGGCTAGAGTAGGGGTGCATAAAGGTGGGAATGATAAAAAGGAAAAGAAAAGAGAAAAATGTGGAAAATGAGGTGTGGTGGAAAGAAAAGAGATGAAAAAGCTAAAAATATTGAAAAAGAAAATTCAATGAAATACTTGAAAAAAGTTGAAAATACACCACACCCATACAAAAGAACATAAAAGGAGTGAAAAGGGAAGAAGAACAGTGGAAAAAAATAAAAGGTGAAATAGGTGAAGAGTGAAGCCAATGTTTGTAGTTCCAAGGAAGGGATAGTCACTTAAAAAAGATCTCATCTTTATCATGTCCCGCCATAAGCCTACATTACAAGTCATATAAAGTCCTATAGTGATCCTAATTTGACTATCCGACAAACTAAAACAGAGAAAATAAAGGAAGCCCTATGATATTTGATACATAGTACTTGAAACTTCTTTGAGAGGGTGAGAGTCTCACTTGTTTAGTCCCATGCAATATTTGATACTATATCTGTGAGTGGGGACTCCATTTGTTGTGAGGGTGCAAGGAGTATGTTTACTTTTGCCATTGGTCTGTATGAAAAGCATTGGTGATGATTTGATTGCCTGTTGATAGCTAGATGACATGTCTTGATCCCTGTTTAGTATGTTTTGTGGTTGCTTGTAGTACATTAGTTAGTGCTAGTTCATGGAGAAGGGTCAGAAGTTGTTGTATGTATAGTGCAATTTTTTTTTAAATGTTGCTATAGTATCCTTAGTTTATTTTCTAGTTGAGCGTCGTATTTTAGTTTTTCTTTTCTTTGCCTGAAGACATGGAAAAGTCTTAAGTTGAGGGTGTTGATATACTGTGAATTTACAGTACTTTCGATGCTCAAAACTAAAGAAAATAGCATGGACTTAGGTATGTTTATATGGATATGAGGTACTTTTCTTGTGTTTTTAGGTAAACTTAGGTGTCGTAGCAAGATTGTACAAAAGAAGCTTAAAAGGATAGAAAAAGAGCCAAAATGACAATCTCAATACGAGTCATACGTTGATTGTATGAATCGTACCAAGACTCGTGGAAATATTCAGAATGTTGAGCTGAGAAGATGCAATCCACAACTCACAGTACGAGCCGTATGAGCATGGTACGAGTCGTAACTTCAAGTCATGGAAATATTCAGAGAAATTGCACAAGGGCTAACTCTGGGTAGGGATAGCTAAGTACGAGTCATGGAGGGAAGGTACTAGTTGTACCAACATACTGGTGACAAACATTAGATATTTAGAGTCCCTAGCTTCAAACCACGGATGCAAGGTATGACTCGTAGTAAGTTGGTACGAGTCGTACCAAGACAAAACACTTAGCTGGATTTTAGAAAGTTGAAGACCTACTGATAGCAGGTATGACCCGTACAAGCCTGCTACGGGTTGTAGGTTTGGTCGTGACTCGTGCGGCAGTAGATATGGAAGTTTACCCTGTTAGCTTAGAAAAAGGATTCTGATGTCTGTATAAATACGTTTTATGTTTTATTTTCATTACAAAAGATCAGATTCCTTCAGACATTGTTAGTTTTGGTTAGACAATCACGAGAGAACATAGAATTGAGTTGATTAATTTGTGATCAACCTTTTCTTACTTTTCTTCTTGATTTTGTGGATTGTTCTTGATACTTTCCAGATTTAATCAACGAAGTTTTTCTCTCATCTACTCTTGTAAGTATTGATTTATATATTTAATTAGTAAATCCCGCTCTTAGCGTGGTCATAAAAATATTAATCAATTTATCAAAAATTTAACATGCTAATAATTATTTAAAAATTATTCTTCTTTTTTATGAGAAAAAAATATTTATAAATAGCACATATTTGAGTTAATTAATAATTTGTTATTTAGAGAAGATACTTATTTATAATATATTTTAAGTTTTATCTTATTAATTAATATTTAAAGAGTATTAATGTATTCAAATTAATTTTAAAAAATACATTAATTCCTACTGTGATGTTGTCTCCGGTTTAGAAATTTTTAGATGTCGTCTATAACCTTAAGACGACATGATTTTCTTTATTGTCATATTCCTGTAGTGCAATCTCACTCTTATTCTCAAAAATGTTATATAACTTGTCAAGAGTTTTTTCATTCTTTCTAAAGCCATCAGATTTTATTATCAGCTAAATCTTCATAATAACAAATTCAAAAAACTTTGGTGTTTGACTTTCAATTTTCTCCTTTTAACGCTAACTATTCAGCCTTCAAATTATTAAAATTGTCGAATGAATAGGTAATGGTACTCCTAGATACTTAATTATAATGTATAAAGTATTTAAGTTTTATCTAATTAAGAAATATCTAATATTCAAAACTCAAATTAAAATATAAATTTATATAAATCTCTACTAAGAGTTGTGTATTGTTTAGAAACTTTTATATGTTATTTGTAACTTTAAGGCGCATGATTTCTTTGATTGTCGTATATTTGTGGTAAAATCTCATCCTTTTTCTCAAAGATGCTATGTAAATTCTTTTTTTTCTACTCCTAAAGTCATTTGATATAATCATCATCATCTAAAATTTCATAACATCAAATCTAGAAAACTTGATGTCATCTTTTCAATTTCCTCTTTCTAAATCTAAGAATTCCTACAAATTCTTAAAATTGTCGAAAGGATAGAAAATTATACACCTTAAAGATGTTTACCAAGAGAGTGTATTCTTAAATGCAGACCTTCAAAATGTGAAGAATCTATAAATGCATTTTACGGAAGAAACTACAGTATTCATAAACTTCATTTTTTTCATTTATTTTCTTGGAAAGAACAATGAATTTGTTTCCGGTTGTTAAAGGAGAGATAAATATTTTATATATATGGGGTTGTATAAATGATTTAATCAATTTTCACTAAGATAATTTTATTATTAAGTGGTGTATGTTACTACTACTAGTAATACCATTCACGTCTTTGGTATTAAAAATATAAGAACCAAATATTTATAAAGCAAACATATATATTTTTTTAAATTCTGGTATTTAGTTCTGAAGGTTGCACTTTTACATTCTCATGCCATCTTCTTGACCTTTCTATACTCGCTTGACCATAATTTTTCTTTCAACAAAAGTTCATTATCTTTATTTTTGATGAAAAAGGTCAAGGAGAGAGAAAATAATTTAATTACTTACTAGAAGTTTTAATTCCCAAGACGTTACTGTCGGAATATATTGTAAAGATATGACACCTGGGCCTAACTCAACCTCAAAAGCTAGCTCATGAGGGGAGGATTGTCCAAGTCCATATAAACAAACTACCAGTTCATTCCCCAACCAATGTGGGACTTTAACCCACTCTAACACTCCCCTTCACACCCAGGCCCGACTGGAGTGTGGACTGAGAAACCAAACGGGAATGGACCTGGATCTGATACCATATAAAGATATGGCACCTGGGCCTAACTCAACTTCAAAAGCTAGCTCATGAGGGGAGGATTGCCCAAGTCCATATAAACAAACCATTAGTCCATTCCCCAACCAATGTGGGACTTTAACCTACTAACACCCCCCTTCACACCCAGGCCCGACTGGAGTGTGGACTAGGAGCCCAAACGGGAATGGACCTGGCTCTGATACCATGTAAAGATATGACACCTGGGCCTAACTCAACCTCAAAAGCTAGCTCAAGAGGGGAGGATTGCCCAAGTTCATATAAACAAACTACCAGTCCATTCCCCAACCAATGTGGGTGTGTTGTGGACATGGAATCTACCAAACATTTATTGTAGGACGCATTTAGTTATAACTGTATAATTTCTTGTTTCTTTTCCATGGTAGAAACATCCTGGAAGCCTCTTAGAAGGATTTACGTAGACACAAGTCAACACTCTTGTAGTGAAAGATAACTTGCTTGTTGCTGGGGGGTTTCAAGGGGAACTTATTTGCAAGTATCTAGATAGGCCCGGAGTTTGTTTCTGTTCCACGACAACATATGATGATAATGCCATTACTAATGTTGTTGACATTTATAACACTGCCAGTGGTGCACTACATTTTATAGCTTCAAATAATGATTGTGGAGTTAGAGATTTTGATATGGAGAAATTTCAACTGTCCAATCATTTTCATTTTCCCTGACCAGTAAATCATACATCGCTGAGTCCTGATGGTAAGCTTCTCATAATAGTTGGGGATAATGCTGAAGGTATATTGGTCGACTCGAGGAATGGAAAGGTCGTTGCACCTTTGTGTGGACATGTAGACTACTCGTTTGCATCAGCATGGCATCCTGATGGCGTAACTTTTGCAACCGGGAACCAGGATAAAACCTGTAGAATATGGGATTTACAGAACATGTCCAAGTCAGTCACTGCTTTGAAGGGTAACCTTGGTGCTATTCGGTCAATCCGCTACACATTTGATGGAAGATTTATGTCTATGGTCGGGCCTGCAGATTTCGTTCATGTTTTTGATGTAAAAAGTGGGTATGAGGAGGAGCAACAAATTGATTTCTTTGGAGAAATATCCAGCATCTCCTTCAGTCCTGATACAGAGTCTCTGTTCATTGGAGTTTGGGATCGGACATATGGTAGCCTCCTTGAGTTTGGACGTCGCCACAATTATTCGTAACTTGACACAATGATCTGAGCACTCCAGACTGGTTTGGGTGTGTTCATGTCCCTTGTCAACGATCTGAGCACTCCAGACTGGTTTGGGCATGTTCATGTCCCCTTCAAGTGGTCCGGTCAACAACTTTGTAAACCAGTAGCAGCATAGAGGTAGTAACAAATTTAGGTGTATATTTTGTTACATTGTGCTATTTAGGTATGTCTCATAAAGTGTTGTGAACCATTTTGAATGTCAATATAAGAAGGAATGAAGGGTGGGTTGTATAGAACGCCAGCTCCAGTAGTGAACAAGAAAAAAATGGTGGTTTCCTTGGGCAGAGACTGCAAATGTGATCTGGTAGGGACTGCCATGTGTGGGCTATGAGAGTTAGTCTCACAACGTTTGAATGTTCATTTCATTTATCAACTGAAGCAATTGAGAATTGCTTTGAATATTGACTTTGTCAAATGTATACTTCTTTACATTATCTTCAATAAACCATCTCTCAATCGCACATTAAAAAACTAGTTGAGTTTGGCAATTTCAAACGACGTAGTTTCAAGTGAAAAAAATTGGCCATACATGATATTTGCATCAGATAACACTAGTCACAAATGAAGTGAGTCGGGCTTCATTTTCCTTCTAATTGTATATTACATTGGCTAAGGAAAGGTAATACAGCGAGTCATATCTATTACATGATCATCTTGCCTATTAATAGGGGAGAGGGTTGACGCGCTGGTGTCTGTACGAAAAGAGGAATGTCTAACAACTGGTTCTACACCAAATGGGGTGGTAGAAAAGTTTGCGCTCCATGTTGTAATACAAAAAATTGTTGTAGGGGAACAAGGGATGCTGTACATCTTAGTATGGCATCGATAGACCCTTCCTGAAACATCATTCTTTAGAGCATTCAAAACAAAAGCCAGAGATTCTTCAAAAACTTGGCTCGAGGAAAACTTGGTTTGGTGAAATGGGAGAAATGGGCACCAGAGCCTGAACTTCAGACAGAATTTTTTCTAACATTCTAGCGAGATAGTTGAAGTGGTGCACTAGAGCCCAAACTTCAGAATATTTTCTAACACCCTAGTGAACTAGGAGAAGTGGCGCGTCAGCTACTAAAATTCAGAGAAATTGAGCTCAAGTAGGTGCTATGGCTGAAGTGGCGCGCCAAACCTCAAACTTCAGAAGAAATTTTAATCAACACCTTGGTGAAATGAGAGAAATGACGCGCCAGAGAGGATCTGAGCTTGGGAACACTTTCTAACACCCAGGCCAACTGGTAGTTTGTTTATATGAACTTGGGAAATCCTCCCCTCTTGAGCTAGCTTTTGAGGTTGAGTTAGGCCCAGGTGTCATATCTTTACATGGTATCAGAGCCAGGTCCATTCCCGTTTGGTCTCCTAGTCCACACTCCAGTCGGGCCTGGGTGTGAAGGGGAGTGTTAGAGTGGGTTAAAGTCCCACATTGGTTGGGGAATGGACTGGTAGTTTGTTTATATGGACTTGGGCAATCCTCCCCTCATGAGCTAGCTTTTGAGGTTGAGTTAGGCTCATGTGTCATATCTTTACATATATGATACTGGCACCTATCAAATTCATGAAAAGGAAGAGGAGCTTTAGGAACATATGAGAGTCGAGATTCAAAAAAGAGGAAAATTTTGGAGTAATTGTGATGTTATGTGTAACTAATTTAACAAAAATAAATTTAGACAATAAAATATCAAACTGGATAAATAGAATAATTATGCATAAGTGCAAAAAGTACAAATTATGATATGATCCAATTATGATGTTACAGAAAGCTTTCATTTTATAGCAACTTGATGAATCTAACAATATTCAAATTCACCAAATATTAAACTCATGGATTGTAAAATAGAAACTCGTTAGTCATTTACTACATAAAGAAAATTAGTATTAGGAAATAACATTGAATGCAAAATCCGAATAGATAATATCATAATGTAAAAAAATATATTCAATGCTGTGAAAAAAGAATATGAAAAGAGAATTCATCTCACAAGTGCTTCAAGCCTTCAACTGGAAAGGAGCCTGAATTCTCAAAAATAATTCCTATAGCACGAAAAAAAATTTAAAAATATTTGATATTTATAAAAAAAATATACACTTTCTTTTGCTTTAATTCTGAACTTGAGTTTAGAGTGTAAGATTTAGTTTAAGAGCTAGTGAAGAGTTTTTTTTCATCTTTTTTATTGGCATGGGATATTAATTCAATTATGAATATTGCGGAATTTTTTTATTTAATAGCAATTTGATAAATCTAACAGTATCCAAGTTTACCAAAATATTATACTAAGGAATTGTAAAACAGAAACTCAACTCACGACTACATAAAGAAAATTAGTATTAATAAAAAACATAAAATTCTCATTTAGAATAGTTAATATTATACTCTAAAAAATATATATATATTCGACGCTGTGAAAAAAGAAGAAAAAAAGAAAATTCATCTCACAAGTTCTTCAAGCCTTCAACTGGAAAGAAGTCTCAGTTCTCAAAAACTAATTCCCTGTAGCATGGAGAAAGATCTTGAAAAATATTTGTCATTTGTTAAAAAATATTTTTTCTTTTGGTTTAATTCTGAACCTGAATTTAGAGGGTAAGATTTTATTTAAGATTTGGTATAGAGAGATAATATGAAGAAAAAGAGTGATCTAATATGAGGGATGTAAAGTTTTTTTCTCATCTTTTTTACTAACATGGGTTATTAATTTGTCCTTAAATAGGAAAAATTACCGGCATAACGTGAAGAAATCAAAGAGTTGTGTCATCATTTAACATAAAAATATGTAAAGGCATGAAAAGAGAAAAGAACCAAAATATTTAATATTTGTGAACTTATTAAAGTAAAGAAAATGAGAAAATGGAAGACGACAGAGCAAAAACGGGAGAAGAAAGAATCAGGAATCCAAGACTATCTTTTTAGGAACTTATGTAATCACAAGAAGTCAAAAAGTAACTATTGTTGAAAATAAATTGATACAACTATTCAAAAAATATATAGACTAAAAGTTGTAACTGCTCGAATTATGTTTACTTTTCCCAAAAGGTGCAACAAATAACTTATTGAGAAGGAGGAAAAAGAAAAAATTTAGAAAATTTGACAAAAAACAATTCTGGCCTAAGAGAGTGCCACACACAGGGTTGAATCCTTCAACTAGAAAGGAGTCTCAATCTCAAAAAATAATTCCTATAGCACGAAAAAGAATCTTGAAAATTTTTATAGCAACATGATGAATCTAACAATATCAAAATTCACCAAATATTATACTCATGGATTGTAAAATAGAATCTCATTACTACATAAAGAGAATTAGTATTAAGAAATAACATAGAATTCAAAATTAGAATAATTAATATCATACTGTAAAAAATATATTCAATTCTGCAAAAAAAGAAGAAAAAAAGAGAATTCATCTCACAAGTGCTTCAAGTCTTCAACTGGAAAGGAACCTCAATTCTCAAAAAATAATTCCTGTGGCACGAAAAAAAATCGTGAAAAATATTTGATATTTATTAAAAAAATATACACTTTCTTTTGATTTAATTTTGAACTTGAGTTTAAAGTGTAAGATTTAGTTTAAGAGTTGGTGTAGAATTTTTTTTTTCATCTTTTTTATTGACATGGGATATTAATTCAATTATGAATATTACAGAAAATTTTTATTTTTATAGCAATTTGATGAATTTAACAATATCCAAGTTTACCAAAATATTATACTAATAAATTGTAAAATAGAAACTCGTTATTGCATAAAGAAAATTAGCATTAAGAAAAAACATAGAATGCATATTTAGAATAGTTAATACTATATTGTAAAAATATATATTCAACGTTGTGAAAAAAGAAGAAGAAAAGAGAATCCATCTCACAAGTGCTTCAAGCCTTCAACTTAAAAAAAGTCTCAGTTCTTAAAAAATAATTCCATGTTGCATGGAAAGAGATCTGGAAAAATATTTGATATTTATTAAAAAATATATTTTTTTTGATTTAATTCTAAACGTGAGTTTAGAGGGCAAGATTTAGTTTAAAAGTTGGTGTAGAGGGATAGTATGAAGAAAAAGAGTGATCTAATATGAGGGATGTAATTTTTTTTCCTCATCTTATTTATTGGCATGTGATATTAATCTGTCCTTCGATAGAAAAAATTATTGGCATAATGTGAAGGAATCAAAGAGTTTTGTCATCGTTTAATATAAAAATATGTAAAGGCATGAAAAGGGAAAAGAACCAAATTATTTAATGTTTGTGAAATTTTTAAAGTAAAGAAAATGGAAGAGGATAGAGCATAAAAGGAGAAGAAAGAACCAGAAATCCCAGACTATTGTTTTAAGAATTGATGTAATCACAAGAAGTCAAAAAGTAACTGTTAATGAAAATAAATTGATACAAATATTTGAAAAATATATAGATTAAAATTTGTGACTGTTCAAATTATGTTTACTTTTTTCAAAAGGTACAACAAATAAATGATTAAGAAGGGAAAAAATCTAGAAAATTTGATAAATAGCAATTCTAGCCTAGGAGAGTGCAACGTCACCGGGCTAAAGGCCCTCTTTTATATGTATATATAGATATATAGATTATGAATTCAAATCACAACCGTCCAACTATGAGAGGCTAAAACCTCCATAGCTAGGGTTGTGGGAACCATGGTGGATTAACAAGCGAGGGTTGCACAAAAGCCATTCAAAATCAATGCAAAAAAATTGTATTGTATTCTCTTCATGCTTTAACATTTCTTAATGGTGTACAATGTTAGGACTTGTCCGAATTCTTTACTTGCATGAGCCTACAGAGGTAGAGATTAGGAAAAGAGAATTACAACAAAGCCTTGGTCTTGATGATCATTGTATTAACTTGAGCTGTGGTAGCAGGATAGTTATATTTGGGACAAATTGATAACGGTTAGTCTGCAATCGCTCATGAGACCTGACCCGGTGATTGAGTATAGTCATTCAATAGGGACGGATCAATCGTTTGGATGAACCCTAGTTATCAGTCCTACAAGTAAAGGATTGAAATTGATCACTTGTGTATACCCGAAGCAGTTATGAACCCACGGGGAACACAAATCCTAGTTAGCTTTAATTCTTGAATATACAATACAATTCTAATCATTGTTTTTAGTTATTATTTTCTTTAAACCCCTACTTTTGGAGTAACTACCTAACAAGTTCACTTACTGGAATTAGTCTAGCTCTTCCATATTTCCTGTGGGATCGATCCCAACACTAGTTGGGTTTTTATTGACAACATCCACTTCATACTTTGGTAGGAGGTATGTTTTGAGCGTTATAAGCAATCTTCAAAAAGATCTTGATGAACCTCCTTTTGTAAACCTGTGTGCCCAAAATGCTGTGAATACCTTTGATAGAAATAGGTGGTGGCAAACCTGCTATGACCTCTATTTTTGCTTCATCTACCTCTATGCCTTTTCTCGAAATCCTGTGGCCTAGCATAATCCCCTATTTAACCATGAAATGACACTTCTCCCAATTGAGTACCAAGTTGGCTACTTCACACCTACTAAGCACCCTATTCAAATGCTCGAGACAATCTTTGAATGAATCATCCATGATAGAGAAATCATCCCTGAATACTTCAATGGTGTCCTTGACTATATCTTAAAAGATTGATATCATGCAATGTTGAAATGTGGCAAGTGTTCTACATAATCCGAATGGCATTCTCTTGAAGGCAAAAATTCAATAAGAACAAATAAATGTGGTTTTCTCTTGGTCCTATGGGGATATGGAGATCTTCTTGTACCCCGAATAGCCATTGAGAAAGCAGTACTAGCCTCTACCTGCTAGTTGATCGAGCATCAAATCCATGAAAGGAATTAGGAAATGGTCCTTCTATTTCCAACGGTTGAGTTTTTGGTAGTCCTTGCAAACACGTCATCCTGTGGATGGCCTTATCAGGACCATCACATTCTTATAATTTGGAACCACAATGATTCCACCATTCTTTAGTACACATTGTACCAGGATCACCCACTTACTATCAATAATAGGGTAGACAACACTAGCGTCCAGCCATTTAGTAATCTCTTTCTTCACCACCTCTTGCATAGATAGGTTCAGTCTTCGTTAGTGCTCCATACATGGTATGCAGTTTGACTCAAACTAAATTTTATAGGTGTATATGTCTGGGGATCCTAATGATGTCAGCAATAGTCCTACCAATTACCTTCTTGAATCTTCTCAGAACTAATAGAAGGGCTTCGACTTGCCATTCTATGAGATCTGAAGCAATAAGAACTGGCTAGGTGTTGTTATCCCCTAAAAATGCATACCTCAATGTAGAGGAAGAGTGTTGAGCTCTAAAATAGGAGGTACTTCAACTGAAGGTTTTGCTGGAGAAGTTACTCAATTCTTCAAATCGAGGTCTAACTTTTTATGCCTGAAATTGTAGGACACCATTTCGGCCAGTGCATTTACTATCTCCTCGTATCCCTGGATACCATCCCCCTAAACTTTCTCAAAGTCCTCATGTATTTAAGTTCTCAAAGAAGTGTTGGGAAACTCCAACAACACAATAATGAAAAGTATTATCTTCCTTAATTAAAAATAAAAGGAAAATATTTATATAATTAATGAAAATTCTTTCCTAAATTAATAGGGACTGCTACGCTGGGATGACCTATAAGTCGTGGTTGCTAATCCTACTGTGTCTTGTAGTTTCTAAAATCTCAGGTATGAAAGCCTTGGTATGATTCATGATGAGTCACTATGGATCATAGGTATCAGTTGTGACTTAAATTCTGGAATAAACATCTCTGATGATCATCCTACGAGACTGTTATGATTCGTCGAGGCTGGTACAATTCATCCAGGCAACTCGTAATTGAAGGATGTCATGTTGCTAGTTCTCTGCTTCTCACCACGAGTTTATTAATATGACTCGTACAGTGATCTTACGACTCGTCGCATCTGGTCGTACCATGAGATCTGCAATTAAACATCTTCTAAATCTCTTCTATGGGCAATAGGTATGACTAGTACTGGTCACGCCCAAATTACACCTTTCATTAAAGTATAAAGCAGTCGCTGTAAAATATAGTAACCTAACAAATGTCGGGGTCGATCCTATAGTGAGTAGGCAAAAATAATATGCTAATGACAAAAATAAAATAACTTCTGATCAATATTTTGGAAGGGGGTTTGCAAATAAACAAAAAAAATAATTCTAAAAATAAATGAGTTTGTGTCAAATTGATGAAGCAAAGCTAGGACTGTGTTCCCCATGATTTCATAACTTAGTAGTCTTTTACTAGTGATCTATCCTAAGGAATTTATTGTAAGTCTTACATTTAGTACATCTAATATTTCTTGACTTAAGAATTACGGTTATCCCCTCTCGGTCTCAAAGTGTATACGTTACGTTCGCCAATAGACAATAAATGCTTTCCACTCATCTCCTCTCGGTCTCAAAAGTGTATATTCTAGCTTTGTAGTAAGTCTTGACTTTAACTATCCTCCATTAGAGCTCAAGTTAATTAGATGAGAGTTATTAACCTCAAATTGCCATTGTTATTCTCTTTTCCTAACTTCAACCTCCTTGGTCGGGCAAGTTGAAGATACAAGCATGTTTCAACGTTAGCAACTGTTAAAACTTAATTAAAACAAAGAGAACACAATCCAATCATATTCATCATTCAAGAATCACTATTTTATTATGCCTATATTCGTCAATCCATTATGGTTCCCACAACCTTAGCTCGAGAAATTTAGCCGCTCATATTTATGAGAAACCAAATAAAAGATGCAGAAGAATTCATAATGAAATACTTACAAGAATATTTAATTAAGTAGCAAATGTCCAAGACTATAATAAACCACAAGAACTTCATGAAGTTCCAACAATTGTCAACTGAACTATTACAGAAATTCTCAAAGTATGAATTTTGCAACAACACTACTATATTCGAAAGAAAGTATATTATGACGACCGACTAATAGTTGATGGAATCGTCCTAAAACATGTTAAGAAAGGGTATTTATAATAATAGATTAAGCCTTCGTTGTTCCTTCTTGAATTTGAATTGGATTTTGTAGCTTTTGTTCCTAGTATAATTGGGACCACTTTCTACTTCTTTTGCACTGCTTTTTCAAAATCTAACTTTCGGACCTGATTTTCCCGCAAATACAGTAAAAGAACCTTATATCCATATAAAGATACCCAAGTTTTAGCAAATTTCCTATGTTTTAAGTGTCTAAAGTGTAGTAAAATCATGACACATCAATTCCTTCATAGACATTGTATACCTCAACTCAAACAAATTGCCTAAGTTGAGGGTGGCTATTATAGGGGTGAAAAAGCAAAGTAGGTGCTGAGGTAGTTGAATTATGAAAAGAAAGGTGGGTGTGGTGTGAATAATGAAAAGAAAAGAAAAAATGAATGTATGAATGAGAAAAATAAAAAAGAAAGAGAAAAATGATGAATGAAATGAAGAAATCCGCCCGTAGTATTATAAGAAGAAACAAAAAGGGAAATAGGGGAGAAAAGTTAAAAAAGAGGTTAAAGTGCAGCCAAAGTTTGTATAGTACCAAGAAGGGTCAAGTCACTATGTCCATATATACCATACTTATCCCTGATCCTACATTACAAGCCTAACAAAGTGCGATTGTAATCCTAATTCAACCTTCCAAAAATCGAGGTATAGTATTTGCATAATTTTTTTTTGTGAGAGTAAGTGAGCTCTTGTTGAGTCCCAATCTTGTTTTTCATGATCTTATATAGGTAAATAGGACTTCTTTCTTTTAAGGAGATGTGATTGCATCTGCTGGTTGCTAGTTTACCTAGGAGAAATATCATTTATGTATGCTTCTTTGTGTAGTGATAATATGATTCCATCCCTTGATCTTGTTGTGTCATAATGAGGAGTATTGAGTCATCACACCATTTTTTTCTTGCACATAATAGGAGTGGGGCTGATTGGATGAACTACATGTATGCTTCATAGATTTAAGACTGTTATGCATCTCCTAGGTTTTTTCTAGTTAAGTGTCATCATGGGTTGATTTTGTTTTGCTTACCTGAGGAAATACAAACATGCTAAGTTAAGGGTGTTGATGTGTCTTGGTTTTACGGCACTTTCAATTCTTAGAACCAAGTAAATATGCATGCACTTAGGTATATTTATCATTATGTGATGTGTTTTAGTAGTTTTATAGGTAAAAAAGGCTATGGGAGTTGGATATGAGAAAAGAGCTGGAAATGGGCTGAAGGGATAATAGAAGAGCCATAGGACAGAGCGAAAATTCTCACCACGAGCTGTACTAGGCAGTTGTCAAATGAGATTGAAAAAAGTGGCAAAATTCAAGCCCAAACAATGGATGGAACCTATGGCCCGTTTGTTCATACATCAAGATATACTATGTGGTCATGGGATGGATTCAAAAAAAGTGTCAAAATAGGCCACATACAACAGATGAGAAGGACGGGTCGTATATTCAAAAGATTAGTGGTCCTAACTACCCATTCTAAGTGTAATACCCCAAAAGTACCCAAGACTAGACCCAAAATTTACAAAAATGAAAAGTGACAGATGGCTGGAAAATGTGTGTCAGAACGACTCGTGGTACGAGTTGTTGGAGGTTCCAACGACCCATTGAGACACTCATGGTCAGGTACTGCAGGCTCAAAGTTTGGGGTAACGGGTCTAGGAATGACCCATTATTCGATGTGAAGAGTCGTTAGAGGTGGTCATGGTGTGACTGGTTCTTGGTCAAGGAGGAAGTGACGAGTCGTGGAATGAACCATTGCAGGTAACAACGAGCCATCATCAATAGTCATTTAAAGGGACCCCAGGTTAAGGCAATGGTGACGACGAATGGCAACAATGAGTCGTTTGAGCTAGCAACGACCCGTCCTGTTCGGTCTTGGTGAGGGATTAGAGACCTGAATTCATGGAGTAGAAACAGAAGGTAACAACAGACCGTTTGAGCTCACAACGGATCATACTAACGTCCGTTTTCACTGGCAGTTCAATTTTTATAGGATTTTCATTAAGGTTAACTTCGTAATTCCTAAGTCATAAGGTCCTAGACGACATCATTTTAGGCTCGAAATGAAGTGTTTTACAAAGGGTAAATCTATTCTAGGCTCATTTACATCCATGCATGCAAATTGAAGGTTTAGAAGGTGATCATGTTTAGGCTATCTTCACGTTTTCTTCAATTCTTCATTGGGCAATAAGAGAAGTGGTAGAATTAGATCATATCAGGTATGTAGCGTTATGAATGGGTGAATTCGTTCTGGCCCATGCCCAATCCCTCTCTAAATCATGGAAATTCATATGTTGATCCTATGAAATTTTAATCCAATGCATGAAATTCTTAATTTCCTATATTGGTATGATTTAAATATGTTTATTATTGAATTATGATTCATGGGCAAGTTTTACATTTTTCTCAATTATAATCATGTTTCAAGCTTTATAAATTAAAATGCCCAATTATGAGAAGTTCATGAAAGTTGAGATTTATGATGAATGTTCAAGTATGATGAGATATTATTGATGAAAATCATGTTTTTAAGTTACCATGTTTATGATCATGTTTTCAAGTGAATTAAGTATTTTCAAGAATTTTAAAGTATTGGGTAATGCCCATATGTTCAAATATGATTTATAATTTCATGATTAAGCTTACCACATGATTTTTGAGTTAAGACTCCCCTTTATGTTCAGCTTGTGGTATGGTTTGATCAAAAGCTCCTCATATATGATTTCAGATTTGATATGTATTTGATTATTAAGCTTCGTCATTAGACAATGGTAAGCTTCGTTAAAAAACAATGGAGAGCATATGCATGTTTTTGGGAGTAGTGTCTAGCACCGAGTAGGCTAAGGGTTGGATGACCTTATGCGTCAGAACTACGCACCAACGTAGGTTTATACCTATCATATATACCTTGGGACCTCCCATGTGAGCTATCCCCTGCACCGAATGAGCCTCGATCTTAATATCGATATTATGGTATCGTCCGTAACCCTGGAAAGGCTTTGGACCCTCTACCTACTTGAGTGTGATAGTTGGGACCACAAAAGCTCTATCATGGTATTTTGGTTATATGACAAGTCTCCCATTGTTCCTCATGATTTCAGTTATGCATGTTTATCATTCATGATGTGTATATATATATGTTCTAAAGCAGGTTTGACCCAATGTTCAGTTTTACTTATGATTATCAGATTTCAGCTCTACGTCATTCCATTCAGTTATGATGTTATGTTATGCTTAGATCATGATTTTAGAAAATAGCATGCAAGTCAACTCTCAGACTCTTATTTTAATCATGTTTTATATTGTGCATGTTTTAAATGATTTTTTTTATTTACGTAGTTTTACTTACCTTGCATACTTGGTGCATTCCACGTACTGACCACATACTCTATGCTGTATCGTTTAATCATACATGCTCTGATCTTCAGACTCAGCCTCGCCACTAGCCAACTTTCGGAGTTAGCATTAGTCTCTGTTGGTGAGTCCTTATCTGTCGAGGGTCCCTCTTTTATTCAGTTATGTTGGCATATTTTCAGTTTCAGACTTAGAGAGTTAGTTGGGGTCTTGTCCCTTCAACTCCTCAGACTTAGAGGCTTTTCAGATGAAAGATTGTATTCAGCTTCAAACTCGTGTTGTATATTTTGGATTATATGTTATGCTTAAACTTTTGCTTTGCTTATTATGTTAAGTCTTCTACTTTGTTTGATTAAGTTAGATGTATGTTCATGCCATGGATCGACTTGGAGTCTCTCGGGGTTCCTTGTCCCGTGTCTCAATCTGGGCCTATGTTCGGGTTGTGAAAAACTTGATATTAGAGCAATAGGTTTTGAAGTGTCCTAGGGTGTCTGAAATCCATGTTAAGTATAGTATTTTTTATGGGTGTGAAGCGCGCCACACTTACGACGAAGAGACAATGAGATGTTTAGGAAATGTTTCTTTCTTTCATGATCTATGTGGTGCAGTGAAATGTCTCTCCATCCTTCTAACTCGTGCTATTCACGATTATAAAATCATGCCTTCTCGTAAAGTTAACAGTAGAAGGAATGTAAATGGAGATGGCCAAGAGGATTGCAATGGGGACAGGCACCAACAAGCCCCACCAGTCCATGAGCACCATGAATTGGACCTGGTTGCCCACGCTGAATTTAGGGCAGCCATTCAGATGCTAGCACATGCCTTAACCGCTTAGGTCAACCAACAGGCAGTGGCGCATGTCACGCAGAACGGGAATGTGGCGGTAACACAAGTCAAAGATTTCTTAAGGATGAACCCACCAGTGTTTCTTGGGTAAAAGGTGGATGAGGATCTACATGAGTTTATCGATGAGATTGTGAAGATCAACCTGGCCATGAGGGTGAATAGAGTAGGGTGTGATGATTCGTCCTCATATCAGTTGAAGGGGATCGCACACATTTGGTTTAGACAGTGGAAGGATAGTAGGGCAGCCAATGCAGGCCCTGTCAGTTGGGAGGAGTTTCATGTTGCCTTTCTAAATCATTTTTCCCTCATGAGATGAGGTAGTTGAAAGCAGCCGAGTTTGTGAACCTAAAGCAGGGGAATATGAAGGTGTAGGAATATTCCCTGTAATTCACTCATCTATCAAAGTACTCCCCAGAGTTAGTGGTTGATCAGAGGGCGCTAGTGAGCAGGTTTGTTCATAGGGTGGCGGACTGTCTAGACAAGGATTGCAGGACCTCTATGCTCCACTAGGATATGGATTTCCCTCGGATAGTCTTATACGCCCAACAGGTCGAGGTGGCGCATCTGAGGGAGAGAGAGGCCAAGAGGGCAAAGACGAATAGCTATAGGTTCTCTAAGCTGAGGCCAGGTGTTAGGCACCGACAGCAGGGGGCATCTACTAGCACAGGTGGCGGTCAGTGTCAAAACAGATTCTATGCCTTAGCATCCCGCCAGGTGTAGGAGGTCTCCTTGGATGTAGTCACTGGTATGTTATGAGTTTTCCGTCCACGTATATGCTTTGTTAGATCCAGTGGCTACCTTGTCTTTTGTGACACCTTATGTGGCTAGTAGTTTCAGAGTTAGTCCTGCAACCTTGTCAGAACCCTTCTCAGTCTCTACTCCAGTGGGTGATTCAGTTGTAGCTAGACGGGTATATAGAATTAGTAGATTTAGTAGTGTTATCCATGACCGATTTTGACGTTATCCTTGGCATGGAATGGCTATTTGCATGTTGTGCCTTAGTTAATTGTAGAACCCAGGCAGTAGAGTTTAGATTTCTAGGTGAGCCAATCATAGAGTGGAAGGGTATTTCAGTTGTGCCTGTAGGTCGTCTTATTTCCTACCTTAAAGCCAGAAAGATGATCTCCAAAGGTTGTGTATACCATATAGTTAGGGTTAAGGATGTGACGTTCAAGACCTCTACTATCTAGTCAGTCCCAGTAATGTGTGATTATTCAAAAGTCTTTCCAGATGATCTTCTAGGAATCCCTTCCGACCGGGAGATTAATTTTGGTATTGACCTTCTTCCTAATACGCAACCTATACCTATTGGTCCTTACAGAATGGCCCCAACCGAGTTAAATGAGTTGAAGGAGTAGTTGAATGACCTTTTAGATAAGGGTTTAATTAGACCGAGCAGATCCCCAAGGGGTGCACCAGCCCTCTTTGTCCTGAACAAAGATGGTTCTCTCCGTATATGTATTGATTATCGGCAATTGAACAAGGTCACCATCAAGAATAGGTATCCTCTACCCAGGATTGATGATTTGTTTGACCAGCTTCAGGGTGCCAAGTTCTTTTCAAAGATAGACCTCAGATCCAGATACCATCAACTCAGGGTTCGAGAGAGTGACATCCCGAAGACAGCCTTCTGGACGTGGTATGGTCATTATGAGTTTGTGGTTATTACTTTTGGACTAATGAATGCTTCTGCAGCTTTTATAGACTTGGTGAACAAGGTATTCAATCCAAACTTGGATATGTTCGTGATCGTGTTTATTGATGACATCTTGATATACTCTCTGAGCGAGGAGGAGCATACCACTCATTTGAGGGTGGTTCTACAAGCTCTCAAGGATCGTGAATTATATACCAAATTCAGCAAGTGCGAGTTTTGGTTGAACTCGGTGGCATTTTTAGGCCATGTGGTATCAAGTGAGGGCATAAAGGTCTTATACCTCGGGAGCCCAAAGATCAAACCTGAGAGTTCAAACAGGAAAAAAAACTAAAATTTTTGCACCAGGTCACAGAACGAGTTGTTCTGTAATCCATGACGATAGACCACAAGTTGTTGGGTGACTCATGGTGAGGGGCTAGGGCCAAGATTGGAAGATGGAAATTAACGTCACCACGGGCATGAACACAAGTCGTGGTCAGTCCTCATGACTTGTGGAGTCAGCCGTGGTCAAGGGGAATGAGTAAAGGAAATTGGGTTGGCAGTGTACTCAACAACTGCTGACCAAGAATCATGGTCACCCCTGGAGAGTAGTTATGTGACCCGTTACAAGCCCAGGAGAATACACAAGGCAATGTACTTGACGAGCAGGGTGTCGAGTCGTTGCCCTGGACAACGAGTCGTCGGGTCATCTGTTAGGACTACCTTGCAGTAATTTCCTGAAAATTTAGTAAGGGCCTTTTCGTATTTCCTAAGTTCCTAAAGCCTAAACTACATCGTTTAAGGCTCGTTTTAGTGGGTTTTAGGAGGGAAAACCTATTCTAAGTTATTTCCTTCCATGCATGCAAACATGAGAGGTTGAGGAGGTGATCTAGAGAAAGTCTTCAAGGTCTTCATTCAAATCCTTTTTGGGAAATCAGAGAAGTGATAGAATCAATCCCTTCCAGGTATGTAGGGTTATGACTGGGTGTTTCCTTCCACACCCATGCCCAATTTCTATCTAAATATGACAATTTCCTATGATCAATTATGGGATTTCTACCCAAATGCATGAATCTTCAATTTCTTTACATGAGTATGAATTGATTATGATTTTATTATCGAATTGTGAAGCATGGGATAATTTTATAATGATTTCAACTAGAATTATGTTTCTAGCCTTATGAATGTGGAAGTTCATTAATGATATGATCATGAAAAGTGATATTTGTGAAGTAAATGTGACAATGATGAGATATTATGATGAAAAGCATTCTTTGAAGCTACCCATGGTTCGAATTATTTTTCCATGAGAATTGAGTATTGCTATGTATGATAAAGCCTTGGTCAATTCCAACATGCTAAGTTTAAATGAGGATTTTCCCGAACTAGGATTACCATATTGTTTTGGCGCGAAGACTCTCAAATTTTATACTTTAGCTTATGGTATGTTTTGAGTTAAATCTTCCTATGCATAGACTACCACATGGTTTTGTAGCAAAGGCTCCCAAGTATGTTTTCAACTTGTGGTATGTTTTGAACTAAAGCTTCTCATATGCATGATTTCGTATTTGAGATGTATTTAATCATTGAGCTTCATAAATAGACGATGTTGAGCTTTTTTATATATGGTGTATAGTATTTGCATGTTTTTGGGAGAAGAGTCTAGCACCGAGCGGGCTAAGGGTCGATCACCCTATTCCCCAGAACTACGTGCCAATATAGGATGATACTATTATATTATTGGGACCTCCCCTGTGAGCTATCCCTAGCCCTAATAGCACATGAGCTTGATATTGATATCATGGTAGCGTCCTTAGCCTTGGCAAGGTTTTGGATGGCTCAGCCCACTTGAGTATAATAGTTGGGACCACATAAGCTCTATCGCGGTATGTCAGTTAAGTGACGAGTCTCCCATTGTTCTACATGATTTAGATATGCATATTCATTAGTCATTGTTATTATATGCACATGCAAGTTCTAAAAGCAAGATTTGACTCAATGTTCAACTTTTTTCTATAAATGGCATATTGCAGATTTGAGTCATTCGAGTTAGTTTGACGTATAAAAATATTTATTGTCATGTTATGAAAGGACCATGATTTCAGAAAGAATGCATGCAAGCCCTACTCTCAGTTTACTGATATTTATGTTTAATTAATGCATTGTGTTTAAAGGGATTTTACTTACTTTAGCGGTTTTACTTACCTTTCATACTTGGTGCATTTTACGTACTGACTGTATACTTTTTATGCAGTATCATTTCTTGATACAGGACCCGGCTCTCAGGTTTAGCCCCGCTCTTAGACAGCTTATTGGGGTTAGCGTTTGCTTATTTGTGAGTCCTCATCTTTCGAGGACCAGACTATCTATCCTTTCTTTATGTATTTCAGTTGTTAGCTTGTTGAGTTAGTTGGGGTCTTCTCCCATCAACTCGTCATGTTTAGAAGCTATTCAAACATATGTATGTATTCAACTTCGGATTTTATATTTGGGTGCTATATTTAAGTTGGACTTCCGCTATAATTGTATTGATGGTTATTCAGTTCTTGATTGGTTTAGATGTGTGCTTATGCGGTGGTCGACTTGGGGTCTCTCGGGGCTCCATGTGCCGTGTTACGATCCTGGCCTCCGTTCAGGTCATGACAAACTTGATATCAGAGCCATAGGTTTGAAGTGTCTTAGGGTGTCTGAAAGCCGCGTTAGTAAAGTCTTTTTCATGGGTGTGAAGCGCGCCACACTTATGACGAAGAGGCTATGAGACGTTTAGGAATCGTTCCCTTCTATCATGATTTATGTCATGCGATGAGAAGTCTTTCTATCCTTTTAATTCATGCTATTCGCGATTGCAGAATCATGGCTCCTCGAAGAATGAAAGAAGGAGGAATAGAGATGGTGAAGTCCACAAGGATGGCAATGGTCATGGGCATCATCCAGCCCCACCAGTTCAGGAGCCCCAAGCACCAGAGCTAGCAGCCCATGCTGAGTTCAGATTCTTGCGCAAGCCTTGACCGCTCAGGTCAATCAGCAGGCCGTTGCGCATGTTCCGCAAAATGACAACATAGTGGTGGCTCGAGTCATAGACTTCTTGCGGATTAACCCGCCGGAGTTCCTTGGGTCCAAGTTAGATGAGGACCCACATGAGTTCATGGATGAGATTGTAAAGATAACCCAAGTCATGGGGATGAATGGGGTTGATGCATCGAGTTGGCCTCTTATCAGCTAAAAGGGGTCGTGCACATCTGGTTTTGCTAATGGAAGGATAGCAGGACTGGAGGAGCAGGTCCGGACACATAGGAAGAGTTCCATGTTGCAATTTTAGATCGATTCTTCCTTAGGGAGATGAGGGAGCTGAAGACAACTGAGTTCGTCAATTCGAAGCAAGGGAGATTGACTGTACAAGAGTATGCCCTTGAGTTCATTCTCCTTTTGAAATATGCGCCATAGCTGGTAGCCGATTAGAGGATGCGGGTGAGTAGGTTCGTTGATAGAGTAGCGGGCTATTTAAAAAGGATTGTAGGAGTGCTATGCTCCATCAGGATATGGATTTCCCACGGATAGTGTTGTATGCCCAGCAGATGGAGGCCGCACATTCGAGAGAGAGGGAGGCCAAGAGGGCCAGGACTGAGGACCACAGATTCTCTCAACAGAGGTTCGATGGTGGGCACAAAGAGCAGACCCACCAGAGATCATTAGCCACATCATCCTCAGCATTGAGTGTTCCATCTAGGCCTAGACACGATCATAGAGGGTAAGCATCAGGATCAAGGGGTCATATCAATAGATTCGCATATTCTAAAATTCTAGCTTGTCGCAGGTGTGGTCGCGGGCACACAGGCCAGTGTTTGGCATGTTCAAGTGCTTGTTTTGGGTGTAGGAAGCCCGGAAAATGCTTAGAGATTGTCCAACTGTGAGACAGGATTAGGTTGGGGGCTGAGGCCCAGCTTCTATCTCCACAGCCCCTCCAATACGCTCAGCACATCAGGGGGCATCTACTAGCATAGCTGGCGGTTAGCACAGAACAGATTCTATGCTTTAGCATCCTATTAGGAGCAGGAGGTCTCCCAAGATGTGGTCACTGGTATGTTGCGAGTTTTCCATATTGATGTTTATGCTTTGCTAGATCCGGGGGCTAACTTGTCGTTTGTGACACCTTATGTGGCCAGTAGCTTCAGAGTCAGTCCCGAAGTCTTGTCAGAACCCTTCTCAGTTTCTACTCAGTAGGTGACTCAGTTATAGCTAGACGGGTTTATAGAGGTTGCCCAGTCTCAGTCCTTCATAAGGTCACCTCAGCAGATTTGATAGAGTTATCCATGACTGATTTCGATGTTATTCTTGACATGGATTGGCTATTTTCATGCTATGCTTCAGTTAATTATAGAACCCGGGCAGTAGAGTTTAGATTTTTGGGTGAGCCAGTCTTAGAATGGAAAGGTAGTTCAGTTGTGCCTGTAGGTCGATTCTTTTCCTACCTTAAGGCTAGGAAGATGATTTCTAGGGGTTGCATATACCATCTAGTTAGGGTTAAGGATGTTCATCCAAAACCCCAACTATCCAGTCAGTTCCAGTAGTACGTGAGTATCCAGAGGTCTTTCCTGATGATTGGCGAGGTGTTCCTCTTGAGCGAGAGATTGATTTCGGTATAGATCTTCTTCCTGACACCCAGCCGTTATATATTCCACCCTACCGGATGGCTCCAGCGGAGCTAAAGGAGTTGAAAGAGAAATTGAAAGACTTCTTGTCTGAAAGAAGGATGGTTCTCTTAGCATTTGTATTGACTATCGACAAATGAACAAAGTAACCATCAAGAATAGGTATCCTTTACCCAGGATCGATGATTTGTTTGACCAGCTTCAGGGTGCCAAGTGTTTCTCAAATATAGATCTCAGGTCTAGGTATAATCAGCTCCGAGTTCGGGAGAGTGATATCCCGAAGATAGCCTTCAGGAGGCGGTATGACTATTATAAGTTTGTAGTTATGTATTTTAGGCTAACGAATGCTCCTGCACCTTTCATGGACTTGATGAACAGGGTGTTCAAGCAATATCTAGAGATGTTCGTGATTGTGTTCATTGAGGAGCATGCCGCTCACTTGAGAGTAGTACTTCAGACTCTCAAGGATCGCCAATTGTATGCCAAGTTCAACAAGTGTGAGTTTTGGTTGGACTCCGTGGCATTTTTGGGCCATGTGGTATCGAGTGAGGGCATAAAGGTAGATTCTTAGAAAATCGAGACAGTGAAAAATTGGCCTAGACTTGTGAGTCATTTAGATATTCAGAGTTTCTTGGGCCTAGCAAGATACTACCAGAGATTTGTTGAGGGTATTTCGTCAATTGCAGCACCCTTGACCAAGGTGACTCAGAAAAAGGTGAAGTTTCAATTGTCAGAGGCTTGTGCGAAGAGCTTCCAAGAATTGAAGACTCGACTCACTTCAGCACAAGTGTTGACCCTACCCGAGGGTACTGATGGTTCTGTGGTGTATTGTGATGCTTTGAGAATTGGGCTCAGGTGAGTATTTATGCAGCGGGGAAAGGTAATAGCATATGCTTCTAGACAGTTGAAAGTCCATGAGAAGAATGACCCAACCCATGATCTAAAGTTGGCAGCAGTGGTGTTCGCATTGAAGATATGGCAACATTACTTATATGGGGTCCATGTGGATGTGTTTACGGACTATAGGAGTTTACAATATGTGCTCACATAGAAGGATCTCAATCTTCGACAACGGAGGTGGTTGGAGCTACTCATGGACTACGATATGAGTGTTCTTTACCATCCGGGTAAGGCTAATGTGGTATAGGACACACTTAGTAGGCTCTCCATGAAGAGTGTGTCCTACGTGGATCAAGGAAGGAAGGAGTTGGTGAAGGATGTACATCGGCTCACAAGGTTGGGAGCTAGGTTTGTCAACTCGATCGATGGCAGTGTTGTTTTCCAGAACAGATCAAAATCTTCCTTGGTGACTAATATGAAAGCTAGGTAAGATAAGGATCTAATATTGGTAAAGATGAAAGAAGTCGCTCAAAGTCAGAAGGTGGAGGTGTTCTCCCAAGGGGGAGATGGTGTGCTGCATTACCAGGGTCGCCTATGTGTTCCGGATGTCAATGATTTGAGGAGTCTGATGTTGCATGAGGCTCATGGATCCAGATATTCTATCCATCCGGGTACCACCAAGATGTATCATGACTTGCGGGAAATATATTGGTAGAACAACATGAAGAGGGATATTGCATAAAGCCAAGTGCCCGAACTGTCAGCAAGTAAAGGTTGAGCACCATAGGTCGGGAGGAGTACTTAGGACATCAGCAATCCTACTTGGAAGTGGGAAGAAATCAACATGGATTTCATAACAGGATTACCTCGTACTCACCGACAATATGATTCCATTTTGGTGATGGTAGATAGGTTGACTAAGGCTTCACATTTCCTACCGTTGAAGACCATAGACTCAGTGGATGATTATGCCAAATTGTATATCCGAGAGTTGTTTTTGCTACATGGAGTGCCCTTGTCCATTATTTTGGACTGAGGTACTCAGTTTACCTCCCAGTTTTGGTGGTCTTTTCGGAACGGGCTTGGAACACAGGTTAAGCTCAGCACAACCTATCATTCGCAAATGGATGGCCAAGCGGAGCGAACAATCCAGACTCATGAGGACATGTTGAGAGCATGTGTGATGGACTTTAAAGGTAGTTGGGATGATCACCTGCCCCTGATCGAGTTTTCTTACAATAACAACACTTCAGTACCCAAATTGCAGCATGTGTGATGGAATTTAAAGGTAGTTGGGATGATCACCTGCCCCTGATCGAGTTTTCTTACAATAACAGCTATTACTCCAGTATCCAAATTACACCGTTTGATGCTCTCAATGGGCAGAGGAGTAGATGACCCATTGGTTGGTTTGAGGTTGGTGGGGTATCTATGATAGGGCCAGATTCGATTCATGAGGCTATGGTGAAGGTTCAAGTGATAAGGGACATGCTGAAAACCGCTCAGAGTCGTCAAAAGTCATATGTTGATGTGAGGAGGAGAGAGTTGGAGTTCGAGGTGGACGATTGGGTATTTCTAAAGGTATGTCCCATGAAAGGAGTCATGCGGTTTGGGATGAAAGAAAACTCAGTCCCCGCTATGTTGGTCCCTACCAGATTATGAGAAGAGTTGGTAAGGTAGCGTATGAGTTGGACTAACCCTCAGAGTTATCTTCTGTGCATCCTGTGTTTCATGTATTGCTTCTGAAGAAATCTTTGGGAGATCCAGCTTTAGTAGTTACGGTGGATAACGTTGGTGTAAAGGATAGCCTTAGCTATGAGGAGGTTCCGGTGGAAATAATAGATCGACATGTTCGAAGGTTAAGGAACAAAGAAGTAGCTTCCGTTAAAGTATTATGGAGGAATCAACATGTTGAAGGAGCTACTTGGGAAGCCAAAGTGGATATGATGGCTAAATACCCACACTTATTCGCTACCGGCTCAGTTTTAGCTTGAGGTATTCGTTTGACCTAAAACACTATTTAGTTTCATGTTCAGTTCATGCACACAAGTTTCTTTTCTGCGTATGGGTGTGTATGTGATTTGCGAATTCAGTTAAGCTATATATTATGAATCGGAGGTAGTCATTCTGTCAGTTTTCGATTTAAATGATCAACATTTGAATATGATATTTGCATGTTTCTGTTTTCTACTTGTTTCAACATTCGAGGATGAATGTTCCCAAGGGAGAGATATTGTTATACCCTAGGAGCCCAAGGATCAGACCCGGGAGTTCAAACGGGGAAAAAACTAAAATTTTTGCACCAGGTGACAGAACAAATCGTTCTATGACCTGTGAGGATGGACCATGAGTCATTGACTGATTCGTGGTGAGGGGTTGGGGACAAGTTTTGAAGATGGAAATTAAAGTCACCATGGGCATGACCACGAGTCGTGTTCAGTCCTCACGACTCGTGGAGTCAGCCGTGGTCAAGGCGAATGAGTAAAGGAAATTGGGTAGGCAGTGTACTCAACGACTGGTGACCATGAGTCATGGTTACCCCTGACGAGTCATGAAGTGACTCGTTGCGAGCCTAAGAGAAAAGACAAGGCAGTGTATTTGACGAGCAGGGTGACGAATCATTGCCCTGGACCACGAGTCGTTAGGTCATCCGTTAGGACCACCTGGCAGTAATTACCTGCGAATTTTGTAAGGGCCTTTTCATAATTAGTAAGTTCCTAAAGCATAAACTACATCATTTAAGGATCGTTTTAGTGGATTTTAGGAGGGGTAAACCTATTTTAACTTATTTCCTTCCATTCATGCTAACTTGAGAGGTTGAGGAGGTGATCTTGAGCAAGTCTTCAAGGTCTTCACTCAAATCCTTCATGGGGAATCAGAGAAGTGGTAGAATCAATCCTTTCTAGGTATGTAGGGTTATTAGTGGGTGTTTCCTTCCACACCCATTCCCAATTTCTATCTAAATATGAGAATTTCCTATGATCAAGTTATGGGGTTTCTACCCAAATGCATGAATCTTCAATTTTTTTACATGAGTATGAATTGATTGTTATTTTATTATCTAATTGTAAAGCATGGGAAAATTTTATAATGATTTCAACTGAAATTATGTTTCTAGCCTTATGAATGTGGAAGCCCATTGAAGATATGATTATGAAAAGTGCGATTTGTGAAGTAAATGTGATAATGATGAGATATTATGATGAAAAGCATGTTTTGAAGCCACCCATATTTATAATTATGTTTTCAATGAGAATTGAGTATCTCTAAGTAAGATAAAGCGTTTTGCAATGCCCACATGTTAAGTTTAAATGATGATTTTTCCGAACTAAGCTTACCACATTGTTTTGGAGTGAAGACTCCCAACTTTTATATTTTAGCTTGTGGTATGTTTTGAGTTAAATCTTCCTACATAGCTTACCACATGGTCTTGGAGCAAAGACTCCCAAGTATGTTTTCAGCTTGTGGTATGTTTTGAACTAAAGATTCTCATATGCATGATTTCATATTTGAGATGTATTTGGTTATTGAGCTTCATCAATAGATGATGTTGAGATTCGTTATATATGATATAGATCATTTGCATGTTGTTGGGAGAAGAGTCTAGCACCGAGGGGGCTAAGGGTTGATCACCCTATGCCCCTGAACTATGCGCCAACGTAGGATGATACTATTATATTATTGGGGCCTCCCTTGTGAGCTATCCCCGACCCTAATGGCCCGTGAGCTTGATATTTATATCATGGTAGCGTCCTTAGCCCTGGCAAGGTTTTGGACGGCTCTGCCCACTTGAGTGTAATAGTTGGGACGACGTAAGCTCTATCATGGTATGTCGGTTAAGTGACGAGTCTCCCATTGTTCTATTTGATTCAGATATGCGTATTCATTAGTAATGGTTATTATATGCACATGCATGTTCTAAAAGAAAGGTTTGACTCAATGTTCATCATTTTCTATAAATGGCATATTGCAGCTTTGAGTCATTCGAGTTAGTTTGACGTATAGAGATATGTATTGTCATGTTATGAAAGGATCATAATTTTAGAAAGAATGCATGCAAGCTCTACTCTCAATTTACTGATGTTTATGTTTAATTAAAGCATTGTGTTTAAAAGGATTTAACTTTAGCGACTTTACTTACCTTGCATTCACGGTACATTACACGTACTGACCGCATACTATCTATGCTTTATCGTTTCATGATACAGGACCCAACTCTCAAGTTCAACCTCGCTCTTAGATAGCTTATCGGAGTTAGCGTCTATTTATTGGTGAGTCCTCATCTTTCAAGGACCAGACTATCTATCTTTTCTTTATGTATTTCAGTTTTCAGCTTGTTAAGTTAGTTGGGACTTGTCCCATCAACTCGTCATGTTTGGAGGCTATTTTGACATATATATGTATTCAGCTTCAGATTTTATATTTGGATGTTATATTTTAAGTTGTACGTCCGCTATGATTGTATTGATGGTTATTCAGTTCTTGATTTAGTTAGATTTGTGCTATGCCATGAGTCGACTTGGGGTCTCTCGGGGCTCCTTGTCCCGTGTTACGATCGGGGCCTCTGTTTGGGTCATGAAAAAAGGTGGACTCTCAGTAAATAAAAGTAGTGAAGAATTAGCCTAGACTGGTGAATCCTTCAGATTTCAGGAGCTTGTTGATCTTAACTGGCTACTATCGGAGATTTGTTGAGTGTTATTAATCTATTGCAGCGCCATTGACCAAATTGACCCAAAAGAAAGTAAAATTATAATGGTCCGATGCTTGAGAGAGGAGCTTCCGGGAGTTTATGACTCGACTTACCTCAACACCGGTGGTAACCCTATCCAAGGGTAACAATGGGTTTGTGGTGTGTCACGATGCTTCTATAATTGGCCTTGGTTGTGTATTGATGCAGCATGGCAGGGATATAGCATATGCTTCCTGACAGTTGAAAGTTAATGAGAAGAATTATTCGACCGATGATCTTGAATTGGCGGCGGTGGTATTCTCCTTGGAGATATGGAGCAATTATTTTTATGGGGTCCATGTAGATGTATTTAAGGACCATAAGAGTCTAAAATATGTGTTTACCCAAAAATATTAAATCTACGACAAAGGAGGTGGTTGGAGCTACTTAAGAATTATGATAGTAGTGTCCTTTACAATCCGGGCAAGGCCAATGTAGTAGCAGACACACTTAGTAGACTCTCTATGGAGAGTGTGTCCCTTGTGGATGAGAGGAGAAAGGAGCTGGTGAAGGATGTGCATCGACTTGCAAGGTTGGGAGTTCATTTGGTCGACTCGACCGATGGTGGTGTTATAGTTCAAAATAGGTCAGAATCATCCTTGGTGACTGATGTAAAAGCTAGAAAAGACGAGGAACCCATTTCGGTAAAGTTAAAGGAAGTCGTCTAGAAACAAAAGGTGGAGGTCTTCTCGGAGTGCTTCGATATCAGGGTAACTTATGTGTCCCGAACATTGATGATTTGAGAAATCAGATGTTGCATGAGGCTCACGGTTCTAGGTATTCAATCCATCCAGGTGCCACAAAGATGTACCATGATTTACGGGAAGTCTATTGGTGGAATGACATGAAGAAAGAAATCGCAAAATTTGTAGCTAAGTGTCCAAACTGTCACCAAGTTAAGGTTGAGCATCAGAAGCCAGAAGGTGTGCTTCAGGATATCAACATTTCTACTTGGAAGTGGGAAGAAATCAACATGGACTTCATTACAGGGTTGCCTTGCACTCGTCAGCAATATGACTCCATTTGGGTGGTTGTGGACAGGTTGACCAAACCCCGCTCACTTCCTAACGGTCAAAACCACAAATTCGGTGGAGGATTATGCCAAATTATACATCCGAGAGCTAGTTCAGTTGCATGGAGTGCCCTTATCCATCATATCAGATAGAGGTACCCAGTTTACCTCTTAGTTTCGGAGGTTGATTTAAAAAGCATTGGGTACTCAAGTTAAGCTCAGTACAAAATTTCACCCAAGATGGATGGTCAAGCTGAGCATACAATTTTGACTCTAGCAGACGTGTTTAGAGCATGTGTGATTAACTTCAAGGGTAGTTGGGAGGACCATTTACCTCTTAATGAGTTTGTGTACAATAACAACTAGCATTCCAGCATTCATATGGCTCCATTTAAGGCTCTCTATGGGAGGAGGTGTAGATTTCCTATTGGTTTGTTTGAAGTCAGTGAAGCTGCAATAATAGGACCAGATCCAGTACCTGAAGCCATGCAGAAGGTTCAGCTTATAAGGGACAGGTTGAAAAAACAGGTAAAAGTCACTAACTATCCTATGCCAATGTGAGAAGGAGAGAACTAGAGTTCGAAGTGAATGATTGTGTGTATCCGAAGGTGTCTTCCATGGAGGGAATGATGAGGGTTTGGAAAGAAAGGAAAACTCAATCCTCGTTATGTTGGCCCCTACCAGATTGCGAGACAGGTTGGCAAGGTGGCATATGAATTGGAGTTTCCCTCAGAATTAGCTTATGTTCATCCTATTTTTCATGTATCGCTCTTAAAGAAGTGTTTAGGGGATCCAACTCTAGTTGTCCCGGTGGACATTGTCGGTGTGAGAGATAGCCTTAGTTACGAGGAGGTTCCGATGGAAATACTGGATCGACAAGTTTGAAGGCTAAGAAAAAAGGAAGTAGCTTCAATTAAAGTTTTATGGAGGAATCAACATGTTGAGGAAGCTACGTCGGAAGCCGAAGAAGACATGATGGCAAGATACCCACATTTATTCTTTATCGGCTTAGTTTCAACTTGATGTATCAGTTTTTCCCTAAAACTCTATTCTGTTTCGTGTTTAGTTCATGTGCCCCAGTTTCTTTCATGTAAATGGATGTATGTATGACTCAAGAATTTAGTTCAGTCAGGTAGTTAAATCAGAGTTAGTATTCTATCAGTTTTCATCTTATATGATCAGTATTTATATATGTAATACCCTGGAAGTGCGTAGGAGTATACCCAGAAGTGAAAAATTGAAAACTACAGAAAATTGGGAAAAATGTCTCAGGATGGGTCAAGTTACGACTCATCGTGACATACCATGGGTCTTTGTAATGAGTTGTGGTTGGGGAAAGGCTAGGTGACAGTGCAAACCACGGGAGACACGAGGACTCGTTGTGGGAAATGAGTCGTCGTTAGCAGTTGTGAGAAGGAGTTAGGTTTTTCAGGTGTCTTTAAACGGGCATCGCAAAGACCCGTTAGAATAGACAATGAGTCGTTTGTTGTGGTCTTTGTTGGGGGATAGGGTTTCCAGTGGGCTCGACGGAATGGAAACAACGACTCGTCGTTGGTTGTGACGAGTCGTGGTATGACGCGTTAGAAGATAAGTTTCCAAGGTCCACGAGCAATCCACGGACAATGTAACGGACCGTTGGTTATTAGGATGAGTCGTCCTATCTGTCCGTTGAATGGTTCCTAAAGTAGGTCTTCAGCAGTGCATAGGACGAGGGACACGACAGGTCATCGTTGGTTCTGACGACCCGTTGGTGCTTTCTATAGCTCCAGTCCGGCCAGATATTAAGGAAGGTTCATTAAGGGTAATTTTGACTTTTTCACGATATAAGGCCCTAAAATACGTCGTTTTGACTTAGGAAAGCTGAGTTTTTAAGAAAATGAACCTTCCTAAACTCTCATTCATGCATGCAAGGATTTTGACAAGTAATCTAAGGGGAGATTTCAAGCTTTCCACCTCAATTCCTTCAATTTCATTCTTGGGCTTTTAAGGAGGGTTAGAAGTTGATGATCCCAGTTATGTAAGGTCTTCCATGGGTGGATTCTTCCAGACACATGTTCCTACTCAATGATTTCACTCAAAATTTATTTAAAAACTCATGGGGTTTTATATTCGATTTATATAAAATTTGATGATATAATTATGGGTTTCGTAATTTTGAAGTATTATCATAAACTACTTATTTGGATCATCTCTTGAGTTTTAAATTGACATTAATATTATTGACTTTGAATTTCCAAACAATTAAGTATTATTATGTATGCCTTGTGATGAATCAATTTATGATCTATTATCATATGGTGTTCTCTATAAGCCCGTGATGAATTATGTTTTAAATTATGAATTCATTATGTTACCCATTATGATTTTATTAATTCAAGATATATGCATGATTTACGAGTATGTATGAATCTTATTAATCATGAATTATGTTTTCGGCCAACTCACAGGCCTCAAGTCATGGCTAGTACACATATGTTCATGCATGTTTACTATTATCATGATTTAACTAGACCATGAATTCATGTATGTATTATTATGAGCACTATATACATTTTGGGAGTAGTATCGAACACCGAGTAGGTTCAGGGCTCACAATTAAGCCCCATATCTTATGAACTTCGTGCCACCGTAGGTATGTCGGGACACTTTCATGTTAGTCCCTGGCCCAAACAGCCCTTTTCATGGTGATATCACACTTTCATGGTTCCTACCCTTGGCAAGGTATGAAAACCCTTCCGACTAGGGTCCTAATTCGGGCTTCATGTATGCTCATGTGAGGTATGTTGGTTAAGAGAATCTCCCACTATTCCTCATGATTTATGCATGTTATGATTATGTATGTTGGCTCAAGTCATGTTAAGTAAATTTCTTCTATTATGAAAATGATTATGATATGTTACGAATGTTTTGAAAACCTTGAGCCATGTGATATGTTATTATGATTTATGATACGAGCACGATGTTCTACTCTTATGATCCTTTATGGACCTTAATATGTTTTAAATGTTCATTTTACTTACCTTGCATACTTAGTATATTTCACGTACTGACCGCATACTTTTTATGCTGTATCATTTCATGATACATGTCCCAGTTCTCAGGTTCGTCCTCACCCGTAGGTAGTTTTGTCCTTGCTCTCAGTGCACTTGGTGAGTCCTCATGTTTCGGGGACTACATGTTCACACTCTATGTTATTTCTTCAGTTTCTGGATGTGGGATTAGTTGGGGAGTTGTCCCATCAATCCTCCTTTCATGTTTAGAGGTTTATTAGACTACAAGATGTATTGCGCCATATTGTATAAGTCTAACACTATTTTTACCTTATGCTATGTTATGATTACGTTGTTTATGTTAAGTCTTCCGCTCATGTGATTGAATTAGATGTATGCTCATGCCATGGGTCGTCTTTGGGTCTCTCGGGGCTCCTTGTCCCGTGTCTACTATCCGGGGGTACATTTGGGTCATGACAATCTTGGTATCAGATTTATAAGTTTTGAAGTGTCCTAGGGAGTCTGAAAGCCGCGTTAAGTAGAGTCTATTTCATGAGTGTGAAGCGCACCACACTTATGACGAAGAGGCTACTAGACGTTTAGGAAATGTTCCCTTCTTTCAAGATCTATGTCGTGCGGTGAACGTCCTTTACTTTTCTAATTCGTGCTATTCGCGTTTGCAGAATCATGTCTCCACATTGGGTAAATGCTAGGAGAAACAGTAATGGTAATGATCATGAGGGTGCCCAGGATGGTGAGCATCAGTCAGCTCCACCCGTTCTTTAGGAGCACGTACCAGAGCCAGCCACCCATGCTGAGTTTAGGGTGGAAATTTAGATGCTGGCACAGGCAATGACTGCCCAGGTCCAGAATCAGACAGTGGCGCATCTCCCTCAAAATAGGAATGCTGTGGCATCTAGGGTGAGGGACTTTTTGAGTATGATTCCTCTGGAGTTCACGGGGTCAAAGGTGGACGAGGATCCACACGATTTTATAGAGGAGATTTTGAAAATCACCCAAGTCATGGGGGTGAACAATGGGGAATGCGTTGAATTGACCTCCTATAAGCTAAAGGGGATAGCACACATATGGTTTAAGAAATGTAGAGATGCCACGGCAGCGGGTGTAGGCCTGATAGGGGATGAGTTCCGCACCACGTTCATGGAACGATTCTTCCCTCAGGAGATGAGGGAGCTTAAGGCGGACATGTTTGTTAACTTGAAGCAGGGAAACATGTCGGTCCAGGTGTATGCCTTGGAGTTCACTTGGCTATCTAAATATGCTCTGGAGAGCTGGTGGCAGATTAGCGGGCTCAAGTGAGCCGCTTTGTGTATGGAGTAGCAGATTACTTGGACAAGGATTGTCGGATTGCCATGCTTCAAAAGGACATTGACTTTCCCCACATTGTATTGCATGCGCAGTAGATGGAGTCAGTCTATAGGAGGCAGAGAGAGGCTAAGAGGGCTAGGATTGATAGTTACAGGGTTTCTCAGGCTAGATCAGGAGGTGGATCACGTCAGAAGTCTCAACACAGGTCCATTTCTCCAGCTCCATCATCGGCTAGCACGCCATCCAAGTTAAGAGGTGATGAGAGGAGCAGGGATACATGTTCGAGGGATCATGGTAGCATGCAGGTGGAGTGCACCTTCCCAGTTTGTGCAAAGTGCAGCAAGAACCACCCCAAAAGGTGCCTGGTCAGTGCGGATGCCTATTTCAGGTGTGGCAAACCTGAACACAAGATTAGAGATTGCCCTGCAGCCAGTTCTACCGTTCCAGCCGCACGACCCCCTCAGCAGGGTGCATCCACTAGTTCAGCAAGTGGTCGGCGCCAAGACCAATTTTATGCCCTAGTACCCCACCAGGAGCAGGAGGCATCGCTAAATTTGGTCACTGGTATGTTGCAAGTCTTTCATGTTGGTGAATATGCCTTGCTAGATGCAGGAGATACTTTATCTTTTGTGACCCCTTATATTGCTAGTAGTTTTCGAGTTAGTCCTAAATTTTTTCAGAACCGTTCTCCATATCTACTCCAGTCGCTGAATTAGTGGTGGCTAGGCAGGTGTATAGGGGTGCCCCATTACGGTGTTGTATAAGGTTACCTCCACGGACTTAGTAGAATTGGCCATGATTGACTTTGACATCATTTTGGGTATAGATTGGTTGTTTGCATGTTACGCTCCGATTAACTGTAGGACCTGTGCGGTGGAATTCCATTTTTGGCGTGAGTCAGTTTTGGAGTGGAAGGGTAGTTCGGCTGTACAAGCCAGTCGATTTATTTCATACCTTAAGGCCCAAAAAATTATCTCTAAGGGTTGCATGAACCACCTAGTTAGGGTTAAGGATGTAGACTCCGAGACCCCGATTATTAATTAGTTCCTGTGGTGTGCGAGTATCCGGAGGTTTTCCCCGATGATTTGCCAGGTGTTTAATCTTGGGTATAATTACGTGCCCAAGTGCTATTTTATAACTTAATTTAGTCATGTTTTGGTCTGATTTTACACTTACATTCTTATGTGATTTTATGTAAATTTGGGTATGCACTAACCAACATGATTAGTCCTTATTTTTTAGGTGTAAAGTGCATATGAGAGACTAAATAACAATGGGTGAAGTGAAGGACGGGAGTTGGAAGTGAATTGCAAAAGATGGCAAGGAAACATGCCATGGCAAGGCTGGCCGCGCCAGGCAGCATGCCACGCCGTGCCACGCCAAGGCCATGCACGTGATATGTAGCCTTCCAAGGCGCCTCTGCGCCAGCATCCGTGCCACACTAGGCACTGCTGCGCACCGCAGGCCGTGTCACGCTGTCCATTGCGCAGGACAAGCATCGTGCCACGCCGGCTATCGCGCTATGCCTCGGCCAAGCAACATTTAAGTGCAAATTCCAGTGGGCCTCCGCGTTACCTCCATGGCACAGAGGCAAATTGGTGCATTCACCTCCGTTCCACGGAGCCATTCCATGGCAGGAAAAAAATTGCAAAATCCCATTTACTATAAATTCAACCCTTAGTTCCTAAAATCATTTGTCACGAAATATTTTCTGGAAACCATAGAGGAGCGAAGGGAGAAGTGAAGAACTCACCTAGGGTTCACTAATTTTACATTCTCTTTTACCTATTCTTGTAAGTACACTACTTTAAACATGTTTTTGAGTTACTGTATGAACATGAGTGGCTAAAACCCTTCCTCTAGGGTTGAGTCCACGTGATATGATTGTAATGCATTGTTTTGGTCTGAGTTGTTAGTTGTTGTTTTGTCTTACATTCTTTATTATGATTGTTTTTATGCTTGATAACCATGAAAACAAACATGTTAAGCTAGGTAAAAGCTTTAGAGAGTAACCCTAGGGTACAACAAGTGAATGTAGGGAGCAAGTTCTTATCTTAAGATAGGATTCACAGTTAGGATAGAAATTTTACCTAATTCGCGTTGCTTGGTTGATAAAACGGGATGATAACAAGATACCGTCTTAAAATTGTCACTCGACCACTCGTAGAAGTAGTTGTGAAGCTAAGTTAGGTTAACTGATTAGAGGTGCGAAAGTCCCTAATCTAGAGCATAAACCCCGTAAACCATATCCACGTAGTTTAATTTCCCACGAACTAGGATGTCACATCCACGCTCAACGATGTAGTTGTGAAGCTAGTTTGTCGTGTTTAGATGCTCGAGAGACCATGAACATCGCATTTTCCAACTATGTGAGCCAACAATTGATAATTTCATTCGTGAACCATTACAAAGTGTAGCATTGCATGATTATCCGGCCTTAGCTCTAGTTGCTTCTTATATTGTTTCTTGATTGTTTTTTGACCACCCCAAAACTTAATTATAATTTACCGAAAACTTCTATAATCAACACTTTAGAAGGTTAATCTTACACTTGAACTTCATAATTTGCTGAATTGGTCCAGTCCCTGTGGGTTCGACATCCGTCTCTTAAAAAGGGCCACTGTATTACTTGTACGACCGCGTACCCTTGCGAGTGCGCTAGAGCGCAACAAGTTTTTGGCGCCGTTGCCGGGGACTGGTGAAATTGGTGAATTTCTTTTTTTGTGTTAGTGTCTAATTTTCTAAGTGTTGAATTTTTTATTAGTTTTAGATTTATTTTATTTTTGTTTTTAGTCTGATACCCTTCTTGACATGACATCATGGAACACAAATGGGTTGAATGGTGGATACTCATATTTTGGTGAGTCCTGTCTGAATTGTGGAGGACCCCACTTATGGCAACACTATTTCACTTGCAGTATATATGGTGGTCAAGATGGCCATTGGGATAGTTGTCCAAATGCATATTCCCCTTCCCCAAGCCCCTACTATGATCCTTCTGTTGTTTTTGATGAGTATAGGAATGATGAAAAGGAGGACTTGGAATACCAAGCTCAGATAGAAATCATGTTAAAATAGGTCCTTGAGTAGACAGAAGCAATGAGGAAGCAGATGGAAGTATTTGGAGTTCAGACTAAGCAAAATTGAGGCCTTAGAAATGATAAGCGTCAAGTTCACGGATATGATGGGTAGGCTAAAGCTTGCTTTGATTTGCAAGTGACGGTCTTATCCAATACAAAAGAGGCACTGCAAGGAGAAGAAAAGGGTGAGTTCTTTGAACTAGCTCAATAGTTAGAAGCTCCTAAGAGTCTCCGTGATGGTCTCACACATATAGCCAATCCATTCATGAAAGGAGAGATAGAGTTCCAACCATTTGAAATTCATGTGGAGTCAGATGTTGATGTGGAGAAGGTGTACACAAGTAAGGAGGTCAAGAACAATGCAATTTCAGAGTTGTGGTGTATTGTACCTACGCGAAGCATTTCTCGACACTAAGTTTGGTTGACAACCTAGAAATAGAGTTTTCCAATCTTGTAGAGAAAGGTCTAGAGGAGGAACAAGCCCGGTATATTCTAAAATTTGCTGATTCTAAAAGACAAAATGACTTCACTTACATAAGGGGCAATAAGTGTTAGAGGCGACATCTACTGCTTCGTCCTTTCATTTTTTCACCACCACCCCTGGAGCATAAGAGGAAACTGGAGAAGAAATTAGGGGTGAGAGTCATATCCTCAAAGTGGAGGGAAAAGTGGTGAAACTTGATACGTCGTGCCGCGATGTAAAATCAGGCGTTGCTTGGGAGAAAACCCAAGGATACCATAGGTACAATTTTAATTTTTTTTCATTTGTGTTGATTTTATTTATTTTCATCTTGTTGTTGTTTTTGGTGGAGAATTAAGCACAGATGGAGGGAAGTCTGAGTACCCTTGGAGGAGGAAGCTAAGAAGCATGAAAGAGGGAAAGTGTAGTGTCGAATACCCACTATGTTCAAAAATGAAGAAAAATATGCTGCTAGCTAGGCCTAGAGGCCCCAGGGAGTATTTCTCACTCTTTTTGGATTTTAATTGAATGCTTTGGGTACATAGCATGATTCAAGTGTGGGGCGAGGGAAACTTCAAAATTTTGTGCTTAATGATTTCGGGTGAATTTAGTGCTTGATAGGTATTGGTTGAGGAAATTTTTTGAGTTGAGTATGATTCCCCTCCTGTTGGTTTTTCTTTTTGGTTCTTTTTCGTGGGGGGGGGGGGCACTTTGAACCGAAGAATAAAAATTTTCCTTTTCTATACATAGTTGTTTTAAGTCATAGTTAGGGACTATTCCCGATGATGGATGGATGACGACCGTCTTGAGGGAAAATTAGTCAATAGGTTTTGGTTTTTGAACCCGTAGCTAATTGATGGCTTGATGTTCTTGTTATGTGCTATACATGATTGTGAGATGCAATAATGGTTAGTGTTGAATCATGTAAGTTGTATAACTTTGTTTGAGATACCTAGTCTCTTGAATGTGACTTTATGTGCGTAAAGATTAATTTTGAATTCTTGTGATTAGCTGAGTTAAGAGTCTGCTGAATTTGTCTTAAATTAAGCATGTGCACTGAGTGTAAGGTTTTTAAATATTCCATGCTATTGTGTAACGTTTAGAACTTGCCTGGTGTGTATACAAAACAAAAAGAAGGATGTAGATTGTAGGAGATGATTTAGGCACTTCATTAAATGAGCCTAATTTTTATCCCTCGCTTTACCTACCTTGAATGTCTAATTCAAGTTAGCCCCATTGAGCTTTAAGCCTATTCTTTGATAGATGCAACATAATCTTAATCCTTTTCTTTCAATATCCTTGATGTTGCTCCAAAACTCCTAAGCGCTTAAGTGAAAAATCTAAAAGAGTAAAGGAGTGAGAATCGTGAAAAAGAAGGAAAAATAACGGATGTGCGATTTGAGGAAAAGATTAGAGGTGTACTTGTTTGAAAATGCTTGAGTATTGGTAGGGAGTAAGAAAACAAATGAATGAAAAAGTTGTTTAAGTACTCCTTACTAATAAGCTAAGTGTGTTTAAAGAAATGGGAAACAGAAGAGGAAATTTATGATTGAAAAGAATGAAGGTGAAGTAAGAGAAGAGATGTCCATAATGAATGTGTGATATATTAAAAGTGCTTGGGGAAGATAGCCATTATTACTGGCCAGAATAGTACCTACCCATCCCTTAGCTTACATTACGACCCGATAAGTCCTACTTGAAACAATCTTAAATTAGTGGAGTAAAACATTAAGGGCAAGCTTATAGGTCAATACACGTGGCATGTGAATTATTTGTGAGAGTGAGCTTAATTCTTATCCATATACCCGTACATGGTATAATTTGAAAATTTTTGACTAAAAATGGGTAACTCACTTGTTGTGAGGGCACATGTTTAATAAAGGATAAAGTTCATGTCGGATCTCTTGATCAGTTGATTTGCATGAGTTTTTTGAGATTGAGAGTTGATTCTTGAGGTGAGGAAGTCTTAACATATTTGATGGTTACACCGTGCATGCAAGATTTTTAACTTGCTATATAAAAACAATCGTTGTAGCCACAACTTGAATTGTCTTGCTACATTAGCTATGTGTGAGTCTTCATGTACATGAGATGTAAAAGAGTTGTTCGAGGACGAACAAGGCTTTAAGTGTGGGGTAGTGATTTTGGGCATAACTATGTGCCCAAGTGATATTTTATAACTTCATTTAGTCATGTTGGTCTGATTATACACTTACATTCTTATGTGATTTTATGTAAATTTGGGTATGCTCTAACCAACATGATTAGTCCTTGTTTTGTAGGTGTAAAATGCATATGAGGGACAACATAATGATGGGTGAAGTGAAGGAGGGGAGTTGGAAGTGAATTCCAAAAGATGGAAAGGAAACATGCCATGGCAAGGCTGGCTGCGCCAGGCAGCGTGCCACGCTGTGCGTGTACCGCGCCCAGCGCCGTGCCACGCCAAGGCCATGCGCGTGAAATGCTGCCTTCCGAGGCGCCTGCGCGCCAACGTCCGTGCCATGCAAGGCACTACTGCACGCCGCAGGCCTTGTCACGCTGGCCATCGCGCAAGACAAGCGCCGTGCCACACCAGCTGTCGCGCCATGCCGCGACCAAGAAACATTTAAGTGTGGGCCTCCGCGTTACCTCCGTGGCACAGAGGCAAATTGGTGCGTTCACCTCCATGCCACGGAACCATTCCATGACAGGAAAAAAATTGCAAAATCCCATTTACTATAAATTCAACCCATAGTTCCTAAAATCATTTGTCACGAAATATTTTCTGAAAACCGTAGAGGAGCGAAGGGAGAAGTGAAAAACTCACCTAGGGTTCACTAATTTTACATTCTCTTTTACCTATTCTTGTAAGTACACTACTTTAAACATGTTTTTGAGTTACTGTATGAACATGAGTGGCTAAATCCCTCCCTCTAGGGTTGAGGCCACGTGATATGATTGTAATGCATTATTTTGGTTTGAGTTGTTAATTGTTGTTTTGTCTTACATTCTTTATTATGACTGTTTTTATTCTTTATAAGTGTTCCTCCTGAGACGAAAATCAACTTTGGCATTGATCTCTTACCCAATACGTAGCCTATCTCTATTCCTCCCTACAGGATGGCTCCAACGAGTAAATGAATTGAAGGATCAGTTAAAGGATTTGTTAGAAAGGGTTTCATTAGATCGGGTATTTATTGGATAAGGGTTTCATTAGATCGAGCAACTCTACATGGGGTGCACCGGTTCTCTTTGTTCGAAAGAAGGATGGGTCCCCTCGAATGTGTATTGACTATCGATAGATGAATAAGGTCACTTTCAAAACAGGTACCCCTTGTCTAAGATCGATGATTTATTTGACCAGCTCCAGGGTTCCATATGTTTCTCGAAGATAGATCTCAAGTCCGGATATCACCAGCTCAGAGTTTGGGAGTGTGATATTCCGAAGACAGCCTTCAAAACCCGATATGGCCACTATGAGTTTGTAGTTATGTATTTGACTATCCAATGCTCCTGCAACTTCTATGGACCTAATGAACAGTGTGTTCAAGCAATATATGGACATGTTCATGATTGTGTTCATCGATGATATCCTTATATACTCTCGGAGCGAGGAGGAGCATGCCGTTCATTTGAAAATAGTGCTGCAGACCCTCAAGGATCATCAACTATATGAAAAGTTTAGCAAGTGGGAATTTTATCTAGACTTAGTGGAATTTCTGGGTCATGTGGTATCAAACGAAGGCATGGGAGTAGATTCCCAGAAGATCGAGGGGTGAAGAATTGGCCCAAACCGGTGAATCCTTCAGAAATTCAGAGTTTCTTGGGCCTAGCAGGTTACTACCGGAGATTTGTTGAGGGTTTCTCATATATTGGGGCACCTTTAACCAAGTTGACTCAGAAGAAGGTAAAGTTCCAATGGTCGGAGGCTTGTGAGGAAAGCTTCCAGGAATTGAAGACCCGACGCACTTCAGCACTAGTGTTTACTTTACCCGAGGGTACGGATAGCTATGTTGTATATTGTGATGCTTCAAGAGTCGAACTGGGATGTGTGTTGATGCTGCATGGAAAAGTGATAGCATATTCCTCACGACAGCTGAAGGTTCACGAAAGGAGTTACCCTACCTATGATCTTGAGTTGGCCGCATTAGTGTTTGCATTGAAGATATGGCGGCATTACTTGTACGGATTCCATGGGGATGTGTGCGCAGATCACAAGAGCTTGCAATAGGTGTTCACGTAGAAAGACCTCAATCTTCGACAAAGGAGGTCATTGGAATTACTAAAGGACTACAATATGAGTGTCCTTTACCAACCGAGCAAGGCCAATGTTGTTGCAGATGCACTTAGTAGGCTCTCTATGGAGGGTGTGTCCCATGTGGATGAGGGAAAGAAGGAGTTGGTGAAAGAAGTCCATCGAATTGCAAGGTTGGGGGTTAGATTTATCGACTCAACCGATGGTTGCGTTGTTGTGCATAATGGGTTAGAATCGTCATTGGTGGTTGATGTCAAATCTAAGGAGGATGAGGATCTGAACTTGAGGAAGCGGAAGGAAGCGGTGCAGAGTCAAAAGGTGGAGGTTTTCTCCCAAGGGGGAGATTGTGTTCTATGATACCAGGTTTGGCTATGCGTCCCGAACGTTGATAATTTGAGAGTTCGGATATTGCTTGAAGCACATGGAACCAGATATTCTATCCATTCGGGATCCATGAAGATGTATCGGGACTTGCGAGAAATCTATTGGTGGGATGGTATGAAGAAGGATATCGCAGAGTTCATAGCCAAATGTCCTAATTGACAACAAGTGAAGGTCGATCATCAATGACCGAGAGTACTTCAGGATATTACCATCCCTACTTGGAAGTGGGAAGAGATTAATATGGACTTCATTATAGGCCTCCCTCATACTTGACGACACTATGATTCCATTTGGGTGGTGGTATACAGGTTAACTAAGGTTGCAAACTTCTTACCAGTCAAAACCACGGATTCAGTGGATGATTATGCCAAATTATATATTCAGGAGTTAGTTCGACCTCATGGAGTGCCCTTGTCTATTATTTCAGACCGAGGTACTCAGTTTGCCTCCCTGTTTTGGCGATCCTTTTAGAAGGGACTTGGGACATATATTAAGCTCAGCACAATATTTCATCCGCAGAAGTATGGCCAGGCGGAGTGGACAATCCAGACTCTTGAGGATATGTTGAGGGCATGTTTTGTGAATTTAAAAGGTAGTTGGGATGATCATTTGTCCTTGATCGTGTTTGCTTATAATAACCGTTATCACTCTAGCATCCAAATGACACCGTTCTAGGCTTTCTATGGGTGGAGGTGTAGATCTCCCATTGGATGATTTGAGGTTGGTGAGGCAGCTATGATAGGGCTAGATTCGGTTCACGAGGCGATGGTGAAGGTCCAATTGATAAGGGACAGGTTAAAAACTGCTCAGAGTCATCAGAAATCGTATGATGATGTGAGGAAAAGAGATTTCGAGTTTGATGTGGACGACTGGGTATTTCTAAAGGTATCTCCCATCAAGGGAGTCATGTGGTTTGGAAAGAAAGGAAAACTCAGTCCCCACTATGTTGGTCCCTACCGGGTTGTGAGAAGAGTTGGTAAGGTGGCGTATGAGTTGGACTTTCCATCGGAGTTATCTTCAGTTCATCCCGTCTTCCAAGTATCGCTTTTGAAAAAGTGTTTGGGTAACCCAGCTTTAGTGATTCCGGTTGACAGTATTGGTGTAAGAGACAACCTCAATTACAAAAAAGTTCCAGTTGAAATATTAGATCGTCAAGTCCATAAGCTAAGGATCAAGGAAGTAGCCTCAGTTAAGGTTTTATGGAGAAACCAGCATGTTGAGGGAGCTACATGGGAAGCCGAAGCAAATATGATGGCTAAATACCCACATGTATTCTCTACCGGCTCAGTTTCGACTTGAGGTACCGATTTTACCCCGCGACTCTACCTAGCTTTCATGTTCAGTTCATGTGTACAAGTTTCTTTTATGTGTATGAATGTGTATGTGGAGTATGAGATCAGTTTAGCTATGTGGTTTTATTCAGAGGTAGTCATTCCGTGAAAATTTCGGTTAAAATAGTTAGAATTTGAGTTTGATAATTGTACGTCTCTGATTGCTACTTGTTTCTAACATTCGAGGATGAATGTTCCCAAGGGGGAGATATTGTAATACCCCGGAAGTGCATAGGAGTAGACCCGGAAGTGAAAAATTAAAAACTGCAGAAAATTGGGAAAAATGTCTCAAGACGGGTCAAGGTACGACTCGTAGTGACATACCACGGGCCGTTGTAATAAGTCGTGGTTGGGAAAAGGATGGGTGACAGTGCAAACCACAGGACACATGACGAATCATTGTGGGAAACAACGAGTCGTCGTTTGCAGTCGTGGGAAGGAGTTACATTTTTTAGGTAACTTTCAATGGGCATCCCAACGACCTGTTAGAATAGAGAACAAGTCATTGGTTGTGGTTGTTGTTGGGGGATAGGGTTTCTAGTGGGCTCGACGGAAGGGAAACAACAAGTCGTCGTTGGTTGTGACGAGTCGTGGTGTGGTCCGTTAGAAGATAAGATGCCAAGGTCAACAATAAAACCACAGATGATGTAACGGACCACTGGTTGTTAGGACGAGTTGTCATGTTCGTCCGTTGAATGGTTTCGAAAGTAGGTCTTTAGCAGTGTATACGACGAGGGGCACGGCAGGTCGTCATTGGTTCCAATGACCTGTTGGTGCTGTCTGTTGGTCCCATCCGGCCAAATCTCAGAGCAGGTTCATTAAGGGTAATTTCGACTTATTCACGATAAAATGCCCTAAACTACGTTGTTTTGTCTTGGGAAAGCTGGGTTTTTAAGAAATTTAACCTTCATAACCTCTCATTCATGCATGCAAGGATTTTGACAAGTGATCTAAGGGGAGATTTCAAGCTTTTCACCTCTATCCCTTCAATTTCATTCTTGGGCTTTTAAGGAGGGTTAGAAGTTGATAATCCAAGATATGTAGGGTCTTCAATGGGTGGATTCTTCCACACCCATATTCCTACTCAATGATTTCACTCAAAATTTATTTAAAAATTCATGGGATTTTATATTCGATTTATATAAAATTTTATTATTTAATTATGGGTTTCGTGATTTTGAAGTATTATGATAAACTACTGATTTTGATCTTCTTTTGAGTTTTAAATTTACATTAATATTGTTTATTTTGAATTTCCAAACAATTAAGTATGATTATGCATGCCCCATGATGAATCAATTTATGATCTATTATCCTATCGGTTTTCTCTACAAGACCATGATGAATTATGATTTAAAATATGAATTCACTATGTTACCAATTATGATTTTATGAAATTCAAGATATATGCATGATTTATGAGTATATATGAATCTTATTAATCATGAATTATGTTTTCGGTCGGCTCACGGGCCTCAAGTCATGGCTAGTTCACATATGTTCAAGCATGTTTACTATATCATGATTTAACTAGCCCATGAATTCATGTATTTATTATTATGAGCACTATATATGTTTTGGGAGTAGTATCGAACACTGAGCAGGTTCGGGGATAATGATTAAGGCCCGGATCTCATGAACTACGTGCCACCGTAGGTATGTCGGGACCCTTTAATCTTAGTCCCTGGCCCAAACGGCCTTTTTCATGGTGATATCACACTTTCATGGTTCCTACCCTTGGCAAGGTATGAACACTCTTCCAACTAGGTTCATAATTCGGGCTTCATGTGTGCTCATGTGAGGTATGTCGGTTAAGAGAATCTCCCACTGTTCCTCATGATTTATGCATGTTATGATTATGTATGTTGGCTCAAGTCATGTTAAGCAAATCACTTCTATTATGACTATGATTATGATATGTTATGAATGTTTTGGAAACCTTGAGCCATGTGATATGTTATTATGATTTATGATACGAGCATGTTGTTCTACTCTTATGATCTTTTATGGACCTTATTATATTTTAAAAGTCTGTTTTACTTACCTTGCATACTCAGGTAACATAGTGTCTATGACTCAAAACTATGAGCCAACATAGGTTTATACATATCATATATACCTTGGGACCTCCCTTGTGAGCTATCCCCTGCCTCGAATGGGACTTGATCTTGATATCAATATCATGGTATCATCCTTAGCCCTGGCAAGGCTTTGGACGGATCTACCCACTTGAGTGTGATAGTTGGGACCATATAAGCTCTAGCGTGGTATGTCTGTTATATAACGAGTCTCCCATTGTTCCTCATGATTTCACTATGCATGTTTATCATTCATGATATATATATATATATATATGTTCTAAAGTAGTTTTGACCCAATGTTCAATTTTATTTATGATTATCAGATTTCAGATTTGGGTCATTCGATTCAGTTATGATGTTATGTTATGTTCAGATTATAATTTCATAAAATAGCATGCAAGCCTACTCTTTGAATCTTTTTATGATCATGTTTTATATTATACATGTATTAAATGATTTTGCTTATTTATGCAGTTTTACTTACCTTGCATACTCGATACATTCTATGTACTGACCACATACTCTATGATGTATCGTTTCACGATACAGGCTCCAATCTTCAGACTCAGCCCTGACACTAGCCAACATTCGGAGTTAGCATTAGTCTCTGTTTGTTAGTCCTTATCTGTCGAGGCCCCTCTTTTATTCAATTATGTTGGAGTATTTTCAGTTTCAGATTAAAGAGTTAGTTGGGGTCTTGTCCCATTAACTCATCAGACTTAGAGGATTTTCAGACAATAGATTGAATTCCGCTTCAAACTCGTGTTGTATATTTTAGATTATATGTTATGCTTAAACTTCTGCTTTGCTTATTATATTAAGTCTTCCACTTTGTTTGATTGAGTTCGATATATGTTCGTGCTATGGGTCGACTTGGAGTCTCTTGGTACTCCTTGTCCCGTGTCTCGATCGGGGCCTATGTTTGGGCCGTGCCCTAAGAGATTCAGAAATCATGCCCTAAAGTCCTGGAACCAATCGAGAGAGCCAATGACTGGTATGTCTTCACAATGAGCCATTGTTCGTTCCTGAATTTGAAAAAGGCCCAAGTCCAAATGGAAAAAATGAAGCATCCAAAAAAGCATCCAACAGACCGTACAATCATCCAGTGAGTCGTTGTACCTGCCAATACCAGAATCTAATTTTGTTTTTGAAAGGATTTTATTTTTGTCTATAAATAGAATTTGTAGGTTTCTTTTAGACGTTCCAACTCTTTGACACATTGTTGTTCGATATAGAAATCCAAGAAACATCTTTCTAAATTTTGTTCTTGGGTTTTGAAGAATCAAACAAGCTTTGATCAACTATTTTCTTGGTTATTTTTGACTAATTCAAGAAGTGTGATTTCTTCAACAAATTTATGTAAGTTTATAATTCTGATTTCATCTATGATTGTTGATCATAATTCTTCAAGTATGAGTAGCTAAACCCCATAACTAGGGTTTTGTGAACCATCATGAGTTAACAAACATAGGCAAGATACTTAGTGCTTCTAGAATGAGGTTTATGCATGAGTTGTTCTTCCCTTCGTTTTAATTGCTTTTCAATGGTCACAAACATTAGAAATCTCCATGTTATTGCTCATCGGACAAAGGGGGTAATGAATGTGAAAAGGGATTAACAACAGAGATTTGAGGCAATCAACCTTCATCTTATAGCTTGACCTTTTCCGGGAATAGTTAATCCAATATCAAAGGTAAAGGTTAATTAAATACACACCCATATATAGATCAAGTTGCATTGTGATAATCATATATTTAGGGGACCAACTAATATGTTGTGGGATTATAACACTTTTGACGCTTAGAACTATGGAAACTAGCATAGACTTAGCTGTGTTTATATGGATATGAGGCACTTTTACTTTGTTTTCAGGGAAAATAGATGTTAAAGTTGAATTGTGCAAAAGATGGAGAAAAATCCAAAAAAGTGGCTAAGTGTGGATCTCAATACAAGTCATAGCATCCTGGTACAAGCCGTACTAAGAGTCGTGGAAAGGTCAAGGATCAAAGTATGAGGCAAAGGCAAATTACAGCTCCTGGTATGAGCCGATAGAAATCGTGGCAAATTCCAGTAGGTTTTGCACAGGCCACGTATCCTTGTAGGGGTAGAAACCAAGAGTTGTATGACTTACCTAAGACCCTTACAAACAAAATGTAGAAAAACTCAGAATAAAAGAAGACTGGAAGAACTCATGGTACGAGAAGGAGTCAAGGATCATGGAAATGAGGTACGAGTCTACCAAGCCATCTGTGAAAGTTAACAGAGAATGTTATAGAGTGCAAGCTCAAGCCACGCGAAGATTGTATGACTCGTGGGTTCTTTGTATGAGTCATATCAAAAGTCAACACTTAGCTAGATTTAGCAGAAGCCAACCAACGTACAAGTTAAGGTACGACCCGTATAATCCAGTTACGGGTCGTAAGTGAAGGCAGCGATAGTTTTTAGTAGTTTTCATGTTTACTTAGGAGAAGGTTCCAATTATTTTTATAAATACTTTTTAGGTTATTTTCAGTATAAAGAGTCGAATATTATGTTCTTTTTACATTGAGAGACAAGTTGTTGTTAACTTTAATTCAATTCTTGGAGATTTTTTTGCTTTGATCTCTTCCTTGTTCGTGGATTATTCATCTTCAATTCTTGCAATAATTAACTAGGTTTATTTTCAATCATCTTTGTATGCATTCAATTATGTGTTTGTCCATAAATGCTAATAACAATCTTACAATCATGAGAGGCTAAAACCTCCACAATTAGGATTGTGGGAACCACGATTAATTAACATATAGGGTTACACGAAGTGATTCTAAACTAATGTTAAACACTTGTATTGTATTCTCTTCTTCTTTAATGTTTCTTAACGGAGTGCAACATTAAGACTTGCCCTAATTCTTTACTTTCTTGAACCTAGAGAAGTAGATATTAGGAAAATAGATTTACAACAAAGCCTTGATCTTTATGGGTCATTGTATGACTTGAGCTACAGCCGTAAGATAGTTAATTTGTGACAAAATTGATAACGGTTGAATTAAAATCGCTCATGAGACCTAACCCAGTGACTGAGTATATTCATTCAATAGGGAGGAACGTCATTTGGATGAACCCTAGTTATCAGTTCTACAAGTAAGCATTGGGGTAGATCACAAATGTAAACTCAAAGTAGTTATGAACCCAATCCCGTCTTATATATAGTTTTACTACCCCCCTCTTTTTGGAGATAACATACTTAAAAGCTTAAATACCTGCATTATTCTATATGTTGATCATATTCCGTGTGGGATCAACCCCAACCTTTGTTGGGTTCTTTAATGACAACGTATGCTTCATGCTTTATTAGAAGTGTGAGTTTGAGCGTTATCAAAAAGTGGCGCCGTTGTCGAGAAATACGGCTTAAGATTAGAGTAATTGCTTGTGTTTAATTTTTAGTTATTATTTCCTCGCTTATGTTTTCTTTTTCTTCTGCGATTCTTTTAGGATACCGTAGGGACGACTCATGTCAAGAATCACCTGTATGAACACCCACATAGAAGACAAGAGGCTACGAGTGTCCATGGGAGAGATGATGAGTATTGATACACTAGCAGCCATCCTGATGGATTATAAGGGAGATAGAGTATCGGGGTACACGAAATTGGCAAATGCTCTAGGGGGAATGGGATCATATAACTTCAGGCCGAAGAAGTTATACCTTGACCTAAAGAATTATGCAACTCCTCCAGCAAAACCATCAGTGGAGGTACCACCAGTTCTGGAGCTTAAGGAATTACTTCCCCACCTAAAATATGTATTCTTGGGAAAAAACAATACCTTACCAGTAATTATTGCGTATGACCTGATGTCACGATCCAAACATAGACTCGGATCGAGACATGGGACAAGAAACCCCCAAAGGCTCCGAGTCGACCCATGGCAGGAAGATAACATCTAAACTCAACATAACAATACAGAAGTCTAACATATATAATATAGTGGAAATATGAAAATCTGATAACATCAAATAACTGAATACATAACGCAGCCTTGAAGCTGAATATATATTATGTCTAATAAGCCTTTACACACTAACGAATTGATGGGACAAGACCCAAACTAACTCACTAAAGACTAAAACTGAAAAATATGGATCATAAACCGATAGAAGGGTCCTCAAAGGATGAGGATTCACAAACTCTAGCAAGAAGATTTTATTGCTGAGGTTCAGGCTAACGACGGGACTGGGCCTGAATGTCTGAGCTTGTATCAATAAATGATACAATATAGAGTATGTGGTAAGTACGTGGATTGTAATGAGTATTCAAGGTAAGTAAAACCGCTAAGTAAGTAAAATCAAAGATCATGCATATCATAAAACATTTCATCATAAGAGTCTAAGAGTAGGGCTTGCATGCTATTTTCTGAACACATGATTTAAACATAACTAAATATCATAACTGAATCAAATGACCTAAAGATAAAACTAATTATTCATAAGTAAAACTGAATATTGGGCCAAACCTGCTGAAAACATAATATTATGACTGATGAACAAGCATAACTAAAATCATGAGGAACAATGGGAGACTAGTCATATGATCGACATTACCATGATAGAGTTTACGTGGTCCCGACTATACACTCAAGTGGGCAGAACCATTCAAAACCTTGCCAGGGCTAAAGACGCTACCATGATATCGATATCAAGCTGAAGGCCCCTTGGGGGTAGGGGAAGCTCACAAGGGAGGTCCCAAATAATCTCTACATGCCTACATTGGCATGTAGTACTAAGGCACAGAGTTGACTACCTTTTGACTACCTTTAGCCTACTCGGTGCTAGACACTGATAATGCTCAAATCACACTTCCAACTAAAGTATGAAGTGGACGTTGTCAATAAAGAACCCAACTAGAGGTTGTGGTCAATCCCACAGAGAATATGGAAGATCTAGATTACAGCCGGTAGATGAACTTGTACGGTAATTACTTCACAATGGGGGGATTCTAATAAAAATCAATAATAGAAATAAACAACAGTCAAGATTATATTTTTGAATCAACAATTAAAGGATAACTAGGGTTTGTGATCCCCATGGGTTCATAACAACTTTGGGTATACACTCATGAGCTTTACCAATACTTATAGAACTGATAACTAAGGTTCATTCAAACGATTGACCAATCCCTATTGAATGATTATCCTTAATTACTCGACCAAGTCTCATGAGTTTTGCAAACTAACTGTTATCACTAAGTTCTAGATATAACTATCCTGCGACCACAGCTCAAGTTAATACAATGATAATCAAGATCAAGGCTCTATTGTAATTCTCTTTTCCTAATCTTTACCTCTTCGACCAAAGCAAGTAAAGAATTCAGGAACTTCCTAACGTTGCGCACCAGCTATGAATAATTAAAGATGAAGAGAATACAATATGAGTAATTAGTATTGGTTTTAGACTCACTTTGTGCAACCCTAACTTGTTAATCCTCCATGGTTCCCACAACCCTAGCTATGGAGGTTTTAGCCTCTCATAGTTGCAAGGTTGGGATTTGTGTTCATTATTGAAGACACAAAACAATACTTACAAAGATGATTGAGAAAAACAATTCCTTCAATTAATCCATAGAATCTTGAATAACAAGTAGCAAAAACAAGATTAATTTAACAAAAGGTTGATCACAAGGTTGTACCAACTCAATTCTCTCTTTCAATGATATGAAAATTCCTTACTTCAATGTTTTCCTACTAAAATTAAGTCTATTCATCGTGCTCTATGAAAAATAAAACATAAAAAGTATTGATAGGGATACAAGAATCCTTTTCCTAAACTAACAGGATTGCTTTCCATATCTATAGCCGACCTCGTCATGGGTCCACCAATGACTCATTGGGGCTTCTCATGGACCGTGGCATCAACTCGTGGCTTGAAGTGTTAGATGAATTTTGGCTAAGTGTTGGGCCAAGGTGCGATTCGTACCAACATCCTATGACTCGTACATTGCACCCATGGCTTGATCCTGATATTTTGAACTTTGTCTGAACTTCACCACGATCGGTATGGTATGAATTGTACCTTCATCTCACAGGTCGTAGGGTACTCTCCTACTAAGAATCATCCTCCTGCGCAATTCTTCTAGGTTTCATCACGACTGACTTACCACGACTCGTATCACCATGGTACAATCCGTGACAAGTCTCAGGGGATCAGTCTTCCAGGTTAAACTTTCATTTTCTCATCAAGGCCCTCAGTACGACTCATAGGTCCATCCTATGAATCGTATTGTAGACTGCACTTTGTTGCCCTTCTTTGCACACTTTTAGCTTCCTTTTGCAATTTATTGTTCCAACACCCATTTATCCTATAATCAAAGGAAAAGTGCTTCATATCCCCATAAATACACCTAAGTCCATGCTATTTTCTTAGTTTTGGAGTTCTAACAGTAAGAGCGCCAAGGTAAGCCCTTGCAGCCATTGAGATATATCTAGTGGAAATGCCAGTTTCCAGCTATCCGGTTCAAGTCTTTCGTTCTTCCAGCAAGCACCTCTGTAAATCCACAGCACATCAGACACCACTCTAAAAAATACTCATATGCACTCCATTATTTTTCAACGAAGCTAAACCATCATATAGTGACGAAGCTAAATCATAATAATACATGTAAAATCTGAAACTATAACATGAGGAGCCTTGGCTTAAACCATGTCACTAGCTGAAAAAAGTGGGAGTCTAGACTCCAAAATCTATGTGGTAAGCTAATAACATGAAATCCCGAAACATACTCTATCATATGGGCTTGCCCAAACTTAAATGTACTTGAAATAGACTTTGATAGTCAAAAACATGAATATAGACATGGGTAATTCGAACTCATACTTTCATCATATACATCTCATCATGCTTGAAAACATATCTCATAAACTCTACCTTGCATAAACATTTCATAATTGGGCATCATAATAGTAAGACTTTGAAAATATTATAAAACATGCCCATGAATAATAATTCAAATATTAGAAACATGAATAGATTATACCCATGATAATACTTAGAAAATTCACATGTTGGTTTAAAACCCACTAGATTCATCAACTTAGAATTTTCATGAATTTGAGAAGAGATTGGGCATGGGAGTGGATGGATACGCCTATTAATAACCCTACATACTTGGGTACTTCTGATTTCACAACTCTCTTGAATGACCAAAGGAAATTGAAGATGAATTTTCTAAGCTTTGTCACCCTTAGAAACTTCTAGGATTTCATTCATGGAGTGGAATAGGCTTAGAATGAGCTAAACCCTCTTAAAATACACTTATCTGAGCTTAAAATGACGTAGTTTAGGTCTTAGGAACTTAGGAATTATGAAAAAGCCCTTACTAAATTCGCAGGAAAATCATACTACCACTGGATCACTCGTTGTCCATGTCCACGGCTCGTTTCCTGCTCCCATTACCAACACTGCAAACTATGCCTCTGGTGGTCACCACGAGGGACACCACAACTCGTGGTGGACTTGATGACTTGTGGTGACTAACCGTTGGGTACACTGCCAAACCTTTCAACATCCAAGTCAAACTCCTGACCACAACCAATCTTACGACTCGTGGCCCTGATCACGAATCGTGGCTTAACCCATGGTCAATCCCCAAACAAAAAATCCAACCAAACACTCCCTTCATTCCACGAGTCACCTAATGACTCATGGTGCACCTCACTAGTCCAGTAACCTAATGCAAAAATTCCTATTTTCTATGTTTCAACCCTTGGGTCTGCTCTTAGGGCTTTTGGGGTATTACACTTGACAGACTTGCAATTGGAAGCTATGGTTGCAGTATTGAAAAAGCATAAAAAGGAAATCAGATTGACCATTGCTGACATCATCAGGATCCCTTTAATCATATACACCCACAAAATCTAGCATGAGACGAATAGTGTACCAAGCATAGAGCATCAGCAACAACTAAACCCACCGATGCAAGAAGTACTGAAGAAAGAGATTATCAAGTGGCTAGACGTTTGTGTAGTTTACCACATTGCGGATAGCAAGTAGGTATGTCCAGTACAATCTATGCTAAGGAAAGGTGGGATGATAGTGGTACCCAATGAGAAAAATAAGTTGATACTGACTACACTAATCATAGGTTAGCCTGTGTGCATGGATTACGAAAAAATCAGCTACTAGACCCAGAAGGACCATTTTCCAATGCCATTCATGGATCAGATGCTTGACAAGTTGTTAGGTAGGGGTTAGTACTATTTTCTGGATGGATATTCAGGGTATAATCAGATCTCTATAGCTTCGGAAGACCAAGAGAAGACTATCTTCACTTGTATGTATGGAACATTTTCTTTTATAAAAATGCCTTTTAGGTTGTGTAATGCACCAGCCACCTTCCAGTGCTATATAATGTCGATCTTCTCAGATATGGTAGAGGACACCATTGAGGTATTTATGGATGATTTCTCAATTGTGGGTGAGTCATTTGAATCCTACCTGAAGCACCTGCGCAAAGTGTTGAACAAATGTGAAGAAATTAATCTGGTGTTAAATTGGGAAAAATGTCACTTCATGGTCAAAGAAAGGATAGTGCTGGTATCACGACCCGAATATAGGCCCCGATCTAGACACGAAACCTAGAACCATAACTGGATACAAGTAGACCCATGGAAATAAACATGAGACTTAAAGATTAACATAAATAATTGTGGAAATAAACATTTGAAATAGCGGAAGTTGGAATATCCAATAAAATCTGAATAACGGAATACATAACGCTGATCTGAAGCTGAATACATAATATGTTAAATAAACCTCTATAATTTGATGAGTTGATGGGATAAGACCCCAACTAACTCAATAATAAACTAAAATTGAAAATAAACTAGTAAGAAGGTCTTTGAAGGATAAGGACTCACCAACAAGCTATGAAAATGCTAACTTTGAGGATCTGGCTAGCGGTGGGACTAAACCTGAACGACCAAGCCTGTATTATAAAATGATATAGCATGGAATATACAGTCAGTACTTGGAATACACCGAGTATGCAAGGTAACCAAAAACGCTAAGTAAGTGAAATCATAAATGATGCATATCATAAACATTTCATCATAAGATTGTGAGAGTAAGGCTTGCATGCTATTGTACGAAAACATGATTTAAACATAACTAAATAACATAACTAAATCGAATGACCCAAAGATCAAACTGATAATCATAAGTAAAACTGAACATTGGGTCAAACCTGCTTAAAACATCATATAAGATTTACGAAAATGCTTTACTGAAATCATGAGGAATAACGGGAGACATCACCACAATAAGCTTACATGGACCCGACTATTTCACTCAAGTGGGTAGAGCCGTCCAAAGCCTTTCCAGGCTATAGGCACTACAATGATATCGATATCAAGCCGAAGGCCTCTAGGGGTAGGGAAAGATCACAAGTGAGGTACCAAAGAATCTGAACATACCTATGTTGGCATATAGTTCTGAGGCACAAGGTTAACTAAACCCTTAGCCTACTCGGTGCTAGATACTTCTCCCAAAAACATGCATATTCTCTCTATGATTTTTTAACAAAGCTGAACCATCATCTTTCAACGAAGTTGAATCATAACATTACATGCATAATATGAAAATGTAACATAAGGAGCCTTTGCTCAAACCATACCACAAGCTGAAAAGTGGGAGTCTAGTCTCCAAAATCATGTGGTAAGCTAATAACAAGAAATTGAAGTAAATCATGAAACATAATTGATCATATGGGCTTTCCCAAACTTATATATACTTTGAAATAGACTTGGTAGTCAAAATCATGGATGTAAACATGGGTAATTAAAGATCATACCTTCATCATAGACATTTTATCATACTTGAAAACATAAATCGTATTCTCAACTCTTTATGAACATTCATAATTGGGCATCATAGTTGTAAAACTTTGAAATCATAATTTGTAATTGAAACTATAATAAAACATGCCCATGAATTCTTAAAACAACACTAGAAACATGAATAGAATTTAGCAATGATAGATACTTAGAGAATTTCACAAATTGGATTAAAATCCCATAGATTCGTCAACCTTGAATTTCATGTTTTTAGAAGAGGTTTTGGGCATGGGAGTGAAGGAATACTCTCATTCATAACCCTACATTCCTGGGCAATATGGTCTTACACTCTTCCTTGAAAACCCAAAGGGATTGGAGAAGAATTTGAGAGTTCTAAGCTTGATCTTCCTTAAGAATCCTCTAGTCTCGCATGCATGGGGAGGGAATAGGTTAGGATATATTAAACCCGCTTAAAACTCTGCTAATAGCGCTTAAAACGATATAGTATAGGGGTTAGGAGCTTAGAAATTATGAATTTTCTCTTAGTAACTTCGCAGGAAAATAAGCTCTTCTAGGAGTTGTCCTGAGATAATTTTCCCACTTTTTTACTGCATATCATTTCAACTCCCAAGTCTAGTCTTAGGCATTTCTAGGATATTACAATATCTCCCTCTTAAGAATATTCATCCTGGAATGTGCAATAAACATAATGAAAGGATGGGTAAAGGAATTGTCATCCTAAATACTAAACATCTAAAGCTGAAAACTAACGGAATGACTGACTCCGGACTGAATTACATGACTGCACTAAATTCATAAATCACAAACACATGCATTAACATGAAAGAAATAGGGACACATGAATTGAACATGAAACTGAATAGAGTATTAAGAAGGAAATTGATACCTTAAATGGAACTAGGTCGAAAGGGAAAATGTGTGGGTATTTGGCCATTATATTTGCTTCGGCTTCCCATGTAGCTCCCTCAACATGTTGATTTCTCCACAAAACATTTACTGAAGCTACCTCCTTCTTTCTTATATTCCTAATCTGATGATCAGGTAGCTCAACTGGAATCTCTTCATAGCTAAGGCTATCCTTCGTACCTTCTCTCCACAGGAATAACCAAGGCCGGGTCGCCCATGCTCTTCTTCTAGAGAGATACATGGAAAACCGGATGTACTGAAGTCAATTCTAAGCGCAACACAAACTCATAAGACACCTTGCCAACACGTCTCACAACCCTATATGAGCCAACATAGCGGGGACTAAGTTTTCCCTTCTTTTCGTATCTCATTACTCCCTTCGTGGGAGATATCTTCAGAAACACCCAATCATCAACTTCAAACTCATGTTCTCTCCTCCTCACATTAGCATAGGATTTTTGACTACTCTGAGTTGTTAACATTCCCCTTATAAGCTGTACTTTCTCCATAGCCTCATTAACTAAATCCCGTCCTATCAACATAGCTACACCTCAACCTATAAAGAGCCTCAAACAGAGACATTTGAATAGTGGAATGGTAGCTGTTGTTATATGCAAACTCAATGAGAGGTAAATGATCATCACAACTACCTTTAAAATCTATCACACATGCTCTCAACATGTCCTCAGGAGTCCGAATGTTCTACTCAGCCTGACCATTTTCCTGCAGGTGAAAAGCTATACCAAGCTTGACTTGAGTACCGAGTCCCTTCTAAAGCAATCTCCAAAACTGGGAGGTAAACGGAGTACCTCTATATAATATGATGGACAAGGTCTATATAATATGATGGACAAGGTCTTTCCATGGAACCGAACTAACTCTCAAATGTACAATTTATCATAATCCTCTACTAAATTGATAGTTTTGACCGGTAGGAAATGAGCTGCTTTGGTCAACCAATCCACAATCACCCATAAGGAGTCATACTGTCAATGAGTACGAGGAAACACTATAATGAAGTGCATGTTGATTTCCTCCCACATCCAAGTGGGGATACTAATGTGTTGAAGCACATCTCCAGGTCTCTGGTGCTCAACTTTCACCTGTTGACAATTCAGACACTTAGCCACAAACTCTACTAAGTCTATCTTTATGCCATACCACTAATAGACTTCTCATAGGTCAAGGTACATCTTAGTGGCACCTGGATGTATATAATATCTAGAACCATGAGCTTCATGCATCATCCAGTCCCTTAAATCATCAACCTAAACATACAAACGACCCTGATATCGTAGTACACCATCTCCCCCTTGGGAGAAAACCTCTATCTTCTGATTCTAAACCGCCTCCTATAGCTTTACCAAAATGGGATCCTTGTCTTTCCTAGCCTTTACTTCAGTCAATAAAGAGGATTATGATCCATTCTGAATAATGAAACCACCATCTGTCGAGTCAACGAGATGAACTCCTAGTCAAGCAACCCGATGCACCTCCTTCACCAACTCTTTCCTCCCCTCATATACATGGGACACACTCCCCATAGAAATCCTACTAAGAGCGTCTGCCACTATGTTAGCCTTTCCCGGATGATATAGGACACTCATATCGTAATCATTAAGGAGCTCCAACCACCTTCTTTGATGTAGATTTAGATCCTTCTTGGTAAATACGTATTGTAAGATTTTGTGGTCCCTAAAAACATCCTTATGGACCCCATACAAATAGTGTCTCCAAATCCTCTAGGCAAATACTACCGCTGCCAACTTGAGGTTTTGTGTCAGATAGTTCTTCTCATGGACTTCAATTTGCCTGGAAGCGTAGGCTATAACTTTACTGTGTTGCATTAATACACAACCAAGACCGATCTTTGAGGTGTCATAATATAACACAAACCCATCGATACCCTCAGCTAGAGTCAACACTGGTACTGAGGTGAGTTGAGTCTTCAACTCTTGGAAGCTCTTCTCATAGGCCTCCGACTATTGAAACATCATTTTCTTCTGGGTCAACTTAGTCAACGATGCCGCAATGGCTAAAAACCCTTCAATAAATCTCCCGTAGTAACCAGCTAAACCAAAGAAACTCTTGATATCTGAGGGACTAACTTATTTGGGCCAATTCTTCACAACTTCTATCTTTTGAGAGTCAACCTATACACTATCACTTGACACCACATGACCCAAAAATGCTACAAGAGCATTTGTTATTCCAAAAATTATAACTACAAACTCATAGTGACCATACTGAGTCTTGAAGGTTCTCTTCGGCATGTCACTCTCTCTAACTCTAAGCTGATGATATCCGAGGTCTATCTTTGAAAAACACTTCGCACCCTGAAGCTGGTCAAAAATGTTTTCTAGGTAGAGGATACTTGTTCTTGATTGTGACCTTGTTCAACTGTTGATAGTCAATGCACACCGGAGGAAATCATCCTTCTTCCGAATAAAGAGTACTGGTGCACCCTCTGGGGATTTGCTAGGTCTGATGAAACCTTTGTATAAGAGGTCCTTCAACTTCTCCTTCAAATCCTTATCTTAGACTGAGCCATTATGTAAGGAGGAATAGATGTAGGCCGCATATAAGAAAGAATATCAATACCAAAGTCAATTTCATGTTCGGGAGGGATTCTCGATAAATCATCTAGAAACACTTTTGGATATTCACACACTATAGGAACTGACTAGATAGTTGGGGTTTCGAATGTAGCATCCTTAACCCAAACTAGATGGTACACGTAACCTTTAGAGATTATCTGTTTGGCCTTAAGGTAGGAAATGAAGTGAACTACAGGCACAATTGAACTACCCTTTTACTGTAGGACTAGCTCACCCGAAAATTGAAACTCTACTACACGGGTTCTACAGGTTACTGAGGCATAACATGCATGTCGCCAATCCATGATAAAGATAACATCAAAATCTTTCATAGCTAGCTCTGCTAAATCTGTTGAGGTGACTTTCTAAAGGACTTTGACAGGACAATTTTTATACACCCATTGAGCTATAACTGAACCATTGACTGTATTAGAAACTGAGAAGAGTTCCAATAGGATTTTGGGATTGAATCCGAAACAATTAGCAACATAGGGCATCACAAAAGATAAAGTAGCCCCTAGATCTAACAATGCATATACATCAAGGTGGAATACTTGTAACATACCTATGACTACATCTGGAGAGACCTCCTACTCCTGACAAGATGCGAGGGCATAGAATCTATTCTAACGCTCACCCCACCTGTCCTAGTGGATGCACCCGGCTGATCTTAGCATGCTCGTGGGGCTGCTGAACTAGTGGTTGGGTCTTAGCCTCTACCATGGCCCTGTCTATCTGTATGATAATCTCTGAGCATATGTTCAAGATTCCCACACTCGAAAGAAGTACCTCTACTTGCTCATCCCTGACCAATGTGCCTCTTACCACACCTATCACATCCCGGAATGATAGGCTCTACGGGTCTACTCCCCTGACCTCGAGCGCCTAATGCTCGTTCCTTCGGATCACACCTAGATCTGGATAGCACACTCACTACTGACGACGCTAGGGTAGATGATCTCTTGCAGGACTGCTGATGATGACCACCACCAGTGCTCTACTGGGACAACCCGAAACTGTCAGTCCCGGCCCTCTTGGCCTCCCTCTTTCCCAAACTCACCTGTACTGCCTCTATCTTTTGGGCGTACAGGACCAATCGCGAGAAGTCTATATCCTGATAAAGCATAGCAATCTTGCAATCATTGAATAAATAGTCTGCTATCCCATGTACAAACCTGCTCACTTGAGCCCTCTAATCATCCACCATCTCGGGTGCATATTTTGACAAGCGAGTGAACTACAAGGCGTACTCATGCACTGTAATGTTATTCTGCCTCAAGTTCACAAATTAAACTACCTTGATCTCCCTCATCTCTCGGGGGAAGAACCGATCAAAGAGTGAGGTAAGAAACTTATCCCAACCAATAGGACCCGCTCCAACTGCCTTGCTATCCTTCCATTGTCTGAACCATATATGGGCCACCCCTTTCAGCTGATAAGAGTCTAGGTCTGCGCACTCCTTCTCTGTCACCCCCATAATCTAGGTAATCTTAGAGATTTCATTAATAAACTCGTATGGATCCTCATCCATATTTGATCTGAAGAACTCAAGACGATTCATCCTAAGGAAGTCCCAGACTCTTGCCGCTGCCGCATTCCCATTCTGGGGAACATACGCCACCGTCTGCTGCTTAACCTGGGCGGTCAATGCCTGTGCCAACATTTGTATAACCGCCCTAAACTCAGCATGGGAACCTACTCGGGTACGTGGCCCTCAGTGGCTGGTGGGGCCTGCTGGTGCCCATTTCTGTTGCCATTTTCATGCCCATTTCCGTTCCCATTCCTTCTTCCATTAACTCAGTGTGGGGGTATGATTCTGCAAATGCATATAGCACGAGTTAGAAGGATAGAAAGACATTTCATTGCATGACATAGACCATGAAAGAAGGGAAATTTCATAAAATGTTTCGTAGCCTCTTCGCCATAAGTGTGGCGCGTTTTACACCCATGAAAAATGCTCTACTTAATGCAGCTTTCAGACACTCTAGGACTCTTCAAAATCAAAGGATCTGATACCAAATTTTTCACGACCCGAACATAGGCCCAGATCTAGACACGGAACCTAGAACCATAATTGGCTCTAAGTCGACTCATGTCAACGAACATGAGAACTAAAGCTTAACATAAATAATTGCGGAAAACATTTGAAATAGAGGAAGTTGAAATATCCAATAACATCTGAAAAACAGAATACATGGCACTGATCTGAAGCTGAATACATAATTTATCTGATAAGCCTCTACATTCTGACGAGTTGATAGGATAAGACCCGAACTAACTCACTAATAAACTGAAACTGAAAATAAACTTGTAAGAAGGTCCTCAGAGAATGAGGACACACCAACAAGCTGAGAAAATGCTAACTCTGAGGATCTAGCTAGCGGCGGGACTGACCTTAATGTCCATACCTGTATCATAAGATGATACAACATAGAGTATGTGGTCAGTACATGTAATGTAACGAGTATGCAAGGTAAGTAAAATCATTAAGTAAGTAAAATAAGAAATCATGCATATTATAAACATTTCATCATAAGATTCTGAGAGTAAGGGTTACATGGTATTTTTTGAAAACATGATTTAAAAATAACTAAATCAAATGACCTAAAGCTAAAACTGATAATCATAAGTAAAACTCAACATTGGGTCAAACCTGCTGGAAACATTATATAATGACTGATGAACATGCATTACTGAATTCATTCAGAACAATGGGAGACTAATCATATAACCAACATTACCACGAATAGAGCTTACATGGTCCCGACTATTACTCTCAAGTGGGTAGAGCAGTCAAAGGCCTTTCCAGTGCTAAGGGCGCTACCTTGATATCGATATCAAGCTGAAGGCCCCTTGATGGCAGGGAAAGCTTACAAGGGAGGTCCCAAAGAATCTGAACATACCTATGTTGGCACATAGTTTTGAGGCAAAGGGTGAACTAAACCCTTAGCCTACTTGGTGCTACATAATACTCCCAAAAACTTGCATATGCTCTCCATTATTTTTCAATGAAGCTGAACCATCGTCTTTCGATGAAGTTGAATCATAACATTACATGCATATTATAAAAACCTAGCATGAGGAGCTTCGGCTTAAACCATACCACAAGCTTAAAAGTGGGAGTGTAGACACTAAACTATGTGGTAAGCTAATAACATGAAATTGAAGTAAATCATTAAACATACTTAATCATATGGGCTCGCCTAAAACTTATACATACTTTGAAATAGAGTTGGTAGTCCAAATCATGGATTTAAACATGGGTAATTCAAAATCACACTTTCATCACAGACATTTCATCATACTTGAAAACATATATCATAATCTCAACTTTTAGTGAACTTTCATAATTGGGCATCATAATTGTAAAACATTGAAATCATAATTTGTAATTGAAATTATCATAAAACATGCCCATGAATTCTTAAAACAACATTACAAACATGAATAGAATTTACCCATGATAGATACTTAGAGAATTTCACGAATTGGATTAAAATCCTATAGATTCATCAATCTTGAATTTCATGAATTTAGAAGAGGATTTGGGTATGGAAGTGAAGGAATACTCCCATTCATAACCCTGCGTACCTGGGTAATCTGGTCTTACACTCTTCCTTGAAAACCCAAAGGGATTGGAGAAGAATTGGATAGTTCTAAGCTTGATCTTCCTTAAGAATCCACTAGTCTTGCCTGCATGGGGAGGAAATAGGTTACAATAGATTAAACCTCCTTGATCTTCCTTAAGAATCCTCTAGTCATGCATCCAAGTTGACCCATGTCATGAACATAAGATCTAACTCAATCATAATAAAGCGGAAGATCAACATAATTAACATAGTGGAAGTATGATAATCTCACAACATTGGGGTACATAACTCATGTCCGAAGCTAATTACATTCTATGTCGGAAAAGCCTCTACTACTGACGAGTTACAAGATCCTAACTAACTCACTATAGTTTGAAACTGAAAATACAAATACAACTGAAAGGAAGGGCCCTCGAAAGATGAGGACTCACCAACTGAGACCGGGAGATACTGATGCTGAGAGTCTGGCTAATGGCAAAACTGAGCTTGAATATCCAAGCCTGTATCATAAAATGAGACAACATAGAGTATGTGGAATGTACCGAGTATATAGGGTAAGTAAAACCACTAAATAAATAAAATCATAAATCATGCAAATTATGAAACATATTTAAGGTAAGATTTTAAGAGTAGGGCTTGCATGCTATTTTCTGAAATCATGATCTAAACATAATTAAATCTTAACTGAATCGAATGACCCAAAGCTGAAAACTGATAGTCATAAGTAAAACTAAACATTGGGTCAAACCTGCTGAAAACATGATGACATGACAGATGAACATGCATGATTGAAATCATGAGGAATAATGAGAGACTCGTCATATAACCGACGTTACCACGATAGAGCTTATGTGGTCCTGGTTATTACACTCAAGTGGGCAGAGTGGTCCAAAGCAGTGCTAGGGTGAAGACACTACCATGATATCGATATCAAGCTAATGGCCCCTTGGGGGCAGGGGAAGCTCACAAGGGAGGCCCCAAAAATCTAAACATACCTACGTTGGCGCATAGTTCTGAGGTAAAGGGTTGACTAACCCTTAGTCTACTCGGTGCTAGAAACTACTCCCAAACACATGCATATGCCCTCCATCATTTTTCAACAAAGCTGAACCATCGTCTAGTGACGAAGTTGACTCCTAACATACATGGATAAATGTGAAATCATAACATGAGGAGCCTTGGATCAAACCATACTATAGGCTAAAAATAGTGGAAGTCTAGACTCCAAAATCCATGTGGTAAGAAAATAACATGAGATTTAGATAAATCATGAAATGTACTTGGTCATATGGGCTTTCCCAATACTTAAACATACTTGACATAAGCTTTATTCATTTGAAAACATAAACATAGACATGGGAAATTCAAAATCATAATTTCTTCATATATATCTCACCATGCTTGAAAACATCTATCATAGATCTCAACTTTCATGTACGGACATCATAATTTATAAAACTTGACAACATAATTTATAATTGAAAACATTGTAAAATATGCCCATTAACCAAAATTCAACATTAGAAACATGCTTATATCGTACCCATCATTGAAATTTAGAGAATTCACATATTGGTTTAAAACCCCATAGATTCATCAACTAGAATTTCATGAATTGGAGAGCGATTGGGCATGGATGTGGATGGATACACTCGTAGCCTTACATACCTGGAAGAATCTAATTTCACCAACCCTTTAGAAAGCCCAATGGATTTTGGTGAAAAACTTGATGATTCCTAAGCTTGATCACCCTTAGAAAACCTGTAGGTCGCATGCATGGAAGAGAATGGGTTTTAAATAAGTTTAATCCTCTTAAAACACCCTTGTCTAGGCTTAAAACAACGTAGTATAGGACTTAGAGGCTTACAATTTATGAATTTTCCCTTCCTAAACCCGCAAGAAATTAGTAACTATTCGAAACATTGACCAACAAGACGGATCATTCCTTGCTCCCATGACCCGTTACATTGTTAGTTTTCTCATCCCTGTTTCCTGCCTAAGGTCTTCTACCATGACCAAACAAGGCAAGTTGTTACAAGCTCCAACGACTCGTCGTTGCTACCCGTCGTCACCACTGCTCCTATCCTAGAATTTCTCCCAATGAACACTTACAACGACCTGTTGTTCCCAACAATGAGTCATCCCATGACTCGTGCCAGCCCTCTTTGACCAAGACCGCCTTCACAATGACCCACTCACAATGAATCGTTACATCAAACGATGGGTCGTTCCTAGAGCCATTACTCCTAAGTCCAATTTTGCAACTTCTATCCACGGGCACAACCAACGGATCATTAGACCCATCAACGACCCGTACCACGAGTCGTTCTGAGAAGAAATCTCAAATATCCTGCTATTTTTTGTTTCCAATCCCGAACCTAGTCTTAGGCACTTTTAGGGTATTACAATATCTCCTCCTTAGCAACATTCATCCTCGAATGTGGGCAAACATATTGAACAGCTGAGAAGTGCAACCTCCGTGCCAAAGACTGAACATTTAAGCTGAAAACTGATGGAGTAACCAACTTTGGACTAGAATACATGACTGAACTGAATTCATAAATCAGACATGCATACATTGACAAGAAGGAACTAAGGAAATATGAACTGAACATGAAACTGAATAGAATACTAAGGAGGAAACTGATACCTCAAGCTGAAATAAAGTCGGAAGGAAATAGATGTTGGTATCTAGCCATCATATCTGCTTCGGCTTCCCATGTATCTCCCTCAATGTTCTAGTTCCTCCACAACACCTTCACCGAAGCTACTTCTTTGTTTCTTAGCTTCCGAACCTATCGATCGAGTATTTCTACTGGAACCTCCTCATAACTAAGGCTGTCTTTCACACTGACACTGTCCACGAGAACAACTAGAGTTGGATCACCCAAACACTTCTTTAAGAGTGATAGATGGAAAACTAGATGGACTGTAGCTAATTTTGAGGGCAACTCCAACTCATGCGCTACCTTGCCAACCCGTTTCACAAATAGGTACGGACCAACATAACAGGGACTGAGTTTCCCTTTTTCTTTTCGAATCTCATAACTCCCTTCATGAGAGACACATTTAGAAACACCCAATCATCAACTTCAAACTCAAGTTCTCTCCTCCTCACATCTGCATAGGAGTTTTGGTGACTCTGAGATGTTTTCAACCTGTCCCTTAAAAGCTAAACATTCTCCACAGCTTCACCGACCACAAACCAACCAATAGGTGATCTACACTTTCACCCATAAAGAGCCTCAAACGAAGACATCTGAATGCTGGAATGGTAGTTGTTTTTGTGTGCAAACTCAATGAAGGGAAGATGATCATTCCAACTACCCTTGAAATTAATCATACACGCGCTCAACATATACTCAAGAGTCTGAATGGTCCGCTCCGCCTGACCATCCATTTGCGGCTAAAAGGTTGTGCTAAGCTTAACCTGAGTACCAAGTCCAATTTGAAACGATCTCCAAAATTGGGAGGTAAACTGAGTACCTCTATTTGATATGATGGACAATGGAACTCCATGCAACCGATCTAACTCCTGAATGTACAACTTAGCATAATCCTCCGCTGAATCGGTAGTTTTGACTGGTAAAAAATGAGATGCCTTAGTCAACCTATCCACAACCACCCAAATAGAGTCATACTATCGACGAGTGCGAGGCAGCCCGATAATAAAGTCCATATTGATCTCCTCCCACTTCCAAGTAGGTATACTAATGTCTTGAAACACATCTCTAGTGCTTTGACGTTCCACTTTCACCTAATGACAATTCGGATACTTAGCTTCGAAAAATAGTGATGCCGATCAAACGAAATGATAGGGCGCCCGTCACCAGGCCCCGTGGGCTGCGCACAGCCAAAATTTGGGGCCAAACGGAGACGGTCGATCAAATCTCCAGAAATCTGTGGGTTAACATTCACTGAAAACTGAGAAAATCGTAAATTGTCATTTATGCGAAAAATAGTGATGTTGATCAAACGACATACTCTGCTATGTCCTTCTTCATGCCACTCCACTAATAGACTTCTCGTAGGTCATGGTACATCTTGGTGGCACCTGGATGTATAGAATATTTGGAACCATGAGCCTCGTAAAACATCTGATCTCTCAAATCATCAACAACTAGAACACACAAGTGACCCTGATATCGAAGCACCCATCACCCCCTCTGGAGAAGACCTTTACCTTCTGATTCTAGACGGATTCCTTGGACTTTACTAAAATAGGATCCTCCTCTTGTCTAGCTTTGACATTGGTCACTAAGGATGATTTTTACCTATTCTGAACAATAACACAACCACTGATTTAGTCAGTAAGATGAACTCCCAGCCCCACAAGCCGATGTACATCCTTCACTAACTCCTTCCTTTCCTCGTCTATATAGGACATACTCTCAATGGGACATACTCTCAATTGAAATCCTGCTATGAGTGTACCCACCACATTAGACTTGCAATGAAGAATGGGGAAAATCAGGAAAATGTTGTAGCACTACAAAATGAGTCATTACGACTCGTGAGGAGACTCCACGAGTTGTCAGGTGGCTCGTGGGAAGGTTGGACTATGCTAAGGAGTTGAGGTCCCCATGGGCATGGGAATGACTCATGGTCAGCCACCACGAGTCATCAAGTCTCCCGTGGGGTGAGGTTAAGAGTTACCTAGGAGATTTGACCAGTGCACCTAACAGATGGGACCCCACGAGTCGTGGCCAGTCCCAATGACTCATGAGGTGGGTTGTGAGCAAGCCTGTAAAAATTTAATTAAGAATGAGGAAGTGTACTTGACAAAAGGGTGTAACGAGTCGTGGTCACTGGGGATTAATCATTAGGTCTCCCATTGTGAGCCCAGTCGACCTGGTATCCAGTGTACTTGGCAGGAGATGCGACAAGTCATTGCCCGTCCCAACGCATCGTTAGGTCACCCATTAGGGTCACTTGGCAGTTATTTCCTGCGAATTAATAAGGGTCATCTCGTCATTTCCTATGCTCCTAAGACCTAAACTACGTCGTTTTGAGGTCAGGAATGGGTCTTTTAAGGGGAAGTCATCCATGATTGACCTTATTTGATACTCATAAGAGTAGATAGGAAAGAGGAAAGGGATTAAAGTGTTCACCTTCAAGTTCTTCAAGTTTCGATCTAGGGCTTTGCAAGGGAGTTAGGAATCAAGGAGTTCTAGGTTTCTGAGGTTTTGAATGGATTGTTTAGTCCCTATCCATGCTCCAATTCTCCCCAAATTCTATGTTAAAAGCTATCAATTCTTGATGGGTCATAACCCAAATGCATGTTTCCTCAAAAATCGATATGAACATATTGTAGTATGTCTAAAATCATGGGTTTGAATTATTGGGCTGTTTTCACTTATTTTATTCTATATTTGATGGTTTAAATCCCTAAAAGCACATGTGCCCAAATCATGGGATTTTGGTGAAATTCATGGTAATGGTGGTTTCTAAAGCATGATATGAACTTTTGAATTTTAAGCATGTTTTCTATTACTCATGTTATTATGATCATGTTTTCCTTAAATTTAAGCATTTCAAGTATGATTGAAATTATGGGAAATGTCCACATGTCGCTTATGATTCATGAACTATGATTTTGGCCAAACCAAGGGCCCGATTTCCATGGCTAGTATCACAAATTCTCAAACATGTTATGATTATCACGATTTAACTAGCCATGCATGTCATGTATGAATTTTCTGTGAGCACGTTGCATGTTTTGGCAGTAGTACTTAACACTGAGTAGGTTCAGGGCCTAGGTTCGCCCCGAATCTTTGAACTACTTTCCATTGTAGGTTATGTTTAAGACCGCCTCAGTGTCTGTCCCCTATGCCCTACGGGGTCTTCATGAGTGATATCACACCTTTCATGGTTCATACCCTTAGCAAGGTATGGAAGGCCTCTCAACTAGGCTTACAGGTCGGGCTCCATGTGTGCTTGTATGGGGTAAGTCGGTTATAGAAATATCCCATTGTTCCTCATGGTTTTAATGCATGTATGGTTGGATTCTTTGGCTCAAGTTATGTTTTATGATTTGTTTTCTCTTATGTTATGACTATGACAAGTTTATGAACATTTTGGAAAATCATGAGCCTTACGATATACTTATGATTTTAGTTTTTATGATCATGATGTCCCCACTCCTATAACTTCCATGTTTTTAAGCATTGTCTTGCATACCTTACATACTCATTACCTTTCATGTATTGACCCACATATTTTCAGGATCCGGTTCACAGGTATAGCATCATTCCTAGCTTGCGCTCATCTTTGCTCTCAGCTTTTAGTGGTGAGTCCTCATTATTTGAGGGCTTTTTGTTCGAACATTAAATCACCTTTTGTTTCCAGAATGTTGGGGTTAGTCGGGGTCTTGTCCCTTCAACCCGTCTATTATGATTAGAGGCTTTCAGACCTATGTGTAGTATTAAGCCATTAATGTTTGGATATTGTGTTTTTGTTTCTTACACCTCTTGTTATGATATTTAGCTAGTGCATGATTATTAGGTTAAGATTTATGCCTTATGTGAAGGAATTAGATATATGCTCACGCCATGGGTTGACTTGGAGAGTTTCGGGGCTCCTTGTCCCGTGTCTACGATCCGGGGGTACTCTTGGGTCGTGAAAAACATGGTATCATAGCCATAGGTTTAGATGTGTCCTAGGGAGTATGAAAGCCGCGTTAGGTAGAGTCTTTTTCATGGGTGTGAAGAGCGCCACACTTATGATGAAGAGGCTACTAAACGTGCTAGGAAATATCCCCTTCTTTCATGATCTAGGTCGTGCGGTGAAAACCTCTCCATCCTTCTAACTTGTGCTATTCGTGATTGCAGAAAAAAATTATGGCTCCCCGAAGAATGAATGGAAGGAGGAACATAAATGATGAAGCCACGAGGGTGGCCATGATAATGGGCGTCAGCAAGCCCCACCTGTTTAGGAGCCCCAGGCACCAGAGCCAGCTGCCCACACCGAGTTTCGAGTGGCTAGTCAAATGTTGGCGCAGTCTTTGACTGCTCTGGTCAACCAGCAGGCTGTTGCGTATGTTCCATATAACGTCAATGCAGCGGCAGCCCGGATCAGGGACTTTCTAAGGATGAACCCTCTCGAGTTCACAGGGGCAAAGGCAGACGAGGATCCACACGAGTTTATTGAAGGGATCTTTTAGGTCACTCAGGTTATGGGAGTCACGAATGAGGAGTGTGTTGATTTGGGTTCTTATCAGCTTAAGGAGGTCGCCTATATTTGGTTCAAGCAATGGAAGGATAGCCGGGCAGCAGAAGCAGGCCCTATCATCTGGGACGAGTTCAACATGGCCTTTCTCAACAGGTTTTTCCCTCAGGAGATGAGGGAAAGATGACGGTGTTATAATACTCACTTGAGTTCACACGCTTGTCAAAGTATGCCCCTGAGCTAGTGATGGACCAGAGGGTGCGGGTAAGCAGATTCTTCTAGGGAGTAGTCGAGTATCTGGACAAGGACTGCAGAACAACCATGCTCCATTAGGATATGGACTACCCACAGATAATCCTTTATGCCCAGTAGATTGAGGCAGCTCATATGAGGCAGAGAGAGGCCAAGAGGGCCAGAACTAATAGCTACAGGTCCTCCCAGTCGAGGCCAAGAGGTGGGCCTCACCAGCAGTCCCAGCACAGGTCTACTACACAACACCATCTTCAGCCAGTGCCCTAACTAGGCCACGAGACGAGTAGGGGAGTAGGGCCTCAGGTTCGAGGGGTTAAAATAGCATGCGCGTAGAACGCACATTCCCATCTTGTTCTAGTTACAGCAAGAACCACCCAGTGAAGTGTTTGGTAGGCTAAGATGATTGTTTCAGGTGTGGAAAACCCAGACACAGGCTCAAGAATAACCCTGCAGCCAGGTCAGGGAATGGTAGAGCTCGCACTCCAGCAACTAGTTCAGCAGCCCTAGTGGCACGTCCTACTCAGCAAGGTACTTCGACTGGTCCATCTAGCGGCCAGCGCTAGATTCGGTTTTATGCACTTGGCTCTCGACAGGAGCAGGAGACTTCTCCCGATGTGGTCACGAGTATGTTGTGAGTCTTTCATATTGATGTTTATGCTTTTCTAGATCAGGGAGCTACACTATCTTTTATGACACCTTACATTGCTAGTAACTTTGGGGTCTGTCTTGGAACTTTGTCAGAACCATTTTATATGTCTACTCTAGTTGGGGATTCAGTCGTAGTGAGGTGGGTATATAGAGGTTTCCCCATTACTGTATCGCATAAGGTTACCTCCGCAGACTTGGTAGAATTTGCTATGACTTATTTTGACATTATTTTGGTGATGGATTGGTTGTTTGCATGTTATGCTTCTATTAACTATAGAATATGAGTGGTGGAGTTCCAGTTTCCAGATGAACCAATTGTAGAATAGATGGGTAGCTCAGCAATCCCTGTAGGTCGCTTTATCTCCTATCTTAAGGCCAGTAAAATGATTTCCAAGAGTTGTATTTACCATTTGGTTAGGGTTAAGGATGTCACATCTGAGACCTTGACCATTCAGTCAGTCCCTGTGGTATGTTAATATTCTGAGGTATTTCCAGATGAACTACCAGGTGCTCCTCCTAAGAGGGAGATTGATTTTGACATTAATCTTTTACCCGACCCACATCCCATATTAATTCCTCCCTACCTAATGGCCCCAGGCCGAGCTAAAAGAGTTAAAGGAGCAGTTGAAGGATTTGCTAAATAAGGGTTTCATTAGACCAAGTAAATCCCCATGGGGTGCCCCAGTGTTGTTTGTCTGGAAGAAAGATGGTTCTCTCCGAATGTGTATTGACTATAGGCTGTTGAACAAGGTCACCGTCAAGAATAGGTACCCTTTACCCAGGATTGATGACCCATTCGACCAGCTTCAGGGTGCCAAATAGTTCTCCAAGGTATACCTTAGGTTCGGGTATCACCAGCTAAGGGTTTGGGAGAGCGACATCTCGAAGACTGCTTTCAAGACGCGGTATGGACATTATGAATTTGTTGTTATGTCTTTTGGACTAACCAATGCCCCTACAGCTTTTATGGATCTGATGAACAGGGTATTCAAGGCATATCTGGACATGTTCGTGATAATGTTCATTGACGACATATTAATATACTCCCGGAGCGAGGAGGAACATGCCACACACGTGAGGGTAGCACTCCAAACCCTCAAGGATAACCAACTATATTCCAAGTTTAGCAAATGTGAGTTCTGGCTGAATTCCATTTCATTCTTGGGACATGTAGTGTCAAGCGAAGGTATAAGGGTGGACTTCTAAAAAATAGAGACGGTAAAGAACTAGCACAGACCGGTAAACCCCTTGGAGATTAGGAGCTTTTTGGGCTTAGCAGGTTACTATCGGAGGTTCATAGAAGGGTTCTCATCCCTTGCAGCCCCACTAACCAGGTTGACTCAGAAAAAGGTGAAGTTCTAATGGTCGGAGGCTTGTGAGAAGAGCTTCTAGGAATTGAAGGCCAGACTCACTTCAGCACCGGTGTTGACTTTACCTGAGGGCTCCAATGGTTTTGTTCTATACTGTGATGCTTCGAGAATTGGACTGGGATGTGTATGGATGCATCACGGGAAGGTCATAGCAATGCTTCTAGATAGCTGAAAATTCATGAGAAGAATTACCCAACCATGATCTAGTTGGCCGCGGTGGTGTTTGCCTTAAAGATTTGGCGACACTATTTCTATAGGGATCATGTGGATAAATTCACTGACCTCAAAATCTTACAATACGTGTTCATGCAAAAGGATCTCAAACTTCAGCAACGAAGATGGTTGGAGCTACTTAAGGACTATGACATGAGTGCCCTTTACCACCTGGGTAAAGCCAACGTGATAGAATATGCCCTTAGTAGACTCTCTATGGAGAGTGTGTCGCATGTGAGTGAACACAAGAGGGAGCTAGTGAAGGAGGTGTATCGACTTGCACGGTTGGGAGTTAGATAATTTGGTTCGACATATGGTGGGGTAGTAGTCTATGATGGGTCAAAATCGTCCTTGGTAGCGGAGGTGAAGGCTAAACAAGATGAAGATCCAACATTGGTAAAGTTGAAAGAAGCTGTTTAAAGTCAGAAAGTAGAAGTCTTCTCCAAAGGGGGAGATGGTGTGCTTTGGTACCAGGGTCACTTATGTGTTTCGAACGTGGGGGATTTGAGGAGTCAGATGTTGCATGAGGCTCACGGATCCAGATATTCTATCAATCCTAGTGCCACCAAAATGTATCATTCCTTGCAGGAAATCTACTGGTGGAATGGCATGAAGAGGGATATTGCGGAATTCATAGCCAAGTGCCCGAATTGCCAGCAAGTGAAAGTTGAGCATCAGAGGCCAGGTGTTGTACTCCAAGATATCAGCATTCCTACTTGGAAGTGGGAAGAAACCAATATGGACTTTGTAACCGATTTACCCCGCACTCGTAGGAAGTATTACTCCATTTGGGTTGTGGTCGACAGGTTGACCAAGGCTGCTCATTTCTTACCGGTCAAAACCACCGATTCACCAGAAGATTATGCTAAGTTATACATTCGAGATATGGTCAGATTGCATGGAGTGCCCTTGTCCATTATATCGGATAGAGGCACCCAGTTCACCTCTCAGTTCTGGAGATCTTTTCAAAAGGGACTTGGTACCCAGGTCAAGCTGAGCACGGCACTTCATTCGCAAATAGATCATCAGGCGGAGCAGACTATTCAGACTCTTAAGGACATGTTGAGAGCTTGTGTTATTAACTTCAAGGGTAGTTGGGATGAACATTTACCTCTTATTGAGTTTGCCTACAACAATAGGTACCACTCTAGCATCCAAATGGCATCTTTCGAGGCTCTCTACGGGCGAAGGTGTAGATCGCCCATTAGTTGGTTTGAAGTCGGTGAGGCTTCGTTAGTGGGTCCAGATTCCATCTATGAGGCTATGGAGAAAGTTCAGTTAATAAGAGGAAGGCTGAAAATGGCTCAAAGTTGCCAAAAGCCTTATGCGGATGTAAGGAGAAGAGACCTTGAGTTCGAGATCGATGATTGGGTGTTTCTGAAGGTATCTCCCATGAAGGGAGTAATGAGATTCGGAAAGAAAGTGAAACTCAGCCCCCACTATATTGGCCTATACCGGATTGTGAGACGAGTGGGTAAAGTAGCCTATGAGTTAGAGTTAGAGTTACCTTAAGAGTTAGCTTTAGATCATCCCATATTTCACGTATCGCTCTTGAAAAAGTGCTTGGTTGATCCAGCTCTAATGGTTCCGGTGGAAAGTGTAGGTGTGAAGGATAACCTCAATTATGAGGAAATTCCCGTTGCAATCTTGGACCGTCAGGTTCGAAGACTGAGGAACAAGGATGTAGCTTCATTAAAGGTTTTACGGAGAAATCAGCATGTCGAGGGAGCTACGTGGGAAGCCGAGGCAGATATGATAGCTAAATACCCCCATTTGTTCCCTACCGACTCAATTTCAGTTTGAGGTATCAATTTTTGCCCTAAACCTCTATTCAATTTTTTTCATGTTCCGTTCATGCGTACAAGTTTGTTTTATGATATGATATATGTATGTGATGTCTAAATTCAGTCCACCTATGTAATTCTTTTCGAGGGTAGTTGTTCCGCTAGTTTCCGGCATAAATGATCAGCATTTCCATATGGTGATTGTTTGATTCTAAGTTTTCTGCATGTTTCTAACATCCGAGGACAAATGTTCCCAAGGGGGAGATTTTTTATACCCCGGGAGCCCAAGGATCAGACCCGAGAGTCAAACAGGAAAAATTTGAACAATATTGCAGCAGTGCAGAATGAGTCGTTAGACGACTCATGAGGAGACCTCACGAGTCGTCAGGTGGCTCGTGGGAAGGTTGGACTGTGCTAAGGATTTGAGGTCCCCACGGGCATGGGAATAACTCGTGGTTAGCCACCACGAGTCGTCAGGTCTCCCGTGGGTTGAGGTTAAGGGTTACCTGGGAGGTTTGACTAGTGTAACTAATGGATGGGACCCCACGAGTTGTGCCCAGTCCCAATGACTCGTGAGGTGTGTCGTGAGCAAGACTGTGGAAATTTAATTAATAATGAGACAGTGTACTTGAAGAAAGGGTGTAACGAGTCATGGTCACTGGGGACGAATCTTTAGGTCTCTCGTTGCGAGCCCAGTCAACCTGGTATCCAATATACTTAACGGGCGACGCGAAAAGTTGTTGCCCGTCCTGACGAGTCGTCAGGTCACCCGTTAGGGTCACTGTCCGGTGGTTTGGTATAGGTTAAAAACCGACACGCAAGTGCACGTGGTCAAACAAGTAATAAAGTGGCTAAGTAAGCCAAGTATCGAACCAAGGAGACTCTGGATAAGTAAAATTGCTTAAGTATACTATATTCTAGCTTACTTCTGATTATGCTGACAACAACGTAACCAAAAGTTAAATAATTTTTGTTTATAAATTATATACTAAAACTATCAACAAATATTTACTGTGAATTGAAACTATGGATATGAGCATGCCAAGGTTAAGAACAAGTAATGAACTTGATTATAATCATAATTCGGTTATTCTTCTCTTCTAGTTGCTAGCCAAGAACATTAGCCAAGAGATTAAAACTCTCGTATTTAATCCCACTTAAGAATCATAAACCATCCGTCTACATTTCTGTGATCAAATGCAATTTATGACCTCGCAATACAATTCCGGTTCCTAAATTGACTAATACGGCTTTCAAGTATATTTCTATCAGGAAAGCACATCAAAACCCAATTTTCCCAAATCAAGTTAAGAACAATACCCTATTAATTCACAACTTTCCAATTTCGTGCTCTCTCGAGTGAAATTGGACTTTTTAGATGTACATTAATGTCGGCCACACACTAATGCAGTAGAAACAAGAATTAATAGAACAACATGGAAGAAGAAGATGAAAAACCATACAATTCAATAATCAAAATTCATCACCATTGTTCATAACCTCAGCAAGGAAGAGAATTAGCCACTCATTTGTGGATTAATCATCCTAAAACAAGTGTTAATCATACAAACAATTGATTGGAAGAAGAAAGAAAGAGAGAAAAACCCTTAGCTTTTTCGTCCCTCAACTGCCTGTAACCCACGTCCTTGCTCCACCAAGTCTGAATTAATTAAAAATAAACCTAAGTGTTCTATTTATACTATTGGGAATTTTTCTCGGAAATAACAAGCAACGTGTCACGGAGGCCAACGCGGAGCACTGCCTCCGTGACACGGCGTGGATGCGGACCCTCACTGGAAATCCAGGGTCCGGGAATATAGCCTCAATGTGGCATGACATGCAACGCGGAGGCTTGCCTCCGTGCCACGGAGCTGTCGCGAGGCTTCACTGGAAATTGCCCAATTAATTCATCCTCCATGCAGTGTGCCTCCGCGATGGTAGCGTGGCACGGCTCCATCGCGGAGCCCCTTTACATTGTGCATTCCAATGTCTTTTCTGTGCTCGCATCCAAGTCCAACTCTGATATTGTTCCAACATGCATTTTTGCTCCTCTAAATCATATTTTACCTACAAAACAATGCTAATCATGTTGGTTAGTATAAATTCACATTTTATTACCAATTACATGAAAATGTATACACATTGCACAACAAACAAGGCGAAAATGATACGTTTGAGTATCACTTGGGCATATAAATCTGCCCAAGATCAGTCACCTGACAGTTATTTCCTGCGAATTAATAAGGGCCTTCTTGTAATTTCCTACATTCCTAAGACCTAAACTACGTTGTTTTGAGGTCGGGAAAGGGTCTTTTAAGGGGAAGTCATCCATGATTGACCTTATTTTGATACTCATAAGAGTAGAGAGGAAAGAGGAAAGGGATTCAAATGTTCACCTTAAAGTTCTTCAAGTTTCCATCTAGGGCTTTGCAAGGGAGTTAGGAATCAAGGAGTTCTAGGTATGTGGGGTTTTGAATGGGTAGTTTAGTCCCTACCCATGCTCAAATTCTCCCCAAATTCTATGTTAAAAGCTATAAATTCTTGATGGGTTATAACCCAAATGCATGTTTCCTAAAAAATCGATATGAACATGTTGTAGTATGTCTAAAATCATAGGTTTGAATTATTGGGATGTTTTCACTTATTTTATTCAATATTTGATGGTGTAAATCTCTAAAAGCACATGTGTCCAAATAATGGGGTTTTGGTGAAATTCATGGTTATGGTGGTTTCTAAAGCACGATATGAACTTTTTAGTTTTAAGCATGTTTTTTATTACTCATGTTATTATGATCATGTTTTCCTTAAATTTAATCATTTCAAGTATGATTGAAATTGTGGGCAATGCCCACATGTCGCTTATGATTCATGAACTACGATTGTTTCCGAACCAAGGGCCTCGTTTCCATGGCTAGTATCACAAATTCTCAAGCATGTTATGATTATCATGATTTAACTAGCCGTGCATGTCATGTATGAATTTTCTATGAGCATGTTGCATGTTTTGGTAGTAGTACTTAACACCGAGTAGGTTGGGGGCCTAGGTTATGCCCCGAATATCAGAACTATGTGCCATCGTAGGTTATGTTTAGGTCCACCTCAGTGTCTGTCCCATATGCCTTACGGGGTCTTCATGAGTGATATCACAGCTTTCATGGTTCATATGCTTGGCAAGGTATGGACGGCCTCCCGACAAGGCTTACAGGTCGGGCTCCATGTGTGCTCGTATAGGGTATTTCAGTTATTGAAATCTCCCATTGTTCCTCATGGTTTTAATGCATGTATGATTGGGTTCTTTTGTACAAGTTACGTTTTATGAATTTTTTTCTCTCATGTTATGACTATGACAGGTTTACGAATATTTTGGAAAATCTTGAGCCTTACGATATACTTATGATTTCATTATATATGATCATGATGTCCCCACTCCTATAACTTCCATGTTTTTAAGCATTGTATTGCATACATTACATAGTCAGTACCTTCAAGTACTGACCCACATATTTTTAGGATCCGGTTCACAGGTTCATCATTGTTCCTAGCTTGCGCTCTACTCTGCTCTCAGCTTTTAGTGGTGAGTCCTCATGATTCGAGGGCTTTTTGTTCAAACATTAAATTACCTTTTTTTTTCCAGAATGTTGGGGTTAGTCGGGGTCTTGTCCCTTCAACCCATATATTATGATCAGAGGCTTTTAGACCTATGTGTAGTATTTAGCTGCTTATGTTTGGATCTTATATTATTGTTTCTTACACCTATTGTTACAATTTTCAGCTAGTGCATGATTATTTAGTTAAGCTTTCCGCCTTATGTGAAGGAACTAGATATATGCTCACGCCATTGGTTGACTTGGAGTCTTTCGGGGCTCCTTGTCCCATGTCTACGATCTGGGTGTACTCTCAGGTTGTGACATTGATCTAACAATGCATATACATAAAGTTGGAATACTCATAACATACCAGTGACTACATCTATGGATACCTCCTGCTCATGATGGGATGCTAGGGCATAAAATCTATTTTGATGATGACCACCACCTGCACTAGTAGATTCCTCCTGCTGAGCTGGGCATGCTAGTGGAGCTGCTGAACTGGAGGGTAGGCCTCGGCCCCTATCATGACCTTGTCTAGCTATTGGGCAATCCTTAAGCATATTTCCGGGCTTCCTACACCTGAAACAAGCACCTAAACCTGCTAAGCACTGACCCGCATGTCTCTAGCCAGATCTACTACACTCTGGAGTGCTGGTCTCTGCAGGTCTGCTAACCTAACCTCTAGAGCCTGATGCTCATCCCCTCTAATCGCGCCTATATTCCCATTCTGAGGGACATGCGCTATCGCCTGTTGATTGACCTAAGAAATCAAGGCCTGAGCTAGCATCTATATGGGTGCCCTGAAGTATGCGTGGGAAACCTGCTCGGCCACATGCTCCTCATGGGCTGGCGGAGCCTGCTGGTGCCCCTTTCCATTGCCATTCTCATGGATGTTTCCATTCCCGTTACTTATTTTATTTACTCAGCGAGGAGGCATGATTTTTCAAATGCGTACAAAATGAGTTAGAAGGGTAGATACATTCCATCGTACAACTTATATCATGAAAGAAGGGAACATTTCTTAAAATGTCTCTTAGCCTCTTTGTTATAAATGTGGCACGCTTCACACCTAAGAAAAAGACTCTACTTAACATGGCTTTCATACGCCCTAGGAAAATTTAAAACCTAATACTCTAATACCATGTTTTTCATTACCGGAAAATAGTCCCGGATCGAGACACGGGACAAGGAACCCTGAGAGGCTCTAAGTTGACCCATGGAATGAACATAACATCTAACTCAATATAATAAATCGGAAGATCAACATAATTAATATAGTGGAAGTGTGATAATCTCACAACATCAGGGTACATAACTCAAGTCCGAAGCTAATTACATTTTATGTCTGAAAAGCCTCTACTACTGACGAGTTGATGGGACAAGACCCAAACTAACTCACTATAGTCTAAAACTGAAAATACAAATACGACAGAAAAGAAGGACCCTCGAAAGATGAGGACTCACCAACTGAGACTAGGAGATACTGATGTTGAGAGTCTGGCTAATAGCAGAACTGAGCCTTAATATCTGAGCCTCTATCATAAAACAAAACATCATAGAATATGCGGTCAGTATGTGGAATGTACTGAGTATGTAAAGTAAGTAAAAGAGCTAAATAAGTAAAATCATAAATCATGCATATTATAAAACATAATTAAGATAAGATTCTGAGAGTAGGGCTTGCATGCTATTTTGCTGAAATCATAATCTGAACAAAACTACATATCTTAATTGAATCGAATGACCCATAGGTTAAAATTAATAATGTTAAGTAAAACTGAACATTGGGTCAAACCTGCTGAAAACATGATAACATGACTGATGATCATGCATGACTAAAATCATAAGGAACAATAGGAGACTCTTCATATAACCATTATTACCACGATAGATCTTACATGGTCCTGACTATTACACTTAAGTGGGTAGAGCTATCCAAAGACTTGCCAGGGCTAAGGACGCTACCATGATATCGACATTAAGCTGAAGGCTCCTTGGGGACAGGGGAAGCTCACAAGGGAGGTCCCAAATATCTGAACATACCTATGTTGGCGCATAGTTCTGAGGCAAAGGGTTGACTGACCCTTAGCCTACTCGGTGCTAGAAAATACTTCTAAAAACATATATATGGCCTCCATCATTTTTCAACGAATCTAAACTATCGTCTAGTGACGAAGCTGACTCATAACATGCATGCATAAACCTGAAATCATAACATGAGGAGCCTTGTATCAAACCATACTACAAGTTAAAAATAGTGGGAGTCTAGACTCCAAAATCCATGTGGTAAGCTAATAACATGAGATTTAGTTAAATCATGAAACATACTTGGTAATATGGGCTTGCCCATTACTTGAACATACTTGCCATAAGCTTAATTCATTTGTAAACATAAACATAGACATGGGTCATTCAAAATCATACTTTCTTCATATACATCTAGCCATGCTTGAAAACATCTATCATAGATCTCAACTTTCATGGATGGACATCATAATTTATAAAACATGAAAACATAATTGATAATTGAAAATATTGTAAAATATGCCCATTAACCATAATTTAACATTAGAAACATGCTTAGATCGTACCCATTATTGAAATTTAGAGAATTCACATATTGGTTTAAAACCCCATAGATTCATCAACTAGAATTTCATGAATTGGAGAGGGATTGAGTATGGGTGTGGATGGATACACCTATTCGTAGCCTTACATACCTGGAAGAATTTGATTTCACCAACCCTCTAGAACGCCCAAAGGATATCGGGGAAGAACTTGATGATTCCTAAGCTTGATCACCCTTAGAAAACCTCTAGGTTTCATGCATGAAAGAGAATGGGTTTTAAATAAGTTTAATCCTCTTAAAACACCCTTTTCTGAGCTTAAAACAGTGTAGTATATGACTTGGGGGCTTAGAAGTTACAGATTTTCCCTTACTAAACTCGGAGGAAATTAGTCACTTCTCGAAACAACGACCAACACGACGGATCATCCCTTTCTCCAATGGCCCGTTACTTCTCTTTTTGTCTCATGCCTGTTTCTTTCCTCAGGTCTTCTACCATGACAAGACAAGACTAGTCATTACAAGATCCAATGACTTGTCGTTGCCAGCTGTCGTCACCACTACTCCTATCTTGGAATTTCTCCCAACGGACACTTACAACAACCCGTTGTTTCCAACAACGAGACGTCCCATGACTCGTGCCAGCCTTCTTTGTCCAAGACCACCTTCACAATGACCCACTCACAAGGACTCGTTACATATAATGATGGGTCGTTCCTAGATCTGTTACTCCTAAGTAAAATTCTGCAGCTTCTCACCATGGGCACAACCAACAGATCGTTAGACCCACCAACAACCAGTACCACAAGTCGTTTTGAGAGAAAATATCAAATTTTTTGCTACTTTTCATTTCAAATCATGAGTATAATCTTAGGCACTTTCGAGGTATTACGGTTAGTCCTTGGGAAAAGGAAGGAAAATATTTTTCACCCCATATACAATTCTAGCAAAGCCCTAAATGATGCACAAGAAATTACATAGTGACAAAATAAGAACTGCTCATCGAAGTGTTTGCGTTCGAGAAATTTCGAGCATACTTGTTAGGGACCAAGATAGTGGTGCACATACCATGCTGCACTCACATATCTGAAGACCAAAAAGGTTGCTAAACCAAGGCTCATCAGTTGGGTCCTTTTTCTCTAAGAATTTGATTTTGAAATAATTGATATAAGAGGTTTTGAGAATCAGGTGGTTGACCATCTTTCTCATCTAGAAACATATGGTAGGTCGGTTGTAAATGAGGAGATCGATGATGATTTCCCAAACGAGCACATTATGGCTGCATCATTTGACTTAATACCTCAATTTGCATATTTTGCTAACTACATGGCAAGCAACATCCCTCTCGAGGGATTAAACTTCCATTAAAAGAAGAAGTTTATGTGTGATGTCCAAAAGTTCTATTGGGATGATCCATATCTCTTTTGTATTTGTGTTGATGCGATGCTTCGAATATGTGCCCAAGAGGTTCAAATGATTCCAATCCTCAAGGCATGTCATTCATCATCAGTTGGAGGCCATTATGGGAGTGTGAGGACAGTTGTAAAAGTGCTACAATGTCGGTTTTATTAGCCCACTCTCCATCACGATGACCATGACTTTTTTAAGAAGTGTGATCAATGTCAACGAACCGAAAGCATCTCTAGGTGACATGAGCTTCCTTTGACACTAATCCTAGAGGTTGAAATGTTTGATGTATGGGGGATCGGCTTCATAGGGTCCTTCGTGAGATCTTATGGAAACACGTACATTCAGGTGGCTATAGTCTATGTGTCTAAATAGGTTTGAGCTGTGGTGTTTCCCAACAATGAGGGATGGAGTGTGATATCCTTTTTTAAAAAGCATATCTTCTCAGGTTTTGGCACTCCTAGAGCTATTATCAGCGAACACTTATGTAATCAATTGTTTAGTGCTTTGCTAGCAAAGTATGGTGTGAAGCACAAAGTTGCTACCCCTTATCAGACTTAGACCAGTGGCCAAGTAGAGGTAGCCAATCAGGAAATTAAGTCTACTTTGACTAAAAGAGTAAATTCCAATGGAACATATTGGGCCAAGAAACTAGATGACACTAATTGGGCCTACCGAGACCGCATAAAAAATGCTAATTGGAATGTCCCTATACCAACTTGTCTTTGGTAAAGACTGTCGTTTAATAGAGGAATTGAATTATAAAGCTATGTGGGCCTTGAAGAGTTTGAACTTTGATTGGTGAAAGTCGTTCATGGGCGAGCAGAGAATCTCAATGAGATGGATGAATTTTGGATGAGGGATTATGAAAATGCTGCCATATACATTGCCCAAATGAAGTACTACCATGATCAAAAAAGATTGCAAAGGAAATTTACTCCGGGAGATTGGGTTGTACTCTTCAACTCTAGGTTGAGGTTACATCCTGGGAAGCTTAAATCTAAGTGGTTCGGTCCCTTTAAGTTGTCCCAACTTTTTGAAAATGTAGTTGTTGAGCTTGAAAGAGATTATGGGATAAAGTTTAATGTTAATGTCCAATGAGTAAAAAAGTTCATGGGAGTATCGGAAGAAATCAACATGGTCGATGTTGCATACTTTGATGAGCCATAGTAGAAAATGCAAATTTGTCGTGCCACGACATAAAATAAGGTGCTTTTTAGGAGGGAACCCAAGTATTTTTATGTGTTTGATGCTTTGATATTTTTGTTGTTTTTGTTCTATAGGTTGATTGGATGACGAACTAGGTTAAAGAAAAACAAGGAAAGCACTACGTGAGACCTACGGAGAGCAGGTGCTCAAGGGCGAGTCGCCGCCCAAGAGCAAGAGGACTCTAGAATTTTGGAAGAAAAAGGGGAAATCTGACGCCTCACCAACAAAATGCAGGTTTGGCGCAGGTTTAAACCTGTGAATCTAGAATTTGAAGGGTGAACTGTGTATCACCGGCAAAACATAGGTGGCAATCCACGAAACGCTAGTAAAATTCAGCCTGCAAGCAGTGTACCGGGCACGAACAGTGGTCAACTGCGCTTGGAACTGCGAAATCCTGGTAACCAATTGTCACCCGTAGGTCCAGCACAGGTGTAGTTAAGTACTTCAATTAAAAGATTAACCAAATCCATTGACTGACCCGACCCGTGGTTCTCCCAAACCAGTCAAATCCCTTTTTAAATCCCCGAAACACCTTCTTATCCACCTTTTCACCTTCCCCATAACCCACCTACCAACCATTATACCTTTTAAACTTCACCCCGTTAACTCTCATTAAACCTACCTTCTCAAACCACCTATCACTCTCACTCCCTTCCTCCAATAAAATCCCCCTTTGCCATTATCTTCATTTCACCATCTCTCACAAAACTTTCACTAAGAAAAAGAAGTTCTGAGCTTTGAGTTAGCCATTGTTGATCAAGACCCAAAGTTTTCATTCTAGTTGTTTTTATCTCTTCTCACTCAGTACGTGTGCTTATTGCTCTTATTTTTCAAGTTATTTGAGAATGATATTCCAATAGTAACCATGCTAAATTCGAAACTTTCACAAGCCATGTTCCCCATTCGCCCATCTTGTTATCTTCAATGGTTGAATATTTGTAGTTGTGTGGGTATATTGGGGGAAGTAATAATTGCACAATGTCGATGTGGGTACTCTTATTGGGAAAAATTCTATATGAAGTTGGATGCTTCAAAATCCTAGTTGGTGGTGAAGTCTGAGTAACCCCGTGTTCTTGAAATGCACGAGTTTCCCAATGATAAATAGGTCAACGTCTTTCATAAGGGAAATCATCATTTTCTTTCTTATGTTTTTCTTAAAATAACATGATGTGTGAGTGAGTTTAGTGAGGCATGACTCAAATGTAATTTTTGTGAGTTGGATTAGTTTGGTTGGAACTTCTACTCACATGCGTTTCACCTGCGACTCATGGATCAGAACATGCAAAACATAGGTTAAGCACAGGTTGAATATGTTTGGCCTAGCCTTTTGTGGCAGACCTGTGACAAGCTGGCGAACCGTGGATCTTACCCCCGAAACGTCGGTGCAACGCAAGTGCTGCTAGTTATTTATTTTCAATCTTTTGTTCTGTTTGTCATCCAATATTTAGATTTTTGTTCTTTAGTTTAGAATAGTTATAGCATTAAATTTTCATTTATTACAATATAAAAGAATAATATGTGTTTGTGGTGCTAACATTGTTTTACAGAATCATGTCCACCTCTAAACAAGGTGGTAAGGAAAAGCACCAATGACTGATTTCACAACTCAATGAGAAGAGTTTGATAGGACAAGCAAATTGATCATCTTTGCTTTGAGCTCAACAAGATGAACAATTATTATGTCTAATTCAAGGCGAGATGATCCATCAATGTAGAGGCTCAATTTGAGGTAGACTCCTTCAAGGATGACTTCCTAAATATTTATGATAAATTCCTAATTTGCATTTGGGAGCCTTTCACAATTCCCTTGGATCCTTACTTTGCCGAATTGGTACGGGAGTTTTATGCCTCGTATAGGTATGATAGGACATCTTGAAGCACAAAAGCCAAGTTTACATGATGCCATGTTTATTGTCTGTGTTGGTACAAGGCCGTGAAGTTCATATCACCCTAGATGAAATCAACTCTAACTATTGGGCTGACCCAGTGCGTTCAAGTTGATACTTTAAAAAGAAACTGGCAGACAAAGATGATCAGTTCGAGTGGGTGGCTGAAATCATTGTTATGGGTCAACTACATTGGGTTGTAATGAAGGGCATTATTCATCGGCATAAACTCAAATTTGAAGCAAGAATGTGTCTTGATCTGGTATATGCCAACATTATTCCCTCCAATAAGAAAAAACATATTCCCATTGATACCACAATCCTGGTACCTTGCATCATGCATCACAGACATATAAATGTGGGGGAGATTATCGTTGAGCAATTCAAAAGGAAGGCCAAGCAAAAAAAAACCTCCATGCCCTATCCTGTTCTCATCAGTCTACTTTGCCTTCGTTCCAACTGTACTCTGTTCAGGCCAGTGGAAAAATAGTGATGGATAAAGGAGTGATTACTTTAGTCACTAAGACAGACAAGGATGCCCCAAGTTCAATGCGCCCCAAGTTGACTGTGGAACCAAAAACTCCTCCACCTTCAAGGTCTTATGAGATGTAGCAATTTCATCACCAACCTATAGGGCTAACTCGCCACCATCAAAGTCATCATGAAGATAGAACATAGGACCCGGGATCATCATGTTTAATTGTTGGAATTGCCAACGATATTCCCTCTATAATTTAACAAGCCATCAAAAATTCCATGAAATTGGTAATTGAAAAATTGGGGGGCCTATGTGCGAAAGTGAAGTGTTGGAAAATAAAGTGGTGGATATAAGGAAAGAACTTAACAACTGCAAGGAGATACTACCACCAAAAGGTGTCAATCTAAATATGGCAGTCCTTGATGATGCCCAACCAGCAAGTAGCAGGAGTCCAACGGATGATTGGTATGTAGGATATGACAGCCCATTTGAAGTGATATCAGATGAGGAAATATAATACAACAGATCACCCCACCGAAGGATGTGTATTGTCTATGAAGTGGATCCACCCTGGTGGCCCGGTGAGGTGCATGTGACTTCTTATCATGTGAATAGAACTCTTCCGAACCTTGGGTATTATCTTCACCAGATGAGCTAGTCATACATCCACCTGATCCGTTGATGCCCTCCACATTCGAGACTGCTGCATGGAATTTTGACAAGGCCATCAACCCATGGATCCCTCTTTTCCCTCGCTAGATCCTTAAAGGAGCCCATTTTCCCTTGATTATTCTTAACTTATACAATGGGGACAATGTAATCTGTTAGTTGGGGGTGGGCTGTTTACTCTCATGATTGGCTTGTGTCTACCTTATCTGGTTTTGAAAATGAAAATCTTATGTTGACTTGTTAGTTCCTTTGATGGGTTCATTCTACATTGTCAAATGTTGATGACCAATGTCTTAATAGTCGCCTCTGTTCATAGTAGTTAGCAAATAAACTCCGAGAATTTTCTTTATGCCACAGTACTTTCCCAAGGAGCGATTTCCTTTTCTTTTCTTTTATTGTCTAACCGGCTCGCACTTCCAAATGATAGATTGAGAGGCAACTTTTTTAAGGAAAAATTTCGAGTTTAGAGTCTTTTAAGTCCGTTTTTGCGATTGCTTTTGAGAGGTACCACCAAAAATTTCTTAAATGGCGTTAAAAAAATGAGTTTTGAGCAAAAAAGGGCATTTGAATTTAAAAGTTGAGTACTCTTTTGTCATGAGTTGCACATTCCTTGTTTGGCTTCTTGATTTACATGCTATCTGGTCTAAAGGCATACTCTTAATGTGGTTAGGAAAATTGTGTGAACTCCTTGGAGGGAGCTGCTTTGTGGGATAAGGTTTTAAATTAATTTTCATGCATAAATGGTTGTCTAGTACTTGTCCCATGTGTGAATCAAGGCAAAATCCTAGATGTAGCTGATCTTAGAACATGATTTTAGGCTTTCTCTTCATAGCTACTTCACCTATATGACCTCCTTGAACATCCATCATTGCTAGCCAATGTTGATCTTTTAAACCTTTTCCTTAGGAACCATATTACAAGCCTATTACCCTTTTGTAATCCCTCTTTTGGCACCCATCCTCCCTAGTGCTAGTTATGAGAAGGAATGAAAAATGATGCTTAAGGCCAAAAAGGGTGAGAATAGAAAAGGGAGAAATGAGGGAAAAACCTAAGTTTGGGGGTTTGCAAAAGAAATGGAAGAAATTATTTGAGTTCCAATGTGAGGTCGTACCAAATTATGAGGAAGTGAATGAATTGGTTGGTTGAAAGAACCTTTAAACCTTAGAAGGAAGGGAATTGTTGAAAGGTGCTACCTATTTCTTAGATGAGGTTAAAAGTGGTAACTAAGAAGATATAAGGGTGGCTCTCGATACAAAAGTGAATATGTTGATCAAGGAGATATAAGGTGGGAGTGATATCAATTGGAAATGGAATACGCAAAAATGTTCACAAAAAGGGCATTAGGAAGATTCTTGTCACTAGAACTAAAAAATCATCCTACTTTTACCCCTAGCCTTCAGTATGACCCCCAAGTCCTAATTGATGTTAGGTGTAGCCACTCTACATTAGTGGCGAGTTACACTAAGGGCAAGCCTATGGGTCAAGTTGTGTATGAGAATTTCTTTGTGAGAATGAGCATATTTGTCTTATGCTATAATCCCTTTGAGTGTGAATTTCTTGAAAATTAAACGGGATTATCTCTTTATATAAGTAGCATCACTTCCTTGGGGAACATGCTTGCACATGTTAAAAGATGTGATTGAGACAAGAATGCAGTGTGCTTTAAGGAAAACTTTGAATGCTAATTTTCAATGACTTAAGATATTATATAAGCTCGTTTTGATCAACCATGCCCCTTATTTTGAATGAAGGAAATACTTATGAATCATTCCAATTGTTTATGGTTACCTCTTGAAGCATTTGCATGTATTGAATCTTCTCTTTTCCTTTGAGTCGGTGAGCAATTTTGGGGTTGTCTTAGTCCTAGTGGTCCCTTCTTCAAAAACTCATGTGGTGTGTCATGCTTAATCCCATTACTCAGCTGTAAAGAAATGCCTTTCTTGAGGACAAGCAATGGTTCAAGTTTGGGGGTTTGATAAGTTGATAATTTACCTACTCATTGGACATTTAAACATGAGCTTTTTCTGGGTTTTCAAGTCAATTAGGAAGATTTTATGCCCTTTCTATTGAATGTTTATAGGTATTCGATTTAAAGAGATAAAGCAATAAACTTGAACAAAAAAAGCATGATTTGGGCTGAAAGAGGAGGACCTATATTTCGCAGATTGACACCTGCAAAATGCAGAGGGGAACTATTGGGAAGTCAATGGCACACTTGCGGAATGCAGGTAAACACTCGCGAAATGCAGGTGCCAACATCGGATCACACCTGAACTTACTGACCCCAACTGCGAGCAAGCGGCCCCTCGCTTTCACTGGTGCTTCACAGGTGAGGTCGTCATCAAAGGGGTAAAATCGTCCAGCACAGGAAAATAAGAGAAAATTTAACCTATCTATTTTTGTACATTCCTTATAAAGTACCTGGAATTCCATTCCATTAGATTATTGAATTGTTTTGAATTTCTAGAGAGAGAAAGAGGATAGAGAGCTTTTCTTCATCATCTTCTTCTTCTTCCTAAAGATAAAACATCTGCTGAAGGAAAATTTGAGCTTGCAATTTACTTTTGATGATGAATACTATGGGTTTATTTATCAATATAATCTTGTATTTTTCATCTATGAATGACTAAATATATTTCTAGAGGTGTGTACATGATATAGGCTAAATTGGATTGGGTATTGCTAGATTGATCTTATAATTACTTATCTAGTATAAATCCATTATTTTCTCTAGGGTATACTTGATGTATTTGCAATTGCAAGTGTAGATAGTTCTTACTTACTTTATTGTTGCTTGAAAAAGAAGAATAGAGTATGAGTGAGAAAATAATTGTGGGTATTTGTAAGTTGAGTGTGTGGGATTGGGTAAGAGATAGCTAATACCCATTTTCTTAAACCCATTAGAGAATTGAGGCTAGAAATAGCTCAAAATTGATCCAAGTCATATTGGGTGAATTATTTGGGACCTTGCAATTTGAGAAAACCCGAGGCAAAACACACCCAAGTGGTTGAAAGACATCGGGTGCCACCTTGTCCATGACTATTTTTGCTTGTGAATAATGATTTGATTTTCTGGTTAACTCCAATCTGATTTACACCACGCCAATCGCACACCCCTAGCTCTTCCTCATCTTTGCTTATTCAAGTTGGTTTCCTTGTAGTTGATTGATTGAATTTAAATTCTAATTGAGATCATTTTAACCCCCAATATTTACTTTTCCATTTCTAAGAGAATGATGTGACTTAGTTCAATTTGATAGACAACTTTTGTGCCATCAAATCTCTATTCCCTATGGATTCGACCCGGACTCACGAGTTGGGTAGTTATATTGCGATGATTGTTTATACTCTCTCTCCTTGTAAGGAGTGAATGTGGATATCATCAGTCTACTAGGTGCTAAGTACTAATCCCAACTGAACATGTATACTAATAGCTCGAAAATTGATGCCCTAAGACTAAGCCAGCACAACTTTATCTAAAAGTTCTATGAGAGTCTACAAGATCTAATAATACTGATAATACTGAGTTGTACTTTAAAGCATGCATACTGAAATAACAAGAAAATCATATATTCATCACAGACTAAGCCATACGAAGACAATGCTAAATCATAAGGGCTGAATCTATGACATCTGTCCAACATAAAGGTCATAGAAATACATTGCAGCAAAAATCATGAACATTATATACTATTTGTCATAAGAGCGTTAAAACATTGAGAAAATAAGAGAAATCATAAATTGAATGAAAATCCTAAGACATGGTTTCTTGATTATTGAGATTATTAGATTTTTTAGAGCTTTTGTGACACGAGAGTGAAAGAAAACCTTGTTGAATTCCCACACACCTGGAGTTTTGGAATCTCTAGCTAATAACTTGAACTTGCAGCTCATGGAGAAGAACCCTAGCTTGTACTTGAGAGGATTTGGTAACTTCATCGTACCGTTTTTGAGAATTTAGGAGGGAATGAGGGTAATGATCGACTAAACCCCTTTAATCCCTTCTAAAAGAATCAAAAATGACGTAGTTTGGGAGCTAAAAAAGTGGGAAAGGACTAAAACATCCTTCAAAGAAAGAGTTGAAAATTGTCGACCAGTGACGGTGAGTTGTCACCGTGAGTCATTAGGTCTGACTATAAATTGTGGTGACATCTCGTGCTCACTAAAGCTCGCAGCCCAATCTATGATCCTTGACCATGGACGAGAAGGATGGTCCATCGTCTGACACGACGAGTCGTCCCACGACTCAAGTTAATTGTTGCAGGTTTTGCTAAGTCTCTAATTCTCATCTCACGACTAAAGTGACAAATCATGCCAACATACCATGACTCGGGGTCACTATTCATGATCACTTGAACCATTTGTACATACTCTGAATCTCAACACATTGTTGGACATTATGTCTTGTTACTTGGTGGGACGAGTGGTTACTTGACTCATGGTGTAAGGGAAAAAATTATCGAGTTTAAGGATTATGAATAGGTCACCTCTAACGGATCACTTAACGACCCGCTAAGTCCACCAATGACTCGTCATTTGATTCATGGGAATCGAAACATGAAGAATTGTTCACCATGAGTCATACCACGACTCGTGTTCTCACAGGATGGATCGTTACGTGACTTTTGTTGGAAATTTTAAATTTTCCTTCTGGTTTCTAACTCAAGACTATGGTCTGATCTTAGGAACTTTTGGATTGTTACACTCTTAGTATTTTTATTGAGAGACTCAGGATGAGCAGCCAACAATCGAAATACAACCTTGGTTTTTTAATAAATTGATTTTCATAAAAAGATCAAATTATATTGGTCTCTTGGTTTATAAAACTGAATCTTTCGCTTATTTCGAAATAGGATCTTCAGACAGCCAATCGAGTACTTTTTCAATCCATTTATCTTTTTCATGCCTATTCTATGTGGGATTTGAAGCCAACCTATTTAGGCGTCACATCCCGAAATTGGATCATGATAGCATCTACTACAATCCTCCAATAGGTAAGACAAATGCAAAACGAATATTGAAAGTAAAGACCAACTTAATAACAAAGAAGTGTAATGGGCCCTAAGGAAACAAGAAAAGATAATGTACACAAGATACAAACCCAAAACCTGGTGTTACTGGTACAAGAGCCTCTAAAACTACGAGAATTAGGCTATATGAAACAAATATGTCATGACCCGAACATAGGTTCGGATAGAGACACGGGATAAAAAACCCCGAGAGGCTCCAAGTCGACCCATGGCATGAACATACATCTAACTCAATAATAGATAATTGGAAGATCATCATAAAGAACACAACAGAAATCTAGACAAGACATCACATCTAATTACATGCATAAGTCTAAAGATGAAATAAAACTATGACTGAAAAGCCTCTAATACTGACGATTTGATGGGACAAGACCCCAACTAACTCTCTATAGTCTGAAAACTGAAAAAGATGAAATACAATTGATAAGAAGAGCCCTTGCAAGATGAGGACTCACTAACTGAAGATGAGGAAAGCTAACTCTGAAAATTTGAACTAGTGGCGGGACTGAGCTTGGATATCGAAGCATGTATCATAAAACAATATAGTGTGGAATATGCGGTCAGTATGCGGAATGTACAAAGTATGCAAGGTAAGTGAAAATGCTAAGTAAAATCATATATCATGCATAATATAAAACATTATCAAGATATGATTCTGAAGTATGACTGGCATGCTATTTTATGAAATCATGATTTGAACATAACAGAACATCATAACTGAATCGAATGACCCAAAGCTGAAAACTGATAATCATGAGTAAAACTGAACGTTGGGTCAAACTTACTAAAAACATAACATCATGACAGATGTACATGCATAACTGAAAATATGAGGAATAATGAGAGACTCATCATATAACCGACATTACTATGATAGAGCTTACATGGTCCTGACTATCACACTCAAGTGGGCAAGGGCCATCCAAAGCTTTGCTAGGGCTAAGGATGCTACCATGATATCGATATCAATCTCAAGGCCCCTTGGGGGTAGGGGAAGCTCACAAGGGAGGTCCCAAAGTGTATAAGTAAACCTTCTTTGGCAGGTAGTTCTAAGGCATAGGGTTGATTGACCCTTAGCCTACTCGGTGCTAGATACTACTCCCAAAAATATGCATATGTTCTCCATCGTTTTTCAATGAAGCTGACCATCGTCTAGTGACGAAGATGAATAATAATATACATGCATAATCGGAAATCATAACATGAGGAGCCTTGGCACAAACCATACCATAAGCTGAAAATAATGGGAGTCTTGACTCCAAAACCATGTGGTAAGATAATTTATCAAATCATAAGACATACTTGATCATATGGGCTTGACGAATACTTAAACATACTTGAAATCAACTTGATTCACTTTGAAAACATGATCATAGACATGGGTGATTTCACATCACATCATACTTGAACATATATCTCATAGATCTTAACTTTCATAGATGGGCATCATAGTTTAGAAAACTTGAAACATAATTTATAATTTAAAATATTGTAAAATCTTCCCATTAATCATACTTCATCATTTAAAACATGCTTAGATAATACCCATGATTAAAACTTAGGAATTCATGCATTTGGTAGAAACCCCATGGAATCACCAATTTGAACATCATGAATTGAGAGGGAATTGGGAATGGATGTGGATAATGACACCAATTCATAGCCTTACATACCTGAAGAGATTTGATTTCTACCACTTCCCTGATTGCCCAATGAAAATTGAGGAAGAACTTGTAGAAATTAGACTTGGTCACCTCTCAAAACCCCTAAGGTTGCAAGCATGAATTAGGATAGGCTTGGAATGACTTAACTCCTCTTAAAATACTCTACTTTGAGCTTAAAACAACGTAGTTTAGGACCCTATGTCTTAGGAATGATGAAAATTCCCTTAATGAATTTCCTGGAAAAACTGCTCTATAAGTGGCAATGGTCGATACAACGGACCATTGCTAGCTCCCACGGTCTGTTACCACACCTCGTCGTCTCATCCCCGATTCAAGTCTTAGATCCCCTACCACGACCGAAAAGTATGAGTCGTTACAAGGTCGAATGACTCATTGCTTCCAGTCATTGTCACCACTGCCCTAACCTGGGATTCCTCTCCACAGATGTTGACAACGACTCGTTGTTTCCAACAACGAGTCATTCCATGACTCCTTACTTCATCCGTGATCAAGACCAATCCTCACAACGACTCCATTCAACGACTCATTGCAACATCCAATGGGTCATCCTGTGGCCCGTTACTTCCCAGTGAATTCTGCAGCTTCTCACCATGGGAACCTTCGACGGGTCGTTGGTCCCACCAACAATCCGTTCAACAAGTTGTTCTGAGTAGATTTTCAGATTTTTTGCCAGTTTTCATTTCAACTCCCGAGTCTAGTCTTAGGAACTTTTATGGTATTACAATATCCCTACTTCAGAACATTCATCCTCGAATGTGGGAAAAAAATACAGAAAATAGAGAAATGCAATCATCATACTCATATGCTGAACATACATGCAGAAAACTGACAGAGTGACTGACTCCGAATTGAACTACATGATTGAATTGAATTCCCGAATCACACATACATCCATTTACATGCAAGAAACTAGGATACAAGAGCTGAACATGAAACTGAATAGAGTATTAAGGAGAAAACTGATACCTCAAGCCAAAATTGTGCCGAAAGGGAATAGATGTGGGTATTTGGCCGTCGTATCTGCTTCGACTTCCCACGTATCTCCCTCAACATGCTGATTCCTCCATAAAACCTTCAATGAATCTACTTCTTTTTTTTTTAGATTGCAAACTTGTCGATCCATATCTCTACCAGAACCTCTTCATAATTAATGTTGTCTTTCACACCGACACTGTCCACCGGAGCAACTAGAGCTGGATCACCCAAACACTTCTTTAGGAGCGATACATGGAAAACTAGATGAACGGAAGCTAATTCTAAAGGAAACTCCAACTTATATGTCACCTTGCCAACCCGTTTCACAATCTGATACGGGCCAACATAACGGGGATTGAGTTTCCCTTTCTTTCCAAACCTCATCACTCCTTTCATTGGAGATACCTTTAGGAACACCCAATCATTGACTTCAAACTCAGGTTCTCTCCTCCTCACATCCGCATAGGTCTTTTGGTGACTCTGAGCTGTTTCCAACCTGTCCCTTATAAGCTGAACTTTCTCCATAGCCTCATGAACTGAATCTGGTCCTGTCATCATAGCTTCACCGAATTTAAACCAACCAATAGGCGATCTACATATCCGCCCATAGAGAGCCTCAAACAGAGCCATCTGAATGCTAAATGGTTGTTGTTGTTATATGCAAACTCAATGAGAGGCAAATGGTCATCCCAACTACCTTTGAAGTTAATCACACACGCTCTCAACATATCCTCGAGAGTCTGAATAGTCCGCTCCACCTGACCATCTACTTGCGAGAGAAATGTTGTACTGAGCTTGACCAGGGTACATAGTCCCTTTTGAAATGATTTCCAAAATTGGGAGGTAAACTGAGTACCTTGATCCAATATGAAGGACAAGGGCACTCCACGCAACCGAACTAGCTCCTGAATAAATAATTTAGCATGATCCTCCACCGAATCTGTATTTTTCACCTGTAAGAAATGAGCTGCTTTGGTCAACCTGTCCACAACCACCCGAATGGAGTCATAATATCGATGAGTGCGAGGAAACCCTGTGATGAAGTCCATATGATCTCCTCCCACTTCCAAGTAGGAATACTAATATCCTCAAGCACATTTCTTGGTCTCTGGTTCTCAACCTTCACTCGCTGACAATTCGGACACTTAGCCACAAATTCTGCAATGTCCTTCTTCATGCCATTCTATAAATAGGCTTCCCGTAGGTCACGGTACATCTTGGTGGAACCTAGATGCATGGAATATCTGGAACCATGAGCCTCATGCAACATTCGATCTCTAAAATCGTCAACATCCGGAACACACACATGACCCTAATATTGAAGCACTCCATTTCCCCCTTTGGAGAAAACCTCTACCTTCTATTTCTTAACGGTTTCCTTCAACTTTACTAAGACAGTATCCTCATCTTGTCTCACTTTTACATTAGTCACCAGGGATGATTCTGATCCGTTCTAAAATAACACCACCATCAGTCGAATCAACCAAACGAACTCCCAACCATGCAAGCCGATGCACATCCTTCACCAGCTCCTTCCTCCACACATCTACATGGGACACACTCTCCACAGAAAACCTACTAAGAATGTCTTCTACCCATTAGCCTTGCCTGGATGGTAAAGGACACTAATATCATAATCCTTGAGTAACTCCAACCACCTCATTTGGTGTAGTTTTAGATCTTGCTGGGTAAACATATATTGTAGGATCTTGTGGTCCATAAACACATCTACATGGACCCCGTACCAATAGAGTTTGAAAATCTTCACGGCAAATACTACTGCTGCCAATTCGAGATCATGAGTCGGGTAATTCTTTCATGAACCTTCAGCTACCTGGAAGCATATGCGACAACCTTACCATGCTTCATCAATACACAACCAAGGTCGATCCTTGAAGCATCACAATATATGACAAAACCATCGGTACCCTCAAGTAGGGTTAACATCGGTGCTAAGGTGAGTCGAGTCTTCAACTCTTTGAAGATCCTCTCACAAGCCTTTGACCATTGGAACTTCACTTTCTTCTGGGTCAATTTGATCAACAGTGCTGCAATAGATGAAAACCCCTCAACAAACCTTCGATAATAACTATCTAAGCCCAAGAAACTCCTGATATCTAAAGGATTCACTGTCTAGGCCAATTCTTCACCTCTTCTATCTTTTGAGAGTCCACCTAAATACCCTCACTCGACACCACATGACCCCAAAAATGCCACCGAATTCAAACAGAACTTGCACTTGCTAAATTTAGCACATAACTGATGATCCTTCAAGGTTTGGAGCACCACCCTCAAATGAGCGACATGCTCCTCCTCTCTTCGAGAGTATATAAGAATGTCATCTATGAACACAATCATGAACGTATCCAAGTACGGCTTAAATACCATGTTCATCAAATCCATAAAGTTGCAAGAGCATTCATTAGTCCAAAAGACATACGCACAAACTCATAATGACCATACCGAGTCCTAAAAGTCGTCTTCGGGATGTCACTCCCCCGAACCCTGAGCTAATGGTATCCGAACCTTAGATCTATCTTAACAAAGCATTTAACACCCTAAAGATGGTCAAACAAGTCATCAATCCTTGGGAGAGGATACATGTTCTTGATGGTAACTTTGTTCAATTGTTTATAATCAATGCATATACGAAGAGAACCATCTTTCTTGCGGACAAAGAGAACTGGTAAACCCTATGGGAATTTCCTTGGTCCGATGAAACCCTTTTCTAGGAGGTATTTAAACTACTCCGTCAACTCTTTTAACTCAGCTGGGGCCATTCTATAAGGAGGCATAGATATAGGTTGCATATCGGGAAAAAGGTCAATAGCAAAATTATTTCCCCGCTCGGGAGGGATTCCCGGTAGATCATCAAGAAACACTTCTAGATACTCACATACTAATGGAACTAACTGGATAGTCTGGGTATCAAATGTAGCATCCTTAACCCTAACTAGATGGTACACACAACCCTCAGAAATCATCTTTCTGGCTTTAAGGTAGGAAATGAACTGACCTACAGGCACAACTGAACTACCCTTTCACTCTAAGACTGGCTCACCCAAAAATCTGAACTCTACTGCACGGGTTCTACAATTCACTGAGGCATAGCATTCAAATATCCAATCCATTCCAAGGATAACATCAAAATCGGTCATGGCTAACTCTACTAAATCTGCTGAGGTGACTTTTTGAAGGACTGTGACAGGGAAATTTTTATACACCCGTCTAGCCATAACTGAATCACCAACTGGAGTAGAGACTGAGAAGGGTTCTGATAAGATTTCAAGACTGACTCCGAAACTACTAAAAACATAGTGCCTCAACCCCTATCATGACACTGTATGGCCGCTGGATAATCCCTAAGAATGTGTTCGGGCTTCCCGCCCCGAATGAAGCATTTGTACCCACCAAACACATACCTGTGTGTCTCCGACCACTTCTACTACACTCTGGAGGGCTAGTCTCTGCAGGTCTACCACTCTGACCTCTCGAGCCTGATGCTCATCCCCTCTGATCACGCCTGGACTTGGATGGCACATTTACAACTGAAGGTGCTGGGGCTGAAGATCTCTAGTGGGACTGTTGACGTTGCCCACTAGGCCTCTACTGGGAGAATTCAATGCTATCAGTCCTGGCCTTCTTGGCCTCTCTCTCCCTCTTAGGCATATGAACTGCCTCTATCTATTAGGCATACAGGACTATCCGAGAAAAGTCAATATCCTAAAGAAGCATCGGGGTTCGTCAATCCCTTACCAAGTAGTCCGCTATCTCGTGTACAAACCTGCTCATATGCGCTCTCTAGTCCGCCACTATCTTAGGTGTATACTTGGATAGACGAGGGAACTCTAAGGCATACTCCTCAACCGGTATATTTCTTTGCTTTAGATTCACAAACTCGGCCGCTTTCAGCTCCCTCATCTCACGAGGGAATAACTGATCTAGAAAGCAGCATGAAACTCATCCCAACTAATAGGGCCCGCTCCAACTGCCCTACTATCCTTCCATTGTTTGAACCAAATATGCGCGACCCCTTTCAACTGATATGAGGCCAAATCAGCGCACTCCTCCCCAGTCACCCCTATAATCTGGGTGATCTTCAAAATCTTCTCAATAAACTCATGTGGATCCTCGTGCACCTTCGATCCAAGAAACTCAGAAGGTTTTATCCTCAGAAAGTCTCTAACTCTCGTTCTCGCCACATTCCTATTCTAAGGGACATGCGCAATCTCCTGTTGATTGACTTGGGCGGTGAAGGCCTAGGCTAACATCTGAATGGCTGCCCTGAACTCCGCTTGGGCAAGCAGCTCGGGTATATTCTCCTTATGGACTGGTGGGGCCTGCTGATCCTGTTTCCATTTCTCCTTTAACTCTGTGGGGAGGCATGATTCTTCAAACGCGTATAGCATGACTTAGAAGGATAGAGAGACATTTCACCGCACAACATATATCATGAAAGAAAGGAACATTTCCTAAACGTCTTGTAGCCTCTTTTTCGTAAGTGTGGCACGTTTCACATGCATGAAAAAGACTCTACTTAGTGTGACTTTCGGATACCCTAGGACACTTCAAAACCTAATGCTTTGATACCAAGTTTCATGACCCAAACGTTGGCTCTGATCGATACATGGGACAAGAAACCCCGAGAGGCTCCAAGTCGACCCATGGCATGAACATACATCTAACTCAATCATCTATAAGCGGAAGATCATCATAAAAAACATAGTGGAAGTCTAGACCAAACATCACATCTGATTACATGCATAAGTCTAAGGATTAAATACAACTATGTCTGAAAAGCCTCTAATACAGCCGAGTTGATGGGACAAGATCCCAACTAACTCTTTATAATCTGAAAACTGAAAATACGAAATAGAACTGATAAGAAGAGCCCTCGCAAGATGAGGACTCACCAACTGAGGCTGAGGAAAGCTAACTCCTGAACTTTGAACTTTCAGTAGGATTGAGCCTAGATAGCGGAGCCTGTATCATTAAATGATACAACATGGATTATGCGGTCAGTACGTGGAATGTACCGGTATGCAAGGGAAGTAAAACCGCAAAGTAAGTAAAATCATATATGATGCATAATATAAAAAATAACCTAGATAAGATTCTGAGAGTAGGAATTTCATGCTATTTTCTTAAATCATGATCTGAACATAAGTAAACATCATAACTGAATTGAATAACCCAAAGATGAAAACTGATAATCAAAAGTAAAACTGAACATTGGGTCTAACCTGCTGAAAACATAATATCATGACTGATGTACATGCATAACTAAAATTATGAGGAACAATAGGAGACTCGTCATATAACTGACATTACCACGATAGAGCTTACATGGTCCCGACTATCACACTCAAGTGGGCAGAGCAGTCCAACGCTTTGCCAGGGCTAAGGACGCTACCAAGATATCGATATCAAGCTCAAGGTCTCTTGGGGGTAGGGGAATCTCACAAGGAAGGTCCAAAAGTATATAAGTAAACCTACGTTGGCGTGTAGTTCTGAGGCACAAGGTTGACTGACCCTTAACCTACTCGGTGCTAGACTCTACTCCCAAAAACATGCATATGCTTTCCATCGTTCTTCAATGACACTGACCATCATCTAGTGACTAAGTTGAATAATAATATACATGCATAATCTAATTCATAACATGAGGAGCCTTGGCTCAAACCATACCACAAGTTGAAAATAATGGGAATATTAACTCCAAAACCATGTGATATACTAATTCATGAAATCATAAGATATACCTGATCATATAGGGTTGCCCTATACTTAAACATACTTGAAATAAACTTGATTCACTTTAAAAACATGAACATAGACATGGGTATTTCGAAATCATACTTTCTTCATAAACATCACATCATACTTGAACATACATCTCACAGATCTCAACTTTCATGAACATCATGGATGGGCGTCATAGTTTAGGAAACTTGAAAACATAGTTTATAATTTAAAACATTGTAAAATATGCCCATTAATCATAATTCATCATTTAAAACATACTTTGATAATACCCATGATTAAAACTTAAGAATTCATGCATTGGGTAGAAATCCCATGGAATCACCAATTAGAACATCATGAATTGAGAGGGAATTGGGCATAGGTGTGGATAATGGCACCCATTCATAGCCTTACATACCTGAAGAGATCTAATTTCTACCACTTCCTTGATTGCCCAAAGAGAATTGAGGAAGAACTTGTAGAAAAATAGACTTGATTACCTCTCAAAACCCCTAAGCTTGCATGCATGAATTAGGATAGGCTTAGAATGACTTAACCCCTCTTAAAACACTCTATTTTGAGTATAAAATGACTTAGTTTAGGACCCTAGGGATTAGGAATGGCGAAAATACCCTTAATGACTTTCCTGGAAAAACTTCTCTGTCAGTGGCAATGGTTGACACGACAGACTGTTGCTAGCTCCCACGGTACGTTACTACCCCTCGCCGTCTCATCCCCGATTCAAGTCTCAGATCCCCTACCATGACCAGACAGGACGAGTTGTTACAAGGTCCAACCACTCGTTGTTGTCAGTCATTTTCACCATTGCCCTAACCTGATTCCTCTCCACGGATGCTGACAACGGCTCGTTGTTTCCAAAACGGGTCGTTCCATGACTCGTTACTTCCTCCCTAATCAAGACCAATCCTCACAATGACTCCATTCAATGACTCATTGCAACATCCAAGGAGTCATCCTATGGCCTGTTACTTCCCATTCGATTCTGCAGCTTCTCACCACGGGAACCTTCCAGGGGTCGTTGGTCCAACCAACGATCCGTTAAACGAGTCGTTCTGAGTAGATTTTTAGATTTTACTGCCATTTTTCTTTCAATTCCCAAGTCTAGTCTTAGGAACTTCCGGGGCATTACAAAGTACAATTGTCTGCCAAATATGACAAATAGACAGGAGAAACAAGATTGAAAGTCGTAAATCCCTTGACGCTAAGAGATCAACATGATCCGAAGTAGCAAGAGAATCCACGAATGAGTAGAGGATCAATAAGGGTGACACCTACTTGGAGCTGGATCAAAAAAAGATGAAGAAGTGTATTATGAGTACAAACACATGGAGTATTCAGTAGGCATCATAAGCAGATCGAGCTCAGGAGATAGTATATAATATAAAAGCCATGAAAGGAACTACCTATTGGAAACCAGCCTGGAAATCGAAACAAATCAAAGGTAGAGTGAAAATAGTAGTAGTACACAAATTCAATCATATATACAAATATATAAGAGAAATGCAGTGTTGTATGGGATGATGTAATGTAATATATGGCTAATGTAGAAAGTAGCAAACCCGGTACATGACCTCGGGCTGTCTGAAAATTTAATTTCGGACGTAGTAACAATACAGAAAACAATAAATTGCGTAAATAACCTTGGGCTATCCGGACATTTAACTTCGGACATAGTATCAGTACAGAAAAGTACAGTATAACTGGTCTAGCATCTTACTTGAACCGAATTTATAGGTGGTGCAAATCTTTCAAAAATAATTAAATTAATAAAATAGTAATGCACTCCCCTGGAACTCAAATCAGTAAAAGATGAGACACTTTAACTTTAAAATCCAAAAATCTATGTTTTCCTTCAATATCATACCTCAATCTATGTGCATGTATATGTGGATGTATGCATGCTCACTCATGTGTGTGTGTGTGTGTGTGTGTGTGTGTGTATGTATAAATAAATAATGCCACATCAAATAGCATAAGTCACCTTCAATACCACAATCATACTAAACTATAATCTAGCTACTCAAAAATCATGGTTCCAGGCCCACAATCCCATAATAAAGGGAAAATGGGGAAGTAAAGCGTTAATAAGTCCAATAGTTGGATAACGACCAATAATATAAAGAAAATATCTCTTATCTAACTCTACCATGAAAACCGCTCCTAGCTTAGCCTAAGGAAACCAAACCTATCCATAATATAGAAATTAACAACCTAAACTAAGACTTATAAATGGAATACTATTCTAAAGTCCTAGAAATGGCCAACAATCAGGAAAAAAATTATCACATCTTAATTCTAACTAGCAAATCACCCTAATACCATAAAACTTATAAAATATACTACCAAACTGAGCCATGTTTAAAGAAAGATAAACCATAGCCTACCTCGAGACCGAACAAAAATCCACGAATAATCAGTCGGAAGATTTCCCCTTCCGCAATGCCTCGATTCTCTGCCACGCTATCACAAACATGATCTACTCATCAAAACAAGGCTAATGATAACCATGTTGACATAATTTAAATTGGGCCAAAATTTTGGTAGAACATCGACCCTTGGGGCCTACTAACGTAAACTGAAATAAATTATAGAATTATGTTCTTTGAAGGTTTCAGGAACTTATACATAAAATTTGGGAAAACATAGAGCTCGTTTCGGGGCTCATTTCAGCCTGGAACATCAAGATCATAAAAGAGAAATTCTAAGGATTTGGAGTTAAAAATGAAGATAAAACATGGAAATAAAGCTATACTTATCTAAGGAACAAGAAGGAAAGATAATTTACCTATTTGCGCAAGAATCCATCAAGAAATGGTGGAAATTGCCACTTATTGAGCTCTAAACAATGATGGGTCGAGTTTTGCATGAAATGAGTTAAAAGGGAAGTAATATGCCTATAGAGCTCTCTGCACCAAACTATAGACTCCATGGTAGCTCCACTATAGTAATCTCTGGCCGCTATAGTGAGTGCCTTGTACAAACCACAACTCAAACTGTTTTAGACCGCTATAGAGAGCTGCCTGGCACAAGCCATTGCTCAAACTTTAAATTGACCCCCAAAATTTATTCCGAGTGCCGCGAACGCAATCCTTATATGTTTTACAAATGGAAAAAACATCTCGAGCTTAATGGAATCGACAAAATGACCATCGAAGGTCATCTTGATAAGATGAACACCAAAATTAACACATTAACCACATATAAACAACCACGCAAATGCTCAAAATGAGTTTGAAAGCCTTGGGACCCAAACCGAAGGTTGCACTAGCCTAAAATCCACGTTCTAGAGCTAATAGCTCGACAGAATTGTCATTCGAGACCGTTTACTAAGAATTTTTACTAAAGTCAACTATTTAAACTTTAAACACTCCAGAACTTGGAAACTTTCCAAAACTCGCCAGAAAACTTTGCGAACCATTCTACCCATCCCCACAAGTCAGAAAAGCAGTATATAAGTAACAGGGTAGGTCAAAATGATAAAAATGAAAAAAGCAAGAAAATGACTAGGAGGGTCATTAGAAAATCCACTACTAAATGAACTTTTGTCCTCGAAAGTTAAAGAACAAAAAGTACCTGAAGAGGAGAAAAGGTGAGGATATCTAGTCCATATGGTCTCCCGAGTAGACTCCTGGACTAGAAGATGCCTCCACTAAACCTTAATCGGTGAAATCTCATTCGACCTCAACTTTCTAATCTACCTGTCTAGAATAGCCACATGCTCCTCTGAAAAGACAAGGACTCATCAAGTTGAATCGAATCCCACTAAAGCTTGTGAGACTCATTTGGAACGTACTGCATCATCATAGAAATATTTAAAATAAGGTGAACACCCAAAACATGTGGAGGCAAAGCTAACTTACAAGTTACCTCCCCAATATGTCGCACAATCTCAAATGGACCGATGAACCTAGGGTTATGCTTACCCTTCCTACCAAATCTCATAATGCCCTACATGGGTGACACATGAAGGAAAACCCTATCTCCAACCATAAACTCTAAGTCTCGAACCCTCCGATCAGCATAGCTCTTCAGCCAAGTCCGAACTGTTTGGAGTCTCTCCTGAATCACCCAAATACTATCCATTGACTCATGCAATAAGTCAGTACCCCAATGTTTAACCTCAATGCATTAAAAAAACCCACTGGGGATATACACATCCTACCATATAATACATTAAATGGAGCTAGTTGAATACTCGAGCTGTAGCTATTATTATATGCAATCTCTACAAAGGCAAAGAACTGGTCCCACTGACCTCTAAAATCAATAATACATTCCTGAAGAATATCCTTCAGGACCTGAATAGTACGCCGAGACTGACTATCTGTCTGCAGGTGAAAAGTTCTGCTAAGCTCAACTTTTGTACCCAACTCTATCGGAATTAACCTCCAAAAACATGATGTAAATTGAGTACCACAGTTCGAGACGATAAAAACAAGCACCCCGTGCAAACGAACAATCTCTCAAATGTAGATATGACCGAACCTCTCTGAATTGTATGAAGCCTAACCAAGCAAAAAGTGAGAAGACTTGGTGAATCTATCAGTGATGACCCATATAGAATCAAATATCTATTATGTATGTGGCAAGCCTACATCAAAGTCCATACTTATCTATTCCCACTTCCACTTAGGAATTGGTAGTCTTTAAGTCAATCCACCTAGCCTCTAGTGCTCGTACTTTACCTGTTAACAGTTCAAGCACCTAAAAACAAAATTGAGATAACCCGCTTCATCCCACATCACCTGTAATGCTACCTCAAGTGCGGTACATCTTTGCATCCCCAGATGGATAGAATATCAAGAACAATGGGCCTCCTCCATAATTAACCTAACCAAGTCTTCCCCTCTAGGAACGTAGATATGACCCTCAATCCTTAAGTGTAATTCCCTGAAAACTCAAAGACAAGATCCGGGACTTAAATAAGAAAATATGGAAAACTGCTGAAATTGTCATAGAACAACTCACCTAACGGATCGTTGAGAGACCTAACGACTCGTTAACTTAGTCGTGGGAAGGAGGATTGAGATAGGATAAGGGAGAGAAAGTTTACCCAATGGAAGAACTCATGAGTCATGGTCAGTCATCACGACCCATTAGGTCATTTGTGAGAAGGCCGGGTTAGGAATACAAATTGTTGGGTAGTGTACTTGACGGATGGTGACCACGAGTCGTGGTCACCAGTAACGACTCGTTAAGTCCCTCGTTACCAGCCCTGGTCAATTGTGAGGTAGTGCACCTAATGAGTGTCACCACGAGTCGTGGTCAGTGACCATGACCCATTAGGTCACCCGTTAGGGTCACTAGGCAGTTTTTTCCCTACGACATTGTAAGGGCTATTTGTAACTTCCTATTCTCCTAAACTTTAAACTACGTTTTTTTGTCATAATTTTAGACCTATTAGTGGAGAAAACGGTTCATTCCTCATTCCCACTCTAAGTTTTCAGAAAAGTCATCATAAGCTCTCCTCTCAATAACCCTTCAAGCAAGCCTCAGGTTTTCCTCCATTGTAGCAGTGCAAGTTTTCTCCTTCAAGAAACTTCAACTCAGGTATGTGGGAATTCAACAAGGGAATTGTCCTTCCCTTGTGTCCCCCAAAATGCTCTCATCGTTTCTCTATTAGTTTTAGCCCTGAGCTTTTGAATACGAGGAGATTACATGTCATTTTTTGTCAATTTCACATTGAATGATATCATTGATTATTATGATATGATCTCCATCAATTCTTACCTGAATTGTTGATATTCTTGGCAAAGTGAATTTAAGCCCTAACTTTTTGAGTAAAGACTAATTGTGCATTAAATTCGTCTAGTTTTTGAAGTGTGATTTGGGATGAATTGTCTAGTATTTCTTGTTGTTTGCATGTCGAGTAAACACTCCATTGATAAGAACAATTTTAGCCTTGTTGGATAAGATTTCTTTAATTTTTGAAATTTTGTGATATTATGGAATTCCCGTGTTGTTGGAATGAGTTGGATTCTCTATTAGTTTCTTAGTAGTTCAGTTCAGTTAGAGCATAGAATCTGTTCGAAACTATTCAGAAATTGTCAATTAATCAGTTTGACTTCAGTCTTTCGTGAGGTGTCAGTGGTGCCTCCCAATTATCCGAATCGGACTCAAAATCTAGTTTATTAGTCCATTAGGCGGTCATGACATTTTAGATATATAGCTTTAACTAGCCTCAAGACCCCAGTTTAGTTTACAATTTTTTCATAGACAGTCACGACGCTTCCAGATAAGCATCTTTGACCCGTCTAGAACTCAATTTCAGAATCTAGTCCATTAAGACTCTCTGGGTATTTTCAGTCATATATCCCTTACTAGTCATGGACTACAATTTTGAGCTTTTCAGCTTAGTATTCAGTTTAGGTATTCCAGTGGGAGAAGGACTTAGCACCAAGCGGGTCGGGGTTCTAGTGTACCCAGGTTCGCAGAACTACGTTGCCAGCGTAGGTTACAATATTACTTGGCCTGATTGGCCCCAGACTCTTGTGATCACCTATTTCATGCCTTTATACCCTGGCAAGGTATATTGGGCCCTACCGATGGGGTGTATACATAGACTCGACGTCTAGCTCACATGGTTATATGTCGATTATAGACTCTCCCACTAGTTAGTCTAGTAAAGTTTCATAATAAAAAACTCAGTTCAGTTCTAGTTCTATCAGTTTAGCTCAATTCAGTTCAGTATTTCAGAATCAGTACTTTCGAACATAGGACATGTCTTGACCATTAGAAAGGTTCATTTTGTCCATCTCAGTTTATTTTAGTAGTTCAGTTCAGTTTACTTTTGGTCATTGCATGTCATATCAGTTCAGGCATTATATTCAGTTATGTTTTCTCTCACTTACTCAGTACATTAAAAGTACTGACGCATACTTTTATGTTGTATCATTTCATGATACAGCTGCAGGTTCTCATACTCAGCACCGTTAGTCACCACGATTCAAATCCTCCACCTCAGCAGTTGAAGTGTGAGTCCTCATCATTCGAGGGCCTTATTTTATTTCTTTTAGTTAGTTCATTATTTTTAGCTAGACTTAGAGTTAGATGGGGGATTGTGTCAGCAACTCGTCAGTTAGAGGGCTTTTAGACACAAAACTAATTTTATACTTTAGATGTTCTTAAACTTTATGATATCAGTTTCATTTTCATAAATGCTTTTATGCTATTATTTCAAAGCTTCCTCTATATTTGTTTTACTCAGAATACCAGTGTATGATAAACCCGGGGTTGACGTGGGGTCACTTGTGGCTTCAACTACCGTGTCCTGTCTATTGTGTAGACTCGAGGTGTGACAAACTTGGTATCAGAGCTATATTTAGATTATCCTCGGAATATCTAAAAGATGCATAAAGTAGAGTCCTTTTCATGGGTGTGAAGCGCACCATACTTATGATGAGGAGTCTACGAGATGTTATTAGGAAAACTCTCTTTTATTTCATACTCATTATCGTGTGTTAAAGTTTTCCAGAAATGTCCTTATAACTCGTGCAATGTTTCGTTTAAGTGAATCATGCCTCCCAGACGTGGTAATGGAAGAAGGGCCGGTAATTCCAGTAGACCTGCCCCACCAGCCCAGAAGCCCCTCAAGATGATTCGGTGTCTACCGCTGAATTCAGGGCGGCAATTCAACTGCTAGCCCAAACAGTCACCAACCAGGTGAGCTAGCAGGTGGTGCCGATGAACACCAATGAGTCTGCAACAGCTTCAAGGGTGCGGGACTTCACCCGTATGAACTCTCCATCTGTTCAGGGATCCAAAGTAAGGGAGGATCCCCAAGAGCTCGTGGATGAGGTCAAGAAGATTTCCCGCATTATGGGTGTTAGCTCTACTGAAAGTGTTGACCTGGCTGCCTACCAGCTAAAAGGGTAGCTCAGGTCTAGCATGACTAGTGGAAACAGGGGCTGGCATCGGGAGCAGGACCAGTGGAGAGGAAAGAGTTCCACACAACTTTCTTGGACAGACTTTTCCCTTGGGATCTAAGGGAGGAAAAGATGGAAGAGTTTATGAATTTGAGACAAGGCAACAAAACAGTGGAGGAGTATGCTATTGAGTTTACTAGGTTGTCTAAGTTCTCCCCAGTGATGGTAGCTGAGCCAAGGGCTCGCATTTTGAAATTTTTGAATGGGGTGTCGAATCTGGTCCTCAAGGAGTGTAGGACAGGGATGTTGATTAAAGACATAGACCTCTCTTGCTTGATTGTCTATGCCCATCAGATTGAGGCTTAAAAGTTGAAGGATATGAAGCGAAAGAACTAATGGGCAAGGACTTGCCAGTTAGATTATGGCCATTAGAAGTCTAGTTGTAGTAGCCACCCATAGCAGCAGCAGCAACAACAGTAGTAGAGAGCCCTAACACCTAGTTCGGCCAGCGCCCTAACCTTTCGGCCCCACCAAGATTGGAGGGGTGGGTCATCTAGCACTCAGTAACAGACTCACAGCCCCGAGAATAGGTATCCAACTTCCCAAAGTATGGCAAAAACAACCCAGGGGAGTGCCTTCAGGGTCGAAGGGCTATTTCAGTTGTGGACAGTTCGGACATCGGCTCAGGGAGTGCCCATCACCGGGAGAGGGAGATCACAATCCAACACTTCATCAGCTCCAGTAGGCCGACCATCCCAGTAGGCCAACACATCAGGTACATATAGCGGTCAACGCCAAAATCATTTCTATGCTCTATCCTCCCGTCAGGATTAGGAGAGTTCACCTGACGTAGTTGCTCGTATGTTACGTGTCTTTCATCTAGACGTGTATGCGCTCCTAGATCCAGGAGCCAATCTTTCATTCATGACTCCCAACGTAGAAATCAAGTTCAATATCAGTCCAGAGGTCCTCTCTGAATAATTCTCAGTCTCCATCCCAGTTGGCGAGTCAGTTAGAGCCAGCCGGGTGTATAGAAACTGCCCAGTCTCAGTCCTAAATAAAGTCATCCCAGCGGACCTCGTAGAGTTAAATATGGTCGGTTTTGACCTTATCCTCGGCATGGATTGGTTACACTCCTTCTATGCCTCAGTTGACTGTAGAACTAGAGTTGTCAAGTTCCAATTTTCCAAATGAACCAGTTTTAGAATAGACGGGCAGCAGTTCAACGCCTAAGGGTAGTTTTATTTCCTACCTTAAGTCCTAGAAACTCATCTCCAGGGGATGTATCTATAATCTAGTTAGGGTCAAGGATTCCAACTCTGAGACCTTAACTATCCAGTCAGTTCCAGTAGTTAGTGAGTTCCTAGATGTATTTCCTGAGGATCTTCCCAGAGTTCCCCCTGAGTGAGAAATAGACTTTGGGATAGACCTTCTCGCAAATACTCAGCCTATCTCCATCCCTCCTTAAAAAATGGCTCCAGTTGTGCTTAAGAAGTTGAAGGAGCAATTAAAAGATCTTCTTGACAAGGGTTTTATTAGACCTAGTATCTCTCCATAGGGTGCTCCAATGCTATTTGTGCATAAGAAAGTCGGCACCTTTAGAATATGCATAGATTACCATTAGCTAAACAAACTCACAGTCAATAACATGTATTCCCTACCCAGAATTGAAGACCTATTTGTTCAAGGAGCCAGTTATTTCTCAAAAATTGATCTCAGGTCAGGGTACCATCAACTAAGGGTTAGAGAGTGTGACATACCTAAACAACATTTAGAACTAGGTATGGTCACTATGAATTTGTGTTGATGTCCTTCGGGCTAACAAACGCCCCAGCAACCTTCATGCATTTGATGAACAGGGTCTTCAAGTAGTATCTACATATGTTTGTCATTGTATTTATCGACGACATTCTAGTATATTCCAAAAACAAGGAAGAACATGCGAATCATCTAATATTAGCATTACAGACACTCAGAGACCACCAGTTGTTTTCCAAGTTTAGTAAGTGTAAATTCTGGTTAAAGTCCGTGACCTTCTTAGGTCATGTGGTCTCAGGTGAAGGAATACAAGTAGACCCTCATAAGATAGCAGCAGCGAGAGATTGGCACAGACCTACCTCTCCTACTGAAATCAGGGTTTCCTGGGTTATTACCAATGGTTTGTGGAGGGTTTGTCCTCTATAGAATCTCCTAGGACTAAGTTAACTTAGAGGAAAGTTAGATTTCAGTGGTCGGATGAGTGTGAGAAGAGTTTCCAGGAGTTGAAGACTCGACTCACTACTACTCCAGTTTTGACCCTGCCAGAAGGAACAGATGGATTGATTGTTTATTGTGATGCTTTCAGAGTTGGACTGGGATGCGTTTTGATATAGCGGGGCAAAATGATAGCTTACGCCTCCAAACAGCTCAAAGTTCATGAGAAGGACTATCGAACCCGTGACTTGTAGTTGGCAGCAGTGGTATTTGTGATAAAAATATGGAGGCATTATTTATATAGAGCTCACATAGATGTGTTTACAGATCATAAGAGTCTTCAGTACGTGCTAAGTCAAAAGGATCTAAATCTGCGTCAGAGAAGGTGGTTGGAGTTGCTCAAGGACTATGATATGATCGTGCTATATCACCTAGGTAAAGCAAATGTGGTGGATGATTCCCTAAGCAGACGGTCTATGGGGAGGGTGTCTCACATTGAGGAAGCCAAGAAGGAGTTAGCAAAAGATGTTCACAGACTAGCCCGGTTAGGGGTGTAGTTGGTGGATTCAACCAAAGGTGGTGTGGTAATACAAAGCAGGTCGAATTCATCCTTGGTAGTTGAAGTCAAGTTCAAACAGGATGAGGATCCAATCTTACTTAAGCTTAAGGGAGCATTTCTAAGAAAAGAAATAGAAGCTTTCTCCCAAGAGGGAGATGGGGTGCTCTGTTACGAGGGCAGGTTGTATGTATCGGATGTCGGTGAGTTGAGACAGCAGATATTGGCTAAAGTGCAGAGTTATAGACATTCCGTTCACCCTGGTGCTACTAAGATGTACCGTGATTTACGAGATGTCTAATAGTGGAATGACATGAAAAGAGATATCGCTAAATTTGTAGCTAAGTGCCCAAACTACCAGCAAGTCAAGGTAGAACACCAAAGACCCGGAGGTATGACCCAGGATATAAGCATACCCATATGGAAGTGGGAAGAAGTAAACATGGACTTTATTTTGGGTCTACCTCGGACTCGTCGGCAACATGACTCAATCTGGTTAGTAGTAGACCGGTTGACTAAGTCAGCACATTTCGTCCCAGTCAAAACAATAGATTCAACTTAGGATTATGCTAAACTTTATATCCGGGAGCTGGTTAGACTTCATGGGGTGCCATTGGCCATTATTTCAGACAGGGGTACCCAGTTCACCTCCCATTTCTGGAAGTCTTTTCAGAAGGGACTTGGCTCTCCGGTCAAGCTCAGCGTAGCTTTTCACCCTCAGATAGATAGGCAAGCTAAGTGGGCTATTCAGACCCTAGAAGACATTTTAAGAGCGTGCATGATTGATTTTAAGGGTAATTGCGATGACCATTTGTCTCTTATCGAGTTTGTGTACAACAATAGCTACCACTCTAGCATTCAGATGGCCCCATTTGAAGCATTATATGGTAGGAGGTGTAGATCTCCTATAGGGTGGTTCGAGGTTGGTGAAGCTACCTTAATAGGGCCAGACATAGTTCAACTCATCTGAGGAAGATTGAAAATAGCTCACAGCCCCCAAAAGTCTTATGCCAATGTGCGGAAAAGAGAGTTGGGGTTTGCAGTTGATGACTGGGTTTACCTAAAAAGTTCGCCCATGAAAGGGGTGATGAGGTCCGAAAAGAAGGGGAAACTCATTCCAAGATATGCGGGACCCTATAGAATCTTGAGACGTATTGGCAATGTAGCCTATGTGCTAGAATTACCTTCAGAACTAGCAGTTGTACACCAAGTTTTCCATGTGACACTTTTGAAGAAGTGCATTGGAGATCCAACATCAGTTGTGTTGTTGGACAATGTAGAAATAAAAGATAGTCTCTCATATGAGGAAGTACAAGTCCAAATCCTTGACCTTCAGGTTCGTAAGATGAGGAATAAGGAAATAGATTCAGTCAAATTCTTATGGAGAAATCAGCAGGTTGAAGGAGCTATGTGGGAGGTCGAAGCAGATATGATGGCCAAATACCCGCATGTGTTCTCTACCGGCTCTATCACAGCTTGATATATTAGTTTTGTCCCTAGAACTCAATTTATCTTTCAAGATTCAGTTTAGGTGTTCAAGTCTCTTTTATGTTTTTGAATGTATGTATGAAAGGTAAATTGAGTTCAGTCATGTATTTTGAAATGAGGTAGTCATTCTGACAGTTTTGAAGTCAAATGAACAGTATTTTAAAGTTATAATTGTTTTATTCTGCTTTCCTGTGTGTTTTCTAACATTTGAGGATGAATGTTTCCAAAGGGGGAGATATTGTAATGCCCCGAAAACTCAAAGACTAGATCCGGGACTTAAATAAGAAAATCTGAAAAACTGCTAAAATTGTCACAGAATGACTCACCTAATAGGTCGTTGAGAGACCTAACGACTCGTTAAGTTAGTCGTGCGAAGGAGGATTGAGATAGGATAAGGGAGAGGCAGTGTACCCTATAGAAGACCTCACTAGTTGTGGTTAGTCACCATGACCCATTAGGTCATTTGTGAGCAAGCTGGGTTAGGAATTTAAATAGTTGGGCAATGTACTTGATGGATGGTGACAACGAGTCATGCTCACCAGTAACGACTCTTTAAGTCCCCCATTACCATCCCTAGTCAATTGTTAGGTAGTGCACCTAACGAGTGTCATCACGAGTCATGGTCAGTGACCACGACTCGTTAGGTCACCCGTTGGGGTCATCTGACAGTTTTTTCCCTGTGACTTTCTAATGGATATTTAGTAACTTCCTATTCTCCTAAACTTTATACTACATCGTTTTAGTCATAATTTTAGACCTATTAGTGGAGAATACGGTTCATTCCTCATTCCCACTCTATGTTTTCAATAAAGTCATCATAAGCTCTCCTCTCAAGAACCCTTTAAGCAAGCCTAGGGTTTTCCTCCATTGCAGCAGTCCAAGTTTTCTTCTTCAAGAAACTTCAACTCAGGTATGTGGGAATTCAACAAAGGAATTGTCCTTCCGTTGTGTCCCCCAAAACCCTCTCATCGTTTCTCTATCAGTTTTAGCCCTGAGCTTTCAAATACGAGGAGATTACATGTTTTTCGTCAATATCACATAGAATGATATCTTTGCTTATTATTGATATGATCTCCATCAATTCTTACCTGAATTATTGATATTTTTTCCAAAGTGAATTTATGCCATAAATTTTCGAGTAAAGACAAATTGTGTATTAAATTCCATCTAGTTTGTGAAGTGTGATTTGGGTTGAATTTTCTAGTATTTCTTGTTGTTTTCATGTTGAGTAAACACTCCGTTGATAAGAACGATTTTAGCCTTGTTGGATAAGATTTCTTTAATTCTTGAAATTTCGTCATAATATGGAATTTTTGTGTTGTTGGAATGAGTTGGGTTCTCTATTAGCTGCTTAGTAGTTCAGTTCAGTTAAAGTGTAGAACCTGTTCAAAACTATTCAGAAATTGTGAACTGATCAATTTGACTTTAGTCATTCCTGAGGTGTCGGTGGTGCCTCCCAGTTATCAGAATCAGACTTAGAATCTAGTTTATTAGTCCATTAGTCGGTCATATCATTTTAGATATATAGCTCTGACTAGCCTCAAGACCCCAGTTCAGTTTACAGTTTGTTCTAAGATGGTTACGACGCTTCCTGATAAGCAACTCTGACCAGTCAAGAATCCAGTTTAAGAATCTGGTCCGTTAAGACTCTCAGGGTATTTTCAGTCATATATACCTGACTAGTCTTGGACCCTATTTTTGAGCTATCAGCTTAGTATTAATTTTAGATATTCCTGTGGGAGAAGGACTTAGCACCGAGTGGGCTGGGGTTCTAGCACACCTAGGTTCCCAGAACTAAGTTGCTAGCGTAGGTTATAGTATTACTTGGATTAATTAGCCCCAGAATCTTGTGATCACCTAGTTCATGCCTTTATACCCTGGAAAGGTATATTGGGTCCTACCGATGGGGTGTATACATCGGACTCCACGTCGAGCTCACGTGGTTATGTCGGTTATAGACTCTCCCTCTAGTTAGTCCAGTCCACTTTCAAAATAAGCAGCTCAGTTCAGTTCTAGTTCTATCAGCTTTGCTCAGTTCAGTTAAGTATTTCAAACTCAGTACTTTCAGACTTAGGACATTCCTTGACCATCAGACAGGGTCATTTTGACCATCGCCGTTTACTTCAGTAGTTGAGTTCAGTTTACGTTTGGTCATTACATGTCATATCAGTTCAAGCATTATATTCAGTTATGTTTTCTCTCACTTACTCAGTACATTCAAAGTACTAACACATACTTTTATGTTGTATCATTTCATGATACAACTGTACGTTCTCAAACTGAACACCATTACTCGCTGCGGTTCAGATCCTCCACCTCAGCAGTTGAAGTGTGAGTTCTCATCATTTGAGGGCCTTATTTTATTTATTTCAGTTAGTTCGTTATTTTTAGCTATACTAAGAGTTATTGGGGGATTGTCACAACAACTCGTCAGTTATAGGGCTTTCAGACACAGAACTAATTTCAGACATAAGATATTCTTAAACTTTATGATTTTAGTTTTATTTTCATAAATGCTTTTGTGCTATTATTTCAAAGCTTCTGCTATATTTGTTTTTCTTAGAATAGAAGTGTATGATAGGCCACGGGTTAACTTGGGGTCACTTTTGGCTTCAAGAACCGTGTCCCATCCAGGGTTTAGACTCGGGGCGCGACATTAAGACACCCTCTAGATTTAAGATTGCATTTCTAGCCTTACCAATCAACACCTTATCTCGAATCATCCTCAATTTCACATCTTCAAACTGTTATGCCTGAATATGCTCCAAAAACATAGATCTAGCCTCCACACAAGCAAGACTCTACCTCGGTAATCTTAGGCATATTTACATGCCTAACTGCTATTTTATAACTATTTTTAAGTCATGTTTTGCAATTAGATTAATTACAATCTTGTGTTTTTTATGAATATATTCTTGCATGGACTAACAAACTTGATTAGAGTTTTTCTAGGTAAAATATATAGTAACGATAGGCTTAATATGATGTTTAATGCAAAAGAAGAAAGTATGGAGGGAATGCCCAAGACGAAAGAATGATGTTGCAAAAGGAGAAGGCTGCCGATGCTAAGCAGTGTGCTAAGCCTGCAGGGCTGCACTAGGCGTCGTGCCACGCTGGGCATGTGCGCGCATGAGGCTATCTAATAGTGCGCCTGCGCATTGGCTCCATGCTATGCTAGGCCTTGCTGCGTGTTGCATACCGAATCATGCCAGTAGATGTCCGCAATGAGGGCTGTGCCATGACGGAAAATGCCCAGCCTTCCCTTGTCATGATCGCCCAAAGCCCTAGCTTCTAGTGAAGCTGCACGACCACTCTGTGTCACGCCTGCAGATTTCCACGAGGAGCAGCGTGGCACGGAGCTGTTTTCCCAATGACCAAATTTTTGTATATTCCACTTAGTATAAATTCAATACTTGGGTTACTTTTTGTTATCATGGTTTTAAATTAGACAATGCAGAGAAGGTTTGGCTAATGGCGGGACTGAGCCTGAATGTCCGAGCCTGTATCATGAAATGATACAGCATAGAGCGTGCAGTCAGTACGTGGATGTCACCGAGTATGCGAGGTAAGTAAAACCACTATGTAAGTAAGATAATAAATCATGCATATCATAAAAAAATAATCAAGATAAGATTATGAGAATATGGCTTGCATGCTATTTTATAAAGTAATGATCTGAACCTAAGTGAACGTCATTACTGTATCGAATGACCCAAAGTTGAAAACTGATAATCATAAGTAAAATTAAACATTGGGTCAAACCTGCTGAAAACATAATATCATGACTGATGAACAACCATAACAGAAATCATGAAGAATAATGGAAGACTCATCATATAACCGACATTACCACGACAGAGCTTACGTGGTCCTGACTGTCATACTCAAGTGGGCAGAGTCATCCAAAGCTTTGCTGGGGATAAGGACGCTACCATGATATTGATATCATGCCGAAGGCCCCTTGGGGGCAGGGGAAGCTCACAAGGGAGGTACCAAATAATCTGAACATACCTACGTTGGCGCTTAGTTCTGAGGCATAGGATTGACTGACCCTTAGCCTACTCGATGCTAGACACTATGCCCAAAAACATGCACATTCTCTTCATCACTTTTCAACGAAGTTGAATCATCGTCTAGAGACGAAGATGACTTATAACATACATACATAAATCTGAAATCATAAAATGAGGAGCCTTGGCACAAACCATACCACAAGCTAAAAATATTGGGGTTATGGACTCCAAAATCCATGTGGTAAGCTAATACATGAAGTTTAGATAAATTCCTGGAACATACTTGATCATATGGGATTTCCCAATACTTAAACATGATTGACATAACTTTATCATTCGAAAACATGAACATAGACATGGGTAATTTTTAGATAAATTCATGGAGCATACTTGATCATATGGGCTTGCCCAATACTTATACATGATTGACATAACTTTATCTTTCGAAAATATGAACATAGACATGGGTAATTCAAAATCAAACTTTCTTCATATAAATCTCATCATGCTTGAACACATATTTCATAGATCTCAACTTTCATGAACTTTCATGGATGAGCATAATAATTTATAAAACTTGAAAACATAATTTATAATTGAAAATATTGTAAAATATGCCCATTAATCATAATTCAACATTAGAAACATGCTTATTTCATACACGTGATTGCAACTTAGAGAATTCACATATTGAGTAAAAAACCTATAGATTCTTCAACTATAATTTTCGTGAATTGAGAGTGGATTGGGCATGGATATGGACAATTGCACCCATTCATATCATTACATACCTGAAGAATTCTAATTTCACAACATCCTTGATTTTTCAATGAGTATTTGAGGAAGAACTTGAGGAATTTAGGCTTGATCGCCCTTAGGAGCTTCTAGACTTGCATGCATTGAAGTGAATAAGCCTAGAATGAACTTACCCATCTTAAAACACTCTATTGTAAGCTTAAAACGACATAGTTTAAGCCTTAGGAACTTAGGATTTATAGAAAAGCCCTTAGTAAATTCGCAGGGAAAACACACACTACTAGTCCCTATGAGGGACTGGACGACTTGTCGTCCCTGATCACGACTCGTGATCACCTCTGGTTGCCTTCACTAGAATTCCATCTTCACTGGTCATAACGAGGGACACCATGACTCGTGGTGTGCCAATGACTCGTGGTGATTAGTCGTTAGGTGCACCGCTAGAACATTCATTCTTCAGACCAATCACTAACCACGACCCACTGGATGACTCATGGTGGTGACCACGACTTGTGGTCCCACCCGTGGTCACCCTCAAATCCCAAAACTCAGCCAAGTCCCACCTTCTCCCCACGAGTCATTCAAACACTCGTGGTGCACCAAACGGGTCATTCGAACTGAATTCTTGAATCACACATACATTCATTGTCATGAAAGAAACTAGGGCACATGAACTAAACATGAAACTGAATAGACTATTAAGGAGGAAACTGATACCTTAAGTTGAAACTCAGCCGGAAGGGAAAAGATGTAGGCATCTGCTTCGGATTCACACATAGCTCCCTCAATATGCTAGTTCCTCCACAAAACCTTGACTGAAGCTACTTCTTTGTTTCTTAGCTTTCAAACCCGGCGATCAAGTATTTCTACTGGAACCTCCTCATAACTAAGGCTATCTTTCACACTGACATTGTCCACTAAAACAACCAGAGCTGGATCACTCAAACACTTCTTCAAGAGGGATATATGAAAAACTAGATGAACTGAAGCTAATTCTGAAGGCCACTCCAACTCATATGCTACCTTGCCAACCCGTTTTATAATACGGTACGGACCAACATAATGGGGACTGCATTTCCCTTTCTTTGTGAACCACATCACTCCCTTCATAGGAGGCACCTTTAGAAAAACCCAGTCATTGACTTCAAACTCAAGTTCTCTCCTCCTCACATCCACATAGGACTTTTGGCGACTCTGAGCTATTTTCAACCTGTCCCTTATAAGCTAAACTTTCTCCATAGCCTCATGGACTGAATTCGGTCCTATCATTGCTGCTTCACCGACTTCAAACTAACCAATAGGAGATCTACATCTCTACCTATAATGAGCCTCAAACGGAGCCATCTGAACATTAGAATGGTAGCTGTTGTTATATGCAAACTCAGTGAGAGGCAAGTGATCATCCTAACTACCCTTGAAATCTATTACACACGCTCTCGACATATCCTCAAGGGTCTGTATAGTCCGCTCCGCCTGACTATCGATTTATGGGTGAAATGCGGTGCTAAGCTTTACCTGAGTACCGAGTCCCATTTGAAACGACCTCCAAAACTGGGAGGTAAATTGAGTACCTCTATCTGATATGATGGACTAGGGCACTCCATCTAATCGAACCAACTCTAGAATGTATAACTTAGCATAATCCTCCACTGAATCAGTAGTTTTGACCGGTAGGAAATGGGCTTCTTTAGTCAACCTGTTCCCAACCACCCAAATAGAGTCATACTGTCGGTGTGTATGAGGCAACCCCATAATGAAGTCCATATTGATTTCCTCCCACTTCCAAGTGCGGATACTAATATCTTGAAGCATACCTCCAAGTCTTGATGTTCATCCTTCACCTATTGACAGTTTGGACACTTGGCCACAACTCTGCTATGTCCTTCTTCATGTCATTCCACCAATAGACTTCCCATAGGTCATGGTACATCTTGGTGGGACCTGGATGTATAGAGTATCTGGAACCATGTGCTTCATGAAATATCCACTCCCTCAAGTCACCAACATCCGATACACACTAACGACCCTGATATCGGAGCACACTATCTCCCTCTTTGGAGAAGACCTCTACATTCTGATTCTAAACGTCTTCCTTCAACTTCACCAAAATAGGATCTTCATCTTGCCTAGCCTTAACATCAGTCAACAAAGAAGATCTTGATCCATTTTGAATAATGACACCACCATTCGTCGAGTAAGCCAGACGAACACCTAATCATGCAAGTTAGTGCACATCCTTTGCTAACTTTTCCTCTCCTCATCTACATGAGATACACTCTCTATGGAAATCCTTCTAAGAGTGTCTGACACAACATTTTCCTTGCCCGAGTGATAAAGGACACTCATATCATAGTCCTTCAACAGCTCCAACCACCTGCTCTGACGCAGATTCAGATCCTTCTGAGTAAACACGTATTGTAGGCTTTGTTGTCCATAAACACATCCACATAGACCCTGTACTGTTAGTGTCTCCGAATCATCAAGGCAAATACCACCTCTGCCAATTCAAGATCATGAGTCGGGTAGTTCTTTTAATGGACCTTCAGCTGCCTAGAAGCATATGCTATAACCTTAGCATGCTGCATTAGCAAAAAACCATGGTTGATCCTCGACTTATCACAATATACCACAAACCCATCAGTACCCTCAGATAGGGTCAACACTGGTGCTGAGGTAAGTCGAGTCTTCAACTCTTGGAAGCTCTTCTCACAAGCCTCCGACCATTGAAACTTTATTTTCTTCTGGGTCAACTTAGTCAACAGGGCTGCAATAGATGAAAACCCTTCAACAAATCTCTGATAATAACCAACTAAACCCAAGAAACTCCTGATGTCCGAAGGACTCACCGATCTAGGCCAATTCTTCACTGCTTCTATATTTGGAGAGTCCACCTGTACACCCTTACTCGACACCACACGACCCAAAAATGCCACTGAGTTCAACAAAAACTTGCATTTACTGAATTTAGCATATAGCTGATGATCTTTAAGAGTTTGTAGCACCACTCTCAGATGAACGACATGCTCCTCCTCTCTCCGAGTGTATATAAGGATGTTATCTATGAACACAATCACGAACATATCTAAATATGTCTTGAACACCAAGTTCATCAAATTCATAAAAGCTGCCACAAAATTCGTTAGTCAAAAAGACATAACTAAAAACTCATAGTGACCATACCGAGTCCTGAAGGCTGTCTTCCGCATGACACTCTCCCAAACTCTGAGCTGATGGTATCCAGATTTGAGATCTATCTTTAAAAAGAAATTATCACCCTAAATATGGTCAAACAAATCATCAATCCTAGGACGAGGATACCTGTTCTTGAGGATAATTTTGTTTAATTGTCGATAATCAATGTACATACAAAGGGAACCATCCTTCTTGCGGACAAAGAGAACTGGCGCACCCTATGGGGATTTGCTAGGTCTGATGAAACCCTTGTCCAAGAGGTCCTTCAAGTACTCCTTCAACTCCTTTAACTCAGCTGGAGCCATTCTATAAGGAGGAATAGATATAGACTGCGTATTGGGAAGGAGGTCAATACCAAAATCAATCTCCTGATCGGGTGGGATTCCTAGTATATCATCTGGAAACACTTTTAGGTACTCACATACTATAGGGACTAACTGGATAGTCGGGGTTTAAGACGTAGAATCCTTAACACTAACTAGATGGTACATGCAATCCTTAGAAATCATCTTTCTGGCCTTAAGATAGGAAATGAAGCAACCTACAAGCACAATTGAACTACTCTTCCACTCTAGGACTGGTTCACCCGAAAATCTAAATTCTACTACACGGGTTCTATAATTGACTGAGGAATAACATGCATATATTCAATCCATGCCGAGGATAACATCACAATCGGTCATGGCTAACTCTACTAAATCTGCTAAGGTGACTTTCTGAAGGACTGCGATTGGGCATTTCTATATACCCATCTAGCTATAACTGAATCACCGACTGGAGTAGAGACTGAGAAGGGTTCTGATATGATTTTGGGACTAACTCAGAAACTACTAGCAACATAGGGAGTCACAAAAGACAAAGTAGCCCTTGGATCTAACAATACATATACATCAAGGTGGAATACTTGTAACATACCAGTGACTACATCTGGGGAGACCTCCTGCTCCTAATGGTATGATAGGACATAGAATCTGTTTTGACGTTGATCACCACCTGCACTTGTAGATACCCCCTGGTAGGATGGACGTGCTGGTGGAGCTGCTGAACTGGAGGCTAGGCCTTGACCTCTATCATGACCCTTTCTGGCTGCTGGGCAATCTCTAAGCATATGTTCAGGCTTCCCACACCCGAAACAAGAACCTAAACCTGCTAAGCACTGAGCCACGTGTCTCCGGCCACATCTGCTACACTCTAGAGGGATGGTCTCAGCGGGTTTGCTACTTTGTCCTCTAGAGCCTGATGTTTGTCCCCTCTGAGCACGCCTACACTCGGATGGCATACTCATAGTTGAAGGAACTAGCTAAGGATCTTTAGTGGGACTGCTGACGGTGCCCACTAGGTCTCTACTGGGAGAATTTGAAGCTATCAATGATGGCCCTCTTGTCCTCTCTCCCCCGCTCACTCATCTACACCGCCTCCATCTACTGGGCTTACAAGAGTATCCAATAAAAGTCAATGGCCTGATGAAGCATCACATTCCCACAATCCTTGACTAGGTAGTCTGCTACTCCATGCACGAACTGGCTTACCCGGGCTCTCTGATCCTCCACCATCTCAGGTGCATACATGGACAGACGAGTGAACTCTAAGGAATACTCCTGAACTGTCATCTTCCCTTGCTTTAGGTTGACAAACTCAGCTTCTTTGATCTCCCTCATCTCACGAGGGAAGAACCGATCCAGAAATGCGGCATGAGACTCATCCCAACCAATAGGGCCTGCTCCAACTGCCCTACTATCCTTCCTTTGGTTAAACCAGATGTGCTCAACCCCTTTCAATTGATACGAGGCTAGATCGGCGCACTCCTCTTCAGTCACCCCATGATCTAGGTGATCTAACCTTATTAATGAACTCATGTGGATCATTGTCCACGTTTGATCTAAGAAATTCTAGAGGGTTCATCCTCAAAAAATCTATAACTCTTGACACTGCTGCATTCCCGTTCTGAGGGACATGCGTTACCGCCTGCTGATTGACTTGGGTGGTCATGGATACCCTAAATTTGGCGTGGGCAGCCTGCTCAGATACATGCTCCTCATGGGCTTGTGGGGTTTGCTGGTGCCCATATCCATTGCCATTCTAATGGCCATCTCCATTCTAATTTTTCCTTCCGTTAACTCGCCGAGGACGCATGATTCTGAAAACGCATATAGCACGAGTTAGAAGGATAGAGAGACATTTCATCGCATGGCATTGATCATGAAAGAAGGGAGCATTTCCTAAATGTCTCGCCTCTTCTTCATAAGTGTGGCGCACTTCACACCCAGGAAAAAGACTCTATTTAATGTTGCTTTCGGACACCCTAGGACACTTAAAAAACTAATGCTCTGATACCAAGTTTGTCACGATCCGAACATAGGCCTTGAACAAGACATGAGACAAGGAACCCCGAAAGGCTCCAAGTCGACCCATGTCATGAACATAACATCTAACTCAATAATAATATAGCGGAAGATCAACATAATTAATATAGCGGATGTCTGATAATCTCATAACATCGGAATACATAACTCAAGTCCGAAGCTGAATACTCAATGTACACTATGTCTGAAAAGCCTCTATTACAGACGAATTGATGGGACAAGACCCCAACTAACTCACTAATGTCTGAAACTAAAAGTACCCGATACAACTGAAAAGAAGGTCCCTTGAACGATGAGGACTCACCAACTTTGGCTAATAAGTGTTAAAGTTGCAGGTCTGGCTAATGACGGGACTGAGCCTGAATATCCGAGCATGTATCATGAAATGATATAGTATAGTGTATGCGGTCAGTACATGGAATGTACCGAGTATGTAAAGTAAGTAAAACGCTAAGTAAGTAAAATCATAAATCTTGCATTTCATAAAAACAAAATCAAGATAAGATTTTGAGAGTAGGGGTTGCATGCTATTTTTGGAAATCATGATCTGAACATAACTGAACATCATAACTGTATCGAATGGCCCAAAGATGAAAACTAATAATCATAAGTAGAACTTAACATTGGGTCAAACCTGATGAAAATATAATATCATGACTGAAATCATAAGGAACAATGGGAGACTTGTCATATAACCAACATTACCACGATAGAGCTTATGTAGTCTCGACTATCATACTCAAGTGGACAGAGCCGTCCAAAGCTTTGTCGGGCTAAGGACGCTACCATGATATCGATATTAAGCTTAAGGCCCAGTAGGTGCAAGGGAAGCTCACAAGGGAGGTCCCAAATAATCTGAACATACCTACGTTGGCGAATAGTTCTGAGGCATAGGGTTGGCTGACCCTTAGCCTACTCGGTGCTAGACTCTACTCCCAAAAACATGCATATGCTCTCCATCATTTTTCAATGGAGTTGAACCATTATCTAGTGATAAAGCTGACTCATAATATACATACATAAATCTGAATTCATAACATGAGGAGCCTTTTCTCAAACCATACCATAAGCTGAAAACAGTGGGAGTCTAGACTCCAAAATCCATGTGGTAAGCTAATAAATGAAGTTTAGATTAATTCATGAAACGTACTTGATCATATGTACTTTCCCAATACTTAAACATGCTTGACATAGACTTGATCATTTGAAAACATGAACATAGACATGGGTAATCCAAATCATACTTTCTTCATATGCATCTCATCATGCTTGAACACATATATTCATAGATCTCAACTTTCATGAACTTTCATGAATGAGAATCATATTTTATAAAACTTGAAAACATAATTTATAATTAAAAATATTGTAAAATATCCCCATTAATGATAATTCAATATTAGAAACATCCTTAGTTCATACCGTGATTAAAACTTAGATAATTCACATGTTGGGTAAAAACCACATAGATTCTTCAACTAGAACTTTTAGGATGGTTGTGGATAATTGTACCCATTCATAGCCTTACATACCTAAAGAATTCTGATTTCACAATTTCCTTGATTGCACGGTGAGAATTTGAGGAAGAACTTGAGGAATTTAGGCTTAATCACCCTGAGGAGCTTCTAGCTTGCATGCATGGAAGTGAATAAGCCTAGGATGAACTTAACCCTCTTAAAACACTCTATTATGAGCTGAAAATGACGTAGTTTAGGCTTTAGGAACTTAGGAATTATGGAAAAGCCCTTAATAAATTCACAGGGAAAAACACACTGCCAGTCCCTATGAGGGACTGGACAACTCATCATCCCTGACCATAACTCCTGGTCACCTCTCGTTGACTGCATTGGAATTCTATCTTCATTGGTCAGCACAAGGGACACCAAGACTCATGGTGTGCCCGATGACTCATGGTGATTGGTCATTAGGTGATCTACCAGAACATTCATCCTTCAAACCAATCACTGACCACGACCCACTGGACAACTCGTGGTGGTGACCAAGACTCGTGGTCCCACCCGTGGTCAGTCTTAATTCCTAAAACTTATCCAAGTCCCAACTTCTCCACAAGAGTCACTCAATGACTCTTTTTGCACCCAACGGGTCAATGGATGACTCGTCCTATGACCTGGTGCAGAAAATCCTACTTTCTCTGTTTCATCTCCCAAGTATGATCTTAGGGCTTTCGGGGTATTATAGTTTTCTTTATCTCTTCTTTTATACTCATGTCATTACATGAATTCAAACATGTTTTTTATTTCTTGTATGAACATAAGTGGCTAAAACCCTTCTTCTAGGGTTGAGGCCATAAAACATGATTGTAATTGCTTAATTTAATAGTTGGTTAAAGTTTTCATGGTTGTTAGTCTTGCAGTCTTGTTTACTGATCACTATTAGAATGCATGTGTTAAGCTTAGGCAAAATCTAGAAAGAGAAAAACCTAGGTTAGAACTTGAAATGCAGGAAGTAAGTTCAAGTCTTCATGACTTTATCAGAGATTAGGATAGAATTATACCTAATTCGCCTTGCTTGGTTCTAAAACGAGATGATAGCTAGACACTTAGGATTAAATTGTCACATCACCGCTCACAAAAGTAGTTGTGAAATTAATTATGGGTTAAATGGTTAGAAGTTTGAAAGTCCATGACCAAGGGCATAATTACCGTGAACCTCTCCACATAGATAATTTCTTATGAATTAGTTTGTCACATCCCCGCTCAATGTTGTAGTTGTGAGGCTAATTCATTTAAGTTTAGAGGCTCAAAAAAACATGAAAATGGAAATTAATTTTGTGAGACAACAAATGAAATTTCATATTTGAACAAACATGAATATAGAATTACATGATTGTTAGGTCTTAATTCTAGATGTTTCTTATTATTGTTTTCGAATTATTTTGTGATCATCGGTAGAATTAGAAACCAAATTTCAAATATTGAACCTTTAACACTTGTGAAATTTGATTTAAAACTTGAATTTGTAAATTCACTAAAAAGACCTGTCCCTTTGGGTTCGACATTCGACTCTTAAGAGTCACTTTACTACTTGTATTACTGTGTGCACTTGTGTGCGGCAGACATGAATAAGTTTTTGGTGCCGTTGCCAGGGACCGGCAACTTTTGCTGAATTTTTTATTTTTTTGTTATTTTTATTTTTCTTAAGTGTTAAAAATCTTGGTCGTAGTTTGCTTATTTGTAGGTAATAGGTTATCCCTATAGCAAGCTGGCAAGGAATAAAGACCTGGTTGATCCTTACCTTAAGTCGGAGCGATAGTTACATCTCTTGAGGAGAGAAGTTCTTCAAAAATCCTATTCCACTAGTTCCATAGGACTCAGTAGAAAAAATTCCACTAGCTATGTAGGAGGAACTATTTCCAGAAAAAATGGCAGCAAGGCCAATTCGTGAAATGGCAATCCCACTTGCGACAAATGTGACCTCTAGCATATGCAGACCAGAGCCTGAAGGAACTTTAGAGTTCAAGAAGAACATGGTGAAGTTGTTGCACACGAGTGGGCAGTTCATAGGCATGACACATGAGGACCCACAGAAAATTATACAGAATTTTCTAGAGATCAGTGACACCTTCGTCCTCGCCAAAGTGTCGACTGTTTATGTAAAATTTACACTTTTCCCATTTTCTCTTTTGGGAGAGGTGAAGAGGTGGTTGAAGGAAGAGCCACCAAACTCCATCAATACTTGGGATGACCTAGAAAGGAAATTCCTCATCATATTCTTTCGCTACGGCAAGAAAAAAAAGCTTTGAAGTGAGATACTCAATTTCAAACAAATGCCGAAGGAAAAGTTGTATTTGTCTTAGGAGAGATTTAAGTCCTTAATGAGACACTGCCCACATCATCAACAGTCTAATGAAGTGTTAGCCACACTTTTGTGGAGAGTCTAGACCCACATAAAAAAATTCTACTAGACTCCGCATCGAGTGGGAAAGCACTTGAGAAGACGTATGACGAACTGTACACTCTGTTGAATAGGATTGCACAAGGAAATCCAGGGTGACACAGTGAATCATCAAGTTGGGTATGGCACAACCGCAGGAACATGTGAATGCAGTACAACCACTCCTAGCTGGTGTGAGATATGTGGCAACTGCAAGAATTGTGCAGAATCATGCGGGGCAAATCCAGAGTTAGTGAAATTCGTAGGTAATGTGCCAAGAGGTAACCAAAGCTATGGGAATACCTATAACAAGAATTGGCATAATCACCCCAACCTTTCTTGGGGTGGAAATCAGGGGCAGAGTCAGGGTTATCAGCAACAACAGTAGCAGCACTACCAGCATTAGGGCCGATAGAATAGTGGCTAATTGGGTAACACAGAGGATATATTGAAAAGATAATGGCCAAAAAGACATAGATAGCAGTTGATCAAGCAAAGATGGCCTCAAAACTTAAGAATCTGCAGTTGGCCACCAGAAACTTAGAGAACGAGATAGGTCAGTTAGCAGCTGCAAAACACAATAGACCTCAGGGGGTTTACCCAGCAATACTGACACAAACCCAAGGAAGGTTATGGTCATAAGTCTAAGAAGTGGCAAACAACTGGCTGATGCACTAGAAAAAGAGAAGAAAAATAAGGTGCAACCAGAGTTAGTTAGACCGGGTCCATCAATTGAGAAGGGATATAATTAGAGATCTGTAGAACATAATGCACAGTCATCACTGCAGCCATTACAGAGACCACCACCTCCTTTCCCGCAAAGGCTCAATAATAGCACTGAAGATGCATGCTTTAAGAAGTTCTTTGACATTTTAAAAGAACTTCACATAAATCTGCCTCTAATTGATGTTTTGCAAGAATGCCTAAGTACGCTAAGTACTTGAAGGACGTGCTGCAAGCAAAGAGAAACTGGTGGATGTACAGACTGTAGCACTCACTAAAGAATGCAGTTACAGGGTAATGAGTAACATGCCCAAAAATCTCGAAGACCCCAGGAGTTTCACTCTCCCCGTAAAAATAGGTGGAACAAATGTAATGAGGGCCTTATGTGATTTAGGGGTGGTAGTGAATTTGATGCTCCTATCTCTGTTCAATACACTTGGTTTGGGAAAACCAACACCCACGAGAGTGATGTTGTAGCTAGCGGACAAGTCAAAGGTGGCCTTAGAGAGAATTATTGAGGACATTCTCATAAAAGTAGGTAAACTTATTATTCCTATTGATTTGATAATTGTAGATTTTGAGGCTGATGACAAGGTATCTCTTATTTTGGAACGGCCATTCCTGGCTACTGGCGGAGCTATTATTTGTATTAGAGCTGGCACACTCAAAAGGTGAATGAAGATGAGGAGATGTTCTGGGTGTATTAGAAAATCCACCCCCAACACACTATAGAGATCTTTGCAAAATCAGTGTAGTGACAGATGCTAAGTGTAGGGTGGTGGATTCCATGAGTCCACTTCTATAGGACATATTGATAATTGAGCCCAATACTACTGTGGGTAATACTTAGAAGGATATGATGGCGAAGGAAGTGACGGAGATGAGGAGGGAGAGTGCAGAGGCTGCTCCTTCTAAATTCAAAAAGAAGATAACATGGTTCCTGAAAGGGAAGAATTGTTTGAGAATATCCTAATAAGGATGATTCATATTGTGTCGTGATATAAAATTAGACACTACTTGGAATGCAAGACAAAGGTACCACAGGTACAATTTCTTTTTCCTTTGTTTCAAGTTTTGTTTATTTTCACTTTTGTTTTCATTTTTGTGAGTTAAGCATGAAATGAAGAGAAGTTTGAGTACCCTAAGAAGCAGAAGCTAAGGAGCATGGCAAAACAAAAGTGTGGAGTCAGTGACTGGAAAGTTCAAAAATGGAGGAAAAACGTGCTGCTAACTGAAATTTAATTTGTTTTAGATTTAATTCATGTTTTGGGGACATAACATAATTTAAGAATGGGGTGAGGGAAATTTCAAACAATTTGTGTTAAGTGATTTCGGTGAATTTCGTTCTTTGTTTCAAAATTGTATGATATGAAATCTGATTTGCGCACAATACACCCACCCTTTGGTTTTTCTTTTTGATTCTTTTCCGAAGGGGGGCACCTTGAACCGAGAATAATGTTTTTGCTTGTCTGTGCTAGCTATTTTTATTCATAGTTAAGGACTTTTCCTGATGATGGATAGATGACGACCGTCTTGAGGGAAAATTAGTAAGTAGGTTTTCGTGTTGTGAACCCTTAACTGATTTATTGCTTGATGCTCTTGTGAGTGTTGTACATAATTGTTAGAGGCAAGTAGAATTTTAATTATGAAGCATGTTGAGCAATTGTTTGACTTTTTGTGAGACACTTAGGCTTAGTAATGTGACTCTATATTCTTATTACTTAATTTTAATTAATGTGATTAGCTGTATTGAGAGTCTGTATGGGTCTGTCATGAATTCAGCATGTGCTGTGAGTGTAAGTTTTTTTTATATTCCATGCAAACATGTAATGTCTAGAACTTGTCTAGTGTGTTTGCAAAGAGAAATAAGGGATGTTATTTGTAAGAGATGATTTAGGCATTTCTTTGAATGAGGCTAATTTTCATCTGTTGCTTTACCTATCCTTAACGCATAATCCTAGTTAGCCCCGTTGATTCGTTAGGCTATTGGCCACATTAAAAGCTTAATCCTTTTTTTTTCAATATCCTTGAATTTGATCCAAAACTCCTAAGCACTAATGTAAAAATGCAAAAGAGTTAAAGGAGTGAGAATCCTGAAAAACAAGGGAAATAGTGGTTGTGGAAGTGAAGAAAAGGTTAGTGGTGCACTTGTTTAAAATGCATAAGTGTTGGTACGAGAAAAAGATCACAAGAATGAAAACATGTCTAATAGGTGATTACTCTTTACCAATACGATAAGTGTTCTTAATGAAATGGGGAAACAAAAAGGAAATTGAGAGTGAAAAGAACAAGAGATGAAGTAAATGAAGAGGATGTGCATGATGTTACCCAAATTACACCTCGTAATGAAATATAAAGCGGTCGATGTCAAATATAGATCCCAACCAGGGTTGGGGTCGATCCCATAGGGAATATGGAAGGACATAAAAGAATGCTAGTATTTAAGCTTTTAAGTCGATTATCTCCTAAGAGGGGGAAATTTTTAAAAGTAACAAGCAATGTTTTTGGGAGAAAGTGGAGGTTAATTACAAATTAAGGCAACTAACTAGGGTGAGTGTTCCCCATGACTTCATAACAACTAGGCTCTTTATACTACTGATCTATTCCGGAGCTTAGCATCCAATATCGGTTAGCTTCACCTAAATAGTTGGTCCCCTATTCAGATGATTATCACCACACAACTTGGTCCGTATGCGGATGTATACTTAATTAACCCTTACCCTTGATATCGTATTAGCTATTCCCGAACAAGGTCAAGTTATTAGATGAGGGTTGATATCCTCGAATCTCTATTGTTAATACATTTTCGATTCATTACTCCCTTGATCCAGTGAGTAAGAAGAAGGCAAATTCTAATGTTTGCAACTGTTAAGAAATAGTTAAAATTGAGGGAAAAATAGTACATGCATAAAACCCGTTCAAGATTCACTAAGTATTTTTACCTATGTGTGTTAATTCATCATGGTTCCCACAATCCTAGTTGTGGAGGTTTTAGCCTCTCATAATTATAAGTAAATTCATAGAATTAATAGAAAAAAGCATAAATTACTACTTACAATGAAGATAGGAAGAAACTCACTTGATTATCGCAAAAACAAGGAAGAACAATTCAACAACAAGTATCTCAAAGCGTTTTGTGAAAATAAAAACTTACAATCGTATTTCGCATACTAATAGACTTGTCTAAAACTTCTCTCAAACTTGTATTAAAACTTGGCCTAAAAATTCTCTTCTAAGTTTGTTAAGACTTGGCCCTCACTACATAAAAATAAAGGGGTATTTATAATAGTAGATTTATGTCTTTCTTGTTCCTTTACGAATTTGATTTGGGATTTGTATCTCATTTTCCTAGTTGAAGTAGGATTTGACTTTTCAGAACGTCCGACCTTGCCTATTTTCACGACCCGAACGGAGGCCCGGATTGTAACATGGGACAAGGAGCGCTGAGAGACCCTAAGTCGACCCATGGCATAAGCATACATCTAACTCAATGAAGAACTGAATAACCAGCAATACAATCATAGCGGAAGTCTGACTTAAATATAATATACAAATATAAAATCTGAAGCTGAATACATACATTTTTCTGAATAGCCTCTAAACAGGACGAGTTGATTGGACAAGACAACTAACTCAACAAGCTGAAAACTAAAATACATAAGGAAAAGATAGATAGTTTGGTCCTCAGAAGATGAGGACTCGCCAACTAGCAGACGTTAACTTCGATAAGCTGTCTAAGAGAGGGGCTGAACTTGAGAGCCGGGTCCTGTATCATAAAACGATACATCATAGAAAGTATGCGGTCAACACATGGAATGTACCGAGTATGTAAGGTATCTAAACTACTAAAGTAAGTAAAATCACTTTAAGAAAATACAGTAGTCAAAACCTAACCATCATTAACTGAGTGTAGGGCTTGCATGAATTTTTTTTTAAATCATGATCTTTTTATAACATGAGAATGCATCTTTATAACATCAAACTGACTCAAATGACTCAAAGCTAAAATATGACATTTACAGAAAAGTTGAACGTTGAGTCAAACCTTGCTTTTAGGACATGTGTGTATAAAATAATAACCATGTGGTAAGCTATGCATAGTAAGACTTAACTCAAAACATACCACAAGCTAGAATATAAAATTTGGGAGTCTGCACTCCAAAACAATGTGGCAAGCTTAGTTTGGGAAAATCATCATTTAACTCAACATATGGGCATTTCCCAAGCTTTATCATACTTAGAAATACTCAACTACCATCGAAAACCTAATTATAGATATGGGTAGCTTCAAATCATGCTTTTCATCATAATATCTCATCCTTATAACATTTACTTCACAAATCTCCCTTTTCATAATCATATCACTAATGGGCCTCCTCATTCATAAGGCTAGAAATATAAGTTTTATTGAAATCATTATAAAATCAGCCAATGTTTCACAATTCGATAATAAAATCATAATTAATTCATACCCATGTAAAGACATTGAAGATTCATGAATTTGGGTAGAAACCCCATACTTGATCATAGGAAATTCTTATGTTTAGATAGAAAATAGGCATGGGTTTGGAAGAATACACCCACTTATAACCCTACATACCTATAAGGGATTGATTCCACCAAATCTTTGGATGGAAACCTTGAACACTAGCCTTGAATCACTTCTTCAACTTCTCGAGTTTGCATGCATGGAAGGAAATAATTTAGAATACGTTTTCCCCTCCTAAAACCCACTGAAATGAGCTTTAAATGACGTAGTATAGGGCCTTAGAACGTAAGAATAACGGAAATATCCTTACTGATCATGCAAAAAAATTGCTCGCTGGACCAAAGAATGGACGACCCAACGGTTCATTGGAGGATACCACAACCCGTGGTATCTGTCAGTGCTATGCACTGTCTAGGCTAAGGCGTTGGTTCAATCAACGACTAAAACATCGATTCACCTTTAGTGGGTCGTTTATTCGACTGTGGTTTCTTTCTGCCAACTTTATACTTCCTCAAACCACGAGCCTTACCACGACTCGTTACTACAACCCATGAGTCGTGGTCTCATTCCATCACATACACTGGCCATCTCACCATCCTTATAGTGACTGCTCACCAAGATCTGTGGTACCTCATGAAGGGTCGTTGGGTGGCCCGTTACTTCCCTGAATCTCAAGTCCATATCTTACCACGACTACCAATTACGACTCATTGTTTCTAGCAACGAGTCGTTATGTCGGTCGTTATCTCTACTGCCCCAATACCAGACACCTTCCACGGCTCACTCCAACGGGTCGTTGGTTGAACCAACGATCCGTAGGACCTCTCGTTCTGCAACAATTTCCCCAGTTTCAGCAGTTTTAATTTTTTAACTCCCGAGTCTAATCTTAGACACTTCTAGGGTATTACTCCTGTGCCTTGCACCATCCATAGCACCAAAATGCCGGTGCAGTGTGCCTCTGGTTGCGCTGAATTGGCAGTGCGGAGCGCAGGCCATATAGCACAGTTATGCTTGTGCGCTGCCAACTACTATATATTCGTCTGGTCAACCCCATTTTGCCATTCTTGCTCTTTTAAGCCTCAAATAAGCCAAAAATCATCACTTTAAGCCTTGAAAGCATCTAATCATATGTATTAACTCTTTTCACAAATATATATCATATACACATGCAAACACACATAATTTATTCTCAAAACATAGTAAAATATGGGCAAGATGTGTCTAAGAAGTGCGTAAATAGGCCATTCATCACCACCCTACACTTAAACTATTGTTTATCCTCAAACAATCTACTGCTTCCCTTCTTAATTTAGGCACAAAATTCATCCTACGAACACGTTTACTTGCACTTAGAATAATGAGAGAAATCAATGAAAAATCAAACAATTCACTCGCACGCATATAGAATCAAATGTCGAAATTCGATATCACTTAGCTTTTGAAAACTAGCTCATCAAGACATATTTTGGGTCAACATGAATTATATGTAATTTAGCAATCAAGATATACCAAAGTCTTACCATTGTGCCTCTCACACTTTTGGAGAGATGTCCTTTCTCACATAAGATATAAGTCAATATAAGCTTGGGCATAAATATAACCAAATCGCTCAATCTCCCAAAGAACACAACATACATGCAAAAGAAGACCCATAGGCTTGCCCTTAGTGTAATACTCCACTAATATAGAATTTTGAATCAAGAATCAATTAGGACTTAAATTTGGTTGTAATGTAGGCTGAGGGACGGGTAGGAACTATTTGGCCAAGATAGAGACTAATCCCCCTAAGTACTTTAATACTTCACAACACTTTGATTTTTTAGCACTTTTCTCAATTTCCAAAATTCTCCTTATACCTCTTATTTTTTCAAAATTTCATCTTAGGTGACCAGTATGGATTTTTTTTCAATATTGAGCTTAATTGACAACTTTTTTTTAAAATCATTTCCTTCTTTTTATTTTCCCACTAACATCACCCTCCTTGTTTAGAAATTTTCACCCTTCTATTTTCTTCTAATTTCCATACATTTTAGCTTTTCCCTTCACTTTCCACTTATGGTCCTTTCATATAAATTTTTTCATTAAAGTGCTGTAGGAGTCATTTGGATCAAATACAAGTCTATAGAACAAAAAGAGATAAAGCTTGTAATATGGCTATCAAAAAAATAGGCTATGGCTCAAACATAGCTAACTAGGATAATTACAATCAAGGTTGGTAAAATAGGATAAAAATAAGGCTACCAAAGAAATGCCTATATCACTTTCCTAAATCCATCATTCTAATTTCGTTTTTCAAATACACCGGGCAAGTTCTAGACATCAATTTGCAAGCATGGAGTATATAAAAAATTCCTCAGACATTGGCAGAAAATAGTTTAACAATGAAAATCAAGATCACATAAATACATATATTCATATTGCATGCATAACATAATTGAGCCCATTTTTTTCTTTTCAAGCACATAATTTAAGATCCAAAAAACTAAGTGTTTCTACCTTTTTCATACATTTTTGAGTGAATTTAATAAAGTCTCAATGATACCTAAAGTGAAGCATCTAGAATTCATAGGATCCAAGTTCTTGTTCTTCCTAATGACTAATTTACCCTTAAGATGGTCGTCATCCATCCATCATCGGGCAAAGTCATGACTCAATGACTAACAATAAAAAAATCAAAAATCTAGACTCTCTAGTCGGTTCTAATGGATTATCCACTGGAAAAGTACCTAAAACAAAAACAGGAGGAACCCAAAATAAAATAAAACTAAAAAAACTACTACAAACAAATCAAGAAAGCAAGATAAGTCATAAATTCCAAAAAAAAAACTAGGCCTAAAGGCATGCATGATAATGTAAAGTTCATTTCTCCCACCCCACACTTAATTAGTAACACTGTCCCCAGTGCTAACACAATAAGGCATAAAGTAAAAGAGTGAAAAGAGAACTCCCTGGGCCTCTACTCGTCATCGTCATTGGGGGTAAGAGCAGCCTCCCCCATCTCAGAGTCATCTCCATTATTAAAAATTATGTTTCAAAATATTTTTAAGAACTATTTATAAGTGTAGAAATATACCACACAAAATAAACTGAGTCCAAAATAAATCGAAAATTAAATTCGGATCCTGAATTGTAGTCGCGTCGCGCCGAATAATGCACTGTAAAGACGCCGCAACGCGTACTCCAATTTGTAGGAATTCCTTGGAAATTGCAGCTTTCCTTTGCTGATTTCCTATTCCTTCATCCTTTATAAGAATATTATTATTATATTGAATTCCATCAATTGAGTTGCCTGCTTAATTTCCTTGTATGATTTTTCATTTTTGATTTCGTTTTTGCTCCAAATTTCATTCATAATTCATGACTTAATTCCTTAACACTTGAGCATACATATTAACTCTAAAATAATCAAAAATATCTTGGGTTTCCTCTCAAGTAGCATCTGATTTAATGTCGCAGCACGACGCAGGTATCTTGATTACTCATAATCCATCAAGATACCTAATGGGATTGTGGTCACATTTTGGCCGTTGTTTTACCACACTAACCTGTGACACGACAGAAAAAGAATACAAAAAAAATATATAAAATAGGAAATAAAGACTAAAAGTCAAACACAAGCAATTAATCTAATCCTAGTCCGTATTTCCCAACAATGATGCCAAGATTTGATGTTGCGCAACTTACACCTCGTAATGAGATATAAAGTGGTCGATGTCAAATATAGAATCAACCAGGGTTGGGGTCGATCCCATAGGGAATATGAAAGGATATAGAAGAACGCTTGTATTTAAGCTTTTAAGTCTATTATCTCCTAAGAGGGGGAAATTTGTAAAAATAACAAGCAATATTGTTGCGAGAAAGTGAATGTTAATTCCAAATTAATGCAACTAACTAGGGTGAGTGTTCCCCATGACTTCATAACCACAAGGCGTTTTATACTACTAATCTATTCCGGAGCTTAGCATGCAATATCGGTAAGTTAGCTTCACCTAAATGGTTGGTCCCCTATTCAGATGATTATCACCATGCAACTCGGTTCATATGTGGATGTATACTTAATTAACCCTTACCCTTGATATCAGATTTAGCTATTCCTAGACAAGGTCAAGCTATTAGATGAGTGTTGATAGCCTCAAATCTACGTTGTTAATCCCTTTTCCCATTCATTAATCTGTTGGTCCAGTGAGTAAGAAGAAGGCAAATTCCAACATTTGCAACCATTAAGAAACAATTAAAATGAAGTGAAAAATAGTACATGCATAAACCCCGTTCATGATTCACTACATATTTTTACCTATATGTGTAAATTCATCATGCTTCCCACAACCCTAGTTGTGGAGGTTTTAGCCTCTCATAATTATAAGGAAATTCATATCATTCATAGAAAAAAGCATAAATTATTACTTACAACGATGATAGGAAGAAACTCACTTGATTATCACAAAAACAAGGAAGAACAATTCAACAAAAAGTACGTCAAAGCGTTTTGTGAAAATAATGCCTTACAATCATATTTTGCATACTAATAGACTTGTCTAAAACTTCTCTCAAATTTATCTTAAAACCTGGCCTAAAAATTATATGTGTTAAGACTTGTCCCTCATTACATAAAAAAATGGGGTATTTATAATAGTAGATTTATGCCTTTCTAGTTCCATTACGAATTTGATTTGGGATTTGTATCTCCTTTTCCTAGTTGAAGTAGGATTTGACTTTTCTGGACGTCCAAACTTGCCGGTGTCTTGCACCAGCCATAGCACCAAAATTCCGATGTGGCGCGCCTCTGGTTGCATCGAAATGACGGTGTGGAGTGTAGGCCATATAGCACCACTATGCCTATGCGCTGCCATCTGCTATATATTCGTCTCGTCAATGCCTTTTTTGCCATTCTTGCACTTTTTAGCCTCAAACAAGCCTAAAATCATCTCTTTAAGCCCAGAAAGCATCTAATCATATGTGTTAGCTCTTTTCACAAATATGTATCATAAACACATGCAAACACAAAAAATTTATTCTCAAAACATAGTAAAATATGGATAAAAATATGGCTAAGAAGTGCATAAATATGCCCTTCATCAATGCATAATAAGAAAAAGTAATGTATTAAAAGCGCCTAGGGAAGATAGCCACTATTACTGGCCAAAATAGTACCTACTTGTCACTTAGCTTACATTACAACCCATAAATTCCTACTTGATCTTACTTTTTGATGTTCCTGAATTAGTGGAGGAATTTACTAAGGGGAAGCATATGGATCGTTGCATGTTGCATGTGAAGTCTTTGTGAGAGTAAGTGTAATTGTTATTCATATGCCTATACATGTTATAACTTGTACATTTGTGAGTAAAAGTGGGTATCCCTATTGTTGTGAGGGAACATGTTTGAGGAAAGATGAAATTCATATCGGACTTCTTGATTAGTTAAATTGCAAATGTTTTCTAAGCTTTAGAGTCAATTCTTAAGGATAGGAGGTATTAACTTAGCTGTCCTGATTTGAATTGTGTAATATATAACATGCTCTATTTCGAGCTTTTCGTCTAAGCCAATCATGGTAGCCTTAATTTGAGTTGTCTTGCATCAATTAGAAATATGTGAGCTCTTCGTGTGCATGAGATATAATGTAGTTGTTCGAGGAAGAACAAGGCTTTTAGTGTAGGGTAGTTATCTTGGACATATTTGCATACCTAAGTGCGATTTTACAACTAATTTTAAATCATGTTTGTAAATTATATTAATTATAATTTCATGTGTTTTATGTATATTTTCTTGCATGGACTAAAAAATGTAATAAGTTTTTTTGTAGGTGAAATATACTAAGGATGGGCTAAATGTGATGTTTAATGAAAAAGAAGAAAGCATGTAGTGAATTCCCAAGAGGAAAGAATGATCTTGCACAAGGAGAAGGTTGCACGTGCTAGGCAGCGTGCTCGGTCGGTAGGGCTGCGGGCTAGGTGTCTTGCCGCACTAGGCTTGTGCGCGCATGAGGCTGTCCACTAGTGCACCTGTGTGTTGGCTCCATGCAATGCCAGGCCTTGCTGTGGCCTATATGCTGTGTCACGCCAGTAGATGTCCGTGATAAGGATCGTGCCATGCTGCATAATGCCCAGCCTTATCTTGCCATGAACGACCAAAGCCCAAACTTCTAGTGAAGCTGCGCGACTGCTCCATGTCATGACAACAGATTTTCACAATGAGCGGCGTGGCATAGAGCTATTTTACCAACAGCCAAATTTTTGTATTTTCCACTTAGTATAAATAATTGGGCTAATTTTATATTATCACGGTTTTAAATTAGAAAATGCATAGAAGCGAAAGGAGAACGGAGGAAACTCTACCTAGGGTTTATTTTATTTATTTCATCTTTTGTACTCTTGTCATTATATGAATTCAAACATGTTTTTGATTTCTTGTATGAACATGAGTGGCTAAAACCCTTTTTCTAGGGTTGAGGCCACTATATATGATTGTAATTGCTTAATTCAATAGTTGGTTCAAGTTTTCATGGTTGTTGGTCTTGCATTCTTGTTTATTGATCATTTTAATGATTGATCACCATTAGAATGCATATCTTAAGCTTAGGCAAATACTCGAAAGAGAAGAACCTAGGTTAGAACTTGGAATGCAGGAAGTGAGTTCAAGTCTTCAAGACTTCGGTTATGATAGAAATATACCTAATTCTCCTTGCTTGGTTCTAAAACGGTACGATAGCTAGACACCTAGGATTAATCTATCACATCACTACTCACAGAAGTAGTTTTGAAATTAATTCTGGGTTAAATGGTTAGTAGTTCAAAAGTCCATAACCAAGGGCATAAACACTGTGAACAACTCCATATAGATAATTTCTTGTGAATTAGGTTGTCAAGTTCCCACCCAACGATGTAGTTGTGAGGCCATTTCATCAAAGTTTAGAGGCTCGAAAGACCATGATCATGGAAATTAACTTTGGGAAAGATAGGTTAGATAGTATTTCTAAATTTCTATCTTGAAAAAGTTGAGGTTCTCCTATAAAAAAATTTTCTATACTATAAATTAAGGTAGCGGTGACGTCTTCTACGCACAGATTTTCAAAAGTTTGTCCTGTAGATTCAGTTTTAATAATTTGAGTGATGGTTGTAGAATTTGTTAAACAATGTCTATTATCTTCACTGAGATAATTATCCCACCAATATTTTAATGTCCATATAAATCCAGATATAATTAGAGTGACAACTTGTTTATCCGTGTAGTTTTTACTTTTGTCGGCCGTAATGGCCATCCCCATTTCATGTAACTTGTTGTATATCTAATGTTCTGCTAGTCCATCAATATTCAATTCAGCAATTTCATTTCTAGAGTGTGAAGTATGAGATAAAAATTTATTTTCTTCATATTGCATATACAGGAACGAGGGTTTATTATAATAATTCTTTTTGATGGAATATTTAGGCTTAACTTATTAATATCGTTATCAGACTTTTCGGATATTGTTCTTATGACCTTATCATCCTTTAATTTTACTTCATCCTTTAATTTTAATTCATTCTTTAATTTTAATTCAGCTTTTAATTTTTCATTAATCTTTTCTATAAGATCATCTGTGATTTCAAACTTTTCTTTGGAAAATTCTGGTAACTTAAATATTGGATGGGTTTCTAATTTCTTATTATTATAGGAAGGGCTAGGTTTATCATTGAAAATTGATTTATTATCAGTCTTAAGGATCTGATTAGAAACTATCTATAGTAATTGATTAGCATAATTATTTTGTTGAATTAATCTATTTATATCATTATTCTTAGGATCACCTTGGGTGTCTATTGAACTTGGGCAAATTTATATGCCCAAGTGATACTCAAATGTGTCATTTTAGCCTTGTTTATCTATCAATGTTATACATTCTCATGTGATTGGTAATAAAATGAGAATTTATACTAACCAACATGATTAGCATTGTTTTGTAGGTAAAATGTAATTTTGGGAAGCTAAAATGCATGTTGGAATAGATCGGGGTTGGACTCGGATGTGAGCAAAGGACAAGGCATTGGAAGGCACAAAATAAAGAGGCTCCATGATGGAGCCGTGTCACGCTACCATCGCGGAGGCCTTCTGCCTGGATAGGGAATTTTCGGCCTAATTCCAGTCAGGGTTCGCGTTGGGTCCGTGGCACGGTGGCCTAGCTTCGCGTTGCACGCTGTTCCACGTTGGGCCTGATTACCTGGACCCCAAACTTCCAGTGATGGTCCGCGTCAGTGGCTTGTCACGGAGGCAGTGCTCCGCGATGCACTCCGTGACACGTTGCTTGTTATTCCGGAAAAAATTCCCACTAGTATAAATAGAACACTTAGGTTCATTTTTCATTATTCTGACTTGGTGGAGCAAGAACGTGGGTTATAGGCAATTGAGGGATGAAATTATCAGGGTTTTTCTCTCTTTCCTTCTCCTTGAATTCGATTGCTTGTATGTTTAACACTCACTTAACGATGTTTAATCCACAAATGAGTGGCTAATTCCTCTTCTTGCTGAGGTTAAGAACAATTGTATTGAAATGTGATTGTTGATTAAATTGGGTTTTTCATCTTTTCTTCCATGGTTGTTCTATTGATTCTTGTTCTTACTGCATTAATGTGTGGCCAACGTTAATGTATATCTAAAAAGTCCGGTTTCACTCGAGAGAGCACGAAATTGGAAAGTTGTGAATTAATAGGATATGATCCTTTCTTCATTTGGGAAAATTGAGAATTGATTTACCTTCAGGATAGAAATATACCTGAAGGTCGTATTAGTCAATTAAGGAACCGGTTTTGTATGGCTAGAACATGAATTTCGTTTAATCACAGAAATGTAGGTGGACAGTTCATGATTCTTATGTTGGGTTAAATACGAGAGTTTTAATCCATTGGCAGTAGTTCTTGACTAGCAACCGGAGGAAAGGTTAACCAATTTTTGTCTATAATTAATTTCATTACATGTTCATTTAACCTCAGCATGCTCACATTCATAGTTCAGACTCACATTAGATAATCGTTTTAGACTTAGCATAAAAATTAGAACCCAAAAATATCAAACTCTTGGTTACACTGTTGTCTTCATTGTTAAAATTAAAATATAGTAACACTTGAGTAGTTCGTTACCTTATCCCAGTCCCTGTGGGATCGATACTTGGCTTACTTAAGCCACTTTACTACTTGTTCGACCACGTGCACTTGCGTGTAGTTTTATACCCAACAAAATAGAACGAACAAGTTTTTGGCGCCGTTGCCGGGGACTGGCAATTGGTGAATTTTTCTTAAGTGTTACTTTACTATATTTTTATTTTCTTAGTGTTGAAAACTTGGTCTTAGCCTGTATTTTGCAGATTTAATCTCTGTTGAACACTGGCAAGAGACAAGGAGCTGGTGGACTCGCATTTAGAGCGAGAAAGATTATTTCATCGTCAGCGGAGAGAAGCTCTAGAAAGAAAGCTGCAGTTGCTCAAACAAACACTTATGGAGCAACAACAGAATCCACCAGTAGTACAGGCAATGTTAGTTCCCGAGGAAGTAGCAGCTCGGCCAGTTCGCGAGGTGGCAATCCTACATGCTAATAATGTCACATCTAGCATCCGCAAACCTGAGCCAGGAGGGAGGTTCGAGCTCAAACAAAACATGGTGCAGTTGTTGCACACTAGCGGGCAGTTTACAGGTCTCCCTCATGAAGATCCACAGCAGCATCTCCAAAATTTTTTGGAGATAAGTGACACTTACATCCCCGCTAGAGTGTCATCAGATTATGTTAGGCTTACATTGTTCCCATTTTCACTATTGGGAGAAGCCAAGAGGTGGTTGAAAGCTGAGCCACCTAATTCTATTTCTACGTGGGATGATCTTGCAAGGAAATTCTTAATACGAGTTTTTCCCTCAGTTAAAACAGCAAGACTTAGAAGTCAAATTCTAAGTTTCAAACAGAGAGAGGGAGAGAATCTATATCAGGCTTGGGAGAGATTCAAGTCCATGTTGCGGGATTGTCCTCATCATCATCAATTAAATGATGTGCTGGTGCACACTTTTATAGAGGGTTTGGAACCCCATACAAAAACATTGCTAGACTCAGCAGCTGGGGGACAAGCGCTGGAGAAAACTTATGAGGAGTTGTATACCTTGTTGAACCATATTTCGCAGGGCAATCCAGAGTGGAATGCTGATTCATCAAGAGGAGGGACAAGGAAAGTAGCAGGAGTTCTAGAAGTGGATGGTTTTACAGCTATTGATGCACAGATAGCTGCCTTACAGAATCAACTCAACACCCACTTCAGTAACATGACAATGAACCAGCCTCAAGCCCCAGTGAATGCAGTGCAGCAGATTTGGTGTGAAGTGTGCGGGAGCAGTGAGCACTCAACTGAGTGTTGTGGAGCAAATCCTGACTCGGCGAACTTTATGGGAAATGTACAAAGGAACAACCACCAACAGTATGGCAACAACTACAATTCCAATTGGAGGAATCACCCTAATTTCTCCTGGGGTAGCAACAACCATCAGGGGCAAAGTTCGAGTCAGGGTGTGCAAAGGAACCAAGGAGGGCAGCAGAATTATCAAGCACAATTTAGAAACAACAATGCACCTCCTCCACTACCATCACCCAGCATTGAGGAGATGTTCAAGACGATGATAGCTAACCAAGCTCAATTGCAGGCTGACTATGTGAAATTGCCAGCCGAGGTGAAAAACAACAAGTTAGCTACTAAGGCACTTGAATATCAATTTGGGCAATTTGTTGGAGCCCAAAACACCAGGCCTAGAGGAGGACTTCCGAGTGACACAGATCCCAACCCCAGGCAGGTGAATACGGTGACCACAAGGAGTGGTTTGCAGCTGAAAGAGGTGGAACCAGAAAGACCACCTCAACAATCGGGAGCAGCAGAAGTCGAGAGGGAGCAAAGTGATAAGAGGGGGAAGACAAAGGAAGCTGAATAAGAAAGACCACTACCCCTGTTCCCTCAACAATTAAAGAAACACAAGGAGGAGGCGTGTTTCAAGAAATTCATGGAGGTGCTGAAACAGGTACATATTAACTTACCTCTTGTTGATGTTTTGCAGGGTGTGCCAAAGTATGCCAAGTATATAAAGGACATCGTGGCAAACAAAAGTCGATTGACTGAGTATGCTACGGTGGCTCTCACGGAGGAGTGCACTTCCTGGATACAAAACCGACTGCCCACAAACCTCAAAGATCCTGGGAGCTTTACTATATAGATTACTATTTGGCAGAGTATCCGAGCTCGTGGATTATGTGATTTGGGAGCGAGCATTAATTTGATGCCGTCATCGGTATTCGAAAAGCTGGGTCTAGGGAGTCCTAGACCCACAACAGTGATCTTGCAATTGGCGGATCGGTCCTTAGCCAGACCTGATGGCATTGTGGAGGACGTCTGGTGCAAGTTGGCTCCCTGATCTTCCCGGTAGATTTCGTCGTGCTGGATTTTGAACCAGACGCGGAAGTCCCATTTATTTTGGGACTCCTTTCTTAGCGACCGGGAAAGCGCTGATTGATGTAGCTGCGGGGCAGCTAACCATGCGAGCACATGATAAGATTGAGTTATTTTATGTGTTTAAAGCCATGAAGCTGCCGACAATACATGAGGAGCTTTCAGCAATCAGTGTGGTTGAACACGAAGAAATTCGTCGGATTGTTGAATCTCAAGACCCACTGGAAAGAGTGCCACGTTCTTAGTCAATGGGCAGAGATGTAAGCACTACTGGGGGGAGGAAGGTGGTCGAGAGAAAACATCCATCACCCTAGAGGACAACTGAGCTGAATGACGTCAAGCCGCGACGGTAAACCAAGCGCTGCACGGGAGGAAACCCGTGAAATTTTTCTTTGTAAATTGTTAATAGATTTTTCTTTTCTTTTTTTATTTTTTATTTTCTTGATTAACAACAAAATTTTTAGTTTTTATTTTTGTTTTTATTTTTATTTTGAGTGAAAACTATAATTCTAACCAATTTCTTATAGTAAGATGAATTTCAGGTTGAACGGAGGGAAAATATGCAAGGAATCGCAAAGAAATATTCGAGGTATGAAAATCAAGAAAAAGTGGCAAAACAGTGAGCTAGGGCAATAGCTCCGTGTTACGGAGGAGGGCCTCTCTGTTACCCTCCGTGACATGTTGAGGTGTAAATCCAGAATTTTAAAAGAATTCCAGAACACCCTCGCGTCAGCTCCGTGTCACGGAGGCAGTGCTCCGCGATGCAGTCCGTGACACATTGTTGTGTATGTCGCGACAGATCACACAGGGTCGCCGGGTGACCCACGCGAATTTCCCACTTTCAAACCCCGAATCCCCCTCAATTTTCCTTATTTCTCACACACTCCGCGACCAATCCTCCAAAAACCCCTCCCCCTTCAACGTGACACGGAATAGGCCAAGGAATTCATTGAGTTTTCTTCAATTCTTCGACTTTAAGGTATGTACTTCAATTCCATCTCATTTCTTGTCGATTTTCTTCGATATTGAACATGTGATATGAGCTAAACTTGCCCTAAGTAGAAATTAAGCGTAAATTCAATTGAATTATTGTTGATGGATGTTCGGAGTATCATTGTGATTGCTTGAACTCGTTAATTGCATAATTTAATCGAATATTTTGATACAATCATAGCTAGGGCTTGCTTTTGAATTTGAAGTGGAAAAATGTAGTGAACTAGTGAAATTCATGTTGGATTGTACATGTGGAGTGAGATGAGTCGATTTGCTAATTGTTATTATACTAAAAGACCGACGGATTCTCAGGTTAGGGGAATATTAAAATTTGCAAAAATTGGGTGAGTTGTATAGGTTCATGTAGATAAATTCTTGTTGTTTTCATTTCTTTGTTTCTCCTTGCTAAGTGCGATGGGACAAAATGTTATCGATGGTAATGATTGTGGTTAGCTGTACGAAGTCTGAGTAGTACATAGAATATATACCGTCGAATTCTTCGAATGCACTAAGCATGTTTGTTATAATTGGCTGTTTGTTTGAGTACATAGGTATGATCTTGCCGTAATGTTGTAATTTTAGCTAAGGACTAAGTGTGGGGTAGCCTAGCTTAACCCAACCTTAGTCGAAGCAAATTTTCATTAGCTTAACATTGAACTTGTTTGTTTGGGTTGACAGGAACAATGGCAAGCAGGCAAGAAAAAGGGAAAGGCGCATCAACATCTGGCGCCGGAAGAAAGAGAATCAGACTGGGCACAGCAGTCCCAGCAGCACCAGCGGTTCCACGTGGCCAACGCCGCTAATACGGAACCAGGTGGGTGACAGAAGAGGGGAAGAAGTGGTATGCCAAGCACAAGGAGAGCAAGTACTTCCCCGAGGAACACATAGCACGGGAACCTTTGGCACAGGAGTTCCCTAGGATTGTCCACAGGATCGAGGCAGCTGGGCTCAAATTCATCTTTGAAGAGCCCAAGGAATGCAACTTGCACTTGATTCGGGAATTCTATGCCAATTGGAACCCGACACTCAGAAGTCACACCATCAAAATCAGAGGGCAAATAGTCACCTTTGAGCCCCACCACCTCAATGCTATCCAAGGGCCGCAGGACATAGACGCCCACGTGCTTCGACAGCTGAATATCACTCCACCATATGCGAACATTAGACGCACTTTGTGTGGAACCAGATCGACAACTAGATGGAGCAGACACAAGGAGCGGGGCTACCATCAGACTTTGCCCTATTCACAGATGAACAGGGAAGCCAGGATATGGCTTAAGATCGTCTGTTCCTGCCTAATCCCGGGGGTACATATGACAGATGTAACCCGGGATCATGTATGCCTGGTGTACGCCCTGATGAAAGGGCTGGAGATCAATGTGGGGGCGGTGATTATCTCCGCCATGAAGAGAGCCCGGTTGCATCAGGGGCACAGATACGGATTTGGTGGACTACTCACCACATTCCTGAGGGGCTTAGATGTTGAGGAAGAGGCCCTTGACTACATCCCGCAGATGGAGGGAGGGCCTTAGATGTCACTAAAACTAAGGCACCCGACACCACCCACGGGCCTGTCCTTACACTTGCCGAGCGACATGCTCGGGATGATCAGTACATGGCTCACATGTACGGGATGCAGATGCTCCAACTGAGGATAGGCGGGAGGCCGGCAACAGAGGAGGAGCTATGGCAGCTCGAGCTAGACTACCCTTTTGGCGAAAATGCCAAGGCTCTATGCCGAGTGGGGCCAGCTTTTGTAGAGCCCACAGATGATGATGTCCCCACAGACGAGGAGACACGTCGGGAGGACTCCGATGATGACGATGGGGGTGATTCAGAAATGGGAGATGAAGCAGCAGCACCTGATGAAGAAGTGGAGTATTTTGATTGATCAGGGAGTTCCACCACCCAATTTTTGCGCTATTTTAATTTTTGTGAACACTGGGGACAGTGTTCGAGATAAGTGTGGGGTGGGAGTAGTTAGGTGCTGGTTGTGCTGTTATGTATGTTCTAATCTGTTGTTGTGCCTGTGAACAAAATTTTCTGACCCTGTGATTTGTGATTGTTAAGTTGTTGTCCTGTATTGTAATTATATGTGAAACTATTGTGTGTTGCTGAATGTTGCTAAGCTGATATTGTACATATTTTTTGTTTATCGAAATAATCGATATTTTTAAAAAAAAATTCAATTCTTGGGTTTCTCGGCGTTTATTTTCGGCTCTTTTACCAAGAATGGTCCCATTGAACCGAAGTCTTAGTTAGTGACCGTTCCCTATGATGGATGGATGAAGACCGTCTTAAGGGAAATGTAGTCGTTAGGAGTAGATTCTTTTTTTCATTTATATTTTTTTTAGTTGTTTTGCTTGTGTGGGTTGCATCCCAAAACTTGTAGTTACTTTATGGTTGCGGAATTCTGGTTGCGTATCGTACATGATATTTGAAATGCAAAGGTGATTCGTATGAAAGCATGCAACTTTGTAAATATGTTGAGATACCTAGGCCATAGAGTCGATTCAATGTGATTAAGGCTTAATGTTTGAATTCATGTAATTTGCTTATTGAAGAGTCTGTGAATACGTCTTGAATTGAGCATGTGCAATAAGTGTGAAGTGAGGTTTTGTTATTCCATGCTATTGTGAAGTGTCTAGAACTTGCCTGGTGTGTGTACAAAACGAAATGAAGGCGGTGTATTGTAGGAAAGGATGTAGCCATTTCTTTGGTTTAACCGAAAGTTTCTATTTTTCATTATCGTACCCACCTTAATTGTATACCCTAGTCAGCCCGTTGAGCCTTTAGCCTATTATTTTTTTCTTTTGTCAAAAAGTGTAAGCCGAGCTTAATCCCTTCTTTTCATTAGCCGTAAAGTCGATCCAAAACTCTTAAGCGCTTAACAAGAGAAAATAATTTTCCCAAAGTGTCAAAGAGTGAGAATGGTGAAAAGAAAAGAAAAGCAGAGTGATAAAGGGAAAGAAAAGGTTGAAGGTGCACTTGTTATAAATAAACTATAATGAAGGTGTACGAATAATCCTTGTTGTTGTGTCAAGTGTGCTTAATAAGATGGGCCAAACTTAAGAAAAACTTCAAGAATGGGAGGATGAAGAAAGAAACACTGCCCATGAGATTGATGGGATGTATTGGAAAGGCGCTTGAGGATGCTAGTGGCTATTATTGGCTAGCCCAATATTTACTAGTTTCGTAGCTTACATTACAACCCGTTAAAGTCCTACGTGATCTTACATCACACTTCTTTATATTAGTGGAGTAATACACTAAAGGCAAGCTTATGGGTCGTGACATGATGCATGTGAATTCTTTTGGCAGAGAGAGTGAAATTGTGTTTATATGCCCCTGCTTGAAATTTTATGAGTTCATATGATCAAAAAGGGGAAAATTCTCTTGTATTGTGAGGGCACATGCTTGATGAGAGATTAATTTTTGTGTCGGATGTCTTGATCAGCTGATTTGCATGAGTTTGCCAATATCGAGAGTCGATTCTTAAGTCTAGGAGGTCTTGATGTATTGAAGGTCATTGCATTGATTGGACCATGCATGTTTTCTTGATGATTTGCTGTATTGAATAATCGGTATGACTGTAGCCTAAATTGTCGAACCAAAGTAGCGAGGTTTGGGTGTAAATTGCATGAGGTGTAAGATTGTTGTTCAAGGACGAACAAGGATTTAAGTGCGGGGTAAGTGATCTTGGGCAAATTTATATGCCCAAGTGATACTCAAATGTGTCATTTTAGCCTTGTTTATCTATCAATGTTATACATTCTCATGTGATTGGTAATAAAATGTGAATTTATACTAACCAACATGATTAGCATTGTTTTGCAGGTAAAATGTAATTTTGGGAAGCTAAAATGCATGTTGGAATAGATCGGGGTTGCACTCAGATGTGAGCAAAGGACAAGGCATTGGAAGGCACAAAATAAAGAGGCTCCGCGATGGAGCCATGTCACGCTGCCATCGCGGAGGCCTTCTGCCTGGATAGGGAATTTTCGGCCTAATTCCAGTAAGGGTTCGCGTTGGGTTCGTGGCACGGTGGCCTAGCTCCGCGTTGCACGCCGTGCCACGTTGGGCCTGATTACCTGGACCCCCAACTTCCAGTGAGGGTCCGCGTCAGTGGCGTGTCACGGAGGTAGTGCTCCGCGATGCACTCCGTGACACGTTGCTTGTTATTCCGGAAAAAATTCCCACTAGTACAAATAGAACACTTAGGTGCATTTTTCATTATTCTGACTTGGTGGAGCAAGAACGTGGATTACAGGCAGTTGAGGGGATGAAATTATCAGGGTTTTTCTCTCTTTCCCTCTCCTTGAATTCAATTGCTTGTATGTTTAACACTCATTTAACGATGTTTAATCCACAAATGAGTGGCTAATTCCTCTTCTTGCTGAGGTTAAGAACAATTGTATTGAAATGTGATTGTTGATTAAATTGGGTTTTTCATCTTTTCTTCCATGGTTGTTCTATTGATTCTTGTTCTTACTGCATTAATGTGTGGCCAACGTTAATGTATATCTAAAAAGTCCGGTTTCACTCGAGAGAGCACGAAATTGGAAAGTTGTGAATTAATAGCATATGATCCTTTCTTAGTTTTGGAAAATTGAGAATTGATTTACCTTCAGGATAGAAATATACCTGAAGGTCGTATTAGTCAATTAAGGAACCGGTTTTGTATGGATAGAACATGAATTTCGTTTAATCACAGAAATGTAGGTGGACAGTTCATGATTCTTATGTTGGGTTAAATACGAGAGTTTTAATCCATTGGTAGTAGTTCTTGACTAGCAACCGGAGAAAAGGTTAACCAATTTATATCAATAATTAATTTCATTACATGTTCATTTAACCTCAGCATGCTCACATTCATAGTTCAGACTCATATTAGATAATCGTTTTAGACTTAGCATAAAAATTAGAACCCAAAAATATCAAACTCTTGGTTACACTGTTGTCTTCATTGTTAAAATTAAAATATAGTAACACTTGAGTAGTTCGTTACCTTATCCCAGTCCCTGTGGGATCGATACTTGGCTTACTTAAGCCACTTTACTACTTGTTCGACCACGTGCACTTGCGTGTAGTTTTATACCCAACAAAACAGAACGAACATCTACGATATCAATTTTAAAAGTTGTAGCAGTAACAATTCTACCTTCTATTGGTAAACTAATTTCCTCTAATGGGAGAATTATTGAGTCAACCAACTTAGTTTTTGTATGCCATTTATTAACAATCATGCTCAATGGTTCCTTTTGATCATCCAATTTTCTTGTGTACTCAAACCATTTAAAAAACTCTATATTGTATCTCATTCTTTTCATATCGGCGCACCATTTTCTCCTAAACGATAATCTTTCCTTTAATGAATATTTTTCGACATACCATTTCCTTTTTATGCTATTTTATGGATCTAACCAGAGTTTTTCTAAATCCCCATGGGACTAGATCCTTCCTAATATAGCATATAGTTCTGACAATAGTCTTTAAATGGTTTGAGTACATAGGAATATTGGATGATCAAAAGGAATCATTGTGCATGATTGTTAATAAATGGAATACCAAAACTAAGGTGGTTGAATCTATAATTCCCCAACAATAGGAAATTAGTTTACCAATAGATGGTAAAATTGTTACAGCTACACCTTTTAAAATTTATATACCATTTAATGGATCGTAGAAAATGACTTAAAAATAAATTACTAACTTGAAAATAAATTACAAAGGCAGGATAAAAATAAAAGAAAATACTACAAGTAATAATAAAGTAGAAGAAAAGATACTTACAAAGAGTTGTTTATTGATAAGAAGGAAATACAGAGAACATAGAGGGAAAGAGAGATTTGGGAAATTTGGAAGTGAGTGTAGTGTTTTCCGAATGCCCTTCCTAATACAAGGTGAAGGTCTTAAATAGACCTCAATATGATGAGTCAACTAATTACTACCTGCTATCTATTTGCATATGTCCACACGTGGTAGATTTAATTTTACACGGATCTATTTAAAACATGTCTTCGTCTTCTTGAAACTTGGTTTCCTTGAAATTTGATATTTGTCCTTATGTGACCTTGGAATTTGATGAAGATTCGTCTTCATCTGCATGGGTGTTTGTAGAGATTCCATTTTGTCCTTATGTGGCTTGTCTTTTAGCTGCATTGTTTTTTTGGTGGAATTATGAGGGGTCCACTACTTTTAATGGTAGTGGCTTTTCATTTTTCTGAAAGGGTAGCCTAGCCGTCTTCTTTAGTTGAGAAGATAAGCTTGAGCTATCCCTTGCGAATCTAGCATGTCTCTGTTGCTTGGTTCACTTGTATAAGAGGATGCAGTATCTAATAATTCCATTATCTATTTTTGATGGGTATCGTTTTCCAAATTTCACAAGGTCTGCTGGAGCCTTCTTTTTAATTCTTCCTAGGACAGTTGGGAATCCTATCGTAATGAAGAACATGAAGTGTCCTTATCTTCCTGGGGTGTTGGTGCCCAGCCTTTGATTTGATGGTCTTACTCAGATATTTAATCCTTTCAAATTCATGAATATCAAAGGACCAACTGATAATGTATGAAATTCTTTTTGCAATAAAAAACTTACATGATATAATATTTTCTGGTAAGGTAGAAATATTCTGCTCTACTTGGAATTTTTAAAACTATGTCGGAAAATGTTTTGACAATACCTGTTTATTTCCTCTGAATTGGTTCCACCATTCGTAAAACCATATGGGGATGATCACGCTTTTCATATCTTCTGAATACTTGAAAAACCAAGAGTTAGTGTTGGGCCTTAGATACATAAAGTTATACTAGGCTGCCTTATAATCATACCAGTTGTATGTCTAGGGTCTATGGGTTCTTGATAGGGGAATGGGTGTATGTGGATGATCTACAAACCATTCAAACGGACTTAAAATTCTTTTAATTGTGAACTTCGAGTATTGAATACTGTCAGGAATATCCAGAAATTTTAATTTATGCTCAAATTTTACTGAATTTGTGTTTGTTAAAATTAACTCATAATACCTTCGGGTTTCAAGGGGATCATCTGTCTCCACATAATTCCAAGTTGTGTAGCAGGGTTTTAGTAACTTGGTTACTTCAAAACCTTGATACTTTTTATCGAGGGCCATGATCGGCAGTACCTGTAAAACTGTTAGCTCAAACTTCGGTTTATTTTGAATATTTTTCTCCATTTTCTTTTCAGGAGTAGCTGGTAAAACCGCCTGAGAGTATGTCTCTGGTGGCTTCATTTCATAGTATCCTTTGTTTGGATAGAGATAGTTTTGTCGCCTGATGAAGAGTCTCCTTTAAAAACTGATTTTAATGGTTGTAATCTGGTCTGACTGGTTATGGGTTCCTTTAATGGGGACAGAAAAGTAGATTTTGGAAAAGGTCGGAATTCTACCAGAACTGAATATTTATTTTCTGGTTTTGGATTTTCCTCTTCTTTGAAGGGTCTTTTCATTATTTCTTCTGGTTTGAAGGGATGAAATGGACGCCTCAAGGGCCTTATACCTTGTGTTATGGGTCTCATTTAGTTTCATGTAGAAATTCCCTAGTCAAAAAATCTGGGAGAGAATTATTTTCTCCTTGTATAAATTCGATTTGAAAATCAATGATAGATAACAAAGCCTGTCATCTTGCAAATATTTGTTTAGAAACCAGATCTTTTACATCTTTTTGTAAAACATCTTTGGCTACTTTGCAGTCTAATCATAGTAAAAATTCTTTATTTATTAAATCGTCTTGAAATTTCGTGATACATAACACTATTATCACGCCCTGCCTTGGGAGGCATGACTGGCACCTAGTGCCCTACTAGGACCTGGACTACTAGACTAGCTGAGCCTGAGCACTTTTGGTGCCAGGCTGACTCTAAATTTGGATTCAAGGAAACAACGGGCTATATAACGGTTGTAAATACAGCCTCCGGCCAACTAGGCCTATAGCCACATGAAAGAAACATTAGCTAGCTAGAACAACTGAATAAATAGGGAACCTGTGCGGGCCGACAAGGCCACCATGTTGTCTAGTTATTTCTGAATCAAGAAACAATTGCCAAACTACTACGTGACCGACAAGGTCATCACTACCAACTGAACAAGGCCCCACACGACCATTATAAACAAGCTAAAACATACATGTGGCCTCACTCGACCGGTACAACTAACTACAGGGAATACATAATCTGCAAGCCTCTAAGAATATTGATAAGATGGTCAGGACAGGGGCCCGGCCTACCCATACTGTACAACAACAGAAAAGAAATAAACCTCTAGCTGTCTAGCTCCTGATTACAGGAGCTGATGACTCTGTGTGCTGGCTAGAATTACAAGGGATCGGCTCCTCGTCTATGAGTACCTGCAGGCAAGTAATGCAGCGCCCCCAAACGAGCGTCAGTACCACTAGTACCGAGTATGCAAAGCAAAACTAAACATAACAGAAGATAAATAGTAATACTGATAGTTACTGAAATGACAGGGGATAGCTAGAACTGTCTGGAATAACAAAATTTGTTCTGAACTTAACTGTACTGAAAGGAAGATAAGAATCATACTTGTCGACGCGGCGTCCTGCTAACTATCCATTTAATAAGTAACACGTGTATATATTTAGTAAGTAACATATATATATATATATATATATATATATATATATATATATATATATATATATATATATATATATATATATTTAGTAAGTAACATATATATATATAGCATACAAGAACCTATACCAGCCCCTATAAGCCGGAAGGTGCCAATCAACATGCAATCTATATACCCCTACCCGGGTCAAACCATCCAAAAACAAATTCACTCCACTCACCTAATAACTACGAGCACCCTGCCGGCCCCCTGGATATGCAGCTTGGGCTATCCGGGCCCCTGACTATAACTCTATCTGAGTCCAGAGGACTCCTGTAACTGTAATTTGAGATCTTTATCTTTAATCTGTAATCTATGCCCTTGGCGCAAGCGCTCGACAGGGTATACTGTAATGCTGATCAGCGTGATATGGGGAATGTTGCATCCCATCTTCGTCCTACTGTAGACGGCATGCCACTCCTTGGAGTGACGTATGCTCACCTTCTGGCGGGCGAGTCGACACAACTATTAACCCTGGGGCAGCAAGGAAGCTCTAAGGGTGCCCACATATCAGAAACAAGTCTCAACAAGCAACATTAATCACATATAACATGTATATTAAATTTGAAAATACTATCCATGTTCTGATATTCTATTCTGATTCTTTGACTGGATTAAACTGAATCTGGTACTGATTCTGAAATGATATCTCGCTTTTTAATACTGATTTACTAACTTTTATTCTGAATATGACATAATAACGCAAACATACTTAATACTCGGCTTCTAGAACTTCCTTCTGGAATTTATTCTATTTTACTATACTAGAATTACTAACTTGCCGAAGAAACTGGCTTTACATACCTTAGTTTCTGACTTCTGGACTAACTGACATAACTCGGCCAATATCCAACTATTTCTTCAAACTGTATTCACATTCATAGAAATTAGAACTAAATTCATCAATATTCTGGAAGCAAATACTACTTTGAATATATATATATCCCAAACTTTTACTTATCAAAAAACAACCGAAAACTTGCTATTTCTCGGAAGTACAGAAGGGAGAAATACTTACTTTAGGGCTAGGAGTATATTAACACTAATTTGGAGCAATTCCACTTATCTTATCTCGGAAGGACGATGATTCTCTGGCCGAATTTCACGAAACTAACTCCGCAGGAATGCTCCCGGCAGCTTAATACTTCACTACCCAAGATTAATTTGAGTTTGGACCACGTTTAATAGCGTAAACGGACGGAATTTCAAAAAAATCCCTCGTACCCTCTATTTTCTGGTTACTCTCTGGAATTTTTGATAATTATCTAACAAAAACCGAAGTGGAGGGGTTTATATACTTAGACCTGAACCCCCCCTCCGTGGCAGCTGGCCATCGCGGAGGGGAAGCCTCCGTGACACGCTGCCTGTTGTGGAGGGGCTTTGCCCGACTTCCTCTTTAAGTTGCATTTTTCGAATGCAATTTATAAGTCGCATTTGCCTTGCGATGCTCCGACTTGGTGCTTGTCCGGTCTTCCCCCGGGCCTTTTTCTAGCATGTATTGAATTCTAAAGCTCTTAACCAACATCAAGTAGGCCATCTAAATGACAAGAATTTACGAGGTGTAACATCGTCCACCCCTTAAGAACATTCATCCTCGATTGTAAACTTCTTCTTGCAAGAATCTAAACTTACTTGACTTATTCTACAAATGTTTTGGTAGAGTTTCCCCTGTAATATGGACTATCTCAAAAATCCTGAAACTCAAAAAAATCCAATACAGGTACTCCATATAATACTATAGCATTCATTTCACAATAAGCTGAAGTTAACTGAGGATATCTGACTTTCATATCTTCCTCTACTTCCCAAGTGATTTCCTATCGGTTCCTATTACGCCACAATACTTTGATAGAAGCTACATCTTTTAGTTCTCAACCTGTGAATCTGCCAGTCTAGTATGGCTATTGGAACCTCTTCATAAGCCAGCTCTTCCGTAACCTGGACATCCTGAACTGGGACAACTCTAGAGGGGTCTCCTATATACTTCCTCAGCATGGACACGTGGAAAACTGGATGACCAGATTCAAATTCTGGAGGCAAGTTCAACTCGTATGCCACTTGGCTTATTGTTCGACGAATCTAATAGGGCCCAACAAATCTTGGGCTGAGTTTACCCCTTTTGCCGAATCTCATCACCCCTTTCATTGGAGAAACTTTCAAAAACACCCAGTCATTCACATTAAATTCCAGGTTTCTGCGCCGCACATCAGCATACGATTTCTGGGGGCTTTGAGCAGTCAGTAGGAGTTCTCTAATAAGCTTTACCTTCTCTTCTGACTAATGAATAATATCCGGCCTAATTAGCGTTGGCTCTCCTACTTCAAACCAACCAACTGGCGATCTGCATTTTCGCCCATACAAAGCCTAATTGGGTGCCATGTGGATAGCTGGGTGGTAACTATTGTTATAAGCGAGGTCAATAGGTGGTAGGTGTTCATCCCAGCTACCTACAAAGTCCAACACACACGCCTGTAACATATCCTCAAGCGTCTGAATAGAGCGTTCTGCCTGCCCATCTATCTGAGGGTGGAATGTTGTGCTCAGATTAATCTGTGTTCCCAGGCTTCTCTAAAATGATTGCCAAAATTTAGCTGTAAATTGTGCCCCTCTGTCAGAAATAATGGATACTGGAACACCGTGCAGTCTGACTATTTCTCTGATATACAACTCTGCATAATCTTCAGCAGAGAAAGTAGCCCTTACTGGCAGAAAATGGGCCGATTTTGTCAGTCTGTCAACAATTACCAAAATCGAGTCATTTCTATGTTTGATATGGGGTAATCTTGCTACAAAATCCATATTTACTGCTTCCCACTTCCAGAGAGGAATAGCTATGTCTTGAGTCAATCCGCCTGGTTTTTGGTGTTCAGCTTTTACTTACTGGCAGTTAGGACACTAGGCTACAAATTCTGTTGTTTCCCTCTTCATACCTAGCCACCAGTAGATTTCTTTCATATCATGGTACATTTTAGTCTAACCTGGACGGAGGGAATGGCGAGCATAGGTACCTTGCCCATAATCTACTGGCGAAGTCTTGCAACGTCTGGAACGCAAAGGCTATCTTTATATCTCAACATTCCATTCTCAGTTACCTGAAAACTCAGCTCACATGCCTCAGTCTACTTGAACTTTTCTGTTTCCTACGTCAGTTTAGTCAGAGGTGCTGCAAAAGTGGAAAATCCTTCCACAAACCTTCTGGAGTACCCGACTAACCCTAGAAAACTGCGTGTCTTGGTTGGAGTGGTAGGTCTGGGCCATGTTTTCACTGTTTCTATTTTCTGTGTATCTATATGTATACCAACCTCTGACACAATGTGACCAAAAAGACTACTAAATTCAGCCAGATTCACCTTTAGAGACATTGGCATGTAATTGACGATCATAATGATTTATCATACCGAAGAAACTAACAAGTAATCTCTCTTTATAGCTAGAGCTTATCTGGCCTTATGGCCCATATGCTAATGCCACTCACTACTGGGATAATCTATATGACTGTCTGCACACCATGTGCATGTATCTGATCAGAGAATCCTGATAGTGATCAAGATCTCTAATAATCTGGCTGAATAACTAAATGGCTGGGCTGAAGAACCCGAATGCTGAAGTAGTCTAACAATGCTATAAATGTCCTAAATGGACATCTGTAGCTCATGCATAGCTGCAGAGTTGTGGACAACTAACTACTTTATTCTTCTAGTTGAACAACTGTAGAGCTGGGCTTAGTCAGATTTACTCTCAGGCGATCCGTCCCTGGATCTTCACAGGGAAACTACCGATTTCATTGTCTTAGTAAACACTGTGCTAGCAGAGTACTACAAATTCCTCATGCCTGGTTCGTATCCACTCGGATCTATACTGTTGTACTAGGAAATTCTCAGTCTTTTGGGTAACTTTGTAAAACTGGCCCCCCTTCCTGGGATTCTATATACCTGAACATTTTACGAGAACTGGCTAGGGTACTGGCCCATCACTGGCTACTGCTGTGGACCCTTCCTTGGGGTACTCATGGTTTTGTATGATTGGGATGGCTGGCGGGCTTGCGGGGTGTTCTACATGATAACTTCTTGGTCGACTAAGGCTGACTCTCACCTACAAGGCTGGAAAAAAGATGTACGACCACTTAATATACTGGAGAATTTTGGTGTTGCTAACCTCTAGAATATGCTTAGTTAGTCTCTATTTCTGGTTCTGGCATAGGCGATAACATTACTAGTCTTTAGGGATGCTTCCCTGCTAATACAGCCGCCAGCTAGTCGTTAGATCGTCTAACTGCACCCGTATCGTCATCCACCTTATTCAGGCTACTAACTCTTGTGAGCTTCTGAAGTCTAGATCTAGCAACAATCATATAAGTCCATTAACTCAATAAACTGAGAACTAAGAAAGTTTCTATGGCTTCATACGTGAATCACATTTAACCCGCCGCTTAGCTCTTTTTTTTTGGTGAGGGTTCCTGCAGTACAATTTGTATATACTTCCTAGCAGCTAACCAGAATCTGTGTGACTGTAACCCCTATTGGCAGCTACTCACATCATCTCTGACTGTATATATGTATCAACAACTACGTACAATACATACTGAATTTTGTAGTGGTATGTAATCTCTGACATGCTTTATTGAATTTCATACTACACATGATATACTGCTTCTATAGTCTAATGATATCTCCTGTCTCTTAACTGTCAGTCCGAGTCTTAGTCCTTAATACACGATATTCTCTCAATCTGGAGGTGATTCTAATTTCCCCTCAAAATCTGGTATTCCTGCTTCTTCCCCTTATCTTCTTTAAACTGAGCTCTGGCGTTCAATGTACCTGCCTTACATTGTCAGTAAGGTTATCAATCAAGTTTCAACCTATACTTCTTCTGGCTTGCAGTCGGACCCATCTTATTCATATAACCTCCCTGTCTTTCGATATCAGAGCTATGATTATAACTATTATCTTGCAAACATATCCTGCCGTCGTTAGCATGCTAAGGCAGATTCAGGCTTTTTCTGACTTAAACTCGACTATAACTAGAAGTCCATCACTGACGGATCTCCTATGCCCACTTCGAGTAAGCTAGAAGTCTTACCTGGTCTTCTGACTTATTACCGTGAGGGTCCACAGAACTTACGTAATCATAGGGATCCTTACTCTTTCTAACACTTTCTGGAATCAACCAATCCATCTTCACTTACTACTTACCTTAGGCAACATTGCCTCAATCCTTATGCCCCTTTGCTATACTAGAATCAAAACTAAGAGGTGGGAATAGCCTTTTCTTACTGCAACGAAACAAAAACATGGAACTGTACCACATCTAAAAAGATGAAGGTGGGAATCCTGCATTTCCCTCTCTTTCTCACATCTATCCGATAATCTAATATTATCTGTCATCTTAATCAGATCTTGTATATCTAAAAAATAAATCAACTAGTATATACACTATGCTTCTGACTCCCTATTATGAAGTTATAAAAATATACTGGGGATGGTACTGATAGAGGTATCACATTGGGAGGTCCCTGATACCTCCTCCTGCTGCTGTAGTTACCCTGCAACTGAATGGTGCCCTCTCCTGCTACTATACCCAATCTTCTGCCTGTGATAGGGTGTCGCTGATTTGACTTTGTATCTGTAACGAAAGAGTATGATAAGTGTTAGGGACTCAAACCTATATTGTACCTCTCTACAGCACGAATGAATAGGAAGAAAGAGTAACCATCCTATCATGCCTTGCAGCCTCCTGCCTATAGTATGTGGTGCACAACACATCCATAGACAAGAATCTACTTAGCACGGCTTGCAGACTTCCTGAGATACGACCTGCTCTAATTCCAAGTTTGTCACACACCGCCTTAGGTGGCATGACTGGCACCTGATGCCCTACTAGGACTTGGATTGCTAGACTAGCTGAGCCTGAGCACTTCTAGTGCCAGGATGGCTCTAACTCTGGATTCAAGGAAATGATGGGCTATATAACGTCTGTAAATACAGCCTCCGGTCGACTAGGTGTTCGGTCTATTTCGCAACTACATGCAAGTGCACGCGGTCGAACAAGTAGTAAAATGGCTAAAGTAAGCCAAGTATCGATCCCACAGGGACTGAACCAAGGTACTAATCGAATTAAGTGTTAATGAACTCTAACTCTAAAAATGTAGACAACAATTTAAAGAAGATTTTGAGAGTTGGTTTCTTATTTTATACTAATCTAAAACAAAATTATAAAGTGAGTCTGAACTATAGTAATGAGCATGCTGAGGCTAAAATGGACATGCAGGGAAGTAATTTATCGATACAATTCAGTTAATCTTTCCTTCGGTTGCTAGTCAAGAATTATTGCCTATGGAGAGAAACTTTCTTATTCTACCCAACTTAAGAATCATGAACCTTCAACCTACATTTCTGTTATAAAAGAATTTCATGTTCTAGCCACACGAAACCGATTCCTTAATTGACTAATACGACTTTCAGATATATTTCTATTCTGAAGGTAAATCAATTCTCAATTTTCCCAAACTAAGAAGAGGTCATACCCTACCAATTCACAACTTTCCAATTTCTTTCCTTTTCAAGATAAAATTGGATTTTTTAGATATACATTAACATTGGCCAAACATTAATGCTGTAAGAACAAGAATTGATAGAACAACCATGGAAGAGAAGATGAAAAACCAAAATGATCAATAATTACATTCCACTACAAATCTTCTTAACCTCAGCAAGAAGTGAATTTAGCCACTCATTTGTCGATTAAACATCATCAAATGAGTATAAATCATACAAACAATTGAAATAAAGGAGAAAGAGTTAGAGAAGAACCCTAAGATTTTTGTCTCCTCAACTGCCTGTAACCCACGTTCTTGCTCAACTAAGTCAAAATAATTAGAAATAAACCTAAGTGTGCTATTTATACTAGTGGAATTTTTTCTCGAAATAACAAGCAACATGTCACGGAGTGCATCTCAGAGCACTGCCTCCGTGACACAGCGCAAACGCGGACCCTCACTGGAATTTTATGTTCCAGGTAAATATAGGCAATGTGCCACGACATGTAATGTGGGGCTTGGCCAACGTGCCACGACGCCGTCGCGAACCTTCACTGGAAATTTTCCAAAATAAATCATCCGAGGCAGACTACCTCCGCGATGGCAGCGTGACACGGCTCCATCACGGAGCCCCTATATTTGCTACTTTTCCTTGACCTTTTCCACTGCTCGCTTCCGAGTCCATTCCCAATTTTCACCAACATGCAACTTAGTTTCCTAAAATTACATTTTTCCTGCAAAACAACACTAATCATGTTGGTTAGTATAAATTCACATTTTAACTACAAATCACATGAGAATGTACAAATAATGATAGATAAACAAGACGAAATAGAGCATTTGAGCATAATTGGGCATATAATTCTGCCCAAGATCACTTATCCCACACTTAAAACCTAGTTCGTCCTCAAATAATACCCTCACATCTCATGCAATTGACACCAACATATAGCTACTTTGGCTCGACAGTTCAAGCTACGGTTATACCGATTATTTACTATAGCAAATCATCAAGAAAACATGCATAGTATCATCACTACAATGACATTCACCACATTAAGACCTCCTAGACTCAAGAATCAACTCTCGATCTCGACAAACTCATGCAAATCAACTGATCAAGACATCCGACACAAAATTCAATCTCTCGTCAAGCATGTGCCCTCACAACACAAGAGAATTTCCCTTTTTCAATTATATGATTTCCAAACCATTACATGTAGGGGTATATGAACACGATTTCACTCTCTCCTCCAAGGAATTCACATGCATCATGTCATGAACCATAGGCTTGCCTCTAGTGTATTACTCCAGTAATATAAGGAAGCATTATGTAAGATCACGTAGGACTTAACGAGTTGTAATGTAAGCTAAGGAACTAGTAAATACTGGGCTAACCAATAATATCATCTAGCCTCCTTAAGCGCTTTTCAATACATCCCACCATCATTATGGGCATTGTTTCTTCCTTCATCCTCCCATTCTTGACTCTTTTTTTATTTTTTCTTTATTTTTGTTCCCATTTCTTTAAGCACACTCGACTTAATAACAAAGATTAGTTATACATCTTAATTTTATTTAAATTCGGCAAGTGCACCCTTGACCTTTTCTTTACTTTCACCACTTCCACTTTTCCTTTCTTTTCACACTTTTCACTCCTTGACACTGTGGGAAAATTATTTTTCTTGAGCGCTTAAGAGTTTTGGATCAAATTCACATCTAATGAAAAGAAGGGATTAAGCTCAATTTCTACCTCTTCACGAAAGAAAACAATAGGCTAAAGGCTCAATGGGGCTAACTAGGATGTACATTCAAGGTAGGTATGATAAGAAAAAAAAACTTTCGGTTAAATCAAAGAAATGCCTACATCCTTTCCTACACTACACATCCTTCATTTCGTTTCGTACACACACCAGGAAAGTTCTAGTCACTTCACAATAGCATGGAAGAATCGAAACCTCACCTCACACTCATTGCACATGCTCAACTCAAGACTTATTCACAGACTCTTCAATCAGCTAATTATAAGAATTCAATATTAAGCCTCAATCACACAGAATCGAATTCTATGGCCTAGGTATCTCAACATGTTTCACATTTACATGCTTTCATATGAATCATCTTTGCATCTCAATATCATGTACAACACGCAATAAGAATTCCGAACCATGAAGTAGCGACACGTTTGGGAAACAACCAAAAGAAAGAAACTAAAAGAAAAGAATAAAACTACTCCTATCGACTACATTTCCCTTAAGACGGTCGTCATCCATCCATCATAGGGAACGGTCACTATATACGAATTCGTTTCAATGGGACTATTCTCGGTAAAAGCACTGAAAACAAAGGCCGAGAAACCCAATCATAAAAAAATTCAACAAAAAATTTTAAAAATTATCGATAATTTCGATAGGAAAAAAACATATTTACACAACTAGCTAACAACAACTCAACATATCACACAACAGATTAATATTCATTACTACATCGAATTACAATACAAAACATACGCACAAAATCACAGGGTCACAATTTTTTTTCCACAACAGCCACCACAACACAAGACATAAACAAAAACAACAACCACAATGAAACATACAACACCTAACTACTTCCACCCCACACTTAAACCGAACAATGTCCCTGGTGTTCACAAAATTCAATTTATCACAAAGGTGGGTGGTGAAACTCCTTTATCAATTGAAGTATTCAACTTCTTCGTCAGGTGTCGTTGCCTCGTCCCCCATATCTGAATCGCCCCCGTTGTCCTCATCTGACTTAACATCTAAGTCATCGCGGCGTGTCTCCTCATCAGTGGGGGCATCATCATCTGCAGGCTCTACCAAAGCTGGCCCCACTCGGCATAGAGCCCGGGCATTTTCGCCAAAGGGGTAATCTAGCTCTAGCTGCCATAGTTCATCTTCTGTTGCTGGCCTCCCGCCTATTCGCAACTGCAACATCTACATCTCATACATGCGGGCCATATACTGATCATCCCGAGCATCTCGCTCGGCTAGTGTGAGAATTGGCCCGTGAGTGGTGTCGGGTGCCTTGGTTTTGGTGATCTCCAAGGCATGCCTATCCATTTGCGGGATGTAGTCTAGGGCCTCCTCCTCGATGTCAAGGCCCCTCAGAAACGTGGTCAGCAAACCACCAAACCCGTACCTGAGACCTTGATGCAAACGGGCCCTCTTCATGGCAGAGATGATCACCGCCCCAACATTTATCACAAGCCCTTTCATCAGGGCATAAACCAAGCACACTCGATCCCAGTTGACATCTGTCATGTGGACCCCAGGATCAGGCAGGAACACACAATTTTAAGCCAAATCCTGGCTTCCCTGTTCATTTCAGAGCAAGGTAGTTTTTGATGGTAACCCCTCTCCTTGTTCCTGCTCCACTGTGCTATCGAATGGGCTCCACACAAAGTGCGTCTGATATCCGCATAGGGTGGAGTAACGTTCAGCTACCGGAGTACATGGGCATCTGTGTCCCGCGCCCCCAATATGGCATTCAGGTGATGGGGCTCAAAGGTGAAAACCTGCCCCCTTATCTTGACGGTGTGACTGCGGTGTGTCGGGTTCCAGTTTGCGTAGAACTCCAGAATCAAATGGAGATTGCACTCCTTGGGCTCTTCGAATATGAAGTACAGCCCGACAGCGTCAATCCGGTGTACTATTCTGGGGAATTCCTGTGCAAGTGGCTCCCTTGCAATGTGCTCCTCAGGGAAGTATTTGGTCTCCTTATGTTTTGCATACCATTTCTTCCCTTCGTCCGTCACCCATCGGGTTCCGTATTGACGGCGTTGGATGTGTGGAACCACTGGTGCTACTGGAACTGCTGTTCCCAGTCTAACCTTTTTCTTCAGGCACCTGATGTAGATGCACCCTTTCCTTTGTCTTTCCTGCTTGACATCGTTCCTGTCAAATCAAACAAACAGTCCCAATGTTACTCAAGTCGAAAATTAGCTTCGATTAAGGTTGGGTTGAGTTAGGCCACCCCACACTTAGTCTTCAGCCACAATGAAAACAATTTTGCAAGACAATCATTCTTTTCTAATTTTTATCAATCAACATGCCTCGTGCATTTAGATATGTCGATGGAATAATTACTAAGTACTACTCAGACTTCGTACAACTAATCACAATATCACCATCGATTCCATTACATCACATAGCACTTAGCCAAAATTTTACACAAGAACCACAACCTATGCAATTCACCAATTTCATTTTCCCAAAAATTTCCTTGTTTATTTAGCATATTCATCCACATTCATAACATCATTTACATCACCCAACATACACAACCCAATTATTTTCACATTTTCAGCAAAATTTAGTTTCTTCCTATTCAAATTCCAACTCCAGCTACCAATTTCGCAAAAATTCAATCAAACATGTATTTATCAAGTTCATATAATCATAACGATACAACGAACATCAATCAACAATAACTTAAATGAATTCAAGCTCAATTTACACTTAGGGCAAGGTTTACTCACCTCACTTGCTCAAAAATAAAAAATTTAGGCAAAATTTGAGGTTGAGTTCAAGAACATACCTTTAATTCGATGAACTCGAAGAAAAGTTGAAGAAAATTCGATCCGAGGTCCGTGTCACTTTGGGGAAGGAGGGATTTTAGGGGTTTTGTCACGGAGGGGAGTGAGAAATGGGAAAAATGAGGGGTTTTCGGGGTTAAAACGAGGATTTTTCGCGCGGGTCACCCGGCGACCCGATGTGACCCGACACAAATAACACCTCAACGTGTCATGGAGGGTAACGCGGAGAACCCCCTCCGTGACAGGTGCCATCGCGTAGGTGTTCTGGAATTTGTGAAAATTCAAAAATACCTTCAACGTGTCATGGAGGGTAACGCGGAGGCCCTCCTCCGTGACACGGAGCCATCACGCAGGCTCACTGTCTTGCCACTTTTTAATTTTTTCTCACCTCGATTTTTGAATTTTTGCCCTCCGTTCCACCTGAAAATCATCTCACAACAAGAAATTAGTTAGAATTTATAGGTTTCAAACACGAACACAATTTTTGGTTTTATTTTTATTTTTTTCTCTTTTTTTATCTTTTTCCTTTATCTTTTTAACTAATTCTACTCATCTATTACAACAATTTCACGGGTTGCCTCCCGTGCAGCACCTGGTTTACCGTCGCGGCTCGACGTCATTAAAGCTCAATCATCCTCTATAGTAACGGACGTCTTCTCTCGAATGACGTCCTCACCCTAGTAATGCTTACACCACTGCCCATTAACCAAGAACGTGGCACTTCGATCTTCTTGCCACAACTCCAGTTTTGGGGTGTCCTCAATCGGTGATTTTCCCAGTGGATCTCGAGAATAAACAATCTGAACAATATCTGCTTGATAAAGCACATTGATTGCTGAAAGCTCCTCATATACGGCGGGAAGCTTCGTGGCATTGTACACATCAAATACCTCCACCTTGTCATGCGCCCGCATGGTTAGCTTCCCTACAGCTACATCAATCGACGCTGTTCAGGTTGCCAAGAAAGGACATCCCAAAATAAATGGGACTTCCGCATTCGGCTCAAAATCTAGCACAACGAAATCTACTGGGAAGATAAGGGAGCCCACTTGCACCAACACGTCCTCCACAATGCCATCTGGTCTGGCCAAAGAACGATCCGCTAACTGCAAGATCACCGTAGTTGGTCTAGGACTGCCCAACCCCAACTTCTTGAATACCGATTTCGGCATCAAGTTAATGCTTGCTCCCAAATCGCATAATCCGCGAGCTCGGATACTTTTCCCAATTGTAATTTGAGTTGTAAAGCTCCCAGGGTCCTTGAGCTTTGTGGGCAACCTGTTCTATATCCAGGAAGTGCATTCCTCCGTAAGCGCCACTGTAGCATACTCTGTCAGCCTGCTTTTGTTCGCTACGATGTCCTTGATATACTTTGCATGCTTCGGCACTCCCTGCAAAACATCAACAACAGGTAAATTAATGTGTACTTGTTTAAGCACCTCCATGAACTTTTTGAAACACGCTTCCTCCTTGTGTTTCTTTAATCTTTGAGGGAACGGGGGTGGTGGTCTTTTTGCTTCAGCTGCCTTCTCCTTCCCCTCTCATCATTCTGTTCCCTTTCTTTCTCCTCTGCTCCTGATTGCTGAGGTGGTCTTTCTGGTTCCACCTCCTTGAGTTGTAAACCACTCCTTAGGGTCACTGTATTTACTTTCTTGGGATTCGGGTCAGTGTCACTCGGTAGTCCTCCTCATGGCCTATTGTTTTGAGCTCCAGCTAGTTGCCCAAACTGGTACTCCAACGCCTTTGTAGCTAACTGATTGTTCTGTACATCTGCCGCCAATTTTACATAGTCAGCCTGCAATTGAGCTTGGTTAGGTATCATTGTTTTAAACATTTCCTCGATGCTGGGTGGTGGTGGTGGAGGAGGTGCATTGTTGCTTTTGTATTGAGTCTGATAGTTCTGCTGCCCTCCTTGATTTCTCTGCGCACCCTGATACGAACTCTGCCCTTGATGGCTGTTACTACCCCAGGAGAAATTCGGATGATTCCTCCATTTAGAGTTGTAGTTGTTGCCATATTGTTGGTGATTATTTCTCTGTACATTACCAACAAAGTTCACTGAATCTGGATTTGCACCACAACAGTCAGTTGAGTGTTCATTACTACCGCATACTTCACACCAAATCTGCTGCACTACATTAACTGGAGCTTGAGGTTGATTCAAGCTCATATTACTGAAGTGGGTGTTGAGTTGATTATGTAACGCAGCTATCTGTGCAGCGATAGCTGTAAAACCATCCACTTCCAAGACTCCTGCCGTTTTCCTTGTTCCTCCTCTAGAAGAGTCCACATTCCACTCTGGATTTCCCTGCGAAATACGATTTAACAAAGTATACAGCTCCTCATAAGTCTTTTCTAATGCTTGTTCCCCAGCTGTTGAGTCTAACAAAATTTTTGTGTGGGGTTCCAAACCCTCTATGAAAATATGCACCAGCACATCATTGGACTGGTGATGGTGAGGACAATCCCATAACATGGATTTGAATCTTTCCCAAGCTTGATACAGATTCTCCCCCTCTCTTTGTGTAAATCTTAGAATTTAACTTCTAAGTCTTACTGTTTTCCCGGATGGAAAGAATCGTATCAAAATTTTTCTTGCAAGATCATCCCAAGTGGTGATGGAATTAGGTGGCTCAGCTTTCAACCACCTCTTTGCTTCTCCCAATAGTGAAAATGGGAATAGTGTAAGCGTTACATAATCAGTTGATACTCTAGCGGGGATGTAAGTGTCACTGATCTCCAAAAAGTTTTGGAGATTTTGTTGTGGATCCTCGTGAGGGAGACCTGTGAATTGCCTATTGGTGTGCAGCAATTGCACTATATTCTGTTTCAGCTCAAACCTCCCTCCTGGCTCAGGTTTGTGAATGCTTGATGTAACATCGTTAGCATGTGGGATTGCCACTTCGCGAACTGGCCTAGCTACCATTTCCTCGGGCACTAACACTGCCCTTACGAGTGGTGGATTTTGTTGTTGCTCCAGAATTGTTTGTCTGAGCAACTACAGCTTTCGCTCTAGAGATTCTCTCCTTTGACGATGGAATTGTCTTTCCGGCTTTAAGTATGAATCCACCAGCTCCTTGTCTCTTGCCAGTGTTCAACAAAATTTAATATCTGCAAAAGACAGGCTAAGATCAAGTTGTCAGCACTAATAAGAAATTGTAGACTAACACTTAAGAAAACAATTTTACCAATTGCCAGTCCCCGGCAACGGCGCCAAAAATTTGTTCGGTCTATTTCGCAACTACACGCAAGTGCACGTGGTCGAACAAGTAGTAAAATGGCTAAAGTAAGACAAGTATCGATCCCATAGGGACTGAACCAAGGTAATAATCAAATTAAGTGTTAATGAACTCTAACTCTAAAAATGCAGACAACAATTTAAAGAAGATTTTGAGAGTTGGTTTCCTATTTTATACTAATCTAAAACAACATTATAAAGTGAGTCTAAACTATAGTAATGAGCAAGCTGAGGCTAAAATGGACATGCAGGGAAGTAATTTATCGATACAATTCGGTTAATCTTTCATTCGGTTGCTAGTCAAGAATCATTGCCTATGGAGAAAAACTTTCATATTCTACCCAACTTAAGAATCGTGAACCTTCAACCTACATTTCTGTGATAAAAGAATTTCATGTTCTAGCCATACGAAACCGATTCCATAATTGACTAATACGACTTTCAGATATATTTCTATTCTGAAGGTAAATCAATTCTCAATTTTCCCAAACTAAGAAGAGATCATATCCTACCAAATCACAACTTTCCAATTTCTTTCCTTTTCAAGATAAAATTGGATTTTTTTTAGATATACATTAAAATTGGCCAGACATTAATGCAGTAAGAACAAGAATTGATAGAACAATCATGGAAGAGAAGATGAAAAAAACCAAAATGATCAACAATTACATTCCACTACAAATGTTCTTAACCTCAGCAAGAAGTGAATTTAGCCACTCATTTGTGGATTAAACATCATGAAACGAGTATAAATCATACAAACAATTGAAATAAAGGAGAAAGAGTTAGAGAAGAACCCTAAGATTTTTGTCTCCTCAACTGCCTGTAACCCACGTTCTTGCTCAACTAAGTCAGAATAATTAGAAATAAACCTAAGTGTGCTATTTATACTAGTGGGAACTTTTACCGGAATAACAAGCAACGTGTCACAGAGTGCATCTCGGAGCACTGCCTCTGTGACACGATGCAAACGCGGACCCTCACTGCGCGGACCCTCACTGGAATTTTATGTTCCAGGTAACTATAGGCAACGTGCCACGACATGTAACGTGGGGCTTGGCCAACGTGCCATGGTGCTGTCGCAAACCTTCACTGGAAATTTGCCAAAAGAAATCATCAAAGGCAGACTGCCTCCGCGATGGCAGCGTGACACGGCTCCATCGCGGAGCCCCTATATTTGCTACTTTTCCTTGACCTTTTCCACTACTCGCTTCCGAGTCCATTCCCAATTTTCACCAACATGCAACTTAGTTTCCTAAAATTACATTTTTCGTGCAAAACAACACTAATCATGTTGGTTAGTATAAATTCACATTTTAACTACAAATCAGATGAGAACGATAGATAAACAAGATGAAATAGAGCATTTGAGCATCACTTGGACATATAATTCTGCCTAAGATCACTAGGCCTATAGCCACCTGCAGGAAACATCAGCTACCCAGAACAACTGAATCAATAGGGAACCTATGCGGGCTGATAAGGCCACCATGTTGTCTAGTTATTTCTGAATCAAGAAAACAAGTGCTAAACTGCTATGTGACCGACAAGGTCACCACTACTAACTGAACAAGGCCCCACACGACCATTATAAATAAGCTAAAACATACACACGGCCTCACATGACCGGTACAACTAACCACAAGGAATACACAATCTGCAAGCCTCTAAGAATACTGATAATATAGTCGGGACAGGGCCCCGGCCTACCCATACTGTACAACAAACGAAAAGATATAAACCTCTAGTTGTCTAGCTTTGGATGACAGGAGTTGATGACTCTGTGTGCTGGCTGGAATTACGAGGGATCAGCTCCTTGTCTATGAGTACCTACAGGCAAGTAATGCAGCACCCCCAAACGGGCGTCAGTACCACTGGTACCGAGTATGCAAAGAAAAACTAAACATAACTGAAGATAAACAGTAATACTGATAGTTACTTAAATGACATGGGATAGCTAGAACTGTCTGGAGTAACAGAATCTGTTCTAAACTTAACTGTACTGAAAGAAAGATAAGAATCATACCTGTCCATGCGGCGTCCAGCTAACTATCCATTTAATAAGTAACATGTATATAAATTTAGTAAGTAACATATATATATGTATATAGCATACAAGAACCTATACCAGCCCTCATAAGCCGGAAGGTGCCAATCAACATGCAATCTATATACCCTTACCCGGGTCAAACCATCCAAAAATAAATTCACTCCACTCACCTAATAACTACGAGCACCCTGTCGGCCCCCTGGGTATGCAACTTGGGCTCTCTAGGCCCCTGACTATAGCTGTATCTAAGTATGGAGGACTCCTGTAACTTTAATAGGAGATCTGTATCTGTAATCTATAATCTGTGCCTTGGGCGCAATCACTCGACATGGTATACTGTAATTCTAATCAGCCTGATATAGGGAATGTTGCATCCCATCTTCGTCCTACTACGGACAACATGCCACTCCTTGGAGTGACGTATCCTCACCCTCTAGCGGGCGAGTCGATACAGCTATTAACCCTGGGGCGGCAAGGTAGCTCTAAGGGTGCCCACATATCACAAACAAGTCTCAACAAGCAATAGTAATCACATATAACATGTATATTAAATCTGAAAATACCATCCATGTTTTGATATTCTATTCTGATTCTTTGACTGGATTAAACTGAATCTGGTACTGAGTCTGAAATGATATCTCGTTGTTTAATACTGATTTACTGACTTTTATCCTTAATATGACATAATAACGCAAACGTACTTAATACTCGGCTTCTGGAACTTCCTTCTGGAATTTATTCTATTTTACTATACTAGAATAACTAACTTTACGAAGAAACTGGCTTTACATACCTTAATTTCTGACTTCTGGACTAACTGACGTAACTCGACCAATATCCAGCTATTTCTTCCAACTGTATTCACATTTATAGAAACTAGAACTAAATTCATCAATATTCTAGAAGAAAATACTACTTTGAATATATATATATATCCCAAACTTTGACTTATCAAAAAACAACCGAAAACTCGTTATTTCTCGGAAGTCCAGAAAGGAGAAATACTCACCTTAGGGCTAGGAGTATATTGACACTAATTTGGAGCAATTCCACTTACCTTAGCTCGATAGGAAGATGATTCGCCGACCGAATTTCACGAAACTAACTCTGCAGGAATGCTTGAGGCAGCTTAATACTTCACTACCCAAGATTAATTCTAGTTTGGACCGCGTTTAATAGCATAAACGGACAGAATTTCAAAGAAACCCCTCGTACCCTCTGTTTTCTGGTTACTCTCTAGAATTTTTGATAATTATCTTTAAAAAAACGAAGTGGAGGGGTTTGTATACTTCGACCTAAATCCCCCCCCCCCCCCGTGCACGCTGTCCATCGCGGAGGGGAAGCCTCCGTGACACACTGCATGTCGCGGAGGGGCATTTCCTGACTTCCGCTTTAAGTCACATTTGTCGAATGCGATTTATAAGTCGCATTTGCCTTGCGATGCTCCGACTTGGCGCTTGTACGGTCTTCCCCCGAGCCTTTTCCTAGAATGTATGGCATTCTAAAGCTCTTAACCAATATGCAAATAGGTCATCTAAATTTTAGGAATTTACGGGGTGTAACAACTATAGACAGAATTTCCTTTTTAATGGTGCTGTAATTTTCTAAGTATGATTCTAGATTCCTTAAGTGAATCTTACTAATTGTTCGGGGTTTTCTAGGGAGATATTTTGTTTAAGGATGTCTCTATATCCTATGTCTGAGGCGTCAGTTTCTACTGTCATGAATTCCTTTGGATTTGATTTCCTGGACATGGAAGTTTTTGAACTATTGATTTTATTTTTTGGACTGTCTGTGTTTGCTCTAATCCCCATGGGACTGGATCCTTCCTAAGACGCTGGTAAAGAGGCTTACAAACCTGTCTAATACTTGGAATAAACTCTACAATATAATTGAGACTTCCTAAGAATCTATGAAGCTAAGTTTATCAATTAATTCATCTGGAAATTTGGATGAGAACTCTATGGAAATAAATATGGGTGTATAGGTTCCTTGATATAAGTCATGACCAAGAAATCTAATAGCAGTCTGGAATAACTTAATCTTTTTAGCGCTTACTACTAATCTATTTTGTTTAACAACCTTTAAAAAGATTTGGATATGTTTGAAGTGTTGGTCAATATCTTCTGAGTATATTAAAACATCATCTATGTAAACTATAAATATAACTATGTGGATTAAATATGTTTTTCATTATATTCTAAAATTCAGACAATGCATTTTTTAACCCGAATACCATTACATTCCATTTTATATTGTCCAAAAGTTACATTAAAAGTTGTTTTATATTTATCTTTTTCCGCTATCTATCTATATTTGCCAAAATCCCGATTTCATATCGAGCTCACTTTAAATGTTAGCTTTATAGGTCCTTTTAAGAAAATCTCTTTTATTGGGTATTGGGTACCTGATCCATTTTAAAACTTTGTTAAGGGGCTTATAATTAATGACTAGCCTTGGGGCCCCTCTTTCTTTTTCTGCACTATTATTGACATAGAATGTCGAACAACTCCATGGTGACTTGGAAGGTCTAATAATCTTTTTATCAAGTAAATCATTGATTTCCTTTTCACAATATTCCATTAAGTCTTAATTCATTTGAATAGGTCTTGCCCTAGTAGGGATATTCTTTTCGTTGAATCCCTCAATATATGGTAACTCAATAATATAGTGTTTCCTATCCCAAAAGGCATTAGGATATTCTGCACAGGCTTCTCGTTCTATGAATTTTTGTAGGCTTTTAATTTTGGCTTCTACCTTCGGATGTTTTAAAGCGGATGCAATCCGTTTAAATTTATCTCGTTCTTAAATAGTTTATTTGTTGGTAAAGCAGGTTTATTCTATAAATAGTTTTTTCTTTTATAAATTCACTTTCTTCTTTTGACATATAATTTAGGTAGGGAAAAGTGATCTTTTTTCCTAGAGCAGTGGTGTGGATGCTGTCCAAATCAGCGACATAGGGTTTTATTTGGGTTATAAAGGGGGTGCCTAATATTATTTCTTCGTTGATATCTTTAGTTATTACAAAATCATTAATAAAGCAGATTCCATTATTGCATATGTGTGCCTTATGGAGTTTATAATTTATTTTGAACCTTTCTCCTTTCGCGGAGAATAACCGCGTTGTACTTTTTTCAAAAGGTACTTAGTAGGGATTATTTCTCCAATAATGCAGTTTTGATCTACACCTGTGTCTAATAATGGAATTTTGTGAATAGTATAATTTTTATTTATAACCAATGTGATAGGTATATGCCAGCTCTAGGCTTTAACTATTGCAATAGTTTTTACTCCCGATTTACCTTCTAGAGGGCTCTCTAGAGACTCAATTTCTTCTTCACCTTTTTCTAATTTTGATATTTCTCCTAGTTCGAATTGATATAATTCAGATCCTTGCATTGGTTCTAGTTCATTTATTAATTTATTAGCAAGGGCATCTGTTTCTAGCTTGTTAAGTCTTTGCTTAACTTCTTTAACTTCATATTTAATATGTAATAATTCGGTTTGAAGATCTTGTACTTTTGTACTATACTTTTGTTCTTTAAATTTATTTAGTACGTTTTTCATATTAAAAGGCTCACTTGTTTGTTTGTTTTTCATTTTGTTGGTTAAGAACTATATTTTTTAATTATATTAAATATTTTCTTTTAAGATCTTTATCTTCAATATGATCAATCATATCAAAGAATATTTCCTTGTTATTATTGGTAGTGACATTTATTGAGTGGCTATCACAGGTGCAGATTGCTCTCGTGCATCCACAATGATCAGTTGAGTCACTATTGTCAGAACTATATGATATATTAAGCTGGTCTTTATCACTGAAACTTTCTTCAGGGGAAGAATTATTGTCATGTTCATCAAGAATAGAATATAATCTATTTTTTATTTCTGGCTCAAGTTCTAACATATTGTTCTTATCTTTCTTTTTATTGGGGACCTTACAATCTTTAGCCATGTGTCTAAGTTTTTCAGAATTCCAACACTTATCATTATTTCCTTGAAAGCCACCTTTGTTGACTTCTCGTTTATGCCTTTTAAATCTTTTTCTGTGATGATGGGGTTTTTGAGATTTATTTTTATAGTGGTTGTGTCTTCTTTCAATTTTCTTGGATGCCTCTTTTGAAGGGGCAAACAACTTGATGTATCCAAAAATCTTGACAAAAGCTTCCTATTTCTTTTTTTGGATATTTTATTATCCTTTTTAAGTTGATTTTTAAGCTTTATATCTGTACATAATTAAATTCCTGTGACATTTGTAAAACTTATAAGGTCACCATAGGTTAACTGGCTATAAGGAATTTTTCCATCAAATCAATCTTTTAAATTCATCCTAACATTTCCGGCAAGTACTGTTGGTAAACCACTTATGAATTTTTCTTTCCAATAATCATGACTACAGTCTTCTCTGACCATAACCTTGTTGACGAATACAACCTTATACCATCTAAAATCATCTAACTTTGGGCAAGATAGGTTATATAGCATTTCTAAACTCCAATCTTGAAAAAGTTGAGGTTCTCCTATAAAATGTTTTGCTATACTAAAAATTAAGATAGCGGTGGAATCTTCTACGCATAGATTTTCAAAAGTTTGTCCTGTAGATTAAATCTTAATAACTTGAGTGATGGTTGTAGCATTTGTTACACTATATCTATTATCTTTAGTGAGATAATTATCCCACCAATATTTTAATGTCCTGTAAATCTAGATATAATTAGAGTGGCAGCTTGTTTATTCGTGCAGTTCTTCATTTTATAGGTCGTAATGGCCATCCCCATTTCATGTAACTTGTTGTATATCTGATGTTCTACGAGTCTATCAATATTTCATTCAGCAATTTCATTTTCAGAGTGTGAAGTATGAGATAAAAATTCATTTTCTTCATACTGCATATCCGGGAACGAGGGTTTATTATAATAATTCTTTTTGATGGAATATTTAGAGCTTAACTTATTAATGTCGTTATCAGACTTTCCGGATATTTTTCTTATGAACTTATCATATTTTAATTTTAATTCATCCTTTAATTTTAATTCATTCTTAAATTTTAATTCAGCTTCTAATTTTTCATTAATCTTTTCTATAAGATCATCTGTGATTTCAAACTTTTCTTGAAATTTGGTGTCACGCCCCGCCCTGAGGGGTATGACTGGTACCTGGTGCCCTAGTAGGACCTAGACTGCTATCTGGTGAGCCAAAGCACATCTGGTGCCTGGCTGGCTCTAACTCAAATTCCTGGAAACAAAGGGCTATATAACGGCTGTAAACACAGCCTCCGGCCAACAGGCCTATAGCCACCTGTACCTGAAAAACAGCTAACCAGAAACATACTACTGTCAAGGGAACCTATGCGGGCCGGCAAGGCCACCATGCTATCTAGTTCTCTGTAACTTAACAATGGCACGCTAAATAATTACGTGACCGGCAAGGTCACCACTACGGACTGGTTATGGCCACACACGACCAACAGGAACAGAAATAACAAATAACTATAACAAGCTGCACGGCCTCACACGACCGGCTCGACTGACCACAGGGAAATATATACAGACTGCAAGCCTCTAGGAATAACAATAGAAATGATCGGGACAGGGCCCCGATCTACCCGTACTGTACAACAAAAGAAAACGAAATACACCTCTGGAATTCAGGCTCCGGATGACAGGAGCTGAATACTCAATAGCTGACTGGAATCACGAGGGATCGCCTCCTCGTCTATGAGTACCTGCAGGCAAGTAATGCAGCGCCCCACTGGCCTTCAGTACCGCAGGTACTGAGCATGTAAAGCAACTGAAATACACAACTGAAATGGATAACAACAGTAACATGACATATAAGCAGACAATAGCTGAGTCTATCTAACTGAGAATAACTGGGGAGAGTTTATTTATTCCATAACTAAACTGAGCGTACCTGATGCCATGTCGTCCCATTGCCTATCAGTATCTAATAGCACATAGAGGTATACATAATAATACACACAATACCTGACCGACCCCCATAAGCCGGAAGGTGCCAACCAACACACAATCTATTTACCCCTACCCGGGTCTAAACCAACAAAAAATAAGTCACTCCACTCATCTGATAAATGTGAGCTCCTCCTACCGGTCCCCTTGGGTACGTAGCTTAGGCCTTGGCCTCTGACAATAAACTGTGTCTGAGTCCGAAGACTCCTACCACTGGCCGCAGGTGCACGCGGGGTGTGTAATTAAAACTGCCCCTGGGTGCAAGCACGCAACAGGGTGATTTTATAAAAATCTGTATCTAAAACTGCCCCCGGCCACAAGCGCACACAGAGTGTTCTGCCCCTGTAAACAGGGTGGACTGGCTCTGCGCAGAGTAAACTGAACTACCCCTGCAAGCAGGGTGGTCTGGACCGTATTATCATGGTGGTCGGCCATCATCGTCCTCTAGGCGGACGGCATCGCCCAGCTGGTGGCGGTATCTGAATCTGGTATCGACACAGCTATAACCCAGGGGCGGTGGGGATGCTAAAAGGGACACCCACATGCCACAACAAGTCTCAACAACCAAATAGCACATAAAAATAGCAAGCATGTATAACTGAAAAGACTATCTGGAATCTAACTTCTTATTCTGATCTGTTTCTATACTGAACTGATTCTTACTAATTATATTGATTCTGCAACCTCTGTTTAACTGTACGGCTAATCTGTAGCCATGATACTATCTGTCTGAATGGCTAATCTGTAGCCATAACTGTCTGTCTATCAGATCTTTCTTTACTGACTGTTATTACGCAAATCTGTTCCTTTTTATTCTACAACATGCTTGCTATCCACATAATAGGCTGTACTGAATCTGAACTACTAACTTGCCCTTGGGCACATGCTTTTCTAACTTTCAGACTGAATATGATATCACAACGCAAACTAGGTTTACTGAACTTGCACAATACTTAACATTCAACTTCCGGGAATTCTACTACGGAGTTTATTGTACTATACAAGGCTAAAGCTACTAACTTGCCGAAGGAACTAGCTTTTACATACCTTAACCTCGAGTTACTCGACTGTCGGACGAGGCTCAGTCAGTACTCCAGCTATTTCTCCCAACTGCATTCATATATATGTCAATTAGTACTAAATATAACCTTATTCTGAAGAACAACATCACTTTCGATAAAATTATAGCCTAAACTTAGGCTTATCGAAAGACGGTCGAAAACTTGCTATTTTTCAGAAGTCCAGATGGGAGAAGTATTCACTTCACAGTTAGGAGCACATAGACACTAGTTTGGAGCAATTCCACTTACCTTAGCCCGGTAGCAAGACGATTCGTCGGCCGTATTTCGCGAAACAAAATCCGTAGGAATGCTCCCTGCTGCTAAATACCTCGGTACCTGAGGTTAATTTGAGTTTAGACCGCGTTTGACGGCGTAATCAGACGAAAATTATCAAGAAACCTTCGTTCCTCTTCCTCTCTAATTTTCTCTCTGTTTTAGCTGGAAATTATAAGCATTGCAACTTTAAAACCGAAGTGGAGGGGCTTATATAATAGACACTGTAAATCGCATTTCTGGAATGTGATTTATAAGTCGCATTCTTGGAAGGCGATTTATAAGTTGCATTCCTGGAATGCGATTTATAAGTCGCATTTTGCCTTGCGACGCGCCGACTTGGCGCTAGTCCGATCTTTCCCCGGACCTTTTTCTAGCATGTATGGTTTTCAAATACTCTTAACCAACACGCGATTAGGCCATCTATATGCCGGGAATTTACGGGGTGTAACATTCTCCCCCCCTTAAGAACATTCGTCCTTGAATGTAAACTGCTATATAGAGGACTACTCAATTAGCTTAACTTATTCTTAGGAAAATTTTGGCAGAGTTTCCCCTGTAATCTGGACTATCCCAAAAAACCTGAAATACAGAAAAGTCTAATACCGGTACTCCACACGATGCTACAAGATTCATTTGATAGCTAAACATCAATTTCTCTCACTTATATATAAACAATTGTAAGGTACTGCATAGGTAACGATACTGACATACCTGTCGCCTAGCTAGGCCTGGAATAAGTGAGGATATCTAGCTTTCATATCTTCCTCCGCTTCCCACGTCATCTCTTCTTGGTTCCTGTTACGCCACAATACTTTGACAGACGCAATATCTTTAGTTCTCAATCTGCGAATCTGTCTGTCTAGGATAGCTATTGGAACCTCTTCGTAGGCCAGCTCTTCTGTAACCCGGATATCCTGGACTGGGACTGCTCTGGACGAGTCTCCTATGCATTACCTCAACATGGATACATGACCGGATGAACGGATTCTAACTCTGGAGGCAAGTTCAACTCATCTACCACTTGGCCTATTCTTCGACGAATCTGATAAGGCCCAACAAATCTTGGACTGAGCATACCTTTCTTGCCGAATCTTATCACCCCTTTCATTGGGGATACTTTCAAAAATACCCAATCATTCACATCGAATTCCAGGTTTCTGCGCCGCACGTCTGCATATGACTTCTGGCGGCTCTGTGCAGTCAGTAGGCGTTCTCTGATAAGTTTTACCTTCTCCTCTGACAGCTGAACAATGTCTGGCCCAATCAACGCTGATTTTCCTATTTCAAACCAGCCAATCGGCGATCTGCATTTTCGCCCGTATAAAGCCTCGAAAGGCGCCATCTGGATAGCTGAGTGATAGCAATTATTATAAGCAAACTCGATTAGGGGCAAATGCTCAACCCAGCTACCACCGAAATCTAACACACACGCTCGCAACATATCTTCGAGTGTCTGAATTGTGCGTTCCGCCTGTCCATCTGTCTGAGGGTGGAATGCTGTGCTCAAATTAATTTGCGTTCCCAAACCTTTTTGAAACGACTGCCAGAATCTAGCCGTAAACTGTGCTCCTCTGTATGAAATAATGGATACTGGTACTCCGTGCAACCTGACTATTTCTCGTATATACAACTCTGCATAATCTGGCCGAGAAAGTAGTTTCCACTGGCAGGAAATGAGCTGATTCGGTCAATCTGTCAACTATCACCCATATAGAGTCATGTCCATGTTTAGTACCGGGTAATCCTGCCACAAAATCCATATTTACTGCTTCCCACTTCCAGAGAGGCACAACTATGTCCTGAGTCAAACCGCCTGGTTTTTGATGTTCTGCTTTCACCTGCTGGTAGTTAGGACACCGAGCTACAAATTCAGCAATTTTTTTTTATCTAGCCACCAGTAGTTTTCTTTGATATCATGGTACATTTTTTGTCATGCCAGGGTGGAGAAAATAGTTGCTGGCGCAGTGCACCTCATTCATGATCTGATGGCGGAGGCCTGAAACATCTGGAACACATAGACGGTCTTTACAAAGCAGCACTCCATCCTCTGTTATTTGTGAATCTGGCGCTTCCCTTGCAGGATTCTGTCCTTAAGCTAGACCAGGTCAGGATCTGCATATTGTCGTTCTCTTACCTCCACAACTAAGCACGACACGGCGGTGTTTTGGATTACCGCTCTGTTGTCCTTCATTTCTATCACACGAACGGCTAAATTGACCAATTGATGTATCTCCCTGACCAACTCCCGTTTCTCGGGTTGCACATATGCCACACTCCTAATAGATCTATAGATAAGAGCGTTTGCTGCTCCATTACCTCTTCTTGACTGATATAACATTTTCATACTTAGAGAACTCGGCATATAATTGACGGTCATACTGGATTGTCTTACCGAAGAGATCGACAGGTAGTTTACAGGCGTAGCTAGAGCTTATCTGGCCTTCCGGCCACATGCTAAGGCTACTTATTGCTGGGATAACCTGAACGACCGTCTGCGCACCTTTTGCCTTTATCTGATCAGAGGATCCTAATATTGATCATGACCTCTAATGATCTGGCTGGATAACCTTAAATAACTGAATAGTCGGGTTGAATGACCCGAATGTGGCAGTAGTCTAACAATGCTCTAACTGTTCTACTTGAGTACTTATAGTTCATGCATAACTGCAGACTTGTGGGCATCTAATTGCTTTGTTATTTTGCTTGAACCACTGTAAGGCTGGGATTAATCAAACTTACTCCCAGGCGATCAATCTCTGGATCTTCACGGGGAGTCTACTAATCTCCTGGTCTTAATAAACACTGTGCTAGCAGGGTACTATCAATTTCTTACGCCTTGTGTGTATCCACTTGGATTTATACTGCTATTCTGGGGAATTCTCGGTCTTATGAGCTATTCTGTAAATACTGGCCTTCTGCTAGGGCTCTGTATCTGAATATCTTACGAGAACCAGCTGAAGTACTAGTCTGTCACTGACTACTGATGTGGACCCCTTTCTTGGGGTGCCCACGGGCTTGTCTGACTTGCGGGGTATTCCTTGTAATAACTGCTAGGTTGACTAAGGTCGACTCTCACCTACAAGGCTGGGAAAACGATGTATGGCCACTTAACATACTGGAACAATTCTGGTATTGCTAATCTCTGAAGTATACCTATTCAGTCTCTAATTCTGGTTCTGGCACATGCGCTAGTGTTATCGATCTTTAGAGATGCTTCCCTGCTAATACAGACGCCAGCTGGTCGGTAGACCGCCTAACTGCGCCCTTATCATCTAATTACCTGATTCAGGTTACTACTTATAAGCTTCTAAAACCTAGATCTGGAGACAACATATAAGTCTATTAACTTAATAACTAAGAGCTGAGACAGTTTCTATGGATTCATACGTAAATCACACTTAACTTGCCCCTTCTTTTCTCTTTTCTCTTTTTCTTCTCTCTCTTTTCTCTTTTTATTTTTGGCAAGGGGTCCTGCAATGCAATTTGTATATACTTCCCAGCACTAATATGCATCTGTGTGATTGTAACCCCTATTAGCAGCTGCTCATAGAATATTTATTATCTGCACAGATATATATTAATAAATACGTACAATACATACTGAATTTTGTAGTGATACGTAATATCTGACACACTTTGCTAAATTTCATATTGTACATGATATACTGCTTCTATGGTCTAATAATACCTCCTGCCTTCTCTTAACATTTCATTGTATTATCACCCCATTCTGAAGGTAACAAACATAAACACTTTAGTTATTGTTTGCTGTTTGAAATTCCGCCACTCTTGCGATGTGGGGTCAACGTTCGAATCTTGTGGCCTTACATGGCATATATTGAGAGCCCATGACTGTCTGCTGGGCCTTATCTCTAGGCCACACTAGATTAAATTCGCTGTATCGGTAATTTCTTAACTTCCCCATAAGCGAACATACTGCAGCATTCTGGACCACAATCTTAATGTCTTCTAACTGTCAATCCGAGGCTTAGTCCGTAATACGATATTCTGTCAATTTGGGGGTGATTCTATTTTCCCCACAAGATTTAGTATTCCTTCTTTCTCCCCTCATCTCACTTGAGCTAAGCTCTGGGGTTCAAGGTGCCTGCCTTTCGTTGTTAATGAGATTACTGATCAAGCCTCGGCCTATACTTCTTCTGGCTTATAGTCAGGCCCATCTGATTCACATGACCTCTCTATCTTTCGATGTCACAACCAGATCATAACTATAATCTTACAGGTATGTCTTGCTATCTGTTAGCATATATGGCGGACTTGGCCTTTTTCTGACTCGAACTTGACTATTACTAGGCATTCATCACTAGCAGGTCTTTTACCCCTACTTCGGGTAAGCTAACAGTCTTACTTTCTCTTTACGCTCACTAACACTTACTGGAATTAATCAATCTATCTTCACTTACTGCTTGTTTTGGGCAGCCTCACCTCAATTCTTATGCCCCTTTACTATACTGGAATCAAGGTCAAGAGGTAGGAATAGCCCTTTTCTTGTTGCAACAGATAGAAACATATAACTGTACCACATCTGAAAAGATGTGTTTGGGATTCCTGCATTTCCCTTTCTTTCTCATACTTATCTGATAGTCTGACCTTGTCCGTAATCTTAATCAGATCTTATATAGCTAATAAATAAATCAACTCGTATGTACATTATACTTCTGACTTCCTATTCTGACGTTATCAACGTATACTGGGAATAGTACCGATAAAGGTATCACGCTGGGAGGTCTATGGTACCTCTTCCTGTTACTGTAAGTATCTTGTAACTGGCTGATGCCCTCTTCTGTTGCTATATTTGATCTTCTGCCTGTGATAGGGTAATGCTGATCTGCCTCTGTTTCTGTAATCAAAGAATACAGTAAGTTTTTAGGGACTCAACCCTATACTGTACCGCTCTAAAGCACGACTGGCTGAGAAGGAAGAGTAACCATCCTATCATGCCTCGCAGCCTCCTGTCTATAGCATGTGGTGCACAACACATCCATAGACAAGACTCTACTTAGCACGGCTTGCAGACTCCCTGGGACACGACCTGCTCTGATACCAAGTTTGTCACGCCCCGCCCTGAGGGGTATGACTGGCACCTGGTGCCCTAGTAGGACCTAGACTGTTATCTGGTGAGCCAAAGCACATCTGGTGCCTGGCTGGCTCTAACTCAAATTCCTGGAAACAAAGGGCTATATAACGGCTATAAACACAGCCTCCGGCCAACAGGCCTATAGCCACCTGTACCTGAAAAACAGCTAACCAGAAACATACTACTGTCAAGGGAACCTATGCGGGCCGGCAAGGCCACCATGCTGTCTAGTTCTCTGTAACTTAACAATGGCACGCTAAATAATTACGTGACCGGCAAGGTCACCACTACTGACTGGTTATGGCCACACACAACCAACAGGAACAGAAATAACAAATAACTATAACAAGCTGCACGGCCTCACACGACCGGCTCGACTGACCACAGGGAAATATATACAGACTGCAAGCCTCTAGGAATAACAATAGAAATGATCGGGACAGGGCCCCGATCTACCCGTACTGTACAACAAAAGAAAACGAAATACACCTCTGGAATTCAGGCTCCAGATGACAGGAGCTGAATACTCAATAGCTGACTGGAATCACGAGGGATCGCCTCCTCGTCTATGAGTACCTGCAGGCAAGTAATGCAGCGCCCCACTGGGCGTCAGTACCGCAGGTACTGAGCATGTAAAGCAACTGAAATACACAACTGAAATGGATAACAACAGTAACATGACATATAAGCAGACAATAGCTGAGTCTATCTAACTGAGAATAACTGGGGAGAGTTTATTTATTCGATAACTAAACTGAGCGTACCTGATGCCGTGTCGTCCCATTGTCTATCAGTATCTAATAGCACATAGAGGTATACATAATAATACACATAATACCTGATCGACCCCCAAAAGCCGGAAGGTGCCAACCAACACACAATCTATTTACCCCTACCCGGGTCTAAACCAACCAAAAATAAGTCACTCCACTCATCTGATAATTGTGAGCTCCTCCTACCGGTCCCCTTGGGTACGTAGCTCAGGCCTTGGCCTCTGACAATAAACTGTGTCTGAGTCCGAAGACTCCTACCTCTGGGCGCAGGTGCACGTGGGGTGGGTAATAAAAACTACCCCTGGGTGCAAGCACGCAACAGGGTGATTTTATAAAAATCTGTATCTGAAACTGCCCCCGGCCACAAGCGCACACAGAGTGTTCTGCCCCTGTAAACAGGGTGGACTGGCTCTGCGCAGAGTAAACTGAACTACCCCTGCAAGCAGGGTGGTCTGGACCGTATTATCATGGTGGTCGGCCATCATCGTCCTCTAGGCGGACGGCATCGCCCAGCTGGTGGCGGTATCTGAATCTGGTATCGACACAGCTATAACCCAGGGGCGGTGGGGATGCTAAAAGGGACACCCACATGCCACAACAAGTGTCAACAACCAAATAGCACATAATAATAGCAAGCATGTATAACTGAAAAGACTATCTGGAATCTAACTTCTTATTCTGATCTGTTTCTATACTGAACTGATTCTTACTAATTATATTGATTCTGCAACCTCTGTTTAACTGTACGGCTAATCTGTAGCCATGATACTATCTGTCTGAATGGCTAATCTGTAGCCATAACTGTCTGTCTATCAGATCTTTCTTTACTGACTGTTATTACGCAAATCTGTTCCTTTTTATTCTACAACATACTTGCTATCCACATAATAGGCTGTACTGAATCTGAACTACTAACTTGCCCTTGGGCACATGCTTTTCTAACTTTCAGACTGAATATGATATCACAACGCAAACTAGGTTTACTGAACTTGCACAATACTTAACATTCAACTTCCGGAAATTCTACTACGGAGTTTATTGTACTATACAAGGCTAAAGCTACTAACTTGCCGAAGGAACTAGCTTTTACATACCTTAACCTCGAGTTACTCGACTGTCGGACGAGGCTCAGTCAGTACTCCAGCTATTTCTCCCAACTGTATTCATATATACGTCAATTAGTACTAAATATAACCTTATTCTGAAGAACAACATCACTTTCGATAAAATTATAGCCTAAACTTAGGCTTATCGAAAGACGGTCGAAAACTTGCTATTTTTCAGAAGTCCAGAAGGGAGAAGTATTCACTTCACAGTTAGGAGCACATAGACACTAGTTTGGAGCAATTCCACTTACCTTAGCCCGGTAGCGCGACGATTCGTCGGCCGTATTTCGCGAAACAAAATCCGTAGGAATGCTCCCTGCTGCTAAATACCTCGGTACCTGAGGTTAATTTGAGTTTAGACCGCGTTTGACGGCGTAATCAGACAAAAATTATCAAGAAACCTTCGTTCCTCTTCCTCTCTAATTTTCTCTCTGTTTTAGCTGGAAATTATAAGCATTTCAACTTTAAAACCGAAGTGGAGGGGCTTATATAATTAGACACTGTAAATCGCATTCAGAGAATGCGATTTATAAGTCGCATTTCTGGAATGCGATTTATAAGTTGCATTCTTGGAATGCAATTTATAAGTCGCATTTTGCCTTGCGACGCGCCGACTTGGCGGTGGTCCGATCTTTCCCCGGACCTTTTTCTAGCATGTATGGTTTTCAAATACTCTTAACCAACACGCGATTAGGCCATCTATATGCCGGGAATTTACGGGGTGTAACATTTGGGGAATTTATCTTTGGAAAATTTTGGTAATTTAAATATTGGATGGGTTTCTAATTTCGTATTATTATAGGAAAGGCTAGGTTTATCATTGAAAATTTATTTATTATCAGTCTTAAGGATCTGATTAGAGACTGCGTATAGCAATTGATTAGTATAATTATTTTGTTGAATTAATCTATTTATATCTTTATTCTTAGTATCGCCTTGGGTGTCTACTATATCAATTTATAAAGGTGTAGTTGTAACAATTCTACCATCTATTGATAAACTAATTTCCTCTAGTGGGGGAATTATAGATTCAACCACCTTAGTTTTGGTATGTCATTTATTAACAATCATGCTCAATGATTCCTTTTGATCATCCAATTTTCCTGTGTACTCAAACCATTTAAAGAACTCTATATTGCATCTCATCCTTTTCATATCGGCGCACCATTTTTATCTACGGATAATATTTCTTTTAATGAATATTTTTCTGCATATCATTGGCTTTTTATGCTATTTTCTGGATCTAACCAGAATTTATCTAAATATTCAAAGTCTGGTTCACACCTCATTAGATATAATCATGCATAAAGAGTCTCTTACTCCTAGCATCTCACTAGCAGTGGGACTTGTTCTTTTGGTAATTCTATGTTCATATCCAACGTCAGAAATTATTTAAGAGAAATCTACTCCCTTTAATTTTTTCTCTATGTCTTCAAGTGTTACCGCCTTTTCTTCTGGCGTTTTTGAAAATGAATGTATCGAAAAAGACATTCTTTTACTTGAAGAAGCATGACTAAAGGATTGGAATCTTAGAAATTTTAAATCTATAGATCCATCCGAAAATTGTATTACCTGCTCAATGGTCAAATTTTCTTCCTCAATTTCTAGCTCCGGATTTTTGGGACAAAAATATTGTTGTGATTGTGATTGGCTTCCATAAGCATGGTAACCCCTTTGTTACTTACTATTTTTGCTTTTGGAGTTAGGGTAGTTTTCATTAGCCTGTAATATACTCTGTATATTATGACTATTTCTCTTGTATTTTATTTTCTATTCATGTTTTTTATTTTAACATCTCATGTTAGGTTATCCATAACATTTTGATCATTAATATCTATAGAAAAATTGGGGATAACAATTAAAATATACCGGGCCATTAGCTAGGTTACTTTGTAATATTGCTAATAATGAATTATAAAAGTTTAGTAGCCTGTTGTCTCTTAATAGAAGACATATAGGTACGTCTAAGAATAATCGATACAACGGTTTAACCGCGACTTGGAAAAGTCCTATGTGAAGAACCTTATAGTTTTTCCTATATCTATTAATGTCTTCAGCTGCTAATAGTTTAATAGTCTCAATAGACTTATTAATAGAGACCGTAGATTCGGAGGTTTTAATATTATAATTTTTAATAAAATTAAAGTGTCCAGTCTTATACACCTATTCGAAACGTTCCTTTGCGATATTTCAATTTTGTAAATCGCTCCCTATCTTAGCTATTTTAGTAATTGTAGCTGAAATATTAATACTATTTATTATATTCTGACTTTCAGGGATATCCATTAAAATTGTGTAGATAGTTTTAACTGAATAATTAATATATCATATAATTGTCTTCTTTGTATAGACAAATTATGACTAACATAACATAATTCATTATCTAACCTGATTAGATTGTCAAGAATTAATTTTCTAGTTATTTTTCTAGAATAATTTTCTAGAGTTTCTGAAGGTATTAGTTTTTTATAATAGTCTAAGTTCTCTAATATTTTTGTTCTTTTCTTTTTATAGTTACTTTGATTTTTTCAAACATACCCATTTTCTCCTATTGTAGTATTTTATTTGTTTTGTAAATTGATGTGTAAGCATAAATTTTACGATAATACGAAGTATTCGGGGTAATATTAGTACTATCATGGGGATAATATATATACTTTAGATGTTACTCCTTAATAAGCGTGAAGCCAACAAAGATGGCTTTCAAGGAAATAATGATAAGTGTTGGAATTGTGGAAAATTTGGCCACAGGGCTAAGGACTGTAAGGTCCCTAATTAAAAGAAAGATAAGATCAATATCTTAGAACTTGAGCCAAAAATAAAATATAAATTATATTCTATTCTTGATGAACATGACAATAATTCTTCCCCTGAAGAAAGTTTCAGTGATGAAGACCAGCTTAATATAACATATAGTTCTGACAATAGTTACTCAATTAATAATTGTGGATGCACGAGAGCAATCTGCACCTGTGATAGACACTCAATAAATGTCATTACCAATAATACAAGGAAATATTCTTTCATATAATTGATCATATTGAAGATAAAGATCTTAAAAGAAAATATTTAATAGAATTAAAAAATATAGTTCTTAACCAACAACATGACAAAGAAACAACTCAGCCTTTTAATATGAAAAACGTACTAAATAAATTTAAAGAACAAAAGTCTAGTACAATAGTACAAGATCTTCAAACCGAATTATTACATATTAAAAGTGAAGTTAAAGAAGTTAAGCAAAGACTTAACAATCTAGAAACAGATGCCCTTACCAATAAACTATTAAATGAACTAGAACCAATGGAAGGATCTGAATTATATCAAATCCGAACCTAGAGAAACATCAAAATTAGAAGAAGGTGATGAAGAAATTGAGTCTCTAGAGATCCCTCTAGAAGGTAAATTAAGAGTAAAAACTATTACAATAGTTAAAGCCCAGAGCTGACATATGCCTATCACATTGGTTATAAACAAAAATAATATTATTTACAAAATTACATTATTAGACACAGGTGCAGACCTAAACTGCATTATTGAAGGAATAATACCTACTAAGTACCTTAAAAAAAGTACAACGCGGTTATTCTCCGCGAAAGGAGAAAGACTCAAAATAAATTGTAAACTCCATAAGGCACACATATGTAATAATGGAATCTGCTTTATTAATGATTTTGCAGTAACTAAAGATATAAATAAAGAAATAATATTAGGCACCCCCTTTATAACCCAAAAAAACCCTATGTCGCTAATTTGGACAACATCCACACCACTGCTCTAGGAAAAGAGATCATTTTTCCCTATCTAAATATGTCAAAAGAAGAAAGTGAATTTATAAAAGAAAAAACAATTTATAGAATAAATCTGCTTTACCAACAAATAAACTATTTAAAGAACAAGACAAAAATTAAACGGATTGCATCCGCTTGAAAACATCTGAAGGTAGAAGCCAAAATTAAAAGCCTACAATAATTCATAGAACAAGAAGCTTGTGCAGAATTTCCTAATGTCTTTTGGGATAGGAAACGCCATATTATTGAGTTACCATATATTGAGGGATTCAACGAAAAGAATATCCCTACTAGGGCAAGACCTATTCAAATGAATCAAGAGTTAATGGAATACTGTAAAAAGGAAATCAATGATTTACTTAATAAAAAGATTATTAGACCTTCCAAGTTACCATGGAGTTGTTCGGCATTCTATGTCAATAATAGTGCGGAAAAAGAAAGAGGGGCTCCAAGGCTAGACATTAATTATAAGGCCCTTAACAAAGTTTTAAAATGGATCAGGTACCCAATACCCAATAAAAGAGATTTTCTTAAAAGGACTTATAAAGCTAACATTTAAAGTAAGTTTGATATGATATCGGGATTTTGGCAAATATAGATAGATAGCAGAAAAAGATAGATATAAAACAACTTTTAATGTAACTTTTGGACAATATGAATGGAATGTAATGCCATTCGGGTTAAAAAATGCACCGTCTGAATTTTAAAATATAATGAACAACATATTTAATCCACATAGTCATATTTCTATAGTTTACATAGATGATGTTTTAATATACTCAGAAGATATTGACCAACACTTCAGACATATCCAAACATTTTTAAAGGTTGTTAAACAAAATGGATTAGTAGTAAGCGCTAAAAAGATTAAGTTATTCTAGACTGCTATTAGATTCTTTGGTCATGACTTATATCAAGGAACCTCTAAACCCATTTGTTGAGCCATAGAGTTCTCATCCTAATTTCCAGATGAATTAATTGATAAAACTCAACTTCAGAGATTCTTAGGAAGTCTCGATTATGTTGCAGATTTTATTCCAAATATTAGACAGGTTTGTAAGCCTCTTTATCAGCATCTTAGGAAGGATCCAATCCCATGGGGATTAGAGTAAACAGAGACAGTCCAAAAAATAAAATCAATAGTTCAAAAACATCCATGTCCAGGAATGCCACATCCAGAGGTATTCATGATAGTAGAAACTGACGCCTTAGACATAAGGTATGGAGGCATCCTTAGACAAAACATCTCCGTAGAAAACCCCAAACAATTAGTAAGATTCACTTTAGGAATCTGGAATAATACTTAGAAAAATTACAGCACCATTAAAAAGGAAATTCTGTTTATAGTGCTATGTATCACAAAACTTCAAGATGATTTAGTAAATAAAGAATTTTTACTATGAGTAAACTACAAAGCAGCCAAAGATGTTTTACAAAAAGATGTAAGAAATCTGGTTTCTAAGAAAATATTTGCTAGATGGAAGGCTGTATTATCCAACTTTGATTTTCAAATTGAATTTATACAAGGAGAAAATAATTCTCTCCCAGATTTTTTGACTAGGGAATTTCTATAGGGAACTAAATAATACCCGGAACACCAGGTACAAGGCCCTTGAGGCCTCCATTTCATCCCTTCAAACCAGAAGAAATAATGAAAAGACCCTTCAAAGAAGAGGAAAAACCAAAACCAGAAAATAAATATTCAGTTCTGGTAGAATTTCCATCTTTGCCAAAAGCTACTATTCCATCCCCATTAAAGGAACCCATAACCAGTCAGACCAGATTACAACCATCAAAATCAGTTTTTAAAGGAGACTCTTCATTAGGCGACAAAACTATCTCTATCCAAAAAAGGATAGCTATGAAATGAAACCACAAGAGACATACTCCCAGGCAGTTCTGCCAGCGACTCCTGAAAAGAAAAAGGAGAAAAATATTCCAAATAAACAGAAGTTTGAGCTAAAAATTTTACTGGTACTGCCGATCATGGCCCTCGATAAAAAATATGAAGGTTTTGGAGTACCCGAGTTACTAAAACCCTGCTACAAAAATTGGAATTATGTGGAGACAAATGATCCCCTTAAAATCTGAAGGTATTGTGAGTTCATTTTAACAGACACTGATTAAGCAAAAATTAAGTATAAATTAAAATGTCTGGATAATCCTGACAGTATTCAATACTCAAAGTTCACAATTAAAAGAATTTTAAGTCCGTTTGAATGGTTTGTAGATCATCTACATACACCCATTCCCCTATTAAGAACCCATACACCCCAGACATACAACTGGTATGATTATAAGGAATCCTGGTATAACTTTATGTATCTAAGGCCCAGCACTCACTCTTGGTTTGTCAAGTATTCAGAAGATATGAAAAGCGCGATCATCCCCAGATGGTTTTATGAATGGTGGAACCAATTCAGAGGAAATAAACAGGTATTGTCAAAACATTTTAAGACATAATTTGAAAAATTCTAGGTAGAGCAGAATATTTCTACCCTACCAGAAAATATTAAATTTTGTAAGTTTTTTATTGCAAAAAGAATTTCATACATTATCAGTTGGCCCTTTGATATTCATGAATTTGAAAGGATTAAATATCTAAGTAAGACCATCAAAATCAAAGACTGGACACCAACACCCCAGGAAGATAAGGAAACTTCAAGTTCTTTATTACGACAGGATTCCCAACTGTCCAAGGAAGATTTAAAAAGAATGCTCCAACAGGCCTTGTCAAATTTGGAAAAAGATACCCAACAAAAACAGATAATGGAATTATTAGATACTGCATCCTCTCATACAAGTGAACCAAGCAATGGAGACATGGTAGATCTGCAAGGGATAGCTCAAGCTTATCTTCTCAACTAAGGAAGACGGCTAGACTACCCTTTCAGAAAAATGAGAAGCTACTATAGTTAAAAGCAGTGGACCCCTAAGGAATCCTTCCAAAAAATAATGCAGCAAAAAGACAAGCCACATAAGGACAAAATGAAATATTTGAAAACTCCCATGCAGATGAAAACAACCCTTCATCAAATTACAAGGTCACGTCAGGACAAATATCAAATTTCAAGGAAACCATGTTTCAAGAAGATGAATACATCTTTTAAATAGATCCGTGTAAAATTAAATCTGCCACGTGTGGACACATGTAAATAGATAACAGGTAGTAATTAGTTGACTCATCATATTGAGGTCTATATAAGACCTTCACCTTGTATTAGGAAGGGCATTCAGAAAACACTACACCTACTTCCAAATTGCCTAAATCTCTCTTTCCCTCTATGTTCTATGTATTTCCTTCTTATCAATAAACAGCTCTTTGTAAGTATCTTTTCTTCTACTTTATTATTACTTGTAGTACTTTCTTTTATTTTGCTCTTGCCTATGTAATTTATTTTCAAGTTGGGTAACCGTTTTATCACGGTCTAGAAGTTGGCAAGCTTATATTTTCCGTTGGATTAGCTCTAACGTTTAGATACTAGAGCCAGACCCGGATGGTGTTCCTGTCACCATACCTAAAGGAATAAGATAAAAGAAATTAGATAAGAGAACCAATAAATACTTCACAAAGAAATAACTATTAAGAGTAACAACTAAAGTAGATATTGGCCCTTCATCAATGCATAATAAGAAAAATATGGGCAAAATATGGCTAAGAAGTGCATAAAAAAGCCCTTCATCAATGCATAATAAGAAAAAGTATAGTCACTATTACTGACCAAAATAGTACCTACATGTCCCTTAGCTTATATTACAACCCACAAAGTCCTACTTGATCTTACTTTTCGATGTTCCTGAATTAGTGGAGGAATATACTAAGGGCAAGCATATGGATCGTTTCATGTTGCATGTGAAGTGTTTGTGAGAGTGATCCTAATTGTTATTCATATGCCTATACATGTTATAACTTGTAAATTTGTGAGTAAAAGTGGGTATCCCTCTTGTTGTGAGGGCACATGTTTGAGGAAAGATGAAATTCATATCGGACTTCTTGATTAGTTAAATTGCAAAAGTTTTCTAAGCTTTAGAGTTGATTCTTAAGGATAGGAGGTATTAACTTAGCTGTCCTAATTTGAATTGTGTAATATATAACATGCTCTATTTCGAACTTTTCGTCTAAGCCAATCATGGTAGCCTTAATTTGAGTTGTCTTGCATCAATTAGAAATATGTGAGTTCTTCGTGTGCATGAGATATAATGGAGTTGTTCGAGGAAGAACAAGGATTTTAGTGTAGGGTAGTTATCTTGGACATATTTTCATACCTAAGTGCGATTTTACAACTAATTTTAAATCATGTTTGTAAATTAAATTATTTATAATTTCATGTGTTTTATGTATATTTTCTTGCATGGACTAAAAAATGTAATAAGTTTTTTTGTAGGTGAAATATACTAAGGATGGGATAAATATGATGTTTAATGAAAAAGAAGAAAGCATGTAGTGAATTCCGAAGAGGAAAGAATGATCTTGCACAAGGAGAAGGCTGCACGCACTAAGCTGCGTGCCCGACCGGTAGGGCTGCGTGCTAGGCGGCACGGGCTTGTGCGCGCATGAGGCTATCCACCAATGCACCTGTGTGTTGGCTCCATGCAATGCCAGGCGTTGTTGTGGCCTATATGATGTGTCACACAAGTAGATGTCTGTGATAAGGGTCGTTCCATGCTGCACAATGCCCAACCTTATCTTGACATGAGCGACCAAAGCCCCAACTTCCAGTGAAGTTGCGCGACTGCTCCATGTCACGACAATCGATTTTCGCAATGAGAAGCGTGGCATAGATCTGTTTTACCAACGGCCAAATTTTTTTATTTTCCACTTAGTATAAATAATTGGGTTAATTTTTATATTATCACGGTTTTAAATTAGAAAATGTAGAGAAGCGAAGGGAGAACGGAGGAAACTCTACCTAGGGTTTGTTTTCTTTATTTCATCTTTTGTACTCTTGTCATTATATGAATTCAAACATGATTTTGATTTCTTGTATGAACATGATTGGCTAAAACCCTTTTTCTAGGGTTGAGGCCACAAAATATGATTGAAATTTCTTAATTCAATAGTTGGTTCAAGTTTTCAAGGTTGTTGGTCTTGCATTCTTGTTTGTAGATCAATTTAATGATTGATCACCATTAGAATGCATATCTTAAGTTTAGGGAAAAACTCCAAAGAGAAGAACCTAGGTTAGAACTTGAAATGCAAGAAGTAAGTTCAAGTCTTCAAGACTTCGGTTAGGATAGAAATATACCTAATTCACCTTGCTTGGTTCTAAAACGGGACGATAGCTAGACACCTAGGATTAAATTATCACATCATTACTCACATAACTAGTTGTGAAATTAATTCTGTGTTAAATGGTTAGTAGTTCAAAAGTCCATAACCAAGGGCATAAACACTGTGAACCACTCCATACAGATAATTTCTTATGAATTAGGTTGTCAAGTTCCCGCTCAACGATGTAGTTGTGAGGCTATTTCATCTAAGTTTAGAGGCTAAAAAGACCATGAACATGGAAATTAACTTTGTGAGACAAAAAATGAAATTCCATACTTGAACCAACGTAAATGTAGCATTACATGATTGTTAGGTCTTAACTCTAGATGCTTTTTATCATTGTTTTTCGAATTATTTTGTGATTACCGCTAGAATTAGGAACCAACTTTCAAATCATGAACCTTTAACACTTGTGAAATTTGATTTAACACTTGAATTTGTAAATTCACTAAAAAGACTAGTCCCTGTGGGTTCGACATATGGCTCTTAAGAGTCACTTTACTACTTGTACGACCGCGTGCACAGTGCACCGAAGTGCGAACACCCAGCTTAGAAACATCAAGTCTAACCATCCTATTTACTAGGGATTGGATGTACGAAGCCAACGGTCACTCCTCTGCCACTAGAAATGCCAAATATCCCATGTTCACCTTCTTTTGGCCCTAGGCATCTGCTACCACATTCTCCTTGCTCGGATGATAAAGAATTGAAATGTCATAGTCCTTCAGCAACTCCAACCACCTATGCTATCTCAAATTAATGTCCTTTTGGCTGAAAATGTGCTGAAGACTACGATGATCAATGAAGATCTCACAATGAACTTCATATAGGTAGCGCCTCTAAATCTTCAACGCGAAGACTAATACCGCTAACTCCAAGTCATGAATGGGGCAGTTCTTCTTGTGAACCATCATCTTCCTAGAAGCATATGCAATAACTTTGCCCAGTTGCATCAATACACAACCCAAACCAATTTTGGAAGCATTACTATATTGTAAATCCATGGACCTCAACTGGAAGTGTCAAAATTAGAGCTGAAGCAACAACACCTGGAGCTTCAGAAAGCTCGCCTCACACTCGTCGAACCACTAGAAAGGCACTGCAGTAGAAGAGAACCCCTCCACAAACTGTCTATACTAACCTGCTAACCCAACAAAACTGCGAACTTAGGTAGGAGAAATGGGCCTAGTCCAGTTACAAACTGCCTCTATCTTAGATGGATCTACAACAATCCTTTCCTTGGACACCACATGTCCCAAGAATGCCACAGACTCAAGACAGAACACATAGTTAGAGAACTTGGCATACAACTACTGATTTTGCAAGGTCTGAGGCATAACTCTCATATGTTGCGCATGCTCCTCCATTCTCCTTGAGTAGAATAAGATGTCATCGATGAATAATATAAAAAATGAGTCAAAATAGTCCCTAAAAACGGGGTTCATCAACTCCACAAAAGCTTCTGGGCATTGGTCAAAACAAAAGACATGACTAGGAAATGATAGTGGTTGTAACAAGACCCAAAGGTAGTCTTTGGAATGTCTGCAGTCCTGATCCTCAACGTGGTAGCCTGATCTCAAATCAATCATCGAAAACACTGCCGCCCCCTATAGTTGATCAAACAAGTCATCGATGTGCGACATCGCATAGTTGTTCTTAATCATTACCTTATTAAGTTGCCTGTAGTCAATACAAATATGCAAGGAGCGATATTTCTTCTTCACCAACAGAACAAGAGAAGTCCATGGAGATATTCTTACCAAGAAGATCCTGAAGTTGCTCCTTTATCTTCCTCAATCTTGCTGGTTGTTACGACATGAGCTAGGACCCCGGATCTAGGCACAGGACCTAGAACCACAAATGGCTCAAAGCTAACCCTTGGCACATACATACCATGATTTGAGAGCCTAACTAAGAGGAAATTAAAACATGAACATAATATAGTCAGAAGAATGGACCATATAGCATAAAAACATAAGGAAAGACTAGAAGTCAATAACACAGATCATCTACTACATATCTATCAGAAAGCTTTTAAACTTCTTATAAGCTGATGGGACAACACCCCTAACTAGCTTGCTAAGTCTGAAACTACAAGACATAGACATAAAGCATAATCTAATAAATGTCATTAGAAAATGAGGACTCACAAAGATTGGGGTGGAGTTAGGCTGATAGGAAGCGAGATAGCGTGGGATTGAGAAGGACCACTCGAACACATATCATAAGACGATATAGCATAGAGTATGCGGTCAATACTTTGAATGTACTGAGTATGTTGAGAAAGCCAAACACATTAGTAAAAATGATAGTATGAAATCATTAATTTATATCAAGAGAGATCATGAGAGTAAGGGAAACAAGCTAAAAGCCATATATTAGAAACAAAACATAATCGTAAGCTATTAATCATAAGCTATACATAATGATCCAAGGTTTAGAAATAGAAATCATATAATGTATACTTGAAAACATAAGTGGAAATGCATGAACTAATTAATGGGTCAAATATGCTATAAGACATAATATCATAAGATATGAACATTAGTAACTGAAAACATGAAGAACAATGGAAGACTCATCATAACCAACATAATTATGAGAGAGATTATATGATGCCCAACTATCTCGCTCAAGTTGGCAGACCTTTTCCAATCATGCCAAGCCAAGGAATGATTAAGGCGTGATATCACTTGTGAAACCCCGTAAGGTTTGAATATTAATATATACCTATGTTGGCACGTAGTTTTTGAGATTCGGGGTTTGACTGAACCCCTAGCATACTCAATGAAAGACACTACTCCCAAAAACATGCACATGACTCATAAACAGTACCATAAGATATATACTTGAACCTGCATGAGCTAGCCGAAACTTGAAATCATAATCTTATTTGACATGTGAGAAATATTCATGGAAGGATGCCATAGAGTTGGCCATGATACTTGAACCTAAATTTCATGAAAATAATCATGCTTGAATAAAAGTTTATAACTTTAAAATCATAGAATCATAAGTTTAATAATTCATAATCTTTCATGCATACTTGAAATCATGGACTTATAAGCTTGAAATTCATAAACCATGCATAATGGGGCATAATATTCATAAACTTGAAATCTTGTATTATGAATTAAATTGAGGGTTAAATCTGCCCAATACCCAAAAAAACAACAATTCAAACATGAGAGGATTAAACCCATAATGACGACATGGATGATTTCATGAAAATTGGGTAAAACCCTAGAATTTTAATTTGACATGCTTAAAGACTTGAAATCATAGAATTAGGATGAAATTGGGCATGAGGGTGGATGAATTTCCCTTATTCATAACCCTGCATACCAGGTAATTGGCTCCTAACTTGCCTTAAAAAGCCCAAGGAGATTTGAAGAGGTTTTATGAAGAAACCTAGCTTTGATCTTGAGGAAAAATTCCAACTATCACTATTTGAAGGAAATGAATAATTTAGCTAAGTTAAGAACCTTGACCCTTAGGATGCTTAAAACAATGTCATTTATGAGTTATAATAAAAGGAATTTACAAAAATACCCCTGCAAACACGTATTTAAAAACTAACTGCCAGGTACCATGAGTCGTACCACCAAATAATTACTCGTGGTTTACGTATGTTGTTTGTCGGTCAAAATTTTTGGTTCTCTAGTTCTCCAACCATGGGTGACACTATGAATCATTGTTTCCTACAAAGATTCATAACTTGACTCATTTTTAGGGGTCCTATCCTCTGCACTACCACCACACAACTATCTACAATGACCCGTTGTTTCCAACAATGAGTTGTACCATGATTCCTGACATCGAACATTTCCTCTGCAGACCCAAACCTTTCCAGAAGTCATTGTTCCCTATAATGAGTCATACCTTGAATCAACTATCTACTATGACTCGTATGTGAGTCTTCATTACAAGACCATGAGAAACTACTGCATACCTCGACTGCTCCTACGATCTATGACAACAAATCATGACTAGTCATTTTGAGAAAAAATGTAGATTTTTTTTTGTTGATCAGATTCCAAATCCCAAGCGTAATATTAAGGAACTTTGGGGTGTTACATTATCTCCACCTTGGGAGCATTCATCCTCGAATAGAGACTATTAATGTTAAAAAGATAGGAGAAGAGATACAATCCTAGAACGGAAATCTATAGACTGAAAAACGGACAGAGTGACTGACTCCGGACTGAGATACATGATTAAACTGAATTTATGAAAACATAAATGCATGCTATAACATGAAAGGAACTGATAGACATGAACTTGACATGAAATTGAACGGAGTACTGATCTTGGGCAGAATTATATGCCCAAGTGATACTCAAATGCTTCATTTCATCTTGTTTATACATTGAAAATTGTACATTCTCATGTGATTTGTAGTTAAAATGTGAATTTATACTAACCAACATGATTAGTGTTTTTTTGCAGGAAAAATGGAATTTTAGGAAGCTAAGATGCATGTTGGGAGAAATCGGGAATAGACTCGGAAGCGAGCAGTGGAAAAGGCCCTGGTTATGCAGCAAATTAAGGGGCTCCGCGATGGAGCCGTGTCACGCTGCCATCGCGGATGCATTCTTCCCCGGATGATAAAAATAGGCCAAGCTCTAGTGAAGGTCCGCGTTGGGGCCGTGGCAAGTTTGCCAAGCCTCGCGTTGCACGCCGTGGCACGTTGGGCATAATTACTTGGAGGACCGGATTCCAGTGAGGGTCCGCGTTTGTGGCATGTCAAGGAGGCAGTGCTCCGCGATGCACTCTGTGACACGTTGCTTGTTATTCCGGGAAAAAATTTCGCTAGTATAAATAGCACACTTAGGTTTATTTTTAATTATTCTGACTTGGTTGAGCAAGAACGTGGGTTACAGGCAGTTGAGGGGACGAAATTCGTAGGGTTCTTCTCTATCTCTTTCTTCTTTATTTCAATTGTTTGTATGATTAACACTCATTTAACGATGTTTAATCCACAAATGAGTGGCTAAATTCACTTCTTGCTGAGGTTAAGAACATTTGTAGTGGAATGTAATTATTGATCATCTTGGTTTTTCATCTTTTCTTCCATGGTTGTTCTATTAATTATTGTTCTTACTGCATTAATGTTTGGCCAATATTAATGTATATCTAAAAAATCTGGTTGTGCTCGAAAGAGAAAGAAATTGGAAAGTTGGGAATTAATAGGATATGATCTCTTCTTGGTTTGGGAAAATTGAGAATTGATTTACCTTCAGAATAGAAATATATCTGAAAGTCGTATTAGTCAATTAAGGAATCGGGTTCGTATGGCTAGAACATGAATTTCTTCATATCACAGAAATGTAGGTGGAAGGTTCATGATTCTTAAGTTGGGTTAAATACGAGAGTTTTAATCCATAGGAAATAATTCTTGACTAGCAACCGAAGGAAAGATTAACCAATTTGTATCAATAAATTGCTTCCCTACATTTTTGTTTTAGCCTCAGCATGCTCATTACTATAGTTCAGACTCAAATTGTACATTTGTTTTAGATTAGTATAAATTAGGAAACAAACTCCCAAAATCTTCTTGAAACTGTTGTTTGCATTATTAGAGTTAGAGTTTATTAACGCTTAATTAGATTGTTACCTTGGTCCAGTCCCTGTGGTATCGATACTTGGCTTACTTTAGCCATTTTACTACTTGTTTGACCACGTGCACTTGCGTGTAGCTGTGAAAAACACCGAACAAGTTTTTGGCGCCGTTGCCGGGAACTGGCAATTGGTAAAATTGTTGTCTTAAGTGTTAGTTTATGATTTGTTGTTGACAACTTGGTCTTAGCTTGTCTTTTGCAGATATTGAATTCTATTGAACACTGGCAAGGGACAAGGAGCTGGTGGATTCACACTTAGAGCCGGAAAGACAATTCCATTGTCAAAGGAGAGAAGCTCTAGAGAGAAAGTTGCAGTTGCTCAGACAGACAATCCTGGAGCAACAACAGAATCCACCCATTTTAAGGGCAGTGTTAGTGCCCGAAGAAATGGCAGCTAGGCCGGTTCACGAAGTGGAAATCCTACATGCTAACAACGTTACATCTAGCATTTACAAACCTGAGCTAGGAGGGAGGTTCGAGCTTAAACAGAATATGGTGCAATTGCTGCACACCAGCGGGCAATTCACAGGTCTCTCTCACGAGGATCCACAACAGCATCTCCAAAACTTTCTGGAGATAAGTGACACTTACATCCCCGCTGGAGTGTCACCCGATTATGTCAGGCTTACATTGTTCCCATTTTCACTTTTGGGATAAGCAAAGAGATGGCTGAAAGCTGAGCCACCTAATTCCATCACTACGTGGGATGATCTTGCAAAGAAATTCTTGATACGGTTCTTTTCATCCGGTAAAACAACAAGACTTAGAAGTCAAATTCTAAGTTTTAAACAGAGAGAGGGAGAGAATCTATATCAAGCCTGGGAAATATTCAAATCTATGTTGCGGGATTGTCCTCATCATCACCAATCCAATGATGTGATGGTGCATACATTCATAGAGGGTTTGGAACCCCACACAAAAATCTTGCTAGACTCAGCAGCTGGGGGACAAGCATTAGAAAAAACTTATGAGGAGTTGTATACTTTGTTGAACAGTATTTCGTAGGGAAATCCAGAGTGGAATACAGACTTTTCTAGAGGAGGAACAAGGAAAGCGGCAGGAGTCTTGGAAGTGGATGGTTTTACAGCTATCGCTGCACAAATAGCTGCGTTATAGAATCAACTCAATACCCACTTCAGCAATATGAGCATGAATCATTCTCAAGCCCCAGTGAATGTAGTGCAGTAGATTTGGTGTGAAGTGTGCGGCAGTAATGAACACTCAGCTGAGTGTTGTGGTGCGAATCCTGATTCGATAAACTTTGTTGGTAATGTACAGAGAAATAATCACCAACAGTATGGCAACAACTACAACTCTAATTGGAGAAGTCACCTTTCTCTTGGGGTAGTAACAGCCATCAAGGGCAGAGTTCGAATCAGGGAGCACAGAGAAATCAAGGAGGGCAGCAGCACTATCAGTCGCAATACAGAAGAAACAATGCACCTCCTCCACCACCATCACCCAGTATTGAGGAAATGTTCAAAATGATGATAGCTAACCAAGCTCAATTGCAGGCTGACTATGTGAAATTGGAAGCCGATGTAAAGAACAATCAGTTAGCTACAAAGGCATTGGAGTACCAGTTTGGGCAACTAGCTGGAGCTCAGAACACCAGGCCGAGAGGAGGACTTCCAAGTGACACTGACCCCAACCCCAAGCAAGTGAATGCAGTGTCCACAAGGAGTGGTTTGCAACTCAAGAAGATGGAACCAGAAAGACCACCACAGCAGTCGGGAGCATTGGAGAAGAAGAGGGAACACAATGATGATAGGGGGGAGGAGAAGGAAGCTGAACCAGAAAGACCACCACCCCCGTTCCCTCAAAGACTAAGGAAACACAAGGAGGAAGCGTGTTTCATAAAGTTCATGGAGGTGCTTAAATAGGTACACATTAATTTACCTCTTGTTGATGTTTTGCAGGGAGTGCTGAAGTACACAAAATATATCAAGGACATCGTGGCAAACAAAAGCAGGTTGACGGAGTACGCTACGGTGGCACTTACGGAGGAGTGCACTTCCCGGATACAAAATCGGTTGCCCACAAAGCTTAAAGACCCTGGGAGCTTTACAATTCAACTTACAATCGGGCAGAGTATCCGAGCTCGTGGATTATGTGATTTGGGAGCAAGCATTAACTTGATACCGACATCGGTATTCAAGAAATTGGGGCTAGGCAGTTCTAGACCGACAACAGTGATCTTGAAACTAGCGGATCGTTCTTTGGCCAGACCAGATGGCATTGTGGAGGACGTGTTGGTGCAAGTGGCCTCCCTTATCTTCCCGGTTGACTTCATTGTGCTGGATTTTGAGCCAGATGCGGACGTCCCATTTATTTTGGGACGTCCTTTCTTGGCGACCGGGAAAGCACTGATTGATGTAGCTGCAGGGCAGCTAACCATGCGGGCACACGACAAGGTGGAGGTATTTGATGTGTACAAGGCCACGAAGCTTCCGGTCATGAATGAGGAACTCTCAGCGATCAACATGCTTAATCGAGCGAATATTGCTTAGAGTGTTGATTCGCAAGAGCCAGTGGGAAAACCACTGGTGAAGGAGCCCCCAAAAGTGGAATCATGACAAAAAGATTGAAGTGCCACGTTCTTAGTCAATGGGCAGCGATGTAAGCATTACTGGGGTGAGGACAGTAGTCGAGAGAAGACATCTGTCACCCTAGAGGATGACTAAGCTTCAATGACGTCGAGTTGCGACGGTAAACCAGGCATTGCACGGGAGGCAACCCGTGGAATTTTTGTAATATTTGAGTAGATTTCGTAGAAGAAAGAAAAAAAATTAGAAAAATTTAAAAAAAAATAAAAACAAAAATTGTATTTTATGTGAAACCTATGAATTCTAACCAATTTCTTTTCGTGAGATGAATTTCAGGTTGAACGGAGGGCAAAAATGCAAAGGATCGCAAAGGAAAAATCGAGGTGAGAAAAATAATAAAAAGTGGCAAAACAGTGAGCCTGCGCGATGGCTCCGTGGCACGGAGGAGGGCCTCCGCATTACCCTCCGTGACACCTTGAGGTTTAATTCTGGAATTTTTAAAATTCTAGAATACCTCCGCGTTGGCTCCGTGTCACGGAGGGGTTGCTCCGCGTTACCCTCCATGACACATTGAGGCTTTAATCACGACGGGTCACACCGGGTCGCCGGGTGACCCGGGCGAAAGTAACCCTTTTTAACCCCGAATTCCCTCTATTTTCCCTCATTTCTCACCCCCCTCCGCGACAAACACCCAAAAACTCCCCCTTCCCCAATGTGACACGGACTTAGGCACGAATTTTCTTCGACTTTTCTTCGATTTCATCAAACTAAAGGTATGTTCTCTATTTTCTTCTCAATTCCTGTCAAATTTGTCGTGTTTGAGCATGTAAAGTGAGTAAAACTTGCCCTAATTATAAATTGAATTTGAATTCCTTTAAGTTAGTGTTGATTGAAGTTCGTAGTATCATTTTGATTGTATGAACTCGATAAATACATGCTTGATTGAATTTTGGTGAAATATGTAGCTAGTGTTAGAATTTGATTGCGAAGAAATGAATTGTGATTGAAAATGTGGAAATTATGGGTTGGGCATGTTGGGAAAGGTGAATTGTGTTCTGCTTGTTGTGAATATGCTAAGTAAATGATGGATTGTTGAATTGCATAGAACTTGGTGAATTGCATAGGTTGTGTTAAGAGAAGTTTTTTTTTATTTTTGCTAAGTGCAATGTGATGAAATGGTATCGATGGTGATATTTGGATTAGCTGTATGAAGTCTGAGTAGTACGTAGAATTTATTCTATCGAATTCTCCGAATGCACGAGGCATGTTGTTGTTTTTTGTTGTAAATTGGAAAGTGAGAGTTGTCTTGCCGTAATGTCGTAATTGTGGCTAAAGACTAAGTGTGGGGTGGCCTATCTTAACCCAACCTTAGTCGAAGCTAATTTTAATTTAAATAACATTGGGACTGTCTTTTTGATTTGATAGGAACAATGGCAAGCAGGCAGGACAAAGGAAAAGGCGCATCTACATCGGGCGCCGGAAGGAAAAGAATTAGACTGGGAACAGCAGTCCCAGCAGCACCAGCGGTTCCGCATGGCCAACGCCGTCAATACGGAACCCGATGGGTGATAGAGGAAGGGAAGAAATGGTACACAAAGCATAAGGAAAGCAAATACTTCCCCGAGGAGCATATTGCAAGGGAGCCATTGGCACAGGAGTTCCCCAGAATTGTACATCGGATTGACTCTGCCGGGCTGAACTTCATTTTTGAAGAGCCCAAGGAGTGCAATCTCCACCTGATTTAGGAATTCTACGCCAACTGGAACCCGACACTCCGAAGTCACACTGTCAAAAAAAGGGGGCAGGTAGTCACTTTTAAGCCACATCACCTTAATGCCATCTTGGGGGCGCGGGACACAGACGCCCATGTACTCCGGCAGCTGAACATCACTCCGCCATATGCGGACATCAGACGCACTCTGTGTGGAGCCCGTTCTACAGCACGATAGAGTAGGCATAAGGAGAGGGGCTACCATCAGACACTGCCCTATTCTCAAATGAACAGGGAAGCCAGAGTTTGGCTTAAGATCGGGTGTTCCTGCCTGATCCCGGGGGTGCACATGGCAGATGTCACCCGGGATCGTGTGTGCTTGGTATACGCCTTGATGAAAGGGATGGAGATTAATGTTGGGGCGGTGATCATCTCCGCCATGAAGAGAGCCCGTTTGCATCAAGGGCACAGGTACGGGTTTGGTGGCTTGCTGACTACTTTCCTGAGGGGCCTAGATGTTAAGGAGGAGGCCCTTGACTACATCCCGCAGATGGAGAGGCGTGCCTTGGACGTCACCAAAACTAAGGCACCCGACACCACTCACGGGCTAGTTCTCACATTAGCCGAGTGACATGCTCGGGATGATCAGTATATGGCCCGCATGTTCGGGATGCAGATACTACAGTTGCGCATAGGCGGGAGGCCAGCAACTTAAGATGAGCTGTGGCAACTAAAGTTGGACTACCCCTTCGGCGAAAATGCCAGGGATCTATGCTGAGTGGGGCCAGCTTTTGTGGAGCCCGTTGATGATGATGTCCCCACAGATGAGGAGACACGCCACGATGACTCAGATGTTGAGTCAGATGAGGATAGTGGGGGTGATTCGGATATGGGGGACGAGGCAACCGCACCTGACGAAGAAGTGGAATACTTTGATTGATCAGGGAGTTTCACCACCTACTCTTGTGATATGCTGAATTTTGTGAACACTGGGGACAGTGTTCGATTTAAGTGTGGGGTGGGAGTAGTTAGGTGCTGGTTGTTTTGTTGTTGTTTATGTTTCTGTTTTGTTGTTGTGCCTGTGAAAAATTGTGACCCTGTGATTTTGATGTTTATGTTTTGTATTGTAATTAATCTGAAGTTGTTGTGTGCTGTATGGAGTTGTTGTTACCTGGCTGTGTAAATATTTTTGTTTTACCGAAATTATCGATATTTTTAAAACCTTTCGTGAAATCTTTTTTTTGGGTTTCTCAGCGTTTGTTTTCGGTGCTTTTACCGAGAATAGACCCATTGAACCGAAGTTGTAAATAGTGACCGTTCCCTATGGTGGATGGATGACGACCGTCTTAAGGGAAATGTAGTCGATTGGAGTAAATTTCTTTTGTTCTTTTTAATTTTTTTTCTTTTGTTTGTTTGTATCCCAAATGTGTCATTACTTTATGGTTCAGAATTCAGGTTGCATGTTGTACATGATATTTAGAATGCAAAGGCGATTCGTATGAAAGCATGCAACTTTGTGAACATGTTGAGATACCTAGACCATAGCGTTCGATTCGGTGTGATTGAGGCTTAATGTTTGAATTCTTGTAATTAGCTGATTGAAGAGTCTGTGAATATGTCTTGAGTTGAGCATGTGCAATGAGTGTGTAGTGAGGTTTCGATTCTTCCATGTTATTATGAAGTGTCTAGAACTTGCCTGGTGTGTGTATGAAACGAAATGAAGGATGTGTATTGTAGGAAAGAATGTAGGCATTTCTTTGATTTAACCAAAAGTTTTTTTTCATTATCGTACCTACATTGAATGTACATCGTAGTTAGCCCATTGAGCCTTTAGCCTATTCTTTTCTTTTGTTGAAAAGGTACAAACCGAGCTTAACCCCTTCTTTTCATTATCCGTGAATTTGATCCAAAACTCTTAAGTGCTCAAGAAAAGTAATTTTCCCACAGTGTCAAGGAGTTGTAATTGTGAAAAGAAAGGAAAAGCAGAAGTGGTGAAAGTAATGAAAAGGTCAAGGGTGCACTTGCCGAATTTAATAAAATGAAGATGTATAACTAATCTTTGTTATTAAGTCGAGTGTGCTTAAAGATATGGAAATAAAAATAAAGAAAGACTTCAATAATGTGAGGATGAAGGAAGAAACAATGCCCATAATGTGGTGGGATGTATGGAAAAGCGCTTAAGGGTGCTAATTGTTATTATTGGTTAGCCCAGTATGTACTAGTTCCTTAGCTTATATTACAACCTGTTAAGTCCTACGTGATCTTACATGACTCGTCCTTATATTAGTGGAGTAATACACTAGAGGCAAGCTTATGGGTCATGACATGATGCATGTGAATTCTTTGGGAGAGAGAGCCGAAATTGTGTTCATATGCCCCTGCATATAATGTTTTTGAGATCATATGATTGAAAAGGGGGAAACTCTCTTCTGTTGTGAGGGCACATGCTTGACGAGAGATTTAATTTCGTGTCAGATGTCTTAATCAGCTGATTTGCATGAGTTTGCCGAGATCGAGAGTCGACTCGTGAGGTTAGGAGGTCTTAATGTGTTGAATGTCGTTGTATTGATGAGACTATGCATGTTTTCTTGATGATTTTCTATGTAAATAATCGGTATAACCATAGCTTGAATTGTCGAGCCAAAGTAGCTATGATTTGTTGTCAATTGCATGAGATGTGAGATTAGTGTTCGAGGACGAACAAAGTTTTAAGTGTGGGGTAAGTGATCTTGGGCAGAATTATATGCCCAAGTGATACTCAAATGCTTCATTTCGCCTTGTTTATACATTGATAATTGTACATTCTCATGTGATTTGTAGTTAAAATGTGAATTTATACTAACCAACATAATTAGTGTTGTTTTGCAGGAAAAATGGAATTTTAGGAAGCTAAGATGCATGTTGGGAGAAATCGGGAATAGACTCGGAAGTGAGTAGTGGAAAAGGCCCAGGTTATGCAGCAAATTAAGGGGCTCCGCGATGGAGCCGTGTCACGCTGCCATCACGGATGCATTCTACCCCGGATGATAAAAATAGGCCAAGTTCCAGCGAAGGTCCGCGTTGGGGCCGTGGCACGTTGGCCAAGCCCCGCGTTGCACGCCGTGGCACATTGGGCATAATTACCTGGAGGACCAGATTCCAGTGAGGGTCCGCGTTTGTGGCGTGTCACGGAGGCAGTGCTCCACGATGTACTCCGTGACACGTTGCTTGTTATTCCGGGAAAAATTCCCACTAGTATAAATAGCACACTTAGGTTTATTTTTAATTATTCTGACTTGGTTGAGCAGGAACGTGGGTTACAGACAGTTGAGGGGACGAAATTCGTAGGGTTCTTCTCTATCTCTTTCTTCTTTATTTCAATTGTTTGTATGATTAATACTCATTTAACGATGTTTAATCCACAAATGAGTGGCTAAATTCACTTCTTGCTGAGGTTAAGAATATTTGTAGTGGAATGTAATTATTAATCATCTTGGTTTTTCATCTTTTCTTCCATGGTTGTTCTATTAATTCTTGTTCTTACTGCATTAATGTTTGGCCAATATTAATGTATATCTAAAAAATCTGATTTTCGCTCGAAAGAGAAAGAAATTGGAAAGTTGTGAATTAATAGGATATGATCTCTTCTTGGTTTGGAAAAATTGAGAATTGATTTACCTTCAGAATAGAAATATATCTGAAAGTCGTATTAGTCAATTAAGGAATCGGGTTTGTATGGCTAGAACATGAATTTCTTCATATCACAGAAATGTAGGTGGAAGGTTCATGATTCTTAAGGTGGGTTAAATATGAGAGTTTTAATCCATAGGAAATAATTCTTGACTAGCAACCGAAGGCAAGATTAACCAATTTGTATCAATAAATTGCTTCCCTGCATGTTTGTTTTAGCCTCAGCATGCTCATTACTATAGTTCAGACTCAGATTGTACATTTGTTTTAGATTAGTATAAATTAGGAAACAAACTCCCAAAATCTTCTAGAAACTGTTGTCTGCATTATTAGAGTTAGAGTTTATTAAACGCTTAATTCGATTATTACCTTGGTCCAGTCCCTATGGGATCGATACTTGACTTACTTTAGCCATTTTACTACTTGTTCGACCACGTGCACTTGCGTGTAGTTGTGAAAAACACCGAACAAGTACTAAGGAGGGAATTGGTACCTCAGGCTGGAACTCAGCCAGAAGGAAAAAGATGTGGGTATCTAACCAGCATATCTGCTTTGGCTTCCCACGTAGCTCCCTCAACAAGCTGATTCCTCTGAAAAACTTTCACTGATGCTACCTCCTTGTTCCTCAAATTTCGATCCTGATGATCAAGGATCTCCAGCAGAACCTCCCCATAGGTAAGGCTATCCTTTACATCAATGCTCTCTGCTGGAACAACTAAGGCTGGGTCGCCATGCTCTTTTTCAATAGAGATACATGGAAAACTAAATGCATCGAAGCTAATTTTGCTGGTAGCTCCAACTCATATGCCACCTTATAAACTCGCCTCAAAATCCTGTAAGGACCATCATATCGAAGACTAAGCTTCCCTTTCCTTACCAAACCTTATAACTCCCTTCATGCGAGACACTTTCAGAAACACCCAATCATCAACTTCAAACTCAATTTCTCTCCTCCTAACATCCGCATATAATTGGTGATGACTCTAAGTTGCTTTCATCCTTTCCCTAGTAAGCAAAATCCTCTTCATAGTCTTTTAAATTGAACTGACCCTATCAACGTAGCCTAACCTACCTCGAACATCCAACAGGTGACCTATACCTCTGTCTGTAAAGAGTCTCTAATGGGGTTATCTGAATGTTGTAATCGTATCTGTTGTTGTAGACAAACTCAATCAGAGGAAAGTGATCATAGCTTCGTTTGGAAGAGGAACACTAGAGCTGGTGATGAGTACTCCACGCCAATCAAAAAAAGTTCAACCTGCCACATCCTACACCCAAAAGAAAAGGTGTAGCGAGGTAGTATTAGTACACCACACTTATTGATAGGGATCATCGGCAGAATTGGTTAGTTAAAGCAACAACATAAAAATCCATATACAACCAGCATTACTAAATTAAACAATTAATTCTCTCAGGAGGCATCCCACCAAGTTTATTCACTACAAAATAGTTTTTATGACTCATTCGGGTTCACACAACTATCCTATGCTCCTAGTCATTAATTAGCCTATCAGTTTGTCTTTCTCTATTTCTGCTACAGCAAAGGCTCAAGCTACTACAGCAGTTTCATTGTCACGACAATGTGTCCGCTCCAGTGGTACCTATCCAGCCAGTAATGAAATTTTTTACCTTGACTAGCTGTATTTTATTTTTTCATATATCATTACAACACTACTACCCTTCTTACCATACCACTATGAATGACCAAGTTTGTTTTCTACCCGTTATTAATCTCTTTAGTTATCTATAGGATTTCTCGTTCTTCTTAGAAGTGTATCAAACAAATGTTCCAATTGTCTTTGTAATGGAATTGTGCTATCTTTCATTCAAACCCGTCATACTATCATCCCTAACCCACCAAATCAAATTAAAACAAATAATCAAACACAATTATAAATGTACTATCCCATGTTCACACAAAAACCATCAAAACAACATAAGGTAGTCACTCCCCCCAATAGTATAGTACATGCACATACCTATCCTTATACCATGAAATGTCATAAGATGTTATACCTGGATTGAGTCGCCCTATATGATATGCCATACCTGTTTCTCACCTCAAAACCTTAATTCATGTTGGTATATCCTGTATCACATTATATATCAACTACCTTCACCTCTGCAACCATATGTAGCAACCATACCCACAAATTATCTGACACTCAATCATACCATCGGTAATATACCAGGAACACGCCTCTATCATATCACTGTACACACATGTCAGAGGGTCTTATGCTTACCCTTCTAGTCATGACCTATAGGGGACTCTAGAAATCTATGAACTATACACCCAATCGTATGAGCATTCATCATACCAATCTGTGTACCCACTCGTACACCAAGCCGCATGGTCCTTTAGCCATACCTACCGGTGTACTCGCTCGTACCATTCACCCGGATGCTCACCTTAGCCATGAGCCTCTCATGTATCCAATCCTTATTTAAAAATCTGACCGTAATAACCTATTCATCGAAGTTTCTTAACTTCGGCCATAGGCCCCTTATTTCCAATAGTATGGATAACCTTCCTTCTATATTATCCGTCATCTTCGTCACACATTCATTTAATGCCAATTCGTCCCTCAGTCGCAGGATGAATAATGAAACACATCACATAACAAATCATCACACGACAAGAATTACTCAATCACACAACCTGTACAACAACATGAAATTAAATAAACCTCGTGTTCAGACAAATTTAATAACATTTAACCCAATCAAGTCATAAGATTTTCAACTCAGCCCGCTCACTGGTTTGGGCTTTGCTATGGTGGCATTACTACTGCTACAACAATCTCACTTCAGCGATATACCATCCACTGCAGTGGTACTGCTGGTTGTACTGCGACCAATCTTATTCTCGATTTTCCCACGTTTTGGTTTCTTTGTACCCACCATAATGAAACATTGTCATAACAAGCTTATGTCAAAAATTATCTTAGTCCAGTGTCATCATAATATAGACAACCATCATCAATTCGAAAAAATTACAACACCAACTGCAGCTCATTCAAGTCATCATGTAAGGAATTACTATCCTATGCCTCTCACTTCATCTCACACTCAAACATAGTTATAACTTATTAATCAATCCTTTAATCGCATCACCTATACAGAGTCTATGTGATTTCACACTTCTAAGGTTTTGATTCCAAGAAAGAAGAAGTCCCTACTTATACCCGGGAACATTCTATCAACTACACCCGAAAGTTAATCTCCTCAACAATGTTTGACTCAAAGAAAAATCTAGAACAAGTATAAATTTATCGGTATAAGTATCTCCCCTAAGTTTTTACCTGATTATGAGTTTTCGTCACCCCTCTTCTAATACAATCGTTCTTAGATTTTTCCGAATTCTGATTAATAGACCATAACATAGCTAAAAATAAAAATACAATCCTACTCATCGAAAGCATATAAATCATACACACGTATATGTTTAGCTAACCAAAGTCTAATGCAAAAGCAAGTAAACCATAGACTACCTGGGCGCCAAGCTATCATCCCAATCGTCTTTGTTTGCAGTTATCCCATTCTTGATTCCTCGCAAAAAGTTTCCAGCCATGGATGTCAAATTCCCACCCGGATCCCCTTATTTTCCTCCAGAAAGTCTATTTTCTATTTTTAGATGTTTTTAATAACTCCTCCTCAATGACTAGGTTTTTAATATCTAGATTAGAATGAGATTGTGGATTTCTGGCTCGCGTCATCCGCTGCAGCGGCTTCGCCATGGAAAAAATGTCCTATCATAGCGGACACCCACTTGGGTCCATTCGATCTCGACTATATTCATTCAATTTTTATTCTCAGTGTGCCTTTCGTTTGTCGGGAATTTATCACGACTTTCTAAAAATTTTAATTCACCCAATTTTTATGGGGTCAGAATGCTATAACGGTCGGGTGGGTCATTACATCAAATATCAATTAAGAATTCATTCATCCCCAAATGGTTCTACGATTTTGAGACATGGTTAAATAACTACTACAAATTTTTCTCTTACTCCAAGTCAGTGTCAGGACTCATTTAACTCATGTGTTTTGGACTCCAGATCGATTATTTTCGTAACCCTTTTTTATTTTCATGCATGACCAATAATTCTATCGAGGTCATAACTATTTGATTAGGTTTTAGCCTAGAACCAAATATCAATTCATGTTGTTACCCTCCCTTCGTTGTTATGGATATTTCCCTCTCTACCCGCATGTCCTAGGTATTACTAATTTGTCGGACGTCTTGGAACGATTGTTTTTGAAAAGGGTGAGGTTTGTCCCAAGAACTTCAATAGTCATTGCTTTTGACTGTCCACTGTAGTGAGTGGAATCACCGCTATAGTGGTCCCGCCGCAGCAAAAATATGGTCTGCTGCACCAACTTTTCTAATTCAATTTGCAGAAATTCTCTCAACCTCCTTCAGCAAGAATTCGACATTTTCTCAGGTAATTCTCTACTCTTGTGATCCTGGGCTTCATTTGCTTCCTTTTCTCACAATATCATGTCTATTACCATTGTGCTTGAGTAGTTTTTGAAGTGGGGAGGTCAGGTTTTCCTTCTTTCTTGTTAGGCTATATTTCGGAAGCATGCTCGTAATTTTTACATTCTGAAGTATTTCTTGTCGTTTTCTGCATGTTTTTGGCTGGTTTCATGAGGTTGTGGGCTGAAAAATGGGGAGTTTGAATAGGGTGATGGGTTGGGTTGCTTCTTGCTTTCCAGGCTTAAATTTGAGCCCAATTGTAATGAAAAATTGTTAGTGGGGCAAGGTTAAGACCACCCCTTGCCAGATCTGTAGTTAATTTGGTAGATTAGGGAGGTTGAAATTTCATCCTGCATTGATGGGATGCAGAGGTCTGGAGAAGATAGTGTCTACTACAGCGGACCCTTTATCGCTTCAGCAATATCGTCCTAGACATTCCTCTTAGGATAAAGCAGACCCGCTATAGTGGGCATACGACTACTGCAGCGGTCCAGTTGGGTAGTACGTCTTTTCAGTTTCCAACTTGTTTTTCTTTTCTTCCCTTCCCGCATTGTTATTTACTTTAGGTTTTTTGTCATGGCCTCCTCCAGCAACAACATTCACACTGAGGACTACATCCACTTTTTTAGCGACCAATGTCAATTCCTGTATAGCTAACAAGCCATGAAGGATCTGCTGCATGAGAGGGGTTTCTTCATGCAGGATATGGAGGAAAAAGCCCTAGAATTCTATACTCTCCTCCATGAGAATGGGTGGAGCCCTTTGGTGAAGGACCTAGGTTAGGCAAATAAGGCCTGGGTTCGAGAGTTTTATGCTAACCTTCCCACTGTCTCCTGGAGTCAAGATGAGCTAGTGGTCTACATCATAGTCATGCAGATTATCTTTACCCCTGCTGCTATCAATGAAGCCTTGGGTTAGCCAAACCTGCTAGAGTCTAAGCTGAAGAATCGTGATGTGCCCGAGAACGGGCAATGGCTAGTGAACACTTTGGTTGTGTAAGAGTGGAGTGCTACTACCAACTGGGTCATTACCAGGATGGGTATTCAGAGTACCCACTTTACAGTGGAGTCCAGGAGGTGGCTCAATCTAGTGTCGCGGAGGATCTGCCCATCCTCTAATGTCACGGACGTGACTTACCATCGGTCTTTGGTGGTGGCTGATATTTTGAGTGGGGTAAGGCTCAATGTAGGGGCCCAGATTATTAAGGAGTGGAGGCATTTCCACACAAAGACTATCACTGGCCTGCCATTTCCTTCTCTCATTAGCATACTATGCAAGGGGGTCGGCATTCATCTGGAATCCAAGGATATCATTATGGACTGCGACAGGCCCTTCGATCCTTTGAGGGTGAAGGGGGATCTAGGGAGGGGTAGAAAGAAGAGGAAGTCTACCTCGATTGAGGGTGATAGCAGGGATGACACTTTTAGACCGTCGGGGCTGTTCAAGCAGATCGAGGCTGAGATGGCGGCTATGAGGGAGCTCCTTGGATTGTTGCCTAGACCTACTTCCCCCAGTAGGCCTTCTACTAGCCGATCTTCAACCAACCGATCCTATGTTATAGCTTCCACCAATTAGGAGAGATATAGGGAGCGATTGCTGCCCTAGCCCAGGCCCATGTTGAGCTCCGGGCAGATTTGGATAAGGAGAAGAGGAAGAAGCACGCACTCTCATGACAAGATGATCATGCGCATGCACAAGAGAATTATGAAGATTCTAAAGTCCCTCACTCCCAGTGCCAGGACACCTCAGGTGACCCGACATGATCTTGTTGAGTTCTCCTTCCTCAGTGGGTTCAATGTGGGAGAAGATGATGAGGCTGGCGGGGGTAGTGACGAGACTTCCAGCTAGATGGGTCATAGTGTTTCCCCCTATTTTTAGATTTATAATTGTTTGTTGGGTAGCCCCCATATGCGGCTTGTAAGACAATTTCAATTTCTTTCTTGCTTTGGAATAGTTGACACTTGTTTTCCCCTATGATTTGTGGATGCCCGTTTGGCATCTTAAGACTTTCGTCGTGTTGCCCCCTTTATATTCTTTCACTGTGGTTTTCCTTATACTTTCATTGCTTGATTGGTTTTGGTTGCTTGAGGCTTGTGGTTGTTTCTTCAAAATACAGAGACTTGGAATTCCTGGAAACTGTCATTCTGCCTGGCTACGTCCACTGTACTGGTGTTCTTTCAATAATAGCGGGTCCATTGAAGCAGTACTCCTTCCGCTGTAGCGAATACACTGCAGTGAGACAGCCTTCGCTGTAGCGGTACTTGCTAAGTAGAGTTATTATAACAAGTTTCCTCTATGGTTAACTAAAATTAACCCCAACCCACTAGCCTTCTCGTGCATTTCGCTATTCATAAGTAGGAAGATAGCAATTAGGTCTGTCGAGATACCAATTAGAATTCTCCAGAAACCAATTGGGTTGAACTCGGGCATTCCACACAACCGGATAGCATGATGGAAAAGAAATGAGTATGACTTTCTAAATTCCTTATAGCTTCCAGAAGATTAGATGTGGACACCTACACACCAATCCGCAGGAGTCTACTTGACATTGCTCTTTTAGTTTGTAGACCGGTAACCTAGACGCTCTAATAAAAACTTGTCATGACCCAACTATAAAGGCCATGTGATGTCGCCCAAATTACACCTCGCAATTGAGATATAAAGCGGTCAATGTCATATATAGAACCCAACAAAGGTTGAGGTCGATCCCACAGGGAATATGGGAAAAACTTAAGTTAATGTTAGTAGATATTACTATCGGATTGCTTATTTCCTGGGGGAAAGAAATAAAATAATAAACAATAGTAAAGACTAGTAAAACTTTAAATCAATTTCAGTTCGTATTTAATCGGCAAGTTACTAGGATTGTGTTCCCCATGACTTCATAACCGCAAGACTTTTACACTAGTGATCTATTCCGGTGTTTAGCATGCAATATTGGTAAGTTAAATTCACTTAAATGGTTGGTCCCCTATCTAGATGATTATCACCATGCAACTTGGTTTGTATACGGGTGTATGCTTAATTAACCCTTACCCTTAGTATCGGATTAGCTATCCCCGGACAAGTTCAAGTTATTAGATGAGGGTTGATAGCCTCAAATCTCCATTGTTAATCTCTTTTCCTATTCACTACCTCCTTGATCCGGTAAGTAAGAATAAGGTGAGTTCCAATGTTTGCAACTGTCAAGAAATAATTAAAACGAAGAGATAAACAATACATGCATTAAACCCCGTTCAAGAATCACTAAGTGTTTTACCTATGTGTATTAATTCATCCTAGTTCCCACAACCCTAGTTATCGGTTTAGATACTCATGCTTGTATAATCAATATCACAAATTATAGAATAAATCATAATTGTAACTTACAATTATTTGTAGAATAAAACCACATGAATTGAATATAACTCTAAAATCGATGAACAAGAATGATGTTAACAACACTAGAATTCACGTGAAAGTTGGTAACAATAACTCTGTCCGAAAAATAAACCTAAAAATTATATTTATAGTTCCAAACAAATCTTATCCTAACTAAACTTGAATTCCAGGTCGGCAAGGGTAACGGGCCAAGTAACGACTTGTTGGGTCTCCCAACGAGTCATGGACAGTTGTCTTGAGTCTTTCTCAAATATTTGTCTAGTCCTGGTGATGGGTCACCCAACGACTCATCAGACCTGGGCACGAGTCGTTAGGTCTCTTGTTGCCCTGGCTCACCAAATCTCCTAGTGCACTCGACGGTTGCCCACAGTAACTGATGAAGAGTCGTCACATCACCCGATGACTCATTATGTCACTCATTGCCTTTATTGGACACTTCTTCAGATTTTCACCTCCCACTCTCCATGACTGTTACAATAAGTTGTTGCTAGATGTAACCAGTCGTGACATCAATTAGTTAACTAAACTAGATCTTATTCATTAAGGTTTTATTTCTTCCCATGACTCCAGGCATGAGTAGTTCCTTAGGACAATAACTCGTGGCCTGGCATTAGCCTCCAGTTTTGTCCAATTTTTTCTTACGTTGCCTATTTCCCCTTCCGGACCTATTTCCTACAACATTCAACACAAACACATCATATCTACATAAACATACCTGGAATGTTCATAGTTTCTTGGTTTTAAGAGTCGAAAGTGCCGTAAAATCAGGACACATCAACACCTACAACTTAGAACTTTTGCATGTCCTCAGGCAAAAACAAAATAAAATAAACCACTTCGACGCTTCAATCGAAAGAACTTTAGGAAACTTACGGAAATCACACTCCTCATCAAGTCTAATTTTCTAACCCCTGCTTTATCATACAAACTCAAATCATAATGAATATGAAAAATTTTCAACCATGACACCGAGGAATTAAAAAATGACAAAATACTGTCACTTGCAACCATGCACAAAAATCTATAACACTGACCCAGACAGTTTGCAGACTATTTTTTGACCAAATGCTCTCACCTCAAAGAAGTCCCACACTCACTCATGTGTATATGATTATATCAATGTATTTCTCTTGGGACTAGGCAATATTACACTCGCTCTCACAAAGAAATTCTAATTGTGTGCAGGAAACGCCATAGGCTTGCCTCTACATTCGTTGCCTCGATTTTCAGACAGGTAACCAAGATAACTATAGGACTTATTAAACTATTAAAGTAGGCGCGGGTTCGGGTATGGTACCTATGGGACTAGTAGCTTAACCCTCCTTGGCACTAAACACACCTCAACTCCATTTTTAACCATTCTTTCATATTTCTCCCTTTTTCTTTTACTTGCTTCTTCTTTTTTACTTTCGTTCACAACTATGAGTGCAGTGCTTATTCTTTCAAACATTTATTACTTTAACATTTTTCTTCTCTTTACTTGCTCTTTTTCTCTTCAACATTTTTGTTTCTTTCTCTTCTTTTATTACGCTTACCGCACCAGCTCTTTCATTTTCGTTACCCAATCTCATTCCACCGTACTCTTATTAATCACCCCTATAATATCCACCCTCAACTTAGGCGATTTGCCTGAGTTGAGGTTCACAGTGTCCAAGAAGGGACCAGTGCCAAAACAGGTTCATTTTTAATCAAAGCAGGAAAGTGAATTGGTGTAAACAAAAAAAAAGGTTAATTTAAGCTCAAAAATTTGGACCAAGGGATATTTATTTTCTTTTGGTCGGTCTTTTAAGGATAAAGTGGGCTCATTAATAAAAAATAGCCTATGATCCTTTCCTAGTTTCCCATCCTCTATCTCGGTACGATTGACCAGGCAAGTTCTAGATTGCCATACACAGTAGAATTTAACTATTAATCCTTGCTCACACATAGCACAGGGGCTAGTTTAGGTACATTCACACAATGGTAAACATGTTCATAGTTTTATTCCATGCAAAGATTCACAAAGGTCATACTTGTCGATTTTAACATACACATTAAAAAAAAATTTAGGAGGGGTATCACATTATTAGTTCAACTAAATTCAAAAACTCATGCTCTTGACTGCCTTAAGTTCACCTAACTTTCTTTCGACTGATGCAAACAAACACAAAAAACATAAAAACCTAAACATGTCGGTTCTACTAGATAAGGATCACCCGAGGGAAAAAATATTTAGCAAGAAAAACCCTTGGGTTATGTTCAACAAAAATACACTGATATCCCTCCCCACCCCAATCAAGAAAAGCATGCATCATCCTCGATGCGTATATGTAAAACAAAATAATGGAAACAGGGAACATACTTGTGCGACCTAGGTGTCTGCAACCTTGTCGGTGGAGGGTGCAGATACTCCTCCAGTGTCCTCTCCAATACCACCGGCTTGACCCAATGCATTTTTAGACCCAATTGAGCTTGTACCTTCTCCCCGAGCTCTCGCTGCCTCAATTGTGGAACTTTGGTCGAGCCTCCTCTCTTGATAAATGTAGCTTTTTCTCCATCCCCCTTCGGTCTCACTTCTCCTGACAGAGTAGAGAGTTATCCTCCTCAAAACTCGCCTCCTCACGAGGCCTTTTGCCCTTATCTAGTACCACCGGCTCCTTAGTGATGAAGTCAAATATCAATGGTAGATCTTTTTCACTCTCATCCTCAATCACTGGAATAACAGGTGGAGGGATCGCAGCTACCTGTCGTGCAGACAACTCCCGCACCTCCGCTTTGAGCGCTGCTAACTCCGTATACCACATTGCCAATTCGGGCACCTGTCATTGTGGAAGGCACTCATCCACGCATCTTTGAAAAGCATCTAACCTTCCATGCACTGATCAAGAGAGCACCTACAACTCTTTGGTAACCCAAGGCTTGACTTTTTCCATTAGTACCTTTACCTGCAGAGCCATGTGTCCTTGTTGTTTCTCAGCTTTTGCCAGCCGTCTAGCCATTTCGGTAAGGAATTCTTTGAAGATAGTGACTAGACCAGCTGAAGGAGCACTGGAGGGTGCAAAAGGTGGGCAAGCTGCAGCTTCTGTGGATGATGACTCTGGAATCTCTACAAGTGTGGGGAATGTCAGCTGCATCTGTAGCCTCAGGCAAGTTACCCATCTCTCTGGACTCTATGGGCTCTACCACCACCTTAGTAAATACATCATTCCCAGTCTGCATACGGCTATTAAATGCCTCTGCCAATATAGTCGGTCCAGCAGATGCGGCAGCCTAACTCCTTGCTCTTTATACCGACTTTGTGTCGTCCCTTATGAACCCGATATCGGTTATATTGTGGACCACTATGCGCTGGTCAACCGATGGCAAATCTGGCACCTTTAACTCCCGACAGAGTCTATCAATAAGATATGGAAAGGAAATGGTAGTGCCATCATTAATCGCCCGCTCTCGAATCTCTTCAGTAATATAACGCAGGAAATTTATGGCATACCCCTCCATAATGTTAGCTAACGATGCAGCTTTGTCAGGTGAAAGAATGTTATCATTGCTAGTTGGTACCAACCTATGCTGAACTAGTGACCACCAAAACTTGGCTTGAAAATTCAATGTGGCCTTCTTTATCCGAGACTTAGTGCCATGCAACCATTCAACCAACGGACCTCTTGTGGCAATGACCCATGATAGCCAAGTGTATTACCTGATTCGCTCCTCACTATTCAACTTCTTAGTCTTGACTTTCTTGAGCTCGAATAGTCTGAGATTGAACTCGGCTGTATTCATCAGCTCATGATAGTCTTTCCCATAAAGTAGTCTAGAGATGGTCCTCTCAGATATGTCCATAGGCGTCTCCCGAACCAACACCTGTGCTAAAGCGATCCTCTTTTTCCAGTCTTAACCACCTAATGCCATACGTTGTAGTGTGGCTGCGTAGGCTTCATAGAATTCTCTGACCAGGCAGGGGCTGCCGCTTCTCGATGGCTCAGTCAACCACCCAAACCTATATTTGTTGAACAAAGCCTGCAGCTCAGGGAGGTCCTTAAGCCCCGTGGTGACAAGTCTGGGTTCCTCGTAGATGCTCCTCTTTGGATGTCCTTTGTCATTCGGAGCAATGTCCCTTTTGTATATAGCCCTCATACGATGAACACACTATCTCCTCATGTGCCTTGGTTTATCATTGGATGTGTTCGAAGTCTCGATCAATTAATCATCTCTGCTCCCTTGTTGAGCTCATAACTCGTTATCTACTTCTGCGTTTTGCTCAGTTGTGTTCCCTCGGGAGCAATCAGGACTGTGGCCCTAGCATTCTCATCTATTCAGCTCAGTGGATCTCTTGCCAATGGAGTAGGAGCATCAACTAGGGCTGTCGGATTTGTAGATCATTGAGCCCTAGCCCTGGTGGATCTCCTGACCAGCTTCTCTTCTGACACTTCATATTCCTCCTTCGAGCTACTAGACTCTTCGGAGGAAGAGGGCTCATCCCGAATTATGCAATAAGATGGTTGACTCCTCTCCAGCAATTGTTTCTTGGTCAGACCTTTCTTTTGTGTACCCCTCGGAGCTATTGAACCTATGGAATATCAATTAGTATACAAAATGAGATGGAACATAATCAATTTTTAACTGTCTCTCTGTAGACAGGACGAGTGACTTAATGAGTCGTTGCCACTGGCCATGACTCGTGAGGTCAGTCATTGTCTCCAGACTATGTTTATTTCTTATTGGATGTGTGGACTTAATGACTGGTCACAACAGTCGTTACCTGAGGTGACGACTCATTAGACCGTTCATGAGGTACACTAGTCACCTAAACCAATTTCCACTCAGGACGAGCTATATGACGATAGTGAGGTGGTACCACTAATTGTTACATGGCTCGTGCTCAAGAGTTTTACATATACCATGTTCATCATCACTTGATATTATCAATCCCATTAGCACAAAAAAAATAACTAAATTTTGACAGCATTTAATTCAATTTTTATCTTGATTTTAAGTGGAGCGCAACCTAGGGTTTTCTATCCGTATGAATCATCAATCACTCAATGTAAATTTCAAAAAGGCATGGGTCAAGAAAAATTTCTACTCTAAGAATATAGATACTGACAATGTAGCAATGAGAATGACACAATGATTGTTAAGTAGAGAGTAGAATCGTGAGCTGTAAGTGCCTGTGTGAGCCGTGAGTTCGATTGTAAATTATTTCTAGTGGGTAAGTATTTTGGGAGGATAAGAGGAAGGAAAATTTAGTTGGAGTAGTGATAGCTTGAGATGCTGAGGGTTTCAGTGGCCAAAGTCCGGTGTTTTTATTCATTTGAAATTAAACATTGTGCCCTATTTAAACTTGGGTTGGGTCGGGTGCAAGTTAATTAAAAACATACCACCACCCATGTAATGATTTGTTATGTAGTGAAACGACTCATTTGATTATTCATTCAATTGATTGCGTGTCGAGTATTACCTAGGACCTAATGACTCGTGGTGCTACCCAATGAGTCATGGCATGATTAGTAGGCCCTGAACTGCAGTATCTTCCTAATGGGAAACTTGACGAATCATTGAGTCTCCCGACGATTCGCTAAGTCAGTCGTTGTCACTCTTTTTAGTTTAATTCCATCTTTGATCCCGTAGACTTGATGGAAGACCACACGATTCATTTTCAATGGCAACGATTCATTTGGTCAGTCATTGTCTACATTGTTTTACGTAGAAGTGATGATAATCCACCTAACGAGTTGTTTGGTCTGATGATGACTCGTTTTGTGCTTTTTGGCACCAGCAACTCTAGTTCAGATTTTTGATTTTAACTTTAAATTTCCCATCTTAATCACCTGCACACATCAGCAAATGTAAACACTATTTTTCTTACAATTACAACTTGGGTTGCCTCCCAAGAAGTGCCTGATTTAATGTTGCGGCACGACATGGGTATTTTGACTACTCAGACTTCACCAAAACACCTCTATGGGTTTCCACCCATGCAGCGCCTGATTTAATGTCGCAGCGCGATGCAAGTCCCCGGGTTACTCAGATTTCACCCCGAGCCTAGAGATCCACCAGCTTTATTTCTTTGCTTCTCCCAAGATATGCTTTCACTCGTTTACTGTTAACTTTAAAGAGATTTCCTTCATGATTTTCCAGTTCAATTGCCCCATGGGAGAATACTCGAACCACTCAAAAAGGCCCCAACCATTTGGACTTCAACTTTCAAGGAAACAAACGAAGTCTAGAATTGAGTAGTAACACCATGTCACCTGGACTGAACTCTCTCTTTTCGATCTTTCGGTCATGCTGAATTTTCATTATTAGTTTATAAATTTTAGAACACTCATAAGCTTTCAAATGAAATTAATCTAACTCGTACAACTAATCAAGCCTCAAGTTTGCAGCTTCGCTCCAGTTCAGATTCAACTTCTTGAGTGCCCACAAAGCTGGGGGCTCAAGTTCAACCGGAAGATGACACGCTTTTCCATAAACAATCTAATACTGAGACATACCAATATGAGTGTTGAAAGCGGTACGACAAGCCCATAAAGCATCATCTAAGCTTCCGTGCCCAATCTGTCCGGTTAGTATTCATAGTCTTCACCAAGATGGTCTTTATATCCTGGTTTGTGACTTCAACCTACCCACTAGACTGCGGATGATAGGGTGTTGCCACCCTATGTTTTACCCCATATTTTTTCCAATAAGTTTGGAATCAACCAGTTACAAAAGTGCGAACCCCCATCATTAATGATGGCTCTAGGAGTCCCGAATCTAGCAAATATATTCCGCTTCAAGAATGTTGTTACACTCTTCCCTTCATAATTTGGAAGTGCAACTACCTCCACACTTTCAAAACATAGTCAACAGCAACAAGTATGTACTTCATCCCACTTGAGCTCACAAATGGGCTCATGAAATCAATGGCCCACATATTAAATAGCTCAATGACCAGGATGGGAGTATGAGAAAGCTCATTCCTCCGTGATATGCCTCACTACCTTTGACATGCATCACATGCCTTTGTAAAATCATGCACATCCTCGTGAATGGTCAGCCAATAGTATCCACATTGCAGAATTTTGTGGACTATGTGAATCCCGCTGTGGTGACCCCCAACAGGAGATGAGTGGCAGGTCTCTAATATGCTCAACATCTCTACCTCGGGCACGCATCTCTTAATAACCCCATCAGCACATAGGCAAAATAAGTAGGGCTCATCCCAGAAAAACTTCCGCACATCAGACATGAACTTCTTCGACTGGTGAAAAGATGAGTTCTCCGGTACAACATCACTCACCAGATAATTTGCAAAGTCTACAAACCATGAGATGAGATCCTGTGAGGCCGCTAAAACTTACTTGTCTGGGAATGTATCATCTATGTCATGCTCATCTCGAAGTGCTACATCTGGTTCCAATCTTGAAAAGTGATCTGCCACCTGGTTTTCGGTCCCTTTTTGGTCTTTTACCTCAAATTCAAACTCTTGCAGTAGAAGAACCCATCGAATCAACTGTGGCTTGGCATCCTTCTTTTCCATCAGATATCTCAAAGTTGCATGGTCTGATGGACTGTCACCTTAGTTTCAAGAAAGTATGCCCGAAACTTCTCGAATGCAAAAACTACAGCCAACAACTCTTGCCCTGTCACGGTGTAATTTTTCTAAGCTGCATTAAGAGCCTTGGTAGCGTAATAAATAGGATGGAAAATCATTTCACTCCTTTGTCCCAACGCAGCTCCTAGGGTCACTCCGCTAGCATCACACATAATCTCAAATGGTAAAGACCAGTCAGGTGCCACTATAATCGGGGCATTTGTCAATCTCTCTTTTAGGCATTCAAATGTGTCACGACCCAAACGTACACCCGGATCGTAGACACGGGACAAGGGACCCCAAGTCGACCCATGGCTCATGCATGCAACTAATCCCATACGAATAAGCGGAATGATAATAACAAAAATAACATAGCGGAACGTAATCATGGCATAGCATTGGAAAATACTGGACGTACACATAAGAAGAATAATACACATAGTCTAAAAGCCTCTACAACATATGATGGGTTGATGGGAAAACATCCCCAACTAACCCGAGAAATACTGAAACATAATATAACATAAAAGTCTTTCACATAGCCCTCGAAACATGAGGACTCACCGATAAGCTAAGAACGTAAGCTGAGATGGACTAAGGATGAGGATGAGCATGAGATGCGGACCCCGTATCATGAAACAATACAACATAGAAAGTATGCGGTCAGTACGTGAAATGTACTGTGTATGCAAGGTAAGTAAAACAGACATTTAAAAGTAAAATAAGACTCACAAGTAAACGCAAGAGAAGGACATCATGCATATATCATAAACTCGTAAGAAAACATAAGGCTCAAGGCTTTCAAATCGCTCATAAAGAATTCGCAATCATAATCGTAAGTAAACATTATCAAAACATAACTTGAGCCAATAATATAAATATATCAATGCATAAAACATGCGTAACAATGGAAGGACTCATTATAACCGGCAACATTATGGTAGAGCCTTTCATGATGCCCCATTATCTCACTCAAGTGGGTAGAGCCGACCCTGGCTTGCCTGGCATGGGTCATGCATAAGGCGTGATATCACATTTGAGGGGATCATTATCAATACATCATATCATTTACAAACCCACGGTGACACGTGGTTATGAGACACCGACGTAGTCCTTTGAATGTCGGGATGCTCGATGCTAGACACGGCTCTAAAAAACATGCATATAGGCTCATACATAAATCGATAACATCATGCATTAAGATTCATTGGCTAAAATATAACATTTATCATTATTGATCCCCTTTAAAACATGTTTAACCAAGAATCAAGGCCCTTTTCATCGGCCAACATCTTAAATCGATAAATCATGTAATTCTCTTCATAAATCATAAATCATTCTTTAACATGTGGGAATTGCCCAATAAGTCATCATATTCAATTCTTTCAAAATATGCTTATAAACATGGGTAACTTGAATTCATGCTTTTCTGTCATCAATAAATTCAAAATATTACATATTCATTGTAAATCATAACTTTCATGAACTTTCATCAAATGGGCAATTCAGATTTAAAAGCTTGAAAAATGATCTTAAAGAAAATAGTAATAAAACCTGCCCATCATTCATAATTCAATAATGAAGACTCAATTAAATCATACGCATAAAGAGAAATCACAATTTCATGCATTTGAATAAAACCCCATAGGCATGAGTAGGAGGATTCATGATTTAAATTGTGATTTGGGCATGGGTGGGGAAGAATTTCACCCATTCTAAAACCCTACCTACTTGGAAATGGATTGACTCAAAGTTCCTTTAACACCAACAAAGAAATTGATGGAAACTTGGGGAAGAAGACCTTGAATCTCGCAAAATCTCTCTAAAGTTCTTGCATGAGAATGGACATGAAATAAGGACTTAATTCCTCTTATCACACTCAGAAAATATCCAAAGCGACGTAGTTTAGGATCTAAAAGTGTGGAAAAGTCAGAAATGCCCTTAAAATTATTTCCCTGAAAACTGACCCGGATGGACCAATGACCGACCAAACGGATTGTGGCAACGTACCAAGACTCGTGGTATCGTGTCGTCAGGTGCACTGCCTCATAACACATCTCAGATCCTTCCCACAACTCATCAGGACAAGTCGTTACTTCAAACCACGGGTCGTTGAAACAACCATTGTCGACTTCTTGACCAACCTGACTTCCCTTTCCACGAGCCTCATCACGACGTTGGTGCCCTCCAATGAGTCATGGTCTCAATCTATTGTAAGCACTAGTTATTTTAACCCACAAACAACGACTAGAAACAATGGCCTGTGACTTCTCACCACGGACCGTGTGCTGCACCGTGGGTTCCCTATCAACCTATGTTCAGTCCTTCCCACGACTGGTTACAACAACTCATTGTTCCTAACAACGAGTAGTTACACCATCTGTTTTCACCACTGCCTCCTTGAACTCCCATTCCATGACTGCTTTCGATGACTTGTGGTATCCACCCACTAGTCGTTGAGACTCCCGTTCTGTGATGTTTTTGCCAGTTTTCTGCATTTTTCAAATTAAACTCCCGGTTCTATTTTTAGGCCTTTCCGGGGTATTACAATATCTCTCCTTTGGAAACATTCGTCCTCGAATGTATGAAACAAGCAGCAAACAAAAACATACAAATTATCATAGCTATATATTGATCATTATAACCGATACTTTCATGGAATGACTACCTATGAATCAAACCATATAGCTGAAATGATCTTATACTTCACATACACATTCATACATATAAAAGAAACTTGCACACATGAAATGAATATGAAAATTAGATAGAGTCATAGGACAAGATCGATGCCTCAAGTCGGAACTAGGCCGGTAGAGAACAAATGTGGATATCTAGCCATCATATCCGCTTCGTCTTCCCCCGTAGCTCCCTGAACATGATGATTCCTCCATAATACTTTAACTGAAGCTACTTCATTGTTCCTTAGTGTTCGGTGCTTTTTGGGTATATAGCTACACGCAAGTGCACGTGGTCGAACAAGTAGTAAAGTGGCTCAAGTAAGCCAAATATCGATCCCACATGGACTGGACTAAAGTAACAATCTACTCAAGTGTCAATGAACTTTAACTCTAAAATGCAGACAACAGTGTGAAGAAGAGATCTTGATAGTTTGTTTCCTAAATTTATACTAAGTCTAAAATGAATATACAAATTGAGTCTGAACTATAAGTATGAGCATGCTGAGGTTGAATGAACATGTAGAGAAATAAATTATCGATATAATTTGATTTATCTTTCCTCCGGTTGCTAGTCAAGAATTATTGCCTATGGATTAAAACTCTCGTATTTAACCCAACTTAAGAAGCATGAACCTTCCACCTACATTTCTGTGATAAAAAGAAATTCATGTCTAGCCATACAAACCCGATTCCTTAATGTACTAATACGACTTTCACGTATATCTCTATCCTGAAGGTAAATCAATTCTCAATTTTCCCAAACTAAAAAAAGATCATATCCTATTAATTCACAACTTTCCAATTTCTTGCTCTCTCGAGTGAAACTGGACTTTTTAGATGTACAGTAACGTTGGCCACACATTAATGCAGTAAGAACAAAAATCAATAGGACAACCATGGAAGAAAAGATGAAAAATCAATTTATCAATAATTACATTTCAATACAATTGTTCTTAACCTCAGCAAGAAGAGGAATTACCATCGTTAAATGAGTGTTAATCATACAAGCAATTGAAATAAAGAAGAAGGAGATAGAGAAAAATCCTGAGATTTTCGTCCCCTCAACTGCCTGTAACCCACGTTCTTGCTCCACCAAGTCAGAATAATTAAAAATGAACCTAAGTGTTCTATTTATACTAGTGGGAATTTTTCCCAGGATAACAAGCAACGTGTCACGGAGTGCATCGCGGAGCACTGCCTCCGTGACACGCCACCGACGCGGACCCTTACTGGAATTCAGATGTCCAGGTATTAAGGCCCAACGTGGCACGGCTTGCAACGCCGGGCTAGGCCAACGTGCCACGGCCCCAACGCGCACCTTCACTGGAATTTGGCAAAAATTCCATATCCAGGCAGAAGGCATCCGCGATGGCAGCGTGACACGGCTCCATTGCGGAGCCCCTTTAATTCATGTTGTCCTTGGCCTTTTCCTTGCTTGCTTCCGAGTCCACTCCCGATTTCTCCCAACATGCATTTTAGCTTCCCAAAATTATATTTCTCCTGCAAAACAATGCTAATCATGTTGGTTAGTATAAATTTACATTTTATTACAAATCACATGAAAATGTATAAACATCGATAGATAAACAAGGCAAAATGACACATTTGAGTATCACTTGGGCATATAAATTTGCCTAAGATCACTTACCCCACACTTAAATCCTTGTTCGTCCCCGAACAATAATCTTACACCTCATGCAATTGACACCCCAACCTGGCTTCTTTGGCTCGAAAATTCAAGTTACAGTTATACCGATTATTTAACACAGCAAATCCTCAAGAAAACATGCATAGTCTTATCAATACAATGACCTTCAACACATTAAGACCTCCTAGACTCAAGAATCGACTCTCGATATCGGCGAACTCATGCAAATCAGTTGATCAAGATATCTTACACGAAATTGAATCTCTCGTCAAGCATGTGCCCTCACAACACAAGAGATTTTCCCCTTTTTAATCACATGAACTCAAAACATTACATGCAGGGGCATATAAACACAATTTCGCTCTCTCTCCCAAAAGAATTCACATGCATCATGCCATGAACCATAGGCTTGCCTTTAGTGTATTACTCCACTAATATAAGGACGTGTGATGTAAGATCACTTAGGACTTAACGGGCTGTAATGTAAGCTAAGGAACTAGTAAATACTGGGCTAACCAATAATAACAACTAGCATCCTTAAGCACTTTTCCAATACATCCCATCAACCTTATGGTCATTGTTTCTTCTTTCATCTTCCCATTCTTGAAGTCTGTCTTTATTTTTGACCCCATATCTTTAAGCACACTTGACTCAATAACAAAGATTATTTATACATCTTCATTATATTTAATTTATAACAAGTGCACCTTCGACCTTTTCTTTCCTTTCATCACTCTACTTTTTCTTTTCTTTTCACCATTCTCACTCCTTGACACTTTGGGAAAATTCTTTTCTTTTCTTGAGCGCTTAAGAGTTCTGGATCAAATTCATGGATAATGAAAAGAAGGGGTTAAGCTCGGTTTACACCTTTTTAACAAAAAGAAAAATAATAGGCTAAAGGCTCAATGAGCTAACTAGGGTGTATATTCAAGGTGGGTATGATAATGAAGCAAAACAATTCGGTTAAAGTAAATAAATGCCTACATCCTTTCCTACAATACACATCCTTCATTTCGCTTTGTGCACACACCAGTCAAGTTCTAGACACTTCACAATAGCATGGAAAAAATGAAACCTCACTATACGCTCATTTAACATGCTCAACTCAAGACATATTCACAGACTCTTCAATCAGCTAATTACAAGAATTCAAACATTAAGCCTCAATTACACTGAATCGAACTCTATGGCCTAGGCATCTCAACATATTTACAGAGTTGCATGCTTTCATACGAATCATCTTTGCATTTCAAATATCATACGTAACACGCAACCAGAATGTCGCAACCATAAAGTAACGACAGGTTTTGGGATGCAAACCCACAAAAGAAAAAACTAAAAAAAAAACAAAATGAACAATGAAATCTACTCCTAACGACTACATTTCCCTTAAGACGGTCGTCATCCATCCATCATAGGGATCAGTCACTAATTACGACTTCGGTTCAATGGGACTATTCTCGGTAAAAGAACCGAAAACAAACGCCGAGAAACCCAAAAATAAAAATAATTCACCAAAAAAATTTGTAAAAATATCAATAATTTCGATAAAACAAAAATATTTACGAAAACCAGCTAACATTCAACAACACACAACAGCTTCACCTTAATTACAATACAGGCATACACAAAAATCATAGGGTCACAAGTTTATCCAAGCACAACAACAGACAGAGGCATTAAAAATAACAACAGCAACCGACACCTAACTACTCCCACCCCACACATAAATCGAACACTGTCCCCAGTGTTCATAAAATTCAGCATAGTACGAAAGTAGGTGGTGAAACTCCCTGATCAATCAAAGTATTCCACTTCTTCGTCAGGTGCCGCTGCCTCATCTCCCATGTCTGAATCGCCCCCGTCGTCATGATCTGACTCTACATCGGAGTCATCACGACGTGTCTCCTCATCTGTGGGGACATCATCATCGGTGGGCTCCACAAAAGCTGGCCCCACTCAACATAGAGCCCTGGCATTTTCGCCAAACGGGTAGTCTAGCTCGAGCTGCCACAGCTCCTCTTCTGTCACCCATATGGTTCCATATTGCCGGTGTTGGCCACGTGGAACCGCTGGTGCTGCTAGGACTGCTGTTCCTAGCCTAATTCTTTTCCTTTCGGCGCCTGATGCTGATGCGCCCTTCCCTTTATCTTGCCTGCTTTCCATTGTTCCTGTCAAACCAAACAGACAGTCCCAATGTTAATCTAAGTACAATTAGCTTCGACTAAGGTTGGGTTAAGCTAGACTACCCCACACTTAGTCTTCAGCCACAATCACAACATTACGGCAAGACCATACTTATTTCCAAAAATCAAACAACAAAACATAACAAATATGCCTAGTGCATTCAGAGAATTCGAAGGTATAAATTCTATGTACTACTCAGACTTCGTACAGCTAGTCACCACAACATTACCATCGTTCACATTTCATCACATCGTACATAGCAAGGAGAAACAAAGAAAATATTTTTTATCTACATGAACCTATACAATTCACCCATTTCTTGCAATTTCAACAATTTCAGTAACCCGAAAATACGTCGGTCTTTTAGCATATTAAAAGTTAGCACAACCAACTCATCTCACCCAACATACACAACCCAGCAAGAATTTCAAATTTCAACTAAATTTTCCCTTTTCATATTCAAATTCAAGCCCTAGCTATGATATTACCAAAAATTCTATCAAGCTATGTAATTATCGAGTTCATGCAATCACAATGATACTACGAACTTCAATCAACCATAACTCAATTGAATTTAAGCTTAATATCTACTTAGGGCAAGTTTTGCTCACATCACATGTTCAACATCGAAAAATTCGACAAGAATTGAGATAGAGTTGAAGAACATACCTTGAATTTGATGAAATGAAGAAAACTTGATGAAAATGTGTGCCTAGGTCCGTGTCACGTTGAGGGAGAAGGGGTTTTTGGGATGCTTGTCACGGAGTGGATGAAAAATGTGGAGAAATGAGGGGAATTTGGGGTTAAAAAGTTAAGATTTCACGCGGGTCACCCGGCGACCCGGTGTGACCCGTCGCGAAATACACGTCAATGTGTCACGGAGGGTAACGCGGAGCATGCCCTCCGTGACACGGAGCCAACGCGCAGGTGTTCTTGAATTTGTAAAAATTCCAGAATTACCTTCAACGTGTCACGGAGGGTAACGCGGAGGCCCTCCTCCGTGACATGGAGCCATCGCGTGGGCTCACCGTTTTGCAACTTTTTATTATTTTTCATACTTCGATTTTTCCTTCGCGATCCTTTGCATATTTATCCTCCGTTCAACCTGAAATTAATCTCACCACAAGAAATTGGTTAGAATTTATAGGTTTCACATAAAATACAAACTTTGTTTTTATTTTTTATATTTTTCTCAATTTGTTTTTCTCTTTTTTTTTTCTACGAAATCTATTAAAATATTACAAAAAAATTTCACGGGTTGCCTCCCATGCAACGCCTGGTTTACCGTCGCGGCTCGACGTCATTAAGCTCAGTCATCCTCTAGGGTGACGGAGGTTTTCTCTCGACTCCCATCCTCACCCCAGTAATGCTTACATCTTTGCCCATTGACCAAGAACGTGGCACTCCGATCTTCTTGCCACAACTCTACTACCCCGTGCGGCGTCATTCTCACCACCTCAAATGGCCCCGACCATTTAGACCGCAGCTTTCCTGGAAACAGCTTCAATCTTGAATTGAAGAGCAACACTTTTTGCCCCGGCTCAAAAATACGATGCACCACATGCTTGTCATGCCACCTCTTCTTTTTTTCTTTGTAGTACTTAGCACTCTCATAAGCATGCCAGCGGAACTCTTCAGGTTCACTGAGTTGCATTAGTCTCCTCTTGCCCGCTAGCTCTAAGTGCATATTCAATTTCCTCATGGCCCAGAAGGCTCGGTGCTCTAGCTCCACTGGCAGATAGCACACTTTACCATAGACCAATCGATATGGTGAAGTTCCAATAGGTGTCTTGTAAGCAGTTCTGTACGCCTACTACGCATCATCAAGTTTGCTTGACCAATCATTCCGTTGTGTATTTACTAATTTTTGGAGAATCTGCTTCACTTCTCTATTTGACACCTCTACTTGCCCACTAGTTTGGGGGTGGTATGCTGTTGCCACCTTGTGGTGCACCCCATACTTGGCTAGTAGCTTCTTGAAACTTGCGTTGACAAAATGAGCCCCTCCATCACTGATAATGTCTCGGGGTGTCCCGAACCTGGAGAGAATGTGTTTTTTCACAAATTTTGTTACCACCTTGTTGTCATTCCTAAGTCAAGCTATTGCTTCCACCCACTTTGATATATAATCAACGGCCACCAAGATGTAACGATTACCGAATGACGGTGGTAACAGGCCCATGAAATCAATGCCCCATACATCAAAGGTCTCCACTTCCAGTATATTCTGCAGCGGCATCTCTTGTCTTCTACCAATTGTTCCTGTACGCTGACATCTATCACACATTTTAACATATGCCATAGAGTCTCTGAATAGGGTAGTCCAGAAGAACTCTGACTGTAGAACCTTGTGCGTTGTCCGCTCGCCTCCATGGTGCCCCCCATACAATGAAGAGTGACAACTCCTCAACACCTCTACAATCTGACTCTCTGGGATGCATCTTCTCATCACCTGATCTAGTCCCTGTTTAAATAAGTATGGCTCATCCCAAATAAAGTATCGACAATCATGCCTCAACTTTCTTCTCTGCTGGTCTGTCGCTTCAGGTGGGTAGACTCCACTCACTAGCAAGTTGACTGTGTCTGCGTACCAGGGAACTTCAGCTTCCTCTACTGCCAAGAGCTGCTCATCCGGGAACTCCTCATTGATGTTATCACCTTCCTTCACATGCGACCGACTCTCCAATCGTGATAAGTGATCTGCCACCTGATTTTCGCTCCCCTTTCTGTCCTTAATTTCAAGGTCGAACTCTTGCAACAACATCTGATCAGCCTGGTCTTAGCGTCCTTCTTGTTAAACAGGTACCGAATCGCTGCATGATCGGTGTACACCACTACTTTTCAACCCACCTAATAGAACCTGAATTTGTCAAATGCAAACACCAATGCTAGCATCTCCTTCTCTGTGACTGTATAATTACTTTGGGCAGTATTCAGCGTTTTGCTTGCATAATGAATAGAATGAAATATTCTATTTTTTTCTCTACCCCAATACAGCTCCCACAGCCACATCGCTTGCATCACACATCAACTCAAATGGTTGTCCCCAATCCGGAGAAGTAAGGATAGGTGCTTCTATCAATTTCTGCTTCAACTCCTCGAATGCTTTAACACACTCATCATCCAACTCAAACTTCACCTCTTTTTCTAACAATCTGCATAATGGTCTAGAAATTTTGGAGAAGTTTTTGATGAACCGTCTGTAGAAACCTGCATGCCCAAGAAAACTGCGAACACCTTTCACCAACACAAGTGGTGGTAACTTCTCAATAACCTTGATCTTAGCAAGATCGACCTCCAACCCCTTGCGAGACACTTTGTGGCCAAGGACAATGCCTTCCTTAACTAAGAAATGGCATTTCTCCCAGTTTAGTACAAGGTTGGATTCTTCGTAGCGAGCCAGCACCCTGTCAAGATTCTGCAAATAAGTAGCAAATGAATTACCGAAAACAGAAAAATCATCCATAAATACCTCAACAAAATCCTCCACCATGTCGTGGAAAATAGCTATCATGCATCTCTGGAATGTGGCGGGTGCATTGCATAACCCAAATGGCATCCGTCTAAAAGCATATGTCACATAAGGACAGGTAAAAGTAGTCTTCTCTTGATCCTCCATAGCTATCGCTATTTGGTTATAACCAGAGTACCCATCAAGGAAATTATAATATTCCTGTCCCGCCAACCTATCTAATATCTGATCAATGAATGGGATAGGATAATGATCTTTCCTTGTGGCTTCATTAAGCTTTCTATAGTCCATGCAAATCTGCTAGCCTGTGACGGTTCGTGTAGGAATCATCTCATTTTCTCATTGGTGACCACGGTCATCCATCCTTTCTTTGGAACGCACTGAATGGGGATGACCCATTCACTGTCTGAAATCGGGTAGACCACACCTGCATCAAGACACTTAAATATTTCTTTCCTAACCGCATCCTTCATTGTTGGATTTAGCCTTCGCTGAGGCTGAACGGTTGGTTTTGCTCCTGTCTCCATGAAAATCCTGTGTGTGCAAAAAGCTGGATTGATACCCTGAATATTTGAGATTTGCCAACCCATTGCTTTCTTCCTTTTTCTGAGGACACCCAATGCTTCCTTCTCCTGTGCCTCCCTCAATTCTATGGAGATGATAACCGGCAACGTCTCATCTTCCCCCAGAAAGACATATTTTAAATGGGGAAGCAATTCTTTCAATTCCAACTTTGGTGCTTCCTCAACATATGGTTTCGGTAATGGTTCCAGAGATCTCATCAAAGACTGAAATTCCTGTTTCCTCGGATGCCTTTGTGACTCATTCAGTATTTGTACCACCTCATAAGCGTCTCTATCTCCAAAATGATCGGAGTTCATCAACACTCTTTTCAGTGGATCTTGAGATTCAACAATCTGACGAATTTCTTCTTGGTCAACCATACTGATTGCTGAAAGCTCCTCATGTATGGCCGACAGCTTCATGGCCTTAAACACATCAAATACCTCAACTTTGTCATGTGCTCGCATAGTTAGCTACCCTGCAGCTACTTCAATAAGTGCTTTCCCGGTAGCTAAGAAGGGACGTCCCAAAATAAATGGGACTTCCGCGTCTGGCTCAAAATCCAGCACGATGAAATATACTGGGAAGATAAGGGAGCCCACTTGCACCAGCACGTCCTCCACAATGCCATCAGGTCTGGCTAAGGAACGATCCGCTAGTTCCAAGATCACTATTGATGGTCTAGGACTCCCTAGCCCCAACTTCTTGAATACCGATGATGGCATCAAGTTAATGCTCGCTCCCAAATAACATAATCAGCGAGCTCGGATACACTGCCAATTGTAATTTGTATTGTAAAGATCCCAGGGTCCTTGAGCTTTGTGGGCAATGATCGTGGGCAAAAATAGCATGCCCGAGTGATGCTTTATCCCTTAATTTAGTCTTGATTATCTAAGTTATTTTTTACATTTTCATGTAATTTTATATAAATGTGAATATATGTGCTAACCAACATGATTAGTCCTTGTTTTGTAGGTTTCAATGATTTGGAGGAACTAATTTATAAGTTGGTGAAGGAAAGGAATGGAGTCGGAAGCAATCGGCGGAAGTCGGCAAGGAGTAGGCATGGAAAGTGAGCAGATACGACAGCAACGTGCCACGGCAGGCCAACCCCACGCCAGCAGCATGCCATCGCGTTGCCCAAGCAGCGTGACACACTGCCAACGCGGCAAGAAGGCTGCCGAGGGTCGATTTATGGTGATTTCCATAAAGCCTTCGCGTCAGTGGCGTGTCACGGAGGTAGTGCTCCACGATGCACTCCGTGACACGTTGCTTGTTATTCCGGGAAAAATTCCCACTAGTATAAATAGTACACTTAGGTTCATTTTTAAGAATTCTGACTTGGTGGAGCAATAACGTGGGTTACAGGCAGTTGAGGGGACGAAATTATCAGGGTTCTTCTCTATCTCCTTCTTCTTTATTTCAATTGCTTGTATGATTAACACTCATTTAACGATGTTTAATCCACAAATGAGTGGCTAATTCCTCTTCTTGCTTAGGTTAAGAACAGTTGTGTTGAAATGTAGTTATTGATCAATTGGGTTTTTCATATTTTCTTCCATGGTTGTTCTATTGATTCTTGTTCTTACTGCGTTGATGTATGGCCAACGTTAATGTATATCTAAAAAGTCCGGTTTCACTCGAGAGAGCACGAAATTGAAAAGTTGTGAATCAATAGGATATGATCTTTTCTTACTTTGGGAAAATTGAGGATTGATTTACCTTCAGGATAGAAATATACCTGAAAGTCGTATTAGTCAATTAAGGAATCGGTTTTGTATGGCTAGAACATGATTTTCGTTGAATCACAGAAATGTAGGTGGACGGTTCATGATTCTTAAGTTGGGTTAAATACGAGAGTTTTAATCCATTGGCAATAATTCTTGACTAACAACCGGAGGAAAGATTAACCAAACATTGTATCGATAATTAGTTTCTATACATGTTCATTTAGCCTCAGCATGCTCACATTCATAGTTCAGACTCATATTAGATATTCGTTTTAGACTTAGCATACAATTAAAAATCAAAATATATCAAACTCTTCTTTGCACTGTTGTCTTTATTTTTTAGAATTAAAGTATAGTAACACTTAAGTAGTTTTTACCTTATCCCAGTCCCTGTGGGATCGATACTTGTCTTACTTAAACCACTTTACTACTTGTTCGACCACGTGCCCTTGCGTGTAGTAATTACCCCAGAGTAGACAGCGAACAAGTTTTTGGCGCCGTTGCCGGGGACTGGCAATTGGTAAAATTGTTTTCTTAGTGCTAGTTTACAAATTCTATATAAGTGCTGACAACTTGGTCTTAGTGTTTGTTTCAATTCTTTTTTATTATTATTATTTTTTTCTTTTTTCGGATACCCTTATTGACATGACATCGTGGAATACTAATGGTTTAAATGGTGGATACTCATATTTAGGCGAATCTTGTCTGAATTGTGGAGGACACCACTTGTGGCAACACTGTAACACGTGCAATATATGTGGTGGTCAAGATGGTCATTGGGATTGCTGTCCGAATGCATATTCCCCTCCCCCAAGCCCCTACTATGATCCTTCTGTTGTTTTTGCTGAATATAGGCATGCTAAAAATGAGGACTTGGGACGCCAAGCTCAAATAGAAGACATGCTGAAACAACTCCTGGAGCAATCAGAAGCAGTGAAGGAGGCGATGGCAGTATTGAGAATTCAGCAAGAAGAGAATGCAGAGGCTCTAGAAAGGATGAGCGTCAAACTCACGGAGATGATTGCTGAGGCTGAAGCTTGTGAAAAATTGCAGGTGACAGTTTTAGCCGATATTCAAGAGGAACTACAAGAGGAAGACAAGGGTGAATTTTTGGATGAAGCCCAACAATTAGAATCTCTTGAGTGTCCCCGTGATGGGCTCACACTTATGGAAAATCCATTCATGGAAGAAGAGATAGAGTATCCTTCAGTTGACATTAATGGACAGATAGATGTCGATGTTGAGAAGGTGTATACAAGTAAGGAGGTCAAGCACAATGCAGTTTCAGAGTTGAGGTTTATTGGACCACACTCGAAGAATTTCTCGACATTAAGTTTGGTTGACAACTGAGAAATAGAGTCTTCCAAGCTTATAGAGAAATGTCTAGAGGAGGACCAAGCCCCGTATATTTTGAAATTTGCTAACTCGGAGAGACAAAATGACTTCGCTTACTTAAGGGCCAATAAGATCAAAAGGAAACATCTACTTCTTGGTCCTTACAATTTTTCACCACAACCCCTAGAACATAAAAGGAAATTAGAAAAGAAATTAGGGGTGAGATTCACATCCTCAAGGTGGAGGAAAAAGTGGTGAAACTTGTTACGTCGTGCCGCGACGTAAAATCAGGCGCTGCTTGGGAGGCAACCCAAGGGTACCACAGGTACCATTTTAATTTCTTGCATTTGAGTTGATTTTTGTTTATTTTCATCTTGTGTTGTTTTGGTGGAAAGTTAAGCACAGATGGAGGGGAAGTCTGAGTACCCTTGGAGGAGGAAGCTAGCAAGCATGGAAGAGAAAAAGTGTGGGGTCAAACACCCACTTGTGCAGGTTGAAGAAAAGCATGTTGTAGCTTGGCCTAAAGGCCTCAGGGAGTATTTCTCACCCTCTTTAAATGTTAATTTGATGCTATGAGGACATAGAATGATTCAAGTGTGGGGTGAGGAAAATTTTAAAATTTTTGGTGCTTAACGATTTTTGGTGAATGTAATGCTTGTGAGAAGAATTTTGAAAATTGTTTTATGAGTCAAGCATGACTTCATCACCCGTTGGTTTTTCTTTTCGGTTCTTTTCCGACGAGGGGTATTTGAACCGAAGAATAAATTTTTTTTTCCTTTGTCTGTATATAATGTTTTAGTCATAGTTAGGGACTGTTTCCAACGATGGATGTATGACGACCGTCTTGAGGAAAAATTAGTCGATAGGTTTTGGGTTTTTGAAACCATAACTAATTGGTGCTTGATGTTCTTGTTATGTGCTATACGTGATTGTAAGAGGCAAGTATGTTCAGTGTGAAGCATGCAAGTGTATAACTTTGTGTGAGACACTTAGGCTCTTGAATTTGACTCAATATGATTGAAGCTTAATTCTGAATTCTTGTGATTAGCTGAGTAAGAGTCTGATGAATGTGTCTTGAATTGAGCATGTGCCATGAGTGTAAGGTTTTTGAGTATTCTGTGATATTGTGGAATGTCTAGAACTTTCCTTGTGTGTATATAAAACGAAATGAAGGATGAGAATTGTAGGAAATGATTTAGGCATTTCTTTGAAGGAACCTAAATGTCATCCCTCATTTTACCTACCTTGAATAATTAATCCTAGTTAGCCCCATTGAGCCTTGAGCCTATTCTTTGATAGCTGCAACATAAGCTTAATCCTTTTTCTTTCATTAGCCTTGTATTTGATCCAAAACTCCTAAGCGCTTAAGTGAATAATCCGAAAGAGTAAGGGAGTGAGAAAAAAAATGAAAAAGAAGGGAAAGTAGCAATTGTAAAAGTTGAGAAAGGTCGAGGGTGAACTTAGTTGAATACGGGTGAGTATTAGTAGGGAGTAATAAAATAAATAAATGAAAAGTTACTTATAGAACTCCTTACTAATAAGTTAAAAGTGCCTAAAGAAATGGGGGAACAAAAGAGAAACAAGAAAGATGAAAGGAGAAAAAGGTGAAGTGATAAAAGGGAAGCTCGTAGTGAAGGCGTGATGTATTAAAAACACTTAGGAAAGATAGCCACTATTACTGGCCATAATAGTACCTACCCGCACCTGAGTTACATTACAACCTAAAAAGTCCTACTTGATCTTACATTCATACATCCTTAAATTAGTGGAATAAAACACTAAGGGCAACCTTATGGGTCATTACATGATGCATGTGAATTCTTTGTGAGAGTGAGTGTAATTCTATTCATGTACCTACACATGTTGTGATTTAAAAATTGTTTTTGCATGTGATTGGGTAACTCTCTCTTTCTGTGAGGGGCACATGTTGAATGAAGGATATAATTCATGTGGGATTTCTTAATCAGTTGATTTGCATGAGTTTGCTAAGATTGAGAGTCGATTCTTGAGGTTAAGAAGTCTTAACATAGTTGTACTTCATTTCAATGATCAAATCGTGCATGCTCTATTTTTAGCTTGTTATCTTGCTTAATCATTATAGTCGTAGCTTAAATATTCTTGCTAAATGAGTTATGGGTGAGTCTCCATATCCATGAGATGTAATAGGTTGTTCGAGGACGAACAAGACTTTAAGTGTGGGGTAGGTGATCGTGGGCAAAAATAGCATGTCCGAGTGATGCTTTATACCTTAATTTAGTCTTGTTTATCTAAGTTGTTTTATACATTTTCATGTAATTTTATATAAATGTGAATATATGTGCTAACCAACATGATTAGTCCTTGTTTTGTAGGTTCCAATGATTTGGAGGAACTAATTTATAAGTTGGTGAAGGAAAGGAATGGAGTCGGAAGCAATCGGTGGAAGTCGACAAGGAGTAGACATAGCAAGTGAGCAGATGCGGCAGCAACGTGCCACAGCAGGCTAGCCCCACGCCAGCAGCATGCCATCGCGCTGCCCAAGCAGCGTGACACGCTACCAACGCGGCAAGAAGGCTGTCGAGGGTCGATTTATAGTGATTTCCATAAAGCCTTCGCGTCAGTGGCGTGTCACGGAGGCAGTGCTTCGCGATGCACTCCATGACACGTTGCTTGTTATTCTGGGAAAAATTCCCACTAGTATAAATAGCACACTTAGGTTCATTTTTAAGAATTCTGACTTGGTGGAGCAAGAACGTGGGTTACAGGCAGTTGAGGGGACGAAATTATCAGGGTTTTTCTCTATCTCCTTCTTCTTTATTTCAATTGCCTGTATGATTAACACTCATTTGACGATGTTTAATCCACAAATGAGTGGCTAATTCCTCTTCTTGCTGAGGTTAAGAACAATTGTGTTGAAATGTAGTTATTGATCAATTGGGTTTTTCATCTTTTCTTCCATGGTTGTTCTATTGATTCTTGTTCTTACTGCATTGATGTATGGCCAACGTTAATGTATATCTAAAAAGTCCGGTTTCACTCGAGAGAGCACAAAATTGGAAAGTTGTGAATCAATAGGATATGATCTTTTCTTAGTTTGGGAAATTTGAGGATTAATTTACCTTCAGGATAGAAATATACCTGAGTGTCGTATTAGTCAATTAAGGAATCGGTTTTGTATGGCTAGAACATGAATGTCGTAGGTGGACGGTTCATGATTCTTAAGTTGGGTTAAATACGAGAGTTTTAATCCATTGGCAATAATTCTTGACTAGCAACCGGAGGAAAGATTAACCAAACATTGTATCGATAATTAGTTTCTATACATGTTCATTTAGCCTCAGCATGCTCACATTCATATTTCAGACTCACATTAGATATTCGTTTTAGACTTAGAATACAATTAAAAATCAAAATATATCAAACTCTTCTTTGCATTGTTGTCTTCATTTTTTAGAAATAAAGTATAGTAACACTTAAGTAGTTTTTACCTTATCCCAGTCCCTGTGGGATCGATATTTGGCTTACTTAAGCCACTTTACTACTTGTTCGACCACGTGTACTTGCGTGTAGTAATTACCCAGAGTAGACAGCGAACAGGCAACCTGTTTTGTTTTTGGGAAGTGCACTCCTCCGTAAGAGCCACCGTAGCGTACTCAGTTAACCTTCTTTTGTTCGCCACGATGTCCATAATATACTTTGCGTACTTCAGCACTCCCTGCAAAACATCAACAAGAGGTAAGTTAATATGTACCTGTTTAAGCACCTCCATGAACTTTTTGAAACACGCCTCCTCCTTGTGTTTCTTTATTCATTGAGGGAACGGGGGTGGTGGTCTTTCTAGCTCAGCCTCCTTTTTCTTCCCCCTCTCATCACTTTGCTCCCTCTCAGTTTCTGCTGCTCCCGATTGTTGAGGTGGTCTTTCTGGTTCCACCTCTTTAAGTTGCAAACCACTCCTTGTGGTCACTGCATTCACTTTCTTGGGGTTGGGATCCGTGTCGCTCGGAAGTCCTCCTCTAGGCCTGGTGTTTTGGGCTCCAGCAAATTGCCCAAACTGGTACTCCAGCGCCTTTGTAGCTAACTGATTGTTCTTTACCTCGGCTACCAATTCCATGTAGTCAGCCTGCAATTGAGCTTGGTTAGCTATCATTGTCTTGAACATCTCCTCAATGTTGGGTGATGGTGGTGGAGGAGGTGCATTGTTGCTTCTATATTGTGCCTGATAGTTCGCCTGCCCTCCTTGATTTCGCTGCCCCCCTGATTCGAACCTTGCCCTTTATGGTTATTGCTACCCCAAGAGAAATTTGGGTGATTTCTCCAGTTGAAATTGTAGTTGTTGCCATACTGTAGACGGTTGTTTCTCTGTACATTTCCCACAAAGTTCACTGAATCAGGATTTTCTCCACAACACTTAGCTGAGTGTTCACTACTCCCGCATACTTCACACCAAATTTGCTGCACTACATTCACTGGGGCTTGAGACTGGTTCATGCTCATGTTACTGAAGTGGGTGTTGAGTTGATTCTGTAAAGCCGCTATCTGTGCAGCAATAGCTGTGAAACCATCCACTTCTAATACTCCCGTTGCTTTCCTCGTTCCTCCTCTTGACGAGTCCGCATTCCACTCCAGATTTCCCTGCGAAATACGATTCAACAAGGTATACAGCTCCTCATAAGTTTTCTCCAATGCTTGCCCCCCAGCTGCTGACTCTAGCAAGATTTTTGTGTGGGGTTCCAAACCCTCTATGAAAGTATGCACCAGCACGTCATTGGATTGATGATGATGAGGACAATCCCGCAACATAGATTTGAATCTCTCCCATGCTTGATACAGATTCTCTCCCTCTCTTTGTTTAAAACTTAGAATTTGACTTCTAAGTCTTGCTGTTTTATTGGATGGAAAAAACCGTATCAAGAATTTCCTTGCAAGATCATCCCACGTGGTGATGGAATTGGGTGGCTCAGCTTTCAACCACCTCTTGGCTTCTCCCAAAAGTGAAAATGGGAACAATGTAAGCCCGACATAATCTGATGACACTCCAGCGGGGATGTAAGTGTCACTTATCTCCAAGAAATTTTGGAGATGTTGCTTTGGATCCTCATGAGGGAGACCTGTGAAATGCCCGCTAGTGTGCAACAATTGCACCATGTTTTGTTTGAGCTCGAACCTCCCTCCTGAATCAGGTTTGCGGATGCTAGAGGTGACATTATTAGCATGTGGGATTGCCAGCTCGCGAACCGGCCTAGCTGCCATGTCCTCGGGCACTAACATTGCCCGTACAACTGGTGGATTCTGTTGTTTCTCTAGGATTGTTTGTCTGAGCAACTACAGCTTTTTCTCTAGAGCTTCTCTCCTTTGACGATGAAATTGTCGTTCTGGCTCTAAATATGAGTCCACCAGCTCCTTGTCTCTTGCCAGTGTTCAACAGAAATTAGTATCTGCAAAATACAGGCTAAGACCAAGTTGTCAACACTAAGAAGAAATAGTAAACTAACACTTAAGAAAAATTTACTGATTGCCAGTCCCCAGCAACGGCGCCAAAAACTTGTTTGGTGCTTTTTGGGTATATAGCTACACGCAAGTGCACGTGGTCGAACAAGTAGTAAAGTGGCTCAAGTAAGCCAAGTATCGATCCCACAGGGACTGGACAAAAGTAACAATCTACTCAAGTGTCAATGAACTTTAACTCTAAAATGCAGACAACAGTGTGAAGAAGAGATGTTGATAGTTTGTTTCCTAATTTTATACTAAGTCTAAAACGAATATACAAATTGAGTCTGAACTATAAATATGAGCATGCTGAGGTTGAATGAACATGTAGAGAAATAAATTATCGATAAAATTTTATTTATCTTTCCTCCGGTTGCTAGTCAAGAATTATTGCCTATGGATTAAAACTCTCGTATTTAACCCAACTTAAGAAGCATGAACCTTCCACATACATTTCTATGATAAAAAGAAATTCATGTTCTAGCCATACAAACTCGATTCCTTAATTGACTAATACGACTTTCAGGTATATCTCTATCCTGAAGGTAAATCAATTCTCAATTTTTCCAAACTAAGAAAAGATCATATCCTATTAATTCACAACATTCCAATTTCTTGCTCTCTCGAGTGAAACCGGACTTTTTAGATGTACATTAACGTTGGCCACACATTAATTCAGTAAGAACAAGAATCAATAGAACAACTATGGAAGAAAAGATGAAAAACCAATTTATCAATAATTACATTTCAATACAATTGTTCTTAACCTCAGCAAGAAGAGGAATTAGCCACTCATTTGTGGATTAAACATCGTTAAATGAGTGTTAATCATACAAGCAATTGAAATAAAGAAGAAGGAGATAGAGAAAAGCCTTGAGATTTTCGTCCCCTCAACTGCCTGTAACCCACGTTCTTGCTCCACCAAGTCAGAATAATTAAAAATGAACCTAAGTGTTCTATTTATACTACTGGGAATTTTTCCCGGGATAACAAGCAACGTGTCACGGAGTGCATCGCGGAGCACTGCCTCCATGACACGCCACCGATGCGGACCCTTACTGGAATTCAGATGTCCAGGTATTAAGGCCCAACGTGGCACAGCTTGCAACGCGGGGCTAGGCCAACGTGCCACGGCCCCAACGCGCACCTTCACTGGAATTTGGCAAAAATTCCATATCTAGGCAGAAGGCATCCACGATGGCAGCGTGACACGGCTCCATTGCGGAGCCCCTTTAATTCATGCTGTCCTTGGCCTTTTCCTTGCTTGCTTTCGAGTCCACTCCCGATTTCTCCCAACATGCATTTTAGCTTCCCAAAATTATATTTCTCCTGCAAAACAATGCTAATCATGTTGGTTAGTATAAATTCACATTTTATTACAAATCACATGAGAATGTATAAACATTGATAGATAAACAAGGCAAAATGACACATTTGAGTATCACTTGGGCATATAAATTCTCCCAATATCACTTAGCTACGGACTTGATGATCTAAGATTTTCATCGAAATTTCTTCATAGCTAAGGTTGTCTTTCACCCCAATGCTGTCTATTGGAACTACCAAGGCTGGATCACCCAAACACTTCTTCAATAGTGACACATGAAAGAAGGGATGAACTAAGGACAACTCCGATGACAAGTCCAACTCATAAGCTACTTTACCAACTCTTCTCACAACCTGATACGGACCAACATAGCAGGAACTGAGTTTAACTTTCTTTCTGAACCGCAGGACTCCCTTCATAGGAGATACCTTTAGAAATACCCAATCATCCACATCAAACTCTAGATCCCTTCTCCTCACATCAGCATACGGTTTCTATCAACTCTGAACGGTTTTCAATTGGTCCCTTTGTTCGGTCTGTTTCGCAACTACACGCAAGTGCACATGGTCTAACAAGTAGTAAAATGGCTAAAGTAAGCCAAGTATCAATCCCACAGGGACTAAACCAAGGTAATAATCGAATTAAGTGTTAATCAACTCTAACTCTAAAAATGCAGACAACAATTTAAAGAAGATTTTGAGAGTTGGTTTCCTAATTTATACTAATCTAAAACAAAATTATAAAGTGAGTTTGAACTATAGTAGTGAGCAAGCTGAGGCAAAAACGAACATGAAGGGAAGTAATTTATTGATACAATTCGATTAATCTTTCCTTCGGTTGCTAGTCAAGAATTATTGCCTATGGAGAGAAACTTTCATATTCTACCCAACTTAAGAATCATGAACCTTCAACCTACATTTCTGTGATAAAAGAATATCATGTTCTAGCTATACAAAACTGATTCCTTAATTGACTAATACGACTTTCAGATATATTTCTATTCTAAAGGTAAATCAATTCTCAATTTTCCCAAACGAAGAAGAGATCATATCCTACCAATTCACAACTTTCCAATTTCTTTCCTTTTCAAGATAAAATTGGATGTTTTAGATATACATTAACATTGGCCAAACATTAATGCAGTAAGAACAAGAATTGATAGAACAACCATGAAAGAAAAGATGAAAAACCAAAATGATCAACAATTACATTCCACTACAAATGTTCTTAACCTCAGCAAGAAGTGAATTTTTCCACTCATTTGTGTATTAAACATCATCAAATGAGTATAAACCATACAAACAATTGAAATAAAGGAGAAAGAGTTAGAGAAGAACCCCAAGAATTTCGTCTGCTCAACTGCCTGTAACCCACGTTCTTGCTCAACTAAGTCAGAATAATTAAAAATAAACCTAAGTGTGCTATTTATACTAGTGGGAATTTTTCCCGGAATAACAAGCAATGTGTCACGGAGTGCATCGCGGAGCACCGCCTCTGTGACACGGTGCAAATGCGGACCCTCACTGGAATTTTATGTTCCAGGTAAATATGGGCAACGTGCCACGACATGTAACGTGGTGCTTGGCCAACGTGCCATGGCACCGACGCGAACCTTCACTGGAATTTGTCCAAGTAACTCATCCAAGTTAGACTGCCTCCACGATGGCAGCGTGACACGGCTCCATCGCGGAGCCCCTTTGTTTGCTGCTTTTCCTAGACCTTTTCCACTGCTCGCTTCCGAGGCCATTCCCGATTTTCACCAACATGCAACTTAGCTTCCTAAAATTACATTTTTCCTGCAAAACAACACTAATCATGTTGGTTAGTATAAATTCACAATTTTACTACAAATCACATGAGAATGTAGAAATAACGATAGATAAAAAAGACGAAATAGAGCATTTGAGCATCACTTGGGCATATAATTCTTCCCAAGATCACTTACCCCACACTTAAAACCTTGTTCGTCCTCGAACAATACTCTCATATCTCATGCAATTGATACCCACGTATAGCTACTTTGGCTCGACAATTCAAGCTACAGCTATACCGATTATTTAATATAGAAAATCATCAAGAAAACATGCATAGTCTCATAAACACAATGACATTCACCACATTAAGACCTCCTTGACTCAAGAATCGACTCTCGATCTTGGTGAGCTCATGCAAATCAACTGATCAAGACATCCAACACGAAATTCAACCTCTCGTCAAGCATGTGCCCTCACAACACAAGAGAATTACCCCTCTTGCAATCATATGATTTCCAAAGCATTACATGTAGGGGTATATGAACACGATTTTGCTCTCTCTCCCAAAGAATTCACATGCATCATGTCAGGAACCATAGGCTTGACTCTAGTGTATTACTCCACTAATATAAGGAAGCGTGATGTAAGATCACGTAGGACTTACCGGGTTGTAATGAAAGCTAAGGAACTAGTAAATACTGGGCTAACCAATAATAGCAACAAGCCTCCTTAAGCACTTTTCAATACATCCGACCATCATTATGGGCATTGATTCTTCCTTCATCCTCCTAGTCTTAAAGTCTTTCTTTATTTCTGTTCCCATTTCCTTAAGCACACTAGACTTAATAACAAAGATTAGTTTTACATCTTCATTTTATTTATATTCGGCAAGTGCACCTTTGACCTTATCTTTACTTTCACCACTTCTGCTTTTCCTTTCTTTTCAGACTTTTCACTCCTTGACACTGTGGGAAAATTATTTTTTTCTTGAGAACTTAAGAGTTTTGGATCAAATTCATGGCTAATGAAAAGAAGGGATTAAGCTTGGTTTCTACCTCTTCAGTGAAAGAAAAAAAAAAGGCTAAAGGCTCAATGGGGCTCACTAGGATGTACATTCAAGGTAGGTATGATAAGAAAAAAAAAACTTCCAGTTTAATCAAAGAAATGCCTACATCCTTTCCTACACTACACATCCTTCATTTCGTTTTGTACACACACCAGGCAAGTTCTAGACACTTCACAATAGCATGGAAAAATCGAAACCTCACCTCACACTCATTGCACATGCTCAACTCAAGACTTATTCACAGACTCTTCAATCAGCTAATTACAAGAATTTAATATTAAGCCTCAATCACACCGAATCGAACTCTATGGCCTAGGTATCTCAACATGTTTCACATTTGCATGCTTTCATACAAATCATCTTTTCATCTCAATATCATGTACAACACGCAACAAGAATTCTGAACCATGAAGTAACGACACGTTTGGGAAACAACCAAAAGAAAGAAAATAAAAGAAAGAAAAAACTACTCCTATCGACTACATTTCCCTTAAGACGGTTGTCATCCATCCATCATAGGGAACGATCACTATTTACGACATCGGTTCAATGGGACTATTCTCGGTAAAAGCACAAAAAACAAAGGCCGAGAAACCCAATCATAAAAAAAAATTCAACAAAAATTTAAAAATTTTAAAAATATCGATAATTTTGATAAAAAACAAAAATATTTATACAACCAGCTAACAACAACTCAACACAACACATAACGCTTAACATTCATTACACACCGAATTACAATACAAAACATACGTACAAAATCACAGGGTCAATTTTTTTCACAGGCACAACAACAAGACATGAACATAACAACAACAAAACAACTGGCACCTAACTACTCCCACCCCACACTTAAATCGAACACTGTCCCCAGTGTTCATCAAATTCAAGATAGCACAGAAGTAGGTGGTGAAACTCCCTGATCAATCGAAGTATTCAACTTCTTCGTTAGGTGTCATTGCCTCATCCCCCGTATCTGAATCGCCCCAGCTATCCTCATCTGACTCAACATCTGAGTCATCGCGGCGTGTCTCCTCATCAATGGGGACGTCATCATCTACAGGCTCCACAAAAGCAGGCCCCACTCGGCATAGAGCCCTGGCATTTTTCGCCAAAAGGGTAATCTAGCTCGAGCTGCCATAGCTCATCTTCTGTTGCTGGCCTCCCGCCTATGCGCAACTGCAACATCTGCATCCCGTACATGCGGGCCATATACTGATCATCCTGAGCATGTTTCTCGCCTAGTGTGAGAACTGGCCCGTGAGTGGTGTCGGGTGCCTTGGTTTCGGTGACGTCCAAGGCATGCCTATCCATTTGCTGGATGTAGTCTAGGGCCTCCTCCTCGATGTCAAGGCCGCTCAGAAATGTGGTCAGCAAACCACCAAACCCGTACCTGTGCCCTTGATGCAAACGGGCCCTCTTCATGGCGAAGATGATCACCGCCCCAACATTAATATCCATCCCTTTCATCAGGGCATAAACGAAGAACACACGATCCCGGGTGACATCTATCATGTGCACCCCCGGGATCAGGCAGGAACACACGATTTTGAGCCAAATCCTGGCTTCCCTGTTCATTTGAGAGTAAGGCAGCGTCTGATGATAGCCCCTCTCCTTGTGCCTGCTCCACTGCGCTATCGAACGGGCTCCACACAGAGTGCGTCTGATATCCGCATAGGGTGAAGTTATGTTCAGCTGCCGGAGTACATGGGCGTCTGTGTCCCGCGCCCCCAATATGGCATTTAGGTAATGAGGCTCAAAGGTGACAACCTGCCCCCTTATCTTGACAGTGTGACTGCGGAGTGTTGGGTTCCAGTTTGCATAGAACTCCCAAATCAAGTGGAGATTGCACTCCTTGGGCTCTTCGAAGATGAAGTTCAGCCCGACAGCGTCAATACAGTGTACTATTCTGGGAAATTCCTGTGCAAGTGGCTCCCCTGCAATGTGCTCCTCAGGGAAGTATTTGGTCTTCCTATGTTTGGCATACCATTTCTTTCCTTTGTCCATCACCCATCGGGTTCCGTATTGACGGTGTTGGCCGCGTGGAACCGCTGGTGCTGCTGGAACTGCCGTTCCCAGTCTAATCCTTTTTCTCCCGGCGCCTGATGTAGATGCGCCCTTTCCTTTGTCTTGCCTGCTTGACATCATTCCTGTCAAATCAAACAGATAGTCCCAATGTTAGTCAAGTTAAAAATTAGCTTCCACTAAGGTTGGGTTGAGTTAGGCCACCCCACACTTAGTCTTCATCCACAATGAAAATAATTCGGCAAGACAATAATTCTTTTCCAATTTTTATCAATCAACATGCCTCATGCATTTAGATAAATCAAGGGGATAATGACTAACTACTACTCTGACTTCATACAACTAATCACAATTTCACCATCGATTCCATTACACCACATAGCACTTAGCCAAAATTTTCCTCAACAACCACAACCTATGCAATTCACCAATTTCCTTTTCCTGAAAATTCCCATGTTTATTTAGCATATTCATCCATATTCAAAACATCATTTACACTACCCAACATGCACAACCCAATCATTTCCAAATTTTCAACCAAATTTAGTTTATTCCTATTCGAATTCCAACCCTAGCTACCAATTTCGCAAAAATTCAATCAAACATGTATTTATTGAGTTCATATAATCATAACGATACAACGAACATCAATCAACAATAAGTTAAATGAATTCATGCTCAATTTACACTTAGGGCAAGCTTTAGTCACCTCACATGCTCAAAAATTGAAAATTTTGGCAAAAATTGAGGTTAAGTTCAAGAACGTACCTTTAATTCGATGAACATGAAGAAACGTTGAAGAAAGTTTATCCTAGGTTCGTGTCACATTGGGGAAGGGGGGATTTTAGGGAGTTTGTCGCGGAGGGGAGTGATAAATGGGAAAAAATGAGATGTTTTCGGGGTTAAAAAGAGGATTTTTCATGCGGGTCACCTAGCGACCCGGTGTGACCTGTCACACCCCGCCTTGGGGGGTATGACTGGCACCTGGTGCCCTACTGGGACCTGAACTGCTAGACTACTGAGCCTGAGCACATCTGGTGCCTGGCTGGCTCTAACTCAGATTCAAGGAAACAACGGGCTATATAACGGCTGTAAATACAGCCTCCGGCCGACTAGGCCTATAGCCACCTGTACCTGTACTGACAACTAACCAGAACATACTGCTATAGGGAAACCTATGCGGGCCGACAAGGCCACAATGCTGTCTAGTTATCTGTAACTCAACAATGAAATACTAGAAGGCTACGTGACTGGCAAGGTCACCACTACTATCAAGCTATGGCCCCACACGACCAACATAAAAGAAGTAAAAGTACTAACAGCTATACAAATGCACGACCTCACACGACCGGCTCAATTGACCACAGAGAAATATATACAGACTGCAAGCCTCTAGGAATAACAATAGAAATGATCGGGACAGGGCCCCGACCTACCCGTACTGTACAACAAAAGAAAACGAAATACACCTCTGGAATTTAGTCTCCGGATGACAGGAGCTAAATACTCGATCGCTGACAGAAATGACGAGGGATCGCCTCCTCATCTATGGGTACCTGCAGGCAAGTAATGCAGCGCCCCACCGGGCGTCAGTACCACTGGTACTGAGTATGTAAAGCAATAACTGAAAGGAATATCTAAAAACAACAATATAACTGATGAAACTAAAATAGGAAGGAAAAGATTAACTGTCTGATAATGTAAAACTATGCCTACTCTTAACTATACTGGAAGGAGTAGGATTCATACCTGGAGATGTATCGTTCTACTATTGATCTACTCATATCTAATGTGACATGGCATAACATAACATAACATAACATAGCACACACAAACCCTACCCGGCCCCCATAAGCCGGGAGGTACAACCAGAACAAAATCTATACCCCTACCCCGGTCATCCCATCTCCTATAATAGCTATAAGCATCCTGCCGGTCCCCTAGGTATGCACTTGGGCTCACTAAGCCCACGACTATAACTGTACCTGAGTCCGGAGGACTCCTGAATCAACACACGGGCGTATCCGCTCGATAGGGGTGTGTAAGGGCCGACCAAGGCACAATATGGGGAAAACTGGCATCCCATCTTTGTCCCCTGTGGGACGGCATGCCACTCCGTAGAGCGACGTATCCTCATCCTCTGGCGGACGAGTCGATACAGCTATCAACCCTGGGGAGGTCATGGATGCTAGGTAATCCAACCCCAAAACAATACAACGGTCTCAACTAGTAATACTATCTGCATATCCCACATACTGAAGCTAATAGTAGTAAGGTATCCGTACATACTGTGTATTGAACTAGTAATGGTAATGTATACGTACTTAATACATGCTGAGACTGATAATAGTATATATGTATAAATATAATCTTCTGCCATACTGTGCTTTATACTAAGTTTCTGTAATAACATGATTTACTATTTCTGACATGCTTCCTAAACTTCATTTTTAACCTATCATTCTACTTCTGAGATGCCTTACAGATATTACATTGTTTTACTGGGTTTCAACTGAATGCGATAATATCCTAACATTCTGTATTACATCACATACTGAGCATGTTGTGCAGTTCCTAACACCTATATTAGAATCTATATCGTGCTAGCAAGTCTCGCGCTAATCATAACATGATGCTTCTAATATCGTACCAACATTCATAATAAACATAACACATGACTTCTGAATATTCTACTGGCCTTTAAATTACTTTACTATACCGAGCTTGCTAACTTGCCGAGGAAACTAACTTTACATACCTTCGCTTCTGATTTCCCGACTAACTGGCGTAGCTTGGTCAGTATTTCATCTATTACTCCCAACTGCATTCTTATATGTATCAATCAGTACTAAATACAACTTTATTCTGAGGAACGACATTACTTTAGATATAATTATAGCCTAAACTTAGGCCTATCGAAAGACGGTCGAAAACTCGCTTTTTTTCAGAAGTCCAGAAGGGAGAAATACTCACTTCATAGCTAGAAACATATAGACTTTAGTTTGGAGCAATTCTACTTACCTTAGCTCAGTAGCTCGACGATTCGTCGGCCGTATTTCACGAAACTAAATCCGTAGGAATGCTCTCTGCTGCTAAATACGTCGGTATCTGAGGTTAATTTGAGTTTGGACAACGTTTGGCAGCGTAATCGGACGAAATTATATTACCCCCTTCGTTCTTTTCTGTCCTCTGGTTTTTCCTCTCTGTTTCACTGGAAATTTATAAGTTTAAATGAATTAAAACTGAAATGGGGCTTTATATACTTGGGCCTGGACAAGGCCAATGTGTCACGGAGCCAACGCGGAGGCTCCACCTCTGTGACACGTTGCCATCGCGGAGGGGCTCTGCCTCGGCTCCTTCCGCGATGGTTCGATAGGTTTCTCGTCCGATCTTTTCCCGGGCCTTTCTTTAGCACGTATGGCCTTCAAATATGCTTATCCAACATGCGAATAGGTCATCTAGGTGCCGGGAATCCCACAGGGTATAACATTCTCCCCCCCTTAAGAACATTCGTCCTCGAATGTAAACTTCTATTCAGAGGACTTCTCGACTTACTATCTAGGAAAATTTCGGCAGAGTTTTCCCTGTAATATGGACTATAGCAAAAACCTGAAATGTAGAAAAGTCCAACACAGGTACTGCACGCAATACTTTAAGATTCACTGGATAGCTAAATATCAATCTTCCTCATTTGTACATAAACAGCTATAAGGTACTATATAAGTAATAATACGGACATACCTTTCGCCTGACTAGGCCTGAAATAGGTGAGGATATCTGGCTTTCATATCTTCTTCAGCTTCCCACGTCATCTCCTCTCGGTTCCTGTTACGCCACAATACCTTGACAGACGCAATATCTTTAGTCCTCAATCTGCGAATCTGTCTATCTAAAATAGCTACTGGAACCTCTTTATAGGCCAGCTTTTCTGTAACTTGGATATCCTGGACTGGAACTGCTCTGGATGGGTCTCCTATGCATTTCCTCAGCATAGATACACGAAAGACCAGATGAACCGATTCTAATTCTGGAGGCAAGTTTAACTCATATGCTACTCGGCCTATCCTTCGACGAATCTGATAAGGCCCAATGAATCTTTGGCTAAGCTTGCCTTTCTTGCCAAATCTCATCACCCCTTTCATCGGAGACACTTTCAGGTATACCTAGTCATTTACCGCAAATTCTAGATTTCTGCGCCGCATATCTGCATACGACTTCTGGCGGCTCTGAGCAGTCAGCAGGCGTTCTCTGATAAGCTTTACCTTCTCCTCTGACTATTGAATTATGTCTGGCCCAATAAACGCTGATTCCCCCACTTGAAACTAGCCCACCGGCGATCTACATTTTTGCCCATATAATGCTTCAAAGGGCGCAATCTGGATAGCTGAATGATAACTGTTATTGTAGGCAAATTCAATTAACGGCAAATGCTCATTCCAGCTACCACCGAAATCTAGCACACACGCTCACAACATGTCTTCGAGCGTCTGAACTGTGCGCTCAGCCTGCCCATCTGTCTGAGGATGGAATGCTGTGCTTAAATTAATCTGCGTTCCAGACCTCTCTGAAACGACCGCCAAAATCTGGCCGTAAACTATGCTCCTCTATTTGAAATAATGGATACTGGTACTCCACGTAATCTGACTATCTCTCTGATATACAACTCAGCATAATCTTCGGCCGAGAAAGTAGCTCTTACTGGCAGGAAATGAGCTGATTTTTTTTTAATCTGTCAACTATCACCCATATAGAGTCATGTCTGTGTTTAGTACGGGGTAATCCTGTTACAAAATCCATATTCACTGCTTCCCATTTCCAGAGAGGTACAGTTATATCCTGAGTCAAACCGCCTGGTTTCTGATGTTCCGCTTTCACCTGTTGGCAGTTAGGACACTGGGCTACAAATTCAGCCATTTCTCTTTTCATACCTGGCCACCAGTAGTTTTCCTTGATATCATGGTACATTTTTGTCGCACCGAGGTGGAGAGAATAGCAGGCGTAATGCGCCTCGCTCATAATTTGTTGGCGAAGCCCCAAGATGTCTGGAACACAAATGCGGCCTTTACATCGCAACACTTCATCCCCGGTTACCTGAAAATATGTCACCTCTCCCTACTGAACCTTGTGTTCAAGTTGAACCCGACTAGGGTCTCCATACTACCGTTCCTTTACTTCCACCACTAACGATAACACTGCGACATTCTGCATTATCCCTCTGTTGTCCTTTATTTCTGCTATGTGAACGACTAAACCGGCTAACTGGTGTAATTCTTGAGCCTATTCTCGCAGTTCAGGCTGCAAGTATGCCAACTCCCCATAGATTTACGGCTAAGGGCATCTGCTACCACATTAGCCCTTCCTGGGTGATACAAAATATTCACTCTTTAAGGCATAAACTACTGCAGCTAACTCTAGGTCATGGGTAAGATAATTCTTTTCATGTTTCTTCAACTGCCTGAAAGCATAAGCTATTACTTTACCATGCTGCATCAACCCTCTGTACCTTCTGGCGATACTAACACTGGAGCTGATGTTAACCTGGCTTTTAACTCCTGGAAGTTCTGCTCACACGCCTCAGTCTGCTGGAACTTTGCTGCCTTCTGTGTCAATTTAGTCAGAAGTGCTGTTAAGGTGGAAAATCCTTCCACAAACCCTCTGTAGTACCTGGCTAACCGCAGGGATTGCGTACTTCGATCAGAGTGGTAGGTCTGGGCTATCTATCCACTGCTTCGATTTTTCTTTGTATCTACCTGCCCACCAGTCTCTGACACAATGTGACCCAATAGGCTACTAAACTCAGCCAAAATTCACATTTAGAAAAATTGGCATAAATCTGACGGTCATACTGGTTTATTATACCGGAGAATCTGACAAGTAATCTACCGGTATAGCTAGAGCTTATCTGGCCTTCTGGCCGCATGCTAAGGCTACTTGTTGTTGAGATAACCTAAACGACTATCTGCACACCATGTGCCCGTATCTGATCAGAGGATCCTGACAATGATCATGATCTCTAATAGTCTGGCTGAATAACCTTAACTAACTAAATAGCTGGGTTGGATGCTGCAGTAGTCAAACGATGCTCTACATGTCCTACTCGGTCATCTGTAGCTCATGCATAACTGCGGCGTTGTGGACGACTAACTGTTTTGTCCTCCTAATTGAACAATTGTAGTGTTGTGCTTAGTCCAACCTACTCTCAGGCGATCCGTCCCTGGATCTTTATAGGGAACCTACCGATCTCCTTGTCTTAGTAAACATTATGTTAGTAGAGCACTACCAATTTCTTACGCCTTATTCGTACCCCCTTGGATTATATTACTGTCCTTGGAAATTCTCGGTCTTATGAGACATTCTGTAAAGACTGGCCTTCTGTTAGGGCTCTGTATTCGAATACCTTAGAAAAATCCAGCTGAAGTACTAGTTCGTCACTGACTACTGATATGGACTCTTTCTTGGGGTGCGCAGGTTTGTCTGACTGAGACGGTCGGCTGACTTGCGGGGTGTTCCGCATAATAGCTGCTAGGTTGACTAAGGCCGACTCTCACCTACAAGACTGGGAAAACGATGCACGACCACTTAACGTGCCACCCTCTCTTTTGGTGAGGGGTCCTGTAGTACGATCTGTATATATTTCCTAGCAGCTAACCAAAATCCGTGTGACTGTAACCCCCATTGCCAACTACTTACATCATATCTATCCTCTGTAGATATATATATATCAACTACTATGTACAATACATACTGAATTTTGTGGTGATAAATAATCTCTAACATGCCTTACTGAATTTCGTACTGCACATGATATACCGCTCCTACGATCTAATAATATCTCATATCCTCTCGTATCATTTCATGGGATTTTTTTTCCATCCCATTCTGAAAGCAACACACACATGCACTTTAGCTATGATCTGCTATTTGAAATTTCGCCACTCTTATAATGTGGGGTCAACATCCGAACCTTGTGGCCTTACTTGGCATTATATTAAGGCCCGTGACTGTCTGTTGGACCTTGTCTCTGGGCCACACTAGATTGAAGTCTCTGGTTCGGTACCCTCTCACCTTCTCCTTGGGCGGACATACCGCAACATTCTAACTACAACCTTACTGTCTCTTAACTGTTCGTCTAAGGTTTAGTCCTTAATACACAATGTTCTATCAATCTAGAGGTGATTCTAATTTCCCCTCAAAATCTAGTATTCGTGCTCTTCACCTTCATCCTCCTTAAACTGGGCTATGGGGTTCAAGGTACCTTGCCTTACACTGTCAATAAGGTTGCCAGTCAAGTTTCAACCTCTACTTCTTCTGACTTGCAGTCGGACCCATCTTATTCATATAATCTCCCTGTCTTTTGATATCACAGCTAAGATTATAACTATTATCTTGCAGACATACCCTGCCGTTGTTAGCATGCCACGACGGATTCAACCCTTTCCTGACTTGAACTTGACTCTTACTGGGAGTCCATCATTGAGGGATCTCCTACACCCACTTCGAGTAAGCTAGTAGTCTTACTTACTCTTCTGACTTATTACCGCGAGGGTCTGCACAACTTACATACTCATAAGGGCTCCTTACTCTTTCTAACACTTTCTGGCATCAACCAATCCACCTTTCACTTGCTGCCTTCTTTGGGCAACATCATCTCAATCCTTATGCCCTTTGCTACACTGGGATCAAAACTAAGGGGTAGGAATAACTTTCTCTTACTGCAACGAAACAAAGACACGGAACTGTACCACACCTGAAGGAATGGAGGTGGGAATCCTACATTTCCCTCTCTTTCTCACACTTATCTGATAATCTAATATTTTCTACTATCTTAATCTGGTCTTATATATATATATATATCTAACAAATAAATCGACTCACTTATACGTTATGCTTATGACTTCCTATTCTGAAGTTATCGACATATACTGGGGATGGTACTAATAAAAGATTAACATTGGGAGGTCCCTGTTACCTCCTCCTGCTGCTTTAGTTACCTTGTAACTGGCTGATGTTCTCTCCTGTTGCTATATCTGATCTTCAGCTTGGGATAGGATTTCGCTGGTCTGACTTGTATCTGTATTCAAAGAATATGATAAGTTTTAAAAGGACCAACCCTGTACTGTACTGTGCTATGGCATGACTGAGTATGAAAGAAAGGTAACCATCCTATTATGCCTCGCAGCCTCCTGCCTATAGTATGTGGTGCACAACACATCCATAGATAAGACTCTACTTAGCACGGCTTGCAGACTCCCTGGGACACGACCTGCTCTGATACCAAGTTTGTCACACCCCGCCTTGGGGGGTATGACTGGCACCTGGTGCCCTACTGGGACCTGAACTGCTAGACTACTGAGCCTGAGCACATCTGGTGCCTGGCTGGCTCTAACTCAGATTCAAGGAAACAACGGGCTATATAACGACTGTAAATACAGCCTCCGGCCGACTAGGCCTATAGCCACCTGTACTTGTACTGACAACTAACCAGAACATACTACTATAGGGAAACCTATGCGGGCCGATAAGGCCACCATGCTATCTAGTTATCTGCAACTCAACAATGAAATACTAAAAGGCTACGTGACCGGCAAGGTCACCACTACTGTCAAGCTATGGCCCCACATGGCCAACATAAAAGAAGTACAAGTACTAACAGCTATACAAATGCACGGCCTTACACGACCAGCTCAACTGACCATAGAGAAATATATACAAACTACAAGTCTCTAGGAATAACAATAGAAATGATCGGGACAGGGCCCCGACCTACCCGTACTGTACAACAAAAGAAAACGAAATACACCTCTGGAATTCAGTCTCCGGATGAAAGGAGCTGAATACTCGATCGCTGACAGGAATCACAAGGGATCGCCTCCTCTTCTATGGGTACCTGCAGGCAAGTAATGCAGCGCCCCACCGGGCGTCAGTACCGCTGGTACTGAGTATGTAAAGCAATAACTGAAAGGAATATCTGAAAACAACAATACAACTGATGAAACTGAAATAGGAAGGAAAAGATTAACTGTCTGATAATGTAAAACTATGCCTACTCTTAACTATACTGGAAGGAGTAGGAGTCATACCTGGAGATGAATCGTTCTACTGTCGATCTACTCGTATCTAACGTGACATGGCATAACATAACATAACATAACATAGCACACACAAACCTTACCCGGCCCCCATAAGCCGGGAGATACAACCAGCACAAAATCTATACCCCTACCCCGGTCATCCCATCTCCTATAATAGCTATAAGCATCCTGCCGGTCCCCTAGGTATGCACTTGGGCTCGCTAAGCCCCTGACTATAACTGTACCTGAGTCCGGAGAACTCTTGAATCAACACCCGGGCGTATCCGCTCGACAGGGGTGTGTAAGGGCCGACCAAGGCACAATATGGGGAAAACTGGCATCCCATCTTCGTCCCCTGTGGGACGGCATGCCACTCCGTAGAGCGACGTACCCTCGTCCTCTGGCGGACGAGTCGATACAGCTATCAACCCTGGGGAGGTCATGGATGCTAGGTAATCCAACCCCAAAACAATACAACGGTCTCAACTAGTAATACTATCTGCATATCCCACATACTGAAGCTAATAGTAGTAAGGTATCCGTACATACTGTGTACTGAACTAGTAATGGTAATGTATACGTACTTAATACATGCTGAGACTGATAATAGTATATATGTATAAATATAATCTTCTGCCATACTGTGCTTTATACTGAGTTTCTGTAATAACATGATTTACTATTTCTGACATGCTTTCTAAACTTCATTTTTAACCTATCATTCTACTTCTGAGATGCCTTACAGATATTACATTGTTTTACTGGGTTTCAACTGAATGCGATAATATCCTAACATTCTGTATTACATCACATACTGAGCATGTTGTGCAGTTCCTAACACCTATATTAGAATCTATATCGTGCTAGCAAGTCTCGCGCTAATCATAACATGATGCTTCTAATGTTGTACCAACATTCGTAATAAACATAACACATGACTTCTGAATATTCTACTGGCCTTTAAATTACTTTACTATACCGAGCTTACTAACTTGCCGAGGAAACTAACTTTACATACCTTCGCTTCTGATTTCCCGACTAACTGGCGTAGCTTGGTCAGTATTTCAGCTATTACTCCCAACTGCATTCATATATATATCAATCAGTACTAAATACAACTTTATTCTGAGGAACGACATTACTTTCGATAAAATTATAGCCTAAACTTAGGCCTATCGAAAGACGGTCGAAAACTTGCTATGTTTCAGAAGTCCAGAAGGGAGAAATACTCACTTCACAGCTAGAAACACATAGACTTTAGTTTGGAGCAATTCTACTTACCTTAGCTCGGTAGCTCGACGATTCGTCGGCCGTATTTCACGAAACTAAATCCGTAGGAATGCTCTCTGCTGCTAAATACCTCGGTATCTGAGGTTAATTTGAGTTTGGACAACGTTTGGCAGCATAATCGGACGAAATTATATTACCCCCTTCGTTCTTTTCTGTCCTCTAGTTTATCCTCTCTGTTTCACTGGAAATTTATAAGTTTAAATGAATTAAAACCGAAGTGGGGCTTTATATACTTGGGCCTGGACAAGGCCAACGTGTCACGGAGCCAACGCGGAGGCTCCACCTCCGTTACACGTTGCCATCGCGGAGGGGCTCTGCCTCGGCTCCTTCCGCGATGGTTCGACAGGTTTCTCGTCCGATCTTTTCCCGGGCCTTTCTTTAGCACGTATGGCCTTCAAATATGCTTATCCAACGTGCGAATAGGTCATCTAGGTGCCGGGAATCCCACGGGGTATAACATGACCCTTCGCGAATAACACTTCAACGTGTCACGGAGGGTAATGCGGAGCACCCCCTCTGTGACATGGAGCCATCGCGCAGGGGTTCTGGAATTTGTAAAAATTCCAAAACACCTTCAACGTATCACGGCGGGTAACGCGGAGGCCTTCCTCCGTGACACAGAGCCATCGTGCAGGCTCACTGTTTTGCCACTTTTTAATTTTCTCACCTTGATTTTTTCCTTTGCGATCCTTTGCATTTTTGCCCTCCGTTCAACCTGAAAATCATCTCATAACAAGAAATTGGTTAGAATTTATAGGTTTCAAACACGAACACAATTTTTTTTTGTTTTTGTTTTTATTTTTATTTTTATTTTATTTTCCTTTTTTTCTTTCTTTTTAACTAATTCTACTCATCTATTACAATAATTTCACGGGTTTCCTCCCGTGCAGCGTCTGGTTTACTGTCGCGGCTCAACGTCATTAAAGCTCAATCATCCTCTAGAGTGAAGGACATTTTCTCTCGAATAACGTCCTCACCCCAATAATGCTTACACCGCTGCCCATTGACCAAGAACATGGCACTTCGATCTTGTTGCCACAACTCCACCGCCCCGTGCGGGGTGTCCTCAATCGGTGGTTTTCCCACTGAATCTCGAGAATCAACAATCTGAATAATATCTACTTGATCAAGCACATTGATTGCTAAAAGATCCTCATATACGGCCGGAAGCTTCGTGGCCTTGTACACGTCAAATACCTCCACCTTGTCATGCGCCCGCATGGTTAGCTGCCCTGCAGCTACATCAATCAAAGCTTTCCCAGTTTCCAAGAAAGGACGTCCCAAAATAAATGGGACTTCCGCATCCGGCTCAAAATCCAGCACAACAAAATCTACTGGAAAGATAAGGGAGCCCACTTGCACCAGCACGTCCTCCACAATGCCATCTATCTGGCCAAAGAACAATCCGCTAACTGCAAGATCACTGTAGTTGGTCTAGGACTGCCCAGCCCCAACTTCTTGAATACTGATGTTGGCATCAAGTTAATGCTCGCTCCCAAATCGCATAGTCCACGAGCTCGGATACTTTGCCCAATTGTGATTTGAATTGTAAAGCTCCAAGGGTCCTTGAGCTTTTTTGGCCACCTGTTATGTATCTGGTAAGTGCACTCCCACGTAAGCGCCACCGTAGCATACTCCGTCAATCTTCTTTTGTTCGCCATGATGTCCTTGATATATTTTGCATACTTCGGCACTCTCTGTAGAACATCAACAAGAGGTAAATTAATGTGTACCTATTTAAGCACGTCCATGAACTTTTTGAAACACGCTTCCTCCTTGTGTTTCTTTAATCTTTGAGGGAACGGGGATGGTGGTCTTTCTAGTTCAGCTTCCTTCTTCCTCCCCCTCTCATCATCGTGTTCCCTTTCTTTCTCCACTGCTCCTGACTGCTGAGGTGGTCTTTCTGGTTCCACCTCCTTGAGTTGTAAACCACTCCTTGTGGTCACTGCATTTACTTGCTTGGGATTCGGGTCAGTGTCACTCGGTAGTCCTCCTCTTGGCCTGGTGTTTTGAGCTCCAGCTAGTTGCCCAAACTGGTACTCCAACGCCTTTGTAGCTAACTATTGTTCTTTACATCTGCCGCCAACTTCACATAGTCAGCCTGCAATTGATCTTGGTTAGCTATCATTGGTTTAAACATTTCCTCAATGCTAGGTGGTGGTGGTGGAGGAGGTGCATTGTTTCTTCTGTATTGAGTCTAATAGTTCTGCTGCCCTCCTTGATTTCTCTGTGCACCCTGATTCGAACTCTGCCCTTGATGGCTGTTACTACCCTAGGAGAAATTCGGATGATTCCTCCAATTAGAGTTGTAGTTGTTGCCATACTGTTGGTGATTATTTCTCTGTACATTACCAACAAAGTTCAGTGAATCTGGATTTGCACCACAACACTCAGCTGAGTGTTCATTACTACCGCATACTTCATACCGAATCTGCTGCACTACATTAACTGGGGCTTGAGAATGATTTAAGCTCATGTTGATGAAGTGGGTGTTAAGTTGATTTTGCAACGCAGCTATCTGTGCAGCGATAGCTGTAAACTCATCCACTTCCAAGACTCCTGCCACTTTCCTTGTTCCTCCTCTAGAAGAGTCCGCATTCCACTCTGGATTTCCCTGCGAAATACGATTTAACAAAGTATAAAACTCCTCATAAGTCTTTTCTAATGCTTGTCCCCCAGCTGCTGAGTCTACAAAAATTTTTGTGTAGGGTTCCAAACCCTCTATCAAAGTATGCACCAGCACATCTTTGGAATGGTGATGGTAAGGACAATCCCGTAACATGGATTTGAATCTTTCCCAATCTTGATACATATTCTCCCCCTCTCTTTGTTTAACACTTAGAATCTTACTTCTAAGTCTTGCTGTTTTCCCTGATGGAAAGAACCGTATCAAGAATTTTCTTGAAAGATCATCCCAAGTGGTGATGGAATTAGGTGGCTCAGCTTTCAACCTCCTCTTTGCTTCTCCCAATAGTGAAAATGGGAACAATGTAAGCCTTACGTAATCAGATGATACTCCAGCGGGGATGTAAGAGTCACTTATCTCCAAAATGTTTTGGAGATGTTGTTGTGGATCCTCGTGAGGGAGACCTGTGAATTGCCCGCTGGTGTGCAGCAATTGCACCATATTCTGTTTCAGCTCAAACCTCCCTCCTGGCTCGGGTTTGCGAATGCTTGATGTAACATTGTTAGCATGTGGGATTGCCACTTCGCGAATCGGCCTAGCTGCCATTTCCTTGGGCACTAACATTGCCCTTACAAGTGGTGGATTCTATTGTTGCTCCAGGATTGTTTGTCTGACCAACTGCAACTTTCGCCCTAGAGCTTCTCTCCTTTGATGATGAAATTGTCTTTTCGGCTCTAAGTATGAGTCCACCAACTCCTTGTCTCTTGCCAGTGTTCAACAGAATTCAATATCTGCAAAGGACAGGCTAAAATCAAGTTGTCAGCACAATATAGATATCGTAAACTAACACTTAAGAAAACAATTTTACCAATTGCTAGTCCCCGGCAACGGCGCCAAAAACTTGTTCGGTCTGTTTCGCAACTACACGCAAGTGCACGTGGTCGAACAAGTAGTAAAATGGCTGAAGTAAGCGAAGTATTGATCTCAGAGGGACTGAACCAAGGTAATAATCGAATTAAGTGTTAATGAACTCGAACTCTAAAAATGCAGAAAACAATTTAAAGAAGATTTTGAGAGTTGGTTTCCTAATTTATACTAATCTAAAACAAAATTATAAAGTGAGTCTGAACTATAGTAGTGAACAAGCTAAGGCCAAAACGAACATGCAGGGAAGTAATTTATTGATACAATTCGATTAATCTTTCCTTCGGTTGCTAGTCAAGAATTATTGCCTATGGAGAGAAACTTTCGTATTCTACCCAACTTAAGAATCATGAACCTTCAACCTACATTTCTGTGATAAAAGAATTTCATGTTCTAGCCATACGAAACCGATTCCTTAATTGACTAATACGACTTTCAGATATATTTCTATTCTAAAGGTAAATCAATTCTCAATTTTCCCAAATGAAGAAGAGATCATATCCTACCAATTCACAACTTTCCAATTTCTTTCCTTTTCAAGATAAAATTGGATTTTTTAGATACACATTAACATTGGACAGACATTAATGCAGTAATAACAAGAATTGATAGAACAACCATGAAAGAAAAGATGAAAAACCAAAATGATCAACAATTACATTCCACTACAAATGTTCTTAACCTCAGCAAGAAGTGAATTTTTCCACTTATTTGTGGATTAAACATCATCAAATGAGTATAAATCATACAAACAATTGAAATAAAGGAGAAAGAGTTAGAGAAGAACCCAAAGAATTTCGTCTCCTCAACTGCCTGTAACCCACGTTCTTGCTCAACTAAGTTAGAATAATTAAAAATAAACCTAAGTGTGCTATTTATATGTTATATCCCGTAGAATTCTCGGCACTTAGATGACCTATTCCCACGTTGGTTAAGCATATTTGAAGGCCATACGTGTGGGAGAAAGGCCCGGGAAAAGATCGGACGAGAAGCCTGTCGAACCATCGCGGAAGGAGCCGAGGCAGAGCCCCTCCGCGATGGCAGCGTGTCACGGAGGAGGAGCCTCCGCGTTGGCTCCGTGACACGTTGGCCTTGTCCAGGCCCAAGTATATAAAGCCTCACTTCGGTTTTAATTGATAAAAATCCTTTAAATTTCCAGAGAACAGAGGGCAACCGGCAGAGGGAGAAAAGGAACGAAGAAAATTAAATATTTTTTGTCCGATTACACTGCCAAACGCTGCCCAAACTCAAATTAATCCCAGATACCGAAGTATTTAGCAGCAGAGAGCATTTCTACGGAGTTAGTTTCGTGAAATACGGCCGACGAATCGGCGAGCCGCTGAACTAAAGTAAGTAGAATTGCTCTAAATTTATGTCTATGTGTTCCTAGCTGAGAAGTGAATATTTCTCCCTTCTGGGCCGCTGAAAAATAGCGAGTTTTTGACCGTCTTTCGATAAGCCTAAGTTTAGGCTATAAATTAAATCGAAAGTAACGTCGCTCTTTACAATAACATTGTATTTAGTATTGATTGACGTATTTATGAATGCAGTTAGGAGAAAATAGCTGAAGTACCGGCCGAGCTTCATTCGACGGACGAATATGCAAAGATAAGGTATGTAAAGTTAAGTTTCCTAGGCAAGTTGAGTAACCTCGAAGCAGTATAGTAATTTACAGACCAGTTGCATGTTTAGAAATCGATTATCGTGTTATTTTGAATATTGGTGCAATATGAGAAGTTTTGGGTTGTAACGTGTACGATACCTATCCGTACGATATAGATTCGGGCGTAAGTGGTTAAGGTTGCCCAGTATATTCAGTATGTGATGTAATATGCCATGTTAAGATATTGTTGTGTTTAGCTGAAACCTCGCAAGGTAGTACAGTATCAGTAAAGCATTCCAGATATAGAATAGTAACTATATATGGTTTAGAAAGCATGTCAGAAATAGGAAATTATGTTAACACAGAAACTTAGTAAACAGTATAGTTTCCAGCAGAAACACCTCCTCGTATAACCTTTGCCCCAGTACAGTTTGACAGGAGGCTATATTCATATTTATACTTACCTGTCTCAGCATGTATCAGACACTTACAGATTACTATTATTAGCTCAGTATGTGATTTATACGGTACCTTACACCTATTAGTCCTAGCTTATGAGATACACAGACAGCATGATTAGTTGAGACCATTGTATTGATTGGGGTTGGATTACCTAGCATCCCTGACCGCCCAGGGTTAATAGCTGTATCGACTCGTCCGCCAGAGGACGAGGATACGTCGCTCTACGGAGTGATATGCCGTCCCACAAGGGGACGAAGATGGGATGCCAGTTTCCCCATATTGTGCCTTGGTCAGCCCTTATACACCCCCGTCGAGCGGGTACGCCCGGGTAGTTGATTTAGAGTCCTTCGGACTCAGATACAGTTATAGTCAGGGGCTCAGCGAGCCCAAGTGCATACCCAGGGACCGGCAGGATGCTTACAGCCACTATAGGAGATGGGATGACCGGGGTAGGGGCATAGATTCTGTGTTGATTGTACCTCCCGGCTTATGGGGGCCGGGTAAGGTTTGTGTGTGCTATGTTATGTTATTTCATGTTATGCCATGTTATGTTAGATACAAGTAGATCAGTAGTAGCACGATACGTTTCCAGGTATGACTCTTATCCCTCCCAGTAAAGATTGAGAGAAGGTATGATTTACATTATCAGACAGTTAGTCTATTCTCTCTTCTTCAGTTTCTTTAGTTATATTATTGTATTCAGATTTTGCTTCAGTTATTGCTTTACATACTCAGTACCAGCGGTACTGACGCCCGGTGGGGCGCTGCATTACTTGCCTGCAGGTACGTATAGACGAGCAGGTGACACTACGTGATTCCTGTCAGCGATCGAGTATTCATCTCCTGTCATCAGGAGACTGAATTCCAGAGGTGTATTTCAGTTCTTTTGTTTTATAGTACGGGTAGGTCGGGGCCCTGTCCCGACCAGTTCTATTGCTATTCTTAGAGGCTTGCAGTCTATATATTCCCTGTGGTCAGATGGGCCGGTCGTGTGAGGCCGTGCAGTTGTTTGGTTGTCAGTATTCTTGCTTTCTTTTACTTTGGCCGTGTGGGGCCATAGCTTGCCAGTAGTGGTGACCTTGCCGGTCACGTAGTTTCTTTTTCTGCTTTATGATTGAGTTGCATAACTAGACAGCATGGTGGCCTTGTCGGCCCGCATAGGTTTCCCTGAGATTATATGTTTCTAGTCAGCTGCTAGTACAGGTACAGAAGGCTATAGGCCAACAGGCCGGGGGCTGTATTTACAGTCGTTATATAGCCCTTTGTTTCCAAAACTATGAGTTAGAGCCAGCCAGGCACCAGAGGTGCCCAGGCTTAACAGTCTAGCAGGTCAGGTCTTAGTAGGGCACCAGGTGCCAATCATACCCCCCCCCCCAAGGTGGGGTGTGACAAACTTGGTATCAGAGACAGGTCGTATCCCAGGGAGTCTGCAAGCCGTGCTAAGTAGAGTCTTGTCTATGGATGTGTTGTGCATCACATACTATAGGCAGGAGGCTGCGAGGCATAATACGATGGTTACCCTTCTTTCTCAGTCAGTCTTGCTTTAGAACGGTATAGTATAGGGTTGAGTCCCTAAAAACTTACCATATTCTTTGATTACAGATACAAAGGCAGATCAGCATTTCCTTATCACAGGCAAAAGATCAAAGATAGCAATAGAAGAGTGATAACTACAGCAGCAGGAGGGGGTATCAGAGACCTCCCAGCGTGATACCTTTATTGGCATTATTCCTAGTATACGTTGATAACGTCAGAATAGGAAGTCAGAAGTATAATGTACATATGAGTTGATTTGCTTATTAGTTATATAAGATTTGATTATGACTACAGATAAGGTCAGATCACCAGGTAAGTATGAAAAGAGAGGGAAATGCAGGAATCCCAAATACACCTTTTTGGGTATGGTACAGTTAAATGCTTTTACTTGTTGCAATAAGAAAAGGGCTATTCCCACCTTTTGGTTTTGATACCAGTATAGAAGAAGGGCAAAAGACTTGAGATGGGGTTACCAAAGCATGCAGTAAGTAAAGATGGGTTGATTGATCCTAGTAAGTATTAGAAAGTATAAAGACCCTTAGGATAACAAGCTAGTAAAGAAAGTAAGACTGTTAGCTTACCCGAAGTAGGGGTAACAGACCTGCTAGTGATGAATGTCTAATAATAGTCAAGTTTGAGTCAGAAAAGGCCAAGTCTGGCTTATATGCTAGCAGATAGCAAGACATACCTGTAAAATTATAGTTATGATCTAGTTGTGACCTCGAAAGATATAGAGGTCATGTGAATCAGATGGGCTTGAATATACGCCAGAAGAAGTATAGGCCGAGGCTTGATCAGTAATCTCATTAGCAATGAAAGGCAGGTACCTTGAACTCTAGAGTTCAGTTTAAGCAAGATGAGAGGAAGAAGCAGGAATGTCAGATCTTGTGGGGAAATTAGAACTACCCCGGATTGATAGAGTATTGTATTAAGGATTAAGCTTCGCACTGACAGTAGGATTGCAGTTCAGAATACCACAGTATGTCCGCTATGGAAAAGTTAAGAAGTTACCGATACAGCAATTCTAATCTAGTGTGGCCTAGAGATAAGGCCCAGCAGATAGACATGGGCTCTCAGTATATGCCTAGTAAGGCTACAGGAGTCGAACGTCGACCCCCACATCGCAAGAGTGGCGGAATTTTAAACAGCAGACAATAACTAGAATGTTTATGTTTGTTACTTTCAGAATGGGGTGACAATGCAATGAAATGATAAGTTAGGGCAGGAGGTACTATTAGGCCATAGAAGCGATGTATCATGTACGATGTGAGACTCAGCAGAACCTGTCAGAGATTATGAACTACCGCAGAAATCAGTACATATTGTACGTAGCTAGCGATATATATGTATACAGATCATAGATATGTTGTGAGTGGCTGCCTATAAGGGCCACAATCACAGATGCTGATTAGTAATAGAAAGCCTATACAGATTGCATTACAGGGCACCCCCCCCTGCCAAAAAAAAAGAGAAGAAAGAAAAGAAGAAGAGAAAGGGTGGATTAAGTGTGAGTTATGTATGAAGTCATAGAAACTATCTCAGTTCTTAGTTATTAAGTTGATAGATTCATGTGTTGTTGTCGGATCTAGGCTCTAGGAGCTTACCAGAATTAATGGCCTAAAACAGATGGCTAGATAATAAGGGCACAGTTAGACGGTCTATCGACCAGCTGGCGCCTGTATTAGCAGGGAGGCATCCCTGAAGATTGGTAACAGTAGCACATGTGCTAGAACCAGGATTAGAGGCCGAATGGGCAAATTTCAGAGGTTAGAAATATCAGAATTGTTCTAGCATGTTAAGTGGTCATACGTCGTTTTCCCAGCCTTATAGGCAACAGTCGGCCGTAGCCAACCTAGCAGTTATTATGCGAAACACCCCATAAGTCAGCCGGCCGCCCCAGTCAGAATACCCGTGGGTACTCCAAGGAAGGGTCCACATCAGTAGTCAGTGACAGACTAGTACTTCAGCTGGGTTTCGTAAGATATTCAGATACAGGGCCCTAGCGGAAGGCCAGTAGTTACAGAATAGCCTATAAGATCGAGAATTCCCCAGAATAGTAGTATAGATCCAAGTGGATACACATAAGGCGTAAGAAATTGATAGTGCCCTGCTAGCACAGTGTTTATTAAGACCAGGGGGTCAGTAAACTCCCCGTGAAGATCCAGAGAATGATCGCCTGGGAGTAAGATTAAGCCTAGTCTTACAGTGGTTCAAGTAAAATAACAGAGCAATTAGATGCTCACAAGTCTGCGGTTACGCACGAACTATAAGCATTCAAGTAGGACAGTTAGAGCATTGCTAGACTACTGCCACATTCGGGTCATTCGACTATTCAGTTACTTAAGGTTATGCAGCCAGATCGTTAGAGGTCATGATCAATATCAGGACACCCCTGATCAGATGCGGGCACATGGTGTGCAGATAGTTGTTCAAGATTACCTTAGCAACCAGTAGCCTTAGCATGCGGTCAGAAGGCCAGATAAAGCTTTAGTTATACCGGTAGATTACTTGTTAGATTCTCCAGTATAATAAACCAGTATGATTGTCAGTTATATGTTAACTTTTGAAAATGTGAATCTTAGTTGAGTTTAGTAGCCGTTTTGGTCACATTGTGTTGGAGGCTGGTGTACAGATAGATACCCAGAAAAATCAAAACAGTGAAGACATAGCCTAAACCTACCACCCTGATCAAAGTACGCAGTCCCTGCGGTTAGCCGGGCACTGCAGAGGGTCTGTGGAAGGATTTTTTCCACCTTAGAAGCACCTTTGACTAAATTGACACAGAAGGCAGCAAAGTTTCAGTAGACTGAGGTGTGAGCAAAACTTCCAAGAGTTAAAAGCCAGGTTAACATCAACTCCAGTGTTAGTATCGCCAGAAGGTACAAAGGGTTGGTGCAGCATGGTAAAGTAACAGTTTATGCTTTCAGGCAATTGAAGGGACGTGAAAAGAATTATCTTACCCATGACCTGGAGGTAGTTGCAGTAGTTTATGCCTTAAAAAGTGAGAATTTTGTATCACCCGGGAAGGGCTAATACGGTAGTAGAGGCCCTTAGCCGTAGATCTATGAGGAGTTGGCATACTTGCCGTCTGAACAGCGGGAATAGACCCGAGAATTTTACTAGTTAGCTGGTTTAGCCGTTCACATAGCAGAAATAACGGATAACAGAACGATAATACAGAATGTCGCAGCATTGTCGTTAGTGGTGGAAGTAAAGAAATGGCAGTATAGGAACTCTAGCCAGGTTCAATTTAAACATAAGATTCAGTAAGGAGAGATGACATATTTTCAGATAACCGGAGATGAAGTGTGGCGATATAAAGGCCGCATTGCGCTCCAGATATTTTGGGGCATCGTCAGCAGTTTATGAGCGAGGCGCATTACGCCCGCTATTCTCTTCATCCCGATACGACAAAGAGGTACCATGACATTAAAGAGAACTACTGGTAGCCCAGTGTCCTAACTGCCAACAGTTGAAGGCAGAATATCAGAAACCAGGCAGGTTAATTTAGAACATAGCTGTGCCTCTTTGGAAATGAGAAGCAGTGAATATGGATTTTGTGGCAGGATTACCCCGTACCAGACACGAAAATGATTCCATTTGAGTAATAAGTGACAGATCGACAAAATCAACTCATTTCTTGCCAGTAAGAACTACTTTCTCGGCCGAAGATTATGCTGAGTTGTATATCAGAAAGATAGTCAGATTATATGGAATACCAGTATCCGTTATTTCAGACAGAGGAGCACGATTTACAGTTAGATTCTGGCAATCATTTCAGAAAGGTTTGGGCACACAGATTAATTTAAGCACAGCGTTCTACCCTCAGACAGATGAGTAGGCTGAGCGCACAATTCAGACGCTCGAAGACATCGCGAGCGTGTGTGCTAGATTTCGGTAATAGTCAAAATGAGCAGTTACCATTAGTTGAATTTGCCTCCGGAATTAGAATCCATGTATCCGGTCTGTTATGTAGCTATGCTGAGGAATTGCATAGGGGACCCGTCCAGAGTAGTCCCAGTCCAGAATATCCAGGTTACAAAGAAGCTGACCTATGAAGAGGTCCCAGTAGCTATCCTAGACAGATAGATTCGCAGACTCCGCACTAAAGATATTACGTCTATCAAGATATGAGGATCAGACATCCTCGCTTATTACAGACCTAGTCAGGTGATAGGTATGTCCAAATTATTACCTATGCAGTATCTTGTGGTTGTATGTCGGTAAATGATAAAGAAGAAGTGATATTTAGTTGTTCAGTGAATCTTAGAATACTGTGTGCAGTGCCTGTATTGGACTTTTCTGGATTTCAGGTTTTTGCTATAGTCCATGTTACAGGGGAAACTCTACCGAAGTTTTTCCAGGAAGTAAATTTTTCCATATTCCAGAGGATCCGGAAAGTCCTCTAGATAACAGTGTACATTTGAGGATGAATGTTCTTAAGGGGGGGAGAATGTTATATCCCGTAGAATTCTCGGCACTTAGATGACCTATTCCCACGTTGGTTAAGCATATTTGAAGGCCATACGTGTGGGAGAAAGGCCCGGGAAAAGATCGGACGAGAAGCCTGTCGAACCATCGCGGAAGGAGCCGAGGCAGAGCCCCTCCGCGATGGCAGCGTGTCACGGAGGAGGAGCCTCCGCGTTGGCTCCGTAACACGTTGGCCTTGTCCAGGCCCAAGTATATAAAGCCTCACTTCGGTTTTAATTGATAAAAATCCTTTAAATTTCTAGAGAACAGAGGGCAACCGGCAGAGGGAGAAAAGGAACGAAGAAAATTAAATAATTTTTGTCCGATTACACTGCCAAACGCTGCCCAAACTCAAATTAATCCCAGATACCGAAGTATTTAGCAACAGAGAGCATTTCTACGGAGTTAGTTTCGCGAAACACGGCCGACGAATCGGCGAGCCGCCGAACTAAAGTAAGTAGAATTGCTCTAAATTTATGTCTATGTGTTCCTAGCTGAGAAGTGAATATTTCTCCCTTCTGGGCCGCTGAAAAATAGCGAGTTTTTGACCGTCTTTCGATAAGCCTAAGTTTAGGCTATAAATTAAATCGAAAGTAACGTCGCTCTTTACAATAACATTGTATTTAGTATTGATTGACGTATTTATGAATGCAGTTAGGAGAAAATAGCTGAAGTACCGGCCGAGCTTCGTCCGACGGACGAATATGCAAAGGTAAGGTATGTAAAGTTAAGTTTCCTCGGCAAGTTGAGTAACCTCGAAGCAGTATAGTAATTTACAGACCAGTTGCATGTTTAGAAATCGATTATCGTGTTATTTTGAATATTGGTGCAATATGAGAAGTTTTGGGTTGTAACGTGTACGATACCTATCCGTACGATATAGATTCGGGCGTAAGTGGTTAAGGTTGCCCAGTATATTCAGTATGTGATGTAATATGCCATGTTAAGATATTGTTGTGTTTAGCTAAAACCTCGCAAGGTAGTACAGTATCAGTAAAGCATTCCAGATATAGAATAGTAACTATATATGGTTTAGAAAGCATGTCAGAAATAGGAAATTATGTTAACACAGAAACTTAGTAAACAGTATAGTTTCCAGCAGAAACACCTCCTCGTATAACCTTTGCCCCAGTACAGTTTGACAGGAGGCTATATTCATATTTATACTTACCTGTCTCAGCATGTATCAGACACTTACAGATTACTATTATTAGCTCAGTATGTGATTTATACGGTACCTTACACCTATTAGTCCTAGCTTATGAGATACACAGACAGCATGATTAGTTGAGACCATTGTATTGATTGGGGTTGGATTACCTAGCATCCCTGACTGCCCAGGGTTAATAGCTGTATCGACTCGTCCGCCAGAGGACGAGGATACGTCGCTCTACGGAGTGATACGCCGTCCCGCAAGGGGACGAAGATAGGATGCCAGTTTCCCCATATTGTGCCTTGGTCAGCCCTTATACACCCCCGTCGAGCGGGTACGCCTGGGGTGTTGATTTAGAGTCCTTCGGACTCAGATACAGTTATACTCAGGGGCTCAGCGAGCCCAAGTGCATACCCAGGGACCGGCAGGATGCTTACAGCCACTATAGGAGATGGGATGACCGGGTTAGGGGCATAGATTCTGTGTTGATTGTACCTCCCAGCTTATGGGGGCCGGGTAAGGTTTGTGTGTGCTATGTTATGTAATTTCATGTTATGCCATGTTATGTTAGATACAAGTAGATCAGCAGTAGCACGATACGTTTCCAGGTATGACTCTTATCCCTCCCAGTAAAGATTGAGAGAAGGTATGATTTACATTATCAGACAGTTAGTCTATTCTCTCTACTTCAGTTTCTTCAGTTATATTATTGTATTCAGATTTTGCTTCAGTTATTGCTTTACATACTCAGTACCAGCGGTACTGACACCCGGTGGGGCGCTGCATTACTTGCCTGCAGGTACTTATAGACGAGCAGGTGACACTACGTGATTCCTGTCAGCGATCGAGTATTCAGCTCCTGTCATCCGGAGACTGAATTCCAGAGGTGTATTTCAGTTCTTTTGTTTTATAGTACGGGTAGGTCGGGGCCCTGTCCCGACCAGTTCTATTGCTATTCTTAGAGGCTTGCAGTCTATATATTCCCTATCAGATGGGCCGGTCGTGTGAGGCCGTGCAGTTGTTTGGTTGTCAGTATTCTTGCTTTCTTTTACTTTGGCCGTGTGGGGCCATAGCTTGCCAGTAGTGGTGACCTTGCCGGTCACGTAGTTTCTTTTTGTGCTTTATGATTGAGTTGCATAACTAGACAGCATGGTGGCCTTGTCGGCCTGCATAGGTTTCCCTGAGATTATATGTTTCTGGTCAGCTGCTAGTACAGGTACAGAAGGCTATAGGCCAACAGGCCGGGGGCTGTATTTACAGTCGTTATATAGCCCTTTGTTTCCAGAACTATGAGTTAGAGCCAGCCAGGCACCAGAGGTGCCCAGGCTTAACAGTCTAGCAAGTCAGGTCTTAGTAGGGCACCAGGTGCCAGTCATACCCCCCCCCCCAAGGTGGGGTGTGACATTATACCAGTGGGAATTTTTTCCGGAATAACAAGCAATGTGTCACGGAGTGCATCGCGGAGCACTGCCTCTGTTACATGGTGCAAACGCGGACCCTCACTGGAATTTTATGTTCCAGGTAAATATGGGCAACATGCCACGACATGTAACGCGGTGCTTGGCCAACGTTCCACGGCACCGATGCGAACCTTCACTGGAATTTGTCCAAGTAACTCATCCGAGGCAGACTGCCTCCGCGATGGCAGCATGACACGGCTCCATCGCGGAGCATCTTTGTTTGCTACTTTTCCTTGACCTTTTCCACTACTCGCTTCTGAGTCTATTCCCGATTTTCACCAACATGCAACTTAGCTTCCTAAAATTACATTTTTCCTGCAAAACAACACTAATCGTGTTAGTTAGTATAAATTCACAATTTAACTACAAATCACATGAGAATGTACAAGTAACGATAGATAAACAAGACGAAATAGAGCATTTGAGCATCAGTTGGGCATATAATTCTGCCCAAGATCACCCTTATCAACTGAACCTTTACCACGACCTGATTAACCAAATCAGGTCCTATTATCGTTGCATCGCCAACCTTAAACAAACCAATGAGTGATCTACACCTTCGCCCGTAAAGAACCTCGAACGGTGCCATCTATATACTGGCGTGATAGCTGTTATTATAGGCAAAATCGATCAAGGGCAAATGATCATCCCAACTACCTTTAAAATCCATAACACATGCCCTCAACATATCCTTGTGGGTCTGAATGGTTCATTTTGCCTGGCCGTCTGTTTGCGGATGGACGGCTATACTGATCTTAACTTGCGTCCCAAGTCCATTTTCAAAGGAATGCCAGAATTAAGAGGTAAACTGAGTACTTCGATTTGAAATAATAGACAAGGGAACTCCATGAAGTCGAATCAACTCCCAAATATACAAATTAGCGTAATCATCCGCTAAATTCGTGGTCTTGATCGATAGGAAAAGTGCACCTTGGTTAACCTGTCAGCCACCACCCAAATGGAGTCGTATTGTCGGCGAGTACGGGGTAGACCCATAACGAAATCCATATTTATTTCCTCCCCCTTTCTAGTGGGAATGCTAATATCCTGAAGTATACCTCCTGGCCTTTGATGCTCGTCTTTCACTTGCTGACAGTTGGAACATTTAGCTACAAACTCCGCAATATCCTTCTTCATACCGTCCCACCAATAGATTTCTCACAAGTCCCGATACATTTTCGTGGATCCTATATGAATAGAATATATGGTACCATGTGCCTCATGCAATATCCAAACTCTTAAATCATCTACATCTGGGACACATAGACTACCCTGGTGTTATAGCACACCATCTCCCCCTTGGGAGAAAACCTCCACCTTTTGACTCTGCACCGCCTCTTCAGCTTCCTCAACATTGGATCCTCATCTTGCCTAGATTTAACATCAACCACCAAGGACGATTCTAACCCATTATGTACAACAACACCATCGTCGGTCGAGTCGATCAATCTAACTCCTAGTCTTGCAAGTAAGTGGACATCCTTCACCGACTCCTTCTTTCCCTCATCCACGTGGGACACACTCTCCATAGAGAGTCTATTAAGCGCATCCGCAACCACATTAGCGTTGCCCAATGTCATAGTACTTTAGTAACTCCAACCACCTTCTTTGCCGAATATTTAGATCTTTCTGTGTGAACACATACTGCAAGTTCTTGTGATCTGTAAATACATCCATATGGACCCCAAAAAAGTAATGCCGCCATATCTTAAATGCAAACACCACCGCGGCAAACTCAAGGTCATGGGTCAGATAATTCTTTTCATGAACTTTTAGCTGTCTTGAGGCATATGCTATTACCTTCCCACGCTGCATCAACACACATCCCAGTCCGACCCTCGAAGCATCACAATACATTACAAAGACATTAGTGCCCTCGAGTAAAGTCAACAGTGGTGCTGAAGTGAGTCGGTTCTTCAACTCTTGGAAGCATTTCTCACAAGCATCCGGCCATTAGAACTTCGCCTTTTTTCTGGGTCAACCTGGTCAGTGGGGATGCAATTGATGAAAAGCCCTCAACAAATCTTCGGTAGTGGCAAGCTAAGCCCAAGAAACTCTGAATTTCGGAATGATTCACCGGTGTAGGCCAATTCTTCATCGCCTCAATCTTCTGGGAATCTACTCTTATTCCCTCGCTTGATACCACATGTCCCAGAAATGCTATCGAGTCTAGACAAAATTCGCCCTTACTGAACTTTGCATATAGCTGACGATCCTTTAGGGTCTGAAGTACTACCCTAAGGTGAGCAGAGTGCTCCCCCTCGCTCCGCGAGTATATCAAGATGTCGTCAATTAACACAATCATGAACATATCCAAATATGCCCTGAACACTCTGTTTATTAGGTCCATAAAATCTGCTGGGGCATTGGTTAGTTTGAAAGACATAACAACAAATTCATAGTTACCATACCAAGTCCTGAAAGCGGTCTTCGGAATATCACTCTCTCGAACACTGAGCTGGTGATACCTGAACCTGAGATCAATCATGGAGAAGCACTTGGCACCCTGAAGCTGGTCAAACAAATCATCGATCCTGGGTAAGGGGTACCTATTCTTGATGGTAACCTTGTTCAACTACCGATAGTCAATACACATGTGAAGGGAATCCTCCTTCTTTCGAACAAATAAATTGGTGCACCCCATTGAGATTGGCTCGGTCTAATAAAGCCCTTATCCAACAGATACTTTAACCAATCCTTCAATTCCTTTAGTTAGGCTAGGGCCATCTTGTAGGGAGGAATATAGATAGGCTGCATATCTGGCAATAGATCAATACTGAAATCAATTTTCCTCTCTGAAGGAACACCTAGAAAATCATCAAGAAACACTTTCAGATATTCACACACCATTGGAACTGACTGAATAGTCGGGGTCTCGGTCTCCATATCCTTAACCCTAACTAGGTGGTACATGTACCCCTTAGAGATCATCTTCCTGGCCTTAAGATAAGAAATGAACCGACCTGCTGGTACCGCCAAGCTACCCTTCCACTCCAACACTAACTCAACCGAAAAACGAAGTACGGGTCCTACAATTAGTTAAAGCATAACATTCAAATAACAAATCCATGCCAAGAATAATGTCAAAGTCAGTCATGGCTAACTCTACAAGGTCTGCGTAGGTAACCTTATGCAACACAGTGACCGGGCATTCTCTATACACCCGTCTAGGTATGACTGAATCACAATCAGGGGTCGAAGCTGAAAACGACTCTAACAAGGTCTCAGGACTAACTCCAAGGATACTAGCAATATAAGGAGTCATGAAAGACAAGGTAGCTCCCAGATCTAGCAAGGCATAAATATCAATATGAAAGACATGCAATATACCAGTGACTACGTCTGGCGAAGTCTCCTGCTCCTGGCGCGAGGCAAGGGCATATAATCAATTTTGGCATTGTCCGCCACCTCCACTAGTCGATGCTCCCTGTGGAGCAGAATGGGCTGGAGCTACTACTATCTTGGTGGTCTGTGCACGACCCCTATCATCACCCTGTCTAGCATATGGGCACACACGGCGCATGTGACTAGATTTACCACACCCATAGCAGACATCTGAGCCGAGCAGGCACTCCCCGGTGTGACTCTTGCTGCACTTCTCACAGGCTTGAGTGGTATACTCTTATTGGGTGCACCTATGATCCCTCGACCCTAAAGCCCTGCTCCTGTGATCACCCTTGGGTCTAGATGGAACACTAGCTGATGATGGTGTTTGGGCTAGTGACATCTGCTGAAACTATGGAAGGTAGCCACCGCCAAACCTCTGATGTAAAAACCCACGGCTGCCCGTCTTAGCCCTCTTTGCCTCACTCTCCCTCGTATGAGCCGCCTCCATCTGCTGGGCGTACAACACTTTGCAAGGAAAGTCTATATCCTAGTGGAGCATAGCAGTCCTGCAATCCTTGTATTAATAACCAGCCATACCCTGAACGAATTAGCTCACCCATGCCCTCTGATCCATCACTAACTCTGGGGCGTACTTTGACAAATGAGTGAACTCAAGAGAATACTCCAGCACTTTCATCTTGCCCTGCTTGAGGTTCAAAAGCTCAGCTTCCTTCAACTCCCTTATCTCCCGAGGGAAGAACTTGTCGAGAAAGGCCATGTGGAACTCATCCCAACTGATAGGGCCCGCTCCTGCTGCCCTGTTGTCCTTCCATTGCTTGTACCAAATATGCGCGATCTCTTTTAGCTGATAAGAGGCCAAGTCAACACACTCCCCATTTGTCACCCTCATAACCTGGGTGACCTTCAAGATCCCCTCAATAAACTCGTGTGGATCCTCATCCACCTTTGATCCCGTGAACTCAGGAGGGTTCATCCTCAAGAAATCTCTAAGCCGAGCCGCCACTGCATTGCCATTCTATGGAACCTGCGCAATAGCTTGCTGGTTGACCTGAGCGATCAAGGCCTGCGCCAACATCTGATAGCCGCCCGAAACTCAACGTGGGTAGCTGGCTCTGGTGCCTGGGGCTCCTGAACAGGTAGGGCTTGCTGATGCCCATGGTCAATGTCATCTCAGTGGCCTTCATCATTTCCATTCCATCTTCTATTCATTCTTCTAGGAGCCATAATTCTGCAATCGCAAACCGCACGAGTTAGAAGGATGGAAAGGCTTTTACCGCACGACATAGAACATGAAAGAAGGGGACATTTCCTAAACGTCTAGTAGCCTCTTTGTCACAAGTATGGCGCGCTTCACACCCATGAAAAGGACTCTACTTAACCTGGCTTTCGGACACCCTAGGGCACTTAAAACCTATGGCTCTGATACCAACTTTGTCACAACCTAAACATACACTCGGATCATAGACATGGGACAAGGGACCCTGAGGGACCCCAAGTCGACCCATGGCTCATGCATGCAACTAATCCCATACAAAAAGCGGAATGATAATCATAAAAAATCATAGTGAAACATTATCATAGCATAACATTGGAAAATACTCGACGTACACATAAGATGAATTCTGCACATGGTCTGAAAGCCTCTACAATATACGATGGGTTGATAGGAAAACATCCGCAACTAACCCAAACAATACTAAAATTTAAGATAACATAAAAGTCTGTCAAAAAGCCCTTGAAACATGAGGACTCATCGATAAGCTGAGCACATAAGCTGAGATGGACTAAGGATGAGGATGAGCCTGAGATCTGGACCCTGTATCATGAAATGATACATCATAGAAAGTATGCGGTCGTACGTGGAATGTACTGTGTAAGCAAGGTAAGTAAAACAAACATTTAAAAGTAAAATAATACCCATAAGTAAACGTAAGAGAAGGACATCATGGATATATCATAAACCCGTAAGAAAACATAAGGCTCAAGGCTTTCAAATCGCTCATAAAGTGTTAGTAATCATAATCATAAGTAAACATTATCAAAACATAACTTGAGCCAATAACATAAATATATCAATGCTTAAAACATGCGGAACAATTGGAGGACTCATCATAACCATCAACATCATGGTAGAGCCTTTCATGATGCCCCACTATCTCGCTCAAGTGGTCATAGCCGACCTTGGCTTGCCAGGTGTGGGTCATCCATAAGGCGTGATATCACATTTGAGGGGATTAATATCAATACATCATATCATTACAAACCCACTGTAGCACGTGGTTATGAGACACCGGCGTAGTCCCTTAAACTCCGGGCTGCTCGGTGCTAGACAAGACTCCCAAATACATGCATATAGGCTCATAAACAAATCAATAACATCATGCATTAACATTCATTGGCTAAAATATAACATTTATCATCATTGATCCACTTTAAAACATGCATAGCCAAGAATCAAGGCCCTTTTCATTGGCCAACATCATAAATCGATAAATCATGTAATTCACTTCATAAATAATAAATCATTCTTTAACATGTGTGCATTGCCCAATACTTCATCATATTCAATTCTTTCAAAATATGCTCGTAAACATGGGTAACTTGAATTCATGCTTTTCCATCATCAATAAATTCAAAGTATTGCATATTCATTGTAAATCATAACTTTCATGAACTTTCATCAAATGGGCAATTCGAATTTAAATGATTGAAACATGATTTAAAAGAAAATAGTAATAAAACCTGACCATTATTCATGATTCAATAATGAAGACTCAATCACAATTTCATGCATTTGAATAAAACCCTATAGACTTGAGTAGGAGGATTCTTGATTTAAATTGAGATTTGGGCATGGATGGGGAATAATTTCACCCATTCTAAAACCTTACATACCTAGAAATGGATTGACTCAAATTTCCTTGAACACCCACAAAGAAATTGATGGAAACTTGGGGAAGAAGACCTTGAATCTCCCAAAATCTCTCTAAAGTTCTTGCATGAGAATGGGCATGCAGTAAGGACTTAAATCCTCTTATCACACTCAGAAAATATCCAAAACAACATAGTTTAGGGACTAAATGCGTGGAAAAGTCATAAATTCCCTTAAAATTATTTTCCTGAAAACTTAGTCGGATGAACCAACGACCGACCCAACGGGTCGTGGCAACATTCCATGACTCGTGGTGTCGAGTCGTAAGCTACACTACCTTATAACACATCTCAGATCCTTCCCATGACTCATTAGGATGAGTCATTACTTCAAACCATGAGTCATTGAATCGACAGTCGTCGACTTCTTGACCAACCTGACTTCCCTTTCCATGAGCCTCACCATGACTCGTGGTGCCTTCCAACGACTTGTGGTCTCAATCCGTTGTGAGAACTGGACATTTCAACCCACAAACAATGACTAGAAAGTATAGATCGTCACTTCTCACCATGGATTGTGGGATGCCCCGTGGGTTCCCTATCAGCCTAAGTTTAGTCCTTCCCATGACTGATAACAACGACTTATTGTTTCTGACAATGAGTCATAACACCGTTTGTTGTCACCACTGCCTCCCTGAACCCCCATTCCACCACTACTCTCAACGACTCATGGTATCCACCCACGAGTCGTTGAGTCGCCTATTCTGTGATGTTTTTCCAGTTTTCTGCATTTTTCAAATTAAACTCCTGGGTCTATTCTTAGGCCTTTCCGGGGTATTAAAAAACGCCTTCACACATGCCTCATCAAAAATAAACTTCACCTCTTTCTAAATCAGTTTATACAAAGGATGTTCAATCTTTGAGAAGTCATTGATGAATCTCTTGTAAAACCCTGCATGACCCAAAAAGCTTCGAACACCTTTCACAGAAATTAGAGGTGGTAGACAAGCAATTACTTCTATCTTGGCCCAGTCCACCTCAATACCTTTACCAGAAATCTTATGGACTAGCACTATTCCTTCATTGAAAATGAAATGGCATTTTTCCAAGTTAAGCACTAAGTTGGTCTCTTCACATCTCTGCAACACCTTGCTCAAATGAGCTAAACAATCTTCGAATGAATCACCCACCACTAAAAATTCATCCATAAAGACTTCAGTGATGTCTTCCATTATGTCAAAAAATATGGACATCATGCAATGCTTAAAAGTGGTGGGTGCATTACATAACCCGAACAACATCCTTTTAAATTCAAATGTACCATATGGACAAGTGAACGTATTCTTCTCTTGGACTTCGGGGGCTATAGAAATCTGATTGTACCCCGAATAATTATCAAGGAAAAAGTACCATCCTCTGCCTACAAGTCGGTCTAACATCTGGTCCATCAATGGCATAGGAAAGTGATATTTCTGAGTCCAACGGTTCAACATCCTGTAGTGCATGCATACTCTCCAACTGGTGATTGGTTTGAGTGGAATGATCTCATTGTTGGCATTTGGGACCACCGTGACTCCTCCCTTCTTTGGTATACACTGAACTAGGCTCACCCATTTGCTGTCTGTAATAGGGTAAGCCACTTGATAATCTCCTTCTTGACAACCTCTTTCATAGGTGGATTCAACCTAAGTTGATGCTCAATGCTCGGAACACAATCTGGCTCTAGCTAGATTTTGTGAGTGCAAATACCGTCTGGGATTTCAATAATGTCTGCAATGGTCCACCCGATGGATTTTTTTATATCTCCTCAAAATGGAGACCAAAGCCTCCATTTTCCATTCCTCTAAGTCAATTTCAACAATGACCTGTAAAGTGTTACCGATTCCCAAAAATTCATACTGCAAATGAGACGGAAGTGCTTTGAGCTCCAATACCAGAGGCTCCTAAATAGATGGCTTGGTTGGTGGGGTCAACCAATTCTTCAGGTCAAGATTAATCTTCTTTGGAGCATAAGTATATGACCTCATGCCAGGAAGTTCATTAACAATCTCCTCACCCCCATGGATCTCCCAGCACCAACATCCAGAAAAACTGCTGCTAAGTCATCCAGAATCAAAAACTCCTCAACGGGCATAATTGGGAACTTAGTTTCCACAACATCAATTACTTAGAGCATCCTCATATCATTTGGTTGTTTCATGGATCTGCATACATTAAAAGTCACTTCCTCATTGTTCAACCGGAATTTGAGCTGTCTAGTCTCCATATCTATAAGAGCACATCTGGTGGCAAGGAATGGTCGCCCCAAAATAATGGGGACCTCAAAATCAATTTTCACAATCGAGGATGTCAAAATCGGCTGGAAATATAAAGGACTCCACCTTCACTAGGACATTATATAGAATTCCCACTGGATTCTTCACCGTATGATCTACCATCAAGAACCGCACTGTAGTCGGTTTGGGGGCTCCCATGACTAACTGTCTGAACACTGCTAGAGGTATTAAGTTAATACTAGATCCCAGATCATATAGTGCCCTAGAAAAATTAATGGCTACAATAATGCTCAGAATGGTGAACGCTCCAGGGTCTTCCTTTTTCTGAAAAAAAGAACGAGATGCTATTACACTACAGTGGTGCAAATTATCTATAGGTTCGAAGCTCACAGTCCTCTTCTAGTGACAAGGTCCTTCATGCATTTTGCATAGACGGGCATCTTCTCAAGTGCCTCAACTAATGGGATGTTCACAGATAATTGTTTCAACATGGAGATGAATTTGTGATACTTCCCATCTTCGACCTTTTTCTTCAACTGTTGTGGAAAAGCGGGAGGGGGTCTAGGAATAGGTGTGAACTTTTGCGGTGCCTCTTTCTCCTTCACATTGACAGATCCATGCTCCTTTGCATTACTAAGAGCAATCTTCACCATTGAATCGTCAACCAAAATTGGATCCTCGGACTCTCCTATCCTATAATCATCAATCAATACAGGCTCTTTTGTCACATCAGTCACAACCGATCTCAGAGGATTAACTGTCGCCTTCCCACTCATAGTAGTGACTGTCATTTTTATGATTTTGCACTGTGTTGCTAGGAAGTGTGCCTTTCTGCCTCTGATTCATCGCAATAGACATCTGACTCAGCTGCAGCTCAATTTTCTTAATGGTCATGACATGTGATTCCACCTTTTGATTCATTCCAGAAATATTAGTGCAAAGCTCCTTCAAATGGCCATCTGTTGCCTCCATCTGCTTATGTACCTTGGACAACATGTCTTCCACCCTTGAACCACTAGACTCTGGCTCACAGTTCCTTGGAGGAACATATAGACCGCTTCTGTCATTCTTGTACTCCTCACGCTTCTTCTAGTCTCCATTGTCTCTGTATTGGCCTTAGTTGTAGTTGTTATCCCTGTAGAAGTTTCGACCTTGGTTCCCCTGACCTTTATGCTAACAGTCTTGGTTAGACCCTTGTGTGTTGGTCCAGAAACCCACCCCTTGATCATTTAGATAATTGACTTCCTCCTCAGATCTGATTCACCTCCATCATTTCTCAGGGCCTTGCCCTGAGAACCCACAACATTCACCTTTTCAGCTCCAGCTCCCATCAAATGCTTAGCAAGAAGCCCCATTGTGGTCTTAATTTTGAGCAAATATCTTGATCTCGCTCTTCATCTTTCCTTCTCTACTCTGCAGCAATACCTACCACATGAGTACCAGCCAAAGTCTTTGACTCTCTTGTGTGCCATGTGTAGTTGGTTTCAGTAATTCTATCAAGTAGCTCAGAAGCTTCAACATATTTGTGGCTCATAAATGTTCCGCCAGAAACGGTATCAGCCACCACCTTGGTGTTAACATTTAGAGATCTATGGAAACTTTCCAGCAATGTATCATCTGGAATCCTGTGGTTGGGCACCCTTTTGGGCTTTATGTTGAACCTCAGCCAGGTCTCGTGAAGTGCCTCAGAACTTAACTTCCTGAAGTTGTAAATCTCATCTTTCAGCTGCAAAGCTCTGGAAGGTGGGAAAAATCTTTCTAGAAAAGCTCTTTTCAACTCCCTCCATGTAGTGATAGAATCATTGGGCAGTTTTGCCAACCAGAGCATTGCCTCACTCCCTAATGAAAAGGGAAATAACCTCAGCCGTATCACATCTTGACTCACTCCCGATTTCTTATATGCTTTGTAGATACCCACAAAATTTGCCAAGAGAGTATGTGCATCATCAGTTACATAACCCGCAAATATCCCCTTCATGTTAAGCAGTTGGATTATAGCATTGGTAATATCAAACTTTGCCCCAGCAGGCAAAGGGGGAGGGACAATAGCTCCAGTGGCACCGACATCATCAATATAAGCATCATCATCTTCATCAAAATACCGGTGTCTGTACTGTTTCGGATCTCTGTTCCTTCTAGCTCGCTCTGCTTCGGCAGCTAGGCGTTGCTCTTCAGCAACCCTAGCTAACTCACAATCTCTAGCCTGAGCTTGTTCCTCAGCCAACATTCTCGTTATAGCTTGGTCCACTATTTCTTACTCTTGTACGTTGGTCATTCTTCTCAAATTTCTCAATATCTACTCAAGTTCGTGATCGATTTGAACCATGTATTTTCCTTGGCTCCTAGTATTGGGCATGCACGAACTTAAGACCTATTAAAAACAAAAACAACAAAAGAAAAATAAAAAGGAAATAAGAACCAAAAGTAAATCAAACACAATTCACAATAGCCTTAGCTGTATTCCCCGGCAACGACACCAAAATTTGATGTCGCCCAAATTACACCTAGCAATTGAGATATAAAATGGTCAATGTCAAATATAGAACCCAACAAAGATTTAGGTCGACCCCAAAGGGAATATGGAAAGAACTAAGTTAAAGTGATTAGCTATTACTATCAGATTGCTTATTTCCTAGGGGAAAGAAATAAAATAATAAACAAGAGCAAAGACTAATAAAAGTTTAAATCAATTTTGGTTTGTATCCAATCGACAAGTTACTAGGATTGTGTTCCCAATGACTTCATAACCACAAGGCTTTTAGACTAGTGTTCTATTTCGGTGTTTAGCATGCAATATTGGTAAGTTAGGTTAACCTAAATGGTTGGTCCCCTATCTAGATGATTATCACCACGCAACTTGGTCTGTGTACGGGTGTATGCTTAATTAACCCTTACCCTTAATTTCGGATTATCCCCGGACAAGTTCAAGCTATTAGGTGAGGGTTGATAGCCTCAAATTTCCATTGTTAATTCCTTTTCCCATTCACTAACTCTTTGATCCAGTCAGTAAGCATAAGGCGAGTTCCAACATTTGCAACCGTTAAGAAATAATTAAAAAAAGGGAAAAACAATACATGCATTAAATTCCATTCAAGAATCACTAAGTGTTTTACCTATGTGTTTTAATTCATCCTGGTTCCCACAACCTTAGTTATGGATTTAGCTACTTATGCTTGAATAATCACAATCACAAGATATAGAATAAATCATAATTGTAACATACAATTATTCATGGAAGAAAACCACGTGAATTGAATATAACTCCAATATCGATGAAAAAAACTCCAATGTCGTTTAATTCCCAAAATCAAGAACAAAATTACAAACTTTGTTTCTTGAACAAAGAATAATTGTTAACAACACTGAAAAATAAACCTAATAATTATATTTATAGTTCCAAACAAATCTTATCCTAACTAAACTTAGATTCCATGTCGGCAGGGGTAACGGGCCAAGTAACGACTTGTTGGGTCTCCCAATGAGTCGTGGCCAGTGGTCTTGAGTCATTCTCAGCAATTTGTCTAGTACTAGTGACGGGTTACCTAACGACTCATTAGGCATGGACACGAGTCGTTAGGTCTCTTGTGGCCCTGGCTCACCAAATCTCCTAGTGCACTCGACGAATGCCCATAGTAACTGATGACGAGTCATCACTTCTTCCGACGACTTGTTATATCACTCGTCGCCTTCATTGGACACTTCTTCAGATTTTCTCATCCCAGTCTCCATGACAGTCACAATGACTCATTAGTAGACATAATGAGTCATGCCTTCAATTCGTTAAGTACACCGGATCTGCTTCATCAAGCATTGATTTCTTCCTACGACTCCAAGCATGAGTCGTTCCTTGGGAAGACGACTCGTGGCCTGGCATCAGCCTACAGTTTTGTCCAATTTTTCCTTACTTTTCCTATTTCCCGTTCCAGACCTGTTTTCCTGCAACATTCAACACAAACGCATCATATCTACATAAACATACCTAGAATGTACATAATTTCTTGGTTCTAAGCATAGAAAGTGTCATAAAATCACGGAACATCACTGTGTGGGCACCTACATCGACTCTGCTTGATAGGAGAACCCTTACAACATTTCTAACAATTAGGCAAGAAAATAACTTCAAGCATTCATATTTACTTTTCATTATCTACTAATAATTCTCAATAACATAACATTACAAAATCCCTCTAACACGATTCTTCCAAAATCTAGTCTAGATAGGTACAAGAGCTCTATTTGAATATTTTGACAAAAAAAAATGACCTAGATTCATTCGGAGAGGAATCAAGGAAACATCAACCTTCCACATCCTAAACCCAAAAGAAAAGTGTATCAAGGTATTATCAGTACACCACACTGGTAGGTATCATTGGCTGACTAGGGTTAGTTAATTCACCACCATAAAATCCATATACAATCAACATTACTAAATTAAGCAATTAATTCACTCAAGCCCCATCCCACCAAGTTTATTCACTACAATATAATTTTTATGCTGCATTTAGGTTCACGCAACTATCACATGCTCCTAGTCGTTAATTAGCCTTTCAGTCTGCCTTTCTCTATTTTCGCTGCAGCTAAGGCTCAAGCCACTACAGCGGTTCCACTGCAGCGCTGATGTGTTCGCTGCAGTGGTACCTATCCAACCAGCAATTAGGTTTTTTACCTAAACCAACTCTATTTTATTTCGTCATATAATATTACAACTTTGTTACCTTCTTACCATACTACTATGAATGACCACGTCCGTTTTTTACCCTTTATTAACCTCTTTAGTTGTCTATAGGATTTCACGTTCTTCTTAGAAGTGTATATATCAAAAAATGTGTCAACTGGCTATCTCACGGCATTGCGCTATCTTTCTTTCAAACCCTTCATACTATTATCCCTAACCCACCAAATCAAATTAAAACAAACAATCAAATGCAATTATATATGTACTATCCCATGTTCACACAAAAATAATCAAAACAACATAAGGGAGTCACTCCCCCCAATAGTATAGTACATACACATACACGTCCTCATACCAAGAAATGTCATAAGACGCAAAACCTAGATTGAGACTCCTTATATGATATGCCATACCTTTTCCTAACCTCAAAACCCAAATTTATATCGATATATATTGTATCACACGGTATATCAATTACCTTTCCACCTCTGCAAACGTACTTATATCAAGCATACCCTAAAATTTTTTGTCTCTCAATCATACCATCAGTAATATGATGGGCATATGCCTCTGCCACATCACTGTACACACATGCCAGAGGGTCTTATGCTTGCCCTTCCGCTCATGACCTGCAGGGGACTATAGAAATCCATGTACTGTACACCCAGCCGTATGAACATTCATAATACCTGCCTATGTAACCACTCGTACACCCTGCCAAATGGTCCTTTAGCTATACCTATCTGTGTACTCACTCGTACTACTCGCCCAAATTCTCACCTCGGGCATGAGCCACTCGTGTATCTAATCCTTATTCATCGGTGTTCCTTAACATCGGCCTTAGGCCCCTCATTTCCCATAGTATCGATAATCTTCCTTCCATATTATCCGTCATCTTTGTTACACATTCTTTTAGTGCCAATTTGTCCCTCAGACGCGGGACGTATAATGTAACACATCACATAACAGATCATCACACGACAAGAAATACTCAGTCACACAACCAGTACAATAACATGAAATTAAATCAACCTCATTTCCAAACAAATTTAATAGCATTTAATGTAATCAAGTCATAAGATATCTGACTCGGCCTATCACTGGTTTGGGCTCCACTATAGCAGCATTACTGTCATTACAATGATCTCGCTGCAGCGATATACCATTTGCTGCAGCAGTACTACATGCAGTACTGTGACCAGTCTTCATTCCCGGTTCTCCCATGTTTTGATTTCTTTGCACACACCATGATGAAACATTATCATAACAAGCTTACATCAAAAATTATCTTACCCCAGTGTCATCATGAATATAGAGGACCATCATCAATTTGAATAAAAACACAACACCGACCGCAACACAATCAAGTCATCATGTAAAGGATTACTATCCTATTCCACTCACTTCATCTCATGCTCAAACATAGTTATAACTTATTAATCAATCCTTTAATTGCATCCCCTACATAGAGTGTATGTGATTTTACACTTCTAAGGTTTTGATTCCATGATGGAAAAAGTCCCTACTTATACCTGGGAACAATCCGTCAGCTACACCCGAAAGTTAATCTCCTAAAAAATGTTTGACTCAAATAACAACCTAGAACAAGTATTCATTTATTGGTCTAAGTATCTCCCCTAGGGTTTTACCTCATTATGAGTTTTTGCCACCCCTCTTCTAATACACTCGTCCTAAGATTTTCTTGGATTCCGATTAATAGACCATAACATAGCTAAAAATACAATCCTACTCATCAAAAGTCATACACACATTTATGTTTAGCTAACCAAAGTCTAGCTCAAAAGCGAGCAAGACATAATCTAGCTGGGTGCCAAGCTATCATCCTGATCATCTTCATCTGCGGCTACCCCATTCTTGATTCCCTCGTGAAAGTTTCTAGACATGGATGTCAAATTCACCTCCGTAGGTCCTCTCGTTTTCCTCCAAAAAATTTATGTATTGTTTTTATACGTTTTAAATTAGTCCTCCAGAAGGACTAAGTTTTTAATATCAAAATCAAAACCGAATTGCGGTTTTCTGGTCTACATCATCCGCTGCACCGGTCATACCTTCTACTGCAAGGGTTCTGCTATGGCAGGAAACGTCTCGCCGCGGTGGACACCCACATGGATCCACTCGATCTCGACTATGCCCGTTAGATTTTTATTCTCCAAGTGCCCTTTGTTTGTCGGAGATTTATCAAGATTTTATAAAAATATTAATTCGCCCGATTTTTATGGGGTCAAAATTGTATAACGGCTGAGTGGGTCATTTAAGGATTAGTAATCAATAGTACCAAAATAACTAAATCATACTAGGACTAATCGTCAAATCCATCATAGCAAAATATAAGTTTGTCAAACAGATATTAGAAAACATCATAAGTAACTTTACATCATAATGCTAATCAACACAATCAATCGAATCATCTCCACACTATAGTTGTATAACCTCTGTATCTCATTAAGTAATTTTACATCATAAGGCTAATCAACACAATCAATGGAATCATCTCCATACTATAGTTGTATAACCTCTGTATCTCATTAATCTAACTCTGTATCAAATCTAATAACACATCTATTCAGAAATACCAAAGGGTCTTATGTTTGCCCATCTTGTCATGGCCTGTAGGGGGGCTCTAAGAATCTATGTACTGTACTGGCTAGTACCGTTCCCCACTTATCTTCTAATTCAGATGCTCCCTTTAAATACATGTCACTCATATCATAACTGCTTATCTGGATATTCACCTCAAGCTCGATCCATTCATATCGTAACTGCTCATCTTAATACTCAACTTGGACACAAACCATTCATCTCATAGGAATGGTGTATTCCTCTACTATCACATAACCACTCATCCAGAAGCTCACCTCAGACACAAGTGTCCTATATTAGAATAATGATGTATTATACAATCATCACTAACACATGTTAGTATGGTCTCTGTTCAGTCATTGCACAAGACAAAATACATAGGTACACCTTGATTTCCATAAGAACACATCAAAATCACAAATTATGTTCACAAATGTAAGCATTACACAGCTTATTCACATAACATTGTCAAGTCACAATCTCAATCACAAAATATACATATACCCATGTAACACGATCTCAGTAGTTTAAAAGTTAAATCATACAAGCATGGTCATATAAGGACTTAACAATTTAGCAATAACATTGAACTTGAGTTTTCACAAACACAAAAATTATTCTAATCAAAATTCGGCTCCTAAAATATTTTGGAATAGCTCCACAGTAATTTATCACTTCTTTCATCCCTTCAAATCCCTTTTTTTGGAGAACTATATCATTACTACCATTCATCTTTTTGTTAAGACTATTGAGCGTAAAATTATTACCAAGTGCATACAACCCTAATGTCAACCACAAATAGTGTTACACCTAGATTATTTCTCCAAACCATTGTGTAATGACCTATCCAGTCGTTATAGGGTGGTTAGGGCTATAGTACCCTGTTAAAATCCGCATACTAAAATTGAGCTAGTAAACACTCAAGATTGTGTACTTAAGAACTGAAATGTGTCTAAACTTGATGTTTATTATTGTTTGTTATATTCTGTTAGGGGGTGACCAAGTGAAATTAGACTGCCATAGGGAATTTTGAGACTACGAAGGAATTCACAGCTTTGTTTTACCACTAAGTGTATAATTGAAATATGGTGTGATGACATGATAAAAGACTTGTGTTTTGAGGATGAAAAAATGTGCAGATTTATCGAGCCACTTATGAAAAAGGCACCCCTACAACGGTTGGATGTCCACTGCAGCGGAGGGATGTCCACTGTAGTGAAACCATTATAGTGGTCAGAATGTTGCTGTAACAATGGCTGGCTAGATGTCAAAAGCTCGTTGTAACAAGGCCTTGATCACTATAAAGGGTTCGATTTAGTGAAGTTGGTAATCGGTTCAGTGAACAACGAGGGGTAGAATATGTGTATAAGTATGTTATTTCGAGGTTTTCAACTCATAACTCTAAGGAACAAACTAGGAGAGCTAATGAGTGATTTTTCCAAGGTAAGGGCAAATTTTTCTTTCAATGTAAGAATTCTCCATCAACCCTTTCATCTATCATTCCCCCTATCCCCCTTAAATCATTAAAGGGTCATTAATGGTGGAATGATGAATAGAACCCTACAACTATGGATATTTGGGTAGATTGAATGGGTGTTGGTAGTTATTGACTTTTAGCCTTCCTAGGTTGTTAATTTACACTTCCTATAATTTCATAAAGTTGGACCCTTTGACATCAAAAACTGCATAAAAGGAGATTAAAGGAGTATAACCTCAATGAATTAGAATAATGTGACTATTGTGGGAATAGATTATGGTAGTTAACCCATGGATAATGAATTAAACCTTGAAAACTGGTTGAAAGAGGTGGGTTTGAATTCTCAAGCTTATGCTTGAAGGGTAGTTGATTGAATGCTATTATTTTATTGTTTCTAGTCTTTGAGCATTTCGAGGCATTGAGGAAAACATAATTTTGTTGTTTTTTCTAGACTTTGGACATTCCTAAAGTGAAGTATCTTACTTATTGTAGTCTTCGATTGAGGTAGGTTATGGTTTATTTTGAGTTATGGTTTTCTTAGTTTCTTGTATTTAATGTAAATTGATGATCATGCTTGAATTATATTTGGAAATACTTTGTGATTGATATTATGACTTAGCAAGACTCTGTAAATAGATTATGAAATTATTAATTCGCTGAATAAAATATATGATTTTGAAGTGCAATTGTGATAATCAATGTGTGCTTATGATGGTTGTATATGTGATGATTGAACAAAGAGTATTGCAAAATGTGTGCATGATAATTGAATAATACTCCATTATTTTGAGATAAGTAGCTTGTATCCGAGGGGAGCATTCGAATGAGTGATTGTGTGATAATTGAGAAATATACCATTCTTATTAGATGAGTATCTTGTGCTTGAGGTGAGAATCTGAATAAGTGGTTATGATATGAGTGGCTCGTGTCTAAAGGGAGCATCCAAACGAGCCAATGAGTTGGAGCGGTACCACCCTAGTACGGTACATGGATTTTTAGAGTCCGCATTAGATCAGTACTAGAGGGCAGAAGTAAGACCCACTGGCATGTGTGTACAGATTGTGCGAAAGATGTGTGAACAGGTTTGACCGAAAGTGAGACTGAGGAGATACATAGTTATATAGCTGTATTTTGATCTTTGGACTTGATTCTAGTGAATTTTTGTGATTTGATTTATATACTAAGCTTGAGATGTTCTGTTGTATGATTTTGAGAAACTATAAATTTCATGTTGATTGGTTATGATAGGCTTTAAGTTGATGTTTTTGTTTGGTAGTGTTAATTACCTACTTCGTTAAGTGGATGATTAAGTACTTTTATATTTTTGGCTCTTGCTTGTTTGATTTATATTATATTCTTGTTACTAATTGGAGTCCGCCTATGATGTCTATCAATACATAATGTTTATACTTATGCTACTCCTGTACTTTCTTTGAATGCAGACTGTGTTCCAGAGAATTCATCGCAACCTCATATTTAGAGCCGCTAGGTGACTAATATGAGGGTGAGCTAATTCTTCCCTAGACTACCATGGATATTCCCTATTTAGATGTATATTCATACTTGAAATGGACTTTTTTGTTTTGATTATTACTCTAGATGTTACTAGTGAGAGTCCTAATATAATGACTTTAAGCTTTTGGGGTTGTAATAGATAGCGTGCGCAGAGTTTGATTTCTAAAATTCTGGTTTATTAATTACGTTAGTTGTTGTTCTTTTTGAGTAAAATTAATGCATAAATGTTAGATTAGTTTCTAAGATATGGTTCAGCCACTAGGGGGTTAACGTGGATGCCAACCACAATAGTGTGAGTCATGAAAAAGTTAGTATCAAAGCTTTAGGTTCATCAATCTCATTGTACAAGGAAATGTCTCATAGAATCTTGTAGAATGGTACGAAGACGTCTATACTGCTCTTCAAGAGGCTACATACATTAGGAAAACTAAATTCTTTCTTTTTATTATGTTATTGCTTGATTCCAATTGGTATCTAGTAGTCCAAATTGGCATCTAACATCCTTCTATTTCATTCTCTCACCAATTGTAAGGACATATTATCAAATTCGTAGACCTACGGGGGGAGATGACTTATGCAGTATAGTGTGAGATTTTATGATGTGGTTAGTAAGATAACCAAGTAATAAGCCTTACGACTTTAAAGGATGCAATTGAGGAGGCTAGACATATCAAGGATGAATTGCTTAAGGTGTGATTTGAACAAGAATATTTCCACTTAATTCAAGTTATTATGATAGCCTTATAACAAGACTTTATTTATGAGAAGTCAACAATTAAATAATGGAATAGTACAATGTTGATGTCATGAAGACAAGCATAAGCGTAAGAGGGTCAGTAGTATTAGTTGTAACCATGAGAAGCAAATTAACTATAGGAGTTTGGGTATCTATATTGGGTTTGTAGGCTCATAAATCTAGAGGGAAGGAGGATTCTTAGTTAAAGGATTTTTGAAAGAGTACTTGTATAATGTTAAATGGAAAGGTTCATAGAAACGTGTGTATATTAATTTAGAATTTCCCTACACACTATGGACCAAAGCATTGTTATTGGGGATAATAGATTAGTAAATAACTGACTTTGTTAAAGTAAACAGGTTTCTCATGTTCCATCACCTTATGCAGAAGCATCTGACATACTTATTAAAGGTACTATTCTTGTGTGTGACAGGATATCTACAACTTTGTTTGATCCAAGTTCCACTTTTTCTAATGTGTCCACTTATTTTGTTGTGAGTTTGAGTTTGGATATGATTTGCATGACACTCTGATTCATGTTTCTACTCCCCTTGCTGATTCCATGATTATTAATAGAGTCTATTTGCCATATTCTGTAACATTTAAGGGGTATAAAACCTAGGTAAATTTTGTGGTTTTAGACATGGTTGATTTTAATATCATTTTGGGAATGAGTTGGATGTCTCCTTATCATGCAATCTTAGACTGTCACGTTAAGACCATCACTATAGCTATGCCAGGAATGTCTAGGCAACCTCCACCCTGTCCCTCTTTTCTTCCATCATCTTCTTCAACTTCTGCCCTCCCTCAAACTTTGGCTTAAGTGTCAGGATATCTTGCAACAGTGGACCCATGGAATCTCTACCCTATATTTAGCATATGTGACAATACTGGTCTTGCAACGATCTTTATAATGTGTGGGTGGGTTGATCTCCTAATAGACACTGAAGAGCACTTCCTCATTATTGACCCTCATTTTAAGGGTACCCGCTCTCACATCAATGAGAGCTCCACAGTGACCAAGAATGGTCATCCCATAATTAGGGGTACCTTATCATGAACCTTAAATCCAGAATGATAAAGTCAGCAAGTATAATAAATTTACCTACTTTGATAAGAAGGTCCTCAAGAATTCCCTCCGGTGCCACTGTTGACTTATCTGCTAGCTGCAACATCACTCTAGTTAGCCTTGCTTTCACCAAATCCAGTGTGTTAAACAGAGATAGGGGCATTAAATTCACTACCACCCCTAGGTTACACAGGGTTCTTATGTTTCCAGCTTTACCAATTTGTACGGGAAGGGTGAAACTCCCTAGGTCTTTGAGCTTTTTTAGCATTTTGCTCAACACGCTGTAACTGCACTCTCCAGTAAGTGCCACAGTTTGGACATCCACCAGCCGTACTTTGTTGGCCACCACATCCTTTAAGTTCTTGGCATACTTAGCCATTACCTACAAAACATCAATCAAAGGCAAATCTATATGAAGTTCTTTGAAAGTATAAAAGAACTTTTTGAAACATGCATCCTCCTTGCTCTTCTTGAGCCTTCGGGAAATGGTGATTGTGGTATCTATGCTGGCTGCGATGATTATTGTGCATTGTATGTTGCAGCACTCTAATGATCTCCTCTCTCAGTTGATGAACCCTGTCTAACTAGCTTTGGTTGCACCTCATTTCTCTTCTCATTCTATGGTGCATTAGCTAACTTCTTGCCACTCCTCATACTGATGGCGTTGACCTGTTAGGGTTTTGTATCTATATAACTTGGTAACCCTCCCTTAGGTCTGTTCTGCCATGCAGCTGCCAACTGACTCATCTGCTTATCTAGATTTCTTATGGCAATTTGCTGATTCTTCAAGTCAGAAGTCATCCTCGCCTGATTTTCTGCCAATAGGGTCTTGGTGGCCATGACTTTCTGCAACATCTCCTCGATATTGCTATAGCTGGATTGTCCATTATTTTTCCTATTCTACTGCCCGTACTGCTGCCGCTGTGGCTGCTGATAGCTTTGACTCTGATTGCCTCCCCAAGAGAAATTTGGCTGACTCTGCCAGTTTTGGTTGTAGGTGTTCCCATAACTCTCCTCTCTACACATTACCTACAAAGTTTGCTGATTTTGGATTGGTCCTGCAAGAGTCTGCACTGTGCCCATTGTTTTCACAAATCACACACCAACTAGGAGCTAGGTGAATTGCATTAACCTGTCTGTGTGGTTGGTTCGTACTCAGTTTGTTGAACTGAGTCATCATATGGTGCTGCAGTGAAGCTAACTATGATGCCAAATCATTGACACTATCTACCTCAATCAGCCTACTGCTCTTTTACCTATCCCTCCCGATGACTCGCTGTGGCACTCTAGATTCCCTTGAGCAATTCTATTTAGCCGAGTGTACAGATCATCATATATTTTCTCAAGTGCATGCCCACCCAATGTGGAGTCTAGAAATATTTTAGTATGTGGGTCTACACTTTCAAAAACAGGTGTGGGCTAACACCTCATTCGACTGCTGATGATGGGGGTTGTCTCTCAACAATTACTTGAACCTCTCCCATGCCAAGTATTAGTTCTCCTCAAGCCGCTGCTTTAAACTTAGGATCTTGCTTCTGAGCTTGGTAGTCTTTCCTGAAGGAAAGAATCTGATGAGGGACATCCTGGCTAGGTTGTCCCAAGATTTGATGGAATTTGGTGGCTCTACCTTCAACCACCTTTTTGCCTCTCCCAATAGTGAAAATGGGAAGCGAGTAAGTCTGACATATTAGGTTGACACTCCGGTGGGGACGATAGTGTCACTGATCTCCAAGAAATTCTGTAGGTGTTGCTGTGGGTCCTCATGTGTCCTTACCGTGAATTGACCACTAGGGTGCAACAACTGCACCATGTTCTGCTTTAGCTCAAAATTGCCTCCAAGCTCTGGTTCACGGATGCTGGAGGCCACATTTGTCGTGAGTGGGATTGCTACTTTGCAAACTTGTTGGGCTACCATTGGCTCTGGAAACAACTCCTTTTACCTAACTGGTGAATTCCATTGTATATGCTCCTGTAACCACTACAACTTCAGCTGTAGAGCCTCTCTCTGGAGCAAGTGTTGTTGTCATTCAGGCTCGAATACTGGTTCCACCAATTCTCTATTCTTTGCCAGTGTTGTAAGGACAATTTGTTACCTGCAATAAGCCAGACTAAGAAAAAGTTTTTCAAAAAAAAGTTTTTCAACACTTATGAAAAATAAAAATCATACAAAAACAAAAAATTCACAAAACGCTACCAGTCTCTTGCAATGGCGCCAAAAACTTGTTACGCCCCAGCGTCCGCTGTCGTACAAGTAGTAAAACAACTCTGGAAGAGCTGCATGTTGAACCCACAAGAACTGGACTATTTCAGCCAATATTCAAGTTCAGATGGTATATTAAATTTAAATTTCACAAGTGTTGGTTTTAATGATTTAAGTGTTGGTATCTAAATCTACGGTGATCAAAGTTACTTTGGAAATACAATAATGAGAAGCTTCTAGAGTTAAGGCCTAGAAATCATGCAATGCTACAATTCACGATGGTTTAAGTATATGAAATTCATTTTCTCTATCACAGAGTTAATATACAGTTTTCATAGTCTTTTGAGCCTCTAAACACAATAAACTAGTCTCACACCAACATCGTTGAGCGTGGAATGTCACGTCCTAAGTCACGAGCAATTAAAAATATGGATGTGGTTTACGAGGTTTATGCCCTTGATTATGGAGTTTCATACTTCTAATCATTTAACCTAGAATCAACCTCACAACTACATCTTAGAGTGGTGATGTGAAAATTTAATCCTAAGTGTCTAGCTATCTTCCTATTTAATTAACCAAGCAAGGCAAATTAGATATAATTACTATCCTAACCACGAATCCTATCTTGAAGACAAGAACTTGCTCCTTGCATTCTTTAGTTCTGACCTAGGGTTACTCTTTTGAGCTTGTGCCTAAGCGTACCAAATGAATTTCAATGGTGATCAAGCATCAAAATGATAATTAACAAGAATGCAAGAAAAAACAACAACGAAAACTTAAACCAAAGGTGAAATTCACATAACTACAATCATGTCATGTGGCCTCAACCCTAGAAGAAGGGTTTTAGCCACTCATGTTCATAAAATGATTCAAAAACATCTTTGAATTAATGTATTTATAAGAATGGTTAAAAGAGATAAAGAAAAATGAACCCTAGAATGAGTTTCTTCCGTTCTCCCTTCTCTTCTCTATGCTTTCCCAAAAATATTTCGTGATAAAACATTTACAAACTAAGGGTTCAATTTATAATAAGTGAAAAAAAATAACAAATTTGGCCTGTGGTGAAATAGCTCCGTGTCACGCTGCCCATCGTGGCAAGGGAGGGCGTGACATGGAGCCATCGCAGCATGTCACTGGAATGGGCATCTCGGCAACTGGGCATGCCACCGGTGCGCATCACCCAGCATCGCATGGCACTGGTTGCACTCTTCGGCAGTCGTGACATGTTGCCATCGCGCCGGGCATGTGCCTAACAGCACCTCGCATGCACACACGGCATGGAACGACGCTGGGCACGCCTGTGGCCTAGCATGGCATGCTGGTGACCTAGGCAGCCCCTTTCCCTTGAAACTTCATGCCATCTTCCTTGCAATTCTTCCCAAGCTTCCTTCTTGTGCATTAACCATCATATTTAGCCCCTGCTAAGCATATTACACCTACAAAACAAAGACTAATCATGTTGGTTAGTTCAACACAAAATTATATAAAATCTCATGAGAATGTAACTAATTAAATTTACAAACATGACTAAAACTAAGTTATAAAGTAGAACCTGAGCATGTAAATATGCGCAAGATCAGTTCTTTCCCCGAGAGTGGAGGGAAGTGAAATGATATGACTGTTCAGGAGTATGCCCTAAAGTTTACCCAGCTATCAAAGTATTTCTCCGAAGATGGTTGCTAATCCGAGGGCTTGTATGAGTAAATTCAAGAATGGGGTGGAAGATTCATTGGTTAAAGAGTGCAGGACCACCATGCCAATTAATGATATAGATATCTCCTGATTAATAATATATGGCCAGCAGACAGAGGTAGAGTAGATAATGGAAAAGGAGAGAGAGGCCAAGAGAGCCAGGACACGGAGCTACAGGCATTTGTAGTAGAGATCCAGTGGTGGATATTGCCCTCAGTCCCACTAGAGGTTGTCCACCCCGACTTTATTATCAACTAGTGTTCCATCTAGAGCTCAAGGTGAGCATAGGAGCAGAGTGTCAGGTTCTAGAGGCTAGAGGAGCAGGATAGTAGAGCGCACTTTCCTAGTCTGCAGGAAATGTTGTAAGAACCATCCAGGAGAGTGGTTGGTTGTCTCAGAGGTTTGCTTCAGTTGTGGGAAGCCTGGACACATGCACAGGGATTGTCCTTTGGCTAGGCAGAGTGACAGTAGAGTTCGTGTCCCAACCACCACTTCAAAAACTCTAGCAACTCACCAATCTCAGTAGGGCGCCTCTTTTAGTGCAGTAAGTGGACAGAGCCAAAATAGGTTCTACGCACTTTTATCTCACTAGGAGCATGTAATACCCCGGGAAACCAAGGATCAGACCCAGGAGTCAAACGGGGAAAATTTGGGAAAATGTTTTAGTAGTGCAGGAGGAGTCACTAGATGACTCGTAAGGAGACCCCAAGAGTCGTCAGGTGGCTCGTGGGGAGGCTGGAATGGGCTGAGGAGCTGAGGTCCCCACGAGCGTGGGAACGACCTATGGTTAGCTAGCACGAGTCGTCAGGTCTCCCGTGGGGTAAGGTTAAGGGTTACCTGGGAGGTTTGACTAGTGTACCTAACGGATGGGACCCCATGAGTCGTAGCCAGTCCCAACGACTCGTGAGGTGGGTCATGAGCAAGCCTGTAGCAATTTAATTAAGGATGAGGCAGTGTATTGGACGGAAGGTGACCACGACTCATGGTAACCAGTGATGAGTCATTGAGTCAGCCATTACGAGCCCAGCCGACCTGGTATCCAGTGTACTTGACGGGCGACGCGATGAGTCGTTGCCCATCCTGACGAGTCATCATGTCACCTGTTGGGGTCACCTGGCAGTTATTTCCTGTGAATTAGTGCCTTCTCGTAATTTCCTGCTCTTCTAGGGCCCAAACTATGCCGTTTTGAGGTTGGGATAGGGACTTTTAAGGGGAAATAATTCATGTTAAGTCTCATTTGATACTTGCAAGAGTTAGAGAAGGGAGTAGGGCATGTTCCTTGGGTTCTTCTTCAAATTCTCCGAATTTTCATCTTGAGCTTTTCAGGGGAGTTAAGAATCAAGTAATTCCAGGTATGTGGGGTTCTGAATGGGTGTTTTAGTCCCTACCAAAGACCAATCCTTCCCAAATGCTATGTTTAAAGTTACTAAATCTTTATGGGTCTTAACCCAAATGCATGATTCCTGAAAACTTGATATGAGCTTGTTGTAAGTATGTCTAAATCACAGGTTTAAAATTATTGGGTTGTTTTCACTTGTTTTATTCAATGGTTGATGATCCAATCCCTAAAAGGTGCCCAAATAATGAGGATTTTTGGTAAAGTTCATGGTTATGGTGAGTCCTCAAACATTATTTGAATTTATGAATTTTAAGCATGTCTAAAAACTCTCATGTTATTATGATCATGTTTTCTATAAAATTTAAGCATTTCAAGGATGTTGAAATATGGGCAATGCCCACATGTTGCTTTTGGTTCATGAACTATGATTTTGGCTGATCCATGGGCCCAATTTAATGGCTAGTTTATGAATTCTCAAGCATGTTATGATTATCATGATTTAACAAGCCATGCATGTCATGTATGAATTTCTATGAGCACGTTGCATGTTTTGGGAGTAGTACTTAACACCGAGTAGGTTTGGGGTCCAGGTTACGCCTCGAATCTCAGAACTACGTGCCACCGTAGGTTATGTTTGGGACCTCCTCAATGACCGTCCCGTATGCCCTAAGGGGCTTTCATGTGTGATATCACGCCTTTGATGGTTCTACCCTTGGAAAGGTATGAACGGCCTCCCGACTAGGCTTATAGGTTGGGCTCCATGTGTGCTCATATGGGGAATGTTGGTTAGAGAAATCTCCCACTATTCCTCATTGTTTTAATGCATGTATTATTATGTTCTTTTGGCTCAAGTCATATTTTATGAAATATTTTTCTCTCATGTCGTGACTATGATAGGTTTATGAACGCTATTGGGAAACCTTGAGCCTTACGATATATGTATGTTTTCAGTCTTTATGATCATGATGTCCCACTCCTATAACTCTTATGTTTTTATGCATTGTTTTACACACCTTGCATACATGGTACATTCCAAGTACTGACCCACATATTTTCTATGCTGTATCGTTTCATGATACAGGATCTCGATCTCAGTTCAGCATCGCTCCTAGCTTTCTTTCAGTTCTGCTCCCAGTACTCCTTGGTGAGTCCTCATGATTCGAGGGCTTTATGTTCAGATCTTGGCTATCTTTTGTTTCAGAATGTTGGGGTTAGTTAGGGTCTTATCCCTTCAACCCATTTATTATTACTAGAGGCTTTCAGACTTATTTGTAGTATTTAGCTATTTATGCTTGGATCATGTATTGTTGTTTCTTATATTTCATGTCTTAGTTTCCTTTCAGTTCATGATCATTAATCTAATTCTTCTGCCTTATATGAATGGTTTAGTTATATGCTCATTCCATGGGTTGACTTGGGTCCCTTGGGCCTCCTTGTCCCGTGTTTATGATTCGGGTGTACTCTCGGGTCGTGAAAAACTTGGTATCAGAGTCAGGTTTTCAGATGTGTCCGAGGGAGTCTGAAAGCTGCATTAGGTAGATTCTTTTTCATGCGTGTGAAGCGTGCCACACTTATGACGAAGAGGATACTAAACATTTTAGGAAAATGTTCCCTTTTTTCATGATCCATATCGTGCGATGAAAACTCTCTCCATCCTTCTAATTCGTGCTATTCACAATTGCAGAAAATTATGGCTCCTAGAATATTAAACAAAAGGAGGAACAGAAATGATTAAGGCCATGGAGGTGGCAGTGATCGTGGGCGTCAGCAAGCCCCACCTATCCAGGAGCGCTAGGAACCAGAGCCAAATGTTGGCTCAGGCCTTGACCGCTCAGGTCAACCAGTAGGCTGTTGCACATATCCCACAAAATGGCAATGCAGCGGCATCTCGGATTAGAGACTTTTATGAACCCTCAAAAGTTCACGGGATCAAAGGTGGATGAGGATCCACACGAGTTCATTGAAGGGATCTTGAAGATCACTCAGGTTATAGGGGCGACAAATGATGAGTGTGTTGATTTGGCCTCTTATCAGCTAAAGGAGGTCGCTTATATTTGGTACAAGCAATGGAAGGACAACAGGACAGCGGGAGTGGGTCCTATCAGCTGGGATGAGTTCCACATAGCCTTTCTCGATAGGTTCTTCCCTCAAGAGATGAGGGAATTGAAAGCAACTGATTTGTTAACCTCAGGCAGGGAAAGATGATAGTGTTAGAATATTCACTTGAGTTCACTCGCCTGTCAAAGTATGCCCGGGAGTTAGTGATGGAGCAGAGGGTGCGGGTGAGCAGATTCGTGCAGTGAGTAGCCGAGTATTTGGACAAGGACTACAGAACATCCATGGTTCATCGGGGTATGGACTACCCACGTATAGTCATTTATGCCTAGCAGATGGAGGCAACTCATATAGGGTAGAGAGAAGCCAAGAGGGATAGAACTGATAGCTACAGGTTCTCCCAGCCGAAGCCAGGAGGTGGGCCTCACCAGAAGTCCCAACACATGTCTATTACACCATCACCATCTTCATCCAGAACCCCATCTAAGCCTCAAGATGATAAGAGGAGCAGGGCCTCAGGTTCGAGGGGTCATAGTAGCATGCGCACAGAACGCACATTCCAATCTTATGCTAGTTGTGGAAAGAACCACTCAGGGAGGTTTTTGGTGCGAATAGACGCTTGTTTCGGGTATGGTAAACCCGACCACAAACTTAGGAATTACCCCATAGACAGGTCAGGGGGTGGTGGAGCTCGCACTCTAGCAGCTAGTTCAGCAACTCTAGTGGCATGTCCTACTCAGCAGGGTGCTTCGACTGGTCCAGCTGGCGGCCAGCGCTAGAACCAGTTTTATGCACTTGGCTCTCGACAAGAGAAGGAGAGTTCTCCCGATGTGGTTACAGTTATGTTGTGAGTCTTTCATATTGATGCTTATGCTTTGTTAGATCCGGGAGCTACACTGTCTTTTGTGACATCTTACATTGCTAGTAACTTTGGAGTGAGTCCTGAAATTTTTTCAGAACCGTTTTCTGTATCTACTCCGGTTGGTGATTCAGTCATAGCGAGGCGGGTATTTAGAGGTCACCCCATTACAGTATTGCAAAAGGTTACCTCCACAGACTTAGTAGGATTGGCTATGACTGATTTTGACATTATTTTTTAGTATGGATTGGTTGTTCGCATGTTATGGTTCTGTTAACTGCAGAACCCGAGTGGTGGAGTTTTGATTTCTAGGTGAACCATTTTTAGAATGGAGGGGTAGTTCAACGGTACCTATAGGCCGCTTTATCTCCTATCTCAAGGTCCAAAAAATGATTGCTAAGGGTTGTATTTACCATTTGGTTAGGTTTAAGGATGCCACGTCTGAGACCCCGACCATTTAGTCAGTCCCCGTGGTATGTGAGTATCCCGAGGTATTTCCAAATGTCCTACCAGGTGTTCCTCCCGAAAGGGAGATTGATTTTGAGATTGATCTTTTACCTGACACACAACCCATATCGATACCTCCCTATCGAATGTCCCCAGCCGAGCTAAAACAGTTAAAGGAGAAGTTGAAGGATTTGTTGGATAAGGGTTTCATTAGACTGAATAAGTCTCCATGGGGTGCCCTAGTGTTGTTCGTCCGGAAGAAAGATGGTTCTCTTCGGATGTGTATTTACTATAGGCAGTTGAACAAGGTCACCGTTAAAAATAGGTACCCTTTACTCAGGATTGATGACCTATTTGATCAGCTTCAGGGTGCCAAATATTTCCCGAAGATAGATCCCTAGTCCGGGTTTCACCAGCTCAGGGTTCGTGAGAGCGACATCCCGAAGACTGCTTAAGACTCGGTATGGCCATTATTAATTCATTGTTATGACCTTTGGACTAACCAATGCCCCTGCAGCTTTTATGGATATAATGAATCGGGTATTCAAGGCATATCAAGACATGTTCGTGATAGTGTTCATCAATGACACATTGATATACTCCATGAGCAAAGAGGAGCAAGACGCACACCTAAGGGTGGTACTCCAAACCCTCAAGGATAGCCAGCTATACGCCAAGTTCAGCAAATGCGAGTTCTAGATGAAATCAGTTGCATTCTAGGGACATGTAGTGTCAAGCGAAGGTATAAGGGTAGATTCCCAGAAAATAGATGTGGTAAAGAACTGGCCCAGACCTATAAACCCTTCGGAGATCAAGAGCATTTTGGGCTTAGCGGGTTATTATCGTAGGTTCGTGGAAGGTTGCTCATCCATTGCATCCCCATTGACTAGATTGACTCAGAAAAAGGAGAAGTTCCAATGGTTGGAGGCTTGTGAGAAGAGCTTCTAGGAATTGAAGGCCCGACTCACTTCAGCACCGGTGTTGACTTTACCGGAGGGAAACAATGGCTTTGTTGTATATTATGATGCTTCGAGAGTCAGACTGAGATGTGTATTGATGTAGCATGGGTAATTCATAGCATATGCTTCCAGACAGCTGAAAATTCACTAGAAGAATTACCCGACCCATGATCTTGAGTTGGCCGCGGTGGTGTTTTCTTTGAAGATATGACGAAAATACTTGTATGGGGTTCATGTAGATGTATTCACTGACAACAAGAGCTTACAATATGAGTTCACGCAGAAGGATCTCAATCTTCAGCAACGGAGGTGGTTGGAGCTACTTAAGGACTATGACATGAGTGTCCTTTACCACCCGGGTAAGACCAACATGGTAGCGGATGCCCTTAGTAGACTCTCTATGGTGAGTGAGTCGCACGTGAGTGAAGACAAGAAGGAGCTGGTGGAGGAGGTACATCGACTTGAACGGTTGGGAGTTAGATTAGTTGGCTCGACCGATGGTGGTGTAATTGTTCAGAATGGATCAGAGTTGTCCTTGGTAACAGAGGTGAAGGATAAACAAGATGAAGATCCAACATTGGTAAAGTTGAAAGAAGTTGTTCAAAATCAGAAGGTAGAACTCCTCTCCAAAAGAGGAGATGGTGTGCTTCGGTACCAGGGTCGCTTATGTGTTCCGAACGTGGGTGATTTGAGGAGCCGGATGTTGCATGAGGCTCATGGATCTAGATATTTTATCCATCCAGGTGCCACCAAGATGTATCATGCCTTGCGGGAAATCTACTGGTGGAATGGCATGAAGAGGGATATCGTGGAATTTGTAGCCAAGTGTCCAAATTGCCATCAAGTGAATGTTGAGCATCAGAGACTGGGAAGTGTACTTCAAGATATTAGCATTACTACTTGGAAGTGGGAAGAAATGAACATGGACTTCATAACAGGTTTACCCCGCACTCGTAGGCAGTATGACTCCATTTGGGTTGCGGTGAACAGGTTAACCAAGGATGCTCATTTTCTACCGGTCAAAACCACCGATTAAGCGGAAGATTATACCAAATTATACATCCGAGATTTGGTTAGATTACATGGAGTTCCCTAGTCCATCATATCGGATAGAGGTACTCAGTTCACCTCTCAGTTTTGGAGATCCTTTCAAATTGGACTTGGTACCTACGTCAATCTTAGCACGACATTTCATCTGCAAACAGGTGGTCAGGCAGAGCAGACTATCCAGACTCTCGAGGACATGTTGAGATATTCCATTATTGATTTCAAGGGTAGTTGGGATGAGCATTTGCATCTTATTGAGTTTGCCTACAACAACATCTATCACTCTAGCATCCAAATGGCACCGTTCGAGGCTCTTTTTGGGAGAAGGTGTAGATCGCCCATTAGGTGGTTTGATGTCGGTGAGGCTTTGTTGGTGGGTCCAGATTCAGTCCATTAGGCTATGGAGAAAGTTCAATTGATAAGAGAAAGGCTGAAAATGACTTAAAGTCGCCAAAAATCTTATGCGGATGTGAGGAGAAGAGAGCTTGAGTTTGAGATCAATGATTGGGTGTTTTGAAGGTATCTCCCACGAAGGGAGCAATGAGATTAGGAAAGAAAGGGAAACTCAGCCCCTCTATATTGGCCCATACTGAATTGCGAGACGAGTGGGTAAAGTATCTTATGAGTTAGAGTTACCTTCGGAGTTAGCTTTAGTTCATCCCGTATTTCATGTATCGCTCTTGAAAAAGTGCTTGGAAGATCCAGCCTTAGTGGTTCCGGGGGAAAGTGTTGGGGTGAAGGATAGCCTCAGTTATGAGGAAATTCTCATTGCAGTCTTGGATCGTCAGGTTTGGAGGCTGAGGAACAAGAAAGTATCTTTAGTAAAGGTGTTATGGAGAAATCAACATGTTTAGAGAGGTATGTGGGAAGCTGAAGCAGATATGATGGCTAAATACCCCTATTTGTTCCCTACCCGTTCAGTTTCAGTTTGAGGTATCAGTTTTTTCCCTAAACCTCTAATCAATTTTTCATGTTCCGCTCATGCGTGCAAGTTTGTTTTATAATATGATATATGTATGTGATGTCTGAATTCAGTCCAACTATGTAGTTCTTTTCGGGGGTAGTCGTTCTTTAAGTTTTCGACCTAAATGATCAATATTTTCATATGGTAATTATTTGTTCCTGAGTTTTCTGCATGTTTCTAACATTCGAGGATGAATGTTAGCAAGAGGGAGCTATTGTTATACCCCGGGAACCCAAGGATCAGACTCGGGAGTCAAATGGGGAAAATTTGGAAATATATTGCAGCAGTGCAGGATGAGTCACTAGACGACTCATGAGGAGACCCTACGAGTCGTCAGGTGGCTCGTAAGGAGGATTGAATAGGCTGAGGAGCTGAGGTCCCCACAAGCATGGGAACGACCAGTAGTCAGCTACCACGAGTCGTCAGTTCTCCTGTGTGGTGAAGTTAAGGGTTACCTAAGAGGTTTGACCAATGTACCTAATGAATGGGACCCCACGAGTCGTAGCCAGTCCCAACGACTCAGGAGGTGGGTCATGAGCAAGCCTGTGGAAATTTAATTAAGGATGAGGCAGTGTACTTGATGGAAGGTGACCATGACTCATGGTAACCAGCGACGAGTCGTTGAGTCACCCATTAGGAGCCCAGCCAACCTAGTATCCAGTGTACTTGATAGGCGACATGATGAGTCGTTGCCCATCCTGACGAATCTTCAGGTCACCTGTTAGGGTCACCGGGCAGTTATTTCTTGCGAATTAGTAAGGGCCTTCTTGAAATTTTCTACACTCCTAAGGCCCAAACTATGTAATTTTGAGGTAGGGACAGGGTCTTTTAAGGGGAAATAATTCATGTTAAGTCTCGTTTGATGCTTGCAAGAGTTAGAGAATGGAGTAGGAAGTGATCCTAGGGTTCTTCTTCAAATTTTCTGAATTTTCATCTTGGGCTTTTTAGGGGAGTTAAGAGTCAAGTAATTCCAGGTATGTGGGGTTTTGAATGGGTGGATTAGTCCCTACCCATGTCCAATCATTCCCAAATGCTATGTTTAAAGTTACTAACTATTTATGGGTCTTAACTCAAATGCATGATTCCTAAAAAATTGATATGAGCTTGTTGTAGTATGTCTAGATCATAGGTTTCGAATTATTGAGCTGTTTTAACTTGTTTTATTAAATGATTGATGATCTAATCCCTAAAAGCATAGGTGCCCAAATCATTAGGATTTTTGGTAAAGTTCATGGTTATGTGAGTCCTCAAGCATGATATGAATTTAAGAATTTTAAGCGTGTCTTCAATCTCTCATGTTATTATAATCATGTTTTCTATAAAATTTAAGCATTTCAAAGATGTTGAAAATATAGGCAATGCCCACATGTTGCTTATGGTTCATGAACTATGATTTTGGCCGATCCACGGGCCTGATTTTAGGGCTGGTATTACGAATTCTCAAGTATGTTATGATTATCACGATTTAACTAGCCATGCATGTCATGTATGAATTTGTATGAGCATGTTCCATGTTTTGGGAGTAATACTTAACACCGTAAAGGTTCGGCGCCCAGGATACGCCACGAATCTTAGAACTACGTGCCACCGTAGGTTATGTTTGGGACCTCCTCAGTGACCGTGCCCTATTCCCTACGGGACCTTCATGAGTTATATCAAGCCTTTCATGGTTCTACCATTGGCAAGGTATGAACGACCTCCTGACTAGGCTTACAGGTCGGGCTCCATGTGTGCTCATATGGGGTATGTCATTTTTAGAAATCTCCCAATGTTCCTCATTATTATAATGCATGTATGATTATGTTCTTTTGGCTCATGTCATGTTTTATGAAATGTTTTTCTCTCATGTCGTGACTATGACTACAAATGCTTTTGGGAAACCTTTAGCCTTATGATATATGTATGATTTTAGTCTTTATGATCATGATGTGCTACTCCTATAACTCTTATGTTTTTAAGCATTGTTTTACGCACCTTGCATACTTGGTACATTCCAAGTACTGACCCGCATATTTTCTATGTTGTATCATTTAATGATACAAGATCCGGATCTCTGGATCAGCATTGCTCCTAGTAATGTAAGGAGTCATGAAAGACAAGGTAGGTCCCGTACCTAGCAAGGCATAAACATCAATATGAAAGACACGCAACATACCGGTGATCGCATCTGGAGAAGTTTCCTGCTCTTGGTGCAAGGCAAGGTTATAGAATCGATTTTGGCGCTGTCCGCCACCCCCACTAGTCGATGCTCCCTGCAGAGCGGAATGGGCTGGAGCTACTGCTGTCCCAGTGGTCTGTGCGTGACTCCTATCATCAGCCTGTCTAGCAAATGGGCATGCTCGGCGCATGTGCCCAGATCTACCACACCCATAGCAGACATCTTAACCGAGTAGGCACTCCCCGGTGTGACTCTTGTCGCACTTCCCGCAGGCTGGAGAGGTATACTCTAACTGTGTTCCCCTCTGATCCCTCGACCCTGAAACCTTTCTCCTCTGATCACCCCTGGGTATGGATGGAACACTAGCTGATGATGGTGCTGGGGCTAGTGACCTCTGTTGAAACTGTGGATGGTAGCCACCGCCGGACCTCTGATGCAAAAACCCACGACTATCCGTCTGAGCCCTCTTTGCCTCCCTCTCCCTCACATGAGCCGCCTCCATCTGCTGGGTGTAAAACACTATGCAAGGAAAGTCCATATCCTGGTGAAGCATGGAAGTTCTATACCTTGTTTAAATAACCAGCCACACCATGAACAAATCGGCTCACCCGTGCTCTCTGATCCATCACTAACTCTGGGGCATATTTTGACAAACAAGTGAACTCAAGTGAATATTCAAACACTTTCATCTTTCTCTACTTGAGGTTAACAAACTCAGGTACTTTCAATTCCCTTATCTCCCGAGGGAAGAACCTGTCGAGAAAGGCCATGTGGAACTCATCCCAGCTGATAGGGCTTTCTCCTATTGCCCTACTGTCTTTCCATTGCTTGTACCAAATATGAGCGACCTCTTTTAGCTGATAAGAGGCCAAGTCAACACACTCCCCGTTTGTCACCCCCATAACCTGAGTGACCTTCAAGATCCCTTCAATGAACTTGTGTGGATCCTTATCCACCTTTGATCTTATGAACTCAGGAGGGTTCATCCTCAAGAAGAATTTAATCTGAGCCGCCACTACATTGCCATTCTGTGGAACCTTCGCAACGGCCTGCTGGTTGACCTGGGCGGTCAAATCCTGTTATAACATCTGAATAGCCGCCCGAAACTCAGCGTGGGCAGCTGGCTATGGTGCATGGCGCTTCTGAACAGGTGGGGCTCGCTGATGCCCATGGTCATTGCCACTCCCATGGCCCTCATCATACCTCCTTCCGTTCATTCTTCTAGGAGCCATAATTCTGCAATCGTGAATAGCACGAATTACAAGGATGGAGAGGCTTTTCATCGCACAACATTGAACATGAAAGAAGGGAACATTTCCTAAATGTCTAGTAGCCTCTTCGTCATAGGTGTGGCGCACTTCACACCCATGAAAAAGACTCTACTTAATGTGGCTTTCAGACACCCTAGGACACTTCAAACCTATTCCTTTGATACCAAATTTGTCATGACCCGAACGAACACCCATATCGTAGACATGGGACAAGGGGCCCTGAGAGACTCCAAGTCGACCCATCACATATGCATACATCTAATCTCATTAAATAAAGTGGAATACTTAGCATAAAACATAGCGACAACGTAATACTTAGCATATACATAAGCTAAGTTCTACATCCAGTCTGAAAGCCTCTACTACATAAGATGGCTTGATGGGACCACATCCCCAACTAACCCGACCAATAATGAAACATAAATAACATGAAAGTTTGTCAAACGACCCTCGGAACATGAGGACTCACCAATAGTTGAAAACGAGAAACGAGATGAACTAAGGATTAGGATGAGCCTGAGATCCGGACCCTGTATCATGAAATGATACATCATAGAAAGTATGTGGTCAGTACGTGGAATGTAACGAGTATAAAAGTTAAGTAAAACGTACATTTAAAAGTAAAATAACTCATAAATAAGCAAAGGAGGAGGACACCAGGCTTGTATCATAATCTTCGTAAGAAATATAAGGCTCAAGACTTTCAAATCATTCATAAATCATTCATTATCATAATCGTAAATAAACTTTATCAAAACCTAACTTGATCCAATAACATAAACATGACAATGCATAAGACATGCGGAACAATGGGAGGACTCGTCATAACCGACACCATCATGGTAGAGCCTTTCATGATGCCCCACTATCTCGCTCAAGTGGGCATAGCCGACCCTGGCTTGCCAGACGAGGGTCGTGCATTAGGTGTGATATCACATTTGAGGGGATCATTATCAATACATCATATCATTTAGAAATCCATAGTGGCATGTGGTTATGAGACACCGGTGTAGTCCTTTGAACGCCTGGTTGCTCGGTGCTAGACATCGCTCCCAAAAACATGCATATAGGCTCATACGTATGTCAAAAATCATGCATTAAGATTCATTGGCTAAGTGATAAAATATATCGTCATTGATCCCTTTTAAGACATGCTTAGCCAAGAATCAAGGCCCTTTTCATCGGCCAACATCATAAATCGATAAATAATGCAATTCGTTCATAAATCGTAAATCATTCTTCAACATGTGGGAATTGTCCAATATTTGACATGCACAATTCTTTCAAAGATATTCTCATAAACGTGAATAACTTGATATCATGCCTTTCCATCATCAATAAACTCAAAATATTTAATATTCATCATAAATCATAACATTCATGAAGTCTCATCAATGGGAATTTTAGTTTTAAAAAGCTTGAAACATGATTTTAAAGAAAATAATATGAAACCTGCCCCTCATTCATAATTCAATAATTAAAACTTAATTAAATCATACCCATAAAGAGAAATCACATTTTCATGCATTTGGGCAAAACCCCATAGAACTTGAATAAGAGAATTCATGATTTAAATAAAAATTTGGGCATGGGTGTGAAAGGATTTCACCCATTCTAAAACCCTACATACCTGGGAGTAGATTGATTTCAAAGTTCCTTGAATACCCACAAAGAAATTGATGGAAACTTGGGGAAGAAGAACTTGAATCTCCTAAAACCTCTCTAAAGCTCTTGCATGGGAATGGACATGAATTAGGGACTTAACCCATCTTAACACACTCAGAAAAATACACAAAACGATGTAGTTTAAGATCTAAAAGGAAAAGTCAAAAATGCCCTTAATAAAATTTCCCTTGAAAACTGCTCCGGACGGACCAACAACCGATCCAATGAGTCGTTGCACAATACCACGACTCATGGTATCGAGTCGTTGGGTCCACTGCCTCATGACATCCTTAAATTCTTCCCATGACTTGTCAGGACGAGTCATTGCTTCCGTCAACAGGTCGTTGGATCGATAGTTGTCAACCCTTTGACCATTCTGACTTTCCTTTCCACGATCCTCACCATAAATCGTGGTGGCTTCAAATGAGTCACGGTCTTCATCCATTTTATGCACTGGAATTCTCAACCCACAAACAACGACTTAAAATGATGGGTCTTTTCTTCTCACCACGAATCGTGGGATTCCTGGTCGTTTCCCCATCCACCTAACTTCAATCCTTCTAACGACTGGTAACAATGACTCGTTGTTCCTGACAATGAGTCTTTACACCATCCGTTCTCACCACTGCCTCCCTGAACTCCCATACCACAATAGCTTACAATGACTCATGGTATCCAACCACGAGTCGTTGAGTCGCCCATCCTGTGATGTTTTTGCCAGTTTTCTGCATTTTTCTAATTCAACTCCTGGGTCTATTCTTTGGCCTTTCCAAGGTATTACACTATGTTTCAGACACATGCTCTTCAGTCATTTCCTGTTGTATTGAGTATCCGAAAGAATTTCCAGATGATATACTAGGAGTCCCTTTTGAGCGGGAGATTGACCTTGATATTGACCTTCTCCATGATACGCAACCCATATCCATTACTCCTTACAGGATAGATCCAGCTGAGCTAACCGAGTTGAAAAAGCAGCTGAAGGATCTCTTAGATAAGGGTTTCATTAGGTCTAGTAAGTCCCCATAGGATGCTCCAGTTCTCTTTGTTTGAAAGAAGGATGGCTCTCCTAGAATGTGCATTGATTATAGACAGTTCAACAAGGTCACAATCAAGAATAGGTATCCCCTCCCTAGGATTAATGACCTGCTTGACCGGCTTCATGGTGCTAAGTGCTTTTCAAAGATAGACCTCAGATTCGGCTATCACTAGCTCAGAGCTAGGGTAGAGTGACATTCTGAAGATAGCCATCAGGACTCGGTATGGTCACTATGAGTTTATAGTTATATCTTTTAGACTAATGAATGCTCATGCAGCTTTTATGGACTTGATGAATAGGGTGTTCAAGCAGTATTTGGACGTGTTTGTGATTGTCTTCATACATGATATTCTCATATACTCTCGGAGCGAGGAGGAGCATGGCGCTCTTTTGAGGACTGTGTTGTGGACTCTCAAGGATCGCCAGCTATTTGCTAAATTCAGAAAGTGTGAGTTTTAGCTGAACTCAGTAGAATTCTTGGGTAATGTTGTGTCTAGTGAAGGTGTTCTAGTGGACTCTCAAAAGATAGAAGTGGTGAATAATTAGACTAGACATGTCAGTCCTACAGATATTAGGAGCTTTTAGGTTTAACTAACTACTATAGGAGGTTTATGAAAGGATTTTCATCCATTGCAGCACCGTTGACTAAGCTGACCCAGAAGTAGGTGAAATTTCAGTGCTTGAATAATTGTGAGAAGAGTCTTCTAGAGTTAAAGACTCGACTCACTTTAGCCCCGGTATTGACCCTACTGGAGGGCACAAATGTCATTGTTGTATATTGTGATGCCTCTTGAGTTGGTGTTGGTTATGTATTGATGCAGCACGGTAAGGTCAATACGTATGCCTCTAGATAGCTTAAGACTCATGAGAAGAATTATTTGATGCATGACCTAGACTTGGCAGTTTTGGTGTTTTCTTTAAAGATTTGGAGGCACTACTTGTATGGAGTGCATGTGGATATGTTCATGAACCACTAAAGCCTTTAGTATATGTTTACTTAGAAGGACCTAAATTTACAATAAAGAAGATGGCTAGAGCTTCCCAAGAACTATGAAATAAGTGTCCTTCGTCACCCAGGCAGGGACAATGTAGTGGTGGATACTCTTTGTAGGCTGTTCATGGAGAGTGTGTCCCATGTCGAGAACGGGAGGAAAGAGCTGGTGAAGGATGTCCATAGGTTTGGTCATTTGGGAGTTCGCCTTACAGATTCGTCAAATAGAGATGTTATTGCCTAGAATGGGTCGAAATCTTCATTAGTGATGGAAGTTAAAGCAAGGCAAGAAAAGGATCCTATCCTAGTGAAGTTGAAGGAAGCAGTCCAAAATTAGAAGGTATAGGTTTTCTCCCAAAGGGTCAAATAGTGTACTATGATATCAAGGCCAATTATGTGTTCCGATGATGGATGACTTGAGAGAGAGAAGTTTGAGCGAGGCTCATGGCTCTTTGTAATCTATCCATCCAGGTGCCACCAAGATGTACCGTGATCTACGGGAAGTCTATTGGTGGAATGACATGAAGAGGGATATAGCAGAATTTATGGCTAAGTACGCGAATTGCCAACAAGTGAAGGTTGAGCACTAGAGACCTGGAGGTGTGCTCTAACACATCAACATTCCTACATGGAAGTGGGAAGAGATCAATATGGACTTCATTAAAGGGTTGCCTCGTACACGTCGATAATATGACTCTATATGGGTAATTATGGATAGGTTGACCAAATCAGCACATTTCCTACCAGTTAAGACTGGGGATTTAGCCGAGGATTATGCTAGACTTTGCATACAAGAGTTGGTTTAGTTGCATGGAGTTCCTTTGTCCATTATCTCAGATAGGGGTACTTAGTTCACCTCTCAGTTCTGGAGATCATTTCAAAAAGGAATACTCTGGTGAAGCTTAGCATAGATTTTCACCCACAAACGGATGGTCATGCCGAGTAGACCATTTGCAATATTGAGGACTTATTGAGAGTGTGAGTGGTTTATTTCAAGGGTAGTTAGGATGGTCGCTTTCCTCTTATTGAATTTTCCTACAATAACAGTTATCACTCCAGCATTTGGCTCTGTTTGAGGCTCTTTACAAGCGGAGATGTAGATCACCTATTGAATGGTTTGAGGTAGGTGAGGATACGTTGTTAGGTCTAGATTCAATTCATGAGGCAATGTAGAAAGTTCAGCTTATTAGAGAATGGTTGAAAATAGCTAAGAGTCTTTAGAAATCTTATGCGAATGTTAGGAGGAGAAATCTTGAGATTGAAGTCAATGATTATGTGTTTCTAAAGGGTCTCCTATGAAGGGAGTTATAAGATTGTGAGAAAGGGAAGCTTAGTTCCTGAATGTTGGTCCTTATAGGATTCTAAGGCACGTTGGCAAGGTAGCATATGAGTTGGAGCTACCAACAAGGTTAGATTCAATGCATCCATGTTACATGTGTCTTTGTTGAAAAAGTGCATTGGTGACCCAGCTTTAGTTGTTCTGATGGAGAGCAACAGGGTGAAGTATAGCCTTATCTATGAGGAGGTTCTGATTAAGAACCTTGATCATCAGGTTCAAAAGCTGAGGAACAAGGGAGTAGCTTCAGTGAAGGTTTTGTGGAGAAATTAGCTTGTTGAAGGAGATATGTGGGAAGTCGAAGCAATATGATGTCTAGATACCCACATCTTTTCCGTTCCGGCTCAGTTCCAACATTAGGTAATAGTTTCCTTCTTAGTACTCTATTCCGTTTCATGTCAAGTTCATGTCTCTAAGTTCTTTTCATGTTATAACATGCATGTATGTTTCATGAATTCAGTTAGGTCATGTATCTCAGCCCAGAGTCAGTCACCCCATCAGTTCCAACTATGGTTGTCCAGTTTTGGGATTGCAGTTCTTTCCCTAGTCTTTCAGTATGCTTAATCTACATTCGAGGGTGAAAGAATATTCCCCATTAAGCCTTTCAGTATGCTTAATCCATGGTATCTCTATGGGTTTAATTTTCTCATGTTTCAATTGAAGATTGATTTATGGATAATAGGGCATATTTCACTCTCAATTTACTTAATAATTCATAATTTCAGGTTTATGAAGATTGTTCCCTATTATACATGATTTATGAATTTCAAGCTTATAGGTCCATGATTTCAAGTATGGTGAACTATCAAGTACGCATGAACGTTTATGATATTCTAAATTTATGATTCCATGATTTTGAAGTTATGAAGCTTTATTCAAGTATGTATTATTTTCATAAAATTCAAGTTCAAGTGTCATGGCCAATTTATGGCATCCTTCATGAATATTTCACACATGTCAAATATGATTATGATTATGATTAAGATTTCATGATTTGGATAACCCATGCAAATTTAAGTATGCTTTTTCACGATATTGATTATGAAACATGTACATGTTTTGATAGTAGTGCCTAGCACCGAGTAAGCTAGGGGTTCAGGCAAACCCTGAGTCTCATAACTATGTGCTACCATAGGTATATATTCATGTTCAAACCCTATGGGGATTCATGAGTAATATCACACCTTAATCGTTCCTTGCTTGGAAAGCTTGGGACGACTCTGCCCACTTGAGTGAGATAGTTGGGCACCATGTAAGCTCTATCATGATTGTGTCAGTTATGAAGAAGCCTCCCATTGTTCCTCATATTTTTAGTTATTTATGCTCATGTCTTATGATATCATGTTTTATAGCATATTTGGTCCATTTATTAGTTTTTGAGTTTCCACTCATGATTTCAAGTATTACACACAATATGATTTCTATTTCTAAACCGCGAGTCATTATGTTCATCTTATGATGAATTGCTCAGGATTATGAATATTTCCAGAACATGGTTTTTATCCTGATCTCTTTACTATAATGTTTTATCTTGTTTTATATTCATGATTCTTAGATTAACATTTTACTATCACATTTTACTTTCTCTACATACTCAGTACATTTCAAGTACTGACTACATACTCTATGTTATATCATCTCATGATATAGGTTCTAGTGACCTATCCCAGTCCCATCATTAGCACGCTCCTGCTCAGTCCAGCTTTATTTGGGTTTTGGTGAGTCCTCATGATCCGGGGACATCAGTATTGGTAATATCTCTTTATGTTTATATCTCCTAGTTTCTGATTTTAGCGAGCTAGTTAGGGGTGTTTTCCCATTAGCTCATAAGATGTTTAGAGGATTTTCAGACAACTTGTATAGATGTCTCAGCTATGTTGGTTCATGTTTACATTTATGTTGATATACGATGCAGACTGTCGCTTATCTTATGTTCATGCTTTTATTCCGCTTAGTAATACTCTTAATCATGCTATGTATGTGTCATGTGTTAACTTGGGCCATTCGTGGTTGTAGGCCTCGTGTCTCAATACGGGCTCCCAACTCGGGTCATGAACCATTGTATTAGTACTCCCTGTTTTTGCAAGAATTGTCTTTATCTCTTGGTTGGAGACCTCCACCTACTCGCTTGTTTAAGGATGATAAGGTGTTTCCACCTTATGCTTAATACCATATTTTTCAAGCATGGCACCTAAAATTCTATTACAAAAGTGAGACCCTTCATTGCTGATTATTTCCCTCGGTGTGCCAAACTTGGAGAAAATATTTTTCTTAGAGAATGTTGTGACACTTCTACTCTCATTGTTTGAAAGTGCTATAGTATCCACCCACTTCAAGACGTATTCAACAGACACCAATATGTACATCAACCAATAAGAGCTCATAAATGGCCCCATGAAGTCAATTCTCCAAACATCAAACAACTCTGCTTCAAGTATTGGTGTGGATGGCAACTTATGTTTTCTCGATACATCCCTTTGTCGTTGACACTAGTCACAGGCCTTCATATTATTGTACGCATCCTGATGAATTGCAAGCCAGTAGTACACACACCTGCAAGATATTCTATTCTATTCAAATATCATAGTGATGGCCCCCAACAGGGGATGAATGGAATGCCTAAATAATAGTCAACATCTCTGCCTCTGGAACACACCTTCTAATCATATTATCTATACAGACTCTAAATAAGTATGGCTCATCCCAAAAGAATTTCTTCACATCATGGAGGAATTTCTTCCTTTGATGGAAGTTCATGTCATCGGTGAGTACATCACTAACCAAGAAGTTTGCAGAATCCAGTAACCATGAAATCAGATCCTGAGATGCAACCAACACCTGCTCATTAGCGAATAAGTCATTGATCTCCTTCTCATTATTCAACTTTCCTTATTCATCCATCATAGACAAATTGTCACATCCTAAATTACCCACTAAAGTTGATAGGAACCTAGCACACACCACAAGTCAAGCGGACCAAACTTTCATACATTAACCATTAATCTGCAATACTTAATAAATTAGGCATGAATTCAAATAATATGACAATTAATTACGAACAATTCAAGTCTCAAACTATTGATATAAACTCAAATCTCACTATAGGTCATTGAGAATCTAAGTGCACTACAAAAGACTCAGATGTGTAAACCTAACAAGAAACTATTGTTAAATAAATAATAATGACTCTTTTGGAAGCCTCCACGAACAATGCGGTGGCTCACCTTAGCAACTGGATCAACTCCAGAACACTCGTCATCTACTAACGTCATCGTCACCAATAGTATCTGCATGGACATGCAGGTAAGGAGTGAGTTATATGTAAATATAAACTAGTAAGATTCTCCACCCACCACTTTAAATACCCCTGGAATAAGCTTTAGAAAATAGAAACACACCACAAGCACAAATATTATATTATACAAAAATTTTCAACAATGTTCACACAATTATCTATCAAGGATACTATATATCTCAACACAATTTATGCTAAGGTCTTGTCATAAATGATGGTTACAATAGTTAATCAACATCATGAGTCCACAACACCATACATAATGTGCCAAACATATTAGGAAGCACACACAATACTCAGTATTGTCAAGATGCATGCACAACACCCAATACAGTCAAGAAGCATACAAAATGTCCAAATATATTAGGAACCATACACAATGCTCAGTATTGTCACGAAACATACAAAATGCCCAATACTGTCAAGAAGCACACACAATTTTCAGAAGTATACACAATTCCAGTGATATCTAGAAGCATACACAATGCGCAACCACTATGATTCAAAACTTTATCACTCCACGAGATAAATTTGTAAAGAGAGTCTAAGTATTCTTAGACATAAAGGATATACCGCTAGCCTCGAAGACCGTTGATTCAGCCAAGCACATGCTTGTTCCAACACATCGACCAGGCAGACAAAACACATTTTTAAAAAAAGCAAATTTTAAAGGAAAGCATCCAAAGCTAAAAATCCCACTTACCTCAAATTCACAACTCAAGCACTCGTTTAATTAATAAAAATTTCATTCTTAGGTCTCTGAATCACCTCAAAATAGGTTCAGAATGGTCAAAAACTCTTAGGTGAATATTCTCTTAAATTTTAAAGTAAATCAAACTCACAGTCAAAGGGTTGACCTAAAAAGTCAATTCTAGTAAAAAAGGATCGAAATTCCCGAACCATGACAACCAACAGATTCTCCACAGAGAGAATTTAAGAATGCTATTCAAAATTAAATTTTAATAACATTTTCCCTTTCAAATCAATGATTTATTTTTTATAACTTTTGCCTTTTCAAATCAATGATTTAGGTTGAAGAACCATAGGGCTAAACCTTCTCAATTCTCATTCTCCATGTTTTCACAATAAAAATTCACTCATAATCATGAAATAAATTTAAATAAAATATCAAAATCATTACCTCTCATGACCCGAGTCTACATCCTGGACGCGACATGGTACTTAGGGCCACAAGTGACCCAAGATAACCCATGTCATAGCATACTACTGAAACTCTAAATAACTAGAAGAAATCTATAAGAGGAAGCTTGAAAACATAAAGGAACAAATTCCTTTTAAGAAAAACATTACATCTGATAACGCACTGAAGTACTAACTCTGTCTGAAAGCCAACTAAGAAACTAATGAGTTGCTCGGACAAGTCCCCAGCTAACTATAAGGTCTAAAACTAAAGTAACAAAATATAATAGTTGGAAGTGAAACTCTGGCCCTCTACAAATGAGGACTCAACACAGAAGTCTGTAGATTGTCACTGGACAAGGACTAGTGATGGTGCTAAGAATGAGAACTTGTGCTTGTATCATAAGATGATACATCATAGAAAGTATGCATTAGTACTTTGAATGTACTAAGAAGTGATATATGAAATAAATGTAAAATACTGGAAAGCTGTAAACTGTATTAACAGAGCATGCAATGTCCATTCTAGAATTACAAATACTGAAAGCATCTGAAGAGCTAATAATGTTGTAAGTACTAATAATTAACTGAAGGTCATAAACATGTCTGAGTTCTGGAGTACTGAACTGAACTGGAGACTAAGACTGCACTGAACTGAGTTGTACTATATTAAGCTATAGGAGAACTATAACCGACATGTAACCATGTGACAGACATGGAGCCGATGTATATCCCTTATCGGAGAATGCCCACTATACCTTGCTAGGGTATAGGAGCTGAGCTGGGTGATCACTGTCAGATGCCTATTTAGGCTAATATCCTACGGTGGCAATGTAGTTCTAGGATATTTGGTGTGCTGAACACCGGCTCCGCTTGGTGCTAAGTTCTACTCCCGCTAGAAATTCTAATTATGTCTTACTAGGATGATAGCTCAAAACTAGTGTCCTAAGACTTGAGTCAAGATACTTTTCTGGGAGTGTCTTGAGAGTCTAACAACCTGAAAGTAACTATGTTACAAGACTCTTCAGAGCTGCTTTATTCGTAAGTGTTGTAACGGTCTAAGGAAGAACTTACTACGGATAACTAGTACAAGTGAGGTTACTAAGTTCCTCAAGACTAAAAGTAGTCAAATTGATCAGCTGACATTTCTGTAAAACATTGGGTATTGACAAAGACTCTGAGACTGAGTAAGTCAAAGACTAACTTCTAATCACGAATCTACACTAACACTGGTAATTTAAAGGGAATTATTCTGTCAAACAATATTTATGTATGAATTCTATATTATGCAAGTCCCATTCAAATCATATCTAAAGATTAGGGATAAAATACATACTGCATGAAATGAGATACCGAGCATGAAATTAAAACTAGTAGTAATCTTAGAAACACATAAAGAACTCTATCAAGGAGGATAGTTATAATCTATCGGAAGAATAACCCTAGTTTTGATCTTTCACAAAGTTAGAACTCATAAAGTTTTCTGTAAGAATTTTGGGACACAAGGGTAAAAGAAATTCCCTTATTGAAACCCTACATACCTATTGTAGAATCTCTGAGAAAATCCTTGAGAAATCTGAGAAGGTAATGAAACCCATTTTCTTGCTCTGCACTACCCGACAACATTTCTACGTACTGACTTTGAGAGAGAAAAGTGAGAAATGTAGGAGGATGATTGATAAAATCCCCTTAACCCCTGTTAAATTCCACAAAACAATGTAGTTTAGGAACCAAAAATAGTTGGAAGTTACAAAAATGCCTTTAAGAGAAAGTCTGGAGAACTTCCTATAAGGACCACACAATGAGTCGTTGGTTGCGACCATGACTTGTTGTGACTAGTCATTGGTCCTGGGCTCAAAATTTCAGTCACTAGTACTAGACAACGAATAAGAACAACAACCCGTTACCAATGAGTGATTGGTTCCACTCGTTGTCCCTAGGAAGAAATTCATTCATCACTTCAAATGATACACCTAACGACTTATTAGGTGTCACGACGACCCACTTCCTCAACTCGTTATCACCACTGGAAATTTTCTAGCTGACCATCCTTCAAGGACAATGACTTATCTGACGAGTCGTGAGGTGGCACCACTACTCGCCCCCAAAATTGTGAAGTCCTTAGGAGATCCGAACTTTTACCATCTCATGCGCACACGAAAGGCCACTTAATGACTCGTCAGCACACAACGAGTCATTCCACGACTCATTTTGTGACCTGGTGCAGATTTTTCTAGTCTTTTCATTTTAGTTCTTAGATCTGATCTTATAGACTTTTGGTGTGTTACATTACCTCGATTGATTTGGATCGAAAGTCTCAATTATCTTGTACTCTTTCCTTTACTTTTTTCTCCTTTTTTTTTCATTTTTCTACAACATTTTTTTCTTGTTTTATATTCCTATTGTTGTCGTCTTTATTCTAACAAAGTCTTATGAAGACTTTCATTTGTTTATTTATTTATTTTGTGGGCTTGGCCCCTTCTTTATTTTGATAAATTATTAACTTTTTTTTGGGTTAAATTACCAAATAACTCTTAAAAATGGGTTATGAAATTATCCCCCATTTAAAATAATGTTCATCCTCAAACGTGGCCAAAATGTTTAACGATTTCTCAGGATATGCATATTGACTACCCATGTCATGCTTGTATCCTGAAGTAATCTTTCATAGCAGATAGTTCTACTATAATATTTTCACTCACAAAATGCTTTTTTGATCTTAGCTAACAAGTCATATTTTCAAATACACAATAGTGACTTCCTCGAAAGCACAATTCTCATTTTACCAACACTATCTCAGTCTAACTAATATAAGATCATAAATATCTCAGAACATATTTGTGTAATACAACATGTACATTTTGTAGCATAGAAAGTCTCTTAACTATGAAACAACTTATTTCAATATCTCACATAGTGTTACAAATGGTACAAGAAATGTTTAATAAATATATGATCGCTCACTATAAATTTAAATTATAAGCTTCTCCTTTGAAAATAAGTCTTTACCTACTCTGATTTGTAGTAATGTTGTTTTTGTTTCAAATTGACCTTACCCGAGGCCTGTCACACTAACTTGTATACACTGATTTTTTTACTTCTTGAGTTCAAGCTACTCAACCAGTGGACGATATTGATATCCACATAGCACCTCAAAAGCATGGTGTATGCACCATTCCTCCACTTATGCAACCCTCTTCAACATAAATCACTACACTTGTAATGATAGATATTGGACCTTCCTCATAAGTCAACTTTTCATCAAGGTGTTCTATCTTAGGTTGAATTATATGAATTTCACCATGACGATATTATCCAGTGATAAACACATAAAAAACAGGATGAACAATCGAAATTCGTAAAGATCAAGCAAGTTTATACATTATTTATGTGATTCGATCCAAATCTCATAAAGGGCAATTTATCTTCCATTTGTTTACTTACTTTTACCAAATCTCATAACTTCCTTCACAAGGTCAAAAGTCTTTTCACCTTACATGATCTCCATACCATTAACTCTCATATCTTCATAGGAGTTTTATTTGGTTTAAGCAATCCAAAATCGTTTTAGTAGCGATACGACTTTTCTTTTTTTTCCATTCTTGTTCGACCAACTTTAAACACAATATTTGTGACTAACCAAGTTCAAATCATCAACTAACAAACAACACCAACGTCTGTACAAAGCCTCAAACAACAAGATTTCTATACCAAATTAGTAACTATTATGACGTACAACCTCAACTAAAAGCAACTACTCTTTAATATCCATTTGGCTAATGTTAAGAGGAGATACTATATTCATTTAAGCTTTTACTGCATAAGAATACACTCAAGCGCAATGAATCTCATCCAAACATTCTTACATATTATAGTAATTGAACATACTCAAATATTCCTACATAATGCTTTTGCATAAGGTAGCGTTACAACACATACTTATTTCTCTACATTTCAATCACATATATTGTAGTGTTGGAACACATCCATACACTCTTACAAAATTCTCTTACCTATGCTAGTATTGGAACACATCTCTGCACCCCAACATAAACTTTCCACATACTCTTACTCTTGTCACACATTATGGGCATCTCGTACCATTGCACTATCTCTCAAAATATATCTCCACATAGGCTGGAATGACGTAGAATTAATTTAACTTGAATCAAGTACCCAATCTTGCTAAACCAATCAAATTTTCCCAAGTAACAGTCACAACTATCTGAATAAATGTGTAGATCATCTATAAAGGCTACATTGGTTGATTTTTTTTCTTTCTCTCGGGGATAATCATGTGGGGGGGGGGGTTTCTCACTGCTCTAACACTTGCATTTAACCTATGAAAAGTTTAACATTAGACAACGATATTTATCATACATTCTATTGTCTTCTGCCGACGTTAACTCTCTTATCCAATTTCAATACATATTGGCGAATCTCAAAAGAATCGAATACATGTTATGTCTCTTTTTTTTTAAATTACAAATCTTCTTAAGTCAACTACCTAAAATGCACACACATTGAACCCTCTAATGTAATGTTCCCTTTTTATTCACTATTTAGGATGCCCACTTTTAAAACTACAATTAACTCCCAATAAAGACAGAACCTTTACACCAATCAACTTTTTTTTGCTCCAACAAAAAATAGGTGTAATGTAACATAGGCTAGCGCCTTAGTGTGCACAGTACCATCAAATTGTCACCTTTTTACTAGTCAACACAGTGCTTAAGACATCACAACATGAAAATCAAGGTTCATACTTCTAATCTATGATATTTAATCAATTCTATCTGGATGTTCATAAAATTCTCTTCAATAGCTACACATACTTATATTAACTATCAAAAATAATTTTCATATGTGATGGTCAACATAATAGCAAGAACGTGAACAATTGAACACTCGATTAATCTATTCTATCACGACTACTAGTACCTTTGACTATCCAAGAGGCATCACGAGGTTTTTTTTCCACCCTAATCATAAAAAGTCTTAGAACATGTCTTCAAATTATTTGATCCTTTATCCTTCTACTCATGGTATCTCTATCACAAGTCTATCTTAAAATAGTAGATAATACTCCATAATTGAGGGGGAAAATTTTCTAAGTATGGGACAAATACTTTTCCTTCATGGCATTCTAAGTCATTTGTCCATTATTGATAAACTCTGGATAGATCTACTATTCTTTTCAACAAAAAAAAAACTAAGCACCTCAAAGGACTATACATGACCTCTTAACCATGATGTTTTGCAATTTTTTCTCTAAGTTTTCCTGGCTCCACAGAGCCATTTTCTAATACCCAACAAAACGAATTATTTTCTAACTATATATCTATACTCATGTTTATCTCCTTATAAGGTGGTGCATTATGTGGACTCTTAAAAACACACTAGGATACTCACTAATGACTAATACTAACTCAATAGTTGATTTCTAAATCCTGGTGTCTCGGTTTATTATTAGATACAACATACATACTTCATCTATCACATACAAAACTTCTACAAATAGGGTATCCTTAGCTCATAGACATAGGTAGTGAATCTTTTATATTCAAAACTAGGCTCAACTAAAATGAGAGTTCAACACTCTTTTCATGAAAATCAAGCTTAAGACAAGATGAAGTCATCTAATTCGAATCGAAGTATACTCAAGGTCAATTTTGCAAAGTTATACCAATGGATAAACATATCATGACTATAAATCATGTCTACACGTGTTCAATAGTCTAGTCAATAATAGTTGACTCCCCCCCTTGGGTTATCATGACAAATAGTACATTTAAATACTCAAGTTCTCTTCTACACAATCACATCCTTAATGTGTTGCACATTTACCTCAAGTTTTCGCTTTATCGACACAACATATGTTAACGAATTGATTATTTTATTTTTGTACTGTCATGCCATTATTTTATTTATTCAAACTTCTCTTATGGTTCATTTATTTTCATGGTGTGCGATGCTCTTAATATTTGATATCTTACCCTTACTTCAACAACTAATCATCCACTTTTCCTAGAGTTTCATTCTCAACTTTCTTTTTTCCATGTCTTATTCCCTCCCACCCAAAATCTATCATAAACCTACTTTTTGAACATATTGTGCATTTTGTAGAGCCACTATTATACCCATAATACACTAAAACTATGTACTCTCACATAAAATTCATACCTATGACATGACAATCACGACATAAATAATAATAGCAAATCGCTTTTAAGAAGTTAAGCTTAAAACCATATAAACACTATCCTCAAAATATCATTCACCATAAAATTCAAAAATTTAGACATGGATAAGCTATTATGCTTCTTAGCTTTCCTGCTAGACACATTTCTTTTACTGATCAAACTCATATTAAAGAGATATACCCACAACCTCGAATTTGAAGAAGTCACTTTTACCTAAAAATTATATCATTTGGCCACTTCTCTGTTCAAACGAATCCTTGATTCAAAAATTTCACTAACTCTCAAACTTCTTTATATTTTTGGCTGAGGTTCCCTTGTAATATAAACTACCCTAAAATATATACCGGTCCACTATCAGTCATCGCTAATGCATATAATATTCCACTCTCAATTACACATATATTGTTGAAACTATCCTAGTCAAATATGTCATCTTGTAAGTAGGATATGTGTATCCTAGTCGCTTGTAAAAGGAACATCACAAGGTTAACCCTGATTCAGCTCAATGTACGAATAAGGAATGAAATAAGGGAAAATATCCTAGATGTTCAATAGCGTCAAGGTCATAAGTATGAATGTTTACATGCCCATGAAGAAGACTCTACCAAACACTACTCCATCACCCAGGGCCTACGTTCTGATACCAACTTTGTCACGTCCAAAATTACCCCCTAGACGTGATTGGCAGCCATGACACACCACTGGCCAGGCAGACCCAACTCTCATACATTAACCATTAATCTGCAATACTTAAAAAATTAGGTATGAGTTCATATAATATGCTAATTAATTATGAAGAATTTGAATCTCAAATTATTGATTTAAACCCAAATTCCACACCAGATCTTGGAGCATCTAAGGGAACTACAAAAGACTCGGGTGTATAAATCCAACAAGAAAATATTGTTAAGTAAATGATAAAGACTCTTTTGGAAGCATCCATGATCAATACAGTGGCTCACCTTAGCAATTGGATCAACTCAACACACTCGTCATCTATAAGCTTTATCATCACCAATAGTATCTATGTTGACATGTAGGTAAGGAGTGAGTTATGCGTAAATATAACTGATGAGTTGGTAATTTACCAACTTGTTAGACTCTTATACATGAGTTTTTTGCTCGATTTTCAAGTCTTTTAGATGAATTTTATGTGCTTTCTCCTTAATATTTGCAGATATTTATTTGAGTAGAAAAGGCATGAAATTGAGCAAAAAGCATGAAAATGGAGACGAGGACTAGTGCTCCATCAGAGGATACTGACAAAACGCTGATGGACCGCAGCTGCTACTACGCTGAGGAATATTGCCTACCGACAGACTGCAGATCAGCACCAGTGAACTGCCTGTTCCAACGCCAAATTGCTTTGGAAATCACTGGCCATCAGATACGACAATCGGTGGACGGCAGATTTGCACCGGTAGCCAACACTGAATTACTCTGGAAATCACTGGCCATCAGATGCGACCAACCGGTGAACCGTCAGTGTCTTGCAAGTGACACCCATCAAAAAAGGACAAAAGTGTCCAGCTAAAAGAAGGAGCATTTTCGTACCCTACTTTTGTATATCTCAAAAAGGATCTGAATATTCTATTCCATTATTATTCTATTGGCTTTGAATGGAATTAGAGAGAGAAGTTGAGAGAGAAGTAGAGAGAGAAGAACTCATCTTCTTCTTTGAAAAGGTAGAAAACTCTATTGGAGATTGGAAACTTGAGCTTGAATTTTTCTTACTCATTTTGTTGAATAGATGTTGAATTAATATTGAATAAAATGTCTTCTTCTGCTTATATGAGTAGCTAAATTCCTTGCTAGGGGTTTGTGGATGATTGGGGTTGATTTTGATTGGGTATTGTTCAATTGATCTTAGATTTTCTCAATTAGTATAATTCTAGTGTTTCATCTATGTTTTAATATAAATACTTATAGTTGCAAATGTGGGTTGTTTTTACATACTCTAGTTTTGCTTGAAAAAGGAATTTGGTATATGGGTGATGAAACATCAATGGGTAATTGGGTGTTGATCATGTGAGGTTGGGATAGAAGTAGCCAAAAGCCATTGTCAAACACCCATTGAGAGTCAAAGCTAGAAATAGTTGATTCTTACCCAAGTTGATGTGGTTGTTGTGAAAAAGGCTTTAGGGTTTGAGAAAACCCGAGGTGTAACGCATCTAATTGGTTGATAAATGTAGGATGCCATCTTGTCCACAACTAATTATACTATTGAGTAACGTTAGGAGATGTTAATAATCCAAATCCAATGATGCCCCAATAATTTCACACCCCTGGTAGTCTCTCCTTTGGTATTTTCTATACTTCGTCCCTGTTTTCGTGAGCAAATTTTATAGTTAGATTGAAAAGTTTGATTCCCTAATTTTTACTTAATTATTATTGAGACATTGATGCAAGTTACTTAAATTTGAGAGACAACTCTTGCGTGATCAACTAATATTTCCTGTGGGATTCGACCCTGACACTAGTCGGGTATATTTATTTTGCCAAAGACCGCTTACACCTCATCAACAGGAGTGAATTTGGATATTATCATAAATGGCGCCGTTGCCGGGGAATGTAGTTTGATTGCCTTTAGTTGTTTGTTATTTTGAATTGATTTGTTGCATCTTGGTTGGTTTGACTTTACTCTTGTGATTGGTGCCATTTAGGTTAATTTTATATGAATCAACACTCACAAGATGGAGAAGGTTAGATAGGAATATGGATCATGAGGATGATAATCCCATGATGTGTAATGTCATAGGTGCCATTCTCCTGCCTCCTATGGTAGGGAATGCAATATTTCATCTGACAAGTACAATGCTGCACTTACTCCAAATAAAAAGGCTCTTTGGAGGGATGCCAAGTGAGGATGCAAACAGGCATCTCCAGAATTTTCTTGAGATTTGTCAACCCTTCAACATTGCAAATATAAATCAAGAGTCGGTTAGATTGAGGCTATTCCCATTTTCACTATTCGGGGAAGCATCCACTTGGTTGTAGGAGTTGCCTCCCGGATCTATTACCTCTTGAAATGAACTCATGGAAGCATTTTTGGATAGGTTCTTCCATCCCTCGAGGATGCTACAGATGAGGGGTGACATTAACAACTTTAGACAACTTGTAGGGGAATAACTCCATGAAGCATGGTTGAAGTTTAAGAAAAAAATTGCCATTTGCCTAAACCATCTTTTACTCGATGGGGTTCTACTTCAGAGCTTCCATCTTTCATTGGATTCTATCAATAAGTCTGTGGAAAATAATTTGGCCGGGGGTTCCATCATGGACCAGCCCTATGGAATAGCCAAAGCACTCTTGACAGAATGACTAAGACCAATCAAGCATGGCATACTAAAAAAGCAGAGGAATCTTCTAGTGTTGTTGCTCCCAATCTTGTGACTGTTGAGATGAGAAAAAAGGATAAATCTAGAGATAAAACTCTTGCTAAGATGATGACCCAACTAGAGTTGATGACGAAACATGTGATAGGAGCTGGTGTGAAGAGCGTGAATGTTGTAGGTGCCCAAAGCCATCTTAAAATTTGTGATGACACTTCACCCTCGAAATCTGAGGAGTGTCAATACATGGGGGGCCAATTAGGGGTTTCTCGCCCTGCGTATCAAGGTGCCAACCAAGGCCCTTGGCACCCAAGGGAGAACAATCAAGGTTGGAGAAACTATGATAATCAAGGATGGGGGGGATAGAAATGATCGATGGGTGAATAGAGATCAAAATCACAAAGCAGAGCAATACCACCGAAGTGCTAACCCCTGTATGCCTCCTCCAAAAGAAAAAGCATCTCAAGGGAAGCCAGGAGTGAGTGATGTGGGCAATTCAAAGATTGAAGACATGTTGTCTCGAGTGTTGAAGAAAATTCACCGACAGATGGGTTAAAGAATTAAAAGTGGAGGTGCCTAACCTTTCCAAAACAATAAGTTCCCACTCAGCATTGATCAAGCACCTCGAAGCCCAAATGAACCATCTGTCTTCGCAAATGAACCCCCGCATGAAGGGTGCACTTCAGAGTGACACTATTCTCAATCTAAAGAAAGATGGTTGTTGCATGGAAATCGTGACTAGGAGTAGCAAGATATTGAAGGATGTAGGCGGAGCCCAAGGATGTTGTTTCCCTATAGGAAAAGGATAATGATGTTGTGGGAGAAGTGCCAAAAACACCAAGTGTTTGTGATGATGAAGAAGGAAAGGATGAGGGGGAAGTTGATTTGACTGCTTTGTATGATATGATTGGAAATGAAGGAAAGAACGCTCCTAATGACAAAGATCAAAAAACAAGAGTTTCACCTCCATATCCATAGCGGCGAACTAAGAAAAAGGAAGATACTCAATTTTGCAAGTTTATAGAAATGTTCAGCAAATTATCCATCAATATACTACTTGTGGATGCTTTGATTCAAATGTCAGGCTACACAAAGTTTATGAAGGTTATCTTGAAGAAAATGAAGGTGTTGGATACGGGCATTGATGAGGTGACCCATCATTGTAGTGATGTCATGACCAGCAACCTTGTCCCAAAGAGAGAAGATGATAACACTCAAACTCACACTACTGATAATGTATGAAGCAGACGTTGTCAATAAATAACCCAACCAAGAGGTTGGGGTCGAACCCACAGGGAATATGGTAAGAACTAGATTAGTGCCGGTATTTAAGCTCTTTGGTGTGTTATCTCAAAATTGGGGAGTTCATAGAAAAATAATAGTAAAACAAGTGTGAAAATCAGCTATTGTAAATAAAGATTTGCTATTAACAAGGGTATGTGTTTCCCATTGGTTCATAACTACTATGAATTTACACTGGTTATCAATCCCAATGCTTATTTGTAGAATTGATAACTACGGTTCATTCAAACAACTAGTTTGTTTCTATTGGATGACTATACTCAATTATCGGGTTAGGTCTCATGAGAAATTTCAATTGAAACATTAACAATTTGTTCAAAAATAGTTATCCTACAACCGCAATTCAAGTTATACAATGATCATAAAAATCAAGGCTTTGCTGTAACTCTCTTTTCCTAATCTCCACTTCTCTAGATTTAAGCAATTATAAAATTCAGGAAAGTCTTAACGTGGTGCTTCATTAAGAAACATTAAAGATGAAGAGAATACAATACAAGTGTATAGCATTGGTTTCGAATCACTTTGTGTAACCCTAGTTTGTTAATCCACCATGGTTCCCACAATCCTAGTTGTGGAGGTTGTTGCCTCTCATGATTGTAAAATTATGATTAGTATTTATAGACAAATAAATAATTAAATACTTACAACGATGATTGAAAGAAAACCTACTTTTAATATTGCGTGAAAATATGATAAAAAATTCAAGAACAATTGAGAAATCCAAGTTATGATTCTTAAGAATTGCTCTATAATTTTGTGAAAAGCTAATAAAAAACTTGATAACAATCAACTCTAACTAATTCTGACCGTCTCTAACCTAAAAGAAACGTAAAAAGTATTTATACGGATAATAAAATCCTTTTCCTATGTTAACAAGGAAATAACAAAATCTTGTGCCGACACATCCTATGATTCATCATATGATTCGTAACAGGATTGTATGAGTCGTGCCTTGTTCTCGTACATCCCTTGGCTTCTGCAGAATTGACTACATGGTTTCTTTTGGTATGACTTGTAACATCATCCCACGAGTCATACAATTCAGTCATGGTTTGGCTCTGAGAACTTTGGCATCTTCTGATGATTTCTACGAGTGCCTTGGTAAACCTCGTACCTTGCTCTTACGACTCGTAACTGCTTGTCGTATCATGATGTGGCAAGTCCCAACACTCACCAATGCTTTCCATGGCTCCTGGTATAGATCGTAGGTAGATGCTACGATCTGTATGTGCTACCAGTATCAGGAGACTTCCATTGTGCAAATATCGCTAAAGTATTCCATGACTCAAGTTATGGCTCGTACCAGGATGGTACAGCTCGTACTAAGAGTCGTATTTCGGCTTTGCCCTGTACCAGTCTTCTGAGCTTTTCCACAAGTCTCAGTATGACTCTTACAATCTTGTTGCGGCTCATATTAAAATCAGTAATTGGCTGCTTGTCTGCATTTTTCTGCAACTTTTGCACATTTTTGTTCCAACACCTATTTTCCCTGAAAACAAAGTAAAACACCTCATATCCATAAAAACATACCTAAGTCCATGCTATTTTCTTAGTTTTAAGCATCGAAAGTGCTGAAACTTACAGCACATCAACACCCTCAACTTAAGACTTTTGCATGTCCTCGGGAAAAGAAAACAAAAACTAAAAACGATGCTTAACTAGAAAATAAACCTAGGATACTACAAATGATACCAATCAAAACTTGCATTATGAGCACAAACAACTTTTGACCTTTCTTCAGGTAACCCAAATCAACTATGCATATCAAGTGACCACGAACCATGATAGGCAGGGATCAAGATATGTCATCTAGTTATTAGCAGAGAAACAAGTTATTACCAATGCTTTTAACACAGACAACTAGTAGAATAAAACACAAACCATGTACCCCTTACAACAAATGAAGTCCCCAACTCACAAATACATAAAAATATGAAAATTGGGATTGGACAAGTAAGACTCTCGCTCTCACAAGGAAGTTCCAAATACTTCACATCAGACACCATAGGCTTGCTCTTATATCTCTACTTTGGCTCTTTAGACAGTCAGACTATGATCACTATAGGACTTTATTCATCTTGTAATGTAGGCTTTAAACTGGGTATGGTAAATATGGGATTTTAGTGACTAAACCCTCCTTGGCACTACATACTTGTGGCTCCACTTTTAACTTAGTTCACCCTTTTCACTTTTTCAATTTTTCCTCCCTTTTCTCCATTTTTATGCTATGTATGGGTGTGGTGTGTTTTCAACTTTTTCATTCATTTTTTTCTTTTGTATTTTTGTTTTCAATTTTTTCTTTTTCAGCTCTTTTTCTCTTTTATTTCACACCATACCTCATTTAAACCCTTTTTTCCCTTCTTTTCCTTTTTCACCTCCCCATAGTCTATGCAATCCTACTCTAGCTACCCTCAACTTAGGCATTTTTTCCTGGGTTGAGGTTCACGCTGTCCAAGGAGGGACCAGGGACAAAACGGGCTCATTATAAACAATGGGTAAGGTTAATCAGTTAATCAAAGAAAAATGGTCCATTTATGACTCAAAATTGGGATCAAGTGAATCATATCATTTTGGTATGGCAGTTTAAGCTAAATGAAATAAGCAAAAAGAGCTTATGATCCTTTCCTAAAGAACCATCCTAAAAACAATGTAAAGACCAACTAGGCAAGTTCTAGATCCTTTACGCGGTATTGAACTAGGTATATGACCTCACTAACTCATGGTATACGTTTTGCATTCATTCTACATGTCTGGTTCATACATGGATAACTATAACTACTTATGCTAATACACTAAATGATACAAAAAGATTCGTAGAAATAATGTTGTGCAATCAACAAGTACACAGCTAACATCCAAAAATTTTAAGCATCGTCATTTTTTTCAAAACTTCAAAACTAGTGCACTTTATTAATTGAGTTATCCTAATCTAATTTCTAATTAGACAAAGAAATATCCTAAACATGTCAGTTCTATTAGATAGCCTGTCTGAGGGAAATGAAATACGGCAAGAAAAACCCTTGGACGAATCCAAAAATCCCAAAAATATACAAGTACATCCCCTCCCCATTTGAAAAGAATGTTGCGTTCCCATAGCATACAATATAAAAACAAAAGGAAGACAGACATACCTATTGTGCACTAAGCACTTCTATCATCTCGCGAAGGTGGAACCTCCGCTGCACCCATGGCGCTAGCGGTGGCCGGCGCACTCAATGTTACCTCCACGGTGGAAATGGTCACCCCCTCAGTAGTAGTGGTCGCCTGTTCGACCTCGATAACAACTTGGGCTAAATGTGGCTCACCCGAATGGTCCTTGCCACCTACAAGCTTAGCATGGGAAATGGTGGAGCTACCTGCTCCTCTAGCTCTCTCAAGCAGCTCCGACCTATGCTCGTCGTGAATCTATTGACTCTCCAATCTTGCCCGCTTACATTCTTTCTTTTCCTTCTTTCTTTTCTTCTTTAGGGTCTCATCTCCAACATCCTCTGAGACCCTCTTCTTCCCTTTTCCTCCCTATGCTCTGGTTGGCTCCCAATATGCCGCCAAATCAAGCTCATCGTATATCTCGATATCGAGGACAGGAAGAGTTGGGGCTGCTACAATTGCCGGCTATTAAGATAACAGCTCAGTCACTTGGCTCTAAAGAGCCCCCAACTCCTCACGGAGGATACCAGTGTTAGTCTTCTCTCCCATGCGCTCATTGAATCAACTCTCAAAGTTGTCAAGTCTGGCATGTAAGACTTGTGCAACTGCCTCAATCTCAGCCTTCACCTAAGGCTTCATATTCTCCATCATAGGCTGCACCTTTTTCTCAGTCACAGTCAGTCTCTTTGCCATCTCTTACAAAAGTTCCTGAGGCACGAGCATGTATCCTACTGGGGTCTGGCTTAGAAGGCCCATAGGTGGTGTAGTAAAGGTACTGGGAGCTGCCTCTGAATGATCAGCATCTGTACCTGGTGTCTCGTCTTTCTCCTGTGAGGTGGGGGCATTAACCTGCTCGCCCCCAAGTGCTCGTGGCACTGGGACTACGGTAGAAAGTCGTGCTTGGCTTACATGGTTCATTTCATCTTGAATCAACCTAATGTCCTCTTTCTGTTGTCCTCAAATCATCGCTCCTCACTAGGATGCACCTTGAGACCTGCCTCCATGCACAATATGAACACGAGACTCGGGAACGGGATAGTAGTGCTCAATCCCATAACCCAATCCTGAATCTCCTTGCGATGACCCTCGAAATGTTGATGGTGTATCTTGATATGACACAGGCCACCAATGCTGCTTTGTCTGTACTGAGGGTATTGTAGTTCAAGGTCAGTGCCAACCTGTGGTGAACTAGCATCCATCAGGCCTTTACTATGAAATACAGTGAATTTTGGGTGACCCACTTTCCACTAGTCACCCATTTTGCCTCATCCTATCTTCAGCAATGACCCAAGACAACCACTTGATCTAACTCTTCCTCTCCGCAATGCCTAACTACTTGATCTTCTTCATGGTTTCCACCTAGTAGACAAACTCCGATGTAGTGTATGGTGGTATGAACTGAGGCCCATATAATATCCGAGCAATAGTACACTTGAATATGTCAATAGTGTGACCTCGCACCATTACACCTCCAACTTGGGATGATCCTTCAATTTCTGCCCATCCTTTGGCTTTTTCTCCATGGTAGCCAAATAATTAGCATAGAACACCCGGACGATGGCTGAAGTGTATCGATCCAAGGTTCTAGCAATCCACTCAAATCCGTAGTAGTTGAATATTCACTTCATTTCCTCCTCCTCATTTAGTGCATTGGTGAGGATCTGCAACTCTTCTTGAATACTCTGCCTAGGGTGGTTCTTGGCAGTGAGAGAGAGACCCTTCTCGTAGATCTCTTATGCACCTAGTACTCTCCTCTGAATATACAGTCCTCCCTAGGCGAACTCTTCTCTTCCTTAGCATTGGTTGCCTCATCATCAAATTTGGACTCACTATCTTCATTTCCAGATTAGGACTCTTCAGACCCCTCATCATCATTCGAGCTGCTATCTGACTCTTGGACTCATTCATCAGCTCCCTCCTCAAACTGTGGAGCATCAGCAGATGTGGCAGTGGCCGCCTCAGCCTGAGCTTTATCTTTTGCCCTAGTGGGTTAGGTCCCATCGATTGCAGATGTTTTGACCCTGTACTCCTCTACCGAACTATAGGAAAGGAGTCTGTATGTTCAGAGTCGGAGGGCTCATCTCTCAATGCCCTCTGAGTAGCTATATCTGCCCTGGCGGCTTTGTCTTTGGTAGTATTGGTTGCTTTCCTCTTTAAAGTCATTGTACATGTGGAGGAAAAGGGTTAGAACCTCATATCTGAGAAAAAAATCAAGAAAATGTCCTCTACATTTTTTCACGGATCTTCAATATGAGTCGTACCTAGAAGGTACGATCTATATTGAGACTAGTAATAGCTCAGGTCATAGTTACTACTCCGAGGTTCGACGCGTACCATGAAGGTACAATTTGTACCATGATTCGTATGAGGATACTCCTTGTAAACTATTATTCTATATTTTTCCACAACTCATGGTCCGACTCGTAAGTCGACTTCACGAGTCATAGTAAGGATCGTACTGTTGCCTTTGGACTTGACCATTTTCAGATTACTGGTACAATTGTCAGGTACGACTCATAGTAGGATACCACGGGTCATACTAGGTTCTGTACCAATTGATTGTAATACATTGGGCTTAGGAAAGTCCCAAAGAGCCATCCTATGAGTAATAGTATGAAACCATGAGTCGTAGGAAGGCTTGTGAAGCCTGTCTGCCTTTGTTCACGTCACTTTTGCAGGTAAATTCAAATTTGTGTTGGGTACTTAGAATTCCCCAATTCTAGGCATACATTTTTCAACTAACTGGTCCTCCCTTTATGATTCACAACCCATAACATAGTTCATAATAACTTAATTTCAATTACAAGAATGGTCGTATCCTACCCATTAAACACAATCATATTGCACATTACTGATCATTATTCTCATATATTTTCATGCATTTTGAGGACTTCTAGTTGTTAAACAAGTTCACAATAATACGAAGGTCTTTTACCCAACTCAAAGCATAATCACTTACATGAATGTTGCAAAATCTTGCTCACTTTGTATGTCTTTCAGTGGTTAGGGTTGGTATTCATTTTGAGCAGTGTTAATCGACCAAAAATATCACTCAATCAATTATTTTTCTTGAGTTACAGGTGCGAGAGAGTCATGGGAAGCATTCGTGAGCTCCAGTTTGATTGTGTGGGAGAAGAGTCTGAATGATTTGAAGTTTATATACTTTATGGAAAATTAAAAAATTTTGGGTCGAGTTGGGTCGACTTAAATACTTTGGCTCGTCACGACTCATACCATAAGTGATAGGTTGGACCTATAACTCATCCCTAGGAATCGTAGAAGAGTTTTAAGAAAACTTACCCATGGACCTACGAGCACATCATACGACTCGTACCATAAAGATACGACTCGTACCACGACTTATAGGTCACTATGAACTGGAGTTCTATACCTTGCATTGTTTGTAACTACAGTAAGTACTACGACCCGTACAATGGAGTTACGAGTCATAGGACCAACCGTAGCACAAACTCATGCACTAGTCCATATCTCTACTTCTCACCATAACTCATATTACGACCCATACAATGCTCTTACGAGTCGTACTAAGGTTCATAGTATCAGTCTGTACGGCAATTTTTTTTCTGTAATATATTTTTATTTCACCTGACACTAAGCACACATAAGTCAATATATTTTTGTTGTCTTCTAAGAAGAATCAGATTTAATATTGTGGCACGACGCAGGTGGTTCGGTTACTCCAACTTTACTGAACCACTTCATGGGTTGTCTCCCATGAAGCGCCTGATTTAACATCACAACACGATGCAAGTCTCTTGACTACTCAGCCTTCATCAAGAAACTCAAAATCATTCTCAATTGCTGAGACCACTCTAAATCATTTGGCTGCTTCATTAATCGGAAAATATTGAAAGTGACATCCTCTTTATTAATCCTGAATTTTAGTTGGCCATCCTCTACATTTACTAAAGCCCTCACAGTGGCAGGGAATGGTCGCCCCAAAACGATGGGGACCTCAAAGTCCACATCACAACCAAGGATCACGAAGTCCGTTGGGAATATGATTCTGTCCACCTTTACAAGAACATCAAATAGGATCCCCACAGGCTTCTCCACAGTTCGGTCAGTCAATAGTAGCCGCATAGTAGTTGGTGTGGGGGCTCCCAAGCACAGCTACTTAAACACAGCTAATGGCATCAAATTAATGCTTTCTCCGGGTCGCAGAGTGCCTTCACTAACTAAACATCACCAATAGTACATGGGATGGTCAAAATACCTAGATCCTCCTTTTTCTGGGCAAGGACCCGTGAGGCTATGGCACTACAATGATGCAAGTTATCCACGAGCTAATAGCTCATGGAAATTTTCTTGGTAACAAGGTCCTTCATAAACTTGGTGTATCCCAGCATCTTCTCCAATACCTCAACCAATGGTATGTTTATAGATAATTATTAAAAATGGATTGAATTCCGCCTTCTTCTTCATTCTTTGACAGAGTGGTAGCAGTGGTCATGGGATAGCCTTATAGATTTGTGTGGCCTTTTGTTTCTTACCTTGTGCAACTTTAGGCTCTTTTTAAACAACTGGAGCCTCAGTCAACTCAGCCTCTTCCTTAAGCTCTTACTCAGCAACCTCTTCAGCATCATCAATTACGATCTCTTTCTTCCTTTGCATTTTAACTAAAACCAGCTGAGGGGGATTAATTGTGGTTTTTCCACTCCTATTCATCAAAACCATGTGGTGACTATCATTATTTGGTCTTTGGATTGTGTTGCTAGGTAGTTTTCCCTTTTTCCTAGGGTTCAGGGATGCCGACAGTTGACCCAGCTGCTGCTCTATTTGCATGATGGTCGTGGCATGTGACTCAACTCTCTGGCCCATGCCAGATATATTTCCACAAAAGTTTTTCAGCTGCTCCTCTGTGGATCTCAACTTTTTGAGCATCTCAGCGATCATGCTCTACAATTTTTACTATCCAACCTCTCTCGTACATGCATTAGGAGGCATGTAAAATCCAGCTCAATCATTGCGGTAACCATTATTCCTTATCCATTCTCCCTCTTTCTCATGACCTCAACTTCCATCTCTATACCCATTTCATTTGTAGTTGTTTTTGTATTGGTTCCAACCTTAATTTTCGGAACCTTGGCTCCAAGTGTCTTATCAAGACCCTTGGGCGTTGGTCCAAAAATCTGCCACCTGGTTGTCAAGGAAGTTTTCTTCCTCCTTAGAATTTGAATGCTCAAGCCCAGTTCCTATCCCTGTGTTCCCACTGTATCAACTTTCGTGGCCCTAACGCCATGATATGCATCATGAGCACATCTAACGATGTATACATATGGGTGTATTCCTAATCATGTTCATCCTCCTTCTATCATTGGTCAGCAGTCATACCAATAACATATGTACCAGGAGCTGCTTCCACTTCCCGGGTGTGCATGCCCTGTTAGTTTTAGTCACTCTATCAAGAATAGTTGCAGCTTGTTCCCAGGTGTGACTCATCAATGTTCCTTTCCCGCCATAGTATTTGCTACAGCTTTAGTACTATTGTTCAATGACCTGTAGAAAATATCCAACAAACTGTCATCAGGGATTTTATGGTTTGGGCACTTGGTCAAATTCTTCTTAAATCTCAACCAGGTTTCATGAAGTGCCTCCATTTGCAGTTGTTGGAAATTGTATATATCATCCTTAAGTTGTAGCATCCTAGAGGGTGGGAAGAATCTCTCTAGAAAAGCTTGTTAGAGCTTCCTCCAATGGTAATGGAGTTGTTAGGCAACTCTGATAACCATAAAGTGGCCTGCCAAGACAAAGAGAATGAGAAGAGTCTCAGTTTTATTGCATCCTAACTGACATGGGGCAACCTATACGCCTTGCATATTTCAATGAAGTTCATTAGGTACAGGCTGGCATTATCAGCTGCATTACCACTAAACACCCCTTTCATAATCATCAACTGTATCATGGTGCTAGTGATGTCAAACTATGTCCCAATAGGAAAAGGTGGTTGTACGATAGCTCCAGTTGATGCGACTTCATCAATATCCGGGTCATCCTCGTTAAAGATTAAGGGGCATATCTCTGGCCTCTGTTTCCCTTTCCATCATGACCAGTATTCACAGTATGATCCCAAGCATCATCGTCTTCCTGAAGTGCAGCTTCCAGAGCTAGCTTAGCTTGCCTAGCTTCTTCAGCAAGACATACATCTCTTTGCTCTTGGTTCTCCATTCTTCGCAGTGTCCTGTCTATTGCAAGATCTAAAGGAATTAGGGGATTTCTACTCTGTCAAGTACATGGCATTTACAATGAGACAACCTTGTGGGTGTCAAAAATAAAAAGAAAACGTAAATGAGGAAAGAACAATCAAAAGTTAAATATGAGTAATTAATCTAATCTTAGTTGTATTCCCTGGCAAAGATGCCACTTTTTGATAATGCTCAAACTCACACTCCTGACAAAGTATGAAGTGGACGTTGTCAATAAAGAACCCAACAAAGTTGTTGAGGTCAATCCCAAAGGGAATATGGTAAGAACTAGACTAATGCTGGTATTTAAGCTTTTTGGTGTGTTATCTCCAAATTGGGGGGTTTATAGAAAAACAATAGTAAAACAAGCGTGACAATCAGTTGTTGTTAATCAAGATTTGCAATTAATTAGGGTAAGTGTTCCCCATGGGTTTATAACTACTTTGGGTTTACACTCGTGATCAATCCAAATTCTTACTTGTAGAATTGATAACTAGGGTTCATCCAAATGACTGGTTCGTCCCTATTGGATGATCATACTCAACCACCAGATTAGGTCTCATGAGCAATTTCAATTGAACCATTATCAATTTGTTACAAATTAACTATCCTGCGACTGTAGCTCAAGTTATACAATGATCATAAAAATCAAGGATTTGATGTAATTGTCATGCCCCACCTTGGGAGGCATGACTGGCACCTAGTGCCACACTAGAATCTGACTGACCTGGCTAGGCTTATGCACATCTGGTGCAAGCATGCAACTCAATTTAGGAAACAACGGGCTATATCTCAGCTATAAATACAACCTCTGGCCGACAAGGCCTTATAGCCACCTGTAAATGAACACAACTAACCAACAGCAGGCAACAAAAGGGATCCTATGTGGGCCGACAAGACCACCATGCTGTCTAATTATAAAAAAAATGGGAACAAGCCAATCCACACGGCAAATATATGAAACATAACTAATTTAGGCCCCACACAGCCAACAACACTAAATAACTAATGACTTTAGTCTGCAAGCCTCTAGAAATACAAATAGTGTTCGGGACATGGCCGCAGCCTACCCCAAATGCTATACAACTGAAAGAATGTAACCTCTACAACCTGAAAACTCCAAATGAAGGGAGCTGGCCAAACTTCTAACTCTGAATAGCTGCTACTAGAGAGCCTGAACGCTGTCTATCTAAACCTACAGGCAAGTAATGCAGTGCCAAGGGATGGGTGTTACTACAATATGTATCGAATATGTAAGGTAGTAAGTAAGCTGGTAAAGACTAAAAATAAGTACAGAGATGGGGAAGAAAGATTAACCTGTAAGCTGGCCTATTCGTAATCTGCATCTAGCAAAATACTACACATAATGAGCTACGAATGTGCAATCATATAGTCATAAGGTATAACTAGTAGACAAGAATACAAACAAGTACCTAACCTGGCCCCCATAATCTTGGAAGGTACAATCAACATAGAATAACCCACCGGGAGCCCCATAAGCCCTGACAAGTACACTTCAATCTATATACCCCTATCTAGGATTGTATGACTCTACTATGTTATAGCAAACCTATCTGTCCCCTTGGGTCTGCAACTGAGCCCACTTGGCTCCTGATTTGTAGTTGTGTCTGAGTCTAGTGGATTCTTGATAATTACACCCCGGGAACCGGGCTCGACGGGGGTGTACTGACAATACGACATAGAAATAATAGTTCAGCCATAGAATGGACTGTATAAGGCCCTTGAGCCTCATCATCTCGTCCTTTGGGATGGCATATCACTCCTTGGAGCAACTTTATCTATCCCTTGGCGGGTGACGACACAACTAGTAGTCGTGGGTGGTCACGGAAGGTTCCTAAGTGAGGACAAGCCCACCCGAGGTGCTATACTGGGGTCTCAATATAGCCACTGAAAAAGCGTATCTGGCCTTTGGTCCCTAACGCAACCGTTGCTTGCCCCTAGAATAATATATTAGGCTGCTAGCAGGCTCACCCCTAGAATAATATATTTGGCTGCTAGCAGGCTCACCCCATGCACCTATATTTGATCAAAGGATCCTGGTTGTGATCATAATCTCTAATGGTCTATACTGAATAGGGAGAGATCTGGAGTGGCCTTGTAATATTCTGAATGTCTTTTCGGGAAACTATAACTCACAAGCAATTGTAGGTCACAGATGAGCAATTACTTAGTCCTTTTACTTAGAACGACTGTAGGACTGCTACGAGTGGACATGCTTTTGAGCGGTTGGTCTCTAATCCCCCGCAGGTAGCTTACTAACATTCTTAGCCTGAGGGTAATACTGTGCCAACATGGTTCTAGTCCTTCAGACCATAATCTCTTAGCTGGATTCTTTATTGACAATGACCGCTTCTTACTTTGTCAGGAAGTGTAAGTTTGAGTGTTATCAAAAAGTGGCGCCGTTGCCGAGGAATACGACTAAGATTAGATTAATTTCTTGTATTTGAATTTTGGTTTGTATATCCTAAATACATTTTTCTTTTTTGTTTTTGGATATCCACAGGTTTTTGCTTGGTGAATGCCAAGTACTTGTCGGAGTGGAAACCTCCTGATTCTGTTAGATTTCGAACTTGAAAGAACACCGCGAAAGGTGGAAAACCAAGAGAAAAGAGATGCCCATATTGTTAAAGAAGCTAGGCAAGCTACACTTTAGGATGCAGAGGATTCTTGAGATGAGGTCGTTAATTCTAGTTGACATGGAAGCGGCAACATAAGTCAAAGATATGCTCCTCAATTCCTCGATGAACATGACCTGGACATTGATGAAGATGGGTCAACCGGAACTATCGTACCACCACCATTGCCTGTTGGGGCTAAATTTGATATCACTAGCACCATGATCCAATTATTGAACATGAAAGGGGTGTTTAGTGGTCACGCAGCTGATGATGTCAACCTGCACCTGATGAACTTTGTTGGAATATGCAAGGCGTATAGGTTGCCCTGAGTCCGCCAAGATGCTATACATCTAAGACTCTTCCCCTTTTCTATGTCTGGGGAAGCCACACTATGGTTATTGGAGTTTCCCAATGATTCCATTACCAACTGGAGGGAGCTCAAGTAAGCTTTCCTAGTGAGATTTTTCCACCCTCCGGATGCTGCAGCTTAAAGATGAAATTTTTAATTTCCGACAAATAAATACTGAAGCACTTCATGAGACCTGGTTGAGATTCAAGAATAAGTTGACCGTGTGCCTGAACCATAAAATTCAATGATCACAGTGTATTAGAGATTTTCTATAGATCATTGAAGAATACTGCCAAAGCAAAAGCAGACATAATGGAAGGAGGAGAACTGATGAGCCACACCTAAGAGCAAGCTTCCACCGTTCTAGATAGAGCAACAAAAACAAACAAAGAAGGGTGCACTCGGGAAGCAAAAGCAGCGGCTGGTACATATGCTGTTGATTTGACTGCAGACTAATGAAGGATGGAGGAAGAACATGACTAGGAATTGGTTCATATGCGCACATCATTGGACTTGCTTACTAAGAACATCATGGGAGTTGGATCCAGAAAGGTGAACACAGTGGGGACACAGGGATAGGAGCCAGGGTCGGACCACTCAGATTTTGAGGAGGTGGCAAACTTCTTGGACAACCAAGTGGTGGGTTTTCGAGCCAACACCCAAAGGTCTGGAAAAGACACTTGGTGCCAAGGTTCTTGAATTCAAGGTTCGAACCAGTATAGAGACATTTACAATCGGAATGGGTTCAGATATAGAATCGAAGGAGACTTGAGAAGGAATGACGATTACCGCAATGACAGAGCTAGATTGTACGTGCCTCCTAATGCACGTGAGATTGGACATTCAAAGTTAGAGAGAATGATGGATGAGATGCTAAAGAAGACAAGATCCATAGATAATCAGCTGAAAGACATCCATAGTGATATATCGAGCATGGGTCAGAGAGTGGAGTCTCATGTTATGGCTATCAAGCAGAATGAACAGCAGCTAGGGAAACTATCAGCATCTATGAACCGTAGGTAAAAGGGTATGCTACCTAGCAATACAGTCTAGAATCCAAAGAATGATGGTAATTACATGGCTGTGATGACTAGGAGTGGGAAGACCATGGTTGACCCCTCTCTACTGGTCGTAGTTGAAAGAAGGAAAGAAAGCGTGATTGACAATGAAGAAGATGTTGCTGAGAAGGAGCAAATTGAGGATGCTGAGTTGAATGAGGCTCCAAATGTCGAAAACGGGCCTGAAGCTAATTAAGGAGAAAAGAAAAGAGCTACACAAATTTACAAGGCTATTCCACGACCACCGCTACCGTTCCTTCAAAGAATGAAGAAGAAGGTGGGGAATGTTAAGTTTCAAAAATTCTTGTCAATGCTCAATTAGTTATCTGTACACATACCATTGGTCAAGGCACTTGAACAGATGCCAAGATATGCCATGTTTATGAAGGAGCTTCTGATGAAGAAGAGGTCCTTGATCTATGAGCCCATCAAAATGTACATCATTATAGTGTTATAGCCTTACGGGTCCTTGCCCAAAAGAAGGAAGATCTAGTTGCCTTTAATATTCCATGCATAATTGGCGATGTTGATTTCGCAAGGGCATTATGTGATTTGGGAGCAAGCATCAATCTGATGCCATTGGTTGTGTTTATGAAGATGGGATTGGAAGCCCCCCACACCGACTACCATGCGGCTACAGATGGCCGACAGAACATGTGAAGAAGCCTGTGGGGATCCTATTCGATGTGCTTGTTAAAGTTGAAAGATTCATATTCCCAGCGAACTTCGTGATTCTTGATTGCGAAGTTGATTTTGAGGTACCCATCATTTTGGGGAGACCATTCCTTGCCACTAGGAGAGCCTTAGTAGATGTGGAGGCTGGCCAGTTGAAGTTCAGACTCAATAAAGAAGAGGTTACCTTCAATGTCTACTGGTCAATGAAGCAACCATAGGAATATAGAGTTGTCTTAGCAACAGAAGATGAATCCTAGTTTCTTGATGAAGTCTGAGTAGTCAAGAGATTTGCATCGTGCTGTGACATCAAATCAGGCACTTCTTCGGAGGCAACCCAAGTGGTGGTTTGGTGAATTCTGAGTAACTGCATCACCTGCGTCGTGACGAAATGTTAAATCAAGCGCTTCTTGGGAGGCAACCCAAGGTAGTTAACTTATGTGTGTTTAGTGTGCAGAGGAAACAAAAATAGGTAGCAGAAAAATGGCTGAACAGGCAGGTAGTACGGGTGTCAGTACGACTCATCAGAGGGTTGTACGGCTGTAGCTCGAGTCCTGGTGAAATCAGAGATATATTTCAGTGCATGAGTTCAGGGTACAGTTGGTCCTACGACTCATAACCTCATTGTACTGGTCGTAGCAATCATTGTTGATATGAACTACGCAAGGCATGGACGATAATGGAAGAAAGACCTACGAGTCATAGTATGAATCGAATCACCATAGTACGAGTCGCAAGATGCGCTCGTAGGTCCAAAGAGTAAGTTTCTCAATCTTTCTATTATGGGTCCAAGGGATGAGTCGTAGGACCTTCCTATGACTCGTGGTATGAGTCATGACCGATCAAAAATTTTAAATTTACCCAATTCATCCCAGATTTTTGAAAATTGGCCCTATAACATGTATATGCTCAAATGAATCGTACCCTTCTCCCACACTCTTAAAACCTAAACTCATGACTCTCTCACACCCGTAATTCTACAGAAAAAATCAATTGATCAAGTTCTTTCATAGATTACATCGAAAATCCAAATCACAACCGTAGTGTTGATTGACAGTCGAAGTATAAGCATTCAAGTAAGTGTATTTCTTTTAAATTGATAGATATAACTTTTGTGCTTGATGCAATCCTGCTAGATCCTTGAGAGTCCTCCCAATGCTTAAAAAAATTAGAAAAGGACAATGACAGGGGATATAAACAAGTTGTGTGCGACTGCGTAGGGGCTTTAACTTGTGAAAATTGTGCGTTGAACTGGTGAAGGTAAAGTTACAGGTTGTGATTAAAAAAGGGATGAATGGGTAACTGTAAAACTTGTTAAATGCATGCTTGGTTTTGTGGAATTTTGAGTATCCAACATTTAATTTAAACCTCCTGCAAACTGAACAAAAAATAAGGTAAGGACAATCTTCACAAGCCTTCCTATGACTCATGGTTTTGTACTACGACTCGTAGGATGGCTCGTTGGGACTGTCCCAACCTAAATTCAAAATAATCATGAGGTACAAATACTCGTACGGCTCATGGATTACTACTATGAGTCGTAACTAGAAGACGTACCAAGAATCTGAGAAGGGGTTAAGTCCACAAGTGACAATACAATCCTTCCAAAGACTCGTGGAATAGACATATGGGTCATACCATGAGTTTTGGAAAAATATGGAATAATTTCTTTAAAGGGGCATCCTCATACGACTCGTAGTATGGACCGTACCTTCATGGTACAAGTCGTACCTTAGATGCATAACATTGACTTGAGATATTACGGGTCTAAGTACGAGTCATACCTCCAAGGTACGACCTGTACTGATAATTCGTAATAAATTACAGAGGAATTATTTTCTTGATTTCTTTTTCTCGGATTTGGAATTCTAACCCTTTTTCTCCACAGGCACAATGACGATAAAATGTAAATCGTCAAAGTCAACTGCTCGAATGAGATTGCTTGATGAAACCTTTGAATCCGATGAAGCGGGCAACTCCCCTAGTGGTTCATTAGAGGAATATAGGGTTGATACGTCGGATACTGATGAGACCTGAACCACTAGGGCGAAAGCCAAAGACCATGTCATGGCGACCACCTCCACATCTATCAGTGCTCCCTAGTTTGAGGAGGGAGCAGAGGAAAGAGCTAAAGAGTTGGAAAGCAGCTCTTATGAAGAAGAGGGGTCTGAGGAGGCCCGATCTGACAATGCAAGCAGCGATTTTGGATTAGAGGAGGAGGCACCAAATGCTGAGATGGAGCAGATTCCGCCTATGGAAAACCACACCATACGGTGGAGAGTACCAGGATCTCAGGAGATATATGAAAAGGGGATTGCTGTCACTTCCAAGAACAAACCTAGGCAGAGCATTTAAGAAGAGCCGCAGATCCTTACAAATTTGTTGAACAAGGTGGAGGAGATAAAGTGGATATTCCTCTTCTAAGGATTCGAGTGGATGGCTAGGGCCCCGGACCGATACACTTCAGAAAATTGTCCAGGAGTTCTACGTCAATTATTTGGAAACCATGGAGCAGAAAGAGAAACAGGGGCAGAAGTTGAAAGATCAGCCCAAGCTAGAGAGCGTCCTTCTTAGAGGCCGAGAGTTTGATATATCCAAGCGCACCATCGCTTGGATATAATATGGGCCCCAGTTCATACGACCACATGCTATGCCAGAATATGATTATCGGGTGGAGGCATTGAAACAGATCAAGAAGCTAGGCTTTGATGAGAGGCGGAGGAAGATACAATGGTTTTCCGGTATGATCACTTAGGAAAAACAAAAGGCGGAGTGGATATCTAGCAGCAAGCAGGTCACAAAGAACTCTCTAAATTTCATAGCAAAGGCCTACTGGACGTTAGTACGCCACCACTTGGCCTCGACTGTTAATGACAATACCCTCAGGGAGACAGAGTAGCCTTGGTGGCGTGTATCATGTCTAGATAACCCATAAATATCCCGAGGGTCATTACAGATGAGATGCGAGATCGGGCTATGGGATTGAGCACAACCATCCCATTCTCGTATGTTTAGGTTATGCACAGAGGTGGGCATCAAGGTGCAGCAGAGTTAGGAGCACCTGATTGGAGAACAGCAGATTGCTGAGATTGGCCTAATCCAGGATGAGATGAACCTGATAAGTACGACCCAACATTCCACCACAGTCCCACTGTCATGGGCAGTTGTGGGCGCATAGGTGAATGCCTCCACTTCATAGGAGTAGGGTGAGACAATGGCTACAGATGCCGGCCATTCTGATGCAGCTCGTAGCATCGCTACAACACCATCTATAAGCCCCCCGAGCCAAACTCTAGCCGGGTACATCATGGTGCCCTAGGAATTTCTCCAAAAGCTAGACAAGAGACTTACCATAACTGAGAGGAAGGTTCAATCAATGATGGAGAATGTCAAGCCTTGGGTGAAGGCTTAGATAGAGCCAACTGTGAAGGCCCTATATGCCAGATTAGATGGATTCAAGAGCAGATTCAACATGACCATGGCCGAGCAGACTGATACGGGTAGCCTCCGTAAGGAATTGAGGGCTCTTCAAAGCCAAGTGGTTGAGCTATCATCATGGCAGCCTGCAATCATAGCAACCCTCACTCTTCCTGACCTTATACCGGTATTGACGAGGAGCTTGATTGACGGCTTACTAGGAGCCCACAGAAGCAGATAAAGAAAAAGGGAAAAAGAGAGTCTCTAAGGATGTTATAGATGAGATCCTGAAGAAGAAGAGGAAAAGAGATAAAGGAGAGCGCAAGCAGATAAGGTTAGAGAGTCAGTAGACTCACGACGTGCATCAGTCGGAGCTACATGAGAGAGCCAGAGGAGCAGTTAGCTCCACCATAGCCTAGGAAGAGCTTGCGAGTGGCAGGGACCCTTCGGGCGAGCCACATTTAGCCTCGACCATTCTAAAGGCCATAGAGACAGCCGATACTACTGAGGGTATAACCATTTCCCCTATTGATACACCATTTAGTGCGCCTGCCACTATCAGCGCTACGATTGCATCAGAGGTACCTCCTCCGCAGGATGACAAGAGCGCTTAGTGCACCATAGGAATGTTCCCTTCCCTTTGTTTTTACATTCTACGCTTCGAGGATAAAGCATGCTCTTTAAAAAGCGTAGGGGTGTACTTGTATTTTTTTTGAGTTTTTTATTCGTCTGAGGTTTTTTTGTCGTATTTATTTTTCTTTGGGCATGCTATCTAGTAAAACCGGCATGTGTAGGATTTTATTTTTGTGATTTTTATTTAATTAGAAAGTATCTTAGGAGTACTCAGCTAATAAATTGCACTAGTTTTGTAGTTGTAAAAAAATTGACCCTATTTAAAAATTTTTTGATGATTAGCTATGTACTTGTGATTGAAAGCATGATTTCTGTGGATATTTTTATGTCATTTAGTATATTAGCATGTATATATTTTTTAAACAATGTATAAAATGGACAGGTAGAGTGAATGCAAGTCATGTTACATGAGTGAATGAGGTCTAATACCTAGTTTAATACTGCGTAGAGGATCTAGAACTTGCCCGGTTAGTCTTTGCATAGGTTTGTAGGACGGTTGGTTAGAAAAGGATCATAAGCCATTTTTGTTTAGCCTATTTTAAGCTTAAATGATCCTACAAAAAACGATATGATTCCCTTGACTCTGATTTTGAGCATCAAATAGACTATTTTTCTTTGATTAACCAATTAACTGTACCCATTTTTTATAATGAACCTATTTTTTCCCTGGTCCTTCCTTGGACATTTGAACCTTGACATACCAAAATGCCGAAGTTTAGAGTGGCTATAATAAAGGTGCATAAATTGTGGGAAGGTGAAAAGGGAGAGAAAAGAAAAAAAGGTGTAAAATGAGGTGTGGTGTGACCAAAGAAAAACAAAATAAAAGAAAATAATTGAAAAAGAAAATGCAAAAAGTGGATGATGCATGAAAAGATTGAGGAAACACACCACACACATATAAGTGTATAAAAAGGGTGAAAAAAGGAAGGAAAAAGACTGAAGCAAAAAGGGTGGATAAAAATATAAAAAAATGGAGCCACATGTATGTAGTGTCAAGAATGGGTTTATTCACTTAAAAAGATCCCCTATCTACCATACCCAACCCGGAAGCCTTCATTAGGAGTCGAAGGAACTCCTATAGTAATCCTAGCGTGACCATCTGACATACCGAAGTAGAGAAAATAAGGGAAAGCCTATAGTATCTGATATGCCGTATGTGGAACTTCTTTTTGAGAGTGGTAGTCTTATTTGATCATTCCCATGTTTCATATTTTACTATATCTGTGAGTGGGGAACTTCATTTGCTGTGAGGGTACATGATTTGTGTTTAACTATACTAGTGGTCTGTGTAAAAAGCATTGATGATGACTTGACTATCTGTTAATAGCTAAATGACATATCTCGATCCTTATTTATTATGTTTTGTGGTTGCTTGTAGTGCATGTGCTAATTTGGTTCACAGGAAAAGGGTCAAAAGCTTTTTGAGTTTATAGTGCAAGTTTTTCTTTGATGTTGGCTGTAGTATCCTAGGTTTATTTTCTAGTTAAGCGTTGTGTTTAGTTTTTTTTTTAATTTTTTTGAGGACAAGCAAAAGTCTTAAGTTGAGGGTGTTGATATGTTGTGAGTTGACCGCATTTTCTACACTTAAAACTGAGAAAATAGTATGGACTTAGGTATGTTTATACGGATATAAGACACTTTCACTTTAATTTCAGGGAAAATAAGTGTTGTGGAAAAAATGTGCAAAAGAAGCCTTAAAATGCAGAAAACCAACCAAAGTACAAGTCTCTGTACGAGTCATACCTTGATTGTATAAGCCATAATGAGAACTGTGATGAAAGTTAGAAGGCAACCCAAGGTAGTTAACTTATGTGTGTTTAGCGTGCAGAGGAAACAAATATAGGTTGCAGAAAAATGGCTGAACATGCAGGTACTACGGGTCTCTGTACGACTTGTCAGAGTGTTGTACGAGCTGTAGCACGAGTCCTGGTGAGGGTATGGTTGGTCCTACGACTCATAACCTTATTGTATAGGTCGTATCAATCACTATGGATATGAACTATGCAAGGGATGGACGACAATGGAAGAAAGACCTACAAGTCATAGTATGAATCGTACCCCCATAGTACGAGTCGTAAGATGCGCTCGTAGGTCCACAGGTAAGTTTCCCAATCTTTCTGTTATGCGTCAATGGGACGAGTCACAGGACCTCCCTACGACTCATGGTACGAGTCATAGGATCTTCCTACGACTCGTGGTACGAGTCAAGACCGATCAAAAATTTTAAATTTACCCAACTCAGCCCATATTTTTTAAAATTGACCCTATAACATATATAAGATCAAATGAATCGTACCCTTCTCCCACACTCTAAAAACCTACACTCATGACTCCCTCATACCCGTAATTCAACAGCAGAAGTCAATTGATCAAGTTCTTACACAGATTACATCAAAAATCCAAATCACAACCATACTCTTGATTGACAGTCGAAGTACAAGCATTCAAGTAAGTGTATTTCTTTGAAATTGATAGATATAAATTGTGTGCTTGATGCAAACCTTCTAAATCCCTGAGACTCCTTGCAATGCTTAAAAAATTAGAAAAGGACAGTGACCAGGATTTAAACAAGCCGTGTGCGACTGGGTAGGGGCTTGAACTTGCGAAAATTGTACATTGAACTGGTGAAAGTGAAGTTACGGGTCGTGATTAAAAAAGGGAGGAATGGGTAACTGTAAAACTTGGTAAATGCATGCCTGGACTTGAGGAATTCTGAGTACCCAACATTTAATTGAAACCTCCTGCAAACTGAATCAAAAATAAGGTACGGACAAGCTTCACAAGCCTTCCTATGACTAGTGGTTTTGTACTACGACTCGTAGGATGGCTCGTTGGGACTATCCCAAGCAAAATTCGAAATAATCATGAGGCACGAATCCTAGTATGGCTCATGGTTTACTACTATGAGTCGTACCTAGAAGTTGTACCAAGAATCTGAAAAGGTGTTAAGTCCACAAGTGATAATACAATCCTTCCAAAGACTCGTGGAATCGACATATGGGTCATACCATGAGTTTTGGAAAAATACGGAATAATTTCTTTAAAGGGACATCCTCATACGACTCGTAGTATGGACCGTACCTTCATTGTACAAGTCGTTCCTCAGAGGCGTAACATTGTCTTGAGATATTACGGGTCTCAGTACGAGTCATACCTCCAAGGTACAACCCGTGCTAATGACTCGTGATAAATTATAGAGGAATTTTTTTCTTAATTTCTTTTTCTCAAATTTGGAATTCTAACCCTTTCTCTCCACAGGAACAATGACGATGAAACATAAAGCATTAAAGTCAACTGCTTGGAGGACATCGCTTGATGAGACCTCTGAATCCGATCAAGCGGGCAACTCCCATAGTGGTTCAATAGAGGAATACAGGGTCGATACATTGGATACTGATGAGACCTGAACCACTAGGGCGAAGGCCAAAGCCCATGTTGTGGCGGCCACTGTCACATCTACTGGTGCTCCCTAGTGTGAGGAGGGAGTAGAGGAAAGAGCTAAAGAGTTGGAAAGCAGCTCTAATGAAGAGAGGGGTCTGAGGAGGCCCAATTCAAAAAATCAAGCAGTCATTTCGGATCAGAGGAGAAGGAGCAGACTCCACCTATGGAGAACCACACCATATGGTGGAGAGTACCAGGAGCCCAGGAGATATATGAACAGGGCATTGCTCTCACTTCCAAGAACAAACCTAGGCAGAGCATTCAAGAAGAGCCGCAGATCCTTACAAATTCGTTGAACAAGGTTGAGGAGATAAAGTGGATATTCACCTTCTATGGACTCGAGTGGATGGATAGGACCCCGGACTGATACACTTCAAAAATTGTCCAGGAGTTCTATGCCAATTATTTGGCAACCATGGAGCAAAGAATGAAAGAGGGGCAGAAGTTGAAAGATCAGCCCAAGCAAGTGAGCGTCTTTCTTAGAGGCCGAGATGTTGATATATCTGATTATCAGGTGGAGGCATTGAAACTGATCAAGCAGCTAGGCTTTGATGAGAGGCGGAGGCAGATACAATGGTTGTCCGTTATGATCACTGAGGATAATGAAAAGGTAGAGTGGATATCTAGCAGCAAGCAGGTCACGAAGAACTCTCTAAATTTCACAGCAAAGGCCTGCTAGACGTTAATGCGCCACCGCTTGTCCCCGACTGTTAATGACAATACCCTCAGGTAGAAAGAGTGGCCTTGGTGGCGTGTATCATGTCCAGATAACCCATAAATATCCTGGTTGTCATTACAGAGGAGATGCGAGATCGGGCTATGGGATTGAGCACTACCATCCCATTCTCGAGTCTCATGTTCAAGTTGTGCACAAAGGTGGGCATCAAGGTGCGTCAGGGTCAGGAGCACCTGATTGGAGAACAGCAGATTGCTGATATTGGCCTAATCCAGGATGAGATGAACCCATTAAGTAGGGCCCAACATTCCACCACAGTCCCACTATCATAGGTAGTTGGGGGCGCATAGGTGAATGCCTCCACTTCATAGGAGTAGGGTGAGACACCCGCTACATATGTCGGTCATTCCGATGTAGCTCATGGCATCGCTACAGCAACATCTATGAGCCTCCCGAGCCAAACTCCAGTCGGGTACATCTTGGTGCCATAGGAATTTCTCCAAAAGCTAGCCAAGAGACTGATCATAGCTAAGAGGAAGGTTCAGTCAATGATGGAGAATGTAAAGCCTTGGATGAAGACTGAGATAGAGACAGTTGTGAAGGCCCTATATGCCAGATTAGATGGATTCAAGAGAAAATTCAACATGCGCATGGCCGAGCAAACTGATACGGGTAGCCTCCGTGAAGAATTGGGGACTATACGGAGCCAAGTGGTTGAGCTTTCATTGCGACAACCGGCAATCATAGCAGCCCTAACTCTTCCTGACCTCATGCCGGTATTGACGAGGAGCTTGATCTGACGGCTTACTAGGAGCCCACAGGAGCAGATAAAGAAAAAGGGAATAAGAGAGTCTCCAAGGATGTTAGAGATGAGACCCCGAAGAAGAAGAGGAAAAGAGAGAAAGGAAAGCACAAGCGGACAAGGTTAGAGAGTCAGCAGACTCACGACGTGCATCAGTCGGAGCTACTTGAGAGAGCCAGAGGAGCAGGTAGCTCCACCATAGCCCAGGTATAGCTTGCGAGTGGCAAGGACCCTTCGGGCGAGCCACATTCATCCCCAACGATTCCAAAGGCCATAGAGACGATTGATACTACTGAGGGGGTAACCACTCCCCCTATTGATACACCATTGAGTGCGCCAGCCACTGTCAGCACTATGATTGCAGTAGAGGTACCTCCTCTGCAGGATGACAGGTGCGCTTAGTGCGCCGCAAGAATGTTCCCTTCCGTCTCTTTTTAAATTCTATGCTTCGAGGACAAAGCACGCTCTTTAAAAAGGGGAGGGGTGTACTTGTATTTTTCTTGGGTTTTTGATTCGTCTGAAGTTTTTTTTGCCGTATTTCTTTCCTTCGGGCATGCTATCTAGTAGAACTGGCATGTGTAGGATTTTATTTTTGTGATTTTTATTTAATTAGAAAGTATCTTAGAAGTACTCAACTAATAAATTGCACTAGTTTTGGAGTTGTAAACAAATTGACCCTGTTTAAATTTTTTTTGATAATTAGCTATGCACTTGTGATTGCAAGCATGATTTCCGTGCATCTTTTTATGTCATTTAGTATATTAGCATGTATATATTTTTTAAACCATGTATAAAATGGGTAGGTAGAGTGAATGCAAGTCATGTAACTTGAGTGAATGAGGTCTAATACCTAGTTCAATACTGCGTAGAGGATCTAGAACTTGCTCGATTAGTCTTTGCATAGGTTTTTACGATGGTTGGTTAGAAAATGATAATAGACTTTGTTTAGCCCATTTTAAGCTTAAATAATCCCACCAAAAATGGTATGATTCCCTTGACTCCAATTTTGAGCCTTATATAGACTATTTTTGTTTGATTAACCAATTAACTGTACCCATTTTTTATAATGAACATGTTTTGACCGTGGTCCCTCCATGGACATTGTGAACCTCCACATAGAAAAATGCCGAAGTTGAGAGTTGCTAGAATAAGGGTGCATAAATTGTGGGAATGTGAAAAGGGAGAGAAAAGAAAAACAGGTGAAAAATGAGGTGTGGTGTGTCTAAAGAAAAAGAAAAAGAAAAAAAATTTGAAAAAGAAAATGCAAAAATTAAATGATGCAGGAAAAGATTGAGGAAACACACCACACTCATATAAGTGCATAAAAAAGGTGAAAAAGGAAGGAAAAACAAAGAAGCAAAAAGGGTGGAAAAAAATATAAAAAAATGGAGCCACATGTATATAGTGTCAAGAAAGGGTTTATTCACTTAAAAAGATCCCCTATCTACCATACCCAACCCAAAAGCCTTCATTACAAGCCGTAGAAAGTCCTATAGTAATCCTAGCGGGACCATCTGACAAACCGAAGTAGAGAAAATAAGGGCAAGCCTATAGTATCTGATATGCCGTATGTGGAACTTCTTTGTGAGAGTGAGAGTCTTATTTGATCAGTCCCATGTTTCATATTTTACTATATCTGTGAGTGGGGAACTTCATTTGCTGTGAGGGTACATGATTTGTGTTTAACTATACCAGTGGTCTGTGTAAAAAGCATTGATGATGACTTGACTATCTGTTAATAGCTAGATGACATATCTCGATCCTTGTTTATTATGTTTTGTGGTTGCTTGTAGTGCATGTGCTGATTTGGTTCATGGGAAAAGGGTCAAAAGATTTTTGAGTTTATAGTGCAAGTTTTTCTTTGATGTTGGTTGTAGTATCCTAGGTTTATTTTCTAGTTAACTGTTGTGTTTTGTTTTTATTTTTTTATTTTTTTGAGGACAAGCAAAAGTCTTAAGTCGAGGGTGTTGATATGTTGTGAGTTTACCGCATTTTCGACACTTAAAATAGAGAAAATAGTATGGACTTAGGTATGTTTATACGGATATGAGACACTTTCACTTTGATTTCAGGGAAAATAAGTGTTGTGGAAAAAATGTGCAAAAGAAACCTTAAAATGCAGAAAACCAACCAAAGTACAAGTCACTGCACGAGTCATACCTTCATTGTATAAGCCATAATGAGAACTGTGATGAAAGTTAGAAGGCAACCCAAGGTAGTTAACTTATGTGTGTTTAGCATGCAGAGGAAACAAAAATAGGAGGCAGAAAAATGGCTAAATAGGAAGGTGCTACGGGTCTTAGTACAATTCGTCAGAGGGTTGTACGAGCTGTAGCACGAGTCCTGGTGCGAATCAGAGATATATTTCAGTGCATGAGTTTAGGGTACGGTTGGTCCTACGACTCATAACATCATTGTACAGGTCGTAGCAATCACTATTAATATGAACTACGTAAGGCATGGACGACAATGGAAGAAAGACCTACAAGTCATAGTATGAATCGTATCTCCATAGTACGAGTCGTAAGATGCGCTCCTAGGTCCACAAGTAAGTATCTCAATCTTTCTATTATGGGTCAAAGGGACGAGTCATAGGACCTTCCTACGACTTGTGGTATGAGTCATGATCGATCAAAAATTTTAAATTTACCCAACTCAGCCCAGATTTTTGAAAATCGACCCTATAACATATATAAGATCAAATGAATCGTACCCTTCTCCCACACTCTCAAAACCCAAAGTCATGACTCCCTCACACCCGTAATTCAACAGAAAAAATCAATTGATCAAGTTCTTGCACAGATTACATCGAAAATCCAAATCACAACCATAGTCTTGATTGACAGTCGAAGTATAAGCATTCAAGTAAGTATGTTTCTTTGAAATTGATAGATATAACTTGTGTGCCTGATGAAAACCTTCTAAATACCTGAGAGTCCTCGCAATGCTTAAAAAAATAGAAAAGGAAAATGACCAGGGATATAAACATGTTGTGTGCGACTAGGTAGAGGCTTGAACTTGCGAAAATTGTGCATTGAACTGATGAAAGTGAAGTTACGGGTCATGATTAATAAAGGGAGGAATGGGTAACTGTAAAACTTGTTAAATTCATTCTTGGTTTTGGTGAATTCTGAGTACCTAACATTTAATTCAAACCTCCTACAAACTGAACCAAAAATAAGGTAGGGACAAGCTTCACAAGCCTTCCTATGACTCATGGTTTTGTACTACGACTCGTAGGATGGCTCGTTGGGACTGTCCCAAGACAAATTCGAGATAATCATGAGGTACGGATCCTAGTACGGCTCATGGTTTACTACTATGAGTTGTAACTGGAAGTCGTACCATGATCTGAAAAGGGGTTAAGTCCACAAGTGACAATACAATCCTTCCAAAGACTCGTGGAATTGACATATGGGTCATATCATGAGTTTTGGAAAAATACGGAATAATTTCTTTAAAGGGGCATGCTCAAACGACTCATAGTTTGGACCGTACCTTTATGGTACAAGTCGTACCTCAGAGGCGTAACATTGACTTGAGATATTACGGGTCTCAATATGAGTCACACCTCCATGGTACAACCTATACTAATGACTCGTGATAAATTACAGAGGAATTATTTTCTTGATTTCTTTTTCTCATATTTGGAATTCTAACCCTTTTTCTCCATAGGAACAATGACGATGAAACGTAAAGCGTCAAAGTCAACTGCTCGGAGGACATTTCTTGATGAGACCTCTGAATCCGATCAAGCGGGCAACTCCCAAGTGGTTCATTGGAGGAATACAGGGTCGATACATTGGGTACTGATGAGACCTGAACCACTAGGGCGAAGGCTAAAGCCCATGTCGTTGCGGCCACTTCCACATTTAACGGTGCTTCCAGAGGAAAAAGCTAAAGAGTTGGAAAGCGGCTCTTATGAAGAAGAGGGGTCTGAGGAGGCCCAATCCGAAAATGGAAGAAGTGATTAAGGATCAGAGGAGAAGGCACCAAATGCCGAGAAGGAGCAGACTCCGCCTATGGAGAACCACACCATACGGTAGAGAGTACCAGGAGCCCAGGAGATATATGAACAGGGCATTGCTCTAACCGCGAAGAAAAAACCTAGGTAGAGCAGTCAATAAGAGCCGTAGATCCTTATAGATTCATTGAACAAGGTGGAGAAGATAAAGTGGATATTCAGCTTCTACGGATTCGAGAGGATGGCTAGGGCCCCGGAACGATACACTTCAGAAATTGTCCAGGAGTTCTACACTAATTATTTGGCAACCATGGAGAAGAAAGAAAGAGGAGCAGAAGTTGAAAGATCATCCCAAGCTAGAGAGCGTCTTGCTTAGAGGCCTAGAGGTTAATATATCCGAGCGCGCCATTGCTCGGATATTATATGGGCCCCAGTTCATACCACCACATGCTACACCAGAATATAATTATCGGATGGAGGCATTGAAACAGATCCAGAAGCTAGGCTTTGATGAGAGGCAGAGGTAGATACAATGGTTGTCCGGTATGATTACTGAGGAAAAACAAAAGGTAGAGTGGATAACTAGCAACAAGTAGGTCACAAAGAACTCTCTAAATTTCATAGCAAAGGCCTGTTGGACGTTAGTGCGCCACCGCTTGGCCCTGACTGTTAATGACAATACCCCCAGGAAGACAGAGCGTCCTTGGTGGCGTCTATCATGTCCAGATAACCAATCAATATCCCGAGGGTCATTACAGAGGAGATGTGAGATCGGGCTATGGGATTGAGAACAACCATCCCATTCTCGAGTCTCATGTTTAGGTTGTGCATAGAGGTGGGCATCAAGGTGCGTCATGATCAGGAGCACCTGATTAGAGAAAAGCAGATTGCTGACATTTTCCTAATCCAGGATGAGATGAACCCAATAAGTAGGGCCTAACATTCCACCACAATCCCACTGTCATGGGAAGTTAGGGGAGCATAGGTGAATGCCTCCACTTCATAGGAGTAGGGTAGCACATCGGCTACAGATGCCGGTCATTCCTATGCAAGTCATAGCATCACTAGCACAACATCTATGAGCCTCCCGAGCCAAACTCCAGCCGGGTACATCCTGGTGCCCTACGAATTTCTCCAAAAGCTAGCCAAGAGACTGAGCATAGCTGAGAGAAAGGTTTAGTCAATGATCGAGAATGTCAAGCCTTGGGTGAAGGCTGAGATAGAGACATCTATGAAGACTCTATATGCTAGATTATACGGATTCAAGAGAAGATTCAACATGCGCATGGCCGAGCAGACTGATACGGGTAGCCTCCGAAAGGAATTGGGGGCTCTTCGAAGTCAAGTGTAGAGTAAGCAAACTCACGACGTGCATCAGTCGGAGCTACTTGAGAGAGCCAGAGGAGCAGGTAGCTCCACCATACCCAAGTATACCTTGCGAGTGGCAGGGACCCTTTGGGAGAGCAACATTTGGCCCCCACGATTCCAAAGGCCATAGAGATGGCTGATACTACTTAGGGGGTAACCACTGATCTTGGGCAGAATTATATGCCCAAGTGATACTCAAATGCTTCATTTCGTCTTGTTTATACATTGATAATTGTACATCTCATGTGATTTGTAGTTAAAATGTGAATTTATACTAACCAACATGATTAGTGTTGTTTTGAAGGAAAAATGGAATTTTAGGAAGCTAAGATGCATGTTCGGAGAAATCGGGAAAAGACTTGGAAGCGAGCAGTGGAAAAGGCCCAGGTTATGCAGCAAATTAAGGGGCTCCGCGATGGAGCCGTTTCACATTGCCATCGCGGATGCATTCTGCTCCATATGATAAAAATAGGCCAAGTTCCAGTGAAGGTCCGCGTTGGGGCCGTGGCACATTGGCCAAGCCCCGCATTGCACGCCATGGAACGTTGGGCATAATTACCTGGAGGACCGGATTCCAGTGAGGGTCCGCGTTTGTGGCGTGTCACGGAGGCAGTGCTCCACGATGCACTCCGTGACACGTTGCTTATTATTCCGGGAAAAATTCCCCCTAGTATAAATAGCACACTTAGGTTTATTTTTAATTATTCTAACTTGGTTGAGCAAGAACGTGGGTTACAGGCAGTTGAGGGGACGAAATTCTTAGGGTTCTTTTCTATCTCTTTCTTCTTTATTTCAGTTGTTTGTATGATTAACACTCATTTAACGATGTTTAATCCACAAATGAGTGGCTAAATTCACTTTTTGCTAAGGTTAAGAACATTTGTAGTGGTGTAATTATTGATCATCTTGGTTTTTCATCTTTTCTTCCATGGTTGTTCTATTAATTCTTGTTCTTACTGCATTAATGTTTTGCCAATATTAATGTATATCTAAAAAATCCAGTTTGCGCTCGAAAGAGAAAGAAATTGGAAAGTTTTGAATTAATAGGATATGATCTTTTCTTGGTTTGGGAAAATTGAGAATTGATTTACCTTCAGAATAAAAATATATCTGAAAGTTGTATTAGTCAATTAAGGAATCGGGTTCGTATGGCTAGAACATGAATTTTTTCTTATCACAGAAATGTAGGTGGAAGGTTCATGATTCTTAAGTTGGGTTAAATACGAGAGTTTTAATCCATAGGCAATAATTCTTGACTAGCAACTGAAGGAAGGATTAACCAATTTGTATCAATAAATTTCTTCCCTGCATGTTTGTTTTAGCCTCAGCATGCTCATTACTATAGTTCAGACTCAAATTGTACATTTGTTTTAGATTAGTGTAAATTAGGAAACAAACTCCCAAAATCTTCTTGAAATTGTTGTCTGCATTACTAGAGTTAGAGTTTATTAATGCTTAATTTGATTATTACCTTCGTCCAGTCCCTGTGGGATAGATACTTGGCTTACTTTAGCCATTTTACTACTTGTTCGACCACGTGCACTTGCATGTAGCTGTGAAAAACACCGAACAAGTTTTTGGCGCCATTGCCGGGGACTGGAAATTGGTAAAATTGTTGTCTTAAGTGTTAGTTTACGATTTCTTGTTAGTGTTGACAACTTGGTCTTAGCTTGTCTTTTGCAGATATTGAATTCTGTTGAACACTGGCAAGGGACAAGGAGCAGGTGGATTCACACTTAGAGCCGGAAAGACAATTCCATCGTCAAAGGAGAGAAGCTCTAGAGAGAAAGCTGCAGTTGCTCAAACAGACAATCCTGGAGCAACAACAGAATCCACCCATTGTAAGGGCAGTGTTAGTGCCCGAAGAAATGACAGCTAGGCTGGTTCACGAAGTGGCAATCCCACATGCTAACAACGTTACATCTAGCATTCGCAAACCTGAGCCAGGAGGGAGGTTCGAGTTTAAACAGAATATGGTGCAATTGTTGCACACCAGCGGGCAATTCACAAGTCTCCCTCACGAGGATCCACAACAACATCTCCAAAACTTTCTGGAGATAAGAGACACTTACATCCCCGCTGGAGTGCCACCCGATTATGTCAGGCTTACATTGTCCCCATTTTCACTTTTGGGAGAAGCAAAGAGATGGCTGAAAGCTGAGCCACCTAATTCCATCACTACTTGGATGATCTTGCAATGAAATTCTTGATACGGTTATTTCCATCCGGTAAAACAGCAAGACTTAGAAGTCAAATCCTAAGTTTTAAATAGAGAGAGGGAGAGAATCTATATCAAGCCTGGGAAAGATTCAAATCTATGTTGCGAGATTGTCCTCATCATCACCAATCCAATGATGTGCTGGTGCATACGTTCATAGAGGGTTTGGAACCCCACACAAAAATCTTGCTAGACTCTGCAGCTGGGGGAAAAGCATTAGAAAAAACTTATGAGGAGCTGTATACTTTGTTGAACCATATTTCGCAGGGAAATCCAGAGTGGAATGCGGACTCTTCTAGAAGAAGAACACGGAAAGCGGTAGGAGTCTTGGAAGTGGATGGTTTTACAGCTATCGCTGCACAGATAGCTGCGTTACAGAATCAACTCAATACCCACTTCAGCAATATAAGCATGAATCATTCTCAAGCCCCAGTGAATGTAGTGCAGCAAATTTGGTGTGAAGTGTGCGGCAGTAATGAACACTCAGCTGAGTGTTGTGGTGCGAATCCTGATTCAGTAAACTTTGTTGGTGATGTACAGAGAAATAATCACCAACAGTATGGCAACAACTACAACTCTAATTGGAGAAGTCACCCAAATTTCTCTTGGGATAGTAACAGCCATCAAGGGCAGAGTTCGAATCAGGGAGCACAGAGAAATCAAGGAGGGCAGCAGCACTATCAGTCGCAATACAGAAGCAACAATGCACCACCTCCACCACCATCACCCAGTATTGAGGAAATGTTCAAAACGATGATAGCTAACCAACCTCAATTACAAGCTGACTGTGAGAAATTGGCAGCCAATGTAAAGAACAATCAGTTAGCTACAAAGGCATTGGAGTACCAGTTTGGGCAACTAGCTGGAGCTCAGAACACCAGGCCGAGAGGAGGACTTCCAAGTGATATTGACCCCTACCCCAAGCAAGTTAATGCATTGTCCACAATGAGTGGTTTGCAACTCAAGGAGGTGGAATGAGAAAGATCACCACAGCAGTCGAGAGCATTGGAGAAGGAGAGGGAACACAATGATGATAGGGGGAAGGAGAAGGAAGCTGAACCAGAAAGACCACCATCCCCGTTCCCTCAAAGACTATGGAAACATAAGGAGGAAGCGTGTTTCAAAAAGTTCATGGAGGTTCTTAAACAGGTACACATTAATTTACCTCTTGTTGATGTTTTGCAGGGAGTGCCGAAGTACGCAAAATATATCAAGGACATCGTGGAAAACAAAAGCACGTTGACGGAGTACGCTATCGTGGCACTTACGGAGGAGTGCACTTCCCGGATACAAAATAGGTTGCCCACAAAGCTCAAAGACCCTGGGAGCTTTACAATTCAACTTACAATCAGGCAGAGTATCTGAGCTTGTGGATTATGTGATTTGGGAGCGAGCATTAACTTGATGCCGACATCGATATTCAAGAAATCGGGGCTAGGCAGTCCTAGACCTACAACAATGATCTTGCAACTAGCAGATCGTTCTTTGGCCATACCAGATGGCATTGTGGAGGACGTGTTGGTGCAAGTGGCTCCCTTATCTTCCCGGTTGACTTCATTGTGCTGGATTTTAAGCCAGATGCGGAAGTCCCATTTATTTTGGGACATCCTTTCTTGGCAACTGGGAAAGCACTGATTGATGTAGTTGCAGGGCAGCTAACCATGCGGACACACGACAAGGTGGAGGTATTTGATGTATTTAAGGCCATGAAGTTGCTGGCTATACATGAGGAGCTTTCAGAAATCAGTGTGCTTGATCAAGTAGAAATTCGTCAGATTGTTGAATCTCAAGACCCATTGGAAAGAGTGTTGATGAACTCCGATCATTTCGGAGATAGAGATGCTTATGAGGTGGTACAAATGCTGAATGAGCCACAAAGGCATCCCAGGAAGCAGGAATTTCAGTCTCTAATGAGATCTCTGGAACCATTGCCAAAACCATCTATTGAGGATGCACCAAAGCTGGAATTGAAAGAATTGCCTCCCCATTTAAAATATGTCTTTTTGGGGGAAGATGATACTTTTCCAGTCATCATCTCCGCAGAATTGACTGAGGCACAGGAAAAGGAAGCATTGGGTGTCCTCAGAAAAAGGAAGAAAGCAATGGGCTGGCAAATGTCAGATATTCAGGGTATCAATCCAGCTTTTTGCACACACAGAATTTTCATGGAGACAGGAGCAAAGCCAACTGTTCAGCCTCAGCGAAGGTTGAATCCGACAATGAAGGATGTGGTTAGGAAAGAAATAATTAAGTGGCTTGATGTAGGTGTGGTCTATCCTATCTCGGACAGCGAATGGGTCAGCCCCGTTCAGTGCGTTCCAAAGAAAGGAGGGATGATTGTGGTCACCAATGAGAAAAATGAGTTGATCCCTACACGAACCGTCACAGGCTGGTGAATTTGTATGGACTATACAAAGCTTAATGAGAGCCACAAGAAAAGATCACTATCCTATCCCGTTCATTGATCAGATACTGGACAGGTTGGCTAGACAAGAATATTAGTGTTTCCTTGATGGGTACTCTGGCTTTAACCAAATACATAGCACCGAAGGATCAGGAGAATACTACTTTCACCTGTCCTTATGGGACATATGCTTTTAGGAGGATGCCATTTGGGTTATGCAATGCATCTACCACATTCTAGAGATGCATGATGGCTATCTTCCACGACATGGTGGAGGATTTCATTGAGGTATTTATGGATGATTTTTTTGTTTTCGGTAATTCGCATGCTACTTGTTTGCAGAACCTTGACAGGGTGCTAGCTCGCTGCGAGGAATCCAACCTTGTACTCAACTGGGAGAAATGCCATTTCTTAGTCAAGGAGGGTATCGGCCTTGGCCATAAAGTGTCTTGCAAGGGGTTGGAGGTTGATCGTGCTAAGATCCAAGCTATTGAGAAGCTACCACCACCTGTGTCGGTGAAGGGGGTTCGCAGTTTTCTCGGGCATGCAGGGTTCTACAGACGATTCATCAAAAACTTCTCCAAAATTTCTAGACCATTATGCAGATTGCTGGAAAAAGAGGTGAAGTTTGAGTTGGATGATGAGTATGTCAAAGCATTCGAGGAGTTGAAGCAGAAATTGATAGAAGCACCTATCCTTATTTCTCCGGATTGGGAACAACCATAACTAATGTGTGATGCAAGCGATGTGGCTGTGGGAGCTGTATTGGGGCAACGGAGAAATAGAATCTTTCATTCTATTCATTATGCAAGCAAAACACTGAACACTGCCCAAAGTAATTAAACAGTCACAGAGAAGGAGATGCTAGCATTGGTGTTTGCATTTGATAAATTCAGGTTCTATTTTGTGGGTTCGAGAGTAGAGGTGTATACCAATCATGCAGTGATTCGGTATCTGTTTAAAGGATGCAAAGCCCAGACTGATCAGATGGATTCTGTTGTTGCAAGAGTTCGATCTAGAAATTTAGGACAGAAAGGGGAGCGAGAATCAGGTGGCAGATTACCTATCGCGATTGGAAAGCCGGTCACATGTGAAGGAAGGCGATAACATCAAAGAGGAGTTCTCGGATGAGCAGCTCTTGGCAATAGGGGAAGCTGAGGTTCCCTGGTATGCAGACATAGTGAACTTGCTAGTAAGTAGAGTCTATCCACCGGAGGCTACGACTCAACAGAGGAAAAAATTGAGGCATGATTGCCGGCATTTTATTTGGGATTTGCCATACTTGTTTAAACAGGGACCAAATCAGATGATGAGAAGATGCATCCCAGGGAGCGAGATTGCAGAGGTTTTGAGGAGTTGTCACTCTTCATTGTATGGAGGGCACCACGGAGGTGAGCGGACAGCGCACAAAGTCCTACAGTCAGGTTTCTTTTGGCCTACACTGTTCAGAGACTCTATGGCATACGTCAAAATGTGCGATAGATGTCAGCGGACAGGCACATTGGTAGGAGGCAAGAGATGCCGCTGCATAATGTACTGGAAGTGGAGACCTTTGATGTATGGGGCATAGATTTCATGGGCCCGTTCCCACCGTCATTTGGTAATCGTTACATCTTGGTGGCCGTTGATTATGTATCAAAGTGGGTTGAAGCAATAGCTTGCCCCAGGAATGACAACAAGGTGGTAACAAAATTTGTGAAAAAACACATTCTCACTAGGTTCGGGACACCTCGAGCCATTATCAGTGATGGAGGGGCTCATTTCGTAAATTCAAGTTTCAAGAAGCTACTAGCTAAGCATGGGGTGCGCCACAAGGTGGCAACATCATATCATCCCCAAACTAGTGGGCAAGTGGAGGTGTTGAATAGAGAAGTGAAGCAGATTCTCCAAAAAATAGTGAATGCACAACGTAGTGATTGGTCAAGCAAACTCGATGATGCGTTGTGGGATTACAGAACTGCTTACAAGACACCATTTGGAACTTCTCCATACTGATTGGTCTATGGTAAAGCGTGTCATCTGCTAGTGGAGCTAGAGCACCGAGCTTTCTGGGCCCTGAGGAAATTGAATATGGACTTAGAGCTAGCGGGCAAGAAGAGGTTGATGCAACTCAGCGAACTTGAAGAGTTTCGTTGGCATGCTTATGAGAGTGCCAAGTACTACAAAGAAAAAACAAAGAGGTGACATGACAAGCATATGGTGCATCGTATTTTTGAGTCGGGACAGAAAGTGTTGCTCTTCAATTCAAGATTGAAGCTGTTTCTAGGGAAGCTGCGGTCCAAATGGTTAGGGCCATTTGAGGTAGTGAGAATGACTCCACACGGGGCAGTAGAATTGTGGCAAAAAGATCAAAGTGCCATGTTCTTAGTCAATGGGCAGCGATATAGGCATTACTTGGGTGAGGACGGTAGTCGAGAGAAGACATCTGTCACCTTAGAGGATGACTAAGCTTCAATGACGTTGAGTCGCGACGGTAAACCAGGCGCTGCACGGGAGGAAACCCGTGGAATTTTTGTAATATTTGAGTAGATTTCGTAGAAGAAAGAAAAAAAATTTGAAAAATAAAAAAAATTAAAAAAAAATTTGTATTTTATGTGAAACCTATGAATTCTAACCAATTTCTTGTCGTGAGATGAATTTCAGGTTGAACGGAGCAAAAAAATGCAAAGGATCACAAAGAAAAAATCGAGGTGAGAAAAATAATAAAAAGTGGCAAAACAGTGAGCCTGCGCGATGGCTCCGTGTCACGGAGGAGGGCCTCCGTGTTATCCTCCGTGACACGTTGAGGTTTAATTCTAGAATTTTTAAAATTCCAGAATACCTCCGTGTTGGCTCCGTGTCATGGAGGGGGTGCTCCGCATTACCCTCCGTGACACGTTGAGGCTTTAATCGCGACGGGTCACACCGGGTCGCCGGGTGACCTGCGCGAAATTAACCCTTTTTAACTTCAAATTCCCTTTATTTTCCCTCATTTCTCACCCCCTCCGCGACAAAAACCCAAAAAATCCCCCTTCCCCAACATGACACGGACTTAGGCACAAATTTTCTTCGACTTTTCTTCGATTTCATCGAACTAAGGGTATGTTCTCTATTTTCTTCTCAATTCTTGTCAAATTTGTCGAGCTTGAGCATGTAAAGTGAGTAAAACTTTCCCTAATTGTAAATTGAGCTTGAATTCCTTTAAGTTAGTGTTGATTGAAGTTCGTAGTATCATTTTGATTGTATGAACTCGATAAATACATGCTTGATCGAATTTTGGTGAAATATGTAGCTAGGGTTAGAATTTGATTGCGAAGAAACGAAATGTTATTGAAAATGTGGACATTATGGGTTGGTCATGTTGGGTAAGGTGAATTGTGTTGTGCTTGTTGTGAATATGCTAAGTGAACGATGGATTTTCGGGAAAATGAAATTGTTGAATTGCATAGAACTTGGTGAATTGCATAGGTTGTGTTAAGAGAAGTTTTTGTTTTTTTTGCTAAGTGCTATGTGATGAAATGGTACCGATGGTGATATTTAGATTAGCTGTACAAAGTCTGAGTAGTACGTAGAATATATTCCATCAAATTCTCTGAATGCACGAGACATGTTGTTGTTTTTTCTTGTAAATTGGAAAGTGAGAGTTGTCTTGCTGTAATGTCCTAATTGTGGCTAAAGACTAAGTGTGGGGTGGATTAGCTTAATCCAACCTTAGTCAAAGCTAATTTTAATTTAAATAACATTGGGACTGTCTGTTTGATTTGACAGGAACATTGGCAAGCAGGCAAGACAAAGGAAAAGGCGCATCTACATCGGGCGCCGGAAGGAAAAGAATTAGACTGGGAACAACAGTCCCAACAGCACCAGCAGTTCCGCGCGGCCAACGCCGTCAATACGGAACCCGATGGGTGACAGAGGAAGGGAAGAAATGGTACACAAAGCATAAGAAAAGAAAATACTTCCCCGAGGAGCATATTGCAAGGGAGCCGTTGGCACAGGAGTTCCCCAGAATTGTACACCAGATTGACACTGCCGGGCTGAACTTCAGTTTTGAAGAGCCCAAGGAGTGCAATCTCCACCTGATTCGAGAATTCTACGCCAACTGGAACCCGACACTCCGAAGTCACACTGTCAAAATAAGGGGGCAGGTAGTCACTTTTGAGCCCCATCACCTTAATGCCATCTTGGGGGCGCGGGATACAGACGCCCTCGGCAGCTGAACATCACTCCACCATATGCAAACATCAGATGCACTCTGTGTGGAGCCCGTTCTACAGCACAGTGGAGCAGGCATAAGGAGAGGGGGTACCGTCAGACGCTGCCCTATTCTCAAATGAATAGGGAAGCCAGAATTTGGCTTAAGATCATGTGTTCCTGCCTGATCCCGGGGGTGCACATGACAAATGTCACCCGAGATCGTGTGTGCTTGGTATACGCCTTGATGAAAGGGCTGGAGATTAATGTTGGGGTGGTGATCATCTCCGCCATGAAGAGAGCCCGTTTGCATCAAGGGCACAGCTACGGGTTTGGTGGCTTGCTGACCACTTTCCTGAGGGGCCTACATGTTGAGGAGGAGTCCCTTGACTACATCCCGCAGATGGAGAGGCGTGCCTTGGACGTCACCAAAACTAAGGCATCCGACACCACTCACGGGCCAGTTCTCACATTAGCCGAGCAACATGCTCGGCATGATCAGTATATGGCCTGCATGTTCGGGATGCAGATGCTACAGTTGCGCATAGGCGGGAGGCCAGCAACAGAAGATGAGCTGTGGCAGCTAGAGTTGGACTACCCCTTCGGCGAAAATGCCAGGGCTCTATACCGAGTGGGGCCAGCTTTTGTGGTGCTTGTTGATGATGATGTCCCCACAGACGAGGAGACACGTCGCGATGACTCAGATGTTGAGTCAGATGAGGATAGCGGGGGTGATTCGGATATGGGGGACGAGGCAACCGCACTTGACGAAGAAGTGGAATACTTCGATTGATCAGGGAGTTTCACCACCTACTCTTGTGCTATGCTGAATTTTGTGAACACTGGGGACAGTGTTTGATTTAATAGTGGGGTGGGAGTAGTTAGGTGCTGGTTGTTTTGTTGTTGTTTATGTTTCTGTTTTGTTGTTGTGCCTGTGAAAAATTGTGACCCTGTGATTTTGATGTTTATGTTTTGTATTGTAATTAATGTGAAGTTGTTGCGTGTTGTATGGAGTTGTTGTTAGCTGGCTGTGTAAATATTATTATAGATATTTTTTAATTTTTTCGTGAAATTTTTTTTTTTTGGGTTTCTCGGCGTTTGTTTTTGGTGCTTTTATCGAGAATATTCCCATTGAACCGAAGTCGTAAATAATGACCGTTCCCTATGATGGATGGATGACGACCGTCTTAAGGGAAATGTAGTCGATAGGAGTAGATTTCTTTTGTTCTTTTTAATTTTTTTTCTTATTTTTTGTTTGTATCCCAAACGTGTCGTTACTTTATGGTTTGGAATTCAGGTTGCATGTTGTACATGATATTTAGAATGCAAAGGTGATTCGTATGAAAGCATGCAACTTTGTGAACATGTTGAGATACCTAGACCATAGAGTTCTAATCGGTGTGATTGAGGCTTAATGTTTGAATTCTTTTAATTAGCCGATTGAAGAGTCTGTGAATATGTCTTGAGTTGAGCATGTGGAATGAGTGTGTGGTGAGGTTTCGATTCTTCCATGTTATTGTGAAGTGTCTAGAACTTGCCTGGTGTGTGTACAAAACGAAATGAAGGATGTTTAATGTAGGAAAGGATGTAGGCATTTCTTTGATTTAACCGAAAGTTTTTTTTCATTAGCGTACCTACCTTGAATGTACATCCTAGTTAGCCCATTGAGCCTTTAGCCTATTTTTTTCTTTTGTCGAAAAGGTACAAATCGAGCTTAACCCCTTCTTTTCATTATCTGTGAATTTGATTCAAAACTCTTAAGCTCTCAAGAAAAGTAATTTTCCCACAGTGTCAAGGAGTGGTAATTGTGAAAAGAAAGGAAAAGCGGAAGTGGTGAAAATAAAGAAAAGGTCAGGGTGCACTTGCCGAATTTAATAAAATGAAGATGTATAACTAATCTTTGTTATTAAGTCGAGTGTGCTTAAAGATATGGGAATAAAAATAAAGAAAGACTTCAAGAATGGGAGGATGAAGGAAGAAACAATGCCCATAATGTGGTGGGATGTATGGAAAAGCGCTTAAGGGTGCTAGTTGTTATTATTGGTTAGCCCAGTATGTACTAGTTCCTTAGCTTATATTACAACCTGTTAAGTCCTATGTGATCTTACATCACTCGTCCTTATATTAGTGGACTAATACACTAGAGGCAAGCTTATGGGTCATGACATGATGCATGTGAATTCTTTGGGAGAGAGAGCGAAATTGTGTTCATATGCCCCTGCATGTAATGTTTTGGAAATCATATGATTGAAAAGGGGGAAACTCTCTTATGTTGTGAGGGCACATGCTTGATGAGAGATTTAATTTCATGTCGGATGTCTTGATCAACTGATTTGCATGAGTTTGCCGAGATCGAGAGTCGACTCGTGAGGCTAGGAGATCTTAATGTGTTGAAGGTCATTGTATTGATGAGACTATGCATGTTTTCTTGATGATTTGCTATGTAAATAATCCGTATAACTGTAGCTTGAATTGTCGAGCCAAAGTAGCTATGGTTGGGTGTCAATTGCATGAGATGTGAGATTATTGTGTGAGGACGAACAAAGTTTTAAGTGTGGGGTAAGTGATCTTGGGCAGAATTATATGCCCAAGTGATACTCAAATGCTTCATTTCGTCTTGTTTATACATTGATAATTGTACATTCTCATATGATTTGTAGTTAAAATGTGAATTTATACCAACCAACATGATTAGTGTTGTTTTGCAGAAAAAATGGAATTTTAGGAAGCTAAGATGCATGTTGGGAGAAATCGGGAATAGACTCGAAAGCAAGCAGTGGAAAAGGCCCAGGTTATGCAGCAAATTAAGGGGATCCACGATGGAGCCGTGTCACGCTGCCATCGCGGATGCATTCTGCCCCGGATGATAAAAATAGGCCAAGTACCAGTGAAGGTCCGCGTTGGGGCCGTGGCACGTTGGCCAAGCCCCGCGTTGCACGCCGTGGCACGTTGGGCATAATTACCTGGAGGACCGAATTCCAGTGAGGGTCCACGTTTGTGGTGTGTCACGGAGGCAGTGCTCCGCGATGCACTCTATGACGCGTTGCTTGTTATTCCGGAAAAAATTCCAACTAGTATAAATAGCGCACTTAGATTTATTTTTAATTATTCTAACTTGGTTGAGCAAGAACGTGGGTTACAGGCAGTTGAGGGGACGAAATTCATAGGGTTCTTCTCTAACTCTTTCTCCTTTATTTCAATTGTTTGTATGATTCACACTCATTTAACGATGTTTAATCCACAAATGAGTGGCTAAATTCACTTCTTGCTGAGGTTAAGAACATTTGTAGTGGAATGTAATTATTGATCATCTTGGTTTTTCAACTTTTCTTCCATGGTTGTTCTATTAATTCTTGTTCTTACTGCATTAATGTTTGGCCAATATTAATGTATATCTAAAAAATCCGGTTTGCGCTCGAAAGAGAAAGAAATTGGAAAGTTGTGAATTTATAGGATATGATCTCTTCTTGGTTTGGGAAAATTGAGAATTGATTTACCTTCAGAATAGAAATATATCTGAAAGTCGTATCAGTCAATTAAGGAATCAGGTTCGTATGGCTAGAACATGAATTTCTTCGTATCATAGAAATGTAGGTGGAAGGTTCATGATTCTTAAGTTGGGTTAAATACGAGAGTTTTAATCCATAGGCAATAATTCTTGACTAGCAACCGAAGGAAAGATTAACCAATTTGTATCAATAAATTGCTTCCCTGCATGTTTGTTTTAGCCTCAGCATGCTCATTACTATAGTTAAGACTCAAATTGTATATTTGTTTTTGATTAGTATAAATTAGGAAACAAAATCGCAAAATCTTCTTGAAACTGTTGTCTGCATTATTAGAGTTAGAGTTTATTAACGCTTAATTCGATTATTACCTTGGTCCAGTCCCTGTGGGATCGATACATAGCTTACTTTAGCCATTTTACTACTTGTTCGACCACGTGCACTTGCATGTAGTTGTGAAAAACACCGAACAACCACTCCCCCTATTGATACACTATTGAGTGCGCCGGACACCACTAGCGCTACAATTGCAGCAGAGGTACCTCCTCCGCAGGATGACAGGTGCACCGCAAGAATGTTTCCTTACCTTCGTTTTTACATTCTTTGCTTCGAGGACGAAGAGTGCTCTTTAAAATGGGGAGGGGTAGACTTGTATTTTTTTGGGTTTATGATTCATCTGAGGTTTTTTTGCCGTATTTCTTTTCCCTCGGGCATGCTATCTAGTAGAACCGACATGCATAGGATTTTATTTTTGTGATTTTTATTTAATTAGAAAGTACCTTAGGAGTACTCAGCTAATAAATTTCACTAGTTTTGGAGTTGTAAAAAATTTACCCTGTTTAAATTTTTTTTGATGATTAGCTATGTACTTGTGATTGGAAGCATGATTTCCGTGGACCTTTTTATGTCATTTAGTATATTAGCATGTCTATATTTTGTAAACCATGTATAAACTGGACAGGTAGAGTTAATGCAAGTCATGTAACATAAGTGAATGAGGTTTAATACCTAGTTCAATACTGCATAGAGGATCTAGAACTTGCCCGGTTAGTCTTTGCATAGGTTTTTAGGATGGTTGGTTAGAAAAGGATCATAGGCAATTTTTGTTTAGCCTATTTTAAGCTTAAATGATCCTACCAAAAATGATATGATTCCCTTGACTCTGATTTTGAGCCTCAAATAGACTATTTTTTTATTAACTAATTAACTGTACCCATTTTTTATAACGACCCTGTTTTGGCCCTGGTCCCTCCTTGGAAATTTTAACCTCAATGTAGAAAAATTCCAAAGTTGAGAGTGGCTAGAGTAAGGGTGCATAAATTGTGGGAAGGTGAAAAGGGAGAGAAAAGAAAAAAAGGTGAAAAATGAGGTGTGGTGTGACTAAAGAAAAAGAAAAAAAAAGAAAAAAATTGAAAAAGAAAATGCAAAAAGTGAATGATGCATGAAAAGATTGAGGAAATACACCACACTCATATAAGTGCATAAAAAGGGTGAAAAAGGAAGGAAAAAGAAAGAAGCAAAATGGGTGGGAAAAAATAAAAATAAAATAGAGCCACATGTATGTAGTGTCAAGAAAGGGTTTAGTCACTTAAAAAGATACCCTATCTACCATATCCAACCTGAAAGCCTACATTGCAAGCCGAAGCAAGTCCTATAGTAATCCTAGTCTGACCATCTGACAAACCGAAGTAGAGAAAATAAGGGCAAGCCTATAGTATTTGATATGCAGTATTTGGAACTTCTTTGTGAGAGTGAGAGTATTATTTGATCAGTGCCATGTTTCATACTTTACTATATCTGTGAGTGGGGGACTTCATTTGCTGTGAGGGTACATGGTTTGTGTTTAACTATACCAGTGGTTTGTGTAAAAAGTATTAATGGTGACTTGACTATCTGTTAATAGCTAGATGACATATCTCGATCCGTATTTATCATGTTTTGTGATTGCTTGTAGTGCATGTGCTGATTTGGTTCACGGGAAAAGGGTCAAAGCTTTTTGAGTTTATAGTGCAAGTTTTTCTTTGATGTTGGTTGTAGTATCCTAGGTTTATTTTCTAGTTAAGTGTCTTGTTTAGTTTTTTTTATTTTCTTTTCTTGAGGACAAGCAAAAGGCTTAAGTTGAGGGTGTTGATATGTTACGAGTTTACTGCATTTTTGACGCTTAAAACTGAGAAAATAGTATGGACTTAGGTATGTTTATATGGATATGAGGCACTTTTACTTTGATTTTTAGGGAAAATAAGCGGTGAAGCAAAGATGTGCAAAAGAAGCCTTAAAATGTGGAAAATCAACCAAAGTACTAGCCTCAGTACGAGTCGTACCTTGATTGTATGAGTCATACTGAGAACCGTGATGAAAGTCAGAAGGCTGAAGTGAGAAGAAGGCAACATACGACTCTCAGTATGAGTCATACCAAGATGGTACGAGCTGCAACTGAAGTCGTGGAATTATCTAGAGAAAATTTGCACAAAGGCAGTTTCTTGGTATGGATGGAGTCACCGATTATAGTACCAACATATGAACCATACCATGAGCCGTGGTGAACTTCAGAAGATTCTTCAATACTTGGAAGAACATTAGACACAACAAATAGTACAAGTCGCAGAAAGAAGGTACGAGTCATACCACAACACTCGTGGAAGATTTTAGAAGATATCAGAGTTCTCAGGGCCAAAACATGGAAGCATTGTATGACTCGTAGGACTGTGGTACTAGTCGTACCAGCCCGCCAACACTTAGCCAAATCTGCAGCAGCCAAGGACTTACGAGAAGCAGGTACAACCCGTACAATCCTGCTACGGTTTGTAGGTCTGGTCGTGACACAGTCAGCACTAGAAATGAAAAATTCCCTATTAGCTTAGGAAAAGGTTTCTAATATCTGTATAAATAGCCTTTATGTTTTATTTTATTTTAGAGGAGGACAGAATCGAAGTAGTAGACATGTGAAGAATAATTTTTGTGAATTTTTATCAAGTTTTGAGGAGCAATTCTTGGAATCAAATTCTTGATTTTCTACATTGTTCTTGGGACTTTTCTTTGATATTCAAATATGGTTTTCTTCCAATTGTTGCTGTAAGAATTTAATTATGTGTTTGTCTATGAATGCAAATTGTAATCTTACAACCGTGAGAGGCTAAAACCTCTATAGTTAGGGGTTGTGGGAACCATGGTGGATTAACAAAATAGGGTTACACAAAAGTGATTCAAAACAATTGCTAAATGCTTCTATGTATTCTCTTCATCTTTAAACATTTCTTAACGGTGTACAACATTAGGACTTGGCCGAATTCGTTACTTTCTTGAACCTTGAGAGGCAGAGATTAGGAAAAGAAAATTACAACAAATCCTTGATCTTTATGATCATTGTATTAACTTGAGCTATGGTCGGATGATAGTTAAATTTGGAATGTATTGATAACGGTTAGTTTGAAATCGCTAATGAGACCTGACTTGGTGATTGAGTAAAGTTATCCAACAGGGACGAACCAGTTGTTTGGATGAATCCTAGTTATCAGTTCTACAAGTAAGCATTGGGATTGATCACGTGTGTGTACCCGAATTAGTTATGAACCCATAGAGAATACTTACCCTAGTTACTTGCAAATCTTGACTTAAATCACAAATATAATCTTGTTTTTATATTATTTTGTTTAAAACTCCCCATTTTGAGATAACTCACCAACAAGTTCAATTACCAGCATTAGTCTAGATCTTACCCTATTCCCTGTGGTTCGACCCCAACCTCTTTGTCGTACAAGCCACGAGAAGATTGTACGACTCATATGTTCTTGGTAGGAGTCATACCAGAAGTCAACACTTAGCCAGATTTAGCAGAAGCCAGCCAGGTATGAGTCAAGATATAACCATTACAATCCTATTACGGGTCGTAGGTGAAGGCGGGGACAGTTTTTGGTAGTTTCCCTGTTTACTTGGGAGAAGGTTCTAATTATTTGTATAAATACTTTTTAGGTTAATTCAGTAGAGAGAGATGATTAGAAGCGACAAGAAGTGATTAAATGCAATTAGAGAGACAAGTTGTTGTGAATTTTAATTCAAGACTTGGAGATTTCTTTCTTTGAATTTGTTCTTTGTTCTTAGATTAATCAACATCAATTCTTGCAATATTCAAAGAAGTTTTTCTTTCAATCATATTGTAAATATTTAATTATGTGTTTGTCTATGAATGCTAATAAAAATCTTACAATCATGAGAGGCTAGAACCTCCACAACTAGGGTTGTGGGAACCGTGGTGAATTAACAAACTAAGGCTACACGAAGTAAGTCGAAACCAATGCTAAATACTTGTATTGTATTCTTTTCATCTTTAATGTTTCTTAATGAAGTGCAATGTTAAGACTTTCCCAAATTCTTTACTTTGTTGAACCTAGAAAAGTAGAGATTAGCAAAAGAGAATTACGACAAAGCCTTGATCTTTATGGTCATATAACTTGAGTTGCGGTCATAGGATAGTTAATTTAGAATAAATTGATTATAGTTGAATTGAAATTTCTCATGAGACCAAACCCGGTGATTGAGTATAGTCATCCAATAGGGACGAACCAGTCATTTAGATGAACCCTAGTTATCAAGTCTACAAGTAATCACTGAGATAGATCACGAGTGTAAACCTGAAGCTGTTATGAGCCCATGGGGAACACTTACCCTAGTTAATTTAAAATATTGATAAACAACAACTGATTTTAATCTTGTTTTATAACTATTTTCTATAAACCCCCCATTTTGGAGATAACATATCTAAATGCTTAAATACCTGCATTAGTCTATATCTTACCATATTCCATGCGGGTTTGACCCCAACCTTTGTTATGTTCTTTATTGACAACATTCTCTGTATACTTTATCAAGAGTGTGAGTTTGAGTGCTATCAGCCCTTGTCGGGCCTTTTATTTTGAGTTGTGATGATTTGTGAGCCTTTGTGGAGCTTGAGATACCCAAGTCGAGCTTATTTTATTGATGCTTGATGTTGCTCTTGCTGGGCTATTGTGTTGATGTTTGTTGAATGGTTGTTAAGCCTTTATCGGGCTCAGAATGGATGAAAGGAAAATTTTATTTTGAATTGGTAGTGTATGTCTAATTTTTTTCATTTGTAAATAGTAGGTAGTGAATATACTCCAAGGATTTTTTTATTCCATGGTTCTTTCCTGAGGAGCAATTTCTTTTTCTTTTCTTTTTCTATTGTCGAAACGGGAGACATTTTTCAATGATACATAGTAAGGTGACTTTCTTAATAGAAAATTCCATGTCTTTGAGTCTTGTTGAAATTGTTTTTGAGGGGTACACCAAAATTTTTTGTGTGGCATGAAAAAAAATGAGTTTTGAAGAAATGGGGCATTTGAAATGAAAAATGTAACACTCTTTTGTCATATATTGCACATTCCATGTTTGGCTGGTTGATTCACATACTCAATTATCGTAAAATCATAATCTAGTTGCGGCAATGTATTGTGTGAACTCCTTGGAGTGTGATGTCTTGTGTGGTGAGAATGATTGAATGATTCCCATGCAAATACGTTTGTCTAGAACTTGCCTTAAGTTTATTCAACGCGAAATCCTAGAGGTAGTTGCACTTAGAACATGATTTTAGGTTTTCTATTGCTAGTCAGTTCACCCAAAATGACCTCCTTAAACATCTTTCTTTGCTAGCCAATGTTGAGCCTTTGACCCTTTTTATTGGAAACTGTATTACAAGCCTAATGACCCTTTCTAATCCCCGTCTTTGGCACCCATGATCCCTAGTGCTAGTGGAGAAAGAATGAAAACTAGGGCTGCAAGCCCAAGAATAGGGAGATATAAGGAAATGTGTGGAAAATAAGGCAAAAATCTAAGTTTGGGGGTTCATAAGAAAAGGGAGAAATGTGATAGTTTCAATGTGAGGTAGCACCTAAATTGTGACTAAAAATGACTGAATTGGTTGGTTAAAAAACCATGAATCATTGAAAAGAGAAATTAGTGAAAGGTGTTACCGCTGCCTTAAATGAGGTGGAATGTGGAATCCAAAAGTGTGATAAGGGTGGCTCTGATTAAACAAAAGAAGATGATGATGAGTAAGGAGAGATATGGAGGAATAACCTCAATAATGTGATGGGATGTTCAAAATGTTCACTAATAGGCATTAGGGAGGTTCTAACTACTAAAAATTATCGTGTATCCTACCTTAACCCCCAACCTTCATTAAGACCCCCAAGTCCTAATTGATTCTGAGTGTAGCAACTCTACAGTAGTGGCGAGTTACATAAAGGACAAGCTTATAGGTCAAGTTGTGTGCATGGAATTTTTTTGTGAGAGTGAGTGTTATTGTGCTATTCTATAATCCCTTGTGTGTGTATTACTTGATGAAGGAAATGAGATTCTCTCTTCTTGTGAGTGGCATCACTCCCCTAGAGAACATGCTTGCAATGGTGCGAACAAGTGATTGGGACATTGGTGTTGTGAGTTTCAAGGCAAGCTTTGAATGTGAATTTATAATAATTTGAGATGATATGTGGGATTGTTTTGATAAACCATGCCCTGGTATTGAAGGATGAAAGCATTTTTGGTATGATGACTATTCATTGTGGTTACCTCTTGAAACTTTTGCAACATATTTTGGGTAGTATCTTCTCTTTTCCTTGAGTTAGTGAGCAATTTTTGCATTTTCTTAGGTTCAGTGGTCCTTGGTGCATAATCTCATATGGTATAACATTCTATTCCATTTGCTCAGTGATGTCGCCCAAATTATACCTCGTAATGAGATACAAAGCGGTCAATGTCAAATATAGAACCCAACTAGGGTTGAGGTCAAATCCCACGAGGAATATGGCGAGAACATTAGTTAATGCATTTAGGACTACTGATGTCTTACTTATTTCCTTGGGGGGGGGGGGGAATTGTAACACAAAATAATGAAAAGCAGTAGAGAACAATAAGTAAATTAGATATTCCCAGATAAGGTCAAGCTATTAGATGAGGGTTGATAGCCTCAAATCTCCATTGTTAATCTCTTTTTCCATTCATTACTCCCTTGATCTAGTGAGTAAAAATAAGGCAAGTTCCAATGTTTGCAACCATCAAGAAGCAATTAAAACGAAGGGAAAAATAATACATGTATAATCCCCGTTCAAGATTCAATAAGTATTTTTTGCCTATCTGTATTAATTCATCATGATTCCCACAACTATAGTTATGGGTTTAGTACTCATGCTTGAAGAATCACAAATATAAATTAGAGAAGAAATCATAATTGCAACTTACAATAATTCGTATAAGAAACCACGCGTATTGAACAAAAAACAATAATCGAAGATCAATACTCCAAAGTTGTTTGAATTCCAAAACTAAAGAACGAAATTATAAAACTTGTTTCTTGAACCTTGATGTTAATCAACAACTCCAACAATATAAACCATTGTCATAAAATAAGCAATAACTGTAAAGTAAACCAACATAAAGTATTTGTACACTTAAATAAATCCTTTCCTAAATTAAAAAGGAATGTAGGTCAGTAGTGGTAACGAGTATGGTAACTACTCGTTAGATATCCTAATGAGTCGTGGCAAGCAAGGACTGCTCGTGCTCAACATAGTATTTCTTTTGGAAAGTGGGTCACCTAACAACTTGTTAAGTTACTGCACGAGTTGTTAGGTCTTTCGTGACTTCAACGCCTCGAAACTTCCAGTATTAAGGATGAATGCACATGCCTGTTCACGATGAGTTGTCAAGTCTCACGACGACTCGTTAACTCTTCCGTTGTATCTCCTAGTCCTTTTTGATCAATTTTAACACCCAGTCCTCATGACCCTTCTAATGACGAGTTGCTGAACATATGAGTCGTGCAATCAGCTTGTGGTCACCACTAGTTATTTGTGCCTCAAACTTTTCTTCTCCCAATGACACCAGGAACCAGTAGTCCAATGACATGATGACTCGTCACCTTGTTGGCAGTCCACACTTAACCTAATTTTATCCTCATTATGCAATTTTACTAGTCAAACCTATTTTCACTGCAACACTCAATAAAAATACAGTATACCTATAAAAACATACCCAGAAATTGCATATTTTCTTAGTTTTAAGCATCAGAAGTGTTGTAAATCACGGAACATCAACACCCTCAATTTAGAACTTTTGCATGTCTTCAGGAAAAAATAAAAAAAAATAAAACTAAACTGACGCTTCAATCAAAAGAAATCTAAGAAACCTACTGTAGTCACAACTCTTAGCATAATCAAATCAAACTTTCCAACCCCTCCTATATCATCAAAATCCAAATCACAGTGCGTATGCAATGTTTTCTACCATGACACAAAGGAATCAGAGAATGGCATTACACTATTAACTTGCAGCCATGCATACAATCCTATGACATTGACCCAAACAATTTGCATGGATGTTGTTGACCATATGCCCTCACAACAAAGAAGTCCCACACACGTACATATATATATGATCATGAAAATGTTTTATCTTTGTCACGCCCCGCCTTGGGGGTATGACTGGCACCTGGTGCCCTAGTAGGATCTAGACTGCTAGCTAGTGAGCCTAAGCACATCTGGTGCCTGGCTGGCTCTAACTCAGATTCATGAAATCAATGGGCTATATGACGGCTGTAAATACAGCCTCCGGCCGGCTAGGCCTATAGCCACCTGAACGAAACTCTAGCTAACCAGAAACATACTTACAAAGGGAAAACCTATGCGGGCCGACAAGGCCACCATGCTGTCTAGTTATCTGTAACCCAACAATAAAATGTTGAATAACTATGTGACCGGCAAGGTCACCACTACTATCAAACTAAGGCCTCACACGGCCAACATAAACTGAAATGCTAAACAGCCATAACAAACTGCACAACCTCACATGACCGGCTCAGCTGACCACAGGGAAATATAGAGACTGCAAGCCTCTAGGAATACTGATAAGATGGTCGGGACAGGGCCCCGACCTACCTGTACTGTACAACAAAAGAGAAATGATATAGACCTCTGAAATATCAAGCTCCGGATGACAGGAGCTGATGACTCTGCGCTGGCTAGGATCACGACGGATCGCCTCCTCGTTTATGAGTACCTGCAGGCAAGTAATGCAGCGCCCCACTGGGCGTCAGTACCACTAGTACCGAGTATGCAAAGCAACTGAAATAATACAACTGAATACAGATAACATAACTAACAAGTCTGTGAGCAGAAGGTAACTGAATCTGAAGAGCTGATAGGAACTAGATCAAACCTTTCTGCACTGATAGGTAGGAGCGTGTCTGTAGTCACGACGGCCTACTGTCTATTAACTAATATATATAGAGCACCTAAATAAATATACATTTAGCAAGCAAGAGCAAATACCAACCCCCATAAGCCGGATGGCGCCAAGAAAGCAAACAATCTATATACCCCTACCCGGGTCAAAACCAACCAAAAATAAGTCACTCCACTCATCTGCTCACTAGGAGCTCCTCTACCGGCCCCCTGAATCTCCGGCTTGGGCCTTGGCCTCCGATATAAGTAACTGTGTCTGAGTCCGAGGGACTCCTGCACTGCATCTGTAACAGATAGGGTCTGTTTCCCTAGACACAACTCAACAGGGCTATCTGAAACAGGGACTGTATCTATTCCCTGGACACAACTCAACAGGGAATATCTGTACTGGACAATACCCTGGACACTGCTCAACAGGGCTGTCTATATTGTAGTGTTCATCAGACTGATATGGGGAAAGCTTCATCCTATCTTCGTCCAAGCTAGGGACGGCATGCCACTCCTTGGAGCGACCTAAACCCACCCGCTCAATGGGAGACACAATTACCAACCCAGGGGCAGCGAGGATGCTCAATAAGGTGCCCTCACGCCACATCAAGTCTCAACAAATGAATAGCACATACAAATAGCAAGCATGTATAACTGAAAAAGGCTATCTGAAATCTGATTTCCTTATTTTGATCTCTTTCTGTATTATACTGATCCTGAAATCTTTATTTAACTGTTGGGCTAATCTGTAGCCGGGATACTATCTGTCTGAACCACTAATCTGTAGCCATAAAACTGTCTGTCTATCTAATTTTACTTTACTAACTTTATTCTAAAAATTTGTATCTTTTTATTCTACAACATGCTTGCTAATCATACAATAGGCAATACTGAATCTGGAATGCTAACTCGCCCTTTGGCACATGCTTTACTGACTTTCGGACTGAATATGATACGGAAACACAACTCAGAAGCTATTAGACTTACCTAATTCTCAACATTCAACCCCGAGAGTTTCGAATACGGAGTTTACTATGATTTACCGATGTAAGGCTTACTAACTTGCCCAAGAACAACTTTACATACCTTAACCTCGATTTATCCGATTGTCGGACGAAGCTCGGTCAGTACTCTAGCTATTTCTCCCAACTGCATTCATATATACGTCAATTAGTACTAAATACAACACTATTCTGAAAGAAAACATTACTTTCGATATAATTATAGCCTAAACTTAGGCTTATTGAAAGACAGTCGAAAACTTGCTATTTTCCAGAAGTCCGGAAGGGAGAAGTATTCACTTTACGACTAGGAGCACATAGACACTAGTTTGGAGCAATTCCACTTACCTTAGCCCGGTAGCACGACGATTCGTGGGCCATATTTCGTGAAACAAAATACGTAGGAATGCTCCCTGCTGCTAAATACCTCGGTATCTGGAGTTAATTTAGATTTGGACTACGTTTGGCAGCATAATCGGGTGATAATATATTAACCCTCTTCGTCTCTCTCTATTTGCTGCGTTTTCTCTGGTAATTATAAGGGATGAACTGATTTAAAAATGAAGTGGGGCTTTATATACTTGGGCCTGGACAGGCCCAACGTGTCACGGAGCCAACGCGGTGGCCCCGCCTCCGTGACACGCTGCCATCGCAGAGGGGCTCTGCCCCGACGCCTTCCGCGGTGGTTCGACAGGTTTCTCGTCCGGTCTTTTCCCGGGCCTTTCTCTAGCACGTATGGCTTTCAAATATGCTTAACCAACAAGCGAATAGGCCATCTAGGTGTTGGTAATCTTACAGGGTGTAACATTCTCCCCCCCTTAGGAACATTCGTCCTCGAATGTGAACTTCTATCTAGAGGACTTCTCAACATATTTGACTTGTTTTTGTTAAAATTTCGGCAGAGTTTTCTCTATCATATGGACTATCCCAAAAACCTGAAATGCAGAAAAGTCCAATACAGGTACTGCATACAATACTTTATGATTCACTTGATAGCTAAACATCAATCTTTCTCATTTATACATATATAACAATAAGGTACCACATAGGTAAAAATACGGACATACCTGTCGCCTGACTAGGCCTGGAATAAGTGAGGATATCTAGCCTTCATATCTTTCTCCGCCTCCCACGTCATTTCCTCTCGGTTTCTGTTACGCCACAATACTTTGACAGACGCAATTTCTTTACTTCTTAATTTGCGAATCTGTCTATCTAGGATAGCCACTGGAACCTCCTCATAGGTCAGCTCTTCTGTAACTTGGATATCCTGGACTGGGACTGCCCTGGACGGGTCTCCTATGCATTTCCTCAACATGGATACATGAAAGACTGGATGAACGGTTTCTAATTCTGGAGGCAAGTTCAACTCATATGCCACTTGGCCTATCCTTCGATGAATCTGATAAGGCCTGACAAACCTTGGGCCGAGCTTACCTTTCTTGCCGAATCTTAACTTGTATACCAGCATTCGACACAATGTGCTCTAGGAAGGCTACTGAGTTAAGCTAGAATTCGCACTTGGAGAACTTAGCATATAACTGGCGGTCCCTAAGAATCTGGAGCATTGTCCGTAAATGAGTCCGGTGATCTACTTCGGAGCGAGAATACACCAGAACATCATCAATAAACATGATCACGAACAGGTCCAGGTATGGTCTGAAAATACATTTCATCAGGTCCATGAATACTGCTGGGGCATTCGTTAACCCAAAGGACATAACTAGAAATTCAAAGTGTCCATATCGGGTCCTGAACGCCATTTTGGGAATATCTCTTTCGCGAACTCGAACCTGGTGATATCCGAACCGCAAGTCAATCTTAGAAACGTATCTGGCCCCTTGTAGCTGATCAAACAAATCATCTATTTTGGGAAGCGGATACTTATTCTTTATTGTAACTTTGTTCAACTGCCGATAATCTATGCACATGCAGAGCGAGCCATCTTTCTTTCTCACAAATAGAACCGGCGCACCCCATGGTGAAGTACCCGACCGAATGAAACCTTTATCTAGCAAATTTTTCAACTGCTCCTTCAACTCTCTGAGTTCTGCAGGAGCCATATGATAAGGAGGAATTGATATAGGCTGAGTGCCTGGTAATAAATCAATAGCGAAATCTATTTCCCTCTCTGGGGGAATACCAGGTAACTCATCTGGAAACACATCAGGGAACTCATTCACCACCGGAACAGACTGGAGTGTCGGAGATTCTGCACGAACATCCTGAACTCTGACTAGGTGGTAAATACATCCCTTAGTTATCAATTTCCTCGCCTGAAGGTAGGAAATAAACCTACCTTTTGGCGTAGCTGTGCTTCCTTTCCACTCTCGCACTGCCTATCCTAGAAAGTGGAATCAGACCGTCTTGGTCCAACATTCAACATTGGCGTAGCACGGCACTAGCCAATCCATACCCATTATGGCATCGAAGTCTATCATTTCTAGCTCTACCAGATCTACTGTAGTCTGGCAGCCAGCAACCTCCACTGTACACCCTTAGTAAATTCTACTAGCTATAATAGAGTCACCGACGGGCGTGGATACTGAAAAGGGCTGCTGCAATAATTCTGGTGTAATATTGAACTTTCATGCCACAAATGGGGTAATATATGACAGAGTGGATCCTGGATCAATCAATACGTAAGCAGGGCATGAACAGATAGTCATCGTACCTATCATTACATCTGGCAACGCCTCTGAGTCGTGTCTCCTTGGTAGTGCATAAGTACTGTTTGAGACCGTACCTGAACTGGAAGCTCCCAATCTACCTCGGCCTCTGCCTACTGAACCTGAAGGCCCACACCCCACTAAGGCTGTTGGGGCTCGTGGCCCTGTGGATCCCCTGTCCTGACTTTCTGTACTCCCCTGACCTCTGGTCGGACAATCTCTCATTCGATGCCCCTTCTGTACGCAAATATAACACCCAGTGGAGCCATATCTACAAGCTCCGGTGTGAGGTCGGCCGCAATTAGGGCAGGGTGGGGGTGTAAATCTGCTCTGCTCTCCCCTTCACTGCTGCGGGAACTCTATTGTTCTGGAACTGCCACTGGGATCTGGCTGCCCTCGTCGCACATATCTACCTCGTTGTTGCTGCTCCTGTGGAGGAGGTGGGGGTCTAGGGGCTCTATATACTAGTCGTGTCCTGGGTCCTCTCTGAACTTCCCTTTGCATCTCGTCTGATCTGTCTCTGCGGTGTTGTTCCTTACTGGTTTGTCTACTATTCTGTTGCCGCTGTCTAAGACCCTCAATGGTCTGAGCAAAGGCCTGTACTTGGGCGATATCCATATCCTCTCGTAACGTAGCCGTCATACATGCCTCAGTATATTCCGGGTTCAGACCCATAATAAATCTGTGAACTCTGGCTGGCATAGTATCAACAAATGCTAGAGCATAACGGGCTAGGGAGTCAAACTGTAAAGCATACTCGCGTACGCTCCTCGCCCCCTGCTCCAGATGCAAAAACTAATCCATCTGGATCTCTCGCGGCAAGTAATGGTCCAGGAAGGCCTCCGAGAAGCTGGTCCAGGTCGGAGGGGTAACATCTCTCCCTCGGGACCTTTCCCAACTCTCGTACCATAGTACTGCTATGTCCCACAACCGAAACACTACCAACTCAACAGACTCTAAAGGGGTCACATGCATAACCCGGAAAATTCTCTACATCTGATCTAGAAAGTCCTGAGGGTCCTCTGCCTGATCTGACCCAGTGAACTTTGGAGGACCTAGTGCCAAAAATTCCCTGACCCAGGAACTACTTGGCCCACCTGAAGGCTCTACTGCTACAGGTGGTACCGACTGGCGCTGTGTGGCCATCATTTGTGACAACATAACTACAGCGCTACGAACCTCCTGATCTGATGGCGAAGGCACAGGAGCTATCGGGGGCAGTGTAGTGCCCAACGACTCCTGATTTGAGGGGGACTGCTAAGAGGGCTGTGATGAAGCCTCTATATCGCCCTCAGATCGGGCTGACTTTGACTGAAGCTGAGGCATCCCACTGGTGCCTTCTCCTGCTGCTGTGTCTAACCTCCTGCCTGTGGCAGGGTGTCGCTGATCTGCCATTCTCATCTGTAGACAAAGGATACAATAGGTTTTAGGTACTCGACCCTATACTGTACTGTGCTATGGCACGACTGAGTATGAAAGAAGAGTAACCATACTATTATGCATTGCAGCCTCCTGCCTATGGTATGTGGTGCACAACACATCCATAAACAAGACTCTACTTAGTACGGCTTGCAGACTCCTTGGGACATGACCTGCTCTGATACCAAGTTTGTCACGCCCCGCCTTGGGGGTATGACTGGCACCTGGTGCCCTAGTAGGATCTAGACTGCTAGCTAGTGAGCCTAAGCACATCTGGTGCTTGGCTGGCTCTAAGTCAGATTCATGAAATCAACGGGCTATATGACGGTTGTAAATACAGCCTCCGGCCGGCTAGGCCTATAGCCACCTGAACGAAAACTCCAGCTAACCAGAAACATACTTACAAGGGGAAAACCTATGCGGGCCGACAAGGCCACCATGCTGTCTAGTTATCTATAACCCAACAATAAAATGCTGAATAACTACATGATCGGCAAGGTCACCACTACTATCAAACTAAGGCCTCACACGGCCAACATAAATTGAAATGCTAAACAGCCATAACAAACTGCACGGCCTCACACGACCGGCTCAGCTGACCACAGGGAAATATATACAGACTGCAAGCCTCTAGGAATACTGATAAGATGGTCGGGACAGGGCCCCGACCTACCCGTACTGTACAACAAAAGAGAAATGATATAGACCTCTGAAATATCAAGCTCCGGATGACAGGAGCTGATGACTCTACGCTGGCTAGGATCACGAGGGATCACCTCCTCATCTATGAGTACCTGCAGGCAAGTAATGCAGCGCCCCACTGGGCGTCAGTACCACTGGTACCGAGTATGCAAAGCAACTGAAATAATACAACTGAATATAGATAACATAACTAACAAGTCTGTGAGCAGAAGGTAACTGAATCTGAAGAGCTTATAGGAACTAGATCAAACCTTTCTACACTGATAGGCAGGAGCGTGTCTGTAGTCACGGCGGCCTGCTGTCTATTAACTAATATATATAAAGAACATAAATACATATTCATTTAGCAAGCAAGAGCCAATACCAACCCCCATAAGCCGGATGGTGCCAAGTAAGAAAATAATCTATATACCCCTACCCGGGTCAAAACCAACCAAAAATAAGTCACTCCACTCATCTGCTCACTAGGAGCTCCTCTACCAGCCCCCTGGGTCTCCGGCTTGGGCCTTGGCCTCCGATATAACTAACCGTTTCTGCGTTCGGGGGACTCCTATACTACATCTATAACAGATAGGGTCTATTTCCCTGGACACAACTAAACAGGGCTATCTGAAACAGGGACTGTATCTATTCCCTGGACACAACTCAACAGGGAATATCTGTACTGGACAGTACCCTGGACACTGCTCAACAGGGCTGTCTATACTGTAGTGCTGATCAGACTGATATGGGGAAAGCTTCATCCCATATTCGTCCAAGCTGGGGACAGCATGCCACTCCTTGGAGCGACGTAAACCCACCCGCTCAGTGGGTGACACAATTACCAACCTAGGGGCGGCGAGGACGCTAAATAAGGTGCCCTCACGCCATATCAAGTCTTAACAAATGAATAGCACATACAAATAGCAAGCATATGTAACTGAAAAAGGCTATCTGAAATTTGATTTCCTTATTCTGATCTCTTTCTGTATTATACTGATTCTAAAATCTTTATTTAACTGTTGGGCTAATCTGTAGCCGGGATACTATCTGTCTGAATGGCTAATCTGTAGCCATAAAACTGTCTGTCTATCTGATTTTACTTTACTAACTTTATTCTGAAATCTGTATCTTTTTATTCTACAACATGCTTGCTAATCATACAATAGGCAATACTGAATTTGGAATGCTAACTCGCCCTTTGGCGCATGCTTTACTATCTTTCGGACTGAATACGATACGACAACACAGCTCAAAAGCTATTAGACTTACCTAATTCTCAACATTCAACCCCGAGAGTTTTGAATACGAAGTTTACTATGATTTACTGAGCTAAGGCTTACTAACTTGCCGAAGAACAACTTTACATACCTTAACCTCAATTTATCTGACTGTCGGACGAGGCTCGGTCAGTACTCCAGCTATTTCTCCCAACTGCATTCATATATACGTCAATTAGTACTAAATACAACACTATTCTGAAAGAAAACATCACTTTCGATATAATTATAGCCTAAACTTAGGCTTATCGAAAGACGGTCGAAAACTTGCTATTTTCCAGAACTCCAGAAGGGAGAAGTATTCACTTTACGGCTAGGAGCACATAAACACTAGTTTGGAGCAATTCCACTTACCTTAGCCCGGTAGCACGACGATTCGTTGGCTGTGTTTCGCGAAACAAAATCCGTAGGAATGCTCCCTACTGCTAAATACCTCGGTATCTGGAGTTAATTTAGAGTTGGACTACGTTTGGCAGCGTAATCAGGTGATAATATATTAACCCTCTTCGTCTCTCTCTGTTTGTTGCGTTTTCTCTGGAAATTATAAGGGATGAACTGATTTAAAACCGAAGTGGGGCTTTATATACTTAGGCTTGGACAGGCCCAATGTGTCACGGAGCCAACGCGGTGGCCCCGCCTCCGTGACACGCTACCATCGCGGAGGGGCTCTTCCCCGACGCCTTCCGCGGTGGTTCGGCAGGTTTCTCGTCCGGTCTTTTCCTGGGCCATTCTCTAGCATGTATGGCTTTCAAATATGCTTAACCAACGCGCGAATAGGCCATCTAGGTGCCGGGAATCCTACGGGGTGTAACAATCTTGGGACTGGGTAAGAACTCACTCGCTCTCACAAACAAATTTTAACTGTGCACATACAATACCATATGCTTGCCTTTACTTTCAATACCTTGGTTTTCAGACGGTTGAACTAAGATCACTATAGGACTCTTTTTATCTTGTAATGAAGGCTCGGGGTTGGATATGGTAAATATGGGAATAGTAACTTAACCCTCCTTGGCACTACACTAACTTTGGCTCCACTTAACCTCTTTTTCACTTCTCTCCCTTTTTTCCTTGCTTTCTTCTTTTTTACTTTCTTTTGCAACTACGAGTGCGGTTTTCCTCCTTTCAAGCATTTCTTTTCTCTTTTCTCACTTTTATTTTTCTCTTTGCACTTTTTTTCTTTATTTTTTTTAATTTCATTATGCACACCGCACACATCTTTTTTTGCATTACTCAATTATTATCCACCCTACTCTTCTTATTCACCCCTATAGTAGCCCCCCTTAACTTAGGAAATTTGCCTGAGTTGAGGTTCACAGTGTCCAAGGAGGGACCAAGGCCAAAATAGGTTCATTATAATCAAAGTAGGAAGGTGAATTGGTTAAATAACAAAAAGAAAGGTCAATTTTAGCTTAGAATCAGGATCAAATGATATTTATTTCCATTTGGTAGGTGTTTTAAGGCTAAAGTGGACTACTCATCAAAAATGGCCTATGATCCTTTCCAAATCTCCCGTCCTATACCTCAATATGACCGACCAGGTAAGTTCTACATTGACACAAATAGTAGAACTAACTCTATGCCTCACTCACACAACGCACATGCCAACATCATCACTACTACCAACTGCTTGTTCAGGCACCGTCACACAATGGTAAACATATTCGCAATATTAATGCCATGCAAAGATTCACAAAGGTCATGCTTGTCTACATAACATGCATACACACAAAATTTTTAGGAGGGGTATCACATTATCACATAAAAGATTTCCATATTATTTGACTTCCCTAAGTTCATCTATTTTCCTTTTGATTGACACAAAATAAACATGTACCACAAAAACCTAAACATGCTGGTTCTACTAGATAAGGAATACCCGAGGCAAAAGATATCCACTAAGAAATAGCATCAAGTTATGTTCAACAAAAACCCAGGTATCACACCCCACCCCCATCAATAAAACATGCGGCATCCTCGACGCATATGAAAAGTAAAACATGGGAATAGGGAACATACCTATGCGACCTAGACACCTGTGGCCTGGTCGGTGGTGTTACACCCCGTATGTTCTTGACACTTAGTTGGTCTATTTGCATGTTGATTAAGAGTTTTAGAATGCCATATGTGTGAGAAAAGGGCTCGGGGAGAGACTGGACAAGCGCCAAGTCAGAGGGTCACAAGGCAAATGCGATTTATAAATTGCATTTGACAAATGCAACATAGATCGTATTCGACAAATGCGACTTAAAGAGGAGGGGTTCAGGCCCAAGTATATAAGGCCTCCCACCTTTTTTAGATCATTTCCTTACATTTAATTTACAGTGAACAACCAGTAAACAATGGAGACAAAGGGTTTTCATTAATTTTCGTTCGATTAAGCCGTCAACTACAGTCCAAACTCAAATTAACTTCGGGTAGGGAAGTATAAAGCTGCAGGGAGCATTCCTACGGAGTTAGTTTAGTGAAATTCGGCCAGTGAATCGTCGTCACGCCGAGCCAAGGTAAGTGGAATTGCTCCAAACTAGTGTTAATATACTGCCAGCATTAAAGTGAGTGTTTCTCCCTTCTAGACTTTCGAGAAATTATGAGTTTTCAGTCGTTCTTCGATAAGTCGAAGAATAGGCTGTAGGTATATCCATAAGTATGGTTTTTTTCAAAAATAATAGTAGAATTAATTCTATTCTTTCATGAATATGAATATAGTTGGGAGAAATAGCTGAATACTAGCCGAGCTACGCCAGTTAATTAGAAAGTCGGCAGTTGAGGTATGTAAAGCCAGTTTCTTTTGGCAAGCTTGTAGTCCTAGTATGGCAAAATAGTACAAATTCCAATAAAATGTTTCAGAAGTCGTATATTATATTCACTATGAGTTCAGTAACCATGTTAGAATTATTATATAGTGTTTAGCATGAAACTCAGTAAAACAGTATAATTCCTAGCAGAATATTCCAGAAATATTATTTCAGATTCAGTAAATTTCAGTATGAGATTCAGCATATTTCAGTATCAGATTCAGTATATTTCAGTATGAAATTCAAAAGAGAATACCAGAAAATAAGTATTATTAGCAGATTCAATATATATATATATTACATGCAGTTATTGGTATCTGTGGAGACATGATTGTTCTTTATTGGGCACCCTTAGAGATTCCTTGACCGCCCCAGGGTTAATATCTGTGTCGACTCGCCCGCTGGAGGGTGAGGATACGTCGCTCTACGGAGTGGCATGCCGTCCGCCGGCGGACGAAGATGGAATGCAGATTTCCCATAGCAGGATGATCAGCACTATACCACACCCCCTGTCGAGCGCTTGCGCCCAGGTGCAGATTACAGTTTTCAGATTTCAGATTTTAGGAGTCCTTCAGACTTAGATACAGCTATAGCCAGGGGCCCAGCGAGCCCACATTGTATACCTAGGGGGCCGGCTGGGTGCTCATATTTACTAGGTGGATGGTATGACCTGGGTAGGAGTATATAGATTCTGTGCTGGTTGGTCCCTTACAGCTTATAGGGGCTGGTAAGGTTCTTGTATGCTATGTTGTCTTAGTTATTAATAGATAGAAAGTAGACCGCCATGTTATCAGGTATGGCTCTTACTCTCTTCATTAAATTTATGCTCTTTTCAGTTAGTCTCAGCTCGTCTCCTATAACTTCAATATCTATCAGTATTATTATTTGCTCTTAGTTATTTTAAGCTATTGCTTGCATACTCAGTACCAGTGGTACTGACGCCCGTTTTGGGGCGCTGCATTACTTGCCTACAGGTACTCATAGACGAGGAGCAAATCCCTCGTAGTTCCAACTGGCGTACAGAGTCTTCAGCTCCTATCATCCGAAGCTTGACAGCTAAAGGTTTACTTCCCTTTTTGTTTGTATAGTATCGGTAGGCCGGAGCCCTATCTCGACCATCTTATTATTCTTAGACGCTTGCGGATTGTATATTCCCCGTGGTTAGTTATACCGATCGTGTGGGGCCGTATGTATGTTTCAGTTTGCATGTGATGGCCGTGTGGGGCATTGTTCAGTTGTCAGTTGGTGACCTTGTCGGTCACAGATCAATTTAGCACTTGATTCTACTTTCTAGTGATAATTAGTTAGCATGGTGGCCTTGTCGGCCCACATAGGTTCCCTTATGCTTAGTTGTTCTGGTTAGCTGTTATATTCCTACAGCTGGCTACAAGCCAAGTCGGCCAAAGGTTGTATTTACAACCGTTATATAACTCGTTGTTTTCATAAATCCAGAATTAGAGCCAGCCTGGCACCAGAAGTGCTTAGGCTTACTAGTTCAGCAGTCCAGCAGTCCAGCAGTCCAGGTCCTAGTAGAGCACCAGGTGCCAGTCATGCCTCCCAAAGCGGGGCGTGAAAAACTTTGTATCAGAGCAGGTCGTATCCTAAGGATTTTGCAAGCCGTGCTAAGTAGAGTCTTGTCTATGAATGTGTTGTGCACCACATACCATAGGCAATAGGCTGCAAGGCATGAAAGGGTTGTTACTCTATCTTTACATTCAGTAGTGCCATAGAGCAGTACAGTATAAGGTTGAGTCCCTAAAGCTTACTATACTCTTTGTTTAAAGTTAAAATGTCAGATCACTGACATCCTATCACAAGCCGAAGATTGGATACATCAGCAGGAGAGGGCACCAGCAGGATGCCACAGTATCGATTAGAATCAGCCCGATCTGAGGGCGATATAGAGGCAACGTCCCGACCTTCTCAGCAGTCTCCACCCCATCAGGAGTCACTCTGGACGACACCACCTCCGACATTTCCTATACCTACACCATCTAACCAAGAGGTCAGGAGTGTTGTAGTTATGCTAGCGCAAATGATGGCTACTCAGCGCCAGTCAATTCCACCTAGAGCTGTAGAGTTATTAGGTGGGCCTGGTAGTTCGGGGGTCCGAGAATTCCTGGAACTAGGTCCTCTGCAGTTCACAAGGTTGGATCGGACATAGGACCCCCAGGACTTCTTGAATTAGATGCAGAGGATTTTCCGGGTAATGCATGTTACATCTACATAGTCGGTTGAATTGGCGGTATTCTGACTGCGGGATATTGCTGTGTTGTGGTATGAGAGTTGGGAAAGGTCTCGAGGGAGAGATGTTGCCCCTCCGACCTGGTCCAGCTTTTCAGAGGCTTTCCTGGACCATTACCTACCATGAGAGATTCTATAGGCCCGGATGGACAAGTTTTTGCACCTGGAGCAGGGGGCGATGATTGTTCGAGAATACGCCCTGCAGTTCGATTCTTTGGCCTGATATGTTCCAGCCTTTGTAGATACCATGCCATCCAGAGTCCACCGGTTTAATATGGGGCTAAACCCAGAGTATATTGAGGCCTGTATGACAGCTACTTTGCGGGAAGATATGGATATTGCTCGATTACAGGATTTTGCTCAGACTATTGAGGGCCTCAGATAATGGCAACAGGATAGCAGACGAACAAGTCAGGAACAGTGCCGCAGGGACAGGTCAGATGAGTTACAGGGGGATATTCGGAGAGGGCCTAGGCAATGGTTATCAGATAGGCCACCTAGACACCCGCCTCCATCACAGCAGCAGAGGGGTAGATTCAGTCGCCGAGGACAGTCATGGTCTGTAGGAAGTTCTCGAACAGTAGATTCACCCCAGTAGAGGAGGGCAAAACAGAGAAGGTATACACCACCACTTTGCCCTATTTGCAACCGACGCCACTCTGGAGCTTGCAGATAAGGCTCCATAGGGTGTTATATATGTGGACAGGAGGGTCATGTAATGAGAGATTGTCTAGCTAGGGGTCAGGGTGGCTGGGATAGATAGGACAGGGCATCAGTAGGGTTGCGAGCTCCAGCAGCCCCGGTAGGGCGCAGGCCCTCAATTTCAACAGGCAGAGGTCGAGACAGATCAGGGGCCTCTAGTTCAGGTGTGGGCCCAAGCCTTACCTATGCATTACCAGGGAGACAGGATTCAGAGTCGTCTCCAAAAGTTGTGATAGGTATGATGCCTATTTGCTCTCACCCTGCTTATGTATTAATCGATCGGGGATCTACCATTTGCTATGTTACCCCATTAGTGGCTCGAAAGTTCAGTATTGTACCAGAATTTCTTCGGCAACCCTTTTCAGTATCTACACCCGTCGGTAACTCTATCTAGCCAGAGGGGTTTATCGAGGGTGTACAGTAGAGGTTGCTAGCCGTCAGACCACAACAGATTTGGTAGAGTTAGAAATGGTTGGTTTTGACGCCATTATGGGTATGGATTGGTTAGCTCCATGCTATGCCAATGTAGAATGCTGGACCAAGACGGTCCGATTGCACTTTCCAGGGTAGGAAGTACGAGAGTGGAAGGGCAGTACAGCTACGCCAAAAGGTAGGTTTATTTCCTATCTTCGGGCGAGAAAGTTTATAGCCAAGGGGTGCATTTACCACATTGTCAGAGTTCAGGAGGTTCGGGTAGAGCCTCCGACACTCCAGTTTGTTCCAGCGGTTAATGAATTCCCCGATGTATTCCCAGATGAGCTACCTGGTATTCCCCCCAGAAAGGGAAATAGACTTTGCAATTGATTTATTACCAGGCACTCAGCCCATATCAATTCACCCTTATCGCATAGATCCTGCTGAACTCAGAGAACTAAAGGAGAAGTTGAAAGATTTGTTAGACAAGGGCTTTATCAAGCCGAGTACTTCACCTTGTGGTGCCACAGTTCTTTTTGTTAGAAAGAAGGATGGTTCCCTCCGCATGTGTATAGACTATCGACAACTGAATAAAGTTACTGTCAAGAATAAGTATCCGCTTCCCGGGATAGATGATCTGTTTGATCCGTTATAGGGAGCTAGCTATTACTCCAAAGTTGACTTAAGGTCAGGATATCATCAGGTTCAGGTTCGTGATAGAGACATTCCAAAGACTGCCTTAAGGACCAGATATAGCCATTTTGAATTCTTAGTCATGTGGCTGACGAATGCTCCAGCCGTTTTTATGGACCTGTTGAACAGTATTTTCAGGCCATACCTGGACTTTTTCATGATAGTGTTTATTGATGATATTCTGGTGTATTCTCGCTCAGAGGCAGACCACCAGGATCATTTGCGGACAGTGCTCTAGATTCTCAAGGACCGTCAGCTATATGCCAAGTTCTCGAAATGTGAATTCTGGCTGAATTCAGTAGCCTTTTTGGGTCATATCGTGTAGGATGCTGTTATACAGGTAGATACCCAGAAAATAGAAGCAGTAAAAGCATGGCCCAGGCCTACCACTCCGACCGAGGTACGCAGTTTCCTGGGGTTAGCAGGGTACTAAAGGAAGTTTGTTGAAGGATTTTCCACCTTAGCAGCACCTCTGACTAAACTAATGCAGAAGGCAGAAAAATTTTAGTGGACTGAGGCGTGTGAACAGAGCTTCGAGGAATTGAAAGACATGATAACATCAACTCTAGTGTTAGCATTGCCAGAAGGTACAGAAGGTTATGCGGTTTATTGTGATGCTTCCGGTGTTGGGTTAGGATGTGTGTTGATGCAGCATGGTAAAGTAATTTCTTATGCTTCTAGACAGCTGAGGAAACATGAAAAGAACTATCCTACCCATGACCTGGAAGTTGCCATAGTGATTCACCCCTTAAAGATATGGAGACATTACTTGTATGGCGTCCACCTGGATATTTTCACTAATCATAAGAGCCTACAATATATCTTCACCCAGAAAGAGTTGAATTTGTGGTAGCGTCGCTGGTTAAAGCGGTTAAAGACTATGATGTGAATATTCTGTATCACCCTGGAAGGGCCAATGTGGTGGCAGACGCCCTTAGCTGTAAGTCTATGGGGAGTTTGGCATACTTACAGCTTGTGCAACGGGAATTAGCCTGGGAATTGCATCAGTTAGCCAGTTTAGCCATTTGTGTAGCAGAAATAGAGGACAACAGAGCGGTAATCAAGAACACCGCAGTGTCATCTTTAGTCGTGGAAGTAAAGGAACGGCAGTGTGAAGATCCTATCCTGGTTTAGCTTAGAAACAGAGTTCAGCAAGGAGAGGTGATAGATTTTTAGACAACTGAGGATGGGGTATTGCGATATAAAGATTGCCTTTGTGTTCCAGATGTTGCAGGGCTTCGCGAGCAAATTATGGGTGAGGTACATTATGCCCGTTATTCTCTCCATCCAGGTTCGATGAAAATGTACCACGATATAAAAGAAATCTACTGGTGTCCAGGAATGAAGAAGGGGATAGTAGAATTCGTAGCTTAGTGTCCAACTACCAGTAGGTAAAAGCTGAACATCAAAAACCAGGCGGACCGACTTAGGATATAGTTGTGCCTCTATGGAAATGGGAAGCAGTAAATACAGATTTTTTGGCAGGATTACCCCGCACCAGGCGTAGGTATTATTCGATCTGGGTGATTGTTGACAGACTGACAGAATCAGCTCATTTTCTGCCAGTAAGGGCTACCTTTTCCAAGGATTATGCTGAGCTGTATAGCATAGAATAGTCAGGTTGCATGGTGTTCCAGTGTCCATTATCTCCGACAGAGGGGCGCAGTTTATAGCTAAATTCTAGCAATCATTTCAAAGAGGCTTGGGGACGCAAGTTAACCTAAGCACAGCTTTCCATCCTCAAACAGATGGGCAGGCAGAATGCACCATTCAAATGCTCGAGGATATGTTGCAAGCATGTGTGTTGGATTTCGGAGGTAGCTGGGATGAACATTTACCACTCATTGAGTTCGCCTATAATAACAGTTACCATTTAGCTATTCAGATGGCGCCTTATGAGGCATTATATGGGCAAAAGTGCAGATCTCCAGTTGGTTGGTTGAGGTAGGAGAATCAGCATTGATTGGGCCAGATATCATTCATCAGTCAGAAGAAAAATTAAAGATTATTAGAGAACGTTTATTGACTGCTCAGAGCTGCCAGAAATCTTGTGCTAACGTGCAGCACGGAAACATGGAATTTAATGTGGGTGATTAGGTTTTTCTGAAAGTTTCGCCGATGAAGGGTGTAATGAGATTTGGCAAGAAAGGAAAGCTCAGCCCGAGGTTTGTTGGGCCTTCTCAGATTCGTCGAAGTATAGGCCAAGTTGCATATGAGTTAGACTTACCTCCAGAGTTAGAATCTGTTCATCCAATTTTCCATGTATCAATGCTGACAAAGTGCATAGGAGATCCCTCCAAAATTGTCCCAGTCCAAGATGTTCAGGTTACAGAGGAGTTGGCCTGTGAAGAAGTTCCAGTAGCCATACTAGACCGGCAGATCCGCAGATTAAGAACTAAAGATGTTGCTTCTGTCAAAGTGTTATGGCGTAACAGGAACCGAGAGGAAATGACTTGAGAAGCAAAAGAAAATATGAAAGTCAGATGTCCTCAGTTATTTCAGACTTAGTTAGCCAGAGGTATGTTATTATTATTGTTTTATGAATTACAGTATATTCATGTGTACGTGAGATAGTTGACTCTAGTTTATTGTGTAATGGATGCTATAGTATTATATGGAGTACCTGTATTGGACTTTTCTGCGTTTCAGGATTTTTGAGATAGTCCATATTACAGGGGAAACTTTGCCAAAATTTTTCTGCAATAAGTAGAGCAAGATAAAATTTCTGTAAACAGAAGTTAATATTCGAGGATGAATGTTCTTAAGGGGGGAAGGATGTTACACCCCGTAAGTTCTTGACACTTAGTTGTCCTATTCGCATGTTGGTTAAGAGTTTTAGAATTCCATACATGTGAGAAAAGGGCCCGGGGAGAGACCGGACAAGCGCCAAGTCGTAGCATCGCAAGGCAAATGCGACTTATAAATCGCATTCGACAAATGCGACTTAAAGAGGATAGGTTCGGGCACAAGTACATAAGGCATCCCACCTTGTTTTAAATCATTTCCTTAAATTTAATTTCCAATGAATGACTAGTAAACAGGGGAGACGAAGGGTTTTCATTAATTTCCATCCGATTAAGCCGTCAAACGCAGTCCAAACTCAAATTAACTTCGAGTAGCGAATGATAAAGCTGCAGGGAGCATTCCTGCAGAGTTAGTTTCGCGAAATTCGGCCGGCGAATCATCGTTACACCGAGGCAAGGTAAGTGGAATTGCTCCAAACTAGTGTTAATATACTCCCAGCATTAAAGTGAGTATTTCTCCCTTCTAGACTTCCGAGAAATTATGAGTTTTCGGCCGTTCTTCGATAAGTCAAAGAATAGGTAATATTTATATCCATAAGTATGGTTTTTTTCCAAAATAATAGTAGAATTAATTCTATTCTTTCGTGAATGTGACTACAGTTGGGAGAAATAGCTGAATACTAGCCGAGCTATGCTAGTTAATCAGAATGTCGGCAGTTGAGGTATGTATAGCCAGTTTCTTTTGGCAAGCTAGTTGTTCCAGTATAGAAAAATAGTACAAATTCCAGTAGAATGTTTCAGAAGCCGTATATTATATTCAGTATGAGTTCAATAAGCATGTTAGAATTGTTATACAGTGTTCAGTATGAAACTCAGTAAAATAGTATAATTCCCAGCAGAATATTCCAGAAATATTATTTCAGATTCAGTATATTTCAGTATCAGATTCAAAATATTTCAGTATAAGATTCAGTATATTTCAGTATGAAATTCAGAACATAATATTATAATATAAATATTATTATCAGATTTAGTATATATATAAGACATACGGTTATTTCTATCTGTGGAGACATGATTATTCTGTGTTGGGAACCCTTAGAGCTTCCTTGACCGCCCCAGGGTTAAAAGCTGTGTTGAATCGCCCGCCAGAGGGTGAGGGTACGGCGCTATACGGAGTGGCATGTCGTCCGCCAGCGGATGACGCTAGGATGCAGATTCCCCATAGCAGGCTGATCAGCACTATACCACACCCTCTGTCGAGCTCTTGCGCCAGGGGTGTAGATTATCGTTTTCAGATTTTAGATTTTAGATTTCAGGAGTCCTCCGGACTTAGATACAACTATAGTTAGGGGCCCAGTGAGCCCAAGTTGCATACCCAGGGGTCCGGCTGGATGCTCATAGTTACTAGGTAGATGGTATGACCTGGGTAGGGGTATATAGATTGTGTGTTGGTTGGTACCTTATTGCTTATGGGACTGGTAAGGTTCTTGTATGCTATGTTGTGTTAGTTATTAATAAATAGAAAGTAGACCGCCATGTTATGAGGTATGACTCTTACTCTCTTCAGTAAAGCTACGCTCTTTTCAATCAGTCTCAGCCCGTCTCCTATTACTTCAGTATCTATCAGTATTATTATTTGCTTTTAGTTATTTTCAGTTATTACTTGCATATTCAGTACCAGTGGTACTGACGCCTGTTCTGGGGTGCTGCATTACTTGCCTTCAGGCACTCATAGACAAGGAGCGGATCCCTCGTAGTTCCAGCCAGCGTACAGAGTCTTCAGCTCCTGTCATCCGGAGCTGGAAAACTAAAGGTTTACTTCCCTTTTTGTTTGTATAGTATGGGTAGGCCGGGGCCCTGTCCCAACCATCTTATTATTCTTAGAGGCTTGCGGATTGTATATTCCCTGTGGTTAGTTGTACTGGTCGTGTGGGGCCGTATGTATGTTTCAGTTTGCATATGATGGCTGTGTGGGCCCTCATTTAGTTTTCAGTTGGTGACCTTGTCGGTCACAAATCAGTTTAGCACTTTATTCTACTTTTCGGTGATAACTAGTCAGCGTGGTGGCGTTGTCGGCCCGCATAGGTTCCCTTATGCTTAGTTGTTCTGGTTAGCTGTTATATTTCTATAGGTGGCTATAGGCTTCATCGGCCAGAGGCTGTATTTAAAGCCATTATATAGCCCGTTGTTTTCATAAATACAGAACTAGAGCCAGCCTAGCACCAGAAGTGCTTAGGCTCAGTAGTCGAGTAGTCTAGGTCTTAATAGGGCACCAGGTGCCAGTCATGCTTCCCAAGGTGGGGCATGAAAAACTTGGTATTAGAGCAGGTCGTATCCTAAGGATTCTGCAAGCCGTGCTATGTAGAGTCTTGTCTATGAATGTGTTGTGCACCACATACCATAGACAATAGGCTGCAAGGCATGAAAGGATGGTTACTCTATCTTTACATTCAGTCGTGCCATAGAGCAGTACAGTATAGGGTTGAGTTCCTAAAGCTTATTATACTATTTATTTAAAGATAAAATGTCAGATCAGCGACATCCTATCACATGCCGAAGATTGGATACAACAGCAAGAGAGGGCACCAGTAGGATCCCTTAATCTCGATTAGAATCAGCCCGATCTGAGGGCGATACAGACGCATCGTCCCGACCTTCTCAGCAGTCTCCACCCCATCAGGAGTCACTCTAGACGACACCGCCTCCGATAGTTCCTATACCTACACTATTTGACTAAGAGGTCAGGCGTGCCGTAGTTATGTTAGCACAAATGATGGCTACTCAGCTCTAGTCAATGCCACCTATAGCTGCAGAGTTATCAGGTGGTCATGGTAGTTTGAGGGTCCGAGAATTCCTGGAACTAGGTCCTCCGCAGTTCACAGGGTCGGATCAGACAAAGGACCCGCAAGACTTCCTATATCAGATGTAGAGGATTTTCTGGGTAATGCATGTTACATCTACAGATTTGGTTGAATTGGCGGTATACCAACTGCAGGATATTGTTGTGTTGTGGTATGAGAGTTGGGAAAGGTCTCGGGGGAAAGATGTTGCACTTCCGACCTGGTCCAGCTTTTCAGATGCTTTCCTGGACCGTTACCTACCATGAGCGATCCAACGGGCTTGGATGGACCAGTTTTTACACCTGGAGCAGGGGGCGATGAGTGTTCGTGAATACGCCCTACAGTTCAATTTTTTGGCCCGATATGCTCTAGCCTTTGTACATACCATGCCATCCAGAGTCCACCGGTTTATTATGGGGCTGAACCTAGAGTATATTGAGGCCTATATAACAGCTGCTTTGAAGGAAGATATCGATATTGCTCGAGTACAGGCTTCTTCTCAGACTATTGAGGGTCCAAGACAGCTGAAAGAGGATAGAAGATGAACAAGTCAGGAACAGCGCCGCAGGGACATGTCAGATGAGTTATAGGGGGAGATTCTGAGAGGGCCTAGGCCATGGTTGTCAGATAGGCCACCTAGACCCCCGCCACCATCACAGCAGCAGAGGAGTAGATTCAGTCGCTGAGGACAGTCAGAGTCCGATGGAAGTTCTCAAACAGTAGATTCACCCCAAAAGAGGAGGGAAGAAAAGAGCAGGTATACACCACCACTTTGCCTTATTTGCAGCCGATGCCACTCTAGAGCTTGCAGATATGGCTCCACAGGGTGTTATATATGTGGACGGGAACATCATGTAATGAGAGATTGTCCAGCCTAGGGTTAGGGTGACCGGGATAGATAGGACAGGGAATCAACAGGGTTGCGAGCTCCAGCAGCCCCAGTAGGATGCAGGCCCTCAATTTTAGTAGGCAGAGGCCGAGGCAGATAAGGGGACTCTAGTTCAGGTGCGTGCCGAAGCCGTACCTATGCATTACAAGGGAGACAGGATTCAGAGGCGTCTCCAGATGTTGTGACAGGTATGATGACTATTTTCTTTCACCCTGCTTATGTATTAATCGATCCGGGATCTACCCTGTCCTATGTTACCCCATTAGTGGCTCGAAAGTTCAGTATTGTTCTAGAATTTCTTCGGCAACCCTTTTCAGAATCTACACCCGCCGGTGACTATCATAGCTAGAAGGGTTTATCGAGGGTGTACAGTAGAGGTTGCTAGCCGTCAGACCACAGCGGATTTGGTATAGTTAGAAATGGTTGATTTTGACGCCATTATGGGTATGGATTGGTTAGCTCCATGCAATGCCAATAGAGAATACTAGACCAAGATGGTCCGATTCCACTTTCCAGGGGAGGTAGTATGAGAGTGGAAAGGTAGTACAGCTACGCCAAAAGGTAGGTTTATTTCCTATCTTCGGGCGAGAAAGTTGATAGCCAAGGGTGCATTTACCACATTGTCAGAGTCTAGGATGTTCGGGTAGAACGTCTGACTCTCCAGTATGTTCTAGTTGTTAATGAATTCCCCGATTTATTCCCAAATGAGCTACCTAGTATTCCCCCCAGAAAGGGAAATAGACTTTGCAATTGATTTATTACCAGACACTCAGCCCATATCAGTTCCGCTTATCGCATGGCTCTTGCTGAACTCAAAGAACTAAAGGAGCAGTTGAAAGATTTGTTGGACAAGGGCTTCATCAGGCCGAGTACTTCACCTTGGGGTGCGCCAGTTCTGTTTGTACGAAAGAAGGATGGTTCACTCCGCATGTGTATAGACTATCGACAATTGAATAAAGTTACTGTCAAGAATAAGTATCTGCTTCCTAGGATAGATGATCTGTTTGATAAGTTACAAGGAGCTAGATATTTCTCCGAAATTGACTTAAGGTCCGAATAACATCAGGTTTGGGTTCGTGAAAGGGACATTCTAAAGACTGCCTTCAGGACAAGATACAGCTATTTTGAGTTCTTAATCTTGTCCTTTGGGTTGACGAATGCTCGAACCGTGTTTATAGACCCGATGAACAGTATTTTCATGCCATACTTGGATTTGTTCGCGAAATTTGGCGGCGAATCATCGTCACGCCGAGCCAAGGTAAGTTGAATTGCTCCAAACTAGTGTTAATATACTCCCAAAATTAAAGTGAGTATCTCTCCCTTCTAGACTTATGAGAAATTACGAGTTTTAGGTCGTTCTTTGATAAGTCGAGGAATAGGCAGCAGGTATATCCATAAGTATGGTTTCTTTCCAAAATAATAGTAGAATTAATTATATTCTTTCGTGAATATAAATACAGTTGGGAGAAATAGCTGAATACTATCCGAGCTACGCCAGTTAATCAGAAAGTCGACAGTTGAGGCATGCAAAGCCAGTTTCTTTTGGCAAGCTAGTAGTTCTAGTATAGAAAAATAGTACAAATTCCAGTAGAATGTTTCAGAAGCCGTATATTATATTCAGTATGAGTTAAGTAAGCATGTTAGAATTGTTATACAGTGTTCAGCATGAAACTCAGTAAAACAGTATAATTCCCAACATAATATTCAAGAAATATTAGTTCAGATTCAGTATATTTTAGTATCAGATTCAGCATATTTCAGTATCAGATTCAACATATTTCAGTATCAGATTGAGTATATTTTAGTATGAAATCCAGAACAAAATACCAGAATATAAATATTATTATCAGATTTAGTATATAGATATTACATGCGGTTATTGCTATCTGTGGAGACATGATTGTTCTGTGTTGGACACCCTTAGATCTTCCTTGACCATCCAAGAGTTAATAGCTGTGTCGACTCGCCCGCTAGAGGGTGAGGATACGTCGCTCTACGGAGTGGCATGTCGTCCGCCAACGGATGAAGATGGGATGCAGATTCCCCAGAGCAGGCTGATTAGCACTATACCACACCCCCTGTTGAGCGCTGGCGCTCGGGGTGCATATTACAGTTTTCAGATTTCACATTTCAGATTTAAGGAGTCCTCCAGACTTAGATACAACTATAGTTAGGGGCCCAGCAAGCCCAAGTTGCATACCAGGGGGCCGGCTGGATGCTCATAGTTACTAGGTGGATGGTATGACCTGGGTAGGGGTATATAGATTGTGTGTTGGTTGGTACCTTGCGGCTTATGGGGGCTGGTAAGGTTCTTGTATGCTATGTTGTGTTATTATTAATAGATGGAAAGTAGACCGCCATGTTATTAGGTATGAGTCTTACTCTCTTCAGTAAAGTTACGCTCTGTTCAGTAAAGTTACGCTCTTTTCAGTCAGTCTCAGCCCGTCTCTTATTACTTCAGTATCTATCAGTATTATTGTTTTCTTTTAGTTATTTTCAGTTATTTCTTGCATACTCAGTACCATTTGTACTCACGCCCATTTTGGGGTGCTGCATTACTTGCCTGCAGGTACTCATAGACGAGGAGCAGATCCCTCGTTGTTCCAGCCAGTGTACAGAGTCTTCTGCTCCTGTCATCCGTAGCTTGACAGCTAAAGGTTTACTTCCCTTTTTGTTTGTACAATATGGTGGTCGGGGCCCTGTCCCGACCATCTTATTATTTTTAGAGGCTTATAGATTGTATATTCCCTATGGTTAGTTGTACGGGTCGTGTGCGGCTGTATGTATGTTTCAGTTTGCACGTGATGGCCTATGGGGCCTTGTTCAATTGTCAGTTGGTTACCTTGTCGGTCACAGATCAGTTTAGCACTTGATTCTACTTTTCAGTGATAACTAGTCAGCATGGTGGCCTTGTCGGCCCGTATAGGTTCCCTTATGCTCAGTTGTTCTGGTTAGCTGTTATATTCCTACAGGTGGCTATAGGCCATGCCGGCTGGAGGTTGTATTTACTGCCGTTATATAGCTCATTGTTTTCATAAATCCAGAATTAGAGCCAGCATAGCACCAGAAGTGCTTAGGCTTAGTAGTCTAGCAGTCCAGGTCCTAGTAGGGCACCAGGTGCCAGTCATGCCTCCCAAGGTGGAGCGTGATAGGTGGAGGACGCAAACGCACACCAATCTCCTCTCCTGTGGCAACAGGGATTCCCGACGCACTCTCTGAACCAATAGAGCTCCTACCCTCTCCACGAGCTCTAACAACATTAATCTCAACTCTCTCTCGAGCCTCATCTTTTGACAACTTTAGTGTTGTCTCCATGTCTCTTTTCTCCTATTTCTACTCTCATAGAAGGTCACCACTCTCACCTTCGCTCACCTCCTCTAGAGGTCTCTTCCTTTTGTCATGAGCTATCGGCTCCTCTATGATAAAATCCAGTACCAGAGGTAGCTCCTCCTAACTCTCATCCTCTACTACTACGAGCACAAGTAGTGTGATGGCAGGTATTTGCCATGAGGATAGCTCTCGCAATTCAACTCTAAGGGCCTCCACCTCTGCATACCATTGGTTCAGCTCAGGGGCCTGTAACTGAGCAAGGCGCTCATCCATCCTCCTTTTGAACGTTTCCAATATTTCATGCCATTTCCTAGATAGGCTATGTAATTCCTTCTTCAACCAAGGCTTAACCTGCTCTATTAGAACCTTCACCTGAAGTGTTATGTGAGCCTATTACTTTTCGTCCTTCTCCAGCTATCTAGCCATGTTGGTAAGGGAATCCTGATATATCGTGACTAGGCAAACCGGTGATAACGAGTGGGCGAGCTGCTGGTACAGTGTAGGATGACTCTAGGACCTTGACAAGCAATGGAGTATCTGCTACAGTGGCAGCATTAGGCTAGCTACCAGTATCGTGGGCCACTGACGACTCTATCTCGAATTCTATAGACCTCACAGCATCACTTTGAAGACCTCCGCTGAATGCCTCAGCTAGTAATGTGGCCCCTATGGATATGGTTGTCTGACTCCTGGCCTTGGAAACCAGGTTTGTATCATCTCTAATCAACCGGATATCGGTAATCTTATGCACCTCCACTTTCTGGTCTACAGAAGGAAACTATGAGACCTAATACTCCTTACAGAGCTGAGCTATGAGGCATGGGAAGCGGATACTTGTGCCCATAATAGCTCTCTCCCAGATCTCCTCCGCTATGCACCTTGGGAAGTTGATAGCATAGCCCTCCATGATACTAGCTATCAGTGCAACTCGGTCTAGTGATACCATATTATCATTGCTGGTTGGTACTAGCCTGTGTCGAACTAGCAACCACCACAATTTGTCTTGAAAGTTCAGAGTGGCCTTCTTGATCTATATCTCCGAGCCATTTAGCTATTCAACTGATGTACCCCGAGTGGAAATGATTTGATCCAGCTAAGGATACTATATTTTTCTATCCTCGTGGCTCAACTTTTTTGTCTTGATTTTCTATAGCTCACTCAGGTGATGATCGAACTCGATTGTGTTCATCGGGAGCTCATATTCTAGACCATATAGCATACGGGAGATGGTCTGTTCAAAAATGTCCACGAGCGTCTCCCTTACCATCACCCAGGTCATTGCAGGTTGTTTCCTCCAATCCTAGCCTCCCAGGGCCTGATGTTATAGTGTGGCCGTATACGCTGCATAGAATTCTGTAACCAATGGTGGACTGTAGCTACCAGATGGCTAACTCAACCACCCAAGCTAGTATTTTTCAAATAATGCTTGAATGTCCAGGAGGTCCTTTAATCCTGTAGAGAACAACCTCGACTTCTCATAAATGCTTCGCTTTGGGTAGCCCTTATTTGTGGGAGTGATGTCTCTATTGTAGATTGCCCGCATGCCCGGAACACACCACCTATTCACCATTCTCAGAGGATGCTTTGTAAATGTGTGGGAGGTCTTAGTCTTCTCATCATTAGTTGTAGCTGTAGTGCCCTCGTGAACATTCGGGGCTGAGACCTCGGCATTTCCTTCCTCCCAGTTGGGTGGGTCCCTTGCGAGTGGAATCGGAGAAGCGACCATGGTTGTTGGATTAATAGGGAGTTTAGTCCTAGCCCTGGTCGACCTACGCTCCAGTTGTTCCTCAGATATTTGATATTTCTTCTGATGATGATGGCTCGTCTATTAGTCCGCGAGTTAAGGGCTGGCCCTTCTCCTGTCCTTCTTTCTTGGCTGGGCCCTTCTTGGGAGTTCCTTTTTGCACCATTGTACCTGTGGAATAATCATTAGTATCCAAGATTAACATATATGAAAGTAAAAAAATTTGTGACTTCCTACAGATAGGACGGGGGACCTAACGACTCGTGAAGTCATCCGTTGTCTGCACGTCAAAAATTTCCTTGAATTCCAATACACTTGACGACTTGACATGACAAGTCGTTGCTTGTGGAAATGAATCGTTAAGTCAGTTGTGGTTAGTGGCTTAAAACTTCAACATAATTCCCACTCAAGATGAGACACATCATGAGTCGTGAGATGATACCACAACTCATCATGTAGCTCGTGCTTAAGAGTTCCATTAACAATATTGGTATGTCAGTGGTGACGAGTCATGTAACAACTCGTTAGGTATGCCCATGAATCGTTACATGAGGCGTCATCACTGAACGACCTATTAAACCCTGTTTGTCTTCCAATTTTTTGATGGGTTATTCAGACATCACCCATGTCATTTGTTAAACACCTTCATTTTGGTGGGAGTTGGGCAGGAAAAACAATCAAAGCTTTGTTAACAAAGCATTTATAGATTTGTAATGCCCGCTGACTCAATGGGTGTAAGAAAACCAACATCAACCCAGACTCAATCTCAATTAGACATTAATCATTCATGCAATCACGGACCATTTTAATTCTAACAGTGGAATGATCATCATTTCAAACAAATGAATTCATGGAAACTTAGGGTTTCATATTTGGGACTAAATCCTCATATGAATCATAGTTACAAACATGAATAAGTCGAGGTTTAGACATAAAACATTTTAATACTCAAAATTTCAAAAGTAGAAGATGAAAGTTTTAGTAGTGGTGGGTTACGACTTGAGGTAGTGATTGAGATGCTCAAACTTGAGAAGGTGTGCATGTGTGATTGGAGATAGGAAGTGATTAGGGGAGAGGGAATCATTTTTAGACAGTTTTCTATTTGAACTTGTGAGTAAATTCGAAAAAAATTGGGGGTTTATATGTTTTAACATTCAATTTACCAAATTTGCACGTGGGCCGGGTCGGGTGTTTTGACTTTATACAAATGAACTACGACCCACGTAATGAGTCATTTCCCAAATCATGATCCATTACATTATTCGTTACATTGATCAAGGATAGAAAACTTACATAGGACCTAACGACTCAGATAACTACTTGTGGTCTTTACCCAACGAGTCATGTATTGAGTCATTGGCCCTGCACTCTGGTGGACATTCAGTAGTGTCAGGACGAGTGACTTGATGAATCGTTGAGTTACCTCACAATTCGTTGAGTCACTCATCATTGACTTTCAGGATTGTATTGTTTCTGCTTCAGTAGCCACAGGTGGACTTGACGAGTCCTTCGGTCTGGTAATGACTCATCCTGTGCTTTTTGGCACCAAAATCTCAGGTTCAGAATTTTGGTTCCAGCTTCAGATTTCTCATCTTAATCACCTGCACACATCAATAAACGTAAACACTATACTTATATACAGTTACAACTTTGGTTTCCTCTCAAGAAGCGCCTGATTTAACGTCATGACACTATACGAGTATGTTTATTACTCTGACTTCACCAAGATACCTCCATAGGTTGCCTCCCATGCAGCTCCTTATTTAATGTCACGACACGATGCAAGTCCTTGGATTACTTAGACTTCACCTAGAGCCCACAGGTCCACCAGTTTAATTTCTTCACTCTTCCCCAAATGTGCTTTCACCCGTTGGCAATTCACCTTGAATTGTTTGCCTTCATGATTTTCCAATTCAATTGCCCCATAGGAGAATACTTGGACCACTCGAAATGGTCACAACCATTTGAACTTCAACTTTCCAGGAAACAAGTGAAGCCTAGAATTAAATAGCAACACCATATCTCTAAGGTTAAACTCTCTCTTCTCAATCTTTCGGTCATGGTGTATCTTCATCCTCATTTTGTAAATTTCTGAAATTTCATAGGCTTTCAAAAGAAATTCATCTAGGTCATTAAACTAATCAAGCCTCAAATTTGCAGCATCACTCCAATTTGGATTCAGCTTCTTGAGTTCTCACATAGCTTTGGGCTCAAGTTCGATCGGAAGATGACATGCTTTCCCATACACAAGCTGATATGCAGACGTACCTATAGGGGTCTTGAGTGCAGTCCGATAAGCCCATAACGCATCATCCAGCTTCCTAGACCAATCTGTCCAATTAGCATTAACCATCTTCACTAAGATGCTTTTTATCTCCCGGTTGGAGACCTCAACTTGCCCACTAGATTGTGGATGATAATATGTTGCCACCCTGTGTTTCACCCCATATTTATCACGCAAAGTAGAAATGATTGGTTGCATAAGTGAGAACCCCCATCACTAATGATGGTTAAAGAAGTCCCGAACATGGAGAAATATTCCTCTTCAAGAACGTTGTGACACTCTTACCTTCATTGTTTGGAAGCGTAATTGCCTCCACCCATTTAGAAACATAGTCCACAACTATGAGTATGTACTTCATCCCATTTGAGCTCACAAATGGGCCCATGATGTCGATGCCCCAAATGTCAAACAGCTCAATGATAAGGATAGAAGTAAGAGGGATCTCATGCCTCCTTGCCTTTGGTATGCATCACATGCCTTTGCAAAATCATGTGAATCTTGGTGAATGGTTGGCAAATAGTACCCACATTGCAGAATCTTGTAGGCTGTGCAAATTCCGCTGTGATGACCCCCAACAGGGGATGAGTCACAAGCCTCAAATATGCTCAACATCTCAGCTTCGGGCACACATCTCCAATCACCTCATCAGCACATATGTGGAGTAAGTAAGGCTCATCCCAGAAAAACTTCTGCATGTCAGACATGAATTTCTTCCACTGGTGAAAATATAAATCTTACGGTACCACATCACTCACCAAAAAATTAGTGAGGTCCCTAAATCATGGGATGAGATGCTGGGAAGCAGCCAAAACCTGCTCGTCGGGAAATATTTCATCTATATCAAGCTCATCTCGAAGTGCTGCATTTTCCTCTAATCTCGACAGGCAATCCGCCATCTTATTTTTGATCCCCTTTTGGTACTTCACCTCAAACTCGAGCACTTGTAGAAACAAAACCCATCGAATCAACTGTGGCTTCGCATCCTTCTTTTCCATAAAATATTCCAGAGCTTCATTATCATGACCCGAGTCTAGACATTGGCCGGGACACAGTACTTGGTACCACAAATGACCCCAAGCTAACCCATGGTCTATCATTACACTGGTAAATTGAGTAAACATAAGGGGAATCTTTAAATAAGTAAAACCATTTAATAAATTGATTTGACAAGAGCCGTTACATCTGAGATATAATACTGAATATCTATGTCTATGTCTGAAAGCCAACTACAAAATGATGAGTTTCTGGGATAAGCCTCCAACTAACTATAAATCTATCTATAAAGAACTAATTGAAAACAAATATCATCCTCAAAGGATGATGACTCACCAAAAGCTGTTGCTGATATCGTCTGAGGGAACTACTGATGATGCTGGGACCGAGAACCTGTGCCTCTCTCATGATACAATACAACAAAGAAGGTATGCATCAGTACTTTGAATGTACTGAGTAAGTGAAAGATATAATAAGCATGAAATAATAAGTAACAGAACTGAAATGACATGGAATGACCAACTGAAATACTGAAAATTGATAGAACTAAAATATAACTGAAATGGTGAATAATGACCCTGGCTGATGGTCATAGACATGTCCTGGATCTGAGATACTGAACTGAGCTAAACTAAGATAAACTGAACTGAGACAGTACGAACTAGTGGGAGAGTCTATAATCGACATATAAGCACGTGAGCTAAATGTGGAGTTCGATGTATCTGCCCCATTAATAGGACCCAATATACCTTGTTAGGGTATAAAGGCATTAACTGGGTGATCGAAAATCTGGGGCCCGATGGGTTAATATCCTATGGTGGCAACGTAGTTCTGGGATGCTAGGTGCGCTGAAATCCCGGACCATTTGGTGCAAAGTACTACTCCCATGGGATAATCCTAAATTTTTTTATTACACTGATAGTTCAAAGCTAGTGCCCAAGAATATGTCAGGGATACTTATCTAGAAGTACCCTGAGAGACTTATCAAATCGAATACTGTAATTGGTGTGCTAAGACTGGTCAGAGCTGTTTATCTGAAAATGTCGTAACCGTCTATAGAACTAACTAATAACTGATAACTGAGAGGCATTACTAACACCTCAAGAACTGACTCTAGTCAAACTGATCAGCTGACATTACTGAAAGATACTAAATATATTAACATCATGACTAAAACTGAACTAGCATGCAACTGACTAAGCATTTAACTGATAATAATAACATGGAATTTCCAAAACTGACAAAGTCAAGCAATATTATGTCTATACAATTATGCAGGATCCTAGTTACTACACTTATCGAATTAGGGCTAAAGTCACTTTTCAAGAAAACAAGTATCAACATGGTTACTAGATAGTGGAAATATAGTAACAAACAGTATGAACAACATTTCACATGATTTAATTGGAAACATAATCAAAATATTTCTCTAATTCGAAAGTCTCAGGGCTTAGAACTAATAGGAAAATTTAGATGGATTTTTAGGCAGAAGGGAAGGACAATTCCCTTGCTAAATTCCCACATACTTGGTGAAGGATCCTGGAGAAAATTCTTGAGAAAATCTGAGAAGAAAAGTAAAAACCTTGCCCCTCTTTGTGCAAGTCGTTGAACGTCATTGAACGTCTTTAACTCTCTCTAAAATTTGCTCAAAATGATAGGGTTTAGAGATAAAAAGCGGAGAAGTTACTAAAATAACCCTAGGAGTAAATTTGGAAAACTTCCCCATCAGGAACCAACAGGTCACACAACGAGTTGTTGGTTGACACCACGACTCGTAGGGACCAACCGTTGGTCCTAGGCCTCTCAGTCCTTCTGTAAAAATTTTCTAGTTTTTCCCTGGTTTTCATGCAATGCAGAGTTTGGTCTAGGAAAGTTTCAGGGTGTTACAATTCTCCCCCTTGGGATCATTCGTCCTCGAATGAAGGATAAAATTGCTGGAAAACTGGGAAAAGAGCTGCAATTCCTAGAATGAGACTATGAACTGATTTCTAAAGGAATGACTAACTCCAACCTGATTTAACCATGCTAGCTGAGTTGATACAACTAGGATGCATATTGAAAATCTAAATAGAGCTAAAGAGTACGTAACTGAACAGAGTATTGTGGAGGAATTTAATACCTGATGCTGGAACTGAACTAGAAGGGAATAAATGAGGTATTTGACCATCATGTCTACTTCTACCTCCCATGTGGCTCCCTCAACTAGCTTGCTTCCACCATAAGACTTTGACTGAAGCGACTTCCTTGTTTCTCAACATACGAACTTGACGGTCTAGGATCTGAACTGGAATCTTTTCATAAGAGAGACTATCCTTCACTCCCACATTATCTAGTGGCACACTAAGGTTGGATCACCGATGCACTTCTTCAATAGTGACACATGGAAGACTGGGTGCATAGCTGCTAACTTTGAAGGTAATTCTAACTCATATTCCACACTACAATTCGCCTCAGAATCCTGTAGGATCCTACATACCTCAGATTGAGCTTCCCTTTTTTTCCAAACCTCATCACACCTTTCATGAGTGAAATTTTTAGGTAAACCCAATCATCTATACCAAATTCTAACTCTCTCCTCCTCACATCTACATATGATTTCTGTCTGCTTTGGGTTGTTTTCAACCCTTCTCTGATCAGTTGCACTTTCTTCATAGCTTCATGAATCGAGTCTGGTCCTATTAATATAGCTTCACCAACTTCAAACCACCCTATAAGAGACCTACATCACCTACCATATAATGTCTCAAACGGGGCCATCTGAATACTGGAGTGGTATATGTTAGTGTATGCAAACTCGATGAGAGGTAAGTGATCATCACAAATGCCTTTCAAGTCAATCACTCAAGCTCTCAACATATCTTCTAAGGTCTGAATAATCTGCTCAACTTGTCCATCGGTCTGAGGGCGAAAAGTTGTGCTGAGCTTGACCTGAGTACCGAGTCCTTTCTGAAATGACTTCCAGAAATATGAGGTGAACTGAGTACCTCTATCTGAGATGATGGACAAGGGAACCCCATGTATTCTGACTAACACTCGGATGTACAGCTTAGCATAGTCCTCTGTTGAGTCTGTAGTTTTAACTGGGAGGAAATGTGCTTACTTGGTCATCCGATCTACTATCACCCAAATTGAGTCATGCTATCGGCGAGTATGAGGTAGACCTGTAATAAAGTCCATATTCACTTCATCCCACTTCCTTATGGGTAATGTTGATATCCTAAATCATACCCCCCAAGTCTCTAATGTTCCACCTTAACTTGCTAGCAATTCAGGCACATGACCACAAATTTTGCAATGTCTCTTTTCATGTCGTTCCACCAGCAGATATCTCGTAGGACACGGTAATTTTAGTGTCACCTGGGTGTATAGAATATCTGGAGCTGTGTACTTCTGCCAGTATGCTGTCTCAAGTCACCTACATCTGGTACACAAAGTATGCCCTGTTAACAAAGCACACCATCTTCCCCTTTGGGGAAAACCTCCACTTCTTTTCTGAGAACTGCTTGTTTTAGCTTAAGCAGTATGGGATCTTCATCCTTATTTGACTTAACTTCAACAACTTACGAGGAATCTGACCCACTCTGTAGTACTACTCCGCACTCAGCTAAATCGACCAATTGCACTCCCAACTGAGCTAACCTGTGAATGTCCTTTGCTAGTTCCTTTCTGCCCTCTTCAACATGAGCAATGCTCCCCATAGACATCCTATTTAGGGCATCAGCCATGACATTGGCCTTGCCCAGGTGGTATAGAACGCTCATGTCATAATGCTTTAGTAACTCCAACCACCTCCTATGACGAAGGTTCAAATCCTTCTGACTGAAAATGTACTAAAGGCTCTTGTAATCGGTGAAAACATCCACATAAACCCCATAAAGATAATGCCTCCATATTTTCAAAGCAAACACCACTGCGGCCAATCCAAGGTCATAAGTTGGATAGTTCTTTTCATGAACCTTGAGCTGTCTGGAGGTGTAAGTTATCACCTTACCTCGCTGCATTAGAAAGCATCTGAGTCCAACTCTAGAAGTATCACAATATACTTCAAACCCATTTGTTCCTTCTAGTAAGGTTAAAACTGGAGTAGTAGTGTCCAGTCTTCAACTCCTGGAATATCTTCTCATACGTATCTAATCACTGAAACTTCACCTTTTTTTGAGTTAGCTTAGTTAGAGGAGACGAAATAGAAGAAAATCCTTCTAAAAACCGTCGGTACTAGCCGACTAGACCTAGAAAACTTCTGATATTTGCTGGGGAACTAGGTCTTGGCCAGTCTTTCACTGCTGCTATCTTTAGAGGATCTACCTGAATACCTTCACCTGAGACACAAGACTGAGGAAAGCCATAGACTTCTGCTGGAATTCTCACTTACTGAATTTAGTGAACAGTTGGTGGTCTCTGAGAGTCTGCAACACTATCCTTAGATGGTTGGTATGCTCTTCCTCATTTCTAGAGTACACCAGAATGTCATCAATGAATACAATGACGAACATGTCTAAATACTATTTGAAAACCCTATTCATTAGGTCCATGAAATATGTAGGGGCATTAGTTTGTCCAAAGGACATAACCACTAATTTATAGTGATCATACTGAGTTTTGAAGGCTGTTTTTGACATATCACATTCTCTAACTCTAAGCTGATGATACCCTGAATTGAGATCTACTTTGGAAAAACAACTAGCTCCTTGAAGATGATCGAACAAGTCGTCAATCCTAGGTAGGGGATACCTTTTCTTAACTATAACTTTGTTTAGTTGACGGTAGTTAATAAATATTTTGAGAGTACCATCTTTTTTACGCACAAACAACACTGGAGAACCCCATGGAGATATGTTGGGCCTTATGAAACCCTTATCAAGAAGGTCCTTTAGCTGTTCCTTGAACTCCTTAAGCTCAGTTGGACCCATTCTATAGGAAGGAATGCAGATAGGTTGAGTGTTTGGAAGAAGGTCTATGCTGAAGTCTATTTCCTGCTGGGGAGGGACACTAAGGAGAAACACGTCAGGATATTTGTTGAAAACTGGAACTGACTGGATATATGGGATCTTAGAGCTAGAATCTTTGACCTGAACTAGGTGATAGATGCATCCTTTAGCAATGATCTTCCTTTATTTAAGGTAGGAAATAAACCGACCGTAAGCGCTAAACTACTACCCATCCATTCTAAAACAAGCTCATTTAGAAATTGAAATCTGATGACTCTAGTTTTTCAATCGCCTAAGGCATAAACAGAGTGTAGCTGATCTTGGGCAAATTTATATGCCCAAGTGATACTTAAATATGTCATTTTAGCCTTGTTTATCTAGCAATGTTGATACATTCTCATGTGATTGTTAATAAAATGTGAATTTATACTAACCAACTTGATTAGCACTATTTTGCAGGTAAAATGTATTTTGGGAAGCTAAAATGCGTGTTGGGAGAGATCGGGGTTGGACTCGGATGTTAGCAAAGGACAAGGCATTGGAAGTCACAAAATAAAGAGGCTCCGCGATGGAGCCGTGTCACGCTGCCATCGCGGAGGCCTTCTGCCTGGCTAGGGAATTTTTGGCAATTTCTAGTAAGGGTGCGCGTTGGGTCCGTGGCACGGTGGCCTAGCTCCGCGTTGCACGCCGTGCCACGTTGGGCCTTATCACCTAGACACCCAGTTTCCAGTAAGGGTCCGCGTCAGTCGCGTGTCACGGAGGTAGTGCTCTGCGATGCACTCCGTGACACGTTGCTTGTTATTCCGGGAAAAATTCCCACTAGTATAAATAGAACACTTAGGTTCATTTTTAATTATTCTGACTTGGTGGAGCAAGAACGTGGGTTACAGGCAGTTGAGGGGACGAAATTATCAGGGTTTTTCTCTATCTCCTTCTTCTTGAATTCAATTGCTTGTATGTTTAACACTCATTTAACAATGTTTAATCCTCAAATGAGTGGCTAATTCCTCTTCTTGCTGAGGTTAAGAACAATTGTATTGAAATGTGATTGTTGATTAAGTTGGTTTTTCATCTTTTCATCCGTGGTTGTTCTATTGATTCTTTTTCTTACTACATTAATGTGTGGCCTACGTTAATGTACATCTAAAAAGTCCGGTTTCACTCGAGAGAGCAAGAAATTGGAAAGTTGTGAATTAATAGGATATGATCTTTTCTTAGTTTGGAAAAATTGAGAATTGATTTACCTTCAGGATAGAAATATACCTGAAAGTCGTATTAGTCAATTTAGGAACCAGGTTTGTATGGCTAGAACATGAATTTCGTTTAATCACAGAAATGTAGGTGGGCGGCTCATGATTCTTAAGTTGGGTTAAATATGAGAGTTTTAATCCATTGGCATTAGTTCTTGACTAGCAACCGGAGGAAAAGACTAACCAAATTATATTGATAATTAATTTCTTTACATGTTCGTTTAACCTTAGCATGCTCACATTCATAGTTCAGACTCACATTAGATAGTTGTTTTAGACTTAGCATAAAAATTAGAACATATATATCAAATTCTTGGTTACGCTGTTGTCTTCATTGTTGGAATTAAAATATAGTACACTTGAGCAGATTGTACCTTATCCCAGTCCCTGTGGGATCAATACTTGGCTTACTTAAGCCACTTTACTACTTGTTCGACCATGTGCACTTGCGTGTAGTTATACACCCATATAACAAACAGCTGAACAAGTTTTTGGCGCCGTTGCCGGGGACTGGCAATTGGTGAATTTTTCTTAAGTGTTAATTTACTATATTTTTATTTTCTTAGTGTTGAAAACTTGGTCTTAGCCTGTATTTTGCAGATTTAATCTCTGTTGAACACTGGCAAGAGACAAGGAGCTGGTGGACTCGTATTTAGAGCCAGAAAGATTATTTCATCGTCAGCAGAGAGAAGCTCTAGAAAGAAAGCTGCAGTTGCTCAGACAAACACTCATGGAGTAACAACAGAATCCACCAGTAGTATGGGCAATGTTAGTGCCTAAGGAAGTAGCAGCTCGGCCGGTTCGCGAGGTGGCAATCCCACATGCTAATAATGTCACATCTAGCATTCGCAAACCTGAGCCAGGAGGGAGGTTCGATCTTAAACAAAACATGGTGCAATTGCTGCATACCAGCGGGCAGTTTACAGGTCCCCCTCATGAGGATCCACAGCAGCATCTCCAAAATTTTTTGGAGATAAGTGACACTTACATCCCCGCTGGAGTGTCATCAGATTATGTCAGGCTTACATTGTTCCCATTTTCACTATTGGGAGAAGCCAAGAGGTGGTTGAAAGCTGAGCCACCCAATTCTATTTCTACATGGTATGATCTTGCAAGGAAATTCTTGATACGATTTTTTCCCTCTGGTAAAACAGCAAGACTTAGAAGTCAAATTCTAAGTTTCAAACAGAGAGAGGGAGATAATCTATATCAGGCTTGGGAGAGATTCAAGTCCATGTTGCGGGATTGTCCTCATCATCCTCAATCCAATGATGTGCTGGTGCACACTTTTATAGAGGGTTTGGAACCCCATACAAAAATATTTCTAGACTCAGCAGCTGGGGGACAAGCGCTGGAGAAAACTTATGAGGAGCTGTATACCTTGTTGAACCGTATTTCGCAGGGCAATCCGGAGTGGAATGTTGATTCATCAAGAGGAGGGACAAGGAAAGCAGTAGGAGTTCTAGAAGTGGATGGTTTTACAGCTATTGTTGCACAGATAGCTGCCTTACGGAATCAACTCAACACCCACTTCAGTAACATGACAATGAACCAGACTCAAGCCCCAGTGAATGCAGTGCAGTAGATTTGGTGTGAAGTTGCGGGAGCAGCACTCAACTGAGTGTTGTGGAGCAAATCCTGACTCGGTGAACTTTGTGGGAAATGTACAGAGGAACAACCACCAACAGTATGGCAACAACTACAATTCCAACTAGAGGAATCACCCAAATTTCTCTTGCGGTAGCAACAACCATCAGGGGAAAAAGTTTAAGTCAGGGGGCGCAAAGGAATCAATGAGGGCAGCAGAACTATCAGGAACAATATAGAAACAACAATGCACCTCCTCCACCACCATCACCCAGCATTGAGGAGATGTTCAAGACGATGATAGCTAACCAAGCTCAATTACAAGCTGACTATGTAAAATTGGCAGCCGAGGTGAAAAAGAACCAGTTAGCTACTAAGGCACTTGAATATCAATTTGGGTAATTTGCTGGAGCCCAAAACACCAGACCTAGAGGAGGACTTCCGAGTGACACAGATCCCAACCTAAAGCAGGTGAATGCGGTGACCACAAGGAGTGGTTTACAGCTTAAAGAGGTGGAACCAGAAAGACCACCTCAACAATCGGGAGCAGCAGAAGTTGAGAGGGAGCAAAGCGATGAGAGTGGGAAGACGACCACCCCCGTTCCCTCAAAGATTAAAGAAACACAAGGAGGAGGTGTGTTTCAAGAAATTCATGGAGGTGCTGAAACAGGTACATATTAACTTACCTCTTGTTGATGTTTTGCAGGGAGTGCCGAAATATGCAAAGTACATAAAGGGCATCGTGGCAAACAAAAGTTGGTTGACTGAGTATGCTACGGTGGCTCTCACGGAGGAGTGCACTTCCCGGAGACAAAACCGACTGCCCACAAAGCTCAAAGATCCTGGGAGCTTTACTATACAAATTACTATTGGGCAGAGTATCTGAGCTCGTGGATTATGTGATTTGGGAGCGATCATTAATTTGATGCCATCATCGGTATTCAAAAAGCTGGGTCTAGGGAGTCCTAGACCCACAACAGTGATCTTGCAATTAGCGGATCAGTCCTTAGCCAGACCTAATGGCATCGTGGAGGATGTTCTGGTGCAAGTTGGCTCCCTAATCTTCCCGGTAGATTTCGTCGTGCTGGATTTTGATCCAGACGCGGAAGTCCCATTTATTTTGGGACGTCCTTTCTTGGCGACCGGGAAAGCACTGATTGATGTAGCTGTAGGGCAGCTAACCATGCGAGCACATGATGAGATTGAGGTATTTGATGTGTTTAAAGACATGAAGCTGTCGGCAATACATGAGGAGCTTTCAGCAATCAGTGTGGTTGAACACGAAGAAATTCATCAGATTGTTAAATCTCAAGACCCACTGGAAAGAGTGTTGATGCACTCCGATCGTTTTGGAGATAGAGACGCCTATGAGGTGGTCCAAATGTTGAATGAGGCACAAAGGCAACCGAGGAAACAAGAATTTCAATCATTGATGAGGTCCCTAGAACCCTTGCCGAAACCATCCGTTGAGGAGGCACCAAAGCTGGAATTGAAAGAATTGCCTCCCCATTTAAAATATGTCTTTTTGGGGGAAAATGAGACGTTAACAGTCATCATCTCCACAGAATTGACAGAGGCACAGGAGAAAGAAGCATTGGGTGTCCTTAGAAAAAGGAAGAAAGCAATGGGTTGGCAAATGTCAGATATTCAGGGTATCAATCCAGCTTTTTGCACAAACAGGATTTTCATGGAGACAGGAGCAAAACCAACTGTTCAGCCGCAATGAAGGCTAAATCCAGCAATGAAGGATATGTTGAGGAAAGAAATAATCAAGTGGCTTGATGCAGGTGTGGTCTACCCGATTTCAAACAGTGAATGGGTCAGCCCCGTTCAGTGCGTTCCAAAGAAAGGAAGGATGACCGTGGTCACCAATGAGAAAAACGAGTTGATTCCTACACGAACCGTCATAGGCTGGCAGATTTGCATGGACTATAGAAAGCTAAATGAAGCCACAAGGAAAGATCATTATCCCATCCCGTTCATTGATCAAATACTAGATAGGTTGGCTGGACAGGAATATTATTGTTTCCTTGATGGGTACTCTGGTTATGACCAAATAGCCATAGCTCCTGAGGACCAAGAGAAGACTACTTTTACCTGTCCTTATGGGACATATGCTTTTAGGCGGATGCCATTTGGGTTATGCAATGCACCCACCACATTCCAGAGATGCATGATGGCTATTTTCCAAGACATGGTGGAGGATTTTGTTGAGGTATTTATGGATGATTTTTCTGTTTTCGGTAATTCGTTTGCTACGTGTTTGCAGAATTTTGACAGGGTGCTGGCTCGCTGTGAGGAATCCAACCTTGTATTAAATTGGGAGAAATGCCACTTCTTAGTCAAGGAGGGTATTGTCCTTGTCCATAACGTGTCTAAAAAGGGGTTGGAAGTCGATCGTGCTAAGATCGAGGTTATTGAGAAGGTTCCACCACCTGTGTCGATGAAAGGAGTTCGCAGTTTTCTTGGGCATGCAGGGTTCTACAGACGGTTCATCAGAAACTTTTCCAAAATTTCTAGACCATTATGCAGGTTGTTAGAAAAAGAGGTAGAGTTTGAGTTGAATGATGAGTGTGTTAAAGCATTCGAGGAGTTGAAGTAGAAATTGATAGAAGCACCTATCCTTACTTCTTCGGATTGGGGACAACCATTTGAGTTAATGTGTGATGCGAGTGACATTGCTGTGGGAGCTGTATTGGGGCAAAGGAAAAATAAAATCTTTCATTCTATTTATTATGCAAGCAAAACGCTGAATATGACCCAAAGCAATTACACAGTCACGGAGAAAGAAATGCTAGCGTTGGTGTTTGCATTTGACAAATTCAGGTCCTATTTGGTGGGTTCAAAAGTAGTGGTGTACACCGATCATGCAGCGATTCGGTACCTATTTAACAAGAAGGATGCTAAGCCCAGACTGATCAGATGGATCCTATTGTTGCAAGAGTTCGATCTTGAGATCAAGGACAGAAAGGGGAGCGAGAATCAAGTGGCAGATCACTTATCGCGATTGGAGACCCGATCGCATGTGATGGAAAGTGATACCATCAATGAGGAGTTCCCGGATGAGCAGCTCTTGGCAGTAGGGGAAGCTGAAGTTCCTTGGTACGCAGATATAGTCAATTTTCTAGTGAGTGGAGTCTACCCACCTGAGGCAACAGACCAACAGAGAAGGAAATTGAGGCATGATTGCCGGCATTTTGTTTGGGATGAACCATACTTATTTAAATAGGGACCGGATCAGGTGATGAGAAGATGCATCCCAGAGAGTTAGATTGCAGAGGTGTTGAGGAGCTGTCACTCTTCGTTGTATGGGAGTCACCATAGAGGCGAGCGAACAACACACAAGGTTCTACAGTTAGGATTCTTTTGGCCTACATTGTTCAGAGACTCTATGGCATACGTCAAAATGTGTGACAGATGTCAGCGTACAGGAACAATTGTGATCTTGGGCATATTTATATGCCCAAGGGATACTCAAACGTATCATTTTTACCTTGTTTGTTGTGCAATGTGTATATAATATCATGTATTTGGTAATAAAATGTGAATTTATACTAACCAACATGATTAGCATTTGTTATGCAGGATAATGTGATTTTTAGGAGCTAAAATGCGTGTTGGAACTATGTCGGAGTTGGACTTGGATGCGAGCATGGAAAAGACCTTGGATGGCACATTTTACACTGGCTCCGCGATGGAGCCATGTCACGCTGCCATCGCGGTAGCACACTGCCTGGGCAGGAATTAATTAGGCAATTTCCAGTGTGCCTGCACGTCAGTTCCGTGGCACGGAGATAGGCCTCCGCGATGGCCTCCGTGCCACGTTGAGGCCAATTATCCGGACCCTGCAATTTCCAGAGAGGGTCCGCGTCCACGCCGTGTCACGGAGGCAGTACTCCGCGTTGGCCTCCGTGACACGTTGCTTGTTATTCCGGGAAAAATTTCCCACTAGTATAAATAGCACACTTAGGTTTATTTTTAATCAGTTTTTAGTTTTTAGACTGAGTTCAGAAGTGGAGAGCAGGAACGTGGGTTTGTGGCAGTTGAAGAATAGAAAAGCTAAGAGTTTTCTTCTCTTCCTTTCTTCTTTCCTTCAATTGTATGCATGATTTACACTCATTTTAGGATGATTAATCCAAGAATGAGTGGCTAATTCCCTTCTTTGCTGAGGTTTTGAACTTGTGTAATGAATTTTGGTGATAATTGATATGGTTTCTTCTTCTTCTTGCATGTTGTTCTATTAATTCTTGTGCTTACTACATTATTGATTGGCCACCATTAATGTATATCTAAAAAGTCCAATTTCACTCGAGAGAGCACGAAATTGGAAAGTTGTGAATTAATAGGGTATTGTTCTTAACTTGATTTGGGAAAATTGGGTTTTGATGTGCTTTCTTGATAGAAATATACTTGAAAGCCGTATTAGTCAATTTAGGAATCGGAATTGTAGTGCTAGGTCATAAATTGCATTTGATCACAGAAATGTAGACGGATGATTTATGATTCTAAAGTGAAATTAAATACGAAAGTTTTAATTTCTAGGCAAACGTTCTTGGCTAGCAACATGAAGAAGAGGATGACCAAATTATCATGATTATCAAGTTCATTACTCGTTCTTAACCTTGGCATGTGCATATACATTGTCTAAATTCAAAAGTAAATAGTTGTTATTAATTGTAGTATATAAATAGTTTAGAAACAAAAACTCACTCAACTCTTGGTTGGATTGTTGTTAACATAGTTAGGAATAGAATAGAGATATAGTAAACTAGGCAGTTTTACATATCTAGAGCAACCTCCTTGGATCGATACTTGGCTACTTAGCCACTTTATTACTTGTTTGACCACGTGCACTTGCGTGTCGGTTGATAATATTTAATACTAACCGAATCAGCACCGAACAAGTTTTTGGCGCCGTTGCCGGGGAGCCTAGGCAATTTGTAAATTTTTGTTTAGTGTAAATTTACTGTATTTGTATTTTTATTTTCTTAAGTGTTAACAACTTGGTCTTAGCCTGTATTTTGCAGATTTTTATTTCTGTGAACACTGGCAAGGGACAAGGAGCTGGTGGAATCTTACTTAGAGCCAGAACGTGAATTGCACAGTCAACGTAGAGAAGCTCTTCGGAAGAAGCTGCAGTTGCTTAAACAGTCTATGATGGAGCAACCAAATCCACCAGTTGTGCGGGCAGTGTTAGTGCCCGAGGAAGTAGCAGCCAGGCCGGTTCGCGAGGTGGCAATCCCACACGCTAATAATGTACATTCCAGCATCCGCAAACCAGAGCCTGGAGGGAGATTTGAGTTAAAGCAAAATATGGTGCAACTTTTGCACACTAGCGGGCAGTTTACTGGTCTCCCTCACGAAGATCCGCAACAACATCTCCAGAACTTTTTGGAGATAAGTGACACTTACATACCCGCTGGAGTGTCACCTGATTATGTTCGGCTCACCTTATTTCCATTTTCCTTACTTGGTGAAGCCAAGAGGTGGTTAAAAGCTGAACCACCCAACTCTATATCAACGTGGGATGATCTTGCAAGGAAGTTTTTGATCAGATTTTTCCCTTAGAATATGACTTCTAAGTTTTAAACAGAGGGAAGGAGAAAATCTTTATCAAGCCTGGGAAAGATTCAAGTCCATGTTGCGGGACTGTCCTCATCATCATCAGTCAAATGAGTTGTTGGTACACACTTTTATTGAGGGTTTGGAACCCCACACTAAAATTTTGTTAGACTCAGCAGCTGGAGGGCAAGCGCTGGAGAAGACTTATGAGGAGCTGTACACTTTGCTCAACCGAATTTCACAAGGCAATCCGGAATGGAATGCAGATTCTTCAAGAGGTGGAGCAAGGAAAGCAGCGGGAGTGCTTGAAGTGGATGGATTCACAGCTATCGCTGCACAGATAGCTGCTTTGCAAAATCAGTTAAACACTCACTTCAGCAATATGAATTTGAACCAGCCTTCAGCCTCCGTCAATGCAGTCCAACAGATGTGGTGTGAAGTGTGTGGTAGTAGTGAGCATTCAGCTGAATGCTGTGGTGCAAATCCTGATTCTGTCAACTTTGTGGGCAATGCACAGAGGAATCAACAGCAGTTTGGTGGTGGCTACAACTCGAATTGGAGGAATCATCCGAATTTTTCGTGGGGTAGCAACAATCAACAAGGCCAAGGTTCAGGGCAGGGTATGCACAGAAACCAAGGAGGGCAACAGGCCAACAGAATTAGTTCAGAAATCACAATGCCCCTCCTCCACCACCATCACCGACTATTGAGGAAATGTTCAAGACCATGATTGCCAACCAGGCACAATTGCAGGCTGACTATGTCAAATTGGCAGCCGAAGTAAAGAACAATCAATTGGCAACCAAGGCTCTTGAATATCAGTTTGGGCAATTTGCTAGTGCCCAAAATACTAGACCAAGGGGAGGACTACCTAGCGACACGGATCCCAATCCTAAGCAGGTGAATGCAGTGACCACGAGGAGTGGTTTACAATTAAAGGAGGTGGAACCGGAAAGACCGCCTCAGAAGTCAGGAGCAGCAGATGTTGAGGGAGAACAAACCTCAGATACGGGGAAGACCAAAGAAGCTGAACCAGCAAGGCCTCCACCCCCGTTCCCTCAACGACTTAAGAAACACAAGGAGGAGGCGTGTTTCCAGAAATTCATGGAGGTACTTAAACAGGTACATGTTAACTTACCTCTTGTTGATGTCTTGCAGGGTGTGCCAAAATATGCGAAGTATATCAAAGACATCGTGGCCAACAAAAGTCGCTTGACTGAGTATGCCACGGTGGCTTTAACGGAGGAATGCACATCCCGTATTCAGAATAGGTTGCCCACTAAACTGAAGGATCCTGGAAGTTTTACTATCCAGCTGACGATTGGGCAAAGTATTCGAGCTCGTGGGTTATGCGACTTGGGGGCAAGTATAAATATGATGCCATCTTCGGTATTCAGAAAGTTAGGACTATGGAGTCCTAGACCTACAACAGTGATCTTGCAGCTAGCAGACAGGTCTTTAGCTAAGCCGGATGGCATTGTTGAGGATGTGCTAGTGCAGGTAGGCTCCCTCATTTTTCCGGTAGATTTCATTGTTCTGGATTTTGAACCAGATGCGGAAGTCCCATTTATTTTGGGACGACCCTTTTTGGCAACCGGAAAGGCATTGATCGATGTAGTTGCGGGTCAACTCACAATGCAAGCACACGACAAGGTTGAGGTGTTCGACGTGTACAAGGCACCTAAGCTCCCGACTGTCTATAAGGAACTCTCGGTGATCAACGTGATTGATCATGGGAATGCGAATGGATTGAGTGATTCCCGAGAGTTACTAGGTAGGCCACCAGACAAGGTTGAGAACTACTGGGGAGATGACCAGGATCGGGACAAATCGTCCATCTCCCTAGTAGACACGTGAGCATAAAGGTTGTCGAGCCGCGACGTTAAACCAGGCGCTGCACGGGAGGCAACCCGTGAAAAATATTTTTTTCTTTCTTTAGTGTAAAGTTTTTCTTTTATTTTATTTTCTTTTCTTTTTCGTGACTAGGCTTAGATTTGCATTTTATTTAGTAATTTTTTATTTAGTAATTTAGTAATTTTTTTATTATTTTTAGTAGGGAATTTATTAATTTAACCAATTTTTGTTTAGTGAGGTGATTTTCAGGTATACTGGAGGAAAAATACTTGGAATCGAGGAAACGAGGCGAGGTATGAAAAATGAAATTTGATGGTGAAACAGAGCACTGGCGCGTTGGCGCCGTGTCACGGAGGCAATGCTCCGCGTTGGCCTCCGTGACACGTTGAAGGCAAATCTGGATTTTTCAAAATTCCAGTAAGCCAACGCGTTGGCTCCGTGTCACGGAGGAGGGGCTCCGCGTTACCCTCCGTGACACATTGCCTTTATCCAGTGCCGGGTCACACCGGGTTTCCGGGTGACCCGCGTGTTTTCTTAATAAAAACCCCCGATTTCGCCCCTATTTTCCCCATTCCCTCTTCCCTCCGCGACCAAACACCCATTCCCCTACCCCCAAGCTCCGTGCCACGTTAATAGGCAAGGAAAACGTCAAGTTTTCGTCGATTCTTCAAATCCAAGGTATGTTTTCATCATCTATCTCAAATTTTTGGCGATTTTTGTCAATTTTGAGCATGTGAAGTGAGATATATCACCCTAGGTAGAAATTAAACATGATGTGAATTATTTTGTGATTGATTATGTTCGGATTGTTGTAGTTGACATTTGAACTTATCGATTGATTGAATAATTCGATTTTGATTGTCGAATTGTATTCTAGGGCTTGGGGTTGTTGAATTTTAACTTGGGTAACTTGATAGTTTGACGAAATTGATGCCGGGGTGTGTTTATTATTTGAGATAAGTCATGGTAAATATTGTATAATTGTTGAAAGACGACTAATTCTCGAATTTTTGTGGGAAATTGCATAATATGTGAATTGGTTGAATTGCTTAGATTAGTTGTATATAAAATGTTTGTATTGTTGTTTCTATTTTGTTGTTGTTATTGTTGCTAAGTGCTATGGGTGAATAGCTGTCGATAGTAGGATTGGGTTAGCTGTATGAAGTCTGAGTAGTTCACTAGCCGTTATGCTGTCGAATTTCTGTGAACGCACTAAGCAATATGTTTATAGTTGATTGTGTTTGGGGTGTAAATAGAGCTATCCTTGCTAAAATGTTGTAAATATTGTTAAAGACTAAGGGTGGGGTAAATTTTGTTTAACTCGACCTTAGCCGAAGCTAACAAGTTTTTAGCTTAACGTTGTGCTTGTTTGTGTAAATTGACAGGTACAATGGCCAGCCGACAAGATAAAGGCAAGGGTGCTTCAACCTCAGGCACCGGCAGAAAGAGAATGAGACTAGGCATGGCTGTCCCAGCTGCAGCTGCTGTTCCACGCGGTCAACACCGCCGATACGGAACACGATGGGTTACCGAGGAAGGGAAGAAGTGGTACGCAAAGCATAAGGAGAACAAATACTTCCCGGAGGAACATATTGCAAGGGAACCACTTGCACAGGAGTTCCCTCGCATCGTACAGAGGATTGAGGCAGCTGGGCTCAGCTTTATCTTTCAGGAGCCCAAGGAGTGCAACCTTCACTTGGTCCGGGAATTCTACGCGAACTGGAACCCGGCCATCAGGAGCCATACTATTAAAATCAGAGGGCAGATTGTCACTCTGGAACCCCAGCAGTTTAATGCCATTGTGGGAGCGCGGGACACAGACGCCCACGTCCTCCGCCAGCTAAACATCACCCCACTGTACGCCGACATCAGACGTACGTTGTGTGGGGCTCGATCCACAGCCCGATGGAGTAGACACAAAGAGAGGGGTTACCACCAGACTCTGCCTTATTCGCAGATGAACAGGGAGGCCAGAATCTGGCTAAAAATTATATGTTCGTGTTTGATCCCGGGAGTTCATATGACAGACGTGACCCGGGACCGTGTCTGCTTGGTGTATGCCCTTATGAAAGGGCTTGAGATTAATGTGGGGGCGGTCATAATATCTGCCATGAAGAGAGCCAGACTACACCAGGGCCACAGATACGGGTTTGGCGGACTCATCACCACCTTCCTCCGAGGCCTCGACGTTGAGGAAGAATCCTTGGATTACATTCCGCAGTTGGAGCGGAGGGCCCTCGATGTGACAAAGATCAAGGCCCCCGACACTACACACGGACCTGTGCTGACTTTGGGCGAGCGACATGCTCGTGAAGACCAGTATATGGCCCGTATGTTCGGCATGCAGATACTGCAGCTACGGATAGGTGGGAGACCAGCCACCGAGGATGAATTATGGCAGCTGGAGCTGGACTACCCCTTTGGCGAGAACGCCAGAGCCTTATGCAAGGTGGGGCCAGCCTTCATGGAGCCGACTGATGACGATGTCCCTACTGATGAGGAGACACGTCGTGAGGACTCCGATGTGGAGTCCGATGACGACGATGGAGCTGATTCAGATATGGGCGACGAGGCCGCAGCACCGGATGAGGAAGTCAAATATTTCGACTGAGCAGGGAGTTCCACCACCCATATGTTGTGCTTTGTATTGTTGTGAACACTGGGGACAGTGTTCGATTTAAGTGTGGGGTGGGGAGTAGTTAGGTGCTGGGTCATAGGCTCTAAATTTACTGTATAATTTTTCCTTGAAGTTTATGTATGTCTGTGCTTTCCCTGTTGTTGTGAACTGATTTGTGATTTATGTGTATATATTTGTTTGTGGCTAATGATGTGTGTTTTTGAAAGTTATGGTTGCCTTTGTAAATATTTTGTAAATTTTGTAAATATTTTTTTTTCTTTATCGATATGATCGATATTTTTCAAAATTTTTGCGAAAAGATTTTGCACTTATCAAAATATTTTGTAAATATTTTCTATCGAAATGATCGATGTGTTGCAAAAATTTTTGAACTTTTATTTTTGGGTTTCTCGGAGTTTGTTTTCGGTTCTTTTACCGAGAATAGTCCCATTGAACCGATGTCATAGTTAGTGACCGTTCCCTATGATGGATGGATTACGACCGTCTTAAGGGAAATGTAGTCGATAGGAGTAGATGTTTTGTTTTTAGTTTCTTTGGTGGATTGCATCAATAAACTATAGTTGCTTATGGTTGCTAAAATTTCATTGCGTGTTGTAATTGATGTTCAAAATGTGAAAATGATTCGTTTGAAAGCATGCAATTTTGTAAATATGTTGAGTTACCTAGGCTATAGAATTTGGTTCATTATGATTGAGGCTTAATCTTGAATTCATGTAATTGACTAATTAAAGAGTCTGTGAATGCATCTTGATTCGAGCATGTGCATGAAGTGTGAGTGAGGTTTTGCTATTCCATGTCATTGTGAATTGTCTAGAACTTGCCTGGCGTGTATACAAAACAAAATGAAGGAGGTGTAGTGTCGGAAAGGATGTAGGCATTTCTTTGTTTTAACCGTTAGTTTCCATTTTTTTCTTGTCAAATTCTACCTTTTTATATGTTGTATACCCTAGTCAGCCCGTTGAGCCTTTAGCCGATTTCTTTCTTTTGTCCAGAATTGTATGAACTAAGCTTTATTCCTTCTTTTCATTAGCCTTAAAGTCTATAAGAAGCTCTTAAGCGCTTATAAAGAACAGAAAATGTTTCCCAAAGTGTTAAAGAGTGAAAAGAGTGAAAAGAAAAGAAAAGCAAAGTGAGGAAAGAAAAGATGATGTTGAAGAGGCACTAGTTGTAATTAAATGATAGTGAGGGTACATGAAAACCCTCTGTTTTGTGTCAAGTGTGCCTGATGAAATGGGCTGTATGAAAGTAAACCAGCATAAATGGGAGAAAAAGAGAAAAGAGAGGAACAATGTCCATGAGTCGATGGGAATGAGTTGAAAAGGCGCTTAAGGATGCTAGCGACTATTATTGGCTAATCCAATATATATATATACTAGATCCATAGCCCAGTTACAACCCATTAAAAGTCCTAATTGATCCTACATTGCATTTCTTTATATTAGTGGAGTAATACACTAAGGGCAAGCCTATGGGTCATGACATGATGCATGTGAATTCTTTTGGGAGAGAGAGTGAAATTAATTTTTATATGCCCCTACTTGCATGTTTGTGTGCTGCACGAACATAAAAGGGGAAGTTTCTCTCGAGTAGTGAGGGTACATGCTTGATGAAAGATTGATTTTCGTGTCGGATTTCTTGATTAGTTGATTTGCATGAGTTTGCCGATATCAAGAATCAATTCTTAAAAGTTTAGGAAGCCTCGATGTATTAAGGTCATTGTCTTGTATGACCAAGCATGTTTTCTTGATGATTTGCAAGAATTGAATAATCGGTATGACCGTAGCGTAAAATGTTGCACCATAGGGACGAAGGTTGGGATGTAATTTGCATGAGTTGTGTATGTGTTGTTCGAGGACGAACAAGGATTTAAGTGTGGGGTAAGTGATCTTGGGCAGATTTATATGCCCAAGGGATACTCAAACGTATCATTTTTACCTTGTTTGTTGTGCAATGTGTATATAATATCATGTATTTGGTAATAAAATGCGAATTTATACTAACCAACATGATTACCATTTGTTTTGCAGGATAATGTGATTTTTAGGAGCTAAAATGCGTGTTGGAACTATGTCGGAGTTGGACTTGGATGCGAGCGTGGAAAAGACCTTGGATGGCACATTTTACACTGGCTCCGCGATGGAGCCGTGCCACGCTGCCATCGCGGTAGCACACTGTCTGGGCAGGAATTAATTAGGCAATTTTCAGTGTGCCTGCGCGTCAGTTCCGTGGGACGGAGATAGGCCTCCGCAATGGCCTCCGTGCCACGTTGAGGCCAATTATCCGGACCCTGCAATTTCCAGAGAGGGTCCGCGTCCACGCCGTGTCACGGAGGCAGTGCTCCGCGTTGGCCTCCGTGACACGTTGCTTGTTATTTCGGGAAAAATTTCCCACTAGTATAAATAGCACACTTAGGTTTATTTTTAATCAGTTTTTAGTTTTTAGACTGAGTTCAGAAGTGGAGAGCAGGAACGTGGGTTTGTGGCAGTTGAAGAATAGAAAAGCTAAGAGTTTTCTTCTCTTCCTTTCTTCTTTCCTTCAATTGTATGCATGATTTACACTCATTTTAGGATGATTAATCCAAGAATGAGTGGCTAATTCCCTTCTTTGCTGAGGTTTTGAACTTGTGTAATGAATTTTGGTGATAATTGATATGGTTTCTTCTTCTTCTTGCATGTTGTTCTATTAATTCTTGTGCTTACTACATTATTGATTGGCCACCATTAATGTATATCTAAAAAGTCGAATTTCACTCGAGAGAGCACGAAATTGGAAAGTTGTGAATTAATAGGGTATTGTTCTTAACTTGATTTGGGAAAATTGGGTTTTGATGTGCTTTCTTGATAGAAATATACTTGAAAGCTGTATTAGTCAATTTAGGAACCGGAATTGTAGTGCTAGGTCATAAATTGCATTTGATCACAGAAATGTAGACGGATGGTTTATGATTCTAAAGTGAAATTAAATACGAAAGTTTTAATTTCTAGGCAAACGTTCTTGGCTAGCAACATGAAGAAGAGGATGACCAAATTATCATGATTATCAAGTTCATTACTCGTTCTTAACCTTGGCATGTGCATATCCATTGTCTAAATTCAAAAGTAAATAGTTGTTATTAATTGTAGTATATAAATAGTTTAGAAACAAAAACTCACTCAACTCTTGGTTGGATTGTTGTTAACATAGTTAGGAATAGAATAGAGATATAGTAAACTAGGCAGTTTTACATATCTAGAGCAGCCTCCTTGGATCGATACTTGGCTACTTAGCCACTTTATTACTTGTTTGACAACGTGCACTTGCGTGTCGGTTGATAATATTTAATACTAACCGAATCAGCACCGAACAAGTTTTTGGCGCCGTTGCCGGGGAGGCTAGGAAATTTGTAAAATTTTGTTTAGTGTAAATTTACTGTATTTGTATTTTTATTTTCTTAAGTGTTAACAACTTGGTCTTAGCCTGTATTTTGCAGATTTTTATTTCTGTGGTAACAAAATTTGTGATTTTGTATCAAAATGGGTGGAAGCAATAGCTTGCCCCAGGAATGATAACAAGGTGGTAACAAAATTTGTGAAAAAACATATTCTTACCAGGTTCGGGACACCCCGAGCCATTATCAGTGATGGAGGGGCTCATTTTGTCAACGCAAGTTTCAAGAAACTACTAGCCAAATATGGGGTGCGCCACAAGGTGGCAACAGCATACCACCCCCAAAATAGTGGGCAAGTAGAGGTGTAAAATAGAGAAGTGAAGCAGATTCTCCAGAAAACGGTAAATACACAACAGAATGATTGGTCAAGCAAACTTGATGATGCATTGTGGGCGTACAGAACTGCTTACAAGACACCGATAGGAACCTCACCATACCGATTGGTCTATGGGAAAGCGTGTCATCTACCGGTGGAGCTAGAGCACCGAGCCTTCTAGGCCGTGAGGAAATTGAATATGGACTTGGAGCTAGCAGGCAAGAAGAGATTAATGCAACTCAGTGAACTTGAAGAGTTCCGCTGGCATGCTTATGAGAGTGCGAAGTACTGCAAGGAAAGAACAAAAAGGTGGCATGACAAGCATGTGTTTCACCACATTTTTTAACCAGGGCATAAGGTATTGCTCTTCAATTCAAGATTGAAGTTGTTTCCGGGAAAGCTGAGGTCCAAATGGTCGAGGCCATTTGAAGTGGTGAGAATGACCCCGCATGGGGCAGTAGAGTTGTGGCAAGAAGATCAGAGTGCCACATTCTTAGTCAATGGGCAGAGATGTAAGCACTACTGGGGGGAGGACGGTGGTCGAGAGAAAACGTCCATCACCCTAGAGGACAACTAAGCTGAGTGACGTCGAGCCGCGACGGTAAACCAGGCGCTGCACGGGAGGCAACCCGTGAAATTTTTCTTTGTAAATTGTGATTAGATTTTTCTTTTTTCTCTTTTTTCCTTGATTATCAACAAAATTTTGAGTTTTATATTTTTATTGTTAGTTTTATTTTGAGTGAAAACTATAATTCTAACCAATTTCTTGTCGTAAGATGGATTTCAGGTTGAACGGAGGATAAATGTGCAAGGAATCACAATGGAAAATTCGAGGTATGAAAATCAATAAAATGTGGCAAAACAGTGAGCTAGGGCGATAGCTCCGTGTCACGGAGGAGGACCTCCGTGTTACCCTCCCTGACACGTTGAGGTGTAAATTTGGAATTTTAAAAAAATTCCAGAATGCCCTCGCGAGAGCTCCGTGTCATGGAGGGCATGCTCCGCGTTACCCTCCGTGACACGTTGATGTTTATATCGCAACGGGTCACACCGGGTTGCCGGGTGACCCGCGCGATTTAACCCCGATTACCCCTATTTTTCCCTCATTTCTCACACACTCCACGACCAACCTCCCTAAAACCCATCCCCCCTCGACGTGACACGGACTTAGGACAATAATTTCATCGAGGTTTCATCAATTCTTCGAATTCAAGGTATGTTCTTCAACTCTATTTCAATTCTTGTCGAAATTTTTCGATATTGAACTAGTGATATGAGCTAAAGTTTCCCTAAGTAGAAATTGAGCTTAAATTCTATTGAATTATTGTTGATTGATGTTCGGAGTATCATTGTGATTGCTTGAACACGATAATGACATAGTTTAATCGAATTTGTGATAAAATCATATCTAGGGCTTGCCTTTAAAGTTTGAAATGGGAAAATTTAGTTGAACTAGTGAAATTCATGTTGGGTTGCACATGTTGAGTGAGATGAGTCGATGGTGCTAACTGTTACTATGCTCAAAAACCGACGGATTCTCGGGTTAGGGTAATATCGAAAATTGCAAGAATTGGTTGAATTGTATAGGATCACGTAGTTAATTTTTTCTTTTTTTCTTTTGTTTTATTTCTCCTTGCTAAGTGTTATGAGATAAAATGTTGTCGATGGTAATGATTGTGGTTAGCTGTACGAAGTCTGAGTAGTACATAGAATATATACCGTCGAATTATTCGAATGCACTAAGCATGTTCGTTATATTTGGTTGTTTGTTTGTGTAAATAAGTATGATCTTGCCGTAATGTTGTAGTTTTAGCTAAGATCTAAGTGTGGGGTATCCGAGCTTAACCCAACCTTAGTCGAAGCTAGTATTCATTGGCTTAACATTGAACTTGTTTGTTTGGGTTGACAGGAAAAATGGCAAGCAGGCAGGACAAGGGAAAAGGCGCATCAACATCTGGCGCCGACATAAAAAGAATCAGATTGGGCACAGCGGTCCCAGCAGCACCAGCGGTTCCACGCGGCCAACGCTGCCAATATGGAACCAGGTGGGTGATAGAAGAGGGGAAGAAGTGGTATGCAAAGCACTAGGAGAGCAAGTACTTACCCGAGGAACACATAGCACGGGAACCATTGGCACAGGAGTTCCCTAGGATCGTCCACAGGATCAAGGCAGCTGGGCTCAACTTCATCTTTGAAGAGCCCAAGGAATGCAACTTGCACTTGATTCAGGAATTCTATGCCAATTGGAACCCGACACTCAGAAGTCACACCATCAAAATAAGAGGGCAAATAGTCACCTTTGAGCCCCGTCACCTCAATGCTATCCTAGGGGCGCGGGACACAGACGCCCACGTGTTTCGATAGTTGAACATCACTCCACCATATGCGAACATCAAACGCACTTTGTGTGGAACCCGATCGACGGCTAGGTGGAGCAGACACAAGGAGAGGGGCTACCATCAGACTTTGCCCTACTCACAGATGAACAAGGAAGCCAGGATATGGCTTAAGATCATGTGTTCCTGCCTAATCCCGGGGGTACATATGACGGATGTAACCCGGGATCGTGTATGCTTGGTGTACGCCCTGATGAAAGGGCTGGAGATCAACGTGGGGGCGGTGATTATCTCCGCCATGAAGAGAGCCCGGTTGCATCAGGGGCACAGATACGGATTTTGTGGACTACTCACCACATTCCTGAGGGGCCTAGATGTTGAGGAAGAGGCCCTTGACTACATCCCGCAGATGGAGCAGCGGGCCTTAGATGTCACTAAAACTAAGGCACCCGACACCACCCACGGGCCTGTTCTTACACTTGCCGAGCAAGATGCTCGGGATGATCAGTACATGGCTCGCATGTACGGGATGCAGATGCTCCAGCTGAGGATAGGCGGGAGGCCGGCAACAGAGGAGGAGCTATGGCAGCTCAAGCTAGACTACCCTTTTGGCGAAAATGCTAGGGCTCTATGCCGAGTGGGGCCAGCTTTTATGGAGCCCACGGATGATGATGTCCCCACAGATGAGGAGACACGCCAGGAGGACTCCGATGTGGAGTCCGATGATGACGATGGGGGTGATTCAGACATGGGAGATGAAGCAGCAGCACCTGATGAAGAAGTGGAGTATTTTGATTGATCAGGGAGTTCCACCACTCAATTTTTGTGCTATTTTAATTTTTGTGAACACTGGGGACAGTGTTCGAGATAAGTGTGGGGTGGGAGTAGTTAGGTGCTGGTTGTGCTGTTATGTATGTTCTAATCTGTTGTTGTGCCTGTGAAAATTCTTTTTGTGACCTTGTGATTTGTGATTGTGAAGTTGTTATTCTGTATTGGAATTAATTGTGAAACTGTTGTGTGTTGCTGAATGTTGCTAGCTGATTTTGTACATATTTTTGTTTATCGAAATGATCGATATTTTTAAAAAATTTCTTTTTTTTTCAATTCTTAGGTTTCTCGGCATTTGTTTTCGGTTCTTTTATCGAGAATGGTCCCATTGAACCGAAGTCTAGGTAAGTGACCGTTCCCTATGATGGATGGATGACGACCGTCTTAAGGGAAATGTAGTCGTTAGGAGTAGATTTTGTTATTATTTGTTTTTTAGTTGTTTTTTCTTTTGGTTGCATCCCAAAACCTGTAGTTACTTTATGGTTGCGGAATTCTGGTTGCGGGTTATACATGATATTTGAAATGCAAAGGTGATTCATATGAAAGCATGCAACTTTGTAAATATGTTGAGATACCTAGGCCATGGAGTCTATTTTGTGTGATTGAGGCTTAATATTTGAATTCTTGTAATTAGCTGATTGAAGAGTCCGTGAATATGTCTTGAATTGAGCATATGCAATAAGTGTGAAGTGAGGTTTTGTTATTCCGTGCTATTGTGAAGTATCCAGAACTTGCCTGGTGTGTGTACAAAACGAAATGAAGGAGTTGTATTGTAGGAAAGGATGTAGGCATTTCTTTGTTTTAACCGAAAGTTTCTCTTTTTCATTATCGTACCCACCTTGATTGTACACCCTAGTCAGCCCGTTGAGCCTTTAGCCTATTATTTTTGTTCTTTTGTCAAAAAGTGTAAACCGAGCTTAATCCCTTCTTTTCATTAGCCGTAAATTTGATCCAAAACTCTTAAGCACTTAAGAAGAGAAAATAATTTTCCCAAAGTGTCAAAAAGTGAGAATGGTGAAAAGAAAAGAAAAGCAGAGTGATAAAGGGAAAGAAAAGGTTGAAGGTGCACTTGCTATAAATAAACTATAATGAAGGTGTATGAACAATCTTTGTTGTGGTGTCAAGTGTGCTTAATAAGATGGGCCAAACTAAAGAAAAACTTCAAGAATGGGAGGATGAAGAAAGAAACAATGCCCATGAGTTTGATGGCATGTATTGAAAAGGCGCTTAAGGATGCTAGTGGCTATTATTGGATAGCCCAATATTTACTAGTTCTGTAGCTTACATTACGACCCGTTAAAGTCCTACGTGATCTTACATCACACTTCTTTATATTAGTGGAGTAAGACATTAAAGGCAAGCTTATGGTTCGTGACATGATGCATGTGAATTCTTTTGGGAGAGAGAGTGAAATTGTGTCTATATGCCCCTGCATGTAATCATTTGATTTTGTACAATCAAAAGGGGAAAATTCTCTCGTGTTGTGAGGGCACATGCTTGATGAGAGATAAATTTTCGTGTCGGATGTCTTGATCAGCTGATTTGCATGAGTTTGCCAATATCGAAAGTCGATTCTTAAGTCTAGGAGGTCTTGATGTATTGAAGGTCATTGCATTGATAGGACCATGCGTGTTTTCTTGATGATTTATTGTATTGAATAATCGGTATGACCGTAGCCTGTATTATCGAACCAAAGTAGCTTGGTTGGGGTGTAAATTGCATGAGGTGTAAGATTGTTGTTCGAGGACGAACAAGGATTAAGTGTGGGGTAAGTGATCTTGGGCAAATTTATATGCCCAAGTGATACTTAAATATGTCATTTTAGCCTTGTTTATCTAGCAATGTTGATACATTCTCATGTGATTGTTAATAAAATGTGAATTTATACTAACCAACATGATTAGCATTGTTTTGCAGGTAAAATGTAATTTTGAGAAGCTAAAATGCGTGTTGGGAGAGATCGGGGTTGGACTCGGATGTTAGCAAAGGACAAGGCATTGGAAGGCATAAAATAAAGAGGCTCCGCGATGGAGCCGTGTCACGCTGCCATCGCGGAGGCCTTCTGCCTGGCTAGGGAATTATTGCCAATTTCCAGTGAGGGTGCGCGTTGGGTCCGTGGAACGGTGGCCTAGCTCTGCGTTGCACGTCGTGCCACGTTGGGCCTTATTACCTGGACACCCGGTTTCCAGTGAGGGTCCGCGTCAGTGGCGTGTCACGGAGGCAGTGCTCCGCGATGCACTCTGTGACACGTTGCTTGTTATTCCAGAAAAAATTCCCACTAGTATAAATAGAACACTTAGGTTCATTTTTAATTATTCTGACTTGGTGGAGCAAGAACGTGGGTTACAGGCAGTTGAGGGGATGAAATTATCAGGGTTTTTCTCTATCTCCTTCTTCTTGAATTCAATTTCTTGTATGTTTAACACTCATTTAACGACGTTTAATCCTCAAATGAGTGGCTAATTCCTCTTCTTGCTGAGGTTAAGAATAATTGTATTGAAATGTGATTGTTGATTAAGTTGGTTTTTCATCTTTTCTTCTATGGTTGTTCTATTGATTCTTGTTCTTACTGCATTAATGTGTGGCCTACGTTAATGTACATCTAAAAAGTCCGTTTTCGCTCGAGAGAGCAAGAAATTGGAAAGTTGTGAATTAATAGGATATGATCTTTTCATAGTTTGGGAAAATTGAGAATTGATTTATCTTTCAGGATAGAAATATACCTGAAAGTCGTATTAGTCTATTTAGGAACCAGGTTTGTATGGCTAGAACATGAATTTCGTTTAATCACAGAAATGTAGGTGGGCGGCTCATGATTCTTAAGTTGGGTTAAATACGAGAGTTTTAATCCATTGGCATTAGTTCTTGACTAGCAACCGGAGGAAAAGACTAACCAAATTATATTGATAATTAATTTCTTTACATGTTTGTTTAGCCTTAGCATGCTCACATTCATAGTTCAGACTCACATTAGATAGTTGTTTTAGACTTAGCATAAAAATTAGAACTCAATATATCAAATTCTTGGTTACACTGTTGTCTTCATTGTTGGAATTAAAATATAGTACACTTGAGCAGATTGTACCTTATCCCAGTCCCTGTGGGATCGATACTTGGCTTACTTAAGCCACTTTACTACTTGTTCGACCACGTGCACTTGCGTGTAGTTATACACCCATATAACAAACAGCCGAACAGTAGCCAATCCATGCCAAAATATGAGGTCAAAATCAACCATGTCTAATTCTACTAGATCAGCTGGAATGACTTTACTCAATACTGAGACTAGGCAGTTTTTATACACCCGACTGGCTCTAACCGACTCACCAGCTGGTGTAGAGACTGAGAATGATTCTGAGGAACTTCAGGACTTATTTCAAACTAAATAGCTACATAGGTAGTCACGAATGATAGTGTGGCTCCTGGATCTAGTAGGGCATACACATCTAGATGGAAGAGACAAAACATACACTTGACCATATCATGTAAGCTCTCTTGATCCTAATGAGAGGACAAAGCATAAAAGCAGTTTTGGCGTTGACCCCATCTGTAGCTGAAGTGTTTCCCTGCTAAGCTGGCCTACTGGGGCTGCTGAAGTGGTAGACTATGATCTCCCTTGTCTTGCCGATGGACATTCCTTTAGCTTGTGTCCTAGTTCTCCACATCCAAAGCAACCCTCTTTACCCAGAAGGCATTCACCTGGGTGGTTCTTGCCACACTTAGGACAAGCTGAGTAGTAGTTGCTCGAGCTGTGACTCTGGTATTGAGAGCCAGATGCTCTACCCTTCCAATCCTTGGGGGACCAGAAAGAAGGGGCACTAGCTGAGGTGGGTGTTGGAGTCCTCTGTTGCTGCTGCTGTGGGCGGCCACTACTGCTGGACCTCTAGTGGCCATAATCAAATTGAACCGTTCTAGCCCGCTTGTTCTCCCGTTCCATAACTTTTAACTTTTCTGCCTTAATTTGCTGGGCATGAATGATGAGACTGGAGAGGTCAATTTCCTTAATGAGCATTGCGGTCCTGTACTCCTTAAGTACCAGGTTTGACACCCCATTGATGAACTTAAGCATGTGGGCCCTTGGCTCGGCTACCATCTCTGGAGCATACTTGGACAACCGAGTGAACTCCAATGTATATTTCTCCACGGTCCTATTACCCTACTTTAAGTTTATGAACTCTGTGACCTTAGCCTACCTCAATTCCTGGGGGAAGAATCTGTCTAGAAATGCTGTGGTGAACTCTTCCCACTCTATCAGTTCTGCTCCTACTGGTCTCCCTTCCACTGATCGTACCAAATCTGAGCCACCCCTTTCAACTGGTACCAGCCACATCAGCAATTTACGCAGAACTAACACCCATAATTCGGGTGATCTTCCGCACATCATCTACAAACTCCTATGGGTCCTCTCCCACCATGGATCCATGAAAAGCTAGAGGACCCATTTGTATTCACTAGAACAACCTACTGGTTCACATGGTAAGTCACTGTCTGAGCCAACAACTGGATTGCCGCTCTAAATTCTGCTGAGGACACTTGATCATCCTAAGGGGCTGCTGGAGCTAGTGGTGCGGTCGGTTACCGTTGCTGGCCCTCCTTCCATTTCCTCGTCTTGGAGGCATAGTATCACTAAAGAAAAACAGAGCATGAGTTAGGAGAACATTTCTTGAATTGAACTTCATCGCACGATTAAGGAGCATGAACGAAAGGGTATTTTCCTAATAACCTCTTATAGCCTCCCTGTCATAAGTGTGGCGCACTTCACACCTTTGAAAAGGACTCTACTTCACGTGGCTTTCAGACAACACAGGATACTCTAAACCTAGTGCTCTGATTCCAAGTTTGTCACGACCCGAGTCTACATCCTGGCCGAGACACGGTACTTAATGCCACAAGTGACCATAAGCTAACCCACGATCTATCAATACACTGGTAAACTAAGTAAACATAAGCGGAAGCTTTAGATAAATAAAACCATTTAAAAAGACTGATTTGACAAGAGTTGATACATTTGAAATACAAGACTAAATATCTATGTCTATGTCTAAAAGCTAACTACTAAATGATGAGTTGCTGGGACAAGCCCCCAGCTAAGTCTAAAATCTAATTGTAAAGAACTAACTGAAAGTAAATATCATCCTCGAAAGATGAGGACTTACCAAATGTTGTTGCTGATATTGTCTGAGGGAACTACTAACGATGCTGGGACTGAGAACCTACGCTTGTATCATGATACGATACAACATAGAAGGTATGCGTCAGTATTTTGAATATACTGAGTAAGTGAAAGATATAATAAGCATGAAAGAACAAGTAACTGAACTGAACTGACATGAAATGATCAACTAAAATACTGAAAAGTGATACAACTAAAATATAACTGATATGGTCAATTATGACCTTAGCTGGTGGTCATAGAAATGTCCTATATTTGAGATACTAAACTAAGCTAAAACTGAACTGAACTGAACTAAGACTATACTGTCTAGTGGGAGAGTCTATAACCGACATATAACTACGTAAGCTAAACGTGGAGTTTGATATATACGCCCCATCGATAGGACTCAATATACCTTCTAGGGGATAAATGCATGAACTGGGTGTTCACAAATCTGGGGCCCGATGGGCCAATAACCTATGGTGGAAACGTAGTTCAGAGAACCTGGGTGCGGTGAAACCCCAATCTGCTCGAAGCTAAGTACTACTCCCACTAAATAATCCTAAATTTGTCTACTATGCTTATAGCTCAAAGCTGGGGCCAAGACTATGCTATGAATACTTATCTGGAAGTACCTTAAGAGTCTTATCAGACCGAATACTGTAACTAGTGTTCTAAGACTGGTCAGAGCTGCTTATCTAGAAGCATCATAACCATATGTAAAACTAACTGATAACTGATAACTGATAACTGATACTGATAAATGATAACTGATAACTGATACTAATAACTGATAACTGATAACTTATAACTGGGAGGCATTACTGACACCTCAAGAACTGACTGTAATCAAATTGATCAGCTAACATTACTGAAATATACTGAAGATATTAACATCATAACTAAAACTGAACTAGCATGCAACTGACTAAGCATTTAACTGATAATAATAACATGGAATTTCAAACACGAATAGAGTCAAGCAACATTATGTCTATGCAATTATCCAGGACCCTAGTTACTACACTTATCGAATTAGGGCTAAAGTCACTTTTCAGGAAAACAAGTATCAACATGATTACTAGATAGTAAAAATATAATAACAAATAGTATGAACAACATTTCACATGATTTAATCAGAACATGACCAAAAAATTCCTCTAATTTGAATGTCCCAGGCTTAGAACTAATAGGAAAATTTAGATGGATTTTGGGGCATAAGTGAAGGACAATTCCCTTGCTAATTTCTCACATACCAGGTGAAGGATCCAGGAGAAAATTTTTGAGAAAATCTAAGATGAAAAGTCAAAACCCTTGCCCTGCTCTGTGCTTCCTGACTGAACTTTTACGTTCTGACTTTGAGAGAATGAGAGGAATTAAGAGGGAACGTCGTTCAACCCCTTTAATACTCTCTAAAATATACTTAAAATGACAGGGTTTAGAGATAAAAATCTAGGAAGTCACTGAAATAACTCTAGGAGAAAATCTAGAAAACTACCCAGCTAGGGACTAACAGGTCATACCACGACTCATTGGGACCAGTCGTTGGTCCTGGGCCTGGGACTTTGTTCACTAGAAATTGGCAATGAGGGGGACCATGACTCATTGGATGAACCAACAGGTCATTGGTACCTCTCATGGCCATTGGCAGGAAATTGAATCATATCACTAGACCCCCTAACTAATGGGTGACACCACGACTCGTTGGTTCGTTGTCACCTTTCATCCTAGCTACTAGAATCCTAAAGGATTTTAGGGCTTGACACCATGGGTGGCCACAACAACTCGTTGTGTAATAAAACGAGTCATTATTTCCATTCGTTGTCATTGTAAGAGATTATCAACAACACTCTGGAGCTCCAACTAACGAACCACCCCATGAGTCGTTACATCTGATGATGACTCAGCGTTTGACTCGCTGGTTCCTGTCAACTGATTTCTGTGTTGGGAAGGCAACGAGTGACAGGATGACTTATTGCCTCACACAATGGGTCATTCCACGCCTTGTTGGTTCCTATAGGAGAACTGGCAGGGCTGACCACGACGTAGACAATGTATCCTTCCTGCTGATAATAACTGACTGTCTTAGTCGTGCTGAGAAAATTTTTGTTTTTTCCCTGGTTTTTCATGCAATGGCAGAGTTTAGTCTAGGAAATTTTTCGAGGTGTTACATGCATGGTCTGTAATAACTATCACCTTCGTTCCAATCAAGTAAGCCTGAAACTTCTTGAATACAAATACCACAGCCAACAACTTTTATTCCATCACGATGTAATTCTTCTGAGCTACATTGAGCGCCTTGCTAACATAATAAATTGATTGAAAAATCTTTTCACGCCTTTGGCCGAAAATAGCTCCCAGGGCTACTCCGCTAGCATCGCACATAATCTCAAATAGTAAGGACCAGTCGGGGGCCACTATGATCAGAGCAATAGTCAATCTCTCCTTCAGGCATTCAAAAGCCTTCAAACACGCATCACCACCACAAACTTCACCTCTTTCTCAAGTATCTTGCACAAGGTATGTCCAATCTCTGAGAAATCCTTGATGAATCTCCGATAAATACAGCATGACCCAAAAAAGCTTCGAACACCCTTTATAAAAATTGGAGGTGGTAGACTAGAAATTACATCTATCTTCTCTCTTTACACCTCAATGCCCTTACCGAAAAGCCTGTGTCCGAGCACTATACCTTTTTTTACCATGAAATATCACTTTTCCCAATTAAGCACCAAGTTGATCTCTTTGCATCGCTATAGCACCTTGCTCAAATGAGCCAAATAATCATCAAATGAGTCACCCACCACCGAAAAATCATCCATAAAGACTTCAATGGTGTCCTCCACCATGTCAGATAATATTGACATCATGCAATGCTAAAAAGTGGCGTGCGCATTACATAACTCGAACAACATCCTTTTGAAAGCAAATGTCCTATAGGGACAAGTGAAAGTGGTTTTCCCTTGGTATTTAGGTTCTATAGAGATCAGATTATACCCCGAGTATCCATATAGAAAGTAGTAGCACCCTCTGCCTGCAAGTCGGTCTAGCATCTGATCCATGAATAGCATCGAAAAATGATCTTTCTGCATCCAGTGGTTTAGCTTCCGATAGTCCATGCATACTCTCCAACCTGTGACCGGTGTCGATCGAATGAGCCACTGTTAGCATTCGGGACCACAGTGATTCCTCCTTTTTTTGGTACGCAGTGAACTGGGCTCACTAATTTGCTGTCAGCAATAGGGTAAACCACACTTGCATCCAACTGCTTAATAATTTGCTTATTGACCTCCTCTTGCATAGGTAGATTCAACCTATGCTGATGCTCAAATCTAGGAATACAATCTCGCTCAAGATTGATCTTATGTGTGCAAATATAAGATGGGATCCTAATAATGTCTGTTATGGTCCACCCAATGGCCTTTTTATAACTCTTCAAAATGGAGACCAAAGCCTCCACTTGCCATTCTACCAAGTCAACTACAACTATGACCAGTAATGTGTTTCCGGTCCCTAGAAATACATAACATAAGTGAGATGGAAGTGTCTTGAGCTCCAATACTAGAGGCTCCTCAATAGATGGCTTTGCTAGTGGGGTCACATGACTTTTTAGACCAATATCAATCTTCTTCGTAGCATAAGTGTACAACCCCATACCTGCAAGTGCTTTAACGATCTCATTACCCCCATTGATCTCTTCATCATCAACATTCATCAACACTGCCGCTAAGTCTTCAATATTCACCCTCTCACCAATAGGTGTGATTGGAAGCTTAGCCTCCACAACATCAATCACTAGGACTACCTGCATGTTGTTTGGCTGTTTCATGGACCGACACACATTAAATGTCACCTCTTCATTGTTCAACCGAAATTTCAGCTGTCCGATCTCCTTGTCTACAAGAGCATGCCCAGTGGTGAGGAATGGTCACCCCAAGATACTGGCGACATTAAAATCAACCTCAAAGTCCAGAATAACAACGTCGGCGAAAAATACAAAGGAATCCACCTTCACCAGCACATCATAAAGAAGCCCCACCGGATTTTTCACCATGTGATCTGCCATCAATATTTGCATTGTAGTTAGTTTAGGGGCTTCCAAGCCCAACTGTCTTAAACACTGCCAACAGCATCAGATTTAAACTAGAACCCAAATCACATAAAGCCCTAGAAAAGTTAAAGTCTCCAATAGTCGCACGGTATGTTGAAAGTTCCAGGGTCTTCCTTCTTCTACCAAAGAGACCGAGATGTTATTGCACTACAGTGGTGCAAATTATCAGCAGGTTCAAAGCTCACGGTCCTCTTTTTATTGACAAGGTCCTTCAAAAATTTAGCATAGCCAGACATCTAATCAAGTGCCTCGACTAATGGAATGTTCATAGAAAATTATTTCAGCATTGAAATAATTTTGTGATACTTCCCATCTTCGAGCCTCCTTCTTCAGCCTTTGAGGGAAAGGGGGAGGAGGTCTAGGAATAGGTGTTATCTTTTGAGGGACCTCCTTCTCCTTCTCTTTGTTATACCCATGCTCCTCTGCATTACTAGGAGCTATCTTATCGCATCATCAATCAAAACCTGGTCCTCGGAGTCCGCCACCCTATAATCATCAAACGCTAAATGCTCGACTATCTCATCAGTCACAATCGGCATAGGAGGATCAATTGTCACCTCCCCACTCCTAGTAGTGATAGCCATACAAGGGCTATCATTTTTTTAGATTCTAAGTTGTATTACTAGGAAGTGGACCTTTTCGCCTCTAGTTCATAGCAACAAACATCTGACCAAACTGCTGCTCAATCTACTTAATGGCAATGACATGTGATTCCACCTTTGGGTTCATAACAAAAATATCAAAACGGAGTTCCTTATAATGGTCATCTATCGCATCAATCTTCTTGAATACCTTTGACAACATATCTTCCACCCTGGAACCGGTAGACTCTGGTTCACGATTTCTTGGAGGAACATAGAGACCGCTTCTATCATTTTTTCACTTCTCACGATTTTTACAGTCACCATTGTCTCTGCCTCTACTCTTGTCCTTGACTTTGTCCTGGTTGTAGTTGTTGTCTCTGTAAAAGTTCCAACCTTGGTTTCCCTGACCTTGACGCCTAGAGTCTTGGTTAGATACTTGTGTGTTGGTTCGAAAACACTCCCCTTGATCATTTAAATAATTGCCTTCCTCCTCAGACTCTAAATCACCTCCATTATTTCTCGAGGCCTTGCCCTAGGAACCCACTGCACTCACCTTTTCTGTCCTGGCTCCCATAATATGTTTAGCCAGAAGGCCCATTGTTGTTTTTATCTCAGTAATATCATGATCTCGCTCCTCATTCTTTCTTCTCTGCTCCGCGTACATACCTACCGCATAAGTACCAGCCGAAACTTCCAACTTTATTTTGTGCCATGAGCGGTTGGTTTTTGTGATCCTGTCAAGGACCTAAGTAGCCTCAACATATGTATGACCTATGAATGTGCCGCCAGAGACAGTATCTGCTATTGCCTTGGTGTTAGCATTCATAGACCTATAAAATATCTACAATAGCGTATCGTCTGGGATCCTGTGGTTGGGCACCTTTTTTAGCTTCTTATTGAAACGCAACCAAGTCTCATGAAGTGATTCGGAATTCAATTGCCTAAAGTTCTAAATTTCATCTTTCAGCTGCAACGCTCTGGAAGGTTGAAGGAATCTCTCAAGAAAAGTTATTTTAAGCTCCCTCCAAGTAGTGATAGAATCATTTCGCAGTTCATCCAACCAGAGCGTTGCCTCACTCCCTAGAGAAAAGGGAAATAACATCAGTCCTACCGCATCTTAACTCACCCCCGATTGTTTGTATGCTTTGCAAATACCCACAAAATTTTTCAAGTGAGTATGTGCATCATCAGTAGAATGACCCCCAAATATCCCCTTCATGTTGAGCTATTAAATCATCGTACTGGTAATATCAAACTTTGCCCCACCATGCAAAGGGGAAGGAATAATAGCTCCAATGGCACTGGCCTTATCAATATCAACATCATCATCATCATTATCAAAGTATATGTGCTTATGCTGATCTGGACCTCTGTCTCTTCTAGCTCGCTTAGCTTTAGCATCTTGGCGTTGCTCTTTAGCGATCCTCGATGCCTCTCTACCTCATGCTTGAGCTTGTTCCTCAGCCAACATTCTAGTTGTTTCTTCTTCCACTATTTCTTGCTCATGTGTGTTGGCCATGTTTCTTAAATTCTGCAGGGCTCGCTCAAATTTGTGATAAATTGGAAGCAGGGATTTTCCTCGGCTCCTAGTACTGGCATACACGAACCTGAGACTTGTTAAGAAGCAAAAACAATAAAGAAAAAAAATAAAAAGGAAATAAGGACCAACAGCAAAGCAAACACAATTAACAAAAGCCTAAGACGTATTCCCTAGCAACAATGCCAGAATTTAATATCGCCCAAATTACACGTCGTAATGAGATATACAGTGGTCAATGTCAAATATAGAACCCAACCAGGGTTGGGATCGAATCCCACGAGGAATATGACAAGAACTTTAGTTAATATGTTTAGCTACTACTATTGGCTTACTTATTTTCGAGGGGGGGATTGTAATACGAAATAATGAAAAGCAGTATAGAACAATGAGTAGATCCTTGATTAAATTTGACTGTATTCAAAAAGTGATTTGACTAGGATTGTGTTCCCCATGACTTCATAACCACAATGCATTTTATACTAGTGATCTATTCCGATGCTTAGCATGCAATATTGATAAACTAACTTCACCTAAATGGTTGGTCCCCTATTTAGATGATTGTCACCATGCAACTTGATTCGTATGCAGATATATACTTAATTAAACCTTCCACTTAATATCAGATTAGCTATTCCTGAACAAGGTCAAGCTATTGGATGAGGGTTGATAGCCTCAAATCTCCATTGTTAATTCCTTTTCCCATTCATTACTCCCTTCATCCGGGGAGTAAAAATAAGAAAAATTCCAACATTTGCAACTGTCATGAAGTAATTAAAAAGAAGGGAGAAACAATACATGCATAAACCCAGTTAAGGATTCACTAAGTATTTTTGCCTATGTGTGTTAATTCATTATGGTTCCCACAACCCTAGTTATGGGTTTATCTACTCATGCTTGAAGAATCACAATTATAAATTAGAGAAGAGATCATAACTGCAACATACAATAATTCGTAGAAGAAACCACACGTATTGAATAAATCAACAAGAATCTAAGATCAATACTCCAAAGTTGTTTGAATTCCCAAATTCAAGAACGAGGAAAACTTGTTTCTTGATCCTTGATGTTAATCAACAACTCCAACAATATAGAAAAAAGTTCTAAAATAAGCAATAGCTATAAAATAAACCTACATAAAGTATTTATAGACTTAAATAAATCCTTTCCTAAATTAAAAAGGAATGTAGGTCGGCAATGGCAACGAGTGTGGTAATGACTCGTTAGATATCCTAATGATTCGTGGCAAGTAAGAACTGCTCGTGCTCAACATAGTATTTCTTCTGGGTAACGGGTCACCTAATGACGCGTTAAGTTACTGCATGAGTGTTTAGGTCCCACGTGACTTCTGCGCCTTGAAACTTCCAGTGTTGAGGGCGACTGCACCTGCCTGTTCACGACAAGTCATCAAGTCTCATAAAGACTCGTTATGTCTTCTAGTGTGTCTCCCAGGACATTTTCATCAATTTTCACTCCGAGTCCTCATGACCCTCCAAATGACTAATTATCGAACATACAAGTCGTGCTATCAACTCATGGTCACCACTGGTTATTTGTGCTTCAAACTTTTTTTCTCCCAACGACTCCAAGTATGAGTCGTCCAATGACATGACAACTCGTCATCTTGTTGGCAATCCACACTTAACCCAGTTTTAGCCTCATTATGCCATTTTACTAGCCAAACCTGTTTTTCCTGCAACACTCAGCAAAGACACATTATATCCATACAAACTTACCCGAAAATTGCATATTTTATTAGTTTTAAACATCAAAAGTGCCGTAAAATCATGGCACATCACTCAGCTATAAAGAATTGCATTACTTGAGGACACGAAATGGTTAAAGTTTGGGGGTTTGATGAATTGATAATTTTAAAGCTCATTAGACTCTTAGACATGAGTTTTTGATCGATTTTCAAGTCTTTTAGCTGGATTTTATGCTCTTTCTCCTTGATCTTTGTAGGTAGTTAAATTGAGCAGAACAAGCATGAAATTGACTAAAAAGAATAAAAATGGAGATGAGGACCAGCGCTCCACCGGAGGACACCGGCGAAATGTTGGTGGACCACAACTGCTACTGTGCTGAGGAAGATTGGATACCGGTGAACCGTGGATTAGTACCGATGAACCGCCGGTGCCAACGGAGAATTGCTTTAGAAATCACTAGTCATAAGAGGTAACTGACCGGCAGACCGCAGATTTGCACTGGCGAATCACCAGTGCCAACACCGAATTGCTCTGGAAATCAATAGCCATCAGGTGTAACTAATCAGTGGACCGCAGGCTAGCACTAGTGAACCGCCAGTGTCTCGCAAGTGACACCCGTTAGAAAACGGCAAAAGTGTTCCGCGCAAAAAAAGAGGAGCCTTTTTGTACCCTACTGTTGTACATCTCAGAAAAGATCTGAACATTCTATTACATTATTATTCTATTAACCTTGTATGGAATTAGAGAGAGAAGTAGAGAGAGAAGCACTCATCTTCTTCTTTGAAAAGGTAGAAAGCTCCATTAGAGATCAGAACCTTTAGCTTGAATTTTTCTCACTCATTTTGTTGAATAGATATTGAACTATTACTGAATGCAATGTCTTCTTCTACTTATATGAATAGCTAAATTCCTTTCTAGGGGTATGTTGATGATTGGGGTTGATTTGGATTGGGTGTGTGGATATTTGGGGTTGATTTGGATTGGGTATTGTTCAATTGATCTTAGACTTACTCAATTAATATTATTCTAGTGTTTCATCTATGTTTTAATCTAAATACTCATAGTTGAAAATGTGGGTCTTATTTTTACATACTCTAGTTTTGCGTGAAAAAGAAATTTAGAGTATGGGTGATGAAATATCAGTGGGTAATTGGGTGTTGATTATATGGGGTTGGGATAGAAATAGCCAAAACCCATTGTCAAACAACCGTTGAGAATAAAAGCTAGAAATAGTTGATTCTTACCCAAGTTGATGTAGTTGTTGTGAAACAAGCCTTGAGGTTTGAGAAAACCCAAGGTCGGAGCCATATAATTTTCAATCTTGTCCACAACTAATTATACTATTCAGTAAGGCTAGGAGATGTTAATAATCCCAATCCAACGATGCCCCGATTATTTCACACCCCTAGTAGTCTCTCCTTTGGTATTTTCTATACTTTGTCCCTGTTTTTTTTAGCAAATTCTATAGTAAAATTGACAAGTTTTTATTCCCTAATTTTAACTTTATTGTTGTTGAGACATTGATGCAAGTTACTTCAATTTGATAGACAACTCTTACATGATCAACTAATATTCCCTGTGAGATTCGACCCCAACACCCGTCCGGTATATTTGTTTTGCCAACCACCATTTACACTCTTTCATAAAGGAGTGAATTTAGACGTTATGAATAACCCAGTAAGATCCTCGACCCACCATTTTAAATACCCTTAGAACAAGTATTAGAAAATGCAAACACACCGTAATCACAACAACATTATGTACAGGAATTATATTATAATAAAATTTTGATGTTACACCCCGTAAGTCTCTATCGTTTAGCTGATGCATACACACGTATGTTTAGAATGTTAGAGTACAATGCATGCAGGAAAATGGATAGGGGATGAGTATACGAGCATGGTACTGAGAAGGTAGGAGGCCAGGAGCACTGGGCGCTGCACCGCGTTGCCAGCCCAGCGCCATGGCTGGTGCGTTGTGCCCTTGGCCAGGAGCGATGGGCGGTGCACCGCTCCCTCCATTCCACCACCCTTATATATATGTGTGTCTGTTCAAGTTAAGTTCAGATCTTTTGTAACAATTCATAAAGTAGACCCACGACCCCTTCAATTCTTTCTCTCAACTTTCTTTCGATTTTTGGCAGAATTATGCAAATTCGTCTTGGATAACAATTTTCAGGCCTACGAAGAACGTCTATGCAGAGTTATTTCTTGTAAATTTTCTCGGAGTTCCGGAACTCTTCCAAGTAAAAGTTGTAGAAATCACTTCTAATTGAGTCCTAAGCGGCTACAAGTGATAGGTAAGCATTTCTATCTTCTAGATTCTTGAGAATTTGTGAGCTTTTTTTCGAATTGAATGATGTTGAATTATAGTCAATATTCTTTAAAATATATCATTATTAGACATTCCTATTATTGAAAATAGCCTTATTCTCTTAGCATAGAGGATACAATTGAGTGGAATTATCGATTGCAGGTTGGAATAATTTGGATAAATGAAAATAAACATTTGAGCTATGTTAAGGGTTGTCCCTTTGGCAAGTTATTCTCATCGTATAGTGATACGACCTATGCCCTCAAAAGTAGATTATAATCCAGTATGTTGTGATCAACAACTACTAATGGATAATAATCTTATATGTTGTAATTAGATGCTGCTAGTAGATAAGGATTATGTATGTTGTAGTTAGCTTCTATAAGACGTATTGAGCTTATACCATAGTATCCCTCACCGAGAAAGGGTATGCTAAGTATGACTAATTCTGGGTGCACCATATAGAGTTCCCCGTTCACTTGAGGTATTCTAATGTTTCGTTGTCGTGCCAAGGCCTTAGAAGTTTATGGTTAGCGGTTAGGCCTGACTTGGTATGTTGGATAGCATAGGCCGTAGCTAGGTGATATAATTTTTAGTTCTACACCTATATTGTCAGTAAATCTCTCCCAGAGGCCGTTGGCATACCTTGATGCCTCCTTGGCCAGAATTGGGATAGGGTGGTCTTACCTTCATGTCAGTGGCACCAGGGTTCCCTAGTGAACTGAGCGACATCTTGCCATAAGATTGGCTATTATCAATGACCGTTAGTTTCAGCCGACTCAAATCTTGTACTACAGGTCGCTAAGGAAACCACTCCAATTGTTTCAAGTTTGATAGACTAGTTTATACCCTAAGGCGAGAACCTTATTAGTAGTTAGATGTGAGACCAACATCCTAGGCTACTCTTATAGATGCCTAGGTACATCTTGGCCTGAAGGACTGGGTCCAGATATACCTACCTATGAAGCTATGAGTCACCCAGTGGAGCCATACAAAATATGGATAGACTAAGTTAAGGTCTAAAGGGACTAGAACCACAGTATCACAGTGTTACTTCTAGGCTAACAGTCATAGTAAGCTGCCTATGGAGAGTTAGGGCTGACTGCTTCGGAGAAAATACGATTAGTAGTAGAACCACAGTTGTTCTAAGTGGACGGACTAAATAGTTGGTCTTCTACGACTTTACTGTTCGGTTACGAGCTATCATTTTTCTAGCATGACCTTAAGCCTACCACTTAGGTCACCAAGGCCTCGTCCTTTTCCATCTGATCGATGGAGGTTATAGTCGCTTCTAGGGCCCTCTTTCCGGGTGTGGGAACATAGGGTGTGCCTATTGTAAGCTATATAAACTATGTTAAGGATGAGTAGTGGTCGTATTAGGGCTATGGGGCTAGATATACCTTTTGAGTGACTAGATTTATGGATTGTAGTATAGTATCCCTGGTTGGGGTAGATTGTTTTTCATACTTCCTCTCACCATGAATAGCTAAGAGGATGCTAGTTGTATGAACTATTTATGGAGTTATATAATACTTACGGAGCAACAATGCTGGTAATGCATATGGAGCTATAGATTGCTTACGGATCTATGATGTTGTATCACTTACGGAGCTACTAAATCTCTTTATGGAGCCATATATTGTTTGTAAAGAATAAAGTGAACCCTAAGGGGCCATATTGAAGTCTATTCACTTATGGACTTCTTCTATGCCCCAGTGGCATTATAGGAGCCCAGATAGCTCAAATAGAGTTACAGGAGCCCAGATGGCTCAGATATAGTTATAGGAGCCCAGATGGCACAGATATAGTTACAGGAGCCCAAAAGTCTCAGATAGAGTTATAGGAGCCCAAATAGCTCTGATACGGTTACAAGAACCTAGATGGCTCAGATACAGTTACTTACAGGACCTAAGGGTAACAGTAGGGATATATAGATTGATTAGCACCTATGGGGCTTATGGGGGCTCGATAGGTGATTTCTGTGATGATTGTACCTTCCAGTCTTATGGGGGCCAGGTTAGGTTCTTTTTAACATACTTGATTGCTAGGTATAGCTTACAAATGTATAACCATACAGCTTACGCTCTTATTTGTATAAGTTTTCTACAAGGTGCAGGATATGGTTATAAAAGAATACAAGTTAACTTCTGCTCCTTTTGTTGATTACTTTCAGCCCTTTATCATCTTCTATTCAGGTATTATTGCTGCCCTTTTCATATTCGATGCATATTGTAATGATGCCCACATGTGGGGTGCTGCACACTTGCCTGCAGGTTTAGACAGATAGGGTTCAGGACCTCCTAGCAGCTTTTCAGAATCAGCAGATTGGCCGGCTCCTTTCATTCGGAGTTTCCAGGTTGTAGAGGTTTACCTGTCTTTTATTTGTATAATATTTGGGTAGGCAAGGGCCCTATCCCGAATATTCACTCTTAGAGGCTTGTAGACTATAGTTTTTAGTTGTAGGTTTTTGTTGTCCATATGGGGACTATATATGCCATATCTTACGTGTTGGGTGTGCGGGGCCTGGTTTAACTATTAGTTGGCGGCCTTGTCGGCCACAATTCATATTTGAATGCCTGTTTTCATTTTGTTATAATGAGACATTATGGTGGTCTTGTCGGACCGCATAGGATTCATTTATTATTATGTTAGTTGGGTTAGTTATTTTCTTCTACAGGTGCTGCGTGGCCTTGTTTGCCCGACGGCTGTGTTTATAGTCGAGATATAGTAATTTGATTTCTTGATTTTGAGTTGCTGGCAGGCACCAGAGGTGCGTATGTCCGGCCAGGTCATCCCAGGGCATTACGTGCCAGTCATACCTCCCAAGGTGGGGCGTGAAAAACTTGATATCAGAGCAACATCATATCCTAGGGAATATACAAGCTGTGTCTAGTAAATTCTTGTTTATAAATGTGTTGTGCACCTCATTTTATAAGCAGGAGGCTATGATGCATGATAGTATGGTTACCCCTCCTTCTTAGATTGTCTTATAGAGCAGAGTTGTATAAGGTTGAGTCCCTAAGCTTTCATTGTTATGTCTATCTACATGAGACAAACTACAGCATGTCACAAGTCAAATACAGTAGCAGGAGTGGGTACCAGTGAGGTGCCACAGATAGAGGACCATCCAGCCTGAAGGTGAAGGAGAGACATTTTTTTAACCTCCTGAGGCACCAGGGACCTCATAAGGTAACATACATGCCAGTACCATCCCTAGTCCATCCTACACCCTTAGATTAGGATGTTAAGGAGTATAGTATACATGATGGCTTACTTAGTAGGTATTCAGCATTAGACAGGGACCACAACTACTGTGGATCACCTGCAAGGTATAAGAGGTTGTGAAATTATGAGACTCTCACATCCAAATCTTTAGATCTTGTTGAGTTTTACACCTTATCCCCATTGTAGAATGATATGGTTAATTCCTGCCTCCCAGCCTTTCTCTATGCAGTAAAGAGCGTGAGTATTGACGCTATGTTATCAAGAGTAAATAGTAAAGGAGGGCTAAACCCGTTGGTTCCTGGGGGGTGTTAGAAAAAGTGGGTAAGACCCCTAGTACTTAAATAAATCACATAGACCTTCGCTACAGTAAGGATCAGAAAGACAAGTAAAATTGCTAGGAGAAGCCGAGTGCATGTGAGAGTCCATAAGTAGTAGTCTTCTAGTAATAGTAAAGCTCCTGTCAGAAATAAGCCAATCCCACCGCAGTGTGTTGATAGCGGTATGGAATACCTGGAGAATAAAGCCTACGACCCCTAGCTTATAATCTTAAGGGAAAAATAGATCATATGATAGGAATCAACCCGATTTAATAGACTTGGCCAGTAGTATACTGGTCAGTACAGTGCATGAGGCATGAACCCCAATTTTTAGCCCATAGAAGTAAGGACAAGACATGGACATTGAGCTCTGGGTGAGAGAAGAACCACCTCTAGATTGAAACAGATAGATAGAGTTTGGGGTCAGTGCTGAATGTCAAGAAATAAGCATTAGTCTGACATTTAAGGGATAGTGAGATTTTAACATATCATACTGCACTATCACCTCTAGTTGTGAAGGCAAAGGAGTGATGGTACAGAGGCCCTACCTAGTACAACCCAGAGATAAGGCCTAGAAGAAGAAGTCATCGGCCCTTGAGATAGTAAGGGACGGAGTCTTGAGCCCCAGAGGCCGACTCTACGTTCCAAATATAGCAGGGCTTCGTTAGTTGACTGTTATTCTCTCTACCCAGGTTTGATGAAAACATATCAGGTTATAAAAGCGATCTACTTATATCATAGAAGAAGAAAGATATAAACACAAAGCTCCAATGGCCAGCAGAGAGAGGCTGCACATCAGAAATCGAGCAGGCTAAATCATGAGATATCCGTGCCTACGTTTAGTGAAAGTGGGAAGTAGTAAGCTTGAAAAATGAGAAGTTCTATTTACCTTGTACTAGCTGTAAATATGACCCTGTTTGAGTCATTCCTAGAGGACTAATAAGGTCAACTCATTTCTTGCCGATCAGAATTACGTTCAGCTAAAGATTACGCCTGAGTTAAATAACAAAGAGATAATCTAGCTACATGAGGGGCACAACTCACAACTAGGTTTTGGGAAAGGTGTCAGAACATATTGGGACGAAAATTAATTTGAGTACAACTTCTAGTCCCTAAGCAAACAACCAAGCAGACTATATGATTCAGAAATTCGAAGATATGTTACGAGTGGAACTATAGGTCCCCTATAGGATGTCTTAAAGTAGTGAAGTTAGGGTTAACTGAACCTGGCATAATATGTTAGTTAGAAGAAAAAGTTAAACTCTTCAGTGAGAATTTACTGACAGCCCAGAATTGCCAAAAGTCCTATTCTAATGTAGAATATAGGAATTTTGAGATTGATGCAACAATAGGATATTCTTTACAATTTTTCCAATGAAGGACATTACGAAATTAGACAAGGGAAAGACTAGCCATAGATTCATTGGGCCTTACTGTGTTCTTTGGATGATCGGTCAAGTGGCCTTTTAGATAGAGTTGCCTCGGGGGCTAGGATCTGATGCTCAGGTTACAGACGAGCCGTCCCATGAGTAGATTCTAATAGTTATACTAGATTGGCAGGTCCATAGGGGCTATCTTGAGAACCAAATATGTAGTTTAGTAAAGTCTTATGGAGGAACAACACAGAATGAATTGATTGGGAAGCTGAGGACAACACACAATCTAGATTTCTTCAGTTGTTTCAGGCTCTATAATGATAACATGCAAACTCAGACAATTTTAGTGAAGGAAAGATAATTTTCAAGTGTGGTATAGTGCCCTTGTTGCTATTATTATCAGTATTAATTAGTTTTTCACTTTTATGTATGGAGTTATGTGGTGTCATTGCTTGTAACATACTGTGAAATGCCTATGTTGGACTTTTCTGCATTTCAAGTTTCCAGATTGTCCACATTATAGAGGAGACTCTGTCAAAATTTTTCTGGCAATAGTCAAAGGAGTTGAGTCTCTCAAGCATAAGACTATATTCAAGGAGAATTTTCCTAAGGGAGGGGGATGATGTTCACCCCGTAAGTCTCTATTGTTTAGCCGATGTAGACGTACATATGTTGACAATGTTAGAGTACAATGCATTCGGGAAAAGGGCGGGTGGATGAGTATACAAACATGGTATCGGGTGAGCAGGAGGCTGAGGCTAGAGGCCAGGTGCACTGGGCGCCGTGCCGTGGTGCCAGCCCAGCGCCATGGCCAATGCATCACGCCACTAGCCTGGCGTGGTGAGAGGCGCACTATGCCTTTGTTGCCACCACCATTATATATATGTGTGTTCAAGTTAAGTTCAGATCATTTGTAACATTCATAAAATAGACCCACGACCCTTTCAACATTTTTTCTCAACTTTCTATTGGTTTTTGGCAGAATTACATCGTTAAACTCCGTTCAGACACAAATTCATCTTGGATAATGAGTTCCAAGCCTACGAGGAATGTCCCTACGGAGTTATTTCTTGGAAATTTTCTCAAAGTGTCGAAACCCCGCCGAGTAAGAGTTGTAGAAATCACTTCTAATTGAGTCCTAAGCGGCTACAGTTGGTAGTTATGCATTTCTACCATTTATACTCTCGAGAATTTGTGAGCTTTTGGCCGAATTAAATGAAGTTGAATTGTAGTCAATGTTCTTTGAAAGATATTGTTATTAGCCATTCCTATTATTGAAATATCCTTATTCTCTCAATGTAGAGGCTGTAATGAAGTGAAATTATCGGCTGCAGGTTGGAACTATTTGGATAGATGAAAATTGGCATTCGAAGTATGTTAAGGCTTATCCCTTCGACATGTTATTCTCTTCGTATAGTAGTACGACCTATGCCCTCAAAAGTAGATAATAATCTAGTATGTTGTGATCAGCTGCTGCTAGTAGATAATGATCTTATAGGTTGTAATTAGCTTCTGCTAGTAGATAGGGATCATGTATGTTGTGGTTAGATTCTATAAGACGTATTAATCTTATACCATAGTATCCCTCATCGGGAAGGGGTATGTTAAGTATGATTAACCCTGGGTGCGTAATAGAGAGTTCCCCATTCACCTGTTTACCATTTAGAGGTGTTTTCATGTTTTGCTATCGTGCCAAGGCCTTAGAAGTTTATGGATAGCGGTTGGGCCTGACTTGGTAAGTTGGACAGCGCAGGGTGTTGCCGGGTGATATAACTTTCAGTTTGATGCCTATATTGTAAGTAAAGCTCGCCTAGAGGCCATTGGCGTATCTTGACACCTCCAGGGCCAGAATTGGGATAGGGTGGTCTTACCTTCAAGTTAGTGGCACTAGGATTGCCTTATGAACTGAGTCACAGCCTGCCGTATGATTGGCTAAGAGTTAGTGACTGTTAGATCCAGCCGACTCAATGCTTGTCCTATAGGTTACTTAGGAAACTACTCTAGTTGTTACAAGTTTGATAGACTAGTCAATATCTTAAGGAGGGAATCTTATTAGTAGTTAGATGTGAGACCAACGCCCCACGCTACTCTAATGGATTCCTACATACATTTTTTCGTGAAGGACTAAGTCTAGATATACCCGGCTGTGAGGCTATGAATCTCCCAGAGGAGCCATATGAATTCTGGAAAGACTAAGCTAAGGTCTAAAGGAACTAGAACTATAGTATCAAAGTGTTACTTCCAGGCTAACAGTCATAGTAAGCTGCCTGTGGAGAGTTAGGGCAGACTTTTGCGGAGCAAATCCGATTAGTAGCAAAACCATAGTTGTTCTAAGTGGAGGGACTAAATAGCTGGTCTTCTATGACCTTATTATTCGCTTATGAGCTATCATTATTCTAGCATGACCTTCAGCCTACCACTTAGGTCACCCAGGCCTCGTCCTTTTCCATCTGAGCCGACGGAGGTTGTAGTCGCTGCCAGGGCCCTCTGGCTAGGTGTGGGCACATGGAGTATGCCTGTTGGAACCTATATAAACTTTTTTAAGGATGAGTAGTGGTCACGTTAGCACTATGGGGCTAGATACGCCTTTTGAGTGCCTATATTTGTGGATTGTAGCATAGTATCCTTGGTTGGGGTAGATTGCAATTCGTACTACCTCTCACCAAGAATAACTAAGAGGCTGCCAGTTGTACGAACTGCTTACAGAGCTATATAATGCTTACAGAGCTATAGATTGCTTACAGAGGTACGATGTTGTATCGCTTACGGAGCTACTGAATCACTTAAGGAGCTACTGAATCGCATATGGAGCCATATATTGTTTGTAAAGACTAAAGTGAAGCCTACGGGGCCATATTGAAGTCTATTCACTTATGGACTTCTTCTACACTGCAGTGGCCTTACAAGAGCCCAGATGGCTTAGATACAGTTACAGGAGCCCAGATGGCTCAAATACAGTTAAAGGAGCCCAGACGGCTCAGATACAGCTATAGGAGCCCAGACAGCTTAGATATAGTTATAGGAGCCCAAATGGCTCAAATACAGTTATAGGAGCCCAAATGGCTCAGATATAGTTACTTACATGACCTCAGGGGTACCAATTGGGGTATATAGATTGATTGGCGCCTATCGGAGCTTATGGGGGCCCAAGTAAGTGATTTCTGTGATGATTGTACCTTCCAAGCTTATGGGAGCCAGGTTAGGTTCTTGTTTGCATATTTTCTTACTAGGTATAGCTTATGAATGTATAACCGTACAGCTTACTGATAACATCCAAAATATATTCTTAAATCAAAGGATCTACACGATCGTTGTATCAAAACAAGTAACCTGACGAGTGCCAGGGTCGAATCCCATGAGGACTAGGGAGTGATGAATTCAATTGTCGATTGAGAAGTTGAGTTTAGCTTGCACCAAATAAATTTAACATAAAACAAGGAAATGGGGGAAATAAACTTTGTAGAGAATTACAAAATTTTCTTTAGTGAATTCAAACTAGAAGGATCAACTAAGTTGTAGACAATATTTGTAAAATACTAGAGGTGCGGTGTAGATGAAATACAAAATAGACTGGGATGGACCAGGCTTAGTTCATAAGTTCAATAAATATAAATAATCTCAGAAAATAGGTAGCCTCAGCTTCCCAGCCAATTGACTACCCATAACTAGAATTTTCTCAAACTCTAGCTGCAGTTTAACACCCGAATTAATTTGGATCAGAAACTTCACTATTCCTAGCTATTAGTTGCTAATTAGGAAGGGGGAAGTAATTCCATCTATTAATAGCTTAATTTTACAACCTCACATCCATACCCACTACTAGATTCCCTTCCAATGCTTAATTAATCTCTACCAAGCAACAATCAAGTAAGTATAGATAGACCCATATCATCATCAATGGATCTTCATTAATAGATTGAAAGGAATCTAATAGACTTACACTTAATTGAACATTAAGAAGTTAACTCTAGCAATACCCAATCCAATTAGGTATTCATCATCACACGCATCTAGTTAATGATTTTAGCTACTCATAGTTAAGAAATTCAAAAACACAATCATAAAAAGCATCATAGAATTTAATAAGAAAGTAGATAAATCAAAGGCACAATTATCCTTCAACTACAGCTGAAACTAAATAATACCAAAGAAGAAAGTAGAACATAGTATCATTTACAACTTTCAATCAAAATCTCCTTTTTTTCTGCTAAGAAAATGGTCTTCAGCTAAAAAGGAATGATGATGTGATGTGTACTTGGCTTATCTACCAATCTCTCTATCTTCTCCCCTCTTTCTTCTCCTTTTGCAATGTACCTTTTGTTTCTATTTATACCCTGAAAAGTAGGGTACTTTTCCTTCCTTTTTCAGCAATGGACAATTATACCCTTAATAGCATCACTCTGAAACCGGTGAAGGCACTGGTGATTCACCGATGAAATCTGTGAACTGTCGGCTGCTTGATCTTCTTACTTCAGTCCTTATCAGTGAACTTCCGCGGTTCACCCTGCATTTCGCCGATGCCAATTCGTGAACTGCCGGACCTTAATTACCAATTCCAGACAATTCTGAGCATCCTGTAGCAACCAAACCGGCATTCAGCCATAGGTGATTCGTGAACCGCCGATGGCATTCTTCTGTCTAGGCAGTGACCATCATCTTTCCAGTCGACGTTTCACCGGTTAACACCTGTGTCTCGCCACTTCTACTCAATTCCTCCATTTTACCCTTATTTTATCTCTTTTCTTCCAACTTAGGCACCTGCACATAATAAAAGTGAAAAGGGCACCAAATTCAACTAATCAACTTGAGAATTAAGCAAAAACTCAAACTTTAGAGTCTAATGAGTTGGTAAATCACCAACTCATCAGTGACCTGCTCAGGAAGTCTCTTACCCCTTTATTTTGCATGCATACATTGGGGACAATGTATTCTATTAGCTAGGGGAGGGGATGAGTGTTTTTTTGGGGGCCACTAATGTTTGATGTTTTATTTTAAAGATGAGTTGAAGTAGCCCTTGTTGGGCTTTTGTTTTTTATTCTCTATGATGAATTATGAGCCCCAGTGCTCCCATCATGATTTTTATCTCAATTTGCTTCTCATTTATCAAGTCCTACACAAACAAATATAATAAAAACATGAAATAATTCAATAAAAAATTGGGTTTCCTCCAAAGAAGCACCTTATTTATCATCATGTAACGATGTGTCCTTTTTCTTTCAATTCTTCATTTCCGACGGGTCATCATCTGTTTCTGTCTCACTCAGCTTCACTCCCTTCTCCTCATCATCATTTTGCAATATTCCAATTACCTTGCATTCAGGAGGAGTTTTGGCTGAGGGACAATACCTTGAAGGTGACTTCCTCACCACCAACCCAAAATTATAACACTCCAAGCTCCACATCTGCCACTACTCTCCCGGTAGCCAACAAAGGTCTTCCAAAAATAATGGGAACTTCCACATCCATGTCACAATCCAGAATAAGAAAATCAACTAGGAGAATAAACTTGTCAATTTGCACCAGTACATCTTCTAGCACCCCCGCAAGCCTTTTGTGTTATACCCTGTAGGATTCCCGGCACCTAAATGACCTATTCGCACGTTGGTTAAGCATATTTTAAAGCCATACGTGCTAAAGAAAGGCCCGGGAAAAGATCGAACTAGAAACCTGTCGAACCATCGCGGAAGGAGCTGAGGCAGAGCCCCTCCGCGATGGCAGCGTGTCACGGAGGTGGAGCCTCCGCGTTGGCTCCGTGACACGTTGGACTTGTCCAGGCCCAAGTATATAAAGCCCCACTTCGGTTTTAAATGATTAAACACTTATAAAATTCCAGAAACAAAGAGGAAAATGCAGGAGAAGGGAAAGGAATGAAGAAGTAATATAATTTTCGTCTGATTACGCTGCTAAACGTTGTCCAAACTCAAATTAACCTCAGATACCGAGGTATTTAGCAGCAGAGGGCATTCCTACGGATTTAGTTTCGTGAAATACGGCCGACGAATCGTCGAGCTACCGAGCTAAGGTAAGTGGAATTGCTCTAAATTAGTGTCTATGTGTTCCTAGCTGTGAAGTGAATATTTCTCCCTTCTGGACCGCTGAAAAATAGCGAGTTTTCGACCGTCTTTCGATAAGCCTAAGTTTAGGCTATAAACTATATCGAAACTGACGTTGCTCTTTAAAATAAAGCTGTATTTAGTATTGATTGACATATTTATGAATGCAGTTGGGAGAAAATAGTTGAAGTACTGGCCGAGCCTCGTCCGACAGCCGGATAGTTCGAGGATAAGGTATGTAAAGCTAGTTCCCTCGGCAAGTTAGTAATCTTGGTACAGTATAGTAATTTAAAGGCCAGTAGAATATTCAAAAGCCATGTATGATATTTACTACGAATGATGGTATGATATTAGAAACATCATGTTATGATCAGCGCGAGACTTGCTAGTACGATATAGATTCTAATATAAGTGTTAGGAACTGCACAGCATGCTCAGTATGTGATGTGACACAGAATGTTATGATATCATTGTATTCAGTTGAAACCCAGTAAAGTAATGTAATATCTGTAAGACATCTCAGAAATAGAACGATAAGTTAAAGTGAAGTTAGAAAGCATATTAGGACTAGTAAATCATGTTACTATAGAAACTCAGTATACAACATAGTTTCAGCAGAAAGACTATATCTTGTTCAGCATTAGCCCCAGTACAGTCTGGCAGAAGACTATATTTGTACATATATACTATTACCAGCCTCAGCATGCATTAAGTATGTACATATTACTATCGCTAGCTCAGCATATAGTATATACAAATACTTTACCACTATTAGCTTCAGTATGTGGGACATGCAGATAGTATTACTAGTTGAGACTGTTGTATTGTTTGGGGTTGGACTACCTAGCATCCATGACCGCCCAGGGTTGATAGTTGTATCGACTCGTCCGCCTGAGGACGAGGATACGTCACTCTACGGAGTGGCATGCCATCCCATAGGGGACGAAGATGGGATGCCAGTTTTCCCCATATTTGTGCCTTGATCGGCCCTTACACACCCCTGTCGAGTGGATACGCCCGGGTGTTGATTCAGGAGTCCTCCGGACTCAGATGCAGTTATAGTCAGGGGCTCAGTGAGCCCAAGTGCATACCCAGGGGACCGGCAGGATGCTTACAGGTATTATAGGAGATGGGATGACCGGGGTAGGGGTATAGATTCTGTGCTGGTTGTACCTCCCGGCTTATGGGGGCCGGGTAAGGTTTGTGTGTGCTATGTTATGTTATGTTATGTTATGCCATGTTATGTTAGATACGAGTAGATCAGCAGTAGAACGATACGTCTCTAGGTATGACTCCTACTCCTTCCAGTATAATTGAGAGAAGGTATGACTTACATTATCAGACAGTTAATCTATTTCTTTCTACTTCAGTTTCATCAGTTATATTATTGTTTTCAGATACTTCTTTCAGTTATTGCTTTACATACTCAGTACCAGCGGTACTGACGCCTGGTGGGGCGCTGCATTACTTGCCTGCAGGTACTCATAGACGAGTAGGCGATATCATGTGATTTCTGTTAGCGATCGAGTATTCAGCTCCTGTAATCCGGAGACTGAATTCCAGAGGTGTATTTCATTTTCTTTTGTTGTATAGTACGGGTAGGTCGGGGCCCTATCCCGATCATTTCTATTGTTATTCTTAGAGGCTTGCAGTCTGTATATATTTCCCTGTGGTCAGATGAGCCGGTCATGTGAGGCTGTGCAGTTGTATAGCTGTTAGAACTTGTGTTTCCTTTATGTTGGCCGTGTGGGGCCATAGTTCGACAGTAGTGGTGACCTTGCCGGTCACGTAGCTATCCAGTACTTCATGGTTATGTCATAGATAACTAGACAGCATGGTGGCCTTGTCGGCCCGCATAGGTTTCCCTATATTGACATGTTTCTGGTCAGCTGTTAGTACAGGTACAGGAGGCTATAGGCCAATGCGCCGGGGGCTATGTTTACAGCCGTTATATAGCCCTTTGTTTCCAGAAATGTGAGTTAGAGCCAGCCAGGCACCAGATGTGCCCAGGCTTAGCAGTCCAGCAGTTCAAGTCCTAGTAGGGCACCAGGTGCCAGTCATACCCCACAAGGCAGGGTGTGACAAACTTGGTATCAGAGCAGGTCGTATCCCAGGGAGTCTGCAAGCCGTGCTAAGTAGAGTCCTATCCATGGATGTGTTGTGCACCACATACTATGGGTAGGAGGCTGCAAGGCATGATAGGATGGTTGACTTTTATTCTTATTCAGTCGTGCTGTAGAGCGGTACAATATAGGGTTGAGTCCCTAAAAGCTTACTATATTCTTTGGTTACAGATAATGTCAAACCAGCGACATCCTATGACAGACCGGAGCTTAGATATTGCAGCAGGGGAAGGCACCAGCAGGATGCCTCACCCTCGTTTAGAAATAGCCCGATCAGAGGGCACTACAGAGGCATCGTCCCAGCCTTCTCAGCAATCTCCACCACATCAGGAGCCGCTTGAGGCGACACTACCTTCAGCAGTCCCTATACCGACACCTTCCGACCAGGAGGTTAGGAGTGCGGTAGTTATGCTAGCACAGATGATAGCGGCTCAGCGTCAGCCGATGCCGTCTACAGTTTCGGAGTCATCAGGAGGGCCCAGTAGTTCGAGGGTCCGAGAGTTCTTAGCTCTGAATCCCCCACAGTTTACAGGTACGGACCGGACAGAGGACCCTCAGGATTTTCTGGATCAAATGCAGAGAATCTTCAGGGTTATGCATGCCACGCCTACAGAATCAGTTGAGTTGGCAGCATTTCGGTTACGGGACATCGCCGTGTTATGGTATGAAAGCTGGGAAAGGTCCCGAGGGAGAGTTGTTTCCCCTCCCACCTGGTCCAGCTTTTCAGGAGCTTTTCTGGATCACTATTTGTCGCGGGAGATTCAACAGGCTCGGGTAGACCAGTTCCTGCATCTGGAGCAGGGGACCATGAGTGTTCGGGAATACTCCTTGCAGTTTGATTCTTTGGCTCGATATGCACCGGCCTTTGTTGATACCATGGCATCCAGAGTACACCGCTTTATCATGGGGTTGAATCCAGAATATGTTGAGACTTGTATTACGGCCACACTGCGAGAGGACATGGACATTGCTCGAATTCAGGCATTTGCCCAGAATATTGAGGGCATCAGACAGCGACATCGGGAGATCAGAAGGGTGAATCAGGAACAGCGTCGCCGGGACAGGCCAGTTGAGTTACAACGGGAGGCCCGGGGAGGACCCAGGCCACGATTGTTAGACAGGCTGCCCAGGCCCCCGCCTCCGCCACAGTCGCAGGGGGGTAGATTCAGCCGCAGGGGACAGTCAGAGACTGACAGAGGCTCGCAGATGGCAGATTCACCATTACAGAGGAGGGTGGAGCAGAGTAGGTATACCCCACCACTTTGCCCTATATGCAGTCGACGCCATCTTGGAGCATGCAGATATGGCTCCACCGCATGTTATAATTGTGGCCAAGAAGGCCATTTGATGAAAGATTGCCCAGCTAGAGGCCGAGAGGACCGAGATAGACAGGATAGGGCATCTGCAGGGTCACGAGCCACAGCATCCTCGACTGGGCGCAGGCCCTCAGTTTCAGCAGGTAGGGGTCGGGGCAGATTAGGGGCCTCCAGTACAGGTGCGGGTCCAAGCCGCACATATGCCTTACCAGGGAGGCAAGATTCAGAAGCGTCACCTGATGTTGTGATAGGTATGCTAACTATCTGCTCACACCCTGCTTATGTATTGATTGATCCAGGGTCTACTTTGTCCTACATTACTCCATTTGTGGCACGAAAGTTTAGTATTGCACCAGAATTATTGCAGCAGCCCTTTTTAGTATCCACGCCCGTCGGTGACTCTATCACAGCTAATCGAATCTACCGCGGGTGTACAGTAGAGGTTGCTGACCGTCAGACCACAGTAGATCTGGTCGAGTTAGAAATGATAGACTTCGATGCCATAATGGGTATGGATTGGTTAGTACCGTGTTCTGCCAACGTTGAATGTTGGACCAAGACGGTCCGATTCCACTTCCCAGGAGAAGCAGTGCGAGAGTGGAAGGGCAGCACCGCTACGCCAAAAGGTAGGTTTATTTCCTACCTTCAGGAGAGAAAGTTGATATCTAAGGGATGTATTTACCATCTGGTCAGAGTCCAGGATGTCCAAGCAGAATTTCCGACGCTCCAGTCTGTTCCAGTGGTGAACGAATTCCCTGATGTGTTCCCAGATGAGTTACCTGGTATTCCCCCAGAAAGGGAAATAGACTTTGCTATTGACTTGTTACCAGGTACTCAGCCGATAACAATTCCTCCCTATCGTATGGCTCCGGCAGAACTCAGAGAATTAAAGGAGCAGTTGAAAGATTTATTGGATAAAGGTTTCATCAGGCCGAGTACTTCACCGTGGGTTGTGAGGAAGAAAGATGGCTCACTCCGAATGTGCATAGATTATCGGCAATTAAACAAAGTTACAGTAAAGAACAAGTACCCGCTCCCCAGAATTGATGACTTATTTGATCAGTTGCAGGGAGCCAGATACTTTTCTAAGATTGACTTGCGGTCCGGATATCACCAGGTCCGAGTACGTGAGAGAGATATTCCTAAGACAGCGTTCAGGGCCTGATATGGACATTTTGAATTTCTAGTCATGTCCTTCGGGTTAACGAATGCCCCGGCAGTCTTCATGGACCTGATGAATAGCATTTTCAGACCTTTCTTGGACTTGTTCGTGATAGTATTCATTGATGACATTCTAGTGTATTCTCGCTCTGAAGTAGATCACCAGACTCATTTGCGGACAGTGCTCCAAATTCTCAGGGACCGCCAGTTGTATGCTAAATTTTCTAAGTGTGAATTCTGGCTTAGCTTAGTGGCCTTTTTAGGGCATATCATGTCGGATACTGGTATACAGGTAGACAAGCAAAAAATAGAAGCAGTTAAGTCATGGCCTAGGCCTACCACTCCGACTGAAGTTCGTAGCTTTCTGGGGTTGGCAGGATATTATAGGAGGTTCGTTGAAGGGTTCTCGACCATTGCGGCACCTCTAACAAAATTGACACAGAAAGCAGCAAAGTTTAAATGGACAGAGGCATGCGAGCAGAGCTTCCAGGAACTGAAAGACAGATTAACCTCCGCCCCAGTATTAGCATTGCCGGAAGGCACAAAAGGTTATTCGGTCTATTGCGACATGTCAGGTGTCGGGTTAGGTTGTGTGTTGATGCAGCGTGGTAGAGTAATTGCATATGCTTCCAGACAGCTGAGGAAACACGAAAAGAATTACCCTACCCACGACCTGGAATTGGCCGCAGTAATCCACACCTTAAAGATGTGGAGGCATTACTTGTACGGCGTCCATGTTGATATTTACATAGATCATAAGAGCCTACAGTACATCTTCACTCAGAGGGAGTTGAATCTATGGCAACGCCGCTGGTTGGAGCTATTAAAAGATTATGATGTGAATATTCTGTATCACCCGGGAAAAGCTAATGTTGTAGCAGATGCCCTGAGCCGTAAGTCAATGGGGAGTTTGGCGTATTTGCGACCTGAGAAATGGAAGTTAGCCAAAGAAATTCATCAGCTAGCTGGTTTAGCCGTTTGAGTAATGGAAACAGAAAATAATAGAGCAGTAATTCAGAATTCTGCTGTGTCATCATTAGTTACAGAAGTAAAAGAACGACAGTACGAGGACCCTGATTTAGTCCAGCTCAGAGATAGAATTCAGAAAGGTAAGGAGTCAGATTTCCAAATGACTGAGGATGATATGCTACGCTGTAAGGGCCGCCTCTGTGTCCCGAATGTTTCAGGGCTTCGCGGGCGGATCATGCACGAGGTACACTATGCTCACTATTCCCTTCATCCAGGAGCGACGAAGATGTACCACGACATCAGAGACATCTACTGGTGGCCAGGTATGAAAGCTGAGATAGCTGAATTTGTATCTAGATGTTCTAATTGTCAGCAGGTGAAAGCAGAGCACCAGAAGCCGGGCGGTTTGACGCAAGATATAACGGTGCCTACGTGGAAATGGGAGACGATAAACATGGATTTTGTAACAGGGTGTGACAAACTTGCATGTCCAGGTCACAGAAGAGTTAGCATATGAAGAGGTTCCCGTAGCTATCTTAGACAGACAGATTCGCAGGTTGAGGACTAAAGATGTTGCGTCTGTCAAAGTATTGTGGCGTAACAGGAATCGTGAGGAAATGACATGGGAAGCTGAAGAAGATATGAAATCCAGATACCCTCACCTATTTCAGGCCTAGTCAGGCGACAGGTATGTCCGTATTATTACTTATGCAGTACCTTATAGTTGTATGTGTGTGAATGAGAAAGATTGATACTTAGTTAGCTAGTGGATCTTAAAAATATTGCGTGCAGTACCTGTGTTGGACTTTTTTGCATTTCAGGTTTTTTCTATAGTCCATATTACAGGGGAAACTCTGCCAAAATTTTTCTAGAAAGTAAGTTAAGTAGCCCTCTAGATAGCAGTATACATTCAAGGATGAATGTTCTTAAGGGGGGGAGAATGTTATACCCGGTAGGATTCCCGGCACCTAAATGACCTATTCGCACATTGGTTAAGCATATTTTAAAGCCATACGTGCTAAAGAAAGGCCCGGGAAAAGATCGGACGATAAACCTGTCGAACCATCGCGGAAGGAGCCGAGGCAGAGCCCCTCCGCGATGGCAGCGTGTCATGGAGGTGGAGCCTCCGCGTTTGCTCCTTGACACGTTGGCCTTGTCCAGGCCCAAGTATATAAAGCCCCACTTCAGTTTTAAATGATTAAACACTTATAAAACTCCAGAAACAGAGAGGAAAACGTAGGAGAAGGGAAAGGAACGAAGAAGTAATATAATTTTCGTCTGATTACGCTGCTAAACGTTGTCCAAACTCAGATTAACCTCAGATACCGAGGTATTTAGCAGTAGAGAGCATTCCTACGGATTTAGTTTCGTGAAATACGGCCGACGAATCGTCGAGCTACCGAGCTAAGGTAAGTGGAATTGCTCTAAATTAGTGTCTATGTGTTCCTAGCTGTGAAGTGAATATTTCTCCCTTCTGGACCGCTGAAAAACAGCGAGTTTTCGACCGTCTTTCGATAAGCCTAAGTTTAGGCTATAAACTATATCGAAAGTGACGTTGCTCTTTAAAATAAAGTTGTATTTAGTATTGATTGACATATTTATGAATGCAGTTGGGAGAAAATAGTTGAAGTACTGGCCGAGCCTCGTCCGACAGCCGGATAGTTCGAGGATAAGGTATGTAAAGCTAGTTCCCTCGGCAAGTTAGTAATCTTGGTACAGTATAGTAATTTAAAGGCCAGTAGAATATTCAGAAGCCATGGATGATGTTTACTACGAATGATGGTACGATATTAGAAACATCATGTTATGATCAGCGCGAGACTTGCTAGCACGATATAGATTCTAATATAAGTGTTAGGAACTGCACAACATGCTCAGTATGTGATGTGACACAGAATGTTAGGATATCATTGTATTCAGTTGAAACCCAGTAAAGCAATGTAATATCTGTAAGACATCTCAGAAATAGAACGATAAGTTAAAGTGAAGTTAGAAAGAATATTAGGACTAGTAAATCATGTTACTATAGAAACTCAGTATACAACATAGTTTCAGCAGAAAGACTATATCTTGTTCAGCATTAGCCCCAGTACAGTCTGGTAGAAGACTATATTTGTACATATATACTATTACCAGCCTCAGCATGCATTAAGTACGTACATATTACTATCTCTAGCTCAGCATATAGTATATACAAATACTTTACCACTATTAGCTTCAGTATGTGGGACATGCAGATAGTATTACTAGTTGAGACTATTGTATTGTTTGGGGTTGGACTACCTAGCATCCATGACCGCCCAGGGTTGATAGCTGTATCGACTCGTCCGCCAGAGGACGAGGATACGTCGCTCTACGGAGTGGAATGCCGTCCCAAAGGGGACGAAGATGGGATGCCAGTTTTCCCCATATTTGTGCCTTGATCGGCCCTTACACACTCCTGTCGAGCGGATACGACCGGGTGTTGATTCAGGAGTCCTCCGGACTCAGATGCAGTTATAGTCAGGGGCTCAGCGAGCCCAAGTGCATACCTAGGGGACCGGCAGGATGCTTACAGGGTTTATAGGAGATGGGATGACCGGGGTAGGGGTATAGATTCTGTGCTGGTTGTACCTCCCGGCTTATGGGGGCCGGGTAAGGTTTGTGTGTGCTATGTTATGTTATGTTATGTTATGCCATGTTATGTTAGATACGAGTAGATCAGCAGTAGAACGATACGTCTCCAGGTATGACTCCTACTCCTTCCAGTATAATTGAGAGAAGGTATGACTTACATTATCAGACAGTTAATCTATTTCTTTCTACTTCAGTTTCATCAGTTATATTATTGTTTTCAGATATTTCTTTCAGTTATTGCTTTACATACTAAGTACCAGCGGTACTGACGCCCGGTGGGGCGCTGCATTACTTGCCTGCAGGTACTCGTAGATGAGCAGGCGATACCATGTGATTTCTGTCAGCGATCGAGTATTCAGCTCCTGTAATCCGGAGACTGAATTCCAGAGGTGTATTTCATTTTCTTTTGTTGTATAGTACGGGTAGGTCGGGGCCCTGTCCCGATCATTTCTATTGCTATTCTTAGAGGCTTGCAGTCTGTATATATTTCCCTGTGGTCAGATGAGCCGGTCGTATGAGGCCGTGCAGTTGTATAGCTGTTAGAACTTGTGTTTCCTTTATGTTGGCCGTGTGGGGCCATAGTTCGACAGTAGTGGTGACCTTGCCGGTCACGTAGCTATCCAGTACTTCATGGTTAAGTCATAGATAACTAGACAGCATGGTGGCCTTGTCGTCCCGCATAGGTTTCCCTATATTGACATGTTTCTGGTCAGCTGTTAGTACAGGTACAAGAGGCTATAGGCCAATGGGGCGGGGGCTGTGTTTACAGACGTTATATAGCCCTTTGTTTCCAGAAATGTGAGTTAGAGCCAGCCAGGCACCAGATGTGCCCAGGCTTAGCAGTCCAGCAGTTCAGGTCCTAGTAGGGCACCAGGTGCCAGTCATACCCCCCAAGGCAGGGTGTGACATTTTGATTGGCCTATATGCCATTAGTAGTTGCATAGATGTTGGTTTCGTACTTCCAAGGCCTAATTTCTTGAAAATGAGCAAGGGCATCAGATTTATACTAGCACCGAGATCACATAGAGCCTTCTTAAACACACAAATCCCAATTGTGCATGGAATTGTAAAAGATCCGGGGTCTTCCCTTTTTGGGGCAAGTTTGCTCATTATTACCGCACTACAATGGTGCATTTTCTCTTCATTTCCAACATCAACCACCTTCTTCTTTTTCAACAAACCTTTCATTAAACTTGGAATAACTAGGCATTTGGATCAAAGCGTCCATTGATGGTGTGTTTATGGACAACTTGCTAAACATGTCAACAAACTTCTTAAATTGATCCTTCTTTTTCTTGGTCAGTCGTTGTGGATATGGTGGTGGGAGTCATTCTCCATCTCTATCATCCACCGGAACCTTCATGCCCGCTTCTTCATCATCCACTTTAATGTGGGTCTCATCATCCTTTTCTTCTGTTTCTTCTTCATCCTTTTCTTCATTCTCCGAAATCATTGGCATTTTATCACCCTCATCTTCATCAACTACTTTCGGGTTCTCCATTTCACTAGGCTTTCCTAGTACATCTCCAATCCTCTTACCACTTCTAGTGACAATAGCCATACAATGACCATCCTTTTTCAAATTAGGCATTCTGTCACTAGGTAATGTTCCTTTCATTCTCGGGTTCATTTGGGCTGACAGGTGATTCATTTGAGCTTCCAAATGCTTGATGGATTATGAGTGTGACCTCACTATTTGAGCGAGGTTAGATACCTCCCCTCTTAATTCTTTCAGTCCACTTTTGGTCGACTCCACCTTCTTCAAAACTCTTGAGAGAATGTCTTCGATTTTGGAGATGCCCACTTCATTTACTCCTGGCTGGTTTTGAGGATTTCCAACCTTAGGAGGTGGAATGTATGGATTTGCACTTCGATGGTAACGATCACCTTCTTTGTTTGGCTCTCTATTTTTCCACCTCTCATTTCTTTCAGGCCATCCTTGTTGTTCACAATTTCTCCACTCTTTGTTATCATCCCTTGGGCACCACGGGCCTTGGTTTTCTCCTTGATAGCAGGTCGAGGCCCTCCCATTTGGTTACCCATATATTGGCATTCTTTGTCATATCTTGGTGGTGAAGGATCTCTTTCATATTGCAGGGGACCTTGCATTCCCACAACATTTACCACCTACGGACCTGCTCCCATCACATGCTTGGTCATCAATTCTAATTGTGTCCTCATCTTGACTGGAGTCTCATCCCACTCATCATCCCTTTTTCGCAACTCCGTCGCCAATGCACTTGAGCTGATCTCATGAGTGGGCACACTTTTATCCCTTGTGTGCCAAGACCTGTTAGTTTTTGTCATTCGGTCAAGGAGAGCTTTGGCTGACCCATAAGTTTGGTCCATGAGTGATCCCCTAGCTAAGTTGTTAGCAATGGATTTGATGATTGAATAAAGGGCCCTATAGAAACTTTAGAGAAGCACCCCATCCGGTAATCCATGATTTGGGCAAAGAGCAACCTTCTTTTTAAACCTTAACTATGCCTCAAGCAAAGGCTCTCCTTGTTCTTGGCGGAAGAATGTGATATCATCCCTCAGTTGTAGCATCTTTGAGGGAGGGAAAAATTGATCTAGGAAGGCCTTGATTAACTCCTTCCACGAAGTAATAAACCCTGGAGGAATTTCCTCTAGCCACATTGTTGCTTCCCCCGTCAATGAGAAAGGGAAGAGTCTCAACCTGATTAACTCTTGACTAATGTTTGTGTTGTTGAAGGGCTGGCAAATTTCTAAGAAATTCCTCAAATGCCGAGTTGCATCTTCGCTTGGTTTGCCTCCAAAAAGTGCTTTCATCTGCAATAAGTGCAAAATGGTGCTAGTAACATGGAATGCCGCATTTCCTATTGTCAGTGGTAGGCGAATGGCACCTGCGACTTCCGGCATCACCGGATTATCTTTTTCAAGTTCCATGTTCCCCTCCACTGAGCTATCTCCTTCTTTGGAGTGATGGCTCCAGAGGTGGTTAGATTTTAAAACAAGGCAGAAAATCTAATCAAGTAGCTATGATGCACACTAATCCAATTTAACAATCAATCACAAGATAATCAAAAGCTAGTCCCCAACAATGGCGGCATTTTTGATAACATCAAAAATATATTCTTAAATTAAAGATTATACATGATCGTTGTATCAAAACAAGTAACCCGATGAGTGTCGAAGTCGAATACTATAAGGACTAGGGAGTGATTAATTCAAGTGTCAATTGAGAAGTTGATTTTAACTCGCACCATATAAATTTAACATAAAACGAGGAAATGGGGGAAATAAACTTTGCAAAGAATTACACAAATTTCTTTAGTGAATTCAAACTAGAAGGATCAGCTAAGTTGTAGACAATATTTCTAAAATACTAGAGGTGCAGTGTAGATGAAATATTAATTAGATTGGAATGGACCAGGTTAACTTCATAAGTTCAATAAATGTAAATAATCTCAGGAAATAGGTAGCCTCAGCTTCCTAGCCTATTGACTACCCCTAACTAGAATTTTCTTAAACTCTAGCTACAGTTTAACACCCGAATTGATTTGGATCAGCAACTTCACCATTCCTAGATATTAGATGCTAATTAGGAAGGAGGAAGTAATTTAAGCTATTAATAGCTTAATTTTACAACCTCACATCCATACCTACTACTAGATTCCCTTCCAATACTTAATTATTCTCTCCCGAGGATCTTCATTAATAGATTGAATGAAATCTAATATATTTACACTTAATTGAATATTATGAAGTTAACTCTTGCAATACCCAATCCAATTAAGTGTTCATCATCACACACCTCTAGTTAATGATTTTAGTTTCTTATAGTTAAGAAATTAAAAGACACAATCATCAAAAGCATCATTGAATTCAATGAGAAGAGTAGATAAATCAAAAACACAATTATATTTCAACTACAGCTGAAACTAAATAATACTGAAGAAGAAGAGAGAGCAGAGTATCTTTTAAAACTTTCAACCAAAATCCCCTTTTCTTAGCTAAAAATGGTCTTAAGCTAAAAAGGAAAGATGATGTGATGTGTACTTGACTTATCTCTCAATCTCTCTATCTTCTCCCTCTCTTTCTCCTCCATTTCTGCAATGTACTTCTCTTTCTATTTATACCCTAAAAAGTAGGGTACTTTTCCTTCCTTTTTCAGCAATGGACAATTTTACCCTTAATAGCATCGCTCTGGAACAGGCGATTCACTGATGAAATCTGCGAACCACCGGTTACTTGCTCTTCTTTATCATTCATTATCAATGAACTTCAGCGGTTCACCCAACGATTCTCTGATGCCAATCCGTGAATCACCGGACCTTAAATACCAATTCTTGACTTTTCTGAGTGTCATTCACCGACTGAACCAGCGTCCCCCCATAGGTGACTCGTGAACCGCCAGTGGCATTCCTCTAACGAGGCAATGACCTTCATCTTTTTAACTGGCGTTTCGCCGGTTAACACATGCAGTTCTCCACTTCTGCTCATTTCCTCCATTTTACCCCCATTTTAGCTCTTTTATTCAAACTTAAGCATCTGCACACAATATAAGAAAAAAGGGCATAAAATCCAAAAAATCAACTTGAGAACTAAGCAAATACTCAAACTTTAGAGTCTAATGAATTGGTAAATTACTAACTCATCACGTACGCTCTTATTTATATAAGTTGTCAACTAGGTGCAGGCTATGGTTATAAAAGCATATTGGTTAAGTTCTACTCCTTTTGCTGATTACTTTCAGTCCTTTATCATCTTTTATTCCGTCATTATTGATGCATTACATATTCGGTACATATTGTACTGATGCCCATGTGTAGGGCGCTGCACACTTGCCAGCAAGTTTAGACAGGCATGGTTTAGGACCTCCTAGCAGCTATTCAGAGTCAGTAGATTGTCCAGCTCCTTTTATTCGGAGTTACCAGGCTGTAGATGTTCACCTGTCTTTTATTTGTATAGTATTTGGGTAGGCCAGGGCCCTGTCCCAACCAATATTTTAACGCTTAGAGGCTGGTAGACTATAGTTTTCAGTTGTCCATTGTTGTTGGCCATGTGAGGCCTATATATGCCATATCTTGTGTGTTGGGCGTGTGGGGCCTAGTTTAGCTATTAATTGGCGGCCTTTTTCAGCCACAGTTCATATATGACCACCTATTTTCATTTTGTTATAACTAGACAACATGGTGGTCTTGTCAGCCCGAATAGGATCCATTTATTATTATGTTGGCTGGGTTAGCTATTTTCTTTTACAAGTGTTGCATGGCCTTGTTGGCCCGAGGTAGTATTTACAGTCGAGATATAGCAATTTGATTTCTTGATTTTGAGTTGCTGCCAGGCACTAGAGGTATGTATGTCTGTCCAGGTCAGCCTGGGTCCTGGTATGGAATTAGGTGTCAGTCATGCCTCCAGAGGTGGGGTGTGATATTTCAATACAGTTCACACAATTATTTATTAAGGATACTATATATATCAACACAATTTATGCTAAGGTCATGTCATAAATGATAGTTACAACAACTAATTAACACCATGAGTCCATGACATCATGCACAATGCATTAAACATATTACGAAGCATACACAATGCTCAGTATTTTCAGGAAGCATACACAATGCCCAACCTCCATGGTTCATGACTGTATCACTCTATGAAATCAATTTATAAAGAGAGTCATAGTATTCTTAGGAATAAAGTATATGTGGTATGCCTTGAAGACCGTCGATTTTTCCAAGCACACGTTTGTCCCAACAAATGGAACAGGCAAACTAAACACATTTTTTTGAAAATAGATTTGGAAAGCAATCACCCAAAGCTTAAAGTCTCACTTATCTCGAATTCACAAATCAAGCATCTTTTTCAATAAATCAGAACTTTATTCTCAGGTCTCTGATTCCTCTCTAACTACACAAAATAGATTCGGAATGGAAACTCTTGGGTGAATTGATGAGAGGTCAAAAGTGCGTATTCTAGTCTCTATTTTCCTCGTAGTTTAGTAATTTTTTAATCTCTTTAACATTTCTATGGATATGCTTGTACTCCTATGTTGTGTCTTTGTAGGTGCTTAATAGGTAAATATATTGGAAATCGACCCAAAAATAGCTATAAACAAAGGTTCTGAGCTTTCGAGCAACTTTGGAGGTGTTCCTGGACAAAACTAAGATGGTACATTTGTTGGTGTGGTGCACCAGAGACCAAACATCATAAAAATACAAGTTTGGAAGTTGTAGAATTGGCTGGGGTGGTGCACCAGGACACAAAAATCAAAAGAAAATTTCTAACACTTTGTTGAACTAGGAGAAGTGGCAGGCCAGGAAGAAACTCAAGAAAGTTTTCTAACACTTAGGTGCATTGACATAAGTGACGCTCGGAAGCCAAACTTCATAAGAAGTTCAAGCCAAGTCTGGCATATCCAGTGAAGTAGCATGCTAGCCACCTATTCAGAAGATAATTTTCTAAATCCAAAAGCTTAGTTTCTTAAGGGTAAAAGGGGTCTTTGTCCATTAACTATATAAACAAACCCTAACACATTTTTGGGGAGATTCATCATTATTCTTGACCAGGGTTGGATGAAATTGGAGAGCAGAGAAGGGCATGGCGAGTTTCTCTTGGGTTACATCTTCTACTATCTTTTTAGCAATTTTTTCTTGTAAACTCATGAATTCCCTCAACATTTTGGGAATCATGAGTGGATAGACACTTCAGTTGTAATGTTTTGGCATGAACATGATGGTTTTGAATGTTGGTTATTATTTATATTTGTTAAAGCTTCCCGCTATAGAGTTATTTATTTCTTCTTAGGCTGAATTGTTTGATTATCTGATGAAATAATTAAGCACTATACACGACTTGTAAATTGAACATGAAAAATGGAATTGCAAGAGCAATAAGAAGAAATAAGGATTGTTTGTAAACCTTATAGGGAAAAGGAAATGATTCTCTAATGAGGATAGGAATATACCCATTAGCCTTGTTTAGTTGATACAGACAAACTCTTATATGCACTACACTATTTTCATGTGACCATAGGAATATAGACGTTGGGATAGTCAAGTAGTGTTAGAGTTATTAGGAATGATTCTCAATTAAGTGACATCAACCTACAACTAGTAACTCAGGAAAGCGAATAAGTATAACAATTTGATGCTTCAACTAAATTGTCAAAATTGCCAACGCCCTGGATCTTTTATATTATTAGAGAACCAACCAACCATTACACATTTTCTTAAGTCTTGAATTTTTTTAGTTAGTAGTGTAATCAATCCACCAAGAATCATTCCATTATTTTTGAATAGTTTGAATTGGAGTTTAAATTGGACGAACAATATAACAAGTCCATGTAGGTATGACGTCTAGAATTCTCCATCCTATATTATTTGACGACCATGTACACTTGTGTGTGCATTTGGATGCATAAAATTTTTGGCGCAATAGCCGAGGACTTGGCACATATTGCTTTCTAGTTTGAATTTTTATTTAGCTATTTAGTTTTTATATATTTTATTGTTTTTGGTACACCTCAGGTCATAGCTTCGTGTACGCCAGATACTCAGAGTCAAGGCCATCCGTTGATTCAAATTGATCCTAAAATCGAGATAACACTCCAAGAGTGGAGACTAATGGCAGAAGAAATTTGTAATTCTAACCTTGTTGAGAACTGTGAAGCGAGATTGGCTTATGAGGTAGCACCGTAGAGGACTCCTGTGATAAACTTTTCTAGGCCTAGCCTAGAGAATGCATCAAAGGCTATTGTCAATCCCGAGATCACAAGAAATTTTTAGCTAAAAGAAGGTACAGTGTTGTTGGTGCAAAATACATGCAAGTATCATAGTAAACCACATGAAGACCCTCATAAGCACTTGCTCGTATTCATTGAGCTGAATGAAAATTTTCTCTATCAAAATATCTCAGACGAATGTGTGAAGTTGATTCTCTTTCCCTTTTCACTTATTGGGGAAGCAAAAGAGTGGCTATAGAATGAACCTGCAGGATCTATAACCTCTTGGCAGATTTTGTAAAATTAATTCCTCAACATATTGTTCTCTTCAAGAAGAATAAATAAGTTGAGAGAGAAGATCTCGGGGTTTATTCAGAAGGATGGATAGTCTTTGGCTTAGGCTTGGGAGAGATGTAAAGGCTATCTGAAAGATTAGTCCACATCATATGCAGCCCAAGGAAATTATTTGTCATAACTTTATTGAAGGAGTGAGGCATGAGCCTACGATATCATTAGATGTTATAGCTCAAGGGAAAATTTTGTCCAAGAGTGATGATGAATTTAAGGCATAGTTGAATTTGATGTCTGCAGGCAGTCAATACTATCTGGATCCAAGCCAAGTGTTCACCACTTAGAAGTGACCAAGGATGTTAAAGGTTGATGATGTCACAGCCATCCAATCAAACATTGGTCAGCTTGTGAGCATAATAGATAAGTTGGTAGCTGCACCATAGGTTCACCAAGTTAAGAAGGTTCAAATAACTTATGAGCTTTGTGGAAATGTTCATGCTTATATGAGGTTCCCATTGAATACATGATGAGTTTAATATGTGGGGAAACAGAGGTTATGATAATTAAGGACACTGGTCTAGCAATAATTTCAATCAGAATTCAAAGAGTCAATCATGGGGTAGAACACAAAATGGTTACAGAATGCAGATAAGCTTTCAGTATCCTCCACCTCAAGAAATGAGCAGTTCTCTAGAGAAGATGATGAAGTAGATGATGGCTTAAGAATAGCAAACTATAGCACAACAGAAACAACTTGCAGCACAAGAGCAGGCCATTATCAATGAGATGCAGAAGTCCATACATGGGCTAGAAAGGAAAATGGAATAGATGGCTTCTTTGAACCATGCTAGGCCTGTTGGTGCCTTACCAAGTGACAGAGAGAATCCTAAGAAGGTGACGTCCATTTCATTGAGAAGTGGAAAGTAGTTATCTGTAGCTCAACCTTCACATGAAGAAGATACAATGCTGCCAGAGAGCAGAAGGAAAATTGTGTGGAAGGAAAGTACGGCTCCCAAATCATTCTGATAAGTTGGTAACTTACCAACTCATTAGGCTTTTAAGCATGAGCTTTTGCTTTGTTTCCATATCAATTAGGAAGTTTTTTTTGGCTTTTCTCTTTAATTTTGTAGGTATTGAACTTAAACAAGGAAAATAGAGGGATTGAACAAAATGCACTTTACTGGAGGTGTGGAACATGCGTTCCATAGAAGGGCATCTGCAAAATGCAGGTGCAAGCGCATGACACATTGGGAAGATGGTGAAGTGAACTTGCAAAGCGTAGGTTGGCACCTATAAAATGCAGGTGCAAATGTAATATCCACTATAATAGAGTGCCCTGACCTATAAAGCAGTTGTAGCTCACGGATGGCCTCGCAAGTGACCAAAATGCTAAAAAAGGTAAAATCCTCTAGCTGAAGTATAAGTATATTAAATAAGCTTCAAAAGGCACATATGGAAAGCTGAGCCCAAGGAATGTGCAAAATTTACCCAAAATTGACTCACCCATGTTATATGAGAATATCCTAGCATTAAACTGTAGAGACAAGCAGTGAGAGAAAGAGTAGAGTACATTGTTCTTCTTCTTCTTCTTTAATATTTTGAGCTAAGTACACCATTGTAGAAGATTATTAGAAGCTTCAATTTCTATTCAATATGATGAAAGTTAATGAGTTATCTATGGGTATCTTCTCTTTAACTCCATCAATGAGTCGCTAATTTTGTTGTTAGCGATGTGTGCATGATAGGATTAAGAATGGATTGTGTGTTTTTGATGTTACACCCCTAAGTTTCTATCATTTAACCACGCGTGTGTGCAAATGTTGAGAGTTTTGGAGTACGAAGCATGTAGGATGGGGCTCAGGGAATGAGAAAATTAGTATGTGGTCGAGCAAGCAGGAGGCTGGGGCTGAAGGCAGGGTGCCCCGGGCGCCGCGCCGCTTCGCGCAGCCAGGCCTGCGTACTGGCCGGCACATCGCGCCCGACTGCTGGCACTGTGGCCGGCGCACCGCGCCCCTAAGCCACTATTTCAAACCTCTTAAAATATATGAAGTTCAAGTTGAATCCATTTAAAAATTCCTCAAGAATAGACCCGCAACCCTACGATATTTACTTTCAACTTTTCATCGGTTTTTAGAAAAATTACATCATTAAACTCTGTTCAAAAGCAAATTTGTCACAGATATAGAGTTATAGGCCTAGGAGGAACGTCCCTACAGAGTTATTTCTTAAAATCTCGCTCGGAGTATTGGAACCTCGCTGAGTAAAAGTGGTAGAAATCACTGCTAATTGAGTCTTAAGCGGCTACAAGTAATAGGTAAGCATTTCTACCTTCTAAACTCTCAGGAATTTGTAAGCTTTCAGCCAAATTGGACAACGTTTGAGTTTTAGCTAATTTCTTTGAATGATATTGTTATTAAGCCATTTCATATTATTAAAAATAGTCTTATTCTCTTAGCATAAAGGCTGCAATTTGGTGGAATTACTGGCTTCAAGTTGGAACTACTTGGGTGAACAAAAATTGACGATTAAGGTAGTTTAAGGCCAATCCTTTCGACAAGTTATTATAATCATAACATTGATACGACTTTTACTTCCTGAGTAACTTAAGAATACAAATGTTTTATTTAGTCGCTACGAATAGATTTTAGGTTGTAGCGTAGCATCCCTGGTAGGGGTTGATCATATTTCGTACGACTTCTCGCTGTGAATAGCTGAGGGACTGTTAATCGTGTGAACTTCTTATGGATCTATGATGATGCTAATGTTTACAAAGATATCGATTGGTTGCGGAGCCACGATGCTGCTATCATTCACAGAACTACAAGATTGTTTTTGGAGATATTGTATTGCTTATGAGCTACTAAATTATTTACAGAGCCATTAATTTTTTGAAGGGACTAAAGTAAAGCCTTCGAGGCCACGTTGGAGTCTTCTATGAACTCCTTCTATGCCAAGGATGACATTACCGACCCTCACGAGGGCCTGGTTTGCTGGAGACGTAGTTACAGTCATTTATGGAGCCTCATGTGTATCAATAGGGGTATATAGACTGTTTGGCGCTTTCCAAGGCTTTTGAGGACCCAGGTAGATTATTCTATGTTGATTATACGTTCCAGGCTTATGGGGACCCGGTTAGGTTCTTGTTTGTATATTTACTTGCTAGTTATACTTCAGATTGTTAGGCTATTCAGTTTAAGCTCTTATCCTTTTTATCGCTTACTTTAATTTCTTTTATCAGCTTCAATTTAGCTTTTATTACTTCCTTTACTATTCGGTACATATGAGGCGCTGCATACTTTCCTGCAGGTACGGACCCGACATGTTTCAGGACCTCCTTAGTAGTTATCCAGGGTTAGAAGATCAGTTAGCTCCTTTTCTATGGAGTTTTCAGTTAGAAAGGTTCGCTCATCTTTTTGTACAACTTTTGGGCAGGTCGAAGCCCTATCCCGACCACTATTCCACTCTTAGAGTTTCGCGGACTACAATTCTTAGTTGTTGGTCGTTGTGGCCGTGTAGGGCCTATGTATGTTATGTGTTATGTCTTGACCGTGTGGGCCCTAGTTTATCTATCCGTTAGCATCCTTGTCGACTATACTTTATATATAACTACCTATTTTCCTTTTGTTATGACTTAGACAACGTGGTTGTCTTGTCGGTCCTTATAGGATCCTTTTATCATTGTGACTACTGGGTTAGCTGTTTCTTTACAGGTTTGCTGCGTGGCCTTGTTGGCCATAGGCTATATTTACAGATGAGATATAGTTGTTTGTTTTCTTGATTTTAAGTTGCAGGCAGACAACTGAGGTGCATATACCCAGCCAGGCCAACCCAGGTACCAGTGTGGCACTAGGTGCCAATCATGCCTCACAAGGTGGGGCGTGACAAACTTTGTATTAGTGCAACATTATATCCTAGGGAGTCTTCAAGCCGTGTCTAGTAGAGTCTTGTCTATGGGTAAGTTGTGCACCACATTCTAGAGGCATGGTGCTATGAGGAATGATAGTGTGGTTACTCTTCTTCCTTCTCCAGTCGTACTATAGAGTTATGCTGTATAGGGTTGACTCCCTAAGCTTACATTATTCTACTTACTTACAAAGAAATGTCCGATGCATGACAGACTACAATTGGCTGGGAGTTGGATACCACAATAGGAGAGGGCACTAGCCAAGTTCCATAGTCGGAGATGGCCCGACTTGAGGGCGAGAGGGAGATATCACCTCGATCTCCCCAACACTCTCCGCCACATCAGGAGCCCCCAGGGGCAGCAGATACATTAGTACCACCTCCAGTCATTCCTATACCATTGGATTAGGAGGTTAGGAGCACGATTTACATGTTGGCTCTGATGATGGCTGCTTAGCGCCAGCCAGTGGCACCCATTGTCGTTGAATCTACTGAAGAACCTAAAAGTTCGAGGGTCCGTGAGTTTCTTGCTTTGAGTCCCCTGTAGTTTATAGGGACATATCGCAGAGAGGATCCTCAAGACTTCGTAGATCAGTTGCATAGAATATTTAGGGTGATGCATGCTTCATCCTCAGAGTCGATTGAGTTGGTAGTGTTTCATCTATGAAATATACCAGTTCTGTGGTACGAGAGTTGGGAATGGTCCAGAGGTAGAGATGTACCCCCACCTACTTTGTCGGGTTTTTTCGGAGGCATTCCTAGATCATTATCTTCCTTGAGAAATACGATAGGTCATGTGATCATTTTTTACATATGGAGCAAGGTTGAATGAGCGTTCAGGAGTATGAACTGAGGTTTGAGTCCTCGGCAAGATATGCACCATCTTTTGTTGATACTACGCCATTTAGTCTACACCGGTTTATCAAGGGGCTTTTCACGAAATATGTGGAGGCCTGTATTACAGCTACTTTTCATGAGGTCATGGATATTTCGCGCACTCAAGCTTTTGCTCAGAATATAGAGGGAATAAGGTAGCGCTAGTATGAGGCTGAGAGGGTAAGTCGAGAGTAGCACTGAAGGGCTAGACCCAGTGATTTGCAGGCTGAGTTTCAAGGGGGGCCCAAACCTTGGTTGCCAAGTAGGCCACCTAGACCTTTGCCTCCATAGTAGCATGGAGCTAGATTAGATTGTCGCAGATAGTCAGGTCCCGACAAGAGTTTACAAGCATCAGGTTCACAGCAGCATAGAGGTTCAGATCAAAGTAGACCCGTTACATCGCATTGTAGGATTTGAGGTTGGCAGCATTTTGGGAGGTGTAGATCTAGCCCAACTGCTTACTATACTTGTGGGCAAAAGGGTCATATGATGAGGGATTTTCCAACTAGAGATCAGGGTGACCGAGAGTAGCAGAACAGGTCCTCAGCATGATCAAATGCTCCAGCACCTTTGGCAGTGCGCAGGCCCTCAGCTCCAGCCGGCAGAGGCAGAGGTAGATCAGGGGCATCTAGTTTTTGTAGTGGTATGGATCGCACCTACGCCTTACCAGGGCAACAGGAGTTAGAGTCATCACTAGATGTTGTGATAGGTATGTTGGATATTTTCTCTCACCCAGTTTGTGTTTTGATGGATGTAGGTTCTACTTTGTCCTATGTTACTCCGTTAGTGGCACAGAAGTTTGGTATAACACCAGAATCGCTCCAGTGACCATTCTCGGTGTCTACACCCATTGGTGACTCTATTATTTCTAATAGAATTTACCGGGGTTGTATAATAGAGGTTGTGGGTCGCCAGACTTTCGCATATTTAGTAGATCTAGAAATGATTGACTTTGATGTAGTTTTGGGAATGGATTTTCTAGCACCATGTTATGTCAATGTAGAGTGTTGGACCAAGATTGTCCAATTTCACTTTTCTAGAGAGATAGTGTGAGAATGGAAAGTCAATGTATCCACGCCAAAAGGTAGGTTTATATCTTTGGGCGAGGAAGCTAATAGCAAAGGGTTGTATTTACCACATTGTTAAGGTTTGGGATATGCAGACAGAATCTTCGACTCCTCAGTCCATTCTTTTGGTCAGTGAATTTTCATATGTATTCCGAATGAGCTTCCTAGTATTCCCCTAGAGCGTGAGATTGATTTCTTTATCGACTTACCACCAGATACGCAACCTATATCCATCCCTCTTTACCGAATGGCTCCTACCGAGCTGAAGGAATTGAAAGAACAATTGAAAGACTTATTAGATAAGGGCTTTATCAGGCCTAGTGCTTTGCTGTGGGGTACGCCGATTTTGTTTGTAAAGATGAAGGATTGGATCCCTATGAATGTGTACATTATCGGAAGTGGAATAAAGTTACTATTAAGAATAAATATCCCCTTCCAAGGATAGATGATTTGTTTGACCAACTGCAAGGGGCAAAATATTTCTCCAAAATTGACTTGATGTCAGGAGAAAGACATTCTGAGGCAGCCTTTAGGACTAGGTATGGTCATTTTGAATTCTTGGTCATGTCCTTTGGATTGACGAATGCCCCAACAGTGTTTATGGATTTGATGAACAGCATCTTCAGGCCATATATAGCTCTGTTTGTGATAATGTTTATTGATGATATTCTTGTATATTCATGATCAGAATCCGAACATAAAGGTCATTTGCTAACGGTACTCTAGGTCCTCAAAGACCACCAATTTTATGTGAAGTTCTCGAAATATGAGTTCTTGTAAAATTCTGTAGCTTTCTTCAGCCATGTTGTGTAAGATGCAGGTATCCAGGTTGACTCACAAAAAATCGAGGCAGTAAAGACATGGCCTAGACCCACAACTCCCATTGAGGTACATAGCTTCCGAGGGCTAGCTAGGTATTACAGAACGTTCATGGAAAGATTCACTACCTTATCAGTGCCGTTGACAAGATTGACTCAGAAAGCAGCTAAATTCCACTGGACCGAGGCTTGTGAATAGAGTTTCGAGGAGCTGAAAAGTAGATTAACATCTGCAGTAGTATTAGCCTTATCGAAAGGCTCAGAGGGCTACACGATGTTCTGTGACGCTTCAGGCGTTGGGTTAAGGTGTATGTGTTCTGATGCTGCATGGCAAGGTGATCACCTATGCTTCGAGGTAGCTAAGGAAGCACAAAAAGAATTATCCCACCCATGATTTAAATTTGATGGCAGTCATTCATGCTCTGAAAATCTGGAGGCACTACTTATATGGTGTTCATGTAGATATCTTTACGGATCACAAAAGCCTCAAGTATATCTTCACACAAAAAGAGTTGAATTCGCGGCAACGTCATTGGCTAGAATTGCTGAAAGACTACAACGTGAACATCCTATATCACCCAGGGAAGACTAATATTGTAGCCTATTCCCTTAGCCACAGATCCATGGGAAATCTAGCATATTTGAGGCCAGAACAACGGGAAATGGCTCAAGAGCTGCACCAGTTAGCCAATCTAGTAGTTCGTGTAGTAGATTTAGGGGATAATGGGGTTGTGATCCAGAATACAGCCGTGTCATATCGAGTTGTGGAGGTGAAAGAGGGCGACAGTATGAGGACCCTAGTCTAGTACAACTCAGAGAAAAGGTTCAGCAGGCAAACTATCGGCCTTTGAGTTAACGAGGGACGATGTTCTGTGGTTCAGGGGTCGACTCTGCATTCCAAATGTGGCAGGGCTTTGCCAGCAGATTATAGCAGAGGTACATTATTCTCGTTACTCTCTTCACCCAGGTTCAATGAAGATGTACCATGATATAAAGGAGATATACTTGTCGCCTAGAATGAAGAAAGGTGTAGCTGAGTTTGTAGCACAGGGCCCTAATTGCCAGCAGGTAAAAGATGAACATCAGAAACCTGGAGGACTAACTCAGGGGATACCCGTACCTATGTGGAAATGGGAAGACATCAAGACATATTTTGTTATAGGGTTACCTCACACAAGGTGTAAATTCGACTCCATTTGGGTCATTATTGACAAGCTGAAAAAATCAACCCATTTCTTGCCAGTCACAACTACCTTTTTGGTTGAAGATTATGCTGAATTATATATTAAGGAAATACTCCGACGACATGGCATCACAGCATCAATTATTTCTAATAGAGGAGCAGAATTCACAACTACATTTTGGCAGTCATTTCAGAAAGGTTTGGGGACGCAGGTTAATTTGAGTACAGCTTTCTATCCTCAGACAGATGGCCAGGTAGAATGCACCATTCAAACGCTCGAGGATATGTTACGGGTGTGCGTGCTATACTTTGGATGGAGTTGAGACGAGCACCTACCCCTTATTGATTTTATGTACAATAACAGTTATCAGTCTGGTATTCAGATGGCGGCTTATGAGGCTTTATACGGGTGGAAACATAGGTCCCCCATAGGATGGTTTGAAGTAGGGGAAGCAAGGTTGATTGGACCTGATATGATACATCAATCAGAAGAAAATGTGAAACTTATTAGAGAACAATTGCCATCATCCTAGAGTCGACAGAAGTCCTATTTCGATGTGCATCATATAGACTAAGAGTTTGAGTCAAGACTGGGTATTCCTTAAGGTTTCACCTATGAAAGGCGTTATGAGATTTTGCAAGAAGGGCAAGCTTAGACCTAGGTTCATTGGCCCATATCGGATCCTTCGAAGGATAGGCCGAGTAGCTTATAATTTTGAAATACCTTCAGAGCTAGAATCTGTTTATACAGTTTTCCACGTGTCAATGATATGAAAGTTCATGGAAGGCCCCTCTAGGATTGTCCCAGTTGAGGATGTTCAAGTTACTGAAGAGTTGTCCTACGAAGAGACACCAGTTTCTATATTAGATCGCTAGGTTCGGAGACTGAGGACTGAAGATGTAGCCTCCATTAAAGTCCTATGGAGGAAAAGAAATATGGAAGAGATTACCTAGGAAGCTGAGGATAACATGAGGTCTAAATATCCTCACTTATTCTAGGCTTGACCAAATTGTGTAGTTAAGGTGAGAATGTTGCTCAGTTATTGTTTTATTGCTTATATGATCAGTATTGTTTTGTTGATCGATTTAATGTTATGGAGCTATGTTTTATCATTGCTTGTAGTGTTCTATGAGACGCCTATGTTAGAGTTTTCTGCGTTTCAGGATTTCAGATAGTCCATATTACAGAGGACATTCTGCCAAAGGTTTTCTGGAAATGGATACAAGAGTTATGTCTCTTAAGCTTAAGATTACATTCGAGGACGAATGTTCCTGGGGGGGGACGATGTTACACCCCATAAGTTTCTATTATTTAACCAATGTGTGCATACGTATGTTGAGATTTTTGGAGTACGACGCATGCCGGATAGGGCTCAGGGAATGAGAAAATGAGTATGTGGTCGAGCGAGTAGGAGTTCGGGGCCGAAGGTAGGGTGCTCCAGGTGCCACGCCGTACAGCCAGGTCGGCGTGTTGCCCATATTCCTAATACTATGGTCGGTGCCCCTAAGCCACCGTCTCCAACCTATTTAAATATTTTAAGTTATGTTGAATCCATTTAACATTTCCTCAAGAACAAACCCACGACCCTACGATATTTCCTCTCAACAAAATATCTGTTTTTAGCAAATTTACACCGTTAAACGTCGTTCAGACGCAAACTCGTCTTGGATAATGAGTTCTAAGCCTACGAGGAATGTCCCTATAGAGTTATTTCTTGAAATCTTGCTCAGAGCATTGGAACCACGTTGAGTAAAAGTGATAGAAATCACATATAATAGAGTCCTAAGTGGAACAAGTAATAGGTAAGCATTTCTACCTTCTAAACTCTCGAGAATTTGTAAGCTTTCGACCGAATTGGACAATATTTGAGTTGTAGCTAATGTCTTTGAATTATATTTTTATTAAGATGTTTCCTATTACTGAAAATAGCCTTTTCTCTCAATGTTAGGGCTGCAATTTGGTGAAATTACCTACTTCAGATTGGAACTGCTTGAGTCAACAGAAATCGATGATTAAGTTATGTTAAAGCTAATCTTTTTGGCAACTTATTCTCGTTGTAACATTGATAGGACTTGTACTTCTGGAGTACCTTAAGAATACGAACCTTGTAGTTACTCATTATGAATAGATTTGAGGTTGTAGCGTAGCATCCCTAGAAGGGTTGATCATATTTCATATGACCTCTCACTGTGAATAGCTGAGGGACTGTTAATTATACCAACCACTTATAAAGCTACAAACTGCTTATGGAGCTATGATGTCGCTAATGCTTATGGAGCTATAGATTACTTATGAAGCCACGATGCTATTGTCATTCACAGAACTATAAGATTGCTTTCGGAGCTATTGTATTGCTTATGAGCTACTAAATTGCTTACAGAGTTATTAAGTGTCTGAAGGCACTAAAATAAAGCATTTGAGGCCACGTTGGAGTCTTCTATGAACTCCTTCTATGCGCCCCAGTTGTCATCTTTGTCTTTGTGTGTGTCTAAGTGGGGCCTTTCCTCGTGAATTTCCTTCTTCGAGGAATGATCAGGGGCGGGATTTCTCGTACACGGATTTGAGGTCATTTAGCTAGCCTATATCTCCATCTCCACACTTCTTGCTCCACCAATAAGCTCTCATAGCAAAGTAGCCCCTGTATTAGCATCTTAGGAAGCTTCGAGTCTGTTTCTGATTCTTCCGACCTTGAATTTAGGTTTCCCCTAATGCCTCCTTTCTTCTTTTAGAGCTACACATTCTTACTTTCTTCATAAGCTTTCCCGAGCCGAGCCGTAATTTTTCATTAGAAAAGGTAGGCAAAGCCCGAAGGGCTCTTGGTTCACACCTAGATCTGGCCGAAGAAGGCTCCGCACATGAGCCTTGTTAGACTCAGCTGAAGTGTAAGGTGTAAGTGAAGAAAATTGAAGAGATGAAGTTCGTCCCTTAGCCTAGTCTATATCCACTGCTGACACAACTTTGTATCGACGCCTCACTACTTCTTTCATTTTGAAATTAATTAACGACTAACAAATTTCATGAAATTACCAACCCTTATAAGGGCCCGATTTGTCGAAGAAGCAGTTGCAGTCACTTATTGTGCCTTAGGGGTACTTATAGGGGTATGTAGACTATTTGGTGCTTTCCATGGCTTATGGGGGTCCAAGTAGGCTATTCTATGTTGATTGTACCTTCTAGGCATATGGGAGCCCGGTTAGGTTGTTATTTGTATATTTACTTGCTAGTTGTAGTATAGATTTTGAGGCTCTTCATGTTAAGCTCTTATCCTTCTTATCACTTACTTTCATTTCTTTTATCAACTTCCATTCAGCTTTTATTACTGCCTTACATATTCGGTACATATTGTACTGACACTCACATATAAGGCGCTGCATACTTGCCTGCAGGTAACGGACAGACGTGTTTTAGGACCTCTTAGCAGTCATCCAGGGTTAGAAGATAAGTCAGCTTCTTTTTTCCGAAGCTGTCAGTTAGAAAAGTTTACTCATTTTGTTGTACAGCTTTTGGGTAGGTCGGGGCCGTGTCCCAACCACTATTCCACTCTTAGAGATTCGCAGACTATAGTTCTTAGTTGTTGGTCTTTGTGGCTGTGTGGGGCCTATGTGTGTTATGTGTTGTGTGTTGGCCATGTGGGGCGTAGTGTAACTATTAATTAGAAGCCTTGTCAACTGTAGTTTGTATATGACAACATGCTTTCCTTTTGTTATGACTTAGACAAAATGGTGGTCTTGTCGGCATGTATAGGATCCTTTTATTATTGTGACTGCTAGTTTAGATATTTCTTTACAGGGTTGTTGTGTGGCCTTGTCGGCTTGAGGTGGTGTTTATAGCCGAGATATAGCTATTTGTTTTCTTGATTTTAAGTTACAGGAAGGCACCTAAGGTGCATATGCCAAGTTAGATTAGCCTAGTGTGGCACTAAGTGCCAGTCAAGCCTCCTAAGGTGGGGCGTGACAATTGATTTAGTCTTAGATTTAATTATAATGCATGAATCTAGTGTTTCCTTCAAGTTTGAATGCTACAATTAATGGTTGCAAACAGTGATGTTCTCTTCTTATCTTACTTTTTCTTGGGGGAGGGGAGTATGCATTCGGACAACCATCCCAATGGTAATCTTGACCACCACATATATTGCAAGAGTATGCATTTAGGCAACCATTCCAATGGCCATTTTGACCACCGCATATGTTACAAGTATTACAATGTTGCCATAAGTGGGGTCCTCCACAATTCAGACAAGACTAATCAAAATAAGAGTATCCACCATTTAACCCATTTATATTCCATGATGTCATGTTAAAGGGTATCAAATTAAAAATTTAAAAATAAATAAATCAAAAACTAATAAAGAAAAAAAATTTCAACACTTAAGGAAATTTAAAAATGACACAGAAACAGACAAATTAACTAAACTTCGCCGAGTCCCCAGCAACGGCGCCAAAAACTTGGTGATGCCCGCAAGTGTACGGGTCGTACAAGTAATATAGTGGCCCTTTTTAAGAGCCGGATGTTGAACCCACAGGGACTGGACCAATTCAGCTAACTATCAATTTCAAGTGTAATATTAAATGCCGCAAGTGTTGATTATAGAAATTTTCGATAGAGTTTAATTAAGTCTAGGGGCTGTCAACGAAATACTCTTAATTAATTTAAGGAGCAACTAGAGTTAAAGCCGGATAATCATGCGATCCTACGCTTTGTAATGGTTTTAGTATGAAACTATCAATTGTCGTCTCACATAATTAAAATTGCATGGTCATGGCCTTCCGAACCTCTAACCACGACAAACTAGCCTCACTACTACATCGTTGAGCGAGGATGTTATTTCTAGTTCGTGGGCAATTCAATTACGTGGATGTGGTTTACGTGGATATGATTAGGGACTCTCGTACTTCTAATCATTCGACTCAACTTAGCTTCACAACTACTTCTTCGAGTGGTGATGTAATAATTCTAAGTTGGTGTCTAGCTTATCCCGTTTTATCAACCAAGCAAGGTATTAGGTATATTTCTATCCTAACACAAATTATATCGTGAGATACAATCTTGCTCCCTACATTCTCTTGTTCTTGCCTAGGTCATCTTTCTCAAGCACGTACCTAGGCTTAACCCACTTATTTTCATGGTGATCAGTCATAAAAACAACCATAATTAAGAATGCAACAATCAATAACTTAAAACCAAAATGAAATCGCAAAATAACAATCATATATTGTGGCTTCAACCCTAGAGGGAGGGTTCTAGCCACTCATGTTCGTATAAATACAAGAAAACATAATTAAAGTAACCTACTTACAAGAATTGGTAGAAGAGAAGATGAAATTGACAAACCTAGGTGAGTTCTCCCTCACTCCTTGGCAGTTTTTCAGAAATAAATCGTGAATTCCTTTTTTTAGGACCTAAGGGACCTATTTATAGTAAATGAGAATTGTACAAAATTATTCCTGTCGTGGAATGGCTCCGTGGCACAGAGTGTATCGCGGAGCACTGCCTCCGTGACACAAAGTGTATCGCGGCGCACTGCCTCCGTGACACGGAGTGTATCACGGAGCACTGCCTCCGTGACACGGAGGTATCATGGAAGCCCTCTGGAAATCGCCCAATTTATTCCAACTTTGGTGTTTCGCTCCCGATATCATTCCTCCACTTCACCAAATCATAGATTGGATCCTCCAATGCATTATTTCCTTCAAAAACAAAGACTAATCGTGGTGGTTAATATTTCTTCTCATTTATATAAAAAGGCATGAAAATGTACATAATTAAATACATAAACAAGGAAAAACTAAGTTATAAAGTATCACTCTAGCATGTAATTATGCCCAAGATCAGAGTCCTCATCATCCGAGGGAACTATTTTCCTTCTTTTAGTCATGTATAAGTTTCAGTTAGACTTGGAGTTAGCTGGAGGCTTGTCCCAACAACTCCTCTATTAGATGGCTTTCAGACAAACAAAATTTTCAGATTTATTAGTATTATTCTATTGTTTGAACTTTATGTTTCAGACTTGTCTCTCATGAATATTTTACGATAGTATTTCAAAGTTCCGCTGTGCATGTTTACTCAGAATGCTAGTAATTGATAGACCAGGGGTTGACTTGGGGTCCCTACTGGCTTCAAGTAACCTGTTACGCCCAGGGTGTAGGCTCGGGGCGTGACAAATGTTCGCTGTCTACCCTGGGGTAATTACTACACGCAAGTGCACGTGGTCGAACAAGTAGTAAAGTGGCTTAATTAAGCCAAGTATCGATCCCACAGGGACTGGGATAAGGTAAAAACTACTTAAGTGTTACTATACTTTAACTCTAAAAATGAAGACAACAGTGCAAAGAAGAGTTTGATATATTTTGATTTCTAATTGTATGCTAAGTCTAAAATGAATATCTAATGTGAGTCTGAACTATGAATGTGAGCATGCTGAGGCTAAATGAACATGTATAGAAACTAATTATCGATACAATGTTTGGTTAATCTTTCCTCCGGTTGCTAGTCAAGAATTAGTGCCAATGGATTAAAACTCTCGTATTAAACCAACTTAAGAATCATGAACCGTCCACCTACATTTCTGTGATTAAATGAAATTCATGTTCTAGCCATACAAAACCGATTCCTTAATTGACTAATACGACTTTCAGGTATAATTCTATCCTGAAGGTAAATCAATTCTCAATTTTCCCAAACTAAGAAAAGATCATATCCTATTGATTCACAACTTTCCAATTTCTTGCTCTCTCGAGTGAAACCGGACTTTTTAGATACACATTAACGTTGGCCACACATCAATGCAGTAAGAACAAGAATCAATACAACAACCATGGAAGAAAAGATGAAAAACCCAATTGATCAATAACTATAATTCAATACAATTGTTCTTAACCTCAGCAAGAAGAGGAATTAGCCACTCATTTGTGGATTAAACATCGTTAAATGAGTGTAAACATACAAGCAATTGAATTCAAGAAAAAGGAGATAGAGAAAAACCCTGACAATTTCGTCCCCTGAACTACCTGTAACCCACGTTCTTGCTCCAACAAGTCAGAATTATTAAAAATGAACCTAAGTGTTCTATTTATACTAGTGGGAATTTTTCCCAGAATAACAAGCAACGTGTCACGGAGTGCATCGCAGAGCACTGCCTCCGTTACACGCCACTGACGCGGACCCTTACTGGAAATTGAGTGTCCAGGTAATAAGGCCCAACGTGGCACGGCGTGCAACGCGGGGCTAGGCCAACGTGCCACGGCCCCAACACGCACCCTCACTGGTTTTTGGCAAAAAATCCCTATCCAGGCAAAAGGCATCCGCGATGGCAGCGTGACACAGCTCCATCGCGGAGCCCCTTTAATTTGTGCCTTCAAATTCTTTTTCCCTTTCTAACATCCGAGTCCAACCCCAATCTCTCCCAACACGCATTTTAGCTTCCCAAAATTATATTTCACCTGCAAAACAACGCTAATCATGTTGGTTAGTATAAATTCACATTTTATTATCTATCACATGAGAACGTATAAACATTGATAGATAAACAAGGCTAAAATGATACCTTTGAGTATCACTTGGGAATATAAATTTGCTCAAGATCACTTACCCCACACTTAAATCCTTGTTCGGCCCCGAACAACAATCTTACACTTCATGCAATTCACACCCCAACCTGGCTACTTTGGTTCAACAATTCAAGTTACGGTTATACCGATTATTTAATACAGCAAATCATCAAGAAAACATGCATGGTCTTATCAATGCAATGACCTTCAACAGATCAAGACCTCCTAGACTTAAGAATCGACTCTCGATATTGGCAAACTCCTGCAAATCAGCTGATCAAGATATCCGACATGAAATTTAATCTCTCATCAAGCATGTTCCCTCACAACACAAGAGAATTTTCCCCTTTTTAATCACATGAACTCAAAAGATTACGTGCAGGGGCATATAGAAACAATTTTGCTCTCTCTCCCAAAAGAATTCACATGCATCATGCCACGAACCATAGGCTTGCCTTTAGTGTATTACTCCACTAATATAAGGAAGTGTGATGTAAGATCACGTAGGACTTTAACGGGTTGTAATGTAAGCTACGAAACTAGTAAATACTGGGCTAGCCAATAATAGCCACTAGCATCCTTAAGCGCTTTTTCACTACATCCCATCAAGCTCCTGGGCATTGTTTCTTCCTTCATTCTCCCATTCTTGTAGTCTGTCTTTATTTTGACCCATCTCATTAAGCACACTTGACTCAATAACGAAGATTATTCATACATCTTCATTATATTTATTTATAACAAGTGCACCTTCAACCTTTTCTTTCCTTTCATCACTCTGCTTTTCTTTTCTTTTCACCATTCTCACTCTTTGACACTTTTGGAAAATTATTTCCTCTTCTTAAGCTCTTAAGAGTTTTGGATAAAATTTACGGCCAATGAAAAGAAAGGGTTAAACTCGGTTTACACATTTTTGACAAAGGAAAAAATAATAGGCTAACGGCTCAACGGGCTAACTAGGGTGTACAATCAAGGTTGGTACAATAATGAAAAAGAGAAACTTTCGGTTGAAAACAAAGAAATGCCTACATCCTTTCCTACAATACACGTCCTTCATTTCATTTCGTACATACACCAGGCAAGTTCTAGACATTTCATAATAGCAGGGAATAAACAAAACCTCACCCCACACTTATTGCACATGCTTAATTCAAGACACAATCACAGACTCTTCAATCAGCTAATTACAAGAATTCAAAATTAAGCCTCAACCACACTGAATCGACTCTATGGCCTAGGTATCTCAACATATTTACAGAGTTGCATGCTTTCATATGAATCACCTTTGCATTTCAAATATCATGTACAACACGCTACCAGAATTCCGCAACCATAAAGTAACTACAGGTTATGGGATGCAACCCATAAAAGAAAACAACTAAAAAATAAATGAAAAGAAAAAAATCTACTCCTAATGACTATATTTCCCTTAAGACGGTCGTCATCCATCCATCATAGGGAACAATCACTAGCTAAGACTTCGGTTCAATGGGACCAATCTCGGTAAAAGAACCGAAAACAAACGCCGAGAAACCCAAGAATTGAAATTTTTTTTAAAAATTTCGATCATTTCGATAAAACAAAAATATGTACAAAATCAGCTAGCAACATTCAGCAGCACACAACAACTTCACATTTAATTACAAAACAGAACAGAAACATCACAATCACAGGGTCACAAAAAAATTTTCCACAGGCATAACAACAGAACAGAAACATAAACAACAACACAACTAGCACCTAACTACTCCCACCCCACACTTATATCGAACACTGTCCCCAGTGTTCACAAAAATTAACATAGCACAAAAATTGGGTGGTGGAACTCCATGATCAATCAAAATACTCCACTTATTCATCAGGTGCTGCTGCCTCGTCTCCTATGTCTGAATCGCCCCCATCATCATCGTCGGACTCCACATCGGAGTCCTCATGATGTGTCTCCTCATCTGTGGGGACATCATCATCTGTGGGCTCTACAAAAGCTGGCCCCTCTCGGCATAGAGCCCTGGCATTTTCGCCAAAAGGGTAGTCTAGCTCGAGCTGCCACTGCTCCTCTTCTGTCGCCGGCCTCCCTCCTATTCGCAGCTAGAGCATCTGCATCCCGTACATGCGAGCCATGTACTGATCATCCCGAGCATGTCGCTCGGCTAGTGTAAGAACTAGCCTGTGGGTGGTGTCGAGTGCCTTAGTTTTGGTGACATCTAAGGCCCGCCGCTCCATCTGTGGGATGTAGTCAAGGGCCTCTTCCTCAATATCCAGGCCCCTAAGGAATATGGTGAGTAGTCCACCAAATCCGTATATGTGCCCTTGATGCAAATAGGCTCTCTTCATGGCGGAGATAATCACCGCCCCCACATTGATCTCCAGCCCTTTCATCAGGGCGTACACCAAGCATACATGATCCCGGGTTACATTCGTCATATGCACCGTCGGGATTAGGCAGGAACAAACAATCTTCAGCCATATCCTAGCCTCCCTGTTCATCTGTGAGTAAGGCAAAGTCTGATGGTAGCCCCTCTCCTTATGTCTGCTCCACCGAGATGTTGATCGGGTTCCACACAAGGTGCGTCTGATGTCCGGATATGGTGGAGTGATATTCAGCTGTCGAAGCACATGGGCGTCTGTGTCCCGCGCCCCTAGGATAGCATTGAGGTGGTGGGGCTCAAAAGTGACTATTTGCCCTCTTATTTTGATGGTGTGACTTCTGAGAGTCGGGTTCTAGTTGGCATAGAATTCCCGAATCAAGTGCAAATTTTATTCCTTGGGCTCTTCAAAGATGAAGTTCAGCCCAGCTGCCTCGATCCTTTGGACAATCCTGGGGAACTCCTGTGCCAACGGTTCCCTTGCTATGTGTTCCTCGGGGAAGTACTTGCTCTCCTTGTGCTTTGCGTACCATTTCTTCCCCTCCTCTGTCACCCACCTGGTTCCGTATTGACGGCGTTGGCCGCGTGGAACCGCTGGTGCTGCTGGGACCGCTGTGCCCAGTCTGATTCTTTTTCTTCCGGCGCAAGATGTTGATGCACCTTTTCCCTTGTCTTGCCTGCTTGCCATTGTTCCTGTCAACCCAAACAGACAAGTTCAATATTAAGCCAATTAAAATTAGCTTCGACTAAGGTTGGGTTAAGCTAGGCTACCCCACCGTTAGTCCTTAGCCAAAATTACAACATTAAGGCAAGATCATACTTATTTACACAAATAAACAACAAAACATAACAAATATTCTTAATGCCTTAGGAGAATTCGGCGGTATATATTCCATGTACTACTCAGACTGCGTACAGCTAACCACAATCCTTACCTATCGATAACATTTTATCCCATAGCACTTAGCAAGGAGAAACAAAAGAAAAATTTAACTACATGATCCTATACAATTCACTCATTTCTTGCAATTTCCAATATATCCGTAACCCGAGAATCCATCGGTCTTTTAGCATAGTCACAGTTAGCACAATCGACTCATCTCACCCAACATGTACAACCTAGCATGAATAGTTCAACTCAATTTTTCCATTCCAAACTCAAAGTCAAGCCCTAGCTATGATTTTATCAAAAATTCGATTAAGCTATGTAATTATCGAGTTCAAGAAATCACACCATTACTCCAAACATCAATCAACAATATTTCAATTGAATTTAAGCTTAGTTTCTACTTAGGGCAAGTTTTGCTCATATAACATGTTCAAAATCGAAAAATTTCGACAAGAATTGAGATAGAGTTGAAGAACATACCTTGAATTTGAAGAAGTGATGAAAACTTGATGAAATTATGGCCCTAAGTCCGTGTCACGTTGAGGGGGAAGGGGTTTTTGGGATGTTGGTCGCGGAGAGTACGAAAAATGAGGAAAAATGAGGGGGAATCGGGGTTAAAAAGTGAGAATTTCGCGCGGGTCACCCGGTGACCCGGTGTGACCCATCGCGATATACACCTCAACGTTTCACGGAGGGTAACGCGGAGCATGCCCTCCGTGACGCGGAGCCATCGCGTAGGGGTTCTGGAATTTGTAAAAATTCCAGAATTACCTTCAACATGTCACGGAGGGTAACACGAAGGTCCTCCTCCGTGACACGGAGCCATCGCCCTAGCTCACTATTTTGCCACTTTTTATTATTTTTCATACCTCGGATTTTCCTTTGTGATTCCTTGCATGTTTACCCTCCGTTCAACCTGAAATTCATCTTACTACAAGAAATTGGTTAGAATTATCGGATTCACTCAAAATACAAATAGGAATAAAAATAAAAACTAACAATTTTGTTGTTAAGAAAAAAAAGAAGAAAAAGAAAAAGAAATCTATTCACATTTTACAAAGAAAAATTTCACGGGTTGCCTCCCGTGCAGCGCCTGGTTTACCATCGCGGCTCGACGGCATTCAGCTCAGTCATCTTCTAGGGTGACGGACGTTTTCTCTCGACCACCGTCCTCACCCCAGTAGTGCTTACATCGCTCCAGTGGTTTTCCCAATAACTATTGTGATTCAACTATCTGAGCATCATCAGCTTGATCAATCACGTTGATCACCGAGAGTTCCTCGTACACAGTCGGGAGCTTGGTGGCCTTGTACACATCAAACACTTCCAGCTTGTCGTGTGCTCACATGTTAGCTGCCCTGCAGCTATATCATTTAGCGCTTTCCCGGTCGCCAAGAAGGGACGTTCCAAAATAAGTGGGACTTCCGCGTCTGGCTCAAAATCCAGCACGAAGAAATCTACCGGGAAGATAAGGAAGCCCACTTGCACCAGCACTTCCTCCACAATGCCATCAAGTCTGGCTAAGGACCGATCCGCTAGTTGAAAGATCACTGTTGTTGGTATAGGACTCCCTAGACCCAACTTCTTGAATACCGATGACGGCATCAAATTAATGCTCGCTCCCAAATCACATAATCCGCGAGCTCGGATACTCTGCCCAATTGTAATTTGTATAGTAAAGCTCCCAGGATCCTTGAGCTTTGTGGGCAATCGGTTTTGTATCCGAGAAGTGCACTCCTCCGTGAGAGGCACCGTCGCATACTTACTCAACCGACTTTTGTTTGCCACGATGTCCTTAATGTACTTAGCATACTTCGGCACTCCCTACAAAACATCAACAAGAGGTAAGTTAATATGTACCTGTTTCAGCACCTCCATGAATTTCTTAAAACACGCCTCCTCCTTGTGTTTCTTTAATCTTTGAGGGAACGGGGGTGGTGGTCTTTCTGATTCAGCTTCCTTTTTATTCCCCCACTCATCACTTTGCTCTCTCTCCACTTCTGCTGCTCCCGATTGTTGAGGTTGTCTTTCTGATTCCACCTCTTTAAGCTGCAAACCACTCCTTGTGGTCACCGCATTCACCTGCTTGGGGTTGGGATCTGTGTCGCTCGGAAGTCCTCCTCTAGGCCAGGTGTTTTGGGCTCCAGCAAATTTCCCAAATTGATATTCAAGGGCCTTAGTAGCTAACTGGTTGTTCTTCACCTCGGCTGCCAATTTCACATAGTCAGCCTGCAATTGAGCTTGGTTAGCTATCATTGTCTTGAACATCTCCTCAATGCTGGGTGATGGTGGGGGAGGAGGTGCATTGTTGTGTCTATATTGTGCTTGATAGTTCTGCTGCCCTCCTTGATTCCTCTACGCCCCCTGAGTCGAACTTTGCCCTTGATGGTTGTTGCTACCCCAAGAGAAATTCGGGTGATTCCTCCAGTTGGAATTGTAGTTGTTGCCATACTGTTGGTGGTTGTTCCTCTATACATTTCCCACAAAGTTCACCGAGTCAGGATTTGCTCCACAACACTCAGCTGAGTGCTCACTATTCCCGCACACTTCACACCAAATTTTCTGCACTACATTCACTGGGGCTTGAGTCTGGTTCATTGTCATATTACTGAAGTGGGTGTTGAGTTGATTCTATAAAGCAGCTATCTGTGCAGCAATAGCTGTAAAACCATCCACTTCTAGAACTCCTGCTGCTTTCCTTGTTCCTCCTCTTGACGAATCAGCATTCCACTCCGGATTTCCATGCGAAATACGATTTAACAAGGTATACAGCTCCTCATAAGTTTTCTCCAATGCTTGTCCCCTAGCTGCTGAGTCTAGCAAGATCTTTGTGTGGGGTTCCAAACCCTCTATAAAAGTGTGCACCAGCACATCATTGGATTGATGATGATGTGGACAATCCCGCAACATGGACTTAAATCTCTCCCAAGCCTGATATAGATTCTCCCCCTCTCTCTGTTTGAAACTTAGAATTTGACTTCTATGTCTAGCTGTTTTACCGGATTGAAAAAATCGTATCAAGAATTTCCTTGCAAGATCATCCCACGTAGTAATAGAATTAGGTGGCTCAGCTTTCAACCACCTCTTGGCTTCTCCCAATAGTGAAAATGGGAACAATGTAAGCCTGACATATTCTGATGACACTCTAGTGGGGATGTAAGTGTCACTTATCTCCAAAAAATTTTGGAGATGCTACTGTGGATCCTCATGAGGGAGACCTGTGAACTGCCTGCTGGTGTGCAGCAATTGCACCATGTTCTGTTTGAGCTCGAATCTCCCTCCTAGCTCAGGTTTGCAGATTCTAGATGTGACATTGTTAGCATGTGGGATCGCCACCTCGCGAACCAGCATTGCTGCCATTTCCTCGGGCACTAGCATTGCCCTTACTACTGGTGGATTCTGTTTTTGCTCCATGATTGTTTGTCTGAGCAACTACAGCTTTTTCTCTAGAGCTTCTCTCTACTTACGATGAAATTGTCTTTCAGGCTCTAAATATGAGTCTGCCATCTCCTTGTCTCTTGCCAGTGTTCAACAGAGATTATATCTGTGAAATACAGGCTAAGACCAAGTTGTCAACACTAAGATAAAAATATATAGTAAATTTACACTTAAGAAAAATTCACCAATTGCCAGTCCCCGGCAACGGCGCCAAAAACATGTTCACTGTCTACCCTGGGGTAATTACTACACGCAAGTGCATGTGGTCGAACAAGTAGTAAAGTGGCTTAATTATGCCAAGTATCGATCCCACAGGGACTGGGATAAGGTAAAAACTACTTAAGTGTTACTATACTTTAACTCTAAAAATGAAGACAACAGTGCAAAGAAGAGTTTGATATATTTTCATTTCTAATTGTATGCTAAGTCTAAAACGAATATCTAATGTGAGTCTGAAGTATGAATGTGAGCATGCTGAGGCTAAATGAACATGTATAAAAACTAATTATCGATACAATGTTTGGTTAATCTTTCCTCCGGTTGCTAGTCAAGAATTAGTGCCAATGGATTAAAACTCTCGTATTTAACCCAACTTAAGAATCATGAACCGTCCACCTATATTTCTGTGATTAAACGAAATTCATGTTCTAGCCATACAAAACCGATTCCTTAGTTGACTAATACGACTTTCAGGTATATTTCTATCCTGAAGGTAAATCAATTCTCAATTTTCCCAAACTAAGAAAAGATCATATCCTATTGATTCACAACTTTCCAATTTCTTACTCTCTCGAGTGAAACCGGACTTTTTAGATATACATTAACGTTGGCCACACATCAATGCAGTAAGAACAAGAATCAATATAACAACCATGGAAGAAAATATGAAAAACCCAATTGATCAATAACTATATTTCAATACAATTGTTCTTAACCTCAGCAAGAAGAGGAATTAGCCACTCATTTATGGATTAAACATCGTTAAATGAGTGTTAAACATACAAGCAATTGAATTCAAGAATAAGGAGATAGAGAAAAACCCTGATAATTTCGTCCCCTCAACTGCCTGTAACCCACGTTCTTGCTCCACCAAGTCAGAATTATTAAAAATGAACCTAAGTGTTCTATTTATACTAGTGGGAATTTTTCCCAGAATAACAAGCAACGTGTCACGGAGTGCATCGCGGAGCACTGCCTCCGTTACACGCCACTGACGCGGACCCTTACTGGAAATTGAGTGTCCAGGTAATAAGGCCCAACGTGGCACGGCGTGCAACGCGGGGCTAGGCCAATGTGCCACGGCCCCAACGCGCACCCTCACTGGATTTTGGCAAAAAATCCCTATCCAGGCAGAAGGCATCCGCGATGGCAGCGTGACACGGCTCTATCGCGGAGCCCCTTTAAATTTGTGCCTTCAAATTCTTTCCCTTGCTAACATCCGAGTCCAACCCCAATCTCTCCCAACACGCATTTTAGCTTCCCAAAATTATATTTCACCTACAAAACAACGCTAATCATGTTGGTTAGTATAAATTCACATATTATTATCAATCACATGAGAACGTATAAACATTGATAGATAAACAAGGCTAAAATGACACCTTTGAGTATCACATGGGCATATAAATTTGCCCAAGATCAACAAACTTTGTATCAGAGCCCTAGGTTTAGAGTATCCTCGGAATGTCTGGAAGTTGCATCGAGTAGAGTCCTTTTCATGGGTGTGAAGCGCGCCACACTTATGACGAAGAGGCTACGAGATGTTATTAGGAAAATTGCCTTTTGTTCGTATTCTATATCGTGCGTTAAAGTACAAATTCCAGAAATCCCTTCTAATTCATGCTCTATTTCGTTTCAGTGAACCATGCCTCCTAGACGTGGTAATGGAAGAAGGGCTACTAATGTCAACAAACCTACCCCGTCAGCTCCGGCAGCACCTCAGGATGAATCCACATCAACCACCGAATTCAGGGTGGCCATTTAATTGCTATCTCAAATAGTCACCAACCAGGTGAACTAGCAGGTAGTTCCAGTATCCAGATATGGGTCTGCAGTTGCTGCTCGGATGTGGGATTTTACCTGGATGAACCCTCCATATTTTCAAGGAGCGAAGGTGGGAGAGGACCCACAAGGGTTTATAGATTGCATTAGAAAGATTACCTGTATTATGGGTGTCAACTCCTCCGAGAGTGCTGACCTGGCTGTGTATCAGCTTAAAGGGGTAGCCTAGGTTTGGTATGAGCAGTGGAAGGACGGGCGGCAAGCAATAGCAGGACCGGTGGAGTGGGAGAAGTTCCACAGAGCATCCTGGATAGGTTTCTCCCTCGGGAGTTGAGGGAGGCTAAGATGGCAGAGTTTATGAACCTACGGCAGGGCAATTAGATGTTGAGGAGTATGCTCTGGAGTTTATTAGACTATCAAAGTATGCTCTAGAGATGGTGGACGAGCCAAGGGCTCATATGCTGAAATTCGTTAATGTAGTATCCAATTTGGTCCTCAAGGAGAGTAGGACCGCGATGCTGATCAAGGACATGGACCTCTCTAGCCTAATTGTTTATGCCCAGTAGATCCAGGCAGAGAAGCTGAAAGATATGAAGCGTAAGAACAAGTAGGAATGATCTGGTCATTCAGACTATGGCCATTAGAAATCTGGCAGTAGTAGCTGCCACAACAGCAATAGCAGTAGCAGCAACAACAGAGAGTCCTAGCACACAGCTCAGCCAGCGCCCCAACCTTTCTGTCCTGCTAGGATCAGAGGGGTGGAGCACCTGGCTCTCAGTCAAAGAGTTTCAATGCCAACAACAAGTATCCAGCTTGTTCCAAGTGAGGTAAGAATCACCCAGGATAATGCCTTCAGGGATGAGAGGGATTCTTTGGGTGTGGACAGCTTGGAGACAAGCTTAGGGAGTTCCTGTCTGCAGGGCGAGGGAGATCACAATCTAACACATCATCAGCTCCAGCAGGTCGACCAACCTAGCAAGCTAACACAACAGGTACAAATTGTGGTCATCGCCAAAATCATTTCTATGCTCTATCTTCTCGTCTGGATCGGGAAAGCTCACCTGACGTAGTTACTGGTATGTTACGTCTCTTCCATCTAGATGTATATTCCCTCTTAGATCCAGGAGATACTCTTTCGTTCGTAACTCCCTATATAGTAGTTCAGCCCAGTATAAGTCTGGAGGTTCTCTCAGAACCATTCTCAGTCTCTACCCTAGTTAGCGAGTCAGTTAGAGCAAGCCGAGCGTATAGAAATTTCCCAGTTTCTGTCCTGAACAAAGTAATTCCAGCTGATCTCGTAGAGCTAGACATGTTCAACTTCGACCTTGTTCTCGACATGGATTGGTTACACTCATTCTATGCCTAAGTTGATTGTAGAAGTAGACTTGTAAAATTCCAGTTTCCTAATGAGCCAGTCTTAGAATGGTCGGGCAGCAGTTCAGCGCCTAAGGGTAGGTTTATTTCATACCTTAAGGCCAAGAAGCTCATTTCAAAAGGATGTATATATCATCTGGTTCAGGTCAAGGATTCCAACTATGAGACCCCAACCATTCAGCCAGTTCTAGTTGTCAGCGAGTTGCCAGATATTTTTCCTGAGGATCTTCCCAGAGTTCCCCCTGAACGGGAAATAGACTTCGGAATAGATCTCCTCCCAGATACTCAGCCCATCTCCATCCCTTTTTAATGAATGGTACTAGCTCAGCTTCAGTAGTTGAAAGAGCATCTAAAATATCTTCTTGACAAGGGTTTTATCAGACCCAGCATCTCTCCCTGGGGTGCTCTAGTGCTATTCGTGCGTAAGAAAGACGGTACCCTAAGAATGTACATAAATTACCGTCAGCTGAACAAAGTCACAATCAAGAACAGATATGCCTTACCTAGAATTGATGACCTGTTTGACCAGCTTCTAGGAACCAACTGTTTCTCCAAGATTGATCTCAGGTCAAGATACCATCAGTTAAGGGTCAGAGAGTGTGACATACCGAAGACAGCATGCAGAACTCGGTATGGTCACTACGAGTTTATGGTGATGTCCTTTGGACTCACAAACACCCCTTCAGCCTTCATGGATTTGATGAATAGGGTCTTTAAGAAGTACCTAGATATGTTCGTCATCGTATTTATCGATGACATTCTGGTATACTCCAAAAATGAGGAAGAGTATGCAGATCACCTTAGGATAGTGCAACAAACACTTACGGACCGCCAGTTGTTTTCCAAGTTCAGGAAGTGTAAATTTTGGTAGAAGGTTGTGACGTTCTTAGGTCATGTGGTCTCGGGCGAAGGGATACAAGTAGATCCTCACAAGATAGCAGCAGTGAAGGATTGGCCCAGACCTACCTCTCCTACTAAAATCGGGAGTTTTCTAGGCTTAGCAGGTTATTGTCGACGGTTTGTGGAAGGTTTCTCCTCCATAGCCTCTTCTCTGACCAAGTTAACTCAGAAGAAGGTGAAATTCCAATGGTCAGATGAGTGTGAGAAGAATTTACAGGAGTTGAAGACTCGACTCACTACCGCACCAGTGTTAAACTTATCGGAAGGATCAGATGGGTTAGTTATTCATTGTGATGCCTCCAGAGTTGGAGTTAGTTGCGTTTTGTTGCAGCGGGGAAAAGTGATAGCCTATGCCTCCAGAAAACTTAGAGTCCATGAGAAGAATTATCCAACTCATGACTTGGAGTTGGCAGCAGTGGTATTCGTATTAAAAATACTGAGACACTACTTGTACGGGGCTCACGTGGATCTGTTCATAGATCACAAAAGCCTTCAGTATGTGTTCAGCCAGAAGGACTTAAACCTGCATCAGAGACGGTGGTTGGAACTGCTAAAGGATTATGACATGAGTGTGCTGAATCACTCAGGTAAGGCCAATATGGTGGCTGACACCCTAAGCAGGAGGTCTATGGGAAGTGTAGCTCACATTGAGGAAGGCAAGAGGGAGCTAGAGAAAGAAGTTCACAGGCTAGCCCAGTTAGGGGTGCATATGGTGGATTCAACTGAAGGTGGCGTGGTAATCCAAAGCAGGTTGGATTCATCCTTCGTAGTAGAAGTTAAGTCCATACATGATGAAGATCCAGTTCTACTAAAACTTAAAGAAGCAGTCCTCAGAAAGGAGGTTGAGGCTTTCTCCCAAGGAAGAGATGGGTGCTTCGCTACCAGGGCAGATTGTGCGTGCCGGATGTTGGTGAGTTAAGACAGTAGATACTGGTTGAGGCACACAACTCAGCTTCCTTCATGGGTATTAATCAAGGAGATGGAAGGAGGTATCCTGATAAAAACAACCAGAACAAACAGGTGAGATACACCATTCACCCTGGTGCTACAAAAATGTACATCGATTTGTGGGATATTTACTGGTGGAATGGCATGAAAAGAGACATTGCTGAATTCGTAGCTAAGTGCCCGAACTGCCAGCAGGTCAAGGTAGAACACCAGAGACCAGGAGGTATGACCCAGGATATCAGCATACCCACATGGGAGTGGGAAGAAGTAAATATGGACTTCGTTACAGCTCTACCTCAAACTCATCGACAACATGACTCAATCTGGGTAATAATAGATAGAATGACTAAAGTCAGCACATTTCCTCCCAGTCAAAACCATAGATTCAGCTGAGGATTATGCTAAAATTTATATTCGGGAGCTGGTTAGACTTCATAGGGTGCCATTAGCTATTATTTCAAACAGGGGTACCCAGTTCACCTCCCATTTATAGAAGTCTTTTCAGAAGGGACATGGCACTCAGGTCAAGCTCAGTACAGCTTTTCACCCACAAAAAGATGGGCAAGCTGAGCATACTATTCAAACCCTTGAAGATACGCTAAGAGCGTGCGTGATCATTTTTAAGGGTAATTGGTATGACCACTTGCCTCTTATCGAGTTTGCGTACAACAACAGCTACCATTCTAGCATCCAGATGGCCCCATTTGAAGCATTGTATGGTAGAAGATTTAGATCTCCAATAGGGTGGTTTGAAGTAGGTGAAGCCCCCTTGATAGGGCCAGACTCGGTTCATGAGGCAATGCAGAATGTTCAGCTCATTCGAGAGGTTGAAAATAGCTCAGAGCCCCTAAAAATCATATGCGTATGTGCAGAGAAGAGAGTTGGAGTTTTTAGTTGAAAATTTCACCCATTAAAGGGGTGATGAGGTTTGGAAAGAAAGGGAAGCTCAGTTTGAGGTATGTGGGACCTTATAGAATTTTTAGGTGTATCGGCAAGGTAGACTATGAGCTAGAGTTACCTTCAAAACTAGTAGTTGTGCATCCAGTTTTTAATGTGTCACTTCTGATGAAGTGCATCAGAGATCCAACCTCAGTTGTGCCAATGGACATCGTAGGGATAAAAGATAGTCTCTCATATGAGGAAGTACCAGTCCAGATTCTTGACCGTCAGGTGCATAAGCGGATGAACAAGGAAATAGTTTCACTCAAGGTCTTATGGAGAAATCAGTAGGTTGAGGGCGCTACGTGGGAAGCCGAAGAAAATATGATGGCTAGAAACCCGCACTTGTACCCTGTCGGCTCCAGTGCATCTTGACATATTAACTATGACCCTAGAACTCAGTTTAGTTTTCATGAGTCAATTCAGATGTTCAAGTCTTTTTTATGTTTTTGAATGCATGCATGATAAGTAAACTTAATTAAGATATGTTTTTCTGAAACGGAGATAGTCATTTTGGCAGTTTTGAAGTTAAATAAGCAACATTAGAAGGTTTTGATTATTTTTTTGGATTCCTGTGTGTTTTCTAACATTCAAGGACGAATGTTTACAAGGGGGAGATATTGTAACACCCCGGAAACTCAAAATCCAATTTCCGGGGCATAAAGAAGGAAATTTGGAAAACTACAGAAATGTTTTAGGACGGCCTACCTGACGACTCGTTAATTAACCTTACGACTCGTTAGGTGAGCCGTGAGGAGAAGGCTGATTAATGTAAATGAGGGACATCACGAGTTGTGGTCACTGACCACGACCTGTTAAATCACTCATGGTCAGGCCTAACTTGGGAATGTTTTAGTTGTCCAGCGTACTCGACGAGTGGGTGAAATGAGTTGTCACCTCTTGCAACGACTCGTTAAGTAGCTCATTATGGGACTTAGCATAATATCTCCAGAATGAGATAGTGTGGTCCACAAGTCGTGGTCGTAGATAACGACTCGTTGTGTCCCTCGTGTGACCTACTAAGGATTCCGGGGAATGTACCTAACGGGAGTGACCACGAGTCATGGTCAGTCACCACAACTCGTTAGGTCACCCGTTAGGGGCACCTGACAGTTTTTCCCAGCGAACATCTAAGGACTATTTAGTAAATTCCTATTCACCTAAGCTTTAAACCACGTCGTTTTGGACCTAATTTCAGGTTTGGACAGTTTCTCCCCTCATTCTCACATTAACCCTCAAAGAAACATCGTAGAATTATTTCTCAAAATATTTCAGAGCAAGGGCTAGGGCTGAACTTTTCTCTTTGATTCTAAAGCAAATTCTCCAGGTTCCTTCACCAGTTATGTGGGGTTTTAGCAAGGGGACTGTTCTTCCCTTGTGTCCCCAAAATCCTCCTCAATTTCTTCTATGAGTTTTAAGCCTTGAGCTTCAGAATATGAAGAGTATTCATGTTTGTTTTAGTTGATTTCACTTAGAACGATGTTCATGCATATTGTTGATATGATCCCCATAAATTTCTGATCAAATTTTCAGTGTTCATACAAAAAGTGGATTTAAGCCCTAATTGTTCGAGTAATGATTTTTCTTGTTAAATTCCCTCGAGTGAATGAAGAATACCTTGGGCTGAATTCCTAGAATTTCTTGCTATACGTATATGTTAGGTAAATATCTCATGAATCAGAATGACTTTAGTTTGTTGAATGGAGTTCCTATAATTCTTTAATTTCTCTATATTACGAAATTCCCATACTGTTGGGATGAGTTGAATTCTCTATTTGCTGCTAGTAGTCCAGACTAGTTAGAGCTAGAATCTCTCCAGAATCATATCAGTTTAGTCTCAGTCAGAATGCTAGAATCCTCAGTGATATTCAGAAAATTGTCAACTGATCAGTTTGACTTCAATCTTATTTCGAGGTGTTAGTGGTGCCTCTCAGTTATCAGAATCAGACCCAGATTATAGTTTTTGGTCAATTAGGCGGTCATGACATTCTAGTATATAGCTCTGACTAGCCCCAGGACCCAAGTTCAGTTACATCTTGTTCTTAGACGGTCACTACGCTTCCAGATAAGCAGCTCTGACCAGTCTAGAATCCAGTTTCAGAATTTGGTCCGATAAGACTCTCAAGGTACATGCAGTTATACTTCCCTGACTAGTTTTGGACCCCAGTTTTGAGCTATCAGCTTAGTAGTTCGGTGTAGGTTTTCCAGTGGGAGTAGAACATAGCATCGAGAAGGCCGGGGTTCCAGCGCACCCAAGTTCCAGAACAACGTTGCCAGCGTAGGTTACAATATTACTTTGTCTGACTGGCCCCAAACTTTTGTGATCACTCAGTTTATGCCTTTATACACTGGCAAGGTATATTGGGTTCTACTGTTGGGGTGTATACTTCAAAATCCACATCTAGCTCACGTGGTTAAATGTCGGTTATAGACTCTCCCACTACTCAGTCTAGTCCAGTTATAGAATAAGAAGCTCAATTCAGTTCTAGTCCTCAATTTAACTCAGTTCAGTGTAGTATCTCAGCCTCAGGGTTTCAGACATAGGGCACGTCCTTGACCATCGGACAGGGTCATCTTGACCATTTCAGATTATATCAGTAGTTCAGTTCAGCTTACCTGTTGGTCATTGCGTGTCATTTAATCTCAGACTTTATTTTTAGTTATGTTTCTCCCACTTACTCAGTACATTCAAAGTACTGACGCATATTTTTATGCTATATCATTTCGTGATACAGTTGTAGGTTCTCATACCCAACACCGTTAGTTGCCGTAGTTCAAATTCTTCTTTCAGTAGTTGAAGTGTGAGTCTTCATCATTCGAGGGAACTATTTTCCTTCTTTCAATCATGTATTAGTTTCAGTTAGACTAAGAGTTAACTGGGGGCTTGTCCCAGCAACTCCTCTATTAGATGGCTTTAAAACAGACAAAATTTTCAAATTTATCAGTATTATTCTACTGTTTGAACTTTATATTTTCAGACTTGTCTCTCATGAATATTTTATGATATTATTTCAAAGTTACACTGTGCATGTTTATTAAGAATGCTTGTAATTGATGAACTAGGGGTTGACTTGGGGTCAATTGTGGCTTCAAGTACCATGTTACACTCAGGGTGTAGGCTTTGTGCGTGACATATATAGTGGTCATATGATAATAGGAAAAACATACATGAAATTCATGGGCTATTTAAATCATAATAATCATAAGCATGATTGAAATGCATGAACTAGCAACGAAATAAGGCCCGTGAGTCGGCCATAATCATAAATTCGTAAATCATGAAATTCATGCATACTTGTAAAACATATATATACTTGATATCTCATAAATCCATGATATGTACTTGAGAGAAATCATACCAATAAGCGTAGATTATAGTTGGGATAATTTAGATCCAGATTATAGCGAAATCATAACTTGACTTTTCATAAGAAGATGCATAATTGGGCATAATTGGATTTAAACTAAAATCTATCAATTTATATTCAAAATAGTCATAAAATATTCCTAATAGATCAGAAAATATGATTTAATACATGAAGGAGATTGACCCATCATTAGATCATATCGAATTTCACAAGAATTGACATAAACCTCATGGATCAAGAAACTTGACTATTAGAATTGACATTCATGGAATTTGAGAAAATGTTTTGGGGCATGAGAGTAAAAGAAACTCTCATTCATAGGCTCACATACCTGGGTAAATTGATTCTACTCTCTTCCTTGAATGCCCAAAGGAAATTGAAGAAGAATTGATGAAGAACCTTGATGAACTATGCTTGATCACTCTCTAAACCCTCAAACTTGCATGCATGAGTTTTGAATAGGCTAGATTGACTTAACCCATCTTAATACACTATATTCTGGGCTTAAAATGATGTAGTTTAGGCTTTAGGAACATAAGAATTGCAGAAAATCCCTTAATAAAATCGTAGGCAAAAACAGACTGCCAGTCCCAACGAGGGACTGGACAAGTTGTCATCACTAGCCACGACTCGTGGCCTGGATCTGTCGTCTTCACTGGACATTACATCGAGACTGTCACCACGAGGCACATAATGACTCGTTACTAGTTACCATGACTCATGGTCACCTCTGGTACTCTACACTGCCAAAATTTACATAGGTGTCACCACGGGCGACACCACGACTCATGGTGTTCCGGATGAGTCGTGGTGAGGACCTATTAAGTGCACTGTCAAAACTTCTCTTCTTCCTTCGCCCATCGTTTACCACGGGTGACGTAACGGATCGTGGGGTTGACCACGACTCATGGTCACACCCATGGTCACCCCAAACTTGAAAATTTTCAACTATGTTAAACTCCTCACCACAAGTCACTTAACGACTCGTGGTCATCCTGACGAGTCACTGGACGACTCGTCCTGTGACCTAGTGCAGTAAACCCTATTTTCTCCATTTCAACTCTGGGTATGATCTTAGGGCTTTCGAGGTTTAACAATAACTCCCCCTTGGGAACATTCGTCCTTGAATGTTGGAAAACATACAGAAAAGTAGAGAAATGCAATCATCATATTCAAATATTGATCATATAAGCTGAAGACTAACGAAATGACTACCTTCGAACTGAATTACATGGCTTAACTGAATGCACGCATCATACATACATGCTTTGACATGAAAGAAACTGAGACACGTGAACTGTACATGAGACTAAATAGAGTTTTAGGGAAAAAACTGATACCTCAAGCTGGAATCATTCCGGAAGGGAATAGATGCGGGTACCTAGCCACTATATCTACATCGGCTTCCCTCGTAGATCCCTCAACATGTTGTTTCCTCAATAAAACTTTAACTGAAGCTACTTCTTTGTTTCTTAGCCTTCGAACCTGATGATCCAATATTTCCATCGAAACCTCTTCATAACTAAGGTTGTCTTTCACACGGACACTATCCAACGGAAAAACTAGAGCTGGATCACCCATACACTTCTTTAAGAGCGATACATGGAAAAATTGATGGACTAAAGCTAATTCTGAGGGCAACTCCATCTCATATGCTACCTTACCGACCGATTTCACAATCAGGTATAGGACAACACAATGGGGACTGAGTTTCCTTTTCATTCCGAACCTCATCACTCCCTTCATGGGAGATATCTTCAAAATCACCCAATTATCAACTTCAAACTCAAGTTCTCTCCTCCTCACATTCGTATAGGAATTTTGGCGACTCTTAGCTGTTTTCAACCTGTCCTTTATAAGCTGAACTTTCTCCAATGCCTCATAGACAGAATCTGGGCCTATCACCGTAGCATCACCGACTTCAAACCATCCAATAGGCAATCTACATCTCCGACCATAGAGCGCCTCAAATGGAGCCATTTGAATGCTGAAATGGTAGCTGTTGTTATATGAAAACTCAATGAGAGGCAAATGATCATCCCAACTTCCCTTGAAACCAATAATACGGGCTCTCAACGTATCGTCAACAGTCTGGTCCACTCTACCTGACCATCCTTCTAAGGGTGAAATCTTGTGCTAAGCTTGACCTGAGTAGCAAGTCCTTTTTGACACAATATCTAAAATTGAGAGGTAAACTGAGTACCTCTATCTGATATGATGGACAAGGGTACTCCATGAAACCGAACTAGCTCGCGAATGTAAAACTTAGCATAATCCTCCGCTGAATCGGTAGTTTTGACCGGTAGGAAATGAGCTGCTTTAGTCAACCTCTCCATGACCACCCAAATGGAGTCATATTACGGACGAGTGCGAGGCAAAACTGTAATGAAGTACGTATTGATCTCTTTCCACTTCCAATTAGGAATGCTAATATCTTGAAGCACACCTCTAGGTCTTTGATGCTCAACCTTCACTTGTTGACAATTGGGACACTTAGCCACGAATTCTGCTATGTACTTCTTCATGCCATTCCACTAATAAACTTTCCGTAGTTCACTGCACATCTTGGTGGCACCTATATTTATCGAATATCTTGAACCATGAGCCTCATGCAACATCCACTCCCTTAGATCACCGACACTCTAAACACACAAACAACCGTGATATTGAAGCACCCCATCTCCCTTTTTGGAGAAGACTTCTACCTTCTGATTATGAACGACTTCCTTTAGTTTCACCAAAATAGGATCTTCGCCTTACCTAGATTTAACATCGGTCACCAAGGATGATTCTGACCCCTTCTGAACAAGAACACCACCATCTGTTAAATCAATGAGATGAACTCCCAACCGTGCAAGCCTATGCACATCCTTCACTAACTCCTTACTCTCCTCATCTACATGGGACACACTCTCCATCGAAATCCTACTAAGAGCATCTGCTACCACATTAGCCTTGCCCGGGTGGTACAGGACACTCATATCACAATCCTTGAGTAACTCCAACCACCTCCTTTGATGTAGATTTAGATTCTTCTAGGTAAACACATATTGTAGGCTTTTATGGTCTACAAAACACATCTACATGAAGCCCATATAAATAGTTTCTCCAAATCTTCAAGGAAAATACTACCACAGCCAATTCGAGATCATGAGTTGGGTGATTCTTTTCACGAACCTTCAGCTGCCTGGAAGCATATGCTATCACATTACCATGTTACATCAATACACGACCAAGGCTGATACTCGAAGCATCACAATATACCACAAACCCATCGGTACCCTCATGTAAGGTTAACACCGATACCGAGGTGATTCGAGTCTTCAACTCCTAGAACATCCTCTCACAACCTCCGACCATTGGAACTTCACTTTTTCTTGGGTCAATTTGTGCAACGGCGCTGCATTAGATGACAATCCCTCAACAAATATCCAATAAGAATTGGCTAAGCCTAAGAAACTCCTTATATCCGAAGGATTCACCGGTCTAGGCCAATTCTTCACCACTTCTATCTTTTGAGAGTTCACCTTTATACCTTCACTTGACACCATATGTCCCAAGAATGCCACTGAATTCAACCAAAATTCACACTTATTGAATTTAGAATATAATCAGTGGTCCTTGAGAGTTTGTAGCACCACCCTCAAATGAGCGGCATGCTCCTCCTCACTCCAAGAGTATATAAGGATGTCATCGATAAACACGATCACGAACATATCCAAATATTGCTTGAACACCCTGTTCATCAAATCTATAAAAGTTGTAGGAGCATTCATTAGTCCAAAAGACATAACTACAAACTTGTAATGACCATACTAAGTCCTGAAGGCTGTCTTTGGGATGTCACTCTCCCGAACCCTGAGCTGATAGTATCCGAATATGAGATCTAGCTTCAAAAAGCACTTAGCACCCTGATGCTAGTCAAACAAATCATCAATCCTGGGGAGAGGGTACCTATTATTGATGGTAACTTTGTTCAATTGCCAGTAATTATTGCACATATAAAGAGAACCATCTTTCTTTCGGACAAAGAGAATTGGTGTACCCCACGGGGATTTGCGAAGTATGATGAAACCCTTGTCTAGGAGGTCCTTCAATTTCTCATTCAACTTCTTTAGCTCAGCTCGAGCCATTTTGTTACGAGAGATAGATATAGGCTATGTGTCGGGAAGAAGGTCAATGCCAAAATTGATCTCCCGCTCAGGAAGAATTCCTGATAGATCATTTGGGATGACTTTTGGATACATACTATTAGAACTGACTGGATAGTCGGGGTATCAGACATAGCACCCTTAACCCTAACCAGATGGTACACGCAACCCTTAGAAATCATCTTTCTAGCCTTAAGGTAGGAAATGAAACGACCTAAAGGAACATCTGAACTACCCTTCCGCTCTAGGACTGGCTCACAAAAAAATCTAAACTCTACTGCACGAGTTCTATAATTGACTGAGGCATAGCATGCAAATAGCCAATCCATGCCGAGGATAATATCAACATCCGTCATGGCTAGCTACTAAATCTACCAAGGTGACTTTCTAAAGGACTGAGACAGGGCAATTCCTATATACTTGTCTAGCTATAATTGAATCACCGACTGGAGTAGAGACTAAGAAGGATTCTGATAAGATCTCGAGACTAACTCCAAAACTACTAGCAACATAGGGCATCACAAAAGATAAAGTAGCCCCTGGATCTAACAATGCATAAACATGAATGTGAAATACTCGTAACATACCAGTGACCACATCTGGTGAAGTCTCCTGCTCCTGCCAAGGTGCAAGGGCATAGATCCTATTCTTACGCTAGCCGCCAGCTGAACTAGTAGAAGCACCCTGCTGGAATGGACGTGCCGCCGGAGCTTCTGAACTAGCGGCTCGGGTATGGGCTCCACCATCACCTGATCTGGATGATGAGTAATCCCTGAGCTTGTGTCTGAATTTTGCACACCCGAAACAACTGTCTGAGCCAACTAAACACCTCCTTGGGTGGTTCTTGCCACACTTCGCACAAGCTGGAAATGTGCGATCTCCTAAAATGCTCCCCTGGCCGCTGAGCCTAATGCTCTACCCCTCTTATCAAGTATTGATCAAGATAGAACACTAGCTGATGATAGTGCTAGGGCAAATGACCTTTGCTGAAACTGAGGGCGGTGACTACCACCGGACCTCTACTGACTGAACCCAACAATATCCTTCCTAGCCCTCTTGGCCTCTCTCTCCCTCAGATGCATCACCTCCATCTATTGGGCGTACAAAACTATTCGGGGAAAATCAATATCCTGATACAACATGGCGATCCTACAATCCTTGTTCAGATAGTCCGCCACACTATACACAAACCTGCTCACTCGGGCTCTCTGATCAGCCTCCAAAGCATACTCTTGTACTGTCATGTTACCCTACTTCAAGTTCATGAACTCTGCTGCTTTAATATCCCTCATCTCACGAGGGAAGAACCGCTCCAGAAATGCGGTATGAAACTCCTCCTAATCCATGGGGCCTACTCCCACTATCCGGCTATTTTTCGCTACTTGAACCAGATATGTGCAACCCTTTTCAGCTGATAAGAGGCTAATTCAGCACACTCCTCTCCAGTCACCCCATAATATGTGTGTTCTTTGAAATCGCCTCAATGAACTCATGTGGATCCTCATCCATCTTCGATCTAAGGAACTCGGGAGGGTTCATCCTCAGAAAGTCTCTAACTCTCGCTGTCGCCGCATTCCTATTCATAGGGACATGCGCTACTACCTGCTGGTTGACCTGGGCATTCAAGGCCTAGGCTAACATCTAGATGGATGACCTGAACTCCACGTGGGCAATCGACTCGGGTATATGCTCCTCATGTATTGGTGGGGCCTGCTGATGCCCATCTCCATTGCCACCTTTATAGCCATTTCCATTTTCTTTTCTCCTTCCATTAACTCTGTGGGGAGGCATGATTCTGCAAACGCGCATAGCACGAGTTAGAAGGATAGAGAGACATTCCACCGCATGACATAGATCATAAAAGAAGGGAAAATTTCCTAAACGTCTTGTAGCCTCTTCATCATAAGTGTGGTGCACTTCACACCCATGAAAAAGGCTCAACTCAACACGGCTTTCAGAAATCCTAGGACACTCTATAACCTAGTGCTCTTATACCAAGTTTGTCACGACCTGAACATACGTCCAAATTGAGACACGAGACAAGGAACCCCGAGAGGCACCATGTCGACCCATGGATTGAACATAACGTCTAACTCAATCAATGAAAGTAGAATATCAACATAAATAACGTAGCAGAAGTCTAAATATTGCACAAAGGAAGACTACATATGAATCAAAATAGAAAAGAACCATACATGACAAGTTGATTTCTACATAATGTCTGAAAGCCTCTAAAATATCAGATGAGTTGATAGGACAACATCCCCAACTAACTCGACATGTCTGAAGATGAAATAAAACATAGAAACTATGGATATTTAATGTCCTCGGAGGATGAGGATTCACCAAGTGCTAGCTGGACAGGTCTAAGGGAGAAGGCGGGGACTAAGGGTGCTGCTAGGACTGATCTATCGAACCTGTATCATGAAATGATGCAGCATAGAGCGTGCAGTTAGTACATGGAATGTACTAAGCGTGCAAGGTAAGTAAAAACGTATAGTTAAAATATAGAAGAGTTCACAAGAGTAGGACAACATGATCATAACGTGAATATCATAAAGTAATCATAGGGCTCAAGGTTCTCAAAACAAAATCAATCATATTCATAGTCATAAGATAAAATCTTTATTAAACATTAATTGAGCCAAAGTACATAATTATAACCATGCATAAATCATCAGGAGCAGTGGGAGATTCTTATAACCGACATACCCCATATGAGCACACATGGAGCCCGACCGATAAACCCCTAGTCGGAAGGATTTTCGTACCTTGTGAAGGGTAGAACAATGAAAAGAGGTGTGATATAACTCATGAAAGTCCCATTCCAACAAAAGGGATAGTCGCAAAGGAGGTCCCATCATGTCTATGTCGACACGTAGTTTTGAGACTCGGGGTATGCTTGGACCCTGAGTCTACTCGGCGTTAAATTCTACACCCAAATTATATATAGTGCTCATAGGATAATAGGGAAAATAGACATGAAATTCATTGTCTAGTTAAATCATCATAACCATAAGCATGCTTGAAATACGTGAACTAGCCATAAAATAAGGCCCGTGAGTCGGCTTTAATCATTAATCTGTAAATCATGAATTTTATGCATACTTGTAAAACATGTATATACTTGATATATCATAAATCCATGATAAGTATTTGAGAGAAATCATACCAACAAGCATAGATCATAGTTGGGATAATTTAGATCAAGATCCTAGCGAAATCATAACTTGACTTTTCGTAAGAATATGCATAATTGCGCATAATTTGATTTAAACTCAAATCTATCAATTTATAGTCAAAATAGACATAAAATCTATCCATAGATCATAAAATATGATGTAATACACGAAGGAGATTGACCCATCGTTAGATCATATCGAATTTCATATGAATTGACTTAAACCTCATGGATCAAGAACTTGACTTTTAGAATTGAAACTCATGAAATTTGAGAAAATGTTTTGCGGCATGAGAGTAAAAGGAACTCTCTTTCATGGCCTCACATAGTTGGGTAAATTGATTCTACTCAATTCCTAGAACACCCAAAGGAAATTGAAGAAGAATTAATGAAGAACCCTAATGAACTATGCTTGATCACTCTCTAAACCCTCAAACTTGCATGCATGAGTTTTGAAATGGCTAGACTGACTTAACCCATCTTAATACACTCTATTCTGAGCATAAAATGACGTAGTTTAGGCTTTAGGAACATAAGAATTATGGAAAAGCCGTTACTAAACTCGCAGGAAAAAACAGATTGCTAGTCCCAACGAGGGACTGGATGAGTCGTCATCACTGGCAATGACTCGTGGACTAGATCTGTCATCTCCACTAGACATTACATCAAGACTATCACCACGAGGCACTTAACGACCCATTACTGGTGACCACAATTCGTGGTCACCTCTCATCCTCTACACTGCCAAAAAATACCCGGGTGTCACCACGGGTGACACCACGACTCGTGGTGCATCCGACAAGTCATGGTGAGGACCCGTTAAGTGCATTATCAAAACTTCTCTTATTCCTTCGCCCATCCTTGACCACGAGTGACCTAACGGATCGTGGGGTTGACCATGACTCGTGGTTACACTCGTGCTCATCCCAAACTTAAAAATTTTCAACTAAGTCAAACTCCTCACCACGAGTCATTTAATGGCTCGTGGTCATCCTAACTGGTCACTGGTCGACTCATCCTATGACCTGGTGCAAAAAATCCTTTTTTCTCCGTATCAACTCCCGGGTATAATCTTAGGGCTTTCGGGGTGTAAAAATAGGATGGTTCGAAGTTGGAGAAGCTACAATGATAGGATCAGACTCAGTTCATGAGGCTATACAAAAGGTTCAGCTTATCAGAGAAAGGTTGAAAATAGCCTAGAGATGACTAAAATCATATGCAGATGTCATGAGAAGAGAGCAAGAATTCGCTATAGATTATTGGGTTTATCTGAAGATTTCACATATGAAAGGGGTGATGAGGTTTGGAAAGAAAGGAAAACTCTATCCGAGATATGTGGGACCTTACAGAATCTCGAGACACATTGGCAAAGTGGCTTATGAGTGAGAATTACATGCAGATTTAGCATCGGTACATCTAATCTTTCATGTATGATTGTTGAGGAATTGCATTGGTAATCCGACCTAAGTAGTGCCTTTAGAGAGTGTTGGTGTAAATGACAACCTCTCTTACATAGAAGTTCCAGTTAAGATCCTAGACCGTCAAGCTCATTAGCTAAGGAACAAGGAGGTCGCTTCAGTAAAGGTATTATGGAAGAACCAGTTAGTGGAGGGAGCTACAAAGGAAGCAGAAGCAGACATGATGTCGGAAGAACCAGTTAGTGGAGGGAGCTACAAAGGAAGCAGAAGCAGACATGATGGCTCCTACCCTCATTTGTTCCCTTCCAGCTCAGCTTCAGCATGAGGTATTAAATCCCTCCCATGTAGTTTATTCAGTTCTGTACACTAGCTCTATTCATGCTTTTCATATGCACCCTAGTTGCATCAACTAACTTAGCATGCCTATATCAGTTCGGAGTCCATCACTCCTTCAGAAATTAGCTAATATTTTTCAGTTTGGGAATTTCAGCTCTTCTCCCAATTTTTCAGTTTATCTAGCCTATATTTGAGGACAAATGTTCTCAAGGGGGAGATATTGTAACACACTAAAAGTTTCTAAAATCAGACCTGAGAGTTTAAATGGAGAAATAGGAAACTGTTATACCAAGTCACAGGATGACTCATCCAGTGACCCATGAAGTACTCCACAAGTTGTGAAGTGGGTGGCAGGCTAGTGTCGAGTTGTAGTCAGGGGGTGACCACTGATGGATCCATGAGTCATGGTGTTACCTCACGACTTGTGAAGTGAGTCGTGGTCAGAGGTTTTGATTTAAGGTGGAAAATTTCGGTAGACTTCATGAATGGACACCACGAGTGATCTCCCACCTAACGACTCATGAAGTCCCTCATGAGGACTAGCAAAGTCAATTTTCCAGCGATTTTAGTAAGGATTTTTTCATAATTATTCCTAAGCTCCTAAGTCCTAAACTACGTTGTTTTGGGGTTATTTTCTGGGGGATTAAGGGAGTTAGGCTATCTTTCCCCCTCACTTCTCCTATGATCACCTAGAAACAGTACGAAAAACTCAAAAAATTCATCTTAGAGCTAAAGCTAGGGCTTGCAGATTTCTTTGCAGATTTTCAAGGTTCTTCCAAGAATTTCTACTCCGGTTATGTGGGATTATAAAAAGGGAATTACTCTTCCCTTGTGCCCCAAAACCTTCCTAAAATCTTTATCAGTTCTAGCCCTTTTTTGTATAAGTGTTAGGGTTGTTTTGTCAATTAGAATACGAATTTACTTCTATTTATAATTTTCATGATTCTTGAAGATTGTAGTTAGTTATACTTTATATTGATATCTCTTTCCATGAAATATGTGTTTAGCCCTAGTCTATAAATGTAATATGAAGAGTCTTGCATAATTGTCAAAATACAAACCTTGCTTGATTCTGGCAATTCTTGTAATCATCAGAATAGTACAGTTAGATTATCCAAAAAGTTGAATTATTAATTATTTAGTCCCAGTTAGTACTTAGCCTTTTCAGTATCTTATAGGAATATCAGTTGATCAGTTTGACTATACTCAGTCTCTTGAGGAGTTTAGTAAAACTCCGTAGTCTCAATTATTAGTTGCCAGGTTGTACTTTAGATGGTTACGACACTTTTAGCTAAAGTAGCTCTGACCAGTCTTTGAACCCTTAGTTTCAGTTATCAGGTCCTTCAGACTCTCAGGTTACTTCCAGATAAGTATTCCTGACTTAAGTCTTGGGACATCAGGTTCGAGCTATCATCGTAGTAGTCACATCCAAAATTTCTAGTAGGAGTAGGATTTAGCACCGAGAAGGCCGGGATTCAGCGCACCCAGGTTCCCATAACTATGTTGCCACCATAGGTTATTAGCATGAAAGGGCTCAGATAGTGATGACACTATCCTTGCCTTTATACCCTGGAAAGGTTTATTGGGTCTCGTTGATGGGGCATATACATCGAACTCCACATTTAGCTCATGTGGTTAAATGTTGGTTATAGATTCTCCTACTTATTAGTTCAGATCAGTACAATATAATGTCAATTTCAGTTCAGTTCAGCTCAGTTATTCAGATTTAGTAAATAGTTATGATCCTTAGTCAATACTTATATTACACTATTACAGTTCAGTGTTTATTAGTTCAGTTGTGTATTTCTATTGTCCTTACTTACATCTTGCATACTCAGTACATTCAAAGTACTGATGCATATATTCTATGTGATATCGTATTATGGTACAAGTATAGGTTCTCAGTCATAGCATCGTCAATAGTTCCCTTTAGACGATTTCAACAGCATTATGTTTGGTGAGTCCTCATCTTTTGACGATGAGGATTTAGTTCTATTTCAGTTTCTTGTCAGATTTTAGAGTTAGCTGGGGGATTGTTCCAGCAACTTATCAGTTCTTAGATGGTTTTTAGACAAGGTACTATTTCAGTATGTTTTGCAGTTGCTGCATATATTTTCAGCACCTTATTCGACATTTCTTATTTTTGATAAAGTTTTGTAGTTATATTTTTCTCAACTTCCACTTTTATTTATTTTAGTATACCAGTGTGATGTTAAGTCATGGGTTAACTTGGGGTCACTTGTGACACCAAGTACTATGTTGCATCCAGGGTGTAGACTCGGGTCGTGATATCGTAGCCTGAGCAAAACATTCAATTGGTGTATACCCATATAGGGATAAGGTATACAGTTTAAGTTTCTTGATCGAGGACAAGAAAGGGTCTAAGTGTGGGATGGTGATGAGAGGCCAAAAGTGCGTATTTTAGTCTCTATTTTCCTCGCATTTTAGTACTTTTGTAATCTCTTTGAGTATCATTTCTATGGATTATGATTGTATTCCTATTTTGTGACTTGATAGGTGCTTTATAGGTAAATATGGTGGAAATCGACCCGAAATGTGTTTTAAAGGAAGGTTAGGAGCTTTGGAGCAACTTTGGAGGTGTTTCTAGACAAAACCAAGCTGGTGCATTAGCTAACATGGTGCACCAAAGCCCAAACTTCAGAAAAATATAATTCCTGAAGTTGATGCATTAGCTGGCATGGCGCGCCAGGCCACAAACATCAGATGAAAACACTCTGGTGAACTGGGAGAAGTGGCACGCTAGACAGGAAGAAACTCCGAAAAAGTCTCTAACACTTTGGTGGGTTGAAGAAGTGGCATGCCAACACCTGACTTGTAGAAATTTTTGATCAACAGGTTGGTGAAATAACTGAGGTGGCATATGAGGAGCCAAACATCAAAAGTTCAAGCCAAGTCTGACATATTGGGTGAAGTAGCACACCAACCTCTATCTAGGAGAATTTTGTAAGTTCAAAGTTGACTTACTTAACGGTAAAAAGGGGACTTTTTCAATTTACTATATAAACAAAGACTAAGACATTTTGGGGGGGATTCATCATTATTTTTTACTAGGGTTGGCTAAAATTGGAGAGGAGAGAAGGGCACGATGAGTTTCTCTACGGGTTACTTCTTCTCCTAACATTTTAGCAATTTTCTCTTGTAAACTCATGATGAAAAAACCCAAATGGGTGAGTCATGATGGCACCTACATCGACTCTAGTTCGGTAGAAGTGATAACATCCAAAATATACTCCTCATGCAAAGAGTATAGATGGTCGTTGTATCAAAACAAATAACTCGACGGATGTCGGGGTCAAATCCCACAAGAACTAGTGAGTTATAAGTACAAGTGTTTGTTGATAAATTGAATTTAGCTTGCACCACTTAGAAATAACATAGAAATAAACAAGTTGGGGGAGAAAGAAATTTTTATAGAGTATTATTTCCAATTTGGTTAACTACGATAGGAAAATTACCAAGGTTATTGACAAGAATCTGAAAGACTAGAGGTGTGGTATAGATGATATGCTAACTATAAAGGGTCATGCTAGGTCATCTCATAAGTTCAATTGGTGCAAAATAATCTCGAGAAAATGGGTATTTATTACTTTTCAGCCTTATAAATACCTCTTGCTAGAGTTTTATCGAACCTCTAGACACCATTAGCTCAACCCGATCAGATTTGGATTAATAGCTACACTAATTTCTAGGTATTAGCTACTAATTAGGAGTGAGAATGTAATTTTTGCTATTTGTAGCCCAATTTAACAATCTCTTATCCATACCAACCATTAAATTCTCTCCCAATACTTCATTATTCTTTTGCAAGCAACAATCAGGTAAGAACAATTAGACCCACATCATAACCAATGGATCTTCAATTATAGGTTTGAAGAGAATCTAACATATTTACACTTAGTTAAACAATATTGAGATGACGCAAGCAATACCCACTCAAATTAAGCATTCATCATCACACAACTCTAGTTAATGATTTAGCTACTCATAATTAAGAAATTCAAAAGCACATTTAACAATAAACTCATTGAATTTAATAAGAAGAGTAGCAAAATCATGTTCAACTAGTAGTCTTCAATAATAGTAGTACCTTGCTATCAAGAAAAAGAAGAAGAAGAAAAAGGGAATAGTTCTTTTCAAACTCTACCAATCAAATTCTCCTCTTCTCTACCAAGGGAATGTTCTAAAGGCAATGAATTGAAAGCTGATGAGTACACAATACTTTTTCTACAATATATATCCAAGAAAATAGGGTATTTTCTCTCTTTTTTCTTGTGCTGGAAAATTTTGCCCCAGAGAAGTGTTCTAGCATCGGTGGAAGTATCGGTGGTTCGATGATTACAATCTACGAACCACCTATTACACTATTTGAGCCTTCAATAAATTTCAGTAACCATCAACTATTCACTGAGCATTTCACCCATCTCCGTCCATGCACCACCGATTCGTTGCTCTTCAATCCAGCAAGTCAGGTGTCATTCGGTGACTGGACCAGCGAGTCGCCGTTGAAAACCCACATTTTGCCGATGGCTTTGTTTCCCAGAGGCAGTGGTGATCAGCCTTTTGACCGGCGTTTTGCCGGTCTTCTTCGGTGGAACGCCGAATTTCATCCATTTCCTTCTTTTTTCTCCATTTCTTGCTCTTTTTCTCACATTAGGCATCTGCACACAACAATGGTAAAAAGGGTATAAAATCCACATAAACAACTCAAAAGCTAAGAAAAACTTTAGGCTTAAGAGCCTAATGAGTTGGTGAATTACCAACTCATCAAATCCCCAAACTTGAAACATTGCTTGTCCTCAAGTAATGCAATTCATATCAGTTGAAAAACATGCCACTCCACACAGGTTTAAACATCAACAACCACCTAGTCTATGACAACCCAAAAATGCTCACCAATCTCCACGAAAAAGAGAAACAAATTCCCGCAAAGAACAGAACAATGAAGATATTTCAAAAGACTACCACCATTCACAAACATGGTTCACAAAAATTTTCATTTTGTAGAACAAGGGCATTGCTCATCCGAGAAATACACATAGCAGCTCAATTCATAATCATTGCACATTCAAAACATGCATTAGAGCTTGCATTTATCATGCCTTATGCACAGATTTACCTTTAATGCAACTATGTCCTCAAAAGGGGTGATGCCACTCACTGAAGAGAGAATGCCTATTTTCTTCATGACTCAATGCACTCACACAAGGGATTTCACAAAGGTAAGGTTGCACTGACTCTCCCAAAAGAAATCTGCATGCACCCAACTCGACCCATAGGCTTGCCCTTCGTGTGAATTGCCACTAATATAGTGCAACTGAACTTAAAATAACTTAGGACTTGAGGGTCACGCTGTAGGCTAGGGCTAAGGGTAGGATAAACATTTATCTTTTAGTGAATAATGCCTCCCTAATGCCTTTATAAACACTTGCAAGATCCTGCTAACTTATTGAAATTACTACACCTTATTTCTCCTTGTTCATTCTTTTCATCCTTTGTGTAACACCAACCAACCCTCTTAACACCCATGAATTCCACAACTAGCCTTTTGTACGCAAGAGATAGCACCCATTATTTTCTCTTTTGATGATTCAATGTCTTTCAACCCGAATGATTCATTCCTTTCATCAAATTTTGGGTTCTACCTCACATTGAAGTTCTCATTTTTCCCTTTTCTCTTGCAAACCCCCAAACTTAGGCTTTTGTCTTATCTTCACATTCATCTCCTTATCACTCCCCGATTCATTGGCTTGAAGCCCCCATTTTCATTAATTTATTGCTAGCCATTAGGGAGGACGAGTGCCAAAGAGAAGGATTAGAAATGGTCTTTAGGCTTGTAATGTGGTTTCCAAGAAAGGGTCCGAGGCTCAAACATTGGCTATCAAAGATTAACGCTCAAGGAGGTCATTTTGGGTGAAGTAAATACCAAAAGAGGGCCTAAGATCATGTTCTAAGTGTAACTAAATCTAGAATTTTGCCTTGAGTCACACATGGGGAAAGCTCTAGATAAGAAGAGGTGCATGAGATTCACAAAAGCCCTTACGGCAAAAGGAATCAGTCCTCCAGAGACCACAAAAGTCATTGTCTACACATAATCTTTGTCTAAGACATCAAAACATGTAAATTCATATGTCAAGCGAGGAATTTACATGGTATGACAAAGAGTGCTATGTTCTTGATTCAAGCATTATCTCATTATCACTTTCATTTTCCTGCCCCATTTTTTTAAAATTCCATTTCAAAAATTTTCTGGTGGTGCCTCTTAAAACATCTTCATAAAAGACTCAAAAACGACATGGCGATTTCCCTTAAGAGAGTCGCCTCACAGTCTATCATCAGGAATTGCCAACCAGGTTCAACAAGGAAAAGAGAAAGAAAACACATGAATGCTCCTTGGGAAAGAATCGTGGCATAAAGAAAACCCTCAGAGTTTTGACTACTACACTACAATTTACAAAGGAGAACAAGAAAAAAATAAAACTTGGGTCATGCGTGCAACATTTTATCAATTCAAAGTAAAGACCCCTTTTCTTATGCACTAACACATCAACATTCAAGAGCTAAATCAAATCATTTATTTCTATTACCAAAACAAGCCCGACAAGAGCAATCATCAACAAACAAAATAAATAAAATCCCGACAAAGGATATATCCAATCAATTAAAAAAAATAAAACATCAAGACCCCCCAACAACAACACTGATCCCTCCCGCACATAAGAGAATACATTGTCCCAATGTATGCATCCAAAAGAAAAAGGGACAAGAGACTCTCTGAGTGGTTCATTCCTCCTCATTATCATCAGCTGCATCACCTGCACCACCACCACTGTCCTCATCTAGCCCATCATCATCCCCCAAGCCCTCAAATAGATCATCAATAGGGCTCTAAACTGTGGAGGGAGCAGCCATCGCAACGTCAAGGGCACTCATGTCAGGCACCTCTATTGAAGTTCGGCTTTTCCATTCCTGCACCTCTATTCGGAGAGAGGTGACAGTCCCCTCAACCGCATCCACCCTCTTGCATAATGTAGTGATGCTCTCATATAAATATTCCAGCTCCTTCTTCATTGTTTGAGCGATGAGTGTAGGGAGACTCTTGTCCAATCTTTGGAGTTGCCTCTCATGAAAGTTGGTCATCTCCACAAGTCTGTGGAGACCACTTGATTAGGAGGATGTAGGAGGGGGAGAGGCTCTTCGGGGAAGCATGTCGCCTGAACCTTGACCTGATGCTTCCTTTTGGGGCATGTTCAAATTTGGGGCATACGGTGAGATGTCTGACCCCTAGGATAGTGATCCCTCAGCCAACCCAAAAGCCTACAGTCTTTTCCACTTCAGTGTGGGTGCCTCGACATCTCTTTTCTAGTCTATGGCAATCATTCCGAAAGCAGCAGCAGGAATGATGCAGCCACAGATAAAGTCCAACCATAGCATGGCCTCAAACTTCAAATCATGGTGAGAGATTTCGCTACCCATGGATGCCCACAGAGGTGTATCAGCGACGATGATTGGGGCTATCAAAGAGAATTGGTCCTTTATGTCTGCCACCCATTCCATGTACTCCGAGCCAGAGTCAATCTCATCTTTCCAAAATAAGTAGTTGATGGCAGCTGGAGAGATGTTGACTTCCACCCCCCTCATCATGACAGAGGGTAGGCACGAGAAGTCATCAAATTTGCCTCTATGTTTCATCCTATCCTGCCTGGCTTGCTATGAAGCATAGAACTCTGGTACCAGGATGGGGTAGTAGGCCGAGAGAGGATTGTCTGTGAATTGAGTGGTTATGTTTGGAAGATCACCATGCAAGCCTACTAGATCAAATCGCTTCTCCAAAATAATAGATCGGCCCAAGAATATGACATAGTGCTCCTTCATATTGGGCACACAAAATATGATGGCCTCTTTGGAGTTCCTAGGTAGTGCGGAGGCCTTGGTCTTTCCCTTTCCCTTGCTAGTGGATTATGTGGGGGCCTTGCCCTTTTCGGTTTTCCTAGATAAAGACATGATAATTCTCCAAACATGGTGTTAATGACAGCTACACTGTAATTGAACTAAAATAACTCAAGATATTCTAAAGGTGAAATGAAAAGCAAAGATGAAAACCATTATTTAAAGGACCAGCAACATTGGCGATACACCGACAAGTCGCAAGAGGAGTCCACGAACCTCCGCTAACTCGCCGATATGAAGTAGAAGACTGAGTATACCAATAGCCTACCAACGACAAGGCGGCGAGTCATCGGTACCGTTCTGCGAACCGCCGATGCAGCACGGGATCCAAGCAGTGGCCTGAAGCCAACTACAGATTAGACCGACGTTCTACTGACGTTTTCCGGACCCTACCGGTAAATCGCCAAATGTCATCGTCCCCAAATCAATTCCAAAAAGTTCAATGGTGCCCATTCATAAACACCCACTCAGTGAATCATCACCTCTACACATGAGAAAGGGATCAAATGACAATTTCCCCTTAAGAATGGCGTCACCCAATTTATCATCGGGCAAAGCATGACATTTAAAACCTAGTGGGTTACTCAGACTTCAACCCATTAAAATTCACACAAATATCACACCTATCCCATACCCATTTAAGCCATAAAATTCTATCCCCCAGATATTTAAACAAATAGAGCATCAACCACGAATTTAATAAGAAGGACACGCAGCAAAAGGGAAGGGAAAAGCATGTTCAAACCACATAAAAAAATAATGTTCCATTATGAGAAAATAAAAGAGGCAAGGATACATTACCACAATTTATGAAAGAATTTTGCAAAGACTAGCTTGTGGGAGCTTAGCACTTTCAGCAATGGCAGCTGTAAAGGTTACTATAGTCGAGAAAGAGGATGTGAGTCTGGATGAGCGTAGATGAGTGTAGTGAGATTTGTTGAAGGAATAGAGAGGTTTTTTGGCGGGAAGGTGAGATAGTGATAGGTTGAGGAGTAGGTGGGGTAGTAATGTGAGTTAAAATGTTGGTGGGAAGTAGAAAGGTGGGAAGGAGTGAAATATGAGAAAGTGGAAGGGTTGGGTATTGGGAAGACAAAAAGGGTGTGGAAAATGGTGAAAAGGGGATCTAAGGGAATATTATGTAGAATTGGGCAGCTCAAGAAAATATTTGGAGTCAGGTGGGTCCACATTTGATTTAAATTCAGAAATAAAATTGTACCTCGACCGGTGCTACTTCGGCAGTTCACCAAATTAAACCAGTGTTCCGCCGCTTTACCTTTTACACTTGAAATAATGACCAGTTCACTGTGTCTCCGTAGGCTATTGACCGGTAGTTTGCAAACCAGATCGGCGGTCCACCGGTGAGCTGCCACTTACGCCCCCAATGCTTCAGGTGATCTGTGTTGTATCAGTGATATACCGGTGATATACATTTCTGCATCAGTGGTTCGCCAGTGTGTCCGTCGGTCAAATGCTTAAACTCCTGGCCTTCTACCTTCCCGTGACATGAAGTGGTGGTTCGGGCTTTTGGATCAGTGATTCACCGGTCCAGTGTGATTGCGCCATTGTTGTCATTCTTTCCCTCTTTCCTTCTCACTTCATTGATCCGACAAAAACAAAAACAACCAAGACGTAAAATAAACTAAATAAAACACTTTGGTTGCTTCCCAAGAAGTGCCTTAGTGAACATCGTGGCACGACGTAGCTCTTGTTTAACCAATCTTCTTCAACGAATCATCCTCTGACTCGTTTGCCTCCATATCAATTCCACTATCCTCATCCTCTTTATACAACACCCTAAACACCTTGCGTCTGGTGGAGTTTTAGCTTACGGAGACACCTTGAAGGTGACTTCTTCACATCCAACTCTGAACTTGAGCTCCCATAGCTCTACATCACCCACAGCTCTTCCCATCGCGAGCAATGGTCTCCCCAAAATAATGGGTACCTCCATATCCATTTCATAATCGAGGACTACAAAATCAGCCATGAGCAACCTCATAGACGCAGGCTTCGTGCTTCCAAGTCCCAACTTCTTGAAAATGATTAGGGGCATTAGATTTATGTTGGCACCAAGATCGCATAGAGCTTTCTTAAACATACATATCCCAATTGTACAAGGGATTGTGAAGGCTCCAGGGTCTTCCCTCTTGGGGGCAAGATTGCTCATCATCATCATACTACAATGGTGCATCGTCTCCCTACTACCTATACCAACCACCTTCTTCTTTTTCAGCAACTCCTTCATGAATTTAGCATCCTATCATTTGGAGAAGGGCTTCAACCAATGATATATTAATAGTCAATTTGCTGAATATGTCAATAAATTTACTGAACTTATCATCCTTGTTTTTCTTAGCCAACCATTGTGGATAAGGGGGTGGAGCTCTTTCTTAAACCTTGTCATCATTTGGGACATTCATGCCCACCTCGTCCTCATAAACATGTAGGGGATTTTCATCATCCTTCCCCTACCTTTCTCTTCACTCTTTTCACCACTTCTTTGTGTCTTTGGAATCTCGTCGATTTCATTTTCATCATTTGATTTGGGAGCCTTAGCCTCCTTGGGATTCACTATTGCATCTCCAACCACTTTACCACTCCCAGTGACAATAGCCATGCATCGACTATCTTTCTTCAGGTTCAGCATTGTGTCACTTGGGAGCATTCCCTTCATTCGGGGGTTCATTTGAGCGGAGTGATTAATTTAAGCTTCCAAATGCTTAATGGATGCTGAATGAGAGCTCACCATTTGGGCAAGGTTAGACACCTCCCCTCTCAATTCCTTGATCCCGCTGTAGGTTGATTCCATTTCCTTGAGGACTCTTGCTAACATCTCTTCAATTTTTGAGCTACCAGCATCGCTCAGACTTGGATGAATTTGGGTGTTTCCCACTTTTGGAGGGGGAACATATCTGTTTTAACTTCGGTGATGATGGTCTCCCTCTCGATTCTGCTTCTTATTTCCCCATCTTTCATTTCTTTCGGGCCATCCCTATGCATCACTGCTTCTCCAGCCTTGGTTTTCCTCCCTTGGGCACCAAGGGCCTTGATTCATCCCTTGAAACCTACTTCAAGGACCTCCCATTTGATTTCCCATGTATTGGCATTCTTCCTCATACCTCGGTGGCGACAATTCTCCTTCATATTGGAAAGGACCTTGCATGCCTACAACATTCACCACCTTGGGCCCTACCCCCATCAGATGTTTGGTCATTAGTTCCAATTGTTTCATGATTTATTTTCATCTCTCTCTTCATCTCTTTTACGCAACTTAGCCGCTAATGCACTAGAGCCCATCTCATGTGTAGATACATTTTTCTCTCTTGTGTACCAGGCCCTATTGGTTTTTGTCATTCTGCCCAAAAGGGATTTAGCCAACCCATATATTTGATCCATAATAGACCCTCTGGCTAAATTGTTGGCAATAGATTTGTTGATGGAGTCAAGGGCTGGGTAAAAGATTTGGAGAAGCACTCCATCAGGAAGGCCATGATTGGGACAAAGAGCAACCTTCTTTTTGAACTGTAGCCATGCCTCATGCAAAGTCTCTCTACGCTCTTGCTTGAAATTTGTGATGTCATCCCTCAGCTGTAACATTTTCGATGGAGGGAAGAAACGATCCAAAAAGGGTTCGGTTAATTCCTTCTAAGGTGTAATACAACTAGGAGGCAATTCTTCCAACCACATCGTCACTTCTCCCGTTAGAGAAAATGGGAAAAGCCTTAGCCTGATAGACTCTTGACTAATGTTTGTGATGTTTAAAGTATAGCATATATTCGAGAAATTCCTCAAATCCTGATTTGCATTTGTAATACCCCGAAAGTGCCCAAGGCTAGACCCCAGATTTAAAAATGGAATGTGGAAAAAATCTGGAACTTTATCACTGAACGGGTCATGGTACAAATTTTTGGTGCCATCCATGATCCGTTAGATATGTTGGTGGTGAGATTTGTAGGCTCAGAGTTAGGAGTAACGGGTCAAGGAATTACTCATTGTTTGATGTCATGAGTCGTTGTTTGTGGTCGTGGTGAGACTGGTCCATAGTCTAGGATGAAGTAACGAGTCGTAGGACGACTCCTTGTGACTAGAAACGGGTTATGGAAATTAATCATGGGAAGGAGAAGGAAAATCTCCAGTCGAGATGACGGATGTAACCATGACTCGTTGGAAGTAGGAATGAGTTGTGGTGTGGCTCGTGGGGAAATCTAGGTGCAGTTCGTCTGGGGGAAGTAATGGGAGGATGCAACGAGCCGTTCTTTGTGGTAACGACTCATCCTGTCGAGTGGTGGCATTAGAATCTAAAAGGTTAAGAAATCACAGTGGATGCAACGGACGGAACCACGAGTCGTGGTTTCCAAGTACGACCCGTAGGATCGATCGTCATGACTGACAGTGCAGAATTTTCAGGAAAATCTTTAAGGGTACTTTCATCATTCCTTAGTCCTATGGTCCTAAACTACATCGTTTAAGGCTCAAAATGCAGTGTTTTATGAGGGGAAAATCTATTCTAGCCTATACAAAACTCATGCATTCAAAGTTCTACGGTGTAGAGGGTGATCAAGCATAAAACGCCAAGGTTCTTTTATCAGTAATTCTTCAATTCCTCTTGGGCAAGTAAGGGAGTCATAGAATCAAGGTCTCTCAAGTATGTAGGGTTATGAGTGGGTGAATTCGTTCACATCCATGCCCAATGTCTCCTAAATTCATGAAATTCTATTTGAAAATCTTATGGGGTTTTATCCAAAATTCTTATGAAATCCTAACGATCTACCTGTGGGTTAATATATCTCATGTATCACATCATATTTTATGAATCACGGGCAGATTTTACAACTAATTCAATTATGAATTTATAGTTTCAAATTTCTATAAAATTATGTCGAATCATGCCTATTCTATGATAAATCTTGTTATGAGTTTACCTTTATTCTGATGTTCTTTAACCCATCATGATTTATGATTTATGATATGGACTTACCCGAATGCTCATCATGAATTTACGATTACTAATTATATACATGTTTTAAAAGTATGCATGACCTTCATAATTGATCGATTTTTGACGTTGGCCGATTCATGGGCCCTTAATTCAGGGCCAAACATGTTCTTCTATGGGGATCAATGATGTTAATGTTTATTTTTCCATGAATCCCATGAATGATGTTTATGATTTACATACGAGCCTAATGTGCATGTTTTAGGAGCAGTGTCTAGCACCGAGTAGCCCAGCGTTCAAAGGACTACGCCGGTGTCTCATAACTACATCCCACAGTAGGTTCATATTGATACATTAGAATGTTAATGGATCCCCTCTTTCATGATATCAATACTGCACGTCCCTTTCCTTGCAAGCCTGGGATGACTCTGCCCACTTGAGTGAGATAGTTGGGGCATCATGTAAGGCTCTACCATGATGGTGTCAGTTATGAAGAGTCCTCCCATTTTTCCTCATGATTTATGCATGGTTATGTGCATATTATTCTAGCTCAATTCACGTTTCATGAAGCTTTTCTCCTATTATTATGATTATGACTATTTATGAATGTTTTGAAAACCTTGAGCCTTATGTTTTATTATGATATTTATGTTATGATCATGTTTTCCTACTCATATAAACTTTTATGGATTTTAAATGTTCATTTTACCTACCTTTCATATTTGGCACATTCTACGTACTAATGCATACTTTATGCTGTATTGTTTTATGATACAGGCTCTGACCTTCAGACCCAGCACCGTCATTAGCTCGTTTCTTAGAGTTAGCATCCAGTTAAGTGGTGAGTCCTCATCTCCCAAGGACAAATTGATATTAGTTATCGTTTATGTTCAATTTTCTAGACTTGTTGGGTTAGTTTGGTTTGTTGTCCCATAAACACATCAGATATGTTAGAGGCTTTCAGACTATATGTAGTATTCAGCTGTCATGTATGAAGTGCTTTTCATTCTCTATGTTATGTCATGTTACATTTCAAAAACAACCTCTAGAACTCTTTATGGTCACTATGAGTTTATAGTTATGTCTTTTGGACTACGAAATGCTCCTGCAGCTTTTATGGACTTGATGAACAGGGTGTTCAAGACATATTTGGACATGTTCGTGATTATGTTCATAGATGACATTCTCATATACTCTAGGAGCGAGGAGGAGCATGCTGCTCATTTGAGGGTGGTGTTGCAGACTTTGAAGGATCGTCAATTGTATGCAAAATTCAGCAAGTGTGAGTTTTGGTTGAATTATTTGGTGTTCTTGGGTTATGTGGTGTCTAGTGGGGGTGTGCAGGTAGGCTCACAGAAGATTGAGGTGATGACGCATTTGCCCAGATCGGTGAATCCTTCAGATATTCAGAGCTTTTTAGGCTTAGCTGGCTACTATTGGAGATTTGTTGAGGGCTTTTCATCTATTTCTGCGCCATTAACAAAATTGACCCAAAAGAAAGTGAAATTTAAATGGTCAGAGGCTTGGGAGAGAAGCATTCAGGAGTTGAAGACTCGACTTACCTCAGCACCGGTGTTGACTCTACTGGAGTGTACCGATGGGTTTGTGGTATATTGTGATGCTTCTAGGGTCGGCCTTGGTTGCATATTGATGCAGCATAGCAAAGTTATAGCATATGCCTCCAGACAGATGAAAGTTCATAAGAAGAATTACCCGACCCATTATCTTGAATTGGCGGGGTGGTATTTTCCTTGAAGATATGGAGGCATTATTTGTACGGGGTCCATGTAGATGTGTTTACGGACCATAAGAGTTTACAATATGTGTTTACCCAGAAGTATCTCAATCTTCAGCAAATGAGGTGGTTGGAGCTACTTAAGGATTATGACATGATTGTCCTTTACCATCTGGGAAAGACTAATGTAGTAGTAGAAACACTTAGTAGACTCTCCATGGAAAGCGTGTCCCATGTAGATGAGGGAAAGAAGGAGCTGGTGAAGGACGTGCATCGACTTGCAAGGGTGGGAGTTTGTTTAGTTGATTCAACCAATGGCGGTGTTATAGTTTAGAACAGATCAGAATCATCCTTGGAGACTGATACAAAGCTAGACAAGATGAGGACCCTATTTTGGTAAAGTTAAAGGAGGTTGTTCAGAATCAGAAGGTACAAGTCTTCTCCAAAGGGGGAGATAATGTGCTTCGATACCAAGGTCGCTTATGTGTTCCGGATGTTAATGATTTAAGGAGTCGGATATTGAATGAGGCTCATAGATCCAGGTATTCTATCCACCCAGGTGCCACCAAGATGTACCGTGACCTACCGGAAGTCTATTGGTGGAATGGCATGAAGAAGGACATAGCAGAACTTGTGGCTAAGAGTCCAAATTGTCAGCAGGTGAAGCTTGAGCACCAAAGATCTGGAGGTATGCTCCAAGATATTAGCATTCCTACTTGGAAGTTGGAAGAAATCAATATGGGCTTCATAACAGGGTTGCCTCGCCCTCGTCGATAATATGACTCCATTTGGGTTGTTGTAGACAGATTGGCCAAAGCCACTCATTTTCTACCGATCAAAACCACTGATTTCATAGAGGATTATGCTAAACTATACATTCGGGAGTTGGTTAGATTGTATGGATTGCCCTTGTCCATATTTGACAGAGGTACTCAATTTACCTTTCAGTTTTAGAGGTTGTTCCAAAAAGGACTTGGTACTCAGGTTAAGCTTAGCACAGCATTTCACCTGCAAACGAATGGTCAAGAGGAACGGACAAGTTTGACTCTCGAGGACATGTTTAGAGCATGTGTGATTGACTTAAGGGTAGTTGGGATGATCTTTTTCCTCTTATCGAGTTTGCGGTACAATAACAGCCACCATTCCAGCATTCAGATGGCTCTGTTTGAGGCTCTACATGGGCGGAGATGTAGATTTCCTATTGGCTGGTTTGAAGTTGGTGGAGCTATGGTGATAGGACTATATTTAGTCCATGAGGCTATGGAGAAGGTTCAGCTCATACGGGATAGGTTGAAAACAGCTCAAAATCGCCAAAAGTCCTATGCCGATGTGAGAAGCAGAGAGCTAGAGTTCGAAGTGCATGGTTGGGTATTTCTAAAGGTATCTCCCATAAAGGGAGTGATGAGGTTTGTAAAGAAAGGAAAAACCCAACCCTTGTTATGTTGGCCCCTCCGGATTGTGAAGTGGGTTGGCAAGGTGGCATAAGAATTGGAGTTGCCCTCAGAATTAGCTTTCGTTCATCCTGTTTTTCATCTATCACTCTTGAAGAAGTGTTTGGGTGATCCAGCTTTGGTGGTTCCTTTAGAGAGTGTGGGTGTAAGAGACAGCCTTCGCTATGAGAAGATTTCGGTGGAGATATTGGATAGCCAGGTTCGTAGGCTAAGGAACAAGGAGGTAGCTTCAGTCAAGGTATTATGAAGGAATCAGCATGTTGAGGGAGCTTCGTGGGAAGCCGAAGCGAATATGATAGCTAGATACCCACACCTATTCCCTTACGGCTCAGTTTCAGTTTGAGGTATCATTTTTTGCCCTAGTACTCTATTTAATTTTCATGTTCAGATCATGTGCCCAAGTTCTTTTATGTCAAAGCGTGCATGTATGATTCATGAATTCAGTTCAATCATGTATCTTAAATTGGAGTTAGTCATTTCATCAGTTTCAACTTGTACGATCAGTAATTAAGTATGATAATTGCATTTCTCTGTTTTCTCTATGTTTTCCCACATTCGAGGATGAATGTTCCCAAGGGGGGAGATAGTGTAATACCCCGGAGGTTGAGCATCAAAGACTTGGAGGTGTGCTTTAAGACATTAGTATCCCTACTTGGAAGTGGGAGGAAATCAATATGGACTTCATTACGGGGTTGCCTCGTACTTTTCGACAGTATGACTCTATATTGGTTGTCATAGATAGGTTGACAAAAGCAGCTCATTTCCTACCAGTCAAAACTACCGATTCAGTGGAGGATTATCCTAAGTTGTATATTTGGGAGTTAATTCGATTGCTTGGAGTACCCTTGTCCATCATATCAGATAGAGGTACTCAGTTTACCTCCCAGTTTTGGAGATCGTTTGAGAAGGGACTCGATACCCAGGTCAAGCTTAGCACAACATTTTACCCACAAACAGATGGTCAGGCCGAGTGGTGATAACGTTCAAAATATACTCTTCATACAAAGAGCATAAATGGTTGTTGTATCAAAAGAAATATCTCGATGGATGTCGATCGAATCCCACAGGAATAGTGAATGATATGTTCGCTCGTTTTGGTTGGGTATAAAACTACACACAAGTGCACTTGGTCGAACAAGTAGTAAAGTGGCTTAAGTAAGCCAAGTATCGATCCCACAGGGACTGGGATGAAGTGCAATCTGCTCAAGTGTGCTATATTTCAATTCTAAAAATGCAGACAACAGTGTAACCAAGAGTTTGATATTTTGTTTTATAATTTTTATGCTAAAGCTAAAACAATTATCTAATGTGAGTCTAAACTATGACTGAGAGCATGCTGAGGCTAAACGAACATGTAATGAAATTAATTATCGACATAATTTGGTTAGTCTTTTCCTCCGGTTGCTAGTCAAGAACTATTGCCAAGGGATTAAAACTCTTGTATTTAACCCCACTTAAGAATCATGAACCATCCACCTACATTTCTGTGATTAAATGCAATTCATGTTCTAGCCATACAAACTCGGTTCCTAAATTGACTAATACGACTTTCAGGTATATTTCTATCCTGAAAGTAAATCAATTCTCAATTTTCCCAAACCAAGTAAAGATCATATCCTATTAATTCACAACTTTTCAATTTCTTGCTCTCTCGAGTGAAACCGGACTTTTTAGATGTACAATAACGTAGGCCACACATTAATGCAGTAAGAACAAGAATTAATAGAACAACCATGGAAGAAAAGATGAAAAACCAATATGATCAACAATCACATTTCACTACAATTGTTCATAACCTCAGCAAGAAGATGAATTAGCCACTCATTTATGGATTAAACATCGTTATATGAGTGTTAAACATACAAGCAATTGAATACAAGGAGAAGGAAAGAGAGAAAAACCCTGATAATTTCGTCCCCTCAACTGCCTGTAACCCACGTTCTTGCTCCACCAAGTCAGAATATTGAAAAATGAACCTAAGTTTTCTATTTATACTGGTGGGAATTTTTCCCGGAATAATGAGCAACGTGTCACGGAGTGCATCGCGGAGCACTGCCTCCGTGACACTCTACGGACGCGGACCTTCACTGGAACTGGGGGTCCAGGAAATAAAGCCCAATGTGGCACGGCGTGCAACGCGGAGCCAAGCCACCATGCCATGGACCCATCGTGAACCCACACTGTAATTTGGCTGAAAATTCCCATCTAGGAAGAAGGCCTCCGCGATGGCAGCGTGACACGGCTCCATCGCGGAGCCCCTTGATTTTGTGCTTTCCAATGCCTTGTCCCGTGCTCACGCCCGAGTTCAACCCCGATCTCTTCCAACATGCATTTAAGCTTCCCAAAATTACATTTTACCTGCAAAACAATGCTAATCATGTTGGTTAGTATAAATTCACATTTTATTACCAATTACATGAGAATGTATACACATTGATAGATAAACAAGGCTAAAATGACACTTTTGAGTATTACTTGGGCATATACATTTGCCCAAGATCACTTACCCCACACTTAAATCCTTGTTCGTCCTCGAACAACAATCCTACACTTCATGCAATTTCCATCCCAACCTCACTACTTTGGTGCGACAATTTAGGCTACGGTCATACCGATTATTTCATACAGCAAATCATCAAGAAAACATGCTTGGTCCTATCAATGCAATGACCTTCAATACCTCAAGACCTCCTAGACTTAAGAATCGACTCTCGATATTGGCAAACTCATGCAAATCAGCTGATCAAGATATTCGACACGAAAATTAATCTGTCATCAAGCATGTGCCCTCACAACACAAGAGAGTCTTCCCTTTTTTGCTCATATGAACTCACAAAATTTCAGGCAGGGGCATGTAAACACAATTTCGCTCTCTCCCCCAAAAGAATTTACATGCATCATGTCATGACCCATAAGCTTGCCCTTAGTGTATTACTCCACTAATATAAAGAAGTGCGATGTAAGATCACGTAGGACTTTAACTGGTTGTAATGGAAGCTACGGAACTAGTAAATATTGGGTTGGCCAATAATAGCCACTAGCATCCTTAAGCGCCTTTTCAACACATCCCATCAACTCATGGACATTGTTTCTTCTTTCATCCTCCCATTCTTGATGTTTTTCTTTAGTTTGGCCCATCTTATTAAGCACACTTGAGACAACAACAAAGATTATTCATGCACCTTCATTATAGTTGATTTATAACAAGTGCACCTTCAACCTTTTCTTTTCTTCTATCACTCTGCTTTTCTTTTCTTTTCACCACTCTCACTCTTTTGACACTTTGGGAAAATTATTTTCTCTTCTTAAGCGCTTAAGAGTTTTGTATTGACTTTACAGCTAATGAAAAGAAGGGATTAAGCTCGGTTTACACTTTTTGACAAAAGAAAAAAAATAATAGGCTAAAGGCTCAACGGGCTGACTAGGGTAGACAATCAATGTGGGTACGACAATGAAAAATAGAAACTTTCGGTTAAAACAAAGAAATGCCTACATCCTTTCCTACAATACACCTCCTTCATTTCGTTTTGTACACACACCAGGCAAGTTCTAGACATTTCACAATAGCACGGAATAACAAAACCTCACTTCACACTTATTGCACATGCTCAATTCAAGATGTATTCATAGACTCTTCAATCGGCTAATTACAGGAATGCAAACATTAAGCCTCAATCACACTGAATCGACTCTATGGTCTAGGTATCTCAAGATATTTTACAAAGTTGCATGCTTTCATACGAATCACCTTTGCATTTTAAATATCATATATAACACACAACCAGAATTTCACAACCATACAGTAACTACAGGTTTTGGGATGCAACCCACCAAAGAAAAAAAACAACTAAAAAAAATATACTCCTAACGACTATATTTCCCTTAAGATAGTCGTCATCCATCCATCTTAGGGAACGGTCACTACTATGACTTCGGTTCAATGGGACCATTCTCGGTAAAAGAACCAAAAACATACACCGAGAAACCGAAGAAGTAAAAAATTTTGAAAATATCGATCATTTCGATAGACAAAAATATGTACAAAATCAGCTAGCAACATTCAGCAACACACGTCAATTTCACATAAATTTACAATACAGAACAACAACTTAACAATTCACAAATCACAGGGACCAACAAAATTTCACAGGTACGACAACAGATTAGGACATACATACATAACAACACAGCCCAGCACCTAACTACTCCCACCCCACACTTAGCATAAACATTGTCCCCAGTGTTCACAAAAATTAAAATAGCACAAAAATCGGGTGGTGGAACTCCCTGATCAATCAAAGTACTCCACTTCTTCATCAGGTGCTGCTGCTTCATCTCCCATGTATGAATCACCCCCGTCGTCATCATCGGAGTCCTCCCGATGTGTCTCCTCGTCTGTGGGGACATCATCATCCGTGGGCTCTACAAATGCTGGCCCCACTAGGCATAGAGCCCTGGCGTTCTCTCCGAAGGGGTAGTCTAGCTCGAGCTGCCATAGCTCCTCCACTGTCACCGGCCTCCCGCCTATCCTCAGCTAGAGCATCTGCATCCCATACATGCGAGCCATATACTGATCATCACGAGCATGTCGCTCGCCAAGTGTAAGCACTGGCCCGTGGGTGGTGTCGGGTGCCTTAGTTTTAGTAACATCTAAGGCCCGCCGCTCCATCTGCGGGATATAATCAAGGGCCTCTTCCTCGACATCTAGGCCCCTGAAGAAGGTGGTGAGTAGTCCACCAAAGCCGTACTTGTGCCCCTGATGCAACCGCGCTCTCTTCATGGCGGATATAATCACCGCCCCCACGTTGATCTCCAGCCCTTTCATCAGGGCGTACACTAGGCATACACGATCCCGGGTTACATCTGTCATATGTACCCCCGGGATTAGGCAGGAACAGACGATCTTTAGCCATATTTTGGCTTCCCTGTTTATCTGTGAATACGACAAAGTCTGATGGTAGCCCCTCTCCTTCTGTCTGCTCCATCTAGCTGTCGATCGGGTCCCACACAAGGTGCGTCTGATGTCCGCATACGGTGGGGTAATGTTTAGCTGTCGGAGCACGTGGGCGTCTGTGTCCCGCGCCCCTATGATGGCATTGAGGTGGTGGGGCTCAAATGTGACTATTTGCCCTCTGATTTTTATGGTGTGACTTCTGAGCGTCGGGTTCCAATTGGCATAAAATTCTCAAATCAGGTGCAGGTTGCATTCCTTGGGCTCTTCAAAGATGAACTTGAGCCCGGCTGCCTCGATCCGGTGTACAATCCTAGGGAACTCCTTTGCCAACGGTTCCCGTGCTATATGCTCCTCGGGGAAGTATTTGTTTTCTTTGAGCTTTGCGTACCACTTCTTCCCCTCATCCGTCACCCACCTTGTTCCATATTGGCGGCGTTGGCCGCGTGGAACTGCTGGTGCTGCTGGGACTATTGTGCCCAGTCTGATTCGCTTCCTTCCGGCGCCAGAAGTTGATGCGCCTTTCCCTTTTTCTTGCCTGCTTGCCATTTTACCTATCAACCCAAGTAGACAAGATCAATGTTAAGACAATGGATATCAACTTCGGCTAAGGTCGGGTTAAGCTAGGTTACCCCACACTTAGTCCTTAGCTACAGTTACAACATACCGGCAAGATCATGCTTATTTGCATAAATAAACAACCAACTATACAAACATGCTTAGTGCATACGAAGAATTTGATGGTATATATACACTATGTACTACTCAAACTTCGTATAGCTAACTACAATCATTACCATCGATAACCTTTTAATCCATCGCACTTAGCAAGGAAAAACAAAGAAACGAAAACAACAACAACAATTTATCAACACGAACCTATACAACCAACCAAATTCTTGCAAATTTCAATATTCCCCTAGCCCGAGAATCCGTCGGTCTTTTAACATGATAACAACTAACACACCGACTCATCTCACTCAACATGTACATCCCGGCATGAATTTCACAAGTTCAGTACATTTTTCACTTCAAATTCAAAAACAAGCCCTAGAAATGATAGTATCAAGAAAATTCGATTAAATTATGCAATTAACGAGTTCAAGCAATCATAATGACATTCCGAACAATCATCAACAACAATTCAATTGAATTCATGATTAATTTATACTTAGGGCAAACTTAGCTCACCTCACATGCTCAATATCGAAGAAAATCGACAAGAAATGAGATGGAATCGAAGAACATACCTTGAAGTTGAAGAATTGAAGCAAACTTGATGATTTTCTTGGCCTATTCCATGTCACGTTGAAGGGGGATGGGTTTTGGGGAGTTTGGTCACAGAGTGAGTGAAAAATAAGGAAAAGGGAGGGGGTTCCGGGGTTAAAAAGTAGAAAAATCGCGCGGGTCACCCGGCGACCCGGTGTGACCCGTCGCGATATACACATCAACGTGTCACGGAGTGCATCGCGGTGCACTGCCTCCGTGACACGGAGCTGTCGCGAGCCTATTCTGGATATTTTTAAAAATTCCGGATTATACCTCAACGTGTCACGGAGGGTAACGCGGAGGTCCACCTCCGTGACACGGAGCTATCGCCCTAGCTCACTGTTTTGCCACTTTTTGTTAATTTTCATACCTCAAATTTTCCTTTGCGATTCCGTGCATATTTTCCTCCGTTTGACCTGAAATTCATCTCACTATACAAAATTGGTTAGAATTATAGGTTTCACTCTAAATAAAAATAAAAACAAAAACTAAAACTAAAAATTTTTTTGTAAATCAAGAAAAAGAAAAAGAAAAATCTATTCACACTTTACAAAGAGAAAAATTTTTTCACGGGTTGCCTCCCGTGCAGCGCCTGGTTTACCGTCGCCGCTCGACGTCGTTAAGCTCAGTTGTCCTCTAGGGTGATGGACGATTTCTCTCGATCACCGTCCTCCCCCCAGTAGTGCTTAAACCTCTGGCCATTTACTAAGAACGTGGCACTCCGATCTTCTTGCCACAACTCTATTGCCCCGTGCGGGGTCATTCTGACCACTTCAAATGGTCCCGACCATTTAGACCTCAGCTTTCCTGGAAACAACTTCAATCTTGAATTCAAGAGCAAGACTTTCTGTCCTGGCTCGAAAATGCGATGCACCACATGCTTGTCATGCCATCTTTTGGTTCTTTCCTTGTAGTACTTGGCACTCTCATAGGCATGCCAGTGGAACTCTTCAAGTTCACTGAGCTGCATTAGTCTCTTCTTGCCCGCCAGCTCTAAGTCCGTATTTAGCTTCCTGACAGCCCAAAAGGCTCGGTGCTCTAACTCCACCGGAAGATGACACTCTTTACCATAGACCAGTCGGTATGGTGAGGTTCCAATCAGTGTCTTGTAAGCAGTTCTGTACGCCCACAACGCATCATCAAGTTTGCTTGACCAATCATTCCGTTGTGTATTTACTGTTTTCTGGAGAATCTGTTTCACTTCTCTATTTGACACCTCTACTTGCCCACTAGTTTGGGGGTGGTATGCTATCGCCACTTTATGGCACACCCTATACTTGGCTAGTAATTTCTTGAAACTTGCATTGACAAAATGAGCCCCTCCATCGCTGATAATGGCTCGGGGTGTCCCGAACCTGGTGAGGATGTGTTTTTTCACAAACTTCGTTACCACCTTGTTGTCATTCCTGGGACAAGCTATTGCTTCCACCCATTTTGATACATAATCTACGGCCACCAAGATGTAACGATTACCAAATGACGGTGGGAATGGGCCCATGAAATCAATGCCCCATACATCAAAGGGCTCAACTTCCAGTATATTGTGCACCGGCATCTCTTGTCTTCTGCCAATTGATCCTGTATGCTGACATCTATCACACATTTTGACGTATGCCATAGAGTCTCTGAACAGTGTCGGCCAAAAGAAACCTGACTGTAGAACCTTGTGTGTTGTTCGCTCAGCTCCATGATGACCCCCATACAATGAAGAATGACAGCCCCTCAACACCTCTGCAATCTGACTCTCTGGGATGCATCTTCTCATTACCTGATCTGGTCCTTGTTTAAATAAGTATGGTTCATCCCAAACAAAGTGCCGTCAATCATGCCTCAATTTCCTTCTCTACTGGTCTGTTGCCTCAGGTGGGTAGACTCTGCTCACTATCAGGTTGACTATGTCTGCGTACCAGGGAACTTCAGCTTCCCCAACTGCCAAGAGTTGCTCATCTGGGAACTCTTCATTTATGTTATCACTTTCCCTCACATGAGACCGGCTTTCCAATCGTGATAGGTGATCTGCTACCTGATTCTCGCTCCCCTTTCTGTCTTTGATCTCCAAGTCGAACTCCTGCAACAACAAGATCCATATGATCAACCTGGGCTTGGCATCCTTCTTGTTGAATAGGTACCGAATCGCTGCATGGTCGGTGTACACCACAACTTTCGAACCCACCAAATAGGACCTGAATTTGTCAAATGCAAACACCAAGGCTAGCATTTCCTTCTCTGTGACTGTGTAATTGCTTTGGGCCGTATTCAGCGTTTTGCTTGCATAACGAATAGAATGAAATATTCTATTTTTTCTTTGCCCCAATATGGCTCCCACAACCACATCACTGGCATCACACATTAGCTCAAATGGTTGTTCCCAGTTCGGAGAAGTAAGGATAGGTGCTTCTATCAATTTCTGCTTCAACTCTTCGAATGCTTTAACACACTCATCATTCAACTCAAACTTTACCTCTTTTTCTAGCAATCTGCATAGTAGTCTAGAAATTTTGGAAAAGTTTTTGATGAATCGTCTGTAGAATCCTGCATGCCCAAGAAAACTGCGCACACCTTTCACTGACACAGGTGGTGGCAACTTTTCAATAACCTCGATCTTAGCACGGTCGACTTCCAACCACTTTCGAGACACTTTGTGGCCAAGGATAATACCCTCCTTCACTAAGAAGTGGCATTTCTCCCAGTTTAGTACAAGGTTGGATTCCTCACAGCGAGCCAGAACCCTGTCAAGATTCTGCAAACAAGTAGCAAATGAATTACCGAAAACAGAAAAATCATCCATAAATAGCTCAACAAAATCCTCCACCATGTCATGGAAAATAGCCATCATGCATCTTTGGAATGTGGCAGCTGCATTGCATAACCCAAACGACATTCGCCTGAAAGCATATGTCCCGTAAGGACAGGTAAAAGTAGTCTTCTCTTGATCCTCCGGAGCTATGGCTATTTGGTTATAACCTGAGTACCCATCAAGGAAACAATAATATTCCTGTCCAGCCAACCTATCCAATATTTGATCAATAAACGGGATAGGGTAATGATCTTTCCTCGTGGCTTCATTAAGCTTCCTGTAATCCATGCAAATCCGCCAGCCTATTTGGTCACTGCATTCACCTGCTTGGGATTGGGATCTGTGTCGCTCGGAAGTCCTCCTCTAGGCCTTGTGTTTTGGGCTCCAGCAAATTGCCCAAATTGATATTCAAGTGCCTTGGTAGCTAACTGGTTATTTTTCACTTCGGCTGCCAATTTCAAATAGTCAGCCTGCAATTGAGCTTGGTTAGCTATCATGGTCTTGAACATCTCCTCAATGCTGGGTAATGGTGGTGGAGGAGGTGCATTGTTGTTTCTGAATTGTGCTTGATAATTCTGCTGCCATCCTTGGTTCCTTTGCACACCCTGACCCAAACTTTTCCCCTGATGGTTGTTGCTACCCCAAGAGAAATTCGAGTGATTCCTCCAATTGGAGTTGTAGCTATTACCATACTGTTGGTGGTTGTTCCTTTGCAAATTTCCCACAAAGTTTACCGAGTCAGGATTTGCTCCACAACACTCAGCTGAGTGCTCACTGCTTCCACACACTTCACGCCAAATCTGCTGCACTGCATTCACTGGGGCTTGAGGCTGGTTCATTGTCATGTTGCTGAAGTGGGTGTTAAGTTGATTTTGCAATGCAGCTATCTGTGCAGCAATAACTGTAAACCCATCCACTTCTAGCACTCCTGCTGCTTTCCTTGTTCCTTCTCTGGACGAATCAGTAATCCATTCCGTATTGCCCTGCGAAATACGGTTCAACAAGATACACAGCTCCTCATAAGTTTTCTCCAGCACTTGTCCTCCAACTGCTGAGTCTAGCAATATTTTTGTGTGGGGTTCCAAACCCTCTATAAAAGTGTGCACCAGCACATCATTGGACTGATGATGATGAGGACAATCCCGCAACATGGACTTGAATCTCTCCCAGGCCTAATATAGATTCTCTCGCTCTCTCTGTTTGAAACTTAGAATCTGACTTCTAAGTCTTGCTGTTTTACCGGAGGGAAAAAACCGTATCAAAAATTTCCTTGCAAGATCATCCCACGTAGAAATAGAATTCGGTGGCTCGGCTTTCAACCACCTCTTGGCTTCTCCCAATAGAGAAAATGGGAACAATGTAAGCCGGACATAATCTGATGACACTCCAGCGGGGATATAAGTGTCACTTATCTCCAAAAAATTTTGGAGATGCTACTGTGGATCTTCATGAGGTAGACCGGTAAACTGCCCGCTCGTGTGCAACAATTGCACCATATTCTGCTTAAGTTCGAACCTCCCTCCTGGCTCAGGTTTGCAAATGCTAGATGTGACATTATTAGCAAGTGGGATTGCCACCTCGCGAACCGGCCGAGCTGCTACTTCTTCGGGCACTAACACTGCCCGTACTACCGGTGGATTCTGTTGTTGCTCCATGATCGTCTGTCTGAGCAACTGCAGCTTTCTTTCTAGAGCTTCTCTCCGCTTACTATGAAATATTCTTTCTGGCTCTAAATATGAGTCCACCAGGTCCTTGTCTCTTGCCAGAGTTCAACAGAGATTAAATCTGCAAAATACAGGCTAAGACCAAGTTGTCAACACTAAGAGAACAAAAATATAGTAAATTAACACGTAAAACAAATTCACCGATTGCCAGTCCCCGGCAACGGCGCCAAAAACTTGTTCGCTCGTTTTGGTTGGGTATAAAACTACACGCAAGTGCACGTGGTCGAACAAGTAGTAAAGTGGCTTAAGTAAGCCAAGTATCGATCCCACACGGACAGGGATGAAGGGCAATTTGCTCAAGTGTGCTATATTTCAATTCTAAAAATGCAGACAACAGTGTAACCAAGAGTTTGATATTTTGTTTTATAATTTTTATGCTAAAGCTAAAACACTTATCTAACGTGAGTATGAACTATGAATGAAAGCATGCTGAGGCTAAACGAACATGTAATGAAATTAATTATCGACATAATTTGGTTAGTCTTTTCCTCTGGTTGCTAGTCAAGAACTATTGCCAAGGGATTAAAACACTCGTATTTAACCCCACTTAAGAATCATGAACCATCCACCTACATTTCTGTGATTAAATGCAATTCATATTCTAGCCATACAAACCTGGTTCCTAAATTGACTAATACGACTTTCAGGTGTATTTCTATCCTGAAAGTAAATCAATTCTCAATTTTCCCAAACCAAGTAAAGATCATATCCTATTAATTCACAACTTTCCAATTTCTTGCTCTCTCGAGTGAAATCGGACTTTTAAGATGTACAATAACGTAGGCCACACATTAATGCAGTAAGAACAAGAATTAATAGAACAACCATGGAAGAAAAGATGAAAAACCAATATGATCAACAATCACATTTCACTACAATTGTTCATAACCTCAGCAAGAAGATGAATTAGCCACTCATTTGTGGATTAAACATCATTAAATGAGTGTTAAACATACAAGCAATTGAATACAAGGAGAAGGAAAGAGAGAAAAACCCTGATAATTTCGTCCCCTCAACTGCCTGTAACCTACGTTCTTGCTCCACCAAGTCAGAATATTGAAAAATGAACCTATGTGTTCTATTTATACTGGTGGGAATTTTTCCCGGAATAACGAGCAATGTGTCACAAAGTGCATCGCGGAGCACTGCCTTCGTGACACGCTACGAACGCGGACCTTCACTGGAACTGGGGGTCCAGGAAATAAAGCCTAACGTGGCACGGCGTGCAATGCGGAGCCAAGCCACCGTGCCACGGACCCATCGCAAACCCACACTGGAATTTGGCTGAAAATTCCCATCCAGGCAGAAGGCCTCCGCGATGACAGCGTGACACGGCTCCATCGCGGAGCCCCTTTATTTTGTGCTTTCCAATGCCTTGTCCCGTGCTCATGCCCGAGTTCAACCCCGATCTCTTCCAACATGCATTTAAGCTTCCCAAAATTACATTTTACCTGCAAAACAATGCTAATCATGTTGGTTAGTATAAATTCACATTGTATTACCAATTACATGAGAATGTATACACATTGACAGATAAACAAGGCTAAAATGACACTTTTGAGTATCACTTGGGCATATAAATTTGCCCAAGATCATGATACACACGAGTTTCATTTGAGATACTGACGTTAGCTTGCACCACTTGAAAATAACATGGAAATAAAAATTTTGGGGAAGATTGAGATTTACAATAAAATTCTAATTTGGCTAACTACAATAGAAAAATTACCTAGGTTGTTGATAAGAATGTGAAAGACTAGAGGTGTGGTGTCGATGATATGCTAATTAAATAGGATCACGCTGGTCATCTGATATGTTCAATTTGTGTATATTATCTCGAGAAAGTGGACGTTTTATGCTTTTCAACCTCATAAATACATCTCGCTAGAGTTCTTTCAAACCCCTAGACACCACTAAATCAACCCAATCAGATTTGGATTCATAGCTACACTAATTTCTAGCTATTAGCTACTAATTAACACTGAGAATGTAATTTTGCCTATTACTAGCCCAATTTCAAAATCTCTCATCCATACCCACCATTAAATTCTCTACAAATAATTAATTATACTTTTGCAAGAAACAATCAAGTAAGAATAATTAGACCCACATCATAATCAATGGATCTTCAATTATAGGTTGAAGAGAATCTAACAGATTTACACTTAGTTAAATAATATTGAGATGACTCCAGCAATACCCACTCTAATTAAGCATTCATCATCACACACCTCTAGTTAATGATTTAACTACTTATAATTAAGAAATTTAAAAGCACATTTAACAATAAACTCATTAAATTTACTAACAAGAGTAGCAAAATCAAGTTTGACAAGTTGTCTTCAACAATGGCAGCACCTTGCTATCAAGAAGAAGAACAATAAAAAGAGAATAGTTCTTTTCAAATTCTACCAATCAAATTCTCCTCTTCTCTACCAAAGGAATGTTCTAAAAGCTAGGAATTGAAAGCTGATGAGCACACAGTACTTTTTCTAGAATATATATCCAAGAAAATAGGGTATTTTCTCTCTATTTTTCCCTGCTGGATAATTTTTCCGCTGAGCAGCATTCTGGCATCAGTAGAAGTACCAACAGTTCGCCAGTTACAATTCGTAGACCACTGGTTACACTATCTGAGCCTTCAATAAATTTCTGCAACAATTGGCTGTTCATTCGGTGTTTCGTCGATCTCTATCCGTGCACCGCCAATTCTTTGCTATTCAATATAGAAAGCCAAGTGTCATTCAGTGACTGGACCGGAAAGTCACTATTGGAAACCCGCATTTCACCAGTGGCTTTGTTTCCCAGAGGTGATGGTGATTGACCTTTTGACTGGCATTTCGTCGGTCTTCTTTGGTGGAACGCCAAATTTCATCCACTTCCTTCTTTTTGCTCCATTTCTTGATATTTTTCTCACATTAGGCATTTACACACAACAAAGGTAAAAAGGGCATAAAATTCACATAAATACCTCAAAAACTAAAATTTAGGCTTAAGAGCCTAATGAGTTGGTGAATTACCAACACATCAAGAAGAACCCCTCTTTAACAAACGTGTAAGATAACCCAATACTCAATAATTTGAACAAAACAAAATGTTTCTAAAATTTAAAATAAATCTTTTCCGTAACTATGACGTCCCGAAGATCTAGTATAGACAGGTACACGAGCTCTAAATAGAATATCGACAATAAAAAATTACATAGATTTTTCTACAGAGAGAATGTAGAAGCTGATGCTGAGTATTGCACACCCTTCATGAAACTTCAAACCTACCACAACCTACTCCCAAAAAGGTGTGGCAAGGTAGTATCAGTACACCACACATACCGGTAGGCATCACCAACCGACTAATATTAGTTCATGCAAGAGTATATAATCAATAAGAACTCGATTAACCAATTCTAACAACAATTCCAACTTATAATTATATCTTATCAAGTTCATCCATAAATTCATTATTTTGTATAACTCAAAACATATTCATATATCGTACCCCAAACTTTAGCCATCAACACACAACTCTATTTTGTTTTCTTATCTCGATGTAGTGGAAACTTAACCATTGCAACGGTCTCGCAACAATGGTAGTTCACTCGCTACAACGACACCCTATCTAGGAAGTAACATTGTCTGACTGACCTTTTCCTTTTTCAACCCGCCATTTAAACGTTATAAACACGCCTTATTCATTCATACCCCAATTTTTATTACTAAGTCAGTTCCCATTATTCAAGGCCCATTTATTGACTTGCTATTACATAGGAAAACTAACTTCTAGTGATGGTTGTCACCCTAGTCTAATCCCTCCATAGAAGTTCAAGGAAGTAAAGCCACATACTACTAGAAAGAGATGGGCTTTCTCCTTTCTATTTCATGCGGGATATTGATTTCGGTTGACGTTTAGTTAAGAATAACTCCAATCCAATTTAGCTAACCCTTTTCAAGTCCTACCCCTTTACCCATCCCAATATTATATGTAGATCATCTACTTCCAAGTTAATCACTACTATCGCCAAATCAGTCATGCTACCTTTTTACAACTAACTGTGATCATATTAAATAAGCATTCAATCATAATATTAAATAAACAATACAAGTATTCAACAAAGAAAACATCAAACCATACCACTAGTGTTATGTCCTCCAACAATAAGGATACAAGCATATACCTACACCTATACAATTCCACATCGTACCATTCAGTACCAAAATGCATCAAGCAGCACCATACCCGCATCATAGCATCATGTATCATCTTACTATTATATTCCTCACATCCTACCTGAATCGTATCGGCATATCATGTATTATCTCTATATATCTGTTATCTATCACTCATATGCATACCTTTTCTAACCTTTGTCTCACAGTCATATATATATCATACCATCCCTATAAAATTCTCTATCTCACAATCATATGTATATCATACCATACCTATATAAATCTCTGTCTCACAGTCATACCATCAGTGATATGCCTGGCACAAGACTCTATCACATCACTATACACACATTCCAGAGGGTCTTATATCTGCCCTACCAGTCATGTCCTACAGGGGACTCTAGAAATTCATGTACTATACACCCAATTGTATGAACATCTCATCATACCTGTCTGTGAACTCATTACCGTACACCCAGTTGTATGAACATTGAGTCATACCTATATGTGTACTCATCTCATACTACTTGCTCGGATTCTCACCTTAAGCATGAGCCACTCATATCGAAGTACTCATGCATATGCTTGATCATACCAATTCGCTCGTCCATATACTCACCTAGAACATGAGCCTCTCATCTCAGAATAAGGATGCTGCACTCTTCTATTTCAACATGCCTTCTCATTTTCTCACTTGGTTACTGTTCGGCTGTTTGTTATATGGGTATATACCTACACGCAAGTGCACGTGGTCGAATAAGTAGTAAAGTGTCTCAAGTAAGCAAAGTATCGATCCCACAGGGACTGGGATGAGGTAACAAATTACTTAAGTGCTACTATATTGATTCTAAAAATGAAGACAGCAGTGCAACTAAGAGTTTGATATATTTTGATTTCTAATTTTATCCTAAGTCTGCAAAGATTATATAATTTGAGTCTGAACTATGAATGTGAGCATGCTGAGGTTAAACGAACATGTAAGGAAATAAATTATCGATATAATTTGGTTAACTTTTCCTCCGGTTACAAGTCAAGAACTATTGCTAATGGATTAAAACTCTCGTATTTAACCCAACTTAAGAATCGTGAACCGTCCACCTACATTTCTGTGATAAAATGAAATTCATGTTCTAGCCATACAAAACCAGTTCCTTAATTGACTAATACGACCTTCAGGTATATTTCTATCCTGAAGGTAAATCAATTCTCAATTTTCCCAAACCAAGAAAAGATCATATCCTATTGATTCACAACTTCCCAATTTCTTGCTCTCTCGAGTGAAACCGGACTTTTTAGATATACATTAACATAGGCCACACATTAATGCAGTAAGAACAAGAATCAATAGAACAACCATGGAAGAAAAGACGAAAAACCAACTTAATCAACAATCACATTTCAATACAATTGTTCTTAACCTCAGCAAGAAGAGGAATTAGCCACTCATTTGTGGATTAAACATCGTTAAATGAGTGTTAAACATACAAGCAATTGAATTAAAGAAGAAGGAGATAGAGAAAAACCCTGATAATTTCGTCCCCTCAACTGCCTGTAACCCACGTTCTTGCTCCACCAAGTCAGAATAATTAAAAATGAACCTAAGTGTTCTATTTATACTAGTGGGAATTTTTCCCGGAATAACAAGCAACGTGTCACGGAGTGAATCGCGGAGCACTGCCTCCGTGAAACGCCACTGACGCAGACCCTTACTAGAAACTGGGTGTCCAGGTAATAAGGCCCAACGTGGCACAACGTGCAATGCGGAGCTAGGCCACCGTGCCATGGACCCAACGCGCACCCTCACTGGAATTTGGCCAAAAATTCCCTATCCAGGGAGAAGGCCTCTGCGATGGCAGCGTGACATGGCTCCATCGCGGAGCCTCTTTATTTTGTGCCTTCCAATGCCTTGTCCTTTGCTAACATCCGAGTCCAACCCCGATCTCTCCCAACACGCATTTTAGCTTCCCAAAATTATATTTTACCTGCAAAATAATGCTAATCATGGTGGTTAGTATAAATTCACATTTTATTAACAATCACATGCGAATGTATAAACATTGCTAGATAAACAAGGCTAAAATGAAATATTTAAGTATCAGTTGGGCATATAAATTTTCCCAAGATCACTTACCCCACACTTGAATCCTTGTTCGTCCTCAAACAACAATCTTACACCTCATGCAATTTACACCCCAACCTCGCTACTTTGGTTCGACAATTTAGGCTACGGTTATACCGATTATTCAATACAGCAAATCATCAAGAAAACACGCATGGTCCAATCAATGCAATGACCTTCAATACATCAAGGCCTCCTAGACTTAAGAATCGACTCTCGATATTGGCAAACTCATGCAAATCAGCTGATCAAGACATCCGACACGAAAATTAATCTCTCATCAAGCATGTGCCCTCACAACACAAGAGAATTTTCCCCTTTTTGATCATACGAACTCAAACGATTACATGCAGGGGCATATAAACACAATTTCACTCTCTCTCCCAAAAGAATTCACATGCATCATGTCATGACCCATAAGCTTGCCTTTAGTGTATTACTCCACTAATATAAAGAAGTCTGATGTAAGATCACGTAGAACTTTAAAGGGTTGTAATGTAAGCTACGGAACTAGTAAATATTGGGCTAGCCAATAATAGTCACTAGCATCCTTAAGCGCCTTTTCAATACATCCCATCAAACTCGTGGGCATTGTTTCTTCCTTCATCCTCCCATTCTTGAAGTTTGTCTTTAGTTTGGCCCATCTTATTAAGCACCCTTGACACAACAACAAAGATTATTCATACACCTTCATGATAGTTTATTTATAACAAGTGCACCTTCAACCTTTTCTTTCCTTCCATCACTCTGCTTTTCTTTTCTTTTCACCATTATCACTCTTTGACACTTTGGGAAAATTATTTTCTCTTCTTAAGCGCTTAAGAGTTTTGGATCAAATTTACGGCTAATGAAAAGAAGGGATTAAGCTCGGTTTACAACTTTTTGACAAAAGAGAAAAAATAATAGGCTAAAGGCTCAACGGGCTGACTAGGGTGTACAATCAAGGTGGGTACTATAATGAAAAAGAGAAACTTTCGGTTAAAAACAAAGAAATGCCTACATCCTTTCCTACAATACACCTCCTTCATTTCGTTTTGTACACACACCAGGCAAGTTCTAGACACTTCACAATAGCATGGAATAACAAAACCTCACTTCACACTTATTGCACATGCTCAATTCAAGACGTATTCACGGATTCTTCAATCAGCTAATTACAAGAATTCAAACATTAAGCCTCAATCACACTGAATCGACTCTATCGCCTAGGTATCTCAACATATTTACAAAGTTGCATGCTTTCATACGAATCACCTTTTCATTTCAAACATCATGTACAACCCGCAACCAGAATTCCGCAACCATAAAGTAACTACAGGTTTTGGGATGCAACCCACAAAAGAAAAACAACTAAAAAATAAATGAAAAAAAAATCTACTCCTAATGACTACATTTCCCTTAAGACGGTCGTCATCCATCCATCATAGGGAACGATCACTAACTAAGACTTCGGTTCGATGGGACCATTCTCGGTAAAAGAACCGAAAACAAACGCCGAGAAACCCAAGAATTGAAAAAAAAGAAAAATTTTAAAAATATCGATCATTTCGATAAACAAAAATATAATATGTACAAAATCAGCTAGCAACATTCAGCAACACACAACAGTTTCACATTTCACATATAATTACAATACAGAACAACAACTTCACAATCACAAATCACAGGGTCACAAAAAAAAAATTTCACAGGCACAACAACAGAAAAAAACATACACAACAACATAACCAACACCTAACTACTCCCACCCCACACTTATCTCGAACACTGTCCCCAGTGTTCACAGAAATTAAACTAGCACAAAAAATTGGGTGGTGGAACTCCCTGATCAATCAACATACTCCACTTCTTCGTCAGGTGTTGCTGCTTCATCTCCCATGTCTGAAGCACCCCCATTGTCATCATCGGACTCCACATCGGAGTCCTCCCGACGTGTCTCCTCATCTGTGGGGACATCATCATCCGTGGGCTCCACAAAAGCTGGCCCCACTCGGCATAGAGCCCTGGCATTTTCGCCAAAAGGGTAGTCTAGCTCGAGCTGCCATAGGTCCTCCTCTGTTGCCGGCCTCCCGCCTATCCTCAGCTGGAGCATTTGCATCCCGTACATGCGAGCCATATACTGATCATCTCGAGCATGTCGCTCGGAAAGTGTAAGAATAGGCCCGTGAGTGGTGTCGGGTGCCTTAGTTTTGGTGATATCTAAGGCCCGCCGCTCCATCTGCGGGATATAGTCAAGGGCCTCTTCCACGACATCTAGGCCCCTCAGGAATGTGGTGAGTAGTCCACCAAATCCGTATCTGCGCCCCTGATGCAACCGGGCTCTCTTCATGGCAGAGATAATCACCGCCCCCACATTGATCTCCAGCCCTTTCATCAGGGCGTACACCAGGCATACACGATCCCGGGTTACATCCGTCATATGTACCCCCGGGATTAGGCAGGAACACATGATCTTAAGCCATATTCTGCCTTCCCTGTTCATCTGTGGGTAGGGCAAGGTCTGATGGTAGCCCCTCTCCTTGTGTCTGCTGTTCGGGTGGTTTTGGGATATATAACCGACACGCAAGTGCACGTGATCGAACAAGTAGTAAGTGGCTTTAGTAAGCCAAGTATCGATCCCACAGAGACTTGGATTAAGTGCAATTTGCTCAAGTATACTATATTTTACTTCTAACAATGCAGACAACAGTGTAACCATAAAGTTAATATTTTGTTTTATAAATTTTTATACTAAAACTAAGAACAATTATCTACTTTGAATCTGAACTATGAATGAGAGCATGCTGAGGTTAAACGAACATGTAATGAAATTGATTATCATCATACTTTGGTTAATCTTTTCCTCCAGTTGCTAGCCAAGAACATTTCCCAAGAGATTAAAACTCTCGCATTTAACCTCACTTAAGAATCATGAACCATCCGTCTACATTTCTGTGATCAAATGCAATTCATGTTCTAGCCATACAATTCCGGTTCCTAATTTGACTAATACGACTTTCAGGTATATTTCTATCCTGAAAGTAAATCAAAACTCAATTTTCCCAAATCAAGTAAAGAACATATCCTATTAATTCACAACTTTCCAATTTCTTGCTCTCTCGAGTGAAACCGGACTTTTTAGATGTACATTAATGTAGGCCACACACTAATGCAGTAAGAACAAGAATTAATAGAACAACATGGAAGAAAAGATGAAAACCCAAGTAATTAATGATCAAATTTCATCACAATTGTTCATAACCTCAGCAAGGAGAGGAATTAGCCTCTCATTTGTGGATTAAACATCATAAAATGAGTGTTAATCATACAAGCAATTGAATTAAAGAAGAAAGAAAGAGAGAAAAAACCCTGAAATTTTCGTCCCTCAACTGCCTGTAACCCACGTCCTTGCTCCACCAAGTCAGAATTGTGAAAAATGAACCTAAGTGTGCTATTTATAGTAGTGGGACTTTTTTCCCGGAATAACAAGCAACGTGTCACGGAGTGCATCGCGGAGCCTTGCCTCCGTGACACGCTACGGATGCGGAAGCTCTCTAGAAATCACCCGAACTTGGCTTCGGCAGCACCCTGCCGCGTTAGCAGCGTGTCACACTGCTTGTGCAGCGCGTTGGCACCTCTTGGTCGTGTAGCCAACCTGTCGTGGCACGTTGCCAACGTGCAGGTGGGCTGTTGTGATCAGCCTGCCTTCTATGGCACGTTGCCGACGCGCAGGTGGGCTGTTTTGTGCCTCCTCATTGCCGACGTTCGCGTGTTAATTCTGTTTCCAAGCCTCTACTTCACCAACTCATGGATTAGTTACTCAAAAGTCATCAAAACCTACAAAACAAAGGCTAATCATGTTGGTTAGCACATATCTTCACTTCATATAAAATTACATGAAAATGTATACAATAACTTAGATAAACAAGACTAATTTAAGTCATAAAGCGTATCTCGGGCATGCTATTTTTGCACGTGATCATCTGCTCCATCTAGCCGTCGATTGGGTTCCACACAAAGTGCGTCTGATGTCCGCATATGGTGGAGTGATGTTTAGCTATCGAAGCACGTGGGCGTCTGTGTCCCGCACCCCTAGGATAACATTGAGGTGGTGGGGCTTAACGGTGACTATTTGCCCTCTTATTTTGATGGTGTGACTTCTGAGAGTCGGGTTCCAATTGGCATAGAATTCCCGAATCAAGTGCTAGTTGCATTCCCTGGGATCTTCAAAGATGAAGTTGAGCCCAGCTTCCTCGATCCTTTGGACGATCCTAGGGAACTCCTGTGCCAACGGTTCCCGTGCTATGTGTTCTTCGGGGAAGTACTTTCTCTCCTTGTGCTTTGCATACCACTTCTTCCCTTCTTCTGTCACCCACCTGGTTCCGTATTGGCGGCGTTGGCCGCGTGGAACCGTTGGTGCTGCTGGGACTGCTGTGCCCAATCTGATTCTTTTTCTGCCGGCGCCAGATGTTGATGTGCCTTTTCCCTTGTCTTGCCTGCTTGCCATTGTTCCTGTCAACCCAAACAGACAAGTTCAATGTTAAGCCAATGAATATTAGCTTCGACTAAGGTTGGGTTAAGCTAGGCTACCCCACACTTAGTCCTTAGCTAAAATTACAACATTACGGCAAGATCATCCTTATTTACACAAACAAACAACCAAATATAACAAACATGCTTAGTGCATTCGAAGAATTCGACGGTATATATTCTATGTACTACTTAGACTTCGTACAGCTAACCACAATCATTACCATCGACAACATTTTATCTCATAGCACTTAGCAAGAAGAAACAAAACAAAAGAAAGAAAGAGAAAAAATTTTTAACTACGTGATCCTATACAATTCAACCAATTCTTGCAACTTCCAATATTACCCTAACCCGAGAATCCGTCGGTTTTTGAGCATAGTAACAGTTAGCACAATCGACTCATCTCACTCAACATGTGCAACCCAACATGAATTTCACTGGTTCAACTAAATTTTTCCATTTCAAACTCAAAGGCAAGCCCTAGCTATGATTTTATCACAAATTCGATTAAACTATGTCATTATCGAGTTCAAGCAATCACAATGATACTCCGAACATCAATCAACAATAATTCAATAGTATTTAAGCTCAATTTCTACTTAGGGCAAGTTTAGCTCATATCACAATTTCAATATCGAAAAAATTCGACAAGAATTGAAATAGAGTTGAAGAACATACCTTGAATTCGAAGAATTGATGAAAACTCGATGAAATTCTTGTCCTACGTCCGTGTCACGTCGAGGGGGGATGGGTTTTTGGGAGGTTGGTCGCGGAGTGTGTGAGAAATGAGGGAAAAAGAGGGCGAATCGGGGTTAAAAAGGGGGAGAATCGCGTGGGTCACCTAGCGACCCGGTGTGACCCGTCGTGATATAAACATCAACGTGCCACGGAGGGTAACGCGGAGCATGCCCACTGTGACACGGAGCTATCGCGAGGGCATTCTGGAATTTTTTTTTTAAATTCCAAATTCACACCTCAACGTGTCACGGAGGGTAACGCGGAGGTCCTCCTCCATGACACGGAGCTATCGCCCTAGCTCACTGTTTTGCCACTTTTTATTGATTTTCATACCTCGAATTTTCCTTTGCGATCTCTTGCAAATTTATTCTCCGTTCAACCTGAAATTCATCTTACGGCAAGAAATTGGTTAGAATTATAGGTTTCACTCAAAATAAAAATAAAAACAAAAATAAAACTAAGAATTTTGTTGTTAATCAAGAAAAAGAAAAAGAAATCTATTCACAATTTACAAAGAAAAATTTCACGGGTTGCCTCCCGTACAGCGCCTGGTTTACCGTCGTGGCTCAACGTACCAAGTTTCACCACTTTTTCCTCTACCTTGAGGATATGAATCTCACCTCTAATTTCTTCTGTAATTTCCTCTTATGCTCCAGGGGTGGTGATAAAAAATTGTGAGGACCAAGCAGTAGATGTTGCCTTTTGAACTTATTGGCCCTTAAGTAAGCGAAGTCATTTTGTCTCTCCGAGTTAGCAAATTTCAAAATATACGGGGCTTGGTCCTCCTCTAGACATTTCTCTGTAAGCTTGGAAGACTCTATTTCTCGGTTGTCAACCAAACTTAATGTCGAAAAATGCTTTGAGTGTGGTCCAATAACCCTCAACTCTGAAACTACATTGTGCTTGACCTCCTTACTTGTATACACCTTCTCAGCATCGACATCTATCTGTCCATTAATGTCAACTGGGGGATACTCTATCTCTTCATCCATGAATGGATTTTCCATAAGTGTGAGCCCATCACGGGGACACTCAAGAGATTCTAATTGTGGGGCTTCATCCAAAAATTCACCCTTGTCTTCCTCTTGTAGTTCCTCTTGAATATCGGCTAAAACTGTCACCTGCAATTTATCACAAGCTTCAGCCTCAACAATCATCTCCGTGAATTTGACGCTCATCCTTTCTAGAGCCTCTGCATTCTCTTCTTGCTGAATTCTCAATACTGCCATCGCCTCCTTCATTGCTTCTGATTACTCCAGGAGTTGTTTCAGCATGTCTTCTATTTGAGCTTGGCGTCCCAAGTCCTCATTTTCAACATGCCTATATTCAGCAAAAACAACAGAAGGATCATAGTAGGGGCTTGGGGGAGGGGAATATGCATTCGGACAGCCATCCCAATGACCATCTTGACCACCACATATATTGCACATGTTACAGTGTTGCCACAAGTGGGGTCCTACGCAATTCAGACAAGATTCGCCAAAATATGAGTATCCACCATTTAAACCATTTCTATTCCATGATATCATGCCAAGAAGGATATCCGAAAAAGAAGAAAAATAATAATAATAATAATAATTAAAAAAAAGAATTAAAACAAACACTAAGACCAAGTTGTCAGCACTTATATAGAATTTGTAAACTAACACTTAAGAAAATAATTTTACCAATTGCCAGTCCCCGACAACGGCGCCAAAACCTTGTTCGGCTATTTGTTATAAGGGTATATAACTACACGCAAGTGCACGTGGTCGAACAAGTAGTAAAGTAGCTCAACTAATCCAAGTATCGATCCCATAGGGACTGGGATGAGGTAACAAATTACTTAAGTGCTACTATATTGATTCTAAAAATGAAGACAATAGTGCAAGAAAGAGTTTGATATATTTTGATTTCTAATTTTATACTAAGTCTGCAAAGATTATATAATTTGAGTCTGAACTATGAATGTGAGCATGCTGAGGTTAAACGAACATGTAAGGAAATAAATTATCGATATAATTTGGTTAACTTTTCCTCCGGTTGCTAGTCAAGAACTACTGCCAATGGATTAAAACTCTCGTATTTAACCCAACTTAAGAATCATGAACCGTCCACCTACATTTCTGTGATTAAACGAAATTCATGTTCTAGCCATACAAAAGCGGTTCCTTAATTGACTAATACGACCTTCAGGTATATTTCTATCCTGAAGGTAAATCAATTCTCAATTTTCCCAAACCAAGAAAAGATCAGATCCTATTGATTCACAACTTTCCAATTTCTTGCTCTCTCGAGTGAAACCGGACTTTTTAGATATACATTAACATAGGCCACACATTAATGCAGTAAGAACAAGAATCAATAGAACAACCATGGAAGAAAAGATGAAAAACCAACTTAATCAACAATCACATTTCAATACAATTGTTCTTAACCTCAGCAAGAAGAGGAATTAGCCACTCATTTATGGATTAAATATCGTTAAATGAGTGTTAAACATACAAGCAATTGAATTAAAGAAGAAGGAGATAGAGAAAAACCCTGATAATTTCGTCCCCTCAACTGCCTGTAACCCACGTTCTTGCTCCACCAAGTCAGAATAATTAAAAATGAACCTAAGTGTTCTATTTATACTAGTGGGAATTTTTCCCGGAATAACAACCAACGTGTCACGGAGTGCATCACGGAGCACTGCCTCCGTGACACGCAACTGACGCGGACCCTTACTGGAAATTGGGTGTCCGGGTAATAAGGCCTAACGTGGCACGATGTGCAACGCGGAGCTAGGCCACCGTGCCACGGACCCAACGCGCACCCTCACTGGAATTTGGCCAAAAATTCCCTATCCAGGCTGAAGGCCTCCGCGATGGCAGCGTGACACGGCTCCATCGCGGAGCCTCTTTATTTTGTGCCTTCCAATGCCTTGTCCTTTGCTAACATTTGAGTCCAACCCCGATCTCTCCCAACACGCATTTTAGCTTTCCAAAATTACATTTTACCTGCAAAACAATGCTAATCATGTTGGTTAGTATAAATTCACATTTTATTAACAATAACATGCGAATGTATAAACATTGCTAGATAAACAAGGCTAAAATGACATATTTAAGTATCACTTGGGCATATAAATTTGCCCAAGATCATTTACCATGGATTTCACCCATAGTTTCAAGAACAATATATCACAGTTCAGTTCATTTAACAATACTACATTTAACAATGAGAATTAATCAATACGATCTATAACACAATCATAGCCCGAGAACATTTTCATAATTAGTTATTCATTATATTACCCCATTCCCAAAATCATTTGCTGCCATGATAATGGTCTCACTGTGGTAACTGCAGCGGTGCTGCTTAGGCAGTACTTCAACCATTCTCTCCCCTTAGATTTGTCTTTAGTGCTTCTTCGTAGTCGGCTCACCTACTAAAATATGCATATTCCAATCCATATTTTCAAATTACCCTTCTTTCTTAGGGAGTGTAATACCTCAAAAGTGCCTTCGACTAGACTCAAGATTTGAAATGTCATTAATAGAAAATTTTGAAATTATTCACTCAGGATGACTCATTATACGAGTTGTAGGAAGACCAATTGACCATAGGGTGACTCGTGGTCAGCAGTTGCTGCGAATATGATGATAAGGAGAAGTCCAATAATAACCCGTAGGGTAATGACATGAGTCATGGGTTAGAGTCATCATTTGGTTCTAGATGGTTAGGAGAGAAGTTATGACTCATGGCATGACCAGTGGTGAGGAACCATAGATCATGCTAAGGGCTCATTTGTTGGGGTCTTGGGTGGCAGAGATAGATGGTACAAGTCAAAGCACGAACCATCATAAGGAACAATGAGTCATTGCGCTCACCCATAGGGAGAAGTAGGGAATTTCTCCCAGTCGTGGTAATGGATGGATCCCACAACTTTTTGGATGAAGGTACGAGTTGTGGTGGGTCCCGTGGAAAAGTTCAGAACTCAGGATTTAGTAGAGGCTTTAATCAGGAAACCACGACCCGTAGGATCGAGGTACGATCTATAGGATGAGTCATGGCACCTGGCAGTGTGTAAGTTTCCTGTATTTTTAAAGGCAATTTCGTAATTCCTAAGCTCCTAATCCCTAAACTACATTGTTTTAAGCTCAGTCAGGAGCGTTTTAAAAGGGTTTAATCTATTCTAACATATTCCCTCCCCATACATGCAAGACTAGTGATTCCAAAGGAGATCAACCCTAGAACTCTTCAATTTCTTCCCCAAATCTCTTTTGCATTCAAGGAAGACTGTAAAACAAGATTTCCTAGGTATTTAGGGTTATGAATGGGAGTTTCACTTCACTCTCATGCCCAAATCCCTTCTCAATTCATTAATCAAGTGCATGGTTCCATAGGGTTCTAACCCAATTTATGAAATTTTCTATGTTTCTACCATGGGCCAATTCTATTCAAGCTTGTAATGATGTTTTAACATTCATGAGCATATTATATAATGATTATGATTACAAATTATGATTTCGAAGTTTTAATAGTATGATGCCCAATTATGCTAGTTTCATCAAGAATGGGATTTATGATTTATGCTTCCAAGTATGATGATATTTCCAGTATTTAAGAATGTGTATGAATTACCCATGTATATATCCATAATTTCTACTATCAAGTCTATTTAAAGAATGTTAATGTTTTGGGCAAGACAACATGATCTAAGTATGACTGTATGATTTGACTAAATCTTATGATGTTAGCTTACCACATGGTTTATGGAGTCTAGATCCCACTTTTCAGCTTGTGGTATGTTTTGAGCTAAGGGTCCTCATTTTCAGTTTTATAGTATTATGATTAGCTTTGTTGAAAAATGATGGTTCATCTTTGTTGAAAACTGATGGAGAGCATATGCATGTTTTTGGGAGTAGTGTTTAACACCGAGTAGGCTAAGGGTTCAGAAAACCCCGAGCCTCAAAACTATGTGCCAAATTTGGTATGTTCATATTCTTTAGGACCTAATTGGTGGGCTTCCCTTGCCACTAACGGGCCTTCAACTTGATATCGATATCACGGTAGCGCCCTTAGCCTTGGCAAGACGTTAGACTACTCTGCCCATGTGAGTGTGATAATTGGGACCACGTAAGCTATATAATGGTAATGTTGGTTATATGATGAGTTTCCTATTGTTTCTCATGATTTTAGTTATGCATATTCATTAGTTATGATATTATGTTTTCAACAGGTTTGACCCAATATTATGTTTTTACTTATGATTATCAATTTTCAGCTTTGGGTCATTTGATTCAGTTATGAGGTTCAACTTTTTTTAATCATGTTTTCAGTTAATAGCATGCGAGCCTTAGTCTAAGAATCTTATGATGTAATGATTTATGATATGTATGTTTTGAGTCTCACTTACTCGGTTATTTTACTTGCCTTGCATACTTGGTACATTCCAAGTACTAACTGCATACTCTATGCTGTATCATTTTATGATACAGGCTCGGACATTCAGGCTCAGTCCTGCTATTAGCCAGTTCTCAAAGTTTAGTATATCTAGACTTGTTGGATATTACTCATCCTTTGGGGACCTTCAATTAGCTTGTTATTAGCATCTTTCAGTTTCAGTCTTCTAGTTAGCTAGTTAGAGTCTTGTCCCATCAGCTCGTCAGTATGTAGAGGCTTATTAGATAGAGTTATGTATTCAGCTTCAGATTCAGTGTTTGATATTCCGTTGTTAAGATGTATTAACTATTCAGACTTTTGCTATTTCAAAATTTAGTTTTCTACATTATTTATGTTGAGCTTTAGATATCTTATTAATGTCATGGGTCGACTTAGAGCCATTCATGGTTCTAGGTTCTATGTCTAGATCTGGGCCTATGTTCGGTCTTGACAAACTTGGTATTAGAGCCATACTTTTTAAAGTGTCCTATGATGTCTGAAAGCCACATTAAATAGAGTTTTTTCCTAGGTGTGAAACACACCACACTTATGATGAAGAGGCTACGAAATGATTAGGAAAATCTCCATTCTATCATGATCTATGTCGTGCGATGTAATTTATTCTATCCTTCTAACTCATGCTATACATGCTTGCAGAATCATGTCTCCTCGCTGAGTTGGCAAAAGAAGGAATAGGAATGGAATTAACCATTAGAATGGTAATGGATATGGGCATCAGCAAGCCCCACCAGCCCCCGAGGATCATGTGCCTGAGCAGGTTGCCCATGTTGAGTTTAGGGCAGCCATCCAAATGTTGGCTCAGGCATTGAACCCCCAGGTCAACCAGCAGATGGTAGCTCATGTTCACCAGAATAGGAATGCGGCAGTGGCTAGGGTCAGGGATTTCCTCAAGATGAATCCCCTTGAGTCCCTTGGATCGGGAGTGGACAAGGATCCACATGAGTTTATTGATGAGATCCAGAAGATCACCCGATTATAGGGATGATGGGAGAGGAGTGTGCAGATCTAGCCTCTTATAAGTTGAAAGGGGTTTCCCATATCTAGTTCATAATATGGAAGGATAACAAGGGACTCGGATCATGTTCCAATTGTTAGGCTGAGTTTCTCACCATGTTCTTGGACCGATTCTTTCCCCAGGAGATGAAAGATATCAAGGCAGCAAAGTTTGTTAACCTGAGGCAGAACAACACGACAATCCAGGAGTTTCTTTAGATTTCACTCGCTTAGCCAAATAGGCATTGGAGATGGCGGCTGATCAGAGTGCTCGAGTGAGCAAACTTGTGCATGGATAGCGGACTATTTGGTCAAAGATTGTAGGACCACAATCCTTCATCAAGATATTGACTTCTCAGGGTTGGTCCTATATGCCTAGTAGATAGAGGCGGTGCAAGTGAGTGAGAGAGAGAGGACAAGAGGGCCAGGACCTACAGTTTTGGGTTCTTCCAGTAGAGTCTTTGTGGTGGACATCGTCAATAGTCCCTCTAGAGATCATCAGTCCCAGTTCCGTCAATAGCAAGTATGCCATCCAGATCTAGGCACGATCAGAAGGGACGAGCATCAGGTTTTTGAGGTCAGGTGAGCAGGCTTGTATAGCCTAGCATTCTAGGGTGGGTGTGGTAAAAGGCACACTAGTCAGTTCTTAGCAGGTACAGGTACTTGTTTTAGGTGTTGAAAGCCTGGACACATGCTTAGAGATTGTCCAGCTGCTAGAAAGGGCCATGGTACAGGACGAAATCCAGCCCCTAGTTCAGCAGCCCCACCAGCACGCTCATCTCAGTAGGATGCATCCACTAGTACAGGTGGTGGTCAGCATCAGAACAGGTTTTATGTCGTCGCATCTCGACAGGAGCAGGAGGTCTCTCCAGATGCAGTCACTAGTATGTTACGAGTATTTCACCTTGACGTATATGCATTGTCAGATCCAGGGGCCACTTGATCCTTTATGACTCCATATGTTGTTAGTAGTTTCGGAGTCAGTCCCCAAATTCTATCGGAACCATTCTCAGTTTCTACTCCAGTCGGTGATTTAGTTATATCTCGATAGGTATACAAAAATTCCCCTATTGTAGTCCTTCAGAAAGTTATCTCAGCAGGTTTAGTAGAGTTATCAATGACAAATTTTGATGTTATCTTTGGCATGGAATGGCTATATGCATGTTCTTCCTCAGTAAATTGTGGAACCCATTCGGTAGAGTTTTGATTTCCAGGTAAGCCAGTCCTAGAGTGGAAGGGTAGTTCAGCATTGCCGATAGGTCATTTCATTTCCTACCTTAAGGCTAGGAAGATGATCTCTAAGGGTTGCGTGTACCATCAAGTTCGGGTTAAGGATGCTGCTTCCGAGGCCTGCTACTTCCGAGACCCTGACTATCTAGTCAGTCCCTATAGTATATGAGTATCTAGAGGTGTTTCCAGATGATCTATCGAGAGTCTCTCCCGGGCAGGAGATTGACTTTGGTATTGACCTTCTTCCCAACGCAGCCTATATCTATTCCTCCTTACAAAATGGCTCCAGCTAAACGAGTTGAAGGAGTAGTTGAAGGATCTCTTAGACAAGGGTTTCATCAGACCTAGCAAATCCTTATGGGGTGCACCAGTTCTATTTGTCTAAAATAAGGTTGGTCGTCTTTGTATGTGCAATGATTATCGGAAGTTGAGCAAGGTCGCGATCAAGAATAGATATCCCCTACCCAAAATTGATGACTTGTTTGACCAGCTTTAGGGTGTCAAGTGTTTTTCAAAGATAGACCTCAGATCTGGATATCATCAGCTTAGGATTAGAGAGAGTGATTCCTAAAAATAGCTTTTAGAACACGATATGGTCACTATAAGTTTGTAGTTATTTCTTTTGGATTAATGAATGCTCCTGCAGCATTTATGGATTTGATGAATAGGGTGTTTAAGACATATTTGGACATATTCGTGATCATGTTCATAAATGATATTCTCATATACTTTCGAAGCGAGGAGGAGCATGTCGTTCATTTGAGGGTGGTACTACAAACTCTTAAGGATCGTCAGTTGTATGCTAAATTCTACAAGTGTTAATTTTTGTTGGATTCAATAGCATTTTTGGGTCATTAGTGTTAAGTGAGGGTGTTCAGATGGACTATCAATAGATAGAAGCTGTGAAGAATTGGCCTAGACCAGCTATCCCTTCAGATATCTGGAGTTTCTTGGGTTTAGCTAGCTACTATAGGAGGTTTGTTGAAGGGTTTTCTTCCATTGCGACACTGTTGACTAAGTTGACTCAGAAGAAAGTGAAGTTTCAATGTTCACACGCCTGTGAAAAGAGCTTTCATGAGTTGAAGACTCAACTCACCTTAGCACCAGTGTTGACCCTACCTGAGGTTACCGATGGATTTGTGGTATATTGTGATGCCTCGAGGATCAGACTTGGTTGTGTATTGATGAAGAACGATAAGGTAATAGCCTATGCTTCTAGGCAGCTTAAGGTCCATGAGCAGAACTATCGACTCACGATCTCGAATTAGCAACAGTAGTATTTTCCTTGAATATTTGGAGACACTATCTGTATGGGGTATATGTGGATATGTTTATAGACCATAATAGCCTACAGTACGTGTTTACTCATAAAGACCTTAATCTACAACAAAGAAGATGGTTAGAGCTTATTAAAGATTATGATATGAGTGTCCTTTATTCTTCGAGCAAGGCCAATGTGGTAGCAGACGCTCTTAGCAGACTTTCTATGGAGAGTTTTTCTCATGTATATGATGGGAGGAAAGTGTTGGTGAAGGATGTGCATTAGCTCGTACGATTAGGAGTTCACCTTGTTGATTTGACAGTTGGTGGTGTTATTGTGCAGAACAGTTTAGAATCCCCATCGGTGATGGAAGCCAAGGATAGGAAAGACGAAGATACTAGTTTGGTAAAGTTGAAGGAAGCAAGTTCAGAATCAAAAGGTTGAGGCTTCTCCCAAGGGAGAGATAGTGTACTTTGATTTCAGGGTTATTTGTGTGTTTCAGGTGTTGATGAATTGAGAGATTGGATGTTGCATGAGGCTCATGGTTCCTGATACTCTACACATCCAAGTGCCACCAAGATGTACCATGACCTACGGGAAGTCTATTGGTGGGGTGGCATAAAGAAAGACATAGCGGAGTTTGTGGCTAAGTGTCCGACTTGTCAACAAGTGAAAGTCGAGCATCAAAGACCTGGGGTTGTGCTACAAGACATCAATATTCCTACTTGAAAGTGGGAGGAAATCAATATGGACTTCATTACAAGGTTGCCTCGTACTAGCCAACAGTGTGGCTCTATTTGGGTGGTTGTGGATAGATTGACCAAAGCAGCCCATTTTCTATTCGTCAAAACTATAGATTTAGTGGAGGATTATGCCAAATTGTATATTCATGAGTTAGTTCGATTGCATGGAGTTCCCTTGTCCATCATATCAGATAGTGGTACTCAATTTACCTAATAGTGTGGGAGGTCAGTTCAGAAGGGACTCGATCCTCAGGTCAAGCATAGCACAGCTTTTCATCCACATATAGATGGTCAAACTGAGTGGCCCATTCAGACTCTTGAGGACATGTTGAGAGAATGTGTGATTGATTTCACAGGTAGTTGGGATGATCATTTACTTCTCAGCAAGATTGCACATAACAACAACTACCATTCCAGCATTCAGATGGCTCCATTTGAGGCTCGTTGTGGGTAGAGATATAGATCGCCTAATGGTTGGTTCGAAGAAGGTGAAGCTTCATTGATAGGGCCAGATTCAGTCCATGAGGCTATTGTGAAGGCTCAATTTATAAGGGAAAGGCTGAAAATAGCTCAAAGTCATCAAAAGTCCTATATATATGTGAACAGGAGAGAACTTGAATTTGAAGTTGATTATTGGGCATTTCTGCAAGTGTCTCCCATGAAGGGAGTGATGAGATTCGGAAGGAAGGGGAAGCTTAGTCCCTGATATGTTGGCCCGTACAGAATTGTGAGACATGTTGGCAAGGTGGCCTATGAGTTGGAGTTGCTCTTAGAATTGGCTTTAGTATATCTAGTTTTTCATGTATCGCTCCTGAAGAAGTGCATGTGTGACCCCTCTTTGGTTATCCAAGTTACGATCGTTGGTGTGAAGGATAGCCTTAGTTAAGAGGTGATTCCGGTGGAAATACTTGATCTTCAGGTTTGAAAGTTGAGGAACAAAGAGGTAGCTTTAAAAGGTATTGTGGAGGAATCAACATGTTATGGGAGCTACGAGGGAAGCCGAGGCAGATATGATGGCTAAATACACCCATCTTTTCCCTTCTGGCCCAGTTCCAGCTTGAGGTATCAGTTTCCCCCTTAGTACTCTATTAAATTTCTTGTATAGTTCATGTATTCTAGTTTCTATCATGTCAGTGCATGTGTGTATGATTTACGAATTCAATTCATTTATGTATTTAAATTAGGAGTCAGTTACTCCATCAGTTTTCAGCTTTTAGATGTTCAGTATTTGGGATAACAGTTCCCTTCCCTAGTTACTCAATATATATACTCCATATTTGAGGATGATGAATATTCCCAAGGGAGAGATACTGTAATACCCAAAAGTGCCTAAGAATAGACTCAGAATTTGAAATGTGATCAGCAGAAAAATCTAAAATTTTTTACTCAGGACGATTCGTGCTACAAGTCGTAGAAAGGACCAATGGACCATAGGGTGACTCGTGGTCAGAATTTGCTGTGCATAAGATAGTAACGACGCATCTAATAATGATCCATGGGGTGATGGCACGAGTCGTGGGTCAGAGTCGTCGTTTGGTTTTGGATGGTTAGGAGGGAAGGTACAACTAATGGTATGACCCATGGTGAGGAACCACGGTCGTGGTAAGGGCTCATTCGTTGGGGTCTAAGGTGGTAGAGCTAGATGGTACGATTCAAGGCACAACCCGTCGTAAGGAACAACGTGTCATTGCCCCCACACATAGCAAGGAGAAGGGAATTTCTCCCAGTCATTGTAACAGATGGATCCCACTACTCGTTGCATGAAGGTACGAGTCATGTTGGAACTCGTCGAAAAGTTTAGAAATCGGGATTTAGTAGAGGCTTCAACAGGAGGAAACCATGACCCATAGGATCGAGGTATGATCCGTAGGACAAGTTGTGGCACCTGGCAGTGTGTAATTTTCTTGTATTTTTAATAAGGGAAATTTTGTAATTTCTAAGCCTCTAATCCCTAAACAACATCATTTTAAGCTTAGTTAGGAGGGTTTTAAGAGGGTTTAATCTATTCTAACCTATTCCCTCCCCATGCATGCAAGACTAGAGGATTCCTACGGAGATCAAGCCTAGAACTCTTCAATTTCTTCCCCAAATCTCTTGGTCATTAAAGGAAGAGTGTAAAACTAGATTACCCAGGTATGTAGGATTATTAATGGGAGTTTCTCTTCAATTTCGTGCCTAAATTCCTTCTCAATTCATGAGTTCAAGTGCATGATTCCATGGGGTCCTAACCCAATTTATGAAATTTTCTGTGTTTATATCATGGGTCAATTCTATTCATGTTTATGATGATGTTTTATAATTCGTGGGCGTGTTTTAAAAGTATGATGCCCAATTATGCTAGTTTCATGAAGAGTTGAATTTATGATTTATGCTTCTAAGTATGATGAGATTTCCAGTTATTAAGAATGTGTATGAATTACCCATGTATATATCCATGATTTCTACTATCAAGTTTATTTCAAGCATGTTAATTTTTGGGGCAAGCCTACATGATCTATGTATGATTGATTTGACTAAATCTTATGATGTTAGATTACCATAAGGTTTTTGTAGTCTAGACTCCCACTTTTCAACTTGTGATATATTTTGAGCCATGGCTCCTCATGTTCAGTTTTCAGACTATGTATATATTTTTATGATCATCTCCATAGAAAGATGATGGTTCAGCTTCATTGATAAATAATGCAGAGCATAAGCATGTTTTGGGAGTAGTGTCTAGCACCGAGTTGGCTAGGGGTTCAGACAAGCCTGGGCCTCAGAATTACATGCCAACGAAGGTATGTTTAGATTCTCTGGGACCTCCCTTGTGAGATTTCCCTACCCCCGAAGGGCCTTGACCTTGATATCGATATCATAGTTACGCCCTTTTCCGTAGAAAGGCTTTGGACGGCTCTGCCCACTTGAGTGTGATAGTCGGGGACCATGTAAGCTCTATCATGGTAATGTCAGTTATATGAAAAGCCTCCCATTGTTCCTCAAGATCTTAGTTATGATATTATATTTTCAGAAGGTTTGACCCAATGCTCAGTTTTAACCTATGATTATCACTTTTCATCTTTGGGTCATTCGATTCAGTTATAAGGTTCAATTATGTTTTATCATGTTTTCAGTTAATAGCATGCAAGACTTACTCTCAAAATCTTATGATGTAATGATTTATGATATGCATGTTTTCAATTTTACTTACTCAGCGATTTTACTTACCTTGTATACTCAGTACATTCCAAGTACTGATCGTATACTCTGTTTTATCGTTTCTTGATACAGTCTTGGATGTTCAGGCTCAGTCCCACCGCTAGCCAGTTCTCAGAGTTCAGCATATCCAGACTTGTTGGTGAGTCCTCATCCTTCTAGTACCTTCGGTTAGCTTGTTATCAGCATCTTTCAGTTTCACTCTTCTAGTGAGCTAGTTAGGGTCTTGTCCCATCAGCTCGTCAGCATGTAGAGGCTTATCAGACATAGTTATGTATTCAGCTTTGGATTCAGTGTTTGATATTCTGTTGTTCAGATGAATTAACTAGTACAACTTCTTTTATTTCAGAATTTAGTTTTCCGCATTATTTATGTTGAGCTTTATTTATCTTGTTCATGCCATGGGTCGACATAGAGTCATTTATGGTTCTAGGTTCTACAGTTAGATTCGAGCCTATGCGCGGGTCATGACAGGGGGTAAAAATCAATTCAACACATAATATTAGAATCATAAATACACAAACCATCAAAGGTGAACTATTTGCTCATTAACCCATATGGACGCATGGACAGCTTGAACACTTACACTCATGACCACACTTTGGCCCCTTATTTGGGGCATACCATAGAAGTAGCCCTTATGAATTTCCAACTAAGATGGAAATCCAATGGTTTGGATTCAAGACTCTTCGTATCCACACAATTGCATAATGCAATAACTTTATCACCTTTTTTCTATCTTTTCTGATTATTTCCCTCTCATATTAACTACTAACTATACTTGGCAAGTTGTGATTAGTAGGATAACTCCAATTTATTCATCAATGACACATCAATCATATACGCATACGCGAATTGCTAATCAAAGTCTAACACATAGGTAATCCATAGCCTACCTAAGTGCCAAGATACCATCAAGCAGTTCACAGTTGCATGCTTTCCACGAGTTCTGAGTGCTTATGGAGAATTATCATGGTGGAAGGTAAAGTCCTTTCCCTCGATATCTACCTTATTTTATTTCGTTGTTACAAATCATATTTTTTGTTTTTGGGAATTTTTATTCACTAAACCTTATGCTAATAGGTTTTAAAATCCAAACCTAGATAGAATTACGGGGTTTTTGGTTTGTGTCGCTCACTATAGCGAAGGGGTCCTTCGCTACAGTGGTACCGTTACCGCGGAATCAGCCTACTACAGCAGCCCTGCGACTAGGCTCACCTAATTTTAAATTATCCCATTCTAAATTTATCATTCACATAATCCCTCAATTTCGAGGATATAAGTCAGACTTACAAAAATTTTAGTTTTCCCAGGTTTATGTCGTCAAGGTGCTATAACGATTGGGCAAGTCATTACACATGAATTCCCTTAATCTTTTGGGAGTCATGAGTGGCTAAATACTTTAGTTTTAGGGTTTTGGAATGAACATGAAGGTTGAATGTTGATTGTTATTTATATTTATTAAAACTTTCTGCTATTGAGTTATTTATTTCTTCTTGGGCTAAATTGTTTGATTATTTGATGAAATAGTTAAGAACTATATATGATTCATTAATTGAACTTGAAAAAGATAATTACGAGGAAAATAAGAAGAAATAGGGTGGAATTTATTTTCTTGCCCCTTACCTAAAACAACTCCCACAACTACCCTACTTGCATCACACATAACCTTAAATGGCTTGGTGTAGTATGGAGCAACAAAAATAGGAGTAGTGATAAGCTTCTCCTTTACGCATTCGAGGCATGCTTCATCAAACAAAAATTTTGTCTCCTTCTCCAATAACCTACACAAGGGGTTAGCAATTTTTGAAAAATCTTTTGTTACGACCAGAACATAGACCCAGATCGAGACATAGGACAAGGAACACCAAAAGACTCCAAGTCGACCCATGGTATGAACAGAATAGCTAAGAACATACAATAAGCGGAAACTAAAAAAATAAAACATGCTTAAGCAAAGTCTAAAAATCCAATAATATCTAAACAATGGAAATATAATATTGATCCGAAGCTGAATACATGCTATATCTGATAAGCCTCTATAATCTGACGAGTTGTTGGGACAAGATTCCAACTAACTCACTACAAAAAACTAAAAATAATGATATGAGCTGATAAGAAGGCCCTCAAAAGATGAGGACTCACCAATGGGCTAGATAATGCTAACTCTAAAGATCTGACTAATGGCGGGGACTAAACCTAAACATCCGAGCCTGTATCATGAAACGATACAACATAGAGTATGCGGCCAATACTTGGAATGTATTGAGTATTTATGGTAAGTAAAATAGAAAATTAAAATGCATAAGAGTTCATAAGAGTAGAAGAACATGATAATGAAGTAAATATCATAATGTAACATAAGGGATTAAGGTTTTCAAAACCATCCATAATTCAATCATAAATCATAGTCCTAGGATAAACTTTATAAAACATAACTTGATCCAAAGTAACATAAACATAACCATGTATTAATCATGAGGAACAATAGGACGACTCGTCTTAACTGACACCCTCATGATAGAGCTTACATGATGCCCCAACTTTTCGCTCAAGTGGGCAGAGCCATTCCAGGCTTGCTAGGCAAGGAACGTGCATGATGTGATATCACAGGGGATCCATAAATAAATGTATATACCTACGGTGGCATGTAGTTATGATACCATGGGGTTTACCTAAATGTCGAGTCTACTCGGTGCTAGAAACTGCTCCCAAAAACATGCACATGAGGCTCATATTGTAATCGTGAATCATTCATGAAGTTCGTGACCAAATAAATTATAGCATACTTAATCATACTTGAAATACATGATTAGCCATGAATAAAGGCCCGTGAGTCGGCGAAGAATCATTAATTCATAAATCATGAATAACATGGATACTTGTGAATATACATATAATTGATATTCATAAATCCTTGAAGGAAATCATAACATGAATCAAAAATCATAATTTAGGCTTCATAATATCAAAATCATAATAGAATCATAACTTGACTTTTCATGAAACTTGAATAATTTGGTATAATTTAATTAAGATTTTAAACTACGAATTAATAATCAATATAGGTATAAAATCTTCCCATGGATCTTAAAACATGATTTGATACATGAAAGGAATTGACCCACAGATAGATCATAGAGAATTTCACAAAATTAGGAATAAACGCCATAAGATCATGAACTTGAATCTAGAATCTAAATTCATGAAATTGAGAAGAATTTTGAGCATGTGAGTGAAAGGTATAGCCCTATATACCTTGGTAAATCTGATTTATACTCCTCCTTGAAAGCCCAAAGGAAATTGGAGAAAATTGGAGGATTTCTCAAGGTTGATCTCCAAGGAAGAACTCTAAACTTTCATGCATGGAATGGTAAGACATAGGATTGTTTAAGAACCCTTAAAACCCTTCTAACGAAGCTCAAAACAACATAGTATAGGGATTAGGAACTTAGAAGTTACAAATTTACCCTTACTAACTTAGAAGGAAACTACATACTGCCCGAAGTACCAACTCATCCAATGAGTCGTCCTAAGCTCCAATGGGTCGTTACCTCGCTTGTCATTTTGCTCCATTTTCCAAACTCAGGTCTACTACCATAACTGGATTGTATGAGTCATTACTAGTCCGAATGACTCATCATTTCTGCTCATTGCCACCACTGCACACAACTACTCACCTTCTAGAAGTCCTCCCAACAGAAACATACCACGACTTATTGTCCCATACAATGAGTCGTACCATGACTTGTGCAAGTCACCTTGACCAGGACAACTCTCAGACCGACTGCTTTCCAAGACCCGTTACATAGACCAACGAGTCATTTCATGGCTCATTGGTCCTGGACTTGCCGACCATATTCTCACCATGATAGGGACCCACGGTCCATGGGATCTTCCCATGACTTGTACAATGGGTCGTCTTGAGATGATTTTCCAATTTTCCTGCAGCTCTTTGTTTCAACTCTCGAGCCTAGTATTAGGCACTTTTGGGGTATTACAATATCTCCCTATTGGGAACATTAGTCCTCGAATATAGGGTAAACATACGGAATAGCTGGGGTATAGAACTGACATCTCAAATACTGAACATCTAAAGTTGAAAACTAATGGAATGACTTACTCCAGACTGGAATACATGACTAAACTAAATTTATGAACCACACATACACACATTGTCATAAAAGAAACTAGAACACCTGAATTAAACATGAGACTAAATAGAGTTCTAAGGAGAAAAATGATACCTCAAGCTGGAACTGAACTGAAAGAAAATAGATGCGGGTATTTAGCCATCATATCTGCTTCAGCTTCCCACATAGCTCTCTCCACATGCAGATTTCTCCACAAAACCTTTGCTGAAGCTACCTCCTTGTTTCATAGCTTCAGAACCTAACGATCAAGTATTTCAACCGGAACCTCTTGATAGCTAAGGCTATCCTTCACAGTTACGCTCTCCACCAGGACAACCAAAGTTTGGTCATCTATGAACTTCTTTAAAAGTGACACATGGAAAAATGGATGTATTGAAGCCAATTCTGAGGGCAGCTCCAACTTATAGGCCACCTTGCCAACACGTCTCACAATCCTGTACGGGCCAACATACCGGGGACTAAGTTTCCCCTTCTTTCTAAACCTCATCACTCTCTTCGCGGGAGATACCTTCCAAAACACCCAATCATAAACTTCGAACTCAAGTTCTCTCCTCCTCACATCCGCATAGGATTTTTGGCGACTCTAAGCTATTTGCAACTTTTCCTTTATAAGTTGAACTTTCTCCATAGCCTCGTGGACTAATCCGGTCCTATCAATATTGCTTTACCGACTTCAAACCAACCAATAGGCGATCTACATCTCTGCCCATAAAGAGCCTCAAACGGAGCAATCTGAATGCTAGAATGATAACTGTTGTTATATGCAAACTCGATGAGAGGTAAATGATTAGCCCAACTACCCTTGAAATCAACGACACACGCTCTCAACATGTCCTCAAGAGTTTGAATGGTCCATTTAGCTTGACCATCTATTTGTAGGTGAAAAGCTATGGTAAGCATGACCTGAGTACCAAGTCCCTTCTGAAACAATCTCCAAAACTGAGTGGTAAACTGAGTACCTCTATCTAATATGATGGAAAAGGGCACTCCATGCAACCAAACTGACTCCTGAATGTACAATTTGGCATAATCCTCCGCTGAATAGGTAGTTTTGATTGGTAGAAAATGAGATCCGTTAGTCAACTTGTCTACAACAACCCAAATAGAATCATACTGTCGATGAGTATGAGGCAACCCTGTAATGAAGTCCATATAGATTTCCTTCCACTTCCAAGTAGGGATACTAATTTCTTGAAGAACACCTCCAGGTCTTTGATGCTCAACTTTAACCTATTGACGATTCGGACACATAGCCACAAACTCTGCTATGTCCTTCTTCATGCCATTCCACCAATAAACTTCCCTTAGGTCACGATACATTTTGGTGTCACCTACATGTACAGAATATCTGGAACCATGAGCCTCATGCAACATCCACTCCCTTAAGTAATCAACACCCTGTACACACAACGACCCTAATATCATAGTACTCCATCTCCCCCTTAGAAGAAGACCTCCACGTTTTGATTCTGAACAACTTCCTTCAACTTTACCAAAGTAGGATCCTCATCATGCCTAGCCTTGAGTTATATCACCAAGGAAGATTCTGATCCATTCTGAACAATGAAACCACCATCTATCGAATCAACAAGACGAACTCCTAACCGTGCAAGCCGATGCACTTCCTTAATTAACTCCTTCCTCTCCTTATATACATGGGTCACACTCTCTATAGAAAGCCTGCTAAGAGCATCTTCCACCTCATTGGCCTTGCCCAGATGAAAAAGGCACTCATATGGTAATCCTTAAGAAACTACAGGCACCTTCTTAGACATAGATTTAGGTCCTTCTGGGTAAACACGTATTGTACGATTTTGTGGTCCATAAACACATCCACATGGACCCCATATAGATAGTGTCTCCATATCTTCAAGGAAAATACTGTTGTTGCCAACTCGAGCTCCTGAGTTAGATAGTTCTTCTCATGGACTTTCAACTGCCTGGAAGCATAGGCTATAACCTTACCGTGCTGCATTAATACACAACCAAGGTCGATCCTTGAGGCGTCATAATATACCACAAACCCATTGTTACCCTCAGGTAGAGTCAACACTGGTGCTGACGTGAGACAAGTCTTCAACTCTTGGAAGCTCTTCTTATAGGTCTTCAACCACTGGAACTTCACTTTCTTCTGGGTCAACTTAGTCAACGGTGCTACAATAGATGAAAAATCCTTGTATAAACCTCTTGTATTAACCAGCTAAGCCCAAGAAATTCCTAATATCTTAGGGACTCATCGGTCTAGGCCAATTCTTCACAGCTTATATCTTTTGAGAGTCCACCTGTTCACCCTTACTTGACACCACATGACCTAAAAATGCTACTAAATTTAACCAAAAGTCACACTTGCTAAATTTAGCATACAATTGGTAATCCTTAAGAGTCTGTAGCACCACATTCAGATGAGCGGCATGCTCCTCTTCTCTCCAAGAGTATATGACAATGTCATCTATGAAAACAATCACGAACATGTCCAAATATGACTTGAACACCCTATTCATCAAATACATAAAAGTTGTAGGAGCATTCGTTAGTCCAAAAGACATAACTACAAAGTCATAGGGACCATACCGAGTCCTGATGGCTGTCTTCGGAATGTCATTCTCTCTAACACTGAGCTGATGATATCAAGATCTGAGATCTATCTTTGAAAAATACTTGGCACCCTAAAGTTAGTCAAACAAGTTATCAATTCTGGGGAGGAGATACCTGTTCTTGACGGTGACCTTGTTTAACTGTCGATAGTCAATGCACATCCAAAGGGAACCATCCTTCTTTCGGACAAAGAGAACTAGTGCACCCCGCGGGGATTTACTCGGTCTAATGAAACTCTTGTCTAAAAGATCCTTTAACTGATTCTTTAGCTCAGTTGGGGCCATTTTATAAGGAAGAATGATATAGGTTGCCTGTCAGGATGAAGGTCAGTACCAACGTCGATCTCCCGCTCGAGTGGAATTCCTGGTAAATCATATGAAACCACTTCTGGATATTCACACTCTACAGGAACTAACTGGATAGTCGGGGTTTCAGATGTAGCATCCTTAGCCCTAACTAGATTGTACACGCAACCTTTAGAGATCATCTTTCTGACCTCGAGGTAGGAAATGAAGCGACCTACAGGCACAACTGAATTACCTTTCCACTGTAGGACTGGCTCACCTAGAAACCGAAAATCTACAGTAGAGGTTCTACAATTTACTAAGGCATAACATTTATGTAGCCAATCCAGTCCAAAGATAACATCAAAATCTGTCATGGCTAGCTCTACTAAATCTACCAAAGTGAATTTCTGAAGGACTGTGATAGGGCAATTTCTATATACCCATCAAGCTTTAACTGAATCACTGACTAGAGTAGAGACTGAGAAGGGTTCTAATTGGATTTTGGAACTGACTACGAAACTACAAGAAACATAGGGCGTCACAAAAGATAAAGTATCCCTTGGATCTAACAATGTATATACATCAAAGTGGAATACTCGTAACATACCAATGACCTCTTATGCTCCTGATGAGATGCAACGATATAAAACTTATTTTGGGGCTGACTGCCACCTGCACTGGTGGACGCACCCTGCTGAGCTGGGCGTGCTGCTAAACTGGTAGCCTAAGCAGTACCTCTACCATCATCCTGCATAGCCTTAGGACACTCCCGACGCCTGTGCTCAAGTCTACCTCACCCAAAACAGATATCTGATCCAATCAAGTACTCCTCTATATGATTCTTTCCATACTTCCCGCAAAACAGAAAGATATACGCTACCTGCATGATCCACTATGCCCTAAGGCATGATGCTACGCTCCGATGATCACCTCGCGATCTAGATAGAGCATTGGCTGATGATGGCGCTGGAGATAATGACGTTTGATGGGACCACTGATGATGTTCGCCTCCCGATCTCTGTTGGGAGAACACATAACTATCTGTCCTAGCCCTTGTGGCCTCTCTCTCTTAGATGCATTGCCTACATCTTCTAAAGCATAGCGGTCCTACATCCTTGACTAGGTAGTCAACTATTCTGTGCACAAACATGCTCACCCAAGCCCTCTGATCAGCCACCAGCTCTGGTGCATATTTGGACAAACGGGTGAACTCCAAAGAATACTCCTGGCCTGTCATGTTGTTCTAATTCAGGTTCACAAACTCATCTACTTTGATTTCCCTCATTTCTCGGGGAAAGAATCGATCCAAGAAAGCAGTAAGAAACTCATCCTAGCTAATGGGACCCGCTTCAACTACTCTGCTATCCTTCCACTGTTTGAACCATATATGGGTGACCACTTTTAACTGGTAAGAGGCTAGGTTTACACACTCCTCCCTGTCACCCCCATAATCTTTGTGATCTTCTAGATCTCGTCAATAAACTTGTGTGGATCCTCATCCACCTTCGATCCAAGGAACTCTAGAGGGTTCATCCTAAGAAAGTCCCTGACTCTCGCCGCTACCACATTCCCGTTCTGGGGGACATGTGCTTCCTCCTTCTAGGTCACTTGGGTGGTCAAAGCCTGTGCCAACATCTATATGGCTACCCTAAACTCAGCATGGGCAACCTTCTTTGGAACATGACCCTTGGGGGCTGGTGGGGCCTGCTAGTGCCCATCCCCGTTGTCAATCATATGGTCATTTCCATTTTCGTTTCTTCTTTCATTAACTCGGTGAGGATGCATTATTTTACAAATGCGTATAGCACAAGTTAGAAGGATACAGAGATATTTCATCGCAAGACATAAATCATGAAAGAAGGAAAATTTCCTAAATTGTTTCATAGCCTCTTCTTCATAAGTGTGGCACGCTTCAAACCCATGAAAAAGACTCAACTTAACGTAGCTTTCAGGCACCCTAGGATACTTCAAAACATAGTCTAATACAAAGTTTGTTACGACCCAAACATAGACCCAAATCGAGATATGGGACAATGAACCCCGAAATGTTGTGAGTCAACCCATGGAATGAACATAATAGCTAAGAGCATACAACAAGCGAAAACTAAAACAATAAAACATTGCTTCAGTGGATGTTTGAAATCTAATAACATCTGAACAAAGAAAACATAATACTAATCTGAAGCTGAATACATGCTATATCTGATAAGCCTCTATAATCTGATGATTTTATGGGACAGGACCCCAACTAACTTACTACAAAATTGAAACAGAAAATACTGATACAAGCTAATAAGAAGGCCCTCAAAAGATGAGGACTCACCAATGATACATCATAGAGTATGTAGTCAGTACTTGGAATGTATTGTGTATGCAAGGTAAGTAAAAACGGAAAATTAAAATACAAAATAGTTCTTAATAGTAGGACAACATGATCATGAAGTAAATATGATAATGTAACATAAGGGCTCAAGGTTTTCAAAACCATTCATAATTCAATCATAAATCATAGTCATAGGAGAAACTTTTTTCAAACATAACTTGAGCCAAAGTAACATAAACATCATCATGCATAAATAATAAGGAACAATGGGAGGACTTGCCTTAACCGACACCATCATGATGGAGCTTACATGATTCCCCGACTTTTCACTTAAGTGGGCAGAGCTATCGAAGGCTTGCCAGGCAAGGGATGTGCACGGTATGATATCATAGGGGATCCATAAATATATGTATACCTATGGTGGCACGTACTTTTGAGACCACGGGGTTTACCTGAACGTCAAGTGTTCCCGGTGCTAGACATTGCTCCTAAAAACAACACATGAGGATCATATCGTAATCGTTAATCATTAATGAATTTTATGGCCAAATAAATCAAAACATACTTGATTATACCTGAAATACATGATTATCCATGAATAAGGGCCCATGAGTCATCCATGAATCATCAATTAATAAATCATGAATAACATGCATACTTGTGAAAATACATATACTTGAAATTCATAAATCCATGAAGAGAACTTGAAAAGAAATCATAATACGATGGGAGGAGGCAGTCTGGAGATGACCTCAATCTTGATTTGTCCATATTGATCTCCTGTTCAAAATTTTGTCCCTTAGCACTATGCCCTCTTTCACCATAAAATGGTACTTTTCCAATTCAGCCCCAAATTTATTTCCCCACAATGCTTTAATATTGAGGGTAAGTGAGCTAAGCAGTCTTCAAATGAGTCACCTACCACTAAAAAGTTATCTATAAGGATCTCAATGGTGTCCTCCGCCATTTCTGAGAAGATAGACGTCATGCCTCTTCAAAAAGTGGTAGGAGCATTGCATAAGCCAAAGGTCATCTTCTTGAAATAAAACATCCCACAAGGACATGTAAAGGTAGTCTTCTCCTAGTCTTCAGGAGCAATGGAGATTTGATTATAGCTAGAGTATCCATCAAGAAAGCAATAGTGAGTTCTACCTACACACATGTCCAATATTTAGTCCATGAAGGGTATCAAAAAGTGTCCCTTTTGAGTCTAGTTGTTTAATTTGCAATAATCCATATATACCCTCCAGCCGGTCATAGTTCTAATCAGTACCAATTCATTTTTCTCGTTAAGGACGACAGTTATCCCATCTTTCTTGGGCACGCACTACACTAGACTTACCCATTAACTATCGAAAATAGGGTAGACCACTCCTACCTCGATCCACTTAATAATCTCTTTTTTGAACACTTCTTGCATTTGAGGATTTAACCTCCTAGGAAGCATTTCGCACGACTTGTCGCCTGTGGAAACAGGGAGGATTTGGTCTTATTCCTTACAACAACAACTACCACAATCTCAGCAGCCTCAGTCTTTGTAGCTGGCTCAGCTTGTCGCACAACCTCAGCCTGTTATGTATTAGTTAAGTCTTCCCTGGGGAAGATTGATTTTTCCAGACGGATTTTCCATTTTCTGTTAAACAAACAAGAACAACCAAAAAAATAAATTAAGAAATAAGGACTACAAGAAGAGTTTAAATACTATTAAACTAATTCTAAACCTTATTTCCCAACAACAGCCTTAAAGCTTGATACATCCAAATTATACCTTTCAATGAAGTATAAAGTAATCATTGTCAAATATAGAACCCAACTAGGTTGCGGTCGAATCCTATAGGGAATATGACAAGAAAAGCATAAATAGTGAGTATTCAACTGGTAGTCGATATTTTGAGGGGGAGTTTTGTAATAAAAAAAGTAAAAGAATTCAAAATATGTTGTGATAGTAATCGATGTTGGGAATATTTTGGTTGTGTTTAATAAATGAGAATAAACTAGACTGTATTCCCCATGATATCATAACTTAGCAAGTTTATTATATTTGTGATCTATCCTGGTATTATTCATGCAAAACAGATGATTTAAGTTTCATTGAACATCTTTCGATCATCTTAGATGAATGACACTCTAAATACTTTTGGCTTTTAGGTGTTTCAATATTAAGCCTCATCTTTAGTTTTGGATTGAATTTTTTCGTTAGAGCTCAAGTTATTAGATAAGCGTTGGAAGCCTCAAATCTCCATTGTTAATTTCTTTTCCTAACCCAAACTTGTTTGTTCAAGAAAGTTAAGGTTCATGGAAAGTTCTAACATTGGCAATAGTATAAAGCAATCAAAGCGAACAAACTAACAATACATGCATAATCACCAATCAAGAATAACTATTTTTATTTTCTTACATTCGTTATACCGTCATAGTTCCCACATACGTAACTATTAGATTTGGCTACTCATGCTTGCATGCATATATCGAACTTTGTATAAGAATTAATAATAATAAACTTACAATAGAATATTAAGAAAATTCTAAATTATATTACAAAAACGTGATCCAAGAATCATACTTCAAAAACCAAGAACAATAGAGAAAAATCATCTCTTTGCTCTCCAAACTTCAACAAAACCAACATAACAATGTCATAAAAGTGTGTCTTTCAAGGAAACCCTAAAGGAATTATATTAATACATGAAAATCCTATCCTAAGAAAACTAGGAAAGCTTGGCCACAATAGCACTCCCGGACCTTTGATAACGCTCAGTACATTTCTCTCGTTTAAAGGAGGTAGCAGCGGTTATTGTCAAAAAACAAAATACCCAATGGATGTCGGAGTTGAATCCCGCAAGGAATTGAGAAAGATAATTCAAACTACTATGTATCATTTTTTAACATATGAAAAGTAAAAATTGAGGGAAAAAGTTAAATAATATTGTATTCAAATAGTAAAATGAAGTTGGGCAATTAAATTGCTGCATTTGATGTGAGAGAACTAGCGATGTGCTATTGTTGGGGTGCAAACTAGATTGGGGTTGATTGAAATGTCTTAAAATCAATTTTTAGAATGGATAGAAATAGATAACACTACACCCTCTTGTTTTTCAACCACAAGGGTGCTTTTTCTTTGGATTTTCTCAAACCCCAAAGTCACAATCACAAATCAGCCACAAAGCTTTAGGAAGAGTAAAGTTATCTCTAGCCTCAACCCTTTAATGGAGTGGAGATATGGGTCTTGACTATCACTACTCAAGCCCACACACGTACACTCCGAATCCTCAATATTGATTCCTCACCCAAATCTCACTTCTCTCTCTCAAGCAAAAGTAAGATAAGCAAGTTATATCAATGTTTGCAACCACTAATTTTTCAATTAAAACTTAGAGGAAACAATAGATCCATTCTTATAAATTGAATCTAATAACTAATCATCAACACCCAACCAAGTTTAAAAACCCATCATGCACATACTCCTAGCTAATAATTTATCTACTGATGAATGACGAAAGAGAAATTATACCCATGGGAAATTCCTCATCCATAATCATATTGAATAATAAATTAAGCTTCTAAAATCCGCAATAATGGTGTATTGCCCAATTAAATTAAAGAAGAAGAAGAAGGAAATGTACTATCTATCTCTCTCTACTTCTCTCTACAGTATTTTATTCTATGATATAATATATTCTGCAAGAATTCTACAATTGGTGTAAAAGTTTATACACTCTTCTTACACAACTTTCTAAGATTTCCCTTGGAAGCTTCTCAATACATTTGTGCCTTTCCCTTGGCTACATTTGGGTCACTTGCGAGGTACCTGTATTTCCTAGGTGCTTGTCTGCATTGGCACCTATGTTCTGCAGGTGCCAAACTTTGCTTTGTAGGTTCAGATCGGTAATCTTCTAGTGCCACTTTATGGCACCTACATTTCGCAGGTGCCAATGTGTGACACGCATGTCCTTTGCCTCCAGCAGTGCTTTTTGTTCAATTCTTCCCTTTATTTTATCTAAGTCAAATTCATACACAAAAAAAAGAGAAAAGCATAAAACCTTCTTAGATGATGTGAAAACAAAGCAATAACTCACTCTTAAGAGCCAAATAATTTGGTAAATTACCAGCTCATCGAACCCTCAAACTTTTGCTTGCCCTCAAGCAAAGCATTTACTCACAACGAGAATTGAATTAAGTCTATCAAATCATATAAGTTGCATACAAGATCAATCAAAACTTAAGAAAATGCCAAAATCACACAGCGACTCAAGAAAACAAAAAGACTAAAAAAGTTGCACTAGTCCAATCGATATTACCACAAACTTTTGGCACATATCCCTTACATTCTTGCAATTCAAAATAGAGGACATACTCAATCACATCAAGATCAATAAGCATCTCAATTCATTAATAATCAACATTCAAGGTTTTCTTAGAAGTTCACTACACAACCTGTCGCATTCATACCTCTCAATTCAGAGCACAATTTTAGCATTTACTCCATGGAAGTGATGCCACTCACTAGAAGAGAGAATCTCACTCATATTCATGAAATTCACAAAACTAAGGATTATAAAATGATGCAAATATACTTACTCTCTCAAAGATATTCAAATGCATACACATTGAACCATAGGCTTTCCCTTCACGTAACATGCCAATAATGTAGAGTTGCTACACTTGGAAGCCCTAAGGACTTGAAAGTCATAATGAAGGCTTGGGGAAGGGTATGATAATATTTAGCTCTAGTGACTAGAACTTGCCTAATGCCTTTTGTGAGAATATTCAAACATCCCGCTACATTCAGCGAGTTTACTTCACCTTATTTCTCCCTCGTCATCATTCACATATTCCTTCAAGAGCCATCCTTGGATTCTACTTTAAACCTCATCTTAATAAGAGATATCATCATTCAGCTTGTTTCTTTCTTCTTTTGATCAAAGGTTTTGCAACCAACCATTTTCTTCTTATCATCAATTATTTGGTACTACCTCACAATGAATTCCATTCCTCTTATCTCTTTTTGCATACCGCCAAAGTTAGGCTTTTGCCTACTCATATTTTTATTTTCCATCCCCAAATCTTGGGCTTCAGACCTCATTTTTAATTCATCACTAGAAATTAGAGAGGACAGGTGCCAAACAAAAAGTTTTAAAAAGGTATAACATTGTAATATGGTTTCCAAGAAAAAGGGCTTAAGGCTCAAATAGTAGTAAACAAGGGGTGATGTTCAAGGAGATCATTTTGTGGTGAAGTGACTAACCAAAAAGAGCCTAAGGTCATTTTTCAAGTGTAGTAACATCTAGGATTTTTTCTTTAATCACATTTGGGACAAGTTCTAGGCAATATGCATACACAAGAATCAAGCTACAAACCTCACCCCACCAGGCATGACAATCCAAAGAATTCATTCATTCTTATGATCAATTCAAAGGTATGACTTTAAACAAGCTATTTTTGGTTTTGCATTCTCGTTTTGCAAATCAAAATTCAAATAAACAATATACTATTCATGATAAAACAATGCTCATATTCAGATTCATGTACCCCTTTCAACTTCAAAATTCATTTTGCTATTCCAATAAAAAAAATTAGTGGTACCACTAAAAGTAAGTGCAACAATGACTCAAAAGGTAAACTAAACTTGGCTTTTTCCCTTAAGAATGTTGCGTCTCAATCTATCATAGAAAAATGTCACCCGGTTCTCCTTAGGAAAGAACCATGGTATGAACAAAACCCTTGGAGTTTGATATATATAGTATCTAAAAAGTCGATTTCTAAGTACAGTTCATGAATTAATTGGCATGTAACACTAACCCGTTAGTGGAAACTCACATCCTCAATACGAGAAAATCAGCCCATAATTTAATTAATTAAAAATAAGTCCCATGAGGGCATTCATTCATTAAAGCAAAAATGAAAAATATTCAAAAACATCAACAAACAACCAAGCCTGACAAGTGCAACAATAGTAAAAGAGCACAACCCTGCCCAACTAAAAATTACACATTGTTCCCAATGCAGAAATGAAGAATATAGAGGGATAAGACCTGCTCAAACCAGCTATTCCTCCACATCATCATCAGCCATAGCCTCAACCTCACTACCATCAGCTCCATCCTCCACCTCATCATCCTCCTTCAAGTCACCATGTAACTCATAAATCGGGCCTCAAGCTATATGTGTTGCAGTCACTACTTCATCTAAGAAGCTCATATCAGGACTGGATAGGGTGGGCTTGACCCTTCCACTCTCGCACATAAACCTTGAGAGAGGAGACTAATCCCTTAATCACGTCAACTTGGGAGCAAAGCTTGTTCAAGCTATCGAAGACCTCCTTCATTGCGCTCTTCATCGATTTCTTAATGAGGGATGGTAGATTTTTGGCCAATTTTGCAAGTTGATTCTTATGGGAGTTAGTCATGTCGTCCAACTTTTGAAGCTCACTCGGCTTGGAGGATGAAGATGGTGGTGAAGACCCCTAATGTGGCACCTCCTCAAAAGCATGTCCTAATATTTCCAGAGTGGGATCATTGAGGTCGGGGACCAATGGGAATTCTCAAAGTCATGGGCTGTGAAGTCCTCAGTGACATTCCAAGTTTCCATTCTCTTCCTCTTACTCATGGGAGCATCTACGTCCCTCTTCTTGTCAATATCAGTGACCCCTGTAGCAGAGCTAGCATGGTCATCAGCAAAATATGAGACCCTAGCCTTAGCATATAGCTAGCTGATGAGAATGGAAAAGGGCATGGAGGGACCTTACTGTTGGGCTTTTCTTTTTATTTATGTGGAAGCTACCTTGCCAAAGTTGACATGAACCCTAGAAATTATGCATGCTACCATGATGGCGGCCATAATATGTATCTGCTACTCGTTCTTAGAGGGCATGAGACGACAACACACCTAGTCTAGCTAGAGTTTAGCTTCGAATTGGAGCTCCTGCATTGGAATATCACCTCCCATGGTAGTCAGATATTGCCGACTTTCAATAGTCTGAGCCATCCATTGTAGTTGGTCTCCCTTTGTAGCCACTTTCTCGACAAACTCGGTCCCTGCTTCAACTGGCTCATCCCAATAGGTAGAATTAATTTCATCTGGGTTGATATCCACCTCTACTCCATGGATCCTGACTGATGTAAGATTTGCAAACTCATCTACCTTCCCTGTGTTGCCTTGTTGAATCCTGCCTCGCTTGATAGGAGCATAAAATTCCACCACCAGTTTAGGGTAGAAAAAGATTGACATAGAATTCAACCACCGAGAAGGGGTGCCAATCTCTCTCAACTAATTATGTAGTGATGTTGAGGAACTCCTACCCTAGCCCTGCCAAGTTGTAACACTTCTCCGGAGTAATTGACCAATTATGGTATTTGATGTAGTAAGCATTCATACCATCTACATAGAACCGGATGGCATCTTCAGGGTTGGTGGGGACCAAAGCTTCCTTTGCTTTGCCTTTTTGATCTTGGGCATATTTACATGCCCAATGCTATTTTATACCCAAGATTTACTTATGTTTTTACCTTATTTTAAGTATAATCTCATGTAATTTTGCTTATGAATATATGCATGAATTAACAAATATGATTAGCCTATTTTGTAGGTAAAAAGGGCTAAGGAGAAGGCTAACTATGAAGTTTCATGAGCAAGAAGGAAGCGTGGGATGAATTTCAAAAAAGAAGCACGAAAATGGCATGAAATGAAGTTAGAAAAATAAGGCAGCATGTCAAGTTGGCACATTGGCACGCTAGGCGTCGTGCCATGCCAAGGCTGTGCGCACTAGTTGCTACCAAGCAGTTTTTCTGTGCGTTGGCTCCATGCCATGTTTGGCGGGCTACATGTTTAGTGTCGAGCCACATCGATAGGTGCCTTGCAGATGCCTAGCGATACGTGGGATGGGAAGCCAACTAGTGCCTGGGCGGGGTAGCATCGTGCCATGCCGGCCAGTTGAGGCGCCAGGCGCCACACCACGCCATACCATTGCTGCAATCCAATGTGCCAGCACGCCTAATATGTGTCACACCATTACCTTGCCGCAATGGGCAGCATGACATGAAGGTGGTTTTCAACGGCCAAAATTCCAACATCTATAAATTGAACACTTAGATAATTTTATTAGATATCACAAAATATTTTGAGAAAGCAAGGGCTGGAGCAAAAATGGAGGAGGAAATTCTTCATCCTAGGGTTCTTTTTCTTTCTTTCGTTTTATATTCTTGTAATACATGTATTCAAATACAATATTGGATTCTTGAACTAGAATGAGTGGCTAAAACCCTTCTTCTAGTGTTAAGGACACATGACATGAACATATTAGCTTAATCAATTCTTTGTTCAATTTTCTTCATTGTTGTTTGTCCTAGTATTCTTGTGTTTATCGTTTCATGCTTGATCACCATTGAAATCCATGTATTAATCTTAGGAAAACTTGAAAGACAAAACTCTAGGATAGAATGAGGAAAGTAAGAAGTGAGTTCAATTCTTCAAGACTTAATTCATGGTTATGATAGGAATATACCTTATTTGCCTCGCTTGGTTATTAAACAAGAATATTGCTAGACACTTGGATTTGAATATTTACATCACCACTCATAAACGTAGTTGTGAAATCAACTCTAGGTTAAGTGGTTAGATGTTCAAAAGTACATAACCAAGGGCATTAATCCCATAGACTACTCCTCTAGATGAATGGATATGAATAAATATGTCACATCCTGCTAAATGATGTAGTTGTAAGGCTAATTTGAATAAACTTTTAGAGCTCAAAAGACCATAAACATGGCAGTAATCTTGTGAGTCAACAATGAAGATAATTACTTGGACCAATGTAATTGATAGCAAGGCGTGATTGTTGGCCTCACCCCTGGATTCTACTCATTATTGTTTTCCATTTAAATTGTGATCATTTTAAGATTTTAGTAACAAACATGCATTAAAATCATTAAAACTTGCACTTGTGAAATTTGAGACTAATGCTTGAACTTGATAATTCACTAAAAGTCTAGTCCCTGTGGGTTTGACATCAGGCTCACAAAGAGTCATTGTATTACTTGTACGACTGCATGCACCGGAGGTGTAGAAAGTTTTTAGCGCCGTTGTCGGGGACAAGCAAATTGGTGAATTTACTTTTTTAAATTAATTTTGTATTTGTTTAAGTGCTGAAAACTTGGTCTTAGTCACCAATTTTGCAGATACTGGTTGGTCTTTACAGCAAGCTGGCAAGGGATAGAAAGCAAGTTGAACCATACCCTAAACCTAAAAGATGGTTAAGATAGTTGATAAAGGAAGGTTCCACTATATATCCCATCTAGCAAGTTAAACAAGACGAGGTTGCACTAGCAGCAATGGCTAACATACCCGTTTGCAAAGTTGAAATCCCATTGGTGACAAATGTTACCTCTAGCATCGACAAACCGGATCCTGGAGGCAACTTTGAGCTCAAACAGAACATGGTGCAGTTGTTGCACACTAGTGGACAGTTCACACTACTAGCTCATGAGGATCCACAACAGCATATGCATAACTTTTTGGAAATCAGGGACATATTTGTTGTGACCGCGCCCAAGCGCACACGCAAGCATACATGGTCTTACAAGTAATACAGTGGCCCTTTTTAAGAGCCGAATGTCGAACCCACAAGGACTTGACCAATTCAGCTAATTATCAAGTTCAAGTGTGATATTAACTTTGACAAGTGTTGATTATAAAAGTTTTCGATAAATTCTATTTAAATCTAGGGGTGGTCACAAAAATACTCTGAAATAATATAAGAAGCAACTAGAGACAAGGCTGGATAATCATGCAATGCTACTCTTTGTAATGGTTCAAGTATGAAATTATCAATTATTGTCTCACATAGTTGAAAATGTGATGTTCATGGTCTCTCGAGCCTCTAAACACGACAAACTAGCCTCACAACTACATTGTTGGGCGGGGATGTGACATTCTAGTTCGTGGGCAGTTCAACTACATGCATGTGGTTTACGGGGTTTATGCTCTTGATTATGGACTTTCGTACCTCTAATCATTTAACTCAGCTTAGCTTCACAACTACTTCTACGAGTGGTAGAGTGACAATTCTAAGCCGGTGTATCGCTATCATCCCGTTTTATCAACATCAAGGAAAATTAGGTATGATTTTTATCCTAACTATGAATCATATCAAAAGATAAGAACTTGCTCCCTACATTCTCTTGTTCTTTCCTAGGGTTGCTCTTTCGAGATTTTGCCTAAGCTTAGCGCCTTTCTTTTCATGGTGATCAAGCATAAAAACAACCATAATGTAGAATGTAAGACAAAACAACAATTAACAACTCAAACCAAAACAAATTCATGCAATTACAATCATATCACATAGCCTCCACCCTAGAGGAAGGGTTTTAGCCACTCATGTTCATACAAATACTCAAAATCATAATTAAAGTGATGTACTTACAAGAATAGATAAAAGAGAAGGTAAATCTGGTGAACATTAGGTGAGTTCTTCCCTTCTCCCTTCGCTCCTCTACGGTGTTCAGAAAATATTTCATGACAGAAAATGATTTTAGAAGCTAAGGGTCCTATTTATAGTAAATAGTGAATGTACAGTTTTTGCCCGTCATGGACTGGCTCCGTGGCACGGAGGTGGTCACGCTAATTTACCTCCGTGACACAGAGGTATCATGGCAGCATTCTAGAATTTGCATAAAAATGGAGCTTCGGCAGCATCTTGCCGCGATGGCAGCATGGCACGTTGCTTGTGTAGCGTGTTTGCAACCGTGACACGACCCCTGTCACGCAGTTGTGCCTGGCGTTGCACGGTGTTGTCGTGCAGGTGGCCTGTTTTGCATGTTTTCTTGCTGACTTTTGCGTTTTGCTTCCGACTACATTCCTCCACTTCACCCATCATAAATTAGTTCCTCAAATGCATTTTTAACCTACAAAAACAAGGACTAATCATGTTGGTTAGTACATATCAAAATTTACATAAAATCACATGAGAATGTAAGTGCATAAATAGACAAACAAGACTAAACTAAGTTATAAAATAGCACTTGGGCACGCAATTATGCCCAAGATCACCACCCCAAACTTAAAGCCTTGTTCGTCCTCGAACAAACCTTTTACATCTCATGCACATGAAGACTCCCACATGGATAATTTAGCAAGACAATTCAAGCTACGACTATAATGACTATTTAAGATAGCAAGTTAAAAATAGAGCATGCATGATTTAACCATTAAAATCAAATTTAACTATGTTAAGACTTCCTAACCTCAAGAATCGACTCTCAATCTTAGCAAACTCATGAAAATCAATCGATCACAAAATCCGACATAAATTTTTATCTTTCATTAAACATGTTCCCTCACAACACAAGAGAGTTTCCCATTTTTACTCACAAAATTTCTAATCACACCTGTATGGGTATATAAATGGAAATTAAGCTCGCTCTCACAAAGAATTCACATGCATCATGTAGTGACCCATAAGTTTGCCTTTAGTGTATGACTCCACTAATTTAAGGATGTGTGAACGTAAGATCAAGTAGGACTTATTGGGTTGTAATGTAAGCTAAGGGACGGGTAGGTACTATAATGGATAATAACAGTGGCTATCTTTCCCAAGCTCTTTTAATACATCGCACCTTTATTATGGACATCTCTTCTCTTACTTCACCCTCGTTCTTTTCACTCTTGAATTTCCTCTTCTTGTTCCCACTTCTTTAAGAAAACTTAGCTTATTAGTAAGGAGTACTTAAGCAACTTTTTCATTCATTTATTTTCTTACTCCCTACCAATACCCAAGCATTTTCAAACAAGTGCCCCTTTGACCTTTCTCAACTTCCACAACTGTTACTTTTCGTTCATTTTCCGGATTCTCACTCCTTTACTCTTTTGGATTTTTCACTTAAGCGCTTAAGAGTTTAGGATCAAATTCAAGGCTAATGAAAGAAAAATGATTAAGCTATCAAAGAATAGGCTTAAGGTTCAATGGGGATAACTTGGATTCAATATTCATGTAGGTAAGGCAAGGGTTAGAAATTTGGCTCATTCAAAGAAATTCCTAAATCATCTCCTACACTCTACATCCTTCATTTTTTTTTGTATATACACCAGGCAAGTTCTGGACACTACACAATAGCATGGAATATTCAAAAACCTTACACTCACAGCAGATGCTCAATTCAAGACACATTCAGCAGACTCTTAACTCAGCTAATCACATAAATTCAAAATTAAGCTTAGAATCACATCGAGTCACATTCACGAGCTTAGGTGTCTCACACAAAGTTATACACTTTTTACATTCTTCAACACTAACCACACTTGCTTCTTACAATCATGTATAGCACACAGCAAGAACATCAAACAATAAATTAGCTACGGGTTCAAAACAAAAACCTATTGACTAATTTTCCTCAAGAAGGTCATCATCCATCCATCGTCGGAAATAGTCTCTAACTATGACTAAAAACACTATATACAGACAAGAAACTTTTTATTCTTAGGTTCAAAGACTCCCTGTCTGAAAAGAACCGAAAAGAAAAACCAACGGGTGGTGAAGTCATGCTCAACTCACAAAAAAAAAAATTTCCAATATGTATCAAGCACTACATTCACCAAAATCATTAAGCACAAAATTTTGAAATTTCCCTCACCCCACACTTGAATCATGCTATGTCCCTAAAGCATCTAATTAAAATTCAAAAGGGTAAGAAATACTCCCTAAGCCTCTATGCCTAGCTAACAACATGTTTTTCTTCATTTTTGCACAAGTGGGTATTCGACCCCACACTTTTCCTCTTCCATGCTTTTTAGCTTCCTCCTCCAAGGGTACTCAGATTTCCCCTCCATCTGTGCTTAAATTTCCACCAATAACAACAAAAGTTGAAAATAAACAAAATCAACACAAACAACAATTACAAATTGTACCTGTGGTAACCTTGGGTTTCCTCCCAAGCAGTGCCTAATTTTACGTCACGACACGACGTGAACTGTCCTTTTCAGGACATCCTCATACATGGGTTCCCTTTTGAGAACCATCTTCTTCTCTTTTGATTATTAGAGGGAACAACCTCCACTTTGTCCCTCTGTTCCTCCAACTTCTTCTCATACTGAAGCCCTTCATCAGACTAGGGCTGATAACTAATCATCTCCTTTGACCGTGGACCTGTGGAATCTGCCACCGCACACTTATCCTCTAACAACACACTGACCTTACACAGGTTTCTGTAGTGTGTGGGTGGGTTAATCTCTTGGTAGATTCGGAAGAGTTCTTCTTCGTCCTCGACCCTCATTTTCAGGGTCCCTGCTCTCACATCGATAATGCCTCCTCCAGTGGCTAAGAATGGTCGTCCCAAGATTAAGGGTACCTGATCATCAACATGAAAATCCAATATGATAAAATCAGCAGGTATAATGAACTTACCCACTTTGATGAGAAGGTCCTCTATAATTCCATCTGGTGCCACTCGCGACTTATCTGCCAGCTGCAGCATCAATCTTGTTGGTCTCGGTTGACCCAACCCCAAGGTGTTAAATAAAGATAGGTGCATTAGATTAACTGCTACCCCTATATCACACAAAGCTCTTATCACCTCAGCTTTACCAATTTGTATGGGGAGGGTAAAACTCCCTGGGTCTTTGAGCTTTTTAGGTATCTTGCTCATCACCCTGTGACTGCACTCCTCAATCAGTGCTACCGTCTGAACATCCATCAATCTGACTTTGTTGGCCATCACATCCTTCAAGTACTTAGCATACTTGGGCATTCCCTGCGAAACATCAAGCAAAGGAAAATTTATGTGAATTTCTTTGAAAATCTCGAAGAACTTTTTGAAGCATTCCTCCTCCTTGCTCTTTCTGAATCTCTGCGGAAATTGTGGTAGTGGTCTCTGTGCTGGCTGCAATGATGATTGTGCATTTTTTTTGCACAACACTCTGATTCTCTCCCTTCTCAGTGGATGGTCTTTTCCTAACCAACTACGACTGCACCTCACTTCTTTCTCTTTAGGTATTGCATTAGCTAATTGCTTGCCACTCCTCAGACTGATGGAATTGACCTGGCGGGGGTTAGGATATATGTTACTGGGTAGTCTTCCCTGCGGTCTCATGTGGTGAGCAGCTGCTATTTGACCCATCTGCTTCTCTAGATTGCGGGTGGCCAACTGTTGACTTTTCAAATCGGATGGCATCCTCGCTTGATTCTCTGCTAGTTCAGTCTGGGTCTCCATAATTTTATGCAACGTCTCCTCAATGTTTCTACTCAACTGGCCATCAATCTGCCTATTCTGCTGATACTGCTGCTGCTAAGGTTGCTAGTAACTTTGCCTTTGATTTCGACCCCAAGAAAAATTTGGATGGCTTTGCTAATTCTTGTTATAATTATTCCTAAAGTTCTGATTGTTCCTTTGAACATTCCCAAAAAAATTGACTGATTCCGGATTAGCCCCGCATGATTCTGTATTATGCCCATTATTCCCGCAGATTTCACACCAACTCGGAGCTTGCTGAACTGGAATTACCTGACCCTGTTGTTGGTTCATACTCAATTTATTGAGTCATAATCTGATGCTGGAATGATGCTAGCTGTGCCGCCAAGGCATTATACCATCTACCTTTATCATCCCTTCTCTCTTTCCTACCCCTCTTGATGCCTCACTGTGCCACTCTAGATTTCCCTGAGTAATTTTGTTCAACGGAGTGTACAGTTCATCATAAGTCTTCTCTAAGGCTTGCACACCCGATGCAGAGTCTAGTAAAATTTTTGTGTGTGGGTCTAGACTTTCTACAAAAGTATGGGCCAGCACTTCATTGGATTGCAGATGATGGGACAGTCTCTCAGTAATGACTTGAATCTCTCCCATGCCAAATACAAGTTCTCATCCGGCCTTTGCTTGAAACTCAATATCTCACTTCTAAGTTTGGCAGTCTTGCCTGACAGAAGAATCTGATAAGGAACTTCTTTTCCAAAACATCCCAAGAAGTTATGGAGTTCGGCGGCTCAGACTTCAACCACCTCTTTGCCTCCCCCAACAATGAAAATGGGAAGAGGGTAAAACGAACATAATCTGTGGACACTCCAGTGGGGACGAATGTGTCACTAATCTCAAGAAAGTTCTGTAAGTGATGCTGCTGGTCCTCATGTGCCATCCCAGTGAATTGACCATTAGAATGTAACAGCTGCACCATATTCTGCTTCAATTCAAAGTTTCCTCTAGGTTCCGGTTTACGAATACTAGAGTTCACATTTGTCGCTAGTGGGATTGCCACTTCGCGAACTGGTCTGGCTGCCATGATCTAAGATGAAAACTTTGCTTGTCCTACTGGTGGTTGCTATTGTACCCTCTCTTGAAGTCTCTTTAGCTTTTTGTCTAGAGCTTCCCTCGTGCGGAAATGAATTTGACGCTCTAGTTCAAGCAACGGTTCCACTAGCTCTCTCTTCTTTGCAGGCTCTGGAAGGACAACCTGTCACCTCCAATATGTCAAACTAAGACCAAGTTTCTCAACACTTAAGGAAATTTAAAAATCACATAAAAACACAAAAATTTACTAAACTTCGCCGCGTCCCCAGAAACGGCGCCAAAAACTTGTTGTGACTGTGCCCAAGCGCACACGCAAGGGTACGTGGTCTTACAAGTAATACAGTGGCCCTTTTTAAGAGCCGGATGTCGAACCCACAGGAACTTGACCAATACAGCTAATTATCAAGTTCAAGTGTGATATTAACTTTCACAAGTGTTGATTATAAAAGTTTTCGATAAACTCTGTTTAATTCAAGGGGTGGTCACAGAAATACTCTGGAACAATATAAGAAGCAACTAGAGCCAAGGCCAGATAATCATGCAATGGTACCCTTTGTAATAGCTCAAGTATGAAATTATCAGTTGTTGTCTCACATAGTTGAAAATGCGATGTTCATGGTCTCTCAAGCCTCCAAACACGACAAACTAGCCTCACAACTATATCGTTGAGTGGGGATGCGAACATTCTAGTTTGTGGGCAATTCAACTACATGCATGTGGTTTACGGGGTTTATGCTCTTGATTATGTACTTTCGTACATCTAATCATTTAACTCAACTTAGCTTCACAACTACTTCTACGAGTGGTGGAGTGACAATTCTAAGCCGGTGTCTCGCTATCATCCCATTTTATCAACCAAGCAAGGAAAATTAGGTATAATTTCTATCCTAACTATGAATCATATCGAAAGATAAGAACTTGCTCCCTACATTCTCTTGTTCTTGCCTAGGGTTGTTCTTTCGAGCTTTTGCCTAAGTTTAATGCCTTTGTTTTCATGGTGATCAAGCATAAAAACAACCATAATGTAGAATGTAAGACAAAACAACAATTGACAACTCAAACCAAAACAAATTCATGCAATTACAATCATATCACGTAGCCTCCACCCTAGAGGAAGGGTTTTAGCTACTCATGTTCGTACAAATACTCAAAAACATTATTAAAGTGATGTACTTACAAGAATAGATAAAAGAGAAGGTAAATTTGGTGAACCCTAGGTGAGTTCTTCCCTTCTCCCTTCGCTCCTCTACGGTTTTCAGAAAATATTTCGTAACAAAAAATTATTTTAGAAGCTAAGGGTCCTATTTATAGTAAATAAGGAATGTACAATTTTTGCCCGTCATGGACTGGCTCCGTGGCATGGAGTTGGTCGCGCTAATTTACCTCCGGGACATGGAGGTATCACGGCAACATTTTGGAATTTGCATAAAAATTGAGCTTCGGCAGCATCTTGCCGCGATGGTTGCATGGCACGCTTTGTAACCGTGACACAGCCCCTGTTGCACAACTGTGCCTGGCATGGCACGGTGTTGTCACGTAGGTGGCCTGTTTTGCATGTTTTCTTGCCGACTTTTGTGTTTTGCTTCCGATTACATTCCTCCACTTCACCCATCATAAATTAGTTCCTCAAATGCATTTTTAACCTATAAAAACAAGGACTAATCATGTTGGTTAGTACATATCCAAATTTACATAAAATCACATGAGAATGTAAGTGCATAAATATACAAACAAGACTAAACTAAGTTATAAAATAGCACTTGGTCACGCAATTATGCCCAAGATCAATATTTGTCTCTATAGGAGTGTCGTCTAATTATATGAGGGTTACACTCTTCCCATTTCCTTTGTTTGGAGACACCTAGAGGTAGTTGAAAGCAGAACCACCAAACTCCAAAACTACATGAGAGGACTTTGCTAAGAAGTTCCTTATTAGATTCTTCCCATCTAGAATGACTGAAAAATTGAGGAGTTAAATTCTAAGTTTCAAGTAGAGACCAGATGAAAACTCATACTTGGCTTGGGAAAGATTCAAGTCATTACTTAGAGACTATCCCTATCACCAGAAGAGCAATGAAGTGCTAGCCCATACATTTGTTGAGAGTCTTGACCCACACAGTAAAATTTTGTTAAACTCTACATCAGGTAGGCAAGCATAGGATATAACCTATGATGAGTTGTACACTCTATTGAATAGGATTGCATAGGGAAATCTTGAGTGGCACAATGATGCATCTTGGGGAGCAGACAGGAAAGGAGCTGGGGTAATTGAGGTAGATAGTGTAAACACATTAGCAACTCAGTTGCCCTCATTCCAGCATCAAATGATGACTCAATTTAGCAAGATGAATATGGCGCAATCGCAGGCACAAATAAACATAGTTCAACCAGCTCTGAGCTGGTGTGAGATATGTGGAAACAGCGGGCATGGTACAGACTCTTGAGGAGCCAAACCAGAGTCAGTGATGTTTATAGGTAATTTTTAAAGAGGTAATCAAGACTATAGGAATACCTACAGCAGAAATTGGCAGAATCACCCTAACTTTTCTTGGGGGAAATCAGGGGCAGAGTCAAATTTTACAATAGCCTCAGCATCAGTACTAGCAGCAGGGTAGGCAAGCTAATGCCCAATTATGCAACATATAGGAGATGTTGCAAAATATCATGGCTAACCAGAATCAAATGGAAGATGACCTAGCAAAAATGGTAGCTGAGTTAAAAAATCAGTAGTTAGCAACGGGAATTTGGAAAGTAGATGGGGAAGATGGTAGCAACTCAGAACACTAGACAAGAGGGTTTACCAAGTGACACTGATACATACCTGAGGCAGGTCATGGTAATCTGTTTGAGGAGTGGCGGAGAGTTAGCTGATGCACCAGCAAAAGAGAAAAAAATAAGGTGCAACCAGAGCTGGTCAGACCAGGCCCATCAGTTGACAAGAGCAATCAATGGAAAGCTAGAAATAATATGTCACAACAAGAATTGTAGCCCATACAGAGACCAACACACCATTCCCATAAAAGTTGTGGAAATCCATGAGGATGCTTGTTTTAAGTTCTTTTACATATTCAAAGAACTTCATATAAATTTGCCTCTAATTGATTTATTGCAAGGAATGCCTAAGTACATTAAAGATGTGGTGGCCAACAAGAGGAGGCTGGTGGATGTATAGACTGTAGCACTCATTGAGGAGTACAGTTCTAGAGTGATGTTGTCACGACTTGAGCCTACACCCTGGATGTAACACGGTATTTGAGGTCACATGTGACCCCAAGTCAACCCTTGGTCTATCATACACTAGCATTCTGAGTAAACATGCACAACAGAACTTTGAAACAATATCATAAAGCATTAATGAAAAACAAATCTGAGAACATAAAGTTTAAAACATTTTGAATAATACTAATAAATCTGAAGATCATGTCTGTCTGAAAGTCATCTAACTGAGGAGTTGTTAGGACAAGCCTCCAGCTAAGTCAAAGTCTAACTAAAACTAATAAATGACTGAAAGGAAGAAATAATTCCCTCAGATGATGAGGACTCACACTTCACAGCTGAGGCGGAGAATCTGATCTGCGGCAACTAACGGAGCTGAGTCTAAGAACCTGCAGCTGTATCATGAAATGATACAGCATAAAAGTATGCGTCACTACTTTGAATGTACTGAGTAAGTGGGAGAAACACAACTGAATATAAAGTCTAAACTGAGATGATACGCAATGATCAACAGGTAAGCTGAAATGAACGACTGATATAATCTGAAATGATCAAGATGATCCTGTCTGATGGTAAATGACATGCCCTAAGTCTGAAACACTGAAATCTGAGATTCTGTACTGAACTGAGCTACTTATTCTGAAATTGGACTGGACTGACTAGTAAGAGAGTCTATAACTAACATATAACCACGTGAGCTAGACGTGGAGTCCGATGTATACACCTCACCGATAGGACCCAATATACCTTGCAAAGGTATAGAGGCATGAACTGAGTGATCACAAAAGTCCAGGGCCAATCTGGCCAAATAATACTGTAATCTATGCTAGCAACGTAGTTCTGGGAACCTGGGTGCGCTAGTGCTAAGTTCTACTCCAGCTGGAAAACAAAGCCTACACTGAACTACTAAGTTGATAGCTCAAAACTGAGGTCTAAGACTAGTCAGGGACGTATAGCTGCATGTACCCTGAAAGTCTTATCAGACCAGATCCTAAAACTGGGTTCTAGACTGGTCAGAGTTGGTTGTCTGGAAGCATCATAACCGTCTAAGAACAAGTGTTAACTGAACTAGGGTCCTAGGGTTGGTCAGAGCCATATGCTAGAATGCCATGACTGCCTAACAGACCAAAACTATAATCTGAGTCTGATTCTGATAACTGAGAGGCACCACTAACACTTCGAAATAAGACTGAAGTCAAACTAATCAGTTGACAATTTTCTGAAAGATTCTGAAGGGACTTTATGTTCTAACTACTTTGTACTACTAGCAGCTAATAGAGAACTCAACTTATCCCAACAATGCGGGAATTTCATAATACAGAGCAGTTTCTAGATTTCTAGGAATTTAATTCAATAGAGCTAAAGTCATTCGCATTAATGGAATATTTACTCAACATATATATATATATAGGAAATTTTGGAAAGTTCATCCCAAAGCATTCTTCATTCACTAGAGGAAATTTAATAACCAAAATCATTACTCGAAAGTTAGGGCTTAGGTTCACTTTTGCATAAACACTGACAATTTGATAAGGAATTTATGGGTATGATATCAACAATACACATGAACATCGTTCTAAGTGAAATCAATGAAAATAAATGTGAATCCTTTTCATACATAAAAGCTCAGGGTTTAGAACTGATAGAGGAAATTGAGGAGGATATTAGGAACACAAGGGAAGAACAATCCCCTTGTTAAAACCCCACATAACTGATTTAAGGTTTTTGAAGAAGGAGACTTGAACTGCTGCAATGGAGAAAAACCCTACGCTTGGTTGAGAGTTTCTTGAGAGAACCTTTGATGATTTTCTAAGAAATAACGTGAGAATGAGGGAAGGAGTTGTCCCAACCCTCTAATAAGTCTGAATTTACGCTTAAAACGATGTGGTTTAGAGCTTAGGAGAATAGGAAATTAATAAATAGCCCTTATAAGTTCGCTGGAAAAACTATCATGTGTCCCTAACGGGTGACCTAACGGGTCGTGGTGACCGACCACGACTCGTGGTCACTCCCATCAGGTACACTACCTATGATCCTCAGTGGGCTACCACGAGGGACCTAACGAGTCGTGGTCACTATCCACGACTTGTGGTCACCAGTCGTGGAACACACAGGTTCACTGCTGAAGATTTAACTCTACGCTAGGTAACGAGTCTCTTAACGAGTCGTTGCCATAGGTGACTACTCGTTTCTCCCAATCATCAAGTACATCGGCTCCCTTCTCTACATTATTTCGCCTTCTCCTCACAGCTCACCTAAAGAGTCGTAAGGTTTACTAATGACTCGTTAGGTGGGCCGTCCTGCAACATTTCTGCAGTTTTCTAGATTTTCTGATTTAAGTCCCAGAATTATATGTTGAGTTTCTGGGGCATTACAATATCTCCCCCTAGTAAACATTCATCCTTGAATGCTAGAAAACACACAAGAACTAGAGAAATAGCAATCAAAGTTTCCAAATACTGCTCGTTTAACTCCAAAACTGCTGGAATGACTACCTCCAATTCAAAATACATAACTGAACTGAATTTACTTTTCACGCATACATTCACAAATAGAAAAGAGACTTTGAACAGCTGAATTGAGTTATGGAAACTAAATTGAGTTCTAGGGTAAAAACTAATATCTCAAGTTGTGCTGGAGCCGATAGGGAACAAGTGCGGGTATTTGGCAATCATATCTGCTTTGGCCTCCCACTTAGCTCCCTCAACCTGCTGATTTCTCCATAAGACTTTGACTGAAGCTATTCCATTGTTCCTCAGCTTACGTACCTAACAATCAAGGATCTGGACTGGTACTTTCTCATATGAGAGGCTATCTTTTATTTCTACACTGTCCAATGGCACAACTGAGGTTGGGTCTCCGATGCACTTCTTCAAAAGTGACACATGGAAGACTGGGTGCACAACTGCTAGTTTCGAAGGTAACTCTAGCTCATAGGCTACATTGTCGATACGCCTCAAAATTCTATAAGGTCCCACATACCTTGGATTGAGTTTCCCCTTCTTTCCAAACCTCATCACCCCTTTCATGGGCGAAATTTTCAAGTATACCCAGTCATCAACTGCAAACTCCAACTCTCTTCTCCGCACATTTGCATAAGATTTCTGACGGCTCTGAGCTATTTTCAATCTTTCCTAAATTAGTTAAACTTTTTGCATTGCCTCATGAACTGATTCTGTCCCTATCAAGGTAGCTTCTCCAACCTCAAACCACCCTATAGGAGATCTACACCTCCTACCATATAATGCCTCGAATGGGGCCAGTTGAATAGTAGAGTGATAGTTGTTGTTTTATGCAAACTCGATAAGAGGTAGATGGTTGTCCCAGCTGTCCTTAAAATTGATCGCACATGTTCTTAGCATATCTTCTAGGGTTTGAATAGTCCACTCAGCTTTCCCATCTGTATGCGGGTGAAAAGTTGTGTTGAGCTTGACATGAGTACCAAGTCCCTTTTGAAAGGACTTTCAAAAGTGAGAGGTGAACTGTGTACCTCTGTCTGAAATGATGGATATGGGCACCCCATGAAGTCTAACTAGCTCTCGAATATAAAGTCTAGCATAGTCCTAAGTTGTATCTATGGTTTTGACTGGGAGGAAGTGAGATGACTTAGTCATCCGATGTACTATCACCCAGATTGAATAATGTTGTCGATGAGTCTGAGGTAGACCCGTAATGAAGTCCATATTTACTTTTTCCCATTTCCAAGTGGGTATGCTGATATCCTGAGTCATACCTCCTAGTCTTTGGGGTTTTACTTTGACTTGCTGGCAGTTTGGGCACCTAGCTACAAATTAAGCGATATCCCTTTCCATGTCATTCCACTAGTAGATATCTCGTAATCCTGGTACATTTTGGTAGCAACAGGATGAATAGAATATCTCGAGCTGTGTGCCTCAACTAGTATCTGTTGTCTCAACTCACCCGATATTTGGTACACACAATCTACTCTGGTAACGGAGCACACGATCTCCCCCTTTGGAGAAACCTTCTATTTCTTTTCTTAGTACTGCCTCATTAAGCTTAAGAAAAATGGGATCTTCATCTTGCCTAGACTTAATTTCCAGCACCAAGGAAGAATCTGACCCGCTCTGCAAAATAACTCCACCCTCAGCTGAATCCACCAACTTACTCCGAATTGAGCTAGTGTATGGATGTCCTTTACCATTTCCTTCTTTCCCTCTTCAACATGAGCTACACTCCCTATGGGCGACTACTTAGAGCATCCGCCACCACATTAGCTTTACCCGGGTGGTACAACACACTCATGTTATAGTCTTTCAATAACTCCAACCACCTTCTCTGACGAAGATTTAGGTGCTTTTGACTGAACACATACTGAATGCTCTTTTGGTCCGTGAATATATCCACATGAGCCACATATAGATAGTGTCTCCATATCTTTAGCGCAAACACCACTGCTTCCAATTCCAAGTCATGAATTGGATAATTCTTCTCATAGACCTTGAGTTGTCTGGAGGCGTAGGCTATAAATTTGCCTCGCTGCATCAAAACACACCCGAGTATGACTCTGGAAGCATCACAATAAACAACTAACTCCTCTATTCCTTCCGGCAAGGTCAAAATCAGAGCGGTAGTGAGTCGAATCTTCAACTCCTGAAAGCTCTTCTCACACGTATCTGACCACTAGAATTTTACTTTCTTCTGAGTTAACTTAGTCATAGGAGAGGCTATAGAGGAGAAACCTTCCACAAACTGTCGGTGGTAATCGGCTAGACCCTGAAAACTCCTGATTTCTATCGGAGAGGTAGGTCTGGGCCAATCTTTCACTGCTGCAATTTTATGAGGATCTACCTGTATCCCCTCACCTGAGATCACATGACCCAAGAAAGTCACGGACTTCAATCAGAATTCACACTTGCTGAACTTGGTGAATAACTGGCGATCTCTGAGGGTCTGTAATGCTAACCTTAGGTGATTGGCATTCTCTTCCTCATTTCTGGAGTACACCAGAATATCATCGATAAATACAATGACGAACATATCTAGGTACTACTTGAAGACCCTATTCATCAAATCCATGAAGGTTGTTGGGGCGTTTGTTAGTCCAAAGGACATCACACAAACTCGTAATGACCATACCGAGTTCTGAATGCTATTTTAGGTATGTCACACTCTCTGACCCTTAACTGATTGTATCCTGACCTGAGATCGATCTTGGAGAAACAACTGGCTCCCTAAAGCTGGTCGAATAGGTCATCAATTCTAGGTAGGCGATATCTATTCTTGACTATGACTTTGTTCAGCTAACGGTAATCTATGCACATTCTGAGGGTACCGTCTTTCTTATGCACGAATAGCATTGGAGTACCCTAGGGAGAGATGTTGGGTTTGATAAAAACCTTGTCAAGAAGATCTTTTAGCTGCTCCTTCAACTCCTTATGCTCAGTTGAAGCCATTCTATAAGGAGGGATGGAGATGGGCTGAGTATCTTAGAGAAGGTCTATCCCGAAGTCTATTTCCCGTTCGGGGGGAACTTCGGGAAGATCCTCAGGAAATACATCCGGGAACTCACTGACAACTAGAATTGACTGAACGGTTGGGGTATCAGAGTTGGAATCCTTGACCCAAACCAGATGATATAGACATCCTTTGGAAATGAGTTTCTAGGCCTTAAGGTAGGAAATAAACCTACCCTTAGGCACTGAACTGCTATCCGACCATTCTAAAACTGGCTCACTAGGAAATTAGAACTTGACAACTCTAGTTCTGCAATCAACTGAGGGCATAGCAGGTGTGTAACCAATCTATGCCGAGAATAAGGTCGAAGTTGACCATGTCTAGCTCTACGAGATCAGCTGGAATTACTTTGTTCAGGAATGAGACTGGGCAATTTCTATACACCCGGCTGGCTCTAACTGACTCGCCAATTGGGGTGATGACTGAGAATGATTCTGGGAGGACCTCTGAACTTATATTGAACTGAACTGCTATATAAGGAGTCACGAAAGGAAGCGTAGCTCCTAGATCTAAGAGGGAATATATGTCTATATGGAAGAGACGTAGCATACCAGTAACTATGATGGGTGAGCTTTCCTGATCTTGATGGGAAGATAGAGCATAGAAATGATTTTGGTACTGATCGCCATCTGTACCTGATGTGTTAGCCTACTGGGCTGGCCGACCTGCTGGAGCTGATGATGTGGTGGATTGTGATCTTCCTCGCCCTATTGGCGGGCACTTCCTAAGCCTGTGTTCAAGCTATCCACACCCAAAGAAACCCTCTCGTCCTTGAAGGCATTCTCCTGGGTGATTCCTACCACACTTGGGACAACTTGGATACTTGTTCCCGGTATTCTGAGCCTGAGACTGAGTGACAGATGACCCACCCCTCCAATCCTGGCGGGACCGAAAGGTTGGGGCATTGGCTGAACTAGGTGTTGGGGCTCTCTGCTGTTGTTGTTATGGTCGGCTACTACTGCTAAACTTCTGATGGACGAAAATTTGACTAGCCAGTCCTTGCTCGTTTGTTCTTATGTTTCGTATCTTTCAGCTTGTCGGCCTCAATATGATGGGCATATACAATTAAGCTAGAGAGGTCCATATCCTTAATTAGCATTGTCGTCCTGCACTCTTTAAGGACCAGATTAGATACTCCATTTACGAACTTCAACATGCGAGCCCTTGGCTCAGCTACCATCTTCGGAGCATACTTTGATAGTCTGGTAAACTCTAGAATATTCCTCCACTATTCTTTTACCCTGATGCAAATTCATAAATTCCGCCATCTTAGCGTCCCTCAGCTCCTAAGGGAAAAACCTATCCCGGAAAGCTGCGTGGAATTCTTCCCACTCCACTGGTCCTACTTCCGTTGGCCATCCTTCCTACCACTAGTCATGCTGGACTTGGGGTACTCCTTTCAGCTGGTAGACAGCAAAATTAGCACTTTCAGAGGAACTCACACCCATAATTCAGGTGATCTTTCTAATCTCATCTACAAACCCTTGTGGGTCCTCTCCCACCTTAGTTCCATGAAAATCTGGAGGGTTCATCCGTGTAAAATCCCGCACCCGAGCAGCAACTTCAGACCTATTTATGGCTACTAAAACCACTTTCTGGTTCACCTGGTTGGTGACTGTTTGGGCCAACAATTGAATGGCCTACTTGAATTCGGCGGTGGATAGGGATTCATCTTGAGGAGCTGCCAGAGTTGATAGGGCAGGTCTGTTGACATTAGCAACCCTTCTTCCATTACTACTCTGGGTGGCATGATTCACTTAAATGAAACAGAGCATGAATTAGAAGGGCATTTCTGGAATTGAACTTTAATGCACGATAAAGATTACGAACAAAAGAGAGTTTTCCTAATAACATCTTGTAGCCTCCTCATCATAAGTGCGGCGTGCTTCATACCCATGAAAAGAACTCTACTCGATGCGGCTTTCAGACATTCCGAGGATACTCTAAACCTAAGGTTCTGATACAAAGTTTTTCATGACCCGAGCCTACACCTTGTACGTAACACGATACTTGAGGTCACATGTGACCCCAAGTCAACCCTTGTTCTATCATAAACTAGAATTCTGAGTAAACATGCACTGTCAAACTTTGAAACAATATCATAAAGAATTTATGAAAAATGAATCTGAGAACATAAAGTTTAAAACATTTTGAATTATACTGATAAATATGAGGATCATGTCTGTCTGAAAGCCATCTAACTGAGGAGTTGCTGGGACAAACCCCTAGCTAACTAAAAGTCTAACTAAAACTAATAAATGACTGAAAAGAAGAAACAATTCCCTCGGACGATGAGGACTCACACTTCACAGCTGAGGCGGAGAATTTGATCTGCGGCAACTAACGGAGCCAAGTCTTAGAACCTGCAGGTATATCATGAAATGATACAACATAAAAATATGCATCAATACTTTGAATGTACTGAGTAAGTGGGAGAAACACAACTGAATATAAAGTCTGAACTGAGATTATATCCAATGACCAACAGTTAAGCTGAACTAAACTGCTGATATAATCTGAAATGGTCAAGATGACCCTGTCTGATGGTCAAGGACATGCCCTAAGTTTGAAACACTGAAATCTAAGATATTGTACTAAACTGAGCTGCTTATTCTAAAACTGGAATGGACTGACTAGTGGGAGAGTCTATAACCGACATATAACCACGTGAGCTGGACGTGGAGTCCGATGTATAAACCCCACGGTAGGATCCAATATACCTTGCCAGGGTATAGAGGCATGAACTTATTGATCACAAAAGTCTAGGGCAAATGTGGCCATGTAATACTATAACCTATGCTGGCAATGTAATTTTCGAGAACCTGGGTGCGCTGGAACCCCGGCCTGCTCGATGCTAAGTTCTACTCCCACTGGAAAACAAAACCTAAACTGAACTACTAAGTTGATAGGTCAAAACTAAGGTCCAGCACTAGTTAGGGACGTATAACTGCATGTACCATGAAAGTCTTATCGGAATAGATTTTGAAATTGGGTTCTAGACTTGTCAGAGCTACTTGTCTGGAAGCGTCATAACCATCTAAGAACAAGCTGTAACTGAACTGGGGTCCTAGGGAATGTCAGAACTACAAGCTAGAATTTCATGACCACCTAACGAACCAAAACTATAATCTGAGTCTGATTTTGATAACTGAGAGGCACCACTAACACCTCGAAATAAGACTGAAGTCAAACGGATCAGTTGAAAATTTTCTGAAAGATTCTGACGGGACTCTATGTTCTAACTACTCTGAACTACTAGCATCTAATAGAGAACTCAACTTATCTCAACAATACGGGAATTTCATAATATAGAGCAATTTCAAGAATTCTAGGAATTTCATTCAATAGAGATAAAGTCATTCTCATTAATGGAATATTTACTTAACATATATATATATATATATATAAGAAATTCTAGAAAGTTCATGCCAAAGCATTCTTCATTCACTAGAGGAAATTTAATAAGCAAAATCATTACTCGAAAATTAGGGCTTAGATTCACTTTTGTATAAACATTGACAATTTGATAAGGAATTTATGAGGATTATTTTTAAATAACATACATGAACATCGTTCTAAGTGAAATCAACGAAACTAAATGTGAATCTTTTTCATACTCGCAAGCTCAGGGCTTAAAACTTATATAGGAAATTGAGGAGGATTTTAGCCACACAAGGGAAGAACAATGCCTTGTTAAAACCCCACATACCTAAGTTAAGGTTTCTTGAAGAAGGAGACTTGAACTACTGCAATGGAGGGTAACCCTACGCTTGGTTGAGAGTTTCTTGAGAGAACCTTCGATGATTTTCTAAGAAATAGCGTGAGAATGAGGGAAGGAACCATCCCAATCCTCTAATAAGTCTAAATTTAGGCTTAAAACAACGTGGTTTTGAGCTTAGCAGAATAGAAAATTAGTAAATAGTCCTTAGAAGTTCGCTGGGAAACTGTCAAGTGTCCCTAACGGGTGACGTAACGGGTCGTGGTGACTCCTGTTAGGTACACTGCCTGGGATCCTTAGTAGGCTTCCACGAGGTACTAACGAGTCGTGGTCACACTGATCACGACTCGTGGTTACTAGTCATAGACCACACCGGTTCACTGCTGAAGATTTAACTCTATGTTATGTATGAGTCACTTAACGAGTCATTGCCACAAGTGACAACTCATTTTACCCACTCATCAAGTACACTGGCTCCCTTCTCTACATTATCCCGCCTTCTCCTCACGACTCACCTAACAAGTCGTGAGGTTGCCTAACGAGTCATGAGGTTGCCTAACAACTCATTAGGTGGGCCATCCTGCAACATTTCTACAATTTTTCAGATATTCTGATTTAAGTCCCGAAATTATATTTTGAGTTTCTGGGGCATTACAGATGAACAAGCTGCCAAAGCAGCTAAATGACCCAGGGAGTTTCACCCTCCCGGTACAAATAGGTGGAAATGAGTTGATGTAGGCCTTGTGTGATCTAGGTGAAGTAGTGAACTTGATTCCCCTATCGCTATTTAATTCACTTGGTTTTGAAAAACCAAGGCCTAACAGGGTGATGCAGCAGCTGGCGGACAAGTCCAATGTAGATCCACAAGGGATAATAAAGGATGTGTTAATAAAAGTAGATCAATGCATAATCTCTATTAATTTTATTATCCTTGATTTCAAAGTTGATGATAGGGTAACCCTCATCTTGAGACATCCATTCTTGGTTGTGGGCGGTGCATTATAGATGTCAGGGCTGGAAACCTGAAGATGAGGGTGAATGATGAACAAGAGAACTTTAGAGTGTACCACACACTCAACACCCTAACAGTATATTGGGATCTTTGTATGATCAATGTGCTAATAGAGAATGAGTGCGGGGAGAGGGAGTCCTAGAGGACAAGTCTACATTTGAAGAATGTCTTCAAAAGAGAGCCTAATCCGACAGTTGTAATACCCCCAAAGTTCCTAAGATTAGGTTCGGGATTTGGAAATGGGATCAGTAGAAGACTCTGTAATTTTCTATCAGGACGACTCTTTGTATGGGCCTTGGGTTGGTCTAACAAGTCGTGGTTAGAGTCGTGGTGAAAAAACTGAGTGGTAGGTTCTTGAACAACAAGCTATGGTATGACTCATCATCACAAAATCATGGGTAACAACTATAAAGGAGGATCTTGTGTAAAGAGTCATGGTACAATTTATAGGTTGTTATAACGTGCCATTGAAAGGAGTCGTTGTTTGGACCTGCAGAGGAAGGAAGAGGTACCACAATTGTCGGTAGGATTCATTGTGGGAAACAATGAGTTGTGATAAGGTTCATGGTTTTTTGGGTGTAGAGGTGTCATCATGGGTAGTGTCTACACCCGTGGTAGGAAACCACAAGTCATGGGGTGAAACCGTGGGAAGGTTCAGAGAAAATGTAGAGGCTCAGTGACAACGGGTGGTCTCATGACCTGTGGTGTAATGTAACAACTTGTTGGGGGCGTCTTTGGTATGACCTTCAAGAGTTAGTTCTACGACAAGTGGTGACAATGGAGGTGACCATGAGTCATTACTTCATGGTACAACTCGTGGTAGGGGTATTAACGCTTAGGTCAATCAGTAGGCAGTGGCTCATGTTCCATAAAATGGGAATGCAACGACGACTAGAGTTTCGGAATTCATTAGAATGAATCCCCCAGAGTTCCTTGGATCAAGAGTGGAGGAGGACCCATACAAGTTCATATAGGAGATCCAAAAGATTACCCAGATTATGAGGGTGATGGGGGAGGAGTGTGTAGAATTTTCCTCCTATCTATTGAAATGAGTCACTTTTATATGGTATAGGTAGTGAAAGTCAAAGCAGGCCCCGTTGGTTAGAATGAGTTTCTCATCACATTCTTATAACAATTATTTCCCCAGGAGATGAGGGAAATCAAGGTAGCTGAGTTCGTAAATTTGAAATAGAACAACATGATCGTCCTGGAGTATGCTCTAGAGTTCATCCAGTTGTTTAAGTATGCGCAGGAGATGGTGGCCGATCAGAGGGCTAAGATGAGCAGATTGTGAATGGAGTAGCAGATTATTTGGTCAAGGATTGCAGGACCATTGTGCTTCATAAAGACATTGACTTCTCCCAATTGGTATTTTATGCCCAGCTGATGGAGGCGATGTAGATGAGGGAGAGGGAGAAAGATGCCAAGAGGTCCAGGACAGATAGTTTTGGGTTTTCCCAGCAGAGGTCTGGTGGCAAACATTGTCAGCAGTCCTACCATCGATCGTCAGCCCTAGCGTTGTCATCAGCCAGTGTGCTATCCAGGTCTAGGCACGATCAGAGGGGAAATATATTAGGCTCTCGAGGTCAAGGCTGCAGGTCAGGAGAGCCTAGAATTTCAGTTTGCGGCAAGTGTGGCAGGAAGCAGACCGAAGAATTCTTGGCTGGTTCAGGTGTATGTTACGGGTGTGGGAAGCCTGAATATTTTCTCAAAGATTGCCCAGCAACCAGACAGGGCCATGGTAGAAGCCATAGACCCAGTTTCCAGTTCATCAGCTCCACCAACATGCTCAGCTTAACATGATGCATCCACCAGTGTAGGTGGTGGTTAGTGTCAGAATAGGTTTTATGCCCTATTATCATTTCTGCAGTAATAGGTCTCAGATATGGTCACTGGTATGCAGCAAGTATTTCATCTTGATGTATATGCATTGTTAGATCCAGGGCTACCTTTTCTTTTGTGACTCCCTTTGTTGCTAGATGTTTTGGAGTTAGTCCCAAAGTCCTATCAGAACCCTTCTCAATCTCTACTCCAATCAATGACTCAGTTATCGCTCGACAGCTATACAGAACTTTCCCTATCACACTCCTTTAGAAAGTCACCTTAGTCGATCTAATAGAGTTAGACATGACCAATTTTGATGTTATTTTTCGTATGGATTTGCTATATCCATGTTATGCTTCAGTTGATCATAGAACCTATTCGGTGGAGTTTTGGTTTCCAGGTGAGCCAGTCTTAGAGTGGAAGGGTAGTTTAGTAGCACCTGTAGGTCATTTTGTCTCCTATGTTAAGGCTAGAAAGATGATCTCTAAGGGTTGTGCGTACCATCTAGTTTGGGTTAGGGATTCTATGTCCAAGACCCCGACTCTCCAGTCTATCCCTGTTGTATGTGAGTATCTAGAGATGTTCCTAGATGATATACCTGGATTCCCTCCCTAGCGAGAGATCAACTTTGGTATTGACCTTCTTCTCAACACGTAACCTATATCTATTCCTCCTTATAGAATGGCTCCAGCCAAGCTGAAGGAGTTGAAGGAGCAGTTGAAGGACCTCTTGGATAGGGGGTTTATCAAGCCTAGCAAGTCCCATGGGGTGCACTGATTCTTTTTTTCCGAAAAATGGATGGTTCCCTTTGTATGTGTATTGACTATCGGCAGTTAACAAGATCACAATCAAGAATAAATATCCTTTCCCTAGGATTGATGACTTTTTTGACCAGCTTCAAGGTGCGAAATGTTTTTCCAAGATCGACCTCAAGTCCAGTTATCATCAGCTCAGAGTTAGAGAGAGTGACATTCTAAAAACAGCCTATTAGACTCGGTATGGTCACTATGAGTTTGTTATCATGTCTTTTGAGCTGACGAATGCCCCTTCAACTTTTATGGATTTGATGAACAGAGTGTTCAAGCAATATTTGTATATGTTCTTCATTGTCTTCATATATAATATCTTTATATACTCTCGAATCAAGGAGGATCATGCCGCTTATTTGAGGATTGTGTTATAGATTCTCAAGGATTGTCAGTTGTTTGCTAAGTTCAGCAAATGTAAGTTTTGGCTGAACTCAGTGGCATTCTTGGGCCATGTAGTGTCTAGCGAGGGTGTGCAAGTGGACTCTCAAAAGATAGAAGCGGTGAAGAATTAGCCTATACATGTTAGCCCAACAGATATTAGGAGCTTCTTGGGCATAGCTGGCCATTAAAAGATTCGTTGAGGGATTTTCATCTATTGCGGCACCATTGACTAAGTTGACTCAACAGAAGGCCAAGTTTCACTAGTCTGATACTTCCATTTTTTGAATACTAGACTCACTTCAGCCCCAATTTTTACTTTGCCCGAGGGTACCGGTGGTTCATTGTGTACTTTGATGCCTCTAGGGTTGGCCTTGGTTTTGTGTTGATGCAGCATTGTAACACCCCAAAACTTTTCTAGACCAAACTCAGACTTTGCATGAAAAACCAGAAAGCACCAAAAATTTTTTGTCAAAAAATGACCCAGACAACGAGTCGTTGTCACCTATAACGCATCATTATCTGAGTCATTTTCTGTTCTGCAGATTCCTTTTGAGAACCAACGAGGCATAGGACAACCTGTTGGAAGGAGTAATGAGTCGTCCTGTCATGCATTGTATCCTAGGTTCAGAAACCTGCTAGACCTCCCCCTGAACCAATGAGTGGGACTAGACTCATGGTTCATATCAACGAGTCGTTGTTTCCACTCGTTTCCTAAACAAGCAACACTTTAAGTCAAGACAGTGTTGACCACGAGCATACACGATGATCCATTGGTTCTACCAATGAGTCGTTGTGTCGTCCATTAGCAGAGGAACCAAGTTTCCTATCAGTGACCATGAAAGGAACCAATGAGCCGCTGTTGCATCCAACAAGTCGTGTTTCCCTTCTATGGTCCATTTCTAGTGAGCCCTGATGATGAAGGGCGTACTTACGCACTTTATAGACATATTTTGCCTGTACTTTACTATGTTATGAGAACAAATTATGTGTGTTTGCATGTCTTTATGTTATATATTTGTGAAAATTAGCTAACGCGTGTGATTAGATGTTTCCAGGGCTAAAGAGGATGGATTTTAATGTATTTGAGGCTTATGGAATGAAGATGAAAAGAAGTTGAAGGCATGGGCAAAAGATTGATTTTTGATGATGCAAGACAGTGTACCTGACGAGTTGAGGAAAAGAATCGTTACAAATGGTAACGAGTCGTGAGGTCAACTGTGAAAGATGAAAGAGGAAATCTTAACTAGTGGCTTGTGTAGTTGACGACAGACATCATGAGTCGTCACAAGAAGGAATGACTCGTTGGATGATCACTGGAACCAACTATAAGGTACACTGGAAATTTGAAGGAGTTAGACCACGAGTGGCCGAACGACTTGTGCCCATGCAGAACGAGTCGTTAGGTGACCCATATCCATAACTAGCAATGCGGCATGGAGGACACATCATTGGCAAGGGTGACGCGACAAGGAGGTTTCCAACGCCAAAAATGGGTCTCCTACTTCAACTAGCAAAAGGAACTTTGAAATCCCAAGCCAAATTCATTAAGGATTGAGGAAAGCATCAAACTACTATAAATACCCTTTATTTTCATGTAATAGCTATCAAATTTTAAGAATAAAGAATCAAGTTTTAAGTTTGAAGTAGAATTAGAAGCCAAGTTTTAGACAAGTCTTGGGCTTAGAAGTTTTACGACATACTTTGAGACGATTTTTGAGTTGTTCTTCTTTGTTGTTGCAATAATCAATTGAGTTTCTTCCTATCATCGTTGTAAGTATTAATTTTTTCTTTTATTTATTAATTCTATTAATTTACTTATAAACATTATAGATTAAAACCACCACAACTAGGATTGTGGGAACCATGACAAATTAACACATATAGGTAAAATACTTAGTAATTCTTGAACGGGGTTTATGTATGTATTACTTACCGGACCAAGGAGGAAATGAATGGGAAAAGCAATTAACAACGGAGATTTGAGGCTATCAACCCTCATCTAATAGCTTGAACTTGTATGGGGATAGCTTATCCAATATTAAGGGTAAGGGTTAATCAAGAATACACCCGCAGACGGACCAAGTTGCGTTGTGAAAATCATCTAGATAAGGGACCAACCATTTAGGTAAACCTAACTTACCAATATTGCATGCTAAGCACCAGAATAGATCACTACTACAAAACGCCTTGTGGTTATGAAGTCACGGGGAACACTTACCCTAGTTAATTGCATTAATTTGAAATCAACCTTCACTTTCTCTCAACGACATTGTTTGTTACTTTTCTAAATTTTCCCCCCTCTTAGGAAATAATTAACCAAAAAGTTTAAGCACTAGTGTTCTTCTACATCCTTCCATATTCCTTGCGGGATCAACCCCAACCTCTACTTGGGTTCTTTATTGACAATGTCCGCTTCATACTTTGGTAGGAGGTATGGTTTGAGCATTATCAAATGTGGCGCCATTGCCGGGGAATATGATTTAGGATTAGATTAATTGCTTGTATTTCAATTTTAGTCTTTATTTCCTTTTTTTTGTTTTTCTTTTATTTTCTAACCTGTCAGAGGTTAGTGTGGTAAAACAAGAGGCCAAGATGTGACCACGGTCTCAATAGGTATCTTGATGAAGTCTGAGTAATCAAGATACCTGTATCGTGCCGCGATGTTAAATCAGGCGCTACTTGGGAGGCAATCCAAGATAATGTTTTTGTTCGTTTTTATGTGTTATCTAAAGTGTGCAGGTGATGGGTCATAATTTTCATGAAAGATTGAGCTTAAATATTGAAGACAAGGAGTAGAGGCCCAAGAATTTTTCTTGCACTCTATTACTTTACGCTTATTTGTTTTAGCACTAGGGATAGTGTAACCAATTAAGTGTGGGGTGGAAGATGTGAACTTTATATTACCATGCATGCCTTAATTGCTACATTTGCACATGGTAGGCCTACTTTTTTTTCGGGGGGGGGGGGGGGGGAGGGGATTTATAACTGATCATACATGCTTGTTGGTTTTTAGTATATTTTAGTTTTATTTTATTTTGGGTTCCTCCGATTTTTTATTTCGGTGCTTTTCCGGTGGATAGTCCCTTAGAACCGATTAGAGAGTCTAAATTTTTTTTATTATTTATTTTAATCATTGAGTCATGATTTTTCCCAATGATGGATGGATGGATGACGACCGTCTTAAGGGTAAATTAGTCATTAGGAAGAACAAGTACTTGGATCCTATGAATGCTTGGTGCTTCACTTTAGGTATCATTGAGACTTTATTAAATTCACTCAAAATGCATCAAAAAGGTAGAAACACTTAGTCTTTTGGGAACTTGACTCTTGTACTTGAAAAAATGGGCTTAATTGTGTTATGCATGCAATATGAATATATGTATTTATGTGATATTGATTTCCATTGTTAAACCATTTTGTGCTATTGTGTGAGTAAGGAATTTTTGATATACTCCATGTTTGTAAATTGACGTCTAGAACTTGCCCGGTGTGTGTGCAAAGCGAAATAAAAATGTGGATTTAGGAAGTGATATAGGCATTTCTTTGGTAACCATATTTTTATGCTATTTTACCTTCCTTGATTCTAATTATCCTAGTTATCTATTTTTGAGCCTTAGCCTATTCTTTTGACAGCCATATTACAAGCTTAATCCCTTTTTGTTCTATTGACTTCTATTTGATCCAAATAATTCCTAGAGCACTTTAATGAAATTATTTTGTAGGAAAGGAGCATAATTGGAGAAGTGAAGGGAAAAGCTAAAAAGTATGGTGAATTGGAAGAAAAGAAAAAGGTGAAAATTTTGCTAAACAAAGAGTATGAATTTTAGTGGGAAAACAAAAAGAAGAAAGAGCTTTGAAAAATTGAAGATGAAAAAAATTATGATTTGTCGATTAACCGTACCCATTTGTTTACAATGTACCTATTTTGACCCTGTTCCTTCCTTGGATATTGTGAACCTCAATATAAGAAAATTGCTTAAGTTGAGGGTGGCTAGATTAGGGGTGCATAAAGGGTGGGAACGGAAGAAAGGAAATGAAAAGAGGAAAAAAAGGAAAAGAAAAGAGGAAAAAAATGTGTGTGAATAAGCTGATGATGAAAAGAAAATCCCCACTAGTCACCTAAGTTGAAAATTTGAGAAATAAAATGAGGTATAAGGAGAATTTAGAAATTGAGGAAAGTGCTAGAAAAATCAAAGTGTGTGAAGTATTAAAGTGCTTAGAGAGATTAGTCACTATCTTGGCCAAATAGTTCCTACCCGTCCCTTAGCCTACATTACAACCAAGTTAAAGTCCTAATTGATCCTTGATTCATAATTCTATATTAGTGGAGTATTACACTAAGGGAAATCCTATGAGTCTTATTTTGTATGAATGTTGAGTTCTTTGGGAGACTGAGCGGAAATTGTTTTATTTATGCCTAAGTTTATATTGACTTTTATCTTGTGTGAGAAAAGGGTATCTCTCAAAATTGTGAGGGGCACAATGGTAAGACTTTGGTTTAATCTTGATTGCTTAATTACATATAATTCATGTTGGCCCAAAATATGTCTTGATAGTTAGTTTTCAAAATCTAAGTGATTTCAAACTTTGACATTCTAATGTTGATCCTATATGCATGCGAGTGAATTGTTTGAGCTTTATTGATGTGTCTCATGATCCTAAGTGTAAGTAGACCTATTTGTAGGATGAATTTTGTGCTTAATTGTTAGAAGGGAAGTAGTAGATTGTTTGAGGACGAATAATAGTTTAAGTGTGGGGTGTTGATGAGGGGCGTACTCATGCACTTCATAGACATATTTTGCTCTTACTTTACTATGTTTTGAGAACAAATTATGTGTGTTTGAATGTGTTTATGTTATATATTTGTGAAAATTAGCTAACACATGTGATTAGATATTTTCAGGGCTAAAAAGGATGGATTTGAATGTATTTGAGGCTTATGTAATGAAGATGAAAAGAAGTTGAAGGCGTGGGCAAAAGATGGATTTTTGATGATGCAAGACAGTGTGTATCGAAAAAGGGAGGAATCACGGTGGACCCAAATGTGAAAAATGAGCTCATTCCTCTAAGACCAGTCACCGGTTAGAGAGTAAGCGTGGATTACAGAAAACTAAACCAGTGGACGCAGAAAGATCACTTTCCGATGCCATTCATGGACCAGATGCTTAACAGACTTGCAGGTAGAGGATGGTAATATTTCCTTGAGGGTTATTCAGGGTACAATCAGATTTTTATAGACCCTGAAGACCAAGACAAGACCACATTCACTTGTCCATATGGTACATTTGTTTTTAAGAGGACGCCCTTCGGGTTATGTAATGCACCCGCCACTTTTCAGCATTGTATGATGTCCATATTTTCTAACATAGTGGAAGACATTATTGAAGTCTTTATGGATGATTTTTCTGTGGTGGGTGACTCATTCGAGGACTGTTTGGATTATTTGAGCAAGATGCTTCAGAGATGCGAAGAGACAAATTTGGTGTTTAACTGGGAGAAGTGCCATTTCATGGTCAAGGAAGGAATAGTGCTAGGCCACAAGATATTTGGTAAGGGTAAGGAAGTAGACCGGACCAAGATTGAAGTAATTGCTACCACCTCCAATTTCTGTGAAAGTTGTTCGTTGCTTTTTGGGCCATGTAGGTTTTTACAGAAGATTCATCAAGGACTACTCCAAAATTGAACATCCATTATGTAAGCTACTCGAGAAGGAGGTGAAGTTTGTTTTTGACGAGGCATGTTTGAAGGTGTTCGAATGTCTGAAAGAAAGATTGACCATGACCCCCATTATCATGGCACCTGACTGGTCTTTGCCTTTTGAAGTGATATGTGATGCTAGCGTTGTGGCCCTAGGAGCTGTGTTGGTTCAAAGGCGTGAAAAGATTTTTCATCCAATTTATTATGCTAGCAAGGCTCTTAATGCAGCTCAGAAAAATTATACTGTGACAGAACATGATCTGTTGGCTGTAGTTTTTGCATTTGAGAAGTTTCGAGCATACTTGCTCGGAACTAAGGTGATAGTCCACATAGACCATGCATCTTTGAGATATCTGATGGTAAATAAAGATGCCAAGCCATGGTTGATTCGATGGGTTTTGATGCCACAAGAGTTCAAGTTTGTGGTAAAAGACCGGAAAGGAACTAAAAATCAAGTTGCAGACCACTTATCCAGATTGGAGCCTGATGCAGCACTTAGAAATGAGCATGATATAGATGACACATTTCAATACGAGTAGGTCCTAGCGGCATCTCAAGATCTTATCCCTTGGTTTGCAGATTTTGCAGATTATCTGTTAGTGATGTTGTACCGGAGCACTTATCTTTTCACCAGAGAAGGAAGTTTATGACTGATGTGCAGAAATTCTTCTTGGATGAGCCCTACTTATTCCGCATATATGCTGATGGGGTTATTCGGAGATGCGTACCCGAGGTAGAGATGCAGAGTATATTGGAGGCCTGCCACTCATCCCCTTTTGGAGGCCACCACAGTGGGATCCGCACAGCTCACAAAATTCTACAATGTGGGTACTATTGGCCAACCATTCACCAAGATGCACACGATTTTGCAAAGGCATGTGATGCATGTCAAAGACAAGGAGGCCTTTCACGGAGGCACGAGCTTCGTCTTACTCCCATACTCGTTATTGAGCTTTTCGATGTATGGGACATTGATTTCAAGGGCCCATTTGTGAGCTCAAGCGGGATGAAGTATATACTCATCCCTGTTGACTACGTTTCAAAATGGGTGGAAACTGTTGCTCTACAAAACAATTAAGGGAAGAGTGTCACAACGCTCTTGAAGCTGAATATATTTGCAAGATACGAGACCCCCAGAGCCATCATTAGCGATAGGGGTTCGCATTTTTTTAACTGGTTGTTTTGCTATTTATTGGAAAAATATGGGGTCAAACATAGGGTGGCCACACCCTACCATCCGCAGTCTAGTGGGTAGGTTGAAGTCACCAACAGGGAGATAAAGACTATTTTGTCAAAGACTGTGAATGCAAACAGGACAGATTGGGCAACAAAGCTAGATGATGCTTTATGGGCCTATCGGACCGCCTTCAAGACTCCTATAGGTATGTCTCCGTATCAACTTTTTTAGGGCAAAGCATGCAATCTCCCGGTCGAACTTGAGCATAAAGCTATGTGGGCGCTCAAGAAGCTGAATTTGGATTGGAACGAAGCTGCGAACTTGAGGCTTGGTTAGTTGAATGAGTTAGATAAATTTCATTTGAAAGCCTATGAGATTTCTGAAATTTACAAACTAAGGATGAAAATTCAACATGACCGAAAAATCGAGAAAAGAGAATTCAGTCCGGGTGATATGGTACTTTTGTTTAATTCTAGACTTCGGTTGTTCCTGGAAACTTGAAGTCTAAGTGGTTGGGACCTTATGGAGTGGTCCAAGTATTCTCCCATGGGGCAATCGAATTGAAAAACCATGAAGGAAAGCGGTTGAGGGTAAATGGTCAGCGGGTAAATGGTTATTTGGGGAGAAGTGAAGAACTCAAACTGGTAGACCTGTGGACTCTGAGTGAAGTCTGAGTAACTCAAGAGACTTGTGTCGTGCCGCGATGTTAAATCATGTGCTGCATGGGAGGCAACCCATGGAGGTGTTTTGGTGAAGTCTGAGTAGCCAAAACACCCACGTCGTGCCGCGATGTTAAATCAAGCGCTTCTTAGGAGGCACGACTCGTTGCTTAAGGCATGGGGAAAAGATGGAGTTTGGAATATACAAAACAGTGCACTTGACGAGTTGGAGGAACGACTCATTACACCTGGTAATGAGTCGTGAGGTCAATCGTTAGGATTCGAAGAGAAAATTTCAACAAAGTGGCCAGTGAGGTTGACGACAGACATAACGTGTCATCATGAAATGGAATGACTCATCGGCAGGCTACTAGAACCAACCATGAAGTGCACCGTACATTTTGAGGAACTAGACCACGAGAGACCTAACGACTCGTGTTCAGGCACGATGAGTCGATAGGTGACCCGTTGCCACAACTGGGTATGATGTTGAGGATGACTAATGTAAGCAAGGAACGACTCGTCAGAAGGCCAAACGACCCATCACCTAGCCCGTTGCCACTGTCGACCTGTTTTCTAGTTTTATTTAGGAAAAGGATTTCTTAGAATTATAAATACCCAATTTAGGTTTATTTTTAGGAGATCATTCTGGAAGGATTTTGAAGCGATTTTTTAGACGAATTTCTTGACAGTTAGAGAATGCCTTTTTTGAGGATTTTCATACAATTGTTCTTGATTCAATACACAAATGCAACATTGAAGTTTTATTCATCTATTGTGGAGTTATTATTCAATCGTGGTTTTTATTCTATGATAAATTGTAAGTTGCAATTATGATTTCTACAATATTTTGTGATTGCGATAATACAAGTATGAGTAGCTAAACCCATAACTAGGTTTGTGGGAACCAAGATGAATTAACACACATAGGTAAAAATACTTAGTGATTCTTGAACGGGGTTTTATGCATGTACTATTTTTCCCTTCGTTTTGATTGATTCTTGACGGTTGCAAACGTTTGGACTTGCCTTATTGTTACTTACTAGACCAAGGAGGTAAAGAATGGGAAAAGGGATTAACAATGGAGATTTGAGGCTATTAACCCTCATCTAATAGCTTGAACTTATCCGGGTATAGCTAATCTGATATTAAGGGTAAGGGTCAACTAAAGTACACCCGTACAGACCAAGTTGTGTGGTGAAAATCATCTAGATTATGAACCAACCATTTAGGTGAACCTAATGTACCAATATTGCATGTTGAACACCGGAATAGATCACTAGTGTATAAGCCTTGTAGTTATGAAATCTTGGGGAACACAATCCTTGTCAAATCGTTAATTGAACACAAACCAAATTTGATTTCGACATTCAGCAATTTTAATTTGTTTATTATTCTATATTTCCCCCCCCCCTTTGGAAATAAGTAAATAAATAATAATAGTTATTCGCACTAACTTAAGTTCTTACCATATTCCCTGTGGGATTGACCTCAACCTTTGTTGGGTTCTATATTTGACATTCGGCTGCTTATATCTCAATTGCGAGGTGTAATTTGAGCCCTGATTCAAGGTACAGGACCAACTACTGCTCCTAATAAGTCGTGGTATCAACCAACTACTCGTTGTGTGACCTGTTGGTCCTTGTCAGACAGTTTTCTACATTTTCTTTTAGGGGCATTTTTGTAAATTCCCACCTTTTAAATCCCTAAACTATGTCGATTTTGGGTTATATTAAGGGGATTCAGGGAGGTAATGGACGTTCCCTCTTCATTTCTCTCATTCTCTCAAAGTCGGAATGTAGAAAACTCAATCAGAAGCATAGAGTAGGGTCAAGGGTTTCAAGATTCTTCTCAGATTTCTCAAGGGTTTTCTCCAGGATTTCTATAGTAGGTATGAGGGAATTCAATGAGGGAATTTTCCTTCCTTTGTGCCCCAAAATCCTTCTAGAATTTCTTATCAGTTCTAGCCCTGATGTTTTCAGTAGGGTAAATTAATCGCCAGATCCTGATTAATTCTTGTGCATTGTTGTGCCTATGTATTCTTGCTATGTTTCTACTACTTAGTGATCATGTTACTATTTCTTCCTGTGAAATAATTTTGTCCCTAATTCTATAAATGCAGTTCATTGGGTCTTGCATAGTTGATTAGATATTAATGTTTCTTGACTCTATTAGTCTTTGAACTCCCATGTTATTACTATCATATGAATTCTTAGTCGGTTTGAATACTAGTTCAGTCTCAGTTAGCAATTAGCCTTTTTCAGTATCTTAAGTTAAGTCATTTGATCAGTTTGACGATAGTTAGTTCTTTGAGGAGTTCGGCTCAATAATACTCCCTAGTTTCAGTTATCAGTTAGCCCTCTAGACGGTTATGATGCTTCTAGATAAGAAGCTCTGACCATTCTTAGGACCAGCACTATAAGTTATCAGTTAGTTCTTTAGACGGTTACAACGCTTTCAAATAAGCCGCTCTGACCAGTCTTAAAATACCAGTTTTTAGTTCTCCAGTCCTACACACTCTCAGGTTACTTCCAGATAATTATCCCTGACTTAGTCCTCGACCCCATCTTTGAGCTATTATCTTAATACTCAATGGAGGACTATCCAGTGGGAGTAGCACTTAGAATTGAGCAGACCAGGGTTCCAGCATACCCAGGTTCCCAGAACTACGTTGCCGCCGTAGGTTATTGGCCCATCAGGGCCCAAACTTGTGATCACCCAGCTCAGCCACTATACCCTGGCAAGGTATAGTGGGCTTTATCTTATAGGGTATATACATCGGACTCCATGTTTAGCTCACATGGTTATATGCCAGTTATAGAGTCTCCTACTTGTCAGTACAGTTTCAGTTCAGTTTAGTACAGTTCAGTCTGGCTCAGTTCAGTCACTCAGTTCCAGGACATATTTATGACCATCAGTCAGGGTCATTATTGACCATATCAGTTATAGCTCAGTTTTATCAGTATTCAGTATTAGTTGGTCATTTCATGTTATTTCAGTTAGTTGTTTATTTTCCATGATTATTATATAGCTCACTTACTCAGTACATTGAAAGTACTAATGAATTCTTTCTATGTTGTATCATTTTATGATAGAGGCACAGGTTCTCAGTCTCATCATCGTCAGTAGTTTTCCTCGGACGATATTAGTAGCAGCATCATTTGGTGAATCCTCATCCTCCAAGGATGATGCATGCTTTTCAGTTAGTTTCTTTTCAGTTAGATTTTAGAGTTAGTTGGGGGCTTGTCCGAGGAACTCATTAGTTAGTAGTTGGAATTCGAACATAATTATTTAGTATTGTTTTCAGTTATGTTTACACTTTCAGCAGTATTGATTACATAATTATTTTTTTTAAAGCTTCCGCTTATGTTTACTCAGTTTACTAGTGTAATGATAGACCACGGGTTGGCTTGGGGTCACTTTTGGTACCAAGTACCGTGTCTCATCTAGGGTGTAGACTCGAGTCATGACAAACCTGGTATCAGAGCACTAGGTTTAGAGTATCCTAGGATGTCTGAAAACCGTGTCAAGTAAAGTCCTTTTCATGGGTGTGAAGCGCGCTACACTTATGATGGGGAGACTACGAGATGTTATTAGGAAAACTCCCTTTTGTTCATACTCCTTGTCGTGCGTTAAAGTTGAATCCCAAAATGTCCTCCTAACTCATGCTTTATTCATTTCAGTGAAAAATATGCCTCCAAAATGAGGAAATGGAAGGAGGGCTTGCAATGCCAATTGACCTGCCCCACCAGCTCCAGTAGCCCCTTCGGATGATCAAGTGTCCTCAATAGAATTCTAAGTGTTGATCCACTTGCTGGCTCAAAAGAAAACCAATCAAGTGAACCAGCAGGTAGTTCCAGTGAATACAAACGGGTCTGCAGTAGCTACTAGTGTTCGAGAGTTCACTCGAATAAACCCTCCATCTTTCTATGGATCCAAGGTGGGAGAGGAACTGCAAGAGTTTGTGGATGAGCTACGGAAGATAACCCAGATTTTGGGTGTTAGCTCCATGGAGAGTTCTGATCTGGCTGTCTACCAGTTGAAAGGGGTGGCTCAAATTTGGTACAAAATATGGAAGGAACAGAGGCCAGCAGCAGCAGGCCAGTAGAGTGGGAATAGTTCAAGACTGCATTCCTAGACAAATTCTATCACGACTCGAACAGAGGCCCAGATCGTAGACATGACACAAGGGACCCCGAAAGACCCCAAGTTGACCTGTGGCATAAGCATATAACTAACTCAGTCAATAAACTGAAGAAAACATGAATATAATCTCAGCGGAATTCTAATCCAACATCACATCAGAATAACATCCGAAGCCACACATACATATGTCTAAAAGCCTCTAATATGGACGAGTTGATGGGACAAGGCCCCAACTAACTTAACAATACTAAAATTGGAAATACATAAAGGAAAAATGATAGTCTAGTCCTCGAAGGATGAGGACTCACCAATCCAAGCAGATACTAACTCCAGAAAACTGTCTAAGAATGGGGCTGAAGTTGCGAGCTGGGTCATGTATCATGAAACGATACAACATAGAAAGTATGCGGTCAGTATGTGGAATATACCGAGTATGCAAGGTAAGTAAAACTGCTCAACTAAAGTAAATCATTTAAAATATTTCATAATATATCCTAAGATTTCAAGTATAAGGAGAAGGGATACATGCATTCATTCTGAAATCATAATCTTATCATACATGAACATGCATAGCTTTATAACATCATGACTGACTCGGATGACTAAAGCTAAAACATACATTTATATTAAATGTTGAACAATGAGTCAAACCTTACTTTTAGAACATGCATGAATAAAGTAATAACCATGCGTAATGAATATGCAGATCTGAATAGTAGGAACAATGGGAGATTCGTCACTTAACAAACATACCACGATAGAGCTTACGTGGTCTCGACTATCATACTCAAGTGGGCAGAGCCGTCCAAAACCTTGACAGGGCTACAGACAGTACCATGTTATCGATATCAAGCTCAAAGGGCCAATCGGGACGGGGATAGCACACAAGGGAGGTCCCAATAATATATATATATATATATCAACCTATGTTGGCGTGAAGTTTTGGAGCATAAGGTTATCGACCCTTAACCTGCTCGATGCTAGACTCCTCTCCCAAAAACATGCAATGCTCTACATCGTATATAACAAAGTTCAACATCATCTATTGACGAAGCTCAAGATGAAATCATGCATAACTCAACACCGTAAGAAACAAAGCTCAACATTGTCTATGGACAAAGCTCATTAATGACATACATCTCAATTACGAATTCATGCATATGAGAAGCTTTATTTCGAAACATACCAAAAGCTGAAGTATAGGTGGGAGCATCTACTCCAAATCATGTGGTAAGCTACATGTAGGAATATTTAACTCAACATACCAGAAGCTAGAAATTATGAAATTTAGGAAACTTCGCTCCAAACCATGTGGTAGGCTTATTTTGGGAAAACCATCATTTCAAATCAACATGTTGGTATTGCCTAAAGCTTTTATCATACTTGGATATACTCAATTCATTTTGAAATTAATATCATAGTCATGGATAACTTGAGAAACATGATTTTCATCATCAAATTTCATCATCATCATACATTCATCATCATTTTCTTCTTTCATGAACTTCTCATCCATGGGCATTCAATTTTATAATTTAGAAAACATAATTTGGATTGAAAACAATTTAAAAATCTGCTCAAGCTTCACAATTCATCAATATGAATAGAATCTAATCATGACCATGTATATAGATTGAAGAATTATTCAATTGGGTAAAAACCCCATATTTGATCATAGGAGATTTATCATGATTTGATAGAAATTGGGCATGGGTGTGGAAGGAGACACCCACTCATAGCCTTACATACCTGGGAGGGGTGATTTTAACACTTCTCTAATTTCCCAAGATGAGATTCCAATGAAAACCTTCAAAACATGCTCTAAATCCTCTCTTTAAACTCACAAGTTTGCATGCATGGAATGAATTATCTTAGAATAGGTTTTACCCCCTTAAAACCCTATAAAAGGAGCCTTAAATGACGTAGTATAGCCCTTGGGAACTTAGGAATTACGAAAAATCCCTTACTCAAATCACTGAAAATAACTGTCAGGGACTCCCAATGAGGGACCTAACGATTCGTCAATAGAGGCAACGACTCATCGAGTCATCCTTCAAGTACACTAGATAACAGATCTCTTAGGTTTCGTAACAGGCGACTTAACGATTTGTTCCACGAGACCACGACTCATGGTCACCTTCCATTAAGTACACTAGTCCATTCTTCTATTTATTTCTCCACCTCACCCCACTGCTAACTTGACGACTCGTGCTGGCTGACAACAAGTCGTTCCCATGCCTGTGGGGACCTCTAACCTTCATTTCCTCTAGGCCTCCCCATGAGGCACCTGACGACCATAGGGTATCCTCATGAGCTGTGCAATGACTCGTCCTACAACTGAAGCACCATTTCCAGTTTTTTTCCCATTTCAAACTCTCGGGTCCGATCTTTGAATTCTCAGGGTATAACAGATTCTTTCCCAAGGAATTGAGGGAGGCCAAGGTTGCAAAGTTCATGAATCTAAAATAGGGTAACAGAACCGTGGAGGAATATGCGTTGGAGTTCACTTGGTTGTTGAGGTATGCTCCAAAGATGGCAGCCGAGCCAAGGGATTGCACGCTCAAATTTGTCAATGGAATGTCAGACCTGGGGCTTAAAAAGTGCAGAACCGCGATGCTCATCAAGGACATTGACCTCTCCAGCCTCATCATTCATGCCCGACATATTGAGGCAAAAAAGTTAAACGATATGGAGTGGGAGAATAAGCGCTACCAGATGTCCGGCGATAGTAGTCGCCCACAACAACAGTAACAAACAATTCCAGCACCCACATCAACCAGCGCCCCTTCTTTTCGGTCCCACAAGGATCTAAAGAGTGGAGCATCTGGCTCTCAGTCCTAGAGTTATAGTGTCATCAACCGTTACCCAGCTTGTCCTAAGTGTGGCAAGAACCATCCAGGGGAATGCCTGTTCGGTCTATTTCGCAACTACATACAAGTGCACATGGTAGAACAAATGGTAAAATGGCTAAAGTAAGCCAAGTATCGATCCCACAGGGACTGAACCAAGGTAATAATCGAATTAAGTGTTAATGAACTCTAACTCTAAAAATGCAGACAACAATTTAAAGAAGATTTTGAGAGTTGGTTTCCTATTTTGTACTAATCTAAAACAAAATTATAAAGTGAGTCTGAACTATAGTAATGAGCAAGCTGAGGCTAAAACGGACATGCAGGGAAGTAATTTATTGATACAATTTGGTTAATCTTTTCTTCGGTTTCTAGTCAAGAATTATTGCCTATGGAGAGAAACTTTCGTATTCTACCCAACTTAAGATCATGACCTTCAACCTACATTTCTGTGATAAAAGAATTTCATGTTCTAGCCATATGAAACTGATTCCTTAATTGACTAATATGACTTTCAGATATATTTCTATTCTGAAGGTAAATCAATTCTCAATTTTCCCAAACTAAGAAGAGATCATATTCTACCAATTCACAACTTTCCAATTTCTTTCCTTTTCAAGATAAAATTGGATTGTTTAGATATACATTAACATTGGCCAGACATTAATGCAGTAAGAACAAGAATTGATAGAACAACCATGGAAGAGAAGATGAAAAACCAAAATGATCAACAATTACATTCCACTAAAAATGTTCTTAACCTCAGCAAGAAGTGAATATAGCCACTCATTTGTGGATTAAACATCATCAAATGAGTATAAATCATACAAACAATTGAAATAAAGGAGAAAGAGTTAGAGAAGAACCCTAAGATTTTTGTCTCCTCAACTGCATGTAACCCACGTTCTTGCTCAACTAAGTCAGAATAATTAGAAATAAACCTAAGTGTGCTATTTATACTAGTGGGAATTTTTCCCTGAATAACAACTTAGCTTCCTAAAATTACATTTTTCCTGCAAAACAATAGTAATCATGTTGGTTAGTATAAATTCACATTTTAACTAAAAATCACATGAGAATGTACAAATAATGATAGATAAACAAGACAAAATAGAGCATTTGAGCATCACTTGGGCATATAATTCTGCCCAAGATCACTTACCCCACACTTAAAACCTTGTTCGTCCTCAAACAATACTCTTACATCTCATGCAATTGACACCAACGTATAGCTACTTTGGCTCAACAATTCAAGCTACGATTATACCGATTATTTACTATAGCAAATCATCAAGAAAACATGCATAGTATCATCACTACAATGACATTCACCACATTAAGACCTCCTAGACTCAAGAATCAACTCTCGATCTCGGCAAGCTCATGCAAATAAACTGATCAAGACATCCGACACGAAATTCAATCTCTCGTCAAGCATGTGCCCTCACAACACAAGAGAATTTCCCCTTTTTCAATCATATGATTTCCAAAGCATTACATGTAGGGGTATATGAACACGATTTCGCTCTCTCTCCCAAGGAATTCACATGCATCATGTCATGAACCATAGGCTTGCCTCTAGTGTATTACTCCACTAATATAAGGAAGCATGATGTAAGATCACGTAGGACTTAACGGGTTGTAATGTAAGCTAAGGAACTAGTAAATACTGGGCTAACCAATAATATCATCCAGCCTCCTTAAGCGCTTTTCAATACATCCCACCATCATCATGGGCATTGTTTCTTCCTTCATCCTCCCATTCTTGACTCTTTTTTTTTTCTTTATTTTTGTTCCCATTTCTTTAAGCATGCCCGACTTATTAGTTATACATCTTCATTTTATTTAAATTCGTCAAGTGCACCCTTGACCTTTTCTTTACTTTCACCACTTCCGCTTTTCCTTTCTTTTCACACTTTTCACTCCTTGACACTGTGGGAAAATTATTTTTCTTGAGCGCTTAAGAGTTTTGGATCAAATTCACAGCTAATGAAAAGAAGGGATTAAGCTCAATTTCTACCTCTTACGAAAGAAAAAAATAGGCTAAAGGCTCAATGGGGCTAACTAGGATGTACATTCAAGGTAGGTATGATAAGAAAAAAAAACTTTCGGTTAAATCAAAGAAATGCCTACATCCTTTCCTACACTACACATCCTTCATTTCATTTCGTACACACACCAGGCAAGTTCTAGTCACTTCACAATACCATGGAAGAATCGAAACCTCACCTCACACTCATTGCACATGCTCAACTCAAGACTTATTCACAGACTCTTCAATCAGTTAATTACAAGAATTCAATATTAAGCCTCAATCACACCCAATCGAACTCTATGGCCTAGGTATCTCAACATGTTTCACATTTGCATGCTTTCATACGAATCATCTTTTCATCTCAATATCATGTACAACACGCAACAAGAATTCCGAACCATGAAGTAGCGACACGTTTGGGAAACAACCAAAAGAAAGAAAATAAAAGAAAAGAACAAAAATACTCCTATCGACTACATTTCCCTTAAGACGGTCGTCATCCATCCATCATAAGGAATGGTCACTATTTACGACTTTGGTTCAATGGGACTATTCTTGGTAAAAGCACCGAAAACAAAGGCCGAGAAACCCAATCATAAAAAAATTCAACAAAAATTTTAAAAATTATCGATAATTTCAATAGGAAAAAAAAATATTTGCACAACCAGCTAACAACAACTCAACACAGCACACAACAACTTAACATTCATTACAACATCGAATTACAATACAAAACACACGCACAAAATCACAAGGTCAAAATTTTTCTTCACAACAAGCACCACAACATAAGACATAAACAAAAACAACAACCACAATGAAACATACAGCACCTAACTACTCCAACCCTATACTTAAACCGAACACTATCCTCAGTGTTCACAAAATTCAATTTATCACAAAGGTGGGTGGTGAAACTCTCTGATCAATCGAAGTATTCAACTTCTTCATCAGGTGCCGTTGCCTCGTCCCCCATATCTGAATCTCCCCCACTGTCCTCATCTGACTCAAAATTTGAGTCATCGCGGCGTGTCTCCTCATTAGTGGGGACATCATCATCTACAGGCTCTACCAAAGTTGTCCCCACTCAGCAAGAGCCCGGGCATTTTCGCCAAAGGGGTAATCTAGCTCTAGCTGCCATAGCTCATCTTTTGTTGCTGGCCTCCCACCTATTCGCAACTGCAGCATCTGCATCCCGTACATGTGGGCCATATACTGAACATCCCGAGCATGTTGCTCGGCTAGTGTGAGAACTGGCCCGTGAGTGGTGTCGGGTGCCTTGGTTCTGGTGACATCCAAGGCATGCCTATCCATTTGCGGGATGTAGTCTAGGGCCTCCTCCTCGATATCAAGGCCCCTCAGAAACGTGGTCAGTAAACCACCAAACCCGTACCTGTGCCCTTGATGCAAACGGGCCCTCTTCATGGCGGAGATGATCACTGCCCCAACATTTATCTCAAGCCCTTTCATCAGGGCATAAACCAAGCACACTCGATCCCGGGTGACATCTATCATGTGCACCCCCGGGATCAGGCAGGAACACACAATTTTAAGCCAAATCCTGGCTTCCTTGTTCATTTGAGAGTAAGGCAGTGTCTGATGGTAGCCCCTCTTCTTGTGCCCATCGTGCTGTCGAACGGGCTCCACACAGAGTGCGTCTGATATCCGCATAGGGTGGAGTTATGTTCAGCTGCCGGAGTACATGGGCGTATGTGTCCCGCGCCCTCAATATGGCATTCAGGTGATGGGGCTTAAAGGTGACAACCTGCCCCCTTATCTTAACGGTGTGACTGCGGTGTGTTGGGTTCCAGTTTGCATAGAACTCCTGAATCAAATGGAGATTACACTCCTTGGGCTCTTCAAAGATGAAGTTCAACCCAGCAGCGTCAATCCGGTGTACTATTCTGGGGAATTCCTGTGCAAGTGGCTCCCTTGCAATGTGCTCCTCATGGAAGTATTTGGTTTACTTATTTTTTGCATACCATTCTTCCCTTTGTCCGTCACCCTTCGGGTTCCGTATTGACGGTGTTGGCTGCGTGGAACAGCTCGTGCTGCTTGAACTGTTGTTCCCAGTCTAATCCTTTTTCTCCCGGCGCCTGGTGTAGATGCGCCCTTTCTTTTGTCTTGCCTGCTTGATATCGTTCCTATCAAATCAAACAGATAGTCCCAATGTTATTCAAGTCAAAAATTAGCTTCGACTAAGGTTGGGTTGAGTTAGGCCACCCCAGACTTAGTCTTCAGCCACAATGAAAACAATTCGTCAAGACAATCATTCTTTTCCTATTTTTATCAATCAACATGCCTCGTGCATTTAGATATGTCGATGGAATAATTACTAAGTACTACTCAGACTTCGTACAACTAATCACAATATCACCATCGATTCCATTACATCACTTAACACTTAGCCAAAATTTTCCTCAACAACCACAACCTATGCAATTCACCAATTTAATTTTCCCGAAAATTCCCTTGTTTATTTAGGATATTCATCCATATTCACAACATCATTTACATCACCCAACATTCACAACCCAATTATTTTCACATTTTCAACCAAATTTAGTTTCTTCCTATTCAAATTCAAACCCTAGCTACCAATTTCGCAAATTCAATCAAACATGTATTTATCGAGTTCATATAATCATAACAATACTACGAACATCAATCAACAATAACTTAAATGAATTCAAGCTCAATTTACACTTAGGGAAAGGTTTACTCACCTCACTTGCTCAAAAATTGAAAATTTAGGCAAAATTTGAGGTTGAGTTCAAGAACATACCTTTAATTCGATGAACTCAAAGAAAAGTTGAACAAAATTAGATCCTAGGTCCGTGTCACATTGGGGAAGGTGGGCTTTTAGGGGTTTTGTCATGGAGGGGAGTGAGAAATGGGAAAAATGAGGGGTTTTTGGGGTTAAAAAGAGGATTTTTCACGCGGGTCACCCGGCGACCTGGTGTGACCCGACGCGAATAACACCTCAACGTGTCACGGAGGGTAACGCGGAGCACCCCCTCCGTGACACGGAGCCATCGCGTAGGTGTTCTGGAATTTGTAAAAATTCTAAAATACCTTCAACGTGTCACGGAGGGTAACGCGGAGGACCTCCTCCGTGATTCGGAGCTATCGCGCAGGCTCACTGTCTTGCCACTTTTTAATTTTTTCTCACCTCGATTTTTTCCTTTGCGATCCTTTGCATTTTTACCCTCCGTTCCACCTGAAAATCATCTCGCAACCAGAAATTGGTTAAAATTTATTGGTTTCAAACACGAACACAATTTTTGGTTTTATTTTTATTTTTTTCTCTTTTTTTTGGTTTTTTCTTTTTCTTTTTAACTAATGCTACACATCTATTACAACAATTTCACGGGTTGCCTCCCGTGCAGTGCCTGGTTTACCGTCGTGGCTTGACGTCATTAAAGCTCAATCATCCTCTAGAGTGATGGATGTCCTCTCTTGAATAACGTCCTCACCCCAATAATGCTTACACCACTGCCCATTGACTAAGAACGTGGCACTTCGATCTTCTTGCCACAACTCCACTGCCCCGTGCGGGGTCATTCTCACTACCTCAAACAGCCCTGACCATTTGGACCGCAATTTCCCTGGAAACAGCTTCAATCTTGAATTGAAAAGCAACACTTTCTGCCCCGGCTCGAAAATACGATGCACCATATGCTTATCGTGCCACCTCTTAGTTTTCTCTTTGTATCCCTTGGCACTTTCATAAGCATGCCAACGAAACTCATCAAGTTCGCTGAGTTGCATCAGCCTCTTCTTTCCCGCTAGCTCTAGTTCCATATTCAATTTCCTCACGTCCTAGAAAGCTCGGTGTTCTAGCTCCACCGGCAGATGACACGCCTTTCCATAGAGCAATTGGTATGGAGAAGTCCCAATTGGTGTCTTGTAAGCAGTTCAATATGCCCACAACACATCGTTGAGCTTGCTTGACCAATCACTACGTTCTGCATTCACTGTTTTCTAGAGAATCTGCTTCACTTCTCTGTTCGACACCTCCACTTGCCCACTAGTTTGGGGATGATATGTTGTTGCCACCTTGTGGCACACCCCATACTTAGCTAGTAACTTCTTGAAACTTGCATTGACAAAATGAGCCCCTCCATCACTGATAATGGCTCGGGGTGTCCCGAACCTAGTGAAAATGCGTTTTTTCACAAATTTTATTACCACCTTATTGTCATTCCTGGGGAAAGCTAGTGCTTCAACCCACTTTGATACGTAATCAACGGCCACCAAGATGTAACGATTACCAAATGACGGTGGGAACGGGCCCATGAAATCAATACCCCATACATCAAAGATCTCCACTTCTAGTATATGCTGCAGCGGCATCTCTTGCCTCCTATAATTGTGCCTGTCCTTTGACATTTATCACATATTTTGACATATGCCATAGAGTCTCTGAACAGTGTAGGCCAAAAGAAACTTGACTGTAGCACTTTGTGCGCTGTCCGCTCGCCTCCGTGGTGCCCTCCATACAATGAAGAGTGAAAACTCCGCAAAACTTCTGCAATCTGGCTCTCCGAGATGCATCTTATCATAACCTGATCCGATCCCTGTTTAAACAAGTACGGCTCATCCCAAATAAAATACCGGCAATCATGCCTCAACTTTTTTCTCTGCTGAGCCGTAGCCTCCGGTGGATAGACTCCACTCACTAGCAAATTCACTATGTCTGCATACCACGAGATCTCAGCTTCCCCAATTGCCAAGAGCTGCTCATCTGGGACCTCCTCTTTGATGTCGTCACATTCCTTCACATGCGACCGGCTTTCTAATCGCAATAGGTGATCTGCCACTTGATTCTCCCTCCCCTTTCTGTCTTTAATTTCTAGGTCAAACTCTTGCAACAACAAGATCCATCTGATCAGCCTGGGATTTGCATCCTTCTTGTTAAATAGATACTGATCACTGCATGATCGGTATACACCACTACTCTAGAACCCACCAAATAGGACCTGAATTTATCAAACGCAAACACCAATGCTAGCATCTCCATTTCTGTGACTGAATAATTACTTTGGGCAGTGTTCAGTGTTTTGCTTGCATAATGAATAGAATGAAAGATTCTATTCCTCCGCTGCCCCAATACATCTCCCACATCCACATCGCTTGCATCACACATCAGTTCAAATGGTTGTCCCCAATCCGGAGAAATAAGGATAGGTGCTTCTATCAATTTCTGCTTCAACTCCTCGAATGCTTTGATACACTCATCATCAAACTCGAACTTCACCTCTTTTTCTAGCAATCTGCATAATGGTCTAGAAATTTTGGAAAAGTTTTTGATGAACCGTCTGTAGAACCCTGCATGCCCGAGAAAACTGCGAACACCCTTCACCGACATAGGTGGTGGTAGCTTCTGAATAACTTCGATCTTAGCACGATCGACCTCCAACCCCTTGAAAGACACTTTATGGCCAAGGAAGATACCCTCCTTGACTAAGAAATGACATTTCTGCCAGTTGAATACAAGGTTGGATTCTTCACAGCGAGCTAGCACCCTGTCAAGATTCTGCAAACAAGTAGAAAACGAATTACCGAAAACAGAAAAATAATCCATAAATACCTCTATGAAATCCTCCACCATGTCGTGAAAGATAGCTATCATGCATCTCTGGAATGTGGCGGGTGCATTGTATAACCCAAATGGCATCCGCTTAAAAGCATATGTCCCATAAGGACATGTGAAAGTAGTCTTCTCCTGATCCTCCGGTGCTATGGCTATTTGGTTATAGCCAGAGTACCCATCAAGGAAACAATAATATTCTTCTCCCACTAATCTGTCTAATATCTGATCAATAAATGGGATAGGATAGTGATCTTTCCTTGTGACTTCATTTAGCTTTCTGTAGTCCATGCAAATCCGCCAGCCTGTGATGGTGCGAGTAGGGATCAGCTCATTCTTCTCATTGGTGACCACGGTCATCCCTCCTTTCTTTGGGACACATTGAATGGGGCTGACCCATTCGCTGTCCGAAATAGGATAGACCACACCTGCATCAAGCCACTTAATTACTTCTTTCCTAACCACGTCTTTCATCACCGGATTCAACCTTCGCTGAGGCTGAACAGTTGGCTTTGTTCCTGTCTCCATGAAAATTCTGTGTGCGCAAAAAGCTGGGTTGATACCCTGAATATCTGACATTTGCCAGCCCATTGCTTTCTTCCTTCTTATGAGGACCACCAACGCTTCCTTTTCCTGTGCCTCCATCAATTCTGCGGAGAGGATGACTGGCAAAGTATCCTCTTCCCCCCAAAAGACATATTTTAAATGGGGAGGCAATGTTTTCAATTCCAGCTTTGGTGCTTCCTCAATAGATGGTTTCGGCAATGGTTCCAGGGACCTCATTAAAGGCTGAAAGTCCTGCTTCCTTGGATACCTTTGTGGTTCATTTAGCATTTGCACCACCTCATAAGTATCTCTATCTCCTAACTGATCGGAGCTCAGCAATGCTCTTTCCAATGAATCTCGAGATTCAACAATCTGAAGAATTTCTGCTTGGTCAAGCACACTGATTGCTGAAAGCTCCTCATGTATGGCCGGAAGCTTCATGGACTTAAATAAATCAAATACCTCCACTTTGTCATGCGCCCGCATGGTTAGCTGCCCTGCAGCTACATCAATCAACGCTTTCCCGGTTGACAAGAAAGGACGTCCCAAAATAAATGGGACTTCCGCATCCGGCTCAAAATCCAGAACAATAAAATCTACCGGGAAGATAAGGGAGCCCACTTGCACCAACACGTCCTCCACAATGCCATCTGGTCTAGCCAAAGAACGATCTGCTAACTACAAGATCACCATAGTTGGTCTAGGACTACCCAGCCCCAACTTCTTGAATACCGATGTCGGCATCAAGTTAATGCTTGCTCCCAAATCACATAATCCGCAAGCTCGGATACTTTTCCCAATTGTAATTTGAATTATAAAGCTCCGACGGTCCTTGAGCTTGGTGGGCAACCTGTTCTGTATCCGGGAAGTGCACTCCTCCGTAAGCGCCACCATAGCATACTCCGTCAGCCTGCTTTTGTTCGCTACGATGTCCTTGATATAATTTGCATACTTCGGCCCTCCCTGCAAAACATCAACAAGAGGTAAATTAATGTGTACCTGTTTAAGCAACTCCATGAACTTTTTGAAACACGCTTCCTCCTTGTGTATCTTTAATCTTTGAGGGAACGTGGGTGGTGGTCTTTCTGCTTCAGCTGCCTTCTCCTTCCCCCTCTCATCATTCTATTCCCTTTATTTCTCCACTGCTCCTGACTGCTGAGGTGGTTTCTGGTTCCACCTCCTTGAGTTGTAAACCACTCCTTGTGGTCACTGTATTTACTTGCTTGGGATTCGGGTCCGTGTCACTCGGTAGTCCTCCTCTTGGCCTGGTGTTTTGAGCTCTAGCTAGTTGCCCAAATTGGTACTCCAACGCCTTTGTAGCTAACTGATTGTTCTTTACATCTTCAGCCAATTTTACATAGTCAGCCTGCAATTGAGCTTGGTTAGCTATCATTGTTTTAAACATTTCCTCAATGTTGGGTGGTGGTGGTGGAGGAGGTGCATTGTTGCTTCGTATTGAGTCTGATAGTTCTGCTGCCCTCCTTGATTTCTCTGCGCACCCTGATTCGAAATCTGCCCTTGATGGCTGTTACTACCCCAAGAGAAATTCGGATGATTCCTCCAATTAGAGTTGTAGTTGTTGCCATATTGTTGGTGATTATTTCTCTGTACATTACCAACAAAGTTCATTGAATCTGGATTTGCACCACAACACTCAGCTGAGTGTTCATTACTACCTCATAATTCACACCAAATCTGCTGCACTACATTAACTGGGTCTTGAGGTTGATTCAAGCTCATAATGCTGAAGTGGGTGTTGAGTTGATTCTGTAATGCAGCTATCTGTGCAGCGATAGCTGTAAAACCATCCACTTCCAAGACTCCTGCCACTTTCCTTGTTCCTCCTCTAGAAGAGTCCGCAATCCACTCTGGATTTCCCTGCGAAATACGATTTAACAAAGTATACAGCTCCTCATAAGTCTTTTCTAATGCTTGTCCCCCAGCTGCTGAGTCTAGCAAAATTTTTGTGTGGAGTTCCAAACCCTCTATGAAAGTATGCACCAGCACATCATTGGACTGGTGATGGTGAGGACAATCCCGTAATATGGATTTGAATATTTCCCAAGCTTGATACAGATTCTCTCCCTCTCTTTGTTTAAAACTTAGAATCTGACTTCTATGTCTTGTTGTTTTCCCGGATGGAAAGAACCGTATCAAAACTTTTCTTGCAAGATCATCCCAAGTGGTGATGGAGTTAGGTGGCTCAACTTTCAACCACCTCTTTGCTTCTCCCAATAGTGAAAATGGGAACAATGTAAGCCTTACGTAATCAGATGATACTCCAGCGGGGATGTAAGTGTCACTGATCTCCAAAAAGTTTTGGAGATGTTGTTGTGGATCCTCGTGAGGGAGACCTGTGAATTGCCGCTGGTGTGCAGCAATTGCACCATATTCTGTTTCAGCTCAAACCTCCCTCCTGGCTCAGCTTTGCGGATGCTTGATGTAACATTGTTAGCATGTGGGATTGCCACTTCGCGAACCAGCCTAGTTTCCATTTCCTCGGGCACTAACACTGCCCTTACGAGTGGTGGATTCTGTTTTTGCTCCAGGATTGACTGTCTGAGCAACTGCAGCTTTCGCTCTAGAGCTTCTCTCCTTTGACGATGGAATTGTCTTTCCAGCTCTAAGTATGAATCCACCACCTCCTTGTCTCTTTCCAGTGTTCAACAGAATTCAATATCTGCAAAAGACAGGCTAAGATCAAGTTGTCAGCACTAATAAGAAATCGTATACTAACACTTAAGAAAACAATTTTACCAATTGCCAGTCCCCGACAACGGCGCCAAAAACTTGTTCGGTCTATTTCGCAACTACACGCAAGTGCACGTGGTCTAACAAGTAGTAAAATGGCTAAAGTGAGCCAAGTATCGATCCCACAGGGACTGAACCAAGTTAATAATCGAATTAAGTGTTAATGAACTCTAACTCTCAAAATGAAGACAACAATTTAAAGAAGATTTTGAGAGTTGGTTTCCTATTTTATACTAATCTAAAACAAAATTATAAAGTGAGTCTGAACTATAGTATGAGCAAGCTGAGGCTAAAACGGACATGCAGGGAAGTAATTTATCGATACAATTCGGTTAATCTTTCCTTCAGTTGCTAGTCAAGAATTATTGCCTATGGAGAGAAACTTTCGTATTCTACCCAACTTAAGAATCACGAACCTTCAACCTACATTTCTGTGATAAAAGAATTTCATGTTCTAGCCATACGAAACCGATTCCTTAATTGACTAATATGACTTTCAGATATATTTCTATTCTGAAGGTAAATCAATTCTCAATTTTCCTAAACTAAGAAGAGATCATATCCTACCAATTCACAACTTTCCAATTTCTTTCCTTTTCAAGATAAAATTGGATTGTTTAGATATACATTAACATTGGCCAGACATTAACACAGTCAGAACAAGAATTGATAGAACAACCATGGAAGAGAAGATGAAAAACCAAAATGATCAACAATTACATTCCACTACAAATGTTCGTAACCTCAACAAGAAGTGAATTTAGCCACTCATTTGTGGATTAAACATCATCAAATGAGTATAAATCATACAAACAATTGAAATAAAGGAGAAAGAGTTAGAGAAGAACCCTAAGATTTTCGTCTCCTCAACTGCCTGTAACCCACGTTCTTGCTCAACTAAGTCAAAATAATTAGAAATAAACCTACGTGTCTATTTATACTAGTGGGAATTTTTCCCAGAATAACAAGCAACCTGTCACAGAGTGCATCGTGGAGCACTGCCTCCGTGACACGATGCAAACGCGGACCCTCACTAGAATTTTATGTTCCAGGTAAATATAGGAAACGTGCCACGGCATGTAACGCGGGGCTTGGCCAATGTGCCACGGCGCCGTCGCGAACCTTCACTGGAAATTTGCCAAAATAAATCATCCGAGGCAGACTGCCTCCGCGATGGCAGCGTGACACGACTCCATCACGGAGCCCCTATATTTACTGCTTTTCCTTGACCTTTTCCACTGCTCGCTTCCGAGTCCATTCTCGATTTTCACCAACATGCAACTTAGCTTCCTAAAATTACATTTTTCCTACAAAACAACACTAATCATGTTGGTTAGTATAAATTCACATTTTAACTACAATCACATGAGAATATACAAATAACGATAGATAAACAAGACGAAATAGAGCATTTGAGCATCACTTTGGCATATAATTCTGCCCAAGATCAATGCCGCATGGGCAAAGAAGGTTGCTTCAGATGTAGGCAGTTATATCATAGGTTAAAAGACTGTCCTTCAGCAGGACGGGGGAGAGCTCAGTCTACTCTAGCAGCCCCAGCAGGCCATCCAGCTCAGTAGGGTAATACTTCAAGTATGGATGGTAGTCAATGCCAAAACCGCTTTTATGCTTTGTCCTCTTGTCAGTATCAGGAGAGATCACCTGACATGGTCACTAGTATGTTACATCTTTTCCACCTAGATGTATATGTCCTATTAGATCAAGGAGTCACACTATCATTTGTGACTCCTTATGTAGTTGTTCAGCTTGATATAAGTCCAGAAATCCTCTCAAAATCGTTCTGTCTATATCCCAATTGGTGAGTCAGTTAGAGCCAGCCAGGTATATAAAAATTGCCCAGTCTCAGTGTTGAGTAAAGTAATTCTAGTTGATCTAGTAGAACTAGACATGGTCGATTTCGACCTCATTCTTGGCATGGATTGGTTACATTCTGGTTATGCCTCAGTCAACTACAGAACTAGAGTCGTCAGGTTTCAGTGTCCCAATGAGCCAGTCTTTGAATGGATTGGTAGTGTTTCAGCATCCAAGGGTCGGTCTATTTCCCACCTTAAGGATAAGAAACTCATTTAGAAGGGATGCATCTATCGGATAGTTCCGGTCAAAGATTCTAGCTCCGAGACCCCAACTATTCAATCAATTTCAGTTGTCAGCGAATTTTCTGACGTATTTCTCGAAGATCTTCCTCGATTCCTTCCCCAGTAGGAAATAGACTTCGGCATAAACCTTCTTTTAGTCACTCAGCTCATCTCTATTCCTCCTTACAGAATGGCTCCAGCTCAGGTTAAGGATTTGAAGGAACAGTTGAAAGACATTCTTGATATGGGTTTCATCAGGCCTAGCATCTCTCCGTGGGGTGCTCCAATGTTGTTCATGTGAAAGAAATATTGTACTCTCAGAATGTGTATCGATTACCGTCAACTGAACAAGGTCAAAGTTAACGATTCGTTCCATGAGACCATGACTCATGGTCACCTTCCGTCATATACACTGGTAAATTCTTCTATTTATTTCTCCACCTCACCCCATGGCTAACTTGACGACTCGTGGTTGCTGACCACGAGTCTATCCCACGCCGATGGGGACCTCTAACCTTCATTTCCTCCAGGCCTCCCCACGAGGCACCTGACAACTCGTGGGATCTCCTCCGAGTCATACAATGACTCGTCCTGCAACTGAAGCACCCATTTCCAGTTTTTTTCCCATTTCAAACTCTCGGGTCCGATCTTTGAATTCTCGGGGTATAAAAATATCTCCCCTTTGGGAACATTCATCCTCGAATGTGTGAAACAAGCAGAAAACAGAAATATACATTTATCACACTCCAATACTGATTATTTTAATCGACATTTTTATGGAATGACTACCTATGAAAAGAACCACATAGCGGAACTGAATTTAGACATCACATACATCTATCATAACATAAATCAAACTTGTGCACATGAACTGAACATGGAAACTGATTAGGGAATCAGGGCAAAAACTGATACCTCAAACTGAAAATGAGCCGGTAGGGAACAGGTGAGGGTGTTTGGCCATCATTGCAGCTTCAGCTTCCCTTGTAGCTCCCTCAACATGTTGATTTCTCTGTAACACCTTTACCGAAGCTACTTCTTTGTTCTTCAGCCTCCGAACCTGATGATATTGCAACTGGAATTTCCTCATAACTGAGGCTGTCTCCCATACCAACACTTTCCACTAGGACAACTAAAGATGGATCACCCAAACACTTCTTCAAGTGCGATACATGAAAGACGGGGTGAATTGAAGATAACTCCAATGGAAAGTCCAACTCATACGCTACCTTACCAACTCTTCTTATAATCCAGTAGGGATCAACTTAGTGGGGACTGAGTTTTCCTTTCTTTTTGAACTGCATGACTCCCTTCATGGGAGACACCTTCAGAAATACCCAATCGTCCACCTAGATCTCCAACTCTCTCCTCCTTACTCTGCATATGATTTTTGACGACTATTAGCTATTTTCATCATATCCCTTATCATATTAACTTTCACCATGGCCTCATGAACCGAATCAGGTCCTATCATAGCTTCCTCACCAACCTCAAACCATTCGATGGGCGACCTACACTTCCGCCCATAAAGACCCTCAAATGGTGCCATCTGGGTGCTGGAGTGATAGTTTTTATTGTAAGCAAATTCGATCAGGGGCAAGTGATCATCCCAACTACCTTTAAAATCCATCATACATGCTCTCAACATGTCCTCGAGAGTCTGGATTGTCCATTCTGCTTAACCATCCGTTTGCGGATGAAATGCTGTACTTAGTTTAGTCTAAGTCCCAAGCCCTTTTTGCAAAGACTGCCAAAACTGAGAGGTAAATTGAGTATCTCGATATGAAATAATAGACAAGGGAACTCCATGTAATCACACCAACTCTCGGATAAACAGTTTGGTAAATGATCTGCTGCATCTGTGGTTTTGACCGGTAGGAAATGTGCTGCCTTGGTTAACCTGTCTACTACCACCTAAATATAATCATAGCGTCGGCGAGTATGAGGTGGGCCCATAATGAAATCCTTATTAAACTCTTCCCATTTCCAAGTAGGAATGCTAATATCCTTCAATAAGCCTCCCGGCCTTTGATGCTCAACCTCACTTGCTGACAGTTCGGGAACTTGGCTGTGAATTCTTCAATATCCTTCGTCATGTCATTCCACCAATATATTTCCCGCAAGTCATGATAAATCTTGGTGACAACCAGATGGATAGAATACCGAATCCATGTGCCTTATGCAATATTCAATCCCTCAAATTATCGATATCTGGAACACATAGACGACCTTGGTACAGCAGTACACCATCTTCCCCTTGGGAGAAGACCTCTACCTTTTGACTTTGAACGGCTTCCTTCAGCTTTACTAAAATCGGATCCTCATCTTGTCTGGCTTTCACATCCATCACCAAGGACGACTCTGATCCATTTTGCACAACAACGCTGCCTTCGAGTCGATCAATCTAACTTCCAACCTCGAAAGTCGATGGACATCTTTCACCAACTCCTTCTTGCCCCCACCCACGTGGGATACGCTCTCCATAGAGAGTCTATTAAGTGCGTACGCTAACACGTTAGCCTTACTTGGGTGATAAATGACACTCATATCATAGTCCTTTAATAGCTCCAACCACCTCTTTTGCTGATGATTGAGATCTTTCTACGTAAACACATATTGCAAGCTCTTGTGGTTCGTGAATACATCGACGTGAACCCATATAATTAATGCCGCCATATCTTCAATGCAAACACCTGTCATGCCCCGCCTTGGGGGGGTATGACTGGCACCTGGTGCCTTACTAGGACCTGAACTACTAGACTACTGATCCTGAGCATAACTCAGATTTCTGGGAACAAAGGGCTATATAACGGCTGTAAACACAGCCTCCGGCCAACTGGGCCTATAGCCACCTGTACCTGTACTAATAGCTAACCAGAAACATATCAATGTAGGGGAGCCTATGCCGGCCGACAAGGCCACCATGCTGTCTAGTTATCTGTAACTCAACAATGGAATACTGAATAACTACGTGACCGGCAAGGTCACCACTACTGACTGGATAAGGCCTCACACAGCCAACATAACTGAAATGCTAAACAACTATAACAAACTGCACGGCCTCACACGACCGGCTCAACTGACCACAGTGAAATATATACAGACTGCAAGCCTCTAGGAATACGGATAAGATGGTCGGGAAAGGGCCCCGGCCTACCCATGTTGTACAACAAAAGGAAAGGGATAAACCTCTAGCTATCTAGCTCCGGATGACTGGAGCTGATGACCCTGTGAGCTGGCTGGAATCACGAGGTATCGGCCCCTCGTCTTTGAGTACCTGCAGGCAAGTAATGCAGCGCCCGCAAGGGGCGTCAATACCGCTGGTACTGAGTATTTAAAACAACAACTGAAAAATATCTGAAAATAAGAATACAACTGATGGAACTGAAATAGGAGGGAATAGACCAAACTGACTGAGAATGTAAAGATAAGCCTACTCTTAACCATGCTGGAAGGAGTAGGAGTCGTACCTGGAGGTGTATCCCTCTACTGTCGATCTACTCGTATCTAGTGTAACATGGCATAACACAACATAACATAGCATAGCACACACAAACCTTACCCGGCCCCCATAAGCCGGAAGGTTCAATCAACACGCAATCTATACCCCTACCTCGGTCTTCCCATCTCCCATAATAACTATAAGCATCCTGCCGATCCCATGGGTATGCACTTGGGCTCGCTGAGCCCCTGACTATAACTGTACCTGAGTCCGGAGGACTCCTGAATAAACACCCCGGGCGTACCCGCTCGACGGGGGTGTATAAAGGCCGACCAAGGCACAATATGGGGAAACTAGCATCCTATCTTTGTCCCGTGTAGGACGGCATGCCACTCCGTAGAGCGATGTATCCTCTTCCTTTGGCGGACAAGTCGATACAGCTATTAACCCTAGGGCGGTCATGAATGCTAGGTAATCCATCCCAAGACAATACAGTGGTCTCAACTAGTAATACTAACTGCGTATACCGCATGCTGAAGCTAGTGATGGTAATGTATCTGTACATACTATATGCTGACTAGTGATAGTGATATGTATGTATTTAATACATGCTGAGACTGATAATGGTATATATATAATCATGCTGTCATACTGTGCTGAGTCTAATGTTGAACAAGATATAGTTTTTCTGTTGGGAATCATGTTGTATAACTGAGTTTCATAGTAACATGGTTTACTATTTCTAACATGCTTTCTAAACTTCATTTTAATCTACCATTCTACTTCTGAGATACCTTACAGATACTTATATTGCTTTACTAAGTTTCAACTGATCACAATAATCTCCTAACATACTTTACTAAATCACATACTAGGCATGCTGTACAGTTCCTAACACTTTGTATTAGAATTTATATCATGCTAGCAAGTTTCACTCTATACATAACATGATGCTTCCAATATTGTACTAATATTCATGCTAAACATAACACACAACTTCTGAAACATTCTACTGGCCTTTGAACCATTTTACTATCCAAGACTACTAACTTGCCGAGGAAACTAGTTTTACATACCTTCGCTTCTGATTTCCCGACTAACCTGCGTGGCTCGGTCAGTATTCCAGCTATTTCTCCCAACTGCATTCGTATATATGTCAATTAGCACTAAATACAACACTATTATGAAAGACGACGTCACTTTCGATACAATTATAGCCTAACTTAGGCCTATCGAAAGACGGTCGAAAACTTGCTATTCACTTCACAGCTAGGAACACATAGACACTAGTTTGGAGCAATTCTACTTACCTTAGTCCAGTAGCTCGACGATTCGTCGGCCATATTTCGCGAAACAAAATCCGTAGGAATGCTCCCTACTGCTATATACCTCGGTATCTAGAGTTAATTTAGATTTGTACTACATTTGGCAGCGTAATCGGATGATAATATATAACCCTCTTCGTCTCTCCCACTGTTTTCTATGAATTCTCTGGAAATTATAATGAATTTAATGAAAATAAACCGAAGTGGGGCTTTATATACTTGGGACTAGATAGGCCCAACGTGTCACGGAGCCAACGCGGAGGCTCCACCTCCGTGATACGTTGCCATCGCGGAGGGGCTCTGCCTCGGCTCCTTTCGCGATGGTTCGACAGGCTATGCATCCGATCCTTTCCCGGGCCTTTCTCTAGCACGTATGGCTTTCAAATATGCTTAATCACCGTGCGAATAGGCCATCTAGGTGTCGGAAATCTTACAGGGTATAACATTCTCCCCCCCCTAAGAACATTCGTCCTCGAATGGAAACTGCTATCTAGAGGACTTCTCAACTTACTTATTTAGAAAAATTTCGGCAGAGTCTCCCCTGTAATATGGACTATACCAAACACCTGAAACGCAGAAAAGTCCAATACAGGTACTGCACACAATACTTTAGGATTTACTGGATAGCTAAGCATCAATCTTTCTCATTTATTCATACACAACTATAAGGTATTGCATAAGTAATAATACAGACATACCTGTCGCCTGACTAGGCCTAGAATAAGTGAGGATATCTGGTCTTCATATCTTCCCCCGCCTCCCAAGTCATCTCCTCTCAGTTCCTATTACGCCACAATACCTTGACAGACGCAATATCTTTAGTTCTCAATCTATGAATCTGTCTGTCTAAGTTAGCTACTGGAACCTCTTCATAGGCCAGCTCTTCTGTAACCTGGACATCCTGGACTGGAACTGCTCTAGATGGGTCTCCTATGCATTTTCTCAGCATAGATACATGGAAGACCGGATGAACGAATTCTAATTCTGGCGGCAAGTTCAACTCATATGCTACTCGGCCTATCCTTTGACGGATCTGATAAGGCCCAACAAACCTCGGGCTGAGCTTACCTTTCTTGCCGAATCTCATCACTCCTTTCATTGGAGATACTTTCAGAAATACCCAGTCATTTACATCAAATTCCAAGTCTCTGTGCCGCACATTTGCATATGATTTCTAGTGGCTCTGTGCAGTCAGTAAGCGTTCTCGGATAAGCTTTACCTTTTCCTCTGACTGTTGAACAATGTCTGTCCCAACCAACGCTGATTCTCCTATTTCAAACCAGCCAATCGGCGATCTACATTTTCGCCCGTATAATGCCTCGAAAGGCGCCATCTAGATGGCTGAGAGATAGTTTTTATTATAAGAAAATTCAATTAACGGCAAATGCTCATCCTAGCTACCTCCAAAATCTAGCACACACGCTCGTAGCATGTCCTCGAGCGTCTGAATAGTGAGTTCAGCCTGTCCATCTGTCTGAGGGTGGAATGCTGTGCTCAAATTAATCTGCGTTCCCAGACCCCTCTGAAATGACTGCCAAAATCTAGCTATAAACTGTGCTCCTCTATCAGAGATAATAGATACTAAACACCGTGCAATCTAACTATTTCTCTGATATACAATTCAGCATAATCTTCGGCAGAGAAAGTAGCTTTTACTTGCAGGAAATGGGTTGATTTTGTCAATCTATCAACTATCACCCATATAGAGTCACATCTCTGTCTGGTACGAGGTAATCCGGCCACAAAATCCATATTCACTGCTTCCCATTTCCAGAGAGGCACAGCTATGTCCTGAGTCAAACCGGCTGGTTTCTGATGTTCTGCTTTCACCTGTTGGCAGTTAGGGCACCGAGCTACAAATTCAGCAATTTCTCTTTTCATACCTGGCCACTAGTAGTTTTCTTTGATATCGTGGTACATTTTTGTCGCACCGGGGTGAAGAGAATAACGGGCGTAATGTACCTCGTTCATAATCTGCTGGCGGAGCCCTGAAATATCTGGAACACATAGGCGACCTTTACATAATAACACTTCTTCCTTAGTTACCTGAAAATCTGGCGCTTTACCCTACTGGATTCTGTCTTTGAGATGGATTAGGTCAGGATCCTCATATTGCCGTTCTTTCACTTCCACAACTAATGATGACATGGCGGTGTTCTAAATTACCGTGCTATCGTCCTCTGTTTGTGCTACACAAATGGCTGGGCTAGCTAACTGATGTACCTCCCTGACCAATTCCCACTGCTTGGGCTACAAATATGCCAAACTCCCCATGGACTTATGACTGAGAGCATATGCTACAACGTTGGCTTTTCCCGGATGATACAGAATGTCCACATCATAATCTTTCAATAACTCCAACCAGCGACGCTGTCGCAAATTCAGCTCCCTCTGAGTGAAGATATATTTTAGGCTCTTGTGATCTGTGAAAATATCCACATGGACGCCAAACAAGTAATATCTCCATATCTTTAAGGCGTGGATCACTGCGGCTAACTCCAGGTCGTGGGTAGGGTAATTTTTCTCGTGTTTCCTCAGCTGTCTGGAAGCATTCGCAATCACCTTACCCTGCAACATCAACACACAACCTAACCCAACGCCTGATGCGTCGCAATATACTGAATAACCTTCTGTACCTTCCGGTAAGGCTAACACTAGGGCGGAGGTTAATCTTTCTTTTAACTCCAGGAAGCTCTGCTCACATGCCTCTGTCCATTGAAACTTTGCTGCTTTCTGCGTTAGTTTAGTCAGAGGTTCCGCAATAGTCGAGAACCCTTCAACGAACCTCCTGTAATATCCTGCTAATCCCAGAAAGCTACGGAATTCAGTCGGAGTGGTAGGCCTAGGCCATGATTTAACTTCTTCTATCTTCTGCGTGTCAACCTGTATACCAGCATCGACACAATATGCCCTAAAAAGGCTATTGAATTAAGCCAGAATTCACACTTAGAAAATTTAGCATATAACTGGCGGTCCCTGAGGATCTGGAGCACTGTCCACAAATGAGTCCGATGATCCGCTTCAGGGCGAGAATATACCAGAATGTCATCAATAAATACTATTACAAACAAATCCAGGAAAGGTCTGAAAATACTGTTCATCAGGTCTATGAATATTGCCGGGGCATTCGTTAACCCAATGGACATGACTAGAAATTCAAAATGTCCATATCGGGTCCTGAATGCTGTCTTAGGAATATCTCGTTCGCGTACTCGAACCTGGTGATATCTGGACCGCAAGTCAATCTTAGAAAAGTATCTGGCTCCCTGCAACTGATCAAATAAGTCATCAATTCTGGGAAGCGGATACTTGTTCTTCACTATAACTTTGTTCAATTGCGGATAATCTATGCACATACGGAGTGAGCCATCTTTCTTTCTCACAAACAGAACTGGCGCACCCCATGGTGAAGTACTCGGCCTAATAAAACCTTTATCCAACAAGTCTTTTAGTTTCTCCTTTAATTCTCTGAGTTCTGCAGGAGCCATACGATAGGGAGTAATTGATATCGGCTGAGTTCCTAGTAACAAGTCAATAGAAAAATCTATTTCCCTTTCTGGGGGAATACCAGGTAACTCCTTGGGAAACACATCAGGGAACTCGTTCACCACCGGAACGGACTGGAGTGTCGGAGATTCTGCTCGGACATCCTGAACTCTGACCAGATGGTAAATACATCCCTTAGATATCAATTTCCTTGCCTGAAGGTAGGAAATAAACCTACCTTTTGGCGTAGCGGTGCTGCCCTTCTACTCCCGCACTGCTTCTCCTGGAAAGTGGAATCGGACCGTCTTGGTCCAACATTCAACATTGGCAAAGCACGACACTAGCCAATCCATACCCATTATGGCATCGAAGTCTATCATTTCTAACTCGACCAAATCTACTGTGGTCTGACGGTCAGCAACCTCTACTATACACCCTCGGTAAATTATGCTAGCTATAATAGAGTTACCGATGGGTGTGGATACTGAAAAAGGGCTGCTGCAATAATTCTGGTGCAATATTGAACTTTCGTGCCACAAATGGAGTAATATAGGACAAAGTAGATCTTGGATCAATCAATACATAAGCAGGGTGTGAGCAGATAGTTATCATACCTGTCACAACATCAAGTGACGCTTCTGAATCCTGCCTCCCTGGTAAAGCATATGTGTGGCTTGGACCCGCACCTACACTGGAGGCCCCTGATCTGCCCCAACCCCTGCCTGCCGACACTGAGGGCCTGCGCCCTACCGAGGATGTTATAGCTATTGACCCTGCGGATGCCCTGTCCTGTCTATCCCGATCCTCCTGACCTCTGGCTGGGCAATCTCTCATCAAATGGCCCTCTTGGCCACAAATATAACATCCGGTGGAGCCATACCTGCATGCTACAGAAGGGCATCGGCTGCATATAGGGCAAAGTTGTAGGGTATACCTACTCTGCTCCGCCCTCCTCTGTAATGATGAATCTGCAATCTGTGAGCCTCTGCCTATCTCTGACTGCCCCCTGCGGCTAAATCTAACCCTCTGCGGCTGTGGTGGAGGCGGGGGCCTGGGAGGCCTATCTAATAATCGTGGCCTAGGTCCTCCCCGAGCCTCCCTATGTAACTCAACTGGCCTGTCCCGGCAGCGCTGTTCCTGATTGGTTCTCCTGATCTCCCGATGGCGCTGCCTGATGCCCTCAATATTCTGGGCAAATGCCTGAACTCGGGCAATATCCATGTCCTCTCGCGGTGTGGCCATAATACAAGTCTCAACATATTCTGAATTCAACCCCATGATAAAGCGGTGTACTTTGGATGCCATGGTATCAACAAAGGCCGGTGCATACCAGGCCAAAGAATAAAACCGCAAGGCATATTCCCGAACACTCATGGCCCCCTACTCTAGATGTAGGAACTGGTCCACCCGGGCCTGTCGAATCTCCCGTGGCAAATAGTGATCCAGAAAAGCTCCTGAGAAGCTGGACCAGGTCGGAGGGGAAACATCTCTCCCTCGGGACCTTTCCCATCTTTCATACCACAATACGGCGATGTCTCATAACTGGAATGCTACCAATTCAACCGATTATGTAGGCGTGGCATGCATAACCCTGAAAATTCTATTCATCTGATCTAGAAAATCCTGAGGGTCCTCTGTCCAGTCCGTACCTGTAAACTGTGGGGGATTTAGAGCCAAGAACTCTCGGACCCTCGAACTACCGGGCCCTCCTGACGACTCCACAACTGTAGACGGCATCGGCTGACGCTGAGCAGCCATCATCTGTGCTAACATGACTACCGCACTCCTCACCTCCTGATCGTAAGGTATCGGTATAGGGAATGCTGGAGGTAGTGTCGCCCCAAGTGGCTCATGATGTGGTGGAGACTGCTGTTAAGGCTGGGACGATGCCTCTGTAGTGCCCTCTAATCGGGCTGTTTCTAAATGAGGGTGAGGCATCCTGCTGGTGCCTTCCCCTGCTGCAATATCTAAGCTCCGGCCTATGATAGGAGGTGGCTGGTCTGACATATCTGTAACCAAAGAATACAGTAAGCTCTAGGGACCCAACCCTATACTGTACTGCTCTGCAGCACAACTGAATAAAAAGAAGAGTAACCATCCTATCATGCCTCGCAGCCTCCTGCCTATAGTATGTGGTGCAAAACACATCCATAGACAAGACTCCACTTAGCACGGCTTGCAGACTCCCTGGGAAACGACCTGCTCTGATACCAAGTTTGTTACGCCCCGCCTTGGGGGGGTATCACTGGCACCTGGTGCCCTACTAGGACCTAAACTACTAGACTACTGAGCCTGAGCACATCTGGTGCCTGGCTGGCTCTAACTCAGATTTGTGGAAACAAAGGGCTATATAACGGCTGTAAACACAGCCTCCAGCCAACTGGGCCTATAGCCACCTGTACCTGTACAAACATCTAACCAGAAACATATCAATGTAGGGGAGCCTATGCGGGCCGACAAGGCCACCATGCTGTCTAGTTATCTGTAACTCAACAATGGAATACTGAATAACTACGTGACCGGCAAGGTCACCACTACTGACTGGATAAGGCCTCACACGGCCAACATAACTGAAATGCTAAACAACTATAACAAACTGCACGGCCTCACACGACCGGCTCAATTGACCACAGGGAAATATATACAGACTGCAAGCCTCTAGGAATACGGATAAGATGGTCGGGACAGGGCCCCGATCTACCCATGCTATACAACAAAAGGAAAGGGATAAACCTCTAGCTATCTAGCTCCGGATGACTGGAGCTGATGACCCTTTGAGCTGGCTGGAATCACGAGGTATCGACCCCTCGCCTATGAGTACCTGCGGGCAAGTAATGCAGTGCCCGCAAGGGGCGTCAGTACCGCTGGTACTGAGTATGTAAAACAACAACTGAAAAATATCTGAAAACAAGAATACAACTGATGGAACTGAAATAGGAGGGAATAGACTAAACTGACTGAGAATGTAAAGCTAAGCCTACTCTTAACCATGCTGGAAGGAGTAGGAGTCGTACCTGGAGGTGTATCGCTCTACTGTCGATCTACTCGTATCTAGTGTAACATGGCATAACACAACATAACATAGCATAGCACACACAAACCTTACCCGGCCCCCATAAGCCGGAAGGTTCAATCAACACGCAATCTATACCCCTACCTCGGTCTGTCCGGTGGTTTGCTATATGGGTTAAAAACCGACACGCAAGTGCACGTGGTCGAACAAGTAATAAAGTGGCTAAGTAAGCCAAGTATCAAACCAAGGAGACTCTGGATAAGTAAAATTGCTTAAGTATACTATATTCTATCTTACCTCTAATTATGGTGACAACAACGTAACCAAAAGTTAAATAATTTTTTGTTTATAAATTATATACTAAAACTATTAACAAATATTTACTTTGAATTGAAACTATGGATATGAGCATGCCAAGGTTAAGAACAAGTAATGAACTTGATTATAATCATAATTCGGTTATTCTTCTCTTCTAGTTGCTAGCCAAGAACATTAGCCTAGAGATTAAAACTCTCATATTTAATCTCACTTTAGAATCATAAACCATCCGTCTACATTTCTGTGATCAAATGCAATTTATGGCCTATCAATACAATTCCGGTTCCTAAATTGACTAATACGGCTTTCAAGTATATTTCTATCAGGAAAGCACATCAAAACCCAATTTTCCCAAATCAAGTTAAGAACAATACCCTATTAATTCACAACTTTCCAATTTCGTGCTCTCTTGAGTGAAATTGGACTTTTTAGATGTACATTAATGTCGGCCACACACTAATGCAGTAGAAACAAGAATTAATAGAACAACATAGAAGAAGAAGATGAAAAACCATACAATTCAATAATCAAAATTCATCACCATTGTTCATAACCTCAGCAAGGAAGAGAATTAGCCACTCATTTGTGGATTAATCATCCTAAAACAAGTGTTAATCATACAAACAATTGATTGAAAGAAGAAAGAAAGAGAGAAAAACCCTTAGCTTTTTCGTCCCTCAACTGCCTCTAACCCACGTCCTTGCTCCACCAAGTCTGCCTTTTGAAAAATAAACCTAAGTGTGCTATTTATAGTAGTAGGACTCTTTCCCGGAATAACAAGCAACGTGTCATGGAGTGCATCGCGGAGCACGACCTCCGTGACACGCTACGGACGCAGAGGCCCTCTGGAAATCACCCGAAATCGGCCCGGGCAGCACCCTGCAACGTTGGCAGCGTGTCACGCTGCCTGGGCAGCGCGTTGGCAGCCCTTGGTCGCGGAGGCCACCTGCCGTGGCACGTTGCCAATGCGCAGGTGGGCTGTTGTGAGCGGCCTGCCTGCCGTGGCATCTTGTCGACGTGCCGGTGGGCTGTTTTGTGCCTCCTCTTCGCCGACGTTCGCGTGTTAATTCCGTTTCCAAGCCTCTACTTCACCAAATCATGGATTAGTTACTCAAAAGTCATCGAAACCTACAAAACAAAGGATAATCATGTTGGTTAGCACATATCTTTACTTCATATAAAATTACATGAAAATGTATACAATAACTTAGATAAACAAGACTAATTTAAGTCATAAAGCGTATCTCGGGCATATATTTTTTCCCGTGATCACAACCCCACACTTAAAGCCTTGTTCGTCCTCGAACAACCTTTTACATATCATGCATATGGAGACTCCCACATAACTAATTTAGCAAGAGAATTCAAGTTACGGCTATAATGATTACGTAAGATACAAGCTAAAAAGAGAGCATGCCTGATTTGATCATTGAAATGAAGTACAACTATGTTAAGACTTCTTAACCTCAAGAATCGACTCTAAATCTTAGCAAACTCATGCAACTCAACTGATTAAGAAATCTCACATGAATTATATCCTTCCTTCAACTTGTGCCCCTCACGGGAAGAGAGTTACCCAATCACACGCAAAAACAATTTTTTACATCACAACATGTGTGGGTACATGAATAGAATTACGCTCACTCTCACAAAGAATTCACATGCATTATGTAATGACCCATAAGCTTGCCCTTAGTGTTTTATTCCACTAATTTAAGGATGTGTGAATGTAAGATCAAGTAGGACTTTTTAGGTTGTAATGTAACTCAGGTGCGGGTAGGTACTATTATGATCAGTAATAGTGACTATCTTTCCTAAGCGTTTTTAATACATCACGCCTTCATTACGAACTTCCCTTCCCTTACTTCACCTTTTTCTCCTTTTAGTTTTCTTTTTCCTCTTTTGTTCCCCCATTTCTTTCGACACTTTTAGCTTATTAGTAAGAAGTTCTATAAGCAACTTTTCATTTATTTATTTTCTTACTCCCTACTAATACTCACCCAAATTCAAACAAGTGCACCCTCGACCTTTCTCAACTCTTACAATTGCTACTTTCCCTTCTTTTTCATTCTTCTGACTCCTTTACTCTTTCGGATGTTTCCTTTAAGCGCTTCGGATTTTTGGATCAAATTCAAGGCTAATGAAAGAAAAAGGATTAAGCTTATGTTGCAGCTGTCAAAGAATAGGCTCAAGGCTCGATGGGGTTAACTAGGATTAATTTTTCAAGGTAGGTATAATGAGGGATAACATTTAGGTTCATTCAAAGAAATGCCTAAATCATCTCCTACAATTCACATCCTTCATTTCGTTTTATATACACACCAGGCAAGTTCTAGACATTTCATAATAGCACAGAATACTCAAAAACCTTACACTCATGGCACATGCTCAATTCAAGACACATTCAGCAGACTCTTACTCAGCTAATCACAAGAATTCAGGATTAAACTTCCATCATATTGAGTCAAATTCAAGAGCCTAAGTGTCTCAAACAAATTTATACACTTGCATGCTTCACACTGAACATACTTGCATCTTACAACCATGTATAGCCTGTAACAAGAACCTCAAGCATCGATTAGCTACGGGTTCAAAAACCACCCAACTGACTAATTTTCCTCAAGACGGTCGTCATCCATCCATCGTTGGAAACAGTCTCTAACTATGACTAACAACTTTATATACAGACAAAGAAAAGAAAAAGAAATATTTTTTTATTTTTCGGTTCAAAGACCCCCCGCTGGAAAAGAACAGAAAAGAAAAACCAACGGGTGATGAAGTCATGCTTAATTCACAAAAAAAATTTCAAAATTTTCAAATTTCTCACAAACTTTTGCACAAGCATTACATTCACCAAAATCGTTAAGCACAGAAAATTTTGAAATTTCCCTTGAAATTTCCCTCACCCCACACTTAAATCATGTTATGTCCTCATAGCATCAAATTAAAATTTACAAAGGGTGAGAAATACTCCCTGAGGCCTTTAGGCTTAGCTAACAGCATGCGTTTCTTCAACTATGCACAAGTGGGTGTTCGACCCCACACTTTTTCTCTTCAATGCTTGTTAGCTTCCTCCTCCACGGGTACTCAGACTTCCCCTCCATCTGCGCTTAACTTTCCACCAAAACAACACAAGATGAAAATAAACAAAAATTAACTCAATTGCAAGAAATTAAAATGGTACCTGTGGTACCCTTGGGTTGCCTCCCAAGCAGTGCCTAATTTTTACGTCGCGGCACGACGTACCAAGTTTCACCAGTTTTTCCTCCACCTTGAGGATATGAATCTCACCCCTAATTTCTTCTCTAATTTCCTCTTATGCTCCAGGGGTGGTGGTGAAAAATTGTAAGGACCAAGCAGTAGATGTTGCTTTTTGAACTTATTGGCCCTTAAGTAAGCGAAGTCATTTTGTCTTTCTGAGTTAGCAAATTTCAAAATATATGGGGCTTGGTCCTCCTCTAGACATTTCTCTATAAGCTTGGAAGACACTATTTCTATGTTTTCAACCAAACTTAATGTCGAGAAATTCTTCGAGTGTGGTCCAATAATCCTCAACTCTGAAACTGCATTGTGCTTGACCTCCTTACTTGTATACACCTTCTCAGCATCGACATCTATCTCTCCATTAATGTCAACTGGGGGATACTCTATCTCTTCATCCACGAATAGATTTTCCATAAGTTTGAGCCCATCACGGGGGCACTCAAGAGATTCTGATTGTTGGGCTTCCTCCAAAAATTCACCCTTGTCTTCCTCTTGTAGTTCCTCTTGAATATCGGCTAAAACTGTTGCCTGCAATTTATCACACGCTTCAACTTCAGCGATCATTGATCTTGGGCAGATTTATATGCCCAACTGATACTCAAACGTATCATTTTTACCTTGTTTGTTGTGCAATGTGTATATAATATCATGTATTTGGTAATAAAATGCGAATTTATACTAACCAACATGATTAGCATTTGTTTTGCAGGATAATGTGATTTTTAAGAGCTAAAATGCGTGTTGGAACTATGTCGGAGTTGGACTTGGATGCGAGCGTGGAAAAGACCTCGGATGGCATATTTTGCAGTGGCTCCGCGATGGTGCCGTGCCACGCTGCCATCGCGGTAGCACACTGCCTGGGCAGAAATAAAAGTGGCAATTTCCAGTGTGCCTGCGCGTCAGCTCCGTGGCACGGAGACAGGCCTCCGCGATGGCCTCCGTGCCACGTTGAGGCTAATTATCCGAACCATGCAATTTCCAGAGAGGGTCCGCGTCCACGCCGTGTCACGGAGGCAGTGCTCCGCGTTGGCCTCCGTGACACATTGCTTGTTATTCCGGGAAAAATTTCCCACTAGTATAAATAGCACACTTAGGTTATTTTTAAAAGAGTTTTTTTTAGTTTTAGTTTTTTTAGCCTGAGTTCAGGAGTGGGAGCAGGAACGTGGTTTTGTGGCAGTTGAAGAATAGAAAAGATAAGAGTTTTCTTCTCTTCCCTTCTTCTTTCCTTCAATTGTATGCATGATTCACACTCATTCTAGGATGATTAATCCAAGAATGAGTGGCTAATTCCTTTCTTGCTGAGGTTTTGAACTTGTGTAATGAATGTTGGTAATAATTGATATGGTTTCTTCTTCTTCTTGCATGTTGTTCTATTAATTCTTGTGCTTATTACATTCTTGATTGGCCACCATTAATGTATATCTAAAAAGTCCAATTTCACTCGAGAGAGCATGAAATTGGAAAGTTGTGATTTAATAGGGTATTGTTCTTAACTTGATTTGGGAAAATTGGGTTTTGATGTGCTTTCTTGATAGAAATATACCTGAAAGCCGTATTAGTCAATTTAGGAACCGGAATTGTAGTGTTAGGTCATAAATTGCATTTGATCACAGAAATGTAGACGAATGGTTTATGAATCTAAAGTGAAATTAAATACGGAAGTTTTAATTTCTAGGCAAACGTTCTTGGCTAGCAATATGAAGAAGAAGATGACCAAATTATCATGATTATCAAGTTCATTACTCGTTCTTAACCTTGGCATGTGCATATCCATTGTCTAAACTCAACGTAAATAGTAGTTATTAATTTTAGTAGATAATTAGTTTAGAAACAAAACTCACTCAAATCTTGGTTGGATTGTTGTTAACATAGTTAGAAATAGAATAGAGATATAGTAAACTAGGCAGTTTTGCATATCTAGAGCAGCCTCCTTGGATCGATACTTGGCTACTTAGCCACTTTATTACTTGTTTCACCACGTACACTTGCGTGTCGGTGTATAATATATACCGAGCAGCAGAGCGCGAGCAAGTTTTTGGCGCCGTTGCCGGGGAGGCTAGGCGATTTGTAAAATTTTGTTTAGTGTAAATTTACTGTATTTGTATTTTTATTTTCTTAAGTGTTAACAACTTGGTCTTAGCCTGTATTTTGCAGATTTTTATTTCTGTGAACACTGGCAAGGGACAAGGAGCTGGTGGAATCTTACTTAGAGCCAGAACGTGAATTGCATAGTCAACGTAGAGAAGCTCTTCGGAAGAAGTTGCAGTTTCTGAAACAGTCTATAATGGAGCAACCCAATCCACCAGTTGTGCGGGCAGTGTTAGTGCCCGAGGAAGTAGCAGCCAGGCCGGTTCGCGAGGTGGCAATCCCACACGCTAATAATGTACATTCCAGCATCCGCAAACCAGAGCCTGGGGGGAGATTTGAGTTAAAGCAAAATATGGTGCAACTTTTGCACACTAGCGGGCAGTTTACCGGTCTCCCCCACGAAGATCCGCAACAACATCTCCAGAACTTTTTGGAGATAAGTGACACTTACATCCCCGCTGGAGTGTCACCTGATTATGTTCGGCTCACCTTATTTCCATTTTCCTTACTTGGTGAAGCCAAGAGGTGGTTAAAAGCTGAACCACCCAACTCTATATCAACGTGGGATGATCTTGCAAAGAAGTTCTTGATCAGATTTTTCCCTTCAGGTAAAACAGCTAAACTTAGAAGTTAGATTCTAAGTTTTAAACAGAGGGAAGGAGAAAATCTTTATCAAGCCTGGGAAAGATTCAAGTCCATGTTGTGGGACTGTCCTCATCATCATCAGTCAAATGAGGTGTTGGTCCACACTTTTATTGAGGGTTTGGAACCCCACACTAAAATTTTGTTAGACTCAGCAGCTGGAGGGCAAGCGCTGGAGAAGACTTATGAGGAGCTGTACACTTTGCTCAACCAAATTTCACAAGGCAATCCGGAATGGAATGCAGATTCTTCAAGAGGTGGAGCAAGGAAAGCAGCGGGAGTGCTTGAAGTGGATGGATTCACAGTTATCGCTGCACAGATAGCTGCTTTGCAAAATCAGTTAAACACTCACTTCAGCAACATGAATTTGAACCAGCCGTTAGCCTCAGTTAATGCAGTCCAACAGATGTGGTGTGAAGTGTGTGGTAGTAGTGAGCATTCAGCTGAATGCTGTGGTGCAAATCCTGATTCTGTCAACTTTGTGGGCAATGCACAGAGGAATCAACAGCAGTTTGGTGGTGGCTACAACTCGAATTGGAGGAATCATCCAAATTTTTCGTGGGGTAGCAACAATCAACAAGGCCAGGGTTCAGGGCAGGGTATGCACAGAAACCAAGGAGGGCAACAAGGCTATCAGAATCAGTTTAGAAATCACAATGCCCCTCCTCCACCACCATCACCAACTATTGAGGAAATGTTCAAGACCATGATTGCCAACCAGGCACAATTGCAGGCTGACTATGTCAAACTGGCGGCCGAAGTAAAGAACAATCAATTGGCAACCAAGGCTCTCGAATATCAGTTTGGGCAATTTGCCAGTGCCCAAAATACTAGACCAAGGGGAGGACTACCTAGCGACACGGATCCCAATCCTAAGCAGGTAAATGCAGTGACCACGAGGAGTGGTTTACAATTAAAGGAGGTGGAACCGGAAAGACCGCCTCAGAAGTCAGGAGCAGCAGATGTTGAGGGAGAACAAACCTCAGATATGGGGAAGACCAAAGAAGCTGAACTAAAAAGGCCTCCACCCCCGTTCCCTCAACGACTTAAGAAACACAAGGAGGAGGCGTGTTTCCAGAAATTCATGGAGGTACTTAAACAGGTACATGTTAACTTACCTCTTGTTGATGTCTTGCAGGGTGTGCCAAAATATGCAAAGTATATCAAAGACATCGTGGCCAACAAAAGTCGCTTGACCGAGTATGCCACGGAGGCTTTAACGGAGGAATGCACATCCCGTATTCAGAACAGGTTGCCCACTAAACTGAAGGATCCTGGAAGTTTTACTATCCAGCTGACGATTGGGCAAAGTATCTGAGCTCGTGGGTTATGCGACTTGGGGGCAAGTATAAATCTGATGTCATCTTCGGTATTCAGAAAGTTAGGGCTAGGGAGTCCTAGACCTACAACACTGATCTTGCAGCTAGCAGACAGGTCTTTAGCTAAGCCGGATGGCATTGTGGAGGATGTGCTAGTGCAGTTAGGCTCCCTCATTTTTCCGGTAGATTTCATTGTTCTGGATTTTGAGCCAGATGCAGAAGTCCCATTTATTTTGGGACGACCATTTTTGGCAACCAGAAAGGCATTGATCGATGTAGCTGCGGGTCAACTCACGATGCGAGCACACGATAAGGTTGAGGTGTTCGACGTGTACAAGGCACCTAAGCTCCCGACTGTCTATAAGGAACTCTCGGTGATCAACGTGATTGATCATGGGAATGCAAATGGATTGAGTGATTCCCGAGAGTTACTAGGTAGGCCACCAGACAAGGTTGAGAACTACTGGGGAGATGACCATGATCGGGTCAAATCGTCCATCTCCCTAGTAGAAAATTGAGTGTAAAGGTTGTCGAGCCGCGACGTTAAACCAGGCGCTACACGGGAGGCAACCCGTGAAAAATATTTTTCTTTCTTTTTCCTTAGTGTAAAGTTTTTCTTTTATTTTATTTTCTTTTCTTTTTCTTGACTAGGTTTAGATGTGCATTTTAATTAGTAATTTTTAATTTTTTTAGTAGGGAATCTAGTCATTTAACCAATTTTTGTTTAGTGAGGTGATTTTCAGGTATACCGGAGGAAAAATACATGGAATCGAGAAAACGAGGCGAGGTATGAAAAATAAAATTTGATAGTGAAACAGAGCACTGGCGCGTTGGCGCTGTGTCACGGAGGCAATGCTCCGCGTTGGCCTCCGTGACACGTTGAAGGCAAATATGGAATTTTTTAAAATTCCAGTAAGCCAACGCGTTGGCTCCGTGTCACGGAGGAGGGCCTCCGCGTTACCCTCCGTGACACGTTGCCCTTATCCCAGTGCCGGGTCACACCGGATTTCCGGGTGACCCGCGTGTTTTCTTAATAAAAACCCCCGATTTCGCCCCTATTTTCCCCATTCCCTCTTCCCTCCGCGACCAAACACCCATTCCCCTACCCCCAAGCTCCGTGCCACGTTAAGAGGCAAGGAAAACGTCAAGTTTTCGTCGATTCTTCAATTCCAAAGTATGTTTTCATCGTCTATCTCAAATTTTTGGCGATTTTTGTCGATTTTGAGCATGTGAGGTGAGATATATCACCCTAGGTAGAAATTAAACATGACGTGAATTATTTTGCGATTGATTGTGTTCGGATTGTTGTAGTTGACGGGTGAACTTATCGATTGATTGAATAATTCATTGTTGATTGTCGAATTGAGTTCTAGGGCTTGGGGTTGTTGAATTATAACTTGGGTAACTTGATAGTTTGACGAAATTGATGCTGGGGTGTGTTTATTATTTGAGATAAGTCGTGGTAAATATTGTATAATTGGTGAAAGACGACTAATTCTCGATTTTGTGTGGGACATTGCGTAATATGTAAATTGGTTGAATTGCTTAGATTAGTGTATATAAAATGTTTGTATTGTTGTTTCTATTTTGTTGTTGTTATTGTTGCTAAGTGCCATGGGTGAATAGCTGTCAATAGTAGGATTGGGTTAGCTGTATGAAGTCTGAGTAGTTCGCTAGCCGTTATGCTGTCGAATTTTTGTGAACGCACTAAGCAATATGTTTATAGTGATTGTGCTTAGGGTGTAAATAGATCTATCCTTGCTAACATGTTGTAAATATTGTTAAAGACTAAGTGTGGGGTAAATTTTGTTTAACCCGACCTTAGCCAAAACTAACAAGTTTTTAGCTTAACGTTGTGCTTGTCTGTGTAAATTGACAGGTACAATGGCCAGCCGACAAGATAAAGGCAAGGGTGCTTTAACCTCAGGCACCGGCAGAAAGAGAATGAGACTGGGCACTGCTGTCCCAGTTGCACCTGCTGTTCCACGCGGTCAACACCGCCGATACGGGACACGATGGGTCACCGATGAAGGGAAGAAATGGTACGCAAAGCATAAGGAGAACAAGTACTTCCCGGAGGAACATATTGCAAGGGAACCACTCGCACAGGAGTTCCCTCGCATCGTACAGAGGATTGAAGCAGCTGGGCTCAGCTTTATTTTTCAGGAGCCCAAGGAGTGCAACCTTCAGTTGGTCCGGGAATTTTATGCCAACTGGAACCCGGCCATCAGAAGCCACACTATTAAAATCAGAGGGCAGATTGTCACTCTGGAACCCCAACAGCTGAATGCCATCGTTGGAGCGCGGGACACAGACGCCCACGTTCTCCGCCAGCTCAACATCACCCCACCGTACGCCGACATCAGACGTACGTTGTGTGGGGCTCGATCCACAGCCCGATGGAGTAGACACAAAGAGAGGGGTTACCACCAGACTCTGCCTTATTCGCAGATGAACAGGGAGGCCAGAATCTGGCTAAAAATTGTATGTTCGTGTTTGATCCCGGGAGTACATATGACAGACGTGACCCGGGACCGTGTCTGCCTGGTGTATGCCCTTATGAAAGGGCTTGAGGTTAATGTGGGGGCGGTTATAATATCCGCCATGAAGAGAGCCAGACTACACCAGGGCCACAGATACGGGTTTGGCGGACTCATCACCACCTTCCTCCGAGGCCTCGACGTTGAGGAAGAAGCCTTGGATTACATTCCGCAGTTGGAGCGGCGGGCCCTTGATGTGACAAAGACCAAGGCCCCCGACACTACACACGGACCTGTGCTGACTCTGGGCGAGCGACATGCTCGTGACGACCAGTATATGGCCCGTATGTTCGGTATGCAGATGTTGCAGCTACGGATAGGTGGGAGACCAGCCACCGAGGATGAATTATGGCAGCTGGAGCTGGACTACCCTTTTGGCGAGAACGCCAGAGCTTTATGCAAGGTGGGGCCAGCCTTTGTGGAGCCGACTGACGACGACGTCCCTACTGATGAGGAGACACGTTGTGAGGACTCTGATGTGGAGTCCGATGACGGTGAGGGAGCTGATTCAGATATGGGCGACGAGGCCGCAACACCGGATGAGGAAGTCGAATATTTCGACTGAGCAGGGAGTTTCACCACCCAAAATTTTGTGCTTTGTATTTTTGTGAACACTGGGGACAGTGTTCGATTTAAGTGTGGGGTGGGGAGTAGTTAGGTGCTGGGTCATAGGCTCTAAATCTGCTGTATATTCTTCCTTGACGTTTATGTATGTCTGTGCTTTCCCTGTTGCTGTGAACTGATTTGTGAATGATGTGTATATATTTGTTTATGGCTAATGATGTGTGTCTTTAAAAAGTTATGGTTTCCTTTGTAAATATTTTGTAAATTTTGTAAATATTTTTTCTCTATCGATATGATCGATATTTTTCAAAATTTTTGCGAAAAGATGTTGCACTTATCAACATATTTTGTAAATTTTTTTTTCATCGAAATGATCGATGTGTTGCAAAAATTTTGAAGTTTTATTTTTGGGTTTCTCGGAGTTTGTTTTCGGTTCTTTTACCGAGAATAGTCCCATTGAACCGATGTCATAGTTAGTGAACATTCCCTATGATGGATGGATGACGACCGTCTTAAGGGAAATGTAGTCGGTAGGAGTAGATGTTTTGTTTTTAGTTTCTTTGGTGGATTGCATCAATAAACTGTAGTTGCTTATGGTTGCTAAAATTTTGTTGCGTGTGTAATTGATGTTCGAAATGTGAAAGTGATTCGTTTGAAAGCATGTAATTGTGTAAATATGTTGAGTTACCTAGGATATAGAATTTGGTTCATTATGATTGAGGCTTAATCTTGAATTCATGTACTTGACTAATTAAAGAGTCTGTGAATGCATCTTGATTCGAGCATGTGCATGAAGTGTGAGTGAGGTTTTGCTATTCCATGTCATTGTGAATTGTCTAGAACTTGCCTGGCGTGTATACAAAGCGAAATGAAGGAGGTGTAGTGTCGGAAAGGATGTAGGCATTTCTTTGTTTTAACCATTAGTTTCCATTTTTTTTCTTGTCAAAATTCTACCTTTTTATATGTTGTATACCCTAGTCAGCCCGTTGAGCCTTTAGCCGATTTCTTTCTTTTGTCCAGAATTGTATGAACTAAGCTTTATTCCTTCTTTTCATTAGCCTTAAAGTCTATAAGAAGCTCTTAAGCGCTTACAAAGAACAGAAAATTGTTTCCCAAAGTGTTAAAGAGTGAAAAGAGTGAAAAGAAAAGAAAAGCAAAGTGAGGAAAGAAAAGATGATGTTGAAGAGGCACTAGTTGTAACTAAATGAAACTGAGGGTACATGAAAACCTTCCGTTTGGGGTCAAGTGTGCCTGATGAAATGGGCTGTATGAAAGTAAACCAGCATGAATGGGAGAAAAAGAGAAAAGAGAGGAACAATGTCCATGAGTCGATGGGAATGAGTTGAAAAGGCGCTTAAGGATGCTAGCGACTATTATTGGCTAATCCAATATATATATACTAGATCCATAGCCCAGTTACAACCCATTAAAAGTCCTATTTGATCCTACACTGCATTTCTTTATATTAGTGGAGTAATACACTAAGGGCAAGCCTATGGGTCATGACATGATGCATGTGAATTCTTTTGGGAGAGAGAGTGAAATTAATTTCTATATGCCCCTACTTGCATGTTTGTGTGCTGCACGAGCATAAAAGGGGAAGTTTCTCTCGAGTTGTGAGGGTACATGCTTGATGAAAGATTGATTTTCATGTCGGATTTCTTGATTAGTTGAGTTGCATGAGTTTGCCGATATCAAGAATCAATTCTTAAAAGTCTAGGAAGCCTCGATGTATTAAGGTCATTGTCTTGTACGACCAAGCATGTTTTCTTGATGATTTGCAAAAATCGAATAATCGGTATGACCGTAACGTAAATGGTTGCACCATAGTGACAAAGGTTGAGATGTGATGTGCATGATTTGTGTATGTGTTGTTCGAGGACGAACAAGGATTTAAGTGTGGGGTAAGTGATCTTGGGCAGATTTATATGCCCACGTGATACTCAAACGTATCATTTTTACCTTGTTTGTTGTGCAATGTGTATATAAATCATGTATTTGGTAATAAAATGCGAATTTATACTAACCAACATGATTAGCATTTGTTTTGCAGGATAATGTGATTTTTAAGAGCTAAAATGCGTGTTGGAACTATGTCGGAGTTGGACTTGGATGCGAGCGTGGAAAAGACCTCGGATGGCATATTTTGCAGTGGCTCCGCGATGGTGCCGTGCCACGCTGCCATCGCGGTAGCACACTGCCTGGGCAGAAATAAAAGTGGCAATTTCCAGTGTGCCTGCGCGTCAGCTCCGTGGCACGGAGACAGGCCTCCGCGATGGCCTCCGTGCCACATTGAGGCTAATTATCCGGACCATGCAATTTCCAGAGAGGGTCCGCGTCCACGCCATGTCACGGAGGCAGTGCTCCGCGTTGGCCTCCGTGACACGTTGCTTGTTATTCCGGGAAAAATTTCCCACTAGTATAAATAGCACACTTAGGTTATTTTTAAAAGAGTTTTTTTTAGTTTTAGTTTTTTTAGCCTGAGTTCAGGAGTGGGAGCAGGAACGTGGTTTTGTGGCAGTTGAAGAATAGAAAAGTTATAGTTTTCTTCTCTTCCCTTCTTCTTTCCTTCAATTGTATGCATGATTCACACTCATTCTAGGATGATTAATCCAAGAATGAGTGGCTAATTCCTTTCTTGCTGAGGTTTTGAACTTGTGTAATGAATGTTGGTAATAATTGATATGATTTCTTCTTCTTCTTGCATGTTGTTCTATTAATTCTTGTGCTTATTACATTCTTGATTGGCCACCATTAATGTATATCTAAAAAGTCCAATTTCACTCGAGAGAGCATGAAATTGGAAAGTTGTGAATTAATAGGGTATTGTTCTTAACTTGATTTGGGAAAATTGGGTTTTGATGTGCTTTCTTGATAGAAATATACCTGAAAGCCGTATTAGTCAATTTAGGAACCGAAATTGTAGTGTTAGGTCATAAATTGCATTTGATCACAGAAATGTAGACGAATGGTTTATGAATCTAAAGTGAAATTAAATACGGAAGTTTTAATTTCTAGGCAAACATTCTTGGCTAGCAATATGAAGAAGAAGATGACCAAATTATCATGATTATCAAGTTCATTACTCGTTCTTAACCTTGGCATGTGCATATCCATTGTCTAAACTCAACGTAAATAGTAGTTATTAATTTTAGTAGATAATTAGTTTAGAAACAAAACTCACTCAAATCTTGGTTGGATTGTTGTTAACATAGTTAGAAATAGAATAGAGATATAGTAAACTAGGCAGTTTTGCATATCTAGAGCAGCCTCCTTGGATCGATACTTGGCTACTTAGCCACTTTATTACTTGTTTCACCACGTACACTTGTGTGTCGGTGTATAATATATACCGAGCAGCAGAGCGCGAGCAATCATCTCCGTGAATTTGATGCTCATCCTTTCTAGAGCCTCTGCATTCACTTCTTGCTGAATCCTCAATACTGCCATCGCCTCCTTCATTGCTTCTGATTGCTCCAAGAGTTGTTTCGGCATGTCTTCTATTCGAGCTTGGCGTCCCAAGTCCTCATTTTCAGCATGCCTATATTCAGAAAAAACAACAGAAGGATCATAGTAGGGGCTTGGGGGAGGGTAGTATGCATTCGGACAGCCATCCCAATGGCCATCTTGACCACCACATATATTGCACGTGTTACAGTGTTGCCACAAATGGTGTCCTCCGCAATTCAGACAAGATTCATTAAAATATGAGTATCCACCATTGAAACCATTTATATTCCACGATGTCATGTCAATAAGGGTAGTCGAAAAAGAAAAAGTAAAATGCAAAAGAATTAAAACAAACACTAAGACTAAGTTGTCAGCACTTGAGAAAAATAAAAATACAGTAAATTACACTTGAAACAAATTCACCTATTGCCAAGTCTCCCCGGCAACGGCACCAAAAACTTGTCTGGTGGTTTGCTATATGGGTTAAAAACCGACACGCAAGTGCACGTGGTCAAACAAGTAATAAAGTGGCTAAGTAAGCCAAGTATCGAACCAAGGAGACTCTGGATAAGTAAAATTGCTTAAGTATACTATATTCTATCTTACCTCTAATTATGCTGACAACAACGTAACCAAAAGTTAAATAATTTTTTGTTTATAAATTATATACTAAAACTATTAACAAATATTTACTTTGAATTGAAACTATGGATATGAGCATGTCAAGGTTAAGAACAAGTAATGAACTTGATTATAATCATAATTCGGTTATTCTTCTCTTCTAGTTGCTCGCCAAGAACATTAGCCTAGAGATTAAAACTCTCGTATTTAATCTCACTTTAGAATCATAAACCATCCGTCTACATTTCTGTGATCAAATGCAATTTATGACCTATCAATACAATTCCGGTTCCTAAATTGACTAATACGGCTTTCAAGTATATTTCTATCAGGAAAGCACATCAAAACCCAATTTTCCCAAATCAAGTTAAGAACAATACCCTATTAATTCACAACTTTCCAATTTCGTGCTCTCTCGAGTGAAATCAGACTTTTTAGATGTACATTAATGTCGGCCACACACTAATGCAGTAGAAACAAGAATTAATAGAACAACATAGAAGAAGAAGATGAAAAACCATATAATTCAATAATCAAAATTCATCACCATTGTTCATAACCTCAGCAAGGAAGAGAATTAGCCACTCATTTGTGGATTAATCATCCTAAAACAAGTGTTAATCAAACAAACAATTGATTGAAAGAAGAAAGAAAGAGAGAAAAACCCTTAGCTTTTTCGTCCCTCAACTGCCTCTAACCCACGTCCTTGCTCCACCAAGTCTGCCTTTTGAAAAATAAACCTAAGTGTGCTATTTATAGTAGTAGGACTCTTTCCCGGAATAACAAGCAACGTGTCACGGAGTGCATCGCGGAGCACGACCTCCGTGACACGCTACGGACGCGGAGGCCCTCTGGAAATCACCCGAAATCGGCCCGGGCAGCACCCTGCAACGTTGGCAGCGTGTCACGCTGCCTGGGCAGCGCGTTGGCAGCCCTTGGTCGCGGAGGCCACCTGCCGTGGCACGTTGCCAACGCACAGGTGGGCTGTTGTGAGCGGCCTGCCTGTCGTGGCATCTTGTCGACGCGCCGGTGGGCTGTTTTGTGCCTCCTCTTCGCCGACGTTCGCGTGTTAATTCCGTTTCCAAGCCTCTACTTCACCAAATCATGGATTAGTTACTCAAAAGTCATCAAAACCTACAAAACAAAGGCTAATCATGTTGGTTAGCACATATCTTTACTTCATATAAAATTACATGAAAATGTATACAATAACTTAGATAAACTAGACTAATTTAAGTCATAAAGTATATCTCGGGCATATATTTTTGCCCGTGATCACGGTCGTCCCATCTCCTATAATAACTATAAGCATCCTGCCGATCCCCTGGGTATGCACTTGGGCTCGCTGAGCCCCTGACTATAACTGTACCTGAGTCCGGAGGACTCCTGAATCAACACCTCGGGCGTACCCGCTCGACGGGGGTGTATAAAGGCCGACCAAGGCACAATATGGGGAAACTAGGTGTCAGAAATCTTACGGGGTATAACAACACGCCCGCAGCCAACTCAAGATTCTGGGTCGGATAATTCTTCTCATGAATTTTCAACTACCTTGAGGAATAAGCTATCACCTTCCCATACTGCATCAACACTCACCCAAGTCTGATTCTCAAAGCATCACAATACACCACAAAACCATCAGTACCCTCGGGTAGGGTCAACACTGGTGCTGAAGTGAGTCGAGTCTTCAACTCTTGAAAGCTTTTCTCACAAGCCTCTGACCATTGAAACTTCACCTTCTTCTGAGTCAAGTTGGTCGTGCTGCAATGGACGAAAAGCCCTCAACAAATCTCTAGTAGTAACCCACTAAGCCTAAAAAGCTCCTGATATCTAATGGGTTCACTGGTCTGGGCCAATTCTGCACCACCTCGATTTTCTGAGAGTCTACCCTTATGCCCTCACTCGATACCATTTGGCCCAAAAATGCCACAGAGTCCAACAAAAATGCACACTTGCTGAACTTTGCATATAACTAACGATCCCTGAGGGTCTGAAGCACTATTATCAAGTGAGCGACATGCTCCTCCTTGCTACGAGAATATATAAGAATATCATCAATGTATACAATCATGAATATGTCCAGATATTCCTTGAACACCCTGTTCATTAGATCCATAAAAGCTGCAGGGGCATTGGTTAGTCCAAAATACATAACAACAATTTCATAGTGACCATACCGAGTCTTGAATGCAGTTTTGGAGATGTCACTCTCCCAAATCCTGAGATGGTGAAACCCAGATTTGATATAAATGTTGGAGAAACACTTGGCACCCTGGAGTTGGTCAAACAAATCATCGATCCTGGCTAAAGGATACCTGTTCTTAACAATGACCTTTTTTAACTTCCGATAGTCAATGCATATCCAAAGCGAACCATCCTTCTTCTGAACAAATAACACTGGTGCACCCAATGGAGACTTACTCGGCCTAATAAAACCCTTATCTAATAGGTCCTTCAACTGATCTTTCAACTCTTTTAACACGACTGGGGCCATTCTGTAGGGCGAAATGGATATAGGCTGTGTGTCGGGAAGAAGATCTATATCGAAATAAATCTCCCTCTCGGGAGGAACACCTGGCAAATCATCAGGAAAGACCTCTGGATACTCATATACCACTGGTACGGAATGGATGGACGGGGTCTCGGACTCCACGTCCTTAACCTAACTAGATGGTACATTCAACCCTTAGAAATCATCTTCCTGGCCTTAAGGTAGGAAATGAATCAACCTATAGGCACAACTAAACTACTCTTCCACTCTAAGATTAGTTCACCCGAAAATTTGAACTCTATTGCTTGGGTTCTACAATTAACTAAAGCATAGCATAGAAATAGCAAATCCATGCCGAGAATAACATCGAAATCAGTCATGACTAACTCTATCAAGTCTGCTGAGGTGATCTTATGAAGAACCGAGACTGGGCAATCTTTATACACCCATCTAACAATAACTAAGTGACCTAATGGAGTAGAAACTGAGAAGGGCTATGATAAGACATCTGGACTGACTCTGAAGCTATTGGCTACATATGGTGTCACAAAAGATAGGGTAGCCGCCGGATCTAGCAAAGTATACACATCAACATGAAAAACTCTCAACATACCGGTGACTAAATCTGGTGAGGCCTCCTGATCCTGACGAGTGGCTAAGGCATAGAATCTATTCTAGCACAGCCCGCCAGCTTTGCTAATAGATGCCCCCTGATGTGCTGAGCATGGGGGACGGGCTGCTGAACTAGAAGTTAGGCCTCGGCCCCCAACCTGGTCCTCTCTCATAGTTGGAAGATCTCTAAGCATGTGCCCGGGCTACCCACAACCAAAACAAGCTCTTGAACTTTCCAAACACTGCCCTGTGTGCCCTCAACCACATCTACGACAAGCTGGGATGCTAGAATCTGCATGTCTGCTGCTCTGACCCCTCTTGCCTAACACTCGCCCTCTCTGATCATGTCTAGGCCTGGGTGGCACACTCAATGCCAAAGATCCTGGGGCTGATGACCTCTGGTGAGTCTGTTGTCGGTGCCATTCACCGGACCTCAACTGAGAGAATCTGTGACACTCTTAGCCCTCTTGGCCTCCCTCTCCCTCGAATGTGCTGCCTCCATTTGCTGGGCGTACAACACCATGCGAGGGAAATCCATATCCTGGTGAAGCATAGCAATTCGGCACTCCTTGTCCAATTACCATGCTATACCATGCACAAATCTGCTCACCCGCGCCCTTTGGTCGGTCACTAACTCTTGGGCATATTTCGATAAGTGAATGAACTCAAGGGAATACTCTAGCATTGTCATCCTTCCCTTATTCAAGTTTACAAACTCGGCTTCCTTGAGCTCCCTCATCTCCCGAGGGAAGAATCAATCTAGGAATGCAACCTATAACTCCTCCCGCGTGATCGGACCTACTCCTGTGACCCTGCTATCCTTCCATTGGCGGAACCAGATATGCGCAACCCCCTTCAACTGGTAGGAGGTTAATTTTGCGCACTCAACACTACTCACCCCCATGACTTGGGTGATCTTGACAATCTCATCAATGAAATCATGGGGGTCCTCATCTACCTTGGAACCCAAGAACTCCAGCGGTTCATTCTCAAGAAATCTCAAACTGTAGCCGCCACTGCATTGCCTTTTTGAGGAACATGCACAATGACCTGCTTATTGACCTGAGCGGTCAAGGCCTGCGTGAGCATTTGAATAGCGGCTCGGAACTCAGCATGAGCAGCTGGCTCCAGTGCTTGAGGCTGCTGAACTGGTGGGGCTGGCTGGAGCCCATAACCGTTTCCATTCTCGTGGCCTTCACCACCTCCATTCCTCATTCCATTCATTCTTCGAGGAGCCATGATTCTGCAATCGTGAATAGCACGAATTAGAAGGTTAGAAAGACTTTTTATCACACGACATAGATCATGAAAGAAGGAAACATTTCCTAAATGCCTAGTAGCCTCTTCGTCATAAGTGTGACGTGCTTCACTCCCATGAAAAAGACTCTACTTAATGCGGCTTTCATACCCCCTAGGACAAATCAAACTTATGACTGTGATACCATGTTTTTCAGGACCCGAAAGGAGGCCCGGATTGTAGACACGGGATAAGGAACCACGAAAGAACCTAAATCGACCTATGGCATAAGCATACAACTAACTCACTCAATAAACTAAAGAAAACGTGAATATCATCTCAGCAGAAGTCTAATTCAACATCACATCAGAATAACATCTGAAACTACACATACATAAGTCTAAAGACTCACCAATCCGAGCAGATACTAACTCCAAAAAGCTGTCTAAGAACGGGGCTGAAGCTGCGAGCTGGGTCCCGAATCATGAAACGATACAACATAGAAAGTATGCGGTCAATACGTGAAATGTACCGAGTATGCAAGGTAAGTAAAATCGCTAAAGTAAAGTAAATCGTTTAAAACATTTCATAACATATCCTAAGCTTTCAAGTATAAGGAGAAGGGCTACATGCGTTCATTCTGAAATCATAATCTTATCATACATGAACATTCATAGCTTTATAACATCATGACTGGCTCAGATGACTCAAGCTGAAATATATATTTATATTAAAAGCTGAACAATGAGTCAAACCTTACTTTTAGAACATGCATGCATAAAGTAATCACCATGCGTAATGAATATGCAGATCTGAATAGTACGAACAATGGGAGACTCGTCAGTTAACCAACATACCACGATAGAGCTTACGTGGTCCCGACTATCATACTCAAGTGGGCAGAGCTGTCCAAAACCTTGCCAGGGCTATGGATGCTACCTGATATCGATATCAAGCTCAAAGGGCCAATCGGTACGGGGATAGCTCAGAAAGGAGGTCCTAATAATACATATGTATCAACCTATGTTGGTGCATAGTTCTAGGGCATAGGGTGATCGATCCTTAACTCGCTCGGTGCTAGACTCCTCTCCCAAAAACATGCAATGCTCTACATTGTATATAACGAAGCTCAACATTGTCTATTGATAAAGCTCAAGATAAAATCATGCATAATTCAACATCGTATGAAACAAAGCTCAACATTGTCTATGGACAAAGCTTATTAATGATATACATCTTAATTATGAATTCATGCGTATGAGAAGCTTTATTTCGGATCATACCACAAGCTCAAGTATAGGTGGGAGAATCTACTCCAAATCATGTGGTGAGCTACATGTAGGAATGTTTAACTCAACATACCACAAGCTACAAATTATGAAATTTAGGAGACTTCGCTCCAAACCATTAGGTAGGCTTATTTTGGGAAAAACATCATTTTAAATCAACATGTTGGTATTGCCCGAAGGTTTATCATACTTGCATCTACTCAATTCATTTTGAAAATAATATCATAGTCATGGATAACTTTACAAACATGTTTTTCATCATCAAATTTCATCATCATCATACATTCATCATCAGTCTCTTCTTTTATGAACTTCTCATCCATGGGCATTCAATTTCATAATTTAGAAAATATAATTTTTATTGAAAATAATTTAAAAATATTCCTATGCTTCACAATTTGTCAATATGAATAGAATCTAACCATGACCATGTATATAGATTGTAGAATTATGCAATTGGGTAAAAACGCCATACTTGATCATAGGATATTTATCATGATATTATAAAAATTGGGCATGGGTGTTGAAGGAGACACACACTCATAGCCTTATATACCTTGGAGGGATGATTTTAACAGTTCTCTAATTGCCCAAGATGATATTCCAGTAGAAACCTTCAAAACTTGCGCTAAATCCTCTCTTTAAACTCACAAGTTTGCATGCATGGAATGAATTATCTTAGGATAGGTTTTCCCCTCTTAAAACCCTATAAAACGAGCCTTAAACGACATAGTATAGTTCTTGGAAAGATAGGAATTATGGAAAAGCCCTTAATGAAATCGCTTAAAATAACTGTCGGGGGGTCCCAATGAGGGACATAACAATTCGTCAAGAGAGGCAATGACTCATCGTGTCATCCATCAAGTATACTGGATAACGGATCTCTTAGGGCTCGTAATGGGTGAATTAATGATTCGTTCCATTACACCACAACTCGTAGTCACCTTCCGCCATATACACTGGTCGATTCTTCTATTCATTTCTCCACCTCACCCCACGTCTAACTTGAAAACTCATGGTGGCTGACCACAAGTCTTTCCCGCGCCTGTGGGGACCTCTAACCTTTATTTCCTCCAAGCCTCCCTACGAGGCACCTGACGACTCATGGGGTCTCCTCACGAGTCGTCCAACGACTTGTCCTGCAACTGAGCACACATTTCCAATTATTTTCCCGTTTCAAACTCCCGGGTCCGATCTTTGAATTCTTGAGGTATAACAGATTCTTTTCCTGGGAATTGAGGGAGGCCAATGTTTCGAAGTTCATGAATCTAAAACAGGGAAATGAAATCGTGGAGGAATATACGTTGGAGTTCACTTGGTTGTTGAGGTATGATCTAGAGATGGTAGCCGAGCCAAGGGCTTGCATGCTCAAATTTGTTAATGGAGTGTCTGACTTGGGGCTTAAAGAGTGCAGAACCATAATGATCATCAAGGATATTGACCTCTCCAGCATTAATTTTCATGCCCAACAAATTGAGGCAGAAAAGTTGAAGGATATGGAGCGGGAGAATAAGCGCCACCAGATGTTCGGCGATAGTAGTCGCCCACAGCAACAGCAACAAAGGATTCCAGCACCGACATTAACCAGCGCCCCTTTATTTTGATCCCACAAGGATCAAAAGGGTGGAGCATCTAGCTCTCAGTCCTAGAGTTACAGCGCCAGCAACCGTTACCCAGCTTATCCTAAATGTGGAAAGAACCATCCACACTGGAATGCTGCATGGGCAAAGAGGGTTGCTTCGGATGTGGGTAGTTGGGTCACAGGTTAAAAGAGTGCCCTTCAGCAGGACGGGGGAGAGCTCAGTCTACTTTAGCAGCCCAGCAGGCCATCCAGATCAGCAGGGTAATACTTCAGGTATTGATGGAAGTGAACGCTAAAACTGCTTTTATGCTTTTTCCTCTCGTCAGGATCAGGAGAGCTCACCTGACGTGGTCACTTGGTATGTTACATCTTTTCAACCTAGATGTATATGCCCTACTAGATCTAGGAGCCACACTATCATTTGTGACTCCTTATCTAGTTGTTCAGTTTGAAATTAGTGTAAAAGTCCTCTCAAAATCTTCTCAGTCTATACCCCAATCGGTGAGTCAGTTAGAGCTGGTTGGGTATATAGAAATTGCCCAGTCTTAGTGTTGAGTAAAGTAATTCTAGTTGATCTAGTAGAACTAGACATGGTCGATTTTGACCTTATTCTTTGCATGGATTACTTACATTATGGTTATGCCACAGTCAATTACAGAACTAGAGTCGTCAGGTTTCAATGTCCTAATGTGCCAGTCTTAGAATGGATGGGTAGTATCTTAGTGTCTAAGGGTCGATTTTTTTTCTACCTTAAGGCTAGGAAGCTTATTTTAAAGGAATGCATCTATCACCTAGTTTGGGTCAAAGATTCTAGCTCGGAGACCCCAACAATTCAGTAAGTTCTACTTTTTAGTGAATTCCCTTACGTGTTTCCCGAACATCTTCCTCGAGTCCTTCCCGAGCAGGAAATAGACTTCAGCATAGACGTTCTTCTAGACACTCAGCCCATCTCTATTCCTCCTTACAGAATGGCTTTAGCTTAGATTAAGGATTTGAAGTAACAACTGAAGGACATTATTGATAAGGGTTTCATCAGGCCCAACATCTCTCCATGGGGTGCTCCAGTGTTGTTCATGCGAAAGAAAGATTGTACTCTCAAAATGTGTATCGGCTACTGTCAACTAAATAAGGTTACAATTAAGAACAAGTATCCCATACCCAGGATTGATGACTTGTTCAATCTGCTTCAAAGAGCTAGTTGTTTTTCCAAGGTAGATCTTTGGTCGGGATATCATTAGCTTAGGGTCAAGGAATGTGACATACCAAAAAAAGTCTTTAGAACTCGGTATGGTCACTCTGAATTTGTTGTTATGTCCTGTGGGCTAACTAATGCCCCTGCAACTTTTATGGAGCTGATGAATAGGGTATTCAAATAGTATCTAGACATGTTCGTCATTGTGTTCATAGATGATATTTTGGTTTACTCCAAAAATGAGGAGGAGCATGCTAACCACTTGAGGATAGTGTTGCAGACTCTCAAATACTTCCAGTTGTTCACTAAATTCATAAAATGTGAATTCTAGTTGAAGTTTGTGGCTTTCCTCGGTCATGTGGTCTCTAGTGAGGGTATTCAAGTAGATCCTCAAAAGATAGTAGCGGTGAAAGACTATCCAAGACATACTTCCCCAATAGATATCAGAAGTTTCCTGGGTCTAGCCTGTTATTACCGATGGTTTGTAGACGGATTTTATTCTATTGCATCTTCTCTAACTAAGCTAACTAAAAAAAGTTGAAGTTTGAGTGGTCAGATGCATATGAGAAGAGTTTCCAAGAGCTGAGACTCAAACTCACTACAACTCCAATTATGACCTTACCAGAAGGAATAGATGGGTTCGTAGTTTAGTGTGATGCTTCCAGATCTGGCCTCGATTACGTTTCGATGCACCGGGGTAAGGTGCTATCTTATGCCTCCAGAAAACTCAAAGTTCATGAGAAGAATTATCCGACTCATGATCTTGAATTTGCGGCAGTTGTATTTTCTCTAAAAATATGGAGGCATAACCTTTATGGGGTTCATGTGGATATTTTCACCGATCACAAGAGCCTTCAGTACGCGTTCATTTAGAAAGATTTGAACCTTCGTCAGAGAAGGTGGCTGGAGTTGTTGAAGGATTACGACATGAGAGTGTTGTACCACCGGGGCAAGGCAAATGTGTTGGCAGATGCCTTGAGTAGAATGTCTCTAGGCAGCGTTGCTCATGTTGAAGAGGGCAGAAAAGAAGTGGCAAAGGATATTCAAAGGTTAGCTCGGTTGGGAGTGTAGTTGGTGGATTCAGTTGAGAGCAGAGCAATACTGCAGAGTGGGTCAGAATCCTTGTTAATTATTGAGGTTAAGTCCAAGAAGGATGAAGATCCCATACTACTTAAGCTAAAAGAAGAAGTTCTAAGAAAACAAGTGGAGGCTTTCTCCAAAGGGGGAGATGGTGTGCTTCGTTACCAGGGCATATCGGATATAGGTGACTTGAGATAGCAAATACTGGCGAAAGCAAACAGCTCCAGATATTCTATCCACCTAGGTGCCACTAATATGTACCATAACCTACAGAAAATCTACTGGTAGAACAACATGAAAGGGATATTGCGGAATTTGTGGCTATGTGTCCGAACTGCCATTAAGTTAAAGTTGAACATCAAAGAACTGGGGGTATGACTCAGGATATCAGCATACCCATGTGGAAGTGGAAAGAAGTGAATATGGACTTTATTACAGGTCTACCTCCTTCTTGTCGGCAACATGATTCAATTTGGGTAATAATAGATCGGATGACCAAGTCAGCACATTTCCTCCCAGTTAAAACTACAAACTCAGTTGAGGATTATGCTAGCCTGTACATCCGGGAGTTGGTCAGACTGCATGGAGTTCCCTTATCCTTCATTTCAAATAGAGGTTCCCAGTTCACCTTGCATTTTTCAAGGTCATTTCATAAAGGACTTGGTACTCGAGTCAAACTCAACACAGCTTTTTACCCTCAGACAGATGGATAGGCTGAGTGGACTATTCAGACCTAAGAAGGTATGCTGAGAGCTTATGTGATCGACTTCAAGGGAAGTTGGGATGAACACCTACCTCTCATCGAGTTTGCATACAACAAAAGCTATCACTCTAGTATTGTAATGGCCCCGTTTGAGGCATTAGATGGTAGAAGGTGTAGGTCTCCTATACGGTGGTTTGAAGTTGGTGAAGCTACCTTTATAGGACTAGACTTGGTTCATGAAGCTATATAAAAAGTGCAACTTATAAGAGAAAGGTTGAAAACAGCTCAGAGCCAACAGAAATCATATGCAGATGTGAGGAGGAGAGAGTTAGAATTTGTTGTAGATGATTGGGTTCATCAAAAAATTTCACCAATGAAAGGGGTGATGAGGTTTGGGAAGAAAGGGAAACTCAGTCCGAGATATGTAGAACCCTATAGGATTCTAAGGCGAATTAGAAATGTGGCCTACGAGTTAGAATTACCTTCGAAGTTAGCATCTGTGGACCCCGTATTCCATGTGTCACATTTGAGGAAGTGCATCCGTGATCCAACCTCAATTGTACCACTAGACAGTGCGGGAGTGAAGGATAGTCTCTCTTACATAGAGGTCCCAGTTCAGATCCTTGACCATCAGGTTCATAAGTTGAGAAACAAGGAAGTTGCTTTAGTGAAAGTCTTATGGAGGAACTAACTAGTTGAGGAAGCAACATGGGAGGCAGAAGCAGACATGATGGCTAAATACCTTCATTTATTCCCTTCCAGTTCAGTTTCAATAGCAGGTATTAAATTCCTCCTCAATAATCTATTCAGTTCCGCACTCATCAGCTCTATTAATATTCTCAATATGCATCCTAGTTGCATCAACTCAGTTAGTGTTGTTAAATTAGTTCGGAGTCAGTCATTCCTTCAGAAATCAGTTTATGGTTTCAGTCTAGAATAGCATCTCTTTTCCAGTTTTCCAGCATCTTTATCCTTCATCCAAGGATGAATGATCCCAAGGAGGAGATATTGTAACACCCCAAATCTTTTCTGGACTAAACTCAGACTTTGCATGAAAAACCAGAAAGCACTAGAAAATTATTTTCATAGAACAACCCAGACAATGAGTTGTTTTCACCTGTAATGGACTGTTGTCTCAATCGTTGTTTGTCCTGCAGATTTCCTTTTGGGAACCAATGAGGCATAGGACAGCCAGATGGAAGGAGTAACGAGTCGTCATGTTGTCTGTTGTATCCTAGGTCTAGAAACCATCCAGACCTCCCCCTAAACCAACGTGTGGGACTAACCACTCGTGGTTCATACCAACGAGTCATTATTTCCACCCGTTTTCTAAAGCAGTAACTCTTTAGGTCAAGGCAGTGTTGACCACGAGCAGACACAATAACCCATTGGTTCTACCAACGAGTCATTCTGTTGTCCGTTAGCAGAGGGACCAAGTTTCCTGTGAAAGGAACCAACGACCCATTGTTCCATCCAACGAGTCATGGTTCCCTTCCGTGGTCCATTTACAATGAGCCCAAATCCAGGCCTAGGACCAACGACTGGTCCCAACGAGTAGTGGTATCAACCAATGACTCGTTGTGTGACCTCTTGGTTCCTGTCGGGCAGTTTTTCAGATTTTATTTCAGGGGAATTTTTGTAACTTCCCACCTTTTTAAACCCTAAACTATGTCATTTTTGGGTTACATCAGGGATTTAGTTAGGTAATCGACGTTCCCTCTTCTTTCCTCTAATTTTCTCAAAGTGAAAAGGTAGAAAACTCAGCCAGGAAGCACAGAGCAGGGTCAAGGGTTTCAAGATTCTTCTTAGATTTCTCGAGGGTTTTCTCTGGTATTTCTACACCAGGTATGAGGGAATTTAACAAGGGAATTGTCCTCCCTTCTGACCCATAATCCTTCTAAAATTTCTTATCAGTTCTAGCCCTGAAGTTTTGAGTAGGGTAAATTCGTAGCCAGATCCTGATTAATTCTTGTGGATTGTTTTCCCTACCTATCCTTTCTATGTTTCTACTACTTAGTGATCATGTTACTATTTCTTCTTGTTAAATGATTCTATCCCTAATTCTATAAATGCAATAAATTGGGTCTTGCATAGGTTATTAGATATCAATGTTGCTTGTGACTCTATTAATGTTTTAATTCTCATGCTATTACTATTATTTGAATTCTTAGTGAATTTGAAAACTAGTTCAATCTCAATAAGCAATTAGCCTTTTTCAGTTCCTAACAGTAAGTCAGCTGATCAGTTTGATGACAGTTAGTTCTTTGAGGAGTTCAGTTCAGTAATACTCCCTAGTTTCAGTTATTAGTTAGCCCCCTCGACGGTTACGACGCTTCTAGATAAGCAGCTCTGACCAATCTTAGGACCAAAAATATTAGTTATTAGTTATTTCTTTAAACTATTACGATGCTTCCAGATAAGTATCTCTGACCAGTCCTAGAAAAATAGTTGTCAGTTATCTGGTCCTATAGACTCTCAAGTAACTTCTAGATAAGTATTCCTGACTTAGTCCAGGACCCCAACTTAGAGCTATCAGCTTTGAAGTCAATTTAGGACTATCTAGTGGGAGTAGTACTTAACACCAAGCGGATCGGGGTTCCAACGAACCCAGGTTCCCAGAACTACGTTTCCACCGTAGGTTATTGGCCCATCGGGCCCCAGACTTGTGATCACCTAGCTCAGCCACTATACACTGTATACATCAGACTCCACGTTTAGCTCACGTGGTTATATATCATTTATAGACTCTCCGACATGTCAGTACAATTTAAGTTCAGCTTTGTTTAGTCACTCTGTTCCAGGACATGTTTATGACCATCAGTTAGGGTCATTATTTACCATATCATTTATAGCTTTGTATTATTAGTATTCAGTATCAGTTTGTCATTTCATGTTATTTCATTTCAGTTATTTATTTTCCATGATTATTGTATATCTTATTTACTCAGTACATTCAAAGTACTCACGCATACTTTCTATGTTGTATCGTATTATGATACATGCGCAGGTTCTTAGTCTCAGCATCTTCAGTTTCCTTCGATGATATAAGTAGCAGGGTCATTTGGTTTGTCCACATCTTCTGAGGAAGATATTTGTTTTTTAGTTAGTTTGTTTTCAATCAAATTTTAGAGTTATTTGGGGGCTTGTCCCAACAACTTATCAATTAGCAGTTGGCTTTTAAACATAGTTGTTTAGTATTATTTTCAGTTAGTTTACACTTTCAGTTGTATTGATTACATAATTATCTTTTTAAAGCTTCCACTTATGTTAAATCAGTTTACAAGTGTAATGATAAACCATGGGTTGGCTTGGGGTCACTTGTGGCACCAAGTACTGTGTCTTGCTCAGGGTGTACACTCGGGTTGTGACAAGCATGGTAAGGTGATTGCATATGCTCCTAGGCAGCTTAAGACCCATGAGAAGAACTATCTGACTCACTACCTCGAGATGGCAGCGGTGCTATTTGCCTTGAAGATTTCAAGGCATTACTTGTAAAAAGTGCATGTGGATGTATTCACGGATCACAAAAGTCTTTAAAATGTGTTCACTCAAAGGGATTTAAACTTACGGCAGAGAAGGTTGCTAGAACTACTCAACGATTACGATATAAGTGTCCTTCACCATCCTAGCAAGGAAAATATAGTGGCAAATGGACTTAGTAGATTGTCCATGGATAGTGTGTCTCATGTCAAAGATGGAAGAAAGGAGTTGTTGAAGGATGTCATTGACTTGCATGGTTAGGAGTTCACTTTGTGGACTCGATAGATGGTGGTGTGGTTGTTCAGAATGGGTCTAAATCTTCATTGATGACTGAGGTCAAGGCTAGGAAAGATGAGGATCCTATTTTGGTGAAGTTGAAGGAAGCAATTCGAACGAAGAAGGGGGAAGCCTTCTCCTAAGGGGGAGATGGCATGCTTCGATATCAGGGTCATTTATGTGTTTCGAGTGTTGGTGATTTAAGAGAGTGGATGTTACTTAAGGCTCATGGTTCCCAATACTCTATCCACCCAAGTTCCACAAAGATGTAATGTGACCTATGGGAAGTCTATTGGTGGAAAGGCATGAAGAGGGATATAGACGAATTTGTGGCTAAGTGTCTGAATTGGAAACTGGTAAAGGTTGAGAATCAGAGACCTGGTGGTATGCTTCAATATATTAGTATCCCCACGTAAAAGTGGGAATATTTCAACATGGAATTCATTACAGGGTTTCCTTGAACTCATCGACAGTATGACTCAATATGGGTGGTTATAGATAGGCTAACCATAGCAACCTATTTATTACCGGTCAAGACTATTGACTCACCTGAGGACTATGCTAGATTGTACATTCAGGAGTTAGTTCGGTTGCATGGAGTGCCATTATCCATCATTTCAGATAGGGGTACTAAGTTCACCTCCCAATTTTGGAGATCATTTCAGAAGGGTCTTGCACACAGATGAAGCTTAGTATCGCTTTTCACCCTCAGACGAATGGTCAGTTCGAGCAGACCATTTACACCTTATAGGATATGTTGAGAGCCTGCATAATCAATTTCAAAGGTAGTTGGGATGATCACACGCCTCTTATTGAGTTTTCTTATAACAACAGTTACCACTTGAGTATTCAATTGGATTTGTTTGACGCTTTTTACGGCCGGAGGTGTACATTACCTATTGGTTGGTTTGAGGTAGGTGAGCCTACAATTATAGGACCAGATTCAGTTCATGAGACTATGGAGATGGTTCAACTTATTAGAGGTAGGCTGAAAATAGCTTAGAGTCGATAGAAATCCTATGAGGATATGAGACGAAGAGACCTTGAGTTTGCTGTTGACGATTGAGTGTTTCTAAAGGAGTCTCCCATGAAGGGATTTATGAGGTTCATAAAGAAGGGGAAGCTTAGTCCCCAATATGTTAGGACATACTGGATTGCAAAGCGGGTTGGCAATGTGGCTTATGAGTTGCAACTACTAGCGGAGTTAGTCTTGGTGCATCTGGTGTTTCATCTGTCCTTGTTGAATAAATGCATTGGAGATCCATCTCTAGTTTTTCTGGTAGAGACTATTGAGGTGAGAGACAACCTTACCTATGAGGAGATACCTGTCGAGATCCTTAATTGTCAAGTTCATAAGTTGAGAAACAAGGAAGTGGCCATGGTGATGTTTTTGTGGAGGAATCAATTAGTTGAGGGAGCTACATGGGAAGTCGAAGAAGATATGACAGCTAGATACCTGTATCTATTCCCTTCCAGTTTTGTAGCTTGAAGTATAAATCTCATCCTTAGTATTATATTATGTTTCATGGCAAGTCCGTGCATGCATGTTCCTTTCATGTTTTAGAATGTACGTATATTTCATGAATTCATTTCATTCATGTGTTTCATGTTTGGAGTTAGTCACTCTATCAGTTTCTGCTGTAGTTGTTCAGTTTTGGGATTTTAGCTCCTTCCCTATTCTTTTAGTGTGCTTAGTCTACATTAGAGTATGAATGTTCCCAAGGGGGAGATATTGTATTACCATTGAAGTTCCTAAGACTAGGTTCGGGATTTGGAAATTTCTCTTAGGACAACTCATACATTAGTCAGATGGGTCATGGTGAAAAGACTGAGTGGCAAGTTCTGGATCAACAAGCCATGGTATGACTCGTTGGTCGATGTGATGATTCATCATCATGACTGTAAAGGAGGGTCTTGTATAACGAGTCATAGGTGGTTGTAACAGGTAGTTCAAAGGAGTCTTTGTTTAGACCTGCAGAGGAAGAAAGAGGTACCATGATCGTCAATATGATTCATTGTGGGAAATAATGAGTCATGATAAGGTTCGTGGTTTTCTGGGTATGGAGGTGTTGTCACAGGTGGTGTCACGACTCGTGGTAGGAAACCACGAGTTGTGGGGTGAAACCGTGGGAAGGTTTAGGGAAAACATCGAGGCTCAAGAAAACGGATGGTCTCAGGACCCATGGTGTATGTAGCGACTCATTGGAGGCGTCTGTGGTATGACCTTTAAGAATCAATCCTACGGCCAATGGTGACAACAGGAGGTGACCACGAATCGTTACTTCATGTACAACTCGTGGTAAGGGTTGTGATGACTGGTAGTGACTTTTCTCCATATTTTTCATTAAGGGTATTTTCATAAATTCTAAGCTCTAGGTTCCTAAACAATGTTATTTTAAGCTCTGTTAAGAGGGTTTTAAGAGGGTTATACCTATTGTAAACTATTCCCCTCCCTTGCATGCAAGTCTAGACCACTCCATTTAAGATCAAGCCTAGGACCCTTCAAGTTCTTATTTAAATCCTTTGGGCTTTCTAGGGAAAGTGTTTATTTGATTCTTTTAGGTATTTAGGGCCATGAATGAGAGTTTCCTTTCACTCTTATGCCCAAATCTCTACTCAAGTTCATGAATTCAAGTATTAATTCAAGTGTATGATCATATGAGGTTTTAATCCAAATTTATGAAATTCTCTATGATTTATCTATGGGTCAATTCTATTCATATTTCAAAGAATGTTTTAAGATTCATGGGCATATTTTATGTACCAATTGATTAGAAATTCATGATTTATAGTTTAAAAAATATTATGCCCAATTATGCAAGTTTATGCAAAAGTATAGCTTATGATTGATTGTTTAAAGTATGATGAAATATCTAGCAAGTATGAATATTTACAAATTACCAATGTATGTATTTATTATTTTACTTATGATGTCTATTTCATGCAAGCACGATGTTTTGATTTTGTGCAAGCCCACTCAAATTAAGCATGATTTAATGATTTAGCCAAGGCTAATAAGTTAAGTTATCTCAAGTTTTGGAGTCAAGACTCCCCATATGTTAAGATTTAAGTTATGTTTTGACATATGATTATATGATCGTTATATATATTTTGGGAGTAGTGTCTGGAACTGAGTAGGCTAGGGGTTCCAAGGTTCCCCAGTCTCATAAACTATGTGTTAATGTAGGTACACTTTGGGGCCTCTCAAGAGAGCGTTTTCCCAGCCCAAGGGATCACCGTGATATCATACCTTACTTAATACTTTGCCCGAGCAAGACTTTGGGTGGCCCTTCTCCACGTGGGCAAGACATGGGATCATCATGCTCTCATACATTGTAGTTTTCAGTTAGGACGAGTCTCCCATTATTCCTCATTATTTCAGTTATGCATGTTTATCGGTTATGATATTATGTTTTCAGCAAGTTTGACCCAATGATTAGTTTATCAATTTTACATAAGAATCTCACTTTCAGCTTTGAGTCATTAGATTCATTTTTGAGATCAAGTTTATGTCTAATCATGTTTTTAGATATCAGCATACAGCCTTTACTCTCAAAATCTTATGATGTTTTGATTTATGATATGTATGATTTTAGTTTATTTACTCAGCCTGTTTTACTTACTTTAAATACTAAACATATTCCAAGTACTGACCACATACTCTATGTTATATTGTTTCATGATACAGGTTTAGACATTAAGACTCAGTCTCGTTATTAGCCAGTCTGCCGAGTTTATCCATGTGCTGTTGTTGGTGAATCCTCATCCTTCGAGGACCTTCAGTTAGCTGAGTTATGTTATTTAGTTTCATACTTCCAGTGAGCTAGTTGGATGTTGTCCCATATGCTCATCAGTATGTTAGAGGCTTTTCAGACATAGACTTGTATTTTCAGCTGCGAATTCAGTGTTATGATGTTACCGTTGGTTAGACGTTTTGTTATTTAGGCTTCTGCTATTTTAGAATTTCGTTATCAGCTTTTGTTTATGATGATCTTTAGTTATTATGTTCATTCCATGGGCTGACTTGGATCCGTTTGTGATTCTAGGTTCCGTGTCTCGATTTGGGATCTCAGCTCGGGTCATGACAACAGCTGAAAAGAAGATAGTGATAGAGGAGAAGAGGCAGATTGTGGAGGCTATTCCATCAAGAGTTAAGAAAAAGAGGAGATGGCTCCTGGAATGAAAGAGTAGGTTAGGATATCCAAAAAAAGGTGTGACTCACGTCGTGTCGCGATGTAAAATCAGGTGCTCCTTGGGAGGAAACCCAAGTTGTGCCATAGGTACGGTATTTTTTTTCTTTTTCTTTTTGATTATTTTCACTTTTATTTTTATTTTTTTTGGTTAAGCACAGATTGAGAGAGAGTCTGAGTACCCATGGAAGTGAAAGCTAAGAAGCATGACAAAACATTACTGTGGAGTGATCAACCCTTGCGTTGAATACGTGGATAAAACATGCTGCTAGTTAGGTATAGAGACCTCAGGAAGTATCGCTAACATGTGTTTTAATTTTAATTTATTCTTTGGGGACATAGCATATTTTGAAGTGTGGGGTAAGAGGAATTTCAAAAATTTATGATGATTGAGTGAGGGTGAATCATGTGCTTGGTCTGAAAAATTATTTAAATTGAAAGTTTGAGTTGAGCACAGTTCACCCACCCTTTAGTTTTACATTTAAATTTTTTCCCAAGGGGGGCTCTTTGAGTTGTCTGTAATAGATATTTTTAGTCATAGTTAAGGACTTTTCCCGACGATGGATGGATGGCGACTGTCTTGAGAGAAAAGTAGTCATTATGATTTTCTTTTTAACCCTTAACTGATTCAATGCTTGATGCTTTTGTTGACTGATATACATGATTGTAAGAGGCAAGTGTCTTTTGATTGAGAAACATGTTAAGTGAATAGGATGACTTTGTTTTAGACACCTAGGCTCAGGTATATGACTCTGTATATTTTATGCTTAAATTTTGAATTCATGTGATCAGTTGTACTGAGAGTCTGCATGGGTCTGTCTTGAGTTGAACATGTGCAGTGAGTGTGATTTTGTGTATTCCATGCTAGCATGTAAAGTTTAGAACTTTCCTGGTGTGTTTGCAAAGAGAAATGAGGGATGTTAATCGTATGAGATGATTTAGGAGATTTTTTGAATAAGCTTACTTTCATCCCTTTCTTTAAATACCATTGATACATAATCTTAGTTAACCCCATTGAGCCTTTAGCCTATTATTTGTTAGCCACATTAAAACCTTAATCCTTTTATTCCAGTAGACCTAAATTTGATCCAAAACTCCTAAGCCCTTAAGTGAAAAATGCAAAAGAGTTAAAGGAGTAAGAATATTGAAAAGAAGGGAGATAATTGTTTATGGAAATGGAAGAAAAGAGAAGGGTGCAAGTATTCAAAATGCCCAAGTGTTGGTAAGGAGTAGACAAGACACAAAAAATGAAGAAGTATTTAATGTTTGGTTATTCCCTATTAATACTGTAAGCATGCTTAAAGAAATGGGGAAACAAAAAGGAAAGTTATGGATGAAAAGGAAAGAGGTAAAGTGAAAGAAGAAAAGAGTGTGCTTAATGAGAAAATGCAATGTATTAAAAGAGCTGAAGGTTGTCACTACTGCTAGACGGAATAGTACCTACCTATCTCTTAGCCTACATTACAACCCATAAAATCCTACTTCATCTTACTTTTAGATATTCCTGTATTAGTGGAGTAATACACTAAGGGCAAGCATATGGGTCATTATGTGTTGCATATGAATTCTTTATGAGAGTGAGAGAAATTATTCTTCATGTACCATACGTGTTGTAAATTGTATTTCGTGAATGATAATAGATAATCCTCTTGTTGTGAGGCCACATGTTTGAGGAAAGAGAGTGTTCATATTAGATTCCTTAATTAGTTAATTTACATGAGTGTGTTGTGGGTATAGAGTCAGTTCTTGAGGTTAGCAGGACTTAACTTAGTGGTTCATGATGTTAACTATGTTACATACAACTTGTTTGATTTGAACTTTCCAACTAACTCATTCATTGTATCCTTAACTTGAGTCGTCTTGCTTCAATTAGTAATGTGTGAGTTTTCCATGTGCATGAGATGAAAAGAATTTGTTCGAGGGCGAACAAGGCCTTAAGTGTGGGGTAGGGATTTTGGGCATATTTACATGCCCAAGTGCTATTTTATACAAAGCTTTAGTTGTGTTTTTACCTTATTTTAAGTATAATCTCATGTAATATTAATTATAAATATGTGCATGAACTAACAAACATGAATATCTTATTATGTAGGTGTAAAATGCTAAGGAAGAGGATAACTTTGAAGATTCATGGGCAAGAAGGAAGATTAGGATGAATTTCAAAGAAGAAGCGTGAAAATGGCATGAAAGTAAGTTTGGAAAACAAGGCATCATGTTACACTGGGATACGACCTGCTCTGATACCAAGTTTGTCACACCCCGCCTTGGGGGGTATGACTGGCACCTGGTGCCCTACGAGGAACTGACTGCTAGACTGGTAAGCCTAGGCACATCTGGTGCCTGGCTAGCTCTAACCCACATTTCTGGAAACAAAGGGCTATATAACGGCTGTAAACACAGCCCCCGGCCCATTGGCCTATAGCCTCCTGTACCTGCAACAACAGCTGACCAGAACATGCAACTATATGGAACTTATACGGGCCGACAAGGCCACCATGTTGTCTAGCTGTCTATAACTCAATCACAACGTACTGAAAAGCTACGTGACCGGCAAGGTCACCACTACTGATAAACTATGGCCCCACACGACCATCATAAAAGAAAGCAAAAACACTAACAGCTAACAACTGCACGGCCTCACACGACCGGCTCAACTGACCACAGGGGAATATACAGACTGCAAGCCTCTAGGAATAGCAATAGAAATGATCGGGACAGGGCCCCGACCTACCCATACTATATAACAACAGAAACTGAAGTACACCTCTATAATTCAGTCTCCAGATGACAGGAGTTGAATGCTCAACGCTGACAGGAATCATGTGGTGTCACCTGCTCGTCTATGAGTACCTGCAGGCATGTAATGCAGCGCCCCACCAGGCGTCAGTACCGCTGGTACTGAGTAGGTAAAGCAATAACTGAAAGAGATATCTGAAATCAATAACATAACTGATGAAACTGAAATAGAAGGATAGCTTAACTGTCTGATAATGTAAGTCATACCTTCTCTTAATCATATTGGAAGGAGTAGGAGTCATACCTGGATACGTATCATTCTACTACTAATCTGCTCGTATCTACTGTAATATAACATAACATACATAACATAACATGGCATACACAACCTTACCCGGCCCCCATAAGCCGGGAGGTACAATCAACACAGAATCTATACCCCTACCCCGGTCATCCCATCTCCTATACTGGCTGTAAGCATCCCGCCGGTCCCCTGGGTATGCACTTGGGCTCGCTGAGCCCCTGACTATAACTGCATCTGAGTCCGGAGGACTCCTGAATCTGCACCCGGGCGTATCTGCTCGACTGGGGTGTGTAAGGGCCGATCAAGGCACAAATATGGGGAAAACTGGCATCCCATTTTCGTCCCCTGGCAGGACGGCATGCCACTCCGTAGAGTGACGTATCCTCGTCCTCTGGTGGACGAGTCGATACAGCTATTAACCCTGAGGCGGTCATGGATGCTAAGTAATCCAACCCCAAACAATACAACGGTCTCAACTGGTAATACTGTCTATGTATCTCACATGCTAAGGCTAATAGGGGTAAAGTACCGTACATACTACATGCTGAGCTAATGATAGCAATCTGTACGTATTTAATACGTGCTGAGGCAAGTAAAGATGTATAAATATGAACATAGTTTCCTGCCGGGCTGTACTGGGCAAATGCTACATAAGATAATGTTTCTGCGGAAAACTCTGTTGTTTACTGGGTTTCTGTATACGCTATATGCTGGACTAGTGATAGAAATATGTACATGCTTAATACATGCTGAGGCTCGAAGTACTATATATATGTGTACGAATATAGTCTTTCTGCTGAACTATGCTGTATACTGATTTTCTATAGTAACATGATTTACTATTCCTGACATACTTTCTAAACTTTATTTTAGTCTGCTATTCTATATCTGAAGTGCTTTACGGATACTGTACTACTTCACGGGGTTCCAACTGAACACAACAATATCTTAACATGGCATATCACATCACATACTGAGTATACTGGGCAATCTCTAACACTTGCGTTAGAATCTATATCATACTGATAGGTTTCATACACATTACAACCCAATGTTTCTCACATCGTACCAATATTCATAATAACGCAATACTTGACTTCTGAACATTCTACTGGTCTGAAATTTATTACACTATACTGATATCACTTAACTTGCCGAAGGAAACTAACTTTACATACCTTATCTTGAACTATTCGTCTGTCGGACGAGGCTCAGCCGGTACTCCAACTGTTTTCTCCCAACTGCATTCATAAACATATCAATTAACACTAAGTACAACTTTATTTCAAAAGGCAACGTCACTTTCGATATAGTTTATAGCCTAAACTTAGGCTTATCGAAAGACGGCCAGAAACTCGCTATTTTTCAGCGGCCCAGAAGGGAGAAATATTCACTTCTCAGCTAGGAACACATAGACACTAATTTAGAGCAATTCTACTTACCTTAGTTCGGTGGCTCGACGATTCGTCGGCCGTATTTTACGAAACTGAATCCGTAGGAATGCTCTCTGCTGCTAAATACTTCGGTATCTGGGATTAATTTGAGTTTGGGCAGCGTTTAGTAGCGTAATCGGACGGAAATTATATAATTTCCTTCGTTCTTACCTTCTCTCTACCGCTTTGCTCTGTTCTCTGGAAAATTATATGTGATTAAATGATTTAAAACCGAAGTGGCCTTTATATACTTGGGCCTGGACAAGGGAAACCTGTCACGGAGCCATCGCGGAGGCCTCACCTCCGTGACACGCTGCCATCGCGGAGGGGCTCTGCCTGGCTCCTCCCGCGATGGCTCGACGGGTTTCTCGTCCAAACTTTTTCCCGGGCCTTTCTACAGCACGTATGACCTTCAGATGTGCTTAACCAACGTGCGAATAGGTCGTCTAGGTGCCGGGAATTCTATGGGGTATAACATTCTCCCCCCCTTAAGAACATTCGTCCTCGAATGTACACTGTTATCTAGAGGACTACTTACTTTACTTTCTAGAAAACTTTCGGCAGAGTTTCCCCTGTAACATGGACTATCGCAAAAACCTGAAATGCAGAAAAGTCCAACACAGGCACTGCGCATAATATTCTAGGATCCACTGGATACCTAGATATCAATCTTTCTTTATCATTTACAGACATACAACCATAAGATACTGCATAAATAATAGTACAGACATACCTGTCGCCTGGCTAGGCCTGAAATACGTGAGGATATCTGGTCCTCATATCTTAATAGACGTAATATCTTTAGTCCGTAATCAGCGAATCTGTCTGTCTAGGATAGTTACTGGGACCTCTTCATAGGCCCGCTTTTTCATAACCTATTCTGGACTGGGACAACCGTAGAAGAGTCTCCTACAAATTTCCTCAACATGAATATATGGAATACTGGGTGAACGGATACTAACTCTGGAAGCAAGTTCAATTCGTATGCAACTCGGCCTATCCTTTGCCGAATCTGATCTGGCCCAACAAATCTCGGGCTGAACTTACCTTTCTTATCGGGGATACTTCTGAAATACCCAGTCATTTACATCAAACTCTAAGTTTCTGCGCCAGACATCTGCATATAATTTTCTGGCGACTCTGTGCAGTCAGTAAGCGTCCTCAGATAGGCTTTACCCTTTCCTTTGACTGTTGAACAATGTTTGGGCTAACCAATGTTGACTCTCCTATAAGTAGATTAATTAACGGCACATGCTCATTTCGGCTACCACCGAAATCTAGGACATATGCTCGCAACATGTCTTCGAGCGCCTGAATTGTGCGCTCGGCCTGCCCATCTGTCTGAGAATGAAATGCTGTGCTTAGATTACTCTGCGTTCCCAAACTTTTTTTTTTGGAACGACTGCCAGAATCTGGCTGTAAGCTATGCTCCTCTGTTTAAAATAATGGATACTGGTATTCCATGTAATCTGACTATCTTTCTGCTATGCAACCCAACATAATCTTTGGCCGAGAAAGTAGTTCTTACTGGCAAGAAATGAGCTGATTTTTGTCAAGCTGTCATTTATCACTCATATAGAGTCATGTCTGTGTTTAGTACGGGGTAATCTTGCTACAAAATTCATCTTCACCGCTTCTCATTTCCAAAGAGGCACAGCTATGTTCTAAATTAACCTGCCTGGTTTCTGATATTCTGCCTTCAACTGTTGGCAGTTAGGACACTGGGCTACCAGTAGTTTTCTTTAATGTCATGGTACCTCTTTGTCATATCGGGATGAAGAGAATAGCGGGCGTAATGCGCCTCGCTCATAAACTGCTGACAATGCCCCAAAATATCTGGAGCGCAATGCGGCCTTTATATCGCCACATTTCATCCCCGGTTATCTGAAAATATGTCATCTCTCCTTACTGAATCTTGTGTTCAAGTTAAACCTGGCTAGGGTTTCTATACTGCCGTTCTTTTACTTCCACCTCTAACCGCAATGCTTGATATTCTGTATTATCGTTCTGTTATCCTTTATTTCTGCTATGTGAACGGCTAGACCGGCTAACTAGTAAAATTTTCGGGTCTATTCCCGCTGTTCAGGCGGCAAGTACGCCAACTCCCCATAGATCTACGGCTAAGGGCATCTACTACCGTATTAGCCCTTCCCGGGTGACACAAAATTCTTGCTTTTTCCGGCATAAGCTACTGTAGCTAACTAGGTGATACCCAGATCGTGGGTAAGATAATTCTTCTCACGTTTCTTCAATTGCCCGAAAGTATAAACTGTTACTTTACCATGCTGCACCAACCCTCTGTACCTTCTGGCCATACTAACACTGGGGCTGCGGTTAACCTGGCTGTTAACTCCTGGAAGTTCTGCCTACACGCCTCAGTCTACTGGAACTTCGCTGCCTTCTGTGCCAACTTAGTCAGAGGTGCTGCTAAGGTGGAAAATCCTTACACGGACCCTCTGCAGTACCCGGCTAACCGCAGGGATTGCGTACTTCGATCGGAGTGGTAGGTCCAGGCTAGGTCCTCATTACTTCAATTTTTCTGTGTATCTATCTATACACCAGCCTCCGACACCATGTGACCAAAAAGGCTACTAAACTTAGCTAAAATTCACATTTACAAGGAATTGGCATATAACTAATGGTCATACTGGTTTATTATGCCGGAGAATCTGACAAGTAATCTACCGGTATAGACAGAGCTTATCTGGCCTTCTAGCCGAATGCTAAGGCTACTTGTTGCTGGGATAACCTGAACGACTGTCTGCGCACCTTGTGCCTTTATCTGATCAGAGGGTCCTAATACTGGCCATGACCTCTAATGATCTGGCTACATAATCTTAAATGACTGAATAGTCGGGTTGAATGACCCGAATGTGACAGTAGTCTGGTAATGCTTTAACTGTACTACTTGAGTACTTATAGTTCGTGCATCACCGCCAACTCGTGGGCATCCAATAGCTTTGTTATTTTGCTTAAACTACTGTAAGGCTGGACTTAATCAACTTACTCCCAGGCGATCAATCTCTGGATCTCCACGGGGAGTCTACTGATCCCCTGGTCTTAATAAACACTATGCTAGCAGGGTACTGTTAATTTCTTATGCCTTGTGTGTATTCACTTGGATTTATACTGCTATTCTGGGGAATTCTCGGTCTTATGAGCTATTCTGTAAATACTGGCCCTCTGCTAGGGCTCTGTATCTAAATACCTTACGAAAACCAGCTGAAATACTAGTCTATCGCTGACTGCTGATGTGGACCCTTCCTTGGGGTACCCACGGGTATTCTGACTGGGACGGCCGACTGACTTATGAGGTGTTCTACATAACAACTGCTAGGTTGACTAAGGCCGATTGTCGCCCACGAGGCTGGGAAAACGACGTATGACCACTTAGCATGCTGGAACAATTCTGGTATTGCTAATCTCTGAAATTTGCCTATTCGGTCTCTAATCCTGGTTCCAGCACATGCACTACTGTTACCGATCTTCAGGGATGCCTCCAAGCTGATGCAGGCGACAGCTGGTCGGTAGACTGTCTAACTGTGCCCTTATCATCTAGCCATCTGTCTTAGGTCAATAACTCTGGTAAGCTCCTAGAGCCTAAATCTGACAACAACATATATGTCTGTTAATCTAATAACTGAAAACTGAGATAGTTTTTATGACTTCATACGTAACTCACACTTAATCCGCCCTCTCTCTTCTTCTTTTCTTTCTTTCTTCTCCCTCTTTCTTCTCCTTTTCTCTTTTTTTTGTCCCACAATGCAATTTGTATAGGCTTTCTATTACTAATCAGCATTTGTGATTGTAGCCCTTATAGGCAGCCACTCACAACCTATTTATTATCTGTATATCTATATATCGCTGGCTACGTACAATATGTACTGATTCCTGCGGTAATTCATAACCTCTGACATGTTCTGCTGAGTCTCACATCGTACATGATACATTTCTTCTACGGCCTAATAATATCTCCGGCCCTGACTCATCATTTCATTGCATTGTCACCCCATTCTGAAAGTAACAACATAAACATTCTAGTTATTGTCTGCTGTTTGAAATTCCGCCACTCTTGCGATGTGGGGATCAACGTTCGAATCCTGTAGCCTTACTAGGCATATATTGAGAGCCCATAACTGTCTGCTGGGCCTTATCTCTAGGCTACACTAGATTAGAATTGTTGTATCGGTAACTTCTTAACTTTTCCATAGCGGACGTACTGCGGTATTCTGAATCACAATCTTACTGTCAGCGCGAAGCTTAATCCTTAATACAATACTTTATCAATCCGGGGTAGTTCTAATTTCCCCACAAGATCTGACATTCCTGCTTCTTCCTCTCACCTTGCTTAGACTGAACTCTGGGGTTCAAGGTACCTGCCTTTCATTGCTAATGAGATTACTCATCAAGCCTCGGCCTATACTTCTTCTGGCGCATATGGCGGACTTGGCCTTTTTCTGACTCAAACTTGACTATTATTAGGCATTTATCACTAGCAGGTCTCTTACCCCTACTTCGGGTAAGCTAACAGTCTTACTTTCTTTACTGGCTTGTTATCATAAGGGTCTGCACAACTTACGTAATCATAAGGGCTCTCTATATTTTCTACTACTTACTAGGATCAATCAACCCATCTTTACTTACTGCATGATTTGGCAACCCCCTCTCAAGTCTTATGCTCCTTTACTATACTGGTATCAAACTTAAGAGGTAAGAATAACCCTTTCTTATTGCAACAATAAAAGCATTCAATTGTACCATATCCAAAAAGATGTATTTGGGATTTCTGCATTTTTTTCTCTCTTTCTTATACTTACCTGGTGGTCTGACCTTATCTGCAATCATAATCAGATCTCATATAGCTAATAAATGAATGAGTTCATATATACATTATATTTCTGACTTCCTATTCTGACGTTATCAACATATACTGGGAATAATGTCATAACGGTATCACGCTGGGAGGTCTCTGATACCCCCTCCTGCTGCTGTAATTATCATGTAACTGACTGAGGTTCTTTTCTGTTGCTATCTCTGATCTTCTGCCTGTGATAGGGAAATGCTGATCTGCCTTTGTATCTGTAATCAAAGAATACGGTAAGTTTTCAGGGACTCAACCCTATACTGTACCGCTCTAAAGCACGACTGACTGAGAAGGAAAGGCAACCATCATATCATGCCTCGCAGCCTCCTGCCTATAGTATGTGGTGCACAACACATCCATAGACAAGACTCTACTTAGCACGGCTTGCAGACTCCCTGGGATACGACCTGCTCTGATACCAAGTTTGTCACACCCCGCCTTGGGGGGTATGACTGGCACCTGGTGCCCTACGAGGAACTGACTGCTAGACTGGTAAGCCTAGGCACATCTGGTGCCTGGCTAGCTCTAACCCACATTTCTGGAAACAAAGGGCTATATAACGGCTGTAAACACAGCCCCCGGCCCATTGGCCTATAGCCTCCTGTACCTGCAACAACAGCTGACCAGAACATGCAACTATATGGAACTTATACGGGCCGACAAGGCCACCATGCTGTCTAGCTGTCTATAACTCAATCACAACGTACTGAAAAGCTACGTGACCGACAAGGTCACCACTACTGATAAACTATGGCCCCACATGGCCATCATAAAAGAAAGCAAAAGCACTAACAGCTAATAACTGCACGGCCTCACATGACCGGCTCAATTGACCACAGGGGAATATACAGACTGCAAGCCTCTAGGAATAGCAATAGAAATGATCGGGACAGGGCCCCGACCTACCCATACTATATAACAACAGAAACTGAAGTACACCTCTGGAATTCAGTCTCCGGATGACAGGAGCTGAATGCTCAACGCTGACAGGAATCATATGGTGTCACCTGCTCGTCTATGAGTACCTGCAGGCATGTAATGCAGCGCCCCACCGGGCGTCAGTACCGCTGGTACTGAGTATGTAAAGCAATAACTGAAAGAGATATCTGAAATCAATAACATAACTGATGAAACTGAAATAGAAGGATAGCTTAACTGTCTGATAATGTAAGTCATACCTTCTCTTAATCATATTGGAAGGAGTAGGAGTCATACCTGGAGACGTATCATTCTACTACTAATCTGCTCGTATCTACTGTAATATAACATAACATACATAACATAACATAGCATACACAACCTTACCCGGCCCCCATAAGCCGGGAGGTACAATCAACACAGAATCTATACCCCTACCCCGGTCATCCCATCTCCTATACTGGCTGTAAGCATCCCGCCGGTCCCCTGGGTATGCACTTGGGCTTGCTGAGCCCCTGACTATAACTGCATCTGAGTCCGGAGGACTCCTGAATCTGCACCCGGGCGTATCTGCTCGACTAGGGTGTGTAAGGGCCGATCAAGGCACAAATATGGGGAAAACTGGCATCCCATTTTCGTCCCCTGGCAGGACGGCATGCCACTCCGTAGAGTGACGTATCCTCGTCCTCTGGTGGACGAGTCGATACAGCTATTAACCCTGAGGCGGTCATGGATGCTAGGTAATCCAACCCCAAACAATACAACGGTCTCAACTGGTAATACTGTCTGTGTATCTCACATGCTGAGGCTAATAGGGGTAAAGTACCGTACATACTACATGCTGAGCTAATGATAGCAATCTGTACGTATTTAATACGTGCTGAGGCAGGTAAAGATGTATAAATATGAACATAGTTTCCTGCCGGGTTGTACTGGGCAAATGCTACATAAGATAATGTTTCTGCTGAAAACTCTGCTGTTTACTGGGTTTCTGTATACACTATATGCTGGACTAGTGATAGAAATATGTACATGCTTAATATATGCTGAGGCTGGAAGTACTATATATATGTGTACGAATATAGTCTTTCTGCTGAACTATGCTGTATACTGATTTTCTATAGTAACATGATTTACTATTCCTGACATACTTTCTAAACTTTATTTTAGTCTGCTATTCTATATCTGAAGTGCTTTACGGATACTGTACTACTTCACGGGGTTCCAACTGAACACAACAATATCTTAACATGGCATATCACATCACATACTGAGTATACTGGGCAATCTCTAACACTTGCGTTAGAATCTATATCATACTGATAGGTTTCATACACATTACAACCCAATGTTTCTCACATCGTACCAATATTCATAATAACGCAATACTCGACTTCTGAACATTCTACTGGTCTGTAATTTATTACACTATACTGATATCACTTAACTTGCCGAAGGAAACTAACTTTACATACCTTATCTTGAACTATTCGTCTGTCGGAGGAGGCTCAGCCGGTACTCCAACTGTTTTCTCCCAACTGCATTCATAAACATATCAATTAACACTAAATACAACTTTATTTCAAAAGGCAACGTCACTTTCGATATAGTTTATAGCCTAAACTTAGGCTTATTGAAAGACGGCCAGAAACTCGCTATTTTTCAGCGGCCCAGAAGGGAGAAATATTCACTTCTCAGCTAGGAACACATAGACACTAATTTAGAGAAATTCTACTTACCTTAGTTCGGTGGCTCGACGATTCGTCGGCCGTATTTTACGAAACTAAATCCGTAGGAATGCTCTCTGCTGCGAAATACTTCGGTATCTGGGATTAATTTGAGTTTGGGCAGCGTTTAGTAGCGTAATCGGATGGAAATTATATAATTTCCTTCGTTCTTACCTTCTCTCTGCCGCTTTGCTCTGTTCTCTGGAAAATTATATGTGATTAAATGATTTAAAACCGAAGTGGCCTTTATATACTTGGGCCTGGACAAGGGCAACGTGTCACGGAGCCATCGCGGAGGCCTCACCTCCGTGACACGCTGCCATCGCGGAGGGGCTCTGCATGGCTCCTCCCACGATGGCTCGACGGGTTTCTCGTCCGATCTTTTTCCCGGGCCTTTCTACAGCACGTATGACCTTCAGATGTGCTTAACCAACGTGCGAATAGGTCGTCTAGGTGCCGGGAATTCTACGGGGTATAACATTAACCCTAGATTCTTCTATTATTTTTTTTTCATTTAAATTGTGATCACTTTTAGATTTTAGTAACAAACGAACATTAAAATCTTGAAAACTTGCACTTGTAAAATTTGAGACTAATACATGAACATGATAATTCACTAAAAGTCTAGTCACTGTGGGTTTAACATCTAGCTCACAAACAGTCCCTATATTACTTATACAACTACGTGCACCGGAGGCGTAGCACTTTTCCTTTGATCCTAGAGGAGGCTAGGGCCTTCCCTTTGTCTTGTCGCCTAGATAAAGACATATTTCTGCAACACAATCTGAGTTCCACTACACAAACCCAACTCTTTTCGGAATTTTCTTAAGGAAAATAAAAGAAAGAAGCTACACTGGAATAAGGAAAGAGAAATAAAAGAAATTGGATATCAAGCAAGGCGAAGCAAACAATAACATCATTGCCAGTAGCTTTGTTTTAAAGGTGGGGACCTGCGGCCCACAGTTGAATCGCAGGTGCAATGCAGAATCATTGCGCCTGGCACTAGCACCTGCATTTCATCTGCATTTGCAGCTGGGGATCTGTAGTCTACAGGTGGAATACAGGTGTAAGGAAGTGATCCTGAATCCCAATGCTCAACTTGCATTGAACCTAGGTCTTGCAGAGCAAGATCTGGAGTACGCAGTTACCCAACAATGTCTAAAATTCAACTCACATACTTTCATTCAAATTTTCCAAGAAAGTATTAACAAGATCATTATCTAGCAGGTACTCAGACTTCCCCGAAAGATTTACCAACAATATCAACAGTAAATTTAACTAGTATGACCATTTAACGACTTCCCTTAAGAAGGACGTTACCCCATCTATCATTGGAAAATTTCAAATGACCAATTCAACTAATATTCACCATGTTAATTTCAACAATCCACATATCTCACAATCATGACCACATTTTCTTTCACATTATCAAGCATACAACATAAAAATGATGATTTTCCCTTAAGAAAGACGTCACTCAATCCATCATTGGGAAAAATCATTCATCTCAAGTAAATGGGTTACTCAGACTTCACCCTCAACCAAAATTTCAAAGCAATGTAACACACCCAATAGATATAGCATCATTAAATAAGAAAATCTACCCCCCTTAGACATTTTGAAAATCTCCTTAACTACCCAAAAGAGTCAATTTTACAATGAACATGCAGAACATTGAATGGGGAACTGAGGGAAAATATGGGTGAAGGAGAATGAAGATTATCATGCTATTTGGGATACATATATCATGAAGCTCAAAGAAACAAATATGAGAATTAAAATACATTCCAAATAGAGTGAGGAGATAAATGAAATTGAAACTTGAAGCTTTTGTTCCACAAGATGATACCGACCCAAGCTCTTTGCTTTTTTTGGTGTTTGAAGGTCTGATGGTAGAGAAGATGAAAGAATGGTGGGTTTTATAGGAGAGAAGAAGGTGAAGTGGTTGGGTGCAATTAATGATGAGTTAATGGATGAATGTGAGAAATGTAAATGGTGGTTGAGGGGTTAAGAAAATGGTGTGTAGGCAGAAAATTAAGGTATTGAGAAGTGAGGAAGATGTTTAAAAGCCATGGGTTGGATCTGGGTCAAGTTTGGTCAAATGATCGATCAACATTTTAAAATAACTCATACCTGCAGTTGCAATGAATCTGCGAAATGCAAGTCAAATGCAGTGACCCTCAATTGTCCCAGCTCTGTGCTGCACCTGCTTCTCGCAGATCTGTGTCTACATTACGCAGGTGAGATGCAGGTCACCTATTTTTGAGTGACTTTTTCCAAGTTCTCTGTCTCGAACCTACACTACACCTGCACTCCACAAGTCTTTTCCTCTGTTTCATAGGTGAGGCACATGTACTCACCTTTTCTCAGGTATTCTGGATCAAATGTATGTTTGGACCTGCCCTTGGCAAGGTGGTACCTATGCTTCGCAGGTCAATCGCAGATGTCCATATTCTACTTCTTCAACTTTTTTTCACAATCCAATCATCCCACACAGTAAAAAAAAGTGAAGTAATAAGAATTTCAAGACACTTGGGTTACCTCCCAAGAAGCGCTTGATTTAACATTGCGGCACGATAGGGAGCCCTTATGCTAAGGCTCATCAAGGTAACTGACTCCAACTAGGTCGACTTCTTTCAGAACACCTAAGTACTTCTTAACTCATTGCCCATTCACCTTAAACTTTAGTTCATCTTCCACTTCAAGCTCAATGTCTCCATTTACAAAAACTTGAGACACCTTCAATGGACTAGACCACTTGAATTTTAGGTTACCCAGGAATAATCGTAATCTGGAGTTGAACATAAGCACCCAATCTCCCGGAGGAAATTCCCTTTTCAATATCTTTTTTATCATAGAAGTGCTTCATTCAGGCTTTATATATGGAAGAATTCTCATTGGCCCTCATTTTGAACTCATCAATTTTATTAAGGTTCTCAACTCATGCGTTCCTTTCCCTAATCAAGATTTAAAATCTTCAAAGCCCACATTATCTTATGTTCCGGCTTTACCAGCAAATGACAACTTTACCAGCACCAACTAATAGGGAGACATGCCAATGGGCATTTTATAAGCTGTCCGGTATGCCCAAAGGGAATTATCTAGCTTTCTTGCCCATTCAGTTCTATTAGCATTCACTATTTTTGTCAATATTGATTTGATTCCCCTATTGAATACATCCTTTTGGACACTATTTTGAGGATGATAAGATGTAGAAACTTTATGTTTCACTCCATACTTAGCAAGCAACGCCCTGAACAACCGATTGCAAAAGTGTAACCCTCTATCCTTGATGGCACGAAGAGTGCCAAACCTTGAGAAAATGTGTTTATATAAGAATTGGATCACACTCCTACCTTCATTATTTGGCAAAGACACCGCTTCGAGGCAACTACGGGAATGTAAGTATTCTCATAAGAGCTCACAAACAGCCCATGAAGTCTATTTCCCATACATCAAACAACTTAATCTCCAAGTTCAGTGTTAAAGGGAGCTTATGATGCCTTGAGATGCCACCAGAATGCTGACATTGATCACAATGCTTGACAAAATCATGAGCATCGTGATAGAGAGTGGGCCAGTAAAATCCACACTACCAATACTTTTGTTGTTGTCCTCACACTTCCATAATGGCCCTCGACAGATGAAAAGTGGCATTCCTTGAGGTTAGATATCATCTCTACTTCCAAGACACAACAGCGAGTAATGCCTTCAGCATATATGTGGAATAGGTATGGTTTATCCCAATGGAATTTGCGGGCATCATACATGAACTTTTTCTTCTGTTGAAAGTTCAGGCCTTCAGGCATTATGTCACTAGCCAAAAAGTTTGCAAAGTGTACTAACCAAGGTAGTAAATCATTAGAGGAAGCCAAGATGCATTCATAGGAAAGGAATCATCTATATCATTATCTCCCACAAGCTTGCCATATTCCACTAATCGAGAAAGATGATTAGCCACCTAATTTTCTCACCATCACCTATTCTTAACCTCCAAGACAAACTCTTGGAGCAAAAGCACCCATCTGATGAGTTTTTGCTTTGCATCCTTTTTTTCATAAGGTATCAAAGTGTTGTATGATCAGTGTGTACCACTACCCTAGTCCCTGATGAGTTGGTAATTTACCAACTTATTAGACTTTTAAGCATGATCTTTTGTTTAGTTTTCAAATCATTTAGATGAATTTTATGCCCTTCTTTTCCTTTTTATGTGTAGACATCTGAGTTGAAGAAAAAGAGAAAGAAACGGAGTAAAAACAAGGATATTAGATGAAAGCTGGTGCTCCACCGGAGGACACCGGCGAAACAATGATCAAACGCAGAGGACCACTGATTTGAAGAACATATGCAACCGGCAGTCATGGATATCAATCGATGACTCATTGATAAAATCGCCTGCAGGTGCCTAAACTTGCTAGACCAAGGGGCAAAGTAATCGGTGGAGCATGCTTAGAGGCTGGAGAATTGTCGGATGGTACTGAAAATCACGGGAGAAGCAGATAATGATGGACAGTGGTTCGCAGAGTGTAATCAGCAATCCACTGGTGCCTTTGCAAGTGACAAAACACCTGAACAAGGGCAATTGCGTCTAACACTGAAAAGGAGGAGATTGGTTGCCATATTTTTTAATATTGTCTAGAAGAAAGTACCCTGTACATATCGGATATTAACTTTAGCTTTTTGAACATTCCTTTTGCCTTGGAAAGAGAAGAACTCCATTGGAGGAGAGTGTGGAATATTGCTTCTCTTATTTTCTTCTTCTTTTATTAGCAAGGTATAACCTTTATTGCAGACATATTTTGAGTTTGATTTTTCTTGCTCTTACTAATGACATCATTGAATTGATTGATGTATATACTCTTTAGTTTCTTAATCATGAGTAACTAAATCATCAACAAGAGGTGTGTGATGATTGGTGCTTAATTAGATTGGTTATTGCTAGATTCATCTTAAGGTTGCTTAATTAGTGTAAACTTGTTGAATTCTCTCCAATTTATAATTGATGATCAATAGTTGCAAACATGCGTTTATTTTTCTTACTTGATTTAGCTTGAAAAAGAAGAGTTCAAGTATTGAGAGAGAATTTGATGGTGGGAATGAGTGTGATTGTGTGGAGTTGGGCTAGAAACAGCAATACCCATGTTCATCATCCTAATTAGTAGTTGATGGCTAGAAATAGCTCAGCTATTAATGCAAACTCTATTAGGCTAATTAAATAATATCTTGAGGTTCGAAATGACTCGAGAAAAAGGCATCTATGAGGTTAAAAAACATGGGATGCCATCTTTCCCAATGTTATCTACACGTATGCATAATGATTTTGTTATACCCGTAAAATTCCCAACACATAGATGGCCTATTCGCGTGTTGGTTAAGAGTATTTGAAGGTTATACATACTTTAAAAAGGCCCGGGAAAAGACTGGACAACAAACCTGTTGAACCATCGCGGAAAGAGCCGGGGCAGAGCCCCTCCGCGATGGCAAAGTGTCACGGAGGTGGAGCCTCCGCGATGGCTCTGTGACACGTTGGCCCTATCTAGCCCCAAGTATATAAAGCCCTCCACTTCGGTTTAAATGTTAAAATTCTTATAATTTCCACTGAAAATAGAGAGAAAATCAGAGAGGAAGAGGGACGAAGGGTTCTTGGTAATTTCCTTCTGATTACGCCGTCAAACGCTGTCCAAACTCAAATTAACTCCAGATACCGAGGTACTTAGCAGCAAGGAGCATTCCTACGGATTTAGTTTCATGAAATTCGGCCGGCGAATCATTGTGCTACCGAACTAAGGTAAGTGGAATTGCTCCAAATTGGTATTAATATACTCCTAGCCTTAAAGTGAATACTTCTCCCTCCTGGACTTTCGAGAAATAGCAAGTTTTTGGCCGTCTTTTGATAAGCCAAAGTTTAGGCTATAAATATATCAAAAGTGACGTTTTCTTTCAAAATATTGGTGTATTTAGTTCTAATTAACATGTATATGAATATAGTTGGGAGAAACAGCAGAAGTACCGATAGGAATCACATCGGTCAGTCGAGTACTCAGAAACCAGGTATGTAAAGCTATTCTTTCGGCAAGCCAGGAAGTACAGTCTAGCAAATAAATAGAATAAAGGCTGTTAACAGATACCCAGCGTACAGGAACGATTTTAGTATGATTTCCAGCAAGCATGCAAGTATATCATTACGTATTATGTGATAGTCAGAATAACGGATAGTCAATGATTTTAGATAGTAATGTGGTATCTGCATGTTCTATGTTACTGAGCTATATCCAGTTATAGATGGCATGTCCTATGTCATAGAGTTATATCCAGATGTAATTAGATCAGTAATCAGATATAGAAATAGCTCCAAATACAGATGTAGCTCCAGAAACAGATATGGCTCTAGAAACTGATATAGCTTCAGATCACGGATAACAATAATCAGATAATCAGATAAAGGCCAGGTAGCAGTTAGCCCAATAATCAGAAGCAGTGCAAAATAGAATATAGTATCAGTTGTTTAATACATACTGACCTTGAAATAAGAGAAGAGAATATGATTTGTATTTTCCATTCGAGCATGCTTGCTGTGTATGTGTTTTGCATGTTGAGACTTGTTATGGCATGTGGGCACCCTTTAGCATCCCCACTTCCCCTGGGTTATAGCTGTGTCGATACCAGATTTAGATACTTCCACCAGCTGGGCGATGCCGTCCGCCTAGAGGACGATGATGGCCGACCACCATGATAATACGGTCCAGATTACCCTGCTTGCAAGGGCAGTTCAGTTCGCTCTGCGTAGAGCCAGATTACCCTGTTTACAGGGGCAGATTTACTCTATGTGCGCTTGTGGCCGGGGGTAGTTTCAGATACAGATTTTTTATAAAATTACCCTGTTGCGTGCTTGCACCCAGGGGAAGTTTCAACCATAAATATAGCAGCAGATTACCCCGTGTGCACTTGCGCCCAAAGGCAGGAGTCTTCAGACTCAGACACAGTTTAGTGTCAGAGCCCAAGGCCTGAGCTACGTACCCAAGGGGGCCAGTAGGAGGAGCTCACAGTTATCAGATAAGTGGAGTGACTTATTTTTGGTTGGTTTAGACCCGGGTAGGGGTAAATAGATTGTGTTTTGGTTGGGACCTTCCGGCTTATAGGGGTCGGTCAGGTATTGTGTGTATATATATGTATATCTATATGTGCTATTAGATACTGTTAGACAGTAGGACGACACGTCGTCAGGTACGCCCAGTTTAGTTACAGAATATATAAACTCTCCCCAGTTATCCTCAGCTAGATAGATTCAGCTACTTCCTGCTTATATGTCATGTTATTGTTGTTACCCTTTTCAGTTGTATATTTCAGTTTGCTTTACATGCTCAGTACCCGCGGTACTGACGCCCGTGGGGGCGCTGCATTGCTTTCCTGCAGGTACACATAGACGAGGAGTCGATCCCTCGTGATCCAGTCAGCAGAGTTATCAGCTCCTATCCTCCGGAGCTAGATAGTCGAGGTTGCTCCTATTTCCTTTTGATTACAGTATGGGTAGGTCGGGGCCCTGTCCCGATCATTCTATTATTACTTCCTAGAGGCTTGCAGTCTGATGTTTCCTGTGGTAGTGGAGCCGGTCGTGTGGGGCCTTGAATTTATATATGTGTTTGGTTTGATTATGTTGGCCGTGTGGGGCCATAGCCTGATAGTAGTGGTGACCTTGCCGGTCACGTAGTTATTCGGTATTCTATTGTTGAGTTACAGATAACTAGACAGCATGGTGGCCTTGTCAGCCCGCATAGGCTTCCCCTTTGTAAGTATGTTTCTGGTTAGGTGATGATACAGTACAGGTGGTTATAGGCCCAGTCGGCTGGAGGCTATATTTACAGCCATTATATAGCCGGTTCGTTTCTTGAAATAGAGCCCGAGTCAGCCAAAGCACCAGATGTGCTTAGGCTGGACCATCTAGCAGCCCAGAGTCTAGCAGGCTCTAGGTGCCCGTCACATCCCCAAGGTGGGGTGTGACAAAATTGGTATCAGAGCAGTTCGTGTCCCAGGGAGTCTGCAAGCCGTGCTAAGTAGAGTCTTGTCTATGGATGTGTTGTGCACCACATACTATAGGCAGGAGGCTGCGAGGCATAATAGGATGGTTACCCTTCTTTCATACTCAGTCGTGCCATAGCACAGTACAGTATAGGGTTGGTCCTTTTGAAACTTACCACCCTCTTTGTCTACAGATACTATGGCATATCAATGGCACCTTGCTAGAGGTAGGAGATTAGATACAGCGGCAGGCAAAGGCACCAGTAGGATGCCTCACTCACAGCCAGATTCAGCCCGGTCTGAGGGCGATATAGAGGTGTCATCTCGACCCTCCCAGCAGTCTCCGCCTCGCCAGACACCATTTGAGGCAGCACCGCCTCCTACAGCTCCTGCACCTACTTCATCTGATCAGGAGCTACGTAGTGCGGTGGTTATGTTGACCCAGATGCTAGCTACTCAGCGTCATGCAGTACCACCTACAATAGTAGAATGTCTAGATGGGCCAGGTAGTTCCAGGGTTAGAGAATTCTTGGCATTGGGACCCCCTCAGTTTACAAGGTCAGATTCAGCGGAGGACCCTCAGGACTTTCTGGACCAGATGCAGAGAATCTTTAGAGTCATGCACGTAACCCCAGCAGAATCAGTGGAATTAGCAGTGTTCCGGTTGAGGGATATTGCTGTTTTTTGGTACGAAAGTTGGGAGAGATCTCGGGGAAGAGATGTAGCCCCTCTTATTTGGTCCAGCTTCTCAAAGGCCTTCCTGGACCACTACTTACCCCGGGAGGTCAGACAGGCCCGGATGGACCAGTTCCTACACTTAGAGCAGGGGACCAGGAGCGTCCGTGAGTATTCTTTACAGTTTAACTCCTTAGCCCGCTATGCTCCAGCATTTGTGGACACCATGTCGTCCAGAGTCCATCGCTTTATTATGGGACTGAATTTAGATTACATAGATACGTGCATGACGGCTACCTTGAGAGAGGACATGGACATAGCCAGGGTACAGGCCTTCGCACAGACAATTGAGGGCCTGAGATAGCGATAGCGGGGCGACAGGCAGGCGACTTCAAAGCAGCGCCGTAGAAACAGACCCGCTGAGATTTAGAGGGAAACCCCTAGGGGGCCAAGACCACGGTTATTAGATAGGCCGCCCAGATCTTTACCTCCGTTACAGTAGCAGAGAGGTAGATTTGTTCGCTGGAGTCAGTCAGAGTCTGGTAGCAGTTTACGGACAGTAGCATCACCTCAGCAGCGGAGGGCAGAACAGAGTAGATTTGTACCTACCCCTTGTCCTATATGCCACCGACCCCATCCTGGAGACTGCAGGCAAGGCTTCTCAGGGTGTTATAACCGCGGACAGGAAGGGCATTTAATGAGAGATTGTCCGGCCAGAGGACAGGGTAGCCGGGATTGTCTGGATAGAACATCAGCGGGGCCACGAGCTCCAGCAGCCTCAGCAGGGCGCAGACCCTCAGGTTCCGTAAATAGGGGCCGAGGTAGATCAGGAGCCTCTGGATCAGGTGCAGGCCCCAGTCATACTTATGCATTACCAGGGAGGCAGGATTCAGAGGCATCTCCCGACGTGGTCACAGGTATATTGATTATCTGCTCATACCCTGTTTATGTATTGATTGATCCAGGGTCTACCTTGTCATATATTATACCATTTGTGGCCCGAAAGTTGGGTATCGAACCAGAATTGCTTCAACAGCCTTTTTCAGTGCTTACACCAGTCGGTGACTCGGTTACAGCTAAAAGAGTTTACCGAGGGTGTACGGTAGAGCTTGTTGATCGCCAGACCATAGTTGACTTGATAGAACTTGAGATGGTCGACTTTGATGCCATTATGGGTATGGACTGGTTAGTGCCATGCTATGCCAACTTAGAATGCTGGACCAAGACGGTCCGATTTCACTTTCTGGGGGAAGCAGTGCCAGAGTGGAAAGGGAGCACAGCTACGCCAAAATGTTGGTTTATTTCCTACCTTCAGGTGAGGAAATTAATAGCAAAGGGATGTATTTACCACCTAGTTAGAGTCCAGGACGTTCGGGTGGAACCTCCGACTCTTCAGGCCGTTCCAGTGGTCAATGAAATCCCTGACGTATTTCCAGATGAGTTGCCTGGTATCCCTCTCGAAAGGGAGATAGATTTTGCAATTGACTTGTTGCTAGGGACTCAACCTATATCCATTCCCCCGTATCGCATGGCACCAACTGAGCTTAGAGTGTTGAAAGAGCAGTTAAAAGATTTGCTCGACAAAGGCTTTATCAGGCCTAGTACTTCCCCGTGGGGTGCGCCAGTTCTGTTTGTAAGAAAGAAAGATGGCTCACTTCGTATGTGCATACACTACCGGTAGCTGAATAAGGTAATGGTTAAAAACAAATACCCGCTCCCTAGAATAGATGATTTGTTTGACCAGTTGCAGGGGGCCAGATGTTTCTCTAAGATAGATCTGAGGTTTAGGTACCACCAGGTCCGAGTTTGTGAGAGGGATATTCCAAAGACTGCTTTCAGGACCAGATATGGTCACTTTGAATTTCTAGTCATGTCTTTTGGGCTGATGAATGCTCCCGCAGTGTTTGTGGACCTGATGAATAGCATATTCAGACCGTATTTGGATCTGTTCGTGATAGTATTTATCGATGATATTCTGGTATATTCCCATTCTGAGGCAGACCACCAGAACCATTTACGGACAGTACTCCAGATCCTTAGAGACCGTCAGCTGTACACCAAATTTTCTAAGTGTGAGTTCTGGCTGAACTCAGTTGCCTTTTTGGGGCATATCGTGTTGGATGCTAGTATACAGGTGGACACACAGAAAATAGAGGCGGTCAAGACATGGCCCAGACCTACCACTCCGACCGAGGTTCACAGTTTCCTGGGTTTAGCAGGGTATTATCAGAGATTTGTTGGAGGATTCTCCACTATAGCGCACCTCTGACAAAGCTAACACAGAAAGCAGTGAAATTTCAGTGGACGAAGGCATGTGAGCAGAGTTTTCAAGAATTGAAAGATAGATTGACCTCCGTCCCAGTACTAGCATTGCTAGAGGGAACAAATGGGTATGCGGTGTATTGCGACGCTTCAGGCATTGGACTGGGTTGTGTGCTGATGCAGCATGGAAAGGTAATTGCTTATTCTTCCAGACAGTTGAGGAAGCACGAAAAGAACTATCTGACCCATGACCTAGAACTGGCCGCAATGATCCACGCTCTGAAAATCTGGAGGCATTATCTGTATGGCGTTCATGTAGACATCTTTACAGATCATAAAAGCCTGCAGTACATTTTCACACAGAGGGAGTTAAATCTGCGGCAGCATCGTTGGTTAGAATTACTGAAAGATTATGACGTGGACATTCTGTATCATCCGGGAAAAGCTAATGTAGTAGCAGATGCCCTCAGCCGTAAGTCAATGGGGAGTCTAGTGTATTTGCGACCCGAAAAGCGGGAGTTAGCTAAGCAAATTCACCAGCTAGCTGGTTTAGCCGTTTGAGTAGTAGAAACAGAAAATAACAGAGCGGTGGTTTAGAACTCTGTTGTGTCATCGTTAGTTACAGAGGTAAAGGAACGGCAGTATGAGGACCCTGACTTAGTCCAGCTCAGAGATAGAGTTCAGAAAGGTAAGGAGCCAGATTTCCAAGTGACTGAGGATGAAGTGCTACGTTGTAAGGTCCGCCTATGTGTCCCGAATGTTTCAGGGCTTCGCCAGCAGATCATGCATGAGGTACATTACGCTCGCTATTCCCTCCATCCAGGAGCAACGAAAATATACCACGACATTAGGGACATCTACTGGTGGCCAGGTATGAAAGCTGAAATAGCTAAATTTTTATCTAGATGTCCTAACTGCCAGCAGGTGAAAGAAGAACACCAGAAACCGGGCGGTCTGACGCAGGATATAGCTATGCCTTTGTGGAAATGGGAAGCGATAAATATGGATTTTGTAACAGGGTTACCCTATACCAGACATAGACATTATTTTATTTGGGTGATAGTTGACAGGCTGACAAAATCAGCCCATTTCCTGCCATTACGAACTACATTCTCTGCTGAGGACTATGTTGAACTGTATATTAGAGAGATAGTCAGATTGCACGGTGTTCCGGTGTCTATTATCTCAGATAGAGGAGCACAATTATAGGGAGATTCTGGCAGTCCTTCCAGAGAGGCCTGGGGACACAGACTATCTTAAGTACATCCTTTCATCCTCAAACAGACAGGCAAGCAGAAGGAACTATCCAAACGCTCGAAGATATGCTACGAGCGTGTGTACTAGATTTTGGGGGTAGCTGGGATGAGCATATTCCGTTGATTGAATTTGCCTATAATAACAGTTATCATTCAGCCATCCAGATGGCGCCCTTTGAAGCATTATATGGGCGAAAATGCAGATCGCCGGTTGGCTGGTTTGAAGTGGGGGAGACAGCGCTGATTGGGCCGGATATTATTCGTCGGTCAGAAGAGGTGGTGAAGCTTATCAGAGAATGCCTACTGACTGCTCAAAGCCGCCAGAAGTCTTATGCGGATATGTGGTGCAGAAATCTAGAATTTGCAGTGGGTGACTAGGTATATTTGAAAGTGTCTCCGATGAAAGGGGTGATGAGGTTTGGCAAGAAAGGCAAGCTTAGCCCGAGGTTCATTGGGCCATATCAGATTCGGCGGAGGATAGGCTGAGTTGCATACGAATTGAACTTGCCTCCAGAGTTAGCGTTTGTTCACCCAGTATTCTATGTATCTATGTTTAGGAAGTTCGTAGGAGACCCTTCCACAGTTGTTCCAGTTCAGGATTTCCAGGTCACAGAAGAGTTAGCATATGAGGAGGTTCCAGTAGCTATACTAGACAGACAGATCCGTAGACTGAGAACGAAAGATGTTGCTTCAGTCAAAGTATTGTGGCGTAACAGGAACCGAGAAGAGATGACCTGGGAAGCCGAGGAGGACATGAAAGCCAGATATCCCCACTTATTCCAGACATAGGCAAACAGGATGTATGTTAAGAACTATCTTTCCTTATGAATGCTTATACCTCATATATGATAGCAGGCGATTGAGTATAGACAATTGTGAATGAATATTATTATATCGTGTGGAGTACCTGTAATGGGCTTTTCTGCTTTTCAGGTTTTTGGGATAGTCCATATTACAGGGAAAACTCTGCCGAAGTTTTTCTAGAAACAAGTTGAGTAAGTTGAAAAGTCCTCTAGATAGAAGTTTACATTCGAGGACGAATGTTCTTAAGGGGGGAGAATGTTATACCCGTAAAATTCCCAACACATGGATGGCCTATTCGCGTGTTGGTTAAGAGTATTTGAAAGTTATACATGCTAGAAAAAGGCCCGGGAAAAGACCGGACAAGAAACTTGTCGAACAATTGCGGAAGGAGCGGGGGCAGAGCGCCTCCGCGATGGCAACGTATCACGGAGGTGAAGCCTCCGCGATGACTCCGTGACACGTTGGCCCTATCTAGCCCCAAGTATATAAAGCCCTCCATTTCGGTTTAAATGTTAAAATTCTTATAATTTCCAGTGAAAACAGAGAGAAAATCAGAGAGGAAGAGGGACGAAGGGTTCTTGGTAATTTCCTTCCGATTACACCATCAAACGCGATCCAAACTCAACTTAACTCCAGATATCGAGGTACTTAGCAGCAAGGAGCATTCCTACGGATTTAGTTTTGCGAAATTCGGCCGGCAAATCGTCGTGCTACCGAACTAAGGTAAGTGGAATTGCTCCAAATTGGTGTTAATATACTCCTAGCCTTGAAGTGAATACTTCTCCCTTCTGGACTTTCTAGAAATAGCAAGTTTTTGACCGTCTTTTGATAAGCCAAAGTTTAGGCTATAAATATATCGAAAGTGACATTTTCTTTTAGAATATTGGTGTATTTAGTTCTAATTAACATGCATATGAATGTAGTAGGGAGAAATAGCAGAAGTACCGACTGGAATCATATCGATCAGTCGGATATTCAGAAACCAGGTATGTAAAGCTATTCTTTCGGCAAGCCAGGAAGTACAGTCTAGAAAATAAATAGAATAAAGGCTGTTAACAGATACCCAGCATACAGGAACGATTTTAGTACGATTTCCAGAAAGCATGCTAGTATATCATTACGTATTATGCGATAGTCAGAATAATGGATAGTCAATGATTTTAGATAGTAATGTGGTATCAGCATGTTCTATGTCATTGAGCTATATCCAGTTATAGATGGCATGTCCTATGTCATAGAGTTATATCCAGATGTAATCAGATTAGTAATCAGATATAGAAATAGCTCCAGATACAGATGTAGCTCCAGAAACAGATATGGCTCTAGAAACTGATATAGCTTCAGATCACGGATAACAATAATCAGATAATCAGATAAAGGCCAGGTAGCAATTAGCCTAGTAATCAGAAGTAGTGCAAAACAGAATATAGTATCAGTTGTTTATTACAGACTGGCCTTGAAATAAGAGAACAGAATATGATTAGTATTTTCCATTCGAGCATGCATGCTGTATATGTGTTTTGTATGTTGAGACTTGTTGTGGCATGTGGGCACCCTTTAGCATCCCAACCGCCCCTGGGTTATAGCTGTGTCGATACCAGATTCAAATACCGCCACCAGCTGGGTGATGTCGTCCGCCTAGAGGACGATGATGGCCGACCACCATGATAATACAGTCCAGATTACCCTGCTTGTAGGGTCAGTTCAGTTCGCTCTGTGCAGAGCCATAGATACAACAACAGATTACCCCGTGTGCACTTGCGCCCAGAGGCAGGAGTCTTCAGACTCAGACACAGTTTATTGTCAGAGGCCAAGGCCTGAGCTACGTACCCAAGGGGGCCGGTAGGAGGAGCTCACAGTTATCAGATGAGTGGAGTGACTTATTTTTGGTTGGTTTAGACCCGGGTAGGGGTAAATAAATTGTGTGTTGGTTGGCACCTTCCGGCTTATGGGGGTCGGTCATGTATTGTGTGTATTTATATGTATATCTATATGTGCTATTAGATACTGCTAGACAGTAGGACGACACGTCGTCAGGTACGCCCAGTTTAGTTACAGAATATATAAACTCTCCCCATTTATCCCCAGCTAGATAGATTCAGCTACTTCCTGCTTATATGTCATGTTATTGTTGTTACCCTTTTCAGTTGTATATTTCAGTTTGCTTTACATGCTCAGTACCCGCGGTACTGACGCCCGTAGGGGCGCTGCATTGCTTGCCTGCAGGTACACATAGATGAGGAGTCAATCCCTCATGATCCAGTCAGCAGAGTTATCAGCTCCTATCCTCCGGAGCTAGATAGTCGAGGTTGCTCCTATTTCCTTTTGATTACAGTATGGGTAGGTCGGGGCCCTATCCCGATCATTCTATTATTACTTCCTAGAGGCTTGCAGTCTGATGTTTCCTGTGGTAGTGGAGCCGGTCGTGTGGGGCCGTGCATGTATATATGTGTTTGGTTGATTATGTTGGCCGTGTGGGGCCATAGCCTTATAGTAGTGGTGACCTTGCCGGTCACGTAGTTATTCGGTATTCTATTATTGAGTTACAGATAACTAGACAGCATGGTGGCCTTGTCAGCCCACATAGGCTTCCCCTTTGTAAGTATGTTTCTGGTTAGCTGATGATACAGTACAGGTGGCTATAGGCCCAGGCTTCCCCTCTGTAAGTATAGCCAGTTCGTTTCTTCAAATAGAGCCCGAGTCAGCCAAAGCACCAGATGTGCTTAGGCTGGACCATCTAGCAGCCTAGAGTCTAGCAGGCACCAGGTGCACGTCATGCCCCCAAGGTGGGGTGTGACAGATTTGATGAGCTAGCATAGCCTTATTTTATTAGAATCCCATTTACACCACACCTCTAGTCTTCTCTCATTATTTTCTATCAATTTTGGTTATTTTGCTATTTTGGCAAGCTGGTTTGAAATCCACAATATTATTAACTCTATTTTTCCCCCGAAAAAAATTTCTTGTTATATTTTTCTTCATTGGTGTGAATTAGTTCAAATTTCCTAAAGCAACACTTGAGCACATCATTCACAAGTCTATGTGGGATTCGACCATGACATCCTTCGAGAATATTTGTTTTTATACATCAATCGCTTACACTTTTTCTAAAGGAGGAGTGTATTTGAGCATTATAAGCCCCCAACATTATTGAAATATCTTTAAAGCAAATACCACAACAAGCAACTCTTGCTCTGTAATAGTGTAATTAGCTTGGGCTTCATTCAAGGCCTTGTTAGCATAGTAAATGGGATGTAATACCTTCTATTTCCTTTTCCCTAACAGTGCCTATAATGCAACATCACTTGCATCACACATTAGATCAAATGGCTTAAGACCAATCAGGTGTAATAATGTTAGGAGCTGATATGAGTTTCTCTTTTAAATCAAGGAATGCCTTCATGCAAGTATTATCAAAATGGAACTTGGCATCCTTCTCTAATAGCTGGAACAACGGATAAGCCACTTTGTAAAAAAGTCCTTGATGAATCGGTAATAAAAGCCTACGTGGCCCAAGAAACTTTTTATGCCTTTCATGGTCTTCGGAGAGGGTAGGTGGATGATGGCTTCAATCTTTGCTTGGTCCACCTCTATCCCCTTTTCTGAAATTTTATGCACCAACACAATGCCTTCCTTCACCATGAAGTGGCATTTCTCCCAGTTTAGAACCAAATTTATTTCTTCACACCTTCTCAATACATCACTTAAGTGGGCCAAGCAATCATCAAAAGAATTTCCCACAATGGAGAAATCGCCCATAAAAACTTCCATGGTGTTTTCAACCATGTTTGAGAAAATTGATATCATGCATCTTTGCAAAGTGGTTGGGTCATTTCAAAGCCCAAATGGCATCCTCTTAAATGCAAATGTTCTATAGGGACATGTAAAGGTTGTCTTCTCTTGGTCTTTCGGGGAAATTGAGATTTGATTGTGTCACAACCCGCCTAGGCAATGACCGGTGCTTAGAAAGCCTAAGCTTACCGAGCAAGCCTAGACCATTTTCATGCTAAAAAATTTGGCAGAGTTTCCTTTGTACGGGGAGCAATCCATAATTTAAAACCTATCAGCACTCAGTAAATGAGAATCCAACATACTTTAGTACCAACATAATAGGTCTACAAGGATATCAATGACTTCCATGAGGCTCTAGAAGTCCCAAGTCATGTCATTATTAACACAAGCCAAAATCAAATTTACAAGATAGACTCAAGGAGTAAGACTCTAGGATTTAAATAAACTAATATACTGCATTAGTCTAAAATGCAAAACAAGAGAAGGCTTATTGAATCAGTCGACAATTCTGGCTATCACTCTGTCTAAGTCAAAAGGACACCCTCAGCTAAATTATCTGTCAGGGGAAAAAAGGAGCGGGGTCAATCACATTGATTGAGTGAGTAATAATATCAACCATAGAATTTAGTTAGGACAGCATATATTAAAATCACACAGTTTATAAACCATCAACAATAGTTTAGTCCAATCAACATATCGTTTTATGTATGAAAACTTTGTTCAAGCTGATTAAAAAAATCATATCGTTATTTATTTGGAGGATCCTATGCCAGTATCGAGTATACCTTATGACACAATAAATTTTCCATATATGTCTGACTACCCCATTAACTAGGTTCTCTTCTAGAGGATCTTTATATAACATTCATTTTCCTACAAGGTGCACTAGGTCTAACAATCCCGATGTTAGATAACGGTGAAATTGGAAAAGTTAACTTCCTAAAATATTTTCTTTATAATGCAACATATATTCATATTCTTTCTGTGTCAAATTTAAATTCACAAATATCATAACCCATAAATAACGCACATATATAAGAGTAGCCAATACGTAAACTCATGGTAAGAATGATTTGATGCATTTAAAATACTTGATCATACTATCACTTGTCCATGCGCAAGTAATGAATTTATAAATAATACATTTCAATGCAGGAAAATAAATTAATACATAATATAGTGGAAAAATAACTTTGGAAGAATTATCACTCACGATACTTCTTTCCGAATAACTCCAATTCGCTTCCTCGAAGTCTCAATTATCTAAAGAAAATATAGTGCAACATTTGAGCATTCCTTATCCATAGAACTCATAAGATTATTTACTTCTAGAGTACAATCCTATACTCCCCAAACCCACTCAATTGTTAAGATTAATTCTAACTAACTGCCTCCAAAAAGTTCTGGTCCTCCAACTGATATGGAAAAGAATTTATCTATTTATTTATTCTAAACAAACATTGTTAAATTGCTACAGATTACTTCTACCCAATTCAAAAAACTTTTTCAAGAAATTTCAAGCTTAGACCATTTTATATCCCTATTGGAGTTGTTTCAATAGGAAGGAGGGATTTAATGGTAAATATATGTATCAAGACTTACCTACAGCAGTGAAGAATAATGGAAAGAAATTGGTCTCCTACAAACACTGAATTTTTTCTGCCTCTGTGGGTCTTCTCTTCTCTTCCCCTTTTCTCTTCTGTATCTCTTCTCTTCCGATCATTTTTTTTGGGAGGAACACTATTGGACAACTTTATGCTAAAACACCGCAATGTTTTATGCCAAAACACTGCAATGTTTTATGCCCATTGTTTTCACTTCCCCTTTGCTCTCTCTCTGATTACTTTTCGCTGATATTGAGGGGGTGGGTTATTAACTTAAGACTTAGGTAGTTTAATAAGTTAGGGAGTAATGGGTTGGGTATTAGAATAACTTATTTAATTTAATTGGGTCAAGCCCAATTCTTTTAGTCATTACAGATTGTACCCTAAATACCCATCCAGAAAGCAATAATATTCTATTTCGGCTAGTCGATCTAGCATTTTATCAATAAATGGCACTAGAAAATGATCCTTGGCCCATTATTTCAGCTTTCAATAACTCATGCACACACTCCATCCGGTGACCATCCACATAGCTATCAATTCTTCTTTCTCATTTTGAACCACGATAATTCCCCCTTTCTCAGGCAAACATTAAACTAGACTAACCCAATTACTATCATCTATTAGGTACACAACCCCCGCATCCAACCACATGATAGTCTGTTTCTCAACCACCTTTTTCATGGGTGGATTCAAACCTCTTTAATGCTCAGTGGAGAGGTTACAATCTTTTTGAAGGTTGATATTATGAGTATAAATGCCCGAAGCTATACCAATTATGTCAGCAATTATAATATCCCAGAAGTGCCTAAGATTATATTTGGGAATTTGAAATGAGAAGCAGCAGAAAATTTGAGATTTTACTCAGAATGACTCATGGTACGAGTCATTGAAAGATGTAACAACCCGTAAGAATCACCCGTGGTCAGATTCTGCAGTAGGAGACTCATTGGTAATTGGTCCAGGGATGATTAGTTAGGTGATGTAATGGGTCATGGGTTAAGGTCATTTTTTTGCTCTGTAATACCAGCGTTGGATGGTATGAGTCATAGTACTACTCGTTGTGAGGAGCCACAAGTCTTGGTAAATGCTCATGAGGAGGTGCAGTAAAAATTTCACAGAGATAATGGATGGGTCCAAAGACCTATGATTTTTAGGTACGAGTCGGTTCTTGACTCATGGTGGAAGTCTCAAAAATTGTATGTGCGCAGTCAATGGTGACAATAAGAGGACACAATGGGTCGTTGTGTCGAGTAACAACCTATTCTGTCGAGTCATCATGCGCAGGACCTGGGAACTAAAGAAATGTTGGAAGGAAGTAACGGATGGATACCACGAGTTGTGGTATCGAAGGACGACTCGTGGTATTAGTCATGGTCAGTGGTAGTGTTAAATTTCCAGACTTTTCACTAAGGGTATTTTCATAATTTCTAAGCTCTAAGGTCCTAAACTACATCATTTTAAGCTTAGTTAGAAGGGTTTTAAGAGTGACAAACCTATCCTAAGCCTTACCATTCCATGCATTCAAGTTTAGAGTTTTTCATTGGAGATCAAGCTTGAGAAATTCTCCAATTCCCTTTGGGATTTTAAAGAGGAGTGTAAATCAGATTTACCTAGGTATGTAAGGCTACGAATTAGAGTCCCTTTCACTCTCATTCTCAAAATTCTTCTCAATTTTGATAAACTTAAATTCTAGATTCAAGTTCATGATCTTATGGGGTTTATTCTTAATTTTGTGAAATTCTCTATCATCTATCTATGGGTCAATTTCCTTCATGTATCAAATCATGTTTTAAGATCTATGGGTGAATTTTATACCTATTTTGATTATTAATTCATAGTTTTATATTTTAATTAGATTATGCCCATTATGCAAGCTCCATAAAAAGTCAAGTTATGAACCTATTATGATCTTGATCTTACTAAGTCTAAATTTTTATTTATAACTCATGGTATTATTTCTCTTCAAGCACTCTTCATGAATTTATGAATATCAAGCATATATATTTACACAAGTATGCATGTTATTCATGATTTAAGAATTTATGACTCTTGGCCAACTCACGTGCCCTTATTCATGGCTAATCATGTATTTCAAGTCTGATCAAGTATGTTATGATTTATTTGTCCATGAACTTCATGAATGATTCATGATTATGATATGGCTTCATGTGCATGTTTTTGATAGTAGTATCTAGCACCGAGTAGACCCGACGTTCAAGTAAACCCCGTGGTATCAGAACTATGTGCCACCATAGGTATATACATATATTTACGGATCCTATGATATCATACCGTGCACGTCCCTTGCCTGGATAGCCTGGGACAGCTCTACCCACTTGAGAGAAAAGTTGGGGCATCATGGAAGCTCTATCATGATGGTGTTGGTTAAGATGAGTCCTCCCATTATTCCTCATTATTTATGCATGGTTATGTTTATGTTACTTTGGCTCAAGTTATGTTTTATAAAGTTTCTCTTATGACTATGATTATTATTGGTTTATGAATTGTTTGAAAACCTTGAGCCCTTAGGTTTACATTATGATATTTACTTCATGATCATGTTGTCCTACTCTGATGAACTCTTATGTATTTAACTGTATGTTTTTACTTACCGTGCATACTCAGTACATTCCAAGTACTGACCGCATAATCTATACTATATCGTTTCATGATACAGGTACGAGGGATCAGTCTTAGCCGCATCATTACTCCTGCTTTCCCCTCAGGCCTTTCCTAGCCAGCGTTGCTGAGTTCTCATCCACTGAGGACATTCAGTTATCCTTTGTTATGTTATTTCAGTTTCAGACTTTCATCGAGCTCGTTGGAGACGCTGTCCCATCAGCTCATCCGTTATGTTAAAGGCTTTTTACACAACATGTAGAAAGCTCAGCTTGTCAGTGTTGATTCTGTTTTAGATAGATATGTATGCAAAATTTTCTTAAGCATGTTTATTTGTTTCAGTTCCCGCTTGCTGTATGCTCTTAACTATTATGTTCATACCATGGGTCGATTTGGAGACTCTTGAGGTTCCTTGTCCCGTGTCTCTATGCAAGACTATGTTTGAGTCATGACAAACTTGGTATCAAAGCATTCGGTTTTGAAGAGCCTAGGGTGTTTGAAAGCCGCGTTAAGTAGAGTATTTTTCATGGGTGTGAAGCGTGCCACACTTATGATAAAGAGGCTATGAAACATTTTAGGACAACTTTCCTTCTTTCATGATCTATGTCGTGCGAGGAAATGTCTCTCCATCCTTCTAACTAGTGTTATATGCATTTGCAGAATCATGCCTCCTCACCAAGTTAATGAAAGAAGAAATGGTAACGGGAATGACCATGATAATGGCAATAGAGATGGGCACCGGTAGGCCCACAAACCCCGAGGATCATGTGCCCAAGCAGGTTGCCTATGAAGAGTTTAGGGAAACCATTCAAATTTTGGCATAGGAATTAACTGCCCGGGTCAACCAGTAGGCGGTACCCCATGTGCTCCAGAATGGGAATGCAGATGTAGCAAGATTCAGGGATTTTCTTTGGATGAACCCTTCGGAGTTTCTCAAATCAAAGGTGGACGAGAATCCATTTGAGTTTATTGATGAGATTCAGAAGATCACCCAGATCATGGGAGTAACGGGGGAGTAGTGCACAAGCCTAGCCTCCTATAAGTTGAAAGGGGTTGCACATATCTTGTTTAGATAGTGGAAGGATAGCAGAGCTGTTGTAGTGGGTCCCATTGGTTGGGATGAGTTTCTTACCACGTTCTTGGATCACTTCTTTCCCTGTGAGATAAGGGAAATCAAGGAAGCTGAGTTCGTGAACCTGAGGTAGAATAATATAATAGTCCAGGAGTACGCTTTGGAGTTCACTCCTTTATCCAAATATGCACCAGAGCTGGTGGCTGATTAGAGAGCTCAGGTAAGTAGGTTTGTGCATTGAGTAGTGGACTACCTGGTCAAGCATTGTTGGACAGCTATGCTTCATCAAGACATTGACTTTCCTTGATTGGTTTTGGTATGTCCAGCAAATAGAGGTGGTATATCTGAGATAGAGAGAGAGGCCAAGAAGGCCAGGGAAGACAGTTATGGGTTCTCCCAGCAGAGATCCGGAGGCAGACATCATCAGCCGTCCCATTAGAGGTCATTAGCTCCAGCGTCATCATCGGCCAGTGCTCCTTCTCGACTACAAGGTGACCAAAAGAGCAGAGTGTTAGGCTCGAGGAGACAGAGGAGCATACAAGTAGAGCGTACCTTTTTTATCTGCATGAAGTGTTGCAAGAATCACATAGGGGAGTGTTTGATTAGGTCAAATATTTGTTTTCGGTGTGGTAGACCCGAGCACAGGTGCCAAGAGTGTCCTTTGGCTAGGAAGGATGATGGTAGAGGTCGTGCTCAGGCAACCAAATCAGTAGCAGCAGTAGCAACCCGCCCAGCTCAGCATGCTGCATCCATCAGTGCAAGTGGAGGTCAGCGCCAGACCTACTTTTATGCCCTTGCATCTCATCAGTAGAAAGAGACTTCACCAGATGTGGTCACTGTTATGTTAAGAGTATTCCAATTTAATGTATATGCATTGTTAGATCTAGGGGCTACCTTATCTTTTATGACGTCCTATGTTTGTAGTAGTTTTGGAGTCAGCCCTAAAATCCTATCAGAACCCTTCTCAGTATCTACTCCAGTCGGTGATTCAGTTATAGCTTGATGGGTATATAGAAATTGTCCTATTATAGTCCTTCAGAAAGTCAACTCAGCAAATTTAGTAGAGCTAGCCATGACAGATTTTGATGTTATCTTTTGCATGGATTGGCTACATGCATGTTATGCCACACCAAAATGTAGAATCGGTGCAGTAGAGTTCCACTTTCTGGGTGAGCCAGTCCTAGAGTGGAAGGGTAGTTTAGTTGTGCTTGTAGGTCATTTTATTTCCTAGCTTAAGGCTAGAAAGATGATATCTAAAGGTTGCGTGTACCATCTAGTTAGGGTTAAGGATGCTACATCTGAAACCCTGACTATCCAGTCAGTTCCCGTAGTATGTTAATATCTAGAAGTGCTTCCAGATGATTTACCAGGAATTCCTCCCAAACGGGAGATCAATTTTGGTATTGACCTATGCAATTCACCAATTACTATGCAATTCAACAATTTCATTCTCCCGAAAATCCATTATTTATTTAGAATATTCACATCAAGCACAACACAATTCACCTTACCCAACATGCCCAACCCATAATTTCCACATTTTCAATCACATTTAGTTTCTTCGCAATCAAATTCTAACCCTAGCTACATATTTCACCAAAATTCGATGAAGCATGTATTTATCAAGTTCATACAATAAAAATGATACTACGAACATCAATCAACAATAATTTAAATGAATTCAAGCTCAATTTACAATTAGGGCAAGTTTTACTCACTTCACATGCTCAAAATCGAAAAAATTGACAAGAATTGAGATGAAGCTAAAGAACATACCTTTAATTCGAAGAAAACGAAGAAAAGTCGAAGAAAACTTGTGCCTAGGTCCATGTCACGTTGGGGAAGGGGGAGTTTTTGGGTGTTTGTCGCGGAGGGGGTGAGAAATGAGGGAAAATTGAGGGAATTCGGGGTTAAAAAGGGGGATTTTCACGTGGGTCACCGGGCGACCCAGTGTGACCCATCGCGATTAAAGCCTCGACGTGTCACGGAGGGTAACGCGGAGCACCCCCTCCGTGACACAGAGCCAACGCGGAGGTGTTCTAGAATTTTAAAAATTCCAGAATTACACCTCAACGTGTCACGAAGGGTAATGCGGAGGTCCTCCTCCGTGACACGGAGCCATCGCGTAGGCTCACTGTTTTGCCACTTTTTACTATTTTTCTCACCTCGATTTTTCCTTTGCGATCCTTTGCATTTTTGCCCTCTGTTCAACCTGAAATTCATCTCACAACAAGAAATTGGTTAGAATTCATAGGTTTCAACATAAAACACAATTTTTTTTTATTATTTTTTCTCTTTTTCTTTTCTTTTTCTTTTCTACTAATTCCACTCAATTATTACAACAATTTCACGGGTTGCCTCTCGTGCAGTGCCTGGTTTACCGTCGCGGATCGACGTCATTGAAGCTTAGTCATCCTCTAGGGAGACGGACGTCTTCTCTCGACTACTGTCCTCACCCCAGTAATGCTTACATCGCCGCCCATTGACTGCGACCGTGGCATTTCAATCTTCTTGCCACGATTCTAATATCGGGGGGTCCTTCACCGGTGGTTTTCCCACTGGCTCTCGCGAATCAACACTTTGAGCAATATTCGCTCGATCAAGCACGTTGATCACTGAGAGTTCCTCATACACAGCTGGAAGCTTCGTGGCCTTGTACACATCAAATACCTCCACCTTGTCATGTGCCCGCATGGTTAGCTGCCCTGCAACTACATCAATCAGTGCTTTCCCGGTTGCCAAGAAAGGACGTCCCAAAATAAATGGGACTTCCGCATCTGGCTCAAAATCCAGCACAATGAAGTCTACCGAGAAGATAAGGGAGCCCACTTGCACCAGCACGTCCTCCACAATGCCATCTGGTCTGGCCAAGGAACGATCCGCTAGTTGCAAGATCACTGTTGTTGGTCTAAGACTGCCTAGCCCCAATTTCTTGAATACCGATGTCAACATCAAGTTAATGCTCGCTCCCAAGTCACATAATCCACGAGCTCGGATACTCTGCCCGATTGTAAGTTGAATTGTAATGCTCCCAGGGTCTTTGAGCTTTATAGGCAACCTATTTTGTATCCGGGAAGTGCACTCCTCCGTAAGCGCCACAGTAGCGTACTCCGTCAACCTACTTTTTTTCTCCACGATGTCCTTGATATATTTTGCGTACTTTGGCACTCCCCGCAAAACATCAACAAGAGGTAAATTAATGTGTACCTGTTTAAGCACCTCCATGAACTTTTTGAAACACGCTTCCTCCTTGTATTTCTTTAATCTTTGAGGGAACGGGGGTGGTGGTCTTTTTGGTTCAGCTTCCTTCTCCTTCCCCCAATCATCATTGTGTTCCCTCTCATTCTCCACTACTCCCGACTGCTGCAGTGGTCTTTCTGGTTCCACCTCCTTGAGTTGTAAACCACTCCTTGTGGTCACTGCATTCAATTGCTTGGGGTTGGGGTCAATGTCACTCGGAAGTCCTCCTCTTGGCCTGGTGTTCTGAGCTCCAGCTAGTTACCCAATCTAGTACTCCAATGCCTTTGTAGCTAACTGATTGTTCTTTACCTCGACTGCCAATTTCACATAGTCAGCCTGCAATTGAGCTTGGTTAGCTATCATCGTTTTGAACATTTCCTCGATGTTGGGTGATGGTGGTGGAGGAGGTGCATTGTTGCTTCTATATTGCGACTGATAGTGCTGCTGCCCTCCTTGATATCTCTGCGCCCCCTGACTCGAACTCTACCCTTGATGGTTGTTACTACCCTAAGAGAAATTCGGGTGACTCCTCCAATTAGAGTTGTAGTTGTTTCCATACTGTTGGTGATTATTTCTTTGTACATTACCAACAAAGTTCACTAAATCAGGATTCGCACCACAACACTCAGTTGAGTCTTCATTACTGTCGCACACTTCACACCAAATCTGCTGCACTACATTCACTGGGGCTTGAGACTGATTCATGCTCATATTGCTAAAGTGGGTATTGAGTTGATTCTATAACGCAGCTATCTGTGCAGCGATAGTTGTAAAACCATCCACTTCTAAGACTCCTGCCACTTTCCTTGTTCCTCCTCTAGAAGAGTCCGCATTCCACTCTGGATTTCCCTGCGAAATATGGTTCAACAAAGTATACAGCTCCTCATAAGTTTTTTCTAATGCTTGCCCCCCAGCTGCTGAGTCTAACAAGATTTTTGTGTGGGGTTCCAAACCCTCTATGAAAGTATGCACCAACACATCATTGGATTGGTGATGGTGAGGATAATCCCGCAACATAGATTTGAATCGTTCCCAAGCTTGATACAGATTCTCCCCCTCTCTTTGTTTAAAACTTAGAATTTGACTTCTAAGTCTTGCTGTTTTACCGGATGGTAAGAACCGTATCAAAAATTTCCGTGCAAGATCATCCCAAGTAGTGATGGAATTAGGTGGTTCAGCTTTCAGCCACCTCTTTGCTTCTCCCAAAAGTGAAAATGGGAACAATGTAAGCCGGACATAATCGGGTGACACTCCAGCGGGGATGTAAGTGTCACTTATCTCCAAAAAGTTTTAGAGATGATGTTGTGGATCCTCGTGAGGGATACCTATGAATTGCCTGCTAGTGTGCAGCAATTGCACCATATTCTATTTAAGCTCGAACCTCCCTCCTGGCTTAGGTTTGCGAATGCTATATGTAGCGTTGTTAGCATGTGGGATTGCCACTTCGCGAACTGGCCTAGCTGCCATTTCTTTGGGCACTAACACTGCCCTTACAGGTGGTGGATTATGTTGTTGCTCCAAGATTGTTTGTCTGAGCAACCGCAACTTTTTCTCTAGAGCTTCTCTCCTTTGACGATGGAATTGTGTTTCCGGCTCTAAGTGTGAATCAACCAACTCCTTGTCTCTTGCCAGTGTTCAACAGAATTCAATATGTGCAAAAGACAGGCTAAGACCAAGTTGTCAACACTAATAAGAAATCGTAAACAAAAACTTATGAAAACAATTTTACCAATTGCCAGTCGCCGGCAACGGCGCCAAAAACTTGTTCGGTGGTTTGTAATGCCTACATGCAAGTGCACGTGGTCGAACAAGTAGTAAAATGGCTAGAGTAGCCAAGTATCGATACCACAAGGACTGGACCAAGGTAATAATCGAACCAAGTGTTAATACACTCTAACTCTAATAATGCAGACAACAGTTTCAAGAACAGTTTGGGAGTTTGTTTCCTAATTTATACTAATCTAAAACAAATGTACAAATTGAGTCTGAACTATAGTAATGAGCATGCTGAGGCTAAAACGAACATGCAGGGAAGCAATTTATTGACACAAATTGGTTAATCTTTCCTTCGGTTGCTAGTCAAGAATTATTGCCTATGGATTAAAACTCTCGTATTTAACCCAACTTAAGAATCATGAACCTTCCACCTACATTTCTGTGATAAGAAGAGATTCATGTTCTAGCCATACGAAACCGATTCCTTAATTGACTAATATGACTTTCAGATATATTTCTATTCTGAAGGAAAATCAATTCTCAATTTTCCCAAATCAAGAAGAGATCATATCCTACCAATTCACAACATTCCAATTTCTTTCTCTTTAAAGTGCAAATCGGATTTTTTAGATATACATTAATATTGGCCACACATTAATGCAGTAAGAACAAGAATTAATAGAACAACCATAGAAGAAAAGATGAAAAACCAAAATGATCAATAATTACATTCCACTACAAATGTTCTTAACCTCAGCAACAAGTGAATTTAGCCACTAATTTGTGGATTAAACATCTTTAAATGAGTGTAAATCATACAAATAATTGAAATAAGAAAGAAAGAGATAGAGAAGAACCCTAAGAATTTCGTCCCCTCAACTGCCTGTAACCCACTTTCTTGCTCAAGCAAGTTAGAATAATTAAAAATAAACCTAAGTGTGCTATTTATACTAGTGGGAATTTTTCCCGGAATAACAAGCAATGTGTCACAGAGTGCAACGCGGAGCACTGCTTCCATGACACGCCATAAACGCGGACCCTCACTGGAATCCGGTCGTCCAGTTAATTACGCCCAACGTGCCACGACGTGCAACGCATGGCTTGGCCAACGTGCCACAGAGCCAACGCGCACCTTCACTGAAACTTGGCCTATTTTAATCATCCGGGGCAGAATACCTCCACGATGGCAGCGTGACACGGCTCCACTGTGGAGCCCCTTAATTTGCTCCATTTCCTTGGCCTTTTCCAATGCTCGCTTTCGAGTCCATTCCCAATTTCTCCCAACATGTATCTTAGCTTCCTAAAATTCCTTTTTTCCTTCAAAACAACACTAATCATGTTGGTTAGTATAAATTCACCTTTTAACTACAAATCACATGAAAATGTACAAATATCAATGGATAAACAAGACGAAATGAAGCATTTGAGTATCACTTGGGCATATAATTCTGCCAAGACCAGTGGACTCTCAAAAGACAGAAGCTGTGAAGAATTGGCCTAGACTAGTGAGTCTCTCGTATATCAGGACTTTCTTGGGCTTTGCTGGTTATTGTAGGAGGTTTGTTGAAGGATTTTCATCCATTGTAGCATTGTTGACTAAGTTGATGAAAAAGAAAGTGAAGTTCCAATGGTCGGATGCTTGTGAAAAGTGCTTCCAAGAGTTGAAGACTCGACTCACCTCAGCACCAATATTAACTCTACATGAGGGTACCGATGGGTTTGTGGTATATTGTGACACCTCAAGGATCGGCCTTGGTTGTGTATTAATGTAGCATGGTAAGGTTATAGCCTCTTCTTCCAGACAACTGAAAGTCCTTGAGGAGAACTATTCGACTCACAACCTCGAGTTGGCAGTGATGCTATTTGCCTTGAAGATTTGGAGACACTACCTATATGGGGTCCATGTGTATGTGTTTATGGACTACAAAAGATTACAGTACATGTTTACCCAAAAGGATCTAAATCTACATCAAAAAGAGGTGGTTGGAGCTTCTTAAGGATTATGATATGAGTGTCCTCTATAATCTAGGCAAGGCTAATGTGGTGGCAGACACTCTTAGCAGGCTTTCTATGGAGAGTGTGATATGTAGATGAGGATAGATTGCAGGACTAGGAGTTCGTCTTATTGACTCGATAGATAGTGGTATCATTGTTCAGAATGGATCAGAATCTTCCTTAGTGACCGAAGTCAAAGCTAGACAAAACGAGGATGTTATGTTGGTAAAGCTGAAGAAAGCTATTCGGAATCATAAGGTAGAGGTTTTCTCCCAAGGGGGAGATGGTGTACTATGATATATTAGGGTTATTTGTATATATCGGGTGTTGCTGACTTGAGGGAGCGGATGTTGCATGAGGCTCATGGTTCCAGATATTCTATACATCCAGGTGCCACCAAGATGTATTGTGACATACGAGAAGTCTATTGGTGGAATGGCATGAAGAAGGACATAGAAGAGTTTGTGGCAAGGTGTCCGAATTGTTAATAGGTGAAGGTCAAGCATCAAAGACCTGGAGGTGTGCTTGAAGACATTAGTATTTCTACTTGGAAGTGAGAGGAAATCAATATGGACTTCATCATAGGGTTGCCTCATACTCGTCGATAGTGTGACTCGATTTTAGTGTTTCTAAAGGTGTCTCCCATGAAGGGAGTAATGAGATTTAGGAAGAAAGGGAAATACAGTCCCCGTTATGTTGGCTCATACCAGATTGTGAGACGTGTTGGCGAGGTGGCTTATGAGTTGGATTTTCCCTCAAAATTGGCTTCAGTGCATATAGTTTTCCATGTATCCCTTTTGAAGAAGTGTATGGGCGATCCGGCTTTGGTTGTCCCGGTGGAGAGCATAGGAGTGAAGGATAGCCTTTGCTATGAAGAGGTTCCGGTTGAAATATTTGATCGTCAAGTTTGAAAGTTGAGGAACAAGGAAGTAGCTTCAGTAAAGGTTTTTTGGAGGAATCAACATGTTGAGGGAGCTACATGGGAAGCCCAAGCTGATATGATGGTAAGTACCTACATCTATTCCCTTTCGATTCAGTTCCAGCTTCAGGTATCAGTTTCTTCCTTAGTACTCTGTTTAATCTCATGTTTAGTTCATGTGTCCCAATTTCTTTCATGTTAATATGTGTATTGGTAGTTCATGAATTCAGTACAGTCATGTATTCCAGTCCGGAGTGAATCACTCCGTTAGTTTTTAGCTTTAGAAGTTCAGTAATTGAGATGTCGGTTCTATTCCTTAGCCTTCAGTATGTTTATTCACATTCAAGGATGAATTTTCCCAAGGGAGAGATGTTGTAATATCCCAAAAGTGCCTAAGATTAGACTCGGAAATTTGAAATGAGAAGCAGTAGAAAATATGAGATTTTACTCAGAATGACTCGAGGTACGAGTCGATGTAATGACCCGTGGGAACCACATATTGTCAGATTCTGCAATAGGAGACTGAGTGATAACGGGTCCAGGGACGACCTGTTGGGTGATGTAATGGGTTGTGGGTTTAGGTTGTTGTTTGGCTCTGTAATACCAGAGTTGGATGGTACGGCTCGTGGTACGACTCATTGTGAGGAGCCACGAGTTGTGCTAAGTGCTCGTGAGGAGGTGTAATGAAAATTTCACAGAGGGAACTGATGGGTCCAATGGCTCGTGGTTTGGAGGTATGAGTTGTTCGGTTACTCATGGTGGAAGTCTCAAAAATTGTATGTGTGGAGTCGGTGGTGATGATTAGAGGACACAACGAGTCATTGTGTCGATAATGCCCTATTTTGTCGAGCCTTTATATGTAGGACCTGAGAACTGAAGAAATCCTAGAAGGAAGTAACGGATGGATACTACAAGTCATGGTATCGAAGGACGACTCGTGGTCACTGGCAATTTCCAGACTTTTTATTAAGGGTATGTTCATTATTCCTAAGCTCTAAGGTCCTAAACTACCTCATTTTAAGATCAGTTAAAGGGTTTTAAGAATGCTAAAACTATCCTAAGCCTTACCAGTCCATGCATGCAAGTTTAGAGTTTTTCCTTGGAGATAAAGCTTGAGAAATTCTCCAATTTTCTCCAATTCACTTTGGGCTTTCAAAGAGGAGTGTAAATTGGATTTACCCAAGTATGTAAGGCTATGAATGAGAGCCAATTTCACTCTCATGCTCAAAATTCTTCTCAATTCCATGAATTTAAATTGTAGATTCAAGTTCATTATCTTATGGGGTTTATTCCAAATTTTGTGAAATTCTCTATGATTTATCTAAGGGTCAATTCCCTTCATGTATCAAATCATGTTTTAAGATCTATGGGAGGATTTTATACCTATTTTGATTATTAATTCATAGTTTCATATTTAAATTAAATTATGCCCAATTATGCAAGCTCCATGAAAAGTCAACTTATAATTCTATTATGATCATGATCTTACTAAGTCTAAATTGTGATTTATGACTCATGTTATGATTTCTCTTCAAGTACTCTTCATGGATTTATGAATATCTAGTACATGTAATTACAAAAGTATGCATGTTATTCATGATTTAGGAATTTATGACTCTTGGCCGACGCACGGGTCCTTATTCATGGATAATCATGTATTTCAAGTAAGATCATGTATGTTATAATTTATTTGTCCATGAACTTCTTGAATAATTCACGATTATGATATGAGCCTCATGTGCATGTTTTTGGGAGTAGTGTCTACCACTGAGTTGGCCCGGCATTTAGCTAAACCCCGTGGTCTCAAAACTACATGACACCATAGGTATATACATATATTTATGGATCCCCTGTGATATCACATCATGCACGTCCTTTGCCTAGCAAGCCTGGGACGATCTTCCCAGTTGAGCGAAAAGTTGGGGCATCATGTAAGCTCTATCATAATGGTGTCGGTTAAGACTAGCCCTCCCATTGTTCCTCATGATTTATGCATTGTTATGTTTATGTTACTTTGGCTCAAATTATGTTTTATAAAATTTCTCTTATGACTATGCTTATGATTGGTTTATGAATGGTATGAAAACCTTGATCCCTTAGGTTTACATTATGATATTTACTTCATGATCATGTTGTCCTACTTTTATGAACTCGATGTATTTAACTGTCTGTTTTTACTTACCTTACATACTCAGTACATTTCAAGTACTGACCACATACTCTATGTTATATCTTTTCATGATACAGTTCCTAGGGTTTAGTCTCAGCCACATTATTAGTCCTACTTTCCCCTCAGGCCTGTCCTAGCCAGCATTGGTGAGTTCTCATTCTCCGAGGACATTCAGTTATCCTTTGTTATGTTATTTCAATTTTAGACTTTCGTCGAGCTAGTTGGGGATGCTGTCCCATCAGCTCATCAACTTTGTTAGAGGCTTTTCAGACAATATGTAGAAAGCTCAGATTGTCAGTGTTGATTCTGTTTTAGATAAGTATGTGTGCAGACTTTCACTTAAGCATGTTTATTTATTTCAGTTTTCACTTTTTTTTATGATCTTAACTATTTTTTTCATGCCATGGATTGACTTGGAGCCTCTCGGGGTTCCTTGTCCCATGTCTCTATCCGAGCCTATGTTGGGGTCGTGATAGCAATAGTCCAACCAATTACTCAAATGTCTTCAAAAAAGCTCATAGTGCCTCTACTTGCCGCTTGTCTAGTTTAGCTGAGATAATCACCGGCAAAGTTTCATTTAAACCATGATAAGCATACTTCAAATGAGCGAGCAGCGGTTTAAGCTCTAATACAGGAGGTTCAATAATTATGGTTGAGATGGTAGAGTTTTCTAATTCTTGAGATCAAGGTCAAGCTTCTCCAGTAGGTAAGAGTAAGACCTAAGACTGATAATGGCATGACATATTTCATTTAACCCTTCAATACCCTCGCCATCATTATTCAAGAGAATGGTTTCCAATGACTCTTTAAAGAACATCTCCTCAATATCTTTCTCTATGTCTTCTTCATCAACACCTTCTGAACTTGGAGTGAAATTTTCCATAAGCGGCTTCTTCACTTCCATAATCACCCCTGATTTCAATTGAGATGCTAAACGGCTCATCCTTTCTCTTAGATGTCTAATAGAGATTTCATGATCTTTCACCATTCGAGTAAGCTCTAAAAGATCACCTTTCAACTTATGGATCCCTAAGTCAGTGGAGACCACCCCTTCTAATACCATTTCAAGAATACTTTCAATTTTTGAGTGTGAGGACTTTTCACTCTCCTGACTTCTCAACTCAACTATATATTCATAGTTCCGACCTTGATTCTCATCACGAGGATGTCGAGAGTCTTTGTTGGCACCTAGGTATCCCGGATGAAAACCCCTTATGCACCTCTCTAACACCCCAATCTGAATCATTATTTTCATCGATGTCGCATCTCCTTGCTCCTTCCTTCTCCACGTTTCATTCATCAGTTGGATAGATGTTTCATATGAACACACTTCGGTGACCCGACAAAGATTCCAGTGGATGAACATCCCTTTTCCTTCATCATCATCTTCTCATCTTTTACAGCCCTAGCGTCACACCAACTCAGACAACTCGCCGCCACCACCATACACAACTGCGCTTCCATATCTATGAAATGGTTTACATGTTGAATTCTTACAAATTCACCTTTGTTTTTTTTTCTTTTACATTTAATGTTTTCTCCCTATATAGATTTGTAAATCTAAAATTAGTGCAAAGTAGCATATTAACTTTTATCTGAATTTCACTTTTTGTTGTTTAATTACATGCTGAAATTATCTATGTTGGTTTCTGTCAATCTTACTCCGGTCAAATGTTCTTACCAACTGTTATTTGTTTCTATATGTCTTATACACATATACATATATTGATCCAGGAACACTTCTTCTTTGCCCTCTGTTTAACTCTCCAATATCAGTTGTCTGATGTATTCATTTATTTTATCATGTATGAGCCCTCCATTCTTGAAATGAATTCATGATACTTTGTATAGAAAGATTAACGTAATTTGTTTCCTTTTCCTTTTCTTTAATCTAATTTAATATTGGATTCCTTTCTTAGAATTGGTATGCAATCCTTGATGGACGCTTATTAATGATTACCTTTCCTTGAAACATACTTATTCACTCTTTGGTAAAGATCCGACTAATTTCATGTTGGATTGATTACCTCGTTTATGGAAAATATTGTACAACCCATACTCTATCATATTTTACTCATATATTTAGGGGAATTTGATATTCTACTCAATTAGTTTCCTTTCTTTGTTATCTCTTTAGTCATACGATAGTCTTTTGCCTTGGCGTATTTTTGGTAATCCCAACTCATTTTATCCTCTTCCTTCAATTAAGGGAAAGCTTTGTTACTGGACTTTTTGGCAAATTACACGAATTATGGTAGCCTGTGATCTTGCATTTATATGGTGAATATGTTGACTTTAATACTTGACTAATTTGGAACTTTGACTTATTTTACATAATTGATTCAGCTTTGTTAATTAAGGAAGGAATGTCCTATGGTTGATTCTTTATTACCCACCTTTTCCTAATTGGGACAACTTTAATACCGTCACTTGTTTGTGGTAAATATTATATATAATTTTAGCTTTGTTGATTAAGGAAAAGCATCCCCTAATTTATCTCCACTGAATTTTGTTCTCTCCTTTAGTTCCTCTAACTAGATTGATATATAAAAAGGCTCCTTCCACTTTTTAATCATTGGAATTTTACCTTTCTAAACAATATAATTTTTTCTTTCTCTTTTCTTTTACCACTCGAACATTGTTATTCCTTTAGCAATATAAGGGAGACATCCCTTATTCTTAAAAATACAACTTTGCTTTCTTTAATATTTGAACAACCCTAATTTTTTTCCTCTTTAATACTCCAGTAGACTGCTTCTTTTTCTTAATTTGCCTCTCACTGGTTAGTCCATCCAACTATGCTACTTTCGTTTATTTTACTAGTTTATTCATTGTCGTGTGTTTAATGAATATGCTTATTTGATCTGTTGTTTAACCAATTCTCCTTATATCTACATAAAATGTTTCAATTTTTGGAGTTTATTCATATTTGTGATACTATATATACATATTTGTACTTGTGTTTTCTTAGTATGTTAAAGCAGGTACTCCCTTGACATTGTTTGAATATACAGAAGAGTTGCTCGAGTTTAGAAAGAAATGAAAGGGTTGTTTGAACTAGCCAAATCTTATATTATCTATTTTTTGTACTTTATTATTTCATTATGTTGTAATAACTATAATAAACACTAATATGGTAAAAAGGGGATTCTTAAAGGGGGATGAAAATTATATGTCATCTGCTGGAATGTTTCTTTTCTTTTAATCACTTTCAAACTTTGCATTCTCTTACCAAATTTCTTTTCGTTACCTTTTTTTAAAATAAAAATCATTGCCTTGTTTCCCTTTTCAATAGAAAATATGCAGTATGTTTTATAAATTATTAACCCTATATGAATACTATCTCTTAACATATAGTTAATGGGAAAGTAAAAGAAATTATGAGGTCTAATTTTCAATATTTTAAACTAAGACGATTCTTTCCCCGAAAGCGACATCAACCAAAGTTTTTAAGAGGAATTATATGTATTTATATGTAAATATCTCTATGTGCTAATATTTAAAACTAAAGACTTTTGATTTGTCTTTTAAATGTATTATTAATATTTTTAAAAATCTAAGACCGACCTCAAATTAATTTATTTCTAAGGTTGAAAGATACAATTCACAATATCGTATTGTCATCGCTATAAAGCAACAAATATTTTTAAAATTTTTAGAACTCCTTTGAGTCTTGTCTAATATTTGAAAAGCATTTGAATTGTTATAAAATTATTTATAAATTATAACTTTTCTTGTCTTTTTATTATTTTGTTTGGGGTAATTAATGTTTTATAAGTTGTGAGTTGTGATATAAAAATAGTTCATGATCTTTTTTTATCTTTTTCATATTTCTTTCTTCTCGCTTGTCTAAATAATCTAGCTCTTTAACTAGTAACCATCTTTAAATTTTATTATTGTATTCAATAAATAGATTATGTATGTATAAATTATCTTATCATGTAGGTTCATGTTAATTAATGAATTAATTTAAGTCATCTTAAGCGTTTAATTGCTGGAAAAATTAGTTAATATTTTATCATGTAGTCTTACATTAATTATTTAACATATATTTAATTTTTATTTATGTTTTGTAAGAATTTATTTTTGTCTAATAACATGGTTAAATTAGTTTTATAGAAATTAATTGATTATTCTTAATCATTTAGTCATTTTCCTACATAATTAATTAATTCGAAAGAAATCCATAATTGTGAACCTCGAAAGGTGCCTAACACCTTCCCTTTGAGATAACTGAAACCCTTACCCGACTCTACTGACCTAGGCTAGTTAAACAAAGTTATCTGCTTAGTTAGTATAGAATGATGCCCTAACGCACCTTAATTCGTTAGGTGACGACTTTTCTTTTCAAATAATCCTATATGAGTTGTACAAGTTTATTCACACTTCTCATGAGAAAAATGAAGCGTGACAGCATGACGACTCTACTGGGAACTTTAGGTTCTAACCATAACGATTTCGTTTCTTATGTGGAGTTTTATGTTTTATTTATGTTTGTTCTTATAGGGTCCATGAGAATCCCTTTTCTTTTTCCATATCTTTTCGCTTTAAATAATAGATTTTTAATATATTTTTACCATGTTTAAATTTTGTCATTTCATTATTTATGTGCATTTATGTCGATTCCTCTTTCCTTATTTGTTTATTTTCTTTATATATTTGAATTTTTTTCCCTTTTTTTAAATTATTTACTTTCTTATATAATTTATTGTCTACCATACTTAAAATTTTTTTAATTGTGTTTCTCTATATATAATTTTTTAATACTGTATAACTAATATATTTCTTGTTTATTGTTTTACCGCATTATGTATTGATGTATTCTATATATATATATATATATTATATATATATATATATATTCATTATACATTAACTGTTATTATTTCTATAATTATCTCATTCACACACTTGATAATGGTTGCATCGTTTCACGGTCGTTTACTATTTAAAATACTCGAGGAATGACTCATGATTTGGTCGATCAGTGATACATCGACGGTCATGAGCTTCCTCAGTCTCAAGTTGTCCGCTTGAAGGAACCGCGTCTATAAAATGGCTCTTATCATGCCTAATTTTTCATTTGACATATATAGAACTTTTTATGCTTTAATCTATAGATTTATTAATTATTTCTCGCTTTCTTTAATTGTTCATCGTATTACTGCTTTTATGTGCTACTTGTTATTGTTTTATATATTTTTCATTCTTCTTATATCGTCCTCCATTTGGAACCTCCTTTATCTTTTTTTGGAATGATTGCATGGTCACACGGATGTTCATTCCTAAAACACCCGTGTCGAAAAATGTCTTATGGATTGGTCGATTAGCGGTGTGTGAACAACCATGAGTTTTTCCACTCTTTAGTTGCCCGCTTGAGGGAACTGCGTCTATACCCGATTTATGTTCTTTAGATCTTAACCATGTATCACTTTAATAAGGAATACACATCATACCTAGGAAGTCGTGACACCCATGGCGCATCCAGACTAATAGTGAACCTTACCTTGTGTCTTAAAAGATTTTTAAAGTCTTGAAAAGGACGTCTTCATAATTTATGAGCATTTAAAGTGAGATATATCTTTATTACCCTCTTATGTTTAGTTTGTTTCCTTCCATGTATACCCTTTTTGTTATTCCCTTTGTTTGTCCTTGTTTAAATTATTATATTTTTCAATGTTTAACCCTTTCCTCTTATTCCCTTCAGTTGTTTCCTCATTTAAATTATTCACTACATGTTTAATCCCCCTCCTCATTTTCCTTATATGCTTTCTTGTTTAATATTATTATTTCATGTTAATTCTTTCCAACTATATCTTTATGTTTTTATTTGAAATAACTAATGACATGTTCATTTCTAATCTTATTTATTTCTTTTTTTCACTTTATTAAATATTTATTGATTAACCATAACTGCTTATTGTGTTACAACTATTCAGTATCTATAAATGTCACGCTCCAAGTCTACACCATAGACTGGACACGGTACTTGAAGTCACAAGTGACCTAAAGTAAACTTATGATCTATCATACACTGGTATTCTGAGCAAAACAAATATAGCAAAAGCTTTGAAATAATAGCATAAAAACATTTATGAAAATAAAACTGAAAACATATAGTTTAAGAACATATGAAGTCTGAAATTTATTTCTGTGTCTGAAAGCCCTCTAACTGATGAGTTGCTGGGACAAGCTCCCAGCTAACGCTAAGTATAGCTAAAAATAATGAACTAACTGAAAGAAATGAAATAAGGCCCTCGAATGATGAGGACTCACACTTCAACTGCTAAGGAGGAGGATTTGAACCGCGGCGACTAATGGTGCTAAGTCTGAGAACCTGCAGCTGTATCATGAAACGATATAGCACAAAAGTATGCAGCAGTACTTTGAATGTACTGAGTATGTGAGAGAAAACATAGCTGAGTATAAATGACTAAACAGAAATGACTTGTGACGACCAACTAATATACAGATATGAACCACAGAAGTAAACTGAGATGGTAAAGATAACCTTGTCTGGTGTTCAGTGCCATGCCCTAAGTCTGAAAGTTCTGAATCTGAGATACTGTACTGAACTAAGCTAAACTGATAGAGCTAGAACTGAACTAAGCTACTTATTCTGAAACTGGACTGGACTAACTAGTGGGAGAGTCTATAATCGACATATAACAGTGTGAGCTAGACGTGGAGTTCGATGTATACACCCCATCGGTAGGACCCAATATACCTTGCAAGGGTATAAAGGCATGAACTGGGTGATCACAAGAGTCTGGAGCCAATCAGGCCAAATATTACTGTAACCAACATTGGCAACATAGTTCTGGGAACCTGGGTGTGCTGGAACCCTGGCCTGCTCAATACTAAGTCCTACTCAATACTAAGTCCTACTCCCACTGGAAAACCTAGACTGAATTAGTAAGCTGATAGCTCGAAACTGGGATCCAAGACTAGTCAGGGATATCTAACTGAAAGTACCTTGAGAGTCTTAAAGGATGAGATTTTGAAACTGGGTTCTAGACTGGTCAGATCTTCTTATCTGGATGCGTCATAACCGTCTAAGAGAAAACTGTAGTCTGAACTTAGGTCCTGAGGCTAGTCAGAGCTATAAATCAAAAATTTCATGACCGCCTAATGGACCAATAAACTGGATTCTGAATCTGATTCTGATAACTGGGATGCACCACTGATACCTTAGGAAAAGAATGAAGTCAAACTGATTAGTTAACAAAATCTGTATAGTTTTGAAGAGGATATACGTTCTAACTGAGCTGAACTACTAAGCAGCTAACAAAGAACTCAACTCATTGCAGCAACACGGGACTTCCATAATATGGAAAATATTTCAAGTACTAAAGAAATCATATCCGACAAACAGTGGTATGACTTTCTTATTCATACCAGGGCTAAAGTCATTCTTTTCAATGGAGTGTTTACTCAACATCTAGACAAAAAAACACTAGAAAATTAGCCCAAATCACACTTCAGAAAACTATATTGAATTTGAAACACAAATAATCTCCACTCGAAAATCAGGGTTTAAATCAACTTTTTGCAAGAACATCAACAATTTAGGTAAGAACTGATGGAGATCATATCAATAATAAGCATGGATATCATTCTATGTGAAATTAACAAAAAACAACATGTAATTTCTTTGTATTCGGAAATTCAGGGCTAAAACTACTAGAGAACGATGAGATGGTTTTGGGGGACACAAGGGAAGGACAATTCCCTTGTTGAATTCCCACATACCTGACTAAGATAATCCATTGAGGAGTAAGCTTGAACTTTTGAGATTTATGAGAAACCCTGGACCTTGCTCTGAGAGTTCTGGAAAGACTTGCCGATATTTTTCTGAGAATGAACATGGGAATAAGGGGAGAGGCCAATCATTCCCACTAATAGGTCTGAATTTACATCCAAAACAACATAGTTTAAAGCTTAGGAGAATAGGAAGTTACTAAATAGCCCTTAAAAAGTCGTAGGGAAAACTGTCAGGTGATCCTAATGGGTAACCCAACGGGTCATGGTCACTGATCACGACTCATAGTCACACTTGTTAGGTACAATACCTAGAAATCCTGGAAGGCCACGATGACGGACCTGACGACTCGTTACTACAACAAACGAGTCATTAGGTAAATCATCAAATACACTGCCTAATTCCTTAAATTTCTGACCCCCGCCTGATCACAGGTGACCTAACGGGTCGTGGTGACTGACCATGACTCTTGAGGTATTCCGTTGGGTACACTGCGTCTCCCTTATCATATCTCAATCCTCCTTCCCATGACTAACCTAACGAGTTGTTAGGTCTCTCAATGGCCCGTTAGGTGAGTCGTTCTGTGACAATTTCTATGAATTTCCAAATTTTTCTGATTTAAGTCCCGGATCTAGTCTTTGAGTTTCTGGGGAATTACAATATCTCCCCCTTGGGAACATTCTTCCTCGAATGTTGGAAGACACACAGGAAAGCATAGAATAACAATTAAAAAAATTTAATACTATTCATTTAACTCCAAAACTGTTAGAATGACTACCTCCGCTTCAAAATACATAATTGAACGGAATTCACTTTTCATAAATACATCCAAAGTCATAAAATAAACTTATACACATGAATCGAGTCCAACAACTAAATTAGTCTCTAAGGCAAACTAACATTTAAGCTGTAATAGAGTCGGTAGAGAACAAGTGCGGGTATTTGGCCATTATATCTGCTTTGGCCTCCCACGTAGCTCCCTCGACCTGCTGATTTCTCCATAAAACCTTGACTGAAGCTATTTCCGTGACCCTTAATTTACGAACCTGACAGTCAAGGATCTAGACTGGTACCTCCTCATATGAGAGGCTATCTTTTATTCCTACACAGTCCAATGGCACAACTGAGGTTGGATCCTGGATGCACTTCTTCAAAAGTGACACATGGAATACTAGGTGCACAGATGCTAATTCTGAAGGTAATTCTAGCTCATAGGCTACATTATTGATAGGTCCCACATATCTCGGACTGAGCTTTCCCTTCTTTCCACACCTCATTACCCCTTTTGTAACACGCCAGAAATACTAGAGATCAGACACCGGAGTTTGGAGAAGCTCAGCATAAAAGTTAGTAGAAATTTGCCTGAGAACAAGTTAGGGAATGACTCATTAGGATACCTAACGGGTCATGGTTTGACCCGTGATGAACTGTAAGGAGGGGATGGATAGCCCAGTGGCCACGGATGACCTAACGAGTCATCTTGCCTGGCAACGATTCGTTAGGTTGGTTGTTGGGTAACAAATCAAGTGAGAAGCCATTGTAGTTAACGAAAGGATGTGATGAGTTGTTAAGTGTGGGAACGACTCATCATGTCCGTCGTTATATAGGAAGAGTTGAAGTTGTGAAGTAGTATGTCAGTGCACTTGACAAATGGGTCTAACGAGTCATTGGGTAGAGTAAGGACTCGTTACGTTGGTCGTGGTTAGAAGAATGATAAAACTATATGAATTTTCCAATGTTCTTAACGAGAGAGATGAAGAGTCGTTGGAAGGGACAACGACTCGTCACGTGAGTCGTGGCTTTAGATTCGAGGAAATTTCCAGTTTTCGTCAAGGATATTTTTGTAAACCCTATGCTTTTAACTTTTAAACTACGTTGTTTTGTGTATTGTTTGGGACATTTTAAATTGTTTCTACAATCCTAAAACCTCATTCTCTCAAGAAATATCTAAAGCTCTTCTTCTTCCCCTCCTCTCAAGATTCAAGAACTTCACCAAGGTGTTCATCAAGCTTCAAGGAAGATTTCGAGCAGGGTTCTTCTACAAGGTATGCTGGTTTATCAACAAGGATACTCTTCCATCCTTGTGCCCTAAAATGTTTTCATATAAAACCTATTCTAGAAGATGCATGCCCTAGGGTTTTAAATTGATGGTGAATCCTCTTACAACTCTTTAAATTTAAAGATCCGTTGTGACTATGAGATAAGTACGGCGTAAAATGATGGGGTTATCTTGAATTATGTGTTGGGTGATGAAAAGTGTGGAGTTATGAAATATTCTTCATGAATGATTAGAGTTTTAAATAAGGTTTTTGTCATTGTCATTCAATTATCACAAATCCCTTGCATCCATGTTTAATATGTGACGATTATATGGTTACCCATGAGAATTTGAATATGTCAATGATAGATGTGATGAGATTAAATTAGAGTTCATGGACTTGAATAATTGAAAGTAAAATATGCATGTCCCTATGACTTAATGGAATTAATTGGGTAAGAAGTAAATTTATGATAATGGTTTTTCTAATGCTTTCTTCTCATGAATTGGGATAAATCGTGAAATGGGTCATATGAAACAAAGATGCACACTTCCCATATGATTTTGTTGTACATGCTGAAATATGAGTAAGAACATAGCTTCCTGTAAATCTAGATTATATGACTCAATGTATTTCTGTTAAAGTATGAGTGGAATATATGGGTCATGAATGTCTCTATGATACATGTTGATTAATATGAAGCTGGAATTTAACAATGAGAAAGTAGTATGCATGATGTGGAACTAAAGATGATCATTAATGTCAGACCTATGAAGAAATTCTAGTATGGCTCAATAATGATATGAATTGTGATGATAAAGCATGAGAAAGATAATTTCCGAATGTTGGACTTGTTGTTAGTAAAAAGTAGCCTCGATCCTTCCAAAATGAATGATGTATGAAGAAAGAAGAGTATGTTCATGTTTTTGATTAGCTGCAGTAGTAGAGAATATATATATATATATATATAACATTAGATTAGTACCTCACAGATTCTAGAATTAGTCGGGATCCTCCATAGTAGAGAGAGACTCCTTAGCTCAGTCGGGATCCTTAATAGTAGAGAGTGACTCCCTAGCAGTAGTTGGGATCCTCTATAGTAGAGAGTGACTCCCTAGTACAGTCGGGATCGTCCATAGTAGAGAGTGATTCCCTAGCATCAGTCGGGATCCTCCATAGTAGAGATTTACTCCCTAGTGTAGTTAGGATCCTCCATAGTAAAGAGAGACTCCCTTAATGATGATATCAGTATGATTCAGTCTTGCATGACCCAGCTTTCAGATTATAATGGCTTGATAAAATGATGATCAGTCTCAGCTATCAATAATGATTCAATACAGTATGTGCTACTAATTTCAGATTTGGCAGTTATTATACGTTCAGAATTTGACCCTTATACATGAGTTATAAGATGTTATATAAATGAGATTCAAAAAGAAGCTTCATGTATATATCTGTGTATGTGAATCATAGAGTATGTGAATAGCATGTTGAAGCAGTTATGTGGATTAGTTGATTAAATACTTATTGAATATTTGTTTATTTAATTATTTATTTTATCCCTCATGCTCAATATATTCCAAGTACTGACCGCACGCCTTTTGTGCTATATCATTTCATGATATAGATTCAGGTTTGCAGACTCGGACTCATGGTTAGATACGCTTCGTCCCTATTCAGCAGCTATTAGTGAGTCCTCATCCTCTGAGGACGTGATTATGTCTATATTTTACTATGTTTCAATTTTCAGACTTTAGGAGTTAGCTGGGGGCTTGTCCCAGCAACTCATCAGTTTAGTAGAAGGCTTCACACTTATCTTGATAGATTCAGCGTTGTATCTAAATGTTATTAAATTTTTGTTTTGGCTTATATTAGATTCATGTTATTATCTTCCGCGTATTAATGTTTTTTAGTTGTTCTCATGTTAAGTGTATGCCATGATAATGCCATGGGTCGACTCGGAGCCTCTATGGGTTCCTAGTCCCATGTTACGGCTAGGGTGTGAACTCAGGTCGTGAAAAACTTGGTATCAGAGCAAAGGTTTAGAGTGTCCTAGGATGTTTGAAAGTCGCGCGCCACACTTATGATTAGGAGGCTATGAGACATTCTAGGAATGTTCCCTTTCTTCATGATTCTTATCGTGCATAGAGCATGAAGCTTCCTCCCTCTGACTCGTGCTTTACGCGCTAGTAGATAATGCCTCCTAGATGAGAAAATGGAAGGAGAAATGGTAATGATCGCCAGCAGGCACCACCAGCCCCGGTGAACCCGAGGGACAAAATGTTACCTATGCGGAGTTTCGAGCAACTCTTAATATGTTGGCATAGGCCGTAACTACCCAGATTAATCAGCAAGCAATGGCCAGTATTCTCCAGAATTGATATGTAGCGGCAACAAGGGTGAGAGATTTTCTCTGAATGAACCCACCTGTGTTCTTGGGATCGAAGGTAGAAGAGGACCCATATGAGTTTTTGAAAGAGATTCAGAAGATCACTCATATCATGGGTGTGAAGGGAGTTGAGAGTACTGACTTAGCCTCTTACCAGCTAAAAGGAGTTGCTTATATATGGTTTTGTCAATGGAGGGATAGTCGAGAGATTGGTGCAAGCCCTGTAAGTTGGGATGAATTTAAAACCGTGTTCTTGGAAAGGTTTTTCCCTAGAGAGTAAAGAGAGGCTAAGGCAGCAGAATTCATCAACCTAAAACAGAATGACATGAAAGTTCAAGAATACGCATTGGAATTTACCCGATTATCCAAGTATGCCCCGGAGATGGTAGCGGATCAGATGGCTCGGGTGAGTAGGTTCGTGAATGTAGTGTCAAACTCTTTGATTAAAGAATGTAGTACTACTATGTTGCATAGGGACATAGAATTTTTGCTCTTGGTTATATTTGCACAACAAATGGAGGAAGAACAAGTAAAGGAAAAGGAGAGAGAGGCCAAGAGGGCCAGGAGAGGAGATTCTGAGTCCTCTTTGCCAAGGACGAGAGGCGGGCACCGCCCACTTTCTCAGCAAAGGTTGGAAGCCCCAGTATTTTAAATAGTCAGTGCTCCACAGACCTAGAGTAAGGAGGATCACGTATCTCGTGTGTGCCAGCTGTGGGAAGCACCACTTGGGAGAGTGTATGGCTGGGTCGGATGTTTGTTTCTGGTGCGGCCAATCAGGCCATAAGCACCAAGGTTGCGTAGCGGCAAAGAGAGATGAGATTAGGTCCTCGGCTGTTTCTTCAGTGGCCTCCGTAGCTCGCCCATTTCAGCAGGATGCAGTATCTAGCCCAGATGGCGAACGTCGTCAAAATCGTTCTCATGCTAGAACACAAAACCATTCTCATGCTTGAACAACACACCAGGATAAAGGCAAGTTGCCAATAGTGGCCACAGGCATGTTGTGAATTTTGTGTTATCCCTTATATCATGTCAGCTAGTATTTAATAAGAAACCCTGTTGTAATTGCAAGAAGAGATTGTCGATGGGTAATATGAATAGTTGTTAGTGTGATGCTTGTAGTGGAGGTTTTTGGTGGAAGAGAGTCCAGGAGTTTGTAAATTGGCCTGACCTTAAGGAAGATTCAGGAGTCTTAGAATGATGACTTTAAGCTAAGGGGGAGATAGTGAGTATGCGTAGTAAGTCAGACCTTAAGAATGCTCATAAAGAGGTTTCGTCCTTAGCAGTTGCAGTATATTGATCTCTTCAAGGTACAAATAATTTCCATTGTGTTTCAGTTGAGGTTAAAGTGATGTCCATTCCTATGTGCAGATTCCCGAGGTTTAGAAGTAACTGCTTCAGACAGTGATTCCATTCTTGCTCTATAAGTTCTTTATGCTCATTTTCAGGTTATGAATCGGTTATGTGTGTTAATTTATGTGTTCCAGTATGGTCAGCTCGAATTAGTAAAGTTGGATTATCTCTTGTATATGCTCAGTTTTAGATGTCGGGAATAATTCGTGCTCATGAATTCCCTACCCTCAGTTAGATTTTATATCATGAATGTTAGCTTAGTATCAAGACGCGATTCGAGAATGAGGGATCAGCCTGTATTAGTTCTGTGCCAGATAAAAAGGGGGAAGGATTTTCTTTCAAGTGTTCTATTTAGTTCTATGTTGGTCTCATGTTCTTCGGTTTCCCTTGTTCCATGGCATGTATGTTAGATGTGGATATTAAAATTTGGAGCATAGGGTTGGTCTGGAGTCAGATGCTCCCTTGACATTTAGCTGTGATTGATTGGTATTTGAATATCGGTTTTGTCTCTATCTTCTCAGTATGTTCAGGTAAAATTCGAGGATGAATGTTCCCAGGGGAGAGATATTGTACCACCCCAGAAGTCCAAGAGATCATACCTTGGAGTTAGAAGAAGCTCAGTAGAAAAGTCAGCAAAAATTTGCCTCAGAACAAGTCGGGGAACGACTCGTTAGGAGACCTAATAGGTCATGGTTTGGCCCATGATGAACCGTAAGGAGGGGACAGCAAGCCTAGTGGCCGCAGACGACCTGACGAGTCGTCTTGCCTGGCAACGATTCGTTAGGTTGGTCATTGGGTAATGAATCAAGTGAGAAGCCAGTGTAGTTGACGGAAGGATGTGAAGAGTCGTTAAGTGTTGGAAAGACTCGTCATGTCCGTCGTTAGATGGGAAGAGTTGAAGTTGTGAAGTAGTCTTCTAGTGCACTTGACGAAAGGGTCTGACGTGTTGTTTGGTGGACTAACGACTCGTTACGTTGGTCGTGGTTTGAAGAATGATAAAACTGTGTGAATTTTCCAGTATGCTTAACGGGCAAATATGACGAGTCATTGGATGGGACAACGACTCGTTACCTGAGTCATGACTCAAGATTCGGGGAAATTTCCAGTTTTCTTCATGAACATTTTCGTAAACCCTATGCCTTTAACTTTTAAACTATGTCATTTTTTGTATTGTATGGGATGTTTTTAAGGATTTCTAAAAGCCTAAACCCTCATTCTCTCAAGATATCTCTCAAGCTCATCTTCTTCCCCTCCTCTCAAGATTCAAGAACTTCACCAAGGTGTTCATCAAGCTTCAAGGAAGATTTCGAGCAGGGTTCTTCTACCAGGTATGAAGGTTTTTCAAAAGGATACTCTTCCATCCTTATGCCCCAAAATATTTTCATTTAAAACGCCCATTTTCTACTAATCTAGAAGATGCATGACCTAGGGTTTTAAATTGATGGTGAATCCTCCTACAACTCTTTAAATTTCAAGATCCGTTGTGACTATGAGGTAAGTACGGCGTAAATTGATTGGGTTATCTTGAATTATATGTTGGGTGATGAAAAGTGTGGATTTATGAAATATTCTTCTTAAATGATTGGAGTTTAAAATAAGGTTTTTGTCATTGTCATTCAATTATCACAAATCCCTTGCATCCATGTTTAATATGTGACGATTATATGATTACCCATGAGAATTTGAATATGTCAATGATAGATGTGATGAGATTATATTAGAGTTCATGGACTTGAATAATTGAAAGTAAAATATGCATGTCCCTATGTCTTGATAGAATTAATTGGGTAAGAAGTAAATGTATGATAATGGTTTATCTAATGCATTCTTCTCATGAATTGGGATAAATCGTGAAATGGGTCTCACGAAACAAAGATGCAAACTTCCCATATGATTTTGTTGTACAAGCTAAAATATGAGTAAGAACATTGCTTCCTGTAAATCTAGATTATATGACTCAATGTATGCCTTTTAAAGTATGAGTTGAATGTATAGGTCATGAATGTCTCTATGATACATGCTGATTAATATGAAGCTGGAATTTAACGATGAGAAAGTAGTATGCGTGATGTGGAACTAAAGATGCTCATTAATGTCATACCTATGAAGAAATTCTAGTACGGCTCCATGATGATATGAATTGTGATGATAAAGCATGAGAATGATAATTTCCGAATGTTGGGCTTATTGTTAGTAGAAAGTAGTTTCGATACTTCCGAAATGAATGATGTATGAAGAAAGCAGAGTATGTTCATGTTTCTGATTAGCTGCAGTAGTAGAGACCAGATATATATATATATATATATATATATATATATTATTCAGAGTAGTGTTCGGTTGTTTGGAATGCCTACACGCAAGTACATGTGGTCGAACAAGTAGTAAAATGGCTAGAGTAGCCAAGTATCGATCCCACAGGGACTGGACTAAGGTAATAATCGAATCAAGTGTTAATAAACTCTAACTCTAATAATGCAAACAATAGTTTCAAGAAGATTTTGGGAGTTTGTTTCCTAATTTATACTAATCTAAAGCAAATGTACAAATTGACTCTGAACTATAGTAATGAGCATGCTAAGGCTAAAACAAACATGCAGGGAAGCAATTTTTTTTACACAAATTGGTTAATCTTTCCTTCGGTTGCTAGTCAAGAATTATTGCCTATGGATTAAAACTCTCGTATTTAACCCATCTTAAGAATCATGAACCTTCCACCTCCATTTCTGTGATAAGAAGAAGTTCATGTTCTAGCCATATGAAACTGATTTCTTAATTGACTAATACGACTTTCAGATATATTTCTATTCTGAAGGTAAATCAATTCTCAATTTTCCCAAACCAAGAATAGATCATATCCTATTAATTCACAACTTTCCAATTTCTTTCTCTTTCGAGCGCAAACCAGATTTTTTAGATATACATTAATATTGGCCACACATTAATGCAGTAAAAACAAGAATTAATAGAACAACCATGGATGAAAAGATGAAAAACCAAGATGATCAATAATTACATTCCACTACAAATGTTCTTAACCTCAGCAAGAAGTGAATTTAGCCACTCATTTGTGGATTAAACATCGTTAAATGAGTGTAAATCATACAAACAATTGGAATAAAGAAGAAAGAGATAGAGAAGAACACTAAGAATTTCGTCCCCTCAACTGCCTGTAACTCACGTTCTTGCTCAACCAAGTCAGAATAATTAAAAATAAACGTAAGTTTGCTATTTATACTAGTGGGAATTTTTCCTGAAATAACAAGCAATGTGTCACGGAGTGCATCGCGGAGCACTGCCTCCATGACACGCCACAAACGCGGACCCTCACTGGAATCCAGTCCTCCAGGTAATTGTGCCCAACGTGCCACGGCGTGCAACGCGGGGCTTGGCCAACGTGCCACGGCCCCAACGCGGACCTTCACTGGAACTTGGCCTATTTTAATCATCCGGGGCAGAATGCATCCGCGATGGCAGCGTGACACGGCTCCATCGCGGAGCCCTTTAATTTGCTGACCTTGGCCTTTTCCACTGCTCGCTTTCAAGTCCATTCCCGGTTTCTCCCAACATGCATCTTAGCTTCCTAAAATTATATTTTTCCTGCAAAACAACACTAATCATGTTGGTTAGTATAAATTCAAATTTTAACTACAAATCACATGAGAATGTACAACTATCAATGGATAAACAAGACTCAAATGAAAAATTTGAGTATCACTTGGGCATATAATTCTGCCCAAGATCACTTACCCCACACTTAAAACTTTGTTCATCCTCGAACAATAATCTCACATCTCATGCAATTGAGACCCAATCATAGCTACTTTGGCTCGCCCATTCAAGCTACGGTTATACCGATTATTTACATAGCAAATCATCAAGAAAACATGCATAGTCTCATCAATACAATGACATTCAACACATTAAGACCTCCTAGCCTCACGAGTCGACTCTCGATCTCGGCAAACTCATGCAAATCAGTTGATCAAGACATCCGACATGAAATTAAATCTCTCATCAAGCATGTGCCCTCACAACACAAGAGTGTTTCCCCCTTTTCAGTCATATGATCTCAAAAACATTATATGCAGGGGCATATGAACACGATTTCGCTCTCTCTCCCAAAGAATTAACATGCATCATGTCATGACCCATAAGCTTGCCTCTAGTGTATTACTCCACTAATATAAGGACGAGTGATGCAAGATCACGTAGGACTTAACGGGTTGTAATGTAAGCTGAGGAACTAGTACATACTGGGCTAACCAATAATAGCAGCTAGCACACTTAAGTGCTTTTCCATACATCCCACCACATTATGGGCATTGTTTCTTCCTTCATCCTCCCCTTTCTTGAAGCCTTTCTTTATTTTTGTTCCCATTTCTTTAAGCAGACTCGACTTAATAACAAAGATTAGTTATACATCTTCATTTTATTAAATTTGGCAAGTGCACCTTTGACCTTTTCTTTACTTTCACCACTTCCGCTTTTCCTTTCTTTTCACAATTACCACTCCTTGACACTGTGGGAAAATTTCTTTTCTTGAGCGCTTAAGAGTTTTAGATCAAATTCACGGATAATGAAAAGAAGGGGTTAAGCTCAGTTTGTATCTTTTCGACAAAAGAAAAAAAATAGGCTAAAGGCTCAATGGGCTAACTAGGATGTACATTCAAGGTAGGTGCGATAATGAAAAAAAAAACTTTCGGTTAAATCAAAGAAATGCCTACATCCTTTCCTACAATACACATCCTTCATTTCGTTTCGTACATACACTAGGAAAGTTCTAGACACTTCACAATAGCATGGAAGAATCGAAACCTCACCACACACTCATTGCACATGCTCAACTCAAGACATATTCACATACTCTTCAATCAGCTAATTACAAGAATTCAAACATTAAGCCTCAATCACACCAAATTAAACTCTATGGTCTAGGTACCTCAACATGTTTACAAAGTTGCATGCTTTCACGCGAATCACCTTTGCATTCTAAATATCATGTACAACACGCAACCAGAATTCCGAACCATAAAGTAACAACACGTTCGGGATATAAACAAACAAAAGAAAAAAATTAAAAAGAACAAAGAATCTACTCCTATCGACTATATTTCCCTTAAGACGGTCGTCATCCATCCATCATAAGGAACGGTCACTATTTACGACTTTGGTTCAATGGGACTATTCTCGGTAAATGCACCGAAAACAAATGCCGAGAAACCCAATCATAAAAAGATTTCACGAAATTTTTTAAAAATATCGATAATTTCAATAAAATAACAACATTTACACAACCAGCTAACAACAACTCCATACGGCACACAACAGCTTCACATTAATTACAACACCAAATTACAATACAAAACATAAACACCAAAATCACAAGGTCACAATTTTTCACAAGCACAACAACAAAACATAAACATAAACAACAACAAAACAACCAGCACCTAACTACTCCCACCCCACACTTAAATCGAACACTATCCACAGTGTTCACAAAATTCAGCATAGCACAAGAGTAGGTGGTGAAACTCCCTTATCAATCGAAGTATTCCACTTCTTCGTCAGGTGCGGTTGCCTCGTCCCCCATATCCAAATCACCCCCGCTATCCTCATCTGACTCAACATCTGAGTCATCGCAGCTTGTCTCCTCGTCTGTGGGGACATCATCATCAATGGGCTTCACAAAAGCTGGCCCCACTCGGCATAAGAGCCCTGGCATTTTCGCAGAAGAGGTAGTCCAACTCGAGCTGCCACAGCTCATCTTCAGTTGCTAGCCTCCCGCCTATGCGCAATTGTAGCATCTGCATCCCAAACATGCAGGCCATATACTGATCATCCCGAGCATGTTGCTCGGCTAATGTGAGAACTGGCCCGTGAGTGGTGTCGGGTGCCTTAGTTTTGGTGACGTCCAAGGCACGCCTCTCCATCTGGGGGATGTAGTCCAGGGCCTCTTCCTCAATATCCAGGCCCCTCAGGAACGTCGTCAGCAAGCCACCAAACCCGTACCTGTGCCCTTGATGCAAACGGGCTCTCTTCATGGCGGAGATGATCACCGCCCCAACATTAATCTCCAGCCCTTTCATCAGGGCGTATGCACCCTCGGGATCAGGCAGGAACACCCGATCTTAAGCAAAATTCTAGCTTCCCTGTTCATTTGAGAGTAGGGCAACGTCTGATAGTAGCCCCTCTCCTTATGCCTGCTCCACCGTGCTGTAGAACGGGCTCCACACAGAGTGTGTCTGATATCCGCATATGGTGGAGTGATATTCAGCTGCTAGAGTACATGGGCATCTGTGTCCCTCGCCCCCAAAATGGCATTAAGATGATGGGGCTGAAAGGTAACTACCTGCCCCCTTATCTTGACGGTGTGACTTCGGAGTGTCGGTTTCCAGTTGGCATAGAACTCCCGAATCAGGTGGATATTGCACTCCTTGGGCTCTTCAAAAATGAAGTTCAGCAGCATCAATCCGGTGTACAATTCTAGGGAATTTCTATGCCAACGGCTCCCTTGCAATATGCTCCTCGGGGAAGTATTTGTTCTCCTTATGCTTTGTGTACCATTTCTTCCCTTCGTCTGTCACCCATCAAGTTTCGTATTGACGGCGTTGGCCGCGCGGAACCTCTGGTGCTGCTGGGACTGCTGTTCCCAGTCTAATTCTTTTCCTTCCGGCGCCTGATGTAGATGCGCCCTTTCTTTTGTCTTGCCTGCTTGCCATTGTTCCTGTCAAATCAAACAGACAGTCCCAATGTTATTCAAATAAAAATTAGCTTCGACTAAGGTTGGGTTAAGATAGGCCACCCCACACTTAGTCCTTGGCCACAATTACTACATTACGGCAAGACAATTCTCACTTTCCAATTTACAAAAAAACAACAACATGCCTCATGCATTCAGAGAATTTGATGGGATAAATCTACGTACTACTCAGACTTCGTACAGCTAATCAAAATATCACCATCAATACCATGTCATCACATAGCACTTAGCAAAAACTTCTCTCAACACAACCTATGCAATTCACCAATTTCTATGCAATTCAACAATTTCATTCTCCCGAAAATTCATCGTTTATTTACCATATTCACATCAAGCCAATACAATTCACCTTACCCAACATGCCCAACCCATAATTTCCACATTTTCAATCGCATTTAGTTTCTTCGCAATCAAATTCTAACCCTAGCTGCATATTTCACCAAAATTCGATCAAGCATGTATTTATCAAGTTCGTACAATCAAAATGATACTACGAACATCAATCAACAATAACTTAAATGAATTCAAGCTCAATTTACAATTAGCGAAAGTTTTACTCACTTCACATGCTCAAAATCGAAAAATTTGACAAGAACTGAGATGAAGTTAAAGAACATACCTTTGATTCGATGAAATCGAAGAAAAGTTGAAGAAAACTTGTGCCTAGGTCCGTGTCACGTTGGGGAAGGGGGAGTTTTTGGGTGTTTGTCGCGGAGGGGATGAGAAATGAGGGAAAATTGAGGGAATCCGGGGTTAAAAAGGGGGATTTTCGCGCGGGTCACCCGGCGACCCGATGTGACCCATCGCGATTAAAGCCTCAACATGTCAGGAAGGGTAACGCGGAGCACCCCCTCCGTACACGGAGCCAACACGGAGGTATTCCGGAATCTTAAAAATTCCAGAATTACACCTCAAGGTGTCTCGGAGGGTAATGCGAAGGCCCTCCTCCGTGACACAGAGCCATCGCGCAGGCTCACTGTTTTGCCACTTTTTATTATTTTTCTCACCTCGATTTTTCCTTTGCGATCCTTTGCATGTTTGCCCTCCGTTCAACCTAAAATTCATCTCACAACAAGAATTTGGTTAGAATTCATAGGTTTCACATAAAATACAATTTTAGTTTTTATTTTTATTTTTCTATTTTTTTTCTTTCTTTTTTTTTCTTTTCTACTAAATCTACTCAAGTATTACAACAATTTCACGGGTTGCCTCCGGTGCAGCGCCTGGTTTACCATCGCGGCTCGACATCATAGAAGCTTAGTCATCCTCTAGGGTGACGGATGTCTTCTCTCGACTACCGTCCTCACCCCAGTAATACTTATATTGCTGCCAATTGACTAAGAACGTGGCACTTCGATCTTCTTGCCACGATTCCAATTTTGGGGGGTCCTTCACTAGTGGTTTTCCCACTGGCTCTCGCGAATCAACACTCTGAGCAATATTCGCTCGATCAAGCACGTTGATCACTGAGAGTTCCTCATACACGACCGGAAGCTTCGTGGCCTTGTACACCTTAAATACCTCCACCTTGTCGTGTTCCCACATGGTTAGCTGCCCTGCAGCTACATCAATTAGTGCTTTCCCGGTTGCCAAGAAAGGACGTCCCAATATAAATGGGACTTCCGCATCAGGCACAAAATCCAGCACAACGAAGTCTAGGACTGCCTAGCCCCAATTTCTTGAATACCGATGTCGGCATCAAGTTAATGCTCGCTCCCAAAACACATAATCCACGAGCTTGGATACTCTGCCTGATTGTAAATTGAATTGTAAAGCTCCCAGGATCTTTGAGCTTTGTGGGCAACCTATTTTGTATCCGGGAAGTGCACTCCTCCGTAAGCGCCACCGCAGTGTACTCCGTCAACCTTCTTTTGTTCGCCACGATATCCTTGATATATTTTGCATACTTCGGCACTCCCTGCAAAACATGAACAAGAGGTAAATTAATGTGTACCTGTTTAAGAACCTCCATGAACTTTTTGAAACACGCTTCCTCCTTGTGTTTCTTTAATCCTTGAGGGAACGGGGTTGGCTGTCTTTCTGGTTCAGCTTCCTTCTCCTTCCCCCTATCATCATTATGTTCCCTATCATTCTCCACTGCTCCCGACTGCTGTGGTGGCTTTCTAGTTCCACCTCCTTGATTTGTAAACCACTCCTTGTGGTCACTGCATTCACTTGCTTGGGGTTGGGGTCAGTGTCACTCGGAAGTCCTCCTCTCGGCCTGGTGTTCTGAGCTCCAGCTAGTTGCCCAAATTGGTACTCCAATGCCTTTGTAGTTAACTGATTGTTCTTTACATCGGCTGCCCATTTCTCATAGTCAGCCTGCAGTTGAGCTTGGTTAGATATCATCATTTTGAATATTTCCTCAATGCTGGGTGATGGTGGTGGAGGAGGTGCATTGTTGCTTCTGCATTGCGATTGATAATTCTGCTGCCCTCCATGATTTCTCTGTGCCCCCTGACTCGAACTCTGCCCTTGATGGTTGTTACTACCCCCAGAGAAATTCGAGTGACTCCTCCAATTAGAGTTGTAGTTGTTTCCATAATGTTGGTGATTATTTCTCTGTATATTACCAACAAAGTTTACTGAATCAGGATTCGCACCACAACACTCAGTTGAGTGTTCATTACTGCCTCACATTTCACACCAAATCTGCTGCACTACATTCACTTGGGCTTGAGAATGATTCATGCTCATATTGCTGAAGTTGGTATTGAGTTGATTCTGTAACGCAACTATCTGTGTAGCGATAGCTGTAAAACCATCCACTTCCAAGACTCCTGCCGCTTTCCTTGTTCCTCCTCTAGGAGAGTCCGCATTCCACTCTGGATTTCCCTACGAAATACGGTTCAACAAGGTATACAGCTCCTCATAAGTTTTTTGTAATGGTTGTCCCCCAGCTGCTGAGTCTAACAAGATTTTTGTGTGGGGTTCCAAACCCTCTATGAAAGTATGCACCAGCACGTCATTGGATTAGTGATGATGATGACAATCCCGCAACATAGATTTGAATCGTTCCCAAGCTTGGTACAGATTCTCCCCCTCTCTTTGTTTAAAACTTAGAATTTGACTTCTAAGTCTTGCTGTTTTACCAGATGGAAAGAACCGTATCAAGAATTTCTTTGCAGGATCATCCCAAGTAGTGATGGAATTAGGTGGCTCAGCTTTCAGCCATCTCTTTGCATCTCCCAAAAGTGAAAATGGGAACAATGTAAGCCTGACATAATCGGGTGACACTCCAGCAGGGATGTAAGTGTCACTTATCTCCAAAAAGTTTTGGAGATGTTGTGGATCATTGTGAGGGAGACCTGTGAATTGCCCGCTGGTGTGCAGCAATTGCACCATATTCTGTTTAAGCTCAAACCTCCCTCCTGGCTCAGGTTTGCAAATGCTAGATGTAACACTGTTAGCATGTGGGATTGCCACTTCGCGAACCGGCCTAGCTACCATTTCTTCAGGAACTAACACTGCCCTTACAATTGGTGGATTCTTTTGTTGCTCCAGTATTGTTTGTCTGAGCAACTGCAACTTTCTCTCTAGAGCTTCTCTCCTTTGACGATGAAATTGTCTTTCCGGCTCTAAGTGTGAATCCACCAGCTCCTTGTCTCTTGCCAGTGTTCAACAGAATCCAATATCTGCAAAAGACAGGCTAAGAACAAGTTGTCAGCACTAATAAGAAATCGTAAACTAACACTTACGAAAACAATTTTACCAATTGCCAGTCCCCGGCAACGGCACCAAAAACTTGTTCGGTGGTTTGGAATGCCTACACGCAAGTGCATGCGGTCGAACAAGTAGTAAAATGGCTATAGTAGCCAAGTATCAATCCCATGGGGACTGGACTAAGGTAATAATCAAATCAAGTGTTAATAAACTCTAACTATAATAATGCAAACAACAGTTTCAAGAAGATTTTGGGAGTTTGTTACCTAATTTATACTAATCTAAAGCAAATGTACAAATTGACTCTGAACTATAGTAATGAGCATACTGAGGCTAAAACGAACATGCTGGGAAGCAATTTATTTACACAAATTGGTTAATCTTTCCTTCGGTTGCTAGTCAAGAATTATTGCCTATGGATTAAAACTCTCGTATTTAACCCAACTTAAGAATCATGAACCTTCCACCTACATTTCTGTGATAAGAAGAAATTCATATTCTAGCCATACGAAACCGATTCCTTAATTGACTAATACGACTTTCAGATATATTTCTATTCTGAAGATAAATCAATTCTCAATTTTCCCAAAGCAAGAAGAGATCATATCCTATTAATTCACAACTTTCCAATTTCTTTCTCTTTCGAGCGCAAACCGGATTTTTTAGATATACATCAATATTGGCCACACATTAATGCAGTAAAAACAAGAATTAATAGAACAACCATGGATGAAAAGATGAAAAACCAAGATGATCAATAATTACATTCCACTACAAATGTTCTTAACCTCAGCAAGAAGTGAATTTAGCCACTCATTTGTGGATTAAACATCGTTAAATGAGTGTAACTCATACAAACAATTGGAATAAAGAAGAAAGAGATAGAGAAGAACCATAAGAATTTCATCCCCTCAACTGCCTGTAACCCACGTTCTTGCTCAACCAAGTTAGAATAATTAAAAATAAACGTAAGTTTGCTATTTATACTAGTGGGAATTTTTCCCAAAATAACAAGCAACGTGTCACGGAGTGCATCGCGGAGCACTGCCTCCATGACACGCCACAAACGCAGACCCTCACTGGAATCCGGTCCTCCAGGTAATTATGCCCAACGTGCCACGGCGTGGAACGCGGGGCTTGGCCAACGTGTCACGGCCCCAACGCAGACCTTCACTGGAACTTGGCCCATTTTAATCATCCGGGGCAGAATGCATCCGCGATGTCAGCTTGACACGGCTCCAATGCGGAGCCCCTTAATTTGCTGCATGACCTTAGCCTTTTCCACTGCTCGCTCTCGAGTCCATTCCCGATTTCTGCCAACATGTATCTTAGCTTCCTAAAATTACATTTTTCCTGCAAAACAACACTAATCATGTTGGTTAGTATAAATTCTCATTTTAACTACAAATCACATGAGAATGTACAACTATCAATGGATAAACAAGACTCAAATGAAGCATTTCAGTATCACTTGGGCATATAATTCTGCACAAGATCAACTAGTACCTCCTAGATTCTAGCAGTAGTCGGGATCCTCCATAGTAGAGAGAGACTCCCTAGCTAAGTCAGGATCCTCAATAATAGAGAGTGACTCCCTAGCAGTAGTCGGGATCCTCCATAGTAGAGAGTGACTCCCTAGTACAGTTGGGATCCTCCATAGTAGAGAGTGACTCCCTAGCATCAGTCGGGGTCCTCCATAGTAGAGAGTGACTCCCTAGTACATTCGGGATCCTCTATAGTAGAGAGAGACTCCCTTAAGGATGATATCAGTATGATTCAATCTTGCATGGCCTAGCTTTCGGATTATAATGGCTTAATAAGATGATGATCAGTCTCAGTTATCAGTAATGATTCAATACAGTATGTGCTACTAATTTCATATTTGGCACTTATTATATGTTCAAAATTTGACCCTTATGCATGAGTTCTAAGATGTTATATAAATGAGATTCAAAATAAGCTTTATGTATATATCTGTGTATGTGAATCATTGAGTATGTGAATAGCATGTTGAAGCAGTTATGTGGATATAGTTGATTAAATATTTATTGGATATTTGTTTATCTAATTATTTATGTTATTTCGCATGCTCAGTACATTCAAAGTACTGACCGCACGCCTTTTGTGCTATATCGTTTCGTGATATAGATTCAAGTTACCAGACTTAGCCTCGTGGTTAGATACGCTTCATCCCTATTCAGCGGCTATTGGTGAGTCTTCATCCTCCGAGGTCGTGATTATGTTTATATTTTACAATGTTTCAATTTTCAGACTTTAGGAGTTAGCTAGGGGCTTGTCCCAGCAACTCATCAGTTCAGTAGAAGGCTTTCAGACTTATCTACATAGATTCAGCATTGTATCTAAGTGTTATTAAATTGTCGTTATGGCTTATATTATATTCATGTTATTAGTTTCTGCTTATTTATGTTGTTAGTCGGTCTCATGTTATGTGTATTCCATGATAATGCCATAGGTCGACTTGGAACCTCTCGGGGTGCCTTGTCCCATGTTACGGCTAGGGTGTAAACTCAGGTCGTGACACCTTTCATTGGCAAATTTTTTTAGGTAAACCCAGTCGTCACTGCAAACTCCAACTCTCTTCTCCATACATCGGCATATGATTTCTGACAGCTCTGAGTTATTTTCAATATTTCTCGGATGAGATGAACTTTCTATACTACCTCGTGAATTGAGTCTGGCCCTATCAAGGTAGCTTTACCAACATTGAACCACCCTATAGGATATCTGCACCTCCTACCATACAATGCCTCAAACGGGGCCATCTGGATACTGGAGTGGTAATTGTTGTTGTACGCAAACTCGATGAGAGGCAAATAGTCATCCCAATTACCTTTAAAATTGATCATTCATGCTCTCAACATGTCTTCTAAGGTCTGTATAGTCCGCTCAGCTTGCCCATCTTTCTACGGGTGAAAAGTTGTGCTGAGCTTGACCTGAGTGCCTAGTCCCTTCTGAAAGGACTTCCAGAAGTGTGAGGTGAATTGATTTCCTCTGTCTAAAATGATATCCAAAGGAACCCCATGAATTTTGACTAGCTCTCGGATGTAAAGTCCAGCATAGTCCTTAGCTGAATCTGTCGTTTTTACTGGGAGAAAGTATGCTGACTTAGTCATCCGGTCTACTACTACCCAGATTGAATCATGCTGCCGACGAGTTGGGGTTAGACCCATAATGAAGTCCATGTTTACTTCTTCCCACTTTCATGTGGGTATGCTGATATCCTGAGTCATACCTCCTAGTCTCTGGTGTTCCAATTTAACCTGCTGGCAGTTCGGGCACTTGGCTACAAATTCAGAAATATCTCTTTTCATATTGTTCCACCAGTAGATCTCCCATAAATCATGGTACATTTTAGTAGCACCAGGGTGGATGGAATATCTAGAACTGTGTGCTTTAGATAGTATCTACTGTCTTAACTCATCGACATCCGGTACACACAATTTGCCCTGGTAACGGAGCACGCCATCTCCCCCTTTGGAGAAAGCTTCCACCTCCTTCCTAAGGACCGTTTCTTTAAGTTTAAGCAGAATGGGATCTTCATCCTGTATGGACTTAACTTCGACTACCAAGGATGAATTGGACCCACTTTTCATTACCATACAACCTTCGGCTGAATCCACAAACTGCACCCCTAACCGGGCTAGTTTCTCAACATCCTTCACTAACTCCTTTTTGCCTTCCTCAATGTGAGCCGCACTCCCCATAGACCGTCTGCTTAGGGCATCAGTCACTACACTGGATTTGCCAGGATGATACAGCAATGCTCATGTCATAGTCCTTTAATAGCTCTAACCACCTTCTCTGTCAAAGATTTAGGTCCTTTTGACTCAACACATACTGAAGGCTCTTGTGATCCATAAATACATCCACGTGAGCCCAATATAAGTAATTTCTCCATATTTTCAGCGCAAACACCACCACTGTCAAGTCCAAGTTATGAGTTGGATAGTTCCTCTCATGAACTTTGAGCTGTCTGGAGGCGTAAGTTATCACTTTTCCCTGCTGCATTAGAACGCATCCGAGTCCAACTCTAGAAGCATCAAAATAAAGAACCAACCTATCTGTTCCTTCTGGCAGGGTCAAAACTAGAGTGGTAGTGAGTCGAGTCTTCAACACCTGAAAGTTCTTGTCACACTCGTCCGACCACTGAAATTTCATATTCTTTTGAGTTAACTTAGTCAAAGGAGATGTTATAGAGGATAAACCTTCCACAAACCGTTGGTAATAAACTGCCAAGCCTAGGAAACTCCTGATTTTCGTAGGAGAGGTAGGTCTGGGCCAATCTTTCACTACTGCATCTTGTGAGGATCAACCTGAATTCCTTCACCAGAGACCACATGACCTAAGAAGGTCACGGACTTTAATCAAAATTCACACTTGCTGAACTTGGCGAACAACTAGTGGTCTCTAAGTGTCCGCAATGCCAATCTTAGGTGATTGGCATGCTCTTCCTCATTTTTGGAGTATACCAGAATGTCATCGATAAATACAATGACGAAGATATCCAGATACTTCTTGAAGACTCTATTCATCAAGTCTATAAAGGTTGTTGGGGCATTTCTTAGCCTGAAGGACATCACCACAAACTCATAGTGACCATACCGAGTCCTGAATGCTGTTTTCGATATGTCACACTCTATGACTCTTAGCTGATGGTACCCTGACCTGAGGTCAATTTTTGAAAAACAAGTGGCTCCCTGAAGTTGGTAAAAAACGTCGTCAATTCTGGGTAGGGGATACCTATTCTTGACTGTGACCTTGTTCAGTTGACAGTAATCTATGCACATTCTGAGTGTCCCGTCTTTCTTTACACATGAATACCACTGAAGTACCCCAGGGAGAGATACTGGGTCTGATAAAACCCTTGTCAAGAAGATCTTTTAACTGCTCCTTCAACTCCTTAAGCACAGCTGGAGCCATTCTATAAGGAGGGATGGAGATGGGCTGAGTGTCTGGGAGAAGGTCTATCCTGAAGGCTATTTCCCGTTAATGGGGGAACTCCGGGAAGATCCTCAGGAAATACTACTGAGAACTCGATGACTACAGGGACTGACTGGATAGTTGGGGTCTCAGAGTTGGAATCCTTGACCCATACTAGGTGATATATACATCCCCTGGATGAGTTTCTGGGCTTTAAGGTATGAAATAAACCTACCCTTGGGCGCTGAACTGTTGCCCATCCATTCTAACACTAATTCATTTGGAAACTGAACTTGACAACTCTAGTTTTGCAATCAACTAGCAGGAGTATAACTAATACATGCCAAGGATAAGATCAAAATCAACCATATCTAATTCTACAAGGTCAGGTGGGATGACTTTATTCTCGACTGAGATTGGGCAGTTTTTATACACCCGGGTGGCCCTAACTGACTCGCCAACTGGGGTGGAGACTGAGAACGGTTCTGAGAGGACCTCTGGACTGATATTGAACTGGACTGTTATGTAGGGAGTCACAAATGAAAGAGTGGCTCCTGGATCTATGAGGGCATACACATCTAGATGAAAGAGACGTAACATTCCCGTGACTATGTCAGGTGAGCTCTCCTGATCCTAACGGGAAGACAGAGCATAGAAATGGTTTTGGCACTGACTGCCATCTGTACTTGATATGTAGGCTTGCTGGGATGATCGACCTGCTACAGCTGATGAGGTGGTGGATTGTGATCTCCCTCGCCCGGCTGATGGGCACTCCCTATGCTGATGTCCGAGCTATCCACAACTGAAACAGCCTTCTCGACCCTAGAGGAACTCTCCCGGGTGGTTCTTGCCACACTTGGGGAAACCTGGGTACCTATTCCTAGTGCTGTGGGTCTGAGACTGAGTGCTAGATGACCCACCTCTTCGATCCTGGTGAGACTGAAAGTTTGGGGCGCTGGCTAAACTGGGTGTTGGGTCTTTGTGCTGCTGCTGCTGTGGGCGGCTACTACTGCTAGACCTCTGATGGCCATAATTTGATTGTCCAGTCCTAGCCCGTTTGTTCATTCTATCCATATCCTTCAGCTTCACGGCCTCAATCTACTGGGCATAGACAATCAAGCTGGAAAGGTCCATATCTAATCAACATCGCTGTCCTGCACCTCTTGAGGACTAGATTCGGTACCCCATTCACAAATTTCAACATGCGAGCCCTTGGCTCGGCTACCATCTCTAAAGCGTACTTAGACAGCCTGGTAAACTCTAGAGCATACTCCTCCACGATTCTGTTGCTCTGTCTCAAATTCATAAACTCCGCAATCTTTGCCTCCCTCAGCTCCCGAGGGAAAAATCTGTCTAAGAAAGCTGTGTGGAACTCTCCCCACTCTACTGGTCTTGCTCCCGCTGGCCACCCCTTTTTCCATTGGTCATACCAGTCCTGATCTTCCCCTTTTAGCTTGTAGGCAGCTAGGTCAACACTCTCTGAGGAGATAACACCCACAATGTGGGTAATCTTCCTGATCTCATATACGAACTCTTGGGGATCCTCACCTACTTTGGATCCCTGAAAAGATGGGGGGTTCATAGAGGTGAAGTCCCGCACCCTCGCAACTACTGCAGACCCATTCGTGACTACCAGAACCACCGGTTGGTTCACCTGGTTGGTGACTATTTGGGCTAGCAATTGAATGGGCGCCTTGAATTCGGCGGTTGACACCGAATCATCTTTAGGGGCTACCTGGGCTAGTGGGGGAGGTCTATTGGCATTACCGGCCCTTCTTCTGTTACCGCATCTAGGAGCCAAGATTCACTGTAACGAAACAAAGCACAAGTTAGAAGGACGTTACTGGAATTTAAATTTAACACGTGATAATAAATATGAAAAAAAAGAGTTTTCCTAATAACATGTCGTAGCCTTCTCATCATAAGTGTAGCTCGCTTCACACCCATGAAAAGGACTCTACTCGATGCCACTTTCAAACATTTCGAGGATATTCTAAACCTAGGGCTCTAATACCAAGTTCGTCACGCCCTGAGTCTACACCCTGGATGGGACACGATACTTGAAGTCACAAGTGACCCCAAGTCAATCCCTGGTTTATCATACACTGATATTCTGAGTAAAACGAATATAGCAGAAGCTTTGAAATAATAGCATAAAAGCACTTATGAAAATAAAACTAAAAACATAAAGTTTAAGAACATCTGAAGTCTGAAATTTATTTCTGTGTCTAAAAGCCCTCTAACTGATGAGTTGTTGGGACAAGCCCCCAGCTAACTCTAAGTCTGGCTAAAAATAATGAACTAACTGAAAGAAATGAAATAAGGCCCTCGAATGATGAGGACTCACACTTCATCTGATGAGGAGGAGGATTTGAACTACGACAACTAATGGTGCTGAGTCTGAGAACTTGCAGCTATATCATGAAACGATACAACATAAAAGTATCCTTCAGTACTTTGAATATACTGAGTATGTGAGAATAAACATGGCTGAATATATATAACTAAACTGAAATGACTTGCAACGACCAACTAATATACTGATCTGAACCACAGAAGTAAACTGAGATGGTCAAAATAACCTTGTCTGGTGGTCAATCACATGCCTTAAGTCTGAAAGTTCTGAATCTGAGATATTGTGCTGAACTAAGCTAAACTAATAGAGTTGGAACTGAACTGAGCTGCTTATTCTGAAACTAGACTGGACTGACTAGTGGGAGAGTCTATAACTGACATATAACCACGTGAGCTAGACGTGGAGTCCGATGTATACACCCCATCGGTAGGACCCAATATACCTTACCAGGCTATAAAGGCATGAACTGGGTGATCACAAGTGTCTGGGGTTAATCAGGCCAAATAATACTATGACTTACACTGGCAACGTAGTTTTGGGAACCTGGGTGTGCTCGAACCACGACCTGCTCAGTGTTAAATCCTACTCCAATTGGAAAATCTAGACTGAATTACTAAGCTGATAGCTCGAAACTGGAAACCAAGACTAGTCAGGGATATATAACTGAAAGTACCCTAAGAGTCTTAACGGACCAGATTCTGAAACTAGGTTCTAGACTGGTCAGAGCTGCTTATCTGGATGTGTCATAACCATCTAAGAGAAAACTGTAGTTTGGACTGTGTTCCTGAGGGTAGTCAGAGCTATAAATCTAAAATGTCATGACTACCTAATGGAACAATAAACTGGATTCTGAATCTGATTCTGATAACTGGGAGGCACCACTGACACCTCAGGAAAAGACTGAAGTCAAACTGATCAGTTGACAAAATCTGTATAGTTATGAAGGGTTTTGATGTTCTAACTGAGTTGACCTACTAAGTAGCTAACAGAGAACTCAACTAATTCCAGCAACACGGGAATTCCATAATATGGCAAATATTTCAAGAACTAAAGAAATAAAATCTAACAAACAGTGCTATAACTTTCTTATTTGTGCCATGGATAAAGTCATTCTTTTCAATGGAGTATTTACTCAACATCTAGACAATACAAAAAATTCTAGAAAATCAGCCCAAATCACACTTCACAAGCTAGACTGAATTTCATACACAAATAATTTTCACTCGAAAATCTAGGGCTTAAATCAACTTTTTGCAAGAATATCAACAATTTAGGCAAGAACTGTTCGAGATCTTATCAAATTAGCATGGATATTATTCTATGTGAAATTAATGAAAAACACCATGTAATTTCTTCATTTTCGGAAACTCAGGGCTAAAACTATTAGAGAACGATGAGAGGGTTTTAGGGGACACAAGGGAAGGACAATTCCCTTGTTGAATTCCCACATACCTGGCTAAGAAATTCTCCTGAGGAGTAATCTTGAATTTTTGAGATGAATGAGAAACCCTAGACCTTTCTCTAAGAGTTCTTGAAAGACTTGTTGATATTTTTCTGAGAATGAATGTGGGAATAAGGGGAGAGGCCAATCATTCCCACTAATAGGTCTGAATTTACATCCAAAATGACGTAGTTTAAAGCTTAGGAGAATAGGAAGTTACTAAATATCCCTTAGAAAGTCGCAGAGAAAAACTGTTAGGTGATCCTAATGGGTGACCCAACGCGTCATGGTCACACTCGTTAGGTACACTACCTGAAAAATCAGGAAGTCCACCACAAGGGACCTGATGACTCATTACTACCACAAACGATTAATTAGGTAAATCGTCAAGTACACTACCCAATTCTTTAAATTCCTGACCCCCGCTTGCTCACGAGTGACCTAACAGGTCGTGGTACCTAACCATGACTCGTGAGGTCTTCTGATGGGTACACTGCCTCTCCCTTATCATATCTCAATCCTCCTTCTTAAAACTAACCTAACGAGTTGTTAGGTCTCTCAACGACCCTTTAGGTGATTTTCATTCTGTGATAAGTTTTACAAATTTCCAGATTTTTATGATTTAAGTCCCAAATCTAATCTTTGAATTTATGGGGCATTACAATAAATTATTATAGCTTTATAAATTGTTATTCCTCTCATATTTTTCCTACTTAGGAACCTCTCATTATCACACACTGTACACGCGAGTTGTGCCTTGCACTTCTCCAAAATTCTTTCAAGAACCCATTTAGAGAGTCGGCATATACTTTGATTGAATGGATAGTTTTTCTACCATGTGATCGTGTGCCTTCTCTATAAGAAAACCTCTCATTCTGTGTCCACCCAACTCCTAGAAATTTATGTTAATTCATGCATGCATTATCCTTAGGAGGTCTCGATATCCTTTGGTCAGAGTTGCTTATCTGGAAGCGTCGTAACCGTCTAGAGAACCAACTAACAACTGTACTGGGGTCCTGGGGCTGGTCAGAACTATGACTGAATATCATGACCGCCTAATGGAACAAATATCTAAAATCTGAATCTGAGTCTGGAAACTGAGAGGCACCACTGACACCTCGAAAATAAGTTGGAGTCAAACTGATCAGTTGACATTTTCTGGACAACACTGATGTTGCTAAAATTTTCTGAAGCTAGACTGATATTGTTTGGACTGAGACTAAAGTGCTAGAGTTCTGTGTTCTAACTGATTAAATTACTAACAGCTAGTAGAGAGCCCATTTGGGCCGATAACACGGACAATTTCATAATATAAGGAAAATTTTCAAAAATTATGGGAAATTCATTCAATAGTGCAAAAGTCATTTTTTTATAGAATATTTGCTCAACATATGTATGTATGTAGGAAATTCTAGAAAATTTCAACTCAAGACATTCTTCATTCACTAGAGAGAACTGAACAAATAAAATCATTATTCGAAAATTAGGGGTTAAATTCACCGTTGTGATAACACTGACAATTTAATAAGGAACTTATGAAGATCATAATGATAATAAATATAAACAACGTTCTGAGTGAATTCAACGAAAATAACATGAATACTTCTCATACTCAAAAACTCACGGCTTAAAATTAATAGAAAAAATTGAGAAGGAATTTGAGGACGCAAGGAAAGGACAAATTCGATACGAGGCAAATGGTCATCCCAATTACCCCTAAAATCGATTGCACACTCTCTTAGCAAATCTTCTAAGGTCTGAATGGTCAACTCAACTTGTCCATCTATCTGAGGGTTAAAAGTTTTACTGAGCTTGACCTGTGTACCTAGTCCATTTTGAAAAGATTTCTAGAAGTGAGAGGTGAATTGGGTACCTCTGTCTGAAATAATGGACAAGGGAACCCCATGCAGTCTATCTCCCGAATATAAAGTCTAGCATAGTCGTCTGCTGAATCTGTGGTTATGACTGGGAGGAAATTTATTGACTTAGTCATCCAGTCTACTACCACCCAGATAGAGTCATGTTGCCGACGAGTCCGAGGTAGACCTGTAATGAAGTCCATGGTTATTTCTTCCCAATTCCATGTGGGTATGCTGATATCCTGAGTCACACTCCCGATCTCTGGTGTTTTACCTTTACTTGCTAGCAGTTCAGGCACTTAGCTACAAATTCAGCAATATCTCTTTTCATATCGTTCCACCAGTAAATATCCCGTAAATCACGATACATCTTAGTAGCACCAGGGTGAATGAAATATCTAGAACTGTCGCTTCAGCCAAAATCTGTTGTTTCAGCTCGCTGAAATCCGGTACACATAATCTATGCTGGTAACAGAGCATATCATCTCCCCCTTTGGAGAAAGCTTCTATTTCTTGCCAGAGAACTGCTTCCTTCATCTTAAGTAGGAAGGGATCTTCATCTTTTCTAGACTAAACCTCCACAACTAAAGAGGAATCTGACCTGCTCTGCATTACTACACCACCCTCAGTCGAATCCATCAACTGTACTCCCAACTGGGCTAGCCTGTGAATATCTTTAGCCAGCTTCTTTTTGCCTTCTTCTACATGAGCCATGTTAACCATAAACATTCTACTTAGTGCGTCCGCCACCATATTGGCCTTACCCGGGTGGTATAGCACACTCATGTCATAGTCTTTCACTAGTTCTAACCACCTTCTCTAACTAATATTAAGGTCCTTCTGACCGAACACATACTGCAGACTCTTATGATCTGTAAATACATCACGTGAGCTCCATATAAATAGTGTCTCCATATTTTTAATGCGAATACCACTACTGCTAACTCAAAGTCATGAGTTGGATAATTCTACTGCTAACTCCAAGTCATGAGTTGGATAATTCTTCTCATGGACTTTGAGCTATCTAGAGGCATAGGCTATCACTTTGCCCCGCTGCATCAAAACACAATCAAGTCAAACCCTGGAGGCGTCACAATATACAACTAACCCATCTATTCCTTCTGGCAGGGTCAAAACTGGAGAGGTAGTGAGTCGAGTCTTTTACTCCTGAAAACTCTTCTCACACTTATTCGACCACTGTAATTTTACCTTCTTCTGGGTTAACTTGGTCAGAGGAGATGCTATGGAGGAGAAACCTTCCACAAACCGTCAGTAATAACCTGCTAAGCCGAGGAAACTCCTGATTTCAGTAGGAGAGGTAGGTGAGGGCCAATCCTTCACTATTGCTATCTTATGAGGATCTACTTTTATCCTCTCACTTGAGACCACATGACCCAAGAAGGTCACAGACTTCAACAAGAATTCACACTTGCTGAACTTGACGAATAACTGGCAATCTCTGAGAGTCTGTAATGTTAACCTTAGGTGATTGGCATGCTCTTCTTCATTTCTGGAGTACACCAGAATTTCGTCAAATAATACAATGATGAAAATATCCACGTAATGCTTGAAGACCCTATTGATCAAATCCATGAAGGCCGCTGGGGCGTTCGTTAACCCAAAGGACATCACCACAAACTCGTAGTGACCATACCGAGTTCTGAATACTTTCTTCAGTATGTCACACTCTCTGACTCTTAACTGATTGTATCTTGATCTGAGAACGATCTTGGAGAAATAACAGGGTCCCTAAAGCTGGTCGAACAGGTCATCAATTCTAGGTAAGGGATATCTGTTCTTGACTGTGACTTTGTTCAGCTGACTATAATCTATGCACATTCCGAGGGTACCTTCTTTCTTACGCACGAACAGCACTGGACCACCCCAGGAAGAGATGCTAGGTCTGATAAAACCCTTGTCAAGAAGATCCTTTAGCTACTCCTTCAACTCTTTAAGCTCATCTGGAGCCATTCGATATGGAGGGATAGAGATGGGCTGAGTATCTGGGAGGAGATCTAGTCCAAAGTCTATTTTCCGTTCAGGGGGAACTTCAGGAAGATCTTCAGGAAAGACATCTAGAAACTCGCTGACAACTGGAACTAACTTAATGGCTGGGGGCTCAGAGTTGGAATCTTTCACCTGAACCATATAGTATAAGCATCCTTTGGAAATGAGTTTCTTAGCCTTAAGGTAGGAAATAAACCTACCCTTACATGTCGAGCTGCTGCCCGACCATTCTAACATGTGCTCATTTGGAAACTGGAACTTGACGACCCTAGTTCTGCAGTCAACTAAGGCATAGCAGGAGGGTAACCAATCTATTCCTAGAATATGGTTGAAGTCGACCATGTGTAGCTCTACAAGATCAACTAGAATGACTTTATTCAAGATTTAGACTAGGCAGTTTCTATACACTCGGCTGGCTCTAACTAACTCGCCAACTGGGGTGGAGACTGAGAAGGGTTCTGATAGGACCTCTGGACTAATGCCAAACTGAACTGCTACATATGGATTTACAAATTAAAGAGTAGCTCCTAGATCTAGGAGGGCTACACGACTAGATGAAAGAGACGTAACATACCAGTAACTACGCCAGGTGAACTTTCCTGATCCTGACGAGAAGAGAGAGCATAAAAATGATTCTGGCATTGACCGCCATCTGTACCTGATGGGTTGGCCTGCTGAGTTGGTCGGCCTGCTGGAGCTGATGAGGTAGTGAATTGTCATCTCCTTTGCCCTACTAACGGGCACTCTCTGAGTTGATGCCCGAGCTGTCCATAACCGAAACACCTCTCTCTACCCTATAAACACTTTCCAGGATGGTTTCTGCTGCACTTGGGGCGCACTAGATACTTGTTTCCTGAACTGTGGGCTTGAGACTGAGTGCCAAAAGACCCACCCCTCCGATCCTGGTGGGACCAAAAGGTTGGGGCATTGCTAAGTTAGGTGCTGGGCCCTTTACTGTTGCTGCTGTGGGCGGCTACCACCGCCAGATCTATGGTGGCCAAACTCTGTATGACCAGTTCTTGCCCACTTGTTCTTACATTTCATATCTTTCAGCTTCCCTGCTTCAATCTGTTGGGCATACATAATTAAGGTAGAAAGGTCCATGTCCTTGATTAGCATTGTCGTCCTGCACTCTTTGAGGACCAAGTTAGATACTCCATTTACGAACTTCAGCATGCAAGCCCTTGGCTCAGCCACCATCTCTGGAGAATACTTTGATAGTCTAGTAAACTCCAGAGCATACTCCCCCACTGTCTGGTTGCCCTGATGTAGGTTGATAAACTCTGCCATCTTAGCCTCCCTCAGCTCCCGAGGGAAGAACCTATCCAGAAAAGTTGTATGAAACTCCTTCCACTCAACCGGTCCTACTTTTGCTGACCGCCTCTCCTTTCATTGATCGTACTAAACCTGGGCTACCCCTTTTAGCTGGTAGGAAGCTAGGTCAGCACTCTTGGAGGAGCTGACACCCATGATCCTGGTAATTTTTCTAATCTCATCTACAAAGCCTTGTGGGTCCTCTCCCACCTTGTTCCGTGAAAGTATGGAGGGTTCGTCCGGGTGAATTTCCGCACCCTGGCAGCAGCCGTAGACCAATTTGTGGCTACTGGTACCACCTGCTGGTTCACTTGATTGGTGACGGTATGAGTAAGAAACTGAATGGCCGCACTGAATTCGGCGGTAGACACAGAGTCGTCCTGAGGAATTGCCGGAGCTGGTGGAGCGGGTCTGTTGGCGTTTTCGGCTCTTCATCCATTTCCACGTCAAGAAGGCATGCTTCACTGAAAGGAAAGAGAACATGATTTAGGAAGAGGTCTTTGGAATTGGACTTTAATGCACGATAAAGAGCATGAACAAAAGGGAAATTTTCCTAATAACACCTTGTAGCCTCCTCGTCATAAGTGTGGCGCGCTTCACACCCATGAAAAGGACTCTACTAGATGCGGCTTTCATACTTGCCGAGGATACTCTAAACCTAGTGCTTTGATACCAAGTTTTGTCATGCCCCGAGCCTACACCCTGGACGTAACACTGTACATGGAGCCACAAGCGACCCCAAGTCAACCCTTGGTGTATCATACAGTAGCATTCGGAGTCAACATGCACAATGAAAGTTTTAAATATTAAGAAAAGGCAAAGACTGAAATTGGAGAAAGAAATAATATATTTGTAATTCAATTTTGAAAGGCAAGTCTAGTCTGAAAGCCAACTATTGAGGAGTTGCTGGGACAGGCCCCCAACTAGCTCCAAGTCTAAACAAAACCATAACCAAATGAAATAAATAAACAAGGCTCTCAAATGATGAGGAATCACACTTTGATCTGCTGAAATGTAATTCTCTGAAATTGAACTAACTATCTGAGCTGAACCTGAGAACCTACAGCTGTATCATAAAATGATACAGCATGAAAAGCATGCATCAGTACTTTGAATGTATTGAGTAAGTATGAGAGACATATTGTATATAAAAACTTAACTGAAATGAAACTCCATGACCAACAAATAAACTGAACTCAACTACTAATATAATCTGAAATGGTCAAGATGACCCTGACTGATAGTCAAAGACATGCCCTAAGTCTGAAACACTGAATCTAAGATACTGTACTGAATTGAGTTTCTTATTCTGTTACTGGACTGGACTGACTAGTGAGACAGTCTATAACCAACATTTAACCACGTGAGCTAGACGTAGAGTCCGATGTACACACCCCACCAGTAGGACCCAATATACCTTGCCTGGGTATAAAGGCATGGACTGTGAAAATCATTGTCAAAACGGGGCCGTTAGGCCAAGTAAATAAAACCTACGATGGCAACATAGTTCTGCAACCTGGGTGCGCTGGAACCCCAGCCCTTTCAGTGCTAAGTCCAACTCCCACTTGATAATCCTATTATTGCTACTAATGACAAACGAATAGCTCGATACTGGGGTCCAAGACTATACTGATCCAGGGATATTGTTAGAGAGTTTCCTGAGCGTCTTATAGGACTAGATTTGGAAACTGAGTTCTAAGGCTAGTTAGAGTTTCTTATCTGGAAGCGTCGTAACCATCTAGAGAACCAACTGATAACTGAACTGGGGTCCTGGGGCTGGTCAAAGCTATGACTGAATATCATGACCGCCTAATGGACCAAATATCTGAAATCTGAATCTGAGTCTGGAAACTGGGAGGCACCACTGACACCTCAAAAATAAGTTGGAGTCAAACTAATCAGTTGACATTTTCTGGACAACGCTGATGTTGCCAACATTGTCTGAAGCTAGACCACTATGGTTCGGATTGAGACTAGACTGCTAGAGTTCTGTGTTCTAACTAATTAAATTACTAACAGCTAGTAGAGAGCCCATTTGCGCCAACAACACAGACAATTTCATAATATAAGGAAAAAATTCAAAAATTATGGGAAGTTCATTCAACAGTGCAAAAGTCATTTTTGTTTATGGAATATTTGCTCAACAAAGGTATGTATATAGGTAATTCTAGAAAATTTCAACTCAAGACATTCTTCATTCACTAGAGAGAACTGAACAAATAAAATCATTATTCGAAAATTAGGGCTTGAATTCACCGTTGTGATAACACTGACAATTTGATAAGGAACTTATGAAGATCATAATAACAATAAATATAAACAACGTTCTGAGTCAATTAAATGAAAATAACATGAATGTTTCTCATACTCGAAACTCAGAGATTAAAATTAACAAAAGAAATTGAGGAGGAATTTGGGCAAGGGAAGGACAATCCCCTTTCTAAAATCCCACATACCTGGTGGAGAATTCCCTGGAGAAGAGGATTTGGACTGCTGTGATGAATGAATGACCCTAAGCCTGCTAGAGGGTTTCTTGAGAGAACTGTCGATGAAATTCTGAGAGTAAACGTGAAAATGAGGGGAGAAAACCATTTAAACTCTCTAAAACGTCTAAAACTGAGGCTAAAACGACATGGTCTAGGGTCTAAAAGCATAGAAAAGTCGAATTTTCCCTAAATGAAATTTCCCTGAAAAACATATCTGTCCCCGACCACGACTCGTACCACAAGTCGTACCAAGAAGTCACGACTCGTGGCCACCTCTCGTGGTCACCTCACCATTTTCTTCAATCTTCTGAAACTGGCCATGACCGGCATCCTATGACTTGTAGTTCCATCCTACGGGTAGTACTGTCGGTCGCGGTATCATCCACCCATACCAACTATGACCTACCCATGACTCCTCATCACGACTCATTGCTACATCCTACAAGCCATACCATGACCCGTGACGACTCACTCTGGCACCACTGAGAATTTCACCACGACTCCTAACCACGAGTTGTACAAAAGAGTCACGATTCATAGGACCACTCGTGATATGACTCTCAGGCTCCCAAACTTCATCACGACTCGAGTCACGAGTCGTAGGTCCTCACCACGACTTATTTTGGTGAAAAATTTTCAGGTTTTTTTCTATAGTTTCCAACTTCAAGTCCCGGGTCTATTCTTAGGCCCTCTCTGGGGTATTACAACTATCCTTCATTTTTTAAGAAAAAACACTATCCTTCGTGTTTAGCACTACCCTCCATTTTTAAGGCCTAAGCATTGTTCTCCAGTTAAAGTACTACCCTCCATTTTTAAGGAAAAAGCATTGTCTTATGGGTTAAGCACTATACTCTATTTTAAGGGCAAAGCACTATCCTATGGGTTAATCACTACCCTCCATTTTTAAGGCCAAAGCACTGTTCTATGGGTTAAGTTCAACCCTCCATTTTTTTAAGAGCAAAGCACTATTCTATGGGTTAAGCAATACCCTCCCATTCTTAAAGGCAACAGATTGTCCTATTAAATTCAAAAATGGTTAAGAATTACCCCTTGAAGAAATTTATTTAAGGCTAAACACTGCCCTCTAAATCTTAATCGGGTTAAGCTCTACCCTCTCAAAATTTATTCAAGCTAATCATTATTTTTGCAAAATATTATCTTATGCTTATTGGCTAATCATTCTATCCAGCATTTCAAAGTTTGCAGGCTACCATTATTTTATTTCAAGTTATTCTCGTGATATTTAATCAAGTTCCTATGATATTTTTCTACTCTCAAGCTTTCAAACCATCTCCAAGCTACATCATATTACTTCAAGCCATTATTTGCTACTCTTAACCTATTATCATTATTCTAATTTTACCATTCTTTTGATTTCTGGATGGATTGGCACTATGTTTTAAATTTTTAAGGGCTAAGCATAGTCCTCTTATTTTTTGGACGTTGTTTAGGTTAAGTACTACCCTCTCAAAGTTATCCAAGCTATGCATTATTTTAATTATTTATACCCTTCATTATTTATTTATTTATTTACTTTCAAGCTCTATCACTTTTAATCGCATATTACTTATAAGCAATTTTCGCTTTTATCTCGCCTTTCAGTCTTTTATATTCCAGATTAGCCCTCATTTTGATACTATCGTATTTTTTGTATGAAAGTGATAAATTCATCTATCTCTTTCATCTCCCATTCTCATCATTTTATACTCTTTTCATTCCTTATTCAAATCCTGTATTATCAACTTGCTTTAGGAATTTTGGTCGTTCCTAAATCTAGAACTACACATGGCTTGATTCTCGTAAAACCAGAGATATGTAGGCAACTTGAAATTGAAGTCTCATCCGCAATATCTTCATAATTTTATTTTCTTTCGTTCGGCCGTATTGAAAATCTTTCTTTTGGTCAAATAAGATTGGCTACTTAGTCAATGTATTTTGATCACCAATTCATTCTTCATTCCCTAGCAAAGAAGGAGTAGTTGTTGACACCCAATTTTGACCTTCCTATACCTCATCCGAGCTTCTATTTAAGTATATATTATTTATTATTATTATCATCATCATCATCATTATTATTATTATTACATAATTATTCACTATTTCATGCATTTTTTAATTTACATTTACAATTATAAATATTTTATTTGCATTAACTAACGTTATTGATTTTTTTATGTTTATGTAAATACGCATTATTAATAATTTTACATTTTTTATTCCTATATGCATACATCTCATTTATATATATAATATTGCACATATTTAATAATATATATTTAAATAAGTATTTCATTACAAATGTAATTTTACATAATCTTCATTAATTATTCATAATTAATTTTAATAATATAGTATTATTGTCAATTATTTTATTAATTCATTATATTTATTAAGTTTTATGTAAGTGTAACATTTTTATTAATTCATAGCAACCTAATTTCATTCCTTCCCAAATTGTTTAAATTCTAGCCAATTTATACTTAATTTATGTCAATTCTACCCAATTTTTATTCAATTTTGACTACTTTTTAAACCTCCAATTTAATTTAACCCAATTAAGTCTTACCCATTAACCCATTCTTGAAATGTTTGACCCGAGATCCAACCCAATAACCTACATATTAATCTCATCCGTCCATATGTATTAATCTAACAATCCCAATCAATTTTCCACTTTCAGAGACACCCCAAAACATAACCTAAACTCCTCAATCTCAACACAGAAGTAGCCGCACCTTCTCTCTCTATCCCCTTCTCTTGTCTTCCTCCTCTAGAAACCAGACCTCACAGCTCACTGCTTTGGCCAGAAAAACTCAGACGGCCACCGGAGCCACCACCTTCCATCATCGCTGGATCGCTTCCACCATCCCCAGCGAACCGCAATAGCCTCGTACAAATACTACCTCCATTCTTCCTCTCTCCCTTTCTACCACTTCTCTGGCCATGAGTTAGGTAGAAATGCCACAAGAGACCCTGCAAGTGTCTTTGGCCAGTGACCACCACCACCACTGATCCGGCAAAGACTCCGGTGGATGAACTTCCCTTTTTCTTCACCACCGTCTCCTCATCTTTGACAGCCCCAGCGTCGCACCAACTCAGACAACTTACCACCACCACCATACATAACTACACCTCCAAATCCATGATATGGTTTACAAATTCATCTCTAGTTTGTTTCTTTTACATTTAATGTTTTCTCCTTAGATAGATTTGTAAATTAGAAATTCGTGCCAAGTAGCGTATTAATTTTTATCTAAATTTCACTATTTGTTGTTTAATTACATGATCAAATTATCTATGTTTGTTTCTGTCAATCCTATTTCGGTCAAATGTTCTTACCAACTGCTATTTGTTTCTATATGTCTTATACAGATATGCATATATTGAGCCTGGAACACTATTTCTTTGCCCTCTATTTAGTTGCCTAATGTATTCATTTATTTTATTGTGTATGATCCCTTCTGTCTTGAAATGTATTCGAGACAGTTTGTATAGCATGACCGACGTAATTTGTTTCCTTTCCCTTTTTTTGAACTAATTTAATACTGGACTCCTTTGATAAAATTGGTATGCAGTCCTTGATGGAAGCTTGTTAATGATATTGAAACATACTTTTGGTAAAGATCTGACTGATTTCATGCTAGATTGATTACTTCATTTATGGAAAATCTTTTAAAACCCATACTCTTTCATATTTTACTCATATATTTAGGGGAATTTGATATTCTACTCAATCGGTTTCCTTTATTTCTTATCTTTGTAGTTATATGACAACCTTTTTCCTTGGCGTATTTTTGGTAATCCCAACTCGTTTTATCCTCTTCCTTCAATTAAGGATAGCTTTTCTACTGAACTGTTTGGCAAATTACATGAATTATGGTATTCTGTGATCTTGCGTTCATATGGCTAATATGTTGACTTTAGTACTTGATTATTTTGGAACTTTGACATATTTTAGATATTTGATTCATCTTTGTCATTAAGGAAGGAATATCCTCTGATTGATTCTTTATTATCCACCTTTTCCTAATTGGACAACTTTAATATGATCACTTATTTATGGTAAATATTATATATAATTTCAGCTTTTTTTATTAAAGAAAAGGATCCCCTAATTATCTCCGCTGAATTTTTTTTCTCTCCTTTAGTTCCTCCAACTAGATGATTATATAAACAGGCTCCTTCCCTTTTTAATCATTGAAAGTTTACTTTTATGAACAATACAATTTTTCCTTCTCTTTTCTTTTAACACTCAAACATTGTTATTCATCTAGCAATATAAGGGAGACATCCCTTATTCTTAAAAATAACAACTTTGCTTTCTTTAACATTTGAACACTCCTAATTTTCCTTTCCTCTTTAATACTCAAGTAGACTACTTCTTTTTCTAAATTTTCCCTCGTTGGTTAGTCCATCCAACTATGCTACTTTCATTTATTTTACTAGTTTATTCATCGTCAGGTGTTTAGTGAACATGCTTATTTGATTTGTTGTTTAACAAATTCTCCTTATATCTACTTGAAAATTTTCAATCTTGGAGTTTACTCATATTCATGATATAATTGTTTTCTTTGTATATATACATGCTGCTTCTGTTTTATATATATACATAATTGTACTTGTGTTTTCTTAGTCTGTTAAAGCAGGTACTCCCTTGACTTTATTCGGATATACAGAAGAGCCGCTGGGGTTTGGGAAAAAATGAAAGGTTATTTGAACTATTCAAATTTTATACTATCTCTTTTTCTATATTTTATTATTTCATTATGTTGTAATAATGTAATAAACGGTGATATAGTTAAAAGGGAGTGCTTAAAGGGGGCTGAGAATTATATGTCATCTGCTGGAGTGTTAATCACTTTCAAATTTTGCATTTTCTTACCAAATTTCTTTTTGTTAATTCTTTTTGAATCAGAATTATGGCCTAATTTCCCTTTTCAACTGAAAATAGGCAGTATGTTTTATAAATTGTTAGCTCTATATGAATACTATCCCTTAACATATAGTTAATGAGAAAGTAAAAGAAATTACGAGGTCTAATTTCTAACTTTTTAAGCTAAGCCGACCCTTTCCCAGAAGCAACATCAACCCAAGTTTTTAAGAGGAATTATGTGTATTTATATGTAAACATCTCTATGTTCTTATATTTAAAGACTAAAGTCTTTTAATCTTTCTTTTAAATGTATTATTAATATTTTCAATAATTTAAGACCGACCTCAAATTAACTTGTGGCTAAGGTTGAAGGTCACGATTCATAATATCGTGTTGTCATCCCTATAAAGCAATAAATAATTTTTATATTTTAAAAACTCCTCTGAGTCTTGTCTACTATTTGAAAAGTATTTGAATTATTATAAAATTATTTATAAATTATAACTTTTTTTGACTTTCTTTTATTTTATTTGGGGTAATTTATATTTTATAAGCTGTGAGTTGTGATATAAAAATAGTTCATGATTTTTTTTATCTTTGTCATATTTTTTTTCTTCTCGCTTGTCTAAATAATCGAGATCTTTAACTAGTAACTGTCTTTATATTTTATTATTATATTTAATAAATAGGTTATTTATGTATAAACTATCTTATCACGTAGGTTCATGTTAATTAATGAATTAATTTAAGTTATGTTTGAGTTTCTATATTTCTTAAAATAAGTCTTATGTGTTTAATTTCTAGAAAACTTAATTAATATTTTATCATGTAGTCTTACATTAATGATTTAACATATATTTAATTTATTTATTTATGTTTCATAAGAATTTATTTTTGTCTAATAACATAGTTAAATTAGTTTTAAAGAAATTAATTGCTTATTCTTGATCACTTAGTCATTCCTCCACATAATTAATGATTCCAAAAGGGACTCACATTTGTTGACATCGAAAAATGTGTAACACCATCCTTTTGAGGTAACTTGAACCCATACCCGACTCTAGTGACCTAGGTTGTTTAAACAAAGTTATCTGCTTAGTTAATATAGAATGGTTCCCTAACGCACTTTAATTCGTTAGGTGGCGACTTTTCTTTTCAAATAATCCTAAAAGAGTTGTCATATGTTGAGTCTTGCTTTTCACGATAAAAATAGGACGACACTTGTTGACACTACTATCATCTCTTATTTTTCTTAATCGAGAATCCATGTATTATTTTTCCTTTATATCTTCCATTAACGATGACTTGGCCTTAACACATGCCAATAATGAACTCGTGTGCCCCAAACTGAAGGTTACTCCACTTTCTTTCAATTTGTGTCCCTTGATAGAGGTCCCCCTTAATTGGGTCAAGTTGGCCAAACTACCTATAGACTTCCGACTTAATGTGTCAGCCATTACATTAGCTTTACCTGGATTGTACAAAATTGCACAGTCAAAGTCCTTCAGTAGCTCCACCCATCTTCATTATTGAAGGTTCAAATCTTTTTTATTTTACTCTCTTGTGACCAGTGTAAATCTCACATTTCTCTTCATATAAATAATGCCGCCAAATCTTGTAAGCAAAAACTACAGTGGCCATCTCTAGGTCATGTGTAGGGTAATTGTGTTCGTGTTTTTTCAACTGCCTTGAAGCATAAGCTATAACTTGTCCATTTTTCATAAGCAGACACCCAAGTCCTACTTGAGAGGCATCACAATAAACTACAAATCCTTTAATCCTCAACGGAAGTACTAATACTGGGGTTGTTGTCAGACTTTCCTTGAGCTTTTGAAAACTTTGTTCGTATGCCTCCGACTATGGAAATTTCACATTCTTTTGGGTTAGCTTTGTCAAAGGTGCAGCTATCTTTGATAAATCCTGCATGAAGCGCCTATAATAGACTGCAAGACCCAAGAAGCTTCGTATCTCAGCCAAGGTAGTTTTCCTTGGACACTTCTTTACTGCTTCCACTTTCTTTGGATAAACTAAGTTTCCTTTGTCAAATACAATATGACCTAGGAAGGAAACTTGGTTCAACCAAAATTCACACTTGAGAATTTAACATATAATTTATGTTCTCAGAGTACCTATAACATCATCCTCAAGTGTTGTTCATGGTCTTTATATGTCTTTGAATACACAAGGATATCATTGATAAACATGATCACAAATTAGTCCAAATACGACTTGAACACTCTATTCATCATGTCCATAAATACTGCGGGTGCATCTGTTAGACCAAAATTCATTTCTATGAATTCGTAGTGCTCATATCTTGTCCGAAACATGGTCTTAGAGATGTATTCACCTCTAATACGTAACTGATGGTATCCCGATCTCAAGTCAATCTTTGAGAACCTCCTAGCACCTTGAAGCTGGTCAAATAAATCATCAATATGTGGCAACAGGTATTTGTTGCGCACCATGACCTTATTTAATTATCAGTAATCTATGCATAATCTCATGGTTCTATCTTTCTTTTTTACAAAAAAGACTAGTGCACCCCATGGTGAAGTTCTTGGTCTAATAAATCCCTTGTTTAATAGGCCTTGTAGTTGTTCCTTCAGTTCCTCCAACTTTGTTGGTGCCATTCGATATGGAGGTATCAATATGGGCTGTGTCACTAGTACTAAAACAATGCCAAAATCGATTTCTCTAACAGGAGGTAATCTAGGTAGATCTTCTGGGAATATATCAGGGAATTTTCTAACCACAAGGACAAGTTCTAATTCTGGTGTGGTAATCTCTGTATCCTTGTTAAAAGCCAAGAAGCCTTGGCAACCTTTGCTTAGCATTTGTTTTGCACCCATGAATGATATCAAATTATTTGGAGGTGATCCTTGGTCGCCTTGTAAGATGAAACTTGGCTCACCCGGTATGTTAAAGTGAACCATTTTAGAATAGCAATCAACGGATATGTGGCATGGTTCTAACAAATCTATGCCTATGATTACATCAAAATCTACCATATGCAGCTCAAACAAGTCTGCTAACGTGTCTTTTGACAAGAGTGATACACTCGCTCAACCAGTAAAGATTCTCCAATCGGTGTAGCGGCCTAAAAAGGATTTGCCAACAACTTTGGAAATCTACTAAACGTCATTACAAAATATAAGGACAAATAGGAATAGATAGATCTAGGATCAATTAAAGCAATAACATCAAATGAACACACTGAAAGTATACCAGTGATTATCAGACTATATGTTAAATCTTACAACAGATCGAGAGCACAAGAAAATTGGCCAAGTTCAAGTTCAATTAATCAATTTCATCAAGTAAGAATGTTGAAAGTGTACCTATGACAACTGCATTTGATGCTTCAATGTCCTTCCTATTTAGAGAAAACACTCGGGATTGGCCTTTACCCATCGCTCCTAACCCTCTATCACCAGTACTTTAGTTCCCAGCACCTCTTCCTGCTAGTGCAGAAGTATCCCTAGCACTATAAGCGACAGAGTTTGTTGGTGCCCCATTCATAGATGTTGATGCCTAACTAGGTCCCTTGTTATTACATGGACAATCCCTCTTGTAATGTCTGATCTGTCTGCATCAAAGGCATGCACCAATCTCTCAAACACTGGCCGCAATGAGCCTTATGACAACTAAGTCAAGTAGTTATAGTGCAGTTGGTTTGTCCAGTTGATGATGTAGAACCTTTATGATTTAGTTTGGTGGGAGCACTGCTAGATGACTGGACAATGGAGGCACCCTCAGTCTGTGCAGTCCTCGAATGACTTCGATCCAGAACCACATCTTGTATGAATACCACCTTCAAAAGATCTTGCGATTCTCGTTCTGTTATTTGTGCATTAGCTGCTCTTTCTTCTCTCCATCTAGTTTCTACCTCTCTTGCAACATCTACTACCTATGAGTAAGTTATGTCTCATTTTATCAAATGTAAGGCCAGAGGTTTGATAAATTGATCAACCAGACCTCGTATGAACATCTTAGCCTGCATAGAATCATTCATCACATATGACACATGTCGAGACAAATGAGTGAACTGGATATCAAATTCATTTACTGGAATTTCTGGGGTTTGCCTCAATCCATCGAATTGTATCAACAAAGCATCCTTTGGACTCATCGATAGGAATTGATATGTAAATCGATCGCAAAACTCCTTCCATGTCAGGGGATATAAGTTACTTGGTCGCCCTGTATTAAAAGATTTAAACCAGTCTTCAGCTATATCTTGCAAATAATAGGTAGCCAACTCAATCGACCTTGTGCTGGAACATTCAAGAGCATCTAGGGCTTTTTGAATTTCACCTAAAAACAATAGGGGGTCTTCAGTCTCACTAGCCCCTGTAAACACCTGTTGTTTTAACTCAAGAATCTCTCGAATTGACCTGCGGAGTGGCTCATCGGATTGATTATGTTTGTTATTCTCTTCAAGCATCATACTAACCTGAGGTTGTGTTTGGATCTTCTCTACCAAGCTCTCAATTGCCTGTTGAAACGTGTGTAGCTATCATGTCGGCAGTAGTACCATTCTGAGGTTGCGATGTGTCACTATATTTTCAGTAACCGGATCGACGGCCTGCCTAGATGGTAAGCCTCGATCTCTCCTTTGACCCCAACTGAAGTTTGGTGGAAGCATGACTCTATTTTCCATCTATAATCATATCAGCGATGTTAGATTCTTATTTGGCTCCAAACCGCTCATAACCTTATAAGATTTAACAAAGAATAAGAATGACCGATCCTATCCGACTTTTATAGAGTCTCGGTCGTTCATATGGTGCACAACATAAACACAACTAAGTTTCCACTGAAACTGATGCTCGTTAAGTCATATCCTAAATCTAAGGCTCTGATACCAACTATATCACAACCCTCTTAGGCCATGACTGGCGCTTATCAAGCCTAGGCCTATCGAGCAAGCCTGGATCATTTTCATGCTAAAAATTCGACAGAGTTTTCTCTATACATGGAGCAATCCATAAACTCAAACCTGTCAGCACTCAGTAAATGAGAATCCAACATACTTTAATACCAACGTAATAGGTCTACGAGGATATCAACATCGGAGTCAATGACTTCCATAAGGCTTTAGAAGTCCTAAGTCATGCCATTACTAACATAAGCCAAAACCAAATTTACAAGACAGACTCAAAGGAGCGAGACTCTAGGATTTCACTAAACTAATATACTACATTAGTCTAAAAAAATGTTTCCCCACACGAAAAATGTGCAGGCTTATTGGATCAGTCGTTAGCTCTAACTAACACTCTGTCACGCCAAAAGGACACCCTCAACTAAGTTATCCATTAGGGGAAAAACAAAGGAAGAACGGGGTCAGTCACACTAACTGAGTGAGTATAGCATTTATTTAGGACAAGCATATAACTAGATCACATAGTTTATAAACCATCAACAATAGCTTATTCCAATCAACATACCAGTTAATGTATGAAAACTTTGTTCAAGCTGATTAAAAAAATCATATCGCTATCTATTTGGAGGATCCTATGCTAGTATCGAGTATTCCTTCTAACATTATGAATTTACCATAGCAGCCTAACTACCCTGTCAGCTAGATTCCCTTCTAGAGGGTCTTCACACAATATTCATTTTTTCTGCAAGGTGCATCAGGTCTAACGATTCCAACATTAGATAACGGTGAAACTGACAAAGTTAACTTTCTAAAATATTTTATTTATAATGAAACATATATTCATATTCTTTCTATGTAAAATTTAAATTCACAAATATCATAACTCGTAAATAACACGCATATAGAAGAGTAGCCAATATGTACACTCATGGTAAGAATGATTCGATGCATTTAAAATACTTGATCATACTATTGCTTGTCCATGCGCAAGTAGTCAATTTCTAAATAATTTCTTTCAATGCAGGAAAACAAATTAAAACATACTGTAGTGGAAAATTAACTACGGAGTAATTATCACTAACAATACTTTTTGTCGAATACCTCCAATTTTCTTCCTCGAAGTCTCAATTATCTAAAGAAAATGTAGTGCAACCTTTGAGCATTCTTTATCATTAGAACTCATAAGATTATTTACTTCTAGAATACAAACCTATACTCCCCGAAACCATTCAATTGTTAAGATTAATTCTAACTAACTGCCTCTGAAAAGTTCTTGTCCTCCAACTAATATGGAAAAAATTATCTATTTATTTGTTTTAAATAAAAACTGTTAAATTGCTACTGGTTACTTCTACCTAATTCTGAAATTTATTTAAGAAATTCAATGATTAGACCATTTTATATCCCTGTTGGAGTTGTTTCCAACAAAAAGGAGGGACTTAATGGTAAATATATGTATCAAGACTTACCGGCAACAATAAAGAATAGTGGAAAGAAACTGGTCTCCTACAAACACTGATTTTTTTTCCGCCTCTGCGGTCTTCCTCTTCTCTTCCCCTTTTCTCTTCCATATCTCTCCTCTTCGTATCAATTTTTTTGGGAGGAACATTGCTGGACAGCTTTATGCTTAAACACAACAATATTTTATGCCAATTTTTTTCACCGCCCCTTTGCTCTTTGTCTGCTTCCTTTTTGCTGATATTGAAGGGGTAGTTTATCAACTTAAGACTTAGGTAGTTTAATGGGTTAGGGGGTAATGGGCTGGGTATTTGAATTAGTTATTTAATTTAAAGGGGTCAAGCCCAATTCTTTTAGTCATTATAGATTGTACCCTGAATACCCATCCAAAAAGCAGTAATATTCTCTTTCGGCTAGTCAACCTAGCATTTTATCAATAAATGGGATCGGAAAATGATCCTTCTTGGTCCATGAGTTCATCTTTCTATAATCCATGCACACCCTCCATTCGGTGACCGGCTGCATAACTATTAATTCTACTTTCTCATTTTGAACCACGGTGATTCCCCCTTTCTCAGGAACACATTGAACCTAATTCACCCAATTACTATAAGCTATTGGGTACACAACCCCCGCATCTAACCACTTGATAATCTCTTTCTCAACCACCTTTTGCATGGGTGGATTACAACCTCTTTGAAGCTCAATAGAGAGGTTACAATCCTTTTAAAGGTTGATCTTATGAGTACAAATGCCCGAGGTATACCAATTATGTCAGCAATAGTCCAACTGATTGCTCGAATGTGCTTCTTCAAAACTGCTAATAGTTCCTCTACTTGCGAACATCTAGTTTAGCAGAGATAATCACCTGCAAAGTTTCATTTAGACCAAGATAAGCATACTTCAAATGAGTGGGCAGTGGTTTGAGCTCCCAAACAAGAGGTTCAATAATAATGGTTGAGATGGCAGAGTTTTCCGATTCTTGAGATCAAGGTCAAGCTTCTTCAGTAGGTAAGAGTAGGACCCAAGACCGATAACGGCATGACATACTTCTTCTAACCCTTCAATACCCTCTCCATCATTATTCAAGAGAACGACTTCAATGACTCTTTGAAGAACGTCTCCTCAATATCTTGCTCTATGTCTTCTTCATCAACACCTTTTGAACTTGGAGGGACATTTTCCACAAGCGACTTCTTCACTTCCACACTCACCCCTGATTTCATTTGAGATGCTAAATGGTTCATCCTTTCTTATAGATGTCTAATAGAGATTTCATGATCTTTCACCATTCGAGTAAGCTCCAAAAGATCACCTTTCAACTCTTGGATCCCTAAGTCAGTGGAGACCACCCGTTCCAATACCATTTCAAGCATACTTTTGATGTTCGAGTGTGAGGACTTTTCACTCTCCTAACTTCTCAACTCAGCTATATATTCATAGTTCTAACCTTGATTCTCATCATGAGGATGTTGAGAGCCTTGGTTGGCACCTTGGTACCCTGGATGAAAACCCCTCATGCACCTTGCTAACAACCTAATTTGAATCATTATTTTCACCAATGCCGCATCTTTTTCCTCCTCTCTTCTCGACGTTTCATTCATCAGTTGGATAGATGTTGCATATGAAAACACTTTGGTGTCTCTTTGTTTCCATGCTAGGAAGCTTATTCTTGCACACCTAAGAAATCAGCAACAATAAAAACACAATGTAAAAGCAATACAAGATGCAAAGAGAAATTTGAATCACTAAGCAACTAATGGCTATCGCAACTCAAGTCCCCGACAATGTTGCAATTTTTTTATAACACTCAATATATCTATCCTATTTAATGAAGGTGGCAGCGGTTGTTGTCAAAAGACAAAACACCCAACGGATGTCGGGGTCGAATCACACAAGGAATTGAGAAAGATAATTCAAAAGTCGTAAATTAACTCAAACTAGTATGCATCATTGTTTAACATATTAAAAGTGAAAATTGGGGAAAAAGTTGAAACAATGTTAAATTCAAATAGTAAAATGAAGTTGGGCAGTTAAATTGTTGCAATTGATGAGAGAGAACTACGGATGTGCTATTGATGGAGTGTCAACTAGATTGGGGTTGATTGAAATATCTTGAACTCAATTTTTAGCATGGATAGCAATGGATAACACTGCACCCTTTTGTTTTTCAATAACAAAGGTGCTTTGTCTTTTGGTTTTCTCAAGCCCCAAAGTCACAATCACAAACCAACCACAAAGCTTAAGGAAGGGTTAAGATATCTCTAACCTCAACCCTCTATTGGAGTAGTAAAATGGGTCTTGACTATCTCTAGATCAAGCCCACACACCTAAATTCCAAATCCTCACTATTGATTCTTCACCCAAATTCACTTCTCTCTCTCAAGCAAAAGTAAGATAAGAAAGCTAAATCAATGTCTGCAGCCATTAATTTTTCAGTTAAAACTTAAAGGAAATAATATATCCATGCTTATAAATTGAATCAAAAATATCATCAACACCCAACCAAGTTTAAACATTCATCATGCACACACCCCTAGCTAATAATTTAGCTACTCATGAATGAAGGAAGAGAAATTATACCCATGGGAAATTTCTCAACCATCATCATATTGAATAACAAATTAAGCTTTCAAAATCTGCAACAATGGTGTATTGCCCAATGGAATTTGTACTCTCTAATTCTTCTTGCACAATTTCCTTGGAAGCTTCTCAGGTATATTTGTGCTAGATATGGACGTTTTTCCCTTGCCAACATTTGGGTCACTTGCGAGGCACCTCCATTTTGCAGGTGCCTATCTGCGGCTCGCAAGTTCTTCAAAGGTTGAGGCAAAGTCACTTTAAAGCCATCTGTGTTGGCACCTGTGTTCCGCAGGTGCCCACCTATGCTTCCCAGGTTCAGATTAGTAATCTGCCAGTGGCACCTGCATTACATAGGTGCCAATGTGCGACACAAGTTTCCTTTGCCTCCAACAGGAGTGTTTTTTGTTTAATTCTTCCCTTTTCTTTATCTAAGTCAAATTTCTGCACAAACAAAGAGAAACAGCATAAAACCTTCCAAGATTATATGAAAACAAGGCAATAACTCATGCTTAAAAGCCATATGAGTTGTTAAATTACCAACTCATCAACCTTCATTAGGAACTACAACGCATGGATGTGGGAAATCATCCATTAATTGACTTTAATTCATCCTGGAACCAACAGATAATCACGGCTCAAACCGCAGCTCCTGGAAGCTTTCATGATAATCAACATGCCAGTGGTCTGAAACCCAAACTTACAGCCTTATGAAACCTTGGTCAACAACAGACAGGACAGGTCCGTGATCTAGTTTCACATCCTTTCACACCCCAAGAATTGACTCCGGACGCAACATGAGGGAATCATAATTGAAGAGATCGTGAAGCTTTCATCAAAATTAGATCTAACCTTTGATTTATAAGGAATTAATAATTGGAGACTTAAATTCATGAAATTGATTGAAATTGGGCATGAGGGTGGAAGGATTTCCCCCATTCATGAACCTACATACTTGGGCTTAAAGAGATCTTGGTACGGTTTGAAACCCAAGAGAATTGGAGAAGAAGGAGGACGTTGATTGCTCGAGGAATTGAGGGGATTTGATTTTCAACTTCAGATGTTAGGAATAGAATGAGGGTTAGGAATTAATAAAACCCTCCAATACACCCTTTAAGGAGCTCAAAATGACTTAGTTTAGGAGTTAAGAACATAAGAAGTATGAAAATTCTCTTAATAACTTGACTGAAAATTTTACCCGAAAGACCTAACGGATCAAACAATCTGTTAGTAGACTTGACGGGTATCCATCAGTTACTCCTGAAGCACAATTTCAACTCCCGGATCCTTACTTAATGCCTTATCTTAATGATTCATCATCACAATTAATGGATAAATTCTCTAGTTTTTAAGACTAGCGGAATCTCACATTTTTCTCCAACTTCCCGACTTAACGGATTAGTTGATGATCCATCAAGTATCCTACAGATCACTTGAAGGTTCGTCCTGTGATTCAGTGCAAATTTTGCTATTTTATTTGCTTCATGGCTTGGGTCTAATCTTAGAGACTTTTGGGGTGTTACATCATCTCCCCATTGGGAATATTCAGCCTCGAATGGAGACTAAGCAGGCTGGAAGGATAGGGAAGGAACTACAATTCCTAACACTGAAATTCTATATCTTGAACACTGACGGAGTGACTGACTTCAAACTAAGATACATGACTGAATTGAATTCGTGAAACACACATACATACTAAGACATGAGAGGGACTGAGAGTCATAAACTTGACATAAAACTGGATAGAGTACAAGGAGGAAACTCATACCTCATGCTAGAACTGAGCTGGAAGGGAAGAGGTGAGGGTTCTTGGCCATTTTATTTGCTTCGCCTTCCCATGTACCTCCCTCAACTAGCTGATTTCTCCACAAAACCTTCACCTAAACTACCTCCTTATTCCTCAACTTCCGAACCTAACGATCAAGGATCTCAATCGGAACCTCCTCATAAGTCAGGCTATTCTTCACACTAATGTTCTCTACCGGAAAACTAGAGCTGGATCACCAATATACTTTTTCAACAAGGATATATGGAAAACTAGATCCACTAATGCTAACTCTGTGAGAAACTCTAACTCATAAGCCATATTGCCAACACATCTCAGAATCCTATAAGGACCAACATACCGGGGACTAAGCTTTGCTCTCTTGCCAAACCTCATCACTCCTTTCATGGGTGACACCTTCAGAAATACTCAATCATCAACGATGAACTTAAGCTCTCTCCTCCTAACATTTGCATATGATTTCTGACGACTCCGAGCTATTTTCAGCCTTTCTCTAATGAGCTGAACGTTCTCCTTAGCCTCATGAACTGATCTAGTCCTATCAACGTAGCCTCACCTACCTCAAACCATCCAATAGGTAACCTACATCTCCGCCTATATAGAGCCTTAAACGGAGCCATCTAAATGCTAGAGTGGTAACTGTTATTGTAGGAAAACTCAATAATAGGTAAGTGATCCCCTAACTATATTTGAAATCAATCACGCAAGCTTTCAACATGTCCTCCAAGGTCTGAATAGTGCGCGCGACCTGCCATCGATCTGTAGGTGAAAAGTGGTACTAAGCTTCACCTGAGTACCAAGGCCCTTCTAAAATGACCTCCAAAATTGAGAAGTGAACTGAATGCCCCTATCAGAAATGATAGACGAGGGAACCCCATGCAGACTGACCAACTGCCAAACGTAAAGTCTATCATAATCCTCGGCTGAGTCCGTAGTCTTAACTGGTAGGAAATATGCTGACTAAGTCATCCAGCCCACAGTCACCCATATAGAATCATGTTGTTGGCGCATCAATTGCAACCCTGTAACGAAGTCCATATTGATCTCTTCCCACTTTCAAGTAAAAATATTAATATCCTAAAGCATACCTCCCGGTCTCTGATGCTGAACCTTCACCTGCTGGCAATTTAATCACTTAGCCACAAACTATACAATGTCCTTCTTCATGCCATTCCACCAATAGACTTCCCATAAGTCATGATACATCTTGGTGGCACCTGTATGGATAAAATATCAAGAGCTATGAGCCTCTCTCAACATCCACTCTCTCAATCCACCCACATCAGAAATACATAGTCGGCCCTGATTTCAAAGTTTAGTATCTCCCCTTGGGAGAAAACCTCTATTTTATGATTCCGAGAAGCTTTCTTAAACTACACTAGGATAGGGTCCTCATCTTTTCTTTCCTTAACTCCATCACCAATGAAGATTCTGACCAATTTTGAACAATAACACCTCCATCTGTTGAATTGGTAAGACGAACCCCCAAGCGTGCAAGCCGATGGACATCCTTCACCAATTCTATCCTCCCATCCTCAATATAGGACACATTCTCCATGGACAACCTACTAAGAGCATCTGCCCACTACATTGGCCTTGCCCAGATGGTAAAGTACACTCATGTCATAGTCTTTCAGAAGCTCAAGCCATCTTGATTGCTGCAAATTCAAGTCCTTCTGAGTAAACACATATTGAAGACTCTTGTGATCCGTGAACACATCCACAGGCACCCCCTACAAATAGTGCCTCCAAATTTTCAAGGCAAACACCACCGCTGCTAACTCAAGATCATGCATCAGGTGATTCTTCTCATGAGTCTTAAGTTATCTTAGGGCATAAGCAATAACGTTCCCATGCTGCATCAAGAAATACCCTATGCTAATCTTACAGGCATCACAATATACCACAAAGCCATTTGTTCCCTCTAGAAGGGTGAAGATCGGAACAGAAATAAGTCAAGCCTTTAACTCCTGAAAGCTTTTCTCATAAGCATCAAACCACTAAAATTTGACCTTTTTCTGAGTCAACTTAGTCAAAGGTGAAGCAATGGATGAAAATCCCTCTACAAACCTTCAGTAATAGCCAGTGAAACTCAAAAAGATCCTGATGTTAATAGGGTTAACGGCTCTAGGCCAGTTCTTCACCGCCTCTATCTGTTGAGAGTCTAACTGAACAACCTCACTAGACACCACATGGCCAAGAAATGCAACTGAATGCAGCCAAAACTCACACTTACTAAACTTAGAAAATAGCTAATGGTCCTTAAGAGTCTGCAACACAATCCTCAAGTGAGCGACATGCTCCTCCTCACTCTGAGAATACACCAGGATATGGTCTATGAAGATAATAATGAACATATCCAAATACTTCTTGAACACTCTATTCATCAAATTCATAAAAGCTACAGGAGCATTTTTTTAGTCCAAAATACATAACCACAAACTCATAGTTACCATACTAAGTCTTGAAGGCAATTATTGGAATGTCACACTCCCTAACTCTAGGCTGATGATAGCCGAATTTGAGGTCTATCTATGAGAAGCACTTAACAACCTAAAGTTGATCAAACAAGTCATAAATCCAATGAAAGGGATACTTATTCTTGATTTTCACTTTGTTCAATTGGCAATAATCAATGCACATTCTAAGAGAACCATCTTTCTTTCACACGAACAGGACTAGAGCACCTTACGAAAACTTACTAGGCCTGATGAAACCCTTATCTAAGAGATCCTTTAGCTACTCCTTCAACTACTTTAGCTCCGCTAGATCCATTCGGTAAGGAAGAATGGATATGGGTTGCATATCCATGAGAAGGTCCATACCAAAGTCAATATCCCGCTTGGGAGAGACCTCTAGTAGATCATTTGGAAACACCTTCGGATACTCATATACAACCGGACTGACTGAAGAGTCGGGATTTCAGACTCAAAATTCTTAACTCGAACTAAATGGTATACACAATCCATGGAGGTCATCTTCCTGTCCTTTAGATAGGAAACAACGCGACCTACAGGCATAGCTGAACTACTCTTCTACTCTAGGGCTGGCTCACCTGGAAATTGAAACTCTACTGATCGAGTTCTATAATTGATCGAGGCATAACATTAATACAACCAATCCATACCACAAATAACATAAAAAATTGTCATGTCTAACTCTACTAAGTCGACTGATGTGACTCTCTAGAGGACAATAACTGGGCAGTTTCAATAAATCCATTGAGAATATAACTAACTCACCGATAAGAGTAGAGACTGAGAAGGGTTTTGAGAGGATTTTGGGATTAACACCAAATTGACAGCAGCATAAGGATTCACGAAGGCTAAAGTGGCTCTTGGATCTAACAATGCATACACATCAAGATGGAAAATTTTGTAACATACCAGTGACCACATTTGGTGAGCTCTCCTGCTTTTGGAGTGATGATAGTGAAGAGAAATGTTTTTTGTGTTGTCCGCCACCAGCACTAGAGGATGTTGTTGAGATAGGCGAGATGCTGGAGCTACTAAAATGGTAGCTAGGGCACAGTCTCTACCGTTATCCTATCTAGCTCATAGGAAATCCCTGAGTCTATGCCCGATCTTCCCACACCCGAAACAAGCATCTACACAAAATAAGCACGCCCCTGGGTGGTTCCTGCCACAAATATTGCAAGTTGGGAAAGTGCGCCCCTTGACATGCTCCTCTGAATCTAGGAGCCTGAAACTCTACCTCTCTGAACACCCATCAGCCCAGATAGAACATTAGTTGATGATGGGGTAGGGGTTGACAACCTCTGTTGAGACTGTGGACGGTGTCCACCATTGATCCTCTATTGGAAAAACTCAAAGTGCCCTACTCTAGCTTAGTCTCCCTCTCTCTCTTCTTTAGCTTCTCGTCCTCAATCTGCTAGCCATATATTATCAATAGAGAGATATCCATGTCACTAATAAGCATAGCGGTGCTACACTCCTTATCCACTAAGTCTGAGACTCCCATTACAAACTTGCTCATACGAGCCCATGGATCGGGAAAAATCTCTGGAGCATACTTTGACATTTAAGAGAATCTCAAAGCATACTCCTCTACTTACATCCTGCCCTACCTCAAATTGACAAACTCTGCCACCGTGGCTTCCCTCAACTCCCAAGGAAGAACTTGTGATGAGTTAGTAATTTACCAACTCATTAGGTTCTTAGACATGAGTTTTTGTTTGGTTTTCTAGTCTTTTAGGTAGATTTTATGCTCTTTATCCTTGATATTTATAGGTAATTAACTTGACTATAAAAAAGCATGAAATTGAGCAAAAAACATGAAAATGGAGATGAGGACCGGTGCTCCACTAGAGGACACTGGCGAAACGCCGACTGACCATAGATGCCTACTGTGTTGAGGAAGAATGGCTACCAACGAATTTCTCTAGAACCTGCTGGCCATCAGCTTTGATCGACCAGTGGACCACAGACTAGCACCGACAAACCGCCTATGACTCACAACTGATGCCCATCAGAAAAGGGAAAAAGTGTTCATCTCAGAAAAAAAAGGAGCACTTTTGTACCCTACTTTTGTACGTCTCAAAAAGAAACTGAACTTGCTATTCCAGAATTTTTGACATGGTATTAAATATTGAATGGAGAGAAGAGAGAAAATGGAGAATTGAATTGTAGAGAGAGAAAGCTTCATTTTGTTCTTTGAAAAGGTAGAAAAACTCCATTAGAGATCAGAACCTTGTGCTTGAATTTTCTTACTCATTTTGTTAAATGGATATTTAATTATTTCTTAATGTAATGTCTTCTTATACTTACATGATTAGCTATCATATTCCTTACTAGGGGTGTGTGAATAATTGGGGTTAATTTGGATTGGATATTTTTCAATTCATATTAGATTTACTCTATTAGTATAATTCTAGTTTTTCATCTATGTGTTAATCTAAATACTCATAGTTGAAAATATGAGTTGTATTTAGTTACTCTAATTTTGCTTGAAAAAGGAATTTACAGTATAGTTGACGAAACATTAATGGGTAATTGGATTTTCATTTGGGGTTGGGCTAGAGATAGCCAAAATCCATTATCAAGTGCCCATTGATAATCAAAGATAGAAATAGTTGATTCTTACCTAAGTTGATGTGGTTGTTGTGAAATGGACTATGGGTTTTGAGAAAACACGAGGTATAAGACACCTAATTGGGTGAAAAACGTAAGGTGCCACCTCATCCACAACTAATTATACTATTGAGTAATACTAGGAGCTATTAATAATTCCAATCCCATGATGCCTCGATAATATCACACCCCTAGTAGTCTCTCTTTTCCTATTTCCATGAGCAAATTTTGTAGTTCATTTGACAAGTTGTGATTTTCCCAAGTTTTACTTATTGTTGTTGAGACATTGATGCAAGTGACTTCAATTTGATAGACAACTCTTGCGTGATCAACTATTCTTCCCTGTGGGATTCGACCCCGACACTCATCGGGTATATTTGTTTTTCCAATGATCGTTTACACTCTCACGTTAAGAGGAGTGAATTTGGACATTATCAACTCATCTAAAAAAGTTATCACAAAGTCATCCCATCTGATAGGAATGACACCTACTCTTCGACCCTCCTTCCACTAGCGAAACCAAATGTGTGCTACCCCTTGAGCTGGTAGGAAGCCAAATCTACAATCTCCTCTTCTAATTCACCCATAATCTAGGTGATATTATGAATCTCCTCAATAAACTCCTATGGATCCTTATCTAGTTTTGAACAATAGAACTCGGGAGGGTTCAGCCGGGTAAAGTCCCATGCCCTTGCTGCCGCAACACCCTCATTAGGTTTCACAAGTGCATCATAGCCTGGTCTAACATCTGAAAGGCAGCCCTAAACTCAACATGAGTCACCTGCTCATGCATAGGATCTACTGGACTAGTGGTGTTGGATGGTAAGGAGGGTGTCCATACCTTGCCAAGGGTAGGAACCATGAAGGGTTGATATCACTCATGAGCCTAGTAGCATAAGGTAGACACTTTCAATTGGCAAGGACTCCATATGCTAGTGCCAAGGAAAACACTGTCAACTGGCAAGGACCCCTAGTCCTATGGTGACACGTTGTTATAGGACCTGGGTTGTCTAGAACCCTTATCCTCTCGGTTTTAAATACTACTCCCAAAAAATACATAGAGATCATATTATAGTCATGAAATATACTTGGTTTTACATGGGCTAGTTAGAAATCATGATATTCATAAGTAGCATAACATAAGTGTACTAGCTAAAAAAATAATGTCGAAGATCAGCCATGATACACAATCTTGAAATTCATGAGATTCATCCATAATAGGGTAACTTCTCATAACATGAAAATATAGATTTCATAATAGAACTTAGTAGAAAACATGTAATTAAAATCATAAAATATGATTTAGAACATGAGGGAATCATAGTTGACGAGATCATGAAGCTTTAATCAAAATTAGATGTAACCCTAGATTTGTAAGAAATTCATAATTGGAAACTTGAATTCATGAAATTGATTTGAAGTTGGGAATGAGGATGGAAGGATTTCTCCTATCCTTGACCCTACATAATTGGTCTTGAAGAGATCTTGCTAGGGTTTGAAACCCAAGAGAATTAGAGAAGAAAAAAGACCTTGATTACTTGAGGACTTGAGGGGATTTGATATTCAACTTCAGATATTAGGAATAGAATGAGGGTTAAGAATGAATAAAACACTCAAATACACCCTTTTAAGATCTCAAAATGACTTAGTTTAAGAGTTAAGAATATAAGAAGTATGAAAATTCCCTTAATAACTCGACTGAAAATTTCACCTCGATAGACCTAATGGATCACTTAACGATCCGTTAGTGGACTTGATGGGTCGTTAACATCCATTAGTTACTTCTGAAGCATGATTTCAACTCTCTGATCCTCACTTGATGCCTTATCTTAACGATTCGTCGTCACACCTAACGGATCAATGCTTCAGTCATTAAGACTTACAGAATATCATATTTTTCTCCAACTTCCCCTCTTAACAGATCACTTGACAATATGTCAAGTGTCCTAATGGATCACTTGATGATTCATCCTATGATCTGGTGCAAATTCTGTTGTTTTCTCCACTTCATTCCTCAGGTCTAATCTAAGGGATTTTTGGAGTATTACACATCCCGTCAAAAGGCTCACCAAGTAATGGCCTTATACCACATCTGCAGAACTCTTTATGTGATTGATAGGATAGTCTATCCTCTGGGTTTACGTGCCATGAACTAAGATGTTGTTTTGGGCCTAACTTGTCTGCTTGTAGATACTTGCCCATGATAGACAAGACAATCTGTGAATTGATTCCATGGTTCATCCTTTGCATCCACAGATCCTCACTTGTACTTCATTTAGCTTAAACTTTTAACTTTGGCTTTGCAACCTGTTTTCCGGTACATGGACACAAATACCATCATATCATTAAAAAAAACACTTAAGAATCAGAAAATCCTCTATTAAAAGCATCGGTTTGTGCCGTGACATCCCAACATATAAATTCACGACATACCTATACACAAGACTCTACTAGATATGAATTGTAGACTCCCTAGGACACGACCTTCTCTAATACCAAGTTTGTCACACCCCAACCTCGAGGGATGCAGAAAGCACCCGATGTCTATTCGCCCGAGCATACCACATACATCACCTGGACAATCTAAAACTCAAGTGACCAAAAAGGCCAAAATATGAAATCAAAGATATAGTGCAATAGCTCTCTTGCAAACACCTAGTCAACGCATATATGCAACAAAAAGGCTGACAAGATCATACATTTTCATCAAGGCCAGTAAGACTACAAAACATACATACTCAAAACTCATTATCTTAGTCAAACAAGCTTCAACAAGAATATAACTAATAACTAAGTGGTACAAGACCCCACTTTCCCCAAACATCTAGTTTATATAGAAAAACAGAAGGGATACTTGATCGTTGATGTGTCGGGAGTTTGCGACATATATTTGCTTCATTTCATAGAGTTTTTCATATGTTTAAGTACTAATATAAGTCAAAACTAACCTTATTATGCTATGTTTTAGGAATCAAAGTGAAATAAATAAAATAGGCATTAAAGTCGTTGAATCTACCAAAAAATTAGAATACAATTGCAGAAATAGTCAAAAGACGATTTAGAAGATGATCAGTCTTTCAAAAGATGACTTAGAATATGGTCAGTCTTTTAAAAGATGGTTCATAATATGGTAAGTATTCTTAAAAGATGGTCCGTCCTTCAGACCTGGGACCTCCAAAAGTAAATTTTAGCTAGTGTTCTTGGCTTTGTATAAATAGCCCATTTACATATTTTTAAAGGGAGGTTTGAGTAGTTTAGCATAGTTTTAGATAGTTTTAGCTAGTTTTCAATTTTTATTTCATAGCATTGTAATTGAAGTTTAAGATCAAGTTGCTCAATTCATGTTATCATCTCTCATCATTGATTGGTGAGTAAGAATGTGTAATTACTTGCTCCTTCTTCTTCTTTTTCTATGGGTAACTAAATTAAAATATATGGTTATAAACCCTAATGATCTCAATTGGATAAATTTGATTGTGGGCTTAATAAATTTGATTGTTTTTTGTTTTATAAAGTGTGATTGATTATGCAAGTCATTCATCCTACCCAATTACTTTTATGGTTCTTGAAAGAGCGAATTTAGTTTGGGTTATCATCAATAAACAATAAATCAAGTCTCTAAATCTTATTTAATGGATTCGTCTAGACATAGGATAAATTCCAATAGGCAAAATGCAATCAGGTGGAAGGGTGTTCTCTTCTATTTGAAAAAGATGAGGTAGATTGATACCATTGGTGTTATTGAATGATACCCATTGATTTTCTAAGTTATTTCTTGCATATTCATCAAAATCCCATTTTCAATTTTCCCATATTAAGTGATTTATGGGGATCGATCCAAATTTGGGGTCAATTCCCTAGAATTTTCTCCTTATTGAATTTCAACTTATTTTAGATTTTAGGTGATCATACTCTTTTATATCTAATCCGAGTAGTTTCTCAACTTTTAAGTCGAATTTGAATGGTTTGATATTAATATCCTAAACAAAGTCTCTATGGATACGATCCCTACTCTTAAGTTGGGTAATTATACTATATTAGTCGTGCACACTCTCACTAGTTGAGGTGGATCAAGGGGGATTTTGTTAATTTGGAATCGAGGCCAAGGACTTTAGTATTAAGTGCTGTAATTTTAATTTTAGTTAGTTTGATAATTATAATACATGCCCGAGAAGATTCACTATGGCATCATGGAAAGAAAACGGGTTTGGTGGTTTAAACTCATATCTTAATGAACCATGCCCATATTATGAAGGACCTCATTTTTGGAAAGATTGCAAACATGCACCTAAATAAGAGGTGTGTGCATCTTATCACTCTTATGATGGTTATAATTGCAATTTATGTGGTCGTCAGGGTGGACATTGGGGTGATTGTCCCAACTACTATGCCTTGTTCCCATGATGCTCTAATGAAAATGCTAGTTGTCTTTTTGAGTCTGACATGAACAATGACAAGGCATGTAAAGAACAAAGTGTCAAATTTGAGAGAACCCAAGCAATGCTCCAAAATTTGTTGGATCAAAATTCTAACCTAGAAGAGATCAACAAATCTATTTCGGTAAATGTCATGGAATGGAAAAGAGGAAAAGATTCATTTGAGGATACAATTCCGAGTTCCATAGTGTTGTCTACTCTTGAAGAAGAAATGATTGAATAAAAGATCCCTTGTTCTCAAAGAGGAGACATTGAGGAGCGAAATCGGAAAAAGTGCACATAATGCAAGTCTTAATAAAAATATGGGAAGAAGATCAACTTGAAGATGAGGAAATTATTCAAAAGATGGATATTTCCATGGATGGACTTTTTCAAGTCTTGGACAACTCCCATCAAGAAGAATAACTTGACAAGGTGGAAATTGTGAGTCGTGATTCGTTATTAAGAGGATCACCGTGAGACACTTCATGGGTGATGGAAGAATTCTGCATGTTGAGCAAAGCCATGAATTGGAGCTCCTAGAATTTGCTACCCAAAATTTAGAGACCAAATTAAATGCTATGTTTAAGGCATGAAATACTCAACATCAAATGGTCATGGGTAGTAATTTTGAAGAAGTTTCCAATGAAGAAAAGGTCAAGATGGATTTTGAAGAGCTAAAGGTGATTTTCCAACAAACCAATCCAAAAATACTACAAGATATTGAAATCGAAAAAATGACACTAGAGTTTCAACGAAAAATCCATCAAATCATTTTTGAGGACTCTAGTGCATTTAAGGGTGAGGAGTTCAGGAAAGAATAAAATTTGAAAATGTATCGACGTAGACCACATTCAAACTAATTTTCAATATTGTGCTTGGTTAAAAATAAGGAAAATAAGGCAACTGAGTCTATGGAGGATCTTGGAGGGAAGGATCAAAGTGATCTCATTTTGAAGTTTGTCATGCCAAGAAAGAAAAATGACATTCCTATTTAAAGTCAAAAAAAGTGCAAAATGAAATACTCGAGAGATGGCCTCCCTGTGTTCATACCACTGCCCATAAGCATCACCAAAATCTTGATTCAAAGTTAGGGCGACAGTTCATATCCTCAAAGTGGAAAGAAAAATGTAATGACACTTTGCTTCTTAGGCGACAACTCAGGGGATGCTATAAACATTCTCTATTATTTCACCCACTTCTTGAGCTTTCAGCGAACTAGTGCGCCACGTGCACCTCAGGGAGTTCCTACCCTTGCTCTTACATTTTACATGCACTGGGGATATTGCATAATGTTTAAGTTGGGGTTTTATGAGGTTTTTGCTTGTGATATATAGATTTTGAGGATAGTGTTTGTAGTACTCTTGTTTTTCTAGGTAGTTTAGATGTAGTTGTTGTTTTTTCTTTATAAATGTAGAGTGCTCCTTGATTATTTTAGCCATGGTTATTTCCTGGGAGGTTTTATTTCTATTGAATCTAGAAAAATAATGTAGTTAAGTATCCCAGTGTATGGGCCTAATGATAGATTGTTAGGTGACATTCTTAAGGGTACTAGCCTACAGTTTGAGTCGTTCTTGGTTGAATAAAGCGTTTTTTGACTTAGGTGGTGGTGACACATGAGATTATAGCAATTCTTATGAAATTCTTTGAAAAATGTCACTCCTCAAAATTTTTGCCATAATTGTTATGTATTGGCATGTTTACCTCTATTTTTTACATTTAATTGTGTTAATTTTAATAATGTATGCCTAGTTGCGAGTAATGTGGTTAGTCCATTTGATATCCATATGCCATTGTGTGGTGAGAAATTTTATTTGTTCACTTTATTTTGTCACATTCTAGAACTTGTCTTGCTACTTATGCTTGAGCTTAGGATTGACTATGGGTTGTAGACATGAACTTAGGCCTTCTTTGTGCTTCACAAGCCACATTTGACTAAATAGACCTACCAAATGATGCATGTATCCCTAGTCACCCATTTTGAGCCTAAAAATTCTTTTTCTTGATCAACCGAAATGAATGCCAAAACCAATTCTCAAGTTGACCCTCTTTTGAATACATCCTCCTTGACACTATGAAATGTGATGAAAATGAGTAAAAGGTGCAAGTTGGGGTGATACGGTGGAAAAGAAAGAAAAGAGAAAAAATGAATATTTGATCATATCCCAAGTTGTATTGAGCAAAGGGCTAAAAAGAAGAAAAATAAAAGAAAACAGAAGAGAAAAAAGTCCTCGCCACGACTCGTGATGCCACCCGTGAGGACTCCAGAAGAATTTTGGGCAATGAGGCTAATGGGAGCTAACCACGAATCGTCGGGTCTCCTTACAACTCATAAGGTTAGTCATTGGCAAGATTTCGGATTTGGGGAGAAACCTTCCAGTGCACATCACGACTGGACCCCACGAGTCGACCCTCACCTCACGACTAGTTAAATCCCTCGTGGTGACAAATAGTAGGTATCAGGAAGTGTATCTCACGAGTGTGACCACGAGTCGTGGTCACTGATCACGACCTGTTAGGTCACCCGTGAGGACGGACGATTTGTTTTCCCCTGCAAGCTTTCAAGGGTCTTTAGGTAATTTCGTACCCTCTTAGACTCTAAACTACATCGTTTTAAGCATATTTTCATACTTATTAGAGGGGTTAAATGGTTTCTTTCCTTATTCTCCCCATATAGACTCTCAAAAATTATCATAGAACTTCTATCAGAGCTTTTCAGAGCAAGAGCTAGGGAAACATTTTCTCCTCAGTTTCTCAAGGAAATTCTTCAAGCTTCTTCACCGGGTTTGTGGGAATTCAACACGGGAATAGTTCTTTCCTTGTGTCCCTAAATTCCTCCCTATCTCTCTCTATCAATTGTAGCCCTGAAACTACTGAATGTCGAGAATTGTTAGTCATACTTCATCTAAATCATGTGGGATATTATACCATGTTAATTACATATATTCTCCACCAATTCATAACTAAAATGATGTTAAATCTTGTGAAGTGAAATTTAGTCCTACTACTTGAACTAGAAAATCTTGAAATTGCATTAGTGCTTGAATTTCGAAATTTTTCTTGGATTTATCAATATTGTGGACTCCCATGATGTTAATAGTAGTGAAACTAAATCAAATTATCATCAGTTCAGTTTTAATAGGAATGTTAGAATTCTCAGTGTCAGTCAGAAAATGTCAGCTGATCAGATTGACTATAGAAAATTCTCGAGGTGTCAGTAGTACCTCCCAGTTATCAGAATCAGATTCAGAATTTAGTTTTATTGGTTCACTAGGCGGTCATGACACTTTAGATAAAAAAACTCTGACTAGCCTTAGGACCCCATTTTTAGATTTTAGTTTGTTCTTTAGACGGTTACGAAGCTTCCAAATAAGCATCTCTGACTGGTCTTAGAACCCAGTTCCAGAATCTGGTCTGATAAGACTCTCAGGGTGCTTTTAGATATGTATCCCTGACTAGTCTTAGGCCCTAGTTTTGAGCTATCAGCTTAGTATTCATTCTAGGATTATTCAGTGGGAGTAGGACTTAGCACCAAGCGGACTGGGGTTCCAGCACCCCAAAGTTCCCAGAACTATGTTGCCGCTGTAGGTTATAGTATTTATTGGCTTGATTGGCCCCAGACAATCACCCAATTCATGCCTTTATACTCTGGCAAGGTATATTGGGTCCTACCAATGTGGTGTATACTTCGGACTCCACGTCTAGCTCACGTGGTTATATGTTGGTTATAGACTCTCCCACTAGTCAGTTCCGTCCAGTTACAGATAAGTTCAAATTAGTATACTAGATTTAGAACATGCTTTGGTCATTAGACAGGGTTTATTAGACCATCTCAGTTATTTCATTTATTCAGTTCAGTAGCTTTTGTAGGTCATTGCATGTCTTTTCAGTTCAACATTTTATTCCATTATGTTATGTTTTCTCCCCCTTACTCAGTACATGCAAAGTACTGACGCATACTCTTATGTTGTATCATTTTATGATACAGCTGCAGGATCTCAGTCTCATCCTCGTTAGCCGACCACTCACCGAAGACCTCATCTATTCTAGTTGGTGATTCCTCATTCTTTGAGGACAAAGATTATTTACTTCAGTTATATTTTCTTTGCTTCTATTTGATTTAGAGTTAGCTGGGGGCTTGTCCCAGCAACTCATTAGTCATAGTGGCTTTCAGACGTAGATTGGTTTTGTTTCAGACATGTAGTTCATTCTAATATTTTCAAATATTATGAACCAGCTTTACTTCTCTCAAAGTATTTATATTTTTGCCTTAGACTTCTGATGTATATATTTATATGTTACTCAGAATGCCAGTGTGTGATAGACCAGGGGTTGACTTGGGGTCACTTGTGACTCCAAGTGCCATGTCCCATCTAGGATGTAAGCTCAGAGTGTGACAAACTTGGTACTAGAGCACTAGGTTTAGAGTATCCTCGGATGTTTGAAAGCCGCATCGAGTAGAGTCCTCTTCATGGGTGTGAAGTGCGCCACACTTATGAAGGGGAGGCTATAAGATGTAATTAGGAAAATTCCCTTTATTTCATACCCCTTATCGTGCGATGAAATTTAGTTCCAGAATCATTCTCCTAACTCGTGCTTTATTTCATTTCAGTGAATCATGCCTTCGCGACATGGTAACGGAAGAAGGGCTGGTAATGCTCACCAACTTGCCCCACCAGCCCCGGAAACCCCTCAAGATGGCTCAATGTATACCGCAGAATTCAGGGCAGCCATTCAGCTGCTCGCCGAAATTGTTACCAACCAGGTGTACTAGTAGGTGGTTCCAATCAATAAAAATGGTTCCGCAGTAGCTACCTAAGTGCGGGACTTCACCCAGATTAACCCTCTAGATCTTCATGGATTTAAGGTGTGAGAGGACCCACAAGAATTTGTGGATGAAATTAAAAAGATCACCTGAAGGGTGTTAGTCCCTCAGAGAGTGCCCACTTGGTTGCCTACCAGCTGAAAGGGTCAGCCCGAGTCTGGTATGAATAGTGGAAGGAGGGGAGGCCAGCGGAAGCAGGACCAGTGTAATGGAAAGAGTTCACTACAACCTTCCTGGACAGATTCTTCCCTCGGGAGCTTAGGGAGGCAAAGGTAGAAAAGTTCATGAATTTGAGGCAGGGAAATCGGACAGTAGAAGAGTACGCTCTAGAGTTCACCAGGTTGTCCAGATACGCTCTAGAGATGGTGGCCGAGCCAAGGGCTTGCATGCTACAATTTGTATATGGGGTGTCGAAACTGGTCCTCAAAGATTGCAGGACAATAATGTTGATTAAGGATATTGACCTCTCCAGCCTGATTGTCTATGCCCAGCAAATTGAGGTTGAAAAACTGAGGGACATGGAGCAAAAGAACAAGCAGGCAAGGACTGGCCAATCAGATTACGGACACTAGAGGTCTGGCGGTAGCGGCCGCCCACAGCAGCAGCAGAGGGATCCAACACCCAGCTCAGCCAGCGCCCTACCTTTCGGTCCCGCTAGGATCAGAGGGGTGGAGCATCTAGCTCTCAGTCCCAGAGCAACAATGCCGATAACAAGTATCCATCTTACCCCAAGTGCGGCAAGAACCATCCAGGAGAGTGTCTTTAGAGTCGAGAGAGTTGCTTTGGTTATGGATAGCTTGGTCATCGGATTAAGGAATGCCCGTCAGTAGGACGGGGAAGGTCACAATCCACTACCTTAGTAGCTCCAACAGGCCGACCAGCTCAGCAGGTTAACACATCAGGTACGGAGGGTGGTCAATGCCAAAACCGTTTTTATGCAATATCATCTCGTTAGGATCAGGAGAACTCACAGGATCTGGTCACGGGTATGTTACATCTTTTCCACCTAGATGTATATGCCCTGCTAGATGCAAGGGCCACACTATCATTTGTGACTGCATACATAGCTGTTCGGTTTAATATCAGTCCATAGGTCATCTTAGAACCCTTTTCAGTCTCTACCCTAGTTGGCGAGTCAGTTAGAGCCATCCGAGTGTATAGAAACTGACCAATTTCAGTCTTTAATAAAGTCATTCCAGTAGACCTTGTAGAGTTATACATGGTCGATTTTGACCTCATTCTTGCCATGGATTGGTTACACTTCAGTTATGCCTCAGTCAACTACAGAACTAGGGCCATTAGGTTTCAGTTCCCTAATGAGCTAGCTCTAGAATGGACGGGAAGTAGTTCAGCTCCTAAGGGTAGGTTTAATTCCTACCTTAAGGCTAGGAAGCTCACCTAAGGGATGTATCTACCATTTAGTTCGGGTCAAGGATTCTGACTCTGAGACCCCAACTATCTAGTCGGTCCCTATTGTCAGCGAATTTTCAGATGCGTTCCCCGAAGATCTTCCTGGAGTTCCTCCTAAATGGGAAATGACTTCGGTATAGACCTTATTTCAGATACTCACCTCCTTATAGAATGGCCCCTGCTGAACTTAAGGAGTTGAAGGAGTAGCTAAAAGATCTTATTGATAAAGGTTATATCAGATCCAACATCTCTCCCTGGGGTGCTCTAAGTGTTATTCATGCGAAAGAAAGATGGTACCCTCTGAATGTGCATTGATTACCGTCAGTTGAACAAGGTCACAGTCAAGAATAGGTATCCCCTACCCCGAGTTTCTGACTTGTTCGACCAACTTCAGGGAACCAGCTATTTCTCCAAAATAGATCTCAGGTCGGGGTATCATCAGCTAAGAGTCAGAGATTGTGACATACCAAAAACATCTTTCAGGACTCGATATGGTCACTACGAGTTTGTGGTTATGTCCTTAGAACTAACAAATGCCCCTGCATCCTTTATGGACCTGATGAATAGAGTCTTCTAGTAGTATCTAGATATGTTCGTCATTATGTTTATCGACGACATTCTGGTATACTCTATAAATGAGGAAGAGCATGCTAATCACCTGAGGATAGTGCTTTAGACACTCAGAGACCGCCATTTGATAACCAAGTTCAGCAAGTGTGAATTCTAGTTAAAGTCTGTGACTTTCCTAAGTCATGTGGTCTCGAGTGAGGGTATTCAGGTTAACCCCCAAAAGATAACAGCCGTGAAAGACTGGTCCAGACCTACCTCCCAATCGAAATCAGAAGTTTCTTGGGTTTGGCTGGTTATTACCGATGCTTTATGGAAGGCTTTTCTTCTATAGCATCTCCTCTGACTAGGCTGATTCAGAAGAAGGTGAAATTCTAGTGATCAGATGTTTGTGAGAAGATTTTCCAGGAGTTAAAAACTCGACTAACTACCACTTCAGTGTTGACCCCACCGAAAGGATCAGATGGATTTGTGGTATATTGCGACACTTCCAGAGTTGGACTCGGTTGTGTTCTAATGCAGCGGGCTAGGTGATAGCCTACGCCTCTAGACATCTCAAGGTTCATGAGAAGAATTATCCAACTCATGACTTGGAGTTGGAGGCGGTGGTGTTTTTGTTGAAAATATGGATACATTACCTGTACGGGGCTCACGTTGATGTTTTTACTGATTACAAGAGCCTTCAGTATGTATTCGGTCAAAAGGACCTAAATCTTCATCATAGAAGGTGGTTAGAGCTCCTGAAGGATTATGACATGAGCGTGCTATATCACCCGGGCAAAGCCAATGTGGTGGTTGATTCCCTAAGCAGTGTCTATGGGTAGTGTGGATCATTTCTAGGAGGGAAAAAAGGAACTAGCGAATGATTTTCACAGACTAGCTCGGTTAGGGGTACAGTTGGTTGACTTAGCTGAGGGTGGAGTGGTAATGCTGAGTGAGTCAGATTTCTCTTTGGTGGTCGAAGTTAAGTCCAAACAGGATAAAGATCCAATTTTACTTAAACTTAAGGAAGCGGTTCTCAATATGGAGGTTGAGGCTTTCTTCAAAGGGGGAGATGGTGTGCTCCGTTACCAGGCTAGATTATGTGTACTGGACGTTGGTGGCTTGAGACAACAGATATTGGATGAAGCACACAGCTCGAGATACTGAATCCACCTTGGTGCTACTAAAATGTACCATGATTTGGGGATATTTACTGGTGGAACGACATGAAGAGAGACATTGCCTAATTCTTAGTTGTGTCCAAACTGTCAGCAAGTCAAGGTAGAACACCAGAAACTGGGAGGTATGACCCAGGATATCAACATACCCACATGGAAGTAGGAAGAAGTGAATATGGACTTTATTATAGGTCTACCTCAAACTCGTCGGTAACATGATTCTATCTAGGTAGTAGTAGACCGGATGACTAAGTCAACACATTTCCTCCCAGTTAAAACTACAGATTCTGCTGAGGACTATGCTAGGCTTTTTATCTAGGAGTTGGTCAGACTTTATGGGGAGCCATTATCTATTATTTCAGACAGAGGTACCCAGTTCGCCTCGTATTTCTGAAAGTCTTTTCAGAAGGGACTTGGTACCCAGGTCAAGCTCAGCATAACTTTTCACCCGCAGACAGATGGGTAAGCTGAGAGGACAATTCAGACCCTAGAAGATGTGTTCAGAGCATGCGCGATCGATTTCAAGGGCAGTTGGGATGACCACTTGCCTCTTATCAAGTTTGCGTACAACAGCTACCATTCCAGTATTTAGATGGCCCTATTTAAGGCATTGTATGATAGAAGGTGCAGGTCTCCTATTAGATGGTTTGAAGTTGGTGAAGCTACTATAATCGAGCCAGACTCGGTTCATGAAGCTATACAGAAGGTACAACTCATCATAGAAAGATTGAAAACAGCTCAGAGCCGTTAGAAATCTTATGCTAATGTGAGGAGAAGAGAATTGGAGTTTGTTGTGGATGACTGGGTCTATCTGAAAATTTCACCCATGAAAGGGGCAATGTGATTTGGGAAGAAGGGAAAGCTCAACCCGAGATATGTGGGACTCTACAAAATTCTAAGGCAAATTGGCAAGGTGGCTTATCAGCTGGAATTACCTTTAGAGTTAGCATCTGTGCACCCAGTATTCCATGTTTCACTATTGAAGAAGTGCATCGGTGATCCAACTTCAACTGTGCCATTGGACAGTGTGGGAGTGAAAGATAGTCTCTCATATGAGGAGGTTCTAGTCCAGATCCTTGACCATCAGGTTCGTAAGCTAAGGAATAAGGAGGTAGCTTCGGCCAAAGTCTTGTGGAGGAATCAGCAGGTTGAGGGAGCTACGTGGGAGGCCAAAACAAATATGAAGGCTAGATACCCCTATTTGTTCCCTTCCGACTCAGTTTCAGTTTAAGGTATCAATTTCCTTCCCAAAACTACTTTTAGTTAGTATGTTTCAATTTCTTTCATGTATACGAATATGTGCATGATTAGTGAATTCAGTTCAAACTTGTGACCCAGTCCAGAGGTAGTCATTCCGCTAGTTTCATCTTTCATGATTAGTATTTTGTATAAAGATTGTCATTCTCTTCTTTCCTAAGTATTTTCCAACATTCGAGGATGAATGTTCCCAAGGAGGAGATATTGTAATGCCCTAGAAACTCAAAGACTAGACCCGGGACTCAAAATAGAGAAAACTGGAAATTTTGCATCAGGTCACAAAATGACTTGATCTGTGGGGAGTTACCACGAGTCATTAAGTGACTCGTGGTGAGGCTTGTGGACTTAGTGATATTTTTGGAGAATGGGGTGACCACGAGTCATGGTCAACAGCATGAGTTGTGATATGGCTCGTGGTCTAGGATAAAGGTAAGGCCGGGAAAAGTTAGGCAGTGCACCTAACGAGTCCTCACCACGACTCGTTTGGGACACCACAAGTGCGGTGTCACCCGTGAGGACTCTAGAAGAATTTTGTGCAGTGAGGCTAACCGGAGCTGACAACGAATCATTGGGTTTCCTGATGACTCGTGAGTTTAGTCGTTGGCAAGATGTTGGATTTGGGGAGAAACCTTTCAATGCACCTCACGACTGGGCCGCATGAGTCATGCCTCACCTCACAACTAGTTAGGTCCCTCGTGGTGATAAACAGTAGGCACCTGGTAGTGTACCTCACAAGTGTGACCATGAGTTTTGGTCACTAATCACGACCCGTTAGGTCACCCGTGAGGACTGACGATCAGTTTTTCCCTACAAGCTTTCAAGGGTCTTTCAGTAATTCCCTACCCTCCTAGATTCTAAACTACGTCGTTTTAAGCATATTTTCATACTTATTAGAGGGGTTAAATGGTTTGTTTCCTCATTCTCGTCATCCAGACTCTCAGAAATCATTGTAGAACTTTTCTCAAAGATTTTCAGAGCAAGAGCTAGGGAAACCTTTTCTCCTCAATTTCTCAAGGAAATTCTTTGGGCTTCTTCACTAGGTATGTGGGAATTAAACAAGGGAATAGTTCTTCTCTTGTGTCCCCAAATTCCTCCCAATTTCTCTCTATCAGTTATAGCCCTGGAACTACTGAATGTCAAGAATTTCTAGTCATACTTCATCTAAATCATGTGTGATATTATACCATATTAATTATAGATATTCTCCACCAGTTCATAACTAAAATGATGTTAAATCTTGTGAAGTGAAATTTAGCCCTACTGCTTGAACTAGAAATTCTTGAAATTGCATTAGTGCTTGAATATCGAAATTTTGCTTGGATTTATCAGTATTGTGGACTCCCATGATGTTAGTAGTACTGAAACTAAATCAAATTTTCGTCAGTTAAGTTTTAGTAAGAATGTTAGAATTCTCAGTGTTAGTTAGAAAATGTCACCTGATCAGTTTGACTACAGAAATTCCTGAGGTGTCAGTAGTACCTCCCAGTTGTCAGAATTAGATTCAGAATTCAGTTTTATTGGTCCACTAGGAACTTTAGATAAACAACTCTGACTAGCCTTAGGAACCCGGTTTCAGATTTTAGTTTGTTCTTTAGACGGTTACGACGCTTCCAGATAAGTAGCTCTGACCGGTCTTAGAACCTAGTTCCAAAATCTGGTCTGATAAGACTCTCAGTGTGCTTTCAGATATGTATCCCTGACTAGTCTTATGCCCCACTTTTGAGCTATCATCTAAGTATTCAGTCTATTACTATCCAGTGGGAGTAGGACTAAGCACTAAGCGATCGGAGTTCCAGCGCGCCTAGGTTCCCAGAATGACATTGGCATCGTAGGTTACAGTATTTATTGGCCTTATTGGCCCTAGACCCTTGTGATCACCCAGTTCATGCCTTTATACCTTGGCAAGGTATATTGGGTCCTACCGATGAGGTGTATACATCAGACTCCACGTCTAGCTCACATGGTTATATGTCGGTTATAGACTCTCCCACTAGTTAGTGTAGTCCAGTTTTAGATCTGTTCAGATCAGTATACCAAATTTAGAACATGCTTTGATCATCAGAGGGTCTATTAGACCATCTCAGTTACTTCATTCATTCAATTTAGTAGCTTTAGTCGGTCATTGCATATATTTTCAATTCAGCATGTTATTCCATTATGTTATATTTCCTCCCACTTACTTAGTACATTCAAAGTATTGAAGCATACTTTTACGTTGTATCGTTTTATGATACAGCTGCAGGATCTCAGTATCAGCCTCGTTAACCGACCGCTCACCGAAGACCTCAGTTATTCTAGTTGGTGAGTCCTTATTCTTCGAGGATGCAGATTATTTACTTTAGTTATATTTCCTTTCCTTCTACTTAGATTTGGTGTTAGCTGGGGGCTTGTCCCAGCAACTCATCAGTCATATTGGCTTTCAAAAGCAGATTAGTTTTGTTTCAGACTTGTAGTTTGTTCTAATGTTCTCAAAAATTATGAACCAGCTTTACTTCTCTCAAAGTATTTATATTTTATCCTTAGACTTCCGTTGTATATATTTATATGTTATGCAGAATGCCAGTGTATGATAGACCATGGGTTGACTTGGGGTTACTTGTGACTCCAAGTGTCGTGTCCTATCTAGGGGGTATGCTCGGGGCGTTACATTAGTCGAGATTGCATGCTTGGTTCGGACAGTTGTGAGAAACTAATTTTATTAGATAGAGGGGGTGGTTGGCCTAGAAATTGTGTGCTTGTAGCTTTTTGTCAAAGTCGCCCTGTTCATTGCATTATGTGATACTAGAACATTAGTTTAGGTCTAGGTTAGTGTTTCTTATTTCAGTTGCTTGAGGACAAGAAAATGCTCTAAGTTGAGGTATTGAAGTGTCGGGAGTTTGCGACACATTTTTGCTTCATTTCATAGAGTTTTGCATGTCTTTAATTACTAATATAAGCCAAAACTAACCTTATTATGCTATGTTTCAGGAACCCAAGTGAAATAAATATAGGAGGCATTAAAGTCACTAAATATTCCAAAAAATCATAACGCAATTGCACAAACAGTCAAAAGATAGTTCAGAAGACGGTCAGTATATTGAAAAGACAATTCAAATTATTGTCAGTCTTTTAAAAGACAGTAGAAGATACTTAGTCTTTTGAAAAGACAGTTTAGAAGATGGTCAGTCTTTCAAAAGACAGTTCAAAAGACGGTTTGTCTTTTGAAAAGATGGTTCAGAAGACGATCCATCCTTCAGACCTGGGCCCTCCAAAAGTGAATTTTAGCTAGGGTTCTTGGTTTAGTATAAATATCCCTTTTTTATATTTTTGAAGGGAAGTTTGAGTTGTTTATCATAATTTTAGCTAGTTTTCCATTTTTATTTCATAGTTTTATAATTGAAGTTGAAGACCATGTTGCTCAATTTAAGTTTTCTTTTCTCATAATTGATTTGTGAGTAAGAATGTCTAATTACTTGATTTCTTCTTCTTCTTTTTCTATGGATAACTAAACCCAAATCTAGGGTTGTGAACCCTAATGATCTTAATTGGGTAAAATTGATTGTGGGCTTAAGAACATTTGATTAATTTTTTCTTTGTAGAGTGTAGTTGATGATGAAATTCATTCAATCCTTCCCCATTACCTTTATTTTAATTGAAAGAGATAATTTAGATTGGGATAGCATTTATCAATAATAACTCAAGTCTCTAACCCTTGTTTGATGGATTCACTTAGACATAGGATGAATTCCATTTGGCAAAGTGCAATCAGGTCGAAAGGAGTTCTTTTCAATTTGATAAAATTGAGGCAAATTGACACCTTTGGAGATATTGAAAGATACTCATTGGTTTCCTAAGTGATTGCTTGCAAATTTATCAAAAGCACATTCTCAATTTTCCCATGTCGAGTGACTTAGGGGGATCGATCAAAATTTTGGGGTCACTTCCCTAGAAATTTCTCCTTATTGAATTTCAACTTATTTTACATGTTAGATAATCTTACTCTTTATCTTTAATCAAAATAGTTTCTCAACTTACAAATCGAATTTGAATTGTTTGATAGTAATAGCCTATACAAAATCCCTATGGATACGATTCTTACTCTTGAGTTGGTTAATTATACTATACTAATCGTGTACACTCTCGCTAGTTGCATTGAATCAAGGATGATATTGTTAATTTGAGATCCGAAACACATGGAGCTTACTAACTGCAATTGTGCTGAATACACTTCTATTGAGAGGGTTTGTCAGGAGCTCTAGTTGAACTTATAAGCATGAATGTAGCTCCCCTAGGCTCAGGGTGTCACTATGAAATAATGTACCGAATATGTAAGGCAGTTATAAAAATAGGAAAGAGAAATAACAATAATGATGAATGAATAATAAGAGTCGCCCTCGTAAACTGGAAGTCACCACGGGCACATAATAACAAATTAGACTTCACTTGAAACTAATTTCTAGACTCGACATGAATGCTATGTATGTATATGCATGTATCATATCCATTGCCCACCGAATGTCTCTCGTTGGTGTAAATAGGACATTTTTAGACAAAATCATAATCAACACCTTTCCGAATTTGTCACGAGGGTGTAAATTTGTACATTTCCCAACTAGTGGCAGGTATAAATATGTACATCGCCTAATTGGTGGAAGATAAAATAATGTATGTCACGAATGCAAATAATTGACTTAGACTTTGAGTCATATTTTGAAGACTATATACATAATCATAAAGATATACATCATGAACTCGCGAACAACCTGTACTTAGCCGACACCTTGCAAACTGACTCTAAAGACTGTGTAGCTTGCCTGGCTGACTTACTGCCAACTGACATTAAGGGCTACTTGGCCTATTGGCCTGCCTGACCAACATACAACCTATGTGAAATTTGGGGCTTAATAACTCTTAGCCTAAAATAACTTATAAGGAATGCTAATAAGTTATCAATAACGGAGGGAATGATTATCACACAATTTATGACGGGAGCTACTAGTGTATACCTTATCTTCTGATGTAAAAGGCCCTTTTAACAATTGTTAGTTGCCTCGTATTGTAACACCCCAAAACTTTCCAAGACCAAACTCAAACTTAGGATGAAAAACTAGAAAAAACCAGAAAATTTTATCTCAAATTGACCCAGACAATGAGCCGTTGTCAACTGTAATGACCTGTTGTCTGAGTCATCGTCATCCCTGAAGGATGTCCTTCCTGAACCAACGAGCCCAGTAATGAGTGGTGGAAAAGACCAATGACCCGAACTGTTGATCCATTGGGAGGAGTTCGAGATGGTAAGTAATCTATTCCAGTGGAAACGAGTGGAAACAACAACCCGTTGTTCCACACGATGTGTTGTCGCTTCCTTCTGTGAGCCAAGTCTAGAAAATCCCAATGGCCAGGACGAGTGGTGACAACGACCCATTGGTCAGACCAATGAGTTTTTGTGTCGCTTGTTGGCAAGAGTCTAAGTTCCTGTTCAAAAATCTCTCCAATGACCACGAGAGGAACCAATGACCTGTTGGTTCATCCAACAAGTCGTTTTCCCCTCCCGTTGTCCCATTCAAGTGATCTCAGATTTTAGGCCCAGGACCAACGACTGGTCCCAACAAGTCGTGGTGTCAGCCAAAGACTCGTTGTGCAACCCGTTAGATCCCGACTGGCAATTTTCTAGAATTTAGTTCAGGGGCATTTTTGTAACTTCCCACCTTTTTAAATCCCTAAAATACATCATTTTGGGTATGTTTAGGAGAGAATTTAAGGGTTTGATCGACTTAATCCCTCTCATCTTCTCTCAACACATGATTTTCAGAACATAGAAGTTCCAGGCAGACATCTCAAAGCTAAGCTAGGGCTTTCAGTTTTCTTTCAGACTTCTCTAGATTTTTCTCAAGGATTCTACTCCAGGTATGTGGGAATTCAATGAGGGAATTGCCCTTCCCTTATGCCCAAAAATCCTTCTTCAATTTATTATCAGTTCTATCCCTGAAGATCAAAAATAGGATTAACTTTTAGTCAGATTATGAATATTTCTTGTGGATTGTTAATCTTATGAATTCTTGCAAGTTTGCACTAATTATTAAGCATATTGTTGTCCTCTTCATGAAACATTGTTTTAGCCCTCGATTCTATGAATACAGCAAATTGGGTCTTGCATAATTGTCGAGATACAAATGTTGCTTGACTTTGGTCGTTCTTGAATTTCCATGTTATTACCATCATGTGAGTTCACAGTTAGTTTGAATTCTAGTTCAGCCTTAATCATTAGTTAGCCTTTTCAGTATCTTTCAGTAAGTCATTTTTATGATCAGTTTGACTATAATCAGTTCTTGAGGAGTTTAGTAATACTCCCTAGTTCCAGTTATCAAGTTGTTCTTTAGAAAGTTATGACACTTTCAGATAAGTAGCTCTGACCAGTCTTAGAACCATCAATTATTAGTTATCAGGTCGTTATCTAGACGGTTATGATGCTTTCAGATAAAGCAGCTCTGGCCAATCTTAGAACAATAGTTTCTAGTTATCAGGTTCATTAGACTCTTAGGGTACTTCCAGATAAGTACTCCTACCTTAAGTCTTAGGACAGCAGTTTTGAGCTATCAGCCTAGCAGTCACAGTTAGGACTTTCAGTGGGAGTGGGACTTAGCACCGAGTGTGTCGGGTTCAGCACACCCAAGTTCCCAAAACTACATTGCCATCGTAGGTTATTATCTCAATTAGGCATCAGATAATGATCACATAGATCAGATACTATACCCTAACAAGGTATGGTGGGCCTTCACCAACGGGGGGTATACATCGAACTCCCATTTAGCTCACGTGGTTATATGTCGATTATAGTTGCTCCCACAACATCAGTACAGTTCCGCTTGTCAGTATAGCTCAGCTTCAGTTTCAGCTCAGTTCAGTTATTCAGATTTCAGGATATGTTTATGACCATCAGTTAGTACTTGTATTAACACTATTACAGTTATATATCTTCAATACTCATCAACTTGTAGTTGCTCATCTCATGTCACTGTCATGCCCCAAAACATGGATAGGGCGCAACTGGCACTCGATTCATAATTGATCGAGAAGCCGGCTATATAGCATCTATAAATGTAACACTAAGGATGACCAAGCCACCTATCATAACCAACAAAGATAAATACTGGACCCATAATGTCTCTATAATAATGAATATGCAACCTGAAAAGCCGACAAGGCTACAGTAAAGCTAAACAGAGTAATGGAAAACCAACACTACTACACAAACTAGTCCACTTCAGTTGCTACAGAGTAAACAAACTGAAATGCATGGGACAGGACCCCGGCCTACCCATGTTGTACACAAAACTCAAAATAGTCAAAACTAGGACATGACTCCTAGAAGAGAGGAGCATACCACTATTCCGCTGAAATCTGGCTCCTATTGCGTCTAATGATCTGAGGCTCAGCCTGTACTTGTAGCATGATTGTAGGAAGGGTCTTCAGATGAAGGGACGTCAATACGAATAAAATTTACTAGTATGTAAGGCTTAAAACTATAAAAATATAAGATAACAATGATAACTGAGCTAGAAATAAGGATAGTAACAACCCAGAATCCTAAAAACCAAAACCTGACAATAACTCAATATTGAAGTGTAAATGCAATCATCTAATGCACAACAAAAACTATAACTGAAATGCCAGCAGTCAGTCGACCATAAAATCCATATAAAATTCGACCAACCACTGTACCACACCGGGGTAAAAATAAAAATGTATCTAACCAGCGTACCACACCAGGGTAAAATCCGTCCAGTCGGTGTACCACACCGAGATAAAATAAAAACACCTCCAGCCGATGTACCAAACCGGGGTAAAATCAATAAATCTTAAATAAAATCATAAACGAAACTGATATGTCTTATATTAGACTGTGTTAACACGTATAGCATAAAAATGACGAATATTGAATATGTGGCCTGCATAGGCCTCTTTCGTAATGCATAAGTACAAGTGAGCACATATAACATGTAAAGATAGAAATATCACTTAAATGCATGTATTCAAAACTTGTATAAATCATAAGAAATTGGGGATGACCTAAGAGTTTCAACAATATTTATAGATCGTGTTTAAGGGACATTAGAGCTCGGAGACTCGCTAGCTTGTCGTTTGTCTTAAGGGAAAGGGATTATGAAATCTCCCGTTGGCCTAGCATATTTCATAACATGCACATAAGATAAAGGACAACCATAACGAGGAAATCCTAATACAATAAGATCTAATATCTTGCGACGTCTTTACTTGGATTAAAATCGTTTACACATCATCATCTTTGTTCTTTCACCAATTTCAGTTAGAAACCAGACCTTTAAACATATTTAATATCACACACGCGCGCGCGCGCGCACACACACACACACGCATATATATATATATAACATACAGTAAGGACCATCTAACAATGCCCATGCTGAGGAGTCTCCAACTTGATCTACAACTACGACAACAATCAACACAATATCACACTTTAGATGCCTCACTTCAGCTAGGCATAATCTTAACATTTAACCTCAATAGAATATGAAACTTTAAAGCTTAAATGAATCTTAACATACTGTCTCAAGACTTGTAAAGAGGTTTCTGGATCATTCAATTCACAACGCAAGAATCGTGCTTAAAAGAACGATATACGGAGCGCCTTACATAATTTTCTCCGGTGAACTTTTCTTTAGCCGATTTTCTACTTCAATTATCAGCATTCAAACACCTTAATCCAGTGGTTTTATATGTCAACAAAAAGCTTAATCTTTAGCACAAAATGCAGCCCAAAATAACTAACCAAAGGCAGTCACAATAGCCAACAATAACACATAGCAACATCAACAATATTTGGCCATTTTCTCAACTAGTTTTCACTAACTTTTGAGGGAGAAACATGAGGAAATTTTACCTCATTTCTTCTGTAATTCTTCCCCTAAATATGAAATATAATGCCATCTAAATAAACATCCAAAAATCCTAAGGAAAAGGAGTAAAACTCAGCTCATAAACAGTCCATCGGCAGCTCACTTAGCTGCCGATTTCCAGATTTTCGCTTTGCAATTTGAAGGTTTAAAAGGGGAAAAATCCTTACCTTTTTCTGGGGGGTTATTATTGGTTAAAATAGGAGTATTTGAATTCAACTTATTGTCAAAAATTCAGAACCATTTCTTTCCAGAACGCAGTAGAAGCAGTTTGCAAACACACCAAATACACCTCTAACTTCTAGCTTTTCACTCATGAATTCAAACACGTTTAGTAATAGAGTTCTCACCTTTTATACTTGTGTATAATCCCTACCAAGAGGGAGCTTATTGTGGCTTATAAATTCTTCATAAACGCAGCAAGTCACCACAACAACACTGCCAAAACGCAGCTACAAGGCAGCAACAACTTCACCACAAGGTTGCCTTCACTTCCATTGACTTTTGCTTAAGTTTTGATGGTGTTCTCTTGAGGGATTCCTCTTGGTTTCTTAGGCTTTTCTGCTGGAAAATAAAGAGGATTTTAGAGAGTAAGCAAGAACCTCATATCTGGAAATATTGAAAATGATCTCATAGCACAAAACTTAAAATATAAAGATTTTTGGGCGGTGGCCGTTTTTAGGGCGGTGGCCACCTTACAGTCCGATAGTGCCAGCATAAAACATCTATAAATTTTTACTCCAAACTCTGATTGATGAGCGGGTTGATGTCATAAAAACTAGACTCAAAGATCTTTAATTTGATAGGTCCTGGAGCTTCTAATTCATTACATATTGGGAGATATGGTCATTTAAAATTCACCCCTACTTATGAACTTTACATACTCTTTGCTTTTCCGTTCGTACATATTTCCTTTGTCATCTATGACCAATATACAACCCGTACTTTCCTTAACCAAGCATACAAACATCAATTAATCACCAAAAATTTTTTGGAGTGTAATATCCCCCCCCCCCGGAACATTCGTCCCCAAATGGAAATTAATTTCACTTAATATGATTCAAAATAGATACTCAGTAACTTAGATATCAAACACATACCTTAATATCACATCGACATCGTAAATAGGTGAGGATATTTCTTTTTCATTTCCTCCTCAGCCTCCCAAGTCACTTTGTGGATGTTATTACTTCGCCACAATACTTTAACTGAAGCGACTTCTTTGATCTGAAGTTTCCTAACTTGCGGTCAAGTATAGCAACTGGGACCTTAGTGTAGGTCATCTTCTCAGAATTCCAAACATCATCGATAGGAATAACACGATTGAGTCTCCTATATACTTCCGCAATATCGATATATGAAATACTAGGTAGAATGCTACTAGCTTTGGTGGCAACTCCAACTCATAGGCTACTTTTCCTATCCTGCAGATAACTCTATAAGGCCGAACATATCTAAGGCTCAGCTTGCCCTTTCAGCCAAAGAGCATGACGCCTTTTATAAGCGACACTTTTAGGAAGACCCACTCATCAATAGCAAACTCCAGCGCTCGACAACATGTATCCGCATAAGACTTCCGTCTGCTCTGGGCCGTCTGAAGCCGATCTCTAATAAGTTTCACCTTGTCAATAGCCTGGCCCACTAAGTCTGGCCCCAATAACTCTACCTCACTGAGTTCAACCAGCCCACTGGTGACCTGCACTTTCACCTATATAAAGCTTCATATGGGGCCATCTAAATACTTGTCTGGTAGCTATTATTATAGGCGGACTCAATCAAAGAAGCATGATCATCCCAGCGTCCACCAAAATCTAAAACACAGGCATGCAACATATCTTCAAGCGTCTGAATGGTGCGTTCAGCTTGTCCGTCTGTCTGAGGATGAAATGTGATATCGTGGCTTGCCTGAGTGCCCAGGAATTTCTGGAAAGACTTCCAGAAGTTTGCTATGAACTGAGCACCTCTATCAGCAATAATGGATAAGGGGACTTCATGTAGGCGAACTATCTTCTGTATATAAAGCCTAGAATAATCCTTTGCGGCATATGTTGTCCTAACCGGAAAGTAGGGAGATGACTTAGTCAATCTATCAACTATTACCCAAATAGAATCATGCTTCCTGCTCGTTCGAGACAATCCTGTAATAAAATCCATATTAATCACCTCACATTTCTAGACTGGAATTCCTATATCCTGCATCAGACCTCCCGGCCTCTGATGGTCAACCTTCACCTCCTGGAAATTTGGACATTGAGTCACAAGACCTGTGATGCCTTTTTTCATGTCATTCCACCAATATAGCTGCCTCGGGTCATGATACATCTTTGTGGAACTTGGGTGTATTGAATATCGAGAGTAATGAGCTTCATTCATAATCTGTTGCCGAAGCTCACCCACATTAAGTACACATGATGACCCTGGTATCTAAGAACTCCATAACGTCCACAATCAAATAGGCTTTGCTTCTGTAGTGGTATATTGTCTCTAAGTAAGACTAACTCTGCATCATCATATTATCGTTGCTTAACTTCCAATACCAAGAACGATTCTGCTGTGTTTTTGGACAATAACACCCCCATCTTCAGCATCTAGTAACCGAATTTGTAAGTCAGCCAACTGTTATAGAGTCTTCGTCATTTCAAACCTGTCAACCTGAATATGAATCAAGCTACCCATAGACTTGCGACTTAGTGCATCATCTACAACATTTGCCTTACCCGAATGATACAGAATGCTAACATCATAATCTTTCAGCAATTCTAACCACCTTCTTTGGCCTAAATTAAACTCCTTCTACTGAAACAAGTAATGGAGGATCTTATGATCTATGAAGATATCAACATGTACCTCGTACAGGTAGTGACGCTAGATCTTTAGTGCAAACAACACGGTGTCAATTCTAGATCAAGGGTAGGGTAATTCTTCTCGTGCTTCCTCAGCTGCCTCAAAGCATAGGTAATGACTTTGCCGTGTTGCATCAAAACACAGCCTAAGGTGATCCTGGAGGCATCACAATAAACCACATAACCCTCTTTACCTTCTGGAAGAGTCAAGATAGGTGTTGAGGTCAACCTATCTTTCAACTCCTGAAAACTGCGCTCACATGCCTCTAACCACTGAAACTTTGTAGCTTTATGAGTCAGCTTTGTCAATGGCATGGAGATAGTAGAAAAACCTGCTAAAAATATTTGATAGTAACTTGCCAATCCCATAAAACAATGAACCTCTGTAGGACTCAAGGGTCTGAGCCAACTCCTTACTGACTCTATCTTTTGACTTTCCACTCATATAACTTCACCCGTAATTACATGACCAAGAAAAGCTACAGATGTCAGCCAGAACTCACATTTAGAATATTTAGCATATAATATGTGCTCCTGGAGAGTCTTTAATACTGCTCTCAAATGATTTGCATGCTCGGCCTCGGATCGCGAGTAAATTAGAATATCATCAATGAAGACAATCACAAATACATCAAGGAAAGGCCTAAACACCTGATTCATCAGGTCCATAAAAGTTGCTGGGCATTAGTCAGCCAACTGACATTACTAGAAACTCATAATGGCCATATATGGTTCTGGAGGCAGTCTTAGGAATATAAACTTCCCTAACCCGTAACTGATGGTACCTAGATCACAAGTTAATTTTTTAGAAGCATCTAGCACCCTGTAATTGATCAAACAGGTCATCAATCCTGGGAAGTGGGTACTTGTTCTTAATCGTAACCTTATTCAGCTGCCTGTAGTAAATACACATTCTTAACGACCCATCTTTATTTCCACAAACAACACAAATGCACCCCACGACGACACACTAGCTGGATAAAACCCTTCTGGAGAAAATCTGTCAACTGCCCCCTTTAATTCTTTTAGTTCGGTTGGGGCCATTCTATATGGAGGGATCGATATAGGCTGAGTAAGTGGAAGTAGATCAATAGAAAAATCTATCTCCCTTTCAGGAGGAATTCAAAGAAAATCCTCTAAAAAGACCTCGGGGAACTCATTTAAAATAGATATTGACTAGAGTGTCGTAGGCTCACATTCCAAGTTTCTTACCCGAACTAAGTGAGAAATACAACCTTTGGATATTAATTTCTGAGCCTTAAGGTACGAAATAAACTTACCTTTAGGCGTACAGGCATTATCTTTCCATTCCTGGACTGGCTCACTGGGGAAATAGAATCTGATAACCTTGGCTCTGCAATCAACATTATTATAACATGTCGCCAACCAATACATACCCATTATGACATTAAAACCAACCATTTCAAGATCAACTAGATCAGCTAAGGTTAATCTATCACATACCAATACTACACAATTCCGGTAAACTCGTCTAGCTAACACAGATTCGCCAATTGGCGTAGAAACAACAAATGGTATAGATAATAACTCAGGGACTGTCTCAAATTGAATCACAACCAATGGTGTAGCATAAGGGTGTGTAAAACCAGGATCAAGCAAGACATATACTGCACGAGAATAAATATTCAAAGTACCTATAACAATATCAGGTGAGGTCTCCTGGCCCTGTCGACCGACCAAAGCATAAAATCAATTCTAGGTTGCCGCAGAACTAGAAGCCTCTCTCCATCTGCCTATACCACGGCCTGCTTCCAATTGAGGATTAGGTTTGAGAGGTCGAATGGATGATGACGAAGCAACCGTTAATTTCCTGATCTTCCTCGACCCTATCTGAACAATCCCTCATAAGTGCCCTGGTTTCCCACAATGATAGCATAAATTCTACCCCTGACGGCACTGACCTAAATGTATTTCCCACACTGAGGACCAGGTGGCAATAGTGGTCTCCTCTGCCCCACCCGCTCCTGTGGTCGATAGTTAGACAAAGCTAGGCCTTGGTCTCTTCTCTATCCCTAAAACTGAGGTAGGGTACTCCCTAAAACCCTAACTGACTTCCTGGATGACTGAGCCCCTGGATCACCCTGTGGCCCTCTGTAAGGACCCACAGTCCTAGCTCTTTTTCATTTCTCCTGCTGTCTCTGAGTATCCCATAATTGATGAACCAAATCCTCCGCCCTCTGGGCGAAATCCTAAATTTGTGCAATGTCCATGTGCTCCTGAGTAGATACCCCCAAACAATCTCAAGCTATATGAAGCCCCAACCCTAACATGAACCGATGAACTCTATCCTCCATCGTATGAACCATGTGCGGAGCATACCTCGTTAGAGAAATAAACCAAAGACAATACTCACGCATACTCATACTTCCCTGCTCTAAGTGCAAAACCTACATAGCTCGAGCCTATCGATGCTCCCTGGGTAGATAGTGGTGCATAAATGCCTTGGAGAACTCTTCCCACTCAGCTGCCAGTGCATCGGCTCCTCTGGATCGAGCCCAAACTTCATACCACTATATAGCCACATCACGTAGTGTGAAGGCCACAAACTCTACTTCCTTAGTCGCTGTAGCTCGCATCATGTTCAACACCTTATAAGTCTGATCAATAAAGTCCTGAGGATCCTCGCTCGGGTCTGATCTAGTGAAATATGTGAGGGATCAAACTCAAGAACTTGCAGACCCTAGAACATTCAATTGCCTAGCCTTGATGTCTCTTTATCGCCTCCAATCGCTGCTCCTGACCTGCAGCTATACAAGCCATCAACTGAACAGCTCCCTCAAGACCCTCCTTCCATAACAACTAGAGGTACCACAGGTGCGGTAGGGTCTGCCACTCTACTACCCTCAAGTACTACTGGTGCGAGAGGAGTAGGAGGTCTATCTACCACTGCTCTAACCGGTGCTAGAGGAACTGTAATACCTGGGGCAGAAGACGCACTCTAAGCCTCTGACCTGTCTCCCTGATCCTCTAGAGGGAAACTAGTACCCTTTCCAACGGTTGTGCGAATCAACCTCATAGTTATCTTCCTTGTCACAGGCATACTCTAAAACGATAACACGATTTAGATATTGCAATACTTATGACCTCGCCCAATAGCATGAACTATTAGTAAAAGAAGTAAAACAATTACTAGATGTCCTGTAGCCTCCTAATTATAAGTATGGTGCACAACATACTCATAAGTAAGACTCTACTAGACATGGCTTTGTGGACTCCCTAGGACATGACTTCACTTTGATACCAAGTATCACGCCCCAAAACTGAGGTAGGGCGCAACTAGCACTCAATTAATGATTGATTGAGAAGCCGGTTATATAGCATCTATAAATGTAATACTAAGGCTAACCAAGCCACCTGTCACAACAAACCAAGATAAATACTGAGCCTATAATGTCTCTATAATAACGAATATGCAACCTAGAAAGCCATCAAGGCTACAATAAAGCTAAATAGAGTAATGGAAAACCAACACGACTACACAACCAAAACTACTACACCAACTAGTCCACATCTACCTCTATAGAGTAAACAAACTGAAATGCACGGGACAGGGCCCCGGCCTACCCATGTTGTACACAAAACTCAAAATAGTTAAAACTAGGAAATGGCTCCTAGAAGAGAGGAGCATACCACTATTCCGCAAAAATCTATCTCCTACTGCATCTAATGATCTAAGCCTCGGCCTGTACCTGCGGCACGATTGCAGGAAGGGTCCCCAGACGAATGGAAATCAGTACTAATAAAATATACTGGTATGTAAAGCTGAAAACTGTAAACATATAAGATAACAATGATAACTGAGAAAAAATTAAGGAATAATAACAACTCGGAATCTTGAAAATCAAAACCTGACCATAACTCAATATTGAAGTGTATATACAATAATCTAATGCACAACAAAAACTATAACTGAAGTGCCAATGGCCAGCCGGCCATAAAATCCATATGAAATTTGTCCTGCCAGTGTACCATACCGGGGTAAAAATAAAAATGTCTCCAGTCGATGTACCACATCAGGGTAAAATTAGTTCAGCTGGTGCACCACACTAGGGTGAAATAAAAATACCTCCAGCCGGTGTACCACACTGGGGTAAAATCAGTAATCTTAAACAAAATCATAAACGGAGCCAATATTGCTTATACTAGACCAACTTAACACGTATAGCATAGAAATGATGATTACTAAATATGTGTCCTGCATAGACCTCCTTCATAATGCATATCTGCAAGTGAGCACATATAACATGTAAAGCTAGAAAATAGCACTTAAATGCATGCATTCAAAACTTGTATAGATTATAGGGAACCACAGATGATCTAAGAGTTTCAACAAGATTTATAGATCGTGTTTAAGGGACATAAGAGCTTGGAGACTTGTTAGCTTGTCGTTCGGCTTAAGGGGAAGTGATTATGAAATCCCCCCTTGGCCTAGAATTTTTCATAACATACACATAAGATAAAGGAAAATCATAACCAGGAAATCTTAATTCAATAAGCTCGTTTACCCTTAATAGTTTGTGATGTCTTTACTTGGCTTAAAATCGTTTACATGACATCATCTTGTCTCTTTCACCAATTTCAATTAGCAAACAGATCTTTACACACATTTAACACCACACACACACACACACATATATATATACATATAACAGACAGTAAGGACCATCTAAAAATAGCCACGCTGTGGCTCATTCAATTCACAACGCATGAATCGTACTTAAAAGAACGATGGACGGGGAGCCTTACATACCTTTCTCCGCTGAACTTTTCTTTAGCCGATTTTCTACTTCAATGATCAGCCTTCAACTTCCTTAATCCAGTGGTTTTATATGCCAACAACAAGCTTAATATTTTAGCACAAAATGAATCCCAAAATAAATAACCAAAGGCAGTCACAATAGCAACAACAACACATGGCAACATTAACAACATTTGACCATTTTCTCAACTAGTTTTCACTAACTTTTCAGGGAGAAACATGAGGAAAATTTACCTTAGTTATACTGTAATTCTTTACCTCAATATGAAGTATAATTCCAGCAAAAGAAACAGCCAAAAATCCTGAGGAAAATGAGCAAAACTCAGCTCACAAACAATCATCGTCAGCTCAATTAGCTCCCAATTTCCAGCTTTTCGCTTAGCAATTTGAGAGGTTTAAAAGGGGCAAAATCCTTAACTTTTTCTGGGGTTTTATTGTTGGTTAAAATAGGAGTATTTGACTTCAATTTCTTGTCCAAAAATGCAGAAACTTTTCTGTCCAAAACGCAGTACAAGCAGTTCACAAACACACCAAATACACCTCTAACTTCTAGCTTTCCACACATGAATTCAAGCAAGTTTAGTAATAGAGTTCTCACCTTTTATAATTTTGTATAATATCTACCAAGAGGGAGCATATATGTGGCTTAGAAATTCTTCATAAACGCAGAAAGTCACCACAAAAATACTGCCAAAACGCAGCTACAAGAAAGCAACAGCTTCACCACAAGGTTGCGTTCACTTCCATGGACATTTGCTTGAGATTTGATAGTGTTTCCTTGAGGGATTCCTCTTGGTTTCTTAGGATTTTCTGCTGGAAAAGAGAGAGGATTTCAGAGAGTAAGAAAGCACCTCATATCTGAAAATGTTGAAAATAATCTCATAGCACAAAACTTGAAATATAAAGATTTTTGGGCGGTAGCCATTTTTAGGGCGGTGGCCACCTCATTATCTGATAGTGCAACCATAAAGCATATATAACTTCTTACTATGAACTCCAATTGATGAGAGGTTTGATGTTCTGAAAATTAGACTCAAAATCTTTAATTTGATAGGTCGTGGGGCTTCTAATTCATTATATATTGGGAGATATGGTCATTTAAAGTTGACCATTACTTATGAACTTCACATACTCTTTGCTTTTCCATTCGTACATATTTCCGTTGTAATCTACGACCAATATACAACCCGTACTTCCCTTAACCTAACATATAAATATCAAATAATCACAAAAAATAATTGAGGTGTAATAGCTACCAAGAACTACGACTTCCTATCATCGTACCATGGTTCAAAAAATGATGAAAATCGATAGAATTTGATATGTATACAAAGAGGGCATTGTGTAGGAAGGTTACCTCATGTTATACACATTGTTTTCAAGATTTACAAACTCTTAGTCAACTTTAAAAACTTGACCATGATGAAAATCTACAAAGTCAATGTCACCATGAAGCTTACGGCATGAGAAACCCTTTTCCAAGCTTGGACTATGATGGAATTGAGTTTACCTATATGATCTCTTACCTTAGAGACATGTTCTCCATGGATATAAGGCTTTATGACCTATTCTCTGAAAAATATTTGGAGCTAAATCAAATTTTGGCCCAAATTGCCTTTTATAGATGGGTTGGCCTAAGTCGCAGAGGCCTGGCAGGCGTGGCCTCCTGATGATACGCGCATGGGTCATTATCGATGTGTGCATGTGCATGCAGATCTCCTGCTTGCATGCTATCGATTGGACACCCCGTGGCCGACTTTTCTTGAGCAACTTTATTTTCTTATTTCTCCACTTTCAAGAAATGTAAAAATGAAAAATTAGCCCCAAAAGCGTGTCTTCTCACTAGGCCAGTTGGCGCCCACGTGAGGGGTATTATACAGAGTCTACTAATCGAAGAATCTTTTATTACATGTGACTCCACCAATCGAAGTCTTTATTATGGGACGTCATTAATCCATGACCAGGAATTCTTTTTTACAATCATTCCTACAAATCAAATGGGTCTCTTTGTTAAAACTCTTCCAAAATGAGTCTTATTAAGGTTGCTTCGCCAATCAGAGCTTTTATTAGAGATTCTTGGTAAGTACAGCTAGTGACACTAATCAAATCCCTTCGCTCCATCGGTCGGAGCTTTCAACATAATTACTCCACTAATTGGAGGTTTCAGTTACATCATCCATCATAAAACAAAAACAGCTCCACAAATCGGGGACTTCAGTACTCATTTGTCTATACTCTCTACTTTTTTACATACTATTCAATTTACAACTTTGGACCATTAGGTACTTAGTCACCCTTTTACCTATCTTTCTAGGTCAGCATATTACATTGTTGAACTATTTAAGTAGTGAACTGGGGCACAAAACTTGATGAGGAGTATCAAACTCATAAGTCAATGTCAAAGATCTGCTATCTGACTTTGCTCAAATTTCAAAGTCATGTCATTTTAGACGTCTAAATTTAGACACATTCAATATTGGGAGAAATATTATATTTTTACCACAAATCAACAACTCTTTCTGTGCCCGAAGTTGTCATAGCTAGACATTGGGGCAATTTTGAGAGCCAATCTGTTTACAACAATCCGACATAATCAAGAGACACCTAGTAAAGTCTCACTTATGGGTATGTTATGCACCACATTTATAATTGAAACGCTATGAAAGTACATTCCATCTTCCAGAGATCTTTGTCAGCTATCGAATCTCAACTCAAATCCCAAAATTATTCCGAACTACACTTGGCCTAATTTCCCGAATCTCAGGGATATGTACACAGCCCAAAGAAGAGCTCGGCCATGTCCATAAAGAATCGATCTTTAATATTTCCAATATTCTATTGTATCACCCTTGCAACATCTAGTGTTATCGTAATCTAACACTGGGGAAAAATTTTGAGGACCGCTCAACATTTGCCAAAATCCTGTCCTCTTGAACTACATTCGGCCTAATTCTTGTCTCCTCTAGGGATATGTAAGTAGCTCAAGTTTGAGCGCACTCATTGATCAGCTATGAGTTTACACCACTTTCAGCGCTCAAAACTGAGAAAATAGCATGGACTGAGGTGTGTTTATATTGATATAAGGCACTTTTTCTTTGGTTATAAGATAAATGGGTGCTGGAGCAAGAATGTGCAAAAGATAGTCTGATAATGCAGGAAATGGGATAAAGTTGGAGTCTCAGTACGATCCAGAGGATAATGCTATGAATCATACTGAAGGCCATGAAGAGTTTTAGAAGGCTGAATTGAGAAGAGTGCATCATACGACTCTCATTATGAGTCGTACAACAACGGGACGAATCGTAGTGCTGAGTCATGATAAAGTTCAGAAGAATTTCATAAGATGTTGAATCTTGCTATGGGTAGACAGTATGAGTCGTGGAGGCAAGGTACGAGTCATACCATCACACTCGTGACAATCTTCAGAAATCTTGAGAATTCTAAGAGTCAGACCACGGAAGCACAGTACGACTTGTGGGAAGCATGTACGAGTCGTACCAAGGTCCAACACTTAGTTAAATTTCAGCTGGTCAAGAATATACGGGAAGCAGGTATGACTTGTACAAACCTGCTATGCATCATAGGATCGATCGTGGCACAGGCGGCACCAGTTATGAAAATTCACCCGGTTAGCCTAGGACAAGGATTTTTATGTTTGTATAAATACATTTTATGTTTTATTTTTATTAGAGAACATTAGGGAGACGATCATAAATCATTACTTTGTAATAGAGAGGCGTGAAAAGAGGAAAAATATAGAATTGAGTTGTGATCAACCTTTTCTTGATTTCTTCTTGATCTTCGTACTTTGTTCTTGAGGATTCTTCTGATTTATTTAAAGAAGTTTTTCTCTCATCTACAATTGTAAGTATTGATTTATGTATTTAATTATGAATTCACATCATAATCTCGCAACTATGAAAGGCTAAAACCTCCATAGCTAGGGTTGTGGGAATCATGGTGGATTAACAAGCTAGGGTTACATAAAAGTGATTCAAAACCAATCAAAACACTTGTATTGCATTCTTTTCATGCTTAAATGTTTCATAACGGTGTACAACATTAGCACTTGCCCAAATTCTTTACTTGCTTGAGCCTAGAGAGATAGAGATTAAGAAAAGAGAATTACAACAAAGCTTTGATCTTGATGATCATTGTATTAACATGAGATATGGTTGCAAGATTGTAAAATTTGGGAAATATTGATAACGGTAAGTTTGCAGTCGCTCAAGAGACCTGATCTGATAATAGAGTATAGTCATCCAATAGGGACGAATCAGTCATTTGGATGAACTTTAGTTATCAGTTCTACAAGTAAGCAATGGTGATGATCACGTATATATACCTGAAATAGTTATGAACCCATACGGAACATAAACCCTAGTTATCCTTCATTCTTGATTTCAACTGAAATTGTAACAGTTGTTTTTACTATTGCTTTCTTTAGAATCCTCAATTTAGAGTAACTAACTAAACAAGTTCACTTACTGGCTTTAGTATAGCTCTTTCATATTCCCTGTGGGTTCAACCCCAACCTCTTAGTTGGGTTTCTTATTGACAACATCCGTTTCATACTTCGGTAGGAGGTATGGTTTGAGTGTTATCAAAAAGTGGCACTGTTGCCGGGGAATACAGCTAAGACTAGATTATTTGCTTGTATTTGAGTTTTTGGTAGTTATTTCCTTAACTACGTTTTCTTTTTTTTGTGATACCCAGGAGGTTATTTTCCGGTGAATGCCAACCACTTGGAGTAGTGGAAATCCCCTAATTCTGTTGAACCCCAAAATTGGACAAACACTGTGAAGCAAGGAAAACTAGGACCGAGAGATGCCCGCATATCTGAAGAAGCTAGGCAAGTCGAGCTAGCTCGGCAAACTGCGCGTCAGGATACAAAAGATGCCAGAGAAGAGGTTGTTAATGTTGGTTGACATGGGAGGGGCAACTGCGGTCACAGACTTGCCCCTCAGTTCTTCGATGATGAGGACCTAGACATTGATGAAGTTGGGTCAACTGGGGCAATTGCACCACCACCACTACCCGTTGGGGCCAAATTTGACATCACGAGCACCATGATTCAACTGTTAAACATGAAAGGGGTGTTCATTGGTCATGCAGCGGATGATGCCAGCCTGCACTTGATGAACTTTGTTAGAATATGCAAGGCGTACAGGTTGTCCAGAGTTAGCCAAGATTCCATTAGACTAAGACTTTTCCCCTTCTCTCTATCAAGGGAAGCCACTTTATGGTTATCGAAGTTGCCCAATGACTCCATAACCAACTGGAGGGAACTCAAGCAGGCATTCTTGGAGAGATTCTTCCTCCCCTCTAGAATGTTGCAGCTAAAGGATGAGATCTACAATTTCTGACAACTCAAAATCGAGGCACTTTATGAAACCCGGCTGAGGTTCAAGAAGAAGTTGACAAAGTGCCCAAATCATAAGATCCCAGATGATAGTTTTTTGGAAATTTCTTACAAATCTTTAAATAATAGCATGAAAGTTGTAGCAGACACAGTAGCAGCTGGAGCATTGATGAGTCACACCTAGGAGCAAGCGGTTACTATCCTTGACAGAGTGACTAAAGCAAACAGGGTATGGCATACCAGGGAACCAGATGCAGCGGCCGGTACATATGTTGTTGGTTTGAATGCTGACCAACATTGGAAGGAAGAAGGACACGATTAGGATTTGGCTCATATGCACACATCGTTGGATTGCTTACAACGCACATCATGGGAGTGGGAGCCAAAAAGGTAAACGCAGTAGGGAAACAAGGACTGGATTCAGGGGCAGATCACTATAATTCCGAGGAGGAGGCAAATTTCCTGGACAACTAGGTGGTAGGTTTCCGAGCCAATGCCCAAGCGTCTGGAAAAGACAATTGGCGCCAAGATTCTAGAAACCAAGGTCAGAACAAATACAGAGACAACTAAAACCGATATAGGAATAGAGACAGGAGCCGCGGTCATGAGCGCGATGGAGAATGGAGAAGAAACTATAGCTGCCGCAATGACCGGGCTAGAGTTTATGTGCCTCCCAATGCCTGAGAGGGGGAGGCTAGGAAGTCAAAGCTAGAGAGTATTATGGCTGAGATGCTGAAAAAGGTGAGGTCAACTGATGATCAATTAAAGCAAATTCATGGTGATATATCAAATATGGGTCAGAGAGTGGAATCTCATGCAACAGCTATCAAGTAGATTGAACAGCAGCTTCGGCAACTTTTAGTATCTCTGGACCCTAGACAAAAGGGTACACTACCTAGCAACACAGTCCAGAACCATAAGAATCATAGCCATTGTATGGCTATGATGACAAGGAGTGGAAAGACCACAGTTGACCCTCCCCTACAGATTGTAGTTGAATGGAAGAAAGAGATCATAGATAAAGAGGTTGAAAACAAAGCTGAGATGGAAGGTGCTGAGAATGCTGAATTTCCTGAGGCCCAACCTAGTGAAAAAGGGTTTGAAAAAGGTGCAACACAAATTTACAAGGCTATTCCGAGACCACCTTCACCATTTCCTCAAAGAATGAAGAAGAAGGCGAAGAATGGTAAGTTCCAAAAATTTCTGTCAATGCTCAAACAATTATCTGTAAACATACCATTGGTTGAGGCATTGGAACAAATGCTGAGATATGTTAAATTTATGAAGGACCTAGTGACAAAAAAGAGGTTCGTGAGTTATGAGCTTGTAGATAACATACATCACTATGGTGCCATAGCTACATGGGTCCTTGCTCAGAAAAAGGAAGATCCAGATGATTTCACTATACCTTTCACCATTGGAGATGTCGAATTCGCAGGGGCACTTTGTGATCTAGAAGAAAGCATCAATTTGATTCCATTGGTTGTATTCAAGTAGTTGGGCTTGGGAGCCCCCACACCGACGACAATGCAGCTACTGATGGCCGAAAGGACTGTGAAGAGGCCAGTGGGGATCCTGTATGATGTGGTTATGAAGGTAGACAGATTCATATTCCCAGTAGACTTCGTGATTTTGGATTGCGAGGTTGATTATGAGGTCCCCATCATTTTAGGGCGACCATTCCTTGCAACTGGGAGGTCCTTAGTAAATGTGGAGGCTGGCCAGCTGAAGTTTAGATTAAACAAAGAAGAGGTCACTTTCAACATCTGCTGGAGAATGCAGCAACCTAAGGAATATAGTGTAATCTCAACACCAGAGGATGAATCTGAGTCACTTGACAAATTCTGAGTAGCCAAGAGACTTGCGTCGTGTCGCGACGTTAAATCAGGTGCTTCTTGGGAGGCAACCTAAGTGGTGGCTTAGTAATTTTGAGTAATTGAGCCACCTGCATCGTGTTGTGATGTTAAATCAGGCGCTGCATGAGAGGCAACCCATGAATGGCGAATTCTGAGTAGCCACAGGTATGTTCCTTTGCCTGCAATTTTTGGGAATTTTTGTATTAGTCCGAGAGTTTTCCTTGTCGTGTTCTTTTCCCTCAGGCATGTTATCTAATAGAACTAGCATGTTTAGGATAGTTTTTTTTATGTTGTGATTTTTGTCTAATTAGAAAGTAGCTTAGGAGTACTCAGCCAATAAAAATACACTAGTTTTGGATTTTTTGTAAATTTGACCTTGTTTTAAAAATTTTTGATATATTGGCTATATATTTATGACTGTATGTATGATTTCTGTGGATCTTTTGATGTCATTTAGAGTATTAGCATAAGTAGTTTTGTTAAGCCATTTGTAAACCAGACAGGTAAAACAAAAATAATTCATGTGCCATGAGTGAGTGAGATTTCGATACTTAGTTCTGTACTTTGTTGACAATATGGAATTTTTCTAGTTAGTCTTTGCATAGGTTGAGGATGGTTGGTTAGGATATGATCATAGGCCATTTTTATGAAGTCTTGTTTTAACCTAAATGACCCTACCAAAATAAAATGAATCCCTTGATCCCAATTTTGAGCCTCAAGTAAACCATTTTTCTTTGATTAACCGATAAACCATACCCATTCTTTATAATAAACCTGTTTTGGCCCTGTTCCTTCCTTGGACATTGTGAACCTTAACATAGGCAAAATGCCTAAGTTGAGGGTGGCTAGAGTAGGGGTGCGTAAATCGTGGGAAGGTGAAAAACGGAGAGAAATGAGAAAAGGTGAAAAATGAGGTGCGGTGTGATAAAAGAAAAAGAAATGAAAAAAATTCAATAAATTTTAAAAAGAAAGTCAAAATGAGAATAATGCTTGAAAAAGGTCGAAAACACACCACACTCATACAAAATACATGAAAGGGCAAAAGGGAAGAAAAAGAAGGAAAAGTGAAAAAAAATAGTGAAATAGGTGAAATGGTGGAGCCATGTGTATGTAGTGCCAAGGAAGGGTTAGTCACTTGAAAAGATCAAATATTTATGATGTCCAGCCCTAAAGCCTACGTTACAAGCCATAGCAAGTCCTATAGTGATCCTAACCTGACCATCTGACCGACCAAAGTAGAGAAAATAAGGGCAAGCATATGGTATCTGATACACAGTACCTGGAACTTCTTTTTGAGGGTGAGAGTCTCATTTGATCAGTCCCATGTTATATTTGTACTAAATTTGTGAGTGGGGACTTTATTGACTGTGAGGGTACATAGGTTGTGTTTGATTATACCATTGGTCTATGTGAAAAGCATTGGCGATGACTAGATTACTTGTTGATAACTAGATGACATGTCTTGATCCCTATTTATCATGTTTTGTGGTTGCGTGTGATGCATTAGCTGATATTGGTTTACAGAGTAAGGGTGAAAAGGTTATTGGATGTATAGTGCAAATTTTGTTTGGTATTGGCGGCAGTATCCTAGGTTTATTTTCTAGTTGAGCATCATATTTAGTTTTTCTTTTCTTTTCCTGAGGACATGCAAAAGTCTTAAGTTGAGTTTGTTGATGTGTTGTGAGTTTACAGCACTTTCAATGCTTAAAATTGAGAAAATAGCTTGGACTGAGGTGTATTTATATGGATATAAGGCACTTTTTCTTTGGTTACAGAATGAATAGGTGCTGGAGCATGAATGTGCAAAAGATAGCCTGAGAATGCAGGAAATGGGATAAAGTTGCAGTCTCAGTACGATCCATAGGATGATGCTACGAATCGTACTAAAGGCCATGAAGAGTTTCAAAAGGCTGAATTGAGAAGAGTGCATCATGCGACTCTCAATACGAGTTGTACAACAATGGGACGAATCGTACTACTGAGTCGAGTTAAAGTTCAGAAGAATTTCATAAGAGGCTGACTCTTGCTACGGATAGACAATACGAATCGTGGAGGCAAGGTACGAGTCGTACCATCACACTTGTGACAATGTTAAGAAATCTTGAGAATTCTCAGAGTCAGACCACGGAAGCATAGTATGACTCGTGGGAAGCATGTACAAGTCATACCAAGGTCCAACACTTAGTTAAATTTCTGCCGGTCAAGAACATACAGGAAGCAAGTATGACCGTACAAACCTACTACGGGTCATATGATCGATCGTGGCACAAGCGGCACCAGTTATGGAAATTCACCTTGTTAGCCTAGGAAAAGGATGTTTATGTCTGTATAAATACGTTTTATGTTTTATTTTCATTATAAAATATTGGGGAGATGATCAGAAATCATTACTTTGTAATAGAGAGGCGAGAAAAGAGGAAAAATATAGAATTGAGTTGTGATCAACCTTTTTCTTGATTTCTTCTTGGTCTTCATACTTTGTTCTTGAGGATATTTCTGATTTATATAAAGAAGTTTTTCTCTCATCTACGATTGTAAGTATTGATTTATGTATTTAATTATGAATGAAAATCACAATCTTGCAACTATGAGAGGCTAAAACCTCCATAGCTAGGGTTGTGGGAATCATGGCGGATTAACAAGCTAGGGTTACGTAAAAGTAATTCAAAACCAATGCAAAATACTTGTATTAAATTCATTTCATACTTAAACATTTCTTAACGGTGTACAACATTAGTGCTTACCCGAATTCTTTACTTGCTTGAGTCTAGAGAGATAGAGATTAAGAAAAGATAATTAGAACAAAGCCTTGATCTTGATGATCATTGTATTAACTTGAGTTGTGGTTGCAGGATAGTTAAATTTGGGACATATTGATAATGGTTAGTTTACAATTGCTGATGAAACCTAACTCGGTGATTAAGTATAGTCATCCATTAGGGACGAACCAGTCATTTGGATGAACTTTAGTTATAAGTTCTACAAGTATTGGTGATGATCACGTATGTATACCCGAAGTTATGAACCAATAGGGAACACAAACCCTAGTTGTCCTTCATTCTTGATTTCAGCCAAAATTTTAACAGTTGTTTTAATTATTGCTTTCTTTACAACCCCCACTTTGGAGTAACTAACCAACAAGTTCACTTACTGGCTTTAGTCTAGCTCTTCCATATTCTCTGTGGGCTCGACCCCAACCTCTTAGTTGGATTCTTTATTGACAATGTCCGCTTCATACTTTGGTAGGATGTATGGTTTGAGCATTATCACTCATACTCACTCGATTCATGCCAAAGCATCTCATTTTCCATCACCAAAGAATCTAGTGTCATCATAACTTAATACTGGGGAAAATTTTGAAAGACAATCAAAATTTTTGATGAACTTCACCTTTTTGAACTATATATAGCCTGATTTTTCATGAAATTTGAGATATATAAGCAGCCCAAAAGCCAAAGTTTGGTCATAATTTCTTGAAATTCATGTCACTTTGTACTTAAAGGAATGTGTTAATGGTCAGACAAAATTAGAAGGTGTTAATTTATTTGCCCTAGCTTTCTTTCATCATCCTTTTCCAAAGAAAGGGGCAACTTTTGACACATAATTTTGGCTCTACATATTTTTGATTAATTATTTAAGCTTCTTAAATTTTAAACAAAATCAAATAAATATTTATAAAAAGGTTGAAAATATTTCTAAACTATTTTTGAATAATATTTTGTCATATATATACATACACACACACACACACACACACACACACACACACACACACACACACACACACACACATATATATATATATATATATATATATATATATATATATATATATTCGCGTCAAAATAAGTATTTCTTTAATTACGTATTTTAAATTCTCAATTTTAGGTCAATTATAACTTCAACACCATAATTGGCCTATTTTTGTAAATAAATATGTTACTTTGTTTAAGTTTGAAATATTAATTAATTAATTGATTAATAATCTATCCATTTTATTCATTTCAACAGTGGTATTAAATGTGTGTGTGTGTATTACATTTACATATTTATCCTTTTAATAATAATCAGACAGTCCAAATCAATTCACCCAACCCGAATCCACATAGACACGCCCCCACTTTTTCAGAATAAGTTTTCCCTTTTCCCTTCTCCCCCATTTTGAAAATGGACCAAGAAAGAAACCCTACGCCTCCCTCCTCTCTTCCTCCTCCTCTTTCACCAATACAGAAAACCCAGTAATACTAGTGCTTCCCTCTCTTCCCCTTCCCTTTCTCCTATATCAGCAAGACCCCAACAGCTTCAACCACGGCCACACCTCCCTCTGCAAATTGCCAAAAGAGCGAAGTACCTGCTAGAGCTTTACCATCTCTGTTCAACTCCTTCCTCTATGTGACGACCTACACACAAACACCAAAAGGCTAAGCTCTTATTCATCAGAACCTTTGTGAAAATCGGCGTCAATTCCTCAAACAGCTCTCTTGTCACCATCAATCTCTGAAAAGGTAAGCCCTTTTCTGATTTTTACCTCTTTTTTTCTAATCCCATCTCACCCACTTTTGAATTTAAAGTCCCAACTTACTTGAGAAGCTATTTGAAGTCACCCATTATGGGAATGGTTATTTGAAAAAAATACATTCTGGGAATGGTTGTTTGAAAAAAAAAAGAGGGGAGGGGAGGATAAACACAAGATTAACAAAAGGAAAAAATAGGGAGTGCGCCCATGTTTTCTTTAAGCAAAGAGGAGGAAAAAAAATTCTTTCTCCTTGATTTCCTTTTAGTTCTTTAGTTCAAAATCTCTTTTTTTTTTTTTTTAAAGTTAAATTAGACTTCTATTACAAACAACGTAGCTGCAAGGCTTTGAAGTTTTGATTTCTTTATCAAAATTTTCCATCCCTTACTTTGATTTTTTTTCTTTTGTTCAAATAACATATATGTTCAAGCGAGCCTAATTGAGAGCAAAAATAAAGACTTGACAATGATTGATGACCCATTTGCTTCCCTGGAGAAGGATCTCCCCTTTTAATACTATCTCATTTATATATATATGTGTGTGTGTGTGTGTGTGTGTGTATGCAGACTTAGAAATGTGATTTCTTAAAGTGTTCTTGCTTTTCTATATTGCTTTCATTGTATGTTTGATTAAGTAGGTATCTTCCTTTTCATTCTTATTTCATTTTACACGAATCTAAATATGTGAGTTTGAGATATTTTGTCTACATTGCTACTATTCATATTGTATATTATATGTGCGATGTTGTTAAGTTAGTCATTATCCCAGCCACTTAATTTTGATTTTTTTGGTAAATAAGAATTATTATTACCAGTATGGGAATTATGTAGAAAGTATGACAAAAATCTGGATAGAGATCCCAAATTCAGTGTCTGCAACTTGTCTCTATGTCAATTTAGTATACTATATATGGATAATCAATTTACTCATCACTTCCCCCATTCCTAGGTATATTCTTCCTCTACAATGAACTTCCTGTACGATCAGTTGCATAACAGCCTCCATACTCCTGTTGTGATGTTGAAATACTCTTTTATTGCATTCCATCCAAATGTGATATACTGCTGCTGCCATAGCCATTCTATACACTGAATCACGTACACCTTTCCCTCGTGCATTTGTGATTGCCCAATCCATCTTTACTGTCCATCTTAACACTCCTCGATTTATACCCTATCATTGCAAGATTTTCAACCAGTCATTACCTGAAAATTGACATCTAAAAAACCAAGTGTTGGAGATCCTCTTTCTCTATGCCATACAATGGGCATATGGTACTTGTCTGAATGCCCCACTTTTCCAGTCTATCTCGGGTATACAATCATTGATGTAGAGCTAGATACAATATGAAAATCCACTTTGCGCATCCTTGGTTATTACATACTATTCTTCTCCAGCTAACCTTTGAGACGTTACCTCTAATCATCATGTACATACCTTTTATAGAGAAGCTCTCTTCTTGTAGAATAATCTCCATATTCAGCCTAGCTTCTCTGATATACTTACCAGCCTGCATGATCTTTTGCAATACCCATGAAGCTTGTTTTTCCATGGTTTTATACGGTTCTCTTCCCTTCATATAGTATATATTCACCCATTTAATCCATGCCTTGTCCTTCTTCTTATTTAAATTTTGTAGATGTTTGATAATAGCATCTTTATTCCACACATACATGCTTGTGATATTGAGTCCCCCAGCTGATCTTGTCTTACATAAAGTATCCCAAGATACTAATGCTTTTCTCTTCGCCTGTACCTCTCTAGTACGTAGGAATTTCCTGCAAATTTTCTCTATTTTTGAAGAATTTTCTTAGGCAAAGGAAAATTTTGTGTCCGGAAAGCTTGCATAGCAATGAGTATACTCTTGTTCAATTGCAATCTCTCTACATAACTCAGGAATCTTACTGACTAATGGGTGATCCTCCCTAGCATTCTATCAAGTAAAGGCTGACACTACGCTATAGATAACCCCTTTGAGCTTAGGGGAACTCCCAAGTATCGAAATGGTAGCACACCTTTGCTAAAACCAAGTGTGAGCAAAATTTCTTCTTGTATCTCATTTGTTACTCCAAAATATACTCAGCTTTTGCTTTGGTTGGCTACTAATCCAGACACCTGTGAGAACTGTAGGAAGCACTCGAAATCTTTCTTTGCAGATATTGTATCTCCTCGACAAAACAACAAGTCATCTGCAAAACTTAATTGGATCAGTTTTACTTTTTGGCACTATGGATGGAAATTAAAATCTGGGTCATCATGTAGGTTCTTGAATAGCCTTGTCAAATATTCCATTGCTAGAACAAACAGATAAGGGGATATGGGGTCCCCTTTTCTAACCCCTCTTTTGGCCTCAAAAGGACTTGTTGGGCATCTATTAATGACGACAGAATAAGAAACTGTCTTAACACATTGCATCAGCCACCTTATAAAACTAGCAGGGAAGTTCAGTCCTATTAGTACTTGCTCAAGAAAAGTCCACTCCAAGGAATCATACGCTTTTTGCATATTTACCTTAATCATGCACCTTGGTGAAGTGCCTTTTCTCCTATAACCTTTCACAAGATCATGATTTAGCAATACATTGTCAATGAGCATTCGCCCAGGCATCAATGCAGTTTGATTCATATCAACAAGGAAACTCATAACATTTTTGAGGAAAAATGTGAGCATTTTGGATATAATTTTGTACAGAATGGTGAAGCAAGAAATTGGTCTGTACTCTTTTATGAAGGATGGATTTTTAAATTTTGTAATCGACATAACCGAGGTGGTGTTTATAGGGTTAAACATTTCGCCATTGTTGAAAAATGAATGACAGCTTGATATACCTCCTCTCCAACTATTGTCCGGGCTTTTTTGATAAAATAGGAATTAAAACCATCTCCACCCAGTGCTTTCAAATCATCAATACTATGCAGAGCTTGCACAACATCTTGTTTGGTAAATAGCTGAATTAGTTGGAGTTGCTGTGATCTTGTCAATATGGACCCATTCTTGATTACTGTTGGATTAATGGCTGGTAGACCATGGCTAGCTTTACTAGCAGCTTCTTGTAGAACCCTATAATTTCATCTTTAATGTCTTCACTTTTCCTAAAGATACTTCCTGACTCATTTTTGAGCAGATTTATTTGGTTTTGAGCTTTCTTTCCCTTCATGTCGGCAAAGAAAAATATAGTATTGTCATCACCTAATTGGATCCACTGTATCCTGGACTTCTGTCGATAAATGCTCTCTTTAATTGTTACCCATTTCTCTAATTATGCTCTAATGCATTTTTCCTCCTCAAATTGCTCAGCAATAACATATGCATCTCTTATTTTCCTTTGCTTATATTGAAGAATTTCTCGTACTTCTCATGGGCTCATGCAAATTCCCTCTTATTCATATCTTTCATTTCTACCTTGGTTGATTTGAGATTCTTCCATACCCCTCGCATAACTCTCTATAGATCAACCAGCTCTTCTTGACTCTATTCAGGAAATTAGGTTGTTGTGATAGACAGTTATAGAACCTGAAAGGCCTGGCTCTATTATCAGTAACTCATCCACATTGATACTAAGTGGAGAATAATCTGAGAAAGCAGGCTCCATTATTAAAATTTGTAAAGGTGGTATTGTAATTATCTTGTTAGCATTGATAGTAGCACGATCAATGTTACTAAATACGTGACTATTTATCCAAGTAAATGTCCTTCCACCTTTGCTAACTCCAATAAATTGCAATCCTCCACAAACTGCTTGAAATCTGCAGTTTCAGACTCTTCAACAATACTTCCATGAGTTCTATCCTCCATATCCATAACAACATTAAAATCTCCCATTATTAGCCATGGGCTATCAATCTGCTCTCCCAAACTCTCAACTTTGTCCATAATTCCCTTCTAGCAACAACAGTATGCAATACATACACGACAGAAAATAGGAAATTTCGACCACTTCTATGAGAAGTTACTGTACCATGGATAACTTGTATATGCTTCTCCACGACATGAAACTGTACCTCTACTGGGTTCTATAACACCCAAATCCTACCCCCACTGGCAGCACTAGCATTAGAGCACCATTTCCATCTAGGAGCAATTTTATTGATTATTCGATGTTCCTTATCCTCCCTTACTCTATGCTCACTAATAGCTAAAATACTGACTTTATTTATTCTTATGAACTCCTTCATCTCTTTGTGCTTTATCCCTTTATTCAAACGTCTCACATTCCTGGTCACAAGCATTCAGAAAATTGTATTGGCCCTACACTGCCTTGTGCTCCCTCACCGTGCCTCCTTGCATTCAATTACATCCTAACAGTTCTTGTAGATTCTCTTCCTGCAGTGAACTAAATTCATTATTGTAATTTACTTTCTTTTTCTTCTCCAATATGCTGACCTTCTTTTCTACTGATTTGACCTTTACTAATTCCCAGTCCTGTGCTTTCAGCTGTGTAGTTGATTCTTGAGCTATTGTCTGCCACCCCTCCTCTACTTCTGCTATTCCTTTATACATAGGCTTCCCCTCCTGCTTATGTGGATGTCTTTTATTTTGTATAGGTTGTTGAAGCTTCTTCTTTACTGGGCAACTATGTCCTACTTGAAGACACGTTTGGCAGAATATAGGCTTCCAATCATATCATATCACCTGATCAAACAATCTCCCTTTGGGGTCTTGCACCTTAATGCTTTTAGGCAGAGGTCTAGTAACATCAATCTCTACCAAAATTCCTGCAAAATAAATTCGACTAATTTGCATGGTGCACTCATCCCCATATATAGGCTGACCAAGGCTGCTCCCTATTTTGCTTAGCACTGTAGCACTCCAGCAGTTGAGTGGGAGATTTGGCAGCTTAACCCACAACGACATCATTGTTAGTATCTTTGCATTGAAATCAAATTCTAGAGTCCATGGCTTGATAATGATGGGGCAATTTTTTAGTGTATGTAGCCCAGAACACATAACTAGATCCATTTCCTCCTCAGTTGAAAATCGCACAATAAAATACTTATTATTATGCAAGAATATTAAGGGCTTTGCCGAGAAACACCCTTGACCCATAAGAAATCGCTCAATGGTCCCAATTGAAAGAGTTGTTCCCACCACATATGGAACAATTGTAGTTTTCCATTTCTCATTATCCTCTCTTACATTCTCTTCCACTATCTCTACTACCTTCTCTCCATCCACAATTTTCGGCAGTATGAATGTGAGTGACATTCCTTTTTTGCCAGCTAATTAGTTGCAAAAAGATTAGCCATGGCTGCACTGGTTTATCAACTGAAACTTGCTACATCCGTTGCACTACAAGATGAGGAGTCACTTCCTTACTTATCGCCTAAGATATGACATTACCCATTAGAGATTTGCTCAAATCTTGTCTGGGTGGTAGAGATAGCCATCTCACGGTAGGCGTTGTTGTCTTCACCTTACCAATGCTCCGACCGGGCATCAAGGACATCATCCCGACGGGTTTTTAGGAATACCTCCCAAATTCTCCGATGAGTGTTCTTTCCCCGATGTTAACCCATTAGCAGAACTCTATTCAATTGCTAGTTGTATTTCCTCTGTTTGCTGCTTGATTGCATTCTTCCTCGGTCTCCCCCTCCCTATTTTTCCAGTAGCATAGATAGTCTACAGTAACATGCGCCGAGAGAATCTAGAGAGAGAACATCGGTATAAATGATATCTTAATTAATTTTGATTTTTTGAAGCTAACTATAGTCATGTAAATGTTCTTATTTCTTGGCCTGAAAATGTGTGCTAAAGTATACTGTGTCTTGTTCCTTAGTTTGATTAAAACCACTTAGTAGCGCTTTTCACCTTTTTTCATGCATCTAAAACTCTAAGTATTAAACATCTATGTGAAAATCCCTCCCCTGCGTTATACTTCTGTTCTCGTACACACTATATCCGTGAGTGTATGAACGTGGCTGTTGGAATATCAGTTGCTTATATTTTAGGTATTTTGTGATAATCAATATGTGAATCTGTGATTGCTTAACTTTGATATTTCAACTTATTATATAGAAAGTCATCTTTGTTTTGCACAACATAAAGAAAGGAGTCATTCATGAGATGATTTATTAGAACAACTCTTGTTTGTCGTATCTCTATTTTGAATCCCTTTACTGAATACTTGTTATGATCTTAGTTAGGAGTTTATTTAAGAGTCTTAAACCTATCAAGGACAATATCAGGTCAAATTATGCTTACGTTTCTTATCCGTCATAAAATGGTTTAAACTAGTTTTTATGCTCTGTTGAGTCCTAAAAGACCTATAACCTGCCTGCCTTCTGTCTTGTGCCTCTTACTTAAGATGATTCTTTTGGATTGATTAATCAAGATTCTTATAGCCTTGAAAGCATCTCTCAAACTTAATATGGTATTTGAAAGGATACACCATTATTCTATCTAAGAACTTCTTTTCTTTTAAAAGAATTGACTCTCATATGTTCACCTATCTAAGAACTTCTTTTCTTTTAAAAGAATTGACTCTCGTATGTTCACCTATAAGGTGTTCCATGTTTCAATTAAAGACATCCCTCTTATGACTCTCTTTGTTTTTACATGACTAGTAATTTTTGAAATTCCACATCATGAGAGGCTACTCTAGCTAGAGTCTTTGATAAAATTATATAGACTCCTTGTTATGGTTAATAATATTCCCAAACTTTAATTATATGTTTGATGCCATCTAAAAATGAGGATATGATGCCTTGGAGAATAGATTTTCTATTTAACTTGTAAATTCTTTTAAAATAGTTTCTTTTTGTGTCAAGATAAGGGGACTACCAGATATCACTTATGATAAATACAAACATGTTTACAAAGAAATATTGCACATGTTGAGATCTCGAGGTAGTTAGTTTTCTTCTTAGAATGCTCATCCGTAAGAGCGGGAGTAACTAGATAGAAGTGTAAATCTTGCTAATCACTAATAACAGATAGTTTGGTAGCTTGTTACCTCTTCCATTAGAGATCTTTGTTCGAATATATTTGTCACGACCCGAGTGTATACCCTGGGCGAGACACGGTACTTGGGGTAACAAGTAACTCCAAGTCAACCCATGGTCTATCATAACACTAGTAATCTGAGTAATATCATCGCGGAAGCTTTAAAAAATAATAAAATAACATTTATGGAGAAGAACTAAATCATAAAGTTTTAATACATCTGAAAACAAAAATGATAATCTGGATCTATGTCTGTGTCTGAAAGCCATCTAACGAATGAGTTGTTGGGACAAGCCCCCAGCTAACTCTAAGACTAACTGAAAGAAATATAACTAAAGAGAAATAATCATCGTCCTCAAAATATGAGGACTTACCACTTGTGCAGTTGAAAACTCCTTGAGGGGATCTACTAACGGTGTTGAGACTGAGAACCTACAGTTGTATCATAAAATAATACAACATCGAAGGTATGCGTCAGTACATTGAATATACTTACCAAGTAGGAGAAACCAAAAATAGAGAGTAGAAATAATTGAATTGTAAAGACATGTAATGACCAACTGAAATGCTGAAACTAAATAAACTGCAATATACTGAGATGGTCAAAATGACCCTGTCTGATGGTCAAAGACATGCCCTAAATTTGAGATACTAATCTGAAATATTGTACTTAATTGATCTGAACTGAGTAATCTGAAATTGTTAGAATTGAGCTAATCTGAGAGTGAAATGAACTGACTGGTGGGAGAGTATATAACCACGTGAACTAGACGTGGAGTCCGATGTATACAATTCATCAATAGGACCCAATATACCTTGCCAGGGTATAAAGGAATGAACTGGGTGATCACAAGTCTGCGGCCATGAGGCCAATGAAAATAACCTAAGGTGCCAACGTAGTTTTGGGAATCTAGGTTTGCTGGAACCCCGGTCCGCTCGGTGCTAAATCCTACTCCCACTGGATAGTCCTAGACTGACTGCTAATCTGATAGCTCGAAACTGGGGCCCAATACTAAGTTAGAAATACCTATCTAGAAGTACCTTGAGAGTCTTATCGGACCAGATTCTGTAACTAGTATTCTAAGACTGGTCAGAGCTGCTCATCTGAAAGCGTCGTTACAGTCTAAAGAACAAACTGTAATCTGAAGCTTGGATCCTAAGGCTGGTCAGAGCTGCTTATCTAGAAGCATCATAACCTCCTAAAGAACCACTAAAATCTGATAACTGAGTCTAATACTGATAACTGCAAGGCACCACTAACAGCTCAAGAATTAACTGTTGCAAACTGATCAGCTGGCATTTCTGAACAACAGTAAGTGTAATAATCTGACTAAGACTGGACTAATATGTATCTAACTGAAATTTCCACATACACTAACAATGTGGGGGTCTCAAAACTAATATGAACCAAGCTATAGAGAAACTAGTCTAACACGCAAGATTCTAAATGTTACTGAACTGAGAACTAGGGCTAAATCATTCCACTTGATACAATTTTCATAAATTTGTAGAAATAGGGAATAATAAATAAGCAGTTAAAATTATGAGAAATATTGTACTTGAACTGTTGAAGAAATTGGTCTTCCACCATTGTTATCTTTTGAGGATCTACTTGAATACCCTCACCCGAGACCACTTGACCAAGGAAAGTCACCATTTCAACCAAAATTCACATTTGCTGAACTTAGCGAACAACTAGCGGTCACTATCCTCAGATGGTTAGCATGTTCTTCTTTTCTTCTAGAGTATACTAGAATATCGTAAATAAATACAATGACGAACATGTCTGGATATCGCTTGAAAACCCTGTTATTCAGGTCCATGAAAGTTGTAGGGGTATTAGTCAGTCCGAAGGACATAACCACGTATTCGTAGTGACCATATCGAGTTCTAAAAGTTGTTTTTGGTATGTCACACTCTACGACTCTGAGCTGATGGTATCCCGACCTGAGACCTACCTTGGAGAAACAACTGGCTCCCTGAAGATGATCCAACAAGTCATTAATCCTGGGCAAGGGGTACTTGTTCTTGACTATGACCTTATTCAACTAATGGTAGTCGATACACATTCTAAGGGTACCGTCTTTCTTACGCACGAATAATACTAGAGCACCCCATTGAGAGATGTTGGGCCTGATGAAGCCCTTATCAAGGAGTTCTTTTAGTTGCTCCTTCAACTCCTTAAGCTCAGTTGGAGCCATTCTGTAAGGAGGGATGGAGATGGGTTGAGTTTCTGGGAGAAGGTCTATGTCGAAGTCTATTTCCCGCTCAGGAGGAACTCTGAGAAGATCTTCGGAAACACATCTGCAAACTCACTTACAACTGGAACTGACTGAATAATCGGGGTCTCGAAGATGGAATCTTTGACCCAAACTAGATGATAAATACACCTTTTAAAAATAATCTTTCTAGCATTAAGGTAGGAAATAAACCGACCCTTAGACGCTGAACTACTGCCCGTCCACTCTAAAACTGGCTTATTAGGGAACTAATCTTATGACCCGAGTTCTATAGTGGAGTGAGGCATAACCTGAGTACAGCCAATCCATGCCGAGAATGAGGTCAAAATCAACCATGTATAGCTCTACAAGATCAGATGGAATGACCTTATTCAATATTGAGACCGGGCAGTTTCTATACACCCGGCTGGCTCTAACTGACTCGCCGACTGGGATGGAGACTAAGAATGGTTCTAAGAGGAATTATGGATTGATATCAAACTGGACAGCTACATAGGGAGCTAGGAACAATACATAGGGAGCTAGGAACAATAGTGTGGCTCCTGGATCTAGTAGGACATACATGTATAGATGGAAAAGGCGTAACATACCCGTGACCACGTCAGGTGAGCTCTCTTGATCCTGATGAGAGGACAAAGCATAAAAACAATTTTGGCACTGGCCACCATCTATACCTAATGTGTTGGCCTACTGAGCTAGTCGGTCTGATGGAGCAGCTGAAGTAGTGGATTGTGATCTCCCCGGTCCTGCTGACAGGCATTCTTTGAGCTGATGACTAAGTTTTCCACACCCAAAACAACCCTCTCGGCCATGAAGGCATTCTCCTGGATGGTTCTTGCCACACTTAGGGCAAGTTGGGTAGCAGTTACTGAAACTGTGACTCTGGGACTGTGAGCCATATTCTCCACCCCTCCGATCCTTGCGGGACCATAAAGTAGGGGCACTGGCTGAAGTGGGTGCTGGAGCCCTCTACTGTTGCTGCTATTGTTGTGGGCAGCTACTACCGTCAAACCTCTAGTGGCCATAATCTGACTGGCCAGTCCTTGCCCGCTTGTTCTCCTGTTCCAAGTCTTTTAGTTTTTTTCCTCAATCTATTGGGCATGAACTATGAAGCTGGAGAGATCGATATCTTTAATAAGCATTGCAGTGCTTCACTCCTTGAGGACCAAATCCGATACTCCATTAACGAACTCAGCATGCGAGCCCTTGGCTTGGCTACCATCTCTGGAGCATATTTATACAACCTTGTGAACTCCAGTGCATACTCTTCCACTGTCCGATTTCCTTGTTTCAGATTCATAAATTCATCCACCTTAGCCTTCCTAAGCTCCCGGGGGAAGAATCTATCTAGGAAGGCTGTAGTGAACTCCTCCCGCTCCATCGGTTTTACTCCCGCTGGTCTTCCTTCCTTCCACTATTAATACTAGATCTGGGCTACCCCTTTCAACTAGTAGGCAACTAGGTCGGCACTCTCAGAGGAGCTAACATCCATAATTTAAGTGATCTTCCTAATCTCATTCATGAACTCCTATGGGTCCTCTCCTACCTTAAATCCATAGAAATCTGGAGGGTTCATTCAGGTGAAGTCCCAAACTTGGATAGCTGCTGTGGACCCATTAGTATTGATCAAAACCACCTGCTGGTTCACCCGGTTAGTGACTTTCTGCGTGAGCAGCTGGATTGTCGCTCTAAACTCTGCAGAGGACACTGGGTTGTCCTGAGGGGCTGCTGGAGTTGGTGTGGCAGGTCGGTGAGCGTTGCCAGCCTTTCTTCTATTACCACAATGTGGAGGCATGATTTCACTGAAATGAAAGAGAGCACGAGTTAGGAGTACAGTTCTATAATTGAACTCAAACGCACGATAAAGAGTATGAACAAAAGTCAGTTTTCCTAATAACGCCTTGTAGCCTTCCCATCATAAGTGTGGCATGCTTCACACCCATAAAAGGACTCTACTTGACGTGACTTCCATTTATCTAGGATACTCTAAACCTAATGCTCTAATAACAAGTTTGTCACGACCTGAGTCTATACCCTGGGCGAGACACGGTACTTGGGGTCACAAGTAACCCCAAGTCAACCCATTGTCTATCATAACACTGGTAATCGAGTAATATCATAATGGAAGCTTTAAAAAAATAATAAAATAACATTTATGGAGAAGAACTGAATAATAAAGTTTTAATACATCTAAAAACAAAACTGATAATCTGGATCTGTGTTTGTGTCTGAAAGCCATCTATTGGATGAGTTGTTGGGAAAAGCCCCCAGCTAACTCTAAGTCTAACTGAAAGAAACATAACTAAAGAGAAATAATCATCATCCTCAAAAGATGAGGCCTCACCACTGGTGCAGCTGAAAACTCCTGGACGGGATCTACTAACATTACTGAGACTGAGAACCTGCAGCTGTATCATAAAATGATACAACATAGAAGGTATGTGTCAGTACTTTGAATGTACTGAGTAAGTAGGAGAAACCAAACACAGAGAATAGAAATAACTAAACTGTAAAGACATGTAATGAACAACTGAAATGCTGAAACTGAATAAACTGCAACATACTGAGATGGCCAAAATGACCCTGTCTGATGATCAAAGATATGCCCTAAATCTGAGATACTGATCTGAAATATTGTACTGAACTGATCTAAACTGAGTAATCTAAAATTGTTCTGAATTGAGCTAATATGAGATTGAACTTAACTGAACTGACTAGTGGGAGAGTCTATAACTGACATATAACCACGTAAGCTAGACGTGGAGTCTGATTCTATACACCCCATCGGTAGGACCCAATATACCTTGCCAGGGTATAAAGCATAAACTGGGTGATCACAAGTCTAAGGCCATGAGGCCAGTAAAAATAACCTACGTTGGTAATGTAGTTCTAGGAACCTGGGTGTGCTGGAACCCAGGTCTACTCAGTGCTAAGTCCTACTCCCACTGTATAGTCCTAGACTGACTATTAAGCTGATAGCTCAAAACTGTGCGCAAGACTAAGTCAAGAATACCTATCTGGAAGTACCCTGAGAGTCTTATTAGACCGGATTCTGTAACTGGTGTTCTAAGACTGGTCAGCGCTGCTTATATAGAAGCATCGTAACTGTTTAAGGAACCAACTGTAATATGAAGCTGGGGTCCTAAGGCTGGTTAGAGTTGTTATCTGGAAGTGTCATGACCGCCTAAAGAACCACTAAAATCTAATAACTAAGTCTAATACTGATAATTGGAAGGCTCCACTGACACCTCAAGAATTAACTGTAGTCAAACTGATCAGCTGATATTTCTGAACCACACTAAGGGTAATAATCTGACTAAGACTGGGCTAATATGTATCTAATTGAAATTTCTACATATACTAACAATGTGGGGGTCTCAAAACTAATATGAATGAAGCTACAGGGAAACTAGTACAACACGCAAGATTCTAAATGTTACTGAACTAAGAACTAGGGTCAAATCATTCCACTTGATACAATTTTCATAAATTTCTAGAAATAGGGAATAATAAATAAGCGGTTAAAATTATGAGAAATATTCCACTTAAACTATTAAGAAATTGGTCTGAAAATTTCCTACATTTCGAATCCATAGGGCTGTAACTGATAGAGAAAATAGAGAAGATTTTGGGGACACAAGGGAAGAATTATTCCCTTGCTGAATTTCCACATACCTAGATAAGAAATCACTGAAGAAGGAAGCTTGAATTTCTGCAACTGATGAGGAACCCTAGTTCTTTCATGAGAGAAAGAGTCTGAGTTTCTACGATCGATATTCTAAGAGTTTATGTGGGGAATGAGGGGGAAAATTGTTCAATCCCTCTAATATCTCTAAAATTATACTTAAAACAACGTAGTTTAGGGACTAAATAGGTAAAAATTACAAAAATATCCCTAGAATAAAAATTTGGAAACTGACCCACAGGGACCTATTGGATCACTCAATGAGTCATTGGTTGAGACTGTGACTCGTTGCGACCACTTGTTGGTCCTACTACCTGGGGGTTAAAAATGCTGGTTCTGACAATGGGGGATACCACGACTCGTTGGTTGAAGCAACGGGTCGTTGGTTCCTCCCATTGTCATTGGACGAGGAAACATGGAAGGCTTGACAACGGGTGACACAACGACTCATTGGTGGACCCAATGAGTCATTGTTTCCAGTCGTTACCTGCACTGGAAAAGTCTTGGATTTTTTGAGTTTGACCCTACGGGTGGTCACAACGACTCGTTGTGAGACACAACGGATCATTGTTTCAACTCGTCATCACTAGAAGGGGGTTTCTGAGTTATCACACAACGGGTCATTGTTTCTGACAACGACTCATTAGTTGGGTCGTAGGGTCTTGGAAAGGAGTTTTGAGCTGGGGAACCAACGAGTGATAGGAAGACTCGTTGTTTCTCACAATGGGTCGTTCCTTGTCCCGTGGGTTCTCGAATGATCAGGCAGAGTTGACCACGGCTAACACAATAAGTCACTGGAGCTGACCACGACTCATTGTCTCAGTCGTTCTGAGGCATTTTTCTGGTTTTCTTCTAGATTTTTCTTGCAAGGTCTAAGTCTGGTCTAGAAAGGTTTCGGGGTATTACAATATTGCCCCATTTTATTTTATACTAGAAATTATAGTTCGTGTTGGTATAACTTCAAGTGTTGAATACATGCTTTATTGGAAATGAAATTATTGGTTGTATAAATTCCATTTCTATTTTACTTTACTTCTCCTTATCATGAATATATGCTAATTTTTTTCTTCTCTATTTCTTTGTGTTTACATGTACATGTGGGAGTATATTGGAGTTGTACCACAACACCAATTCTACCCAAATCAGAGAAGCAGTTAGTCCCTATGTCTTGGCTCATGTCTACCAGCCCTCCGTTTCCATCAAAGTATCTAGCGTCCTTCTCCTCCATTTCCTTTAGTTGTCTTTATCCCTCATAGATACTATTTGTTATTTCTGCCTAATATTTTAATACTTGTATTTTTATCTTGTTCATGATTAGCTCCATATAAACCTCAACTAGATATCCTAGGAGACATATCCATTCGCTTCCCTCCCCTTTAGATATCAATTTCCCCTTAACTGCTCAGACTTAGGACATAGTTAGAACATTGATATTCCAAACCATTTCTTCTAGACATGTTTACTTTGTATACTCTTATGTTTCGAAACAATCTCACGAGCAAGAGAATAAAAACTACAATACTTCTTCACCAATTCGTTACTTTTTTAAGAGTCTTTTAGGATTTTTATCCGCAAATGGGAGTAAAAAAGAAGCCCTTTAATAAGCTAAAAAATGCATACTTTAGGAAAGATCGGATCAAGTTTAAATGTGAAAAATTTTGGTTTTTCAATCAAAAAATAAATGTTGAGTTCAAAACAAGTTAGAAGCTTATAGGTGAAATTCGGGCTTGTCTACCCAAAGCTCTCTCTTGCAGATTAGAATCATGAAAGTGTTGAGGTAAAAATTATGGTCAAGCCCAAATTCTTTCCCTCAAGAACAAAACCAAGTGTTGGCCCAAAGTTTTACAAATATTATAAGCTACACATATTCTATATATTATTGAGCAATTTTCATAAATAATACTACATAGTAAAATAATTATATAAAATAGTACGTTTTATCTTAATTACATAAAGTAGCATTTTTATTAAAATTTGTTGATACAGATTAACGATAAAATTGAGTGTTGTATCAAAAATTCAAACCCTTAATTTTCTCCTAATAATAGCGCTAATTAATATCTAATTAAACAAACTTGCATATTTAATGAGAGTAAATCTCTCTTTGTTTTGATCTCGATTTTTTTTCACCATATATAGAAAGTTTAAACAATTAATCCGTATCAGATCAAAAACCTCAAAAAATCAAAGATTACATGGGGATTTTCTTTTTCTTTGGGTGTATCATTGTTGCAGGTTTGGTGAAATTGATACTTATACATGTATCAAAAAATATTGAAAGATGTCTTACTAGGTATGTTTCATGTGTATCACAAGTATCATTAGTAAAGACCAACTTTCATTTTTAAAATTAATACGGACAATACTATCATAATGTGTTCAATGTATATATGTATCATAAATAAATTAAAACAGTTTTTTGTGTATCAGTCTGTTATCGATTTGATATATTTTAGTATTGTATCATTAATATGAAAACGAGATTGTTCAAGTAGTTGGTTGTGTCCAAAAAAGAAGAAGAAGAAAGGAGAATAGACTGATATATTGTGTCATTAATATGAAAACAATATTGTTCAAGTAGTTGGTTGTATAAAAAAAATCGCCGTTACTCGCAGACGAACAGAGCTGCAACAATATTATTATAATATATTTAATGTATATATGTATCAGAAATAAATTAAAACAATTCTTTGTGTATCAAGCTATTACCGATTGATACATTTTAGTATTGTATCATTCATATGAAATGATATTATTCAAGTAGTTGGTTGTATCCAAAAAAAAGGAGAAGAGACTGATATATTGTATTATTAATATGAAAATGATATTGTTCCAGTTGTATAAAAAAATCATCATTACTCGCAGACGAACAGAGCTTCAAAATCTCTTCTCGTGGGTATTCGGTCCCTATGAAGTCCTTCAAAGCTCAAACTCAACAACCTCAAATGGCTCTCTCCTTTTCAACTTAAGTCTATAAATGTATCGCCATTGCTGTGAGAGAAAGAGAGAGAGAGAGATTGATTTCAATTAATCCATATTAGTTAAAAAGCTTTAAGAAATCACAGATTTCGTAGGAATTTTCTTTTTCTTTGATATAGATATTTGGAGAAAATCTTGGGGGATTCGGAAGAGAAAAACTAGGGCAGTTAATTTTGGATAGTTACAGTGACAGAAAAAAAGGGAAGTAATTAGAGATAGAACGCAATAAGTTGGAAAGAGAATATAAAAAATTTGATACAAAAGTAATTTGCTACTTTCTATAATTATTTCACTATTTTTGTAAATTTTTAATAGATTTTCTAATTATTATAAAATAGCTAATTAAGTTTGCTTAGTTATATAATTTTTCCGATATTATTTGCCACCTAAATACATTACTTTATGTTTGCTAACTCTCTCTCTCTCTTAAATCATATATATTTATATATATATATATATATATATATATATATATATATATATAATACCCCAAAAGCGATTAACATTAGACCTAAGATTTGGAATGAAAAGTAGCATAAAATTTGAGATTTCTTCTCAGAACAACTCATTGTACGGGTCGTTGATGGGTCTAACGACTTGTTGGAGGGCTTGTGGTGAGAATCTACAGAAATGGACTTGGAAGTAACAGGTCTCAGAATGACACGTTGATTGATGTAATGATTTGTTGTATGGGGGGGTCGTTGGGAGGATAGTCTTGGTCAAAGAGGGCTAGCACGAGTCATAGGACAACTTGTGGTTCGAAAGGACAGGCCGTTGTACGGTTCCGTTGGAAGGGTTTCTAGACAGTGGGTAGTGGTGACAACGGATGGTTACCGCAAGTCATGGGAGCTAGGTACAACTCGTGGTACCTGTAATGGTGGAGGTCTTGGTCTAAAAAACATAATGAACCAACGAGGGAAGTAATGGCCCGTTAGAGCAAGGGACAACTCGTTGTTGCGCCCGTTGTCACTGGTAGTGCAGAATTTCTCCATCTTTCATTAAGGGTATTTTCATCATTCCTAATCTCTAAGGTCCTAAACTACGTCGTTTTAAGATCAGTTAATAGGGTTTTAAGAGTGTTAAACCTATTCTATGTATCTCCCCTCCATGCATGCAACTTAGAGCACTTCCTTGAAGATCAAGTTTGAAGAATCTCTCCAAATTCTCTTCAATTTCCTTTGGGCTTTCAAGAGGGAATGTTAATCATATTTACCCAAGTATGTGAGGATATGAATAAGAGTTCCTTTCACTGTCATGCCCTAAATTCTTCTCAATTCCATGAATTTAAACTCTAGAATTTAGCTTCATAATCTTATGGGTTTTATCATAATTCTTGTGAAATTCTTTATGATATATCTATGGGTCAATTTCCTTCATGTATCAAATCATATTTTATGATGTATGGGCAGATTTTATAATTATTTTGATTATTAATTTAAAGTTTCAAATTTTAATCAAACTATGCCAATCATGAAAAGTCAAATTATGATTTAATTATGATCTTGATCTTCTTAAGCCCTAAATTATGATTTATAATTTATGTTAAGAATTATCTACAAGCATTCATCATGGATTTACAAATACCAAATGTATACATGTTTTACAATTATGCATGGATTTCATGATTTATGAATTTATGACTCTTGGCCAACTCATGTGCCCTTATTCATGGCAAATCATGTATTTCAAGTATGATCAAGTATGTTGTGTTATAATTGTCCATGAACTTCATGAATTATTTATTATTATGATATGAGCCTCATGTGCATGTTTTAGGGAGTAGTGTCTAGCACCGAGTAGACCCGGTTTTCAAGTAAACCCTGTGGTCTCAGAACTATGTGTCACCGTAGGTTTATCTATATAAAAATGTTAATGTTATTGAATCCTCATGATATCACATTATGCACGTCCCTTTCTTGGCAAGCCTAGGTCGGCTCTGCCCACTTGAGCGAGATAGTTGGGGAGTTATGTAAGCTCTATCATGATGGTGTCAGTTATGACAAGTCCTCTAATTTTTTCTCATGATTTATGCATGGTTATGTTATGTTACTTTGGCTCAAGTTATGTTCTATAAATGTTTCCTCTTATGATTATGACTATGACTTTCTTATGAATGTTTTGAAAACCTTGAGCCTTATGTTTACTTTATGATATTTACTTTATGATCATGTTGTCCTACTTTTATGAACTCTCATGCATTTTAACTGTCTATTTTACTTACCTTGCATACTCAGTACATTCCAAGTACTGACCGCATACCCCATGTTGTATGGTTTGATGATACAGGCTCTGACATTCAGGTCCAACCCCACCATTAGATGATTCTCTGAGTTCATATCCCTCAGTCATTGTTGGTGAGTCCTCATTTTTTGAGAATATTCATTTATTTGTAGTTATTCTCCTTGAGTTACAGACCTTTATCGAGCTAGTTGGGAATGTTCTCCCATCAGCTCATCTGTTATGTAGAGGCTATTCAGACATTATGTAGAAATCAGCTTGCTATTTCTGATTTGGTATTAGGTTGATATGTATGTTAGACTTCCGCTTATTTATGTTGAATTTTAGATATCATGTTCATGCCATGCGTCGACTTGGAGCCTCTCGAGGTTCTTTGTCCCGTGGCTCGATCGGGGCCTATGTTGGGGTCGTGAAAAACTTTGTATCAGAGGCTTAGGTTTTGAAGTGTCCTAGGGGTATCTGAAAGTTGCGTTAAGTAGAGTCTTTTTCATGAGTGTGAAGTGCACCACACTTATGCCGAAGATCATACGAAAAGTTTAGGAAATGTTCCCTTCACGATTTATGTCGTGTGATGAAATGTCTCTCTCTATATCCTTCTAACTTGTGATATACGCATTTGCAAAATTATGCCTCCTCATTGAGTTAACGGAAGAAGAAATAGAAACGGAAATGGCCATGGAAATGGCAACGGAGATAGGCACCAGCAGGCCGCACTAGTCCTTGAGGATCATGAACCCGAGCAGGTTGCCCATGCAGAGTACGGGGCAGCCATACAGATGCTAGCCCAGGCTTTGACCACCCAAATCAACCAACAAGAGGTAGCACCATGTCCTTCAGAATGGGAATATGGCAGCGGTGAGGGTTAGAGATTTTCTGAGGATGAACTCTCCGGAGTTCCTTGGGTCAAAGGTAGACGAGGATCCACATGAGTTTATTGTTGAAGTGCTAAAGATCACCTAAATCATAGGGGTTATCGGGGAGGAGTGCACAGACCTAGCATATCAATTGAAAGGGGTTGCACACATCTAGTTAAGGTAATGAAAGGATAGCAGGACAGCTGGAGCAGGCCCTATTAGTTGGGATGAGTATCATGCCGCATTTCTGGATCGATTCTTCCCTCATGAGATGAAGGAGATTAAAGTAGAAAAATTTGTGAACCTAAGGAAGGGTAACATAACAGTCCAAAAGTATGCTTTGGAGTTCACTTGTTTGTCCAAGTATGCATCAGAGCTAGTGGCTAATCAAAGAGCTTGGGTGAGCAGGTTTGCACACGGAGTAGCGGATTACCTGGTCAAGGATTGTAGGACTGCTATGCTTCACCAGGACATGATTTTCCTCGTCTGGTTTTGTACGCCAGCAGATGGAGGTGATACACTTGAGAGAGAGAGAGGCCAAGACGTCCAGGATATACAGTTATGGGTTCTCTCAGTAGCGATCAGGGGATGGACATCGCCAGCAGTCTCATCAAAAGGTCATTAGCTCCAGCGCCATCATCAGCCAATGTGCCATCCAGACCGCGAGGTGATAAGAGTAGCAACGCCTCAGGTTCGAGGGGCCAGAGTAGCATGCAGATAGAGCGTACCTTCCCGGCCTGCAAGAAGTGTGGCAAGAATCATATCGAAGAGTGCTTGATAGAATCAGATATCTATTTTGGGTGTGGTAAATCCAGCCACATGCGCTAGGAATGTCCCTTGGCTAGACAGGATGGTAGCAGAGGTTGTGCTCAGGCGACCAGTTCAGCAGCAGCCCCAGCCCAACAGGGTGCATCCACCAGTGTAGGTGGTGGCCAGCGCCAGAGTAGGTTTTATGCCCTTGCATCCTGACAAGAGCTAGAGACTTCACCAGATGTGGTCACCGGTATGTTACGAATATTCTACTTTGATGTATATGCATTGTTAGATCAGGAGATACTTTATCTTTCATGATGCCTTATGTTTCCAGTAGTTTCAAAGTCAGTCCAGAAATCCTATCAGAACCCTTCTCAGTCTCCACTCCAGTTGGTGATTCGGTTATAGCCCGACGGGTATATAGAAATTTCCCTATCACAGTTCTTCAGAAAGTCACCTCAACAGATTTAGTAGAGTTATCCATGATATATTTTGATGTTATCTTTGGCATGGATTGGCTACATGAATGTTATGCCTCAGTAAATTGTAGAACCCGGGGGGTAGAGTTCGATTTCCTGGTAATCCAGTCCTAGAGTGGAAGGGTAGTTCAGCTGTGTTTGTAGGTCATTCATTTCCTACCTTAAGGCCAGAAAGATGATTTTTAAGGGCTGTGTGTACCATCTAGTTAGGGTTAAGGATGCTACATACGAAACCCCGACTATCCAGTTAGCTCCTGTAGTGTGCGACTATTCAGAAGTGTTTCAAGATGATTTATCGAGAATTCCTCCCGAGCGAGAGATAGATTTTGGTATTTACCTTCTTCCTAATACACAACCTATATCTATTCCTCCTTACAGAATGGCTCCATCTGAGTTAAAGGATTTGAAGGAACAGTTGAAGGATCTCTTAGACAAGGGTTTCATTAGACTGAGCAAATCCCCGTGGGGTGCACCAGTGCTCTTTGTCCAAAACAAGGATGGTTCCCTTCGTATGTACATTGATTATTGGCAATTGAACAAGGTCACCATCAAGAACAAGTATCCCCTCCCCAAGATTGATGATTTGTTTGACTAGCTTCAGGGTGCTAAGTTCTTTTCAAAGATAGATCTCATATCCGTATAACATCATCTTAGGGTTCGGGAGAGTGACATTTTGAAGACAGCCTTCAAGAATTGGTATGGTCACTATGACTTTGTAGTTATGTCTTTTGGACTAACGAATGCTCCTGCAGCTTTTATAGACTTGATGAACACGGTGTTCAAGCCATATTTGGATATGTTCGTGATTGTGTTCATAGATGATATTCTCATATACTCTCAAAGCGAGGAGGAGCATGCCGCTCATTTGAGGGTAGTGCTACAGAATCTTAAGGATCGCCAGTTGTATGATAAGTTCAGAAAATGTGAGTTTTGGTTGAACTCAGTGGCATTTTTGGTTATGTGGTGTCAAGTGAGGGTGTACAGACAGACTCTCAAAAGAAAGAAGCAGTGAAGAACAGGCCTAGACCAGTGAATCCTTTGGATATCAGGAGTATCTTGGGTTTAGCTGGTTGTTATCAGAGGTTTATTGAAGGGTTTTCATCCATTGCGGCACCATTGACTAAATTGACCAAAAGAAAGTGAAGTTTCAATGGTCGGAGGCTTGTAAGAAGAGCTTCCAGGAGTTGAAGACTCGACTCACCTCAGCGCCATTGTTGACCTTACCTGAGGGTACTGATGGGTTGGTGGTATATTTTGACTCTTCAAGGATCGGCCTTGGTTGTGTACTAATCCAGCACGGTAAGGTTATAGCCTATGATTCTAGGCAGCTGAAGGTCCATAAAAAGAACTATTCGACTCACGACCTCGAGTTGGAGGCGGTAGTATTTTCCCTAAAGATTTGGAGACACTACCTGTACGGGGTCTATGTAGATGTGTTTACGAACCACAAAAGCCTACAGTAGGTGTTTACCAAAAGGATTTGAATCTATGTTAGAGGAGGTGGTTGGAGCTTCTTAAGGATTATGATATGAGTGTCCTTTATCATTTGGACAAGGTCAATGTGGTAGAAGACGCTCTTAGAAGGCTTTCTATGGAGAGTGTTTCTCATGTAGATTAGAAAAGGAAAGAGTTAGTGAAGGATGTGCATCAACTTGCACGATTAGGAGTTCGTCTTGTTGACACGGCGTATGGTGGTGCCATTGTTAAAAATGGTTCAGAATAATCTTTAGTGACCGATGTTAAGGCTAAGCAGGATGAGGATCCCATTTTGTTAAGTTGAAGGAAGCTGTTCAGAATCAGAAGGTGGAGGTTTTCTCCCAATGGAGAGGTGGTAAGCTCCAATATCAGTGTCATTTGTGTGTACCGGATGTTGGTGACTTGAGGATGCAAATTCTGCACGAAACTCATGGTTCTAGATATTCTATCTATCCAAGTGCCACCAAGATGTACCGTGACCTACGGGAAATCTACTAGCGGAGTGGCATAAAGAAGGACATAGCAGAGTTTGTGGCTAAGTGTTTGAATTGTCAACAGGTGAAAGTTGAGCATCAGAGACTAGGAGGTGTGCTTCAGGACATTGGTATCCCTACTTGGAAATGGGAGGAAATTAATATGGACTTCATTACAGGGTTTCCTCATACACGCCGATAGTATGACTCTATTTGGGTGGTCTGGATAGGTTGACTAAGGCAGCTCATTTCCTTCCGGTCAAAACTACAGACTCAGCAGATGATTATGCCAAGTTATACATTCAGGAGTTAGTCGGTTGCATGGAGTTCCCTTGACCATCATATTAGATAGAGGTACTCATTTTACCTCCTAGTTTTGGAGATTGTTTCAGAAAGGACTTGGTACTCAGCTCAAGCTTAGCACAACATTTCACCCACAAATAGATAGGTGGAGAGGACCATTTAGACTCTTGAGGATATGTTGAGAGCGTGTGTGATTGATTCCAAGGGTAGTTTGGATGATCATTTGCCTCTCATTGAGTTTGTATATAAAACCACGTATCATACCAGCATTCAGATGGCTCCGTTTGAGCTCTCTACAGGCAAAGATGTAGATCACCTATTGGTTGGTTCGAAGTCAGTGAAGCTGCGTTCATAGGACCAGATTTAGTCCATGAGGCCATGGAGAAAGTTTAGCTTATAAGGGACAACTTAAAAACAACTCAGAGTCACTAGAAGTCCTATGCAGATGTGAGGAGGAGGGAGTTTGAGTTTGAAGTTGATGATTGGGTGTTTCTGAAGGTATCTCCCATGAAGGGAGTGATGAGGTTTGAAATGAAGGGGAAGATGAGGTTCGGAAAGAAAGGGAAACTCAATCCCCATTATGTTAGTCCGTACTGGATTGTGAGACGTGTTGACAAAGTGGTCTATGAGTTGGAGCTGCCCTATGAATTGGATTTAGTTCATCCAGTATTCCATGTATCACTCTTAAATAAGTGCTTGGCTGACCCGACTCTGGTTGTTCTGGTAGAAAGTATACATGTGAAGTGTAGCCTTAGCTCTGAGGAGGTTCCTGTGGAAATACTTGATCATCAGGTGCAGAAGCTAAGAAACAAAGAAGTAGCTTCAGTGAAGGTTTTGTGGATGAATAAGCATATTGAGAGAGCTATCTGGGAAGTTAAAGTAGACATAAAGGCTAGATACCTGCATCTATTCCCTCCCGGCTTAGTTCCAGCTTGAGGTATCAGTTTCCTCCTTAGTATTCTATTTAGTTTCATGTTCAGTTCATGTCCCCTAGTTTCCTTCATGTCAATGTATGTATGTGTGATTCATGAATTCAGTTCAGTCATGTATTCTAGTCCAGAGTTAGTTACTCCGTCAGTTTTCAGCTTAAATGTTCAGTACCTGGTACGGTAGTTGCATTTCTCAGCTTTTCAATATGTTTAACATATTCGAGGATGAATGTTCCTAATGAGGAGATATTGTAATACCCTGAAAGTTCTTAAGACTAGACCCAGGATTTGAAATGAGAAGTAGCAAAAAAAGGACTCATTGTACAAGTAGTTGGTGGGTCTAACGACCCGTTGGAAGGCTCGTGGTGAGAATCTACAAAAATGGACTTGGAAGTAACGGGTCTCAAAATGACCTGTTGGTTTATATAACGAATCGTTGCATGGGGGGTCATTGAGAGGATCGTCTTGGTCAAAGAGGGCTGGCACGAGCCATAGGATGACTCGTGGTTCGAAAGGACGGGTCGCTGTACGGTTCCGTTGGAAGGGTTTTCAGACGGTGGGAAGTGGTGACAACAGATGGTTACCATGAGTTGTGGGAGCTAGGTATGACTCGTGGTACCTGTTGTGGTGCAGGTTTGGGTCTAGAAAATGGAATGAACCAACGAGGGAAGTAACGACCCGTTAGAGCAAGGGATGACTCGTTGTTGCGCCCGTTGTCACTGGCAGTGCAGAATTTCTAGGTTTTTCATTAAGGGTATTTTCATCATTCCTAACACTTATGGTCCTAAACTACATTGATTTAAGCTCAGTTATAGGTTTTTAAGGGTGTTAAACCTATTCTAATTATTTCCCCTCCATGCATGCAACTTAGAGCCCTTCCTTGAAGATTAAGTTTGAAGATCTCTCCAAATTATCTTCAGTTTCCTTTGGGCTTCCAAGAGGGAGTGTTGATCAGATCTACCCAGGTATGTGAGGATATGAATGAGAGTTTCTTTCACTCTCATGCCCTAAATTCTTCTCAATTCCATAAATTTAAATTCTAGAATCTAGCTTCATAATCTTATGGGGTTTATTTCAATTCTTGTGAAATTCTTTATGATCTATCAATGGGTCAATTCCCTTTATGTATCAAATCATGTTTTATGATCTATGGGCAGATTTTATAATTATTTTGATTATTAATATATAGTGTCAAATTTTAATCAAACTATGCCCAATTATGTATGCTTCATGAAAAGTCAAATTATGATTTCATTATGATCTTGATCTTCTTAAGCCCTAAACTATGATTTATGTTAAGAATTCTCTACAAGCATTCATCATGGATTTGCGAATATCAAGTATATACATGTTTTACAAGTATGTATGGATTTCATGATTTATGAATTTAGGACTCTTGGCCAACTCATGGGCCCTTATTCATGGAAAATCATGTATTTCAAGTATGATCAAGTATGTAGTGTTATAATTGGCTATGAACGTCATGAATGATTTATGATTATGATATGAGCCTCATGTGAATGTTTTTGGGAGTAGGATCTAGCACCGAATAGATCCGGCGTTCAAGTAAACCCCGTGGTCTCAGAACTATGTTCCACCATAGGTTTATATATATATACAAATGTTAATGCTATTGGATCCCCATGATATCACATTATGCACGTCCCTTGCCTGGCAAGCCTGGGTCGGCTCTACCACTTGAGCGAGATATTTGGGGCATCATGTAAGCTCTATCATGATGGTGTCGATTAGGACAAGTCCTTCCATTGTTTCTCATGATTTATGGATGATTATGTTATGTTACTTTGGCTCAATTTATGTTCTATAAATGTTTTCTCTTATGATTATGACTATGACTAATTTATGAATGTTTTGAAAACCTTAAGCCTTATGTTTATATTATGATATTTACTTTATGATCCTGTTGTCTTACTTTTACGAACTCTTATGTATTTTAACTGTCTGTTTTACTTACCTTGTATACTCATTACATTACAAGTACTGACCGCATACTCTATACTGTATCATTTCGTGATACAGGCTCTGATATTCGGGTCCAGCCCTGCCATTAGCTGATTCTCTGAGTTCACATCCCTCAGCTCGTGTTGGTGAGTCCTCATCTTTCGAGGACATTCAGCTATCTGTAGTTATGCTCTTTCAGTTACAGACTTTTGTCGAGCTAGTTGGGGATGTCGTCCCATCAGCTCATCTGTTATGTAGAGGCTACTCAGACATTATGTAGAAATCAGCTTGCTATTTCTTATTTGGTATTAGTTTGATATGTATGTTAGACTTCCGCTTATTTATGTTGAGTTTTAGATATCATATTCATGCCATGGGTCGACTTGGAGTCTCTCGAGGTTCTTTGTCCCATGTCTCAATCCGGGCCTATGTTCGGGTCGTGACAATACACACACACACACACCTTATATAATATTATTTGTTATATATTAAATAAGATACACTATATATAATATTTTCTTATGTGTATTATACACACATATTATTCGTTATTTATATATATTTATATACATAATGTACAATATATATCTTATATAATATTATGTTATATATATATATATATATAATTATATATATATAATTATATATATATAATATTACTGTTATATATATTATACAACAAGTATTATCTGTTATTTATATATGAATTTATATTTGAGCATACATTATTGTATTCATTTATTAGGTGACATTGAATAAGTAAAAACGTTATACATATTATATATTGCATAATATATATGAAATTTAAATTTACATTGATTTTCTAAAAATATACAATAGTGATGGTAGAAATATTCTTGGGATCTTTGAAAAAATAAAAATGAAGAAGAGAGAGAAATTATTGGGAACACAAAATTTGAGAAGAGAGAGGGATTCTTGAAATATTTTTACATATAGTATTATGTGTTATATATACATACATACATACATACATGCATATATATATATATATATATATATATATATATTTAAACATTCATTATTATATTCATATATTAGGTATATTGAAGAAGTAAATATATTATGCATATATTATTTATATATCATATACTATATATGAAATTTAAATTTACATTGAGTTTCTAAAAATATACAATAGTGAGGTAGAAAGATTCTTGAGATTTTTGAAAAAATGAAATGGAGAAGAGAGAGGGATTGTTGGGATTTTTGAAAAAATAAAAATGGAGAAGAGAGGGATTCTTATAAAAATAAACTAAAATGGAGAAGAGAGGGGGATTATTGGGAAAAAATATGGAGATATGGAGAAGATAGAGGAATTATTGGGAAAACAAAATTTGAGAAGAGAGAGGAATTCTTAAAATTTTTGAAAAAATAAATATGGAGAAGAGAGAGAGATTCTTGATATTTTTAAAAGAACAAATATGAAGAAGATAAGATTCTTGAAATTTCAGGAAAAACATAGAGAACATGAAGGGTTCTATGGGATTTTGTGTATTTGATTTCTATCAGACATATAATCTTTTCTTTATATTTAGTTAGAATAGATATTTTAGGAAGTAATATTATTTGTAATTATTTTCTCACATTATATCTTATATATTTTGCCATATATCTCATATATATCACTTGCATATCCATATATTTTTAAACTAAGACTTAATTTAACCATTTTTCTTTACTTTCGCGTTAACCTCTAGTATTTCTTAATAAGTAGGTGATAATAGAATAAAAAAAATTTCAGTATATTTTAGATTAAATCTAAGAATCTATCTTAGGATAGTCCTCGGGGGTGCTTAACACATTCCCTTTGAAATAAATAAAATTCTTACCTAAACTTTCACAGGTTTTACAGACTAAAACATCGTAAACATATCAATATAAATTAATTTCCTAATTAACCCTTAGAAATTAGATGGTGACTTTGAACACGTACAAACTAGAGGAAACACAACCAATAAAGTTGTGAACTATTTTGAACCCGTCCGAAATAGGATGCGGTAGAATGACAACTCGGCTGGAGAATCTTAGACTTTAGGTTTTAACCTTACAAGATTTAGTTTAAGATTAACATTTGAGATATTTATTTATTTTCTTCATGCCACATGATTCATCAATAATAATAAGCTGAGCATCATGTTTCGCATCCTTCACTTCGTTACTCCTATCAACATCACAAACAATAGGAGAATCATAATAGGGGCTCAGGGAAGCGGAATAAGATTTACACCCTAATCACCACATATACTACAAATATTCCATTCAAAGGATTTGGGAGGTGCACACAACCTGCTCCCATGAAAACTATGATAATTTATATTCAAGTGAGGTCCTCCATAATATCGATAATAATTATCAACATATGAATACCTATCATTCAATTAATTTTACATTCCAAGATACCATGCTAAGAAGGGTATAAAATACTACACAAAAAATCTATATACAAAAATAAAATTATATTCAAAAAACTTGAACAGAAAAAAATACAAATAGAATAACAATTAATTTTTAAGTCCCCAACAATGGCACCAAAAACTAATTGCAATCAAACACACACGCAACAGTATGCGGTCATCAAATAATAAAGTGGCTAAAACATCATATGCCGAACACACAGTGACTTATGATTAACCGTTAACTAAATTAAACTAATGTGAATTATCTAAATAAGAAATAAAATATAAATTTATAATTCTAAACTAGATAAATAAAAAGAAAACAAATAGTAAACTTTAACAAAAAAAGAGAAGATTCTTATATTATCAAAGAGGTAAAATTGATCTAGGGTTATAGGCTATCTAATAATCACATTGTATTCCTCAATTTATTTAACTAGTTACTCTATTTGATTTATTTATTGACAGGGTTAATTTTACATGCAACGTTCTGTTAAACAATTGTGTGCCTACTCAAGTTGACATAATTCTCTATGTATAGAAGAATAGAATTAACGAAAATGTAGTTACATCTCCTGTATAGCAACTAACCGAGGAGATTAGCTATGTCTAATCTAATCACAAACCTACTCCTCCCCTCCTTGCCCCCTCCCCCCGGTAGGATTAAGAAATCACTCTGTTTAATCCTAGACACAATATATAATTATTACAATCTTGCTCAATTATAGATGCATAAATAGTATTTCATTGTTAGCTAAGCAGCAAACTAACAAAAAATAGTGTTGAACAAACAAACCAATGTGATAATCTAATTAATTGAAATTAATATTCAAACAACACTATTCATGAAAGAACCGCAAACGTAGAATGAGAAGATTAGTTCCACATTGACATGGAGGAAATACAATAAATCATCTAAAGGAATGCCCAAAAATGAGTAATATGGAGAAGAAAAGATAAAATCCAATTATCTTTGGCCTCTGAAATTGCTCCTACCTCTCTCTGTGTCAAAACTTATGTCAAAACCTGTTATGATCCAAAAATTGGGACTCTGATGGACCTATCCCAACCCTACCGATAGGCAAGCCAATTCCTCAATGCATTGATCAATAAGTGTATGACACACAAATAAAAATATTTAAACAGAAGTAAGTCATTAAACAATTCTTCCAATAGAAATCAAGAAAAAAGGTAGAAAAATCAAACATCAACACCCCAAAATTTGGTGACACAAGCCTCTAAGAATCTGAAAATGTGAAATCTGAAGTAATGCACTATTTGAGAATATATCAAGATAGGTAATAAAATAAAATAAGAAGCCTGGAATGTTGCGGAAGAGCTGAGCAACTACCTCCAAGACCTCGAGCAAACTCTGATTTTATCGAGCTTAGAACCTGCACAAAAGTGCTGAGAAGCAAGAGTGAATATGATGAACATATGTACTCAGCAACATCCTTAACTGACTCTATAATGAAGCAACATAAAGGGTCAATCCTATTCCAACTTTCTTAATTCCTTTATCACAGTGTCAGCATAAGATATCTCAAAACAAGGCATAATAACCACCAAAATGACACATTTATTAGTTCAAGAGAATATCAAACTCTTACGTCAAGCCTAGAGATACCATAATAATGATTAACCTCAATAATCATGTATAGATCTGATATCAATGAAAATAAATAAATAATACATATATTATCTAATATTAGTTACACCACTGATAATATTTCAATATACTTCAAATATACCAATAACCACTTTCATAATCAAGTGAACACGACATGATAATGAAAATGAATGATAATGCATTATATATGCCCTAGCCAGAAGAAATATGTATATACCCAAGTCCTACCTCAGACAATCGGGGTGCATAGGGGACTCATGAGGTCCATAAATGTATTCAATACCGAATAAATTCTTTTTTCAAGCATGTATTAAGGATGACCCATTACCTGGATTTTATGACCCTTTATTGAGATTTTATCCTTCCACGTCCTCAATATAAGCGTGCATGAGATATAATGTTAGTATTCCCAATTCATTTTTGGGTTCCATCCTCAACACAAAATTCATAAGTTACTACAAGAAACAAACAACAAAAATAGGACTGTGAAATAGTTTTCAAGTAAGCATTTCATAGACAAGCCATCAATTGAAATAAGGAAATTTGTCAATATTAGGCAATAAATATCAAGCGAGCAACACTACATCCATCTGATACCAAAAATTAGAAATCAAGATCATACGTTCACAAAATTCATCAATTCAAAGAGATAGTTTCCAACTTCCCTCAACATAACACCAGTATTCACATAAATGCTCGTCATCTTATTTATATGGGACCCCCATTACCAATTATCCTCATTTTCCAATTCACTAATATACTAACACTTCATAAAGAGTCGAAGAAAGTCCCAATTTTTCTTAATCTGAGTCTAAGAAGTTAAATTATGGATTTGCCCTTCCTCAACGCCTCTCAATGATTCCAATCTGGTAAATTATGCAACCTCAATAAGTATATGAGCCCATAGACACCTATATTATCATAAAAAAGAATTGGCTCAAAATCATGTCAAAAAAGTCAACCTCAAGCCCTAACGTTGTATTTGGAAATTTCAAAATTGATATACCCATAAGGTGAAAAACTTATGCACCAAAAATCAGCTATAACAGGTCGTTAATTGACCCCCAAATTAAAGAATCTCATAAATATTATCATAGGGAAAAACCCCCAATTCAAACCACCAATCGAAACACCATTTCGATGATAAATTAATGAGGAAAGCATAATTAGAAAGTTAGAATCTTACCCCACAAATAAATCAAGTTGACCCCCTCCAAAATATCTCATAATCGAGGTCTAAAACACCAAAAATGAGTTAGAAAACGACCCCATAAATATGAATTTTAATATTAAAACTACCAGGGGTCTTCGCAATTACGAATAAGTCATCCCAATTGTGAACAAATCGGACCCAACCACTCTCAGATGTCACAAATGTGAACTCCAACTATCACAAATGGGAACAAAAATGTCGCAAATGCAAAATGACAGCCCCCCTGATGAATCAAAAATGTGATCCCCAATCCTCATACTTGCAACTTCCCCTAAAAAACTCAGACTTTGTAATTGCAAACTAGAGCTCATAGTTGTGAACTACACTAGATACAACAACTTCAATAATTCAAACACAACTCAAATCCCCTAATGGACCCTCGAGATTCGTTGGAAACCTCACAAAAATAAACAAAATATGTAGATTGTCTAAAAATGATATTCCCGACCTGTTGGAATCATCGAATCATCGATCTGGGATCATTAAGACCAACCATTAACCATGGTCGTCAAAATTCAATCAATGACCAAATAACTTTCAAATACCTCGAGATTCATATCAACCATCCAACTAAGTCAAAAATAATCTTTTGGACCTAAAGAAACTGTCAAAATTCAAAATCGAGTTCGTTAACTAAAATATGGACTTTGGCCAAACTTATCAAATTTTAACCCTTTAAAATTGAAAAACTCACCTAAAACCCATCTGATCACTCGGGGGATCGTGTCGCCTATCCCCATAAGTCATAAACGGCATACAAAAACTTAGGAAAAGGGCAAAATAGAGAAAAGAATGCAAAAATTCTAAAACGACCTTGAGGGTCATTACAATATCCATTACTAAAATACATGTTCATTCTCAAATGTAAGGATAAAAAAAGTATCTGATTTGTCAAAAAAGATAGGGGTATCTACTCCGCATTCCTAGCTCGATCTCCATTCGGCTTCCTCCACCGGACGATGCCTCTACTACATCTTCACTGAAGTTATCTCTTTGGACATCAACTTCTGAATCTGCCTGTTCAAAATAGTCACAAGCTCCTCCTCAAAAGCTAGATTCTGATCTAGCTGCAGTGAGCCTCATTGGATCACATGGGAACCATATGAATGATACTTTTTTCAACATAGAAACATAAAACATTATATGCATAGCTGATAGACCTAGAGGTAAGGCCAACTCATAGGCCACCTTCCCCGTGCACCGCTATACCTCAAACGGACCGATAAACCTAGGGCTAAGTTTGTCGTTCTTTTTAGATCTCATAACACCCTTCATAGGTGATACCTTCAGTAACACCATCTCTCCGACTACAAACTCCAAATCTCTAGCCCTCTGATCCGCATGACTTTTTTGCATGCTTTGAGTTGTAAGGAGTCTATCTTGAATCACCTTTACCTTATCCAACGAGTCTCTCGATATATTAGTACCTCATGGTCTAACATCAAAGCATCGAAACACCCCATTGCATAACTACTTCTCTTACCATACAAGACCTCAAATGAAGCCATCTGAATGTTGGAATAATAGTTTCTGTTGTAACCGAAATTCGAAAAGGGAAAGAACTGATCCCAATGATCTCCAAAATCAATAACACAAGCTCGAAGCATGTCCTACAACACTTGAATAATCCATTCAAACTGATCATCTATCTAAGGGTTAAAGGATATCACCTACTGCAAGTATCGGGCTCAAAACCTGCACAAAAGTGCATAAAAACAAGGGTGAGTATGACGAATATGTGTACTCAGTAGCATCCTCGATTGACCCTATAATAAAGCCATGGCGAGCGTCAATTCTATTCCTACTTTCCTAATTCCTTCATCAAAATGTCAACATAATATATCTCAAAACAAGGCATAATAACCACCAAAATGAGACATTCATCAGTTCAAGAGAATATCAAACTCTCACAACAAGCCCAATGACACCACAATAATGAATCACCTCAACAACCATGTACATATTTAATATCAATCAAATAAGCAAATAAGATATATATTATCTTAAATTAACTACACCACTGATATTATTTCAATATTCTTCAAATATACCAATAACCACTTTTATAATCAAGCCACCACACCATGGCAATGAAAATAAATGATAATGCAATACACGTGCAATAAATATGCCCAGACTAGAAGAAACTTGTATACACTCAAATCCTACCTCAGATAATAGGGACCCATAAGGGACTCATGAGATCCATATATACATTTGATACCAAATAAACCTTTTCTTGGGCATGTATTCTAGAAATTTATTTACTAGGATTTTTATGACCCTTTACCGGGATTTTATCCTTCCACGTCCTCAATATTAGCATGCATGAGATGTAATGTCAGTATGCCCAAATTCTTTACTTGATCTCATCCTCAACACAATAATCATAAGCTACTCCAATAAATAAACAACAAAAATAGGATAGTAAAAGAGTTCTCAAGTAAACATTTCATAAATAAGGTATCAATTGAAAGAACGAAACCAATTTTGTCAATATTAGGGAATAAGCATCAATGACCAACACTGCATTCATCTAATGCCAACAACTAAAAATCATGCTCATACATTTACAAAATTCATCAATTCAAAGAGATGGTTTCCGATTAACCACAACATAAACATGGGTACCCACATAAATGCTCGTCATCTCATTTAGAAATTTTAAAATCGATATACCCATAAGGTGAATATCTTATGCACCAAAATTAGCTACAACGGGTCATTAATTCACCCCCCAAATTAAGGAATCTCATAAATCTCACATTAGGGAAAACCCCCAATTCAAACCACTAATCAAAACATTAATTCGATGATGAATTAAAGGGGAAATCATAATTAGAATGTTAGAATCTTACCCCACACATAAATCAGGAAAAATATCTCCAAGATCTCTCAACACCAATGTCTAAAGCCCCAAAAATGAGTTTGAAAATAACCCCATAAATCTGAAATTTTAATACTAAAAGTACAAAGGGTCTTCATAGTTGCAAATGAATCATCACAAAAGCAAACAACCCGGACCCGACCACTCTCAGTTGTCACAAATGTGAACTTGTCTTGACACCACTTAGACATCACAAGTGTGAAAAAAATATCGCAAATAAATGTGAAATGACAGTCCCCTCCCTGATGTTGCAAATGTGCTCTTCAATCCTCACAATTGCAACTTTCCCCCTGAAACTTAGACTTCACAATTGCAAACTACAATTTGCAATTGCTAAGTACACCAAATAAAGCAACTTTAGCAATTCAAACTCAACTTAAATCCTAGAATGGACCCTTGGGATTCATCTGAAACCCCATGAAAACAAACCAAATTTGCAGATTGACTAAAAAGCATATTCCGGACCTATTGGAATCTTTAAATTACTTATCCGGGGTCTTCTAGATCAACCATTGATCATGGTCAATCTTAAATTTCTTAAAGCTCTAAAATCCAATTAATGAGCCAACAAACTTCTGAACACCTTAGTAACACTACCAACCAACCAAGTCAAAAATCATCTTTCGAACCTAGCAAAGCTATCAGAATATAGATCTAAGTTCATTAACCTGAAATATTAACTTTGGTCAAATTTTTAAAATTTTATCCTTTAAAAATTAAAAAGAACTCACCTAATACACATCTAATCACCCCAGGGATTGTGCCATCTCTGCAGGTTACAAACAATATACAAAAGCTAAGGGAAGGGATAAAATAGAGAAACCATGCAAAAAGTCCAGAACAACCTTGAGGGTCATTACAAAATCGTGTTTATAACTATTCATAGGTGTATGAAACATACCAGATAAAATAACTTAATCCAAAATGAATTGAAAATATCATAACCGAATTGTCTTGACGTGACGCAGGGCGCGTCGGTCGCGTAGGCACATTTTATTTGCTTGTTGCTTTCATGCTTTCCTTGCTGCTTATGATCTTGGGCAGATTTATATGCCCAAGTGATACACAAACGTATCATTTTCGCCTTGTTTATCTAGCAATGTGTATACATTTTCATGTAATTGGTAATAAAATGTGAATTTATACTAACCAACATGATTAGCATTGTTTTGTAGGTAAAATGTAATTTTGAGGAGCTAAAATGCATGTTGGAGCAATATCGGAGTTGGACTTGGAAGAGAGCACGGAAAAGGCATTGGACTGCACAATATAAAGGGGCTCCGCGATGGAGCCGTGTCACGCTACCATCGCGGAGGCACTCTGCCTGGAGGGTGAAATATTAGTCAAATTCCAGTGGAGCCTCGCGACAGCTCCGTGGCACGGAGGCAAGCCTCCGCGTTGCATGTCGTGCCACGTTGAAGCTTTATTCCCGGACCCCAAATTTCCAGAGAGGGTCCGCGTCCACGCCGTGTCACGGAGGCAGTGCTCCGCGATGCACTCCGTGACACATTGCTTGTTATTCCGGGAAAAATTCCCACTAGCATAAATAGAACACTTAGGCTTATTTTTAATTAATTCAGACTTGGTGGAGCAAGGACGTGGGTTACAGGCAGTTGAGGGACGAAAAAGCTCAGGGTTTTTCTCTCCTTCTTTCTTCTTTCAATCAATTGTTTATATGATTAACACTTGTTTTAGGATGATTAATCCACAAATGAGTGGCTAATTCCCTTCCTTGCTGAGGTTATGAACATTTGTGATGAATTTTGATTATTGAATTATATGGTTTTTCATCTTCTTCTTCCATGTTGTTCTATTAATTCTTGTTTCTACTGCATTGGTGTGTGGCCGACATTAATGTATATCTAAAAAGTCCGATTTCACTCGAGAGAGCACGAAATTGGAAAGTTTTGAATTAATAGGGTATTGTTCTTAACTTGATTTGGGAAAATTGAGTTTTGATGTGCTTTCCTGATAGAAATATACTTGAAAGCCGTATTAGTCAATTTAGGAACCGGAATTGTATTGCTAGGTCATAAATTGCATTTGATCACAGAAATGTAGACGGATGGTTTATGATTCTTAAGTGAGATTTAATACGAGAGTCTTAATCTCTTGGCTAATGTTCTTGGCTAGCAATTGGAAGAGAAGATTAACCAATGTATGATGATAATCAGTTCATTACATGTTCTTAACCTTGGCATGCTCATATCCATAGTTTAAATTCAAAGTAAATAATTGTTAGTAGTTTTAGTACATAATTTATAAAACAAACTTTTCAATTGTTGGTTACGTTGTTGTCAGCATATTTAGAAGTGAGATAGAATATAGTACTTAATCCACTTACTACTTGTTTGACCACGTGCACTTGCGTGTCGGTTTTTAACACCCAACAAACGCACCGAATAAATTTTTGGCGCCGTTGCCGGGGAGACTAGGCAATTGGTGAAATTGTATTAAGTGTAAATTTACTGTATTTTTATTTTATTTTCTTAAGTGTTGACAACTTGGTCTTAGCCTGTATTTTGCAGACTTGATTTCTGTGAACACTGGCAAGAGACAAAGAGCTGGTGGAATCTTATATAGAGCCTGAACGTATATTTCATAGTAAACGCAGAGAAGCTCTACAAAAGAAGCTGCAGTTTCTCAGACAGACTATTATGGAGCAACAAAATCCACCGGTTGTGAGGGCAGTGTTATTGCCCGAAGAAGCAGCAGCAAGGCCGGTTCGCGAGGTGGCAATCCCACATGCCAATAATGTAACATCCAGTATCCGCAAACCAGAGCCTGGAGGGAGATTTGAACTCAAGCAAAATATGGTGCAACTGTTGCACACAAGCGGGCAATTTACCGGTCTCCCTCATGAAGACCCACAACAACATCTCCAAAACTTTTTGGAGATAAGTGACACTTATATACCCGCTGGAGTATCACCTGATTATGTTCGGCTCACATTATTTCCGTTCTCATTACTTGGTGAAGCCAAGAGGTGGTTAAAAGCTGAGCCACCAAATTCTATTTCAACGTGGGATGATCTTGCATGAAAGTTCTTGATAAGATTTTTTCCCTCTGGTAAAACAGCCAGACTTAGAAGTCAAATTCTAAGTTTCAAACAGAGGGAGGGAGAAAATTTGTATCAAGCCTGGGAAAGATTTAAATCCATGTTGCGGGACTGTCCTCATCATCATCAGTCCAATGAGGTGTTGGTGCACACATTTATTGAGGGTTTGGAACCCCATACTAAAATTTTGCTAGATTCAGCAGCTGGAGACTTATGAGGAGCTGTACACTTTGCTAAACCGGATTTCACAGGGCAATCCAGAATGGAATGCTGACTCATCACGAGGTGGAGCAAGGAAAGCAACAGGAGTGCTTGAAGTGGATGGATTTACAGTTATCGCTGCACAGATAGTTGCCTTGCAGAATCAGTTGAACAACCACTTCAACAACATGAATTTGAACCAACCTTCAGCTTCAGTCAATGCAGTCCAGCAAATGTGGTGTGAAGTGTGTGGTAGCAGTGAGCACTCAGCTGAGTGCTGTGGAGCAAATCCTGATTCTGGTAACTTTGTAGGCAATGCACAAAGAAATCAGCAGCAGTATGGTAGTGGCTACAACTCAAATTGGAGGAACCATCCAAATTTTTCATGGGGTAGCAACAACCAACAAGGCCAAAGTTCGGGTCAGGGTATGCAAAGAAATCAAGGAGGGCAACAGAACTACCAATCTCAATTCAGAAATCATAATGCCCCTCCTCCACCACCATCACCCAGTATTGAGGAGATGTTCAAGACCATGATCGCTAATCAAGCGCAATTGCAGGCTGACTATGTTAAATTGGCAGCCGAAGTGAAAAATAATCAATTAGCGACCAAGGCTCTTGAGTATCAATTTGGGCAATTTGCTAGTGCCCAAAACACAAGGCCCGGAGGAGGATTGCCTAGCGACACGGATCCTAATCCGAAGCAGGTAAATGCAGTGACCACAAGGAGTGGTTTGCAGCTGAAGGAGGTGGAACCAGAGAGACCACCTCAAAAGTCAGGGGTAGCAGAAGTTGAGGGGGAGCAAAGTGCGAAAAGGGGGAAGACCAAAGAAGCTGAAACAGAAAGACCTCCACCCCCGTTCCCTCAATGACTCAAGAAACACAAGGAGGAGGCGTGTTTCAAGAAATTCATGGAGGTGCTTAAACAGGTACATGTTAACTTACCTCTTGTTGATGTCTTGCAGGGAGTGCCTAAATATGCCAAATACATTAAAGACATCGTGGCCAACAAAAGTCGTTTGACTGAGTATGCCACGGTAGCTTTAACGGAGGAGTGCACTTCCTGGATCCAAAATAGACTGCCCACGAAGCTAAAAGACGCTGGAAGTTTTACTATCCAGCTTACTATTGGGCAGAGTATCCGAGCTCATGGATTGTGTGACCTGGGAGCGAGCATAAATCTGATGCCATCTTCGGTATTCAGAAAGTTGGGTCTAGGGAGTCCTAGACCTACAACCGTAATCTTGCAGTTGGCGGACCGATCCTTAGCTAGGCCGGATGGCATTGTTGAGGATGTTCTAGTGCAAGTGGGCTCCCTAATTTTCCCGGTAGATTTTATTGTTCTAGATTTTGAACCAGACGCGGAAGTCCCATTTATTTTGGGACGACCCTTCTTGGCAACCGGGAAAGCATTAATCGATGTAGCTGCGGGTCAACTCACAATGCGAGCACATGACAAGGTAGAAGTGTTCGATGTGTACAAGGCACCCAAGCTCCCGATGGTGAATGAAGAACTCTCGGTGATCAATGTAATTGATCATGGGAATGCTAAACAAATGGATGATTCCCGAGAGTTGATGGGAAGACCACCGGATAGGTGTGAGCACTACTGGGGGGAGGACAATGATCGTGAGAAATTGTCCATCACCCTAGCGGACAATTGAGCATAAAGGACGTCGAGCCGCGACGGTAAACCAGGCGCTGCACGGGAGGCAACCCGTGAATAATTTTTTTTTCTTTCCCTTCATTTTGTAATGTGTAAATAGATTTTATTTTATTTTTCTTTTTCTTGATTTAGTACAAAATTTTTGTTTTAGTTAGTATTTTTGTATTTTAGTTAGGTGAAACCTATTAATCTAACCAATTTTATTTAGTGAGATTATTTTCAGGTTAAACGGAGAAAAATGTGCACGGAATCGTGAAGGAAAAGGCAAGGTATGAAAAAATTAATAAAATGCAGAGACAGTGAGCTGGGGCGATAGCTCCGCGTTACCCTCCGTGACACGTTGAGGTTTAATCTGGAATTTTCAAAAATTTTAGTTCGGAGGCAGTGCACCGCGATGCACTCCGTGACACGTTGCCATATAAATTGTAACGGGTCACACCGGGTTGCCGGGTGACCCGCGTGTTTTCTTCATTTTAAACCCCCGATTTTGCCCCTTTTTCCCTCATTTTTACATTTCTCCGTGACCAAACACCCAAAATTCCCTTTCCCATCAACGTGCCACGGTATAAAGCAAAGAATTATCAAGTTTTCTTTGGTTCTTCAACTACGAGGTATGTTTTCCGATTATCTCTCAAGTTTTTGTCGATTTTATTCGAATTTAAGCATGGGAGGTGAACTAAATCACTCCAAGTCGAAATTTAGCATGAAATTGAGTTATTCCTTGATTGATAAATGTTTGCAATGTTGTAATGAGCGTTTGAACTTGTCGATTGCGTGAATGATTCTAATTTGATTGCGAAATTCAATTCTAGGGCTTGGTTGTTGAAATCGAAATTGGTAACTTGTTAAATTTGTGAATTATATGCCGGGTTGTATGTATTGAATGAGATAAGTCGTTGTAGAATATTGTTTGAATGTTAATAGACGACGAATTCTCGGGTTTTTGGGAAAATGTTGAAAATTGTTCGAATTGGGTTGGGTATATAGGTTCATGTGTATATAGAATTTTTGTTGTTGTTTTTGTTTGTTGTTTGTCTTTGCTAAGTGCGATGGTTGAATTGCTAGCGATGGTAGTGATTGGGATTAGCTGTATGAAGTCTCAGTAGTACACTAAAGTTATACCGTCGAATTTTTCTTTGCGAACGCACTAAGCATGAATTGTATAGTTGTTTGTTTTTGGTGTAAATAAAGTTATTCTTGCCGTAGTATCGTAACCGTAGCTAAGGACTAAGTGTGGGGTAAACTTAGTTAACCCGACCTTAGCCAAAGTTAATATTAATTTAGCTTGACATTGCGCTTGTTTATTTGTGTTGACAGGTAAAATGGCAAGTAGGCAGGATAAGGGTAAAGGTGCATCAACTTCAGGCACCAGGAGAAAAAGACTTAGACTGGGCACAGCAGTCCCAGCTGCACCAGCAGTTCCGCACGGCCAACGCTGCCAATACGGAACTAGGTGGGTAACTGATGAGGGGAAGAAGTGGTACACCAAACACAAGGAGAATAAATACTTCCCCGAGGAGCATATTGCACGGGAACCACTAGCACAGGAGTTCCCCCGCATAGTGCAAAGGATTGAGGCAGCTGGGCTCAGCTTCATATTTCAGGAGCCCAAGGAATGCAACCTACATCAAGTCCGGGAGTTCTATGCAAATTGGAACCCGACAATCAGAAGCCACACAATCAAGATCAGAGGGCAGATAGTCACTCTGGAACTCCAGCAGCTAAATGCCATCATCGGAGCGCGGGACACAGACGCCCACATTCTCCGCCAGCTGAACATCACCCCACCATATGCCGATATCAGACGCACATTGTGTGGGGCTCGATCCACAACCAGATGGAGTAGACATAAGGAAAGGGGTTACCACCAGACTCTGCCGTATTCTCAAATGAACAGGGAGGCTAGAATATGGCTGAAGATAGTCTGTTCGTGCCTAATCCCGGGGGTACACATGACTGATGTGACCCGGGACCGTGTGTGCCTGGTGTATGCCCTGATGAAAGGGCTGGAGATTAATGTTGGGGCTGTCATCATATCCTCCATGAAGAGAGCCCGACTACACCAGGGCCACAGGTATGGGTTCGGGGGACTAATCACCACCTTTCTCCGGGGCCTCGACGTCGAGGAAGAGGCTTTGGACTACATCCCGCAGTTGGAGCGGAGGGCCCTTGACGTCACCAAAACTAAGGCACCCGACACCACACACGGGCCAGTGCTGACACTTGGCGAGCGACATGCTCGTGACGACCAGTACATGGCACGGATGTTTGGAATGCAAATGCTCCAGCTTCGGATCGGTGGGAGACCAGCCACGGAGGAGGAGCTATGGCAGCTCGAGCTGGATTACCCATTTGGCGAAAACGCCAGGGCTCTATGCCGAGTGGGGCCAGCCTTTGTAGAACCCACTGACGATGATGTCCCCACGGACGAGGAGACACGTCGGGAGGACTCCGATGTGGAGTCCGATGACGACGATGGAGGTGACTCGGACATGGGCGATGAGGCAGCAGCACCTGATGAAGAAGTTGAATACTTTGACTGATCAGGGAGTTCCACCACCCAAATTTTGTGATTTTTAATTTTTGTGAACACTGGGGACAGTGTTCAATTTAAGTGTGGGGTGGGGAGTAGTTAGGTGCTAGGGCTGGGCTGGTTTGCTTGTATGCTTTCCTCTGCTTTGTATGTATGTTTCCCTGTGTTTGTGAATTGCAAACTGTTCTGTATCTGTACATATTTGTGGTATTGATGTGTGTTGTGGAATGTTGTTGTTGCCAGCTAAGTCTATAAATCTGTAAAAAATTTTGTAAATATTTTCTTATTTCTTATGTTTTTTTTCTCTATCGAAATGATCGATATTTTTAAAATTTTGCGAAAATATTTTCTTTATATTTAAAATATTTTGTAAATAATTTTTCCATCAAAATGATCGATGTTTTGCAAAATTTTTCGATTTTTATTTTTGGGTTTCTCGGAGTTTGTTTTCGGTTCTTTTACCGAGAATACTCCCATTGAACCGACGTCATAGTTAGTGACCGTTCCCTATGATGGATGGATGACGACCGTCTTAAGGGAAATGTAGTCAGTAGGAGTAGTTATTTTAATTTATTTTCAGTTTTTTCTTTGGTGGATTGCATCACGGAACCTGTAGTTACTATATGGTTGTGAAATGTTGGTTGCGTGTTGTACTTGATATTCAAAATGCAAAAGTGATTCGTATGAAAGCATGCAGTTTTGTAAATATGTTGAGACACTGAGGCTGTAGAGTTCGATTCGGTGTGATTGAGGCTTAATTTTTGAATTCATGTAATTAGCTAATTAAAGAGTCTGTGAATGCATCTTGAGTCGAGCATGTGCATGAAGTGTGAAGTGAGGTATTGTTATTCCATGCTATTGTGAAGTGTCTAGAACTTGCCTGGTGTGTGTACAAAACGAAATGAAGGAGGTGTATTGTTGGAAAGGATGTAGGCATTTCTTTGTTTTAACCGAGAGTTTCTATTTTTTTTTTGTCATACTCCCCTTTTTATGTGATTGTATACCCTAGTCAGCCCGTTGAGCCTTTAGCCTTTTATTTCTTTCTTTTGTCCAAAAAGCTTAAACTGAGCTTAATTCTTTCTTTTCATTAGCCGTAAAGTCTATACAAAACTCTTAAGCACTTAAGAAGAACAAAAAAATTTCCCAAAGTGTCAAGGAGTGAGAATGGTGAAAAGAAAAAGAAAAGCAGAGTGAGGAAAGAAAAGAGAAGGGTGAAGGTGCACTTGCTATAATTAAATGATAATGAAGGTGCATGAAAAACCTTTGTTTTTGTGTCAAGTGTGCTTGATGAAATGGGCCAGACGAAAGTAAATCATCATGAATGGGATGATGAAAAAAAGAAAAGAGAGAAACAATGTCCATACGTTGATGGGAATGTGTTGAAAAGGCGCTTAATGATGCTAGTGGCTATTATTGGCTAATCCAATATGTACTAGTTCCATAGCTTCCATTACAACCCATTAAAGTCCTACGTGATCTTACATTGCATTTCTTTATATTAGTGGAGTAATACACTAAGGGCAAGCTTATGGGTCATGACATGATGCATGTGAATTCTTTTGGGAGAGAGAGTGAAATTAATTTCTACATGCCCCTACTTGAATGTTTGTGTGTCACATGAGCATAAAGGGGAAGATTCTCTTGAGTTGTGAGGGCACATGCTTGATGAAAGATTGATTTTCGTGTCGGATATCTTGATTAGCTGATTTGCATGAGTTTGCCGATGTCGAGAGTCGATTCTTAAAGTCTAGGAAGTCTTGATGTATTAAAGGTCATTGCATTGTTAAGACCATGCATGTTTTCTTGATGATTTACAATATTGAATGATCGGTATGACCGTAGCTCAAATTGTCGCACCATAGTGGCGAAGGTTGGGATGTAATTTGCATGAATTATGTGTTTGTTGTTTGAGGACGAACAAGGATTTAAGTGTGGGGTAAGTGATCTTGGGCAGATTTATATGCCCAAGTGATACTCAAACGTATCATTTTCGCCTTGTTTATCTAGCAATGTGTATACATTTTTATGTAATTGGTAATAAAATGTGAATTTATACTAACCAACATGATTAGCATTGTTTTATAGGTAAAATGTGATTTTGAGGAGCTAAAATGCATGTTGGAGCAATATCGGAGTTGGACTTGGAAGCGAGCACGGAAAAGGCATTGGACTGCACAATATAAAGGGGCTCCGCAATGGAGCCGTGTCACGCTACCATCGCGGAGGCACTCTGCCTGGAGGGTGAAATATTAGTCAAATTCCAGTGGAGCCTCGCGACAGCTCCGTGGCACGGAGGCAAGCCTCCGCGTTGCATGCCGTGCCACGTAGAAGCTTTATTCCCGGACCCCAAATTTCCAGAGAGGGTCCGCGTCCATGCCGTGTCACGGAGGCAGTGCTCCGCGATGCACTCCGTGACACGTTGCTTGTTATTCCAGGAAAAATTCCCACTAGTATAAATAGAACACTTAGGCTTATTTTTAATTAATTCAGACTTGGTGGAGCAAGGACGTGGGTTACAGGCAGTTGAGGGACGAAAAAGCTCAGGGTTTTTCTCTCCTTCTTTCTTCTTTCAATCAATTGTTTGTATGATTAACACTTGTTTTAGGATGATTAATCAAAAAATGAGTGGCTAATTCCCTTCCTTGCTGAGGTTATGAACATTTGTGATGAATTTTGATTATTGAATTATATGGTTTTTCATCTTCTTCTTCCATGTTGTTCTATTAATTCTTGTTTCTACTGCATTGGTGTGTGGCCGCCATTAATGTATATCTAAAAAGTCCGATTTCACTCGAGAGAGCATGAAATTGGAAAGTTGTGAATTAATAGGGTATTGTTCTTAACTTGATTTGGGAAAATTGAGTTTTGATGTGCTTTCCTGATAGAAATATACTTGAAAGTCGTATTAGTCAATTTAGGAACCGGAATTGTATTGCTAGGTCATAAATTGCATTTGATCACAGAAATGTAGACGGATGGTTTATGATTCTTAAGTGAGATTAAATACGAGAGTTTTAATCTCTTGACTAATGTTCTTGGCTAGCAATTGGAAGAGAAGATTAACCAATGTATGATGATAATCAGTTCATTACATGTTCTTAACCTTGGCATGCTCATATCCATAGTTTAAATTCAAAGTAAATAATTGTTAGTAGTTTTAGTACATAATTTATAAAACAAACTTTTCATTTGTTGGTTACGTTGTTGTCAGCATATTTAGAAGTGAGATAGAATATAGTATACTTAAGCAATTTTTACTTATCCAGAGTCTCCTTGGATCGATACTTGGCTTACTTAAGCCACTTACTACTTGTTTGACCACGTGCACTTGCGTGTCGGTTTTTAACACCCAACAAACGCACCGACCAGCTTGTATTCACATTGGTGTCTTACATTGGGGACAAGGTTGTCCTCTGTTATTTAATTAATATCTCTTCTTTTATTTTTATTTTTTTGTTAATTTTTTCTTTAAATCTCTTTATGTTTACACCACTTTATTTCTACATATTAAAATATATCATCAAACACAAAATAAAATATTCAATATTCAAAAGATAGTTAAAAATATTAAAATGTGAGATAAATAATGGTTAAATATATATATTTGGCCTAACATCAGTATGTCACCGGTTTTGCTCGCACAAAAATTTATAAGGGCATCATGAGGGGTTTTTGATATCCAACATAAGTTGAGGTTTAAGGTTGTTCTGGATTGAGATGGGTGACAATCTTTTGGGTATTTGGTGGTGGAAGTGGTGGAGGTAGAGAAACCCTTGGTGAAGGCTGCTCACATGCTGCCGTGGCCATCAACATTATGAGAATCGGGTGCAAATTAGTATTTTAGTATAGAGAGAACTTTTGCTAGGGTTTTTCTTACATACTCGTGTATTTAGGTGGTTGAATTTCCATTGACTATTTGACCGATAAATAGTTATGCTAATAGTTTTTGTATGATTGTGTGCTCTTTCACAATAGTACTGTTTAGTTAATAGTGACATATTCATCATAATTGCGAAAAAAAACATCCATGATAAAATCAATATCCTTAATATTTAGAAGTTAAAAATAAAGAAGAAGAAAATGTATATAAACTTACTAAATATAGAACTATGAACTAAAGAAATGTGTGAATGCCTACATCAGTGAAAAGAGTAGTCAATGTTACTACCACTCCTCTATAACTATCTTTTCTTTTTAAATATTATCATGAATGAAGACGAAGAAATACATAGATAGAAAGATAAAATGAACCAATCCACTTGTCCTATTTTGAACAAATTGAAGAAAGAAAGAAAGAAAGAAAATAATAGCTCTTTTCACTCGGGAGACACCAACAGAGAATAATGAAGGATAGGGAGAATATTTCGTTAGTTCTGCCATTTAGGTTCCAATATATATATATATATATATATATATATATATATATATATATATATAGAGAGAGAGAGAGAGAGAGAAAGAGAGAGATAAAAGAGATATCGCTAAATATCTATTTGAGAAAATAAAAAATTGAACAAACACAATAAAGAAATAGTGAGTAAGATATGAAGATAATAGAAATTTTTGTTTTTGGATCTTCCTTTTGCTATGGAAGAATGTGAATGAATTAAGGATAACAAACTAGGAAAGTTAGAAACTAACATAAACTGCATCAATATATAAGATTTAACTAAAATATGTAATTTGATTCAATTTTAAAAACTTGATGAAGAAAACATGACGAAAAATAGCATGAGTTAGTAACCTTTAAGATTTATATCGAATTGCAATGATTTTTCTAACAAGAAATTTGATGCAACTCTAAATTAGGTTATTAGAAACCTCCACAATAAAGAAATAATAAGAATAATTTTGTGCATATTGAAACAAACACCACAACTTAAGTATAAATGGAGGAATTTTTACAATTACTAAAATGAACTGATAAGCTCAAACTCATACTCCTGATAAAGTATGAAGCGGATGTTGTCAATAAAGCACCCAACAAAGGTTGGGATCGAACCCACAGGGAATATGGTAAGAGCTAGACTAATGCAGGTATTTAGGCTTTTAGGTATTTTATCTCCAAATTGGGGGGTTTATAGAAAACAATTGTAAAATAAGATTGAAATTCAATTATTATTTATCAAAATTTGCAATTAACTAGGGTAAGTATTCCTCATGGGTTCATAACTATTTTGGGTTTATACTCGTGATCTATCCCAATGCTTACTTGTAGAACTGATAATTAGGGTTTATCCAAACGACTGGTTCGACCCTATTAGATGACTATACTCAATCACCGAGTTAGGTCTCATGAGCGATTTCAATTTAACCGTTATAAATTTGTTCCAAATTAACTATCCTGCAACCACAGCTCAAGTTATACGACGATCATAAAAAATCAAGGCTTTGTTATAATTCTGTTTTCCTAATCTCTACTTCTTTATATTCAAACAAGTAAAGAATTCGGGCAATTCCTAATGTTGCACTTTGTTAAGAAACATTAAATATGAAGAAAATACAGTACAAACATTTAGCATTGGTTTTAAATCACTTTGTGTAACCCTAGTTAATTAATCCACCATGTTTCCCACAATCCTAGTTGTGGAGGTTTTAGCCTCTCATGATTATAAGATTTTGATTAGTATTCATAGACAAACACATAATTGAATACTCCTGCTTTGAATATTGCAAGAAAAGATGATGAACAAATTCAAGAACAATTGTGAAAATCAATGTTAAGATCCCAAGAATTGCTCCCCAATATTGTCAAAAACTGATTACAAACTGATAATGAACCTCCTCTAACTACTTCTGAACTAAAAGAAACCTAAAAAGTATTTATACAGATAATAAAATCCTTTTCCTAAGTTAACAGGAAAATATCCAAATCTGGCGCCAACACTTCATACGACTCCTCATATGACCCATAACAGGATTGTACGGGTCGTGTCTTATCTCGTACATCCCTTGGCTTCTACAGAATTTGCTAAATGTTTGCCTCTGGTATGACTAGTAACATGATCCCACAAGTCTTACAATCAAGTCGTGGTTTGATACTTAGAATCTAGCATCTTCTAAAGATTTCTACGAATGTCTTGGTATGCCTCGTACCTTTCTCCTACTCGTAACAACTTATCGTAATATGAAATCTACCAAGTCCCAAAAATCTCTAAAGTTCTCTACTATTCCTGGTACGGATCGTAGGTAGATGTCACAATCCATAATTGCTACCCGTATCAGGAGACTTCAACTGTGCAAATTTCCCTGAAGTATTCTACGATTCAAGTTACGGCTCGTACCATGATGATACGGCTTGTACTAAGAGTCGTAATTTACCTTTGCCTTGTACCAATCTTCTGAGCTTTTCCAAGATTCTCAGTAAGGCTTGTACAATCTTGGTACGACTCATACTGAGATCCGTACTTTACCCCTTTTTTGCATTTTTCAGCATCTTTTGCACATTTCCACTCCAACACCTATTTTCCCTGAAACCAAAGTAAAAGCACCTCATATCCATATAAACACACCTATGTCCATGCTATTTTTCTAGTTTTAAGTGTCGAAAATGCTGTAAACTCATAGCACATCGACACCGTCAACTTAAACCTTTTGAATGTCCTCAAGCAAAGAAAACAAAAACTAAAAATGACACTTAACTAGAAAATAAACCTAGTATACTCCAGCCAACACCAATCAAAACTTTCATTATGAACACAAACAACTTTTGACCCTTCTCCATGTAAACCAAATCAGCTATACACATCAAGTGACCAAACCATGATAAACAAGAATCAAGATATGTCATCTAGTTATTATCAGAGAATCAAGTTATTACCGATGCTTTTCACACAGAAAACTGGAAGAATAAAACACAAACCATGTGCCCTCACAGAAAATGAAGTCCGCAACTCACAGATATATGAAAATATAAAACTTGGGACTAAGCAAGTAAGACTCTCACTCACACAAGGAAGTTCCAAATACTGTACGTTGGATACCATAGGCTTGCCCTTATTTTCTCTACTTTGGCTTTTTGCACAGTTAGGCTAGGATAACTATGGAACTTTATTTGTCTTGTAATATAGTCTTCGGGCAGGGTATGGTAAATATGGAATTTAGTGACTAAACCCTCCTTGGCACTATATACATGTGGCCTCAATTTTCACTTATTTCACCCTTTTCGCTTTTTCACTTTTTTTCCTCCCTTTTCTCCCTTTTCTAGCATGTGTGAGTGTGGTGTATTTTTTCATCTTCTTTTCAGCTCTTTTTTTTCTTTGCATATTGCATTTTCAGCTGATTTTTTTCTTTTCTTTATCACACCACACCTCACATTTCTTTGACTCTTTTTCTTTCTTTCTTTTTCACCCCACATAGTTTATGCACCCTACCATAGCCACCCTCAACATAGGAATTTTGCCAGAGTTGAGTTTCACATGTCCAAGGAGGGACCAGGGCCAAACATGTTCATTATAAACATTGGTTAAGGTGAATACGTAATCAAGAAAAATTGGTCAACATTAAGGCTCAAAATGGGGATCAAACGAATCATATCATTTTGGTAGGAAAATTTAACCTAATATGGGCTAAACAAAAGGGTTTATGATCCTTTCCTAACCAACCATCCTGAAACTAATGTAAAGACCAACCGGACAAATTCTAGATCCTCTACGCAATATTGAACTAAGTATTGATCCTTCCTCACTCATGGTACATGTTTCGCACTCATTCTATCTATCTGGTTCATACATGGCTAACTATAACTACTCATACTAATCCACTAAATGACACAAAAAGATCTACAGAAATCATTCTTTGCAATCAACAAGTACAACTAATATCCAAACAATTTTAAACGGGGCCATTTTTTCAAAACTTCAAAACTAGTGCATTTTATTGGCTGAGTAATCCTAAGCTACTTTCTAATTAAACAACAAAATCCTAAACATGGCAGTTCTATTAGATACCATTCCCGAGGGAAAAAAACACGAAAGAAAAATCCTCGAATGCAAATCAAAAATCCTAGAAAAATACAAGTACATCCCCTCCCCTTTTGAAAAGCATGCTTCATCCTCAAAGTATAGAATATAAAAGCACAAGGGAAAGAGACATACCTATGGTGCACTATGTGCTCCTGTCATCCTGCGGAGGTGGTACCTCCACTGCATCCATGGCGCTAGCAGTGGCTAGTGCACTCAATGGTACATCTACGGGGGAAATTGACACTCCCTCAGCAGTAATGGTCGCCTCTGTGACCTCGATAATAATTGGGGTTGAATGTGGCTTGCTCGAAGGGTCCTCACAACCTACAAGCTCAACATGGGCAGTGGATCTACTCGCTCCTCTAGCTCTCTCAAGAAGCACCAACCTATGCTCGTCGTGAATCTGCTGACTCTCCACTCTTGCCCGCTTGCATTCTTTCTTCTCCTTCTTTTTCTTCTTCTTTAGGGTCTCATATCCAACATCCTCCGAGACCCTTTTCTTCCCTTTTCCTCCCTCTACTCCAGTCGGCTCCCAATATGCTGCCAAGTCAAGCTCATCATCAATCTTAATATCAAAGTCAGGAAAAGTGAGGGCTGCTAGAATTGCCGACTATTGAGATGAAAACTCGGTCACTTGGCTCCAAAGAGCCCCAATGACACGCCCTGCCTTGGGGGGTATGACTGGCACCTGTTGCCCTAGTAGGACCTGGACTGCTAACTGGTGAGCCTAAGCACAGCTGGCGCCTGGCTAGATCTAACTCAGATTCATGAAATCAACGGGCTATATGACGGCTGTAAACACAGCCTCCGGCCAACTGGCCTATAGCCACCTGTACCTGTAATAACAGCTAACCAAAAACATACTCGTAACAAGGAACCTATGCGGGCCGACAAGGACACCATGTTGTCTAGTCATCTGGGACTCAACAAAGGGAATACTGAACAACTACGTGACCGGAAAGGTCACCACTACTATCAAACTATGGCCCCATGTGGCCAACTTTAAAAAAGGGATACTACACAGCCATACAACTGCACGGCCTCACACGACCGGCTCAACTGACCACAGGGAGATAATATATACAATCTGCAAGCCTCTAAGAGTGATAATGGAAATGATCGGGACAGGGCCCCGACCTACCCAAATGTACGTCAAAAGGAAAAGAGCTACACCTCTGGATATCAGACTCCGGATGGCAGGAGTCGACGACTCAATAGCTGACTGGAATCACGAGGGATCGCCTCCTTGTCTATGAGTACCTGCAGGCAAGTAATGCAGCGCCCCACTGGGCGTCAGTACCACTGGTACCAAGTATGCAAAGCAACTGAAATAATACAACTGAATACAGATAACATAACAAACAAGTCTGCGAGCAGAAGATAACTGAATCTGAAGAGCTGATAGGAACTAGATCAAACCTTTCTGCACTGATAGGCAGGAGCATGTCGGTAGTCACGGCAGCCTGCTGTCTATTAACTAATATATATAAAGCACATAAATACATATACATTTAGCAAGCAAGAGCCAATACCAACCCCTATAAGTCGGGTGGCGCCAAGCAAGCAAACAATCTATATACCCCTACCCGGGTCAAAACCAACCAAAAATAATTCACTCCACTCATCTGCTCACTAGGAGCTCCTCTACCGGCACCCTGGGTCTCCAGCTCGGGCCATAGCCTCCGATATAAATAACCGTGTCTGAGTTCGGAGGACTTCTGTGCAGACAGTAACAGATAGGGTTTGGTTCCCTAGAACTCTCCTCAGGGCTATCTGAAATCAGAGTTGCACCTGTAATAAGATCTGTACTGTAACTGTATCTGTATCTGTTCCCTGGGCGCTTGCGCACAACAGGGCTATCTGTACTGTAATGCTGATCAGCCTGATATGGGGAAAGCTTCATCCCATCTTCGTCCAAACTGGGGACGGCATGCCACTCCTTGGAGTGACTTAAACCCACCCGCTCAGTGGGCGACATGATTACCAACCCAGGGGCGGCGAGGACGCTCAATAAGGTGCCCTCACGCCACATCAAGTGTCAACAAACAAATAGCACATATAAATAGCAAGCATGTATAACTGAAAAAGGATATCTGAAATCTGATTTCCTTATTCTGATCTTTTTCTGTATTATACTGATTCTGAAATCTTTATTTAACTGTTGGGCTAATCTGTAGCTGGGATACTATCTGTCTGAATGGCTAATCTGTAGCCATAAAACTGTCTGTCTATCTGATTTTACTTTATTATCCTTTATTCTAAAAATCTATATATTTTTGTTCTACAACATGCTTGCTAATCACACAATACACTATACTGAATTTGGAATGCTAACTCGCCCTTTGGCGCATGCTTCACTAACTTTCGGACTGAATACGATACGGCAACAGAACTCAGAATCTATTAGACTTACTTAATTCTCAACATTCAACTCCGAGAGTTTCAATATGCGGAGTTTACTATGATTTACCAAGCTAAGGCTTACTAACTTGCCGAAGAACAACTTCACATACCTTAACCTCAAGTTATGCGACTGTTGGACGAGGCTCAGTTAGTACTCCAGCTATTTCTCCCAACTGCATTCATATATACGTCAATTAGTACTAAATACAACACTATTCCGAAAGAAAACATCACTTTCGATATAATTATAGCCTAAACTTAGGCTTATCGAAAGACGATCGAAAACTTTCTATTTTTCGGAGGTCCAGAAGGGAGAAGTATTCACTTTACGACTAGGGGCATATAGACACTAGTTTGGAGCAATTCCACTTACCTTAGCCCGGTAGCACGACGATTTGTCGGACGAATTTCGCGAAACTAAATCCATAGGAATGCTCCCTGCTGCTAAATACTTCGGTATCTGGAGTTAATTTAGATTTGGACTACGTTTGGTAGCGTAATCTGACGATAATATGTTAACCCTCTTCTTCTATCTCTGTTTTCTATGTTTTTCTAAAGTTATCAAATGATTTAAATGAAAATAAACCGAAGTGGGGATTTATATACTTGGGTCTGGACAGGCCCAACGTGTCACGGAGCCAACGCGGTGGCCCCGCCTCCGTGACACGCTGCCATCGCGGAGGGGCTCTGCCCCGGCTCCTTCCGCGATGGTTCGACAAGCTAATCGTCCGATCCTTTCCCTGGCCTTTCCCTAGCACGTATGGCTTTCAAATATGCTCAACCAACGTGCGAATAGGCCATCTAGGTGCTGGGAATCTTACGGGGTGTAACACCCAACCTCCTCAAGGAGACTACCAGCGTCAGTCTGCTCTACCATGCGCTCATTGAAGTGGCACTCAAAGCTATCAAGTTTGGCATGCAAGACCTGTGCGGACGCCTCAATCACAGCCTTCACCTAAAGCTTCACATTCTCTATCATAGACTGCCCCTTTCTCTGGATCACAATCAGTCTCTTTGCCATCTTTTGCAGAAAGTCCTGAGGCACTAGCATATATCCTGCTGGGATCTAGCTCGGAAAACTCATAGGAGGTGTGGCAGATGTGCTAGGAGCTATTTTTGTGTGGTCGGCTTCTGTAGCCAGTGTCTCTCCCTACTCCGCTGTGGTGGGGGCATTAGCCCACTCACTCCTAGATGCTCGAGATAGTGGGACTGTAGTGTGAAGTCTAACCCAGCTCACCTGGTTCATCTCACCTCGAATGAGCCTAATATTTGCAATCCTCTTCCCTCCAGTCAACCACTCTGCCTTATCGTGCACCTTAAGACCTACTTCCATACATAATCTAAACACCAGGCTCAGAAATCGGATAGTAGTGCTCAGTCCCATAGCCTGATCTCGGATCCTCTGCAATAACCCTTAGAATATTGATGGCATATCTTGACATGATACGCACCACCAATGCTTCTTTGTCTGAATTAAGGGTGTTTTCATTTACTACGATGCCAACCTGTGGCGAACTAACATCCAGCAGGCCTTCACTATGAAATTCATCGAATTTTTGGTGACCTACTATCCACTAATCACCCATTCTACACCTTCCCTATCCTCAGCAATGACCCTAGAAAACCACTTTATCTGATTTTTCCTCTCCTCATGACCTATCTGCTTAATCTTCTTCATGGCATCCACACGGTAGTCAAACTCAAGTGTAGCCTGTGGTGGTATGAACTGAGGCCCATATAATATCTGAGCAATAGTACGCTTGGATATGTCAACGGTGCGGCCTCTCACCATTACACTCTCCAACTTAGGATAATCTTTCAACTTCTTCCCATGCTTTGGTTTCTTCTCCATAGTAGCCAAATAATTAGCATAAAACTCCCAGACTATCTCTGAACTGTATCTATCCAGGGTTCTAGGCGTCCACTCAAATCTGTAGAAGCTGAATATCTGCTTCATCTACTCCATCTCATTTAGTGCATTGGTGAGGATCCTCGGTTCTTCTTAAATACTCCACCTAGGGTGGTTCTTGGTAGTGAGAGAGAGACCCTGCTCATAGATCTCTTGCGCATCGGGTACTCTTCACAGAATAGTGTAGTTTTGCCTATGCGGAGTTTGCTCCACCTCTTCATTAGTTGCCTCATCCTCAGGCCTAGACTCACCATCTCCACCTCCATATTGGTCCTCCTCAGAACTCTCATCATCATTAGAGCCACTCCCATACTCTTGGACCTGTTCCTCAGCTCCCTCCTTAGACTGGGGAACGTCGGCAGATGTGGCAATGGCTGCCCCGACCTGGGCTTTATCTTGTGCCCTATTGGTTCATATCTCGTCAATGTTAGATGTATCAATCCTGTACTCTTCCACTGAACCACTAGGAGAGTTGCCTGCATGTTTAGAGTCGGAGGGCTCATCTCTTAATGCCCTCCGAGCAGCTATCTTTGCCCTAACGGCTTTGTCTTTGGCAGTTTTGGTTACTTTTTTCTTCAAAGTCATTGTACCTATGGAGAAAAAGGGTTAGAACTTCAGATCTGAGAGAAAGAAAACAATAAAATACCCTATGAATTATTCCACGGGTCTTCAGTACGAGTCGTACCTAGAAGGTACGATCCATACTAAGACTCATAGTATCTTGGATCACAATTATGACTCTGAGGTGCTACTCGTACCACGAAGGTACGATCTGTACCTTCATTCGTATAAGGATACCCCTTGAAAGCCATGATTCAGTATTTTTCCATGACTCGTGGTACGACCCATAAGTCGATTCCATGAGTCATAGTAAGGGTCGTGCAGTTTCCTTTGGACTTGACCCTTTTTATATTTCTAGTACGATTGTCAGGTACGACTCGTAGTGGGGTACCACGAATCGTACTAGGTTCCCTACCAATTAATTTACATACATTTGGCTTGGGACAGTCCCAACGATCCATCCTATGAGTCGTAGTAAGGCTTGTGAAGCCTGTCCTTGCCTTTGTTCATGTCAGTTGTGCAGGTAAGTTCAATTTTGTGTTGGGTGCTCAGAATTTCCCAATCTAGGCATGTGTTTTCCATACTTTCACAACTACCCAGTTCTCCCATTATGATTCATAACTCGTAACTCAGTTCTTTACAATTAATGCTCGAGTTCTAAGCATGTTCGAATTCTACCCAGCCAACACAATCACACAATAAGTTACTGATCATTTTCCTCATCTATTTTCATGAATTTTGAGGAATCATAGTTGATAAACAAATTCATATAAGCAAAAAGGTCTTTTAACACAACTAAAGCATAACTATTTACTTAGTTTTTGCAAAATCTTGCTCAACTTCGTGCATGATTCAGTAACTAGGGTAGGGATTCGACTTGTGCAGTGTTAATCATGCACAAATTCAAGCTTTATTGATGATTTTTCTTGAGTTTCGGGTGTGAGCAATTCGAGGGAGGTAATCGTGAGTTCAAGGTTTGTTTATTTAGGAGATGGGTATGAAAATTTTAGATTTTAAATATATTAGGGAGATTTTAAAATTTCGGGTCGAGTCGAGTCGATTTAAGGATTTTGGGTCCGTCTAGGTTGGACCTACAACTCATCCCTAGGACTTGTAGCAGAGGTTTATGAAAACTTACCTGTAGACCTTTGAGCACATCATACGACTCGTACCACGACTCATAGGTCACCTTGACTGGAGTTCAATCCTTTGCATAGTTCATACCTATAGTGAGTACTACGACCCGTACAATGGAGTTATGAATCGTAGGACTAACCATACCATGAACTCATGCATCAGACTATATCTATGCTTCTCACCATGACTCATACTACAGCCCGTACAATGCTCTTACAAGTCGTACTGAGGCTCGTAGTACATGTATGAACTAATATTTTTCTGTAACCTATTTTTGTTTCACCTGCGCACTGAGTACACATAATTCAATAAATTTGGGTTGCCTCCCAAGAAGTGCTTGATTTAACATCGTGGCATGATGCGGGTGGTTCAATCACTCAGGCTTCACCAAACCACCTCATCGGTTGCCTCCAAAGAAGTGCCTGATTTAACGTCGCGACACAATGCAAGTCCCTTGACTACTCAAACTTCATCAAGAAACTCAGAATCATCCTCAATTGCTATGACCACCCTAAACTCATTGGTTTGCTTCATTGACTGGCAGAAATTGAAAGTGACCTCCTCTTTATTAAGTGTGAATTTCAGTTGGCCAGCCTCAACATCTACTAAAGCCCTCCCAGTGGAAAGGAATAGTCGCCCCAAAATGATGGGGACCTCAAAGTGAACCTTGCAATATAGGATCACGAAGTACGTTGGGAATATGAATCTTTCAACCTTGACAAGCACATCAAACAGGATCCCTACAGGCTTCTTCACAGTACGATCGGCCATCAATAGCTGCATAGTAGTTGATGTGCATTTCAACTACAGCCGGCAGAGGGGGATCAACTGTTGTCTTTCCACTCCTAGTCATCACAGCCATACAGTGACTATCATTCTTTGGATTTTGGACTGTGTTGATAGGTAGTGTTCCCTTTTTTCTAGGGTTCAGGGATGCCGACAGTTGACCCAACTGCTACTCTATTTTCTTGATGGTTGTGGCCATGCGGCTCAACTTTCTAGCCCATGCCAGATATATCTCCATGAATGTCTTTCAGCTGCTCCTTAGTGGATCTCACCTTCTTGAGCATCTCATCCATCATGCTCTCCAATTTTGATGGTTCAGCCTCTCCCTCATGTGCATTAGAAGGCATATACAATCATGTCCTATCATTGCGGTAACCATCATTCTTTATCCATTCTCCCTCTCGCTCATGACCTCGGCTCCTGTCTCTATATCCATTATAGTTGTAGTTGTCCCTATCCAGAACCTGAGGCATTGGCTCGAAACCTGCCACCTGGTTGTCCAAGAAGTTTGCCTCCTCCTCGAAATCTAAATGCTCTGGCCTCAGTTCTTGTCCTTGAGATCCAACTTGTAATGCCCCAAAAACTCAAAGACTAGACTCAAGACTTAAATCAAAGAAAACTAGAAAATCTACACCAGGTCACAGAATGAGTCATTTTATGACCCGTGAGAGGTGACCACGAGTCGTTAAGTGACTCATGATGAGAACTGGGAACTTAGTTGAAAATTTGGGAAAAAATGAGGAGACCACGGGGATGTCCAAGAATCATAGTCACCCCACGAGTCGTGATATGACCTATGGTACCCAATGGGTCCTCACCATGACTTGTTTGGGACACCGGGAGTCGTGGTGTTACCCGTGGGGACTCCAGGGATTTTTGGGGCAGTGTAGTCCACGAGAGTGACCATGAGTCGTGGTCACTAACCATGACTCATTAGGTCCCTCGTGGTGATGAATAGGGGTTCTAGGCAGTGTAACTCACGAGTGTGACCACGAGTCGTGGTCACTGACCATGACCCGTTAGGTCACCCGTGAGGACTGACGATCAGTTTTCCTCTACGAGTTTTCAAGGGTCTTTAAGTAATTTCCTACCCTCCTAGAATGTAAACTACATCATTTTAAGCATATTTTCAGACTTATTATAGGGGTTAAACGGTTTCTTATCTCATTCTCCCCATCCAGACTCTCAAAAAATTCGTAGAACTTCTCTTAGAGCTTTTCAGAGCAAGAGCTAGGGAAACCTTTTCTCCTCATTTTCTCAAGGAATTCTTCAGGCTTCTTCACCAGGTATGTAGGAATTCAACAAGGGAATAGTTCTTACCTTGTATCTCCAAATTCCTACCTATTTCTCTCTATCAGTTGTAGCCTTGAAACTACTAAATCTGAAGAATTTCTAGTCATACTATGTCTAAATCATTTGGAATATTATACCATGTTAATTATAGATATTTTCCACCATTTTGTGATCGAAGTGATGTTAAATCTTGTGAAGTGAAATTTAGCCCCATTGCTTGAACTAGAGAATCTTGAAATTTGCTTTAGTTCTTGAATATCGAAATTTTGTTTGGATTTATCAGTGTTGTGGACTCCCATGTTGTTATAGCATTGAAACTAAATCAGATTCTTGCCAATTCAGTTTTGGTAAGAATGTTAGAATTCTCAGTGTCAGTCAGAAAATTTCAGTTGATCAATTTGACTACAGAAATTCCTGAGGTGTAAGTAGTGCCTCTCAGTTATCAGAATAAGATTTAGAACTTAGTTTTAGTGGTCCACTAGGAAGTCATGACACTTTGGATAAACATCTCTAACTAGCCTTAGGACCCTAGTTTCAGATTTTAGTTTGTTCTGTAGACGTTTACGACACTTTCAGATAAGCATCTCTGACCTAACTTAGAACCCAATTTCAGAATCTGGTCCGATAAGACTCTCAGGGTGTTTTGAGATATGTATCCCTGACTAGTCTTAGGCCTCAGTTTCGAGCTATCAGCTTAGTACTCAGTTTAAGACTGTCCAGTGGGTCTTAGGCCACAGTTTTGAGCTATCAGCTTAGTACTCAGTTTAGGACTGTCCAGTGGGAGTAGGACTTAGCACCAAGCAGACTGAGGTTCCAGCGCACCCAGGTTCCCAAAACTACATTGCCACCATAGTTTACAATAATTATTGTCCTGATTGGCCACAAACTCTTATGATCACCCTGTTCATCCCTTTATACCCTGGCAAGGTATATTGGGTCCTACCAATGGGGTGTATACATCAGACTCAATGTCTAGCTCATGTGGTTATATGTTAGTTATAGACTCTCCCACTAGTCAGTTCAGTGTAGATCAGTATTCCAGATGTAGAACATGTTTTGATCATCAGATAGGGTCTTTCCAACCATGTCAGTTGTTTCAGTCATTTAGTTCAGTAGCTTTAGTAGGTCATTGCATGTCTTTCCAGTTTAGCATTTTTTATTCCATTGTGTTATGTTCTCTCACTTACTCAGTATATTCAAAGTACTGGCATATACTTTTATGTTGTATCGTTTTATGATATAGCTGAACGATCTCAGTCTCAGCCTTGTTAGCCGACTGTTCAGCGAAGACCTCATCTATTCTAGTTTGTGAGTCCTCATTCTTCAAGAATGGAGATATTTTTACTTCAATTATATTTTCTTTTCTTCTACTTACCTTTGGAGTTAGTTGAGGGCTTTTCCAACAACTCATCAGTCTTAGTGTCTTTCAGATGTAGATTGGTTTTGTTTCAGACTTGTAGTTTCATTCTAATGCTTTCAAATATTAAGAACTAGCTTTATTTCTCTATAAGTATTTATATTTTTTTGCTTTAGACTTTCGCTGTATGTATTTTCATATTACTCAGAATGCTAGTGTATGATAGACCAGGGTTGACTTGGGGTTACTAGTGACTCCACGTACCATGTCCCATCCAGGGTGTAAGCTCAGGGCATGGAAAGCTTGGTATCGGAGCCCTATATTTATAGTATCCTCGGATGTCTAAAAGCCACATCGGGTAGAGTCCTTTTCATGGGTGTGAAGCGCGCCACACTCATGGCGAGGAGGCTACGAGATGTTATTAGGAAAATTCCCTTTATTTCATATCCATAATCGTGCATTAAAATTCATTTCTAGAATCATCCTCCTAACTCATGCTCTATTTCATTTTAGTGGATCATGCCTCCGTGACGTAGTAACAGAAAAAGAGCCGGTAATGCTCACCGACCTGCCGCACCAGCCCCGGCAGGCCCTCAGGACGACTCGGTGTCTACAAAGAATTCAGGGTGGCCGTTCAGCTGCTCTCTCAAACTATTACAAACCAGGTGAACCACCAGGTGGTTCCAATCAACAACAACGGCTTCACAACAGGTGCCCGAGTGCGGGACTTCACCTGGATGAATCCTCCAGATTTTCATGGGTCTAAGGTGAGAGAGGAATCCAAGGATTTGTGGAAAACATTAAAAAGATCGCCCGAATTATGGGTGTTAGTCCTTCAAAGAGTGCCGACTTGGCTGCCTACCAGCTGAAAGGAGTAGCCCAGGTTTAGTACGAGCAGTGGAAGGAGGGGAGGCCAGCGGAAGCAGGACCGGTGGAATAGGAGGAGTTCACTTAGCCTTTCTGGATGGATTCTTCCCTTGGGAGCTCGGGGAGGAAAAGGTAACAGAGTTCATGAATTTGAGATAGGGAAACCGGATAGTAGAAGAGTACGCTCTGGAGTTCACCAAGTTGTCCAAATATGCTTAAGAGATGGTGGCCGAGCCAAGGACTCGCATGCTAAAATTATTAAATGGCATGTCAAACCTGGTCCTCAAAGAGGGTAGGAAAGTGATGATGATTAAGGATATCGACCTCTCTAGCCTGATTGTCTATGCTCAGCAGATTGAGGCAGAAAAACTGAGGGACATGGAGCGAAAGAACAAGCGGGCAAAGACTGGCCAATCAGATTATGACCACCAAAGATTTGGCAGTAGCAGTCACCCACAGCATTAGTAGTAGAGGGATTCAACACCCGACTCAGCCAACGCCCCTACCTTTCAATCCCACTAAGATCGGAGGGGTGGAGAATCTGGCTCTTAGTTTCAGAGTTACAGTGTCGGTAACAAGTATCCAGCTTTCCCCAAGTATGGGAAGAACCAGTGTCTTCAGGGTCAACAAGGCTGTTTTGGTTGTGGACAGCTTGGTTATTGGCTTAAAAAATGACCATCAGCAAGACAGGGAAGGTCAGAATCCATTACCTGAGCAGCTCCAACAAGCCGACCAGCTCAGCAGGCTAATACATCAGGTACGGAGGAAGGTCAATGCCGAAACTATTTTTATCCATTATCATCTCGTCAGGATCAGGAGAACTAACTAAATGTGGTCATGGGTATGTTACGTGTTTTCCACCTAGATGTATATGCCCTACTAGATCCAAGGACCACACTATTTTTCGTGACTCCATACATAGATATTCAGTCTAATATCAGTCCAGAGGTCCTTTCAGATCCATTTTCAGTCTCCACCCCAGTTGGCGAGTCAGTTAGAGCCAGCCAAGTGTATAGACAATGCCCAATCTCAGTCTTAAATAAAGTCATTCCATCTGACCTTGTAGAGTTATACATGGTCTACTTCGACCTCATTCTTGGCATGGATTGGTTACACTCCGGTTATGCCTCAGTCGACCGCAGAACTAGGGTCATCAGGTTTCAGTTCCCTAATGAGCAAGCTCTAGAATGGACAGGCGGTAGTTCAACGCTTAAGGGTAGGTTTATTTACTATCTTAAGGCCAAGAAGCTTATATTTAAGGGATGTATTTACCATCTAGTTCAGGTCAAGGACTCTAACTCTGAGACCCCAATTATCTAGTCAGTCCCTATTGTCAATGAATTTCCAAATGTGTTCCCCAAAGATCTGCCCGGAGTTTCTCCTAAATAGGAAATCGACTTTGGTATAGACCTTATTCCAGATACTCAGCCTATCTCCATCCCTCCTTATAGAATGGCCCCGACTGAACTTAAGGAGTTGAAGGAGAAGTTAAAATATCTTCTTGATAGGGGTTTTATAAGACCCAACATCTCTCCCTAGGGTGATCCAGTGCTATTCGTGCAAAAGAAAGATGGTACCCTCAAAATGTGCATCGAATACCATCAGTTGAACAAGGTCATAGTCAGGAACAGGTATCCCCTACCCAGAATTGATGACCTGTTCGACCAACTTCAGGGAGCCAGCTATTTCTCCAAAATAGATCTCAGGTCAGGGTATCATCAGCTAAGAGTTAGAGAATGTGACATACCGAAGACAACTTTCAGAACTCGGTATGGTCACTATGAGTATGTGGTTATGTCCTTCAGACTAAAAAATGCCCCTGCAGCCTTTATGGACCCGATGAATAGAGTCTTCAAGCTGTATATGGATATGTTCGTCATTGTGTTTATGAACGACATTTTGGTATACTCCAGAAATAAGGAAGAGCATGCTAATCACCTGAGGATAGTGCTTCAGATACTCAGAGACCGCCAGTTGTTCACTAAGTTCAGCAAATGCGAATTTTGGTTAAAGTCCGTGACCTTCTTGGGTCATGTGGTCTTGGTGAGGGTATTCAGGTTGATCCTCAAAAGATAGCAGCAGTGAAAGACTGGCCCAGACCTATCTCCCCAACCAAAGTCAGAAGTTTCTTAGGTCTAGCCGGGTATTACTAATGTTTTGTGGAAGGTTTTTCTTCTATAGAATCTCCTCTGACTAGGCTAACTTAGAAAAAGGTGAAATTCTAGTGGTTAGATACGTGTGAGAAGAGTTTCCAGGAGTTAAAAGCTTGGCTCACTACTTCTCCAGTGTTGACCCTACCGGAATGATCAAATGAGTTTGTAGAATATTGTGACGCTTTTAGAGTTAGACTCAGTTGCGTTTTGATGCAGCGGGGCAAGGTGATAGCCTACACCTCTAGAAAACTCAAAGTTCATGAGAAGAATTATCCAACTCATGACTTGGAGTTGGCAGTGGTGGTGTTTTCTTTGAAAATATGGAGACACTATCTGTATGGGGCTCATGTAGATGTTTTCACTGATCACAAGTTCCTTCAGTATGTATTCAGTCAGAAGGACCTAAATCTTCGTTACAGAAGGTGGTTAGAGCTCCTGTAGGATTATGACATGAGCGTGCTATATCACCTGGGAAAAGCCATTGTGGTGGATGACGCCCTAAGCAGAGTGTCTATGGGTAGCATGGCTCATGTTGAGGAAGGCAAAAAGGAATTGGCGAAAGATATTCACCGACTAGCTCAGTAAGGGGTGCAGTTGGTTGACTCAGCTGAGGGTGGAGTGGTAATGCAAAGTGGGTCAGATTCTTCTTTGGCAGTCTATGTTAAGTCTAAACAGGATGAGGACCCCATCTTATTTAAGCTTAAGGAAGCAGTTCTCAGGAAAGAGGTTGAGGCTTTCTCCTATGGGGGAGATGGTATGCTCCGTTACCAAGGCAGATTATGTGTATTGAACGTCGGTGACTTGAGATAGCAGATATTGGCTGAAGCACACAGCTCGAGATACTCTATCCTCCCTGGTGCTACTAAAATGTACTGCGATTTGCGGGATATTTACTGGTGGAACGGTATGAAGAGAGACATCGCCGAATTCGTAGTTAAGTGCCCGAACTGCCAGCAAGCCAAGGCAGAGCACCAGAGACTGGGAGGTATGACCCAGGATATCAGCATACCCATGTGGAAGTGGGAAGAAGTGAATATGGACTTTATTATGGGTCTACCTCGAACTCATTGGCAACATGATTCTATCTGGGTAGTAATAGACTGGATGACTAAGTCAGCATATTTCCACCCAGTTAAAACTACAGATTCAGCTGAGGATATACTAGGCTTTATATTCGGGAGTTGGTCAGACTTCATAGGGTTCCATTATCCACTATTTCTGACAGAGGTACCCAGTCCACCTCGCATTTCTGGAAGTCTTTTCAAAAAGGACTTGGTACCCAAGTCAAGCTTAGCACAACTTTTCATCCGCAGACAGATGGGCAAGCTGAGCAGACTTTTCAGACCTTAGAAGATATGTTGAGAGCATGCATGATCGATTTCAAGGGCAGTTGGGATGACCACTTGCCTCTTATCGAGTTTACGTACAACAACAACTACCACTCCAATATCCAGATGGCCCTGTTTGAGGCATTGTATGGTAGGAGGTGCAGATCTCCTATTGGGTGGTTTGAGGTTGGTGAAGCTACTTTAAGTGGGCCAGACTCGGTCCATGAAGCTATGCAAAATGTACAACTCATCAGAGAAAGATAGAAAACTGCTCAGAGCTGTCAGAAATCTTATGTCGATGTGAGGAGAAGAGAATTGGAGTTTGTTGTGGATGATTGGGTCTATCTGAAGATTTCGCCCATGAAAAGGTTTATGAGATTGGGGAAGAAGGGAAAGCTCAGTCCGAGATACGTGGGACCCTACAAAATTATAAGGCGAGTTGGCAAGGTAGCTTATAAGCTAGAATTAGCTTCAGAATTGGCATCTGTGCACCCAGTATTCCATGTGTCACTATTGAAGAAGTGCATCGATAATCCAACTTCAATTGTCCCATTGGATAACATGAGAGTGAAAGAAAGTCTCTCATATGAGAAGGTCCCAGTCCAGATCCTTGACCGTCAGGTTCGTAAGCTGAGGAATAAGGAAGTAGCTTCGGTCAAAGTCTTATGGAGGAATCAATAGGTTGAGAGAGCTATGTGGGAGGTTGAAGCGGATATGATGGCTAGATACTCCCATTTGTTCCGTTCCGACTCAGTTTCAGTTTAAGGTATCAATTTCCTCCCCAAAACTGCCTTTAGTTCATGTGTTTCAGTTCTTTCATGTAAATGATTATGTGTGCGATTAGTAAATTCAGTTCAGACTTGTGATTCAGTTCAGAGGTAGTCACTCCACTAGTTTCCGGTTTTCATGATTAATATTTATGTATAATGATTGCCATTCTCTACTTTCCTATGTGTTTTTCAACATTCAAGGACGAATGTTCCTAAGGGGGAGATATTATAATGCCCCAGAAACTCAAAGACTAGACCCGGGACTTAAATCAGAGAAAATTGAAAAATCTACACTAGGTCACAGAACGAGTCATTCTATGACCCATGAGAGGTGACCACGAGTCGTTAAGTGCCTCGTGGTGAGAACTGGGGACTTAGTTGAAAATTAGGAAAAAATTAGGAGACCACAAGGGTGACCATGAATCGTGGTCAACCCCATTAGTCATGATATGACCCGTGGTCAAGAACAATTTTAGATCGGGAGAAATGTTAGGTAGTGTACCCAACGGGTCCTCACCACGACTCATTTGGGACACCACGAGTTGTGGTGTCACCCATGGGGACTCCTACGATTTTTGGGGCAGTGTAGTCCACGAGAAGTGACCACGAGTCGTGGTCACTAACCATGACTCGTTAGGTCCCTCGTGGTGACGAACAGGGGTTCTAGGCAGTGTACTTCACGAGTGTGACCACGAACTGTTACGTCACCCGTGAGGACTGACGATCAGTTTTCCCCTTCGAGCTTTCAAGGGTCTTTCAGTAATTTCCTAGCCTCCTAGACTCTAAACTACATCATTTTAAGCATATTTTCGGACTTATTAAAGGGGTTAAATGGTTTCTTTCCTCATTCTCCCCATCCAAACTCTCAGAAACATCATAGAACTTCTCTTAGAGCTTTTCAGAGAAAGAGCTAGGGCAACCTTTTCTCCTCAGTTTCTCAAGGAATTCTTCGAGCTTCTTCACTAGGTATGTGGGAATTCAACAAGGGAATAGTTCATACCTTCTATCTCCAAATTCCTACCTATTTCTCTCTATCAATTGTAGCCCTAAAACTACTGAATGTCAAGAATTGCTAGTCGTACTACGTCTAAATCATGTGGAATATTATACCATGTTAATTATAGATATTTTCCACTAGTTCATGATCAAAGTGATGTTAAATCTTGTAAAGTGAAATTTAGCCCCATTGCTTGAACTAGAAAATCTTTAAATTTGCATTAGCGCTTGAATATCGAAATTTTATTTGGATTTATCAGTGTTGTGGACTCCCATGTTGTTAGTAGCATTGAAACTAAATCATATTATTTCCAGTTCAGTTTTGGTAAGAATGTTAGAATTCTCAATGTCAGTCAGAAAATGTCAACTGATCAATTTAACTATAGAAATTCCCGAGGCGTCAGTAGTACCTCTCAATTATCAGAATCAGATTCAGAACTCAGTTTTAGTGGTCCACTAAGCATTCACGACACTTTATATAAATAGCTCTGACTAGCCTTAGGACCCAGTTTTAAATTTTAGTTTGTGTTGTAGACGGTTAAGACGCTTCCAGATAAACAGCTCTGACCTATCTTAGAACCCAATTTTAGAATCTGGTCTGATAAGACTCTCAGGGTGTTTTCAAATATGTATCCCTGACTAGTCTTGGGCCTAAGTTTTGAGCTAGCAGCTTAGTACTCAGTTTTGGACTATCCAGTGGGAGTAAGACTTAGCACCGAGTGGACGGGGGTTCCAGCGTACCCAGGTTCTCAGAACTATGTTGCCACCATAGGTTACAATAATTATTGGCCTGATTGGCCACAGACTCTTGTGATCACCCTGTTCATCCCTTTATACCCTGGCAAGGTATATTGGGTCCTACCAATGGGGTGTATACATCAGACTCAATGTTTAGCTCATGTGGTTATATGTTAGTTATAGACTCTCCCACTAGTTAGTTCAATGAAGATTAGTATTCCAAATTTAGAACATGCTTTGATCATCTGACAGGGTCTTTCTGACCATCTTAGTTATTTCAGTCATACAGTTCAGTAGCTTTAATCGTTCATTCCATGACTTTTCAGTTTAGTATTTTTTATTTCATTGTGTTATGTTTCTCTCACTTACTCAGTACATTAAAAGTACTAACGGATACTTTTATGATGTATCGTTTTATGATACCGCTGTAGGATCTCAGTCTCAGCCTCGTTAGCTGACCGTTCACCAAAGACCTTAGCTATTCTAGTTGGGGAGTCCTCATTCTTCGAGGAAGGAGATTTTTTACTTCAGTTATATTTTCTTTCCTTCTATTTAGCTTTGGAGTTAGCTGCGGGCTTGTCCCAGCAACTCATTAGTAATAGTGGCTTTCAGACACAGATTGGTTTTGTTTCAGACTTGTAGTTTCGTTCTAATGTTTTCAAATATTAAGAACCAACTTTATTTCTCTAAAAGTATTTATATTTTTTTTCTTTAGACTTTCGCTGTATATATTTTCATATTATTCAGAATGCTAGTGTATGATAGAACAGGGGTTGACTTGGGGGTTACTAGTGACTCCAAGTACCGTGTCCCATCTAGGGTGTAAGCTCAGGGCGTGACACCACTTCATTTACCATTTTGGCCCCAACGCCGATGATATGATTCTTGAGCAGGTCTAATGATGACGCATTTTGACCAATTTCTAATCACGCTCCTCCTCCTTATTTCATTGATCTGCAGACATACCAACAACATATGTACCCGCTGCTGCTTCTGCTTCCCTGGAGTGCCAGGCCCTGTTAGTTTTAGTCACTCTATCAAGAATAGTGACAGTTTGTTCCCGCGTATTACTCATCAGTGCTCCTCCCGCCATAGTATCAGCTATAGCTTTAGTGTTATTATTCAATGACCTTTAAAAAATTTCCAACAAACTGTCATCAGGAATTTTATGGTTTGGGCACTTGGTCAACTTCTTTTTAAATCTCAACCAGATTTCATGAAGTGCCTCCATTTTCAATTTCAAAAATTGTAGATCTCATCCTTAAGTTGTAGTATCCTGGAGGGTGGGAAGAAACTTTCAAGGAAAGCCTATTTGAGCTCCCTCCAGTTACTAATGGAGTCATTGGGAAACTCTAATAACCATAAGTAGCCTCCCCAGAAATAGAGAAGGGGAAGAGTCCCAGCCTTATTGCATCCCGACTGACACCGGGCAACCTGTATGGCCTACATATTCCGACGAAGTTCACTAAGTGCAAGTTGGCATCATCAACTATATGACCACTAAACACCCTTTTTAGATTCAGCAATGTTATCAAGGTGCTAGTGATATCAAACTTTGCCCCAACAGGCAAAGGTGGTGCTCTCCGTTGACCCATTGGTGCTGTCAATGTCAGTCAGAAAATGTCAACTGATCAGTTTAACTACAGAAATTCCCGAGGCATCAGTAGTACCTCTCAGTTATCAGAATCAGATTCAGAACTCAGTTTTAGTGATCCACTAGGCAGTCATGACACTTTAGATAAATAGCTCTGACTAGCCTTAGAACCCAGTTTCAAATTTTAGTTTGTTTTGTAGACGGTTAAGACGCTTCCAAATAAGCAGCTCTGACCTGTCTTAGAACCCAGTTTTATAATCTGGTCCGATAAGACTCTCAGGGTGTTTTCAAATATGTATCCCTGACTAGTATTGGGCCCCAGTTTTGAGCTAGCAGCTTAGTACTCAGTTTAGGACTATCCAGTGGGAGTAGGACTTAGCACCGAGTAGACCGGGGTTCCAGCGCACCCAGGTTCTCAAAACTATGTTGCCACTATAGGTTAGAGAAATTATTGGCCTGATTAGCCCCAGACTCTTGTGATCGCCCAATTCATGTGTTTATACCCTAGCAAGGTATATTGAGTCCTACAGATGGGGTGTATACATCGGACTCCACGTCTAGCTCACGTGGTTATATGTCGGTTATAGACTCTCCCACTAGTCAGTTCAATGAAGATTAGTATTCAAAATTTAGAACATGCTTTGATCATCTGACAGGGTCTTTCTGACCATCTCAGTTATTTCAGTCATTAAGTTCAGTAGCTTTAATCGTTCATTGCATGACTTTTCAGTTTAGTATTTTTTTATTTCATTGTGTTATGTTTCTCTCACTTACTCAGTAAATTCAAAGTACTAACAGATACTTTTATGATGTATTGTTTTATGATACTGCTGTAGGATCTCCGTCTCAGCCTCGCTAGCTTACCGTTCACCGAAGACCTCAGCTATTCTAGTTGGGGAGTCCTCATTCTTCGAGGAAGGAGATTTTTTACTTCAGTTATATTTTTTTTCCTTCTATTTAGCTTTGGAGTTAGCTGGGGGCTTGTCCTAGCAACTCATCAGTTATAGTGTCTTTCAGACGCAGATTGATTTTGTTTCAGACTTGTAGTTTCGTTCTAATGTTTTCAAATATTAAGTACCAGCTTTATTTCTCTAAAAGTATTTATATTTTTTTTCTTTAGCTTTTCGTTGTATATATTTTCATATTATTCAGAATGCTAGTGTATGATAGACCAAGGGTTGACTTGGGGTTACTAGTGACTCCAAGTATCGTGTCCCATCCAGGGTGTAAGCTCGAGGCGTGACACCACTTCATTTACCTTTTTGAACCCAACGCCCATGATATTCTTCTTCAGAAGGTCTAATGATGTACGCATGTTGACCAATTTCTGATCACGCTCCTCCTCCTTCTTTCATTGATCTGCAATCATACCAACAACATATGTACCCGCAGCTGCTTCCGCTTCCCGGGAGTGCCAGGCCCTGTTAGTTTTAGTCACTCTATCAAGAATAGTGACAGCTTGTTCCCACATGTGACTCATCAGTGCTCCTCCCGCCACAGTATCCACTATAGCTTTAGTGTTATTATTCAATGACTTGTAAAAAATTTCCAACAAACTGCCATCAGGAATTTTATGGTTTGGGCACTTGGTCAACTTCTTTTTAAATCTCAACCAGATTTCACAAAGTGCCTCCATTTTCAATTTCGAAAATTGTAGATCTCATCCTTAAGTTGTAGTTTCTTGGAGGGTGGGAAGAACCTTTCAAGGAAAGCCTGTTTGAGCTCCCTCCAGTTGGTAATGGAGTCATTGGAAAACTCTAATAACCATAAAGTAGCCTCCCCAGAAAGAGAGAAGGGGAAGAGTCCCAGCCTTATTGCATCCTGACTGACACCAGGCAACCTATATGCCCTACATATTCCGACGAAGTTCACTAAGTGCAAGTTGGCATTATCAACTACATGACCACTAAACACCCTCTTTAGATTCAGCAATGGTATCAAGGTGTTAGTGATATCAAACTTTGCCCAGCAGACAAAGGTGGTGGTACGATAGCTCCAGTTGACCCGACTTTATCAATATCTGGGTCATCCTCATTACAGATATGAGAGGCATATCTCTAGCCTCTATTTAACCTTCCATGGTGGCCAGCATTTACAATTCATCCCAAGCATCCTCGACTTTCTGAAGTGTAGCTTTCCGAGCTAGCTCGTGTTGCCTAGCTTCTTCAGCAAGACGGGTATCTCTTTGCTCTTGGTTTTCCATTCTTTGCAATGTTCTGTAATACCCCAGGAAGGCCTATAAATAGACCCAGGAATTGAATTTGAAAAGTGCAGAAAACTGGAAAAATATCACAACACGGACCACAGAATGACTTGTGGTATCAAACCATGAGTCGTACGTTGTCGTTGGTTGGGGAAATATTGGTGGCAGTGGATACAACGAGAGGTATGATCACCCATTGTGGGATACCTTCCTTTGAAGTCGTGGTTAGGGTCAGGCTGGGCGACAGTGTAAACAACGGGAGACCCAAAAACCTATTAGGAGAAGCCACGGGTCATTAGTTATGGTCATGATTTGAGGATTATGTTTTTCAGTAGGCTTGACGGGGGGAAACAATGATCCGTTGTTTCTGGTGATTGGTCGTGGTGTGACCCGTTAGAAGATGAGATGCCAAGGTTCAAGGGACTAACCACGGAAGATGTAATGAGTCGTGGGTTGGAGACACGGGTCGTCCTGTTGACCCATTGTTTTGTTCCGAGAATGGGTCATCAGCAGTTCATTCCACGAGCCAAACCTTCCTAACCCGTTGGTGCTATCTGTTGACCTGTTGGTGCTGTCCGTTGGTCCCATCCAGCCAGATTTCAGGGAAAGTTCATTAAGGGTATTTTTTGACTTTTTCATGATATAAGGCCCTAAACTATATCGTTTTGTCTTGGGAAAGTTGGGTTTTAAAGAAAATAAACCTTCTTAAACTCCCATTCATGCATGCAAGGGTTTTTTTGACAAGTGATCTAAGGGGAGATTTTAAGCTTTTCACCTTAATTCCTTCAATTTCATCCTTGGGCTTTTAAGGAGGGTTAGGAGTTGATAATCCCAGATATGTAAGGTCTTCAATGGGTGGATTCTTCCACACCCATGCTCCTTCTCTATTAATTACTCATAATTTATTTAAGAACTCATGGGGTTTTATATTCGGTTTGTATAAAAATTTAATAATTTATTTATGGGTCTTGTCATTTTGAAACCCTATCATTATATACTGATTTTGATCATCTTTTGAGCTTTAAATTGATATTAATATGGCTGATTTCGAATTTCTAATTAATTAAGTTTTATTATGCATGCCCATAATAAACCGATTTATGATCCATTGATCCATTGATGTTTTGATAAGCCCAGCATGTATTGCGGAATAAATCATGAATATATTATGCTATCTGCTATGATCGTATGGAAATTTAAACTATATGCATGATCTACAAGCATATATGTATTTTTTTAAGCTTGAATTATGTTTTGGCCTACTCACGGGCCTCAAGTCATGGCTAGTTCATATATGTTTAAGCATGTTTACGATTATCATGATTTAACTAGCCCATGAACTCATGTATGTATTATTATGAGCACTATATATGTTTTGGGAGTAGTATCGAACACCGAGTAGGTTCGAGGATCAGGTTAAGTCTTGGATCTCATTAACTGCGTGCCACCGTAGGTATGTTAGGACCCTTTCATATTTGTCCCTGGCCCAAATGGCCCTTTTCATGTGTGATCACACTCTTCATGGTTTCTACCCTTGGCAAGGTACGAACACCCTCCCGACTAGGGTTACAAGTCGGGCTTCATGTGTGCTCATATGGGGTAATATCGGTTAAGAGAATCTCCCAGTGTACCTCTTGATTTACGCATGTTATGATTATGTATGTTGGCTCAAGTTATGTTAAATAAAGCTCTTCTATTATGATTATGACTATGTTCATGTTACGAATGTTTTGAAAACCTTGAGCCGCATGATACGTTATAGTGATTTATGATACGAGCATGTTGTCCTACTCTTATGACCATTTATATGTTTCAGGCATATTTTAAATGTCCGTTTTACTTACCTTGCATATTGAGTACATTCCACGTACTGACTGCATACTTTCTATGTTGTATCGTCTCATGATACAGGTCCCAGTTCTCAGGCTCATCCTCACCCGTAGATAGATTCGAACTTGCTCTCAGCGCACTTGGTGAGTCCTCATGTTTTGAGGGCTACATGTTCACACTCTATGTTATTCCTTCAGCTTTTGGATGTTGGATTAGTTGGGGAGTTGTCCCATCAATTTGCCTTTCATGTTTAGAGGCTTATCAGACTAAAAAGTTTTATTCTGTTGTATTATATAAGTATTATACTATTTTCCTTTTTGTTTTGTTATAATTACGTTCTCTATGCTAAGTATTCTACTCATGTGATTGAATTAGATGTATGCTCATGCCATGGGTCGACTTGGAGTCTCTCGGGGCTCCTTGTCCTGTGTCTATGATCAAGGTGTACGTTTTGGTCGTGACAAACTTGGTATCAGAGCCATATATTTATGTTCCCTAGGGAGTCTAAAATCCGCGTTAAGTAGAGTCTTTTTCATGGGTGTGAAGTGCGCCACACTTATGACGAAGAGGCTACTAGAAATTTAGGAAATGTTCCCTTCTTTCATGATCTATTTTGTGCGATGAACGTCCTTTACTCCTCTAGTTCGTGCTATTCGTGTTTGCGAAATCATGCCTCCATGCCGAGTTAATGCTAGGAGCGACGGTAATGGTAATGATCATGAGGGTGCCCATGATGGAGAGCATCAGCCAGCTCCACCTGTTCATGAGGAGAACATATCAGAGCCAGCCGCCCACGCTGAGTTTAGGGCGGCGATTCAGATGTTGGCACAGGCCATGACACTCAGGTCCAAAATCAGACTGCACATTATCTGCAAAATGGGAATGCGGCAGCTTCTAGGGTGAGGGGGTTTTTGAGGATGAGCCCTCTGGAGTTCACAGGGTCGAAGGTAGGTTATGGGGGTGAATAATAGGGAATGTGTTGATTTAACCTCCTATCAGCTCAAGGGGGTACCACATATATAGTTCAAGCAATGGAGAGGTGCTAGGGTAGCGGGTGCAGGCCCGATAGGTTGGGATGAGTTCCACATTGCGTTCATGGAGATGAGGGAGCTCAAGGCGGCTGAGCTTGTGAATTTGAAGTAGGGCAACATGTCAGTCCAGGAGTATGCCTTGGAGTTCACTCAGCTATCTAAATATGCTCCGGAGTTGGTGGCAGATCAATGGGCTCGGGTGAGCTGCTTTATGCATGGAGTAGCAGATTACTTGGACAAGGATTGCCGGATTGCCATGCTACATCGGGACATCAACTTTCCATATTTTATTGCATGCCTAGCAGATGGAGTCAGTATATAGGAGGTTGAGAGAGGCCAAGAGGGACAAGACCGACAGCTATGGGGTTTCTCAAGCCAGGTCAGGAGGTGGATCGCGTCAGCAGTCCCAGCACAAGTCCACTGCTCCAGCTCCATCATCGGCTAGTATGCCGTCTAGGTTCAAGGGAGACCAGAGGAGCAGGGATACAGGCTCAAGGGATCATGGTAGCATGCAGGTGGAGTGCACTTTCCCAACTTGTGCCAGATGTGGCGAAAATCATCCCGGGAGGTGCCTGGTTGGTGCGGATGCTTGTTTTGGGTGTGGCAAACTTGGGCACAGGATCAGAGATTGCCCTGTAGCCAGTTTTACTACTCCAGCAACACGACCCCCTCAGCAGGGTGCCTCCACTAGTACGGAAGGTGTTCAACGCCGAAATAGGTTTTATGCCCTAGTGCCTCGCCAAGAGCAGGAGGTTTCGCTAGATGTGGTCATGGGTATGTTGCAAGTCTTCCATATTGATGCTTATGCTTTGTTAGATTCGGGAGCTACCTTGTCTTTCATGAACCCTTACATTGCTAGTAATTTTGGAGTTAGTCCTGAAATTCTGTCAGAACCATTCCTATATCTACTCCAGTCAGTGAAACAGTTGTAGCTAGGCAGGTATGTAAAGGTTTCCCCATTACGGTGTTGCATAAGGTTACCTCCACAGACTTAGTAGAATTGTCCATGACTGATTTTGACATCATTTTGGGTATGGATTTGTTGTTTGCATGTTATGCTTTGATTAATTGTAGGACCCGTGTAGTGGAATTCTGATTTTCGGGTGAGTCAATTTTGGAATGGAAGGGTAATTCAGTTGTACCAGTCGGTTGGTTTATTTCATATCTTAAGGCTAGGAAAATGATCTCTAAGGGTTGCATGTACCACCTAGTTAGGGTTAAGGATGTAGAGTCCAATACCCCGACTATTCAGTCGGTTCCAGTGGTGTGCGAGTATCCGGTGGTTTTTCCTACTGATTTACCAAGTGTTCCTTTAGAAAGGGAAATTGATTTTGGAATTGATCTACTGCCCGATATACAGCCTATCTCTATTCCTCCTTACAGGATGGCCCCAGCTGAGTTAAAAGAGTTAAAGGAACAATTGAAGGACTTGTTGGATAAGGGTTTCATTAGACCGAGCAAGTCTCCATGGGGCGCACCGGTTCTATTTGTTCAGAAGAAGGATGGGTCCCTTTGAATGTGTATCTATTATCGGCAACTTAATAAGGTCACCTTCAAGAACAGGTACCCCTTTCCTAGGATTGATGATTTATTTGACTAGCTCCAGGGTACCAGGTGTATCTCAAAGATAGATCTCAGGTCTGGGTTGTTCGGCTTGCTCTGTTCGTTGGTAATTTATATTAAAAACCGACACGCAAGTGCACGTGGTCAAACAAGTAATAAAGTGGCTAAGTAAGCCAAGTATCGATCCACGGAGGCTCAGGGTATGTAAAGATTGCCTAAGTATACTATATTCTTATTTTACTTCTAACTATGCTAACAACAACGTAACCAACAGTTAATTGAGTTTTTGTTTATAAAATATATACTAAAACTATTAACAATTATTTACGGTGAATTTAAACTGTGGATATGAGCATGCCAAGGTTAAGAACAAGTAATGAATTCGATTGTAGTAATAATTCGGTTTATCTCTTCTTCATGTTGCTAGCCAAGAACAATAGCCTAGAAATTAAAACTCTCGTATTTAATTTCACTTAAGAATCATAAACCATTCGTCTACATTTCTGTGATCAAATGCAATTTACAACCTAGCAATACAATTCCGGTTCCTAAACTGACTAATACGGCTTTCAAGTATATTTCTATCAGGAAAGCACATCAAAACCCAATTTTCCCAAATCAAGTTAAGAACAATACCCTATTAATTCACAACTTTCCAATTTCTTGCTCTCTCGAGTGAAATTGGACTTTTTAGATGTACATTAATGTAAGCCAAGCACTAATGCAGTAGAAACAAGAATTAATAGAACAACATGAAAGAAGATGAAGAAAACCATATCATTTACAATCAAAATTCATTACAAGTGTTCAAAACCTTAGCAAGGAAGAGAATTAGCCACTCATTTGTGGATTGATCATCCTAAAACGAGTGTAAATCATACGTACAATTGATAGAAAGAAGAAAGGAAGAGAAGAAATCTCTTAGCTTTTTCGTCCCTCAACTGCTGCTAACCCACGTCCTAGCTCCACCCAGTCTGAATTATGAAAAATAAACCTAAGTGTGCTATTTATATTAGTAGGAATCTTTCCCGGAATAACAAGCAACGTGTCACGGAGTGTATCGCGGAGCACGACCTCCGTGACACGCTACGGACGTGGAGGCTCTCTGGAAAATCACCCGAAATTGGCCCAGGCAGCACCCTGCCGCGTTGGCAGCGTGTCACGCTACCTGGGCAGCACATTGCAGCCCCTTGGTCGCGGAGGCCACCTGCCGTGGCACGTTGCCAACGCGCAGGTGGGCTTTTTTGAGCAGCCTGCCTGTCGTGGCACCTTGTCGACGCACCGGTGGGCTGTTTTGTGCCTCTTCCTTGCCGACGTTCGCGTGTTAATTCCGTTTCCAAGCTTCTACTTCACCAACTCATGGATTAGTTACTCAAACATCATCAAAACCTACAAAACAAAGGCTAATCATGTTGGTTAGCACATATCTCCACATTATATAAAATTACATGAAAATGATACAATAACTTAGATAAACAAGACTAATTTAAGTAATAAAGAGTATCTCGGGCATATATTTTTGCCCGTGATCACAACCCCACACTTAAAGCCTTGTTCGTCCTCGAACAACCTTTTACATATCATGCATATGGAGACTCCCACATAACTAATTTAGCAAGATAATTCAAGTTACGGCTATAATGATTACGTAAGATACAAGCTAAAAATAGAGCATGCCTGATTTGATCATTGAAATGAAGTACAACTATATTAAGACTTCTTAACCTCAAGAGTCGACTCTCAATTTTAGCAAACTCATGTAAATCAACTGATTAAGAAATTCCACATGAATTTTATCCTTCATTAAACATGTACCCCTCACGGAAAGAGAGTTACCCAATCACATGCAAAAACAATTTTTTACATCACAACATGTGTGGGCACATGAATAGAATTACGCTCACTCTCACAAAGAATTCACATGCATTATGTAATGACCCATAAGCTTGCCCTTAGTGTTTTATTCCACTAATTTAAGGATGTATGAATGTAAGATCAAGTAGGACTTTTTAGGTTGTAATGTAACTCAGGTGCGGGTAGGTACTATTTTGATCAGTAATAGTGACTAGCTTTCCTAAGCGCTTTTAATACATCACGCCTTCATTACAAACTTCCCTTCCCTCACTTCACCTTTTTCTCTTTTCATCTTTCTTTTTCCTCTTTTGTTCCCCCTTTCTTTAGGCGCTTTTAGCTTATTAGTAAGGAGTTCTACAAGTAACTTTTCATTTATTTATTTTCTTACTCCATACTAATACTCAACCATTTTCACAAAAATGCACCTTTTTCCTTTTCTCAACTATTTACAACTTGCTATTTTCCCTTCTTTTTCATTCTTCTCACTCCTCTACTCTTTCGGATTTTTCCTTTAAGTGCTTAGGAGTTTTGGTTCAATTTCACGGCTAATGAAAGAAAAAGGATTAAGCTTATGTTGCAGCTGTAAAAGAATAGGCTCAAGGCTCAATGGGGTTAACTAGGATTAATTTTTCAAGGTAGGTATAATGAGGAATAAAAGTTTGGTTCATTCAAAGAAATGCCTAAATCATCTCCTACAATTCACATCCTTCATTTCGTTTTATATACACACCAGGCAAGTTCTAGACATTCCACAATAGCATAGAATACTCAAAAACCTTACACTCATGGCACATGCTCAAATCAAGACACAATCAGTAGACTCTTACTCAGCTAATCACAAGAATTCAGAATTAAGCTTCCATCATATTGAGTCAAATTCAAGATCCTAAGTGTCTCGAACAAAGTTATACACTTGCATGCTTCCCACTGAACATACTTGCCTCTTACAATCACGTATAGCACATAACAAGAACATCAAGCACCAATTAGTTATGGTTTCAAAAACCCAAAACCTATCGACTAATTTTCCTCAAGACGGTCGTCATCCATCCATCGTCGGAAACAGTCCCTAGCTATGACTAAAAACTTTATATACAGACCAAGGAAAGAAAAAAAAATTTTATTCTTCGATTCAAATACCCCCCGTCGGAAAAGAACCAAAAAGAAAAACCAACGGGTGATGAAGTCATGCTTAATCCACAAAAAATTTTCAAATTTTTCAAATTTTCTCACCAACTTTTGCACAAGCATTACATTCACCAAAATCGTTAAGCACAGAAAATTCTGAAATTTCCCTTGAAATTTCCCTCACCCCACACTTAAATCATGTTATGTCCTCATAGCATCAAATTAAAATTTACAAAGGGTGCGAAATACTCCCTGGGGCCTTTAGGCTTAGCTAACAGCATGCGTTTCTTCGACTTTACACAAGTGGGTGTTCAACCCCACACTTTTTCTCTTCCATGCTTGTTAGCTTCCTCCTCCACGGGTACTCAGAATTCCCTTCCATCTGTGCTTAACTTTCCACCAAGACATCACAAGATGAAAATAAACAAAAATTAACTCAATTGCAAGAAATTAAAATGGTACCTGTGGTACCCTTGGGTTGCCTCCCAAGCAGCGCCTAATTTTACGTCGCGGCACGACGTACCAAGTTTCACCACTTTTCCCTCCACCTTGAGGATATGAATCTCACCCCTAATTTCTTTTCTAATTTCCTCTTATGCTCTAGGGGTGGTGGTGAAAAATTGTAAGGACCAAGCAGTAGATGTTTTCTTTTGAACCTATTGGCCCTTATGTAAGCGAAGTCATTTTGTCTCTCTGAGTTAGCAAATTTCAGAATATATGGGGCTTGGTCCTCCTCTAGACATTTCTCTATAAACTTGGAAGACTCTATTTCTATGTTGTCAACCAAACTTAATGTCGAAAAATGCGTAGAGTGTGGTCCAATACACCTCAACTCTGAAATTGCTTTGTGCTTGACTTCCTTACTTGCGTACACCTTTTCAACATCGACATCTATTTCTCCATTAAGGTCACATGGGAGATATTCATTTTCTTCTTCCATGAATGGAATTTCTATAGGTATGAGCCGATCACGGAGACACTCAAGAGATTCTAATTGTGGGGCTTCATCCAAAAATTCACCCTTGTATTCCTCTTGTAGTTCCTCTCGAATATCGGCTAAAACTGTCACCTGCAAATTATCACAAGCTTCAGCCTCAGCACACATCTCTGTGAGTTTGACGCTCATCCTGCTTATAACCTCTGCATTCTCCTTTTGCTGAATTATCAATTCTGCCACCGATTCCTTCATTGCTTCTGATTGCTCCAGGAGTTGTTTCATCATGTCCTCTATTTGAACTTGGCGTCCCAAGTCCTCATTTTCAACATGCCTATATTCAGCAAAAACAACAAAAGGATCATAGTAGGGGCTTGGGGGAGGGGAATATGCCTTTGGACAATCACCCCAATGGCCATATTGACACCCACATATATTGCACGTGTTACAGTTTTCCCACAAGTGGGGTCCTCCGCAATTCATGCAAGATTCGCCAAAATATGCGTATCCACCATTTATATTCCAAGATGTCATGTCAATAAGGGTATCCGAAAGAGAGAAAAATTAAAATGAACAAAGAATTAAAACAAATACTAAGACCAAGTTGTCAACACTTAAGAAAATAAAACAAAAATACAGTAAATTTACACTTAACACAATTTCACAAATCGCCTAGCCTCCCCGGCAACGGCGCCAAAAACTTGTTCGGCTTGCTCTGCTCGTTGGTAATTTATATTAAAAACCGACACAAGTGCACGTGGTCAAACAAGTAATAAAGTGGCTAAGTAAGCCAAGTATCGATCCACGGAGGCTCAGGGTATGTAAAGATTGCCTAAGTATACTATATTCTTATTTTACTTCTAACTATGCTAACAACAACGTAACCAACAGTTAATTGAGTTTTTGTTTATAAAATATATACTAAAACTATTAACAATTATTTACGGTGAATTTAAACTGTGGATATGAGCATGCCAAGGTTAAGAACAAGTAATGAATTCGATTGTAGTAATAATTCGGTTTATCTCTTCTTCATGTTGCTAGCCAAGAATAATAGCCTAGAAATTAAAACTCTCGTATTTAATTTCACTTAAGAATCATAAACCATTCGTCTACATTTCTGTGATCAAATGCAATCTACAACCTAGCAATACAATTCCGGTTCCTAAACTGACTAATACGACTTTCAAGTATATTTCTATCAGGAAAGCACATCAAAACCCAATTTTCCCAAATCAAGTTAAGAACAATACCCTATTAATTCACAACTTTCCAATTTCTTGCTCTCTCGAGTGAAATTGGACTTTTTAGATGTACATTAATGTAGGCCAAGCACTAATGCAGTAGAAACAAGAATTAATAGAACAACATGAAAGAAGATGAAGAAAACCATATCATTTACAATCAAAATTCATTACGAGTGTTCAAAACCTTAGCAAGGAAGAGAATTAGCCACTCATTTGTGGATTGATCATCCTAAAACGAGTGTAAATCATACGTACAATTGATAGAAAGAAGAAACGAAGAGAAGAAATCTCTTAGCTTTTTCGTCCCTCAACTGCTGCTAACCCACGTCCTAGCTCCACCCAGTCTGAATTATGAAAAATAAACCTAAGTGTGCTATTTATATTAGTAGGAATCTTTCCCGGAATAACAAGCAACGTGTCACGGAGTGCATCGCGGAGCACGACCTCCGTGACACGCTACGGACGCGGAGGCTCTCTGGAAAATCACCCGAAATTGGCCCAGGCAGCACCCTGCCGCGTTGGCAGCGTGTCACGCTGCCTGGGCAGCGCATTGCAGCCCCTTGGTCGCGGAGGCCACCTGTCGTGGCACGTTGCCAACGCGCAGGTGGGCTGTTTTGAGCAGCCTGCCTGTCGTGGCACCTTGTCGACGCACCGGTGGTCTATTTTGTGCCTCTTCCTTGCCGACGTTCGCGTGTTAATTCCGTTTCTAAGCTTCTACTTCACCAACTCATGGATTAGTTACTCAAACATCATCAAAACCTACAAAACAAAGGCTAATCATGTTGGTTAGCACATATCTCCACATTATATAAAATTACATGAAAATGTATACAATAACTTAGATAAACAAGACTAATTTAAGTAATAAAGAGTATCTCGGGCATATATTTTTGCTCGTGATCATGGGTATCACCAGCTTAGAGTCGGGGAGAGTGATATCCCAAAGATAGCCTTCAAGACCCGATATGGTCATTATGAGTTTATAGTTATGTCACTTGGACTAACCAATGTTCTTGCAGCTTTTATGGATCTAATGAATAGGGTATTCAAGACATATTTGGACATGTTCATGATTGCGTTCATTTATGACATCCTTATATACTCCCGAAGCGAGTAGGAGCATGTCGCTCATTTGAGAGTAGTGCTTCAGACCCTCAAGGATCGTCAGTTGTATGCAAAGTTTAGCAAGTGTGAATTTTGGCTGGAGTCGGTGGCATTTCTAGGCCATGTGGAGTCGAGTGAGGGCATAAGGGTGGATTCTCAAAAAATTGAAGCGGTAAAGAATTGGCCTAGACTGGTGAATCCTTCAAAAATTTAGAGTTTCTTGGGCCTAGCAGGCTACTACAGAAAGTTTGTTGAGGGTTTCTCATCTATTGCGGCACCTTTGACCAAGTTGAATCAGAAAAAGATAAAGTTCCAATGGTCAGAGGATTGTGAGAAAAGCTTTCAAGAATTGAAGACCCGACTCACTTCAGCACCAGTGTTGACTTTACCCGAGGGTACTGATGGCTTTATTGTATATTGTGATGCTTTGAGAGTCGGACTGTGATGTGTGATGCAACGTGGGAAGGTGATAGCATACGCCTCTCGACAGTTAAAGGTTCACGAAAAGAATTACCCGACCCATGATCTTGAGTTGGCTGCGGTGGTGTTTGCACTGAAGATATGGCGGCGTTACTTGTATGGGGTTCACGTGGACGTGTTCACAGATCACAAGATCTTGCAATATGTGTTCACGCAGAAAGATCTCAATCTTTGGCAAAGGAGGTGGTTGGAGTTGCTAAAGGACTACAATATTAGTGTCCTTTACCAACTGGGCAAGGCTAATGTGGTTGCGGATGCACTTAGTAGGCTCTCTATGGAAAGTGTGTCCCACGTGGATGAGGGAAGGAAAAAGTTGGTGACACATGTCCACCAACTTGCATTGTTGGGGGTTAGATTGATTGACTCGACCGATGGCGGCGTTGTTGTGCAGAATGGGTCAGAATCGTCCTTGGTGGTCGATGTCAAATCTAAGAAGGATGAGGATCCGATTTTGAGAAGGCTGAAGGAAGCGATGCAGAGTCAAAAGGTGGAGGTTTTCACCCAACGGGGAGATGGTGTCCTTCGATACCAAGGTCACCTATGTGTTCTGGACATTGAATAATTTGAGAGTCCAGATATTTCATGAGGCATATGGTACCAGATATTCCATCCATCCGGGATCCATGAAGATGTATCGGGACTTGCGGGAAATCTATTCGTGGGATGGTATGAAGAAGGATATCGCAGAGTTTGTAGCCAAGTGTCCAAGCTGTCAGCAAGTGAAGGTCAAGCACTAAAGGTCGGGAGGTGTACTTTAGGATATTAGCATTCCCATTTGGAAGTGGGAAGAGATTAATATGGATATTACTACAGGCCTATCTCGTACTCGCCGAAACTATGATTCCATTTGGGTGGTGGTAGACAGATTAACAAAGGATGCAGACTTCCTACCGGTCAAGACCACAGATTCAACAGATGATTATGCCAAGTTGTATATTCAGGAGTTGGTTCGACTTCATGGAGTTCCCTTATCTATTATTTTAGACCGAGGTACTCAGTTTACCTCCTAGTTCTGGAGGTCTTTTCAGAAGGGACTTGGAACTCAAATTAAGCTCAGCACAGCATTCCATCCGCAAATGGATGGCCAGGAGGAACGAACAATCCAGACCCTTGATGATATGTTGAGGGCATGTGTTATGGATTTTAAAGGTATTTGGGATGATCATTTGCCCTTGATCGAGTTTGCTTATAATAATAGTTATCACTCTAGTATCCAGATGGCACCGTTCGAGGCCCTCTATGGACGAAGGTGTAGATCTCCCATCGGACGGTTTGAGGTTGGTGAGACAGCTATGATAGGACCATATGTGGTTCACAAGGCGATGGTGAAGGTCTAGTTGATAAGGGACTGACTAAAAACCGCTCAGAGTCGTCAGAAATCGTATGCTGATGTGAGGAAAAGAGATTTGGAGTTTGATGTGGACGACTGGGTATTCTAAAGGTATCTCCCATGAAGGGAGTCATGCGGTTTAGAAAGAAAGGAAAACTCAGTCCCTACTATGTTGGTCCCTATCGGGTTGTGAGAAGAGTTGGAAAGGTGGTGTATGAATTGGACTTGCCATCGGAGTTATCTTCAATTCATCCCGTCTTCCATGTGTCACTTTTAGAAAAATGTTTGGGTGATCCAACCTTGGTAGTCCCGGTAGACAACATTGGGGTAAAAGACAGCCTCAATCATGAAGAAATTCCCGTTGAAATCTTGGATTGTCATGTTCGGAAGTTGAGAAACAAAGAAGTAGCTTCAGTTAAGGTTTTATGGATAAATCAGCATATTGAGGAGCTATGTGGGAAGCCGAAGCGGATATGATGGCGAGATACCCACATTTGTTCTCTACCGGCTCAGTTCCGACTTGAGGTATCAGTTCTACTCTATGATCCCATTTAGTTTTCATGTTCAGTTCGTGTGTTCAAGTTTCTTTTACATGTATGAGTGTGTATGTGAAGCATGAGATCAGTTCAGCTATATGGTTTGGTTCGGAGGTAGTCATTCCATAAAAATTTCAGTTAAAATAGTCAGAATTTGAGTATGATAATTGTATGTTTATGTTTGCTGCTTGTTTCCTACATTCGAGGACGGATGTTTCCAAGGGGGAAAATACCTCAGAAGGCCTAAGAATAGACCCTGGAGTTGAATTTGAAAAGTGCATAAAACTGGCAAAAAATCACAGCACGGATCACAGAACGACTCATGGTAAACCATGAGTCATTTATGTTGTTGTTAGTTGGGTAAATGTTGGTGGCAGTGGAGATAACGAGAGGTATGATGACCCGTTGTGGGATACAACGGGCCGTCCTTTGCAGTCGTGGTTAGGCTCAGGCTGGGCGACAGTGTAAACAACGGGAGACCCAACGACCCGTTAGGAGAAGCCACGGGTCGTTGGTTGTGGTCGTGATTTTAGGATTAATTTTTCCAGTAGGCTTGACGGGGGTAAACAAAAATCCGTTATTTGTGGTGAAGGGTCGTGGTGTGACCCATTAGAAGATGAGATGCCAAGGTTCATGAGACTAACCACGGATGACGTAACGAGTCGTGGTTTGGAGGCACGGTTCATACTGTTGACCCATTGTGTGGTTCCGAGAATGGGTCATCAGCAGTTCATTCCAGAAGAGACACGACGGGTCGTGGTGGGTTCCAACGACCCATTGGTGCTGTTTGTTGGTCCCATCTAGCCAGATTTCAGGGAAAGTTCATTAAGGGTATTTTTTGACTTTTTCACGATATAAGGTCCTAAACTACGTCATTTTGGCTTGGGAAAGCTGGGTTTTAAAGAAAATAAACCTTCCTAAACTCCCATTCATGCATGCAAGGTTTTGTTTTTGACAAGTGATCTAAAGGGAGATTTCAAGCTTTTCACCTCAATTCCTTCAATTTCATCCTTGGGCTTTTAAGGAGGGTTAGGAGTTGATAATCCCAGGTATGTAAGGTCTTCAACGGGTGGATTCTTCCACACCCATGCTCCTTCTCTATTAATTATTAAAAATTTATTTAAGAACTCATGGGGTTTTATATTCGGTTTGTATAAAAATTTAATAATTTATTTATGGGTCTTGTGATTTTGAAACCCTATCATTATATACTGATTTTGATCATCTTTTGAGCTCTAAATTGATAATAATATGGCTGATTTTGAATTTCTAATCAATTAAACTTGATTATGCATGCCCATGATAAACCAATTTATGATCCATTGATGTTTTAATAAGCCCAACATGTATTATGAAATAAATCATGAATATATTATGTTATCTACTATGATCTTATGAAAATATAAACTATATGCATGATCTACAAGTATGTATATATTTTATTAAGCATGAATTATGTTTTGGCCGACTCACGGGCCTCAAGTCATGGCTAGTTCACGTATGTTCAAGCATGTTTACGATTATCATGATTTAACTAGCCTATGAACTCATGTATGTATTATTATGAGCACTATATATGTTTTGGAAGTAGTATAGAACACCGAGTAGGTTCGGGGCTCAGGTTAAGCCCCGGATCTCATGAACTACATGCCACCATAGGTATGTTGGGACCATTTCATGTTTGTCCCTAGACAAATGGCCCTTTTCATGTGTGATCATGCCCTTCATGGTTCCTACCCTTGGCAAGGTACGAACACCCTCCCGACTAGGGTTACAAGATGGGCTTCATGTGTGCTCATATGGGGTATCTCGGTTAAGAGAATCTCCCGTTGTTCCTCATGATTTACGCATGTTATGATTATGTATGTTGGCTCAAGTTATGTTAAGCAAAGCTCTTCTATTATGATTATGACTATGTTCATGTTACGGATGTTTTGAAAACCTTGAGCCGTATGATATGTTATAATGATTTATGATACGAGCATCCTGTCCTACTCTTATGACCATTTATGAGTTTTAGACATGTTTTAAATCTCCGCTTTACTTACCTTGCATACTCAGTACATTCCACGTACTGACTGCATACTTTCTATGATGTATCGTCTCGTAATACAGGTCCCAGTTCTCAGGCCATCCTCACCCGTAGATAGATTCGGACTTGCTCTCAGCACACTTGGTGAGTCCTCATGTTCTGAGGGCTACATGTTCACACTCTATGTTATTCCTTCAATTTCTGGATGTTGGATTAGTTGGGGAGTTGTCCCATCAATCTGATTTTCATGTTTAGAGGCTTATCAAATTAAAAAGTTGTATTCCATCGTATCGTATAAGTATTGTACTATTTTCCTTTATGTTATGTTATGATTATGTTCTCTATGCTTAGTCTTCCGCTCATGTGATTGAATTAGATGTATGCTTATTCCATGGGTCGACTTGGGGTCTCTCGAGGCTCCTTGTCCCGTGTCTACGATCAGGTGGTACATTTGGGTCGTGACATGTTCTTTCTATTTCAAGATCGAAAGAAATCATAGGGTTTCCGCTCTGTCGAGTACTTTGCATTCACTAAGAGACAACCTATGGGTGTGCAAAATAAAAAGAAAACGTAAATGAGGAAATAACAATCAAAAGTTAAACACAAGCAATTAATCTAATCTTAGCCGTAATCCCTGGCAATGGAGCCACTTTTTGATAAGCTCAAACTCACACTCTTGTATGAAGCGGACGTTGTCAATAAAGAATCCAACAAAGGTTTGGTTCGAACCCACAGGGATTATGGTAAGAACTAGACTAATGCAGGTATTTAGGCTTTTCAGTATTTTATGTCCAAATTGGGGGGTTTATAGAAAATAATTGTAAAACAAGATTGAGATTCAATTGTTATTTATCAAGATTTGCAATTAACTAGGGTAAGTGTTCCCCATGGGTTCATAACTACTTTGGGTTTACACTCATGATCTATCCTAATGCTTACTTGTAGAACTGATAACTAGGGTTCATCCAAACGACTAGTTCATCCCTATTAGATAACTATACTCAGTCACCGGGTTAGGTCTCATGAGCGATTTCAATTAAACCATTATCAATTTGTTCCAAATTAACTATCATGCGATCGCAACTCAAGTAATACAATGATCACAAAAAATCAAGGCTTTGTTGTAATTCTCTTTTCCTAATCTCTACTTCTCTAGGTTCAAGTAAGTAAAGAATTCGGGCAAATCCTAACGTTGCACTTCACTAAGAAACATTAAAGATGAAGAGAATACAATACAAGCGTTTAGCATTGGTTTCGAATCACTTGTGTAACCCTAGCTCGTTAATCAACCATGATTCCCACAATCCTAGCTGTGGAGGTTTAGACTCTCATGATTGTAAGATCATGATTAGTATTCATAGACAAACACATAATTGAATACTTACAATGATGATTGAAAGAAAACCTGCTTTAATATTGCAAGAAAGGATGATGAATAAATTCAAGAACAATTGAGAAAATTAATGTTAAGATCCCAAGAATTGCTCTCCAATATTGTCAAAAACTATTTACAAATTGATAATGAACCTCTTCTAACTACTTCTGAAATAAATAAAAAACTAAAAAGTATTTATACATATAATAAAATCATTTTCCTAAGTTAATAGGTAAATATCCAATCTAGTTTTGACACTTCATACGACTCCTCATATGACCCATAACAGGATTGTACAGGTTGTGCCTTGTCTCGTACATCCCTTGGCTTCTGTAGAATTTGCTAAGTGTTGGCCTCTGGTACGACTCGTAACATGATCCCATGAGTCGTACAATTAAGTCGTGGTTTGATACTGAGAAATCTGACATCTTATGAAGATTTCTACGAATGTCTTGATATGCTTCGTACCTTTCTCCTATGACTTATAACAGCTTGTTGTAATATGAGATTTGCCAAGTCCCACTAGAGAAGTCATTTTTCTTATTTTTAAGGAATTTGTTTTCTAGAAAAAATATTAGTTTAAAATTTAGATGTAACACCCTAAAAGTCCCTAAGATCAGACCCCAGACTTGGAGTAGGAACCAGCAGAAAAATTCACAATGCCTTAGAACAAGTCATGGTACGACTCGTTACATGGGACCACGAGTCATGGTCAGACTCATGGTGAGCAGCAGTGAAATTCTCAGTTTTTAGATGTCACAACTCATGTGACGAGTCATTGTGTCAAGTGACGACCCGTCATGAGTCTCATCAAGATCCAACAGTCCAAAAATGTGTTAAGTGTTTTTTCAGAACCAACGAGTCAAGTGATGACTCATCATATGAATTAAAGGATCGTGGTATAGAGTCGTTGGATGAAGTTCAGAGAAGGTATAAAACTGGTCCACTAGGTAAGAACGAATTGTGATGAGCACCCATTGTATGACGATCAAATAAGTGAATTTTGGTCCAACATAGAACGGATGGTCACCACGAGTCGTGGTGACAACCAAGGATTCGTGGTGTGGGTCATGGTCATTGGATGGGCAGTTTTTAATATGGGATCACAGGGGCATTTTCATAACTCCCCACCCTTTTAATTCCTAAACTACGTCGTATTGGGATATTTTGTAGGGGGATTAAGGGAATTAATCTAGTTTCTCCTCTCATTCTCTCTTAGTCTCTAAGAACAGACCATAGAAGTTTCAAAAGTTCTCTCAAGACAAGTTAGGTTCCTCTTCAAAGATCCAAGAATTTAAGCTCTAGCAAGGGAATCTTCTTCTTTAGGTATTTGGAACTTCAACAAGGGATTGCTTCCACCCTTGTGTCCTAACTATTTTCAAAAACCGTAGCAATATATATTTCTAGAATTCATGACTTTGGATTTTTATTCCACGTTGAATTCTCTTATCTTTTATCTATGCTTCAAGGTTTTCATGACTAAAATTTACACTATATCCATGATGTTATTTTCAGATTTTATAGTATCTTTTCATAATTTTGGTCTTAGCATGATTTCAAAGACTTTGCTTCAAGAGCTAGTATTATTTTCAAATAGCATTCCTTTTCAAGAATATATGATTTTTCTAATGAATTAAGTATTCATGTTTTACAACATTATCAGAATTCTCAGTACAGTCAGTACTATCAATATTAGTGGTTTATCAGATCCTATAGACTCGTAGGGCGCTTTCAGATAAAGTAGTTTTGACTTAGTCTTAGGGCATCAGATAGTACTTAACATCGAGTATTGGGGTTTAGCGCACCCAAGTTCCCAGAACTATGTACCACCATAGGTTATTAGCCCAAATGGGCATCAGTTAGTGATCACACAGCCATGCCTTTATACCCTAGAAAGATATATTGGCTCCTATCGATGGGGTGTATACATCGAACTCCACGTTTAGCTCACATGGTTATATGTCAGTTAACAGACTCTCCCATAGTATAATTTCATACTTCATCTACAGTTACAGTTTTAGCTTTTAGTGAATGTACATTACACTAAAAATCAGTCTTACTATTACTTTCAGTGCTTTCATATTTGTCATGTAATCTTCAGTATTTATGCATTCAAATAGGGTCATTATGCTCAGTTCAGTTATACTTTTTAGATTTACTATCATTTTTTAAATATCAGTTGCACATATGATATACTCAGTACATTCAAAGTACTGACTGCATACTCTTTATGTTATATCGTTTTATGATATAGATTCAGGTATTGAGGAACAGCATCACAGTTAGACTTGCTCCAGCATTTGCCAGCAGCTATCAAATGATGAGTCCTCATCTTTCAAGTACTGGAGTTGTTTTCTTTTATTTAGTTGTCTAGTTTTAATTTCAGACTTTAAAGTTAGATGGGGACTTTTCCCAGTAGCTTATCAATTAGTAGAGGCTTTCAGATAGAGTATTAGTATTTCAGCTTATGACTCAGTGTTTATTCAACTATTTCATTTCACTCTATTTCAGCATTTATTTATGAAATGTTCTACAAACTCAGTTAGCTTCTTCTTAGTCTTCTATTTAATTCAAATCATGCTAGTAATATGCTACGCTATGGGTTAGCTTGGGGTCACTTGTGGCTCTAGGAAATGTATTGCGTTCAGAGTGCAGACTTGAGTCGTGACATTAGACCAATCAAACATTAAAAAAACAACTTGTACCACTATATCAAATACACCCTCTATGTTTTATAATCTCAGCTTTTATATTGTCCATCTTCTGTATTTAAGGAGTTTTAAAGTTAGTTCTTCATTTCTAGATTCATTAACCAAACTAATTTGATGATCTTCACAATGAAACACCTCATATTTCTGAGCATCTAATATGGCATCAATAAATCTATTTGAACTCGGAAGAATAAGGTGGTATCTAAGAGCCTGTTGTTTGGATAGGGTTTAAACTTTTGGCTTATTTTTGTTATTTTAGCTTAAAAACAAGTGCTTAGAAGTACTTTTTCTTTTATCCAAACACTACAAAATTATTTAAAAGTTATTTTGACTTAAAAGTACGTAAAATAAGCAAATCCAAACAGACTCTAAGGATAAATTTTAAGAAATTCAATATATGTTAATGTTGAGCAAAAGGATGAAGGCCTAAAAATATTTAAGATTTTAAATACGACATCAAAGACAAGAAATGATGTTTCCATTGTGCCAAGAGAGGCAACAGAATAGTACCATATCTTGTGGACATGATAATAAGCATCGTAAGCAAGTTAGAAGTGATCTAAGGTCTAAAAAAGCCCTGAACAGAGCCGAGTTGAAAGCTATGCTACGAACAATTATTGCAAATAAGCTCGCATATGGTTTCACTTTAAATAAGTATATCTCCCAGGATATAAGTATTATATTGTGAATTACATATTAAATTAAAGGTCTTCGAGTCTAGTTTTTAGGTATTAAAATATTTATCAATCTGAAATTTATACACGAAGTTTTGAATATTTTACTAAGAAGTGTTTGATAAAGTAAAAATTTGTGTAGCGCAAAGTACAACCCATAAAGTAGTTGAGTGTGAATAATACAAAATTCACATGGATTAGAACTCATGTGATATAATGGGCAGCAAACGCAATAAGGGTAACACATTTCTTGATTTGTTGGCTAAGATCAGGGAGAGAAGTGAAAAGTGAAAGTAGGATCCACCAAACACAAATACCTTAAATACCCCAAATTAGAAAAAGATTCATCACATTTCTAACTTCTCTCCTTTCTATCACTTTGAACTAGAGCTTTATAGCTCAAAAATCTCAGTCTCCTCTTCTCCATCTTCAACGTATAATATTAAGCTCAACCATGTTTTTTCCTCCTATAATCACGTGATGCTAATGTCGATTCTTGTTGAATTATAGCAAAGAAAAGGATTTTTCTCAAAGGATTCAAGTGAGAAACTTATAGGGTTTCATCCATAAGGTAAGAAATCTTATTCTAAGCTATAACATGGATTCATATGAGTAATTCTAGTGTGTTTTACAATGAGGGCTCACGGGAAGGTCATAGGAAGTCATGAGTCCAAGTCTCGCCATTTATTTGAGTTCAATAAGGGGTTGTTTTGTATGCTTTATTATGCAGGAGGTATTGGTTGGCCTCATATGGTATTTAAGGTGCCATTGTGATCCATGAAGGAGTAAGGGTGTGGTGAAACGCCATTTTTCAAGAACCTTGGAGCTTTATGCTCATTAATGGTTCGACAAATTGCCTAAATGACTTGGGTGGTGTTTTTGTTGTTAATGTGAGTTCCTATTACAAGTATTCTTATAGATTGAAGCTTTAAAGGAGTATTTTAATCATCTTAAGATGCTAATGATTGAAATCTAGATATACAAGGCTAAACCTCCCCATTTGCAAATTCCTAAACGAGCTTCTTATACTACGTGTTTCTCGTTTCTTGTTACGTTCTTGTCAAGAGCTCTCATATGATTCATAAATTTCTCTAATTGAGATGTCTAATTCCTCTATTATGAAATGTTTAAGTTCCTAGATTTGAGACATTCCTGTTTCTCTTTTATGAAAAGTCTAAGTTCCCCTAATTGAGATGTCCATAGTTCCTTAATCTTAGATGTTGATGATCTTCCATTTGAGACGCCAATGTTCCTCCACATGAGATGAACAAATTCCTCTATTTTGAGATGAATAATTCATATATGCTAAATGAACCATTTCTAAGGGTTACGATCATAGTGAATTATGTAATATCAGTCTCTAAGCATGACACACCAGTTTTCTTCAGAGTCATATGATCTAATTGCCGTGAGTATTCAAATAGCTATTCACAGACTCATGCCTTTCATGTCATATGTATGTCCTAAATGTTTTAAGTTTAGTAAGTCTTATGCAATCTCTTATGATATTCAAATATCTATGCATTGATTAGCCTCATGCTTTTACCAAAAAAAAAAAGAAAAGGTTCATTTGATGTTTCCAAAGTTATCATACTTATGTTACGATTTAAAAAACATATTAAATACATTTTTGGCTATTAAGCCGCATAACAAACTTCATATTTTAGGCTATTGAGTCACATAAGTTTTAGACTATTAAGCCACATAAAGTACAGGTTATTGAGCCATAGATTATGATTTAACATCAAAGGCTATTGAGCCACATATGTGATTTATGAAAGATCCACATATGCCAAATTATACACAATACTGGTTTTGATAGAACTCTTAAAAACTGAGAAGGTTTGGCCGAAGGCTAATAGTATATGTCAAATAGATTTCCCTTATTTGAGATGCATTTGATTCCCCTTAATTGGGATGCAATTGATTCCCCTTAATTAAGATGCATTTGATTCATGTGTCAGGGAGTAAGATCTCCCTAGTAAAAATATATTTATGTTCAAAGATCAGGGTATGTACTTTACAAAAAAGTCATATGTTGTTCAAAGTTACAGATTTCAAGTGCTACAAAATGTATTTCATAGCAGTATTTATAGTTGCAGTACTTATGTTATTTGAAGTATTACTTTAAATTTAAGACTGCTTTTATGTCTTCTCGTGATATATTATAGATTCATGGTATGTCGATCTCTTTTAGATATTTTTTCCATTCTTGTATTGGGTTGTTTATGTTTACATACGCGTACTCTTTCATATGGACTCATATCTCTTTTACGGGGATGTTGCACTCACCGTGTAGGTACAAATGTTTAGGACGACAAGCTGTACTAATAGACATCCCTTTTAGACAATCAGCTAGAGTCGGTGAGCCCCACTATTACTCAGGACCTTATCATGATGTGCTAGTTCGTGTGTGTAGAAATTCTGGGTACACCGGGGCTTTGTCCCGACAATACTTTTTTAGTTTATGTGTTATAGCAGAGGCTTCATAGAGTAGTATGTACATGTAATGTTTATGTACTTAGGTTACATCTTCAGTTTTGTCCTACAAGACCAATTGTCTTAGCATTTGTGCTAATAACTTCCATATATATAAAAAAATGTATCCTTTCATATAAGTAAAGTTCAAGATATATAGTTTTATATCGATTGCATATATTCCTTGTATGTATATTCAAATAAAATTGGTTCGCTTAATCAAATTATGATATCATAATTAAGCATTGGGTGTCAGTCTGCTTAGTGTTAACTGACGTAAAAGGGATAGTAGGATCAATTCATTTGTGAATTAGAAGTCTTGAAAGTCTTTTGGGTCAAAGATTCAATATTTCTATTTTAAGATTCAATAAAAATCTTGAACAAATAAGAAATGGCCAATAATACTGAACCAACAGTTCAGGAAATGCAATTTGGAGGAGGATTCAGTGCACTCCTAGTGGACTACAATCAACCGTTACTCCTTTACCCTTCTGATGTCAGTGAAATTCAGATAATTTCATTTCAATTGACAGGTATTGCAAATTTTGCTATCTGATTTCGATCCATGGAAATAGCATCTTTAGGAAGGAATAAGCTTGGATTGGTTAATGGTACCTGTAGCAAAAAGAAGTTTCCTAAAAATGTATGGGGATATTGGGAGAGTGTGAATGTTATAGTCTTATCCTGGATAATAAAGTCAGTTTCTAAACAATTTCTAGGAGGTAGTATGTATGCCTCGAATGCTCAGGTTGTATGGCAAGATTTGCAAGAAAGGTTTAATAAGATAGATGGCTCTAGGACCTTTAATATACACAAAGAAATTGCAACTCTCACCCAAGGGATAAGTTCTGTGTCTGTGTATTTTTCAGAGCTTAAAGATTTGTTGGAGGAATTTGATGTCTTGGTGCCTGCACCTAGCTGTGAATATGAGAGGCCAAGAGAGTTCATCTTGCATTTGCAAATATTGAAATTGTTTCAATTTCTAATGGGGATGAATGATTCATATGGGCAAGATAAAATTTAGATTTTACTTATGAATCCTTTACCTTCTATAAACCAAGCCTATGTAATGGCGATCAGTGATGAAGAACAAAAGTTAGTGGCTGCAACATCTAGTGTTCTGGGGGCTGGTCTTAGTTTAGGATCTAGAAGTTATAACAGTGCTATGTACTCCAGAGGGTTTGGTAATCAAAAGTTCAAAAAGAATTTCAATTTGTTCTGTGACTATTGCAAAATGAATCGCCATAGTAGAGATATCTGTTACAAGTTAGTAGGATATCCAAATGATAACAAATTCAAAAAGAAAAACCAAGGTTTGTCTGGTGGGAATGGAAATGTTGCTTACAATGTCACAACTGAGGATGCTACAAACTCTTCTTAGAAGGGTAGTAAATTTGAGTATGGTCAGAACACTAACATCTGGAACAATGGTACATTCTCTAAAGATAATGGGACTCAGACTCACAACATAAAGATGCAGCCTATGATTATCAATCCACTCACAAAGGATCAATATGAACAGATACTGCACATGTTGAACTAGAGACAAGATTCTCATGTCTCAAACCCAATGCTGAATCATAATCAGGACATCCAGGCTGCAACATCTAATCCCACTTCTATAAACATGGAAGGTATGGATAGTTTGGTCAGAAGTACAGCTATATTAGTACCCAAAGAGCATCAGCGGATAGTGGGCATGTAATGACCCACCCAGCCGTTATAGCATTCCGACCCCCTAAAAACAGAGCAAATTAAAATTTTAAAAAATTCACGATAAATCCCTGACAAATGAAGAATGCACAAAGAATAAATTCAAACGGGCATAGTCAAGATTGGGCGGACATAAGTGAGTATCCGCCGCGACGGGAATGGTTTCCCCTATAGCAAACCACTGCAACGGGAAGGGTGTAAGCTGCAGCGGATGAGGCGAACCAGAAATCCACAATCCCATTCTGATTTGGATATTAAAAACCTAGTCCTTGAGGAGGACTTATTAAAATGTCTAAAAATAGAAAATAGACTTTTTGGAGGAAAACAAGAATCCAAGGGTGGAATTTGACATCCATGGCTAGGAACTCTTGCAAGGAAATCAAGAATGGGATAGCCGCAAACGAAGATGATCGGGACGATAGCTTGGCGCCTAGGTAGGCTATGGTTTACTCTCTTTTACATTAGACTTTGGTTAGATAAACATATGCGTGCATATGATTTATATACTTTCGATGAGTAGGATCGTACTTTAACTATGTTATGATCTATTAATTGGAATTTGTGAAAATCTAAGAATGAGTTTATTAGAAAAGGGCTGACAAAAACTCATAATGAGGCAAAACCCTAGGAGAGATACTTCACCCGATCAATGGATACTTGTTCTAGGATATGTTTTGAGTCAAACATTGTTGAGGAGATTAACTTTCGGGTGTAGTCAACAGAATGTTCAAGGGTATAAGTATGGACTTCTTCCTTCTTCTAATCAAAACCTTAGTCATGTAAAATCACATAGACTCTATGTAAGGGATGCGATTAAAGGACTGATTAATAAGCTATAACTATGTTTGAGCTTGAGATGAAACGAATGGCGTAGGATAGTAATCCCTTACACAATGATTAGAATGTGTTGTGGTCGGTGTTGTATTTTTCAAATTAATGACTCTTGTCCATATTAATGGTGACACTGTGGTAAGATAATTGTTGATATAAGCTTGTTATGACAATGTTTCATTATGGTGGGTACAAAGAAACCAAATCGTAGGAGGAACGGGAATAAAGACTAGTCACAGTATTGCCAGCAGTACCACTGTAGCGAGTGGTATACTGCTATAGTGAGACCGCTGTAACGGAAGTAATGCCGGTGTACTAGAGCCCAACCAGTGAGTGGGCCAAGTTGAAAATCTTATAAACGGCTGAATTAAATGTTATTATTATTGTTCGGACACGAGGTTGATTCAATTTTATGTTATTGTACTTGTTATGTGACTGAGTAATTCTTGTCGTGTGATGATTTGTTATGTGATGTGTTGCATTATACATCCTGCAATTGAGGGGTAGGTTGGCATTAAATGAATGTGTGATGGAGATGATGGATAATACGGAAGGAGAGTTATCGATATGATGGTAAATGAGGGGCCTTTGGCCGAAGTTAAGGAACTCAGACGAACAGGTTACTACAATCAGATTTGGAATAAGGATTGGATATATGAGTGGCTCGTGCTCGAGGTGAGCATCCGAGCGAGCAGTGTGAGAAAGTACACAGACAGGTATGGCTAAAGGACCATGCTGCTAGGTGTACGAGTGAGTACACAGATAGGTATGATGAATGTTCATACGACTGGGTGTACAGTACATGGATTTCTAGAATCCCCTGCAGGTCATGACTGGAAGGGCAAGCATAAGACATTCTGGCATGTGTATAGTGATATGACGAAAGTGTGTGTCGGGCATATAACCGATGGTATGATACACAAAAATTATGCGGGTATAGAAGATAGACATATGGCTGCATATACAAAAAGGTAATTGATATACCAGCCTGATACAAGATATACCGACATGAATCGGTTTTGAGGTGAGGAATAGGTGTGGGATACCGTTTTTATGGCTATTCAGTTCAGGTATGATATCTTATGAAATTTCATGTATGAGATCAGGTATGCGCATGTACTTACTGTTGGTGAATTGACTCCCTCATATTGTTTTGATGACTTTGTGTGTACTTGAATAGTAACCCATAATTGCGTTTGGTTTTCTGATGTTAAAGTGATTTTATGGGCTAGAGATGATTCCATGACAGGTTGAACTAAAGATAGCATAGTATCGTGTGATAGCAAGTAGACATTGTCATATAATACACTTCTAAGAAGAACGGGAAAATCCTATAGATAACTAAAGAGTTTAAAAAAAGGATAGAAACAGAATTGGTCATTCATAGTGAAGTGGTAAGAGGGGTAGCAGTGCTATAATGTTGTATGACAGAATAAAACAGACCTAGAGCAGGGGAAAATTGATTACTAGTTGGATAGGGTAGCGTTGCAGCAGACACATTGCCGCAGCAGCGAAACCGCTATAGCGGCCTGAGCCTTCACTGCAGCGGAAATAGAGAAAGGTAGACTAATAGGCTACTTAACGATTAGAAGCATAGGATGATTATGTGAACCTGAATGAGTCATTAAAACTATATTGTAGTGAATAAACTTGGTGGGATGTTGCCTAAGTGAATTAATTGTTGAATTTGGTAATGTTGATTGTATATTGATTTTTATGATGTTGTGTTAACTAATCGTAGTCAGTCGATGATGCCTACCAGTACGTGTGGTGTATTGATACTACCTTGCTACACCTTTTGTTTTGGGTGTAGGATGTGGCAGGTTGAAGTTTCCTTTATTGGCATGGAGTACTCAGCACCAACTTCAGTGTTCCTCTTCTGATCGAAGTTGGGTCATTTTGTTTGTCAAGTATTCAAATAGAGCTATTGTACCTATCTAGACTAGATCTTGAGAGAGTCATGTTAGAGGGATTTTGTAATGTTATTTTTTTGAGAATTTTTATCAGATAATGAAAAGTAAATGTGAACGCTAGAAGTTATTTTCGTGTCTAATTAATAGAGATGTTGTAAGGGTTTTTCTATCGAGCAGAGTCGATGTAGGTGCCCGCATGGCCTGTTTATTTGGGTTGTGACAATATAGGAGCCACAAATCACATGGCTTCTGATTTCAACTTATTAGATGACACATCTATCATAAAACCTGCTAATCCTAAAAAGTTCAATTGCCTAATGGTGATGTGTCTCTGGTAACACACACAGGATCAAGTACTATATCTGATAGAAGTACCTTGTCAATGTGTTTTATGTTCTAAAGTTTGAATACAACTTATTATCTGTTTAAAAACTAACCAAAAAGTTGCAGTGTTATGCTTCTTTCTTCCCTAACTTCTGTATTTTTCAGGATCTCTTCAATGGCAAGGTGAAGGAGATTGATAAAGAGGACAATGGATTGTATTTGCTGATGAATCAATAAGGAAGACATGTTATCCTATCTGTTCAATAGTCTAAAGACCTGCTTAACTCTAAAATAGATGTTGTTCTGTGGCACACTGAATAAACTATTTCATCTTAGTATACAAGATATTTAAGAGAAAATAACAAATTGTATAGTGTGTCCTTTTGCAAAACACACCATATTACCTTTCAAGTCTAGTACTATAAAAAGTTCTTGTATGTTTGATTTAATACATGTTGATCTTTGGGGTCCTTATAAAATAGCTATATTGGTGGCAACAAGTATTTTCTAACAATAGTTGATGACTTTACAAGATTTACTTGGTTGTTTCCACTTAAACAAAAATCTGATGTATGCATAGCTTTACAATAATTCTTGACCTGTGTTCAAACTCAGTTTAATAAGAATGTGAAAATGATAAGAACAGATAATGGCACTGAATTCACTAATACAGTATGTGATATAATATTCAAAAAGTTAGATATTTTGCATCAAACAACCTGTGCGAATATCGCTCAGCAGAATAGTGTAGCTGAGGGGAAACACATATATATTAGAAGTGACTAGAGCCTTAAGGTTCCAAGCTCACATTCCCATTAAATTCTGGGGTCACTATGTCCTATCCTTAGTACAAAAAACACTTGGGAGATAGTTTCACTTCCTAAAGGTAAATCCACTATAGGAAGAAAATGGGTCTATAAAGTGAAATACAAAGCCAATGGTGAAGTTGAAAGGTTCAAAGCAAGGCTGGTGGCTAAAGTCTATAATAGTTAAAAGAAAGGTATTGACTATCAAGAAACATTCTCCCCTGTAGTGAAAATAGTAACAGTAAGAACAATGTTGTCAATGGCTTCCTCTAAACACTGGCATATACACCAAATGAATGTACATAATGCATTCCCACAAGGTGTTCTCTATGATATATATATATATCACACTTGGAACTCAAGACTTGACCTGGTCCTTCACCTTATAATCTCCCCCTTGGCTTAAAGGTCATCATTCTAAGCATTGAACCCCTTCTTAATGCTAGGCTAAAATCACTATCTCTTGACTTTTCATTCGCATCTAAGGCTATCACTGAAGGCTTCATACTTCTCCTATCGTACTCCTCCACTATTATGGTCCCTTACTTCAAGTTCATGAATTCTTCTACCTTAGCTTCTTTTAACTCCTGCAGGAAGATGTAGTTCGAGAGCACTTCATATTCCTCTGACTGGCTTTATTCTTTGGAGCATGTGAATACACGAGTTTGGAGGAAGTCTTTATAGAGTTAAACTCTATAGCATGAACTAGAGTATGAAACTAGGGAAGTTTCCTAAAATGTCTTGTAGACTCTTCCTCATAAGTATGGCGTGCTTCACACCCATGAAAAAGAATCTACTTAGCGCTGCTTTCAGAAGCGCTAGGACACTCTAAACCTAATGCTATGATATCAAGTTTATCAAGACCCAAGCTAGGACCTCGGACCGCAACATGGGATCTAGAACCACGAATGGCTCCAAGATAACCCATGGTACATTCATAGCATGACTTTAAAGTATAATCAAGCAGAAAACAACATAAGAATGAATAAGAGGGAGACTAGATATCATAAAACATATATCAAGCGATAATATCTCAAAGCTGAACATACTAAGTTTATGTATGAAAGCCTCTACTAACTGATGAGTTGCTGGAATAAGTCCCCAGCTAACTCTATAGTCTGAAACTAAACCAAAGTAAAATAAGTGGAATGAAGTAGACAACTCTAGTCCTTGAAAGATGAGGACTTTCCCCTGCTAGCTAATCAAGTACGGAATGTTTTTAACTGCAGGCTTAGTATGAGTACTTGAATATATATCATAAAATGATATAGCATAGAGTATGCGATCAGTATTTGGAATATACTGAGTATGTAACGTAAGTAAAATATGCTTAGTAAAATATTAAAATAATGCATATAAATAAAAAGATTTTGAGAGTAAGGACTGCATACTGAAATTCCATATCTGAGATATACATAATCATAAGCTAGTTTTCATAACTGAACATAGTGACCTAAGATTTTAAAATAAAAATCATGACTTGTTATATTTGAAATCGTAAGTAAAAGCTCATAAACTTGATCATTGGGTCAAATCTGTATTTAAACATAATATCATAGTCATGAACATGAGTAACTGAAATCATAATATCATAAGCTTGAATTTTTCATAAAACATACATAATAGGACATAATTTCTAATAGCTTGAAAACATGAATTTATAATCAAATTGCATGTGAAATCTTCCCATTAGACTTAAATCTTACATTAGAACATGAGGGGATTGGGCCCATAAACATACCATATATAATTTCATAGATTTGGGTTAAAACTCTAGAAATTCTTAAAATAATACTTGAAACTTGTAATTCATAGATTCATGAGGGATTTTATAAGGGAAATGCAATCATAATCATTGAAATATAATTTGAATCATGAGGAAACTGATTTCATGGAAGAACATGAAAGCATTCATCCACAAGAAGTTTAACCTTAGATTTCCAAAAAATAGGGCATTGAGGTGAGAATCATGAATACAACTTGAAAAGGGCATCAAGGTGGAAGAAAACCCTCATTCATGGCCCTACATACCTGGATTGATTATCTCTTGACTCTTCTTGAAGAGCCCAAGAAGATTTGAAGAGGTTTGAAGAAACACCCTAGCTCATTTCTTGAGCGAAAATCCAACTATCGATCTTTTGGAGAGGGTAAGGATTTAGGCTAGGTTAATCCCTTTAATCTGAACTTAAGGAAGCCTAAAACGACGTCATTTAGGAGTTAGAAGCATATGAGTTTACCAAAATGCCCCAAAACTACTGAATTAAAGCCTGAAATTGGCAGTTATAATGACCAATAGGACGGGCCGTTGTTTGATAGGAAGACATGTACTATCACGATCCGAGTCTACACCCTAAGTGCAACACGGTACATGGTGCCACAAGTGACCCCAAGCTAATTCATGGCTTAACATCACACTAGTATACTGAATTAAACATAGCGGCAGCTGAGAAAATATAACTGAATAATACTTTTCAAAAGAAAGAATATATGTCCAATAAATACTGAACAAAACTGTGTCTAAAAGCCATCTAAGAACTAATGAGTTGCTGGGATAAGCCCCCAGCAAACTCTAAAATCTGAAAACAACAAAATGAAATAAAACTAAATCCTCATCCTCGAAAAATGAGGACTCACCAAGATAGAGCAGTTGAAATCATCTAAAGGGAACAACTAACAATGTTGCGGTCGAGAACCTGCACCTGTATCATAATACGATACAACATAGAAAATATGCATCAGTACTTTGAATGTACTGAGTATGCAAGATGAAGGTAAAATAATATAATACACAACTGAGATGATATGGCATGAAATGACCAACTGTGAGCGATTAAGTATTGGGATATAGTTGTAATAATGTAAATACAAACAATGAGTGATGGCCATGAACATTTCCTGAAAACTGAATAAACCGAACTGAACTGAGTTGTACTGACAAGTGGGATAGTCTATAACTGACATATAACCACGTGAGCTAGACGTGGAGTCCGATGTATACCTTATTGAAGAAGGCCCACTATACCTTGCCAAGGTATAGTAGCTGAATAGGGTGATCATTGTTTGATGCCCATTCAGGCTAATAAGCTACAGTGGCAACGTAGTTCTAGGAACTTGGGGCTGCTGAATACCAGACCACTCAGTAATAAGTCCTACTCCCACTGGAACTTTCTAGTTGTGACAATTAGGCTGATAGCTAGAACCTAATATCCTAAAACTTAAGTCAGGAATACTTATCTGGAAGTAACCTGAGAGTCTGAAGAACCTGATAACTGAAACTAAGGGTTCTAAGACTAGCCAGTGTTGATTTAGCTAAAAGCGTCATAACTGTCTAAAGAACACCCTGACAACTAATAACTGAGACTATGGAGTTTTACTAAACTCCTTAATAAACTGAGTATAGTCAAACTGATCACTGATATTTCTGTAAGATACTGGAAAGGCTAAGTACTGACTCGGACTAAATAATCAATAATTCCACCTTCTTGGAAGATCTAACTGTACTATTATGTTGATTACAAGAACTATCAGAGTCAAGCAAGGTTTGTATCTGGACAATTATGCAAGACTCTTCAATTCGCATTTACAGACTAGGGCTAAACACACATTTCAAGAAAAGAGATATCAACATAAGTATAACTAGTAATAACCTTCAAAAATTTACAAGAATCATCACAAGAAGGAAAGTCATAAACTAACTAAAGCATAACCCTAGTTTTGATCTTTAACAGACTAGTATTGATAGAATATCTATAGGAGTTTTAGGGCACAAGGGAAGAGAAATTCCTTCATTGAAATCCCACATACCTAGAGTAGAATTCCTTGGACGAAATCTTGAGAATCTTAGAAGGATTTTGCAAGCCCTAGCTTTGCTCTGAGAGAACCGTATGAATTCTTCGTGCTTCTTCTATCAGACTTCTACGAAAAGAATGAGGGAGAGGGTCAACCATTCCTCTAAAATCCTTCCTAAATAATCCTAATATGATGTAGTTTCAGAGTTAAGATTAAGATTTTTACAAAATTACCCCTGAAATATTTAATGAAATTTCTTCTCGTCGGGTGGTATGACTCAACCTACGAGTCGTACCAAGATTCCACGATTCGTACTAGCACTCGTGGTTAGTGACCCTGCTTCAATCCAGCTCTCTGAAGTTTTCCACGGATGCCTAATACAACTTGTATCAGCATCCGACGACTCATATCACAATCTGTATCTCAATCTTGAGTTTTCCTTTGACCCCTCTATGACCTATCCTATGGGTCGTACCACTATACTACGAGTCGTACCCTGACTCGGGGTTAGCCTAAATTTTCTTGGGCAAAACTCTGAGTTATTCCACCACTGGTTAGTATGATCTTTATCAAGGTAGTACTAGTCTTAAAATGAAGTTGTCGTTTCTCAAGTCACCTTAACTGATCTCCTCCACCCTCCTACTACAGGTCTAGGTACGGGTCGTACCTCCTATGTATGAGTCATACTGTAACTCTTACTATGATTATTTTTCCTGGATTTCTATAGAATCAAATTTTAAATATCAAGGTTAGTCTTAGGAAGTTCTGGGGTTTTATAATATCTCCCCCTTGGGAACATTCATCCTCGAATGTAGGCTAGAGAAAGTAAAAAAACTAGGAAATGAGTTGAAATCCCAAACTGAACACCATTAGCTGATTTTGAAGGAGTGACCGACTCCGAACTGATGTAAGCATACTAACTGAGTTGATGCAACTAGGGTGCATATTAAAACATGAATAAAGTTAATAAGTACGGAACTGAATAGAGTACTGAGGAGGAATTTAGTACCTGATGCTGAAGCTGAATAGAAGGGAACAAATGAGGGTATTTAGCCATCATGTCTGCTTCTGCTTCCCATGTAGCTCCCTCAACTAGCTGGTTTCTCCACACAATCTTTACTAAAGCAACCTCCTTATTCCTCACCTTATGTACTTAACGGTCTAGGATTTGAACTGGAACTTCTTCGTAAGAGAGGTTGTCCTTTACACCAACACTCTCTAGAGGAACTATTGAGGTCAGATCACCAATACACTTCTTCATCAGTGACACATGAAATATTGCGCACATTGATGCTAACTCTGCAGGTAATTCTAATTCATAAGCCACCTTGCCAATGCGTCTCAGGATTATGTAAGGTCCAACATATATCGAAATGAGTTTTCCTCTCTTCACAAACCTCATCACCCCTTTCATAGGTGAAATCTTCAGACAAGCCCAATCATCCACAGCGAACTCTAGCTCTCTTCTCCTCATCTCTATATAAATTTTTTGTTGACTCTGAGTTATTTTCAACCTTTCTCTGATAAGCTGAACCTTTTGCATAGCCTCATGAACTGAATCTGGCCTTATCATGGTAGCTTCACCAACTTTGAACCATCCTATAGGATATCCGCACCTCATACCATGTTGTAATACTCCGAAAGCCCTAAGATTAGACCTGGGAGTTAAAATGGAGAAAATAGGATTTTTCTGCACCAGGTCATAGAACAAGTTGTCCTGTGACCCGTTAGGATGACCATGAATTGTCAAGTGACTCGTGGTGAGGAGTTGAACCTAGTTGGAAATCTGTTTTGAGTGATCACAGGAATGGCCATGAGTCGCGGTCAGCCACACGACTCGTTAGGTTAGCCGTGGTCAAGGTTGGTTGAAGAAAGGAGAATTTTGGGCAGTAAGGGCTATGAGATGTGACCACGAGTCGTGGTCACCAGTAACAACCCGTTATGTTCCCCGTGGTGAGCCCCAGGTGAAGTTTTGGTAGTGTACTTGATGACTTGTGGTCACGGGTCATGGCCAAGGACGATAACTCGTCCAGTCCCTCATTGGGACTGACAGTCTGGTTTTCCTTGCGAGTTTATTAAGGTCTTTTCCGTAATTCCTTTGTTCCTAAGGCGTAAATTACGTTGTTTTAAGGTCAGAATATAGTGTATTAAGATGGGTTAAACCATTTAGACTATTCAAAACTCATGCATGCAAGTTTGAGGGTTTAGAGAGTGATCAAGCATAGTTCATCAAGGTTCTTCCTCAATTCTTCTTCAATTTCCTTTGGGTGATTAAGGAAGAGAGTAGAATCAACGTACCCAGGTATGTGAGGCTATGAAGGAGAGTTCCTTTCACTCTCATTCCCTAACTCTTCTAAAATTTCATGAATTCTAATTCTAAAAGTCAAGTTTCATGATCAATGAAGTTTATGTCCATTCTTGTGAAATTCAATGGGATCTATCGATGGGTCAATCTCTCTCATGTATTAAATCATATTTTATGATATATGGGTAGATTTTATAACTATTTTGAAGATAAATTGCTAAATTTGAGTTTAAATTCAATTATGCATGTTCTTATGAAAAGTTTAAGTTATGATTTCTCTATGATCTTGATCTAGATTATCCCAAATATGATTTATGCTTTATGATATGATTTCTCTCAAATACTTATCATTGATTTATGAGATATCAAGTATATACATGTTTTACAAGTATGCTTGAATTTTATGATATATGAATTTATTATTATGGCTGACTCACGGGCCTTATTTAATGGCTAGTTCATGTATTTCAAGTATGCTTATGAATATCATGATTTTAACTACCCCATGAATCTAATGTATATTATACTATGAGCACTATATATGTTTTGGAAGTAGTATTTAACACCGAGTAGACCCAGGGTCCAAGTGTTGTGATTGCGCCCAAGCGCACACGCAAGCGTACGTGGTCTTACAAGTAATACAGTGGCCATTTTTAAGAGCCGGATATCGAACCCACAGAGATTGGACCAATTCAGCTAATTATCAAGTTCAAGTGTGATATTAACTTTCACAAGTGTTGATTATAAAAGTTTTCGATAAATTCTAGTTAAATCTAGGGGTGGTCACTGAAATACTCTGAAACAATATAAGAAGCAACTAGAGCCAAGGTCGGATAATCATGCAATGCTACCCTTTGTAATGGTTCAAGTATGAAATTATCAATTGTTGTCTCACATAATTGAAAATGCGATGTTCATGGTCTCTCCAGCCTCTAAACACGACAAACTAGCCTCATAACTACATCGTTGAGTGGGGATGTGACATTCTAGTTCGTGGGTAATTCAACTACATGGATGTGATTTAAGGGGTTTATGCTCTTGATTATGGACTTTCGTACCTCTAATCATTTAACTCAGCTTAGCTTCACAACTACTTCTACGAGTGGTGGAGTGACAATTCTAAGCCGGTGTCTAGCTATCATCCCGTTTTATCAACCAAGCAAGGAAAATTAGGTATAATTTCTATCCTAACTGCGAATCATATCTAAAGATAAGAACTTGCTCCCTACATTCTCTTGTTCTTGCCTAGGGTTTCTCTTTCGAGCTTTTGCGTAAGGTTAACGCATTTATTTTCATGGTGATCAAGCGTAAAAGCAACCATAATGTAGAATGTAAGACAAAACAACAATTAACAACTCAAACCAAAACAAATTCATGCAATTACAATCATATCACGTAGCCTCAACCCTAGAGGAAGAGTTTTAGCAACTCATGTTCGTACAAATACTCAAAACATAATGAAAGTGATGTACTTACAAGAATAGATAAAAGAGAAGGTAAATTTGGTGAACCCTAGGCCAGTTCTTCACTTCTCCCTTCGCTCCTTTATGGTTTTCAGAAAATATTTCGTGACCCCGTGATTTTAGAAGCTAAGGGTCCTATTTATAGTAAATAGGGAATGTACAATTTTTGCCCGTCATGGAATGGCTCTGTGGCACGGAGGTGGTCGCGCCAATTTACCTCCGTGACACAGATATATCGCGACAACACACTAGAAATCAACTAAAAATTGAGCCTCAGCAGAAGCTTGCCGCGATGGCAACGTGACACGCTGCTTGTGCAGCGTGATGGCTGGTGTGCCACGGCCATTGTCGCGCCTCTGTGCCAGGCGTGGCACGATGTTGTCGCACAGGTGGCTTGTTTGCTTCCTTTTTCTTGCCGACTTTTGCAATTTGCTCCCGATTCCATTCCTCCACTTCACCCATCATAAATTGGTTCCTCAAATGCATTTTTAACCTACAAAAACAAGAACTAATCATGTTGGTTAGTATGTATCCAAATTTACATAAAATCACATGAGAAATTAAATGCATAAATAGACAAACATGACTAAACTAAGCTATAAAATAGCACTTGGGCACGCAATTATGCCCAAGATCACCACCCCACACTTAAAGCCTTGTTCGTCCTCGAACAAACCTTTTACATCTCATGCACATGAAGACTCCCACATAGATAATTTAGCAAGACAATTCAAGCTACGACTATAATGACTATTTAAGATAGCAAGTTAAAAATAGAACATGCAAGATTTAACCATTAAAATGAAATTTAACCATGTTAAGACTTCCTAACCTCAAGAATCGACTCTCAATCTTAGCAAACTTATGCAAATCAACCGATCAATAAATCCAACATGAATTTTTATCTTTCATTAAACATGTTCCCTCACAACACAAGAGAGTTACCCATTTTTACTCACAAAATTTCAAATCACACCATGTATGGGTATATAAATGGAAATTAAGCTTGTTCTCACAAATAATTCACATGCATCATATAGTGACCCATAAGCTTTCCTTTAGTGTATTACTCCACTAATTTAAGGATATGTGAACGTAAGATCAAGTAGGACTTATTGGGTTGTAATGTAAGCTAAGGGACGGGTAGGTACTATTATGGATAATAACAGTGGCTATCTTTCCCCAGCGCTTTAATACATCGCACCTTCATTATGGACATCTCTTCTCTTACTTCACCCTCGTTCTTTTCACTCTTGAATTTCCTCTTCTTGTTCCCACTTCTTTAAGCACACTTAGCTTATTAGTAAGGAGTACTTAAGCAACTTTTTCATTCATTTATTTTCTTACTCCCTACCAATACCCAAGCATTTTAAAACAAGTGCACCTTTGACCTTTTCTTAACTCTCACAACTGCTATTTATCCTTCTTTTTCACGGTTCTCACTCCTTCACTCTTTCGGATTTTTCACTTAAGCGCTTAGGAGTTTTGGATCACATTCAAGGCTAATGAAAGAAAAAGGATTAAGATTATGTTGTAGCTATCAAAGAATAGGCTTAAGGCTCAATGGGGCTAACAAGGATTCAATATTCAAGGTAGGTAAGCCAAGGGTTAGAAATTTGGCTCATTCAAAGAAATGCCTAAATCATCTCCTACACTCTATCTCCTTCATTTCATTTTGTATACACACCAGGCAAGTTCTAGACACTCCACAATAGCATGGAATATTCAAAAACCTTACACTCTCAGCACATGCTCAATTCAAGACACATTCAGTAGACTCTTAACTCAGCTAATCACATAAATTCAGAATTAAGCTTATAATCACATCGAGTCACATTCACGAGCTTAGGTGTCTCAAACAAAGTTATACACTTCTGACATGCTTCAACACTAACCACACTTGCATCTTACAATCATGTATAGTACACAACAAGAACATCAAACAATTCTATTAGCTACGGGTTCAAAACCAAAACCTATTGACTAATTTTCCCTCAAGACGGTCGTCATCCATCCATCATCGAAAATAGTCTCTAACTATGACTAAAAACACTATATACAGACAAAGAAATTTTTTATTCTTCGGTTCAAAGACCCCCCCCCCATCGGAAAAGAACCGAAAAGAAAAACCAACAGGTGATGTAGTCATGCTTTCAAAAACTTTTCCAATATTTATCAAGAACTACATTCACCAAAATCATTAAGCACAAAATCTTTTTTGAAATTTCCTCACCCCACACTTGAATCATGCTATGTCCCCAAAGCATCTAATTAAAATTCAAAAGGGTGAGAAATACTCCCTGGGCCTCCATGCCTAGCTAACACCATGTTCATCTTCATTTTTGCACAAGTGGGTATTCGAACCCACACTTTTCCTCTTCCATGCTTTTTAGCTTCCTCCTCCAAAGGTACTCAGATTTCCCCTCCATCTGTGCTTAATTTTCAACCAAAAACAACACAAGTTGAAAATAAACAAAATCAACACAAACAACAATTACAAATTGTACCTGTGGTAACCTTGGGTTGCCTCCCAAGCAGCGCCTAATTTTACGTCGCGGCACGACGTGAACTATCCTTTTCAGGACATCCTCATACTTGGGTTCCCTTTCGAGAACCATATTCTTCTCTTTTGATTTTTAGAGGGAACAACCTCTACTCTGTCCCTCTCTTCCTTCAACTTCTTCTCACACTGAAGCCCTTTATCATACTCGAGATAAAAACTAATCAGTTCCTTTGACCTGTGGAATCTGCCACCCCACACTTATCCTCTGGCAACGCACTGACCTTGCACAGGTTTCTGTAGTGTGTGGGTGGGTTAATCTCTTGGTAGACTCGGAAGAGTTCTTCTTCATCCTCGACCCTCATTTTCAGGGTCCCTGCTCTTACATCGATAATGGCTCCTCCAGTGGCCAAGAATGGTCGTCTGAAGATCAGGGGTACCTGGTCATCAACATGAAAATCCAATATTATAAGATCAGAGGGTATAATAAACTTACCCACTTTGATGAGAAGGTCCTCTATAATTCCATCCGGTTCCACTCGGCGACTTGTCTGCCAGCTACAGCATCAATCTTGTTGGTCTCGGTTGACCCAACCCCAAGGTATTAAACAAAGATAGGGGAATTATATTAACTGCTTCCCCTAGATCACATAAAGCTCGTATCACCTCAGCTTTACCAATTTGTATGTGGAGGGTAAAACTCCCTGGGTCTTTGAGCTTCTTAGGTATCTTGCTCATTACCTTGTGGCTGCACTCCTCTGTCAGTGCTACTGTCTGTACATCCACCAATCTGACTTTGTTGGCCATCACATCCTTCAAGTACTTAGCATACTTGGGCATTCCCTGCAAAATATCAAGCAAAGGCAAATTTATGTGAAGTTCTTTGAAAATCTCGAAGAACTTTTTGAAGCATTTCTCCTCCTTGGTCTTTTTGAATCTCTGCGGGAATGGTGGTGGTGGTCTCTGTGCTGGTAGCAATAATGATTGTGCATTTTATTGCGCAGCACTCTGATTCTCTCCCTTGTCAGTGGATGGTCCTTTTCTAACCAACTTCGGCTTCACCTCATTTCTCTTCTCTTTTGGTGTCGCATCAGCTAATTGCTTGTCACTCCTTAGACTGATGGCATTGGCCTGGCGGGGGTTGGTATCTGTGTCACTGGGTAGTCCTTCCTGCGGTCTCGTGTGGTGAGCAGCTGCTATTTGACCCATCTGCTTCTCTAGATTGTGGGTGGCCAACTGTTGATTTTTCAAATTCGATGCCATCCTTGCCTGATTCTCTGCTAATTGACTCTGGGTCTCCATGATTTTCTGCAGCGCCTCATCAATGTTTTTGTTCCACTGACCATCATTCTGCCTGTTTTTCTGATACTGCTGCTGCTGAGGCTGCTGGTAATCTTGCCTTTGATTTCCACCCCAAGAAAAATTTGGGTGGCTCTGCCAATTTTTGTTGTAATTGTTCCCAAAATTTTGATTGTTCCTCTGAACATTCCCAACAAAATTGACTGATTCCAGATTGGCTCCGCATGATTCTGCATTATGCCCGTTGTTACCATAGATTCCACACCAACTCGGAGCTTGTTGAACTACATTTACCTGACCCTACTGTTGGTTCATACTCAGTTTATTGAACTGAGTCATAATCTGATGCTGGAATAAAGCTAGCTGTGCCGCCAAGGCATTCATACCATCTACCTCTATCAGCCCTACTCTCTTTTCTACCCCTCTCGATGCCTCGCTGTGCCACTCTGGATTTCCCTGAGCAATTCTGTTCAACAGAGTGTACAGTTCATCATAAGTCTTCTCTAAGGCTTGCCCACCCGATGCAGAGTCTAGTAAAATTTTTGTGTGTGGGTCTAGACTTTCTACAAATGTGTGTCCGAGCACTTCATTGGACTGCTGGTGATGGGGACAGTCTCTCAGTAATGACTTGAATCTCTCCCAAACCAAATACAAGTTCTCATCCGGCCTCTGCTTGAAACTCAATATCTCACTTCTAAGTTTGGCAGTCTTGCCTGACGGGAAGAATCTGCTAAGGAACTTCTTTGCCAAATCATCCCACGAAGTTATGGAGTTCAGTGGCTCAGACTTCAACCACCTCTTTTCCTCCCCCAACAATGAAAATGGCAAGAGGGTAAGTCGGACATAATCTGTGGACACTCTGGTGGGGACGAATGTGTCACTGATCTCAAGAATGTTCTATAAGTGTTGTTGCAGGTCCTCAAGTGCCATACTAGTGAATTGACCACTAGAATGTAACAGCTACACCATATTCTGCTTCAATTCAAAGTTCCCTCCAGGTTCCGGTATACGGATACTAGAGTTCACATTTGTCGCTAGTGGGATTGCCACTTCGCGAACTGGTCTGGCTGCCATGATTTCAGCTGACAACTTTGCTTGTCTTGCCGGTGGTTGTTGTTGTACCCTCTCTTGAAGTCTCTTTAGCTTTCTCTCTAGAGCTTCCCTCCTTCGTAAATAAATTTGACGTTCCAGTTCAAGCAACGGTTCCATGCGCTCTCTATTCCTTGCCAGCTCTGCAAGAACAACTATCACCTGTAATATATTAGACTAAGACCAAGTTTCTCAACAATTAAGGAATTTAAAAATCACACAAAAATAGAAAAATTTACTAAACTTTGTTGAGTCCCCTGCAATGGCACCAAAAACTTGTTGTGCCCCAGCGCACACGTAAGCGTAAGCGGTCGTACAAGTAATACAGTGGCCCTTTTTAAGAGTCGGATGTCGAACCCATAGGGACTGGACCAATTCAGCTAATTATCAAGTTCAAGTGTGATATTAACCATCACAAGTGTTGATTATAAATATTTTCAATAAATTCTAGTTAAATCTAGGGGTGGTCACAGAAATACTCTGAAACAATATAAGAAGCAACTAGAGCCAAGGCCGGATAATCATGCAATGCTACCCTTTGTAATGGGTCAAGTATGAAATTATCGATTGTTGTCTCACATAATTGAAAATGCAATGTTCATGGTCTCTCCAGCCTCTAAACACGACAAACTAGCCTCACAACTACATCATTGAGCGGGGATGTGACATTCTAGTTTGTAGGCAATTCAACTACATGGATGTGGTTTAAGGGGTTTATGCTCTTGATTATGGACTTTCGTACCTCTAATCATTTAACTCAGCTTAGCTTCACAACTACTTCTACGAGTGGTGGAGTGATAATTCTAAGTCGGTGTCTCGCTATCATCCCGTTTTATCAGCCAAGCAAGGAAAATTAGGTATAATTTCTATCCTAACTGCGAATCATATCGAAAGATAAGAACTTGCTCCTTACATTCTCTTGTTCTTGCCTAGGGTTGCTCTTTCGAGCTTTTGCCTAAGGTTAACGCATTTGTTTTCATGGTGATCAAGCGTAAAAACAACCATAATGTAGAATGTAAGACAAAACAACAATATACAACTCAAACCAAAACAAATTCATGCAATTACAATCATATCACATAGCCTCAACCCTAGAGGAAGGGTTTTAGCCACTCATGTTCATACAAATACTCAAAACATAATGAAAGTGATGTACTTACAAGAATAGATAAAAGAGAAGGTAAATTTGGTGAACCCTTGGGGAGTTCTTCACTTCTCCCTTCGCTTCTTTATGGTTTTCAGAAAATATTTCGTGACCCCGTGATTTTAGAAGCTAAGGGTCCTATTTATAGTAAATAGGGAATGTACAATTTTTGCCCGTCATGAAATGGCTCCGTGGCATGGAGATGGTCGCGCCAATTTACCTCCGTGACACGGAGATATCGTGACAACACACTGGAAATCAACTAAAAATTTAGCCTCGGCAGAAGCTTGCCGCAATGGCAGCGTTATACGCTGCTTGTGCAGCACGATGGCTGGTGTGCCACGGCCACTGTCGCGCCTCTGTGCCAGGCATGGCACGATGCTGCCGCGCAGGTGGCCTATTTGCTGCCTTCTTATTGCTGACTTTTGCAATTTGCTCCTGATTCTATTCCTCCACTTCACCCATCATAAATTGGTTCCTCAAATGCATTTTTAACCTACAAAAACAAGAACTAATCATGTTGGTTAGTATATATCCAAATTTACATAAAATCACATGATAAATTAAATGCATAAATAGACAAACACGACTAAACTAAGTTATAAATTAGCACTTGGGCACGCAATTATGTCCAAGATCATCAAGCACACTCCGAGTCTCAAAACTACGCGCCAACGTAGCCATGATGGGACCTCCTTTGAGACTGTCTCTTTTTCCCGAATGGGCCTTTCATGAGTGATATCACGCCTATTTTATGGTTCTACCCTTGGCAAGGTACGAACACTCTCCCGACTAGGGGTTTACAGGTCGGGCTCCATGTGTGCTCATGTGGGGTATGTCGGCTATAAGAATCTCCCACTGTTCCTCAAGATTTATGCTGATTATGATTATGTACTTTGGCTCAAGTCATGTTCAATAATCTTTTCTCTTATGATTATGATTATGATTGAGTTACAAATGTTTTGAGAACCTTGAGCCCTTATGTTTACATTATGACATTTATGTTATGATCATGTTGTCCTACACTTATGTATTTTAACTTTCTGTTTTACTTACCTTGCATACTCGGTGCATTCCATGTACTGACCACATACTCTATGCTATATCATTTTATGATACAGGCTCCGATATCCAGACTCAGCCCCGTCACTAGCCAGTTTTCAGAGTTAGCATCCAGTCTCAGTTGGTGAGTCCTCATCTCCCGAGGACCATTCCTTATCAGTTATCTATACATTTTCAGTTTCAGTCATAGAGAGTTAGTTGGGGTCTTGTCCCATCAACTCATCAAAAATAGAGGCTTTTCAAACATAGATTGTAATCAGCTTCAAATTCGCGTTTATATTCTGATGTTATGTTATGTTTAGACTTCTGCTATGTTTATTATGATTGATCTTCTGCTTTTATTGATTGAGTTAGATGTTATGTTTATGCCATGGGTCGACTTGGAGCCTCTTGGGGTTCCCTGTCCCCTGTCTCGATCTGGGCCTATGTTCGGGTCATGACACATATAATGCCTCAAATGGGGCAATCTGGATACTAGAGTGGAAGTTAATGTTGTATGCAAATTCAATGAGAGGTAGATGATCATCCCAACTATCCTTGAAGTCAATCACACAAGATCTCGACATGTCTTTTAAGGTCTGAAAAGTCTGTTCAGCTTGTCTATCTGTCTGAAGATGAAAAGTTGTTCTGAGCTTGACCTAAGTGCTAAGTCTCTTTTGAAATGATTTCTAGAAATGTGAGGTGAACTAAGTACCTCTATCTAAAATGATGGACAAGGGAACTCCATGTAGTATGAATAACGCCTGGATGAACAGTCTAGAATAATCCTTAGCTGAGTCTGTAGTCTTAACCAGTAGGAAATGTGCTGACTTAGTCATCTGATCTATAACAACCCAAATTGAATCGTGTTATCAGCGAGTATGAGGTACATCTATATGAAGTCCATGTTCACTTCCTTCCACTTTCAAGTAGGAATACTAATATCCTGAGTCATACCCCCAGGTCTCTGATGTTCAACCTTAACCTGTTGGCAGTTCGGACACTTAGCTACAAATTCTATAATTTCCTTCTTCATGTCGTTCCATCAATAGATTTCTCATAGACACGGTACATCTTAGTGTCACCTGGATGAATAGAATATCTGGAGTTGTGTGCTTCTACTAGTACTTGTTGTTTTAAGTCTTCTACCTCTAGAACACACAATCTGCCCTGGTATCGAAGTACACCATCTCCCCCTTTGGAGAAAGCCTCCACCTTCTTTCTTAGAACTTCTTCCTTTAACTTGAGTAACATGGGGTCTTTGTCCTTCTTTGAGTTGACCTCTACCACTAGTAAGGATTTTGACCCACTCTGAATTACAACTCCACCCTCAGCTGAATCAACTAACTGCACTCCCAATTAAGATAACCTGTGGATATCCTTTGCTAGCTTTTTCTGCCTTTTCCGACATGAGCAACGCTTCCCATAAACTTCCTTCTTAAGGCATCAGCGACCACATTGGCCTTGCCCACGTGGTATAGCACACTCATGTCATAATATTTCAACAATTCTAGCCACCTCCTATGACGAAGGTTCAAGTCCTTCTGACTGAACACATACTGAAGGCTCTTGTGGTCAGTGAAAACATCCATGTGGACTCCATAGAGGTAATGCCTCTATATCTTCAGAGATAATACTACTGCCGCCAGTTCAAGATCATGAGTCGGATAGTTTTTCTCATGAACCTTGAGTTTTCTATAAGCATAAGCTATCACCTCACCCTGCTGCATCAGGACGCAACCGAGGCCAACTCGGAAAGCATCACAATAGACCATGAACCCATTTGTTCCTATTGGTAAGGTCAGAATCGGAGCTGTAGTGAGTTGAGTCTTCAACTCTTGGAAACTCTTCTCACAAGTGTCTGACCATTGAAACTTTACCTTTTTGTAAGTCAATTTAGTCAAAGGGGATGCACTGGAAGAAAACCCTTCTACAAACTGTTGGTAATAACTGACTAAACCCAAAAAACTCCTGATATCTGATAGGGAAGTGGATCTTGGCCAATATTTTACGTCACACCCCACCTTGGGAGGCATGATTGGCACATGGTGCCCTACTAGGATCTGAACTGACCTGGTCGAGCTTATGAACTCCTGGTGCATGCTTAATCCTTTCATCAAGAAAACAACGGGCTATATCTCGGCTATAAACATAGCCCCGGGCCAACAAGACCTTATAGACACCTGTAAAAGAAAATAGATAACCAGAAATAGGTAATAGCAGGAAATCCTATGCAGGCCAACAAGACCACCATGATTTCTAGTTATAACTGTAAAGTAAATCCAGCACTAAACTAAGCTATGCCGACAAGGCCACTAACTAACAGCTAAATAAGGCCCCACACGGCCAACACATAATATAAAGCATACACGGGCCCCATACAGCCATCAACAGCTAACCACAGGGAATCTAAAACAATCTATAAGCCTCTAGGACTGATATAATGGTCGAGACAGGGCCCCGACCTACCCATAAACTGTATAAACAAAAATAGGAAAACTTCTAGCTGTTAGCTCCGGAGGAGAGGAGCTGACTGCTCTACTAACACTGACTGAAAGCTAAGAAGATCCTGGTCCACATCTATCGGCACTTGCAGGCAAGTAATGCAGCGCCCCAGGAAGGGCGTCAGTACAATATGTACCGAATATGTATGGCAATAATAACCTACCCGGGGCCCCCATAATCCCTGACGAGTACACTTCAATCTATATACCCCTACAAGGTCACACTGAGTCAACTAATAACTAAGCCATCCTATAGGTTCCCTAGGTATACAAGTAAGCCCGCTCGGCTCCTGAACTGTAGTTGTATCTGAGTCCAGTGGACTCCTAATATCTGCACCCCGGGAACCAGGCTCGACGGGGGTGTGGTGCTGATACGACATATAATGGTCCAGCCATGGAATGGACTATATGAGGCACTTGGACCCCATCTTCGTCCCTTATGGATGGCATACTGCTCCTTGGAGTGACATCATCTCACCCCTCCCAGGCGTCGACACAACTAGTAACCCTGGGGTTAGTTATGGAAGGCTATACAGGGCAAAGTCAATCCCAAACTAAATATAGAATACTGGTCTCAGCTAATCACAATAGATATACTTCTGGCTCTCTTATTGGGATTCAAATTGAATTACAATACTAAAGAAACTAACTTGCCGAATGAATTTGCCGTAACATATCTAGATTGCTAATTCCTAATTAAATGGCGAGTTTCAATCCGTATTCAATGGCTCTTCTCAATTGTAATCACATTACTGGGAGAATGAGACTAGTTCAGTACTAAATTAAACAAAAAAGATAACTTTTAATATGAATATTAACTATACTTTAACTTAACAAAGTACGTTCGAAAATGTATAATTTCTCAAGAGTTCAGAAGGGAGAAATGCTTACTTGAAGCCTGTGATCGTAAAGAAATCAGTTTGGAGCAATTCTGACAACTTCTACTCTGTGGGGTTACGATTTGCCAGGTGAATTTTGAGAAACTAACTCCAAAGTAATGCTCCCTTCAGGCTTATAACCTGATACCTGAAGTTAATTTGAATTTGGGCGGTGTTTGACAGCGTATTCAAAAGGAAATTACTTGATAATTGCGTCCCTCTCTCTTTGGACGAAGATATCTATATATATATATATATATATAGATAGATAGATAGATAGATAGATATGGATATAGATATAGATATAGATATATATGAAAGGAAAACAAATGAAAACATGAACTTATATAATATTTGGGCGGTGGATGGGGGGGTCCGTGTCACATCCCCCAACACGCCGATTTACGGGCGTGTCACGATGCCCAACGCGAAGGGAGGGGGTCCGTGATACGCTTCCCCTGTTGCAGCCTGCTCTGGCCTTCTCCCTCGCTACCTTGATTCCACGCTCATACGTCCTTTCTCTGGGCCCTTTATCATATGCATCACACTCTAAAACTCTTGACTAACATATGAATATGCCGACTTAACCTATGGAAACTTACGAGGTGTAACATCCTCCCCCCTAGGAACATTTGTCCTCAAAAGTAAACTTCAAGCTACAGGAGTTTAACTCTTTTAATTATTATTCTAGAAAAAAAATTTGGCAGAGTCTCCCCTGTAATATGGACTATCTGAAAATCCTGAAATGTAGAAAAGTCCAATATAGATCTCCCACATAAACTATAACAAATTTTTCACAACAAGGTTGTAGTCAACTGAACAGTATATGTAACATAAACCATAAAACAACAATTGAATCAACAACCTTACCTTAATCACATAGTCTGGACTAATCCTGGAACAGATGAGGATATTTGGATCTCATGTTGTCTTCAGCTTCCCAGGTCATCTCTTCTCTATTCTTATTTCTCCACAGTACCTTAACAGAAGCGACATCTTTGGTTCTTAACCTACGGACCTGCCGATCTAATATGGCCACTGGAACCTCTTCGTAGGTCAACTCCTCAGTAACCTGGACATCCTCAACTAGCACAACTCAGGATGGATCCCCTATGCACTTCTGTAACATTGACACATGAAAGACCGGGTGAACAAATTCCAATTCTGAAGGAAAATCTTGCTCGTATGCCACCTGGCCTATTCTCTGAAGGATTTGATACGGTCCAATAAACCTCGGGATAAGCTTTCTCTTCTTACCAAATCTCATCATGCCCTTCATTGGAAAAACTTTCAGAAGTACCCAATCGTCTATATTGAATTCCAGGTTCCTACGTCGTACATCAGCGTAAGATTTCTGGCGTCTTTGAGCTGTCAGCAAGCGTTCTCTAATAAGTTTCATTTTCTCCTTTAACTGATGGATTATGTCTAGTCCAATTAACCCTGATTCTCCAACCTCGAACCAACTAACTGGGGACCTGCATTTCCGCCCATATAAGGCCTCATATGGCACCATCTGGATTGTCGAATGATAACTATTATTATAAGCAAACTCAATAAGGTGTAAATGTTCATCCCAGCTGCCCCCAAAGTCTAGCACGCACGCCCATAACATATCCTCCAGCGTTTGAATTGTACATTCTGCCTGCCCATCTGTTTGAGGGTGGAAGGCTATACGCAGATTAACCTGCGTTCCTAGACCTCTCTGAAATGACTGCCAGAATCTAGCTGTGAATTGTGCTCCTCTGTCATAAATGATAGATACTGGATACCATGTAGTCTAACTATTTCCCTGATGTATAACTCGGCATAGTCCTCGGCTGAGAAAGTGGTCCTGACAGGCAGAAAATAGGCTGACTTCGTCAACCTATCAACTATCACCCAGATTGAATCAAATCTGCGTTTGGTACGAGGTAAACCTGTCACAAAATCCATATTAATTGCTTCCCACTTCCAGTAGGCACTGTTATCTCCGGTGTCAGTCCGCCGGGTTTCTGGTGTTTAGCCTTTACCTGCTGGCAGTTAGGGCATTGTGCTATACTCTTTTTCATTCCAAGCCACCAGTAAATCTCTTTTATATCATGATACATCTTTTTTGAACCTGGGTGAAGAGATTAACGGGAATAATATACCTCTGCCATGATCTACTGGCGAAGTTCTGCCACATATGGAACATAGAGACGACCTTTACATCTCAAGACCCCATCCTCAGTTACCTTAAAAGCTGATACTTTCCCATGTTTTACCTTATCTCTAAGTTGTGCTCAATGAGGCTCTTCATACTGCCGTTCTTTTACCTCCACTACCAGGGACAATACTGCTGTATTCTGAATTATAGTCCCATTGTCTCCTAAGTCCACTATTCAGACTGCTAAGTTGGCTAATTCATGTAATTCTCAGGCTAGTTCCCATTTTTCAGGTTTTAAATATGTCATACTCCCCATAGATCTACGACTAAGGGCATCTGCTACAATGTTGGCCTTTCCTAGATGATACAAAATGTCTACGTCGTAGTCTTTCAACAATTCTAACCAACGATGTTGTCGTAGATTCAACTCTTTCTGAGTGAAGATATACTGGAGACTCTTATGATCAGTGAAAATATCTACATGGACGCCATACAGATAGTGCCTCCATATGTTCAGGGCATGAACTACCGCGGCTAGCTCCAGATCATGGGGTGGGTAGCTCTTTTCATGTTTTCTCAGTTGCCTCGAAGCATAAGAAATTACCTTACTGTATTGCATCAGAAAATACCCTAACCCAACACCTAAAGCATCACAATACACTGCATAACCTTCTGATCCGTCTTGCAATGCTAGTACTGGCGCTGATGTTAACCTGTTTTTCAACTCTTGGAAACTCTGTTCACATGCTTCAGTCCAGTGATATTTAGCTGCTTTCTGAGTTAACTTGGTTAAAGGTGCTGATAAAGTAGAAAACCCCTCTACAAATCTCCTATAATACCTAGCTAACCCCAAGAAACTGCGTACCTCAGTCGGAGTTGTAGGTCTAGGCCATGTCTTTACTGCCTCAATCTTTTGTGAATCTACCTGAATACCAGCCTCTGACACACAATATGGCCCAAAAAGGCTACAGAATTCAGCCAAAACTCATATTTAGAAAATTTTGCATACAACTAGCGATCCTTGAGAATCTGGAGCACTGTTTGCAAATGATCTCGATATTCTGCTTCTGAATGAGAATATACCAGAATATCATCGATAAATGCTATCACAAACAAGTCTAGATACGACCTGAAGACGTTGTTCATCAGATCCATGAACACTGTAGGAGCATTCATCAATCCGAAGGACATGATTAGGAATTCAAAATGGCATACCTGGTCCTGAAGGCCGTCTTCGGGATATCTCTTTCCCGAAACCGCACCTGGTGATACCCAGAACTTAAGTCGATCTTAGAGAAATCCTTTACCCCTTGTAACTAATCAACCAAATTGTCTAACCTGGGAAGTAGGTATTTGTTCTTGATAGTGACTTTATTTAGCTGCCAGTAGTCTATACACATGCGGAGGGAGCCATCCTTCTTTCTCTCAAACAGAACTAGCGCACCCCACCGTGAAGTACTCGGCCTGATAAAGCCCTTATCTAGCAGATCTCTCAACTGCTCTTTCAATTCTCTGAGCTTTGCAGGAGCCATTCTATATGGAGGGATGGATATAGGCTGAGTGTCTGGTAGAAGATCAATAGAAAAATCGATTTCCCTTTCTGGAGGGATGCTAGGGAATTCATCTGGAAATACATCTGGAAATTCATTGACTACAGGAATAGACTGAAGAGTCGAGGATTCAGCCTGGACATCCTGAACCCTAACAATGTGATAAATACAGCCCTTTGCTATCAACTTCCTCACCAAAGATAGGATATAAACCTACCTTTGGCGTAGTTGCATTGCCTTTCCATTCTCGTACTACCTCCCATGGAAAGTGGAATCGAACGGTCTTGGTCCAACATTCTACATTGGCATAACATGGTGCTAGCCAATATATACCCATAATTACATCAAGATCAATCATTTCTAATTCCACCAAATCTGCTAAAGCCTAGCGACCAACAACCTCTACTGTGCAACCCCGGTAGATCTTCTTAGCTATAATAGAATCACCGACGGGTGTGGACACTAAAAAAGGTTGCTGAAGCAATTTTGGCATGATACCGAATCTCTGGGCTACTAGTGGCGTCACATAAGACAAAGTGGAACCCGGGTCTATCAAAACATAAATAGAATGAGAAAATGTCCAACATACCTATCACAACATTCGGCGACGACTCTGACTCTTGTCGCTCCGATAAAGCATAAGTGCGATCTGGACCGGTGCCTGAGCTAGATGCCCCTGACTTGCCTCGGCCTCTACCGGCTAGAGCTGAGGGCCTACGCCCTGATGGAGATGCTAGGGCACGTGACCCTACTGAAGATCTATCCTATCGGTCCTAATCACTTTGACCTCTGGCTGGACAGTCTCTCATTAGGTGACCCTATTGTCCACAGGTATAACATGCCGAAGAATCATACCTACATGCCCCAGGATGACGTCGACTACAGATAGGGCAAAGTGGCACAGTGAATCTACTCTACTCTGACCCTCTCTCCTGCTGCGAACCCGATGGTCGTGGACTCTCGTCGGGTCCTGATTGCTCTAGACGACCTAGTCTACCCCACTGCTATTGTTGTAGAGGTGGGGGTCTGGGTGGCCTGCCTGATAGCCGTGGCCTGGGTCCGCCTTGAAACTCTGCCTTCACATCACTAGGTCTAGCCCTGCAGCATTGCTCCTGATTTTCCCTCTTTATCTCCCACTGCCGCTGCCTAATTCCCTCAATATTCTAAGCAAATGCCTGAACATGGACAATATCCATGTCCTCTCGCAGAGTAGCCTTAATATAAGTCTCTACATACTCTAGAAGTAGCCCCATAATGAATCGGTGCACCCTGGCTGGCATAGTATCTACAAAAATTGGTGCATATTGGGCCAAGGAGTCAAATCTCATAGCATACTCCTGAACACTCATCCAACCCTGCTCCAGATGCAAAAACTGATCTACCCGGGCCTGTCGGATTTCTCGCGGTAAATAATGGTCCAAAAAGGCCTCTGAAAAGCTGGACCAAGTCGGAGGACGGACATCTCTACCTCAGAACCTCTCCCAACTCTCGTACCATAATACTACTATATCCTGCAACCAAAATACCGCCAACTCAACTGACTTTGTAGGTGTGGCATGCATTACCCTAAAGATCCGCTGTAGCTGGTCCAAAAAGTCCTGAGGGTCCTCATCTTGGTCCGTCCCTATGAACTGCGGGAGACTCAGTGTGACAAACTCTCAAACCCTCGAACTACCAGGTCCTCTCGAAGACTCTGCAACTACGGGTGCCACTGGTTGACGCTGTGCAGCCATCATCTGAGCTAACAACACTCTTAACCTCCTGATCTGATAATGTCGGTATAGAAATTGCTGGAGGTGGTGCCGACGCATCTGCCGCTCTGGATGGCATGGAGTCTCCCTGTCGCCCTCAGATCGGGATGACTCTGACTAGGGCACCTAGCTAGTTCCCTCTCCTTCTGTGACTTCCAACTTCCTGTTAGTCGTGGTCTGTCGTATGTCCAACATTTCTCTGTAGACAAGCAGAATATGGTGAGCTTAGGGACTCAACCCTATATAGCACAGCTCTATAGCACAACTGGAAGAGAAAGAAGAGTAACCATCCTATCATGCCTCACAGCCTCTTGTCTATAGAATGTATTGCATAACACATCCATAGACAAGACTCTACTTAGCACGACTTGTAGACTCCCTGGGATACGGCCTGCTCTGATACCAAGTTTGTCATGCCCCACCTTGGGACATGCCTGGCACCTGGTGCCCTATTAGGATCTGAACTGACCTGGTCGAGCTTATGCACTCCTGGTGCATGCTTAATCCTTTCATCAAGAAAACAACGGGCTATATCTCGGCTATAAACATAGCCCCCGGCCAACAAGGCCTTATAGACACCTATAAAAGAAAATAGATAACCAGAAATAGGTAATAGCAGGAAATCCTATGCAGGCCGACAAGACCACCATGATTTCTAGTTATAACTGTAAAGTAAATCCAGCACTAAACTAAGCTATGCCGACAAGGCCACTAACTAACAGCTAAATAAGGCCCCACACAGCCAACACGTAAGATAAAGCATACACGGGCCCCATACATCCATCAACAGCTAACCACAAGGAATCTAAAACAATCTACAAGCCTCTAGGACTGATATAATGGTCAAGACAGGGCCCCGACCTACCCATAAACTGTACAAACAAAAATAGGAAAACTTCTAGCTGTTATCTCCGGAGGAGAGGAGCTAACTGCTCTACTAACATTGATTGAAAGCTAAGAAGATCCTGGTCCACATCTATCATCACCTGCAGGCAAGTAATGCAGCGCCCCTGGAAGGGCGTCAGTACAATATGTACCGAATATGTAAGGTAGTAACTATAAATAACTAAATAAACCGAAATGAAACAAAAAGTAACTGAAAGAAAGGGGTAGAAATACTACATGAATAGATAAACCTCCTGCTGTCTAATCTATCAGTAACTAATGCAAACAACAACCTTACCTGGCCCCCATAAGCCAGAAGGTACAACTAGCATAGAATAACCCACTCGAAGCCCCCATAAGCCCTGGTGAGTACACTTCAAACTATATACCCCTACAAGGTCACACTGAGTCAACTAATAACTATAGCCTTCCTATCAGTCCCCTGGGTTTGCAACTGAGCCTGCTCGGCCCCTTAACTGTAGCTATGTCTGAGTCCGGTGGACTCCTGATATCTGCACCCCGGGCACCAGGCTCGACGGGGGTGTGGTGTCGATACGGCATATAATAGGACAACCATGGAATGGATTGTATGAGGTCCTTGGACCCCATCTTCGACCATCGTGGACGGCATACCGCTCCTTGGAGCGACGTCATCTCGCCCCTGGCTGTCACGCCCCGATTCTATATTCTGGACATAACACGATACTTGAGGCCATGAGTGACCCCAAGTCAACCCTTGTACTATCATTCACTAGCATTCAGAGTGTTCATGCACAGCAGAACTTAAAATAATAGCATAAAAATATTTAAGAAGGACAAGTCTGAAAGTAAAATGTCCAAATATTTAAATTGCAATTAATAAACTGAAAGTCATATCTGAAAATCATCTAGCTGAGGAGTTACTGGGACAAACCCCCAGCTAACTCTAAGTCTAAACAAACTAATAAGAAACTGAATAAAGATGTTATGCCCTCGGATGATGAGGACTCACACTTCGACTGTTGAGGCGGAATACTCTGAACTGTGACAGTTATATGTGCTGAGCCTGAGAACCTGCAGTTGTATTATGAAATGATACAGCATAAAAGTATGCGTCAGTACTTTGAATATACTGAGCATGCAAGAGTAACATAACCCAAGATAAGCAATACAATACTGAATTTATAAAACATGCAAGAATTGTCTAAAGCTGATGAACTGAGTACTGATAAAATTGGATGGTCTAAAAGACCTTGTCTAACCGTCAGGCATGCTCTAAGTCTGATTCTAACCTGAACTAAGCTAAACTGAACTGAACAGGACTGATTAGTAGGAGAGTCTCTAACCGACATATAACCACGTGAGCTATACATGGAGTCCGATGTATACACCCCATTGGTAGGACCCAATATACCTTTCCAGGGAATAAAGGCATGAACTGGGTGATCACAAAAGTATGGGGACAAACAGGCCAATAATCTGAAACTGAATCCTACGCTGGCAACGTAGTTCTGGGAACCTGGGTGCACTCGAACCCCGATTCGCTTGGTGCTAAGTCCTACTCCCATTGGAAATCCTATTCTGAACTACTAAGCTGATAGCTCGAAACTGGGGCCCAAGACTAGTCAGAGACGCATAACTGAAAGTACCCTGAAAGAGTTATCGGACCAAATGCTGAAACTGGGTTCTAAGACTGGTCAAAGTTGCTTATCTGAAAGCGTTGTAACCGTCTAAAGAACAACTGATGCTGAACTGGGGTCCTGGGGCTGGTCAAAACTATACTGGAATGTCATGATCTCCTAATGGACCAACTAATTTGAGTTTTGAGTCTAATTCTGATAAATGAGAGGCACTACTGACGCCTAAGAGAAATCTAAAGTCAAACTAAGCGGTTGACAATTTCTGAATAGTTCTAAAGGAATCTTACATATTTACTAAACTGAGCTATTGAGCAGCTAATAGAGATTTCAACTCATTCCGATAACACTGGAATTTCATAGCATCGCAACCACTCAAGAATTTAAGAGAAATTAACATCTGACAAGGCTAGAATCTTTCTCGTACATAAGATATTTTTCTCATCGTCTAAGTATTAAAATTTCAAGAAAATTCAGCCCAAAACATACTTCATTCAATAAAAACCAATTTATATGCACTGATCTTTTCTCAAAATTTTGGACTGGAATTCACTATTTCATTCTAGGTAATTTTTGTACAAACTGTTGGAAAATCATATCAATAATAACGGGGATATCGTTCTATAAGAAATTAACGAACAATGACATGCAACATCTTGTACTCAAAAATTCAGGGCTAAAAACTGATAGAAACTAGTAGAGGGTTTTGGGGACAAAAGGGAAGAACAATTTCCTTGTTGAATTCCCACAACCTAACGAAAATTTAAGAGAAAATTGCTTGGAAATTGAAGAAGAACTATCTGCCCTAGCTGATGCCCTGAACTTCTCTGAGAGGAACTCTATGTACTTTATCTTGGAAGTCTGAGTGGGGAATGAGGGAAAGAACCCATTAACCCCACTAAAATGCCTGAAACTGAAGCTAAAATGACGTGTTTTAGGGTCCAAAAGCGTAAAAAAATCGAATTTGCCCTTGATGAAATGTTCCTGAAAAACAGTTCTGGCCCCGACCACGACTCGTACCATGAGTCGTACCACGAAGTCATGACTCGTGGTCACCTCTCGTGGTCACCTCACCATTTTTCAATCTTCTGAATCTGGCCACGACTCGTAGTACCATCCTATGGGTTGTACTGTTAGTCGTGGTACCATCCACCCATACCAAATACGACTTAACCACAACTCCTCATCACGACTCATTGTTATATCCCACGAGTCGTATCATGACCTGTGACGACTCACTTTGGCACCACTGAGAATTTCACCATGACTCTTAACCACGAGTCATACCTACGCGTCACGATTCATAGGACCACCTGTGATATGACCTCAGGCTCCCGAAATTCATCACGACTCGAGTCACGAGTCGTAGGTCCTCACCATGATTTATACCTCCAGTCGTCCTGGTGCAAAATTCCAGGTTTTTCTGCAGTTTTCAACTTCAACTCCTTGGTCTATTCTTAGGCCCTTTCGGGGTATTACACTGGCGGGTGTCGACACAGCTAGTAATCCTAGGTTGGTTATGGAAGGCTATGCAGGGCAAAGTCAATCCCAAACTAAACATAGATTACTTGTCACGGCTAATAACAACTGCTAATCACAATAGATATATTTCTGGCTCTCTTACTGGGATTCAAACTGAGTTACAATACTAAAGAAACTAACTTGCCGAATGGATTTGCCTTAACCTACCTGGATCGCCGATTCCTGATTAAATGGCAAGTTCCAATCCATATTCAATAGCTCTTCCCAACTGTAATCGCATTACTGGGAGAATGAGACTAGTTTCAGTACTAAATTCAGAAAAAATGATAACTTTTAATACAAATATTAACTATACTTCAACTTAATGAAATACGATAAAAAACGTATAATATCTCGAGAGTTCAGAAGGTAGAAATGCTTACTTGAAGCCTGTGATCGTATAGAAATCAGTTTGGAGCAATTCTGAAAACTTCTACTTAGCGGGGTTACAATTTACTGGGTGAATTTAGAGAAACTAACTCCATAGTAATGCTCCCTTCAGGCTTATAACCTGATACCCGAAGTTAATTTAAATTTGAGCGGCATTTGGCAGTGTATTCGAAAGGAAATTACTTGAGAATTACATCCCTCTCTCTCTGGACGAAGATATATATATATATATATGAAATGAAACAAATGAAAACATAAACTTATGTAATATTTGGGCGATGGACAGGGGGGTCTGTCTCATGGCCCCCAATGTGCCGATTTACAAGCATGTCATGGCGCCCAACACGGAGGGAGGGGGTCCGTGACACGCTGCCCCTGTTGTAGCCTGCTCTGTCCTCTCCCTCGCTACCTTGATTCCATGCTCGTACGTCCTTTCCCTGGGCCCTTTTATCGTACACATCACACTCTAAAACTGTTGACTAACGTACGAATATGTCGATTTAACATATGGAAACTTAGGGGGTGTAACATTTTACCGCTGCTATCTTCTAAGGATCTACCTAAATACGCTCACCTAAGACCACATGACCAAGGAAAGCTACTGACTTCAACCAGAATTCACACTTATTAAATTTAGCGAACAACTGACGATCTTTAAGAGTCTGCAACACTATTCTCAAGTTGTTAGCATGATCGTTCTCATCCCTGGGGTATACCAAGATGTCATCTATGAATATAATGACAAACATGTCCAGGTACGTCTTGAATACCCTGTTCATCAGATCCATAAATGCTACAGAGCATTGGTTAGTCCAAATGACATAACCACAAATTCGTAGTGACCATACCGAGTTCTTAAAGCTGTTTTTAGAATGTTACGTTTTTTTACTCTGAGCTGGTGGTATCCTAATCTGAGGTCTATCTTGGAGAAAAAACTAGCTCCCTGAAGTTGATCGAACAAGTCATCAATCTAGGGCAGAGAATACCTATTCTTGACTGTAATTTTTTTCAGTTGATGATAGTCGATGCACGTTCTGAGTGTATTGTCTTTCTTTTGCATGAATAACACTGGATATCAAGTTTGTCACGACCTGAGTCTACGCCCTAGGCGTAACACGATACTTGGTGCCACAAGTGACTCCAAGTTAACCCATGGCTTAACATCACACTGGTATACTGAATTAAACATAGTGAAAGCTGAGAAAACATAACTGAATAATAGTTTTCAAAAGAAAGAATACACGTATGATAAACACTGAACAAAACTGTGTCTGGAAGCCATATAAGAACTAACGAGTTGCTGGGACGAGCCCCCAGCTAACTCTAAAATCTGAAAATAAGAAACTGAAATAAAACTAAATCCCCGTCCTCGAAAGATGAGGACTCACCAAGATAGAGCGGCTAAAATTGTCTAAAGGAAACTACTGATGATACTGCGACTGAGAACCTGCACCTGTATCATAATACGATACAACATAGAAAATATGTATCATTACTTTGAATGTACTAAGTATGCAAGATGAAGGTAAAACAGTAGAATACACAACTGAGCTAATATGGCATGAAATGACCAACTGTGAGCGATTAAATACTGGGATATTGTTGTAATAATGTAAATATAAACAATGACTGATGGCCATGAACATATCCTGAAAACTGAACAAACTAAACTAAAATCTATAATAGAACTAAATTAAGTTGTACTAATAAGTGGGAGAGTCTATAACCGACATATAACCACGTGATCTAGACGTGGAGTCCAATGCATACCTCCCACCCCCCATCGAAGAAGGCCCACTATACCTTGGTAGGGTATAGTAGCTGAACTGGATGATCACTGTCTGATGCCCATTTGAGTTAATAACCTATGGTGGAAATGTAGTTCTAGGAACTTGGATGCGCTGAACCCCGAGCCACTCGGTGCTAAGTCTTACTCCCACTGGAACTTTCTAGTTGTGACTACTAGGCTGATAGCTCGAACTTGATGTCCCAAGACTTAAGTTAGGAATATTTATCTGGAAGTAACCTGAGAGTCTAAAAGACTTGATAACTATAACTAAGGGTTCTAAGACTGGCCAAAGTTGCTTTAGCTGAAAGCATCGTAACCGTCTAATGAACACCCTGACAACTGATAACTGAGACTATGGAGTTTTACTGAATTCCTCAAGAGATTGGATATAGTCAAAATGATCAGCTGACATTTTCTGTAAGATACTGAAAAGGCTAAGTACTGACTGGGACTAAAAAATCAACAATTATACCTTTTTGGATGATCTGACAGTATTATTATGTTGATTACAAGAACTATCAAAATCAAGCAAAGTTTGTATCTGGACAATTATGCAAGACTCTTCCATTCGCATTTATAGACTAGGGCTAAGTATACATTTCAAGGAAAGAGATATCAACATAAGTATAACTAGTAATAACCTTCAAGAATTTACAAGAATCATCACAAGAAGAAAAATCATAAACTAACTAAAGCATAACCTTAGTTTTAATCTATAAGAGACTAGAATTGACAGAATATCTGTAGGAGTTTTGGAGAATAAGGGAAGAGCAATTCCCTTATTGAAATTCCATATACCTAGAGTAGAATTCCTTGAAAGAAATCTTGAGATCTTAGAAGGAGTTTTCATGCCCTAGCTTTGCTCTGAGAGAACCGTCTGAATTCTTCATGCTTCTTCTATGTGACTTCTGGGAAAGAATGAGGGAGAGGGTCAACCATTCCTCTAGAATCCCTCCTAAATAATCCTAGTACGCTGTAGTTTAGGAGTTAAGATGATAGGGTTTTAAAAAATTGCTCCTAAAACATTTAATGAAATTTCTGCTAGTCAGGTGGTATGACTCAACCTACGAGTCGTACCAAGAATCCACAATTCATACCACCGCTTGTGGTTAGCGACCCTGCTTCAATCCAGCTCTCTGAAGTTTTCCACTAATGCCTACTATGACTTGTATTAGCATCCTACGACTCAGTCACGACCCGTATCTCAGTCCTGAATTTTCTTCTGACCCCTCTCACAACCTATCCTACGGGTCATACCACTATACCATGAGTCATACCACTATACCATATACCATGAGTCATACCCTAACTCGTGGTTAGCCTGAACTTTTTTGGCCACAATTCTGAGTTATTCCACAACTGGTTAGTACGATCCATATCAGGGTAGTATGAGTCTTAACATGAAGTCATGGTTTCTCAAGTCACCTTAACTAATCTCCTCCACCCTCCTGCTACAGGTCTAGGTACGGGTCGTACCACCTATTTATGAGTTGTACTGTAACTCGTACTATGATCATTTTCCCCGGATTTCTATAGAATCAAATTTTAAATCTCAAGATTAGTCTTAGGAAGTTCTGGGGTGTTACACGTACTTAGAGTCGTCTAATGTCTGCTGCTGCTTTACTAAACTGCTCATAACTTTTTACTCTGAACTCCAATTGATGCAAGGTTAGATGAGTTGGATAAAATACTCCAACAACTTCAATTTGATGTGTTGAATCACCCAAAAACAATTTGTAAAATCAGAGCTATGGTCATTTGAAGTTGACCATTATAAGAACTTATATGAAAACTCAATCGGTAAGAAGGCGCTCAACTCAACTTTATGCTAGAGACTCCGTATGACCTTAACTTGCATCCAATGCACTTCTTACACTTAGTAATTAATTTTATCAACTTGTTTTTTATAAATTTATCAGGATCGAGTCTATCCACATACCTAGAACATTTTCAACTTAGATCAAAATTTTCAGCAAACTGGCAGAACAACGACCCATGCAGCTGATCGTGGTACCAAACAACAGACCGTTGGTCCATTCGTTGTTTTCCCAATTCTTCCACTAAAATTCTCTGAATTTGCTTCAACGACCACAAATAATGACTCATTCAATCAAACCACAGTCTGTACAATCCCCTTATGGCTTCTAGACAAATTTCTGATAGCTCTCTGGACATCAAACAACAAGCACATCCATTGACCCATTGGACCCTAGAATGGATCATACTGAGGTTCATTGTTTGGTTCTGGTGTTGTTTTCCTGCTATTTTCTGTTGTAAACCTCGAGTCTGACCTAATGGACTTTCGAGGTGTTACAGAACAGTAAGGATATCAAAAGCATTTTTGAACAAAATAACTATACAAACAAATATGTACAAGCACTTGGTGAATATCTCGTCCTCAACACCGCCTATTCCTTCTAAACCAGTAGAAGCCTCCACATCTTCAGTTACTCTATTTAAACCTTATGGAATCCCTAAAACATTTGCTGGGGAACTCCAAACCCACAACTCAAGGGACTCCCCTCAACTTTCTGACCTCCAACAAAGGATCTTAGAAATTGAGAAAACTCTGGTCCGTAATTACCCTATGAAAGAAACGTCTTCTAAGGCTTCTGCACCTATCACAGTTCTTCAAAGAAGATATCTCATCTGATAGTCAACCAGAAGAAGAAGTTCCTTTAGAGGTTGCCCCTGTCAAAGTCAAGTTTTCCAACTAGCGTTAGCCACAAAAGCTTTATTACCCTAGAGCTACCAATCTTGACGTAGCCTTAGAGGAAAAACCCAGTGTCATGCAAAATAATTACAATACCAATAACATCTATGAATGGAACATATATGATTGTTCTGAGTATAATATTTTATAATATTATTATATATAATTTGGGTGAAAATCGTTTTCGCCCTCAACTTTGCTTTAAAAATCAAACTCCCCCCTCAACTTTGAACATAGACATCCCCCCCAATCCTAATTGTCTTATTAAATGTCTATTTTACCCTTCAATCCTCCATGTATATAATAATATTTTATATTATATATAATATTTATTTTTTAACGTAGATATTTATAGTTTCTTATTTAAATTCACTAACATTATAGGTAGAACAATACTTTTATGAATTTGTCACAAAATCTAATGCTATTTAGTATTTTTTATTATTGCTATTAAAATATTATATGCATTAAATGTGTATATATGTACGTGCATGCATGTGTGTATAAGTTTCTCCTCTTTCTTAGCCTCTATTTTCTATATAAATAAATAAAATTTGATTGTTATTAACAGAACATTTGGTAACATATAATTTTATATTAATTTACATTGTAAATAAATAATTTTTAAATTTATTTTTATTTTATTAATTTTCTTATGTTTCATGCATTGAAATATATTTATAAAATTATTATTATCTTTTATTTTTACTTGTATAAATAAACATTAGAGTTTTGATTATTATTATTAAGATTATTTTTTTTATTATGCTAATTTACTTTATTGTAGAACGTCACTAACTTATATACTCAATTAATATTTTTTTTATTTTTTTCCAAAAGTTAATATGTATTAAAAGAATTGTTACATAGATTAAAAAATATATATGTAATGATTTTAAAGAAATGAAAAGAAGAAGACAAAGTTGATAATGTAAAGGTAAAATAGACATTTTAAAAAGTCAATTAGGATAAAGGGGAGGAGAATGTCTATTGTTCAAAGTTGGGGAAGGGGGGGGGGGATTGATTTTTAAAGCAAACTTGGGGGTGAAAATTGTTTCACCCTATATAATTTAAATTCCACTCCTCCTCAGACCAAGCTGGGCTACATTATCGTACCTTCATACCTTCGCCCCGATGTCCTGTCTTAAGATTTCCCCCAAAAATTTATCATAGCGGATAATACATAAGTGAATTATTTCATTGGATAAGGTGTCATAATAATTTTCATATTTTTTATTTCACCTTTGTGTTTTTACCACAAACATCAAATAAAAATTTGAGAATTTGTAAATGTAAAATTAAAGACTCCTGATCAACTGAAGTACTGGATAAATTTCATAGATGGTCAAATAATTATGAATTATTTTAATTAAAATCTCTTAATTATGTATTTTTTACATCAAATATTATAAAATTTTACTCTTACTAACACAAAATCATATATGCTGAAAAAAAATCTAACTTTTGGTGGATAATTTTTTTCACTATTTTTATTTTAATTTAATAATAATACAAATTCAATTGAAAAACGAAAAATCATACTCTACCCCATCTAAAATCCAAATTTGATGGATAGTAATATTTTATTCTTTTTATTTTTATTTTTAGTTGAATAAATATAAAATTCAATTAAAAAGAATCGATCAAATCCAATCCAACAAAACTTATATGTAAAAATTATAATACTCTTATTCTTGTTTAGAATTTTTCTACCTGAGGAGAGTATCATATGCTATAATAACTATATTTGTCAGTAAAATATAAAATCGTATTCTTCACTTATCTAAAAATAAATAAAAATATGTTATTATTTGTTTTAGTCAAGAGACTCAAAAAATTCACCGATCAAGCTATTACAGTTGAAATTCCATTTTTAAATTATTATCTATCTTAATATAAGTATCTAATAGGGAATAAAAATATAAAAATAAAATATTTGAATTTCAAGTTCTACAACAGTTACAGCTATTAAAGTAACTAAAAGATTTCATGCATATATAATTTGGTTTACAATAAGAAATACAAAAGGTTGAAATAATAATAAATTAATAAATTAATTCAAAAATATATTTTAATAATGTTTGTTGATGGACAAATCCTCATTCAATTTTTAATGAATAATATGATAACTAATTTTTAACCGCTTGAGTTGGGTTAAAAGCACGAAAGGTATTTGCACCATCATCGTCTTCAAGTAAAGTATTTTTTATGGTAGTACTATGAATGACGCATAGAAAAGCAACGCCAAATACACCAGCAACTTCAATCATATGAAAGGGGTTCAAGATCCAATTATGGGACCCTTGAAAAATATGATGAATCGAAATTTTCACGACCCGAATATAGGCCCAGATAGAGACACGGGACAAGGAACTCTGAGAGGCTCCAAGTCGACCCATGACATGAACATAGTGGCTAAGAGCATACAACAAGCGGAAACTGATATTTAAAGAGGTGTTTGATTTAGCTTATAAGCAGCACTTCTTAACTTTTTGTAGTGTTTGTTTTATCAAAAAGTGCTTAAAAAAAGTTGAAAAGTGTTTTAAAAAAGTCAAAAGTCAAAAGTTGGTAGATACCAACTTTTTATTTTTTGGTTTATAAGTCATTTAAGTTTGATCAAACTATTCACCTTTTTATCCCATAATATTTTTCTAATTTCAATAATACCCTCACTCAAATCTTTGATAAATTTTAATTTTTGTGCATATTATAAAAAAAATAAAAATATGAAAAAGAAATTGAGGTAGTATTAATTCATTTAAATTATTATATTCGATTTTACAAATAAAAAATAAAACTATACTACTAATAAAAAGTAAAAGGGAGATTTACCTAATTTTATTTAAATTATACATTTTAAAAATTAAAAATAACTTAAATAATTAATTTAATTTAAAAATAAATAAAAATATAAATTAATTTAAATTTTAATTATTTTAGAAATATAAAATATCATAGTAATTCGCTTTTTATAGTGTTAACAGCTTTAAGGGCATTTCAGTCATTTGACCCAAAATAAGTGCTTAACAATACTTATGTACCAAACACATCAATAACTTTTTTTCAGATTCAGCACTTTTATCTAAACATATAACTACTTATTTATAAAATAAGTTTCAGCACTTAAAAAGTGCTTTAAGCACTTATGTTTAAAAGACACTTTTTTCAGCTAAACCAAACAGGCTCCAAAACATGCTTAAGCGGAATTCTGCATACATAACAAGCTAAACAGAGTCAATAATGACAAGTTGATTTTCTACATACTGTCTAAAAAGCCTCTAACATCACTGATAAGCTAATGGGACAACATACCCAACTAGCTCGACAATAGTCTGGAATTGAAATAACATAACAATGGATAACTGAATGTCCTCGGAGGATAAGGACTCACCAACGCTGGCTAGCACAGGCCTGAGTGGAAAACAAGACTAATGATGCGGCTGAGACTGACCCCTCAGACCTGTATCATAAGACGATACAACATAGAGTATGCGGTCAGTACTTGAAATGTACTAAATATACAAGGTAAGTAAAAACGGATAGTTAAAATACATAAGAGTTCATAAGAGTAGGACAATGAAAACATGAAGTAAATATCATAATATGAACATGAAGGCTCTAGGTTTTCAAACTATTCATAATCTAGTCATAATCATAATCATAAAAGATACCTTATAAAAATATAACTTGAGCCAAAGTAACATAACATAACAATCCATAAATCATGAGAAACAATAGGAGAACTCGTCTTAATCGACACCATCATGATAGAGCTTACATGATGCCCCATTATTTCGCCCAAGTGGACAGGACCGTCCTAGGCTTTCCAGGCAAGGGACGTGCATTATGTGATATCACAGGGGATCCAAAATTATATCTATATATCTACGGTGGCATGTAGTTCTGAGACCACAGGGTTTACCTGAACGTCGGACCTACTCGGTGCTAGACATTGCTCCCAAAAACATGCACATGAGGCTCATATCGTAATTGTGAATCATTCATGAAGTTCATGGCCAAATAAAACATAACATACTTGATCATGCTTGAAATACATGATTAGCCATGAATAAGGGCTTGTGAAATCGGCCGAGCGTCATAAATTCATATATCATGAAAAACATGCATACTTGTGAAAATACATATACTTGATATTCATAAATCCATGAAGAGTACTTGAAGAGAAATTATAACATGAACCATAAATTATAATTTAGACTTAGTAAAATCAAAATCATAATAGAATTATAACTTGACTTTCATGAAGCTTGCATAATTAGGAATAATTTAATTAAAATTCGAAATATGAAATTATAATTAAAATAGGTATAAAATCTTCCCATAGATCTTAAGACATACTTTGGAACATGAGGGAATTGAATCAATAGACATATCGCAGAAAATTTTATGAAATTGGGTTAAAACCCAAGAAGTTCTTAAAATCATACTTGAAACTTGGAATTCATAGATTCATGAGGGATTTGATAAGGCACAAACATTCGTAATCATAGAAACATAAATTGAATCATGAGAAAACTGATTTCATGAAAGAACATGAAAGAATTCACTCACAAGAAACTTAATCCTAAAATTCCAAAAGTTAGGGCATGGGAAGTGAGAATCATGAATACAACTTGAGAAGGGCGTGAAGGTGGAAGAAATCCCTCACTCATAGCCCTACATACCTGTTTTGATGATCTCTTGACTTGTCCTGAAGAGTCCAAGAAGATTTGAAGAGGTTGAAGAAGAAACCTAGCTCATTTCTTGAGAGAAAATCCAACTATCAACCTTTTGGAAAGGGTGAGAATTTAGGCTAGGTTAATCCCTTTAATTTAACCTAAAGGGAGACCAAAACGATGTCAATTAGGGGTTAGAAGCATAGGAGCTTATCTAAATGCCCCCAAACTGCGTAGGAAAAGACCTAGAATTGGCAGTTCCAATGACTAACAGGCCGGGTCGCTGGTTGCTAGGATAGCCCATTCCGAGGTTCCTTGTTTACCTGTTGTTGCTTCACTAAACTGCTCATAACATCTTACTTCGAACTCCAATTGATGCAAGGTCAGATGCATTGGAAATAAAACTCAAAGATATTCAATTTAAGGTGCTGAATCACCTAAAAACATTTTGTAACATAGGAGTTATGGTCATTTGAAGTTGACCCTTATAAGAACTTATATGAACAGTCAATCGGTAAGAAGACTCTCAACTCAACTTTGTACTAGAGGTTCCTTATGACCCTAATTTGCATCTAATGAACTTCTTATACTTAGGAATTTATATTAACACCTTGTTTCCATAAATTCACCAGCTTGGGTCTATCTATATACTTAGAAGGGTTCCAAACTTAGCCCAAAATTTTCAACAAACTAGCAGAACAACCAATCCATCCATTGGGCCGTGGTAACAAACAACGGACCATTGGTCCGTCCGTTGGTTTTCCCCATTCTTCCTTCCAAATTTTTTTAATCTACTTCAACGCAACCACTAACAACGACCACAATCAAGGCACGGTCCGTAAAATCCCCTCGTGGGTTCTAGGCAAATTTTTGAAAGCTCTCTGCTCATGAAACAATGAACACCTCCAATGACCCGTTGGACCCTAAAACGAACCATACTGAGGTTCGTTGTTTGGTTTTAGTATTATTTTTTTGCTGTAAGCCTCAGGTCTGACCTAAAAATTTTTTGAGGTGTTACAGAAATATAGCTGCAACACCAAAACAAGGCGTAAAGAATCAACCAGACTAGTCTAGTGGATAAATCAGAAAAACAAAAATAAAAAAAAAAAAGCAATTGGACCAAAGAATGGACTACATTATAAGGTCTCAATTTAACATATTGAGCAAGTTTGAATTGATGTAACATGAAACTTATTAGTCCAAAAGCTCCATAGAGAGCAACACAAATTCAGATACTGCATAATTGAACCAACAAGTAAAATTTTCTTGTGCTTCAAGACCCCATAGTAACAATAATGAATGTGATTAACTATTAGCAGGAGTAAAAATGGCGGTAGTTAAGAAACTGCAGTTTTCTAAATAAGAACTAGCCAATCCATGGGTATACCATGAAGTTACAAGAGTTGTACTTGTGAACCTACCAGCGAAATAGGCACAAAGAAAGAACAATAGGAGGATTACATGCAATAGGAGGATCACTATAGTCATGTGATCCTCCTATTCAACTATTTTGATCATTTCTGATCACTTTATATCTTCTTAGGGGCGTCCGAAGATTCGATCATTTTGTATGACTTCTCTTGCACTGCCCTTTTAAATGAGCTTCGATGATAAAAGTCCTTTATTGTTTAGCCCATAAATTGACTTAGTATATCTATGAATTCCATTGGATTATTCCTTCTAACTAAGCATATGAACTATGAATTGTCTTAATAAGATAATTCAATCAATGCTTTATTTTAAAAGAACTATTCAAGGACCAAACGGTCCCTTTTCTTCATACTATGCATAAATAAATCTAAAGCTCTAGAGTATATCTTTCCGCAGTTGAAGGAAAAAAGACAATTCGATCAAATATTTATTTTTAGATTTTTTTAATCTGTTAGAAAAAAAGATAATTTACTAAGTTTTATTTTAGAAAATCCAAAGTTTAATACAAATAAATAAATAAATAGGAGACTGGAAATGAAAGTCTTTCTCGAATCTATTCTTCATCACACTATTGGAACAAAATAAAAATATCAGATGCAATGATATTGAAATATTTGTGTTAGACCCCGTAAAATCCCCAACACATAATGGACTATTCGCGTGTTGGTAAGGAGTATTTGAAAGCCATACATGCTAGAAAAGGCCCGGAAAAAGACCGGACGAGAAACCTGTCGAACCATCGCGGAAGGAGTCGGGGCAGAGCCCCTCCGCGATGGCAACGTGTCACGGAGGTGGAGCCTCCGCGTTGGCTCCGTGACACGTTGGCCCTGTCCAGGCCCAACTATATAAGCCCTCTACTTCGGTTTTAAATGATATATTTCATATAATTTCCAGAACTTGCGAAGAGAAAAGGAGAGGGCGCGAGAGTACTACTAAATTATTGTCCGATTACGCCATCAAACGCGGTCCAAACTCAAATTAACTCCAGATATCGAGGTATTTAGCAGCAAGGAGCATTCCTACGGATTTAGTTTCGTGAAATTTGGCCGGTGAATCGTCGTGCTACCGAACTAAGGTAAGTGGAATTGCTCCAAACTAGTGTCAATATACTTCTAGCCTTAAAGTGAATACTTCTCCCTTCTGGACTTTCGAGAAATAGCAAGTTTTTGGTCGTCTTTCGATAAGCCAAAGTTTAGGCTATAAATATATCGAAAGTGACGTTTTCTTTCAGAATATTGATGTATTTAGTTCTAATTAACATGTATATGAATGTAGTTGGGAGAAACAGCAGAAGTACCGACGGGAATCACATCGGTCAGTCGGGTACTCAGAAACCAGGTATGTAAAGCTATTCTTTCGGCAAGCCAGGAAGTACAGTCTAGAAAATAAATAGAATAAAGGCTATTAACAGATACCCAGTGTACAGGAACGATTTTAGTACGATTTCCAGCAAGCATGCTAGTATATCATTACGTATTATGCGATAGTCAGAATAACGGATAGTCAGATGATTTCAGATAGTAATGTGATATCCGCTAGTAGCTCAGCATGTTCTTACGTAATATCCAGAAAAGAAGTAGTAAAAGCAGTATAATGAATTGGCAGGATTACAGATAGTATGTATTACATTTATTGAGCTATATCCAGTTATAGAGGGCATGTTCTATGTTATTGAGTTATATCCAGATATAATCAGATAGACAGATAAAGGCCAGGTAGCAGTTAGCCTAGCAATCAGAAACAGTGTAAAACAGAATATAGCATCAGTTATTTAATACAGACTAGCCTTGAAATAAGAGAAGAGAATATGATTAGTATTTTCCATTTGAGCATGCTTGCTGTGTATGTGTTTTGTATGTTGAGACTTGTTGTGGCATGTGGGCACCCTTTAGCATCCCCACCGCCCCTGGGTTATAATTGTGTCGATACCAGATTCAGATACCGCCACCAGCTGGGCGATGTCGTTCGCCTAGAGGACGATGATGGTCGACCACCATGATAATACGGTCCAGATTACCCTGCTTGCAGGGGCAGTTCAGTTTGCTCTGCGCAGAGCTAGATTGCCCTGTTTACAGGGGCAGATTACTCTTTGTGCGCTTGTGGCCGGGGGCAGTTTTAGATACAGATTTTTATAAAATTACCCTGTTGCGTGCTTGCACCCAGGGGCAGTTTCAGTCACAGATACAGCAGCAGATTACCCCGTGTGCACTTGCGCCCAGAGGCAGGAGTCTTCAGACTCATACACAGTTTATTGTCAGATGCCAAGGCCTGAGCTACGTACCCAAGGGGGCCGGTAGGAGGAGCTCACAGTTATCAGATGAGTGGAGTGACTTATTTTTGGTTGGTTTAGACCCGGGTAGGGGTAAATAGATTGTGTGTTGGTTGGCACCTTCCGGCTTATGGGGGTCGGTCAGGTATTGTGTGTATTTATATGTATATCTATATGTGCTATTAGATACTGATAGACAGTAGGACGACACGTCGTCAGGTACGCCCAGTTTAGTTACAGAATATGTAAACTCTCCCCAGTTATCTTCAGCTAGATAGATTCAGCTACTTCCTACTTATATGTCATGTTATTGTTGTTACCCTTTTCAGTTGTATATTTCAGTTTGCTTTACATGCTCAGTACCCGCGGTACTGACGCCAGTGGGGGCGCTGCATTGTTGCCTGCAGGTACATATAGACGAGGAGTCGATCCCTCGTGATCCAGTCAGCAGAGTTATCAGCTCCTATCCTCCGGAGCTAGATAGTCGAGGTTGCTCCTATTTCCTTTTGATTACAGTATGGGTAGGTCGGGGCCCTGTCCCGATCATTCTATTATTACTTCCTAGAGGCTTGCAGTCTGATGTTTCCCTGTGGTAGTGGAGTCGGTCGTGTGGGGTCGTGCATGTATATATGTGTTAGTCGTTGATGTTGGTCGTGTGAGGCCTTATCCAGTCAGTAGTGGTGACCTTGCCGGTCACGTAGCTGTTCCGCATTTGTTATATTGAGTTAGAGATAACTAGACAGCATGGAGGCCTTGTCGGCTAGGTTTCCCTTTTGTAAGCATGTTTCTGGTTAGCTGAAGTTTTATACAGGTGGCTATAGACCCAGTCGGCCGGAGGCTGTATTTACAGCCGCTATATAGCCGGTTCGTTTCCTGAGATAGAGCCAGGGTCAGCCAAAGCACCAGATATGCTCAGGCTGGACCGTTTAGCAGCGCAGAGTCTAGCAGGCACCAGGTGCCCGTCATCCCCCCCCCCAAGGTGGGGTGTGACAAACTTGGTATCAGAGCAGTTCGTGTCCCAGGGAGTCTGCAAGCCGTGCTATGTAGAGTCTTGTCTATGGATGTGTTGTGCACCACATACTATAGGCAGGAGGCTGCGAGGCATATTAGGATGGTTACCCTTCTTTTATACTCAGTCGTGCTATAGCACAGTACAGTATAGGGTCGAGTTCTTAAAACTTATCATATTCTTTGTCTACAGATAAAAATGGCAGACCAGCGACACCCTGCTACAGGCAGGAGATTAGATACAGCGGCAGGTGAAGGCACCAGCAGGATGCCTCACTTACAGCCAGATTCAGCCCGGTCTGAGGGTGACACGGAGGTGTCATCTCGACCCTCCCAGCAGTCTCCACCTCGCCAAACACCATTTGAGGCAGCACCGCCTCCTACAGCTCCTGCACCCACTTCATCTGATCAGGAGCTACGTGGTGCGGTGGTTATGTTGACCCAGATGCTAGCTACTCAGCGTCAGCCAGTACCACCTGCAGCAGCAGAATCTCTTGGTGGGCCAGGTAGTTCCAGGGTTAGAGAATTCTTGGCATTGGGACCCCCTTAGTTTACAGGGTCAGATTCAACGGAGGACCCTCAGGACTTTCTGGACCATATGCAGAGAATCTTTAGAGTCATGCACGTAACCCCAGCAGAATCAGTGGAATTAGCAGTGTTCCGGTTGAGGGATATTGTTGTTTTGTGGTACGAAAGTTGGGAGAGATCTCGGGGAAGAGATGTAGCCCCTCCTATTTGGTCCAGCTTCTCAGAGGCCTTCCTGGACCACTACTTACCCCGGGAGGTCAGACAGGCCCGGATGGACCAGTTCTTACACTTAGAGCAGGGGGCCAGGAGCGTCCGTGAGTATTCTTTACAGTTCGACTCCTTAGCCCTCTATGCTCAAGCATTTGTGGACACCATGTCGTCCAGAGTCCATCGCTTTATTATGGGCCTGAATTCAGATTACATAGAGACATGCATGACGACTACTTTGAGAGAGGACATGGACATAGCCAGGGTACAGACCTTCGCACAGACAATTGAGGGCCTGAGACAGTGGCAGCGGGGCGACAGGCAGGTGACTTCAGAGCAGCGCCGTAGAAACAAACCCACTGAGATCCACGGGGAAACCCCTAGGGGGATGAGATCACAGTTTTCAGATAGGCCACCCAGATCTTTACCTCCGGTACAGCAACAGAGAGGCAGATTTATTCGCCGGAGTCAGTCAGAGTCCAGTAGTAGTTCACGGACAGTAGCATCACCTCAGCAGCGGAGGGCAGAACAGAATAGATTTGCACCTACCCCTTGTCCTATATGCCACCGACCCCATTTTGGAGCCTGCAGGCAAGGCTTCTCAGGGTGTTATAACTGCGGACAGGAAGGGCATTTAATGAGAGATTGTCCGGCCAGAGGACAGGGTAGCCAGGATAGTCTGGATAGAACATCCGCGGGGCCACGAGCTCTAGCAGCCTCAGCAGGGTGCAGACCCTCAGGTTCAGCAAATAGGGGCCGAGGTAGATCAGGAGCCTCTGGCTCAGGTGCAGGCCCCAGCCGCACCTATGCATTACCAGGGAGGCAGGATCTAGAGGCATCTCCCGACGTGGTCACAGGTATATTGATTATCTGCTCATACCCTGTTTATGTATTGATTGATCCAGGGTCTACCTTGTCATATATTACACCATTTGTGGCCCGAAAGTTGGGTATCGAACCAGAATTGCTTCAGCAGCCCTTTTTAGTGCTTACACCAGTCGGTGACTCGATTACAGCTAAGAGAGTTTACCGGGGATGTACGGTAGAGGTTGCTGATCGCCAGACCACAGTAGACTTGATAGAACTTGAGATGGTCAACTTCGATGCTATTATGGGTATGGACTGGTTGCTATGCCAACTTAGAATGCTGGACCAAGACGGTCCGATTTCACTTTCCGGGGGAAGCAGTGCGAGAGTTGAAAGGGAGCACAGCTACGCTAAAAGGTAGGTTTATTTCCTACCTTCAGGCGAGAAAATTAATAGCAAAGGGATGTATTTACCACCTAGTTAGAGTCCAGGACGTTCGGGTGGAACCTCCGACTCTTCAGCCTGTTCCAGTGGTCAATGAATTCCCTGACGTATTTCCAGATGAGTTGCCTGGTATCCCTCCAGAAAGGAAGATAGATTTTACAATTGACTTGTTGCCAGGGACTCAACCTATATCCATTCCCCCGTATCGCATGGCACCAGCTGAGCTTAGAGAGTTGAAAGAGCAGTTAAAAGATTTGCTCGACAAAGGCTTTATCAGGCCTAGTACTTCCCCGTGGGGTGCGCCAATTCTGTTTGTAAGAAAGAAAGATGGCTCACTCCGTATGTGTATAGACAACCGGCAGCTGAATAAGGTAACAGTTAAAAACAAATACCCGCTCCCTAGAATAGATGATTTGTTTGACCAGTTGCAGGGGGCCAGATGTTTCTCTAAGATAGATCTGAGGTCCGGATACCACCAGGTCCGAGTCCGTGAGAGGGACATCCCAAAAACTGCTTTCAGGACCAGATATGGTCACTTTGAATTTCTAATCATGTCTTTTGGGCTGACGAATGCTCCCGCAGTGTTTATGGACCTGATAAACAACATATTCAGACCGTATTTGGATCTGTTCGTGATAGTATTTATCGATGATATTCTGGTATATTCTCGTTCAGAGACAGATCATCAGAACCATTTACGAATAGTACTCCAGATCCTTAGAGACCGTCAGCTATACGCCAAATTTTCTAAGTGTGAGTTCTGGCTAAACTCAGTTGCCTTTTTGGGGCATATTATGTCGGATGCTGGTATACAGGTGGACACACAGAAAATAGAGGCGGTCAAGACATGGCCTAGACCTACCACTCCGACCGAGGTTCGCATTTTCCTAGGTTTAGCATGGTATTACCGGAGATTTGTTGAAAGATTCTCCACTATAGCAGCACCTCTGACCAAGCTGACACAGAAAGCAGCAAAATTTTAGTGGACGGAGGCATGTGAGCAGAGTTTTCAAGAGTTGAAAGACAGATTGACCTCCGCCCCAATACTAGCATTGCCAGAGGGAACAGATGGGTATGCAGTGTATTGCGACGCTTCAGGTATTGGATTGGGTTGTGTGCTGATGCAGCATGGAAAGGTAATTGCTTATGCTTCCAGACAGCTGAGGAAGCACGAAAAGAACTATCCGACCCATGACCTGGAACTGGCCGCAGTAATCCACGCTCTGAAAATCTGGAGGCATTATCTGTATGGCATTCATGTAGACATTTTCACAGATCATAAAAGCCTGCAGTACATTTTCACACAGAGGGAGTTAAATCTGCGGCAGCGTCGTTGGTTAGAATTGCTGAAAGACTATGATGTGGACATTCTGTATCATTCGGGAAAAGCTAATGTAGTAGCAGATGCCCTCAGCCGTAAGTCAATGGGGAGTTTAGCGTATTTGCGACCCGAGGAGCGGGAGTTAGCCAAGGAAATTCATCAGCTAGCTAGTTTAGCCTTTCGCGTAGCAGAAATAGAAAATAACAGAGCGGTGATTCAGAACTCTGCGGTGTCATCGTTAGTTACGGTGGTAAAAGAACGGTAGTACGAGGACCCTGACTTAGTCCAGCTCAGAGATAGAGTTCAGAAAGGTAAGGAACCAGACTTCCAAGTGACTGAGGATGAAGTGCTGCGTTGTAAGGGCCGCCTATGTGTCCCCAATGTTTCAGGGCTTCGCCAGCAAATCATGCATGAGGTATATTACGCTCGCTATTCCCTCCATCCAGGAGCAACAAAAATGTACCACGACGTTAGAGACATCTACTGGTGGCCAGGTATGAAAGCTGAAATAGCTGAATTTGTATCTAGATGTCCTAACTGCCAGCAGGTGAAAGCAGAACACCAGAAACCGGGCGGTCTGATGCAGGATATAGCTGTGCCTTTGTGGAAATGGAAAGCGATAAATATGGATTTTGTAACAGGATTACCCCATACCAGACATAGGCACGATTCTATTTGGGTGATAGTTGACAGGCTGACAAAATCAGCTCATTTCCTTCCAGTGAAAGCTACCTTCTCGGCCGAGGATTATGCCGAATTATATATTAGAGAAATAGTTAGATTACATGGAGTGCCAGTATCTATTATTTCGGACACAGGAGCACAGTTTACAGCTAGGTTTTGGCAGTCGTTTCAGAGAGGTCTGGGGACACAGATTAATTTAAGTACAGCCTTTCATCCTCAGACAGACGGGCAAGCAGAACGAACTATCCAGACGCTCAAAGATATGCTACGAGCGTGTGTACTAGATTTTGGGGGTAGTTGGGATGAGCATCTGCCGTTGATTGAATTTGCCTATAACAACAGTTATCATTCAACTATCCAGATGAGCCCTTTGAAGCATTATATGGGCGAAAATGTAGATCACCCGTCGGCTGGTTTGGAGTGGGGGAGACAGCACTGATTGGGCCGGATATTATTCGTCAGTCAGAAGAGGTGGTGAAGCTAATCAGAGAACGCCAAACTGACTGCTCAGAGCTGTCAGAAGTCTTATGCGGATATGCAGCGCAGAAATCTAGAATTTGCAGTGGGTGACTGGGTATATTTAAAAGTGTCTCCAATGAAAGGGGTGATGAGATTTGGCAAGAAAGGCAAGCTTAGCCCAAGGTTCATTGGGCCATATCAGATTCGGCGGAGAATAGGCCGAGTTGCATACGAATTGAACTTGCCTCTAGAGTTAGCGTCTGTACACCCAGTATTCCATGTATCTATGTTGAGGAAGTTCGTAGGAGACCCTTCCACAGTTGTTCCAGTCCAGGATGTCCAGGTCACAAAAGAGTTAGCATATGAAGAGATTCCAATAGCTATCTTAGACAGACAGATTCGTAGATTGAGAACTAAAGATATTGCGTCTGTCAAGGTATTGTGGCGTAACAGGAACTGAGAGGAGATGACCTGGGAAGCGGAGGAAGATATGAAGACCAGATACCCTCATTTATTTCAAGCCTAGTCAGGCAACAGGTATGTTAATATTGTTATCTTATGCAGTGCCTTATAGTATATATAAATGAGAAGGTCTATTCAAATCTGTCATTTAAATACTATAGTAGTATGTGGAGTACCTGTATGGGACTTTTCTGCATTTCAGGTTTTTGAGATAGTCCATATTACAGGGGAAACTCTGCCGAAATATTTCTAGGAACAAGTTGAGTAAGTTGAGAAGTCCTCTAGATAGAAGTTTACATTCGAGGACGAATGTTCTTAAGGGGGGGAGAATGTTATACCCCGTAAAATCCCCAACATATAGATGGCCTATTCACGTGTTGGTTAGGAGTATTTGAAAGCCATACATGCTAGAAAAAGGCCCGGGAAAAGACCGGACGAGAAACCTGTCGAACCATCGCGGAAGGAGCCGGGGCAGAGCCCCTCCGCGATGGCAACGTGTCACGGAGGTGGAGCCTCCGCGTTGGCTCCGTGACACGTTGGCCCTGTCTAGGCCCAACTATATAAGCCCTCCACTTCGGTTTTAAATGATATATTTCATATAATTTCCAGAACTTGCGAAGAGAAAAGGAGAAGGTGCGAGAGTACTACTAAATTATTGTCCGATTACGCCGTCAAACGCGGTCCAAACTCAAATTAACTCCAGATACCGAGGTATTTAGCAGCAAGGAGCATTCCTACGAATTTAGTTTCGCGAAATTTGGCCGGTGAATCGTCGTGCTACCGAACTAAGGTAAATGGAATTGCTCCAAACTAGTGTCAATATACTTCTAGCCTTAAAGTGAATACTTCTCCCTTCTGGACTTTCGAGAAATAGCAAGTTTTTTGCCGTCTTTCGATAAGCCAAAGTTTAGGCTATAAATATATCGAAAGTGATGTTTTCTTTCAGAATATTGGTGTATTTAGTTCTAATTAACATGTATATGAATGTAGTTGGGAGAAACAGCAGAAGTACCGACGGGAATCACATCGGTCAGTCGGGTACTCAGAAACCAGGTATGTAAAGCTATTCTTTCAGCAAGCTAGGAAGTACAGTCTAGAAAATAAATAGAATAAAGGCTATTAACAGATACCCAGCGTACAGGAACGATTTTAGTACGATTTCCAGCAAGCATGCTAGTATATCATTACGTATTATGCGATAGTCAGAATAACGGATAGTCAGATGATTTCAGATAGTAATGTGATATCCGCTAGTAGCTCAGCATGTTCTTATCATATATCCAGAAAAGAAGTAGTAAAAGCAGTATAATGAATTGGCAGGATTACAGATAGTATGTATTACATTTATTGAGCTATATCCAGTTATAGAGGGCATGTTCTATGTTATTGAGTTATATCCAGATATAATCAGATAGACAGATAAAGGCCAGGTAGCAGTTAGCCCAGCAATCAGAAATAGTGTAAAACAGAATATAGCATCAGTTATTTAATACAGACTGGCCTTGAAACAAGAGAAGAGAATATGATTAGTATTTTCCATTTGAGCATGCTTGCTGTGTATGTGTTTTGTATGTTGAGACTTGTTGTGGCATGTGGGCACCCTTTAGCATCCCCACCGCCCCTGGGTTATAGTTGTGTCGATACCAGATTCAGATACCGCCACCAGCTGGGCGATGCCGTCCGCCTAGAGGACGATGATGGCCGACCACCATGATAATACGGTCCAGATTACCCTTCTTGCAGGGGCAGTTCAGTTTGCTTTGCACAGAGCCAGATTACCCTGTTTACAGGGGCAGATTACTCTTTGTGCGCTTATGGCCGGGGGCAGTTTCAGATACAGATTTTTATAAAATTACCCTATTGCGTGCTTGCACCCAGGGGCAGTTTCAGTCACAGATACAGCAGCAGATAACCCCATCTGCACTTGCGCCTAGAGGCAGGAGTCTTCGGACTCAGACACAGTTTATTGTCAGAGGCCAAGGCCTGAGCTACGTACCCAAGGGGGCCAGTAGGACGATCTCACAGTTATCAGATGAGTGGAGTGACTTATTTTTGGTTGGTTTAGACCCGGGTAGGGGTAAATAGATTGTGTGTTGGTTGGCACCTTCCGGCTTATGGGGGTCGGTCAGGTATTGTGTGTATTTATATGTATATCTATATGTGCTATTAGATACTGATAGACAGTAGGACGACACGTCGTCAGGTACGCCCAGTTTAGTTACAGAATATGTAAACTCTCCCCAGTTATCTTCAGCTAGATAGATTCAGCTACTTCCTACTTATATGTCATGTTATTGTTGTTACCCTTTTCAGTTGTATATTTCAGTTTGCTTTACATGCTCAGTACCCGCGGTACTGACGCCAGTGGGGGCGCTGCATTGTTGCCTGCAGGTACATATAGACGAGGAGTCGATCCCTCGTGATCCAGTCAGCAGAGTTATCAGCTCCTATCCTCCGGAGCTAGATAGTCGAGGTTGCTCCTATTTCCTTTTGATTACAGTATGGGTAGGTCGGGGCCCTGTCCCGATCATTCTATTATTACTTCCTAGAGGCTTGCAGTCTGATGTTTCCCTGTGGTAGTGGAGTCGGTCGTGTGGGGTCGTGCATGTATATATGTGTTAGTCGTTGATGTTGGTCGTGTGAGGCCTTATCCAGTCAGTAGTGGTGACCTTGCCGGTCACGTAGCTGTTCCGCATTTGTTATATTGAGTTAGAGATAACTAGACAGCATGGAGGCCTTGTCGGCTAGGTTTCCCTTTTGTAAGCATGTTTCTGGTTAGCTGAAGTTTTATACAGGTGGCTATAGACCCAGTCGGCCGGAGGCTGTATTTACAGCCGCTATATAGCCGGTTCGTTTCCTGAGATAGAGCCAGGGTCAGCCAAAGCACCAGATATGCTCAGGCTGGACCGTTTAGCAGCGCAGAGTCTAGCAGGCACCAGGTGCCCGTCATCCCCCCCAAGGTGGGGTGTGACAAACTTGGTATCAGAGCAGTTCGTGTCCCAGGGAGTCTGCAAGCCGTGCTATGTAGAGTCTTGTCTATGGATGTGTTGTGCACCACATACTATAGGCAGGAGGCTGCGAGGCATATTAGGATGGTTACCCTTCTTTTATACTCAGTCGTGCTATAGCACAGTACAGTATAGGGTCGAGTTCTTAAAACTTATCATATTCTTTGTCTACAGATAAAAATGGCAGACCAGCGACACCCTGCTACAGGCAGGAGATTAGATACAGCGGCAGGTGAAGGCACCAGCAGGATGCCTCACTTACAGCCAGATTCAGCCCGGTCTGAGGGTGACACGGAGGTGTCATCTCGACCCTCCCAGCAGTCTCCACCTCGCCAAACACCATTTGAGGCAGCACCGCCTCCTACAGCTCCTGCACCCACTTCATCTGATCAGGAGCTACGTGGTGCGGTGGTTATGTTGACCCAGATGCTAGCTACTCAGCGTCAGCCAGTACCACCTGCAGCAGCAGAATCTCTTGGTGGGCCAGGTAGTTCCAGGGTTAGAGAATTCTTGGCATTGGGACCCCCTTAGTTTACAGGGTCAGATTCAACGGAGGACCCTCAGGACTTTCTGGACCATATGCAGAGAATCTTTAGAGTCATGCACGTAACCCTAGCAGAATCAGAGGAATTAGCAGTGTTCCGGTTGAGGGATATTGTTGTTTTGTGGTACGAAAGTTGGGAGAGATCTCGGGGAAGAGATGTAGCCCCTCCTATTTGGTCCAGCTTCTCAGAGGCCTTCCTGGACCACTACTTACCCCAGGAGGTCAGACAGGCCCGGATGGACCAGTTCTTACACTTAGAGCAGGGGGCCAGGAGCGTCCGTGAGTATTCTTTACAGTTCGACTCCTTAGCCCTCTATGCTCAAGCATTTGTGGACACCATGTCGTCCAGAGTCCATCGCTTTATTATGGACCTGAATTCAGATTACATAGAGACGTGCATGACGACTACTTTGAGAGAGGACATGGACATAGCCAGGGTACAGACCTTCGCACAGACAATTGAGGGCCTGAGACAGTGGCAGCGGGGCGACAGGCAGGTGACTTCAGAGCAGCGCCGTAGAAACAAACCCACTGAGATCCACGGGGAAACCCCTAGGGGGATGAGATCACAGTTTTCAGATAGGCCACCCAGATCTTTACCTCCGGTACAGCAACAGAGAGGCAGATTTGTTCGCCGGAGTCAGTCAGAGTCCAGTAGTAGTTCACGGACAGTAGCATCACCTCAGCAGCGGAGGGCAGAACAGAATAGATTTGCACCTACCCCTTGTCCTATATGCCACCGACCCCATTTTGGAGCCTGCAGGCAAGGCTTCTCAGGGTGTTATAACTGCGGACAGGAAGGGCATTTAATGAGAGATTGTCCGGCCAGAGGACAGGGTAGCCGGGATAGTCTGGATAGAACATCCGCGGGGCCACGAGCTCTAGCAGCCTCAGCAGGGTGCAGACCCTCAGGTTCAGCAAATAGGGGCCGAGGTAGATCAGGAGCCTCTGGCTCAGGTGCAGGCCCCAGCCGCACCTATGCATTCCAGGGAGGCAGGATCTAGAGGCATCTCCCGACGTGGTCACAGGTATATTGATTATCTGCTCATACCCTGTTTATGTATTGATTGATCCAGGGTCTACCTTGTCATATATTACACCATTTGTGGCCCGAAAGTTGGGTATCGAACCAGAATTGCTTCAGCAGCCCTTTTTAGTGCTTACACCAGTCGGTGACTCGATTACAGCTAAGAGAGTTTACCGGGGATGTACGGTAGAGGTTGCTGATCGCCAGACCACAGTAGACTTGATAGAACTTGAGATGGTCAACTTCGATGCTATTATGGGTATGGACTGGTTGCTATGCCAACTTAGAATGCTGGACCAAGACGGTCCGATTTCACTTTCCGGGGGAAGCAGTGCGAGAGTTGAAAGGGAGCACAGCTACGCTAAAAGGTAGGTTTATTTCCTACCTTCAGGCGAGAAAATTAATAGCAAAGGGATGTATTTACCACCTAGTTAGAGTCCAGGACGTTCGGGTGGAACCTCCGACTCTTCAGCCTGTTCCAGTGGTCAATGAATTCCCTGACGTATTTCCAGATGAGTTGCCTGGTATCCCTCCAGAAAGGAAGATAGATTTTACAATTGACTTGTTGCCAGGGACTCAACCTATATCCATTCCCCCGTATCGCATGGCACCAGCTGAGCTTAGAGAGTTGAAAGAGCAGTTAAAACATTTGCTCGACAAAGGCTTTATCAGGCCTAGTACTTCCCCGTGGGGTGCGCCAATTCTGTTTGTAAGAAAGAAAGATGGCTCACTCCGTATGTGTATAGACAACCGGCAGCTGAATAAGGTAACAGTTAAAAACAAATACCCGCTCCCTAGAATAGATGATTTGTTTGACCAGTTGCAGGGGGCCAGATGTTTCTCTAAGATAGATCTGAGGTCCGGATACCACCAGGTCCGAGTCCGTGAGAGGGACATCCCAAAAACTGCTTTCAGGACCAGATATGGTCACTTTGAATTTCTAATCATGTCTTTTGGGCTGACGAATGCTCCCGCAGTGTTTATGGACCTGATAAACAACATATTCAGACCGTATTTGGATCTGTTCGTGATAGTATTTATCGATGATATTCTGGTATATTCTCGTTCAGAGACAGATCATTAGAACTATTTACGAATAGTACTCCAGATCCTTAGAGACCGTCAGCTATACGCCAAATTTTCTAAGTGTGAGTTCTGGCTAAACTCAGTTGCCTTTTTGGGGCATATTATGTCGGATGCTGGTATACAGGTGGACACACAGAAAATAGAGGCGGTCAAGACATGGCCTAGACCTACCACTCCGACCGAGGTTCACATTTTCCTAGGTTTAGCATGGTATTACCGGAGATTTGTTGAAAGATTCTCCACTATAGCAGCACCTCTGACAAAGCTGACACAGAAAGCAGCAAAATTTTAGTGGACGGAGGCATGTGAGCAGAGTTTTCAAGAGTTGAAAGACAGATTGACCTCCGCCCCAATACTAGCATTGCCAGAGGGAACAGATGGGTATGCAGTGTATTGCGACGCTTCAGGTATTGGATTGGGTTGTGTGCTGATGCAGCATGGAAAGGTAATTGCTTATGCTTCCAGACAGCTAAGGAAGCATGAAAAGAACTATCCGACCCATGACCTGGAACTGGCCGCAGTAATCCACGCTCTGAAAATCTGGAGGCATTATCTGTATGGCATTCATGTAGACATTTTCACAGATCATAAAAGCCTGCAGTACATTTTCACACAGAGGGAGTTAAATCTGCGGCAGAGTCGTTGGTTAGAATTGCTGAAAGACTATGATGTGGACATTCTGTATCATTCGGGAAAAGCTAATGTAGTAGCAGATGCCCTCAGTCGTAAGTCAATGGGGAGTTTAGCGTATTTGCGACCCGAGGAGCGGGAGTTAGCCAAGGAAATTCATCAGCTAGCTAGTTTAGCCTTTCGCGTAGCAGAAACAGAAAATAACAGAGCGGTGATTCAGAACTCTGCGGTGTCATCGTTAGTTACGGTGGTAAAAGAACGGCAGTACGAGGACCCTGACTTACACCAGCTCAGAGATAGAGTTCAGAAAGGTAAGGAACCAGACTTCCAAGTGACTGAGGATAAAGTGCTGCGTTGTAAGGGCCGCCTATGTGTCCCCAATGTTTCAGGGCTTCGCCAGCAAATCATGCATGAGGTATATTACGCTCGCTATTCCCTCCATCCAGGAGCAACAAAAATGTACCACGACGTTAGAGACATCTACTGGTGGCCAGGTATGAAAGCTGAAATAGCTGAATTTGTATCTAGATGTCCTAACTGCCAGCAGGTGAAAGCAGAACACCAGAAACCGGGCGGTCTGACGCAGGATATAGCTGTGCCTTTGTGGAAATTGAAAGCGATAAATATGGATTTTGTAACAGGATTACCCCATACCAGACATAGGCACGATTCTATTTGGGTGATAGTTGACAGGCTGACAAAATCAGCTCATTTCCTGCCAGTGAAAGCTACCTTCTCGGCCGAGGATTATGCCGAATTATATATTAGAGAAATAGTTAGATTACATGGAGTGCCAGTATCTATTATTTCGGACACAGGAGCACAGTTTACAGCTAGGTTTTGGCAGTCGTTTCAGAGAGGTCTGGGGACACAGATTAATTTAAGTACAGCCTTTCATCCTCAGACAGACGGGCAAGCAGAACGAACTATCCAGACGCTCAAAGATATGCTACGAGCGTGTGTACTAGATTTTGGGGGTAGTTGGGATGAGCATCTGTCGTTGATTGAATTTGCCTATAACAACAGTTATCATTCAACTATCCAGATGAGCCCTTTGAAGCATTATACGGGCGAAAATGTAGATCACCCGTCGGCTGGTTTGGAGTGGGGGAGACAGCACTGATTGGGCCGGATATTATTCGTCAGTCAGAAGAGGTGGTGAAGCTAATCAGAGAACGCCAAACTGACTGCTCAGAGCTGTCAGAAGTCTTATGCGGATATGCAGCGCAGAAATCTAGAATTTGCAGTGGGTGACTGGGTATATTTAAAAGTGTCTCCAATGAAAGGGGTGATGAGATTTGGCAAGAAAGGCAAGCTTAGCCCAAGGTTCATTGGGGCATATCAGATTCGGCGGAGAATAGGCCGAGTTGCATACGAATTGAACTTGCCTCTAGAGTTAGCGTCTGTACACCCAGTATTCCATGTATCTATGTTGAGGAAGTTCGTAGGAGACCCTTCCACAGTTGTTCCAGTCCAGGATGTCCAGGTCACAAAAGAGTTAGCATATGAAGAGATTCCAATAGCTATCTTAGACAGACAGATTCGTAGATTGAGAACTAAAGATATTGCGTCTGTCAAGGTATTGTGGCGTAACAGGAACTGAGAGGAGATGACCTGGGAAGCGGAGGAAGATATAAAGACCAGATACCCTCATTTATTTCAAGCCTAGTCAGGCAACAGGTATGTTAATATTGTTATCTTATGCAGTGCCTTATAGTATATATAAATGAGAAGGTCTATTCAAATCTGTCATTTAAATACTATAGTAGTATGTGGAGTACCTGTATGGGACTTTTCTGCATTTCAGGTTTTTGAGATAGTCCATATTACAGGGGAAACTCTGCCAAAATATTTCTAGGAACAAGTTGAGTAAGTTGAGAAGTCCTCTAGATAGAAGTTTACATTCGAGGACGAATGTTCTTAAGGGGGGGAGAATGTTATACCCCGTAAAATCCCCAACATATAGATGGCCTATTCACGTGTTGGTTAGGAGTATTTGAAAGCCATACATGCTAGAAAAAGGCCCGGGAAAAGACCGGACGAGAAACCTGTCGAACCATCGCGGAAGGAGCCGGGGCAGAGCCCCTCCGCGATGGCAACGTGTCACGGAGGTGGAGCCTCCGCGTTGGCTCCGTGACACGTTGGGCCTGTCTAGGCCCAACTATATAAGCCCTCCACTTCAGTTTTAAATGATATATTTCATATAATTTCCAGAACTTGCGAAGAGAAAAGGAGAAGGTGCGAGAGTACTACTAAATTATTGTCCGATTACGCCGTCAAACGCGGTCCAAACTCAAATTAACTCCAGATACCGAGGTATTTAGCAGCAAGGAGCATTCCTACGAATTTAGTTTCGTGAAATTTGGCCGGTGAATCATCGTGCTACCGAACTAAGGTAAATGGAATTGCTCCAAACTAGTGTCAATATACTTCTAGCCTTAAAGTGAATACTTCTCCCTTCTGGACTTTCGAGAAATAGCAAGTTTTTTGCCGTCTTTCGATAAGCCAAAGTTTAGGCTATAAATATATCGAAAGTGATGTTTTCTTTCAGAATATTGGTGTATTTAGTTCTAATTAACATGTATATGAATGTAGTTGGGAGAAACAACAGAAGTACCGACGGGAATCACATCGGTCAGTCGGGTACTCAGAAACCAGGTATGTAAAGCTATTCTTTCAGCAAGCTAGGAAGTACAGTCTAGAAAATAAATAGAATAAAGGCTATTAACAGATACCCAGCGTACAGGAACGATTTTAGTACGATTTCCAGCAAGCATGCTAGTATATCATTACGTATTATGCGATAGTCAGAATAACGGATAGTCAGATGATTTCAGATAGTAATGTGATATCCGCTAGTAGCTCAGCATGTTCTTATGTAATATCCAGAAAAGAAGTAGTAAAAGCAGTATAATGAATTGGCAGGATTACAGATAGTATGTATTACATTTATTGAGCTATATCCAGTTATAGAGGGCATGTTCTATGTTATTGAGTTATATCCAGATATAATCAGATAGACAGATAAAGGCCAGGTAGCAGTTAGCCCAGCAATCAGAAATAGTGTAAAACAGAATATAGCATCAGTTATTTAATACAGACTGGCCTTGAAACAAGAGAAGAGAATATGATTAGTATTTTCCATTTGAGCATGCTTGCTGTGTATGTGTTTTGTATGTTGAGACTTGTTGTGGCATGTGGGCACCCTTTAGCATCCCCACCGCCCCTAGGTTATAGTTGTGTCGATACCAGATTCAGATACCGCCACCAGCTGGGCGATGCCGTCCGCCTAGAGGACGATGATGGCCGACCACCATGATAATACGGTCCAGATTACCCTTCTTGCAGGGGCAGTTCAGTTTGCTTTGCACAGAGCCAGATTACCCTGTTTACAGGGGCAGATTACTCTTTGTGCGCTTGTGGCCGGGGGCAGTTTCAGATACAGATTTTTATAAAATTAACCTATTGCGTGCTTGTACCCAGGGGCAGTTTCAGTCACAGATACAGCAGCAGATAACCCCATCTGCACTTGCGCCTAGAGGCAGGAGTCTTCGGACTCAGACACAGTTTATTGTCAGAGGCCAAGGCCTGAGCTACGTACCCAAGGGGGCCAGTAGGACGATCTCACAGTTATCAGATGAGTGGAGTGACTTATTTTTGGTTGGTTTAGACCCGGGTAGGGGTAAATAGATTGTGTGTTGGTTGGCACCTTCCGGCTTATGGGGGTCGGTCAGGTATTGTGTGTATTTATATGTATATCTATATGTGCTATTAGATACTGATAGACAGTAGGACGACACGTCGTCAGGTACGCCCAGTTTAGTTACAGAATATGTAAACTCTCCCCAGTTATCTTCAGCTAGATAGATTCAGCTACTTCCTACTTATATGTCATGTTATTGTTGTTACCCTTTTCAGTTGTATATTTCAGTTTGCTTTACATGCTCAGTACCCGCGGTACTGACGCCAGTGGGGGCGCTGCATTGTTGCCTGCAGGTACATATAGACGAGGAGTCGATCCCTCGTGATCCAGTCAGCAGAGTTATCAGCTCCTATCCTCCGGAGCTAGATAGTCGAGGTTGCTCCTATTTCCTTTTGATTACAGTATGGGTAGGTCGGGGCCCTGTCCCAATCATTCTATTATTACTTTCTAGAGGCTTGCAGTTTGATGTTTCCCTATGGTAGTGGAGTCGGTCGTGTGGGGTCGTGTATGTATAGATGTGTTAGTCGTTGATGTTGGTCGTGTGAGGCCTTATCCAGTTAGTAGTGGTGACCTTGCCGGTCACGTAGCTGTTCCGCATTTGTTATATTGAGTTAGAGATAACTAGACAGCATGCTGGCCTTGTCGGCCCGCATAGGTTTCCCTTTTGTAAGCATGTTTCTGGTTAGCTGAAGTTTTATACAGGTGCTATAGGCCCAGTCGGCCGGAGGCTGTATTTATAGCCGCTATATAGCTGGTTCGTTTCCTAAGATAGAGCCAGGGTCAGCGAAAGCACCAGATGTGCTCAGGCTGGACCGTTTAGCAGCTCAGAGTCTAGCAGGCACCAGGTGTCCGTCATACCCCCCAAGGTGGGGTGTGACAATTTGGTACATGAAGCCACAATCTGATAGATACACATTGAAATCTACAATCTACTAATATAATACAAATAAAAATTAATCTTTGATCTTGAATCAAAGAAAGATAATAAATGGCCCCGATGGTGTAACTTGAAATAAAGGTTTCTCTATAGAGGAAAGAAATTACAATTTATTTCTATAAAAAATCTAGTACAAGAAGATTTAATCAGATATATCAATAAACTTTTGTGGAGTCCAATACAAAAAGATGAAATTCAAAAAAAATCAACCGTTATAATTCCATCTCTATCATATTTTAATATCAGAATAACGAATATAGCCATGCTTTAATAGGTCAGATCCACTTACTTTTTCTTTTGTTGATTTCTAACCTTTCGAATGGATTTGATTGGTATAATAGAAAATAGAAATATTAGGTGATTCAAGAAGTGACTTTTCATGTGTGTGTGCGCGCGTATAATTTGATACTAAATTGAATTTTATGAACCAATAGTAGTTAATACTAACATATGAAAGTAATAATTTTGTGATAATTTTGTAAACAATAAAATTCATGTCAAGAAAATAATAATCAAGACAGAAAAATATTGCAACAATCATAATATTTTATTTCAATATAGTAGATGTTACAATCTCTATCCTTTGATTCTTCGTTTCAAAAATATTTTCAAGGACTTTGAGTTTGATCTTGAACTTGATGGATTTGAACTTGACTTGTACTTGAATTCAAGAACTTGAAGCTTGATTCTGAATCTGGTGATCTTAATCTTAACTTGTATTTGAATCCAAGAATTTTTAAGCTTTATCTTGAATCTTCGTCTTGATCTCTAAACTTCTAGAGAAATGCTTGAATGCTTGTAGAGAAATTTATAGTTTTTGATTCACGAGCTTATTATGTCTTCTTGTTAGAGTTCTAGTGTACTTTTTTAAATTATGAGACCCCTATTAATAGTTGTAAATGAAAGAGTTATGATGCAGACAAACACTTTTTGTTCAACTAGATTAAAGTTGACATGACAACATTTGATTAATCAGAACATGTCACTTATATAGTGGCACATTTTATTCGGTTTTGATTTGATTAGGCATATCATGTCATTTTGATATGTAGCATGATCCTATTTTCTCTTTTATTGACTTGGCGTTGCAAATCATTTGATACGTATCACAAATTTAGGCATTCAGAATATGATGACTTTTTGGATTTAGCAAAGTAGGCTCATTATTCGTAGCTCAATTTGATAGAATGGTCCAACAAAATGGATAATTAATTTCATATTTATTGGACTTTAATTATTAATTCAATTATATTAATTTCATATATTTATTTAGACTAATATGTTTTAAATTTATTACAAATTTAAATTCAATTTGTTGTTCATAAATGTTGTTGCTTCTAAAAATGTCAGTTCGTAGATTCCTCAAAACGAAGACTAGGCTTAAAGGAATATCATTTCATTTGTAGAAATATTTTGGGTTATTGTGCTCTTGACAGAGAATTATAATGATTGGAGTACTTTCTCAATTCAAGTTCACTCAACTTCATTCTCTTAAAATTATATGATTTAGCTGATACATGGCGAAGTGACTTTTGGCGTCTTCATGATGTACGACAAACTTGAAGAGATTCTACCAAATCATCACTTTTTATGCTCACTAGTACCAACTTTATTGTCAAAAACAAATAGTACTCTTCATTTCAAAAAAGCTAAATTCTTTTAGAAGTGTAATTACTCTTTTAGTTGTTTTGTGACTTTTAACTGTCTTTCCTATTTTAACACTTCTCATATATTTTATATGTGATTTATGACTTGTGGTAATAGGTGACACAATTTTCGAGACAATTGAATGCGTTTCGGAGAAGAAAATCTAAAATTTGAAGTTCTTAAGTTGAAATAAGAAAATATTTGACCAGTCAACATTTGGGATTAACTAAGTCGTATTCGAGTTTTGATAGCTATGTTAGGTTTCAAGGTTGATTTATGCTTTAGTTGGATAGTTTTCAGTGATTTCGAGGGGTTCATGGGTGATTTGAGAGAATGATTTCATTCTAGTTCATTTTAAAGATTAGAGTTGACCACAGTCAATATTTAGTCAAGATGACCATAGATTGGTAATTTGATGATTCCAAGCAGTTCGAAATGTGTTCTATGATTTATTTGCATATTCGATTTGTGTTCGGGGGTCTTGGATGAGTTTCACGTGCTCGTTCAAAGATGTTGTTTGAGTATAAATGATACTACATGGAGCAAATGAGATTCAAAATTGTGTTTTTTTTGAACCGTTAGATCCGTATCATAATTTTAAAACTATAGCGAAAAGAATCATCGAATTTTGAAATCATATGAAGGAGTTAAGGTCCATTTATTGAAAACATGGATTATTGGTACAAAAGGATCTGGTGCATGTCCTTAGCAACTAGATATGTGATATTAGCAACAGGAAAGCTATTTTTAATGACTAGATTTATTTATTTTGCCTGTCAGAGTATTAAATAGTGATTTCTGAGTATTTTCTTCATATCTTGAGTTCTAGAGCTCCATTTGAGGCAATTTTAATGGCATTTTTCTCATAAAAGTGAGGGGTTAAGGATTTGACCTTTACTTAAGTATTTATAGTTGATTATAATCATTTATTAGCATTTTAATCCATAAAATTGAATAGAAAATTGAGATTTTAGGCCTAGGATTCTTAAAATAAGAATTCTTGATTTGGGAGTCGAATAACGATCTGTTTTAACTGAAATTCGGTGTATGAGTTTGTTTTATTATGAGTAAACATAGAAAGAAAATTTTAGATTTGGCTCCGGAGCTCGGGGTGACTTTTTGACCCGATTTTAGAGCAGGAAATAATTATAGAAATATAGGTGTTATTGGATTTGTATTCTTATGAAGATTATATATTTGAATAGATTTTGATCGTAGCGTTACAGAAAGGCAAATTCATAATTTGATGTTTGGGCTTCGATTTGAGGCAAGTAGAGATTTCTTGATTTTTTGAGGTGTTATTTTTGACATATTAAATGAGTTTAAAGGTAAGTTGGTAATAAGGGGGTTCCATATAAATAAGATGAAGAGCATTTATACGGGTACCAGTGCCATGATATGGGTAAATTTATATGAAACTGATATATGTTATTGATGGTTGTGAGGTGATTGATTTATTGAGACTTATTGTAATACCCCAGAAGTGCCTAAGACTAGACTCAGAAATTTGAAATGAGAAGCAGCAGAAAATCTGAAATTTGGCCTCAGGACGACTGATGGTACAACCCGTAGGAACCACCTGTGGTTAGCAGTTATGTGGGAAGGAGTTGGAACAATAGGTCTTGAAATGACCCTTTGGTTGAAGGTACAACTCATAAGCAGGAGTCGTGGGTTGGCTCTGGAATAGTCAGGATGGGTAGTACAGGTCATGCTACGACTTGTTGTGAGGAACAATGAGTCATTGTAAGAGCCTATGGGAAGAGCATAAAACTTCCCCAGTCAAAGTAACGGATGGAGCCCACGACTCGTAGGATGAAGATACGAGTCGTGGTGTGGTTTGTGGAAAGTCCAGATTCAGTTTCATCAGAAGCAATAACGAGAGGATAACACGAGTCATTGTTTGATGTAACAACTCGTCCTGTCAGGTCATGGTATTAGGACCTAAGAATTGAAGAATGAGGGAAGGAAGTGACGGATGGATACCACGAGTCGTGGTATCAAGGTACGACTCGTGGTATCACTCGTTGCCACTAGCAGTGCAGAAATTTCAGATTTTTCATTAAGGGTATTTTCATAATTTCTAAGCTCCAAGGTCCTAAACTACATTATTTTAAGCTTAGTTAGCAGGGTTTTAAGGGTGTTAAACCTATTCTAAGCCTTACCATTCCATGCATGCAAATTAGAGCTCTTCCTTGGTGATCAAGCTTGAAGAATTTCCCCAATTTCTTATTAATTTTCTTTGGGCTTTCAAGAGGAAGTGTAAATCCGATTTACCCAGGTATGTGAGGCTATGAATGAGGGTTCCTTTCACTCTCATGCTCAAAATTCTTCTCAATTCCATAAATTTCAATTCTGGATTCAAGTTTCATAATATTATAAGGGTTTATTCCAATTCTTGTGAAATTCTCTATAATCTATCTATGGGTAAATTTCCTTCATGTATCAAATCATATTTTATGATATGGGCAGACTTTATAACTATTTTGATTACTAATTTATAGTTTCAAATTTTAATTAAATTGTGCCCAATTATGTATGCTTCATGAAAAGTCAAGTTATGATTTCATTATGATCTTGATCTTCTTAAGCTCTAAATTATGATTTATGATTTATGATAAGATTTCTCTCAAGTACTCATCATGGATTTATGAATATCAAGTATATACATATTTTACAAGTATGCATGAATTTCATGATTTATGGATTTATGACTCTTGACCAACTCATGGGCCCTTATTCATGGATAATCATGTATTTCAAGTGGGATCCATCATTTTATTATTTATTTGGCCATGAATTTCATGAATGATTTTATGATCACTATATGAGCCCTCACATGCATGTTTTTGAAAATAGTGTCTAGCACCGAGTAGACCTAATGTTCAGTTAAACCCCGTGGTCTCAGAACTATGCGCCACCATAGGTGTGTTTTTGTGTGTGTGTATATATATATATATATATATATATATATATATATATTATTGGATCCCTGTGATATCACCACGCATGCACGTCCCCCTGCCTGGCAAGCCGGGGACGGTCCTGACCACTTGGGTGAAATAGTGAGGTATCATGTAAGACTCTATCATGATGGTGTCGATTAAGACGAGTCCTATTATTCCTCATGATTTATTCATGGTTATATTTATATTACCTTGCCTCAAGTTATGTTTTATAAAGTTTTCTCTTATGAATATATTATGATTAGTTTACAAATGGTTTAAAAACCTTGAGACCTTATGTTTACATTATGATGCTTGTTTTATAATCATGCTGACCTACTCTTATGAACTCTTATATATTTTAACTGTCCATTTTACTTACCTTGCATACTCAGTACATTTCAAGTACTGACCGCATACTCTATGTTGTATCGTTTCATGATACAAGCTCGAATATCCACGTTCAGTCCCACTATTAGCCTGATCCTCAGAGTTTGCATTCCTCAGCCAGAGTTGGTGAGTCCTCATCCTTCGAGGACCCTTTTGTCAGCTTATGTTCACTATTTTCAGTTTCAGTATTTAGTGGGTTAGTTGGGGTCTTGTCCCATCAACTCGTCAGTATGTAGAGGCTTATCAGACATAGTGTGTATTCAGCTTCAGAATCATGTTATGTATTCAAAAGATGTTATTATGTTTCTAGACTTCAGCTATTATGTATGTCAAACTTCCGCATCATTATGTTGACTTTTAGATGTTATATTCATGTTATGGGTCGACTTGGAGCCTCTCGGGGTTCCTTATCCCGTGTATCGATCCAGGTCTATGTTCGGATCGTGATACTTATCACTACGTGATACTTGACTGTGACTTAATGATCCTTGTGGTAGGGTTGGTTGATGAAATTCCATTACATATTTGTGCATGCATATTCATGTCACTCTTCTTGTTGCATGATGATCATTGGCTAATAGTGTCCATTAGGTTATTTTTTGAAAATTCATATGCTCTTGATGCTGATAGAAAATGATTTCGGCATGTGTTATTATCAATGATAAATGGTTCCGGCATGTGTTATTGCCGATTGGAAATAATTTTAGCATGTGTTGTTGCCGATGGGAAATGGTTTTGGCATGTGCTGTTGTAACACCCCAAAAGTCCCTACGATCAAGACCTAGACATGTAAGCAGATTTAGCAGAAAAAATCTGCATTTTTCTCTTAGGACGACTCATGGTACGAGTCATTATACCATGGTATGGGTCGTAGGTCGAGTCGTGATGAACTTCTGTTTGTCATGTCTTGGACCAATGAGTCAAGGTACGACTCATTGTTTGGTGTGACGAGTCTTGGTCAAGAGTCATGGTTGACAGCAGAGTCTTCTGGCCTAGTGATGACGGCTCATGGTACGAGTCGTAGGAGGCGGTAATTGGTTGTGGAATGTAGTCGTGGTTTGAACCTGCCGAGGAAAGGGGTGATGGCATGAGTCAAGGTGCAACTCTTTTAGGAAACAACGAGTCGTGGAAGGCTTCTGTAGTTAGAATCAAAGAGTTGAAAATTGGACTGACTGGAATGGAAGGACACCACGAGTCGTGGTTTGGAGGTTTGAATCGTGGTACGAGACATGGTGCTGGTAGTGACCTTTTTCCAAACGAAACATTAAGGGCATTTTTTATTTCTTTGCTCCTAACTTCCTAATGACGTTGTTTTAAGCCCTAAAACGAGTGTTTTAAGAGGATTTAGTCTATCTTAATCATTAGGCTCCCATACATGCACTGTATTGAGATTCCCTTTCAAGATCAAGCTAGAATTCTCCTCAATTTATTCCCCAATTCTCTTGGGCTTTCAAGGCTAGTTTGGAAATCAGTTTACGCAGGTATGTAGGGTTATGAATGAGGGATTTCTTCCACCCCCATGCCCAAGATTCCTCTCAAATTCATGAATTCAAGTTCTTAAGAAAAATTATTGATTCCTAAAGTTTTAACCCAAAATTCTATGAAACTACCTATGGTCTAATACCTTCATGTTCTAAAGCATATTTTAAGTCTAATGAGCAGATTTTATCCTTAATTTGATTATAAATTCATTATCTCAAGTTATTAGAAATTATGTCCTATTATGCAAGTTTTATGAAAAGTCAAGCTTATGATTTATGATTTCAAGTATGATGAGATATCTAGTATGCATAAATGTTTATGAACTCTCAATTTATGATTCTATGATTATGATTTATGAAGCCTATTTCAAGTATGCATGATTTTATGATTTTGGGCAAGCCCATACAAGTTAAGTATGTTTTTATAATTTAACCATGGCTAATAAGATCAACTTATCATATGGTTGGAGTCAATAATCCTAATACAACTTATGATATGTTAGAGACAAGACTCCCAATGTTCAGATTTCAAGCCATGTATAAAATTATGATTTCAATTTTGTTGAAAAATGGTATGAGCACTATGCATGTTTTTGGGAGTAGTGTCTAGCACCGAGTAGGTTGGGGTCCGATGTTCCTCGATCTCAAAACTACACGCCAATATAGGTATATGTGTATATGTGGGACCTCTCTGGAAAGTTTCCCCCCACCCTAAGCGCCATAGCTTGATATCGAAATCATGGTTAGCATCCTTATCCCTGGCAAGATTTTGGACAGCTCTGCCCACTTGAGTGGTGATAGTTGGGGCATCACGTAAGCTCTACCATGATAGTGTCAGTTATGACGAGTCTCCCATTATTCCTCATGAATTTAGTTGTTCATGTTCATAACTTATGATATTATGTTTTACAGTAGATTTGACCCAATGATCAGTTTATGAGCTTTTACTTACGATTTCAGCTATGATAAGTCATATGATTTTTATTTCTAAATTTTGGGTCACTATGTTCAGTTATGATAGCTATTTTATAATTATGTATGTCTCAGATACAGTTTTCAGCATGCAGTCCTTACTTTCATGATCTTTTGATTTATAAGCTTATTTTCAACTAATGATTTATTAAGCATGTTTTGCTTTCCTAACATACTCAATACATTTCAAGTACTGAATGTATACTTTATGCTATATCATTTTATGATATAGGTTCAGGTGATCTAGCTCAGTCTCGCCGATAAATGTTTACTCTTCAATCCAGTCTAGCCCCTATTTTGGGTGAGTCCTTATTTTTCGAGGACAGTTAGTAGTTATGCTTTGCGTGTTACTTTAGTTGTCAGATTCTGGTGAGATAGTTGGGAAGTTATCCCATCAGCTCATCAGATGTTTTAGAGGCTTTTCAAACATTATGTAGATGATTCAACTTGTCGAGTGTTGACTATGTTTTTTGCCTATGTTATATTTTAGACTACCGCTTATTCATGTTGTCTTAATTTTCTCTTTAGTTATGCTCTTAAGTTTCTATGCATGTACCATGGGTTAGCTTGGAGTCATTCGTGGTTCTAGGCTCCGTGTCTTGATTCAGGATCTCAGCTTGAGTCGTGACAGTTGTTGCTGATGGAAAATGGTTTCGGCAGGCATATGGACCTCGCGAGTCCCCCATGGGTCCCGACTATCCAAAAGAGAAATAGGGTATATATAGGTTCTTGGACAGTGCATTGCATTGTATTACATTCATATTGCATACTGAGTTGAGCATTGATATGATTGTGACATTGATTTAACTCGGTACATTTGAGGCATATTATGATCTCATCAGTGGTGTAGTTGATTTTGGATAATAGTGTGTTATTTTCTTTTTGTGTTGATATTGAATTCGTAAAATCTTGTTGTCGTGAATTATTATTAGTGCATATTTATAACTATTGAAAAAGGAATTGTTAGGATTTATATCTCGTCATCACTTCTAGGACTGTACAAGGTACTAGCGGTACTTGATTTCTCACGCGGTTCAAGACTTTTGTGTCTAGAGTTTAGGGTGAGCTGCTTCCTTTTCGACAATCACTGAATTCTAGAGACTTCGTATTTTATTTTCTATGTTATTTTCTTCTAGACAGTTGTTTTAGTTTTTAGACTTGCTAGATACTCATAGATGCTCTTGTACTAGTGTCACCAGGTCTAGGGATTGTTTTGATTTTAGACTCGTTTATTTCACACCTATAGAAGTTAGTTGCTTATTTTTCATTACTTTAATAATTCTTATATTATTAAATGTTTAATAAAGGAATAGAGTTTACATACAGGAATAGTGGGTGTTGATGTGTTGTGGGTTTGCAGCACATTCGACGCTCAAAACTTAGAAAATAGCATGGAATTAGGTGTATTTATGTGGATATGAGGTACTTTTCCTTTTGTTACAGGATAAACAAGAGTTGGAACTGAAAATTGCAAAAGATAGCTTAAAAAGTGCAAAATGGGCAAAAAGTGCAGACCACAATACGGATCGTAGGAAGGACCTACGAGTCGTACTGATGGCCGTGAGAAGTTGCTGAAATTTAAGGTTGAGCAGATGTGACCCATGAGTCCAAGTATGATTAGTAGAAGGTTTGTACGAGTCATGATGAGGAAGTCGTGGTGAAATCCATAAGAATTACATTTGAGTCTGACTCCTGCTACGAGAAGTAAGTACGACCCGTTAGACGAAGGTACGAGTCGTACCATTCTAGTCGTGATGAACTTCAGAAAAACATCAAAATCTCTAATTCAAAGTACGGGAGCTCAGTACAACGTGTGATTCGATGGTTCGAGTCATACCCAGATCCAACACTTAGCCAGAATTTAGCCAGTTGAGATTGTACAAGAGGAAGTACGGATCGTAGGAGCATGCTACGGATCGTAGGTCGAGTCTTAGCAACGACAGATATGGAAACTCACCCTATTTGTTTAGGAAAAGGATTCTTGTGTCTATATAAATATATTTTAGGTTTTATTTTTATGGATACGTCAGTTTTGATAAAATTAGAGAGGAAAAACCTTGAGAAAGAGCGGATTGAGTTGGTCTTAACTTGTGATCAACCTATTCTTAAATTCTTGTTGTTCTTACTACTTGTTTTTCAAGATTTTGTGGATTAATCGAAGGAAGTGTTTTTCTCAATCATTGTTGTAAGTATTGTTTTATGTCTTTAATCATGAATGCAATTCACAACCTTGCAACTATGAGAGGCTAAACCTCCATAGCTAGGGTTGTGGGAACCATGGTGGATTAATAAGCTAGGGTTACACAAAGTGATCTTAAAACCTATACAAACACTTATTTTGTATTCTCTTCATCTTTAACGATTCGTTAGGAAGTGCCCGAATTCTTTACTTGCTTTGGTCGAAGAGGTAGAGATTAGAAAAAGAGAATTACAACAGAGCCTTGATCTTGATGATCATTGTATTAACTTGAGTTGTGGTCGCACGATAGTTAAATCTGGAACTTAGTGATAATGGATAGTTTGAAACTGCTCATGAGACTAGATCGAGTGATTGAGTATAGTCATTCTATAGGGACTAGTCGGTCGTTTGAATGAACCTAAGTTATCAGTTTTATAAGGAAGTCTTGGTGATAATCATGAGTGTATATCCAAAGTAGTTATGAACCCATGGGGAACACAAACCCTAGTTATCCTTTGATATTGATTTAACATCAAAATTTTGATATTTATTTTGACTATTGATTTCCTTTAGAATCCCCCTATTTTGAAATAACTACCTTACAAGTTCAATTACCGGCTATAATCCAGTCTCCCTATTCACTGTGGGTTCGACCCCAACCTCTAGTTGGGTTCTTTATTCACAACGTCTGCTTCTCACTTCAGTAAGAGGCGTGGTTTGAGCATTATCAAAAAGTGGCATCGTTGCCAGGGAATACGACTGAAACTAGGTTATTAGCTTTTAATTAACTTTTTGGTAGTTATTTCTTTAATTATGTTTATTTTTTGTCTTTTTGATACCCACAGGTTGTTCTCCGGTGAATGCCAAGCACTCGGAGTAGAGGAGATCCTCTTGTTCCATTAAATGAAGAAATAAAGAGAGCACAGCGTAACATGGAAAACCATGAGCAAAGAGAGGCCCGCATAGCTGAAGAAGCTAGGCAAGCTGAGCTAGCTTGGCAAGATGCACTACATCATGCAGAAAATGAGAGCGAGGAAGTGGTAAATGCTGGTTGAAAAGGGAGAGGCAACAGAGCTCATAGATTCGCCCCTCAGTACTTTGATGATGATGATGACACAGATATTGATGAAGTCAGGTCAACCGGAGCAATTGTGCCACCACCATTGCCTGTTGGGGCCAAATTCGACATTACAAGCACCATGATTCAGTTACTAAATATGAAAGGGGTGTTTAGCGGTCACGCAGTGGATGACGCCAACCTGCACCTAATGAACTTTGTAGGCATATGCAAGGCGTACAGGTTGCTCGGAATAAGCCAGGATGCAATACGACTCAGACTCTTCCCTTTTCCTCTATCTGGGGAAGCTACTTTGTGGTTATTGGAATTGCCCAAAGACTCCATAACCAACTGGAGGGATCTTAAACAGGCCTTTTTGGAGAGATTCTTTCCCCCACCCAGGATGTTACAGATAAAAGATGAGATCTATAATTTTCAACAGATGAAGACTGAGGCACTTCATGAAACTTGGTTGAGATTCAAAAAGAAGTTAACTAAGTTCCCCAACCACAAAATTCCAGATGATAGTTTGTTTGAAATCTTTTACAGGTCTCTGAACAACAGTACCAAGGCTGTAGCAGACACGGTAGCTGGAGGAGCATTGATGAGTCACACCTAGGAGCAAGCTGCTACCGATAGGGTGACTAAGACAAAAAGGGCTGGCATACGAGGGAGGCTGATGCAGTGGCAGGCACATATGTTGTTGGTCTGACTGCATACCAATGAAGAAAAGAAGAAGAGTGCGATCAGGAGCTGGCTCACATACGTACATCATTGGACTTGATGACAAAGCATATTATGGGAGCTGGAGCCAAGCAGGTTAATGTAGTGGGTACTCAAGGCAGGGAGCAAGGAGCTGATCACTCTGATTTTGAGGAGGAGGCAAACTTTTTGGATATCCAGGTGGCGGGTTTCCGAACCAACGCCTAAGCGTCCGGACAAGACAATTGGCGCCAAGGTTCTAGAAATCAAGGTTGGAACCAGTATAGAGACAACTACAACAGAAATGGGTTCAGATATAGGAGTCGAGGTCGTGAGCGCGAAGGTGATTAGAGGCGCAATGATGGTTATCGCAATGACCGGGTTGGATTCTATGTGCCTCCCAATGCACGAGAAGGGAAGGCTGGTCAATCAAAGTTGGAAAGCATTATGGCTGAGATGTTGAAAATGGTGAAGTCCACCGATGATCAACTGAAGGAGATCCGAGGAGATTTTTCAAATATGGGTCAAAAGGTGGAATCACATGCTACTACCATCAAGAAAATTGAACACCAACTTGGGCAACTATCAGCATCAATGAACCCTAGACAAAAGGGTACACTGCCTATCAACACTGTCCAAAATCTGAAGAATGATGCACATTGTATGGCGGTAATGACTAGGAGTGGTAAAACCATAGTTGACCCCCCATTTCTAGTTGAAGTTGAATGCAAGAAAGACAGCATAGTGGAGGATAATGACACAAGTGCTGAGAAAGAGACTGGTGAGTTGCAAGAGGCCCCGATAGGTGAGAAGGAACCTACCAAGGATCAAGGAGCAACACAAGTACAAAAAGCTATCCTACGACCACCACCACCATTCCCCCAAAGGATGAAGAAGAAGGTGGGAAATGGTAAGTTCCAAAAATTCCTTTCAATGCTTAAGCAGCTATCTGTGAACATACCATTGGTCAAAGCTTTAGAAAAGATGCCAAGATATGCAAATTTTATGAAGGACCTGGTAACAAAGAAAAGTTTTGTGAGCAATGAGCCTATTGACAATGTGCATCACTGCAGTGCCATAGCTACAAGGGTCTTAGCACAAAAAAGGGAGGACCCGGGTGCTTTCACTATACCATGCATGATTGGCAATGTTGAGTTCTCAAGGGCACTCTTTAATCTGGGAGCTAGCATTAATTTGATGCCCTTGGTTGTATTCAAGAAGTTAGGGTTGGGAACTCCTACACAAACCAACATGCAGCTACTGATAACCGACAAAATAGTTAAGAAGTCGGTGGGGATCCTGATCGATGTACTTGTCAAGGTAGATAAATTTATATTCCAGCAAACTTCATGATTTTAGATTGCGAGGTTGATTATGAGGTCCCCATCATTTTGGGGCGACCATTCCTTGCGACTGGGAGAGCTCTAGTAGATGTAGAAGATGGCCTATTGAAGTTCAGGCTAAATCAAAAAGAGGTCACATTCAACATCTGCAAGACAATGAAGCAACCCAAGGAATTTAGTGTGATCTCCGCACTGGAGGATGAGTATGAATCACTTGACGAATTTCGAGTAGTCAAGAGATTTGCATCGTGCCGCGACGCTAAATCAGGCGTTGCATAGGAGGCAACCCATGAAAGGTGAAGTTTGAGTAGCCCAGGTATGTTCTTTTCCCTATGATCTTCTAGATGATGCTTCGGGAACGAAGCTAACTTTTAAAAAAGGGGAGGGATGTAGTTTTGATTTTTGGAATTTTTGTCCGTCTGAGGGTTTCTCTTGACGTGTTTCTTTTCCCTCAGACATGCTATCTAGTGAAAGCGGCATGTATAGGATTTTTATTTCTAGTTTGTGATTTTTGTCTAATTAGAAAGTAACATAGGAGTACTCAACCAAGAAAATTGCACTAGTTTTGTTTTTTGGAGAAAGATTGACCCTATGACCCTGTTTAAAAATTTTCTAATATAACAACTATGTATTTGTGACAACATGCATGATTGATGTAGATCTTTGGATGTCATTTATTTTTTTTCAGCGTGAGTAGTTTTGTTAAGCCATGTATAAACTAGACAGGTGAGGTGAAAATAGTTCATGTACCATGTGTGAGTGAGGTATATTAGTCAGTTCGGTATTGTGGTGTAGATCTAAAAGTTTCTTGGTTGGTCTCTACATAGGCTAAGGATGGTTGATTAGGATATGATCATAGGTCATTGTTTGTTTAGCTCACTTTTAGCCTATATTGCCCTACCAAAAGTTGCATGAATCCCTTGATCCCAAGTTTGAGCCTTAATAGACCATGTTTCTTTGATTTACCGATTAACCGTACCCATTTTTTTGTAATGAACCTGTTTTGGCCCTGGTCCTTCCTTGGCTATTGTGAACCTCAACATAAGCAAAATGCTTAAGTTGAGGGTGGCTAGAGTAGGGGTGCATAAAAGGTGGGAATGGAAGAAAGGAAAAGAAAAGAAAAAAAAGAAATGGTGGAATATGAGGTGTGGTGAGATAAAAATATAAAAAATAAATATGCTGTAAATGTTGAAAAATAGAGCTCAAAGAAATTTTGGAAAAAGCTTAAAAGAGAAAACTCACCACACCCATGCAAAAGTGAATAAAAAGGGAGAAAAAGGGAAAAGGGGGAATGAAAGAATAAAAGGGTGAATTAGGTGAATGATGTAGCCAATGTATGTAGTGCCAAGGAAGAAATAGTCACTTATAAAACCTTCCATCTTTATCATGTACAGCCCTGATCCTACATTACAAGCCATACCACGTCCTATAGTGATCCTGAGTTGACCATCTGATGAACCAAAGCAGAGAAAATAAGGGAAAGCCTATGGTATCTGACACAAAATACTCGTAACTTCTTTGAGAGAGTGAGCGCCTTACTTGTTTAGTCCCATATCATGTTTGACATATCACATCTGAGTGGGGACTTCATTTGTGTAAAGGCACATGAATTATGCTTGCTTTTACTGTTGGTCTATGTGAAAACATTGGTGATGACTTGACTGCCTGTTAATAGCTAGATGACATGTTTTGATCCCTGTTTATGATGTTTTAAGGTTGCTTGTAATGCATTAGTCGATGTGGTTCCATGAGAAAGGGTAAATAGAGTTTGTATAGAAAGTGTAGGTTTGTTTGAGTATTGGCTGTAGTATTTTAAGTCTATTTTCTAGTTGAGCGTCGTGTTTTGGTTTTTCTTTCTTTGCCTGAGGACATGCAAAAGTCTTAAGTTGAGGGTGTTGATGTGTTGTGGGTTTGCAACACATTCGAAGCTCAAAACTTAGAAAATAGCATAGAATTAGGTGTATTTATGTGGATATGAGGTACTTTTCCTTTTGTTATAGGATAAACAGGTGCTGGAATTGAAAATTTCAAAAGATAGCTTAAAAAGTGCAAAATGGGAAAAACGTGCAGGCCACAATACGGATTGTGGGAAGGACCTATGAGTCGTACTGATGGCCGTGAGAAGTTGCTGAAATTTAAGGTTGAGCAGATGTGACCCACGAGTTCCAGTACGATTAGTAACAGGTTTGTACGAGTCGTGATAAGGAAGTCGTGGTGAAATCCATAAGAATAGCATTTGAGTCTGACTCCTGCTACGAGAAGTAAGTACGACCCGTTAGACGAAGGTACGACTCGTGCCATTCTAGTCGTGATGAACTTCAGAAAATCTTCAAAATCTCTTATTCAAAGTATGGAGCTTAGTACGAGGTGTGAGTCGATAGTAAGAGTCGTAGCCAGATCCAACATTTAGCCAGAATTTAGCCTATTGAGATTGTACGAGAGGAAGCTACGGATCGTAGGAGCATGCTACGGATCGTAGGTCGAGTCGTGGCACTGGCGGCGACTGATATGGAAATTCACCCTATTTGTTTAGGAAAAGGATTCTTGTGTCTGTATAATTATATTTTAGGTTTTATTTTTATGGATACGTCAGTTTTCATAAAATTAGAGAGGAAAAACCTTGAGAAAGAGTGGATTGAGTTGGTCTTAACTTGTGATCAACCTGTTCTTAAATTCTTGTTGTTCTTACTACTTGTTTTTCAAGATTTTGTGGAGTAATCGAAGAAAGTGTTTTTCTCAATCATTATTGTAAGTATTGTTTTATGTCTTTAATCATGAATGCAATTCACAACCTTGCAACTATGAGAGGCTAAAACCTCCATAGCTAAGGTTGTGGGAACCATGGTAGATTAACAAGCTAGGGTTACACAAAGTGATACTAAAACCAATACAAACACTTATATTGTATTCTCATCATCTTTAACGATTCTTAACGGTGTGCAATGTTAGGAAGTGCCCGAATTATTTACTTGCTTTGGTCGAAGAGGTAGAGATTAGGAAAAGAGAATTACAACAGAGCCTTGATCTTGATGATCATTGTATTAACTTGAGTTGTGGTGGCAAGATAGTTAAATCTGGAACTTAGTGATAACGGATAGTTTGAAACCGCTCATGAGAATTGATCGAGTGATTGAATATAGTCATTCAATAGGGACTGGTCGGTCATTTGAATGAACCTAAGTTATCAGTTTTATAAGGACGTATTGGTGATAATCACAAGTGTATACCCGAAGTAGTTATGAACCCATGGCGAACACAAACCCTAGTTATCCTTTGATATTGATTTAACATCAAAATTTTGATATTTATTTTGACTATTGATTTCTTTTAGAATCCCTCTATTTTGAAGTAACTACCTTACAAATTTAATTACCTGCTGTAATCATGTCTCCCTATTCCTTGTGGGTTGGACCCCAACCTATAGTTGGGTTCTTTATTGACAACGTCTGCTTCTCACTTCAGTAAGAGGTGTGATTTGAGCGTTATCAGGTGCCCTCATGGCTCAATGCAATTTTGGATTGTGACAACATGGTATCAGAGCATGGTTCATAGGTCCCATTAAGTACAAGAGTAGAGTCTAGTAGAGTCTCTCAGATCGGTACGGAGACATCCGTTGCTTATCTTTGAGAGGCTACAGGACTTTAGGAAACTTGCATTATTTCTTTCTTTATCGTGCACAGTTGATCTTTATGGGTACTAAGTCATTCAATTTCATTCTATGGCAGATGGTGAGAATATGATCTACGAGTGCTAGAGGTCAGTCACCTGCACCTGCACCTGCTGCTCGAGCCATAGCATGCAATGAGGCAGAGGGCGAAGTGGAGGCAGGGCAAGAGCCGCTGCACCTTCCAGGACTAGAGCACCAACAACTACTCCAGTATCTGTTAGGGTAGAGTCTCCTAAGGAGGATGTTTATATCCTATAGGATGATCAGGTTCGAAATGAGCAAATGGGCCCAGATCAGGTGCCATCGAAATGTATTTCTACTCCGTTACTTTAGGACACTTTGGCACGTATGCTCAATTTCTTGGAAGGGATGACTCAGACCGGTATTCTCTCAGTATGTCCGGCAGTTCTCAAACTAGGGTAGGAGGACAGACTCCCGACTAGCAGACAGTTGCAGGTCCTCAGTTTTCGTTGCATCATCCAGGAACAGCCGTGGCTCCTAGAATCGGGGGTATGCCTTTGTCAGGTGGTTCTACTCCCCCGGTTGCTAGGCCTATCATGACTTATGAGGAGAAGAAGATGTTTGATAGATTCAGGAAGATGGATCCATCACAGTTTAAAGGCGGATAGGGAGAGGATGCTTATGAGTTTATTATTAGTTGTCGTTAGAGGCTGCACAATCTGGGATTGGTGGAGTCACATGGAGTTAACTATACTGCTTTTCAGATAATTGAGCCAGACAAGCAGTGGTGGACAACTTATAATGAGACTTGACCAGTTATCTAAATCATTGACTTGGAAGCAGTTCACTCAGGTTTTTTTTGAAAAGTTTGTTCCCGTAGAATTTGGGAAAAGAGAAGGAATCAATTTGAGAATCTGACTCAGGATGGAATTTATGTGACCGAGTACGAGGCGAGGTTCCATGCCTTATCTTGTCATGCTTTGATGATTCTGCCCAATGAGGACGAGAGGGTTTAGCAATTCATAAAAGGATTGATCTATCCAATTCTGGTGATAGCTTTTCAGAATGCATCTGCTGGAGGAACTTTTCAGAAGGTAGTTGATGCGGCTAAGTCGAGTACATGCGGTGTTAGGATTTTGGCGATGCTAGGGACAAGAAGTCCCATACTTTGGGTAGTTACAGTGGCACCTCATCTGGGTTTAGGGGTTTTTCTGCAGGGAGTTCTCGACCACCTTTTGTTAAACCAATTCAGGCAACTATTCAGTCGTCTGAGGGAGGTATTTCCAACTGATCTTCTAGGGAACCCCCTTGATCATGATATTGATTTTGTTATTGATTTGAAGACGAGCAATCAACCCAGTTCTGTTCCTCCATATTTGATGGCTCCAGCAGAATTGAAGGAATTAAAGGAGCAGTTGCAAGATTTGTTGAGTAGGGGCTTTATTAGGCCAAGTGTTTCTCCTTGGGGTGCTTCGGTCCTATTTTTGAGGAAGAAGGATGGAACCATGAGGATGTGCATCGATTATATACAATTGAACAAGGTGACAATTAAGAACAGTATACCATTCCTCGTATTGATGACTTATTCAATCAGCTTCAGGAAGTCTCGGTATTCTTTGTGATCGGCTTGAGGTCTGGCAGTTGATTAGGGCGGAGGATATCCCTAAGACTGCCTTCAGGACTCATTATGGACACTATGAGTTCTTGGTTATGTCTTTTGGGCTGAATAATGCCCCAACAACATTCATGGAGTTGATGAATGGGGTGTTTAGTCCATATTTGAACTCCTTTGTTATAGTCTTCATCGATGATATTGTGGTCTATTCTCATAGTAGGTAAGAGCATGAGTCGCATTTGGGAATTGTGCTTTAAACTTTGAAGAAAGAGCAACTACATGCAAAATTTTCTAAGTGTGAATTCTGGCTCAGTTCTGTGACATTTTTTGGGCATGTGGTGACCAAGGATGGTATTATGGTGGATCCGAAGAAGATTGAGGCTGTTAAAGATTAGGCTAGGCCTACTTCACCTACTGACATTCGGAGCTTTATGGGCTTGGATGGTTACTACAGACGGTTTATGGAAGGTTTTTCATTTATTACATCTCCACTAACAAAATTGACTCAATATGATATTCCAGTGGTATGAGGAGTATAAGGCAAGCTTCCAAAAGCTCAAGAGCTTGTTGACTTCAGCCCCTATTTTAGCCTTACTAGTAGAAGGTGAGGTCTTTACAGTGTATTATGATGCTTCACGATTTGGCCTTGGATGTGTTTTGATGCAGAAGGGTAAGGTGGTAGTGTAAGCTTCTAGGCAGTTGAGGGTTCACGAGCAGAACTACCCTACTCATGATTTGGAGTTAGCAGCGGTGGTTTTTGCTTTAAAAATTTGGAGACATCACCTATATGGAGGCATTGTGAGCTGTTCATGGATCATCGCAGTCTTCAATATATTTTCAATCAGAGAGATCTAAATTTTAGTCTGGGGCATTGAAATATCTCAACTTACTAGTTTTGGGTCTACTCTTAGAGAATTTTGAGGTGTTACAATATCTCCCCTTTGGGAACATTCGTCCTCAAATGTGCATAAATATATCGAAGATTTTGGGAAAGGAATTTTCATCCCAATTACTGAACATTCGACATTGAAAACTGACGGAGTGACTAAGCTGAGACGCTAGGGAAAGAGTTGTAATCCCGAGAACTGAATACTAACGGTTGAATGCTAATGGAGTATCTGACTCCGAGCTAAACTACATCTCTGAACTGAATTTTTGAATCATACATGCATGCTAAGACATGAGAGGGACTGAAAGAGATGAAACTGACATGGAACTAGATAGAGTAATGAGGAGGAACTATTTCCTCATACTGGAATTGAGCTGGTAAGGATTGAGATATTTTTCTCAACCTGCTTTCTGATACTGAACTAGAAATCACAGTATCGCTCTAACTAAAAGTAAGGGACTCATAAGCACAAATCATTCATGATATCTAAAACTGAGCACATACATGAGGTAACTTGATCTGTGAAGCTAGTAAAGAAACTTCTAAAGACTGAGTTCGAGGGCTCAGCGTACTGGAAGACATGAGTTAGCACACATAGATAGTTTATGGCATGAAACTGAGAATTATAGCTTTGCAAAGTAAGACTGGGATCGCTGTTTGAGGTGGTCATCTAGAATTCTGGAACTCTGCACATAAGAATGGTTACAGCGTAACTTCAACCGAGCATGAGGGAAATCATCTAAACCTGAAGGGATTGCCATCCCATAACTATTAATGATGGGACTCCCCTACTAGCACACTCAAGATTCGACTTGTCTTATTAACTTACAATATCCCCCTTAGCTTAATGCCATCATTCCAAGGATCCTAAACCTTTCTTAAGGTTGGGATAAACCATTAACTCTTAATTCCTCTTTCACCTCTAAAATTCACTGATAGCTTCATACTCATAGCTATTTCACACCATACATTGAAAATCTCCTCTCAACATACATCACAAGATTTTCTATTAAATAGTGGGGTGCTGTGGATAGCAACATGCAAAGAGTAACACAAACAATTCACTACTTCTAGCGATTTTCCCTTATCCTGATGGTTGACAAGGCGTAAGAGCAGTTTTGATGTTGTCTGCCACCTATACTAGAAGATGCGCCCTACTGAAATGAGCGGGTTGTCAGAGCTACTGAAAAGGTGGTTGGGGCCCTGCTCTCACCCTTCTTGGCTGCTGCGCAATCTCTATGCTTATGACCCAACTTGCCACACCAAAAAAGCGTCTGAGCCAGCCATGCATTCTCCCAAATGGTTCTTCCCATAGTTCTTGCAAGTTGGATGTGTAATCTCCCTTACCCTAGGTCTGTATGGAACACTAGTTGTCGAAGGTGCTTGGGCTGATGATCTTTGCTGGGAGCGTGAACGGTGTCCACACTCGTCCTCTGATGGGAGAACTCTAAATCTCCTATTCTAGCCCTCTTGGACTCTCTCTCATTTTCTTTCACCTGCTCCGCCTCTATTTGTTGGGCATATATCACCAAACGTGAAAAGTCTATGTCCTTGTGCAACATGGCGGTCCTGCATTCCTTGACCAAGGAGTCTTCCACTCCATTCATGAACCTACTCACCCAAGCCCTCTGGTCCACTACCATCTCCGGTGCATACTTGGACAACCAGGTAAACTCTAATGCATACTCCTGGACAATCATACTATTTTGCCTCAAGTTGATGAACTCCGCCGCCTTTTCCTCTCGCAACTCTCGAGGTAAAAACCTGTACAAGAAGGCAGTCATAAACTCATCCTGACTGATGGGGAATGCTCCAACTCCCCGACTATCCTTCCACTGACGAAACCAGATATGAGCGACCCCCTTAAGCTGGTAGGAGGCTAAGTCTGCGCTCTCCATTCCCGTCACCCCCAAAATTTGGGTGATCTTTTGGATCTCCTCTAAGAACTCATACAGGTCCTCATCCACCTTTGATTGGATGGATTCAATCTGAGGAAGTCTCTTACTCTAGATGCCACTATGTTCCCATTATGGGGAACATGATCCACCGTCTGCTGATTAATCTGAGTGGTCATAGCCTGCGCCAACATATGAAAGGCTGCCCTGAACTCGGCATGAGTAACATGTTCATTCATCAGTGGCTGGTGGGGCTTGTTGGCGCCCATTACCATTTCTCCTTCCGTTTCCTCACCTGGGAGGCATTATCTACGACCGCGTAAAGCACGAGTTAGGAGAGGAACCATTAGAGTTTCATAATCTATGCACGATAAGAATCATGAAGAAAGGGGAACTTTCCTAAAAAATGTCTCGTAGCCTCTTCTTCATAAGTGTGGCGCGCTTCACACCTACGAAAAGAACTCTACTCAGCGCGGCTTTTAGACACCCTAGGACACTCTAAACCTTTGTTCTGATACCAAGTTTGTCATGATCCGAACATAGGCCCGGATCGAGACACAGGACAAAGAACCCCGAGAGGCTCCAAGTCAACCTATGGCATAATCATAGCATGATACAAAAAACATAACAGCTAACAAAATCATAATTGAGTGCAAGATAACTGGAAAAAAAGTCTAATCAACACCATAAGAACATAGTCTATTATAAACACTGAATCAAAGCTGAATCTTTCTATACATATCTGAAAGCCTCTACTACATTGATGAGAAGCTGGGACAAGTCCCCAGCTAACTCTAAAGTATGAAACTAAAATAAAATTAAAATAGAAAAATCATAAATCTTGTCCTCGGTAGATGAGGACTCACCACAATCAGCTGATATGGGAATAGAGCGTGTCTAACCGCGCGGCTGGGTCTCAAAACCTGGATCTATATCACAAAATGATATAGCACATAAAGAATGTGGTCAGTACTTGAAATGTACTGAATATGCGGAAAACGTAAAGGAACTAAAACATGCAAGTATACTGGGAGGAAGTTAGCTGAGTACATCACTGAATATATAACTGAAATGAAAAACAATAACCCTGTTTGAGATATATAAATATTGATATGATGCTTTTCTTTGAAAACATTTAATGAAGTATAATCAAACCTGATGCATAAAGGTCATGTACATATACTGAGAACTGAAGCTATAATTGATATCATACACTATACTGACCAACTGCTGACAACTAAGAATGAATTCTACCAAGACTAATTTGAACTAAAGTCTGAGACTATACGAAGTTGCACTAAAAATGAGATCATAAACTAAGGGAGACGCTCTCTACTATTGAGAGTCCTTGACTGAACTAAGGGAAACATTCTCTGCTATTGAGAATCCCTGACTGAACTAAGGGAAACACTCTCTGTTATTGAGAATTCATGACTGAGCTAAGGGAAATATTCTCTGCTATTGAGAATCCCTAACTGAGCTAAGGGAAATATTCTCTGCTATTGAGATCCCTGACTGAGCTAAGAGAAACATTCTCTGCTGTTGAGAATCCTTGACTAAGATAAGGGAAACATTTTCTGCTATTGAGAATCCCTAACTGAGCTAAGGGAAACATTCTCTGCTATTAAGAATCCCTGACTGAACTAAGGAAAACACAGGACTAATATCATTTATCTAGTCTAGGCTACTTCAACTAATCAGAAACCTGAGTGTTCAACTAATCATAACATATTGAATTCATTCGAATCTGATCAAAGCTACTTTCTACTATCAAGAGGCTTGAAAGTCTGAAAAATCATGATCATGCCTTATCATCGTAATTCATAATGTTATAGGCCCAAAACGTAGTATAATTCTTGTGTTTCATATTCACAGAAGCCCATAGGTGCTAGTCATGCTTTAACATATATACAAAAATCATATGTTCTAGATTTAGGAAACTCATGGTTCTACCATACTTTAGACATATACATTGAATTCATTATAAATCATGTAAGCATTTTATAAGGGCCATATCTCAAAATAATGCTAATTCATGGTGAAATTTTAGAAGATCATGCTACTATCATATCATACATAAATCATGAATTTGGGAGCCTCTTTATAAATATACATAGCTACATATCATGAGAGTCTTGAAACCCATAGAGAACATGTGAGAATTTGATAACACTCAAACCACACCTCCTTACGAAATATGAAGCGGATGTTGTCAATAAAGAATCCAACTAGAGGTTGGGGTCGATCCCACAGAGAATACGGAAGGATGTAGAAGAAGGCTAGTGCTTAAGCTTTTTAGTTAATTATTTCCTAAGAGGGGGGAATTTGTAAAAGTAATAAATAATAATGTTGAGAAATTGTTTGTTGTTTCCAAATTAATGCAACTAACTAGGGTAAGTGTTCCCCATGACTTCATAACCACAAGGCACTTTATACTAGTGATATATTCCGGTGCTTAGCATGCAATATCGGTAAGTTAGGTTCACCTAAATGGTTGGTCCCCTATCTAGATGATTTTCACCACGCAACTTGGTCCATCTATGGGTGTATTCTTGATTAACGCTTACCCTTAATATCGGATTAGCTATTCCAGGACAAGGTCAAGCTATTAGATGAGGGTTGATAGCCTCAAATCTCCGTTGTTAATCCCTTTTTCCATTCACTACCTCCTTGGTCCGGTAAGTAAGAATAAGGCAAGTTCTAACGTTTGCAACCGTTAAAAATCAATTAAAACGAAGGAAGAAACAATACGTGCATAAACTCCAATTAAAGAATCACTAAGTATTTTACCTATGTGTGTTAATTTGTCATAGTTCCCACAACCCTAGTTGTGGTGGTTTTAGCCTATCATGTTTATAAGTAAATTAATAGATTTCATAAATAAAAGCAAAAATTAATACTTACAACGTTGATAGGAAGAAACTCACTTGATTATTGCAACAATAAAGAAGAACAATTCAACAATCATCTCGAAGTTCCAAATGTAAAACACCAAACTTGTATCTAAAAACTTGAGACTTAAAACTCTAATCCTACTTGAAGATTTTTGAACTTGAAACTTCAATTCTTGAAGACATAAAAACAACATGCCTATTACATGAAAATAAAGAGGTATTTATAGTAGTAAATTTATGCTTTTCCTTTTTCTTGATGAATTTGACTTGGAATTTAAATTTTCTTTTCCTAGTTGAAGTGGGAAATCCATTTTTGGGTCGTTTGGAGCCTTGCCGCGTTGCACCTTCTTTTGTTCCTTCATGGATTTAATTTGGGATTTTTAGCTCCTTTTCCTAATTAAAAACGGACTCCAGGTCACCAGTGTTCATGGACTAAGTAACGACTCGTTAGGACCTCAAACGAGTTGTGATCAGTCAAGCATAGTCGTCCTCAGCATTAGGCCCAGTCGTTGCAATGGGTCACCCAACGACTCGTTAGGATAGGGCACGAGCCGTTAAGTCCCTCGTGGCTATGGATCATCACATCCTCCAGTGTACTTGATGGATGCTCACATCCTCCAGTGTACTTGACGGATGCTCACAATGTCTGACGACGAGTCATCACTTCACATGACGACTTGTTATGTCACTCATTACCTTCACTGGACACTTCTTCAGATTTTCTCCTCCCAGTCCTCACTTTGTTCCATTTTCTTCAAATTCATTCCAAAGCATCAAATACACCAAAATTCATCGCTTTTAGACCTAAAAGCATTTAATCATGTGTGTTAGCTATTTTCACAAATATATAACATAAACCCATGCAAACACCCATAATTTGTTCTCAGAACATAGCAAAGTATGGGGAAAATTATGTCTATGAAGTATGTGAGTACGCCCTTCATCAGCATTCATGCATAGATTGAAATCCTAAGGCATGATTTTATAGAAATCAAGGAATTAGGGTTTTAACATAAAATTTGGGACACCAGGATGAAAGGAAATCCTTGTTGAATTCTCGAATACCTGGATTCAATAAATTCCCCACTAGAACTTGGATCTTGAAGCCCTTGAAGAAAACCCTAGGTGATCTTGAACCTTGGGAAAGAAGAGGAAGAATAGCTTATGGGAGGTTTTTGGGTGGAATAAGGGATTAGGCTAGGAAGGACCCTTAAATTCGTCCTATCTAATACCCAAAACGATGTCACTTAGGAGTTAGAAGCCTAGGATTTTACAGAAATACCCTTGAAATTTCGCAGAAAAAAGGACCCGGCCAGTCCTCACGAGGGACATCACGACTCGTGAGGTACTAGAAAACTCGCGAGTCTAATCCGTGAAGTCTACTGGGATTTCCACCAAATTTTACCACTTAACAAGTCACTTAACAAGTTGTGAGGTGACTTAACGGGTCACTTAACCAGTCGTTAAGTCCCCTACGAAACTGAAGTTTTCCAATATTTTTTTCCACTTAACGGGTCACTTAGCGAGTCATTAGGTGACTTAATGAGTCACTTGATGAATCATTTTGTGATTTGGTGCAGTTTCACTAAATTACTCATAGCATTTTACTCTAAACTCTGATTTATGCAAGGTTGGACGTGTTGGAAAGAAGACTCAAAGAGATTCAATTTAATATATTGGATCACCCAAAAATACTTTGTAAAATGGTATCTATAGTCGTTAGAAGTTGACCCCTGCTAGAACTTGTACGAAAACTCGATCGGTAAGAATGCTCTCAACTCAACTTTATGCTAGAAGTTTCTTATGACCTTAATTTGTATCCATTTCACTTCTCACACTTGAGGATTGATATTAACACCTATTATCCATAGAATTCATTGGGCTCGGACCTATCCATATACCTAGAAACAGTTCCAAACTTAGCCTGAAAGTACAGGGCATTGAAATATCTCAACTCACTAGTTTTGGGTCTAGTCTTAGAGACTTTTAGGGTGTTACATGAGGGTGAGATGCTTCCTCTTCGGCAATCACTGAATTCTAGAGACTTCAAATTTCACTTTCCATCTTATTTTCTTTCATACAGTTGTTTTATTTTTTAGGCTTATTTGGTACTCGTAGATGCTCTTGTACCAGTGTCACCAGGTCTTGGGATTGTTTTGATTTTAGACTCGCTTATGTCGCACCTATAGAAGTTAGTTTCTTATTTATCATTACTTCCTGTAATTCTTATATAATTAAATGTTTAATAAAGAAATGGAATTCTCCTACGGGGATGGTAGGTGCCCTCACAGCTTAATGGGAATTTGGGTCGTGACAAGAAGACTGATGATTGCAGCTACTATCCCATATCGAATATTACTTCACAAAAATGAATTCCCAAGTCTATATAAAAAACAATGCTCATCCATTTGTTATTTCACTAAGTCCACAAGTCACGACTAGAAAGTATAGCATCGAGATAACTTTCTTTCCTATATTTTCTTTTATCGTCTCTTTTGTTCTTTTTTCTATTTGTAGATTTACATAGCCACTTTTTTTTCAAAAGAGCAAAAGAATTTCTCAGACAATAAGTTGATCTTTAAGTAATGTTGAGAGCCAAAGAATTTGCATTTTAGGAAGAAAAGACTTTACACCATTTGAGGTAAGATATCGCCTCATTAAGCCAAAGTGTAGCTTCCTCTAAGCCAATTTTGCATTATCCATGACGAAGACTTTACAATTTCTAATCCAAAGACCTTACATGGTCCGCAACAAAAACTTTACATCATCTAAGCCAAAGTCTTTATATTTCTCGAGGCAAAGACTTCACATCATCTTAGCTTAAGTGTTTACAAGCCAAAGACTTTACATCATCTAAAGCAAAGACTTCACATCATCCAAGTCAAAGATTTCACATTGTCTGAGGCAGAAACTTTATATTTCATAGTCTTTGAAGGACCAAGGTGAAAATGAACTAAAATTGTCCATATTAAGGTTTGAAAATTTAGAGATTTTTTGAAGGAGAAATCCGTGAAAAGGCCATCTTAAGGTGTAAAGAGAAAATTGTGTTCACTTTAAGACTAAAAATTTAGAGATTCTTTTAAGGATAAATCAATGAAAAAGCTAGCTTAAAGTGCAATGTTACAAATTTTATCCACCTTCAAACTGTAAACTTAGAGATACTTTTAAGGATAAATTTGTGAAAGGCTAGCTTAATAAAAAGGACAAACTTTTTCCACCTTAAGCCTGAAAATTTTAATCATAAGGATAAATCCATGAAAAGTCCAGTTTAAGATGAAAAAGGATAAATTTTGTCCATCTTAAGGCTGAAAATTTATGGATTCTTTTAAGAATAAATCCTTAAAGGTCAGCTTAAGGTGCAAAGGTAACCAGTGTTCCTGTTCTGTTCAATGCAATGAATATTTCTTCGGGTTGTCTGTCAAGGTGACCAACTTCCATGCAAAGAATACAGCTCCATAGAAAGCATATGTTTCTTCACTATGCAAAACACTATTCTTGCTTCACTTTAGACAAACAGAACAAGGGGGATGTTAAGTTAATGAGGCAGTTGTTGAATCGTGTTACCATACTAGTTGAAAGAGAGCTTCTTAAGGAGTTGAAACAGATGGCTGAGAGACTAAAGGTTTAGACAAATCTCCCGACCAGAAGCTATCATCTGATGAAGTTAAACTTATTTTAGGTAACTAATTTTGGTTTAGTGGCTTTAACACGTTTAAAACTAAAAATTTAGAGATCCTTTTAAGGATAAATTCATGAAAAGTTCATCTTAATGTGTAAAGGGACTAAAAATTTTCACCTTATAACTGGCAAATTATAAGGCCTTGGCTTGAAGCTTGGTGGCTTAGTGACAACAACTTGAATATTTAGCTAACATTGATGACTTCAACTTGAAGATATTGTGGGTTTGAAACTTCAACTTGAAGAACTAGCAGATTTGAAGACTTCAACTTGAAGACATAAAAGATTTGAGACTTTAACTATCAGATGTGACCACTTGCTAAGAGATTACAATCATCCCATCAGAGAAAGACATGGAAATTTTCCCCCATTGAACCACTAGTATTTCATGAAGGTCCAAATTTCAATGAAAGGATTCATGTAAATTTGATGTTCATATGTCCAGACAGGCCCCTTCTAATTCATCATACTTTACTCGAAAAATAGGGTGATGTCAAACATTTTTGAATTCATGATACTGACCTTAGAATGAAACTCTACATAACCTACGTATCTCGATGAAGAGGATCAAGTCATTTAGTAGTTCATAAAGAGTGAGTTTGTTTTCTGTATATCCTAACTTTTTCCTAGGCCTCTCCTTATGAGATTTTCAACCTAGCAGACTTTTAATATCTTAACTTTTTTTCTAGGATGCCTTTTGTAAGATTTTCAACCTAGCAGACTTTCTATATCCTAACTTTTTTCTAGGCTGCCTTTATAAGTTTTTCAACTTAGTGAATATATTTTTGGATCCTGCATAGTTTGTACTCTTATGATCTAGGTGTAACATGTAGTTTGCACTCGTGCATTAGGGAGAATCATTGTGGTTTAAGATAGTACCTCTTCAAGAATTTCATGTTAATAGGACCGATCCTCATGCCATATACATCAATAAGTTTGTAAGAGCTACTTGAATACGTTTTTGTATGACATATGGTCCATCTCATTTAGAGGTGAATTTTTTCCCATATTTCTAGAAAGTTATAACAGCTTTTCTTACTGCAAGGACTTGATCTCCAACTTCAAATCACTTCAAGCGAACCTTTTTGTTGAAAGCACGAGATAGACGGGCTTGATAAGATTCAGGATTTTTTATTGAGTTTCTAGCCTCTTCTTATCAAGTATTTCTAACTCTGCAAGACACAGTTGAGCATTTTCTCATTCGGTGATCCCTTCTTAAATAGAAAGTCTTAAATAAGGTATTTGGCACTCAAGTGGTAGGACTGCATCTACTCCATAAGCAAGCGAGTATGGGGTAGCTTGCATTGGTGCACGGTGATTCATCTTATATGCCCACAAATCTCCATGCATTTTGTCATGCAAATCTCATTTGGACTTGGATACAACCTTCTTCAACAAGTTTCATAGAGTCTTATTAAATGCTTCAACTAGATCATTGGCGGCAGCATGATACATAGAAGATTTGTGAAGCCTAAACCCAAAGAGAACACAAATCTTGTTGATCAACTTGTTATCAAATGACTTGCCATTGTCCATTAATATGTAATGAGGAATGTCAAAGCGGTAGATGATATTTACTCAGATGAAGTTTGCACCATTCTCCTTATATACTTCTTTAGGTGTGACTGCTTCAACCCATTTTGAGAAGTAATTTGTTGCAGCCAAGATATACAAGTGTCAACCAGAAGAATTTGGTGATCAATCAACAACATCCAATACTCAAGTGTCAAATAGCCAAAATGCAACAGTTTCTATAATGTTTTAGGGGGTGATATATAAAACTTGCGTGAAATTGGCAAGCCTTGCATCTTCGAGTGTAGTTTAAGTAATCTTTCACCATTCAATAGTATCTCATTCTTTTTATGATGAAATGGAGTTTAGGTCTAGATTAATATGATCCACATACTCCTGAATGTACTTCTTGTAAAGCTTGGACTACTTATTCCTCCCCCAAAATCACAAAAGTACTCCCTTAAATGATCTTTTATATAGTGTATCTTTGTAGTAAAAGAAATAAGATGCACGACAACGGATTTCAGTCCTTCTTCTTGAATTTCTCGATAGTATTCCATAACTAAAGTAGTCAATTAAGCACTGTTGCCAGTCTTCCTTCACATCTTCAAAAATAGTATCCAGATGCTCAAGCTCATTTTTGCATATTCATCCTCATTTGGTGGCATTACTACCCATTTTTTACAGATAGTAATATGCGCTTGATCTGACAGGGTATGTGTTGAAGTTAGAGTAACCAAGGCATCGACTTTCTTGTTTTCCTTCCTCGATATATGTTGGATGGACACATCTCCAAGTCATCCTACCATTTTCTAAGCATAACCATGATAAGGATGTGGTTTGGGCTTCTTGACCTCATAGCTGCCAAAAAGTTCATCACCAACTGGGAGTTACCAAAGAGTTGCAAGTGTAATTGCTTCATATCGACAACCTTTTTAATCCCAAGTATTAATGCTTGATCTTCAGCGACATCGTTGGAGAAACATTGTGTCAAGGTAAAGGAATATGGTAGAACCTCTCCTTATGAAGTGATAAACAGCATCCCACACCATCTTCACCACAATGTGTAGCACCATCAACATATATCTTCCATGGAGGTTGAATTTCAATAACCATTGTTTCTTCATCAAGCAGTTCATCGATAAGCTCCTAATCACAGGTATCAAGTGATCTGCTTAGAAGTTTTATAATGCTTGTCCTTTATAGCTTTTTGAGGGATGTACATAATCTCAAACTATTGAAATTTGGAGGTACCACTTTGCTAGTTAATCACTGAGAACTAGTTTTAACATCACAAACTTGATGAAATTTGCTCTAGAAATAAGATGAACAATATGATGGGTTGATGGGAAAACATTCCCAACTAACCCGAGCAATACTGAAACATAATCAATAGGAAAGTTTATCAAACGGCCCTCGAAACATGAGGACTCACCAACAAGCTGATAGTATAGACTGAGATGGACTAAGGATGAGGATGAGCCTGAGATCTGGACCCTGTATCATGAAATGATGCAACATAGAAAGTATGCGGTCAGTACGTGGAATATACTGAGTATGCAAGGTAATTAAAACAGACATTTTGAAAGTAAAGTAAACTCATAAATAGACATAGGAGAATGACATCATGCTTGCATCAAGATCTTTGTAATAAAATATAGGGCTCAAGACTTTCAAATTATTCATAATCATTCATTATCATAATCGTAAATAACTTTATCATAATATAACTTGAGCCCATAACATAAAAATAACAATGCATAAAACATGCGGAACAATGGGAGGACTCGTCATAACTGACACCATCATGGTAGAGCCTTTTATGATGCCCCACTGTCTGGCTCAAGTGGGCATAGCCTACCCTGGCTTGCCAGGCGAGGGTCGTGCATAAGGCGTGATATCACATTTGAGGGCATCATTATCAATACATCATATCATTTACAACCTATGGTGGCACGTGGTTATGAGACATCGGCGTAGTCCTTTGAACGCCGGACTGCTCGGTGCTAGACACGGCTCCCAAAAACATGCATATAGGCTCATACATAAATCATTAACAACATGCATTAAGACTCATTGGCTAGAAAATAAAGTTTATCATTATTGATCCCCTTTAAACATGCCTATCCAAGAATCAAAGGCCCTTTTCATCGGCCAACATCATAAATCAATAAATCATGAAATTCGTTTCATAAATCATAAATCATTCTTCATCATGTGGGCATTGCCCATTACTTCATCATACTCAATTCTTTCAAAACGTGCTCATAAACATGGGCAACTTGATTTCATGTTTTTCCATCATAAATAAACTCGAAATAATGAATATTCATCATAAATCATAACTTTCATGAACTTTCATCAATTGGCATTTTAGACTTAAAAAGATTGAAACATGATTTTGAAGAAGTTAATTTAAAATCTACCCAACATGCATAATTCAATAATAAAAACTCAATTAAATCATACCCATAAAGAGAAATCACATTATCATGCTTTGGGTAAAACCCCATAGACTTGAATAGGAGGATTCATGATTTTAATCGAAATTGGGCATGGGTGAGGAAGAATTCCACCCTACATACCTGGGAATGGATGGACTTAAAGTTCCTTGAACACCCATAAAGAAATTGATGAAAATATAGGGAAGAAGGCCTTGGATCTCCCAAAAACCTCTCTAAAATCCTTACATGAGAATGGGCATGCCTAAAGGACTTAAATCATATTATCATACTCAGAAAATATCCAAAACGACGTAGTTTAGTGATAAAAATATAGAAAGGTCAAAAATACCCTTAAAATAATTTCCCTTAAAACTTATCCCAGATGGACCAACAACCGACCCAACGGGTTGTGACAACATACCACGACTCGTGGTATCGAGTCGTTGAGTCCACTATTTCATCTCAGGCCTCGGATCCTTCCAACGGATCGACAGGATGAGTTGTGACATCAAAGAACGAGTCGTTGGATCGACCATTGTCAACTCCCTGACCAAATCTGGCTTTCCTTCCTACGAGCCTCACCACGACTCGTGGTAACTTCCAACGAGTCTTGGTTTCCATCCGTTGTCTGCATTGGAACCTTCAACACACGAACGACGACTTGAAACAATGGGTCGTCCCTCTTAACCACGAATTGTGGGATGCCCCGTTGCTTCCTCCTCAGCCTAAGTCCAAACCTCCCCACGACTGGTGACAACGACTCGTTGTTCCTTACAACGGGTCGTTGCACCATCCGTTGTCTCTACTGATTCCTTGACCTCCTAAACCACGACAGCTTGTGATGATTCGTGGTACCCTACCATGAGTCGTAGGGTCATCCGTTCTGTGTTATTTTTTCTAGTTTTCTACACTTTTTCTTAGCCCTTTTCGGGGTATTACAGACAGTTTCTTTGGAACTTGTTCTTCTTCCTTTTCAATGGACCTAAATTTTCGAACATAGAAGTTCTTGCAATTGATTTTCCAAGTCAATCAAAGACATAACACCTTTAGTTGGGAGCATTCTACTCGTCTTCCACAGTGATGTAGTTGGTAGTTTCCTTTATTATGGAGATGAAAATTGGAGGAGGTTATATGTATCCTAAACGTTCTCAAGATTGTATCATGGTAGCTTCCTATGGGAGTTTTATTAACTCTGATGGTTCTTTGGGATTGTATCCAACCTTTGTGAATAAGTTATAGTATTTGGATCAAAACCTTTATTTGTGCAATTTATAAAGAATGACATATTTAGCGTGGATTTTGAGCCATAAACTCTCCAAGTAGATTCGAGGATAAGTTGATCACGCTAATCCATCTAATCCATCCAATTTAGTCCATTTAGTGTATTTCTTTAGGTGTTGGATGATTTACCTTCCTCTTTATTCACCTTCAAAACATAGTGGAGTGGAAGGTAAAGATTACCTTCCTTTTTAAAGACGCATTGTTTCCTTTATGCAAAATGGAATGTCGCTTCTCAATGACAACTTTGAATTTTTCGATAGCAACCTCAGCTCTTTTAGTTGAAGGGTTATCACTCTTCTCCTTTGTGACTTTGTCGACTTTTACTTCCTTCACAAAGTAGTTCTTCAGGTAGAACTTTACATCAACAAAGTGTGATTCAGCTTCAACAAATGGCTTATCATCAGTAACTACCTTCTTTTCAACTCCACCTTCGAGATACTTCAAACATATATAGTATGGATGAGAACAACTTTGTGAAGGCAATACTTCAAACATTTATAGTAGAAGGATGAGACAACTTTGTTCTTTTGTTCCCAAGGTCTTCCAAGAAACATATTGTATGAAGTCTTTGCATCGATCACGTGCATCCATGCACTTGATTACAAATCGATGTTGATCTCTAACTTGATAAAACATATGTCCCTTTGTTTCCCTTGATGGAATCCTTAAATCATCTAGTGACTTTCAGAAAGTTGGATTTTATCTTGCTCCAATGGCCCTTCTTCTTCATCCTCTTCAAAGTTGCATATCCAGACTAGATAGAAAGAGTCAAAGGTGATAGACATTTGATTAGAACTTGTATTTTCATTGCCAAGTAAAATCTTCTTTTCATTAGCCATGTGTGTAGCTTTATCCTTAAAGATGAAACATTTCTCAAAGGAATGGCAAACCACAGGTCAATGATACATACAATAATTTGGGCCATTCATTCTCCCAATTTCATTAGGTTACTTCATCTCTGGTAACTCAATGTGTTTTACTCAAGTAGTTCATCAAAATCTTAGGGACGTCAAAATCAAGGAAGGGGTATTCCTTTTCTTGCATCTCCTTCAAGGTCAATTTTTTATTTGAGTTGTGTTGAGAGGATGTTGTTTTCACACTCTGCTTCTTGCTCACCTTCGCAATAAATTTCACAAGTGACACATTGACGTTCATGGATTCTTTGTTAGTACTTTTGGGTACAAACTTGTCATAATCAATGTTTATAGTACGACTTGTCAAATACAATCTCACAATAAAATATTTTCTCCTTATAGGTCTGAACATACCGTTATAATAACGGTTTTGTACTCTACCAATAACATTGACACTATCATAATAAATCAAAATTAGAGAAATTGATTTCTCAAAATAAAGTGATTGACACAATAGACTTTTAAATCAATTCACTTCTTCACTAGCTGAAGATCATAATAATTTTTAATCTCCAACAAATAGTCCATCTTTGCAATAAAATCATCTGCATTAAAAAGTTATTGTATTTTTTATATAAAACAAGCCATAAATTTTTGTAGCAAGTAAATATACCTGACTTGCTTGTACCTGCTAAGTAGTTTTACTGCATAAACAATATCAAACTAAGTACAATTAGTCATATATCTCATATTTTTTATTGGGCTAGAAAACTCCTTTTTTATTTATCACACCAATGTTTACACATTTGAATCAAAAGGAATTGCAAATCTCGTAAAATCAATAAAATTGAACTTCATAATTTTTTCAATATAATGTGACTTGTCAAGAAAAATTCCATCACATATTTTTTTTTTGTATTTTTTATTCCAAGAATGAATTTGTCTCATCTAAATATTTCATGTAAAATGGCTAATAATGTATCAGAATTTTGTGTCAGATTTGTACTTCATTTCATGGATTTTTGCATACCTTTAAGTGCTAACTTAAGTCAATACTAACTCTATTTTACTGAGTTTCAGGAACCCCTTGAGTAGATAAAAAGAGGCATAAAAATCACCAAAATCTACCAGAAAAGGAGCAAAAGATGGACCATACATCCAAAATGCGGTTCGTACATTCAGCTTCTTAATGATCCAGAGACCACCATAAAGTGGTACATAAAGAACGGCTCGAGATACGGTCTGTCTTCTTAAAATACGGGCCATTAATTTGTCTGTCTTATTCCAACCAAATTTCATCTGAATTAATTGACAGGTGGAAGAACGGACCATCTTTTCAATAGACGGCCCATCAATCAAAATACGAAAGTGTAATACCTCAAAAGTTCATAAGACTAGATGAGAGAAATGAAAATAAGTTCATCAGAAAAATCTGCATTTTTGCCTCAGTATGACTCAACCACAGGTTGTAAGTTAGTAGTATAGGGAAGACCCGTGGATCAGGTCAGTGATATTTTTTTCCTCAGACCATGAGTTCTCACTACGAGTCATAGTATGTGGCTACGACTCATAATCAGGAGTCATAGCAAGTCTTTGGAGTTATCCAATGATCTATGGTATAGGTGATGGTACGACTCGTACAATGTTGTTACGGATCATAGTAAGATTTGTGAAAATATTCAAAGGGTTGGAGGTTTTGAACTTGGTCAGTACGGGAGGATACCACGAGTCTTAAGAGGATTGTATGATTCGTGGTAGCTAACAGAATAGTTTTTCTGCGAATTCATTAAGGGTATTTTCATTAACCCTAAGCTCCTAAGCCCTAAACTACGTCGTTTTAAGCCCTAAAATAAATGTATTAGGGAAGTTTAACCTATTCTAATTCATTCAACTACCATGCATGCAAGGTTAGAGGGTTCCATTAAAGATCAAGCCTAGAAGTCCTCCAATTCTCCACTAAATCTCTTGGGCTTTCCAAGTCAGGATAAAAATTAGTTTATCCAGGTATGTAGGGCCATGAATGAGAGTTTTCTTTCACACTCATGCCCAAATTTCTCCTCAATCTCATGAATTCTAGTATTGATTCAAGTGTATGATCCGATGGGGTTTTATCCCAATTCCATAAAATTCTCTATGATTTATGTATGGGTTAACTCCCTTCATGTTTTAAAATATATTCTAAGATCTATGGGCAGATACCTATTTTGATTGTTAATTCATGATTTCAAATCTTTAAAAAAAATTATGCTCAATTATGCAAGTTTCATGAAAAGTCAAGTTTAAATTCAGATTGTGGTTCTCCTAAGCCCTAATTTATGATTTACGATATGATTTTCTACAAGTACTCTTCATGAATTTATGAATCTCAAGTATGGCGATCTTTTCAAGCATGTATATTCTTCGTGATTTATGAGTTTGTGATTTTGGATGACCCACGGGCCCTTCATTCATGGCTAATTATGTATTTCAAGTGTGATCAAGTATGTTATGCTCCAACTAGCCATGAACTTCACATATGATTTCACGATTATTATATGAGCCTTCATGTGCATGTTTTTGGGAGCCGTGTCTAGCACCGAGTAGGCCCAGTGTTCAAGTAAACTCCGTGGTCTCTAAACTACGCGCCAAGTAGGTTTATATTCATGGACTCTAGGTAGGTCCCCATTAGTGATATCATGCCATTTACGTCCCTTGCCTAGAAAGTCCGGGACGGCTCTGTCCACTTGAGCGAGATAGTTGGGGCATCATGTAAGCTCTATCATGATGGTGTTGGTTAAGACGAGTCCTCCCATTGTTCCTTATGTTTCATGCATGATCATGATTACGATACTTTGGTTCAAGTTATGTTTTACAAGGTTTCTCTTATGATTATGATTATGACTAGTTTATGAATGGTTTTGAAAACCTTGAACCCTCATGTTTATGTATTGATTATCACTTCATGCTTGAAATGTCCTACTCTTACGAACTCTACTGTATTTTATTTGGTCCGTTTTACTTACCTTGCATACTCAGTACATTCAAAGTATTGACCGCATACTATATGTTGTATCGTTTCATGATACAGGTCCGAGAGATCAGACTCAAACACGCCATTAGTCTTGCTTTTGTATCAGTTTTGTTAGCTAGTGTTGGTGAGTCCTCATCTTCCGAGGATATTCTATTTAGTTTGTTATTTTGTTATTTCAATTATAGACTTTTGTCGAGCTAGTTGGGGATGTTTTCCCATCAGCTTATCAGTTATGTTAGAGGCTTTTCAGACAATATGTAAAAACTCAGCTTGTTAATGTTGACTCGGTTTATGATTATTACATGTGTAGACTTCTGCTTATTCATATTAAGTTTATCAGTTTTCGCTAATTTATGTTCTTTAGCTGCTATGTTCATGCCATGGGTCGATTTGGAGCCATTCATGGTTCTAAGTCCCGTGTCTCAATCCAGAGTCTCATCTCGGGTCGTGACAGAAAGAACAACCCTCAGTTCGGGGGCCTTCGTCAACATGTTACGAAGCTCCAGTCTTCAGTGGGTCACCATTACTTGACTTAGAAAGACCTAGACAGAATACAAAATCAATCTACAGTTCAAGATGCAAACCATCTTTCTAGAAGATGATCCATCCCTCAACTTGGGACCCTCCGGATTTGAATTTAGTTGGGGTTTTAAACTTATATAAATGGATCTTTTTCATATTTTTGGACAAGTTTTTCAGGAGTTTGAAGCTAGTAGCTAATTTTAGGGAGTTTTCATAGCTTTAACCTTGTAATTGAAGTTACCGGTTGAAGTTTGAAGATCAAGTTTCTCAATTCAAATATTTTTCTTTAATTACTATTTTATAAGTGAATATGTCTAATTACTTGTTTTTCTCTTCTCCTTTAGCTATGAGTAACTAAACTCGAATCTAGGGTTATGAACTCAATGGGTTTGTGAACTCTAATGATCTCAATTATGTGAAATTGAGTATGAACTTGAGAATATTTGATTGGTCTATACTTTGTAAAGTAAGATTATTGGTGAAAGTCATTCAATAATGCCAAATTGCCTTTATTGTGCTTGAGAAAGCCAATAAAAATTTAGGTAGCATCAATTCAACAATGACCCAAGGATTTAAATCTTATTTAATGAATTCACCTAGACATAGGAGAAATCTTGTCACTTCGATAAAATTGATGCAAATTGATACCATTGGGATTTTTGATAGATATCGAATAGTTGCCTAAGTTGGTTGCTTGCATATTCACCATAAGGCATGATCATGATTTTTCAGACTTTTAGGCCTCTTGATAGTAGAAACTAGCCTTGATCTGATTCTAATGAATTCAGTATGTTATAATTAGTTGAACACTCAGGTCTCTGGTTCGCTGAAGTAGCCTAAACTGGCAATGCTTCTAATGTTTCTATAGCCTGCGCCTGAGCAACCACGTCTCTGTCCTTCTCCAATTGATTATTCTTTGGAATAATAACGCAAATGTTTCCATAAGGATTATGTTTTTAAAAAAAACAAATAAAATGAGAATTAAGGTCTATTCACAATGCTCCCATTTGAGTGATTTAAGGGAATCAACCCAAAAAGGGAACACTTTCCTAGTTTTTCTCCATATTGAATTAGAACTATTTCTTAAATCCTAGTTATTTATACTTTTTACCACTAATGCGAGTAGTTTCTCAATTTATAAATCACATTTGAATTTCTTGATAGTGCTGATCTAAATAAAGTCTTTGTGGATACGGTCCCGATGTTGGAATGAGGATGAGGAGGAGTATCAGCTCCTAGCCAATAGGGTGACAACTAGACCAGCTTCAGTCCTGTCACCCGCTCTCTCGGCCAGGGTGGTATCCATAGAACACCATCTCAGTGCTTCTCTTCCTGGACTTCAGATGAGCAACCAAGCTCCCGGCCTAAAAGGTCTAGATTTCTATTCTTCTAGTGAATCCATAGGTGAGGACTCCACTAGTTAGACTGCCCCCTCCCCCCCGAGTCCATAAATGAGGACTCCGCTAGTCAGACTGCCTCCCCCAAGATAGATTTGGCTCAGCAGAGAAAGAAGTAGAGAGAGGACATGTACAGGATCAGATGGGCTATACTGGTGACTATAAGAGGTACTTGGAGGGCCCAGCCATTCATAATGGAAAACCTAAATGGAGTATCACAGAGGAGTATGTCATCAATGCCCATGGACTGGATCAGTATCCTGACATCCTCGAGCAAATTAGGATTCAACATCGGAAAAATTAGGTTTCAACATTAGGACTTCCTCCTTTGTCCCCCAAGCCAGTACATCCCGACCCTCATGAGGGTGTTCTATGCAGTCTATGGTGCACTCTTTCGGGTTGCAAACCTGGGTTTGAGGTCTCTAGTGGAGCCCCTAGAGTCAATGACGATCCATGGAGTGTCGGTTGATATTCGCCCCGAGGCGATAAAATGTACTACTTAGGTAATGATTGTGAGGCCATTGACACATCAGCTTATGATGCAGAGATAGATATGGGGATGCGGGCTAGGCCATGGATGGCTAGGATGTTAGCCCGAGCTATACCTACATGGATCGCACTTCACACAACACCTATTTTCAAAATAGATTTTCAGCTATATGCTAAATTCTGGTGGAACATAATGTGTAGTTGCATCTGTCTGACCAAGAATAACAACAGGCTCACACATGGCCACACACTGGTCACAGGAGCATTACTAGATCAAAAGAGAGTAGATATTTAGTAGATATTGACTTTAGAGCTCAAGGAACGAGCCTTGCAGGTAGTTACCTCCCTCCCATTTCCATGCTTAGTGATTGTCTTTTGCTAGATGGCAGGGATACCAGCACTACAGAAGGAGGCTAGGATCGACAAGTGACTGATATTATCAAGATGAAGGATGACTCATTAATCACAGCTCCCCGCCATATGAGTATATCTTTACCAGTTAGGGGTGCATCAGAGAGCGAAGTCCAGTCTGAGGAACCTAATAGAGCAATCACCTCACAGCCACCAAAAGCTCCAGCAGCACTTCCTACATACTCCACTCCCCAAGGAGCTACTTCTCCTATTGTTACACCTGTCCCAACTCCAGCTGCCGCACTTAGGATCATCTAGCTCTCTAGAGAGATATTAGCAAGCATAGCTGCTCAACTTGATAGAGAGGAGATATAGTAGGCTCGTCTTATTGAGGAAATGCCAACCTTTAAGGCCAAGATTATTGAGAGAGCACTGCAGCCATTGCGAGACTCGGTTTTGGGCATCTCAAGAGACAGTACTTGCATGGCAGGGACCATTGAGGCCAGACTGACAAAACTGGAGAGAGGCTCTATACAGACAGAGACTCAGCCTCCATAGACATGGAGGAAATCGAGCTATTGTGTTAGACCTATAGATAAAAGAACCTTGGATTGAGGAGATTGTCATTCAGCTACCGATTGTTGATCATACCCGACCCATTTTCAATTTGATAAAGCTGACCCTATAAGATATACCTTCTAAAACTCTACTAGCTAGAGATTCCACTCCTTCAAATACTACAGGCGAAATGTCACTGATAGTGGAGGTGGTCTATTCCGATGAGATAAATCTCCGCAATGAGGATGCCCCATCCACATGATCTAGAGTAGTGTGCCTTGAGCGCTGCAGGGAACATCCTCACCTCTATGCTTTCCTTTGTGTGCATTAGGGACATTGCATGATTTTTGAGTTTGGGTAGGGGCTACATATTTAGCTCTTGAGAATTTTTGTCTTATATTAATAGTGCTAGATATGACTCTTTTGATTTGTATTGAAAAATTGATCTTTTGTGAGTCTAATGATGGTGTGTGATGTTTGTCTATCTTTACTATTTTTTTGTAGTATAGAGTTTTATTACTTTTGTAATCTAGATTCCTCGATTCTTTTAGCCATGGTTCTTTTCCAGAAGTCTTATTTCTATTGAATCTGTTAAGCAAAAGTAGTTAAGTGTCATAGTGAGTAGGCCCGATGATAGATTGTTAGGCAACTTTCTTAAGGGTAACAGCCTACATGTTGAGTTGTTCTTGGTTAATTAGAGTGTTTTATGACTTAGGTGGTGATTGCATATGAGATTATAGCATGTTCTTGTATTTCTTTGAAAAATGTCCTCCCCACCCCCCACACCCCATAAAAAAAATTTATCACAGTTGTTTTGTATTAACATGTTCTCCTCTATTTTTTATATCTAATTGTGTTAATTGTTCCAATGATTCTATAGTTGAGAGTGGATATGATTAGTCCATTTGATATCCATGTGTCATTGTGTGGTGACAAAAATTTACTTATTCAATTATTGTGGTTACATTCTAGAACTTGTCTGATCACTCATGTTTTAGCTTAGGATTGGCATAGGCTTGTAGAGATTGATAATGCTCAAACTCACACCTCCTGCTAAAGTATGAAGCGGACGTTGTCAATAAAGAATCCAACAAAGAGGTTGGGATAGAACCCATAGGGAATATGAAAGATCTAGACTAATATCGGTAAATAAACTTGTTGGTTAGTTACTCCAATTTGGGGGTTTCAAGAAAATAATAATTAAAACAATGATTAAAATTGTGATGTAAAATCAAGAGTTAAGACTAACTAGGGTTTTTGTTCCCCATGGGTTCATAACTGCTTCGGGTATACACATGTGATCAATACCAATACTTACTTGTAGAACTGATAACTAGGGTTCATCCAAATGATTGGTTTGTCCCTATTGGATAACTATACTCAATCACTGAGTCAGGTCTCATGAGTGGTTCCAAACTATCCGTTATCAATAAATTTCAAATTTAACTATCCTGCGACCACAACTCAAGTTAATACAATGAACATCAAGATCAAGGCTTTGTTGTAATTCTCTTTTCCTAATCTCTACCTCTCTAAGCTCAAGCAAGTAAAGAATTCGGGCAAGTCCTAATGTTGTACACTGTTAAGAAGCGTTTAAGCATGAAGAGAATACAATACGAGCGTTTTTCATTGATTTTGAATCACTTTTGTGTATACCTAGCTCATTAATCCACTATGGTTCCCACAATCCTAGCTATGGAGGTTTTAGCTTTAGCCTCTCATAATTGCAAGGTTGTGATATGCATTCATAATTAAACACATAATTCAATACTTACAATTGTAGATGAGAGAAAAAGCCTCTTTGATTATGTCCGAAATAACTCAAGAACAATTCATAAAGATCAAGAAAGAAATTAAGAAAAGGTTGATCACAAGCCAATCAACTCAATTCTATGTTTTTCCTCACTTCCTAACCTTCTCTAATTACTTCCAACGTTTCTCTCTATGTTGTCTAGATGTTGTCTACTGAAAATAAAACATAAAAGGTATTCATACAAACATAAGAATCCTTCTCCTAAGCTAACAGGGTAAATTTCCATAACTGCTGCCGCCTGAGCCATGAAAGATCCTACGACCCGTAGCAGGATTGTACAGGTTGTACCAGCTATCCGTATGTCCTTTGGCTTGCTGGAATTTGGCTAAAGTGTTGAGTCTTGGTATGACTCACACATGCGTCATACGAGTCGTAATGTTCTTCCGTGGCTTGACTCTAAAAACCCTGAATTTTTCTAAAGTTTGTCACAAGTGTGATGGTACGACTAGTACCTTGCCTCCACGACTCGTACTATCTATCTGTGTCAGGAGTCTGCCTCTTGTGCAATTCTTCTGAATATTTCCACGACTTAGTGTTACGGCTCGTACTGAGAGTCGTAAGTTGCACCCTTCACAATCCATCCATCTGAAACTTTTTACGGTCATTAGTATGGCTCGTACCATCAACCTATGGCTCGTACTGAGACTGTGACTTTAGCCCATTTTCTATACTTTCAGGCTATCTTTTGCACATTCTTGCTCCAACACTTATTTGTCCTGTAATCAAAGAAAAAGTATCTTATATCCATATACACACTCCTAAGTCCATGCTATTTTCTCAGTTTTGAGCGTCGAAAGTGTTGTAATCTCACAACACAATTCAACACCCTCAACTTAAGACTTTTGCATGTCCTCATGCAAAGAAAAGAAAAAACTAAACACGATGCTCAACTAGAAAACAAACCTAGGATACTACAGCCAATACCATACAAAATTTTCACTATACATTCAACAACTTTTGACCCTTCTTCCATGAACCAATATTAGCTAATGTACTACAAGCAACCAAAAAACATGCTAAGCAGGGATCAATACATGTCATCTAGCTATCAGCAGACAATCAAGTCATCAACAACGCTTTTCACACAGACCAATGGTAAAAGTAAGCATAACCCATGTACCCTCACAACAAATGAAGTCCCCACTCATGGATATAGTGTCAGATATTTCATGGGACTGAACAGGCGAGCCTCTCACTCTCACAAAGAAGATTTCAAGTACTGTGTATCAAATACCATAGGCTTGCCCTTATTTTCTATACTTCAATTTGTAAGATGGTCAGATTAGGATCACTATAGGACTTGCTACGGCTTGTAATGTAGGCTTTTAGGGCTGGACATGATAAATGTGAGTTATTTTTTAAGTGATTGACCCTTCCTTGGCACTACATACATTGGCTTCATCGTTCACCTATTTCACCCTCTTTTCTTTTCATTCTTTTTCCTCCCTTTTGACCTTTTTTGGATGCATTCGTATGAGTGTGGTGTGTTTTCAAACTTTTCAAGAATTATATTTTTTTTTCTTTTGAATTTTCTTTTTTAAGATTTTCAACTTTTTCATCTCTCTTTTATTTCATTTGTCACACCACACCTTATTTTTCACATTTTCTCTTTTCTTTTTCTTTTTCTCATTTCCACCATTTATGCACCCTTAATCTAGCCACCCTCAACTTAGGCATTTTGCCTATGTTGAGGTTCATAATGTCCAAGGAAGGACCAGGGCCAAAACAGGTTCATTATAAAAAATGGGTATGGTTCATCGGTTAGTCAAAGAAAAATGGTCTATTAAAGGCTCAAAATTGGAATCAAGGGAATCATATGATTTGGTATGTTCATTTAGGCTAAAAGTGAGATTAACAAAAAAAAAGGGTCTATGATCATATCCCAACTAACCATCCTTAGCCTATGCAAAGACCAACCAGGCAAGTTCTAGATCTTCAACACAGAACTGAATTAAATATCAAACCTAAACCTCACTCACTCATGGCACATGACTTATATTCACTTCACCTGTCTGGTTTACTCATGGCTTAACAAGACTACTCATGCTAATACACTAAATGACATCAAAATATCCACAGAAATCATACATGCAGTCACAAGTACGCAGCTAATGCATCAAAAAAATTTTAAACATGGTCAATTTTTCAGAAATCCAAAACTAGTGCACTTTCATTGGCTGAGTACTCCTAAGCTATTTTCTAATTAAACAAAAATAACAAAATAAGAATATAACATTCTAAATATGCCAGTTCTACTAGATAGCATGGCCAAGGGGGGAAAACACGGTAAGAAAAACCCTCAAACGAATAAAAAATCCCAAAAATTACAAGTACACCCCCTCCCCATTTTGAAAATTGTGCTTCATCCCCGAAGCATGAACTACAAAAACAGAGGGAAGGGAACATACCTGTGGCTACTCAGACTTCACCATTCATGGGTTGCCTCCCATGCAGTACTTGATTTAACGTCGCGGCACGACGTGACGCTTGTGGATCTTCAGGCATCATCAAGATATACTACCTCTATTCCTCTTAGTTCCTCCACATCTCCTAGATACAAATTTATTCTTTGCCCGTTCACTTTGAACGTTTTTCCTTCTTTATTTTCAAGTTCCACTGCATCGTATGGGGACACATGTACCACTATGCAGGGTCCCATCCATCTAGATTTCAACTTTCCAGAGTGCAACTGGACCCTTGAGTTGAACAGTAGGACCAAATCGCCTGGATTAAACTCACTTTTTACAATCTTCTTATCATGGTAAACCTTCATCGTTTCTTTATAAATAGTCGCACTCTTATAAGCTCTAAGTCGGAACTCATCCAACTCATTGAGCTGGTTAAGCCTCAACTTGGCTGCTTTGTTCCAGTTCATATTCAGCTTTTTCAAAGCCCATAGCACCTTATGCTCTAATTCGACCGATAAATGACATGCTTTGCCATAGACCAATTGGTACGGAGATGAACTAATGGGGGTTTTATAAGCTATTCGGTAAGCCACAACGCATCATCGAGCTTCTAGACCAATCTGTCCAGCTAGTATTCACTATTTTGGCCAGGATGGTCTTGATTTCCTTGTTCGAAACTTCCACTTGTCCACTTGACTGAGGATGGTAAGGTGTGGCCACTTTATGCTTGACACCATATTTTTCCAATAGCGTCCTAAAGAAGCGGTTACAAAAGTGAGATCCACCATCACTGATAATAGCTCTGGGAGTGCCAAACCTGGCAAAGATGTGTTTCCGCAGAAATGCTATAACACTTTTGCCTTCATTGTTTGGTAGTGAAATAACCTCCACCCATTTGGAGACATAATCCACTGCCACTAAGATGTATTTCATCCCATATGATCTAGCAAATGGGCCCATGAAGTCGATGCCCCATACATCAAACAACTCAACTTCCAAGATGGGGGTCAATGGCAACTCATGTTTACGGGTAATACCGCCCTACCTTTGGCATTGATCAAGGAATTGGCATAATCATATACATCTTGGTGGAGGGCCAATAAAATCCGCATTATAAGATTTTATGTGAAGTTCTGATACCACTATGATGACCCCCAACTGGACATGAATGACAGGCCTCCAAAATGCTCAACATCTTTATTTCAGGCACACACCTACAAATGATCCCATATGAACAAATGCAAAATAAGTATGGCTCATCCCAATAATATCTATGGGCATCAAATAAGAACTTTTTCTTCTGCTGAGGAGTCAAGTCTGTCGGTATCATATCGCTAACCAAATAATTTGCGAAGTCGGCAAACCAGGGAATCAAATCCTGAGATGCAGCGAGCACCTGTTATTTTGGGAAGGCATCATCAACATCAACCTCCTTTCTTACCCTAGCATTAGACTCAAGACTGGATAGATGATCCGCTACCTGATTTTTCATTCCCTTCTGATCTTTAACCTCAAACTCAAATTATTGGAGCAAGAGCACCCACCGAATCAATCTGGGTTTAGCATTTTTTTTTTACATCAGGTACCTCAAAGATTCATGCTCTGTATGAATGATCACCTTGGTTCCAAGCAAGTATGCTCGAAATTTTTTGAATGCAAAGACCACCGCCAATAGCTCCTATTCTTTGACCATTAATTCTTCTAGGTTGTGTTGAGTGTTTTACTGGCATAGTATATAGGATGAAAAATATTTGCTCTACGTTGGCCTAAAATAGTACCAAGAGCAACCCCGCTAGTATCGCACATTACCTCAAATGGAAGAGATCAATTTGGAGCTATAATGATAGGAGCAGTGGTGAGTTTCTATTTCAAGCACTCAAAAGTCCTCAGACATGCCTCATCAAAATACGTACTTTACCTCCTTCTCAAGTAATTTGCATAATGGTTGTGCAGTTTTTGAAAAGTCCTTGATGAATTATCTGTAGAATCCTGCATGCCCTAGAAAGCTTCTAACCCCTTTTATGGAAATAGGGGGTGGCAAACAAGTTATAACCTTAATTTTTGCCTTGTCCACCTCAATCCCTTTTTCCTAGATTCTATGACCCAACATTATTCCTTCCTTGACCATAAAATGACATTTTTCCAAGTTTAGGACCAGATTAGTTTCTTCACATCCCAAGTGGTTGAGGCAAGATTCAAATGAGTCACCTACAACAGGGAAATTGTCCATAAATACTTCAATGGTGTCCTCCACCATATCTGAGAATATAGACATCATGCAGCGCTAGAATGTGGTTGGTGCATTGCACAATCCAAATGGCATTCGTCTGAAAGCGAACGTTCCATACGGACAAGTGAAGGTCGTCTTTTCCTGGTCTTCTGGAGCGATGGTAATCTGATTATATCCCGAATAACCGTCAAGAAAACAGTACCAATATCTATCTGTCAGTCTGTCAAGCATCTGATCCAAGAATGGCATTGGAAAGTGGTCCTTTTGGGTCCAGTGGTTGAGTTTCCTGTAATCCATGCATACACGCCACCCTGTGACTGGTCGTGTCGGTATTAGCTCATTCTTTTCGTTGGGTACTACTGTGATCCCACCTTTCTTAAGTACATATTGTTGACTCCCAATTTTGACCTCCCGATACCTTATTTAGGTTGCTATTTTACTAGTAAATATTTCAAATATTTTCATAGTCACAAATTATTTTCTTAATTATTATTTACGTAGCCATGTTATCACTTTAATATTATGTTAAATGTCATTATTATTTTTGTTACATTCACAGGTACAAACTTTTCTTTATGTATTATTATTATTACTACTATTACTACTACTACCGCCACCTCATTCTTCACTTGTAGAATTATTTATTTATTTACTTTTACTTACTTGCATTTATTCACTATTTTTTATAAACACTAGAGCAAAATTTTAAAGTTATTATTCATTTTATCGTAAATGGTGATGAATCATTTTTTACCACAAAACACATTTATTAATTTAATAATTTTATAGTAGTTACTAGTTTTATATTTTTGGTATAATATTATCTTGAGCAAAAATTCAGTATTGAGCACAAGTTTTAAATTCAAAATTTTATCAATTCTTTTTTTTTTAAAAATCCTTCTATATTTTTTTTCTTCTTTATATGGAACAATATAATTTTCATCAAAATCAACCAAAATCTATTCCTTTCCTTTTAAAAAAAATATTAATTTACAAAAATATCACCCTTAAAATGATTTTTTTCCTTTTTTTACTCCCCCTCCCCAACGTTCCTTTTTCTTTTTATTTCTTTTCTTCTTTATATTCTTTCAACAGACCTAAGAAAAAGGGATGGTGACAAAAAACAAAAAAAAAAAACTTTTCTCAGAGAAACACTTTTCATTCAGCCCTTTCTTCTAAAAAGAGGTAGCAACACTCAAAAAGAAGAAGAAGAAGATGGCGTTTACATTCACGTCTTCGCCGTCGCACCAAAGAATCATCCAAAAATCTCATAGTCAAGACCCAAATCACAACTAAATCATCGTTCGAACTCCATTAAGGCCGCCATAGAAACACCATAGTTTTCTTGCTCTAGAACCGACTCTCCTCTACCTAAAACACCCACCATAATATCGGCCAAATACCATACTTTCGCTCATTTTCTCTTGGTTGAGGGTGAGGTTCCGTTCGAGGTTGTCATCGAACTTTTTGGGCAAAGGTTCTCACTTTTTCTCTATTCCAAGTGTAATTGTTGTCCATTTAAGTTGTTGTACACAAAAGTTGGATGTTCTTATCAGTATTGAAGAAGGTTTTCTCTATTTAAGTAAGTCTCTAATTCTGTTCATTTTTCCTTTTAACGTTATGTGCTTATTTATGGATGAATTCTTGTTTTAGTTTATTTGTATCTATGAATGATGATGTTTGATTTGGTTAAATATTATTTAAATCTCCAAAATGGTGTCATGAATTGATGGTAATTCACATTTGAGCTATGTGACTTTATTTGGTTTGGTACAAAATTGAATGTTAAAGTGTTTCATGTTCCTGGTTAATATTTATTTTGTGGCTTTCAGATTAATTAGCCTATACTTTGCTCCTGGTTTCTTTTAGTTAGTCTTATATTATAATGATAAAGTTTTATTCATTTAACTTTTTACGTGATAGAATAATATGATGTGTTTAAATTTGTTAGATATATTGCTAATCTATTAGTTGATTTAAAAGAATACAATTTTTTTTTTCAATCAGTGACTTGCTTAGATCTTTATGTGATTTGATGCCTCTCCATTAAAGTTTGGTTAGTTACTTAAAGTCATTTTACTTATAACTTAAGTTCTTATCATGCTTTGGGCCAAAATCTAATTAAAGCCTAATTAATTTAATCGTGAAAAAGTGAGATAGGATACGAATTTATTTAAAATTTCGTTGCTCGGTAAAAGAATTTAAAAATTGTCTTGTTAAATTTTTTTTCCTTCATATGAGTTTATTTCGATTAAGAATCTCTATTACTTTAATACTTTAATTTTTCTCTTAATGAATTAGAAGCTAAGAGCAGACATACTCTCACCTCTTTGGATGTTTTTAACATGTACATCATAATGGAATATGTCGCTTGGAATTCAATCACGATGAGTGTCGAAGTCAATGTGTGAAGCAGAGCTCAAGTGGAATCGTCGCCCCAAGAGGGGCATCAGGTATGTTTTTGGGAAATGATGAAATAGGCAGGCTAGCTGACTTCTTGTATGAAGCGCACACAACTGCTTTAGAAAAATAAAGCAACTCATTACTCCCGTCCTTTCTAAATTTTATATGTCACCTCTTTAAAAGTCTCAAAGACTTGACAACTTTAAATATTATGCTACATCATTGATATACTTTCATGCAATCTAAAAATTAAAATATATATGTACCTTAGCTATACACGACTTTTTAAATACTTAAATATTTTATTCATTACTCTTATATATTTTTTAGAATTTTTTTCATCTCGTCTTAAGACGTTTAAAATGGTTGATCATACCAAAAGATAGAATAGATGGGAGTAACATCGCATTAGACCCATTTAGCCTTGTCATATCCTGATCGCACTCTCTTAAGTTTAACTTTATAAATTGCTAATTTATTATTTATTTTAGTATTCTATTTGAAAATAATTCTTTTGTCCATTACCCTTTAATTCTTTTAGTTTTCCTTACTTATTCATATTAATCAATCACATTGAATACTTTATTGGAAGCGAACAGGTATGTCTTCTCTTCTTCAATGTTTGAACAAATATTTTTGAATTAAGTGTATTTATTTTTAATAATATAAATTTGCATGTTTAATCACTTAGCTATTTTTAGGCTTAATAATTCATTAACCTTATTTGCTCGCTTAGTAATTTTCCACATAATAATGAATCCGGAAGGGACCCACATTTGTGGACCTCGAAAGGTGCCTAACACCTTCCTTTCGAGGTAACTTGAACCCTTACCCAACTCTGGTGACCTAGGCTAGTATAACAGACCCTTAGGTTAGTATGGTGTCCTAACGCACATCAAATCGTTAGGTGGCGACTCTCTTCAATTTAATAACCCTGAAGAGTTGTCACATGTTGTATCCCGCTTTCCGCGAGGAAAATGGGGCGTGACAGCATGGCGATTCTGCTGGAGATTTTAGGTTTCTAACCATTACGTGTTTGTTTTTTTGTGGGAATTTCATATTTTGCCTGCATACATATTAGTTTTTTCTTTTAATTGCAAAATTTGTTTGTTTCACTTTTAGTTAAGGTTAAATTTTCCTTAACTTGCATATCTATTTTTGTGTGGCATATTTTATTTCCTAATATGTTCTAGTATGTTCTATTTGTCATTTTGCCTTATTTGAATTATTTTGTTTCACATGATTAATTTCTTTCGTTTTTCCTTTTATTTATTTTTATGAACTGTCAAGCTATTTTAATCTTCTACCTTTATATCTTCACTTGAATATTCACATGCACAACTTGATAACGGTTGCGTGGTTTCACGGTCATTCACTATTGTAACACCTTTCGAGGAATCCTCGTTATTTGGTCGATCAGTGGTGCGTCGACGGTCACGAGCTTCCTCACTCTTAAGTTGTCCGCTTGGAAGAACCGCGTCTACACCACTCCATACTCTTTAGATTTTGACTGTGTATCCTTTGTCTTCGTGTTTGAATTATTTTCCTTCCACGTAAATCTTCTTGCTTATTCCTTTTATTTGTTTCCTTGTTAAATTATTTTCCTTCCATGTTCATTTTTTCCCTTATTCCTTTTATTTGTTACCATAATTAAATTATTCTTCCTCTTGTTGCTTTATTTCTTTCCTTTTTTTTGTTTACATAGTTATTTCCTGTCTATGATCCATTATATTGTTGCCACATTTAAATTATTTTATTTATCATGCCAATCCCTCTATTCTTTTCCTTTTGTTTATTTCTTTAAAAGATTAATTTACTTGCATGATTAAATTCTTTATTTGTTTACTTAAATAACTATTTTTTTTGTTGTGTTAATTGCTACGTATATATCTTATTTGCTTGATTATTTATTTTTTGTATGGCCTACTCCATTTTCCCTAGATTATTAAGCTTTGGATGACTTCAAAATCACTTCGTGCTTATTGCTGATAATTTCATACAATTGCTTACCTTTACTCTTTTAGGTCCAAAATCATACAAATCTTAAGACCTAATCAATTATCTTCCTTTCTTTGAATCATAATTCTCATTTCTTTCTAAAAATTAAATGACTTTCTACTGACTTCATAACTGCATCAACTCACTATATTTGAGTTTCCTCCTGAACTTTCTAGCGTGAACACAATTTTTTTTAAATAATTTTGTTCACCATTCTTATACTATTTTCGCACCTTGCCTAAGAGATATCATGCAAATACTATCATTTTTTGTTATTCTTGCCTTTCATAATATATAAAACCTCTATTCTCATATGCCTCTACAACTTTTTTAACATCATTCAAGCACTACACTTTTATTCTTCCCCTCAAACATTATCATTTTCCATCATCATCCGAATTTCTTCAAGTTCCTAAATCTGAACTACGTTGGACCTGGTTCCCATTTAAGAGGGATATGTAGGCGCCCTTATGGGGTTCGGTCTATATCTTAATAAAATTTTCTTTCTCTTTTCCTTTACAAATTGGGCAGAATTTTTGAGAGGACCTCAAAAATTCAATAGATCGAACGTTTCTACATAACTGGGGAAGAATTTTTGAGGGGACCTCAAAAATTCACAACTTCGTGTCATTTGCAAAAGGAGTCTACGTTATGTTCTACACTAGGGCAGAAATTTTGAGAAGGATCTCAAAATTTCATCAAAGCTCGGTCAAACCAAGGAATTGATTCCCAAAAAGAACGTCTATGGAAAGACGTGACATCCAATCTGATCACCAAGCTCATGCGATCGGGATAGCAACGGACAAATAAAGGCACAAATTAGCCTTCCCCATTTTAATCTTATGATTTTTCTTTGAGCAACAGGTACCAAAATTGCAATCATCCTACATATCATCTGGATTTGCAAAGGTATTCATTATCAACTGCAAAGTTAAACTACTTGAAGTTTGTCCATGAACAGGGTTAAGCGCTACCCTCTTAGTAAGTTACTCAAAGCTGAACGTTGTTTGTTTGAAGCTAACTATTAATACTTTGATTTTTGAAAGGACTAAGCACTAACCTAAATATTTCTTTTAAGGACTAAGCATTGTCCTACGGGTTAAGCACTACCCTAAAATTTTCTCTCAAGGGCTAAGCATTGTCCTACGGGTTAAACACTACCCTAAATTTTCTTTTAAGGGCTAAGCATTGTCCTACGGGTTAAGAACTACCCAAAATATTTCTTTTAAGGGCTAAGCATTGTCCTACGGGTTAAGCACTACCCTAAATATTTCTTTTAAGGGCTAAGCATTTTCCTATGGGTTAAGCACTACCCTAAATATTTCTTTTAAGGGCTAAGCATTGTCCTACGGGTTAAGCACCACCCTAAATATTTCTTTTAAGGGCTAAGCATTGGCCTACGGGTTAAGCACCACCCTAAATATTTCTTTTAAGAGTTAAGCATTTTCCTACGGGTTAAGCACCACCCTAAATATTTCTTTAAGGACTAAGCATTGTCCGATGGGTTAAGCACAACCCTAGATATTTCTTTAATGACTAAGCATTTTCCTATGGGTTAAGCACTACCCTCTGATTTTTAAAGGCTAAGCATTGCCTCCTAAATTTCGATCAGATTAAACGCTTTCATCCGAGCTAATCTTTAATTTTGTGAACTGTTATCTCATGTTTATTGGCTAATCTCTTTTATCCAGTATTTTGGATTTGCAGGCTACTCAAGTACCGTGATATTGAATCAAGCTACTATCATGCTACTTTCAAACTCTTATGTTGTTTTTCCACTCTTATGTTAATCTCAAATTTCAAGCTACTCTTGAGTTATTTTTCTTCAAACTACTATTTTACTACTTTTAAGCTACTATTATTGTACTATTTTCATTCTTTGATTTTTGGATGGGTTAAGCACCACCCTCCAATTTCACAAGGGCTAAGTGTTGTCCTATGGGTTAAGCACTACCCTCAATGTTTAAAGTGAAACACTGCCTTCAATTTAATAACCCTTAAAAGTTGTCACATGTTGTATCCCGCTTTCCGCAAGGAAAATGGGGCGCGACACATACTGTACCGGACTCACCCACGTGCTATCTGCGATGGGATATATTACACCAGCATCCAGCCACTTGATGATCTCCTTTTTTACTATTTTTTGCATTTGGGGGTTCAGGCGGCGCTGATGTTCTATACTTGGTTTGCAATTTGGCTAGAGCTAGATCTTGTGAGTACATATGCCTAGAGGGATTCCGATGATATCAATTATGGTCCAGCCAATTGCCTTTTTGTACCTTTTTAGTATGTTGACCAAAGCTCCCACTTGCTCGTCCAACAGATCTGCTGCGATTATTACTGGTAGAGTACTGTCTTCACCGATGAATGCATACTTGAGACAGGGAGGTAGTGCTTTCAACTCAAGGACTAGTGGTACCCCCACAGATGGCTTAACTGGCGGCGTTGAATGATTCTTTAGATCCAGGTTTAACTTCTTTGGGTTGAAATTATATGACATTTAAAGCGTTCATCGTCTCCATGTATTCTGGTATCCCATCGCCCTCATAATTCATCATGACAACTACTAATGTGTCAATAATCATCATCTCCTCCACAGGCATTGGCAGCTTATCATATTCCATCTGGATGTTTGAAAAAGAGATTTTTCTCTTGATGTATCCTGTTAGAATCACAAAAGAAAAACAAAGAAAACATAAATAGGGTAATAACTACCAGAAGTCAATTACAAGCAATTAATCTTGTCATAGCCGTATTCCCCGACAATGGCGCCACTTTTTGATAACACTCAAACTCACACCTCCTATTGAAGTATGAAGCGGACATTGTCAATAAAGAATCCAACAAAGAGGTTGGGGTCAAACCCACAGGGAATATGGAAGATCTAGACTAATGCTGGTAATTGAACTTGTTGGTTAGTTACTCTAATTTTGGGGTTTTAAGAAAATAATAATTAAAACAATGACTGAAATTGTGAAGTAAAATCAAGAGTTAAGACTAACTAGGGTTTGTGTTCCCCATGGGTTCATAACTGCTTGGGGGATATACATGTGATCAATAGCAATGCTTACTTGTAGAACTGATAACCCTGGTTCATCCAAACGACTGGTTCGTTCCTATTGGATGACTATACTCAATCACCAGGTCAGGTCTCATGAGCGGTTCCAAACTATCTGTTATCAATAAGTTCCAAATTTCAACTATCATGCGACTACAACTCAAGTTAAGAATTTAATCTCTACCTCTCTAGGGTCAAGCAAGTAAAGAATTTGGGAAAATCCTAATGTTGTACACTTTTAAGAAAAGTTTAAGTATGAAGAGAATACAGTACAAGCGTTTTGTATTGGTTTTGAATCACTTTTGTGTATCCCTAGCTCAATCCACCATGGTTCCCACAATCCTAGCTATGGAGGTTTTAGCTTTAGCCTCTCATAATTGCAAGGTTGTGATATGCATTCATAATTAAACACATAATTCAATACTTACAATTGTAGATGAGAGAAAAAGCTTCTTTGATTATCTCCGAAATAACTCAAGAAAAATTCACAAAGATCAAGAAAGAAATCAAGAAAAGGTTGATAATAAGACAATCAACTCAATTTTATGTTTTTCCTCACTTCCTAACATTCTCTAATTACTTCCAACGTTTCTCTCTATGTTGTCTAGATGTTGTCTACTGAAAATAAAACATAAAAGGTATTTATATAGACATAAAAATCCTTTTCCTAAGATAACAGGGTAAATTTCCATAACTGGTGCTGTTTGAGCCACGACAGATCCTACGACCCATAACAGGATTGTATGGGTCGTACCTGCTATCCATATGTCCTTGGCTTGCTGAAATTTGGCTAAGTGTTGATCCTTGGTACGACTCGTACATGCTACCTATGAGTCGTACCGTGCCTTCGTGGCTTGACTCTGAAAACTATGAATTTTTCTAAAGTTTGTCACAAGTGTGATAGTACGACTAGTACCTTGCCGCCACGACTCGTACTGTCTATTTGTGTCAGGAGTCTACCTCTTGTGTAATTCTTCTTAATATTTTCACGACTCAGTGTTACGGCTCGTACCAGTGTTGTACGGCTCGTACTGAGAGTCGATAATAAAGTAAAATCCCTCGATGACATATTTTATCACAATTAATATTTTTTGGCTGATAGAGGGATCAAATGGTATATAGTTCATTTGTTGCGTAGGTTGTACCCTTCACAATCCAGCCATCTGAAACTTTTTACGATCTTCAATATGGCTCGTATCATCAACCTACGACTCGTACTGAGACAGTGACTTTAGCCCATTTTCTGCACTTTCAGGCTATCTTTTGCACATTCTTGCTCCAACACTTATTTGTCCTATAATCAAAGAAAAAGTGTCTTATATCCATATAAACACTCCTAAGTTAATGTTAGTTTCTCAATTTTGAGCGTCGAAAGTGTTGTAATCTCACAGCACATCAGAGATGAACTTAGGCCTTCTTTATGTTTCGAAATCCTTATTTGGCTAAAATGAGCATACCAAATGATGCATGACTCTCTAGTTTCCCCTTTTGAGCCTTGATCTTGGGAAAAATAGCATGCCCAACTGATACTTGATAACTTAGTTTGTCTTGTTTATCGACTTATTTATATGCATTCTAATGTACTTCTATGTAAATGTGAATATATACACTAACCAACATGATTAGTTCTTGTTTTGTAGGTTTAAAATGAATCTGAGGAACTATTCCATGAGTTGGTGAAGTGGAGGCATGGAATCGGAAGTAAAACGTGAACGTCGGCAAGGAGGATGCGCGAAACAGCCCACCTCGCGTTGGCAACATGCCACGGCAGGCAGGCTGCATGACCAGTGGCATGTCACGGCCCCTAACGCGCTGCACAAGCAGCGTGCCACGCTGCCATCGCGGCAAGGGGCCATTTGGCGACTGTTTTGTATTTCCAGATTGCTTCCACGATTCCTCCGTGTCACAAAGGCAAATTAGCGCGATAACCTCCATGCCACAGAGCTATTTCATGTTGGGCATAATTTTATACACCTCTCATTTACTATAAATAGGTCCCTTAGCTCCTAAAATCATTTTGTCACGTAATATTTCTGAAAAACTACCAAGGAGTGAAGGGAGAAGTGGGAGAACTCACCTAGGGTTCTTAAATTTCATCTTCTCTTCTACCAATTCATGTAAGTATGTTACGTTAATTATGTTTTCTTGTAATTATATGAACTTGAGTGGCTAGAACCCTTCTTCTAGGGTTGAGGCCACAAGAGATGATTGTGACTATGTGAATTTGTTTTGGTTTTAAGCTATTAATTGTTGTTTTGTCTTACGTTCTTAATTATGGTTGTTTTTATGATTGATCACCATGAAAACACACACGTTACACCTAGGTAAAAGCTTGAGAAAGTAAACCTAGGAAAGAACAAAGAATGTAGGGAGCAAGTTTGTATCTTACGATATAATTTGTGGTTAGGATAAGAAATTATACCTAATTTGCCTTGCTTGATTACTAAAACAGGATGAGCTAGACACCAACTTAGAATTATCACTTCACCACTCGTAGAAGTAGTTGTGAAGCTAAGTTCGATTAAATGATTAGAGGTACAAAAGTCCCTAATCAAGAGCATAAACCCCGTAGACCACATTCCCATAATTGAATTGCCCACGAACTAGAATGTCACATCCCCGCTCAACGATGTAGTTGTGAGGCTAGTTTGTCATGTTTAGAGGCTCGAAAGACCATGAACATGTAATTGTAATTATGTGACACGACAATTGATAATCCCATACTTAACCATTACAAAGTGTAGTATCGCATGATTATCTGGATTTAGCTCTAGTTGCTCCTTGAATGATTTCAGAGTATTTCAGCGACCACCCCTAGACTTAATTAAACTTTATCGAAAAAGTCTATATCAACACTTGCGAAAGTAAATATCACACTTGAACTTTATAATTATCTGAATTGGTCCAGTCCCTGTTGGTTCGACATCCGGCTCTTAAAAAGGGCCACTATATTACTTGTAAGACCACGTACACTTGCGTGTGCGCTTGGGCACAGTCGTCAACAAGTTTTTGGCGCCATTGCTGAGGACTCGGCGAAGTTTAGTGATTTTGTCTTTTTTTGTGTGATTTTTAATTCCCTTAAGTGTTGAGAAACTTGGTCTTAGTCTGACTTATTGTAGGTGACAGGTTGTCTTGCCGAGCTAGCTAGGAATAGAGAGCTTGTGGAACCGTTGCTTGAACCATAACATAAAATTCATTTGCGAAGGAGAGTAGCTCTTGAGCAAAAGCTGAAAAGACTTCAAGAAAAGGTACAACAACAACCACCCGCAGGACAAGCAAAGTTATCACCGAAAGCAATGGCAGCCAGACTAGTTCGCGAAGTGGAAATCCCACAAGCGACGAATGTGAACTCTAGTATCGGTAAACCGGAACCTGTAGGGAACTTTGAATTGAAACAGAACATGGTGCAGCTGTTACAGTCTAGTGGTCAATTCACTGGGATGGCACATGAGGACCCACAGCAGCACCTACAAAACTTTTTAGAGATTAGTGACACTTTCGTCCCCACCGGAGTGTCCATAGACTATGTCTGACTTATCCTCTTCCCATTTTCATTGTTGGGAGAGGCAAAAAGGTGGTTGAAAGCTGAGCCACCAAACTCCATAACTTCTTGGGATGATTTGGCGAAGAAGTTTTTGATCAGATTCTTTCCTTCAGGCAAGACTGCAAAATTGAGAAGTGAAATATTAAGTTTCAAGCAGAGGCCTGATGAGAACTTATATTTGGCTTGGGAGAGATTCAAGTCATTACTGAGAGACTGTCCTCATCACCAGCAATCAAATGAAGTGTTGGCTCATACCTTTGTAGAAAGTCTAGACCCATATACAAAAATTTTGCTAGACTCTGCATCGGGTGGGCAAGCCTTAGAGAAGATGTATGATGAGTTGTACACGCTGTTGAATAGAATTTCTCAGGGAAATCCAGAGTGGCACAGCGAGGCATCTAGAGGGGCAGGAAAAAGAGCAAGGAGGAGGAATGCTTCAAAAAGTTCTTTGAGATTTTCAAAGAACTTCACATAATTTTGCCTTTGCTTGATGTTTTGCAGGGAATTCCCAAGTATGCTAAATACTTGAAGGATGTGATGTCCAATAAAGTTAGATTGGTGGATGTCCTGATGGTAGCACTTACGGAGGAGTGCAGTCACAGGGTATTGAGCAAGATTCCTAAGAAGCTCAAAGACCCAGGGAGTTTTACCCTCCCAATACAAATTGGTAAAGCTGAAGTGCTACGAGCCCTATTTGATTTAGGGGCAGTAGTTAATCTAATGCCCCTAATTTTATTTAATACCCTGGGGTTGGGAAAATCGAGGCCAACAAGGTTGATGCTGCAGCTGGCGGATAAGTCGCGAGTGGCACCGGATGGAATCATAGAGGACCTTCTCATTAAAGTGGGTAAGTTTATTATACCTGCTGATTTTATTATCTTAGATTTTCATGTTGATGACCAGGTACCCTTAATCTTGGGACGGCCATTCTTGGACACCGGAGGAGCGGTAATTGACTTAAGAGCAGGGACCCTGAAAATGAGGGTCGAGGATGAAGAAGAACTCTTCCGAGTATACCAAGAGATTAACCCACCCACACACTACAAAAACCTTTGTAAGGTTAGTGTGTTGTTAGAGGATAAGTGTGGGGTGGTAGATTCCACAGGTCCACAGCCAAAGGTAATGATAAAGTGTTCAGCCCGAATCTGATAAAGGGCTTCAGAGTGTGAAGAATTTGGAGGAAGAGAGGAACAGAGTGGAGGTTGTTTCCTCTAAAAATCAAAGGAAAAGGAGATGGTTCTCGAAAGGGAACCCAGGTATGAGGATGTCTTGAAAAGGATAGTCCACGTCGTGCTGCGACATAAAATAAGGCGCTGCTTGGGAGGCAACCCAAAGGTACCACAGGTAAAATTTGTGATTGTTGTTTATGTTGATTTTAGTTATTTTCAACTTGTGTTGTTTTGGTGGAAAGTTAGGCACAGATGGAGGGAAAGTCTGAGTACCCTTGGAGGAGGAAACCAAAAAGCATGGAAGAGGAAAAGTGTGGGGTCGAATACCCACTTGTGCAAAAATGAAGAAAAACATGATGTTAGCTAGGCATAGAGGCTAGGGAGTATTTCTCAATTTTAATTATATGCTTTGGGGACATAGCATGATTCAAGTGTGGGGTGAGGAAAATTTTAAAAATTTTGTGCTTAATGATTTTGGTGAATGAGTGCTTGATACATATCGGAAAAATTTTTTGAGTTGAGCATGACTTCACCACCCGTTGGTTTTTCTTGTCAGTTCTTTTCCGATGGGGGGTCTTTGAACCGAAGAATAAAAATTTTCTTTGTCTGTATAGAATGTTTTTAGTCATAGTTCGAGACTACTTCTAACGATGGATGGATGATGACCGTCTTGAGGAAAATTAGTCAATAGGTTTTGGTTTTTGAACATGTAGCTAATTGATGGCTTGATATTCTGGTTATGTGCTATTCATGATTGTGAGATACAAGTGTGGTTAGGGTTGAAGCATGTAAGAAGTGTATAACTTTGTTCGAGACACTTAGGCTCTTGAATTTTACTCAATATAATTGAAGCTTAATTCTGAATTTTTGTGATTAGCTGAGTAAGAGTCCGCTGAATGTGTCTTGAATTGAGCATGTGCTGTGAGTGTAAGTTTTTCGAATATTTCGTGCTATTGTGGAATGTCTAGAACTTTCCTGGTGTGTATATAAAACGAAATGAAGGATGTGGACTGTAGGAGATGATTTAGGCATTTTTTTGAATGAGCTTAATTTTTATTCGTCACTTTACCTACCTTGAATGTTGAATCCTAATGAGCCCCATTGAGCCTTAAGCCTACTCTTTGATAGCTACAATATAAGCTTAATCTTTTTTCTTTCATTAGCCTTGAATTTAATCCAAAACTCCTAAGCGCTTAAGGGAAAAATCCGAAAGAGTGAAGGAGTGAGAAGCATGAAAAAGAAGGAAAAGTAGCAGTTGTAAGAGTTGAGAAAAGGTCAAAGGTGCACTTGTTGAAAATGCTTGATCATTGGTAGGGAGTAAGAAATAAATGAATGAAAAAGTTGCTTAAGTACCCCTTACTAATAAGCTGAGTGTGCTTAAAGAAATGGAAACAAAAAGAGAAAATTCAAGAGTGAAAAGAATGAGGAGGAAGTAAGAAAACAGATGTCCTTAATGAAGGTTGAAGTTATTAAAAGCGCTTGGGGAAGATAGCCAATGTTATTATCCAAAATATTATCTACCCGTCCCTTGGTTACATTACAACCCATTAAGTCCCACTTGATCTTACGTTCATACATCCTTAAATTAGTGGAGTAAAACACTAAGGGCAAGCTTATGGGTCACTACATGATGCATGTGAATTCCTTGAGAGAGTGAGCGTAATTCTATTCGTATACCCATATATATTGTGATTTGAAAATTTGTGAGTAAAAAGGTAACTCTCTTGTTGTGAGAGCACATGTTTAATGAGAGATAACATTCATATCGGATTTCTTGATCAGTTGATTTGCATGAGTTTGCTAAAATTGAGAGTTGATTCTTGAGGTTAGGAAGTCTTAACATAATTGTATTTCATTTCAATGACTACATCGTGCATGCTTTATTTTTAACTTGCTATCTTAAACAATCATTGTGGCCGCAGCTTGAATTGTCTTGGTAAATTAGTTATGTGTGAGTCTTCATTTACATGAGATGTAAAAGGGTTGTTAGAGGACGAACAAGGCTTTAAGTGTGGGGTAGGTGATCTTGGGAAAAATAGCATGCCCAAGTGATACTTTATAACTTAGTTTTGTCTTATTTATCGACTTATTTATATGCATTCTAATGTACTTCTATGTAAATGTGAATATATATACTAACCAACATGATTAGTTCTTGTTTTTGTAGGTTTAAAATGAATTTGAGGAACTAATCCATGAGTTGGTAAAGTGGAGGCATGGAATAGGAAGTAAAACGCGAACGTTGGCAAGGAGGATGCGCGAAACAGCCCACCTGCGCGTTGGCAACGTGCCAAGGCAGGCAGGCTGCACGACCAGTGGCATGTCACGGCTCCTAACGTGCTGCACATGCAGCGTGCCACACTGCCATCGCGGCAAGGGGCCATTTGGCGACTGTTTTGTATTTCCAGATTGCTTCCGCGATTCCTCCGTGTCACGGAGGTAAATTGGTGCGATAACCTCCCTGCCACGGAGCTATTTCATGTCGGGCATAATTTTATACACCTCTCATTTACTATAAATAGGTCCCTTAGCTCCTAAAATCATTTTGTCACGTAATATTTCTGAAAAACTACCAAGGAGTGAAGGGAGAAGTGGGAGAACTCACCTAGGGTTCTTAAATTTCATTTTCTCTTCTACCAATTCGTGTAAGTATGTTACATTAATTATGCTTTTATTGTAATTATACGAACTTGAGTGGCTAGAACCCTTCCTCTAGGGTTGAGGCCACAAGAGATGATTGTGACTATGTGAATTTGTTTTGGTTTTAAGTTATTAATTGTTGTTTTGTCTTACGTTCTTAATTATGGTTGTTTTTATGATTGATCACCATGAAAACACACACGTAACACCTAGGTAAAAGCTTGAGAAAGTAAACCTAGGAAAGAAAAAAAATGTAGGGAGCAAGTTTGTAACTTACGATATAATTCGCGTTTAGGATAAGAAATTATACCTACTTTGCTTGATTACTAAAACGGAATGAGCTAGACACCAACTTAGAATTATCACATCACCACTCTTAGAAATAGTTGTGAAGCTAAGTTCGATTAAATGATTAGAGGTACAAAAGTCCCTAATCAAGAGCATAAACCCCGTAGACCACATTCCCATAATTGAATTGCCCACGAACTAGAATGTCACATCCCCGCTCAACGATGTAGTTGTGAGGCTAGTTTGTCGTATTTAGAGGCTCGAAAGACCATGAACATGTAATTGTAATTATGTGAGACGACAATTGATAATCCCATACTTAAACCATTACAAAGCGTAGTATCGCATAATTATCTGGCTTTAGCTCTAGTTGCTCCTTGAATGATTTCAGAGTATTTCAATGACCACCCCTAGACTTAATTAAACTTTATCGGAAAAGTCTATATCAACACTTGCGAAAGTAAATATCACACTTGAACTTTATAATTAGATGAATTGGTCCAGTCCCTGTGGATTCGACATCCTGCTCTTAAAAAGGGCCACTATATTACTTGTAAGACCACGTACACTTGCGTGTGCGCTTGGGCGCAGTCGTCAACAAGCCTATGACCCTTTTCATGGTCAACCGTAGTAAAATTAAATATCAATTCTCATGTTGATCCTCTTTTAAATCAATCCTCCTTGACAAACTATGAAATGTGATAAAAATATGCTAAAGTCTAAGTTGGGAGTTATAAGGCGAAAATGAAAGAAAAGGGCAAAAGTGATTAATTTTACCACTTTTCAAGATACATTGAGAAAGGAAAAAAAAAGGAAAAAAAAAGGAAAAAGAAAAGAAAAAGAAAAAGAGGAAAGGAATAAATTGGGCTTATAGAAGGTACCTTGGATTGTGAAGAATTGCTAAGGAATGAAAGGGAAGAAAAAGAAGGGAACAGAAAGTGGAAAAGGAAATGGGAATTTAATGTAGTGTTCAAGAATGGTAATGAGACACTAAAAGACCATATTTATATCCTACCATCCCTTTGGACTGAAAAGCCCTTATGTGATCTCAACCCGAATTTTCAAAAGAGAAGGCATTTGAGAATAAAGGCAAACATATGGTAGTTGTGAACTATATTATGAACATCTTTGTGAGAGTTGAGTATTTTTATCTTCTCTCTTGATCTAGTGCCCATATATTGTATGTGATCATTACTTCTTAAAATGGATACTTTTCTTGATCTAAATGTGAGGGCATGTGATTGATATTCGCTAGCATGAATTACCTTTCAATCTAGTTATCTTGCATATTGAAATGATGTCATGAATAGAGATTGCATGCTTAGCCTTAATGCTTGTGATAAAGCTATTTATTATAGAGGGAGTGGATTACTTGAAAATTGTGTGCTTGTAGCTACTTGCCAAAATCACCCTAGTCATTGCACTTTGTGATGTCAGAACAAGAGTTTAGTCTAGGTTAGATTTTCTTATTTTAGTTATTTGAGGACAAGCAAAAACTTTAAGTTTGGGGTGTTGATGTGTCAGAATTTTACGACACATTTGTACTTCATTTCGTAGAGTTTAGACTGCCTTTAAGTGCTAATTTAAGTCAATACTAACTCTATTTTGCTGAGTTTCAGGAATTCATTGAGTAGACAAAAAAAGGCCTAAAAATCACTTAAGTCTGCTAGAAAAGAAGCAAAAGATAGATATCACATCCAAGTTACAGTCCAAACATTCAGCTGCCTGATGATCCAGAGACCACCATAAAGTGGTACATAAAGAACGGCTCAAAAAATGGTCTGTGTTCTCTAAAGATGGACCGTTAATTAGTCTGTCATATTCCAATCAAATCTCATATGAAGCAATTGACGGGTGAAATAATGAACCATCTTTCCAAAAGATGGTCTATTAGTCAGAAGACAAAAGGAAGCTAGGCGGAACACAAAACCAATCGACAGTTCAAGATGCGGACCGTCTTTCCAAAAGATGCTCTATCCCTGCAACTTGGGACCCTCCGGATTTGAATTTAATTGGGATTTTGTACTTAGTACAAATAGATTCTTTTTCATATTTTTGGACAAGTTTTTAGGGAGTTCGAATCTAGTAGCTAATTTTAGAGAGTGTTTATAGCTTTAGCTTTGTAATTGAAGTTTGAAGATCAAGTTTCTCTTTGCTAATTATTGTTTTGTAAGTGAATATGTCTAATTACTTGCTTTTATCTTCTTCTTTAGTTTTGGGTAACTAAACCCAGATCTAGGGTTGTGAACCCTAATGATCTCAATTGGGTAAAATTGAGTATGGGCTTGAGAATATTTAATCGGATATGCTTTGTAAAATGAGATTGGTGGTGAAAGTCATCCAATCATGCCAAATTGCCTCTATTGTGCTTGAGAAAGCCAATTAAGGTTTGGGTAACATCAATCAACAATGACCCAGGGATTTAAACATTGTTTAATAGATTCACCTAGACATAGTAGGAATCTAATTGGCAAATTGCAATCGAGTAGTATGGAGTTCTTGTCAATTTGATAAAACTGATATAGATTGACACCATTAGGATTGTTGAAAGACACCTAATGATTTTCTAAGTTAATTGCTTGCATATTTCACCTTAAGCCCATTCTCAATGCTCTCATTTGAATGATTTAGGGGAACCAATACAAAAAGGGGGACACTTCCCTTGTTTTTCTCCATATTGAATTAGAACTCTCTTTTAAATTCTAATTAATTACACTCTTTACTACTAATTTGAGTAGTTTCTCAATTTATAAATCACATTTGAATTGTGTGATAGTGCTAACCTAAACAAAGTCTCTATGGATAAGATCTCGACTCAATTTGGGTAATTATACTATATCGACCGCGAACACACTCACTAGTTGAGGTGGATCAAGAGCGATATCATCTACTCAATATATTTTTTATATTTTCTTTGATGACACCCATATTAGAGTCAAAAATCATCATTTCATACAATAAATGTGATATATTCTAAGACAAATATACACTTCTCAAAGATGCAGAAATCATATTTTTCATGGTAAATATTTTTCTCATTTCATCAACCTCGACTATTTCGAGAATTTAACAAAAATAAATATTCATAAAAATTAGTATCATTTTATTCATGAAAAATATTGGGTAAAAAGTTTCTTACCTTTCCTTCGCTTGAGTTGAGTAAGTAAAAAGATGCTTAACCTTTTCATCTTTTGTCTTTCATCTCTTGAATAGATTTAGTGACGTTGAAGTAAATGATGTTGAGAGCTTCTATCTTGATATACCCAATTTTCAAACTGTAATAAGTATGAATCTCCGTAAAATTATTGGTGATTATATCATAAACTATAGTTAAAAATAAACTAAACAAAAATAAATAAATAAATATTCAGGCTGAGACACGGATATCTCACTCTTCTTAAGGAGATTCAAGCCCACTACAGCGAAACTTTACCGATCCAATAGTAACCTTCTTGACTTGTTCACTTCAGGATATAACAACCCAACAACATTTATAACTCAACAAACTCTGGACAAGAGTTGAGTCCAAAGCTCCACCAAAAAATACCTTCCTTTAATTAATTAAACTTATCTATTCACTTTTTTATGCACGCTATATTTTTTCTTCTATTATAATTCAAGACAAGATCACCATTATTTATAGGTGAAGAATTCTTTCTTGTAATGAATTGAAAAAATGTGGGGATAATAATGTAGATAGATTATAGGAAAATTATGACTGATAAGTTATTACATGAGTTACAAGACACAATAAGGTATAATATGAATAAATAAAGTTATAATAACAACAACAACAACAACAACAATAATCACATTTATCACAATAAATATAAAAAACAAAACATTGCTAAGACACTTTAATAAATATTTTATAATATTAAAATTTCCACTAATTCCAACAAATCTTAATGCTCATTTCCAACTTATTTAGAGTCTGGTAAGTGGTAAGATATAATGGGATTCAAATACTAAACTGAGAGATTCGTACACCGAATGTGAAAAAAAAACTTACAATAAGTTATAGCGCGCTATTTGTTCTATTTTCTACTGTAACACATCAAGCTATTGCTATGAATAATTCTTTTAGTAAGTTAATTTATATTATAATAGTATTTAAAAAAATCTATATATTGTTAGTTGCATGATGCTTAAAACATTTATATATCCACTTTTCATGTCAACTTTCATTTGAATTTCCTTGTTTCTAGTTTTGTTTTCCTAGCTAGGTTGAACGATGAAAACATATATTTTTGTCCATTCTGCAAATTAATAAGTTATTTGCCTATTGGCGTTCCCTTAATAAATGAGCGTATTATGTCGGCTCTTCATGTGCTCTTTCTCGTTTTGTTCTATATACGACAACACTTTCTTTCTGAAGTAAATTTCTTTGTTTGGTTAATTTTTAAATCCAATAATTTTTCCAAAGTACAAGTATACTAGCAGTAATTTTGCCAAAGTCTGGTTTGGCCAGACTTCTCAAATCAGCTTATTTTTGGAAGTGTTTTTTTTTAAAAGTGCTTATAAAAAAATTACTTTGGGTAGAAACAATTTGTGTTTGGCCAATAAATTTAAAAAGCATTTTTGAGCAACAATTAGTGTTTGGCCAAGCTTTTTAAAAGTGCTTCTAAATATATTTTCACAAAAGTGTTTTTCAAATAAGTGCTTTTGGGAAGAAGCGACTTCATTTAGCTTCTGAAAAACAACTTCTGTTATTTCCTAAAAATATTTATTTTCTCTCAAAAGCTTGGTCAAACACCTCATTTTTTAAAAATAAGTGCTTCTTAGAAAAAATAAACACTTTTGGCCTCCCAAAGCATGACCAAACCGCTAATGGAAATACATTGTACCATATCTTTTTAAATTTTATGGATGCAATTTCCAAATTTTTACTATTAAATTCATTATACTTTTAATGTTACGAAGTCATATATATATATATTTAGTTTAAATAATTTTTTATATATAAATTTATATTTCGTGTTAAAAGTATTTGAATTCAAATAAATCTTATATTTTAAAGTTATATTCGGCCCTGCATATGATCCACATTTTAATTTTTGCACGTCTGTTAAGAAAGACATTTAGTGTCATTTTAAATATTATCAAATATTTTGAACAAATATTCTATTTTGTAAAACAACTAATATTTGGGAGCAAAGAGTGATACGCAAAATTTAAGTGTCATTATTTTGAAACTATATATATAAAATTGTGTCAAGCCCCTCCTTGGAAGGCATGACTGGCACCTGGTGCCCTACTAGGATCTGAGCTGACTGAGCCTAAGCACTTCTAATGCAGGGCTGACACTAACTCTTAAATCAAGGAAACAACGGGCTATATCTCGGTTGTAAACACAGCCCTCGACCGATAAGGCCTTATAGCCACCTGTGAAAGAAAACAACTAACCAGAACAAGCAATAACAGGGAATCCTATGCGGGCCGACAAGGACACCATGATGTCTAGTTATGACTGTAAAGTAAATCCAGAGCTACACCAAACTATGGCCGACAAGGCCGCTAATCTATCAGCTGAACAAATCTCCACACGGCCAACACGTAAACTAAAGCACATATAGGCCTCATACGGCCAATAACAGCTAACCACAGGGAAATAGATACATCTGTAAGCCTCTAGGAGTAATACGATGGTCGGGACAGACCCCGACCTACCCATAAACTGTACAGTCAAAAGGGGTAAACCTTCTATCCACAGGCTCCGAAAGAAAGGAGCTAACTGTTCTGATAAAGTGGGCTGAAAGCTACAAGGGACCTGCTCCTCGTCTATCCATACCTGCAGGAAAGTAATGCAGCGCCCCAGAAAGGGCGTCAGTACAATAGGTACTGAATATGTAAGGAAATAACTGTAGATAACTGAGTAATAAAGATAAAGCTGAAATGATTGAAAGAAAGGGGACAAAAGTCATACCTGAATAGCCGGGTTTCTATTATCTAGTCTATCAATAACTAAAGCAAATAAGAACCTTACCTGGCCCCCATAAGCCGGAAGGTACAACCAGCACAGAACAACCCACCTGGGCGCCCCATAAGCCCTGTTGAGTACACGTCAATCTATATACCCCTATCAAGGCCATAACGGGTCATACTGGTAGCTATAGCCGTCCTGCCGGTCCCCTGGGTCTGTAACTGAGCCTGCTCGGCTCCTGACTGCAGTTGTGTCTGAGTCCAGTGGACTCTTGATATCTACACCCCGGGCACAGGCTCGTCGGGGGTGTGGTGTTGATACGACATATGTATAATAGTCCAGCCATGGAATGGACTCTATGAGGACCTGGGACCCCATCTTCGTCCCTCGCGGACGGCATGCCGCTCTTTTTGGAGCGACGTCATCTCGCCCGTGGCGGGCGTCGACTCAGCTAGTAACCCTGGGGTTAGTCATGGTGGGCTATATAGGCAAATCAAATCCCAACACAGCATAGAATACGAGTCTCAACTAATAACAACTATTCATAATTACGTATTTCTGATTCATTTACTAGAATTTAGACTGAGTTATAATGATATAGGAACTAACTTGCCGAAGGAAGCTGCCTTAACATGCCTCGATTGCCGGTTTCTGATTAACTGGTAAGTTCCAATTCGTATTCAACAGCTCTTCCCAACTGAAATCGTGTTACTGGAAAGATAGGACTAGTTTTAACACTAAATCTGGAAAAAAGGAAAACTTTATATATTAACTATATTTCAACTTTACAGAACACTATCGAAAACTCGTTGTTTCTCGAAAGTCTATAAGGGAGAAATGATTACTTTAATCCTGTGATCGTTGACACTAGTTTGGAGCAATTTCAACAACTTTGGCTCGGCAGGACGATGATTCGCCGGGCGAATTTCACGAAACTAACTCCGTAGAGATGCTCCTTGCAGCCTTATACTTTGATACCCGAAGTTAATTTGGATTTGGATGACATTTCATAGCGTAAACGAAAGATTTATACCTAATTTATTCTACTTCCTCGGGTCTGGTCGTATATATAATGAAAATGAACTAAAATTCAAGGAGAACACATATATATAGTTGAGGCGATGGACAGGGCAACGTGGCACGGACCTCAACGCGTCAATTTACAGGCGTGCCACGTTGCGTAATGCGGAGGGGGCTGCTCCTTGCCACTTTTTCCCTCTACGCAACTTGGTTCGTCCTCCTCCCGTGAAATCCCGACTTTGCACTCGTTCAGCCTTTCCCCGGGCCCTTTCCTCATACTTATGGCATCTCAACCAACATACGAATAGGCTAACTAAACGTTGAATACTTACGGGTTGTAACATCCTCCCCCCCTCAAGAACATTCGTCCTCGAATGTTAACTTCTACTTGCAAGAACCTTAACCTTGCAATTACTTATTCTGGAAAAATTTGGGCAGAGTCTCCCCTGTAATATGGACTATCCAAAAATCCTGAAACGCAGAAAAGTCCAGTACAGGTACTTCATACAATACTATCAAAAAAATTTCACAATAAGATCGGAGTCAATTGAGTTGTACACAACACACAAATCATAAAGCCATAACTGAAATACTAAAGGCACCTTAACTGCATGGCCTGAGCTAAGCCTGGAACAAATGGGGATATCTAGATTTCATGTCATCCTCAGTTTCCCAAGTCATTTCCTCTCTATTCTTGTTCCTCCACAATACTTTAACAGAAGCAACATCTTTAGTCCTTAACCTGCGAACCTGCCGATCTAGTATAGCTACTGGAACCTCTTCATAGGCTAATTCCTCAGTAACCTGGATGTCCTCAACTGGAACGACTCGGGACAGATCCCCTATGCACTTTCGTAGCATCGACACATGGAAAACCGGATGAACGGATTCTAACTCTGAAGGCAAATCTAGCTCGAATGTCACCTGACCTATTCTATACGGCCCAATAAATCTCGGGTTGAGCTTACCCTTTTTGCCAAACCTCATCACGCCTTTCATCGGCGAGACTTCCAAAAATACCTAGTCACCTACACTAACTCCAAGTTTCTACGCCGCATATCAACGTAAGATTCTGGCGGCTCTGAGCTGTCAGCAGATGTTCTCTGATATGATTCACCTTCTCTTCTGATTGATGAGTTATATCTGGGCCAATTAACCCCGATTCTCCCACTTCGAACCAACTAACTGGGGACCTACATTTTCGCCCGTACAAAGCCTCATAAGGCGACATTTGAATCGCTGAATGGTAACTTTTATTGTAGGCAAACTCAATGAGCGGTAAGTGTTCATCCCAGCTACCTCCAAAATCCAGCATACACGCTCATAACATATCCTCGAGCGTTTGAATAGTACATTCGGCCTGCCCATCTGTTTGAGGGTGGAATGTTGTACTTAGATTAACCTGGGTTTCCCAAACCTCTCTAGAAAGACTGCAAGAATCTAGTTGTGAATTGTGCTCCCCTGTCAGAAATGATAGATACTGGGATACCATGTAATCTGACTATCTCTCTGATATACAATTCAGCGTGGTCTTCGACTGAGAAAGTAGCCCTGACTGGCAGAAAGTGGGCTGACTTTGTCAACCTATCAACGATGACCCAGATAGATCAAATTTATGCCTGATACGAGGTAACCCTATCACAAAGTCCATATTAATCGCCTCCCATTTCCACATAGGCACTGTTATTTCTTGTGTCAGTCCACCGGGTTTCTGATGCTCGGGTTTCACCTGTTAGTAATTAGGACATTGAGCTACAAATTCTGCTATCTCCTTTTTCATTCCTGGCCACCAATAAATCTCTTTTATATCATGATACATCTTTCTTGAACCCGGATGAAGAGAGTAACCGGAATAATGCACCTCACTCATAATTTGCTGGCGAAGTCCTTCCGTATATGGAACATAGAGGCGATCCCTATATAACAAAACTCCGTCTTCAATTACCTGGAAATCTGTAACTTCCCCTCGCTGAACCTTATCTCTGAGCTGAACCAGGTTAGGGTCTTCGTACTGCCGTTCTACTTCCACAACTAATGACGATACTGTCATATTCTGAATGACTATTCTTGTCACGCCCCGCCTTAGGGGTATGACTGGCACCTGGTGCCCTAGTAGGATCTAGACTACTAGCTAGTGAGCCTAAGCACATCTGGTGCCTGGCTGGCTCTAACTCAGATTCATGAAATCAATGGGCTATATGACGGCTGTAAATACAGCCTCCGGCAGGCTGGGCCTATAGCCACCTGTATGAAACTCCAGCTAACCAGAAACATACTTACAAGGGGAAAACCTATGCGGGCCGACAAGGCCACCATGCTGTCTAGTTATCTATAACCCAACAATAAAATACTGAATAACTACGTGACCGGCAAGGTCACCACTACTGTCAAACTAAGGCCTCACACGGCCAACATAAACTGAAATGCTAAACAGCCATAACAAACTGCATGGCCTCACACGATCGGCTCAGCTGACCACAGGGAAATATATACAGTCTGCAAGCCTCTATGAGTGATAATAGAAATGATCGGGACAGGGCCCCGACCTACCCAAACTGTACGTCAAAAGGAAAAGAGCTACACCTCTGGATATCAGAGCTCCGGATGACAGGAGCCGACGACTCAATAGCTGACTGGAATCACGAGGAATCGCCTCCTCGTCTATGAGTACCTGCAGGCAAGTAATGCAGCGCCCCACTGGGCGTCAGTACCACTGGGTACCAAGTATGCAAAGCAACTGAAATAATACAACTGAATACAGATAACATAACTAACAAGTCTGTGAGTAGAAGATAACTGAATTTGAAGAGCTGATAGGAACTAGATCAAACCTTTCTGCACTGATAGGCAGGAGCGTGTCTGTAGTCACGGCGGCCTGCTGTCTATTAAGTAATAAATATAAAGCACATAAATACATATACATTTAGCAAGCATGAGCCAATACCAACCCCCATAAGCCGGATGGGGCCAAGCAAGCAAACAATCTATATATCCCTACCCGGGTCAAAACCAGCCAAAAAATAAGTCACTCCACTCATCTGCTCACTAGGGGCTCCTCTACCGGCCCCCTGGGTCTCCGACTCGGGCCATAGCCTCCGATATAAATAACCGTGTCTAAGTCCGGAGGACTCCTGTGCAGACAGTAACAGATAGGGTCTAGTTCCCTGGAACTCTCCTTAGGGCTATCTGAAACCGGAGCTGCACCTGTAATAAGATCTGTACTGTAACTGTATCTGTATCTGTTCCCTGGGCGCTTGCGCACAACAGGGCTATCTGTACTATAATGCTGATCAGCCTGATATGGGGAAAGCTTCATCCCATCTTTGTCCAAACTGGGGACGGCATGCCACTCCTTGGAGTGACGTAAACCCACCCGCTCAGTGGGCGACACGATTACCAACCCAGGGGCAGCGAGGACGCTCAATAAGGTGCCCTCACGCCACATCAAGTCTCAACAAATAAATAGTACATAGAAATAGCAAGCATGTATAACTGAAAAAGGCTATCAGAAATCTGATTTCCTTATTCTGATCTCTTTCTGTATTATACTGATTCTGAAATCTTTATTTAATTCTTGGGCTAATCTATAGCCGGGATACTATCTGTCTGAATGGCTAATCTGTAGCCATAAAACTGTCTGCCTATCTGATTTTACTTTATTAGCCTTCATTCTGAAAATCTGTATCTTTTTATTCTACAGCATGCTTGCTAATCATACAATAAGCCATACTGAATCCGGGATGCTAACTCCCCCTTTGGCGCATGCTTTACTAACTTCCGGACTGAATACGATACGGCAACATAACTCAGAATCTATTGGACTCACTTAATTCTCAATATTCAACTCCGAGAGTTTCAAATACGGAGTTTACTATGACTTACCAAGCTAAGACTTACTAACTTGCCGAAGAACGACTTCACATACCTTAACCTCAAGTTATGCGACTGTCGGACGAGGCTCGGTCAGTACTCCAGCTATTTTTCCCAACTGCATTCGTATATACATCAATTAGTGTTAAATACAACTTTATTCTAAAGGACGACGTCACTTTCGATATAATTATAGCCTAAACTTAGGCTTATCGAAAGACGGTCGAAAACTTGTTATTTTTCAGAAGTCCAGAAGGGAGAAGTATTCACTTTACGGCTAGGAGCACATAGACACTAGTTTGGAGCAATTCTACTTACCTTAGTCCGGTAGCTTGACGATTCGTCGGCCATATTTCGCGAAACAAAATCCGTAGGAATGCTCCCTGCTGCTAAATACCTCAGTATCTGAAGTTAATTTAAGTTTGGACTACGTTTGGCAGCGTAATCGGGTGATAATATATTAACCCTCTTCGTCTCTCTCTGTTTGCTGCGTTTTCTCTGGAAATTATAATGAATAATCTAATTTAAAACCGAAGTGGGGCTTTATATACTTGGGCTTGGACAGGCCCAACGTGTCACGGAGCCAACGCGGAGGCTCCACCTCTGTGATACATTGCCATCCGCGGAGGGGCTCTGGCCCGGCTCCTTCCGCGATGGTTCGACAGGCTACTCGTCCGATCCTTTCCCCGGCCTTTCCCTAGCACGTATGGCTTTCAAATATGCTCAACCAACGTGCGAATAGGCCATCTAGGTGCCGAAAATCTTACGGGGTATAACAGTTCTACTGTCTCCTGAATCTACTATACGGACGGCCAAACTAGTTCTGATGCAATTCTCGGGCCATTTCCCGTTGTCCTGGCTTCAGGTGTGCTAAACTCCCCATAGACTTACGGCTGAGGGCATCTGCTACAACATTGGCTTTCCCTGGGTGAACAAAATATTCACATCATAGTCTTTCAATAGTTCTAACCAGCGACGCTGCCATAGGTTCAATTCTTTCTGTGTCAAGATATACTGGAGGCTCTTATGATCAGTAAAAATATCTACACGCACGCCATACAAATAGTACCTCCATATTTTCAAGACATGAATCACCGCGGCTAATTCCAGGTCATGGGTGGGGTAGTTCTTTTCATGCTTCTTCAGTTGTCTGGAAGCGTAAGCAATTACTTTACCATGGTTCATCAGAACACATCCCAACCCGACGCCTAAAGCATCACAGTACACCGCATAACCCTCTGATTCTTCTAGAAATGCTAATACTAGTGCCAAGGTCAGTCTATTTTTCAATTCCTGGAAACTCTGTTCACATGCTTCAGTCCAGTGAAATTTGACTGCTTTCCGAGTTAACTTGGTCAAAGGTGCTGCTAAGGTAGAAAATCCTTCCATGAACCTCCTGTAATACCAAGCTAACCCCAAGAAACTACGTACCTCGGTTGGGGTAGTAGGTCTAGGCCACGTCTTTACTGCTTCAATTTTCTGCGAGTTCACCTGAATGCCGGCATCTGACCCAATGTGGCTCAAAAGGCTACTGAATTCAGTCAAAATTCACATTCAGAAAACTTCGCATACAGTTGGCGATTCCTAAGAGTCTGGAGTACTGTTCGTAGGTGATCCCGGTGGTCTGCCTCTGAGTGGGAATATACCAGAATATCATCAATAAATACTATCACAAACAGGTTCAAATACTTCCTGAAGATGTTGTTCATCAAGTCCTGAACAATACCGGAGCATTCGTTAGTCCAAAAGACATGACCAGGAACTCAAAATGGCCATACCTGGTCCTGAAAGCGGTTTTTGGAATATCCCTCTCACGAACCCGGACCTGATGGTACCCTGACCTTAAGTCAACTTTGGAGAAATGTTTTGCCCTCTATAACTGATCAAACAAATCATCTATTTTAGGAAGCGGGTACTTATTCTTGATAGTGACTTTATTCAGTTGTCGATAATCTATAGACATACGGAGAGAGCATCCTTCTTTCTCACAAATAGGACTGGTGCTCCCCACGGGGAAGTACTCGGCCTGATGAACCCCTTATCAAGCAAATCTTTCAACTATTTCTTCAACTCTCTGAGCTCAGCAGGAGCCATCCGGTACAGAGGAATAGTTATGGGCTGAGTACCTGGTTTAAAGTCAATTGCAAAATTGATTTCCCGTTCTGGGGGAATGCCAAGTAGCTCATCTGGAAATATTTTTGAAAATTCATTGACTACTGGAATGGACTGAAGAGTCGGAGATTCTTCTTGAACATCCTAAACCCTGACAATTTGATAAATGCATCCCTTTTCTATCAATTTTCTCGCCCCAATATAGGAAATAAACCTACTTTTCGGTGTATCCGCACTACCTTTCCACTCCCGTACTGCCTCCCCGGTAAAGTGGAATCGGACAATCTTGGTCCAACATTCTACATTAGCATAACATGGAGCTACCCAATCCATACCCATAATTGCATCAAAATCAACCATCTCTAATTCTACCAAATCTGCTAAAGTCTGGCGACCAACGACCTCTACTGTACACCCTCGGTAAACCCTTTTAGTTATAATGGAATCACCGATGGGAGTAAACACTGAAAAAGGTCTCCAAAGCAATTCCTGCATAATACCGAACTTCCGAGCCACTAACGGGGTAACATAAGACAAAGTGGAACCTGGGTCTATCAAAGCATATACAGAATGAGAGCAAATATCCAGCATACCTATCATAACATCCAGCGACGACTCTGACTCCTTTCACCCCGGTAAGGCATATGTACGATCTGGACCGGTACCTGAACTGGAGGCCCCTGACCTACCTTGGCCTCAACGGCTGGAGTTGAGGGCCTGCGCCCTAATGGAGATGCTGGGGCGCGTGACCCTACTGAAGTCTATCCTACCAGTCCTGATCACTCTGACCTCGAGTCGGACAGTCCCTCATTCGATGACCCTCTTGTCCACATGCATAACAGGCCGGAGAACCATACCTGCATACCTCAGAATGACGGCGGCTACAAATAGGGCAAAGTGGTACAGTAAATCTACTCTGCTCTGATCCCCTCTATTGTTGTGATCTTGCTGACCGTGAACTCTCGCTGGGCCCTTGCTGTCCTTGACGACCAAACCTGCTCCCCTGCTACTTTTGTGGAGGTGAGGGTCTAGGTGGTGTCACGCCCCGCCTTGGGGGGTATGACTGGCACCTGGTGCCCTAGTAGGATCTAGACTGCTAACTGGTGAGCCTATGCACAGTTGGTGCCTGGCTAGCTCTAACTCAGATTTCTGAAAACAACGGGCTATATAACGGCTGTAAACACAACCTCCGGCCAACTAGGCCTATAGCCACCTGTATAAAACTTCAGCTAACCAGAAACATACTTACAAAGGGGGAAACCTATGCGGGCCGACAAGGCCACCATGTCGTCTAGTTATCTGTAACCCAACAATAAAATGCTAAATAACTACGTGACCGGCAAGGTCACCACTACTGTCAAACTAAGGCCTCACACGGCCAACATAAACTAAAATGCTAAACAGCCATAACAAACTGCACGGCCTCACACGACCGGCTCAACTGACCACAGGGAAATATATACAAACTGCAAGCCTCTAGGAATACTGATAAGATGGTCGGGACAGGGCCTCGACCTACCCGTACTGTACAACAAAAGAGAAATGATATAAACCTCTGAAATATCAAGCTCCGGATGACAGGAGCTGATGACTCTGCGCTGGCTAGGATCACGAGGGATCGCCTCCTTGTCTATGAGTACCTGCAGGCAAGTAATGCAGCGCCCCACTGGGCGTTAGTACCACTGGTACCGAGTATGCAAAGCAACTAAAATAGTACAACTGAATACAAATAACATAACTAACAAGTCTGTGAGCAGAAGGTAACTGAATCTGAAGAGCTGATAGGAACTAGATAAAACCTTTCTGCACTGATAGGCAGGAGCGTGTCTGTAGTCACGGCGGCCTACTATCTATTAATTAATATATAAAGCACATAAATACATATACATTTAGCAAGCAAGAGCAAATACCAACCCCCATAAGCCGGATGGCGCCAAGCAAGCAAACAATCTATATACCCCTACCCGGGTCAAAACCAACCAAAAATAAGTCACTCCACTCATCTGCTCACTTCGGAGCTCCTCTACCGGCCCCCTGGGTCTCCGGCTCGGGCCATAGCCTCCGATATAAGCAACCGTGTCTGGGTCCGGAGGACTCCTGTGTAGACAGTAATAGATAGGGTTTGGATCCCCGGACACAAACTCAACGGGGCTATCTGAAACCGGAGCTACACCTATAATAACTGAATGTACAGACAGTAACAGATAGGGTCTAGTTCCCTGGACATAAAACTCAACAGGGCTATCTGAAATCGGAGTTGCACCTGTAATGCTGATTAGACTGCTATGGGGAAAGCTTTATCCCACCTTCGTCCAAGCTGGGGACGGCATGCCACCCCTCGGAGTGACGTAAAACCCACCCGCTCAGTGGGCGACACAATTACCAACCCAGGGGCAGCGAGGAAACTCAATAAGGGGCCCTCACGCCACAACAAGTCTCAACAAACAAATAGCACATATAAATAGCAAGCATGTATAACTGAAAAAGACTATCTGAAATCTGATTTCTTATTCTGATATGTTTCTGTACTAAACTGATTCTTTACTGATTATACTGATTCTGAGATCTTTCTTTAACTGTTGGCTAATCTGTAGCCAGGGTACTATCTGTTTGAATGGCTAATCTGTAGCCAATATCTCGTCTATTTGAATGGCTAGTCTGTAGCCATGAAACTGCCTGTCTATCTGGTTTTACTTTACTAGCTTATATTCTGAAAATCTATTTCTTTTTATTCTAAAACATGCTTGCTAATTATACAATAAGCTATACTGAATCTGGAATGCTAACTCGCTCTTTGGCGCATGCTTTTCTATCTTTCGGACTAAAATACGATACGACAACGCAAACCAGAATTTACTAAACTTATTCAATTCTCAACATTCAACTCCGAGAATTTCAAATACGGAGTTTACTATGATTCACAAAGCTAAGACTTACTAACTTGCCGAAGAACAACATCACATACCTTAACCTCAAGTTATGCGACTGTCGGATGAGGCTCGGTTAGTACTCCAACTATTTCTCCCAACTGCATTCATATATACGTCAATTAGTACTAAGTACAACACTATTCTGAAAGAAAACATCACTTTCGATATAATTATAGCCTAAACTTAGGCTTATCGATAGACGGTCGAACACTTGCTATTTTTCAAAAGTCCAGAAGAGAGAAGTATTCACTTTACGGCTAGGAGCACATAGATACTAGTATGGAGCAATTCCACTTACCTTAGCCCGGTAGCACGATGATTTGTCGGCTGAATTTCACGAAACTAAATCCGTAGGAATGCTCCCTGCTGCTAAATACTTCATTATCTGGAGTTAATTTGAGTTTGGACTACGTTTGGCAGCGTAATCGGATGATAATATCTTTACCCTCTTCGTCTCTCTCTGTTTGCTGCGAATTCTCTGGAAATTATAATGAATAAATTGATTTAAAACCGAAGTGGGGCTTTATATACTTGGGCCTGGACAGGCCCAACGTGTCACGGAGCCAACGCGGAGGCTCCACCTCCGTGACACGTTGCCATCGCGGAGGAGCTCTGCCCCAGCTCCTTCCGTGATGGTTCGACAGGTTTTTTGTCCGGTCTTTTCCCGGGCCTTTCTCTAGCACGTATGGCTTTCAAATATGCTTAACCAACGCGCAAATAGGCCATCTAGGTGTCAGGAATCTTACGGGGTGTAACAGGTGGTATGTCTGATAATCGTGATCTGGGTCCACTCTGGGACCCTGTCTGGATATCACTAGGTCTATTCCTGCGGTGTTGCTCCTAACTTGCCCTCTCTATACCTTGCTGCCACTGCCGGATCCCCTCAATATTCTGGGCGAATGCCTGTACACGAGCAATATCCATGTCCTCTCGCAAAGTAGCTGTGATACAGGTCTCCACATATTCTGAATTCATCCCCATGATAAACGGATGCACCATGGCTGGCATGGTATCCACAAAGACCGGTGCATATCGGGCCAAGGAATCAAACCTCATAGCATATTCTCGAACATTCATCGAACCCTGCTCCAAATGCAAAAATTGATCTACCCTGGCCTGGAAATCTCCCGTGGCAGATAATGGTCTAAGAAGGCCTCGGAGAAACTGGGCCAAGTCGGAGGAGGAACATCTCTGTCTTGGGACAATTCGCAGCTCTCATACCACAGTACCGCAATGTCTCGCAACCAAAATACTGCTAACTCCATTGATTCTGCGGGGGTGGCATGCATTACCCTAAAAATTCATTATAATTGGTCTAGAAAATCCTGAGGGTCCTCGTCCCGATCCGTCCCCATGAATTGTGGGGGACCCAGTGAAAGGAACTCTCGGACCCTCGAGCTACCAGGCCCTCCTGAAGATTCTGCAACTACCGGTACTACGGGCTGGCGCTGTGCGGCCATCATCTGAGCTAACATAACAACAACACTCCTAACCTCCTAATCCGATGGTACTAGTATAGAAATTGCTGGAGGCGGTGCCATCACATTTACCGCTCTGAGCGGCTCCTGACGTGGTGAAGAGTGTTGGGGAGACCGACATGAAGCCTCCCTGTCGCCCTCAGACAGAGCTGACTCTGGCTGAGGCACCCTGCTAGTGCCCTCTTTTGCTGCTACATCCAATCTCCGGCCAGTCGTAGGGTGTCACGGGTCTGCCATTTCTCTGTAGATAAAAGAATAGGGTAAGCTTAGGGATTCGACCCTATACCGTATAGCTCTATAGCACGACTGGATAAGAAGAAAGAGTAACCATCCTATCATGTCTCGCAGCCTCCTGCCTATAGTATGTGGTGCACAACACATCTATAGACAAGACTCTACTTAGCACGGCTTGCAAACTCCCTGGGATACGACCTTCTTTGATACCAAGTTTGTCACGCCCCACCTTGAAAGACATGACTGGCACCTGGTGCCCTACTAGGATCTAAACTGACTGAGCCTAAGCACTTCTAATGCAGGGTTGACACTAACTCTTAAATCAAGGAAACAACAGGCTATATCTCGGTTGTAAACACAGCCCTCGATCGATAAGGCCTTATAGCCACCTGTGAAAGAAAACAACTAACCAGAACAAGCAATAACAGGGAATCCTATGTGGGCCGACAAGGACCTGTAAAGTAAATCCAGAGCTACACCAAACTATGGCCGACAAGGCCGCTAATCTATCAGCTAAACAAATCTCCACACGGCCAACACGTAAACTAAAGCACATATAGGCCTCATACGGCCAATAACAGCTAACCACAGGGAAATAGATACATCTGTAAGCCTCTAGAAGTAATACGATGGTTGAGACAGACCCCGACCTACCCATAAACTATACAGTCAAAAGGGGTAAACCTTCTATCCATAGGCTCTGGAAGAAAGGAGCTAACTGTTCTGACGAAGTGGGCTGAAAGCTACAAGGGACCTGCTCCTCGTCTATCCGTACCTGCAGGAAAGTAATGTAGCGCCCCAGAAAGGGCGTTAGTACAATAAGTACTGAATATGTAAGGCAATAACTATAGATAACTGAGTAATAAAGATAAAGCTGAAATGACTGAAAGAAAGGGGACAGAAGTCATACCTGAATAGCCGGGTTTCTATTATCTAGTCTACCAATAACTAAAGCAAATAAGAACCTTACCTGGCCCCTATAAGCCGGAAGGTACAACCAGCACAGAACAACCCACCTGGGCCCCCCATAAGCCCTGGTGAGTACATGTCAATCTATATACCCCTATTAAGGCCATAACCGGTCATACTGGTAGCTATAGCCGTCCTGCTGGTCCCCTGGGTCTGCAACTGAGCCCGCTCGGCTCCTGACTGTAGCTATGTCTGAGTCCAGTGGACTCTTGATATCTACACCCCGGGCACCAGGCTCGTCGGGGGTGTGGTGTCGATACGGCATATGTATAATTGTCCACCCATGGAATGGACTCTATGAGCACCTGGGACCCCATCTTCGCCCCTCGCAGACGGCATGCAGCTCTTTCTGGAGCGACATCATCTCGCCCCTGGCGGGCATCGACACAGCTAGTAACCCTGGGGTTGGTCATGGTGGGCTATATAGGCAAATCAAATCCCAACATAGCATAGAATACGAGTCTCAGCTAATAACAACTATTCATGATTACGTACTTCTGATTCATTTACTAGAATTTAGACTGAGTTATAATGCTATAGGAATTAACTTGCCAAAGGAAGCTGCCTTAACATACCTCGATTGCCAGTTTCTGATTAACTTATAAGTTCCAATTCATATTCAACAGCTCTTTCCAACGGAAATCGTGTTACTGGAAAGATAGGACTAGTTTTAACACTTAATCCAGCAAAAAGGAAAACTTTATATATAAATATTAATTATATTTCAACTTTACAGAACACGGTCGAAAACTCGTTGTTTCTCGAAAGTCTATAAGGGAGAAATGCTTACTTTAATCCTGTGATCGTATTGACAGTAGTTTGGAGCAATTTCAACAACTTTGGCTCGGCAAGACGACGATTCGCCGGGCGAATTTCACGAAACTAACTCCGTAGAGATGCTCCTTGCAGCCTTATACTTCGATACCCGAAGTTAATTCGGATTTGGACGATGTTTCGTAGCATAAACGGAAGATTTATACCTGATTTCTTCTACTTCCTTGGGTCTGGCCGTATATATAATGAAAATGAATTAAAATTAAAGGAGAAAACATATATATAGTTGAGCCGGTGGACAGGACAACGTGGCACGGACCTCAATGCGCTAATTTACAAGTGTGCCACGTTGGGTAACGCAGAGGGGGCTGCTCCGTGCCACTTTTCCCCTCTGGGCAACTTGGTTCGGCCTCCTCCCGTGAAATCCCGACTTTGCACTCGTTCAGCCTTTTCCCCGGCCCTTACACTCTAAAACTCTCAACCAACGTACGAATAGGCTGACTAAACGTTGAAAACTTACGGGGTTTAACAAATTGATCCGATATATAAGCTACTGTGATCGCGATGTCTGGTCTTGGGAGGCACCAGACACCACCAAAAGATCTGCAAATTTGTAGAGGTTCAACATGTACTGAAACACCCCAAACTCTTAGATTTTCACTCCGAGCATCCCGACAGTTTCAAATAGGTGTACGAATTTATCCAAGGTTTCAAAACTTAAATTAATGATCATCTTCTCATAAAATTAGGGGTAGATTGTTTGGTATCGCACAAAGTCATGTTTTTGTAATAAAAAGATCATCTATCTATTAATAATTCTCTCGCAATTTTTTTTTGGAAAAAAATAAAAAGAAGGTCACCCAACTTTTATCTCTCTTCAAAAGTCACCTTATATATTAATATTTGTCAAATAAATTATGACATGATATTTTATTTAATCTACATGAATTTTTTCTTTTTATTCTCTTCATATGGCAATAAACCCCGAGCCCACCCTAATCCATAACCCAAATTAACTTTACACTTGGAAAAAATCATGAGGGGAACATTTTGCTCTCACCGAGAATGAAAAATGTTTGTAGTAAAGTTTTTTTTGTTTTTTTGTTTATTAGTTAATTTCACAGTTAGCTATTTAGTTAAAGTCTTAATGTAGAATATTTATAATAATTTATTTTTTTAGCATGTCAAATTGATTAAGCTTTCACAATGAGGTTGTCCGGGTAAAGCTTAAACAAAGGACTTTAATTACTTGAACAATTAAAAATTTTTGATAATGTAAAAAAAAAAAAAAAAAAGACGTAAACGATTTATAAAATGAGCCAAAATTTTAAAATAGTGAATGGTATACTAATTTGTCCAAGTGAATAAGATTAATTTGAATTTTGAACTAACGTAGATTCGTAATTTATAGCCATGTGGATTGAAATAATTCAAAGAAATTAAATAAAAGATTGAGTTTGTGATATAATTATGAGTAGTTAGGTGAATCTTCTTATAATGAAAAATTAAAGTATAACTTTATGAGATAACTAGTGAATTTTATCGCGCTTCGCACGGTTATAAAATATTGTAAAGGTAAAAGTAAATTATATACATTTAATTAATTTTTTTTCCTTCTTTCATATCATATCGAGTTTTCCAAATGAAAAAAGAAAGATAAATGATAGAATTTTTTTGTTTATTTTTTTTCGCATAAGATATTTTATTGGTTAAATTGTTAGTTATTTGGCACAAGCGCGACATAAATAAAAGACACATACTTTTCTATCCTTCTCTAATTTTTATGTGAATACAAAAAATAAAGTGAATTGGTGTTTTTTATTTTATTCATATAGTAAATCGTATTATGACATACATATAATCAATCCACGAGCATATATAATTTTTTGAAAGGGAGAATCCAACGGCATTATATGTTTATTACTTTGCCTCTATCGCCATCACTTTCGCACTTTCATAACCGTACTATATTAAAATTGCGGCAATTTGAGAATTAATTTGAAAAGAAAAAAAAATTGTCAGTGATTAAATATGTTTGGAACTTGCAAATTATGTTTTATTAATATTTTCAAACTTGTTATCGTTTCTTCTCTTAGAAACCTCTCTTTTGATCCCCATTTCCTCAGAATCTACCCCTGAAGATATCATAACTCAGAATAAATCACAAACCTTGACTTTAAAGTTTAAACAATGCACCAAGTATTAAATAATGCATCAAAATGTAAGAAATATTTACTTTCTTCAATATATAAAATAAAATTGTATAGGAATTTTAATTTAACATGACAAAAAATGTTATTCTACTCCTATTGCAGTTTTTCTTATCACTCATTCATGAAACGCAAGAGTATATATGTACAAACAACAAAATCATAAAAAAAAAGTAGAGATTACTCTTAAAAATGACATTTAATTCAAATATCGAACAAAATAATTTATAAGATAATAATGCCCAAAATATAAGAGTTCTGGAGAAAAACAAAGCGTAGATAGAAAGTGAATTAATTAAAAATTCACATGAAATTAAAAAGTGTGCAGCAATGTCTAATACAATGAAACAGAAAAAGGAAAAAACACCTACATATTTTGAATTCGACAAGAAATTCTAAAGATTGAAAGTGATCTTGTAATCTTTTTGGATTATAGATGTCTCGATTGGATACACACACACACACACACATACACACACAAGACAATCTATTTTTTTTCGATAGTCTTTGAGCTTAGTATATATATATATATATATATATATATATATATATATATATATATTCTTCAAGAATCATGGTCGTATTTGCATATTAACCTTGAATCCTCAATTCACATGTAAGGTGTCAAAATTTATAAGTAACATATTATTTGGGTGTGATGGACTTGAAAAGACAGGATTAAAATTAGGAGTTATGAAGATGAGAATGTGTGAGTTAAAGACACAAGTTTAATAGACATTATTAGAATAGAAGTTACGCAAATGAAAAGGTGTGAGTTATGAAGATGACCTTTTTAATGAAAATATTTTAAAGTAAATTATTGTGTTATTATTATATAGTGAAATGAAGGGGAAAATGTCAACAAAAAAAAAGGAGAAAAACGAAAAATGCAATTGAAGGTCATAGAGAGGTGCCATGTCACCTTGGCTATACCTTGCTTTAGTATATATATATATATATATATATATATATATATATATATATAAATTTTTTTGATCTTTCTTCTCTTTATTCCTGCAAAAAAAGTAAATTATAAAAATTGATGCACTACGAGTGAAAATTGTAAAAAAATAAATTAAAATCTCACATATTACGTTCTAACTTAGAATCAATACATGATACTAAAAATTAATTTATTGAATAAAAAGCTTGAAAAATAAAATTATACATGATATTTTTGTATAAATTATTTTTATAATGCACAATAAAATATGCTAAGGGCACAACAAATGGAGAATAACATGCCAAAAAAGAAAGAATACGAAGATATATATAGGGCAAAATTAGAATATCAATATGCAGAGAAATTAATTGAGAATTATATCTATTGGTAATTAAATATTCAGAAAAAAAGTAAATACAGACACTATGTGGGCTTAAAAAAAGTTTAATTAAGATTTATTGTAGAATTACGTGGGTTAACTCTTGCATATGAATATTTAATGGATAAGGGCTTTTTAAATTCAATTAAGTAGTAAATTATGCAGGAAAAATAAAGAGAAAAATGCCAAAAAAAGATAATAAAATAATTAAATATTTTGATCAAAGAGAGGTATCACATCACTTTGTTTTTACATTATTTGAATACATACATATATATATATATATATATATATATATATATATATATATAAGTTATGAAAATAAAGAGGTGTGAATTATGGAGATGAAATTTTCGGCAAATATTTTAAGAGAAAAGTCAAAAAAAAAATTGAGAAAAAGATAAATAAAATCCTATACTATATATCTATAAAAATGATCTTTTTATATTTCATATGTGTTAAGATGAAATCTTATATGTTAAAATAAATAACATTAAAATATTATTTATATCATTAAATAACGAAATAAAATATTAATAATCAAATTTAAAATCTATATATATATATATTAAATGAGTAAAACATTAAAAGAGAAAAAATGTTCAAAAAAACTATTAAAAAAAAAAAGCTTTTAGACATCACCATGTCCATAACCTTTATATATAGATTATCAATTGGGTATCTTTATGAGTTATTAACTTCACTTTTTGTCATGTCACCGTCTAGACCATACGGTCAAAATTGACATAATTATGACAAGAACAGTCAAGTAACGCCCTCTAATTTAGTATGCCTTTCTTTTTCTCAAATCAAAATTCAGAAAGAGTGGTGAGTTATTATGCTTTTCTTTTTCTAAAATCACCAAATTCCAAACAAATTTGGTATTCATTATTTGTAATTACCTAGCTCTTTAAGTAATAATAACGTAATTATTTATATTGGCAGCTGATACAAATTATACACACGTACAACACCAATAACCTATTGCTGTATAGAGGTACCAACAGGAGACATCTTCACATGGGTGCACAAACATCTATTAAATTCTTCACATTTCATTTATATTGTGCATTACTTGATTCCAAAATTCTTAAAATTCAAACTCCAATACTCTAATTTTTTCTTTAACTCACATACCGTTAACTTCTTTTTTAAAAAAAAAAATTAATTTTTATATCATAGTATGTATTTTTTTTCATAATAGAATTATGCTATTGCAATTAAAAAAGATATTGCAGTTATAAAAATATTTGACTGTAATTTTAATTGGGATCAAACATAATTGAATACTGATTTTTGAGCATCGGAAAAATAGAGAAGACCCCGTGAACTACGGATCAAAGGTATTTAGTTGAAATTTAAATCGAATGGTTAAAAACATGCCCACGTGGACCAGCTGTGATCTGACAATTTATAAACAATAGTAGGTTCGTCCCGTACTCCTCGTTTGGATGCAGCTTGAAATTAGGTGCTGTAATGACGATAACGCCCTCACCTTTGCAAAACAATAGTGGGTTTGTTTGTCTCTTTTGCCTTTCTTTGTTTGAAATTTGACTCATCGTCCACATACTTAATATAATATATATTAAAAGGGAAAAGAATAAATAGCACTGGTCTTTGTTTTGAATATTTTAGGTATAAAATTAGGCAAAGCAGTTTGACAACTTGTCCTATAAAAATTACATCATATTACTATTTATGATATATTTATTTTGTCCTCTTTTGTCAAGGGAGGATCCAGTTTGAGGGATGGGATGCGCTGAATTATTAGAATTTTACTAAAACTAATAATAATATAAATGGAAAATATAATTATTAATTAAACATTATTTTCAAACTATGCAATCTATGAAAATAATTTTCTACAATGGTTTAATTGCACTAATAATTTTTTTTGTGTGTGTGCTTGTTATTGGGCAATTTTTGCCCACAAAAATAGTAAGTGAAAAGCAATACAATTATATTGTAGTTTATATCATTTTTAATCGACAGTGGTAAAGAGAATGATATATATTTCTAATGTTGTCAAAACTTATTTTATCACAGCATCTCATTATTAGCTACGAGAGAACGCTCTAAATTATTTCTTTGTACATATATATTATATATACTATGCAAAAGTTTTGCAAGTTAGATAACACATGTGTCTTTGCTAGTGTGCGTAAAGTGATATCTGTAAATGATTTTAAAAAAATAAAAATTAAGTTTCCATTAATAGCTTAACCCAATTGAAAATAAAAATTTCTTTTCATTTATCTATTTTAACAAATTAAGGAAGTTTATTACTTTTTATTTTCTACTATTCTTAATATCAAATAACTACAAAATAGTAGCAGTAATCAAATTTAGGAGTACTTCGGTAAAATGCATTAAAAATAATAATATATATATTAGTTTTGCTTATTATTAAAATTTTATTTGACATACTTTTTCAACCTATATATTAGATATACACTATATTTGATATTATGTTTATGTATAATTAATGCATAACAAATTATTATTAGCAATGTAGAGTTTTCAATGCATACAGTAGCATGGCTAAATAAATAATTGCCCCTTAAAATTTTTTTCATATTCTTTTCATTTGTGAAGAATATTTTGTAAATATATTATTTAAAAATTATGCAATACATACTATTTGAATACATCAAATTAAATAATACATAAAAAATAATATCAACATAACTAATTAAATACTACTGATATATTCTATTCATCACTATTTTTATATACCCTGCTAGCCTTTTAAAATTTCAAACCCATTATTAATAAAATTAATTTATTAAAATATACCCTAATAAAAGCTTCTTTTTCCCTTAAGAATGGTGACAAAGTAAAACGAAACACGGTCTTTTTACGTGTACAATTCCGAGCACGAGTTTTTAAATTATGAAGCAGGGGTAAAAGCGTAAAATCACAGAACAACTATGACAGGTGTGCTTACCGACAAACTAGGAGGTCGGCGATTGTCGGCCCGGTGAGACGGGGAGACAACATCGTCGTTTAGTTTATATTATTTTATATAAATATAAATTTCTTTTTTTTTTTTGGCAAGTAAATAGAACTCATTAATGATTAAACAATGAACTGATTAAGTTCCACTTTGCAAGTGGGTGTATTTGTGTAAAAATTATGGCACACCTCAGAATTGAATATTATTTCAAATATTCCCTGACCATCTTTTACGCTATCAAATTATACGTCATGTTTTCTTTTGTTTTTTTGTTTCTCATGTTTTCTTATTTATAGTAATAGTATTATTTATAGTAATTAAGAGTCAGTCCATCTAATTTTCAGTCATAAATTTAATCTCTTCATTTTTAGAAAATAAAAGTCACTCCCATGTAATTTAAAATTAAAATTTTAACCTGAAAATAAAGTAGTACTTATTCACCTGCATTCATTCATTTCTACTTATTCTCGCCTCGGCTGCTGCTGTTGTTATTATTATTATTATTAATAAAAAGCTGTCTCTTCCCCTCTCTCTCTCTCCATCTCTATCTAATATCAAGATTACCTTGAGTTTCCTTCTTTCTCAAAAACCGAGAGTTTTCCGATCTGCAACAATATATAAAGCTTCTATCTTTACCTTCTGATTAACAAAATCATCAAATGTCTTGTTAAATTTTTGGATTCACCAGAGCTTTTGATGAAGCCTCCCTGGTTCACCTTTTGTACGTATTTCTTTTCTAAAATCCATAAGTTGCTCCATATGCTTCTTTCTTGATTCTTTGCATATAAACCCTTTTGGGGTTTTCTTTTGTGGGTCATTTTTCATTTTCTTTCTGAATAAACTTTTTATTATATAGTTGTTGCATGTGAAAAATATTTCTTTTTTTTATTCTTCTGTTTGTATATTGATATTGATGAAGTTTTGAAAGGAATTGAGTCCTGCTTCATCGTGTTGTTATGTTGATTGTGGATTTCAGAATGTCAATATTTATGGATCCTAATTGCTTTTAAATGCTTTGTTTCTTCATTTGCAAATCAAAATTCTCTTTAGATTTGATGGTTTGACGAATTGTTTGAACCATTAATTATATCAAGTTTTCTTGGTTCTACTTTGATATTATGGTTCTTCTGTATTCAGATTATCCATCATTTGTTAACCTGGCTTTCAGTTCTCTCATTGCAAATCTGGTCTTGCACTTTCCCTTTTGATAATATAAAAATGTGTGCTCATCTTTTTATTTATTTATTTGTTTATTATTATTGTTCCTGTAATATTCCATTTGCTGCTTCTTGATGTTATTAAAGCATTGGTGACTGTTCCATGTTGTTCCGCAATTCCCGCGGGACTGTTGCTTACACATGTTTAATCTTTTGGGACTGATTCTCACATACAGGTGATTGAGGAAGTTGAATATTCCGTTCGATGCTGATGATGGAGAATACTGAGGTTGAGGAAAACTTGTTATCTATCGGTGAGCCTAAGGTATGCTTATGAACACTTATTATTGTTTTCATTCCAATTTATTGGATCTATGTAGACCTACAACTAGCCAAATTCTTAAAGTTGGTTTCTACCAGTGCTGATTAGCTTTTCAATAACCCTCTCTCTTCCCGTTGACTTCTTACAACCTGTTGGGGCCATATGATGGTTTCAGTTATTCTTATATATCATCTAAGTTTATAGTAGTTTTGGATGTTTATATGGGTTTCTCAATGTTCATTATCATTGTTCTGTAAGTAATAAAGTTTTATGTGTCAATTTAGTTACACGGAGGAATGTGCAAGAGCTTATCAGCTATATATGCGAAAGTGCTGGGAATATTTCCTGAACTAGAAGCTGCACGACCAAGAAGCACATCTGGTATTCAAGCATTATGTGCTTTGCACATAGCCCTTGAGAAAACGAAGAATGTTCTTCAGCATTGTGCTGAATGCAGTAAACTTTACCTGGTAATGATGGTACTCTTTTAGTTCTGATTGTAGAATATTGAAAACAGGTTTTCTGGCTATCTTTAAACTTGGTATTTATTTCTTAAAAGGGAAATTAATGTGCCTCCGAGTTCCTCTGGTGATTTTACCTTGGGTTGGACTCCTACATAACAAGATTTCCTTTTTATTGTGCCAACTTTTTCTTGAATAAAATGGCTTGCTCTTCTTTTCTTATTATATTTTCTAACCACTCCCCAACTTGCCTGGGTTGAGGCATAGTAGTTGTTGTTAATATCTGACAATAGTTTCTAAATGGAATACTTGATTAACCGGAAAAATTAAACTTCAAAGTTTATTCATAAGATATAACTGTAATTTATTTGCTCATGCAGTATGTTTATTACCCAACTGAACTAGTAAAAAGAGCTACTCCTGATTTTGCTTAATGATTACGATGTTCTTAACTGTTCCGTACCCTCTCCGCCTATTCTTTTTTCACACTTTATATTTATTGAAATGTCTTTATTTCAGGCTATAACAGGGGACTCTATAGTTCTAAAGTTTGAGAGAGCAAGATGTGCTCTTGAAGATAGTCTAAAGCGTGTTGAAGATATAGTACCACAAAGTATTGGCTGTCAGGTAATATTCTCTTATTTCTTTAGTATGCCATGTCAAGTCATTTCTTTTTCTAGTAAAATTTATGCTCTTGTGCAAATGTGATGGTGGATTCTTTATTCTTCCGTTTTGTTTTGGGGAGAGGAGAGGTGGTGGAGGTGGGTGAAGGGGGACTAGATGAATTTGTGTTAATGCCATCGGTGAATTTGACTGCATGAGGTTTTGCTCATAAATCATTTCTTAAGAGCCATTACCTGTTTGCTGTTTTACATATTGATTCTGATGGTAACCTCTAATTTTTTCAGATCTCTGAAGTTCTAAATGAACTTCAGGGGATTGAGTTTTCACTTGATCCAATGGAGAAGCAAGTTGGTGATGATATAATTACATTGCTTCAGCAGGGGAGAAAATTCAATGGTAATGACAACAATGAACTTGAGTCTTTTCATCAAGCTGCCTCAAGACTCGGTATAACTTCTTCAAGAGCTGCTCTTAGAGAAAGAAGGGCTCTGAAAAAGCTTGTTGAACGAGCCAGAGCAGAAGAGGATAAAAGGAAAGAGTCAATTGTTGCTTTTCTTTTGCATCTCATTAGGAAATATTCAAAGTTGTTTAGATCTGAATTGTCAGATGACAATGATTCACAGGGTTCAACACCTTGTTCACCCACAGTTCAGGGATCCTTTGAGTATGGTATTGGAGCTGGAGGCAATATTCATGCCTTTGACCGGCAACTCTCGAAGCTTAGTTCTTTTAATTTTAAACCCAACTTTAGGAGGTCAGACCAGATGCCTGTTCCTCCTGAAGAGTTGAGGTGTCCAATATCTTTACAGTTAATGTATAACCCTGTGATAATCGCTTCTGGGCAAACATATGAAAGGATTTGCATTGAGAAGTGGTTCAGTGATGGGCATAACACGTGCCCAAAGACTCAGCAGGAGCTCCCTCATCTTGGTTTAACTCCTAATTATTGTGTGAAGGGTCTGGTTGCTAGTTGGTGCGAACAGAATGGGATCTCGATTCCAGACGGCCCACCTGAGTCCCTTGATCTCAACTACTGGAGACTGGCTTTGTCTGAAAGTGAGTCTGCGAATTCCAAATCTACAGGAAGTATCGTTTCTTGCAAGTTCAAAGGTGTCAAGGTGGTTCCTTTGGAAGATAGTGGTATTATTGAGGAGGCTGAAGGAAATGAAGTAGATGAATCCGTGCAGGAAGATGAGCTTCACATCAATTCTTTTGAAAGATACGAGGACTTTTTAGCCATCTTAAATGAAGGGGAAGATTTCAGGAAAAAGTGCAGAGTGGTAGAACAGATTAGGCATCTGCTAAAGGATGATGAAGAAATCAGGATTTATATGGGAGCAAATGGCTTTATAGAAGCACTACTAGGGTTTTTGGAGTGTGCTGTACAAACTGGGAATGAGATTGCTCAAGAAATCGGAACCATGGCTCTCTTCAACCTTGGCGTGAATAATAACAGGTTTGTTCTCTTGTGTTTTGTTATGGTTATAGAGTCGTAGATCAGTTTTTCCTGAGGACCTCTAGCTCAGGAAATAAAGTACTTATTTGGTCCATCTGTCAAATTGATCTGTGCCTTTCTGATGAACTTCTTGCGTTGGCATCCCACAATTCAAATAACTTTGAATTTCTTAATTTCTGTCATTGGTCCACAAGTTATTTCCTTACTTAACAACTGCATCTTTCCTGAGAAATCTAGCTTTCTCTTTTTTACAGTTACACTACTCCAGATCTCATCTTATAAAACAACTTTAGTACAATTTATTATGCTACTTTACTTGCTCACTTTGTTCTTGAACTGTCTTGTCATGGTACATGCTTTGGTATTGTTCTACTCTTTTGAGTAGTGGGTTGTAGGTAGGATGTATAACAGAAGTTAATAATTCAGACAACCATAATCTTGTTTGTCGAATGAAAATCATTTAATGGAGATGAAGTTAGGTTAACAAGTACTTGAAATTATCTAAATAAATAAATTTATAAATAAAATGAGACTAACAAGCACTTGATTATATGCATTTAGAAATATCTTAAATGGGTTCTGTGTAGCATGTTTTCTCTCATATCCTTTAGTGGTTGCCCTCCTTAAGCATCAAAATCGGTGATGCATATCCATTTCAATAATTACCTTAGTATTTATTGTCCTAGGTGAATTACTTCCTTGACCTTTTAATGCCTAAAAGAATCTTGGTGCATGTTGTTTAGCTTGATGTTCAAAAATTTTCCATGTGCTTTCAATTTTTGTGTGCTCCGATGAGAAGTAACGACATTTCTTACCTCTTTCCAACTTGCACTTCAGGAACAAGGAATTGATGCTGGCGGCAGGTGTACTTCCTTTGCTGGGGAGAATGGCTGCTACTTCTAGTGCCATCAGTGCAGCAACAGCCCTTTACCTGAATCTTTCCTGCCTCGAGGAAGCCAAGCCCGTTATTGGTTCTGGTGAAGCCATTCCATTCTTGATTGGAGTCCTTCAGCGTGAGACCGATGCTCAATGTAAGCTGGATGCCCTCCATGCACTATTTAATCTCTCCAGTAATCCAACAAATACGCCCCACCTCCTGTCAGCTGGCATTCTGGATGGCCTGAAAACCCATATGTCATATGCGGATGACCATACGACAGAAAAATGCATAGCAGTTCTTATAAACCTATCTTTAAGTAAATCTGCAAGGGACGAAATTACATCATCTCCTGGTCTTATCAGTAGCCTTGCAACCATTTTGGACACTGGGGAGCCTTTAGAACAGGAGCAAGCTGCAGCTTGTATGTTGATATTATGCAATGGAAACGAGAAATGCAGCCAAATGGTCCTTCAAGAAGGAGTGATACCTTCTTTGGTGTCGATATCAGTAAATGGGACTATGAGAGGAAAGCAGAAAGCTCAGAAGCTTTTGATGTTGTTTCGCGAGCAGAGACAGAGAGAACCCTCACCAGTTCAAACTCAGTCACGGATTGAAAAAACAGAGACGTTGGCCATGCCTTCTGAAGATTCAAAGCCATTGTGCAAGTCAACCTCGCGGAAAAAATTGGGCAAGGCTTGGAATTTCTTGTGGAAGAACAAGAGTTTCTCTGTGTATCAGTGTTAAATACTTGTCATTTCACTTGTATGTAAATCTCTAATTTATCTTCCTTTTCTCATTTTCTGTCCTATCCTAATGGGTAGGTTTAGTTTTTTGTGGAAGAGATGTACAGGTCTGGGCACTTTAGGGTAGCTAGGGGCTTATCCACGAGTTGATGCTTTAGCTCCATCCTTCACAGTGAAAAAAAAACAGCCACCGGATGTGAATATAAGCTGGTTCTTTTTTTTCTGGAGATGTGTCTAGCTCTTATTTCTTGGATGGTTCTTTGTCCAGTCCAAAACTGAGGAGACTGGGATATACCAAATCACGCTCCTATTCACATAGTTATCCTGGGCATTTTGCTGGTGGGAAGTTATAGGCACTCGAGATGGTTGGTTTGGACGCTATTATTATAAAACATGAGTTATATGCATATTAAGAATAATGCCTTAAAATCAACAACTGACGAATAGGAGCTCTTTGTTGTACCTATTCCGTGTAACTATTTTAGTACCTAAATTACCCAAGACAGAATATTGTACATTTTCAACTGTAGGTACATGACTCAAAATTTATTTGACATATTACAAAATAGTAGGATGCAAAATACACGGCACAAGTAAATTTCTAGTGACAAACTGAATTGTAAACCAAGAACATCAGAAAATTTTACGCCTGCTTCTTCCTCTCCTCCTTGGATTCCCCTTAAGTTTCCTAATTTGTTTGGTGTCTGTTTCTTCCTTGTTCATTTCATCTCCTTTCTCGTCAACTTCAACAATTTTCTCTTTCTTCTTGTTGAGGAACTTAATTAGTTCATCAAGTGCAATGTCTGCTTCATCACTTTTCATCAGCTCTTCTGCAATCTCTGCTGGGGTCGCATTCACTTCAGTTATAAGCTCTTCTATTTCAACAAATTTGCGGTGATTTTTAAGGCCAAGGTAGTTGGAAGCAAGGATCTTGAATCCACTGGGAGTGCAGTAAGACATGTAAATGCGCATGCCCATTCTTCCTTGCCTTATCAATGCAGGGTCTAGTTTTTCTTTAAAGTTGGTAGTGAACACAATTATTTTTTCATCTCCACAACTCGACCATAGTCCATCAATGAAGTTTAGCAATCCAGAAAGTGTAACCTGTCCGTGAAAGAAAAGAAAAAGACAAATATGTCATTCTTTGTAACCTGTCCGTGAAAGAAAAGAAAAAGACAAATATGTCATTCTTTTTTAAAGCAAAGCATATCATATAAAATGGAACACAAGTAGTAGAGTAATATATTTTAGGCACCTGACTTTCACTAGCATTGTAATTGTGTACTCCATCATCTCTGTTCTGTAGGTCAATGGTGCAATCAATGTCCTCAATAACAATAATTGATCTGTTCTGGGTAGAGACTAGCATTCTTCTGAAATCAGAGTTACTACGCAGGCTAGAAAGTTCCATATCATATATGTCAAATTTCAGATAATTAGCCATAGCTGCAATCAAGCTAGATTTGCCTGTTCCTGGAGGTCCATACAACAAATATCCCCTTTTCCATGCCTTGCCAACTCTTCTGTAATAATCCCTTCTCCTAACAAATCTTTCTAAATCATCCATCAGTTTCTGCTTGACTTGAGGATCCATTGCTAGTGTATCAAAAGTTGATGGATGATCAAGATTGACACTTTGCCAATCATAACTTCCTAGTGGGGAGAGTTTTATCACCTTGTTTTCTTCTTTTATAGCTTTTGATCTTTTAAGAACAAATGGCAAGTGTTAAACACCATTTCCTTGTAATCCTTAAGGAAACTGAGTTCATACCATATCTGTTCCACTTTTTCTAAAGAGAAGTAGCCATCATCACAATTGGTCTTCTGACTTTCCACAATTTTCAGCTCCCAAATCATTTCCACTCCTTCAAATGTGTCTATGAGTTTCTCATCTTTGCTAATGTTGATTGAAAATTTCTTTTCTCCCTCTGCCTTGGAGATATTGACCCTTTGAACTGAAGGGGACACTATAGTGCCTAAGTATAATTTGGAAGCTTCAAAGACTTCATTTGGAGTGAAACCATTCTTTTCCTCAATGATGAGGGTCATTTGGCAAGAGAGATTTCCCATAAAGATACCAAATTTTGACAAGATTTTGTCTTGTACATTTTTGGGTATAAGCTGGTTTGTCATGTTCTGAACTTCAGAGACTAAACTTCTAACTAAAACTGCTGAAGCAGTCAAAGTAGTATATGCTGATAGCACTGATGTTGTTGAAGGCATTTTTGAAAGAGAAAACATGGTTGCTATATTTTTAAAGAGTTTTAGGCAAAACAAAGAACAGGTTCTATTGGTGCTTCAAGTAGTTTGCCAAGAAGAGGTTTTTATAGCAGCTAAAATTAGCAAACTTTCAGGTGAGGCTTTTGGAAAAATTGTTGATAAGGCAAGTGACTCAGTCTCAAGGAAGCTTGTTTTAGAAGGAGAGAATGACAGGGTCAGAGATGTAAATGGACAAAGTTTCTCAAGCAATTCATGGACCTTATTCTGGGTCATTTGCACAAATGCATCTATTTTCGGGTCGTCTTTAATTTTTACTCTCAAATTTAATGTTTTTTTATTTTGTCCATCAGCACTTTAAGAAAAAAATAAATGGATAGAAATATCCTTCACATCGAAATAATAAATAACTTTTTTGCGAGGCCTAAATTTATATTTTCATAATATAATATTTTATAAGTTATGTTGTATTTAGAGAGGGCATAATGTATTTTTTTTTTTAAAAAAAACACAATACACTAACCCTCACATACGCTATAATTCTACGTTAGCTATCAAATGTTTTCTCTAAAAAGGATAAAAAGAAATGCTCCAAAACACATAACTCCAATTTCCAAACAGTATAACAAAGGCAAAAAATACTATATAACTTACGTTACATAATTTAATTTCTACATAAGTTATGGCGAGCGAGGCAAAGTTCAATTTCAAAAGATAAAGATCCATATCAATAATTTTAATTTTATGTATGGTCAATTTCTCAATATCTTGTTCATTTGCAGCAAAGAAATCTTTTATTTTTGGTGCATCAGTAAAAAAAAAAAAAGAAAAAAAAGAAAAGAACAATTTTTTGGGGAGAGAGATACAATTTTACCAATCGAGTCATATGTATCTAATACATTCATATATATTGATTTTCCACAAAATAGTTACGAAACATACAATTTATAAAAATCTTTCTATTTTTCAAGTCAATTAGATCCATTCATTAGCAGGCTATTTACTGGCAAATCTTTCTGAAACACCAATGACAAATAGTCAATTATAAAAGAAGTTATTAATAGTAAATTGTAGTCACCGTGTAATGTATAAAGTTTTTAACTTTTTAACCAATTTTCCTGGTCCAGACTTTGGAATGATTCGATATGTTCAATTACAGTTGATCTTGCATCTTTACTGCTAACAAATTTTTTATGAGCACGAATGCAGAAGGAGCACAAATGGTGATCTCTTTAGATCTGCATGAACCCACGTTAGATTTCTGGCAATCCAAGTTCACATTGTGGTTGCCTTTATGTACATCATAACAACTACTCCAAACTAATATTAATAGAATATTCATCGATTTTATAGAATTGCAACAAATTCAAAATTAGCCCTTATGAATTATTGTGAAAGGAAAAACAAAAGGGAGTGGAGAAGGGAAAGCTCACGGTTTGTTTGAATATCTCACATTGTATGAATGTGTGGAGTCTGATTCCCCTTTTCCTTTCCGATCTAATTGTAAAAGGTTATGTTGAACTATTTCCTCGAATTCTTGTGTAGTAGTACAAAAGGTAGGTTGATTATCACAAACGAGTGTAGTGGGATGAATGGTACGTCTCCGTTCTTTATCACAAGTCTCAATATAATCTTGGGAAAGAGTAAGGCCTAGTAAGTTTGGATATTAGATGGTTAAACAAAAAGGTCGGGTGAGATCAAAAGGTTTGTGGATCAAAATGTTAAGTGCCTCCATACATGATTAATCGTTTCTAATGGGTTGTGGACAAACCAAACATACAGCATGCATTAATAACATCCACAACCACTTGCCTTAAATATCACAGGCGATGCGATGCAATGTTAAAATCATCTCCAAGCAAAACTGGAAATCTTTGGGGAGCTCTTGTTTCAAAGGAAAACTTTAAACCCCAATTTACCTCCAATTTAAAAAAAAGAGCAGTCTGGTGCACTAAAGCTCCCGTTATGTGCGGGGTCTGAAGAAGAATCGGATCACAAGGGTCTATTATATGCAGTCTTACCTTGTATTTCTACAAGAGGCTGTTATCTTGGACATATTTACATGTCCAAGTGCTATTTCATATTTTAGTTTATTTGTATTTGTCGATTTATTTAAGTATAATCTCATGTAAACTTGATTATATGCATGCATGAACAAACATATATGATTAGCCCATTTTTGTAGGTACAATATGCTAAGGATGGGGAAATGATGGAAATGTGTGATCAAGGAAGCAACAAGGATAGATTTCCTAAGTGAGGACATGAAAATGCATGAAACGAGGGCTGCCAAATCAAGGCAGCGTGCCACGCCAAGGATCCCTTGCACCCAGCTTCGTGCCACGCTAGGCGAAGTGCGTGTTCAGCCATGTCATGCAGGCAGGTGCCACGCCATGCCATGCAAACCGCTGCGCGAGAAGGCTGCTAGGCAGTATACCTGCACGCCAAGGCCGTGCCACGCCTGGCACTGCTGCACGACAAGGTCATGCCACGCTTGGCACTGCTGCGCAACAAGGCCATGCCATGCCTGATGGCCTGTGCCCACAAAATTCTAGTGAGTGTCCGCGTTTGGGCCGTGTCACGAAGGCCAATTGGGGTGTCCAAGTCCGTGACATGGAGGTGGTCTACCACGAGAAAATTTTCACACATTACTAGAAATAGAACAGTTAGAAATTATTTGAGGATATCACATATTATTTTAGAAACACACAGAGGAGGGAAAGAGAAAGGAAGAAACTCTACCTAGGGTTTGTTTTCTCTTATTTTTCCACTCTTGTTTTTCATGAATTCAAAAATTGTGATGAATTCTTGTATTAGCATGAGTGCCTAAGACCCTTCTTCTAGGTTTGAGGCTACATGACATGATTGTATTTTCTTAAATTCGTAATTGGTTCAAGTTTTCATTATTGTTTGTCTTGCATTCTTGCTTTTTATCATTTTGATGCTTGATCACCATTAAAATGTATTTGTTAAGCTTAGGCAAACTTAAAAGAGCAAAACCTAGGTTAGAACTAGAAATACAAGAAGTAAGTTCAAGTCTTCAAGACTTGATTCGCGGTTAGGATAGAAATATACCTAATTTGCCTTGCTTGATTACTAAATGGGAAGATAGCGAGACACTTAGGATTAAATTGTCACATCACCACTCACAGACGTAGTTGTGAAGTTAATTCTAGGTTAAATGAATAAAGGTTCGAAAGTCCATAACCAAGGGCATTAACCCCGTAAACCACTCCATGTAGATAATTGCTTATGAATTGGGTTGTCACTTCCCCGCTCAACAATGTAGTTGTGAGGCTAATCCGCTTATGTTTAGAGGTTCAAAAGACCATGAATATTGCATTTATATTGTGAGAAAATAAATGAAATTACATACTTGAACCAATGTGAATGTAGCATTACATGGTTGTTTGGTCTTAACTCTAGATGCTTCTTATTATTGTTATTCTAATTACTTTGTGATCAAAACTAGGTTTAATAACAAACAAAGAAATCTTGAAAACTAGCACTTGTGAATTTTGACTTAACACTTGAACTTGATAATTCACTAAAATAATCTAGTCCCTGTAGGTTTGACATCCGACTCTTAAAGAGTCACTTTACTACTTGTACGACCGTGTATGCTTGCGCATACGTCGCAGCGCGCAAAAGTTTTTGGCAGCGTTGCTGGGGACTGGCAATATTGGATGAATTTCTAGTTGTGTGTTATTTTTACTTTTCTTAAGCGTTAAAAAACTTGATCTTGGTCTGTTAATTTGCAAGTAATAGGTTTGTCCTTGCAGCAAGCTGGCAAGGGTTAGAGAGCTGGTTGAACCTTATCCTGAACCTGAATGAATGTTGTGACAGCTAAGAAGAGATGGTGCCGCTCTATATCCTATCCCGTAGGTTCAACAGGACGAGGTTGCACCTGTAGAAATGGCAGCTAGACCAGTTCGTGAAGTGGTAATCCCACTCGCAACAAATGTGACCTCTAGTATCTGCAAATCGGAGCCTGGAGGTAATTTTGAGCTAAAATAGAACATGGTGCAGTTGCTGCATTCAAGTGGTCAGTTTACCGGAGTGACTCATGAGGATCCACAGCAGCATCTGCAGAACTTCTTGAAAAGCAGTGACACTTTCATCCCCATTGGAGTGTCAATTGATTATGTAAGGCTCACCCTTTTCCCATTCTCACTTTTGGGAGAAGTGAAGAGGTGGCTGAAGGCAGAGCCACCAAACTCCATCACTACTTGGAACAACCTGGCAAGGAAGTTCCTCATCAGATTTTTCCCATCAGGCAAGACTACAAACCCGCAAAGTGAGATCTTGAGTTTTAAGAAGCAGACTGAGGAGAATTTATATTTGTCTTGGGAGAGGTTTAATTCATTGTTGAGAGACTGCCCTCATCATCAACATTCGAATAAAGTGCTAGCCTATACATTTTTGGAGAATCTAGACCCACATACAAAAATTTTGCTAGACTCTGCATCAGGTGGGCAAGCACCGAAGAAGACACTCGATGAGTTATACACTCTATTAAATAGGATTGCACAGGGAAATCCGGAGTGGCATAGTGATTATTCAAGAGGAGCAGGTAAGAGAGAAGCTAGGGTAATTGAGGTTGATAGTGTGAATGCATTGGCAGCCCAGTTAGCTTCATTCCAACATCAAATGATGATTCAGTTCAGCAAGATGAGCATGGCACAGTCGCAAGCACAAGTGAATGCTGCAACCATCTCCTAGCTGGTGTGAAATTTGTGGTAACAGCGGGCATGGTCCAGACTCTTGCCGGGCAAATCCAGAGTCAGTTGATTTTCTAGGGAATGTTCAGAGAGGTAACCAGAATTATGGGAACACCTACAACCGGAGCTGACAAAATCACCCAAATTTCTCTTGGGGTGGTTATCAAGGGCAGAGTCAGAGTTATCAGCAACCGCAACAGTAGTACCAGAATCAAGGCAGACAGAATAGTAGCCAATCCAGTAACATTGAGGAGATGTTGCAGAAGATCATGGCGAATCAGACTCAAATGACAGCTGATCAGGCAAAGATGGACTCAGAGTTAATGAATCAGCAGCTAGCCACCAGAAACTTGGAGAAGCAGATGGGTCAGTTAGCAGCTGCTCAGCATAATAGACCGCCAGGGGGTTTGCCTAGTGATACAGATGCAAACCCAAGGCAGGTCATGGCTATTAGTCTAAGGAGTGGTAAACAGTTGACTGATATACCACCAAAAGAGAAGAAGAATGAGGTGCAACCAGTGTTGGTCAGATCGGGTCCATCAGCTGAACAGAGCTATAATCATAAAGTTGAAGTACACAATTCCCAATCAGCAGTGCAGCCATTACAGAGACCACCACCACCATTCTCGCAAAGGCTCAAGAAGAGCAAGGAGGATGGATGTTTCTAGAAGTTTGTTGATATTTTCAAAGAACTTCATATAAATTTAACTCTAATTGACCTTTTGCAGGGAATACCTAAGTACGCTAAGTACTTGAAGGATGTGGTGGCCAACAAGATGAGGTTGGTTGATGTCCAGACTGTGGCACTCACTAAGAAGTGCAATTTTAGGGTAACGAGCAAGATGCCCAAAAAGCTCAAAGACCTAGGGAGTTTCACTCTACCCATACAAACAAGTGGAAAAGTGGTCATGAGAGCCTTGTGTAATTTAGGGGCGACAGTGAACTTGATGCCTCTATCTCTATTCAACACACTTGGTTTGGAAAAACCAAGTCCCACCAGAGTGATGTTGCAGTTGGCTGACAAGTCAAAGGTGGCACCAGAAGGGATTATTGAAGACATGCTCATCATACCCGCTTGTCGTGTCCCATTTTTCTCGCGAAAAGTGGGATCCAATATGTGTCAACTCTTTTAGGATTATTAAAAGAGAAGAGTCTCCACCTAATGAATTATAATGTGTTAAGGCACCAAACTAAACTAATTAACAAAAAAATTATTTAATTAGCCTACGTCACCAGAGTTGGGTAAAGGTTCAAGTTACTTTGAAAGGAAGGTGTTAGGCACCTCTCGAGGTCCACAACCGTGGGTCCCTTACGGATTCATTAATTATGTGGGAAAAATTATGTGATAAGCAAAGAAAGTCTATTACCAATCTAACTATGTAATTAGGCAAATAAAATCTTGTTTAAAATAAATAAATAAATAATTTAAATAGCAAAATAAGTCATTCACTAATTAATTCAAAACTAAATAATAAGATAGCTAAATTATTTACCAAGTAAATATATGAAACTTATTTCAACCCAAATGAATACTCAAATGTAAGTTAGATTAATTCACTAGTTAATATAAAAATCTATGTGATAAACAGCTTCGGCATGCAAATTTATTTACTAAACACATGAATAATAAGAGTAGATATATTTGTTCAAAATGAGAAAATAAATTATATATAATTTAAGCTATTTTAAGTGACACTAGATGCTAAGAAAATACCAATTTTATTTATTAAATACACGAATAATTGAATACGAGGACATTATTAATTAATAGATCCAAATTATCCAGACAAGTGAGGAGAAAGGAATTTCAAAAGACAAAACATTGTGAACTATTTTTTATTTTATAACCTACAACATATAAATCTTAATTACTTCAAACAAAATAAAAGAAAGACAAGAAAATAAAAGCTACAATTTATAAATACTCTTATAACAATTTAAATGTTTTTCAGATATTATACAAACTTAAAAAGAGTAAGAATTCTAAAAATGTTTGTTGCTTTATAGGAATGGTAACACGATATTATGAATCATGACCTTCAACATTAGCAACAAATTAATTTGAGGTCGGTTTTAAGTTAAAAATATAATAATAATATATTTAAGAAATTTGAATAAAGATTTTAATCTTGAAGTATAAACACATAAATATATACATATAAATACACATAATCAATTTGAAAATCTTAGGTTGTTATTATGTCTGGGAGACGGGTCGGCTTAGTTTAAAAAGAAATTGGAATTGGACCTCGAAATTCCTTTTACTTTCCCAATAACTATATGTTAAAGAATAATATTCACAATTATAAAAAAAATATTGTCCAGTTGGAGCGAAAAAATGAGTGAATCTGGACAATGATTTTAATAAAGAAATAAAGCTTCGTAACGAAATATATGAACTTATAAAAATTTATAAAAAATGTAAACAGTTGGCAAGTAAATCCCAGCCCCCTTTAACATCCCCTGTTCCACTATATATGGTGTTTATTACATTGTTACAACTGATAAAATAAATAATAAATAAAATACATAAAAGTGCATAATATTAATTTAAACTACTTTCAAATAGTCGATTAATCTGTTTTTCTATACGAACCCAAGGGCGGCTCTTCAAGGCATCCCAAAATAAATTAATAAATACCTTCTTTAAAGACTAAACAAACACAAGAAAACAAGCATATATAGACACCGACAACTGTACGTCTATGTATACACACATACACACAGACATATGACATTGCAGTGAAAAATAAAGTCCAAAGATTAATAGTGTTCATATAGACATAAAAGTCTAGTAGACAATAAATCAAATAAAAATTACACACTTCATACATGAATCGTAAAAAAAATTAAACTAAAGAGAATTTGCAAAGTCGGATCGACTAACCAGTTAAGGGCTTTAGTTTTTAATGATTTTTCAAAGCAAGAGGGACGTTAAGTTTTCAACAAATATAAAATAAGAAGAAGGCATTATCTTTTTACTAGAGAGAGAAAGAGCAAGACAACGTTCGAGTTTTGGAAAAGAAGAGAAGGTCTGTTTATATAGATAAAGAAGAACAATCAATTAGAGAGTGAAAGGGGAAAATATTCAATCGAATCAATCAAGAGAAATTTTTCCTTAAACAGTGAACGAAATTCATTAAATCACGATTTACCAAAAATAGATGAGTACGAAAGCTGCAATATAAAAAAAAATTCCACAAAGGAAATCCCCCCTTAATTAATAATAGTAGGGAATCAAATATGTATATAGACAACAAAAGTTTGCCAAAATTAACAGAATATAGTTGATAAGCAGAAAGCAAGAAAAGGAAACAAAGTGTTCAAAGGTAAAAGTAAAGGAAAAAATATACAACGTACTCAATTAAAGGACGTCATCTTCTTAATAGTATATGTGAAACCAGTTAGGTGCATAATGAGTCAAAGTTTACCAAGAATAGACAAGTAATACAACTATTTCAAATAGTATAAGGAAAGGGGATGATCAAGTATAAAACTTTAGCATAAATAGACATGTACCCATATCAAGGGAAGATTTCCCTTAAACAGAAAGTCGAGTCAAATTGTATTCAAATTTTCCATAAATATTGTGGTACTCAAGTTATCACATAATTTAAAGGCGGGAGAGAAGGAAACCAATTGACTATGTAGTCAATCACAAACAAGATTAAAAGGAAATAATGAATCAGCTCTTAACAGATAATGAAAATAATCCTTCGAGACTATCATAACTTACCCAAAACAGGTAACTACCACATAATTAAAGTAAAACACCACAATATCCAAAGCATGTATTCAATTGTCGAGGGCATGGGTTGCAAAATTATTAACCCAGATCAGACATAACAGAGAAACAATTAAAGACTTCATATGTGATAACATGCAAACATAGAGGAATATGACTAGACAAGTTTTAATCAAAACTTAACATTGATTATGCACAAATATTAAATGTCAGAATCTGTTCACAAAGAAATCATACTAGTGACCAATCCATAATGATCTATCATAAAACAAAACGAACATCGTTAGGACGTGATCGGAGATTGACTTGCGATAATCTCATTGGTCTAATCATCATAAAACTAGTGTGGATATTAGCTCGTTGATGCCTTATTATTTGGATGGTGGTGCGATGGCCGCTGGCCGGATTTAATGAAAAATGAAGAGGAGGAAGTTTGGTTGTTGCTGGCAGGAGCAAATGGCGCAGCCGCGGTGGTTCGCTTATGATTTTTGGTAGCCGAAGAGAGTGGAGATAGAGGTCTGGAAACTTCTGGTTGTTCCGGACACGGAAGTTTGGTGGTGTTGTGGTGGCGTTAGTCTTCGTCAGGATTCAGGAAAGGAGAGGAACAAAAAGGGAGAGGGGTGTGTGACAGTTGAAGATGGCGAAGAGGGAGAGAGAGCGACGGTGGTCGCTGGACGGATGTGAGGAAGAAGAGAGGAGGCAGCTGCTATGTGAGTGAGTGTGTGAAAGAAGATTTTAGGTTTTGGGGTGTGATTTTGGTTAATTGAAAAGGGAAGTGTGGGATTTAATCTAGGCTATTGGATCATATGGATGGACGGGTAGGATTTCATTTAGTATTTGGGTTGGGTTACGAGTTATTTTATGGGTCGCGAATGGGTTAGTGAGTTGGCTGAATTAAATTGAATTGAGTTTCAAATGTGGCCAAATGAATAAAATAGGTTATAATTAGCATAAATTGGGTACAAAGTGGCTAGAATTTAAATAAATTAAAGAAAATTGAATTAGCTGCTATACAATTCATAAAATATTATATTTATATATGATTTAGCAAAAATAGATAATATAATAGCTTAATTCACGATAAAACTATATGAATATTATTATTAAGAAATTAAATATAAATAATTTATAAAACTAAGTGAATTATATTTTTGTAAATAAAAGTTTATTTAATTGACAATATATATATATATATATATATATATATATATATATATATATTATGTAATATATTGTATATGACATAATTACACATAATATTGGAAAATTAGCAACTTGAAACTAATGCAATAGAATATTTTAAAAGTATAACTTGAAAGATGTATAAATAATTATGTAAAACTAATTATATATATATGATAACTAATATTAAAATATTACGAATGCGAACTAAAAAATTACGTTAAAAGGGTAATTTTAATATATATATATATATATATATATATATATATATATATATATATGTATATTAATACGCAGCTTATACGGGGCATAGGAAGGTCAAAATTGGATGTCAACATTGCTGATTTTATAATTTTGAATTTTGAGGTTGATGACAAGGTACCCCTCATCTTGGAAAGTCCGTTCCTGGCTACTGGAGGGGTTGCAATTGATGTGAGGGTTGGTACCTTGAAAATGAGGGTGAATGATGAGGAGGAGATGTTCGAAGTGTACCAAAAAATCTATCTCCCAACACACTACAGAGATTTTTGCCAGATCAATGTGTTGACCGAGGATGAATGTGGAGTAGTGGATTTCAAAGGTCCACTTCTGAAGGATCCCTCAACAATTGAGCCCGAGTCTGTTGCAGAGGAAGTGCCACAAAATTTGGTGGTGAAAGAGGTGATGTATGTGAAGAGGGAAAGTGTGAAGGCTTTTCCCTCTAAAAGAAAGAAAAAGAGGAGATGGTTTCCAAAAGGGAATAAGTGTTTGATAACATCATAAGAAGGGTGGTTCACGTCATGCCTCGACGTAAAATTAGGCGCTACTTGGGAGGCAACCCAAATGTACCATAGGTACGATTTCTTTTCTTTTTAATTTTTTATTTTGTTTATCTTCACTTTTTTTTGTTTTTGTTAAGTTAAGCACAGGAAAAGAGGAAGTCTGAGTACCTTTAGAAGCAAAAATTAAGGAGCATGGCAAAACACAAGTGTGGGGTTGGTGACCCATGTGCTTGAAAATGATAAAACATGCTGCTAGCTAGGCCTAGAGGCCTCAGGAAGTATCCCTAACCCTTTGTATAGATTTAATTCATGCTTTGGGGACATAACATATTTTAAGTGTGGGTTGAGGGAAATTTAAAAATTCTGTGATGCTGATTTCGGGTGAATTTGGCGCTTGGTTTGAAATTTATTTGATATAAAAGTCTTAGTTGAGCATGTTTCACCTACCCTTTGATTTTTTTTTGATTCTTTTCTGAAGGGGGGTACTTTGAACTGAGAATAAAAATTTTATTGTCTGTGAATAGTGTTTAGTCTTAGTCATAGTTAAAGACTTTTCTCGGCTATGATGGATGACGACCATCTTGAGGAAAAATTAGTCAATAAACTCTTTTTTGAACCCTTAACCGGTTGACTGCTTCATGCTTTTGTTGAGTGCTATACATGATTGTAAGAGGCAAGTAGATTTTAATTGTGAAGCATGTTGAGAATTGCATGACTTTGTTTGAGACACCTAGGATCTTGAATATGACTCTGTATGCTTTATACTTAATGTTGAATTCATGTGATTAGCTGTGTTGAGAGTCCATACGGGTCTGTCTAGAATTGAACATGTGCAGTGAGTGTAAGGTTCTTCGTGTATTCCATGCTATGATGTAGTGTCTAGAACTTTCTCGGTGTATTTGCCAAGCGAAATGAGGGACGTTGAATGTAACAAATGATTTAGGCATTTCTTTGAATAATCCTATTTTCATCCTATGCTTTACCTACCCTCAAAGTATAATCCTAGCTAGCCCCATTGAGTCTTTAGCCTATTCTTTGTTTGCCACAATAAAAGTTAAACCCTTTTCTTTCAATAGCCTTGAATTTGATCCAAAACTCCTAAGCGCTTAGTGAAAATGCAAAAGAGTTAATGGAGTGAGAATTTTGAAAAGAAGGAAAATTGTTGGTTGTGGAAGTTGAAGAAAAAGAGTGAAGGGTGCAATTGTTCTAAATGCCTAAGTGTTGGTAGGGAGTAGAAAAGAGAAAAAAAATGAAACATAATGTGTGACTACTCCCTACTAATAACATAAGTGTGCTTAATGAAATGGGGAAATAAAGAGGAAATTGATAGGCAAAAAAGCAATAGGTGAAGTAAAAGAAGAGAAGGTGTTTAATGAGTAAATTTTGATGTATTAAAAGCACTTAGGGAAGATAGTCACTATTACTGGCCAGAATAGTACTTACCTGTCCCTTAGCTTACATTTCAACCCATAAAGTCCTACTTGATCTTACTTTTAGATGCTCCTGTATTAGTGGAGTAATACACTAAGGGCAAACATATGGGTCGTTGCATGTTGCATGTGAGTTCTTTGTGAGAGTGAGCATAATTATTATTCATATACCCATACATGTTATAACTTGTAAATATGTGAGTGAAAATGGGTATATCTCTTATTGTGAGGGAACATGTTTGAGGAAAGATAGAAGTCTTATTAACTTCTTGATTGACTAATGTGCATAAGTTCACTGAGGTTTTAGAGTCGATTCTTGAAGCTAGGAGGTCTTAACTTGGTTATACTTGAATTTAATTGGGTTATATGCCTTAACTTGAGTCTTCTTGCTTTGATTGGTGATGTGTGAGTCCTTCTTGTGCATGAAATATAATGGAGTTGTTCGAGGACGAACAAGACTTTAAGTGTGCGATAGTGATCTTGGGCATATTTACATGTCCAAGTGCTATTTTATATCTAAGTTTTAGTCGTGTTTGTTGATTTATTTAAGTATAATCTCATGTAATCTAGATTATATGCATCCATGAACAAACATATATGATTAGCCCATTTTTATAGGTACAATATGCTAAGGATGGGGCAAGGAATGGAAATGTATGATCAAGGAAGCAACAAGGATAGATTCCCTAAGTGAGGGCATGAAAATGGATGAAATGAGCGCTGCCAAGTCAAGGCAGCATGCCACGTACAAGGATCCCTTGCGCCCAGCTCTGTACCATGCTAGGAGAAGTGCGCGTTCATACCGTGTCATGCAGGCAGGCGCCATGCCATGCCATGCCATGCGAACTGCTGTGTGAGAAGGATGCCCCCCAGTTGATAACGTTGATAGTGCTCAAACTCGCACTTCCTGATAAAGTATGAAGCGGTAGTTTTCAATAAAGAACCCAACTAAGAGGTTGGGGTTGAACCCACAGGGAATAGGGTAAGATCTAGACTAATGTCGATAATTGAACTTGTTGGTGAGTTATCTCGAAATTCGGTGTTTTAAAGAAAAATAATATTAAAACAATATTATATTCATGATTTAAATTGAGATTTGCAAATAACTAGGGTAAGTGTTCCCTATGAGTTCATAACTACTTCGGGTATACACACGTGATCAATCCCAATGCTCACTTGTAGAACTGATAACTAGGGTTCATCCAAACGACTCGTTCATCCCTATTGGATGACTTTACTCAATCATCGGGTCAGGTCTCATGAGAGATTTCAATTTAACCATTAACAATTTATCCCAAATTTAACTATCTTGTGACCACAACTCAAGTTAATACAATGATCATAAATACTAAGGCTTTATTGTAATTCTCTTTTCCTAATCTCTACTTCTCTAGGTTCAAGCAAGTAAAAAATTCGGGCAAGTCCTAACGTTGTACACCATTAAGAAACGTTTAAAGAAGAAGAGAATATAATACAAGCTCTTCGCATTGGTTTTGAATCACTTTTGTGCAATCCTAGTTTGTTAATCCATCATGGTTCCCACAAACCTAGTTGTGAAGGTTTTAGCCTCTCATAGTTATAAGATTATAATTTGCATTTATAGACAAACACAAAATCAAATACTTACAACAACAATTGGAAGAAAATCAGATTAGAATATCAAAGAACAATCTCAATATCAATGTAGGAAATCAAGAATTTGATCCAAAGAATTACTCAAAACTTGATAAAAATTCACAAAAATAATTCTTCACATATCTACTAACTCAATTTTGTCCTCCTCTAACTAAAATAAAACATAAAGTCTATTTATACATACATTAGAAACCTTTTCGGGAGCTAACAAGGAATTTTCCATATCTGGTGCCGACTGTATCACAACTGGACCTACGACCCATAGCAGGATTGTACGGGTCATACCTGCTTCTTGTAAGTCCTTGGCTGATGCAGATTTAGCTAAGTGTTGGCAGGTTGGTACGACTCGTACCTTCATCCTACGAGTCGTACATTGTTTCTGTGGTTTGGTCCTGAGAACTCTGACATCTTCTGAAATTCTCCACGAGTGTTGTGGTATGACTCATACCTTCTTCCTACGACTCGTACTGTCTGTAGTTTCTAAAGTTCTCCCAAGTATCAAAGTATCTTTTGAAGTTCACCATGGCTCATGATACGGTTCATACATTGATGCCATGATTCGTGAGTCCATCCGTACCAGGAGTCTGCCTTTGTGCAATTTCCTCTGAATAATTCCACACCTCCAGTTATGGCTCATACCATCTCGGTACGACTCGTATTGAGATTCGTATTTTTCTTTCTTCTCACTTCAGCCTTCTAACTTTCATCATGGTTCTTAGTACGGCTCGTGCAATCAAGACAGGCTGGTACTTTGGCTAATTTTCTGCATTTTAAGGCTTCTTTTGCACGTTTTTACTCCAACACTTTATTTCCTTGAAATCAAAATAAAAGTGCCTCATATCCATATAAACATACCTAAGTCCATGCTATTTCCTTAGTTTTAAGCGTCGAAAATGATGTACTCAACACCCTCAACTTAAGACTTTTGCATGTCCTCAGGCAAAGAAAAATAAAAACTAAACACGATGCTTAACTAGAAAATAAACCTAAGATACTACAGCCAACATCAAACAAAAGTTGCACTATTTACTCAAAAAGCTTTTGATCATTTTTCCGTGAACCAAATCAGCACATGCACTACAATCAACCACAAAACATGATAATTAGGGATCAAGATATGTCATATAACTATTAACAGTTAGTCAAGTCATCACCAATGCTTTTTACACAGACCACTAGTAGACTTAAATACGAACCATATACCCTCACAGCAAATGATGTCCCCCACTCACAGATATAGTAAAATATATAACATGGGATTGAACAAGCGAGACTCCTACTCTCACAAAGAAGTTCCAAATACTACATATTGGATACCATAGTCTTGTCTTTATTTTCTCTACTTTGGTTTGTCAAATGGTCAGGTTAGGATCACTATAGGACTTACTTTGGCTTGTAATGTAGGCTTTCGGGCTGGGTATGGTGGATATGCGATCTTTTTAAGTGACTAAACCCTCCTTGGCACTACATGCACGTGACTTCATTTTTTCACTTTTTCACCCTTTTTGCTTCTTTCTCTTCTTTTTCCCCTCCCTTTTCACCCCTTTTATGCACTTGTATGTTTGTGGTGTGTTCCTTCATGCTTTCATGGATCATTCTCTTTTTGAATTTTCTTTTTCAATTTTTCTTTTCTTTTTCTTTGGACACCACACCTTATTCGTCACCTTTTTTCTTTTCTCTCCTTTTTTTCACATTCCCACTATTTATGCACCCCTACTCTAGCCACCCTTAGCTTAATTTTTTTGCCTATATTGAGGTTCACAATATCCAAGGAGGGATTAGGGACAAAATAGGTTCATTATAAAAATAGGTATGGTTCATTGGTTAATAAAAAAAATGGTCTATTTAAGGCTCAAAAATTTGGATCAAGGGAATCATATTATTTTGGTAGGGTTATTTAAGCTAAAAATGGGCTCAACAATAACGGTCTATGATCCTTTCCTAATCAACCATTCTAAAACCTACGCAAAGACCAACCAGGCAAGTTCTAGATTCTCTACACAATATTGAGCTAAGTATCAAACCTCACTCACTCATGGTACATGATTTGCATTCACTCTACCTGTCCGCTTCATTCATGGCTTAATAAAAACTATACATGCTAATATACTAAATAACATAAAAATATCCACATAAATCATGCATGCAATCACAAGTACATAGCTAATCTTCAAAATTTTTTTAAACAAGGTCAATTTTCAAAATATCAAAACTAGTATAATTTATTGGTTGAGTACTCCTAAGCTACTTTCTAATTAAACAAAAATCACAAAAAATAAAATCCTAAACATGTGGGTTCTACCAGATATCATGCCCAAGAAAAAAGAGACACGGCAAAAATACCCTCGGATGAATCCAAAAATATCCCAAAAATACAAGTACACCCCCTCCCCTTTTAAAAAGCTTGCTTCTCCCCGAAGCATAGAATATAAGAATTGAGGGAAGGGAACTTACCTGTGGCGCACTAAGCGCTCCTATCATCTTGCGGAGGAAGTACCTCAGCTACAACCGTGGCACTGGCGGTGGCCGGCGCACTCAATGGTGGGTCAATAGAGGAAGTGGCTACCCTTCAGTAGTCTCGGCCGTCTCTATGGCCTCTGGAATGGTCGGGGATGAATGTGGCTCGCCTGAAGGGTCCCTGCCACTAGCAAACACTGCTTGGGCAATGGTGGAGCTTCCTGCTCCTCTAGCTCATTCCTGCAGCTCTGACAAGTGTGTGTGATGAGTCTGTAGGCTCTCTAATCGTGCCCGCTTGCGCTCTCTTTTCTCTCTCTTCTTCTTCTTGTTTTTTAGGGTCTCATCTCCAACATCCTCGGAGACCCTCTTTTTCTCTTTTTTCTTTCCCTGCTCTTGTGGGCTCCTAATAGGCCGCCAGATCAAGCTCCTCATCTATGTCAGCATCGAGGTCAGGAAGAGTGGGGGCTAGTATGAGTGCCGGCTGCCATGATGACAGCTCGACCACTTGGCTCCGAAGAGCCCCAAATTCTTCACGGAGGCTTCCCGTATCAGTCTGCTCGGCCATGAGTATATTATTTCTTCTTTCAAACCCGTCTAATCTGGCATACAGGGCCTGCGCAGCTGTCTCAATCTCGGCCTTCACCCAGGGCTTAACATTCTCCATCATTGATTAAATCTTTATTTCGGCCACGGTCAGTCTCTTGGCCAGCGTTTAGAGAAATTCCTGGGGCACTAGGATGTACCCGACTGGAGTCTGGCTCGGGAGGCTAGTAGGTGGTGCAACAGAAGTACTGGGAGCTGCATTTGAATAACTGGCATATATATTCGGTGTCTCGCCCTGCTCCTGTGAGGTGGGGGCATTCACCTATGCGCCTCTTATTGGATGAGTCAGTGGAACTGCGGTGGAAAGTCGGACCCAACTTATCGGGTTTATCTCATTCCGGATCAGGCTAATATCAGCGATCTGCTATCCTCCAATCAGGTGCTCCTTACCTCGGCGTACTGTGACACCTACCTTCATGCATAATCTGAAAAAGAGACTCGGGAATGGGATGGTAGTGCTCAATCCCATAGCCCGATCTCACATCTCCTATGCAATGACCCTCAAAATGTTGATGGGGGTATCTGGACATGATACAAGCCACCAAAGCTGCTTTATCCACGCTGAGGGTATTGCCATTAACTGTCGGTGCCAATCTGTGGTGCACTAACGTCCAACAGACCTTTGCTATGAAATTTAGGAAATTCTTTGTGACCTGCTTGCCGCTAGTGATCCACTCTGCCTCTTATTTGTCCTCAATGATCATGCCGGACAACCACTGTATCTTCTTCCTCCTCTCATCAAAGTCGAGCTGCTTGATCTGATTCAATGACTCCACCAAATATTCATATTCTGCGTAGCATGTGGTGGGATGAACTGGGGCCCATATAATATCGGAGCAATAGTGTGCTCGGATATATCAACCTCTCGGTCTCTAACTAGGATGCTCTCCAGCTTGGGCTGATATTTCAATTTTTTCCCCTCTTTCGCCTTCTGCTCCATGGTTGCCAAATAGTTGGCGTAGAACTTCTGGACAATTTCTGGAGTGTATTGGTCCGGGGCCCTAGCCATCCACTCGAATTTGTAGAAGTTAAATATCTACTTTATCTCCTCCACCTCGTTCAATGAATTTGTGAGGATCTGCGGCTCTTCTTGAATGCTCCGGCTAGGTTTTTATTTGGCGATGAGAGCAATGCTCTGTTCATTTATCTCCTGGGCTCCTGGTACTCTCCACCGGATAGTGCGTTTCTCCTTAGGCAGAGTTTTCTCTTGCTTGGCATTTGGTGCCTCCTCCTCTGATCCAGCACTTCTGCTTGCATCTCTGGATTGGGTCTCCTCGGATCCCTCTTTTTCATTAGAGTTACTTCCCGACTCTTGAGCTCTTTTCTCAGCTTCCTCCTTAGATTGTGGAGCACTGGCATATGTGGCAATAGCTTCCATGGCTTGGGCTTTGGCCTTCGCCCTAGTGGTTCGGGTCCCATCAGTGTCCAATGTGTCGACCCTGTATTCTTCTACTAAACCACTTGGGGAGCTGCCTGCTTGGTCGGATTCGGAGGTCTCATCAAGTAATGTCCTCCGTACAGTAGCCTTTGATGCTTTACGCTTCATCGTCATTATACCTGTGGAGAAAAAAGGGTTAGAATTCCATATCCAAGAAAAAGAAAACAAGAACAATTTCCTCTGTAGTTTATTACGGGTCAAAAATATGGGTCGTACCTTGGAGGTACAATTCGTACTGAGACCCGTAGTATCTCAGGTCAGTGTCACGCCTCTGAGGTATGATCCATACCATGAAGGTACGGTTCGTACCACGAGTCGTATAAGGATGCTCCTTTAAAATAATTTTTCTGTATTTTTCCATGACTCATGATATGACTAGTAAGTTGATTCCATGAGTCGTAGGAAGGATCGTACTATCACTTGTGGACTTGACCCTTTTTTGATTCTTTGTACGACTGCCAGGTACAACTCGTATCAGTAAACCACGAGCCATACTAGGATTCGTACCTTGTGATTATTTTAGGATAGTCCCAACGAGCCATCCTATTAGTCATAGTATGAAACCACGATTCGTAGAAAGGATTATGAAGCCTGTCCCTGCCTCAATTTTGGTTCAGTTTGCAGGGGGTTTTATTTTAAGTTTGGATACTCAGAATTCCCCAGGTCTAGGCATGCATTTAACCAGTTTTACAACTACTCATTCCTCCCCTTTTTAATCATGACCCATAAATCAATTTTTAATAGTTCAGTGCATAATTTAATCAAGTTCAAGCTCCTACCCAGTCGCACACAACTCAATTACACCGCTGGTCATTGTCCTTTTCTAATTTTTCAAGCAATGACTCTCAGGGGGTTTAGAAAATTTACATCAAGCATACAAGTTATATCTATCAATTGAAGGAATACACTTACTTGAATGCTAGTACTTCAACTGTCAATCAAGACTAGGGTTGAATTGGGGTTTTTGATTTAATCTTGAGCTAGAACTTGTTCATTAATTCTTGGTGGTGAGTTATGGGTGTGAGGGAGTTGAGTTTGGGTTTTCTGAGCGTGGGAGAAAGGTACGATTCGTTTAGGATTATATAGGTCCTAGGGCCGAGTTGGGTAGATTTAAAATTTTTGACCCATCACGACTCGTACCACGAGTCGTAGGAAGATCCTACAACTCGTCCGTTGGACCCGTAACAGAGAGATGGAGAGACTTACCTGTGGACCTACGAGCATATCTTACAACTCGTACAACTAGTGTACAATTCGTACTATGACTCGTAGGTATTTTCTTTTCATTGTGGTCCATGCCTTGCAGAGTTTATAGCCACAGTGAGTACTACGCCCCGTACAATGAGGTTACGAGTCATAGGACCAACCGTACCCTGAACTCATGCACTGAAGTACATCTCTGATTCTCACCACGACTGGTGCTATGATTTGTACAACCCTCTTATGAGTTGTACTGAGAACTGTAGCACCTGCCTGTTCAGCAATTTTTCTTCCACCTATTTTTGTCTCCCCTGCACACTAAACACATATTAGTTAATTAACTTGGGTTGCCTCCAAAAAGCGCTTGATTTAACGTCGCGGCATGATGCAGGTGGCTCGGTTACTCAGAAATCACCAGACCACCACTTGGGTTGCCTCTCAAAAAGCGCCTGATTTAACGTCGCGGCACGACGCAAGTCTCTTGACTACTCAGACTTCGTCAAGGAACTCGGATTCATCTTCAATTGCTGAGCCAACTCTGTATTCTTTTGGTTGCTTAATTGACTGGCAGAAGTTGAAGGTGACCTCTTCTTTATTGAGTTTGAACTTCAACTCCAGCCTCCACATCTACTAAGGCCCTCCTAGTGGCAAGGAATGGTCTCCCCAAAATGATGGAGACCTCATAATCAACCTTGCAATCAAGGATCACGAGTCTGCTGGGAATATAAATCTATCAACTTTGACAAGAACATTAAGCAGGATCCCTACAGGATTCTTCATATTTCTATCATCCATCAGCAGCCTCATGGTAGTCGGTGTGGGGGCTCCCAAGCCCAGCTGCTTAAACACAACCAATGACATCAGATTAATGCTTTCTCCCAAATCACAAAGTACCCTTACGAACTCAACATCACCAATTGTGCATGGAATAGTAAATGCACCTGGATCTTTCTTCTTCTGGGTCAGGACCCGTGAAGCTATAGCACTACAATGGTGTACATTGTCAATGGGCTCATAGCTCCCGGACCTCTTCTTTGTCACAAGGTCCTTTATGAACTTATCATATCCCGAAATCTGTCCCAACGCCTCAACCAATGGTATGTTTATAGATAACTGTTTGATCATTGACAAGAATTTCTGAAACTTACCATTCTCGGCCTTCTTCTTCATTCTTTGGGGGAACGGTGGTGGTGGTCGTGGAATAGCCTTGTAAATTTGTATGGCTCCTGGTTCATCTCCAGGCCCATTTTCACCATTTGGGGCCTCAGTCAACTCAATATTTCATTATGTTCCTTCTCAGCAACATCCTCATCATCTTCGATCATGCTTTTTTTCTTCCTTTCAACTACAACTGGTAGAGGCAGGGTCAACTGTGGTATTTCCACTCCTAGTCATCACAGCCATACAATGATCATATTCTTTGTATTCTGGACTATGTTTCTAGGTAGTTTACCCTTCTTCCTAGGGTTTATAGATGCTGACAGTTGCCCTAGCTGCTATTCGATCTGCTTGATAGCTGTCGCATGGGACTCCACTCTCCGACCCATGCATAATATATCACTATGGATGTCTTTCAACTGATCATCTGTGGACCTCACCTTCTTTAGCATCTCAGCCATCATGCTCTCTAACTTTGACTGTCTAGCCTCTCCCTCACGTGCATTAGGAGGCACGTATGATCCAGCTCGGTCGTTGCGGTAACCATCATTCCTTCTCTAATCTCCCTCGCGCTCATGACCTCAGATTCTATCTCTATACCCATTTCGATTATGGTTGTCTCTATATTGGTTCCGACCTTGGTTTCCAGAACCTTGGATCCAAGTGTCTTGTCCAAACCCTTGGGTGTTGTCTCGAAAACCCGCCACCTGGTTGTCCAAAAAGTTTGCCTCTTCCTCGGAATTTGAGTGGTATGGGCTTGGCTCCTGTCCTTGTGTCCCAACTGCGTTCACCTTTCTGGCTCCAGCTCCCATAATGTTCTTAGTAAGCAAATCCAATGATGTGCGCATATGAGCCAATTTCTGGTCACGCTCTTCTTCTTTACTATGTTGATTTGCAGTCAAACCAACAAATATGTACCGGCCGCTGTGTCTACTTCCCAGGTATGCCATGCTCTTTGTCACCCTGTCAAGAATAGTAGCGGCTTTCTCCCATGTGTGATTCATCAGTGCTCCTCCCGCCACTGTGTCTGCTACTGCTTTGTGCTATTGTTCAATGATCTATAGAAAATCTCCAACAGACTGTCATCAAGAATTTTGTGGTTCAGACACTTGGTCAACTTCTTTTTGAACCTCAACCAGGTCTCATGAAGTGCCTCAGTCTTCAGTAGTCAAAGTTTTAGATCTCATCCTTAAGCTGCAACATCCTGGAGGGTGGGAAGAATCTCTCAGAAGGCTTGCTTGAGCTCCCTCCAGTTGGTAATGGAGTCGTTAGGAAACTCCAATAACCATAATGTGGCCTTTCCAGACAGAGAGAAGGGGAAAAGTCTTAGCCTTATAGCATCTTGGCTGACTCCAGGCAACTTGTATGCCCTACATATTCCCGCTAAGTTCATCAAGTGCAGGTTGGCATCGTCAGCTGCATGACCACTAAGCACCCCTTTCATGTTCAATAACTGAATCATGGTGCTAGTAATATCAAATTTGGCCCCAACAGGCAGTGGTGGTGGTACAATGGCTCCGGTTAACCTGACTTCATCAATGTCCGGGTCATCTTCATAGAAGAATTGAGGGGCATATATTTGGCCTCTTGTTGCCCTTCCATATTGACTAGCATTAATGACCTCATCTCGAGCATCCTCCGTATCTTGAAGTTCAGCTTTCTGAGCTAGCTCGGCTTGCCTAGCTTCTTCAGCTATATGGGCATCTCTCTGCTCCTGGTTTCCCATCTTACGCAGTGTTCGTTCAAGTTCGAGATCCAACGGAATCAGGGGGTTTCCACCCCGACGAGTACTTGGCATTCACCAAGAAACAACTTGTGGATATCCAAAAATAAAAAAAATGTAATTCAGGAAATAACAACAAAAAGTCAAATACAAGCAATTAATCTAATCTTAGTCGTATTCTCTGGCAACGACGCCACTTTTTAATAACGCTCAAATTCACACTTTCTAACAAAGTATGAAGCGGTCGTTGTCAATAAAGAATCCAACTAAGAGTATGGGGTTAAGCCCATAGGGAATAAGGTAAGATCTAGACTAATGCCGATAATTGGACTTGTGGTGAGTTATCTCCAAATTGGGGGTTTTAAATAAAACAATATTAAAACAACATATATTCGTGATTTAAATCAAGATTTGCAAACAACAAGGGTAAGTATTCCCTATGGATTCATAACTACTTTGGGTATACACACGTGATCAATCTCAATGCTCACTTGTAGAACTAATAACTAGGATTTATCCAAACAACTAGTTCGTCCCTATTGGATGAATTTACTCAATCACTGGGTCAGGTCTCATGAGCGATTTCAATTTAACCGTTATCAATTTGTCCCAAATTTAACTATCCTGTGACCACAACTCAAGTTAATACAATGATCATAAAGACCAAGGCTTTGTTGTAATTCTCTTTTGCTAATCTCTACTTCTCTAGGTTCAAACAAGTAAAGAATTTGGGTAAGTCCTAATGTTGTACACCATTAAAAAATGTTTAAAGATGAAGAGAATACAATACAAGCTTTTCACATTGGTTTAGAATCACTTTTGTGCAATCCTAGTTTGTTAATCCACCGTGGCTCCTACAAACCCTAATTGTGGAGGTTTAAGCCTCTCATGGTTGTAAGATTACAATTTGAATTCATAGACAAACACAAAATTAAATACTTACAGCAACAATTGGAAGAAAATCAGATTAGAATATCAAAGAACAATCGCAAGAGCAATGTAGGGAATCAAGAATTTGATCCCAATAATTGCTCCTCAAAACTTGATAAAAATTCACAAAAATAATTATTCACACGTCTACTAACTCAATTATGTCCTCCTCTAACTAATAAAACATAAAGGCCATTTATACAGATATTAGAAATCTTTTCCTAAGCTAACAGGGAATTTTCCATATCTGGTGCCGGTAGTGTCACGACTGGACCTACGACCCGTAGCAGGATTATACGGGTCGTACCTGATTTTCGTAAGTCCATGGATACTCAAAATTTTGCTAAGTGTTGGCAGGTTGGTACGAATCATACCTTCATCCTATGAGTCGTACATTGCTTCCGTGGTTTAGCCCTGAGAACTCTGACATCTTCTGAAATTCTCGACAAGCGTTGTGGTATGACTTGTACCTTCTTCCTGCAACTCGTACTGTCTGTAGTGTCTGGAGTTCTGCCAAGTATCAAAGAATCTTTTGAAGTTCACCACGGCTCATGATACAGTTCGTACATTGATGCCACGATTCGTGAGTCCATCCGTACCAGGAGTCTACCTTTACGCAATTTCCTCTGAATATTTTCACGACTCCAGTTACGGCTCATATTGAGAGTCTTATGTCGCCTTCTTCTCACTTCAAACTTCTGACTTTCATCATAGTTCTCAGTACAACTCGTACAATCAAAGTACGACTACTAAAGCTGGTACTTTGACTGATTTTCTGCATTTTAAGACTTCTTTTGCACATCTTTTCTCCAACACTTATTTTTCTTGAAATCAAAATAAAAATACCCAATATCTATATACACATACCTAAGTCCATGCTATTTTCTCAATTTTAAGTGTCGAAAGTGCTATAAACTCATAGCACGTAAAATGTTCAATTCACTCCTCTTGACGAAAGAGTGTAAATGGTCGTTGGCAAAATGAATATACCCGACGAATGTCGGGGTCGAATCCCACAGGGAATAGTAGTTGATCATGCAAAATTTGTCTATCAAATTGAAGTAACTTGCATCAATGTCTCAAAAATAATAAAGTAAAAATTGAAAAAATCACAACTTGTTAATTGAATTACAAATTCGCACATGAAAATAGGACCAAGCATTGAAAATACCAAAGGAGAGAATACTAGGGGTGTGATATTGAAGGGGTATCATTGGATTGAGATTATTATCAACTACTAGCATTACTCAATAGTATAATTAGTTGTGGACGAGGTAGCACCTGATGTTTTTCAACTAATTAGGTGCCTTATACTTCGGTTTTCCCAAACCCCGAAGTCCTTTTCACAACAACCACAACAACTTGGGTAAGAACCAACTATTTCTATATTTGATTCTAAATGGGTGTGTGACAATGGGTTTTGGCTATCTCTATCCCAACCTCACATGATCAACACCTAATTAACCACTAATGTTTCCTCACCCATACTCTAAATCCCTTTTTAAAGCAAAATTAGAGCAAGTAATTCAACCCACATTTGCAACTGAGTATTTAGATTAAAACTCAGAGGAAACACTAGAATTATACCAATTGAGTAAATCTAAAATCAATTAAACAATACCAAATCTAAATTAAACCCAATCAATCACACACCCCTAGCAAGGAATTTAGCTACTCATTTAAGTATAAGAAGATATTGCATTAAGTAATAGTTCAAGATCCATTCAACAAAATAAGTAAGAAAATTCAAGCACAAGGTTCTAGCCTCCATATTGATTTTCTACCTTTTTAAAGAAGAAGATGAAGATTTCTCTCTCTATAATTCAATTCTCCAACTTCTCTCTCCTTTCTAATCAATATTCAATACAATAGTATAATGATGTGGAATAGAAGGTTCAGTTCTCCTTTTAAAAATGTACAAAAGTAGGATACAAAATGCTCCTCTTTTTTTGAACTGGATGCTTTTTCCCTTTTTTGACGGACCTCACTTCGAGTTACCGGCTGTTCGCCGGTGCTGATCTGCGGAGTGCCGGTATATCGCATCTAGTGGTGGGTTCTAGATATATTCGTCATTAGCACTGGCGGTTCGCTGGTGCTGATCCGCGGTCTGCCTGTGGCCATTCTTCTTCAGCACAGTAGGTATCTGTGATTAGCCGACATTTCACCGGTTTCCTCCAGTAGAGCACCGATCCTAATCTCAATTTTTATTCTTTTTGCTCAATTTCATGCTTTCTCTACTCAAGTTAAATACCTGCAATGATCAAGGAGAAAAGACATAAAATCCACCTAAATGACGTGAGAACTAAACAAAAACTCATGTCTAAGAGCCTAATAAGTTGGTAAAATACCAACTCATCAAACCCCCAAACATGAATCATTGCTTCTCCTCAAGTAATGCAATTCTTTCAGCATTATGCAATTCTTTACAACTGAACAAATGGAACAACATGTTATACCATATGAGTCTATGCACCAAGGACCACTGAGCCTAAGACAACCCAAAAATGCTCGCCGACTCAAGGAAAAGAGAAGAGACTTCCCAAAATATGTTGCAAAAGTTTCAAGAGATAACCACAAAGAATAGGCATGATTCGCAAATGTTTTCATTCTTCAAAACAAGGGCATAGTTTATCAAAACAAGCACACATAACATCTCAAATCATTACAAATTCACATTCAAAGCTTGCCTTGAAGCTCACAACCCTCATGTCCCAATCTTCACACCAATGCAAGCATGTTATCCAAAGGGGTGATGTCACTCATGAGAAGAGAGAATCCCTTTTTATCATCAAGAAATGCACACACAAGGGATTATAGAATAAGACAATAATGCTTACTCTCACAAAGAAATTCTCCATGCACACAGACCCATAGGCTTGCCCTTCGTGTAACTCGTTACTAATGTAGAGTTTCTAGACTCAAAATGAATTAGGACTTGGGGTTCATAATGAAAGCTAGAGGTTAAGGTAGGATAAAGAATGAGTTCTAGTGGTTAGAACCTCCCTAATGCCTTTTTATGGACACTTGTAGCATCCCCTCCTTCTCTTGACATCACTTTCTTATCTCTCCTTGTTCATCATTTTTCTTATTTTGTTTAGAAAGAGCCACCTTATAACTTTTGGATTTCACATTTCACCCCATCTAAGAAAGAGGTAACACCTTTCACTATTTTTTTCTTTTCAATGATTCATGGTTCTTCAACCAACTAATTCATTCATTTTAATCACAATTTGGTGCTACCTCATATTGAAGCTCTCACATTTCTTCTTTTTCTTATGAACCCCCAAACTTAGGCTTTTGCCTCATTTTCAAACATTTTCTTATCTCTCCCTATGTCTTGGGATTGAAGTCCAATTTTTTTCCATCTTTTTACCACTAGCAATTAGGGAGAATCGGTTCCAAAGACGAGGATTAAAAAGGGTCATAGGGCTTGTAATGTGGTTTTCAAAAAAGAGGTAAAAGTTTCAACACTGGCTATCAAAGAAAGATATTTAAGGAGATCATTTTGGGTGAAGTGACTAGAAATAAAAAGCCTAAAATCATGTTTTAAGTGCAGCTAAATCTAGTATTTCGCCTTGAGTCACACTTAGGGCAAGTTGTAGACAAAAATATATGCATGGGAATCATTCAATCAACCTCACCACACAGGGCATCACACTCTAAGGAGTTCACATGATACATCACCACCTCCAGATTATAACTTAAGACATTTATGCATGTGAATCAATATGCCAAACAAGGAATCTGCAATATATGACAAGAGAGTGCTACATTTTCCATTTCAAATGCCTCATTTCTTCAAAATTCATTTTTCCATGCCACACAAAAAAATTTGGTGGTACCTCTCAAAAATAATTTCAATAAGAATAAAAAACATGATATTTTCCCTTAAGAAATCTGCCTCACAATCTATCATTGGAAAATATAACCCGATTTGACAATAGAAAAAGAAAAGAAAAAAATTGCTCCTCGAGAAATAACCTTGGTAAAAAAGAACCTCGGAGTCTATTCACTAACTACTATCACAAAGGCGAAAATCAAACTTGGGTCATATATCATTTGGAAATTTAAACAAGGATCCAATTATTTGCACTAAAAATTTAAGAACCAACAAACCAACTGCATCATTAAAAAAACATTTCAAATCAACTAGACAAGGGCAAAAACCTCTCATCAAGAAAGGAAGCACTTATCCCCACCCCCAACTACAAAAATACATTGCCCTCAATGTAAAAGGGAAGAACAACAAGGTCAATAGGACTCTCTAAATGATCTAGCAATGTGGGTGAGGGATTCCTGAGTAGGTGGCCTCAGCAAAGCGCCATGAAGCAGTTTCAGCCACAGAAGGCATCAACGCATCAGGTGGGAATTCGAGTGGTTTCCTTGGATCGGGAACCACCAATGGTCTGGAAGAGTTCTGAGTTCATGATAAGAAGTGATTTCCACCCCAATGGGTCTCCATGATGGATCTATTTTGCTTGCAGTGAGCATCCGACAGGGCGGTGGGCGATTGTGATATATTTCTTCATTGGATATGATTTCTGAAGGGCTGTCATACCCTACGCACCAATCATCTGGTGGGCTCCTGCTTTCCTCAGGCTGTGTAGTAGCGGCTGTCAGTTCATTCATTTCAATATTTTCGAGTGAAAGCATTTCCTTGTGTCCCACCACTTCATCTCTCAAGGTAGTAACTTCCTTTTCTTAAACTTCAACTTTAGCACATAGGCATCCCAATTTTTCAACCATTGGTTGCATGGCCTTCTTGATGGCTTGATGGATCATGGGAGGTATTGCTTTGGATAATTTAAACAACTGGCTATTGTGAGAACGGGCCATTTGTGCCATCTTCAAAAGTCCGATTGGCGGTGAGGGGTTGACTCTGTCGGCATGTGGTGACCCTGGGGTTGTGCTAGAGAACATGGAAGATGGGGGGCTATTTTGTTCCATCGTCACCTTGGGTCGCTTTGAAGCTAGGGAATCCTTATCGATTTTGGTGGCTAGTGTAATTACTCCATCGAACCTCACTATTCTGTCCAGTGGTCTGAATAGAGGGCATGTGGCCCGCAGGAATAACATACTAATGAGGCTGGGATAAAGCAAAGAAGTTGCCTATTGCTTGGCTTTCCTTTTGAATTGTTCTGCAATGATTTCCCCACGTTGATGTGTTTCTGATCCATGATGTAGGCCATAAGAATTGTGACCTTGATGGGGACATATGTTGTATTCTTGGAAGGGATAATCCAAGCACATACCAAATCCAGCCAAATGCAAGCTTCAAACTTTAGATCATGGCGGTGAATTATTCCTTTTGAGGTAGCCCACTGTGGTTGATCGTTTGCAATTATTTTAGCCACCCACTTAAACTGATTCTCTTTATCTTCCACCTTCCTTTTGAACTTTGAATTTGGCCGAATCTGTTTAGCCCAATAGATGGAGTTGATTGCCTTTGGGGTAATGTTCACTTTTTGACCTCGTACTAGCACAGATGGAAGGCAAGACATTGTGTTTACTCTGCCTTTGTGCTTTAAGATGCTTTTTCGTGTCCTATAAGAGGCGTAAAACTCCTATACCAACTCAGGGAAGTAAAGGTCCATGGATATGGTGTATGGCCCCCAATCGCGAATGTCAATCTGACTGTAAATATCTGGGAAGTCATCCTTGAAAAACTCCACCTCAAATTGAGCCTCTGCGTTAATGGACCAGGTCTCTTTGACGGACAGATAATAAGCCTCTATTTTATCCATCCCAAAGCGAAGTTGCAAAATTCGCTGGGCCTCTGCGGGATCTAACTCTTGAGATGCGGTGTTTGTCATTGGGGCTTTCCCTTTGCTTTATTGTCTAGAGATGGACATGATTCTGTAAAATAATGTTAGTCCATACAAAAAGTGTAAAGGGAAACAACAACTAATCTAAATTAAGGAACAAAATTCTAAGGATTGGATGGTAAACAGATGGTAGAGAAAAATGTTTTGCTGGCAGCACCAATGGACCAGCAGTGGAATGCAGATGGAGAGCTGTGAAGCACCAATGGACCGCCGACACTTGGCAGAAAACTGGGTAGATGTACTCTTAATCAGCGCCACACCGCCAATTCGTCAGTCTTGACCCATGAAGCACCGGTGAAGCGCAAGGCCTGTAGCCTCGTGCCTGAACCTGCATTTCCGCCAGCGTTTCGCTAGGCATGATCGGCGATTCACTAATGGAGCGTCGCTCACTTTTACTCCAATTCAGCTAACGGAAATCTCTCCAAAATCATGATTCATCTACTCACTGCACATCACTATTATTTACACAAGCAATACAACCAAAATAACAATGACAATTTCGCCCTTAAGAAAGACGTCACCCTATCTATCATTGGGTAAATCGTGCATTCTGAGCATGGGATACTCAGACTTTACCCCCAACTAGAATCTCAAGCATAAAAATCATGAAGCATGTTTTTCAAAGAATACACCCACATCAATATTTAAACATCTAACCACCACCCCCAATATACGCACAATGTGGAAAATATTCAATCAATGAATAACACAAGATGGAAGATGAGGAACATAGGTGTGACCAACATCTACTCTAGCATGCTTGAATTCAGCTTCATATTCTTAATATAAGCACATTAGAGCTAGAAGTGAGAATAAGTAAGAAGATGAAAGCCTGGTAACTCGCCTAATTATGGTGTCTTCACAGTGATGGGAGATGAGGTGCGATGAAAGGTGTGATGGAGAGGTTTTAAAGGCTGAGAGAGGGGAGGTGATTGGGTTGGAAGAAAGTGGGTGTTAATGGTGTTAGGTTGGGAAGGTGGGTTTTTTTTAGGAAGTTAAAAAATGGTGGGAGTTTTGATAAAAAGGTGGAGAGAAGGGTTTTTGGGGAGTTGGAAAAATTTGATTGGATTTTTAAATTCCTTGGTCAGGTCAGTCAATATTTTAAATGAAGTTCGTACCTTGACCTGTGCTTAACCGACGGTCGCTGGTGAATGCAGGCTTTTCTCTTGTTTAACTGCCGGTGACTGTCATCCTTTCAGTTCACTATTTTGCAGCCGGAGTTAGACCGGCAGTTCACGGATTGTCACTAGTGTTTCGCCGGTTGGGTCGCTGATTATACCCCAACTCCCAGGTGTACTAGTTTGAGTTGGCTCTCACCCAACGGTTCGCGGATTGTCACCGATGTTACGCAGGTGAGTCGCTAGTTTCCTCTCTTTTTCTCCACTTTTCTGTTTTCCACATGCGACAGAGTGGCGCTTTGCGCTTGTGAACTAGAGTTTTGCCGGTCTAGCGCAGTGCTTTCCCTGTACTTCTCCTCCTTGTTTAACATCCAGTCCACCTACAAAACTAAAACAAAAACGAATTCAAAGAATCAAAGGTAAAAATTTTTGGGTTGCCTCCCTAGAAGCGCCTTGGTTAACGTCATGGAACGACGAATACACCTTGTCTACTATGGTTTATCTAGGTACATGACCTCCACTCGTCCAACCTCCTCCAACGCCCCCTAATACTTCTTTACCCTTTGCCCATTCACCTTGAATTTTGACCCATCTTCTCCCTCAAGTTCAATAGCATCGTTTCCCAAAAACTTGAGATACCTTAAATGGACCTGACCATTTAGATTTGAGCTTTCCGGGGTATAACCCAAGCCTTGAGTTGAACAACAGTACCCATTCTCTAGGGGAAAAATTTCAATGCAAAATTTTCTGGCATGGTAATGCTTCATACGGGCCTTATAAATGGCTGCGTTCTCATATGCCCTCATTCTAAATTCTTCTGATTCATGCAGCTTTTCCATTCTCCCTTGGATGGCTTTCCCCCAATCAAGGTTCAAACTTTTCAGTGCCCACATGGCCTTATGCTCTAGCTCAATGGGAAGGTGACAAGCTTTTCAAAAAATAATCCGGTAGGGTGACATTCTAATTGGTGTTTTATAGGCAGTCCGGTACGCCCACAAGGTGCCATCTAGTTTCCAAGCCCAATCTGTTTTGTTCACATTAACTATTTTAGTCAAGATAAACTTTATTTCCCAATTGGAGACTTCTACTTGGCCACTGGTTCGAGGATGATAAGGGATAGCCACTTTGTGCTTCACATCATACTTGGTTAGCAAGGCGCTGAAAATCGATTGCAAAAATGTGATCCTCCATCACTGGTGATAGCTCTAGGGGTGCCAAACTGTGAGGAAATATGCTTTTTCAAAAAGGCTGTTACGCTCCTCCCCTCATTGTTGGGCAATGCGATAGCTTCCACCCATTTAGAGACATAATCAACAGGCACCAGAATGTACGTGTTCCCATAAGAGCTCACAAAAGGGCACATAAAATCTATTCCCCATACATCAAACAATTCCACCTATAAGATTGATGTCAAAGGAATCTTATGTCGCCTCGAAATACTTCCTATCCGTTGACACCGATCACACTGCTTAACAAAGTCATGGGCATCCTGGTGAAGAGTAGGCCAATGAAATCCACACTGTATCACTTTTGCTGCTTCGCCTCCGACCGATGACGAATGACATGCTTCGTAGATTGGCACCATTTCACCTCTAGCACATACCTACGAATTAAACCATCAGCAAAAATACGAAAGAGGTACGGGTCATCCCAATAAAACTTTTGAATATCATGTATGAATTTCCTTTTTTGATGAAAGGTCAACCTTTTGGGAGTGATATTTCTTGCCAAGTAATTAGCAAAATCTGCAAACAATGGTGTTAAGTCATGAGTTGCAGCCAAAATATGTTCTTCAGGAAAGTCATCATTAATCTCCTCATGTGCCCCCGACTTACCATTTGTTTCTAAGAGAAATAGATGGTCAGCCACTTGATTTTCACATTCTTTTCGATCCTTTACTTCAAAATTGAATTCTTGTAACAAGAGGACCCACCTAATAAGACTGAGTTTAGCATCTTTCTTGGTCATTAAGTACCTAAGGGAAGCATGGTCCATGTGCACCATACCTTTGTCCCTAGAAGGTATGCCAAAAAATTTTCAAACGCAAACACTACAACGAGCAGCTCTTGTTCTGTCACTGTGTAGTTTGCTTGTGCATCATTTAGTGCCTTACTGGCATAGTAAATGAGGTGAAAAATCTTTTTCTTCCTCAACCAAGAACTTCCCCTAATTCTACACTACTGGCATCAGACATTAGTTCAAAGGCTTTGACCAATATGGTGTAGTGATGATTGGAGCGGATATAAGCTTCTCTTTTAATTCCATAAAAGCCCTCATACAATCCTCATCGAAATTGAACTTTGCATCTTTTTCTAGCAATCAGAATAATGGATGTGCTATCTTGGAGAAATCTTTGATAAAACGGCAGTAAAATCCCGCATGTCCCAAAAAACTCCTAATACCCTTCACAATTTTTGGTGGAGGTAACTACCCAATGGCATTAATTTTAGTTTGGTTTACCTCAATCCCTTTCTCAGAAATCCTGTGTCCCAGAACAATTCCTTCTTTTACCATGAAGTGACACTTTTTCCAATTGAGTACCAAGTTTTTCTCCTCGCATCTCTTCGACACCTCTTCTAGGTGAACCAAACAGTCTTCAAATGAATTTCTTACAATTGAGAAGTTGTCCATGAAGACTTCCATAGTTTCCTCTACCATGTCCGAAAAGTTTGACATCATACACCTCTGGAAAGTGACTGGGGCATTGTAAAGCCCGAAGGGCATCCTTGTAAATGCAAAAGTTTCATAAGGACATGTAAATGTGGTTTTTTCTTAATCCTCGGGAGCAATAGAAATTTGATTGTAACCTGAGTATCCATCCAAAAAACAATAATATTCTTTTCCAGCCAAGTGATCTAGTATTTGGTCAATGAAAGGGACTAGAAAGTGATCCTTCTTGGTCCATGAGTTCAACTTGCGGTAATCCATACACGCCCTCCATCCGGTAACTGGACGTGTTGCAATCAACTCATTCTTCACGTTTGGTACCATTGTAATTTCTCCTTTCTTCGGCACACATTGGATAGGGCTTATCCAACAGCTATCAACTATAGGATACACAATTCCTGCATTTAACCATTTGATAATTTTTTTCTTGACTACCTCTTGCATTGGTGGATTTAAGTGTCTCTGATGCTCAACTGATGGGCTAAAATCATCCTGAAGGTTGATCTTATGAGTGCAAATACCACGAGGTATACCAATGATATCAGCTATAGACCATCCCATTGCTCGAATATGCCTCCTCGATGCTGCTAGAAGTGCTTCTACTTGTTGGTTGTTGAGCTTAGCTGAGATAATCACTGGGAGTGTCTTGTTTTCCCCCAAATATGCATATAGAAAATGGGCAGGTAATGGTTTGAGCTCTAAGATCGGTGGTGAAATGATGGATGGTTGCGATGGTGGGATTGTCTGATTCTTGAGGTCAAGATCAAGTTTCTTCGGTTGAAAAGAATAGGTGTCCAACCCTTTACTAACATGACACACCTCTTCCAGTCATCCACTATTCAAGAGAATGCTTTCAAACTTTTCTTTCAAAATTTCTTCTTCCACCCGCCATTCCTTAGTTTCTTCCTCCACACTGGTTGGTAGTGGTGAAGTTTATTCTTCCATTATCACTTGTTGGGTTGCCATTTGAGATGCTAACCAGTTCATTATGTCCTTTAATTGTCTGATAGACACTTCATGATCCTTCACCTTTTGAGTGAGGTCCAAGAGATCATTTCACAACTACTAAGTACCTGAATTAGTTGAAACGACCTGCTCAAGCACAACCTCAGGCATGCTTTCAATGCGGGATGAGAAGGACTCTTCACTTCCTTGGCTACTCGTTTCAGCTGTGCAAACAGAGTTTCGACCTTGATTTTCATTATAAGGATACCGATAGCCCTGATTGGCTTGTTGATACCTCATATGAAAACCCATCATACAATTCGCTAGCAACTCTATTTGCTTTATCACCACCATCAACACTGCGTCTTTTCTCTCCTCTCTCCGCCACATCTCATCAATCAATTGGAAGGGTTTCAACATAAGATGCCCCATCGGGATTTCTCAGTAGCCTTTCAAAGGGACTCATTATCATATAAACATCAATTCAACAATGGGAGAACAAAACATAAGATGCTAAATTAACTCAACTTAATAATCAACTAAAGCCTATCAAACTATATTTCCTGGCAACGACGTCATTTTTGATAACGTCTAAATTCACTTCTCTTAACGAAAGAGTGTAAATGATCGTTGACAAAATAAATATACCCGACGAGTGTCGGGGTTGAATCCCACAGGGAATAGTAGTTGATCACGCAAAAGTTGTCTATCAAATTGAAGTAACTTGCATCAATGTCTCAAAAACAATAAAGTAAATTTTGGGGAAATCACAACTTGTTAATTGAACTACAAATTCGCATACGAAAACAGGGACAAAGCATAGAAAATACCAAAGGAGAGAATACTAGGGTTGTGATATTAAAGGGTTATCATTGGATTGGGATTACTAACAGCTCCTAGCATTACTCAATAGTATAATTAGTTGTGGACGAGGTGATACCCGACGTTTTTAACTAATTAGGTGCCTTATACCTCAGATTTTCTCAAATCTCAAAGTCCTTTTCACAACAACCATAACAACTTGGGTAAGAATCAACTATTTCTAGATTTGATTCCCAATGGGCATGTGACAATAGGTTTTGGCTATCTCTAACCCAACCCCACATGATCAACACTCAATTACTCACTAGTGTTTCCTCACCCATACTCTAAATTCCCTTTTCAAGCAAAATTAGAGTAAGTAAATTCTAACTCACATTTGCAACTATGAGTATTTAGATTAAAACTTAGAGGAAACACTAGAATTATACCAATTGAGTAAATCTAAGATCAATTAAACAATACCCAGTCCAAATCAAACCCAATCATTCACACACCCCTAGCAAGGAATTTAGCTACTCATATAAGTAGAAGAAGACATTGCATTAAGTAATAGTTCAATATCCATTCAACAAAATGAGTAAGGAAAATTCAAGCACAAGGTTCTGGTCTCCAATGGAGTTTTTCTACCTTCTCAAAGAAGAAGATGAAGATTTCTTTCTCTACAATTCAATTCTCCAACTTCTCTCTCCTTTCTTTTCAATATTCAATACAATAGAATAATGATGTGGAATAGAAGGTTCAGTTCTCCTTTTTAGAATGTACAAAGTAGGATACAAAATGTTATTCTTTTTCTGAATCAGACGTTTTTTCCCTTTTCTGACGGACTTCACTTGCGAGTCACCGGTGGTTCACTGGTGCTGATCCGCGGACCACCAGTTTGTCACATTTGGTGGCCAGTGGGTTTTGGATCAATTCGGCGTTGGCACCGGTGGTTCGTCGGTGCCGATTCGCTGTCCGCCGGTAGCCATTATTCTTCAGCACAATAGGTATCTACGATTAGCCGACGTTTCGCCGGTAGAGCGCCAGTCCTTATCTCAATTTTCATATTTTTTGCTCAATTTCATGCTTTCTCTACTCAAGTTAAATACCTGCAAAAATAAAGGAGAAAGAGCATAAAATCCGTCTAAATGATTTGAGAACTAAACAAAAACTCATGTCTAAGAGCCTAATGAGTTGGTAATTACTCATCAGTAGTACATCTGCATGCCAAGGCCATGCCCAATGCCCAAAATTTCAGTGAGGGTCCGCGTTTGGGCCATGTCACGGAGGCCAATTGAGGCATCCAAGTCAGTGACACGGAGGTGGTCTACCACGGGCAAATTTTTACGCATTATAAGTAGAGCACTTGGAAATTATTTGGGGATATCACGTATTATTTTAGAAACACACAGAGGAGCTAAGGAAAAAGGAAGAAACTCTACCTAGGGTTTGTTTTCTCTTATTTTTCCACTCTTATTTTTTATGAATTCAAACATTGTGATGAATTCTTACATTAGCATGAGTGACTAAGACCCTTCTTCTAGGATTGAGGCCACATGACATAATTGTATTTGCTTAAATTCGTAATTGGTTCAAGTTTTCATTATTGTTTGTCTTGCATTATTGCTTTTTATCATTTTGATGCTTGATCACCATTAAAATGCATTTGTTAAGCTTAGGCAAACTTGAAAGAGCAAAACCTAGGTTAGAACTAGGAATGCAAGAAGTAAGTTCAAGTCTTCAAGACTTGATTCACGGTTAGGATAGAAATATACCTAATTTTCCTTGCTTGGTTACTAAACGGGAAGATAGCGAGACACTTAGGATTAAATTGTCACATCACCACTAACAGACGTAGTTGTGAAGTTAATTCTAAGTTAAATAGTTAGAGGTTTGAAAGTCCAACCAAGGGCATTAACCCCGTAAATCACTCCATGTAGATAATTGCTTATACATTAGGTTGTCACATTCCCGCTCAACGATGTAGTTGTGAGACTAATTTGCTTAAGTTTAGAGGCTCGAAAGACCACAAACATTGCATTTATCTTATGAGACAATAAATGAAATCACATACTTGAACCAATGTGGATGTAGCATTACATGATTATTTGGCCTTAACTCTAGAAACTTCTTATTATTGTTATTCTAATTACTTTGTGATCAAAACTAGATTTAGTAACAAACAAATCTTGAAAATTAGCACTTGTGAAATTTGACTTAACACTTGAACTTGACAATTCACTAAAATAATCTCTCTGTGGGTTTGACATCCAACTCTTAAAGAGTCACTTTACTACTTGTACGACCGCGTGCACCGGAGCGCGAACATTCCCACGGCTTAAACCCGTGGCCTCCTAGTCACATGATAGCAACTTTACCAGTTACTCCAAATAATATCATAACAAATACTCAGAGGAAGTCGAACAGAGTATGTTTCCAGCAACATAAGTTGGTTGGATGTAGAAGAATCATATAGTCAACTTAAGTTTTGGCATTAAAGGTATAGTTGTCGATGAGTTGGAAAAATGGAGCAAATAGCATGAGCATCCTTCTTTATTGTATATAGTATAGTATTGAGGTGATATTAAAGCAAATTAAAGTAGTTGTAATTACCTGATAAACGGTAACAATCTCTTAAAACACTTGTCTTGTGAAACAAACAGCAACGTATCAACAATTTTACTAACTCGGGAGAGCTTCAATATGTAAATTTTATTGGAAAATATGACACCTGAACCATTGAATTTCATGTCAAAACAGTCTTGAAGCTCATCTATATATGGGCATTTAGCAGCTGAAGAAAGCAAATAAACAAAAAAATTTACCCTGGCTTTACATATTTACACCATGGTGGCTCGTTCTTTAGTGTTCTTCAGCTCTCCAAACTTGTCGCAGTAGCTGATATCTAACAACCTTCCGATTACCCTTTCCCTTGGCGATCAAGTTGATCTTTGCTAGATTAGGAGAACCCCGGAATCTATCAGCTACAATTGAACTCAAGGGCGAGTCCAATTCATCAAGCTCATCATCACTGGTGTATGATTTCTTCAGTACTGATAAACTGCTTCTTTGTAAAGATTGGTTTCCAGTCTCTCCCAGAAAGGTTTTAATGGACCTTACTGAAGGAGGTAAATATAATGTAGGTGACGCAGCGCATGGGATAGTCGAGAAACATTCTTCAGGAGTATCTACAGCATTCTAGATTAAGAAATGAACATTCATCACAAAACTGATCTTTTAATAAATAGGAAGTTCGAAACGATTCAACCACAAGCATCAATGAAATTGCGTCGAGCATGCAGTTTAAGGTGCCACTTGTTTGATATTTTTGAGTTTGCAAAATGAATTTTGAGTTTCTGCCAATTGTTATTTTGAAAATTTCCAACTCAGTTTTTCAAATGTTTCAGACTGCAAAACTCTGAAAACTAGTTTTGAGTATTTTGAAGATTTGGAAAACTAAGTCTAGAAATCTAAGGTGTGTTCGGTATGAAGGGAAATGTTTTCTATGGAAAAATATATTATTAGAAAATGTTTTGGTTTCTTACTTATTTTCTTGTGTTCGGAATATAAGGAAAAAAAATATTATCCTAAATTCATTTTTATATAATCTAGACAAATACTATGAGAGGTGAGGGTTGGGTGGTGGGGATGGGGCTACGGGGGTTAGGGGTGAAGAGTCGTGTTGGAGGGTGGGAAGGGCACGATCAATGTGGAATCTCATTTGTAGAACTTGTTTTTCCTATTTCCATTAAGGAAATCATTTTCCTCATTTTTAAGCAACTTATTTTCCTAGAGAAAATATTTTTCAAAAATTTTGACCGACCAAATATGAGAAAATTTGAAAACATTTTCCTCCCTACTGAACACACCCCTAATTTTTTTCAAGATTAAGCTCTCCAACAAACACTATTTGCAAAACTCATAAACTCCAAAACTTCAAACAAACCACAACTAAACACATTTGAACAGACTACCAACCTCAGAATCCAGTGCACTGAGGACCTCTGGGGGAACTGGAATTGGACAGAACTCATCTGGAACAAAACCATTGAGCACCCTAAAGATCAAAGTTGGACCAAGTATGGGACAAACCTTGAAACGGCAATAATAAGAAGAAATTTAGCATACATCATGATGAAATGCATCAAACGATGTAATACCAACAGACTCACCTCTTTTCTAGTTTGAGGATCGGCGAGCATTTCAAAGGGAAGCATCATTAGATCGCTTAGAGCATTGAGTAGATGGAAAGGCTTGGCAGGACCAGGTGCCTTGTCATGAAGATCTTCATTATCACCTGAGGAATCATTTTCCTCAATTCCAAAGAGAGTAGATAGCCATCTAGACCAGTCCCCAATCTGCCAACAAGAAGTAAGTCACATTCTAATACATGACACGAAATCATTAATACACTAGGGCTGTTAATTTATATATACCAGCTTTAATTAAGAATTATGGCAGTATAAAAGAGAAGGTGTCTAATACATGCTTCCACTGCTATTTAATTAATTTATTTTTTGTAAGACCACAGCATTTAATTTATGGAACGGAAAGACATTCTTATTTTAATCCATCTTTCATCTGAAGTTGATGCACATTTGCGATGCTCAACTGATTTACTTTGCCTTCTCAGTGTAGCCAAGAAAATGTAATAACATCTTCGGAGAACCTTTTTTCCCGATCATTAAGATCTGTAAGAATCTTTAACACGTCTAGCTGAAATAAAAGTCTAATATAGATCTATAAAAACCGTTAATTTTTATATGCAGGAAGAGTTTTCCAACTCTGAAGAACTATATTTGGTAAGAAGAATGACATTAAGAATTATATCAGCTTGGAAGATGGTAATTACTTTATTGAAATTCTAATGTTACCCCATCTTACATATTGAAATTCTATGTATGTTGGCTGATGGAGGCTTGCATTTTCGGTGAAAGCAAGCAAATCTCTTAACATTTTTGGGGAGAAGCTATTTGCAAGATCGACAAGATCTCTCAAAAGGCATTTTGTTTAAAGCATCTAGGTGTATTAATCTATGTTAGACATTCCACTAATTTTGAAGTACAGGCAGATTCTTTTTCCAACTCTGAATAACTCCCATATTGGGTAAGAAGAATGATATTGATGATTATATCAGTAATGCATCACCGACTAAGCTAAAAACTGCTGGAGCTTGACTACTCACAGCATTTTTTAGTTGTGCACCAGCGCCAAAGCTTGATTTCCCTGCAGGGATTGGGAGGACCTTTGAATCACAAATGGGATCTGATACTGGATCCGTTGGCATTTCTTCAGCTGATTCACGAAGGATTGCATTGAACATGGCCACATCCAATCTACTCACCAACTGTTCCATTACCTGTTATAACCCATAAACAAAGAACTTGTCACCTAAATCCACTAAATTCAATCAGCAAAATGAGAAAGCAGTTATGCAAGGTTGTTCACGTGTCATGATGCATAAGTCTATGTTGCGCGGACTCTTCAAAAATGTCAACGGGTGCGTGTTAAATTCTCCAAAAGTAGTATATTTTTGGAGAATCCAACTCGGGCGCGGCAGTATTTTTGGATAGTTCGAGCAACATAGGCACAATTAGAGACTAGTCCTGGTAACATAAAGTATAACTTCTCATTTAGCCGCAGAAACAGAATTTCTGTATTAACTTTAGTAACACCAGAGCGCAAGTCTTCATACACAGGAAAAATACTATTTCTACAAGAAACAATGCAGTGGAATGCTAACGCATGCCAGTTTCTAGTATATGTTCAAATAAGCCCTTCCAGGAAATACACAATTGATTCTGTTGAACAGGGGATATGAAGGTGCAAACAACTTACCAATCTAGCTAGCAATGGCAAGCAGCCACACTCATGTCCTCCTGCCCTAACTGGGCATAGCCTTTCACAGGCATCCTTGAAAGCTTTCTTCCAGAGCTCAATCGAGAAATTACCTTGCTCTTGATCCCCCAAACTACACCTACGCCCATAGGTTTTCTTAACACTTGAGTTCATTGATCTGTCACCAGAGCTTGCAGCTGTATTTTGCATGTGTGGAGTCAAAGTCTGCATGCCATAGAAACAAAATAAGTCACAGAAGTGATGTAAAAATGAATATTATTCATTGAATCAAGAAACAAGAGAGAGGAGAGAGAGAGAGAAGCAGAAGCAGATTTTTAGGATCAACCTGCCACCACACAGACTCAACAATGCGGGAGAAAATCCAAGCTTCAACTTGTTCTAGTGCAAGCATAAAGATTTCAATATCCTCCCAGTCACCAATTTCTTCTGTGAGACTATTGTTGAGGTCTTTATTGAAAGATACCTCATTCCTTTTTGTCAAGGATCTTCCACCATTTAAACTAGTTTTGCCCGTATTGCTCTCCGTATATGGTCTACCATCTTCTCTCGTTCCTCGAGCCGCCTGGCTAACAATGGCTCTCAACATGACTGAATTTGACAACCAAAATGTCAACCTGTAAATCAAGAAACAGACAGCTGAAACCTTCTGTGGTACAAAAAGGGTAATCACTTTAATTCCTCGATGCCCAATGCAACTCATTAATGATACTATCTTTATTTCCATGACAAAAGTAACTAATATTTTTAATTATAAACAGTGTAATAGGATGATGAAACACCTGAATTTCCCCACATATTGTGAGAAAGACCAATCCATCACTAATCTTACTATCTTAATTTCTAACAGGCAGGAAATTGATATCTAATACTGATAAATTGTATTTGTGGATGATGAGACACCTGAATTTCGACCATCACGGGTTGGCTTCTTGAATTATTCTATCTCTAGATATTCCAAAAGAAATCAGACAGTAGTTAGGTTCTATGAGCCAAATATGGGAATTAGACTCATCAGAAGCTTCTCATATAAGAAATAAAAACATATGAGCATCCATAACCCTGATCTTTTGTTGAGCAATCAACACTTTTTTCCATTTCATTGACTTACATATCTGCTAGCATCTTCTAAGGCATTTCTTCGATGCAAAACTACATTGCCGCCCCCCCCCCCCCCAACCCCCAATCTATTAGTTTGAAACTCAATGGGTAATGAGCTCACCCCTCTATCCTATTGATGCGAAACTACTATTGATGATAAAATAGTGTTCACGCTAATACAAAGGAATTAAGTATATGCTTCACAAAGCCAAAATGTAGGTTTGTAGCAATTTCCTTCACGTATTTGAAGATGACATACCTTGGAACATCATTTCCGCAAGCTTTTGCAACCAAAACTAAACCTGAGACAGCAGCTCTTGCAGCACCTGCCTGTTTAGCTTGGGATTTTGCTCTGCAAGCATGAAAAAAAAACCGAGAAAGGCGTCGCGCTGGAGCATGGACCTTGTGTGCAGAACTGCCATGCTCAGCCACTACAGAATAAAGGCTAACCTCGACAGCTGCCGCTTCCCTTAGTTCTTCCTCAAGTGTCTCGATTCTAGAATTCCATTCATTTTTTCTGTCAGGAGATCCATTCATTGGTTTATTACCTTTAACATTAGACCGAGCATCTTCCAAAACATGCAGTTTTGCAGACTTCTCTGGATTTTGGCTGCTACCAGGAAGTCTGCTTCTGATAGCTAAGTCATTCAACTGGTGAGAGTTCACATGCTTTGATTTATTATTGGTGATGCTAGATCCCTGCAATCCAAGCACCTTATTCGAATTAAGAGTATCACCTTTCAAAAAGCTGTGTTTCCTGCCTAATTTGATTTCTGAAAAATGAGGAATCTCTTTCAAGGTCACTTCATCCTGGTCAATCTCTAGAAGCTCCATTCCTTTTCCATTCACTACACCAACATGTAAATCTTTGAGTGCTGTACTTTTAGTGTGGCCCTTTGGTTTATCTTGGGAGTCTTGACAGCGATTGCGATAGGAATCGGCAGGGCTGGAGTTATCCTCAATAGATACATCGAGATAGCTTGTGTTGGATGCAAATTCACGAACACGTCCAGTTTCTGCAGAGAGTTTGATACTGTCTTTGGGGAGACCTTTATTGTCAGCATTATCTTCCTGAACATCATATATCAGAGTTTGCTGCTCGAGGACTGTCACAGAGTTGCTTGCCTTCCCATTTTTATTTCCATAACTTTGTAATGAGGAAGAGGATCCTATTACTTGGGAAGCAGACTTCTTCTGTATTGATGTCATACTTCTATCAGAAAATTTAGACAAAGAAGTGGTGTTGCTCACAGAATTTTCTCTGTTTAAAGATAAGCTGCTCGACAACCCTGGAGCTACATTTGTAGCTGGATTTCTAGAACTTCTACTGGTAGAATCCATGAGCATTTCTGCAGAGTCCAGTCCCAAAAGTATATCAGGTAATGGAAAGTCCCTCAGCACGTTCTCAGTTATGGATTCATGTGCAATCTAAAATATAATCATGGTATAACATTAGTAAATAACCTGCCAGGAAAGATAGGCATATGTAGGGAAACACACCTTACAACCTACAGAAAATTTGATTGTAACAATAAATGCCTGCATAAGTTACTATGCAGTCTATCATCAAAGGGGAGCAACTAGTAGACAAGCAACTGCCCCACAGACTTCTGCATATATCAAAACACTTCTTTTTCAATATGAAAGGTGAAATTCACGACCATGTTAAATCAGTCATCGGGCAGTCAAGGAAATAGAAGAACGAACTATTATCTCCTAACCGCCACCATAAGTGAATTAGACACCTGTTTCAAACTCGAATTGGAAGGAATATTTTTAACTACAAGAATTTAGCCAAAATTCTAACTGATAATTCACATAGTTATCTCTAGAGGCAGTCGGCAAAATGGATGAGTATAAGGGCCTATCTGGTTTGCACGGAAACAGTTTGACATAATAGCCTTAGATTTGATTCTCATTTTCAATGACTGAACTTTGAATAGTAATTAGTGAAAATTGAATAAATAAAGAAGACAATTGAATTAGAAGAGATAACCCAAAGCATTTTTTGACAATGAACTAATTAAGAAAGCTCTCTGATTCAGAATAACAAACAGAATATAAATGTTACAAATACCTTTCCTTGTCGACATGGTGAAGACCTTGCAGACTCAGCCACATTTTGCGATGAATGTGACAATTCATCATCAGTGAAAGATGCAATCTCATACTCATCCTCATTTTTTCCATTCACTGAATCTGCTACAGATTCTTGTCCATCCCTTTCTATGGATAGTTCTTTCCCTACACTAATTTGGGATGAACTTGAGCTACCCCTCTCAGTAGGATGAATGTTAACAAACAGAGCTGGTTGCTCGGAGCCCTTAGAACTCTTCTTGCAGTTCAGTGGAGTGTAAATAGATACAACCTCCTCAATTAGTCCAAAATCTGCAAGATTTATTACTGATGTCCCCAAGAGCTGTCCTCTGGTTGTCTTATCCTTACGAAGCTCATACAAATAGAAGTCCAAGAAATTCTTCTGGAATTTGTCACGGGCCTTCTTTTCTCGACACAAAGTTAATGGAAGGGTGAAAGACTCCCTGAATTCAATGCTGGCATCTCCAACACTAGACACAATAGAACCAGAGCTCTGACCATCATTTTCCCATTGAAGCAACACAGACTGAACAGACTTCAGGGACTGTGATGGAGGCCAAGGTTTAATCTCATCTACCTGAACAACGTACTCCAGTTGAACAGAAGCACCCTTTTTGTGCTTTGACCTCAGCCCAAGAACCATTGCTTCAATCTAAATGCAAAGCTGTTGGTGGACAATGTTGAATAGTTAGGATCAATTCAAAGTGAAGTAAAAGCAAAAATTTACTTTAAAGTCAAGAAACATAGCACAAAATGTTTCAGAAAAGAACAGCCCTGCACAATGTAAATGGACTAAAGGTAATATAAGTAAAATAAGACATACTCTCTCAAATCACCAGGTTCCCTGAAACCATATTTGATTTGAAAAAAAAAAGAAGAAATAGAGAGATTGCTTAGAATGGTGAAGGAAAATGGAAGCCAAAAATACAATACCCCTCTAAAAGAATAAAGAGGGGAGGATGGCTGACACAACAAAATCAAACAAATTAAAATGCACTTTGAGTACTTCCTATTCACTCATTCAGCTAATCTTTCAATCAACAAAAAAATCCAAAAGAGAGAGATACCTTATGATCAAAACACAAACTCACCACTTACCAGATAGTAATATCTAATACAATCTAAAGAACCACAATTGCATGATCCAAAATTGAATCAATAAAAAGGAGAAAAGGATATGGTCTGTTACCAGCGCCGCTTTGAGGAGAATAAAGCAGATAAGTGAGTAGACTGTAAAAAATCTTTAATTAATTGCTCTTTAGATCTTGTTGGTTACTTTAAGCTTGTGGGTATGTTTGTAGGGAAAGTAAAGGAGAAAACTTTAATGAGAAAAAGGAAGGCGAGCCTAAAGATCTGTAAAATTGAAGATGAAGAAGATGCTAGGCGTGGATGAAAGCTTATAAGTCTACTTCACTCACTTTCAATCACCCAACAAAAAAGTTTTTTATATTTTCTTCTTTAAATTATTTATTTCTTTAACAATTCCTGAATTATATAATCTCTCTCCATTATAGTACAGGCTACAGACTTGCAGACTAATCTGTTCATTTTTAAAAATAAAATTAAAAAAAATGTTTGTCAGCAAAAGGGATACAAACAATGAGACAAATTTGTTTTTTTCCTTTTTGGTTCTGAATTTAAGGTTTTAAAAATATAGTAACATAGTTTTCACTTCATTGTTCAATTTATATTATAAGTTTGGCGTGAATTAATTTATAAATACCTCTATTTATTTGCAGATAAGTTTGAACAGGTGAAAAATATACATAATTCTCATTATACTCGGTATCAATAAATGACATTGTACTTATCAATCATCAACATAAATTATATTTCTTTAAACATATATTTGAAAATATTGATTAGAATTTACCTAGACGTTTATATATTTAATGCAGTAGTACAAATTTTAAAAGCTATTGTGACTTGTAATCCTCTTTTTAATGCACAAAACAGGCAGACCTAACCATGTTAGTGGCAGTTTAAAGAACAAAATTATTTTTGAGTTAAAGAAGAAACTAAGAAACATAAAATTAAATTAGGTGCAAAGTTGTTTTTCAACTAAAGAAAAGGTAAAATATTTTCTTTAATTCGTCAGATATTTGTTGTCTTCCGTCTTCGTCTGTCACATTTTCTTATAAATTACTAATCTTACTATATTAAAAGTGTAAATGCTCTTAAAAAGATTGGTTGAACTTTTTATTTTTTATTAAAAGACATCACAATAGATAAAATTATCATTTATTATTTTTATAATTATTATTTAAAATTATTTCATTATCTTATTTTATCATATTAGATTTTTTATTTGTGGGATAACTCTATTTGTGGGATAAACTTTAAAAAAAAAAAGAAAATTTTCACCACCAAAAGTTTTTTTTCCTTTTTTCTAGTCACGATTCACGAGAATTTATTGTTTACTGTTTGATGGTAGCTAATTTTTAAAGAAGTTTCTTCTTTTCTCCTTTTCTAAAAGTCACGAAATTTTTTATATTTTCCCTTTTTAAAAGAAAAATGAATTATGGGCTGCAAGGCCCTTTATCAAACGAAGAGAAAATTACATGGCTTAACAAACATATGCTATGTATTTATCATTAGTAAAAAAAGTTCGAAAAAATTATATTTTATAGAAATTAATTACAATTTGTATCACTTCTCTCCATATAACCGTAAATCTCTCTCGCCTCCCTCCTCTTTCTCCCTCTCTCTTGCTCGCCTCCTTCCCCTCTCTCTCTCCCTTGCCTCTCTCCTTCCTCCATCTCGTTCTCTTTCTCTCTCCCTCTCTCTCTCTCTTTTTCTTCTTTTTCCTCTCTCTCTCTCTCTCTCTCTCCCTCTCTCTCTGCCTCTCTCTTTTTCTGTATCTTTCTTTCTTTTTTTCTCTTTTATTATAAATCGTAATTTTATATAATTTTTCTAGTGATGATACAAATATATTGCACAAAATAGAAGTGATAGATACACTGATACAACCTATAAATGAATGTTGTATCGAAAAATATTTTTTTAGATTTGTATTAGTGTATTCAATAGTTTTGAGAAAGTATGTGTGAGATACAATAACGAATAAATATAAGTGATATAAGAATAAATGAATACGCTCTCTTGTAATTTTAGTTGTTTGCATCTTTTGTATACATGTAGACTATATGAGCTACATCTAAAGTGCACACATGAATACAAGTACAATGAATGAATAGAAGTGATACAAGAGCGAATGAATAGAAGTGTTACAAGGGCGAATGAGTACAAGTGATACAAGAGTGAATGAATAATCGATACAATAATTATTTATGAATTTTTATATCTTTGTATACACGTAGATTGTATTCGTTGATACAATCTAAATGCGCACATGAATGTAAGTAGAATGAATGAATAAAAGTGATACAAGAGAAAATAAATAGAAGTGATACAAGATTGAATTAGCGAATGAATACAAGTGATACAAGAGTGAATGAATAATCGATACAACAAGTATTCAAGGATTTTTGTAACTTTGTATATATGTAGACTATATTCGTTGATACAATCTAAATGCACACATAAATATAAGTAGAATGAATGAATAGAAGTGATATAAGAGCGAATGAGTAGAAGTGATACAAGAGTGAATGAATATAAGTGATACAAGAGTGAATGAATACAAGTTCAATTAAAGCTTTATTGTTTTGTATCTTTGTATACAAGTAAACTGTATTCGCTGGTAAAGCCTATATTAATTGATATAACATTATTCGTCGATACAATTAATGCACCTATGAATACAACAAATACAGTTGTTTGATACCCTCCAATAAAATATAAATATATAGAGAGAAGGATGCAATTAAAATACAATATACAAAGAGGGAGAGAAGGAGAGAGAAATAGAGAAATAGAGAAAGAGAAAGAGCAAGAGAGAAAAGGAGAGAGAGAGAGAAAAAAAAAAAGAAACAACAAAAGAGAGAAAGAGAAAGAGGGAGAGATAGGGAGGGAGGCGAGCGAGAGAATAGAGAGAGGCGAGAGAGATTTTTTTTTGCCCCTAAAAATTATTGCTACAAATTATAATTATGCAAACTATAGCTGCTAATGGTAATTACTTTTCAAATAAATGCTATTTATGAAATTTTCCCTTAAAAGAAACCAAATCATGACCGACCCACCCCAGGTCAATACACATAAATGGAAATAAAAGAAAATAAAATTAAAAAAAACTAGAAAAGTAAAATAGGAAGTAGGGATTGTTCGGGTGTTTGCTATATGGTTAAAAACCGACACGCAAGTGCACGTGGTCAAACAAGTAGTAAGTGGTTTAAGTAAGCCAAGTATCGAACCAAGGAGACTCTGGATAAGTAAAAATTGCTCAAGTATACTATATTCTATCTTGCTTCTATATATGCTAACAACAAAGTAACCAAAAGTTAAATAATTTGTTTATAAATTATATACTAAAACTATTAATAAATATCTACTTTGAATTAAAACTATGGATATGAGCATGCCAAGGTTAAGAACATGTAATGAACTTGATTATAATCATAATTTGGTTAATCTTCTCTTCCAGTTGCTAGCCAAGAACATTAGCCAAGAGATTAAAGCTCTCGTATTTAATCTCACTTAAGAATCATAAACCATCCGTCTACATTTCTGTGATCAAATACAATTTATGACCTAGCAATATAATTCCGGTTCCTAAATCGGCTTTCAAGTATATTTCTATCAGGAACGCACATCAAAACTCAATTTTCCCAAATCAAGTTAAGAACAATACCCTATTAATTCACAACTTTCCAATTTCGTGCTCTCTCGAGTGAAATCGGACTTTTTAGATGTACATTAATGTCGGCCACACACCAATGCAGTAGAAACAAGAATTAATAGAACAACATGGAAGAAGAAGATGAAAAACCATATAATTCAATAATCAAAATTCATCACCATTGTTCATAACCTCAGCAAGGAAGAGAATTAGCCACTCATTTGTGGATTAATCATCCTAAAACAAGTGTTAATCATACAAACAATTGATTGAAAGAAGAAAGAAAGAGAGAAAAACCCTGAGCTTTTTCGTCCCTCAACTGCCTGTAACCCACGTCCTTGCTCCACCAAGTCTGAATTAATTAAAAATAAGCCTAAGTGTTCTATTTATACTAATGGAAATTTTTCCCGGAATAACAAGCAACGTGTCACGGAGGGTAACGCGGAGCACTGCCTCCGTGACACGGCGTGGACGCGGACCCTTACTGGAAATTTGGGGTCCGGGAATAAAGCTTCAACGTGGCACGACATGCAACGCGGAGGCTTGCCTCCGTGCCACGGAGCTGTCGCGAGGCTCCACTGGAAATTGACAAATTATTCACCCTCCAGGCAGAGTGCATCCGCGATGGTAGCGTGACACGGCTCCATCGCGGAGACCCTTTATATTGTGCAGTCCAATGCCTTTTTCGTGCTCGAATCCAAGTCCAACTCCGATATTATTCCAACATGCCTTTTAGCTCCTAAAAATCACCTTTTACCTACAAAACAATGCTAATCATGTTGGTTAGTATAAATTCACATTTTATTACCAATTACATGAAAATGTATACACATTGCACAATAAACAAGGCGAAAATGATACGTTTGAGCATCACTTGGGCATATAAATCTGCCCAAGATCACTTACCCCACACTTAAATCCTTGTTCGTCCTCGAACAACAAATACACAATTCATGCAAATTACATCCCAACCTTCGCCACTATGGTGCGACAATTTACGCTACGGTCATACCGATCATTCAATATTGTAAATCATCAAGAAAACATGCATGGTCTTACAATGCAATGACCTTTAATACATTAAGACTTCCTAGACTTTAAGAATCGACCCTCGATATCGGCAAACTCATGCAAATCAGCTAATCAAGATATCCGACACATAAATCAATCTTTCATCAAGCATGTGCCCTCACAATTCAACACTACACCTCCTTCATTTTGTTTTGTACACACACCAGGCAAGTTCTAGACACTTCACAATAGCATGGAACAACAATACCTCACTTCACACTTCGTGCACATGCTCGATTCAAGATGCATTCACAGACTCTTTAATTAGCCAATTACATGAATTCAAAATTAAGCCTCAATCACCTCGAATCGAACTCTACAGCCTAGGTAACTCAACATATTTCCAAAATTGCATGCTTTCATACGAATCACTTTTACATTTTGAATATCAGTTACAACACGCAACCAACATTTCACAACCATGTAGTAACTACAGGTTCCGTGATGCAATCCACCAAAGAAAAAAATTGAAAACAAATTAAAATCACTACTCCTACCGACTACATTTCCCTTAAGACGGTCGTCATCCATCCATCATAGGGAACGGTCACTAACTATGACGTCGGTTCAATGGGACTATTCTCAGTAAAAGAACCGAAAACAAACTCCGAGAAACACAAAAATAAAAATTGAAAAATTTTGCAAAACATCGATCATTTCGATGGAAAAATATTTACAAAATATTTTAATATGTACAAAATATTTTCGCAAAATTTTAAAAATATCGATCATTTCGATAGAAAAAAAATAAATTAAGAAAATATTTACAAAATTTTTACAGACTTAGCTAGCAACCACAACATTTCACACAACACACATCAATTACCACAATTATGTACAGATACATACCACTTTGCAATTCACAACAAAGGGAAACATACATACAAAATAAAACAGAGGAAAGCATACAAGCAAACCAGCCCAGCCCCAGCACCTAACTACTCCCCACCCCACACTTAAATCGAACACTGTCCCCAGTATTCACAAAAATTAAAAATCACAAAATTTGGGTGGTGGAACTCCCTGATCAGTCAAAATATTCGACTTCTTCATCAGGTGCTGCTGCCTCATCGCCCATGTCCGAGTCACCTCCATCATCGTCATCGGACTCCACATCGGAGTCCTCCCGACGTGTCTCCTCGTTTGTGGGGACGTCATCATCAGTGGGCTCTACAAAGGCTGGCCCCACTCGGCATAGAGCCCTGGCGTTTTCGCCAAATGGGTAATCCAGCTCGAGCTGCCATAACTCCTCCTCCGTGGCTGGTCTCCCACCAATCCGAAGCTGGAGCATTTGCATTCCAAACATCCGTGCCATGTACTGGTCGTCACGAGCATGTCGCTCGCCAAGCGTCAGCACTGGCCCGTGTGTGGTGTCGAGGGCCTTAGTTTTGGTCACGTCAAGGGCCCTCCGCTCCAACTGCGGGATGTAATCCAAAGCCTCTTCCTCCACATTGAAGCCCCGGAGAAAGGTGGTGATAAGTCCTCCGAACCCATACCTGTGGCCCTGGTGTAGTCGGGCTCTCTTCATGGCGGATATGATGACCACCCCAACATTAATCTCCAGCCCTTTCATCAGGGCATACACCAGGCAGACACGGTCCCGGGTCACATCAGTCATGTGCACCCCCGGGATTAGGCACGAACAGACTATCTTCAGCCAGATTCTGGCCTCCCTGTTCATTTGAGAATACGGCAGAGTCTGGTGGTAACCCCTCTCCTTATGTCTGCTCCATCTGGCTGTGGATCGAGCCCCACACAGTGTGCGTCTGATATCGGCATATGGTGGGGTGATGTTCAGCTGGCGGAGAACGTGGGCGTCTGTGTCCCGTGCTCCAATGATGGCATTTAATTGCTGGGGTTCCAGAGTGACAATCTGCCCTCTGATCTTGATTGTGTGGCTTCTGATTGCCGGGTTCCAATTAGCATAGAACTCCCGGACTAGATGTAGGTTGCACTCCTTGGGCTCCTGAAATATGAAGCTGAGCCCAGCTGCCTCGATCCTTTGCACTATGTGGGGGAACTCCTATGCTAGTGGTTCCCGTGCAATATGCTCCTCGGGGAAGTATTTATTCTCCTTGTGTTTGGTGTACCACTTCTTCCCTTCATCGGTTACCCACCTCGTTCCGTATTGGCGGCGTTGGCCGCGCGGAACTGCTGGTGCAGCTGGGACTGCTGTGCCCAGTCTAAGTCTTTTTCTCCCGGTGCCTGAAGTAGATGCACCCTTACCCTTATCTTGCCTACTTGTCATTTTACCTGTCAACACAAATAAACAAGCAAAATGTCAAGCTAAATGAATATTAGCTTCGGCTAAGGTCGGGTTAAGCTAAGTTTACCCCACACTTAGTCCTTAGCTACGGTTACGATACTACGTCAAGAATCACTTTATTTACACCAAAAACTAACAACTATACAATTCATGCTTAGTGCGTTCGCAAAGAAAAATTCGACGGTATAACTTTAGCGTACTACTCAGACTTCATACAGCTAATTCCAATCACTACCATCGCTAGCAATTCAACCATCGCACTTAGCAAAGAAAACAACAAAACAAAAACAACAACAAAAATTCTATATACATATGAACCTATATAATCAACCCAATTCGAACAATTTTCAACTTTTTTCCAAAATCCCGAGAATTCGTCGTCTATTACATTCAAACAATATTCTACAACGACTTATCTCAATTCAATACATACAACCCGGCATATAATTCACAAATTTACCAAGTTACCGATTTTGATTCCAACAATCAAACCCTAGAATTGAATTTCGCAATCAAATTCGAATCATTCACGCAATCGACAAGTTCAAACGCTCATTACAACATTCCGAACATTTATCAATCAAGGAATAACTCAATTTCATGCTAAATTTCGACTTAGGGTGATTTATCTCACCTCCCATGCTTAATTTCGAACAAAATCGACAAAAACTTGAGAGAGAATAGGAAAACATACCTCGTAGTTGAAGAACCGAAGAAAACTCGATAATTTCTTTGCTTTATACCGTGGCACATTGATGGGGGAGGGGTTTTGGGACGTTTGGTCGCGGAGAAGTGTAAAAATGAGGGAAAAAGGGGGGTTTTCGAGGTTTAAAATAAAGAAAAACACGCGGGTCACCCGGCAACCCGGTGTGACCCGTCACAAATTATAGGGCAACGTGTCACGGAGTGCATCGCGGTGCACTGCCTCCGTGACACGGAGCCATCGCGATAGCCCTCTGGAATTTTTAAAAATTCCAGATTAAACCTCAACGTGTCACGGAGGGTAACGCGGAGGTCCTCCTCCGTGACACGGAGCCATCGCCCCAGCTCACTGTCTCTGCATTTTATTAATTTTTTTATACCTCGCCTTTTCCTTCACGATTCCGTGCACATTTTTCTCCGTTTGACCTGAAAATCACCTCACTAAACAAAATTGGTTAGATTAATAAGTTTCACTAACTAAAATGAAAAAAAATACTACTAAACGAAAATTTTGTACTAAATCAAGAAAAAGAAAATTAAAATAAAATCTATTTACACTTTTCAAAATAAAAGAAAAAATATATTTTTCACGGGTTGCCTCCCGTGCAGCGCTTGGTTTACCGTCGTGACTCGACGTCCTTTATGCTCAATTGTCCACTAGGGTGATGGACGATTTCTCACGATCATTGTCCTCCCCCCAGTAGTGCTCACCCTTATCCGGTGGTCTTCCCATCAACTCTCGGGAATCATTCATTTGTTTAGCATTCCCATGATCAATTACATTGATCACCGAGAGTTCTTCATTCACCATCGGGAGCTTGGGTGCTTTGTACACATCGAACACCTCTACCTTGTCATGTGCTCGCATTGTAAGTTGACCCGCAGCCACGTCGATTAATGCTTTCCCGGTTGCCAAGAAGGGTCGTCCCAAAATAAATGGGACTTCCGAGTCTGGTTCAAAATCCAGAACAATAAAATCTACCGGGAAAATGAGGGATCCCACTTGCACAAGCACATCCTCAACAATGCCATCCGGCCTAGCTAAGGATCTGTCTTCCAACTGCAAGATTACGGTTGTAGGTCTAGGACTCCCTAGACCCAACTTTCTGAATACCGAAGATGGCATCAGATTTATGCTCGCCCCCAAGTCACACAATCCACGAGCTCGGATACTCTGCCCAATAGTAAGCTGGATAGTAAAGCTTCCAGGGTCTTTTAGCTTCGTAGGCAGTCTATTTTAGATCCGGGAAGTGCATTCCTCCGTCAAAGCTACCGTGGCATACTCAGTCAAACGACTTTTATTGGCCACGATGTCTTTAATATATTTGGCATATTTTGGCACTCCCTGCAAGACATCAACAAGAGGTAAATTAACATGTACCTGTTTAAGCACCTCCATAAATTTCTTGAAACACGCCTCCTCCTTGTGTTTCTTGAGTCGTTAAGGGAACGGGGGTGGAGGTCTTTCTGATTCAGCTTCTTTGGTCTTTCCCCTTTCCGAAGTTTGCTCTTCCTCAACATCTGCTACTCCTGACCTTTGAGGTGGTCTTTCTGGTTCCACCTCCTTCAGCTGCAAACCACTCCTTGTGGTCACTATATTTACCTGCTTCGGATTTGGATCCGTGTCGCTAGGCAGTCCTCCTCTGGGCCTTGTGTTTTGGGCACTAGCAAATTGCCCAAATTGATACTCAAGAGCCTTGGTCGCTAATTGATTATTTTTCACTTCGGCTGCCAATTTAACATAGTCAGCCTGCAATTGCGCCTGATTAGCGATCATGGTCTTGAACATTTCCTCAATGCTAGGTGATGGTGGTGGAGGAGGGGCATTGTGATTTCTGAATTGAGATTGGTAGTTCTGTTGCCCTCCTTAATTCCTTTGCATACCCTGACCCGATCTTTGGCCTTGCTGGTTGTTGCTACCCCACGAAAAATTTGGATGGTTCCTCCAATTTGAGTTGTAGCCGCTACCAAACTGCTGCTGATTTCTTTGTGCATTACCCACAAAGTTAACAGAATCAGGATTTGCTCCACAGCACTCAGCTGAGTGCTCACTGCTTCCACACACTTCACACCACATTTGCTGGACCGCATTGACTGAAGCTGAAGGCTGGTTCAAATTCATGTTGCTAAAGTGGTTGTTCAACTGATTCTGCAAGGCAGCTATCTGTGCAGTGATAGCTGTAAATCCATCCACTTCAAGCACTCCTACTGCTTTCCTTGCTCCACCTCGTGATGAATTAGCATTCCATTCTGGATTGCCCTGTGAAATCCGGTTTAGCAAAGTGTACAGCTCCTCATAAGTCTTTTCCAGCGCTTGCCCTCCAGCTGCTGAATCTAGCAAGATTTTAGTATGGGGTTCCAAACCCTCAATAAATGTGTGCACCAACACCTCATTGGACTGATGATGATGAGGACAGTCCCGCAACATGGATTTGAATCTTTCCCAGGCTTTATACAAATTTTACCCCTCCCTCTGTTTGAAACTTAGAATTTGACTTCTAAGTCTGGCTGTTTTACCAGAGGGAAAAAAATCTTATCAAGAACTCCCGTGCTAGATCATCCCACGTTGAGATAGAATTTGGTGGCTCAGCTTTTAACCACCTCTTGGCTTCACCAAGTAATGAGAACGGAAATAGTGTGAGCCGAACATAATCAGGTGACACTTCAGCGGGTATATAAGTGTCACTTATCTCCAAAAAGTTCTGGAGATGTTGTTGTGGGTCTTCATGAGGGAGACCGGTAAATTGCCCGCTTGTGTGCAACAGTTGCACCATATTCTGCTTGAGTTCAAATCTCCCTCCAGGCTCTGGTTTGCGGATACTTGAATGTACATTGTTGGCATGTGGGATTGCCACCTCGCGAACCGGCCTTGCTGCTGCTTCTTCGGGCACTAACACTGCCCTCACAACCGGTGGATTTTGTTGCTCCATAATAGTCTGTCTGAGCAACTGCAGCTTCTTTTGTAGAGCTTCTCTGTGTTTACTATGAAATTCACGTTCAGGCTCTATATAAGATTCCACCAGCTCCTTGTCCTTTGCCAGTGTTCACAGAAATCAAGTCTGCAAAATACAGGCTAAGACCAAGTTGTCAACACTTAAGAAAATAAAATAAAAATACAGTAAATTTACACTTAATACAATTTTACCATTTGCCTAGTCTCCCCGGCAACGGCGCCAAAAACTTGTTCGGGTGTTTGCTATATGGTTAAAAACCGACACGCAAGTGCACGTGGTCAAACAAGTAGTAAGTGGCTTAAGTAAGCCAAGTATCGAACCAAGGAGACTCTGGATAAGTAAAAATTGCTCAAGTATACTATATTCTATCTTACTTCTATATATGCTGACAACAAAGTAACCAAAAGTTAAATAATTTGTTTATAAATTATATACTAAAACTATTAACAAATATCTACTTTGAATTAAAACTATGGATATGAGCATGCCAAGGTTAAGAACATGTAATGAACTTGATTATAATCATAATTTGGTTAATCTTCTCTTCCAGTTGCTAGCCAAGAACATTAGCCAAGAGATTAAAACTCTCGTATTTAATCTCACTTAAGAATCATAAACCATCCGTCTACATTTCTGTGATCAAATGTAATTTATGACCTAGCAATATAATTCCAGTTCCTAAATCGGCTTTCAAGTATATTTCTATCAGGAAAGCACATCAAAACTCAATTTTCCCAAATCAAGTTAAGAACAATACCCTATTAATTCACAACTTTCCAATTTCGTGCTCTCTCGAGTGAAATCGGACTTTTTAGATGTACATTAATGTCGGCCACACACCAATGCAGTAGAAACAAGAATTAATAGAACAACATGGAAGAAGAAGATGAAAAACCATATAATTTAATAATCAAAATTCATCACCATTGTTCATAACCTCAGCAAGGAAGAGAATTAGCCACTCATTTGTGGATTAATCATCCTAAAACAAGTGTTAATCATACAAACAATTGATTGAAAGAAGAAAGAAAGAGAGAAAAACCCTGAGCTTTTTCGTCCCTCAACTGCCTGTAACCCACGTCCTTGCTCCACCAAGTCTGAATTAATTAAAAATAAGCCTAAGTATTCTATTTATACTAATGGGAATTTTTCCCGGAATAACAAGCAACGTGTCACGGAGGGTAACGCAGAGCACTGCCTCCGTGACACGGCGTGGACGCGGACCCTTACTGGAAATTTGGGGTCCGGGAATAAAGCTTCAACGTGGCACGACATGTAACGCAGAGGCTTGCCTCCGTGCCACGGAGCTGTCGCGAGGCTCCACTGGAAATTGACAAATTATTCACCCTCCAGGCAGAGTGCATCCGCGATGGTAGCGTGACACGGCTCCATCGCGGAGCCCCTTTATATTGTGCAGTCCAATGCCTTTTTCGTGCTCGAATCCAAGTCCAACTCCGATATTGTTCCAACATGCCTTTTAGCTCCTAAAAATCACCTTTTACCTACAAAACAATGCTAATCATGTTGGTTAGTATAAATTCACATTTTATTACCAATTACATGAAAATGTATACACATTGCACAATAAACAAGGCGAAAATGATACGTTTGAGCATCACTTGGGCATATAAATCTGCCCAAGATCAGGGATAATCCTAATCTCATTTGCTTCTCCTCATTTCTAGAAGCTACTCCTCATTCAACAAACCTAGATCGCTTCTCTGTTATGTTTCAAGTGTTCCCTAATGAGGATTTATGCTGCATTTAGCTAAGATCTTCTCTCCATTCTGTTTCTTTGTCTATTTACTGTTGTTTGGTATCTCCTGCAGATTATACTCTTCTTCTTTGGCCAGATTTTCTGGTGGATTTGAATCTGGGAGCTTCCTTGTTCACATCTTGTTCTGTGTAGCCTCTTCTAGTGAGGAATCTCAAAGAACCTCCATTTTCAGCCAAGTTTTCCAGTCCACTTTGTTTTTTATTCTCATTTGGTATATTTTGGTTGGTATCTTCCCATCTTTCCCCTTATCTTTCTACAATGCTATATTGTCATTTGGTCTTCTAAACTTGCCTCTTCTTCTTTAAACAGGTCTTCTGGCAAATTTGATTTTGTGGGTCTTCTCTATTGACGATTTTTTTTCTTTTGGGTGTTATCTTGTAGCATTTATTTGATGTACTAAGTTATTTCATGCATGCTTGTATTCTTGTTGTTCCTCCCTCTCCCTCTTTTAGTATGTGTTTTCTGATTCTCCTTGTTATAATGCGTAGTGTTGGACATTGATTTTTGTCCAAGTTGAGTATCTTCTTGGCAGTAGTTAGTAATTCTTTGAAATTTGTAAATTCCAAAGTATCTGTTCTCTCCAATGCCAAATTAGCTAGGTAGTATGCTAACCGATTTGCTTCGCTGTATGTATGTTCAATTTACACCTTGCATGTTTTCATAAAATTCATTATATCTTCCACTATAATCTTGATTTTCCATGGTAGTGCCAAACTCCATTTAAGATGTTTTTCAACACCAGTGAATCAGTGTCCAGCCTAATATGATGTATATCTGTAGCCACACTATAGGCTACTGCTTCTCTTATTGCTATAACTTCAGCCTCCATGTTGGTAGTTTCGTGTATTTCAACAGCCTGTGCATAGACTAAATCACCTTCCCTATTTCTCAAACAAAACCCATAGGAACTTCTGCCTGGGTTTCCTCTGCTGACTCCATCTGTTTTACACTTGTGACCCTCTAATAGAGGGGTCCATGTAGTTTTCTTGTAATATAATTTAGGTCTATATGTTTCTATCACCGTGATTAGATCCAGAAATTTATAGGGTAGTTGTTCAATTGAGGGATATAGAGATTTAGTAAGATACCAGATTGTTGTATTGATCTTGCACATCACTTTATCATATGATATCCGTTTTCCATGTCTCATGTTATTCCTTCTCTTCCATAATTCCCATATAACAATGGCTGGAATGGCTGTCATTATTAGTTTAATTCTAGCTATGCCAGAATAGGTCCACCATTTGGTTATGACCTAGGATAATTGTTGTTCCTCAATCTCTATCCCTGCACAAGATGATAGATATCTCCATAATTATTAAGCTATAGGAGCACTCAAGAATATATGGCTGATAGTTTCTCTTTGAGATTCTGTGCAACAACACTTTGACACCATATTTATCCCTATTCTTTGTATAACATCATCTGTAGGTATTCTAAATCTCCAAACCCTCCATAGGAAGAAGGAGATCTTAAATGGTAACCTACTGTTCCACATGTATTTAAAAACCTGTTCACTCTCCCCTCTATGTCTGATATAGTTCCAAGCTGTCTTAACTATAAACTTGCCATTCATTTCATCCTTCCACCAAGTACTGTATATCAAATCTATATCTGTGGGATATGGTATATTTTGTGTGATGTGAGTAACTATTTCCTGTGGGAATGCTTGTGTCAACTTGTCCATATTCCATCCATTCTCATCAACAAACTCTTTTACTTCTATTTCTTCATGGTCAGTTGTCACGACCCGAGTCTATACCCTGGATGAGACGTGGTACTTGGAGTCACAAGTAACCCCAAGACAACCCATGATCTTTCATAACACTAGTAATCTGAATAAACATATGTGGAAGCTTTAAATAATAAATTCATTTAAGAAAGCTAATTTGATAAAAGTTCGTACAACTGAAAAACAATACTGATGTCTTAGTCTATGTCGAAAAGACATCTACTAATGATGAGTTGCTGGGACAAGCCCCCAGCTAAATATAAAGTCTAACTGAAAGAAATTAACTGAAAACAAATATCGTCCTCGAAAGATGAGGACTCACCAATTGCAGCTGCTGATATCACCTGAAGGAATCGACTAACGATGCTGAGGCTGAGAACCTGCGCCTGTATCATGATACGATACAATATAGAAGGTATGCATCAGTACTTGGAATGTACTGAGTAAGAGAGAGATAATAATACATATGTAGAAACAAATAACTGAACTGAAATGACATGAAATGACCAATTGAAATATTGAAAATTGAGCAACTGAATATATAACTAATATGGTCAATAATGACCTTGGCTGATGGTCATAAACATATCCTGAAACTGAACTGGAGTGAGCTGAGCTAAATTGAAACTGAACTAACTAGTGGGAGAGTCTATAACCGACATATAACCACGTGAGCTAGACGTGGAGTTCGATGTATATGCCCCATCGATAGGATCTAATATACCTTACCAGGGTATAAAGGCATGAACTGGGTGATCACAAGTCTGGGGCCATAAGGTCAATAATATAACCTATGGTGGCAACATAGTTCTGAGAACCTGGGTGCGCTGGAACCCCGATCCGCTCGGTGCTAAGTTCTACTCCTAGTCTAACTACTAAGCTGATAACTCAAAACCGGGGTCCAAGACTAAGTTAGGGATACCTATCTGAAAGTACCCTGAGAGTCTTATCGGACCGGATTCTGTAACTAGTGTTCTAAGACTGGCTAGAGCTACTTATCTTGAAGCGTCGTAACTGTCTAAAGAAAAAAAATTAAAACTGAAGCTGGTGGTTCTATGACTGGTCAGAGCTGCTTATCTGAAAGTGTCATAACCGTATAAAGAACCAACTAATATCTGATAACTGATATCTGGGAGGCATCACTAACACCTCAAGAAAAGAATATAGTCAAACTAATCAGCTGGCATTTCTAAAATTACTGAGTAGGCTAGTATTCTGACTGAAACTGGACTAGCATGAACTGACTAAGATAATCAACTGATATTAACAACATGGGAAATCCCAAACTGATAGAATCAAGCAACATGAATAACTAATCAAATATGCAAGATTCTAATTTATTGTATTCCAAGCTAGGGATAAAACCATCTTTACAAGAACAAGAATCAACATGATAGCTAGATAGTGGAATTTTAGTAATAATTAACATGGACAATATTCCACAAAATTTAGACCAAATCTGGCTGAAAATTCATTTACATTCGAAAACTCAGGGACTAGAATTGATAAAAAAATTTTAAATGGATTTTGGGGGCACAAGGGAAGGATAATTCCCTTGTTAAAATCTTGCATAGCTAGTGAAGAAATCCCAAAGAAAATCCCTTGAGAATATGAGAATAAAAGTTGATTGCCCTAGCTTCTACTCTGAGTTTTTCTGACAAAGTTTTATGATCTGACTTCTAAGGGAATGAGAGGAGTGAAGTATATCGTTGATTACCCCTCTAAATTTTGTAAAAATAATCCAAAATGATGTAGTTTAGGGATTAAAAAGGCGAGAAATTACTAAAATATCCCTGGGGGAAAATCTGGAAAAACTGCCAACAGGGACTAACGGGTCACTCAACGAGTCATTGGTTGAGACCACGACTCATTGGGATCAGTCATTGGTCCTGGGCCTGGATTTTTAGGCTCACTAGAACTAACAACAAGAGTGACCAGGATGCGTTGGATAAATCAAAGAGTCATTGGTACCTCCCATGGCTACTGGAAGGAAAATCTGGGAAGTCCATCAACGAGCAACACAACAACTCGTTGTCTCCACTGGAAAAACTCTTAGGATCCCTGGACTTGTCACCACCGGTGGACACAATGACTCATTGTGTGATAAATGGGTCGTTGTTGCCACTCGTTGTCACTGAAAGAGATACTTGGGGAGCCCCAAGTAATGACTCACACCACGAGTCGTTGTATCACACGATGACTCATTGGTTGACTTGTGGTTTCCTGGAAAAGGGACCAACTGGGTTTTGAGCTGGGGATGCAACGAGTGACAGGACGACTTGTTGTTTCTCACAAAGGGTCGTTCCATGTCCCATTGATTCCCGAAGGACCAAGGCAGGGCTGACCATGACCCGGACAATGGGTTGTTGGAGCTGACCATGACATGTTGTCTTGGTCGTTCTGAGGCAAAATTTTTGGTTTCTTCTAGATTTTTCTTGCAAGGTCTGAGTTTGGTCTAGAAAAGTTTTGGGGTGTTATAATATCTCCCCCTTGGGATCATTCGTCCTCGAATGAAGGCTAAAACTGCTTGAAAACTTGGAAAAGAGCTGCAGTTCTCAGACTGAGACTATGAACGTATTCCTGGAGAAATGTCTGACTCCAAATTGATTTAACCATGCTAACTGAGTTGATGCAACTAGAATACATATTGAAAATCTAAATAGAGCTGATGAGTACGGAACTGAACAAAGTATTAAGGAGGAATTTAGTACCTGATGCTGGAATGGAACTGGAAAGGAATAAATGAGGGTATTTGGCTATCATGTCTACTTCTGCCTCCTATGTGGCTCCCTCAACTAGCTGGTTCCTCCATAAGACTTTCACCGAAGTAACTTCCTTGTTTCTCAGCTTACGAACCTGACGATCTAGGATTTGAACTGGGACCTCTTCATAAGAGAGACTATTCTTCACTCCCACACTGTCTAGTGGCACAACTGAAGTTGGATCACCGATGCACTTCTTCAATAGTGACACACAGAAGACTAGGTGCACAAATGCTAACTCTGGAGGTAATTCTAACTCATATGCCATACTACCAATTCGCCTCAGAATCTTGTAGGATCCCATATATCTCGGACTTAGTTTCTCTTTCTTTCCAAACCTCATCACCCCCTTTATGGGTGAAATTTTTAGGTAAACCCAATCATCTACCGCAAATTCTAACTCTCTCCTCCTCACATCACCATAAGATTTATGTCAGCTTTACGCTGTTTTCAACCTCTCCATGTTAAGTTGCACCTTCTTTATAGCTTCATAAACTGATCTGGCCCTATCAAGGTAGCTTCACTAACCTCAAACCACCCTATAAGAGACCTACACCTCCTGCCATATAATGCCTCAAATGGGGCCATTTGAATACTAGAGTGGTAGCTGTTGTTGTACGCAAACTCGATGAGAGGCAAGTGATCATCTCAACTGTCCTTGAAATTGACCACACAAGCTCTCAGCATATCTTCTAAGGTCTGAATAGTCCGCTTAACTTGTCCATCTTTCTGAGGGTGAAAGCTGTGCTGAGCTTTACTTGGGTACCGAGCCCTTTCTAAAATGAATTCCAGAATTGCGAGGTGAACTGGGTACCTTAATCTGAAATGACGGACAAGGGCACCCCATGCAGTCTGACTAGCTCCCAGATATATAGCCTAGCATAATTCTTAGCCGAGTCTGTAGTTTTAACTGGGAGGAAATGTGCTGACTTGGTCATCCGATCCACTATCACCTAAATTGAGTCATGCTGCCGGCGAGTACGAGGTAGACCAGTAATAAAGTCCATATTCACTTCTTCCCACTTCCATGTGGGTATGCTAATGTCCTGAGTCATACTCCCGGTCTTTGATATTCCACCTTAACCTGCTGGTAGTTCAGGCACTTATCCACAAATTCTGCTATATCTCTTTTCATGCTGTTCGACCAGTAAATATCCTGTAGATCATGGTACATATTAGTGGCACCTGGGTGGATAGAATATCTCAAACTGTGTGCTTCCACCAGTATCTATTGTCTCAAGTCACCTATATCCGGTCACACAGTTTGCCCTGCTAACGGAGCACACCATCTCCCCCTTTGGAGAAAACCTCCACTTCTTTTTTGAGAACTACTTCTTTTAGATTAGGAAGTATGGTATCTTCATCCTACCTTGACTTAACTTCAACTTATAACGAGGAGAATATCCTTTTCCTTTCTTCTCTCTTCAACATGAGCAACGGTCCCCATGGATATCCTGCTTAGGGCATCAACTACCACATTGGCTTTGCCCGGGTGGTAGAGCACACTCATGTTGTAATCCTTAAATAGCTCCAACCACCTTTTCTAGCGAAGATTCAAGTCTTTCTGACTGAACACATATTGAAGGCTCTTGTGATTGGTGAAAACATCCACGTGAGCCCCGTAAAGGTAATGCCTCCATATTTTCAATGCAAACACCACTGCTGCCAATTTAAGGTCATGAGTCGGATAGTTCTTTTCATGAACCTTGAGCTATCTGGAGGTATAAGCTATCAGCTTACCCAACTGCATAAAAATGCAACTGAGTCCCACTCTAGAAGCATCATAATATACTACGAACCCATCTGTTCCTTCCGGTAAGGTTAAAATTGGAGCAGTAGTGTGTCGAGTCTTCAATTGTCACGCTCCAAGTCTCCACCCTAGACGGGACACGGTACTTGAAGTCACAAGTGACCCCAAGTCAACCCCTGTTCTATCATACGCTGGTATTCTGAGTTAAATAAATATAGCGGAAGCTTTGAAATAATAACATAAAAGCATTTATGAAATTAAATCTGAAATCATAAAGTTTAAGAACATCTGAAGTCTGCAATTAACTCTGTGTCTTAAAGCCCTCTAACTGATGAATTATTGGGACAAGCCTCCATATAACTCTAAGTCTAGCTAAAAATAATGAACTAACTGAAAGAAATGAAATAAGGCCATCAAATTATGAGGATTCACACTTCAACTGCTGAGGTGGAGGATCTGAACCGCAACGACTAACGGTGCTGAGTCTGAGAACCTGCAACTGTATCATGAAACGATACAGAAGTATGCATCAGTACTTTGAATGTACTGAGTAAGTGAGAGAAAACATAGCTGAATATAAATGACTAAACTGAAATGACATGCAATGACCACTAATATACTAAACTGAACCACTAAGTAAACTGAGATGGTCAAGATGACCCCGTCTGGTGGTCAAAGATATGCCCTAAGTCTGAGATACTGTACTGAAATGGCTAAACTTGATGAAGTGGAACTAAACTGAGCTGCTTATTCTAAAAATGGACTGGACTGACTAGTGGGAGAGTTTATAACCGACATGTAACCACGTGAGCTAGATGTAGAGTCTGATGTATACACCCCATTGGTAGGACCCAATATATCTTGATAGGGTATAAAGGCATGAACTAGGTGATCACAAGAGTCCGGGGCCAATCAGGCCAAGTAATACTGCAACCTACGCTGGCAACGTAGCTTTGGGAACCTAGGTGCACTGGAACCCCGGATCGCTTGGTGCTAAGTCCTACTCCCACTAGAAAACCTATACTGAACTACTAGGCTGATAGCTCAAAACTGGGATCTAAGACAAGTCAGGACATATAACTGAAAGTACCCTAAGAGTCTTGTCGGACCAGATTCTAAAACTGGGTTCTAGACTGGTCAGAGCTGCTTATCTAGAAGCGTCGTAACCGTCTAAGAACAAACTATACTCTGAACTGGGGTCCTGAGGCTAGTCAGAGCTATATATCTAAAATGTCATGACCTCCTAATGGACCAATAAACTTGATTCTGAATCTGATTCTGATAATTGGGAGGCACCACTGACACCTCAGGAGAAGACTGAAGTCAAACTGATCAGTTGACAATTTCTGAATAGTTTTTGAAGAGGTTCTATGTTCTAACTAAAATGAACTACTAAGCAGCTAATAGAGAACTCAACTCATTCCAACAACATGGAAATTCCATAATAATGGCAAAATTTCAAGAATTAAAGAAATCTTATCCGACAAACTAAAGTCATTCTTATCAATGGAGTATTTACTCAATATATAAACAATAAGAAATACTAGAAAATTCAGCCCAAATCACACTTCACAAACTAGACGAAATTTAATACACAAATAGTCTTTACTCGAAAATTTAGGGCTTAAACGCACTTTGGCAAGAACATCAACAATTCAGGTAAGAATTGATAGAGATCATATAAATAATAAGCAAGGATATCATTCTATGTGAAATTGACGAAAAACAACATGTAATCTCCTCGTATTTGAAAGCTTAGGCTAAAACTGATAGAGAAACAATGAGAGGGTTTTGGGGGACACAAGGGAGGGATAATTCCCTTGTTGAATTCCCACACACCTGACGAAAAATCTACTAGAGAAGAAGACTTGAACTGCTACAATGAAGCATAACCCTAAGCTTGCTTGAGAGTTTTCTTGAGGGACTCTTCGATGAACTTTCTGAGATTATACGTGGGAATGAGGGAAGGATCCGTTCAAAACCTCTTATAAGTCTTAAATTATGACTAAAACAACGTAGTTTAAAGTTTAGGAGAGTAGAACTGTCAGGTGACCCTAACAGGTCGTGGTCAGTGACCACGACTCATGGTGACACTCATTAAGTGCACTGCCTAACAATTGACTAGGGCTGGTAACGGGGGACTTAATGAGTCGTTACTGATGACCACGACTCATGGTAACAATCTATCAAGTACACTGCCTATATATGTAAATTCCTATCCTGGCCTGCTCACGAATGACCTAACGGGTCGTGGTGACTGACCACGACTCGTGAGGTCTTCCGTTGGGTACACTGCCTCTCCCTTATCCTATCTCAATCCTCCTTCCCACGATTGACCTAACGAGTCCTTATTTCTCTAAACGATCCATTAGTTGAGTCGTTCTGTGACAATTTTGCAGATTTCCATATTTTCTGATTTAAGTCTCAAATCTAGTCTTTGAGTTTCCGGGGCACTACAATATCTCCCCTTGGAAATATTCATCCTCAAATGTTAAAAAACACATAGGAAAGCAGAAAAATACAATCATAACTTTCAAATACTGTTCATTTAACTCCGAAACTGTCGGAATGACTACCTCCGTTTCAAAATACAGAACTGAACCGAATTCACTTTTCATGCATATACGCAAAGTCGTAAAATAAACTCATACACATGATTTGAATCCAATAACTAGATCAGTTTCTAAGGCGAAACTAACATTTTAAGCTATAACAGAGTGGAGAACAAATGCGGGTATTTGGCCATCATATTTTCTTCAGCCTCCCACATAGCTCCCTCAACCTGCTGATTTCTCCATAAGACTTTGACTAAAGCTATTTCCTTATTCCTCATCTTACGAACCTGATGGTCAAGGATCTGGACTGGTACTTCCTCATATGAGAGACGATCTCTTATTCCTACACTGTCCAATGGAAAAACTGAGGTTGGATCTCCAATGCACTTCTTCAAAAGTGATACATGGAAAACTGGATGTATAGCTGCTAGTTCTGAAGGTAATTCTAGCTCATAGGCTATATTGCCGATACGCCTCAAAATTCTATAAGGTCCCACATACCTCAGACTGAGCTTTCCATTCTTGCCAAACCTCATCACCCCTTTCATGGGCGAAATTTTTAGGTAAACCCAGTCATCAACTGCAAACTCCAACTCTCTTTTCCGCACATCGGCATAAGATTTCTGAAGGCTCTGAGATGTTTTCAACCTTTCTTGGATGAGCTGAACTTTCTGCATTGCCTCGTGAACTGAGTCTGGCCCTATCAAGATAGCTTCACCAACCTCGAACCACCCTATAGGAGATCTACAACTCCTACTATATATTGTTTAAAATGGGGCCACCTGAATGCTAGAGTGGTAGCTGTTGTTGTACGCAAACTCGATAAGAGGCAAATGATCACCCCAATTACCCTTAAAATCGATCACACACGCTCTCAACATATCTTCTAGGGTTTGAGTAGTTCTATTAGCTTGCCCATCTGTCTGCGGGTGAAAAGTTGTGCTGAACTTGACTTGAGTGCCAAGTCCCTTATGAAAAGACTTCCAAAAATAGGAGGTGAACTAGGTACCCCTATCTGAAATAATGGCCAATGGCACCCCATGAAGTCTAACCAGCTCCCGAATATAAAGTTTAGCATAGTCCTCAGCTGAATCTGTGGTTTTGACTGAGAGGAAATGTGTTGACTTAGTCATCCGGTCTACTACTACCTAGATTGAGTCATGCTACCGACGAGTCCAAGGTAGACCCGTAATGAAGTCCGTGTTTACTTCTTCCCACTTACATGTGGGTATGCTGATATCCTAGGTTGTACCTCCTGGTCTCTGGTGTTCTACCTTGACTTGCTGGCAGTTTGGGCACTTAGCTACAAATTCAGCGATATCTCTTTTCATGTCGTTCCACCAGTAAACATCCCCTAAATCATGATACATCTTAGTAGTACCAGGGTGAATGGAATATCTAGAAATGTGCACTTCAGCCAATATCTGCTGTCTCAACTCACCCATATTCGGTACACACAACCTGCCCTAGTAACGGAGCACCCCATTTCCCCCTTGGGAGAAAGCTTCTATTTCTTTTCTGAGAACTGCTCCCTTAAGCTTAAGTAAGATGGGATCCTCATCCTGTCTGGACTTGACTTCAACTACCAAGGATGAATCCGACCCACTTTGCATTACCACATCACCTTTGGTTGAATCCACCAATTACACCCCTTACTGGGCTAGTCTATGAACATCCTTCTCTAACTCCTTCTTGCCTTCTTCAATGTGAGCCACACTCCCCATAGATTGTTTGTTTAGGGCGTCAGCCACCATACATGTCATAGTCCTTTAGCAACTCCAACCACCTTCTCTGACATAGATTTAGATCCTTCTGACTCAGCACGTACTGAAGACTCTTATGATCTGTAAACACATATACATGAGCTCCATATAAGTAATGCCTCCATATTTTTAGCGTAAACACCACCGCTGCCAACTCCAAGTCATGAGTTGGATAGTTCTTCTCATGAACTTTGAGTTGTCTGGAGGTGTAGGCTATCACTTTGTCCCGCTACATCAGAACCATCCGAGTCCAACTCTGGAAGCATCACAATAAACAACCAATCCATCTGTTCCTTCTGGCAGAGTCAAAACTGGAGCAGTAGTGAGTTGAGTCTTCAACTCCTGGAAACTCTTCTCACACTCATTTGACCACTGAAATTTCACCCTTTTCTGAGTTAACTTAGTTAGAGGAGATGCTATAGAGGAGAAACCTTCCACAAACCGACGGTAATAACCCACCAAACCCAGGAAACTCCTGATGTTCGTAGGAGAGGTAGGTCTGGGCCAATATTTCGCTGCTGCTATCTTGTGAGGATCAACCTAAATTCCTTCACCCGAGACCACATGACCCAAGAAGGACACAGACTTTAACCAAAATTCACACTTGCTGAACTTGGCAAACAACTGGCGGTATCTAAGTGTCTGTAATGCTAATCTTAGGTGATTCATATGCTCTTTCTCAATTCTGGAGTATATCAGAATGTCGTCGATGAACACAATGACGAACATATTCAGATACGACTTGAAGACTCTGTTCATTAAATCTTTGAAGGTTGCTGGGGTGTTTGTTAGCCTGAAGGACATCACCACAAACTTGTAGTGACCATACCGAGTTTTCAATGTTGTTTTTGGTATGTCACCCTCTCTGACCCTTAGCTGATGGTACCCTGAACTGAGATCAATTTTTGAGAAATAGCTGGCTCCTAGAAGTTGGTCAAACAGGTCGTCAATTCTGGGTAGGGGATATTTGTTCCCGACCGTGACATTGTTCAGCTGACAGTAATCTATGCATATTCTGAGGGTGTCATCTTTCTTACGCACGAATAGCACTAGAGCACCCCAGGGAGAGATACTGGGTCTGATAAAACCCTTGTCAGCAAGATCTTTTAACTGCTCCTTCAACTCCTTAAGCTTAGCCAGAGCCAGTTTGTAAGGAGGGATGGAGATAGGCCGAGTATCTGGGAGAAAGTCTATCCCAAAGTCTATTTCCCTTTCAAGGGGAACTCTGGGAAGATTCTCAAGAAGTACATCTGGAAACTCGCTGACCACTAGAACTGATTGGATAGTTGGGGTCTCAGAGTTGGAATCCTTGACCCAAACTAGATGATAAATACATCCCTTGGAGATGAGTTTCTCGACCTTAAGGTAGGAAATAAACCTACCCTTTGGCACTGAATTGCTGCCTATCCATTCTAACACTAGTTCATTCGGAAATTGGAACTTGACAACTATAGTTCTACAATAAACTAAGGCATAGCAGGAGTGTAACTAATCCATGCCAAGGATAAGGTCAAAATCGACCATATCTAACTCTACGAGGTCAGATGGGATGAATTTATTCAGGACTGAGACTGGGCAGTTTCTATACCCCGACTGGCTCTAACTGACCCGCCAACTGGGGTGGAGACTGAGAATGGTTTTGAGAGGACCTCTGGACTGATATTGAACTGGACTTCTATGTAAGGAGTCACGAATGAAAGAATGGCTCCTAGATCTAGGAGGGCATACACGTATAAATGAAAGAGACGCAACATACCCGCGACTACGTCAGGTAAACTCTCCTGATCCTGACGGGAAGATAGACCATAGAAATGGTTTTGGCGCTGACCTCCATCCGTGCTTGATGTGGTTGCCTGCTGGGCTGGTCGGCCTACTGGAACTGATGAAGTGGTGGATTATGATCTCCCTCGCCCGGCTGATGGGCACTCCCTGAGCCGATATTTGAGCTGTCCATAATCGAAACAGCCCTCTCGACCCTGAAAGCACTCTCCTGGGTGGTTCTTGCCACACTTGGGGCAAGTTGGATACCTATTCCCAGTGCCGTGGGTTTGAGACTTATTGTTAGATGACCTACCCCTCTGATCCTGGCGGGACCGAAAGGTTGAGGTGCTGGCTGAATTGGGTGCTGGGGCTCTCTGCTGTTGTTGCTACTGCTGCTGCTGCTGTGGGCGGCTATTACCGCTAGACCTTTGATGGCCATAATCTGACTGGCTAATCCTGGATTGTTTTTTCTTTTGCTCCATATCCTTTAGCTGTTTGGCCTGCTGGGCATAGATGATCAAGCTGGAGAGGTCCACATCTTTAATCAACATCGCTGTCCTGAACTCCTTGAGGACTAGATTCGACACCCCGTTCACAAATTTCAACATATGAGCCCTTGGCTCGGCTACCATCTCTGGAGCGTACTTATACAGGCTCATAAACTCCAGAGCATACTCCTCCACGGTTCTGTATCCCTATCTTAAATTCATAAACTCCACCATCTTGGCCTCCCTCAGCTCCCGAGGAAAAATCTGTCCAAGAAAGCTGTGTGGAACTCCCCCTACTCTACTGGTCTTGCTCCTACTGGCCGCCCCTCCTTCCACTGTTCATACTAAACCTAGGCTAACCATTTTAGCTGGTAGGCTACTAGATCAGCACTCTCAGAGGAGCTAACGCCCATAATGCGGGTAATCTTCTTGATCTCATCCACGAACTCTTGGGGATCCTCCCCTACTTTGGATCCCTGAAAATATGGACGGTTCATACGGGTGAAGTCCCGTACCCTCGCAGATGCTGAAGATCTATTCGTGGCTACTGAAACCACCTATTTGTTCACCTAGTTGGTGACTATTTGGGCTAGCAGTTCAATGGCCTCCCTAAATTCGGCGGTAGACACCGAATCATCTTGAGGGCTTCTGGAGCTGGTGGGGCCGGTCTGTTGGCGCTATCGGCCCTTCTTTCATTACCCATCTGGGAGGCATGGTTCACTGAAATGAAACAAAGCACGAACTAGAGGGACGTTTCTGGAATTGAACTTTAACGCATGATAATGAGTATGAACAAAAAAAAAAGTTTTCCTAATAACATCTTGTAGCCTCCTTGTCATAAGTGTGGCGCGCTTGACACCCATGAAAAGGATTCTACTCGATGTGGCTTTTATACATTCCGAGGATGCTCTAAACCTAATACTCTGATATCAAGTTTGTCACACCCCAAGTCTACACCCTGAACGGGACATGGTACTTGAAGTCACAAGTGACCCCAAGTCATCCTCTGGTCTATCATACAATGGTATTTTGAGTTAAATAAATATAGCGGAAGCTTTGAAATAATAGAATATAAGCATTTATGAAATTAAATCTGAAATCATAAAGTTCAAGAACATCTGAAGTCTGCAATTAACTCTGTGTCTGAAAGCCCTCTAACTGATGAATTATTGGGATAAGCACCCATCTAACTCTAAGTCTAGCTAAAAATAATGAACTAACTGAAAGAAATGAAATAAGGCCCTCGAATGATGAGGACTCACACTTCAACTGCTGAGATGGAGGATATGAACCGCAACGACTAACGGTGCTGAGTCTGAGAACCTGCAACTATATCATGAAACGATACATAAGTATGCATCAGTACTTTGAATGTACTAAGTAAGTGAGAGAAAACATAGATGAATATAAATGACTAAACTGAAATGACATACAATGACCACTAATATACTAAACTGAACCACTAAAGTAAACTGAGATGGTCAAGATGACCCTGTCTGGTGGTCAAAGACATGCCCTAAGTCTGAAAGTTCTGAGTCTGAGATACTGTATTGAACTGGTCTAAACTGATAGAACTGGAACTAAACTGAGCTGCTTATTTTGAAACTAGACTGGACTGACTAGTGGGAGAGTCTGTAACCAACATATAACCACGTGAGCTAGACGTAGAGTCTGATGTATACACCCCATTGGTAGGACGCAATATACCTTGATAGAGTTTAAAGGCATGAACTAGGTGATCACAAGAGTCTGGGGCAATTAGGCCAAGTAATACCGTAACCTACACCAACAATATAGTTCTTTGAACTTGGGTACGCTGGAACCCCGGCCCCCTTGGTCCTAAGTCCTACTCCCATTGGAAAACCTATACTGAACAACTAGGCTGATAGCTCAAAACTGGGGTTCAAGACTAGTCAGGGACATATAACTGAAAGTACCCTGAGAGTCTTGTCAGACCAAATTCTAAAACTGGGTTCTAGACTGGTTAGAGCTGCTTATCTAGAAGTGTCGTAACCATCTAAGAACAAACTGTAATCTAAACTGGGGTCCTGAGGCTAGTCAGAGCTATATATTTAAAATGTCATGACTGCTAATGGAGCAATAAACTGGATTTTGAATCTAATTCTAATAAGCGGGAAGCACCACTGACACCTCAGAAAATGACTGAAGTCAAACTGATCAGTTGACAATTTTTGAATAGTTCTGAAGAGGTTCTACGTTCTAACTAAAATGAACTACTAAGAAGCTAATAGAGAACTCAAATCATTCCAACAACACGAGAATTCCATAATAATGGCAAAATTTCAAGAATTAAAGAAATCTTATCGACAAGGCTAAAGTCATTCTAATCAATGGAGTATTTACTCAACATATAAACAATAAGAAATACTAGAAAATTCAGCCCAAATAACACTTCACAAACTAAATGAAATTTAATACACGAATAGTCTTTACTCAAAAATTTAGGGCTTAAACGCACTTTGGCAAGAACATCAACAATTCAGGTAAGAATTGATGGAGATCATATCAATAATAAGCAAGTATATCATTTTATGTGAAATTGACGAAAAACAACATGTAATCTCCTCGTATTCGAAAGCTCAGGGCTAAAACTGATAGAGAAACGATGAGAGGGTTTTGGGGGACACAAGGTAAGGACAATTCCCTTGTTGAATTCCTACATACCTGACTAAAAATCTCCTAGAGAAGAAGACTTGAACTGCTACAATGGAGCATAACCCTAAGCTTGGTTGAGAGTTTTCTTGAGGGACTCTTCGATGAACTTTCTGAGATTAAACGTGGGAATGAGGGAAGGAACCGTTCAAACCCTCTAATAAGTCTTAAATTATGACTAAAATGACGTAGTTTGAAGTTTAGGAGAGTAGGGAATTACTAAACAACCTTTGGAAAATCGCAGGGAAAAACTATCAGGTGACCTTAACGGGTGACCTAACGGGTCGTGGTCAGTGACCACGACTCGTGGTGACACTCGTTAGGTGCACTGCCTAACAATTGACTAGGGATGGTAATGGGGGACTTAACGAGACGTTACTGGTGATCGCAACTCGTGGTCAGCATCCGTCAAGTACACTGCCTAACTATTTAAATTCCTATCCCGGCCTGCTTACGAATGACCCAACGGGGTCGTGGTGACTGACAACGACTCGTGAGGTCTTCCGTTGGGTACACTGCCTCTCCCTTATCCTATATATATCCTCCTTCCACGACTGACCTAATGAGTCATTAGGTCTCTCAACGATCCGTTAGGTGAGTCGTTCTGTGACAATTCTGCAGATTTCCACATTTTCTAATTTAAGTCCCGGATCTAGTCTTTGAGTTTCGGGGTCATTACATCAACTCCTGGAAACTCTTCTCACATGCATCTGACCACTGAAACTTCACCTTTTCTAAGTCAACATAGTCAGAGGAGATGCAATAGAGGCAAATCCTTCTATAAAATGTCAGTAATAATCGGCTAGACCCAAGAAACTTCTGATTTCGATTGGGGAAGTAGGTCTTGGCCAGTCTTTCACCGCTTCTATATTTTGAGGATCTACCTGAATGCCCTCACTTGTGACCATGGAAAGTCATAGACTTCAACCAAAATTCACATTTACTGAATTTAGATAACAATTGGCGGTCTTTGAGTGGCTGTAGCAATATCCTCAGATGGTTAGCATGTTCGTCCTCGTTTCTGGAGTATACCAGAATGTCATCAATGAATACAATGACGAACATGTCTAGATGTTGCTTGAAAACCATGTTCATAAGGTCTATGAAAGCTGCAGGGATATTAGTTGGTCCGAAAGACATATCCATGAATTCATAGAGACCATACCAAGTTCTGAAGGTTGTTTTCGATATGTCACATTCTCTGACTCTAAGCTGATGATACCCTGACCTGAGATCTACCTTGGAGAAACAACTAGCTCCCTGAAGCTTCTCGAACAAGTCGTCAATCCTGGGTAGGGGAAACCTGTTCTTAACTGTGACTTTGTTCAGCTGACGGTAGTCGATACACATTCTGAGAGTACCATCTTTCTTTCACATGAATAATACTGGAGCACCCCATTGAGAGATGTTGGTCCTGATGAAACCTTTATCAAGAAGGTCTTCTAGTTGCTCCTTCAACTCCTTAAGCTAAGCTGGAGCCACTCTATAAGGAGGGATGGAGATGGGCCGAGTATCTGGAAGAAGGTCTATGCCGAAGTCTATTTTTCGCTGGGGAGGGACTCCGGGAAGATCTTTGGGAAACACGTCAGGGAACTCGTTGACAACTGGAACTGACTGGATAGTTGGGGTCTCAGAACTAGAATCTTTGATCCGAACTAGGTGATAAAGGCTCCCCTTAGAACTGAGCTTCCTTTCCTTAAGGTAGGAAATAAATTGAACCTTAGGCGCTGAACTAGTGACCATCCATTCTAAAACTAGCTCATTAGGGAACTGAAATCTGAAGACTCTAGTTCTACAGTCGACTGAGGCACAACCAGATTGTAACCAATCCATGCCAAGAATGAGATCAAAATCGACCATGTCTAACTCTACTAGATCAACTGGAATGACCTTATTCAAGATTGAGACTGAGCAGTTTCTGTACACCCAACTGACTCTAACTAACTCACCAACTGGGGTAGAAACTGAGAATGGTTCTGAGAGGACCTTTGGACTGATTTCAAATTGGACAGCTACATAGGGAGTCACAAATGATAGGGTGGCTCCTGGATCTAGCAGGGCATACACATATAGATGAAAAAGACGTAACATACCCGTGACTACATCAGGTGAGCTCTCTTGATTCTGACGGGAGGACAAATCATAAAAGCATTTTTGGCGCTGATCGCCATCCATACTTGAAGTGTTGGCCTGCTGAGATGGTCAACCTGCTGGAGCTGCTGAAGTGGTAGACTGTGATCTCCCCCATCCTGCTGACGGACATTCTCTAAGCCGGTGACCTAGTTGTCCACACCCAAAGAAACCTTATTTTCCTTAGAGGCATTGGCCTGGATGGTTCTTGCCACACTTAGGGCAAGATGGGTAGTGGTTGATGGCACTGTAACTCTAGGATTGAGAACCAGATGCTTTACCCTTTCGATTCTTGCGGGACCAAAAAGTAGGGGAGCTGGCTAAAGTGGGTATTGGAGCCCTCTGCTGTTGCTTTTGCTTCTGTGGGTGGCTACTACTGCCAGACTCGGGTGGCCATAATTAGATTGGCCAGTCCTAACCCGCTATTCTCCTGCTCCATGTCTTTCAACTTTTCTACCTCAATCTGCTGGGCATGAACGATGAGGCTAGAGAGGTCAATGTCTTTTATGAGCATCATAGTCTTGCACTCCTTAAGGACTAGGTTTGATACTCTGTTGATAAACTTAAGCATGTGAGCCCTTGGATCGACTACCATCTCCAGAGCATATCTTTACAAATGCATGAACTCCAGTGCATATTCCTCCACTGTCCTGTTGGGCAACATCAAATTCATGAACTTTGCAACCTTAGCATCCCTTAATTCTCGGGGGAAAAATCTGTCTAAGAATGATGTGATGAACTCTTCCCACTCCACCAGTTCTGCTCATACTGGTCTCCCTTCTTTCCACTGATTGTACCAGATTTGTGCCACCCCTTTCAATTGGTAGGCAGCCAGATCAGCACTCTCAGCAGAACCAACACCCATAATCCGAGTGATATTCCGTACCTCATCCATGAACTCCTATGGGTCCTCTCCCACCTTGGATCCGTATAAGGCTGGAGGGTTCATTTGGGTGAAGTCTCGAACCTTGGAAGCTACTGTGGACCCATTTGAGTTAACATGAACCACTTGCCGGTTCACTTGATTTGTTACTGTCTGAGCCAGTAGCTGGATTGCCGCTGAGGACACTTGGTCATCCTGAGGGGCTGTTGGAGCTGGTGGGGCAGGCCAGTTAGCGTCACCAGCCCTTCTTCCGTTTCTGCATCTTGGAGGCATAGTTTCACTGAAACGAAATAGAGCACGAGTTAGGAGAACGTTTTTGGAATTGAACTTCAGCTCACGATAAGGAGTATGAACAAAAGGGAGTCCTAATAACGTCTCGTAGCCTCCTTGTCATAAGTGTGGCATTTCACACCCATGAAAGGACTCTATTTTCTGCGGCTTTCGAACATCCTAGGATACTCTAAACCTAGTGCTCTGATACCAAGTTTGTCACAACCCGAGTCTATACCCTGGACGAGACACGGTACTTGGAATCACAAGTAACCTCAAGCCAACCTAGGGTCTATCATAACACTGGTAATCTGAGTAAACATATGCAGAAGCTATAAATAATAAATTCATTTAAGAAAGCTAATTTGATAAAAGTTTGTACAACAGAAAAACAATACTAAATGTGTGAGTCTGTCTCAAAGCCATCTACTAATGATGAGTTGCTGGGACAAGCCCCCAGTTAACTCTAAATTCTAACTAAAAGAAATTAACTGGAAAAATAAATATCGTCCTTGAAAGATGAGGATTCACCAACTACAACTGCTGATATTACCTGAAGAAATCGATTAACGATGCTGAGGCTAAGAACCTACTCCTATATCATGATATGATACAGCATAGAAGGTATGCGTCAGTACTTGAAATGTACTGAGTAAGTGAGAGATAATATAAATATGTAGAAACAAATAACTGAACTGAAATGATATGAAATGAACAATTGAAATACTAAAAACTGAGCAACTAAATATACAACTGATATGGTCAATAATGACCCTGGCTGATGGTCATAGACATGTTTTGAATCTGAAATATTGAGCTGAGCTAAACTAAATTGAACTAAGCTAAGCTAAACTAAACTGAACTAAGTTGAGCTAAACTGAAACTGACTGACTAGTGGGAGAGTCTATAACCGATATATAACAACGTGAGTTAGACGTGGAGTTCGATGCATACGCCAATTCGGTAGGACCCAATATACCTTGCCAAGGTATAAAGGCATGAACTGGGTGATCACAAGTCTGGGGCCATAAGGCCAATAAAATAACCCATGGTGGCAACGTAGTTCTGGAAATATGGGTGCGCTAGATCCCCGGTTCGCTCGGTGCTAAGTCCTACTCCCACTGGATAGTCCTAGTCTGACTACTAAGCTGATAGCTCGAAACTGGGGTCCATAACTAAGTCAGGGATACCTATCTGGAAGTACCCTGAGAGTCTTATCGGACTAGATTCTATAACTGGTGTTCTAAGACTTGCCAGAGCCGCTTATCTGGAAGCATCGTAACCGTCTAAAGATCAAACTGATACTGAAGCCGGTGGTTCTAAGACTTGTCAGAGCTTCTTATCTGAAAGTGTCATAACTATCTAAAGAACCAACTAATATCTGATAACTAATATCTAGGAGGCACCACTAACAACTCAAGAAAAGACTATATTCAAACTGATCAGCTGACATTTCTGAAATTACTGACTAGGCTAGTATTCTAACTGAAATTGGACTAGTATGAACTGACTAAGATAATCAACTAATATTAACAACATGGGAAATCCCAACACTGATAGAATCAAGCAACATGAATAAATAATCAAATAAGAAAGATTCTAATTTACTACATTTCAAACTAAGGCTAAAACCATCTTTACAAGAACAAGCATCAACATGATAGCTAGATAGTGGAATTTTATTAATAATTAACATGAACAATATTCCACAAAATTTAGACAGAATCTGGCTGAAAATTCATTCAAATTCGAAAACTCAGGGACTAGAACTGATAAGAAACTCTAAACGGATTTTGGGGGCACAAGGGAAGGACAATTTCCTTGCTAAAATATCACATACCTGGTGAAGAAATCCCAGAGAAAATCCCTTGAGAATCTGATAAGAAAAGTTGATTTCCCTAGTTTCTGCTCTGAATATTTTTGAGAAAGTTTTACGATTTGACTTCTGAGGAGATGAGAGGAATGAAGTATATTGTCGATTATCCCTCTAAATTCCCTGAAAATAACCCAAAATCACGTAGTTTAGGGATTAAAAAGGTGGAAAATTATTAAAATGTCCCTGGGGGAAAATTTGGAAAAACTACCGACAGGGACTAACGGGTCATTCAACAAGTCAATTATTCAGATCACAACTCGTTGGGACCAGTCATTGGTCCTGGGCTAGGATTTTTAGGCTCACTAGAACTGATAATGAGAGGGACCATGACTCCTTGGATGAGCCAACGGGTTGTTGGTACCTCCCGTGGCCATTGGCAGGAAAATCTAGGAGGCCCATCAATAAGCAACACAATGACTCATTGGTAGAACCAATGGGTCATTGTATTGATTCATTGTCACCACTGGAAAAATACTTAGGATCCCTGTACTTGTGACCACGGGTGGACACAACAACTCGTTGTTTCCACTCGTTGTCACTGAAGGAGATACTTGGGGAGCCCTAACTAACGACTCACATCATGAGTTATTGTATCACACGATGACTCGTTGGTTGACTCGTGGGTTCCTAAAAAAAGGATCAACTGGGTTCTGAGCTGGGGATGCAATGAGTAACAAAAATACTCGTTGTTTCTCACAACGGGTTGTTCCATCTCCCGTTGGTTCCCGAACGAACAAGGCAGGGCTGACCATGACCCAGACAATGGGTCAATGGAGATGACCGCAACTCATTGTCTCGGTCATTCTAAGGCAAAATTTCTGGTTTCTTCTAGATTTTTCTTGCAAGGTTTGAGTTTGGTCTAGAAAATTTTCAGGGTGTTACATCAACATCTGGAATGATATTGATTAATGCTCCTACTCTGGTCCAATTATCATACGAAAAGCTAGAATTTCCATTTATAATATGCCACCATATTTGATGTTCCACCAGTTCCCTTACCATTATCATCTTCCTCCATACCGATGATCCATATTTTACATGTGCTATCACTGGATGCAGCTTCTTACAATATTTATTGAGCATATATGATGCCCATTATGATGGTTTAGTTCTAAAGTTCCACCATAGTTTACAAAATAGGGCATTAGATAGATCAAACATATATTTGAATCCCAATCCTCCTTCATCCTTTGGTAGACATAGGTCTTCCTACTTAACCCAATGTTTAGTCTTACTCTCTTTAGAGTTATTCCAGGAGAACCTTGAGAAAATTCTATGAATCTGTTTTAATACTCCTACTGGTGGATTTATAGCAGATAACATATGTACTGGAATGTTTTGCAGTATACTTTCAATTAACACAACTCTCCCCCCATAAGACAATATTTTGCCTTTCCAAGAATGTAGTCTCCTTTAATTTTGGTAATAAGAGAATCATAGAAGACTATCCTATTTCTACTGTAGAACATAGGGCATCCCAGATATATAAAAGAAAAGTACCTTGTTTAATCTTGGTGATCTTTTTGATTCTTTTCACCCATCCTTGTATTAGTCTTTTCATGTATGTAAAAGGCACATTTATCTAAATTAATGAGCTGCCCAGCATTTTGCATACTTTTGTAGTACTTTCTTCATCAAATTAAGAGTCTATTTATCTAGGAAGAGAAAAGAATAATATCATCAGCATATGCAAGATGATTTATCTCAAGGCTCCATTTAGGCATACCACAGCGTACATATCTAGGGTTCTAGTTTAATTCATTAAAACCTCTAGATAGTGCCTCTGCTCCTAGGATAAACAAAGCTAGGGATAAAGAATCCCCTTGTTTAACACCTCTAGAGGATTTAAAGAAACCTTGTGCTTGGCCATTTGAAAGGACAAAATACTAGTTGTTATATAATAATCTATACACCAAGTTAATCAGAACTTCCCAAAAACCAAACTGCCTTAAGACTTTAGTGAGGTATAGCCAGAATATTCTATCATAAGCCTTAGTCATATCTAATTTCACCACAACACTAGCAGATTTGGTTCTCATTCTGATATCTTTAATTATTTCCTGTGCCAATAGAACATTTTCAAATATACTTCTCCCCTTTAAAAAAAACTGATTTGCAGATATTAGACTTGGCAACACCTTTTCTAGCCTTTATTGAATCACCATAGAGAAAATTTTATTAGAAAAATTACTCAGGCTAATAGGCCTAAATTACCAAAATTAACAATTTACTCCTTCTTAAGTATGAGAACCAAATTTGTGTGTGTTATATATCTGGGGAGTTCTTGCCCAACAGAGAAAGTTTTTACTATTGTACATATGTCTTCCTTAAGTATATCCCAACATTTTTGGTAGAATAAGCCTAAGAAACCATCTGACCCACTTGCACTCTTCCCATTTAACTCAAAAACAACCTATTTAATCTCATACTCTGTAGGTATAACTATCATTAAATCATTATGTTCATCTATTACTAATATTGCTATCTTCTTAATAAAATCAAAATTATCAGGAATATTATCAGCAACGAATAACCTCCGAAAGTACTTGATAGCCTCTCCAGCTTTTTCATTGGTAGATATTACCCATTCCCCTTCCTCTATCTATATCTTGTTACTATTAATTGTCTTCCTTCTTCCTTTGACATATGTATGAAAAAACTTTGTGTTTTTATCTCCATCATTAAACCATTTCAGCCCAACTTTCTGTCTCCAATATGCTTCCTCTAACCTGATGTATTTTCCCAACTCATTATGCAATCTGTAATTCTTCTTTATTATCTTAAGATGGATCCCTTTCAAATGCTAATTCCTGAGCTTGTATGATGTCCTTGATAGTGGAAATCTTTTAAAAAATATTGCCATAAGTTTTTCTGCTCCACTTAATTAAGGCTTTTTTCACATTTTTTAGTTTGTGATGGAATAGATAGAAAGGATTTCTCATAAAGTCAGCTTTCCAATATTCTTGATTCAATTCTTTAAATTTTGGATGTTCAACCCAAAAATTTAGGAATTTAAAAGGCTTTGTTATCTCCTCTTATCTATCATCACACTCAAGAACTAGTGGTGAATGATCAGATCCATTTCTGTTAAGATGTTTTACTGTGAGTTGAGTAAAGAGATCTAATAACTTCTAGTTTCCTGGAACTCTATCTAGTCTCTTGAGTATTAGTGGCTTCTTGATTTCTACCATTCCATCAAATATATATGCTATCCTCAAAACCCTGATCAGATAACCCACAGGTGTTTAGGCATTGTCTGATGTTTGCTGTTTCTTGCTGAAAGACTGGCAATCCTCCATATTTTTTCTTTTTGTGATAGTACTATATTAAAATCACCTCCCACTATACAAGGATTTTGCCATTGTTGATTTATATAGTCTAGTGTTTCCCATAGTTCCATCCTATCCTTCTGATCACATGCTGCATATACTACTATAATTATAATATCAATATGAAGACTCTGATGATAGACTCTCAATGTTAGTTGTTGTGATGTATCTAATATAAGTGATATCTACAGTTCATTTTTTTTAAATATCCATATTTTTCTAGAACAATTTACTGCAACATATTGAAGTCCCAATCTTACCCTATATTCCTCCAGTTTTGATGGATCTTGATAAGGTTCCATTAATCCAATTAACCAATATTTATTCTTCTATTTAGATTAATTAATCTCTCTAATGCATCTTGAGTATTAACAGATCTAATATTTGAGAATATCATCTTACTAATCATTATTGGTTAGATTTTGAGGTTGCTAGCCTCCTGGATAGTGCTCTCATGTTTGGTGCAGATTGGTTGCTTTTTCCCCTCCTTTTATCTTAGGGTTGTTACCTTTTAGGAAATTAGTATGTTTTGGGGATAAATCAACTTCCTTAGTAACCTGTTTTATGTTGTTATCCATGTCTATGGCTTCCTGATTTTCTCCATGTGCTACATCTTCAGCTATATCATCTTTCTGTGAATCCACTTTGTGAGTTGCTTTATTAGTTGATCCTTTTCCAGGATCCTCTATATTTGGTGTTGCCTTCTCTTGTTGTTTATTATTCTCTTTTGACACTTCTTTCATATCTATTTGTGTTGTTGATTCTTTACTCTCTATGTTGTTATTTCCCCCTTCTTAATGTATCCCGTTGTAGAATTTGTTGTATTTGTTATTTTAGGTGGATCTTGTTTCTTCTCTCCCTCTCTTGAATCTGGTTTTGATTGTAGTTTACTTGTGTGATTTGTTTCTCCTCTTGATTATTATTTTCTCCTAATTGTTGACCCCTTTCTACCTCCCTCTCAATTGTTGTAGATATATCAAAGCTTTCATTATTATCTTGGTTTACCTCATTATTCTTGTCTACTGTTTTTGTATCCCCCTGCTTGCCAAGTGATTTTTCAATCCATACTTCAGTTGATTCTTTATTATGCCTCTGTGCTACCTCTTTGTCCATTGTTTCCTTGTTTCTTATTTATTGTTAGTGTCTTGATCTTGGAGTACCTCAGGTATTTTTATAATCTGTTTGGGCCTTATCAATATGTTTAATTCCTTTGTTGATATACTTCATCTTCTGATTGTGGTGCTTTCGATTTTTCACTTCATTCCATCCTCCGGGCAGTATTTTCCCTCCAACTACCTTTCCACTTGTTAGGACTCTCAGGGATGGTTCTGTATTCCTCTCTTTTTCATGTTCTTTACGATCTACTGTTACTATTTCTTCTTTTGGCCATAATTCTGGGTTCAACATAAAGTACTCTATCTCCGTATGGCCTTATAGTCAACAGTTCTTGCAATATTTGGGCATATAATCATACTTAATTTTTATCCAATTGTCTACTATTTCTCATGTGTCTTTCTTTTTTATTCCGATATTAATTCTTTTTGGTAGTTCCTTCAATAAATCTACCTCCACTTTTATCTTAGCACAATTAGGTCGTGTCTGATTCTTTGTTGCCATCTTGACTTGTAGTAGTTTGCCAACAACAGTTGCCCATAGAAAATAGAGCATTTTCCCAAAGAAATTATGTGGTAATGATGGAAAAGAAATTCATGCTATAGCCATTGAGATTTCTAACACAGGGTTGAACCATGATTTCCACTTCAGTCCTCTCATCTGATGGTAACCATCCTTTACCCTTAGATGGAAAGATGATTTTGATAATAGGTGTACGTAGTCCTCCATTAGGGTTAATCGAATAAAAAGATATCTATTACTCAAGAACCCTACCTTGCATTCTCCCTTAATTTCACATTGTAATGGAATGATTTTCCTTAATTCATCCATCTTAGGCCAACTATAGGAAAATTTACTTACAACTGCATATTGGAATTTTTCTTCTATCATCATATCATTGACTTCTTCCTCTTCCCAAAATAGACATGGTTCTTCATGTACATACGAGATTGATTTCAATGATTCTTGATGGTTGTTTTTCATAGGCTTGTGTGCATTAGCATTAAGGTCGCCATATTTGCGGTTAAGAGCCTCGGAATAACTTATCTTTAGGTGGTTCCTCCTGCACCATGGTGAAAGAGTCAAAACCCTAAACTTTTCTAGAGAGAAATTTCTGAGAGCGAGAATTTATATTTTTCCTTTTTTGAAGTCACAACTTTTCTTTCCACTTTTTTGATAATGTTTTTCCTTTTTGATAGTCACAAACTTTTATAAGTAGTGTCCTAATATTCCTACACTTTCAAATCCTTTTTAGTTTATAAATCCTTCTACTTCTATAAAAGAATTTATAATTGCATAATTTAATTCATGATTCTTCTACATTAACATCTTTGATTCAATCTCCAACTTTGTATGTTTCATATTAATCTATCATTTTTTTTCTCATGTTGTGAATTTTTTTCATGTTGTGATTTTCTTTATGTTGTGAATTTAAAAAAGACAATAGTAATAGCTATGCCAACTCAAGTTGTTTATATTCAAAATAATTTAACTTAAATTGTCTCCTTTAGTTGAGTCTAATATTGATACTATTTGTCCCCTTTCGTTGAGTCTTATATTGATATTATGTAATTTAAAATTTGTGTTATTTGCAACTAACATTCTTTTCTACTCATCCATTCGCAATTTTCATCTATTTAGGTAAAGTAATCTCCTCATCTCACAAAATAATTTTCTTTTTTTATAAAAGTATAAATTATTATAATTATAACACTTGTGCACAACTTATTTTAGATAATTTTGTAATGGAATCTAAAGGGGATCTCGTGAACAAATTATATCAATTGACAACTTAAGGCGGTATGATTCTCATTGGATAATAAAAATCTTACTAATTGATTGACGAAGAGGTAAATACTTTTTTTTGTATTATATTCTATATTTATATTTTATATTTTATATATATGTTTGAGTTTTAGCTATTATTATATATATACATACATACATACATATATACATACATATATATATATATATGTATGTATGTATGTATATATATGTACCATTAAAATTTAATTTTTTTACTACATACAAAAGTTCATGCTATACTTTTCAATAGTTATATTAAAAAGTGGAAAAAATATTAACAATAAGAATAGATCTGTTACATCATAAACGAACTTAATTTCATTTAGTTTTTTCACTAAATTAATAAAACTAAAAAACTTAAGTACTTATAATTATATAATAAAAATAACAGCTCCTAAATCTAATATGAGATCTTGTCCAAGGACTTTTCCTATTTTATATTGGTGTTCTTTTGTTAAATTTTAAAAAAATTATTATGTTATATAGCTTCAATGAAGAAGGATTTAAAACACATTATTTAGTTGACTTTAAAGTTTAAATATTAGGAGGGTATTAAAATAATAATTAAATTTAATTGATTTTAAAGTTCTAATTGTTAGAAATCTTATTCATCAACTTTTTCTAGCTTTATCTCATAGTTTTCCTTATCAACTTTATCGTAACTTTGATTTAATCTCCAACTTTATATATTTTTTCATACATAAAGTTTACCAATTAAGGCAATGGATACGTGCAACGCACATACGTCGAAACTAATTAAACAAAAAAGAGATGAAGTTACACATATCTAACTTTTTTTTTTGTCGGTAATGAGTTTGAATCCTTATCTCACAGCTAAGGATGTGCAATTGATTTTTCGGTTTCATTTTTCTTTTTTTAGAAACTTTTCAATTAGAATATAAATAAATTTAATTTGGTTCAATTGTTTTCTTTTAATTAAGCTTTTCTTGATTTAGTTATTAGGTTATATCAAATAAAATATTTTGAATATAATATAATTGAATAATTACAATTAAATGATAAAAAGAAGGATAATTATTATAAAGATTTAGAAGTAGTAATGGCAAACTTTTAAAATATACTAGTTTTAAGATACGTATATTGTACGTGTCAATAAATTAAAAATTTTATATAAAATATCTAAAATAGTAATGAATATTGTAATAGATGCAACATTCATTTAAATGACAAATTAATATTATAACATTGATACAAATATTATATTTGTGTCACGACCCCAAACTGGCTGTGATTGGTACCCACATTATCTCCCTGGTGGGTGAACCATAGAATTCCGATACTAACTCCCGAAAAGAGACATCCATAAAGATAAACGCTTGCTTTAATCATTGAAATAAACTTCATAAAATAGCACAACTATTTTAAAACTGGCACTATGAAAATATACCCAAGACCTGATTGTCATTGCACTAGATGTCTGCTTACAACTTTATGAAAATGCTAAGTCTAAAACATAAAAGAATCAAATGTCTAGAAAAGAAAGACATCTTCAAGGGGAGAGTGGTGTTTCCTCCTTAATCTACTCACCTCTCAAACTCTACTGCTGCTCTATAGGTGAGAACGTGAGGAACTGTCCGGTTCGGACTCTGCACTCAAAAAAGAAGGGGTAGGGTCAGTACATAACACAGTACTGGTAGGCATCACTGATCGACCCTAAATAATAACAAGTATACACAATAATAATAATATAAGACCAGTATTTAACATAAAAATAAAGTACAGAACATTTCAGACACACTAGCTCTACACAGGAGACAACCGACCTGCTCACTGAATTGGGTCGTTTGCTGCAGTGATCACTTGATCGCTACAACGGTCTCTCCACAGCGAAAATAGTTCTACTGCAGCGGTACTGCCTTGGGCAGTATCTCGACTATTCTGCTGCAGCGATACTGCCTTAGGTAGTAGCTCGACTATGCTGCACTCTATCAGTTCATCAGTTTCACAATTCACATATTCCACAAATGTCTCAAATAACAACACTTAAGGGTAACAAATAATACCACCTAGTATCACTTACGAGTTCAATAGGTAATTACAGCAGGATACACTCAACAATTACCAACATTGCGATAGGTTCATACCTAGAAATAGAGACACGTGTTCATTATCAAACTCAAACAACATAAACAATAATTGACACAACCTCTTAGAACATTCTTCATACAACTTAATTACAACATAACAAACATAACATAACATGAAACCAATGATGGCATGATGGGCACACACCTCCGCCATCTCACCATAATCACTCAACCATACAACCAGTGTACACACATGCCAGAGGGTCTTATTTCTTCCCTTCCAGTCATGACCTATAGGGGGCTCTAGAAATTCATGTATTGTACTAGCATGGTACCCGCTCCCATTCATATGCTCATCCAGATGCTCCCCTTGGACATGAGCCACTCAATAATATTTGCTATCTCGGATACTCCCCTTGGACTCTAGCCTCTTGTTTCAAGATACAGTTATTCTTCTAGACATTCTCATCCGCTAAAAGTAACATGATGCATTACATAAACGTATACATATTTATATCAAACCTCGGGAGTCTACTTTCCACTCCCTCACTTGCCCAAATACAGAGCCTCAAATTCACATGATAGATTCATAAACGAAATTCACTTCACAATTCAACGAAATCTTAAACATGGTTTATCATCATCTCATATCAACATGATATTCCCTATTTATTCACATAAAAATCTCATAACAAAGAATGTCTGAAGACCAATCATATACGATCATCACATATTCATACAAGACTTTATGCAGGGTCTAACCCTCTGATCATAACCTACCTCGATATGCGAAGATATCAACTCAGCTACTCTGCAGGAGCCTTGCCCTTCCTCAAAGCTTCGGATCGCTTGAAATCTATATAATATAGAGTAATTCATTAATTACTCTTCAATGTAGGGTCTAAATAGATCAAACCCTCCTTTTTCAGGGCTCTTTAACAGGAAAGCCCTCCCTTTACACCTGGTTCTGGGTCTCCACCTTGTCTAACCCATAATTATTAGCAAGAAAGTCCTTAGGAAGCGACTATTACCCAAAATCCCTCAATTAAACCATCCCATCACTCCCCATAATCCAGCCCTAGATCATCAACCTAGGGTTCTCTAAGTTTCAAAATTTCACCATTAACAGGTCTCCCTAAGCTTGCTAAAATAGTTAATACCTATTATAGGGGCTAGGGGACTAGAAACTCACCTTAGTGTAACAATTCTTTGCTCTAGAGAAGAAACCGCCTCCAGATCTTACTCTCTTATGTTTGGAAATAATGGGACTTAATCCCAGAATTTTCACTTAAAATCAACTTTTGAATCCCATCGTTCACTGCAGTGGTCGCATTTCCGCTGCTGCGGCTAGAGTATCGCTGTGGTGGTTCTAGTGGTTACTTTCCAAATTTGTTACAGTGAAACTCCGACCGTTACCACGGTCTCGCTGCAGTGGAAATCCCATCGCTGCAGCGGTCCCTCGAACCAGTATCTACCTAATTTTACACTTAGAATACTACAACACATTCTAGCCTTCCCTTAGCATGTTTTCAGTGTTCTAGGGCCCTAATCATCCCGTAACAATATTCGGGTCATTACAATTTGATACATCTAATATAATATCTCTTTATTAGTTATAATTAGATTAAAATTATGTTTAGAGTAAAAGAAATTTAAACTTTAAATAAAATAAGGTTAAAAAGCTTTCTCATATTTTGTTTCACAGTTATTCACAAACACGTACTTTATAAAATAATTGTGATATTCGTATGTTATTGTTTATAGAGAAAAAAAGAGTCCTCCTACCAATCTTACTCAAAAAGAGTCAATGAGAGTAGACATATCAATAGCAGCAGACACAATTCTACTATTTCAAGAGTTTGTGAGCTTCTAAGGAAGACATCCTTGCTCTTCGAGCTAAGATGCTTACTTTTTTGTTAAAAATGTAATGAGAGGAAAATCTTGCCCTTCCCCATTCTAACTTTTGATGAGTTGGAAATTTACCAACTCATTAGGCTCCTAAGTATGATTTTTTTCCTAATTTTTGAGTCGTTTATGTGGATTTTATGCCCTTTCTCTTGAATTCTTTCTAGGTACTTCACGTGAGTAGAGAAAGCATAAAATCGAGAAAAACACATGGAGTTTGAGATGAAATTTTACAAGTTAGCATATGAAGGAGAGGGGACAAAGATAATAGAATATTTGAGCTCAAGAAGAGGTGCAAAGACATGCTTTGAATCAGCTAAAAGCGGATCTGGAAGGGCAAAATGCGGGCGAATCGCCAAAGCTACTACCCAGACCGGCTAAACAACCGGCCCTTCATGGAATGGCATCGGCTAAAAGCCCATTGAACCGCTGGTTCTCTCTGTCAGGACACTGTTTTCAACCGGCTAAAGATTGGTGCTCCGTGGATTGCCACCAGTGAAACGCCAGTTCCTCACCGGATAGGCCACCTAATGAAGGGTAAAAAGGTCCAAAAAGGTCTCCAAAGATTCAAGAATCTTCAAGGGTATTTGGGAAAAGTTGTACACAAAAAAGTATAGATATTTAGATAGCTTTCATTATATACCACTCATCAATTCATCTAGACTTCATTTTTTTCATAGACTTTTTGGTAGAATCTTTTTGCCATGGAATTGTAGAGTTAGATAGTACTTTTATTCTTATTTTTTAAACCATTTTTGGGGAATTCCACCATTGTTGTAAGAGCTTGTGAAGAAAATTTATGAAGCGAATGTGATGAATATGAGGGGAATCCTCTTGGTATCTTCTCTTTATCTTTAAATATTCTTGATTAATTTTCTAGCTATGGGTATATACATAGTGGGTTTATTAATTTGATTGGTTTTGAGAAATTACTTTTGGATTATTATTGAAATTATAGATCTATTATCTTCTCCCAAGTTATAATTTCTAAAATTGATGGTTTGCAACTATGAATTGTGCTTTACTTTTCTTGCTTTTGCTTGAGAGAGAAAAGTGAGAATGAGGTGAGGAGATAATAGTGAGGAATTGGAGGTTTGTGTGTGGGATTAAGCTAGAAATAGTTAAAACTCACATCTTCACTCCATTAAAGGTCAAGGCTAGAAATAGTTAGGCCTTCCTCAAGCTTATGTGGTTGATTACTTGAATTGGCTTTGGAGTTTGAAAGAACCCAAGGCATAAACATTCTTATGGTTGAAAAACAAGAGAATGTGAACTTTTCACTGGTATCTATGCTAATTATGAGTCTAAGGCATTGAATAAACTCCCGATTTAGTTGAGATCTTATCTATAGAATGCCCCTAGCCACATCACTTATGATTGCTTCAATTCAAATCCCCCCCCCCCAATTAGTCTTAGTCTGGATTAGATAGTTATTTCCCTTTAATTTCCCCCCATTTTTACTTTTTAGGTGTTGAACAATTATGGGTTCTAGTTTGAATTAGTTTATAACTCTTGAATTATCTACTCAATTCCCTGCGGGATTCGATCTTGACATCCGTAGGGATATTATTTTGATACGACGATCATTTGCGCTTTTTTGTAAAACAGGAGTGTAGTTTTGACGTTATCACCTCTCGAACTCGGAGATTGAAGAAGATCACTTTATGTAGTGACAGAGGCAAGATCTCCATATTTTGATAGATACCCTAGAGACTGAGTCCTTGGGTGAGAGAGAAAGGAGGCATTACTCCCAGAAAATGTGCAAGCAACCTTTCCATCCTGCTTACGGTAAATAAAAAGTGATCGAAACTTAACCCTACTAATAATGTACTCTGTGCTTATTTACCTTTCACAAATATGTTATACTCCCTCCGTCTCAAATTATGTATCATTTTTTTGTTTTATACACCCCTTAAGAAATATTAATTAGGAGAAAGTTTTTATTACTTTTAGCCTTATTTATATCTATGTTGCAATTTCTCTCGATTAAATGTTTACTCAATAATCAAAAACTTTGTAGTGAAGAAAAACTATACTAAGGGTAAAATAAGAAAAAAAATAATTAATCTTACTTTGAAATTTCAAAATGATAAATAATTTAAGACAATTATTTTTAGAAAAAGCTATAGATAACTTAAGACAAAGGGAGTATTACATAAATTAAACAAAGAAGTATTTAGTGCACAAAATTAATTAATATAACTTTGTTACACCCTGTAAGTTTTTCATTGTCTAACTGATGTGTGTTTGTGCATGTCAAGAGCTCTTGGAGTGCGGCACATGTGGGAGAAGGGTCAAAGGTGGAACGCAGGAGTGCGTTAGCGAGCGAGCGGGTGGAAGGAGCTGGAGGTAAGTGCTACGAGCGCCGCGCCGCGCACCCCTCTTCCATGTAAGGAGCGGTACATCGCACCTTTTCTCCTCCGTAATGGGAGGTGCGCCACATACCCCTGCACTGCCTCCCCTATATATATTTAAGTTGTGTGTATTATTTCATCTAAAATATTTCCCAAACAGAGAGCTACGGTCTACGCTATTTCCCATTTAGCTTTTCAATGAAGTGAAGACAAATTACGCTATCAAATCACATCTAATTACAAATTCTTCTTGGGTAATGAATCTTGGGCCTACAAAGAATATATCAACGGAGTTGAATCTTTGAAATCGGCTCGGTTTGACGGAGCCCTAGCTAGTGGAAGTAATAGAAATCATCTCTATCTAAGACTAGTATGTCTACAAATTATAGTAAGTACTTCTACCCTTCTAATCTATAAGAATTCATAATATTTTGCCAAACTGAACTTGTTGTGACTTGTTGTCTTTGTATTTTTTCGTGATGATGTTGCTGGCCTATTTTTTGAAATAAAATAGCTCTATTCCATTGACGTATGAGCTAAGATACGGAGGGATTATGAATTCTTAATCAAAGCAGGATTGGTAGGGCGAAGTTTGACAATTGAGGTATGTTAAGGCTAATCTCTTTTGGCAAGTTATTCTCATTGTATAGTTGATAGGACTTGTGCTCTCATAGTAGTTCATGTTTTTGTATGCTGTGGTTAACTACTACTAGATGAATTAATGCTATAGTATAGTATCCTTTGTCGGGATTGACTATATTCAGCTTTTCCTCTCACTAGAAGCGACATAGAGATTACCTATTTATTCTATTGCCGTCTAGAGGGGCTGCCGACATTTCACTACTATACCGAGGCCATAGAGGCTGTGCTTAGCGTTGAGCATACTTTGTTAAATTGGGCAGCATAGGGCGCAACTTGGTGATATAACTTTCTATTTTGACACCTATATATATATAGTAAAGCTCGCTTACAGGCCGTTAGCGTACCTTGACACCTATAGGGCTAGAATCTTGGTAATACAGTCTTACCTTCGAGTTAGTGGCACCAGGATTGCCTATTGAATTGGGTGGTAGGTTGTTAGATGAACTACTTATTGCTAGAGAATAAGCATTATACGACTTACGCTTGTCGTATAGGTCGCCCGGGAAACCACCCTACCTGTTAGTAATCTGATAGACTATGTGATATCCTAAGTAGTGATCTTATCAGCTGTCAAACATGGGGCCAATGCCCTTGGATATTCATGCAAAGGCCCACGTACATGTTGCCTAGAAGGGCTAAGTCGAAATATACCTACCTGTGGGGCTACAGGTTTTCATAGGAGCTATATGACATCTGGAAGAACTAGATTGAGGCTTGTAGAGTCATATTGAATTCTATTCACTTATGGACTTCCCTTATGCTGTAGTGGCATCACTAACCCTTAGTAGAGTCTTATGTGCTTGGGGTGCAGTTACAGTGTCACGACCGAACATAGGCCCTGATCGAGACACGGGACAAGGGACCCCGAGAGGCTCCAAGTTGACCCATGGAATAATCATAGCGTATCACTTAATAATAGAAACAACTAATAGAACATAACGGAGCGGAAGCTAAGTGAAAGAGTCTAATTAAAAACCCAAAAATACAAATCTTATAAAACTCCGATATAAGCTGAATCTGTCTATACAAGTCTGAAAGCCTCTACTAAACTAATGAGTTGCTAGGACTAGCCCCCAGCTAACTCCTAAAGTCTCAAAACTAAAACATAATGAAATAAGAAACATAAATAACATCCTCGGGAGATGAGGACTCACCATAAGCAGCTAAGATGGGAATGGAGCATATCTAACCATGAGGATGAGTCTGGAATCCTGAATCTATATCATGAAATGATATAGCAATAAAGTATGCGGTCAGTACTTAGAATATACTGAGCATTCGGGAAACATAAATAAACTAAAACATACAAGCATACAAGAAGGAAATAAACTGAGTACATCCACATATAACTGAATTTGAATGCAACAACCCTTTTTGAGTTACATACACATATTGACATGAAACTTTTATTTGGAACTCATATTCTAAAGCATCATCAACTCATGCATAAGGGTTATGTATTGAACATATAATGAAAGCTGAAGCTGAAACTGATATCATTCACTGTACTGGCTATCCACTGATAAATGAGACTGCATTCTGCTATATCTGATTTAAACGGAAGTCTGAACTATACAAAACTGATCCAAACTGATAACATGAACTAAGGGAGTCATTCTATGCTATGGAGAATCCCTAACTAACTAAGGGAAACATTCTCAACTATTGAGAGTCCCAACTGAACTAAGGGAAACATTCTCAGCTATGGAGAGTACCAATTGAATTAAGGGAAACATTCTCAGTTATGGAGAGTCCCAACTGAACTAAGGGAAACATTCTCAACTATTGAGAGTCCCAACTGAACTAAGGGAAACATTCTCAGCTATGGAGAGTCCCTGGCTGTACTAGAACATGAAGAATATTGATCTGACATTATTCATCTGGTCTAAGCTACTACAACTAATCAGATACATAAGCATTTGTTGATTTCATCACACTGCATTCATTTAGAATTGATTAAGGGTACTTTCTACTAATAACAAGCCTAAAAGTCTGAAGGATCACTCTCATGCTTATCATCATAATTCATATCATCACAGTCCCAAATCATTGTTTAAAACGTACATTCTACTTTCATAAGCATTGATAGGATCAAATCATACTTTAAACATGTCCACCATATTCGATTCTTGAATTCACATTACATAGCATATGACGTATATCTTAGATTCATGCAAGATTCATAGGTTCATTTCATACTTTAGAATGTACAATTAGATCATGGTGAAAGCATACAACATTTTCTTAGACTCCATTTTGAAATTTACTCTAATTCATGAAGAAGGTTTGATAATCATTCCATTACCATATGTTCAACTCACACCCAAACCATCTACATTGAAATCATAGCTAAACCATGTACATACTTCATATTGATCAAGCCCATGAGTTCCAATTGCATCTCAACATATCTATTAAATCATATATTCTAGGTTTAAGAGAATTCATACAATCTTCCTATACTTTACACATGAAAACAAGTTCATGATAAGAGCATGTAAACAATTAGCGAATTCCCATTCAAAGTTCTAGGCTATCTCATGGTGAAAATTCTATAATCATGCATTTCTCATAAGTACATAATTTGAGATATTAAAAGTAATCTCATAAGCATACATGACTGTCCAGCATAAAGGGTCTTAGAATTTCATAGGCGGCATAGAAGGAATCATCCATAAATCGAAACCCTAGATCATGCTTTACTAGAAATCTATGAGTTTGGGGTTTTAGTATTAAAAATATGGGGCACAAGGATGGAAGGATATCCTTGTTGAAAAGCCCACATACCTGATTAGAAGAAACCTCCACTTGAAGTTGCACCTTGAAGCCTTGAGGGACCCTTGATGAATCCTTGAGTCTAGAGAGAGAGGAGGAAGAAGAGTTTGAGAGTGTTTTGTGATAGAATGAGGGTTTAGGATAGATATCCCCTTAAAAACGTCCCATTAGGTACTCAAACGACATAGTTTAGGAGTTAGACGCATAGGTTTTTATGAAAACACCCCTAGAAAAAATGCAGGAAAAATCCACCCTACCAGTCCCCACGAAGCACTCCACGAGTTGTGGGGTTGGCAACGACTCTTGGGGCCCTATCATGGAGTACACTAGTTTCGCTTAATTTCTGCTCTTCTCTCCCCACGGGTCACATGAAGAGTCATCAAGTGCATGACAACTCGTCCCTCTTCCGTGATCACCACTGCCTTGGGACCCATCCTTGATCTCTAGCCTCCACCTAATGGCCGACCTAATGAGTTGTCGCCTGTCTAATGACTCGTTGGATCATCCTTGGCCACTGGACCTACCACACCTCTTGAATACTCCTCACGGGCCTGACCACATCCGGTTAGGTTACCTAACAAGTCGTTCCACGACTCATTCTGAGGCAAATTTCTGCTGTTTTTTTTGCTGAACTCCATCTAACTCCGGGATCTGATCCTAGAAACTTTCAGGATGTTACATATAGGATGCTGGAAGGCTCATATACAGTTACAGGAGCCCAAAAGGCGGAAATATAGTTATAGGAGCCTAGTAGGCTGAGACACAACACAAGAGCCCAAAAGGATCGGATACAATCTTAGAAGATGAGTATGTTAGTTACGGCTTGCCTGCAGGGCTAATTTGGCACAGATAGAAGTATATAGATTGATTTGTACTTTTCTGGGCTTATGGGGGACCATGTAGGTTGTTGTTTGTACCTTCCAGGATTATAGGGGGTCAGGTTAGGTTCTTGTTTGAATATTACCTATTAGTTACAGTTCATGTCTGTGAGATCGTACAAGTTAACTTCTAGCCCTTATTGCTGATTACTTTTAGTTACTCTATCAGCTTCTATTCAGTTTATTATTACTGCCTTATATATTTGGTACATATTGTACTAACGCCCATGCATGCGGTGCTACATACTTACCAGCAGGTTCAGACAGATAGGTCTGGAGACCTCTGTAGTAGCTGATTAGATTCAGCAGATTAGCTAGCTCCTTTCCTCCGGAGTTGCCACACGATTAGAGGTTTTCCTGTATTTTGATGTATAGTTTTGGGTAGGTCAGGGGCCCTTTCTTGACCAATATATTACTCATTAAAGGTTTGCAGACTATAGGTTGTTAGACAAGCGTTATTGGCCGTATGTGGCCTAATTGTTTTATCAATTGGTAGCCTTGTTGGCTTGTGTGTGTGTATATATATATATATATATATTGTGCACCTATATTCCTTTTGATATGATTTAGACAACATGGTGGTCTTTTCTAACCGCATAAGATGACATTATTATTGCAACTGCTGGGTCAGCTATTTTTGCGCAGGTGTAGGTTGCGGCCTTTTCGGCCTAAAGCTATGTTTTGAGCCGAGATACAACTGATTGTTTTCTTGAGTTTGTGTTGCTGGTATGCACCAGAAGTGTATATGTCCAGCTAGGTTAGCTCAAGGTCTCGTGTGGCATTAGGTGCTAGTTACCCCTCCCAAGGTAGGGTGTGACAAACTTGGTACCAGAGCAACGTCGTATCCTAGGGAGTATGCAAGCCACATCTAGTAGAGTCTTGTTTATAAATGTGTTGTGCACCACATTTTATAAGCAGGAGGCTACGATGCATGATAATATGGTTACCCCTCTTTCTTCTCAAATCGTGCTATAGAGCAGGGTCACATGATGAGAGATTATCCGACTAGAGATAAGAGTGATTGGGACTAGCAGAGTAGGTCTTCAGCAGGGTCACATGCTCCAGTACCTTCTATAGGGAGCAGGCCCTTAGCTCCAGTAGGCAGAGGTAGAGGTAGATCAGGGGCATCTAGTTTTGGCAGTGGTCCAGATTGTACTTATGCATTAGTAGGGTGACAGGATTTTGAGGCATTGCTAGATGTTGTAATAGGTACATTGAATGTGTGCTTCCACTTGGTTTATGATTTGATAGACCCAAATTCTACCTTGTCTTAAGTTACTCCGCTAGTGGCACAAAAGTTGCTATAGTACCAGAGTTACTCCAGCGACCATTTTTTGTGTCTACACCTGTTGGTGAATCTATTGTCGCTAGGAGAATTTATCGAGGTTGTATGGTGGGGATTGTTGGCCGCCAAACCTCTACAGACTTAGTAGAGCTAGAAATGGTTGAATTTTATATAATTATGGGCATGGATTGGCTAGCGCCATGTTACGCCAATGTTGAGTGCTGGATAAAGACAGTCCGATTCCACTTCCCAGGGGAGATAGTGCGGGAATAGAAATGCAATGCAGCTACGCGAAAAGGTAAGTGATCTCGGGCTAAAATAGCATGCCGGAGTGATGCTTTATACCTTAATGTAGTCTTGTTTATCTAATTTATTTTATACATTTTCATGTAATTTTATATAAATGTGAATATATGTGCTAACCAACATGATTAGTCCTTGTTTTGTAGGTTTCAATGATTTGGAGGAACTAATTTATAAGTTGGTGAAGGAAAGGAATGGAGTCAGAAGCAATCGACGAAAGTCGGCAAGGAGTAGGCCATGGCAAGGCAGGCCGCGCCAGGCAGTGTGCCACGCTATGCGTGTGCCGCGCCCAGCGCCGTGCCACGCCTAGGCATGGAAAGCGAGCAGATGTAGTAGCAGGCAGTGCTCCAGCGCCAGCAACGTGCCACGTCATGCCATCCCCATGCTAAAGGAGTGTCAACGCGCTGCCCAAGAAGCGTGACACGCTGCCAACGCGGCAAGAAGGATGACTAGGGTCGATTTTGGGTGATTTCGAGAAAGTCTTCGCGTTACCTCCGTGTCATGGAGGCAGAGCTCCGCGATACACTCCGTGACATGGAGCCGTTCCATGACAGGCTAAATTGTGCACGTTTCTCATTTATTATAAATAGGCCCCTTAGCTCCTAAAACCACTTTGTCACGATTTTATTCTGGAAAACTACCTAGGAGTGAAGGGAGAAGTGGGAGAATTCATCTAGGGTTTGGCAAATTCCCTTCTCATCTACCAAATTCATGTAAGTATGTTAGTTTAGTAGTAGTTAGTTGTAGTTTTACGAACATGAATGGAAAGAACCCTTCCTCTAGGGTTGAAGCCATGAATTATGATTGTGATTTTATGAAGTTGTTTTGGAATTAAGTTATGGATTGTTATTTTTGTCTTGCATTCTGGATTGTTGGTTGTTTTTATGATTGATCACCATTAAAACATATATGTTAGCTTGGGCAATTTCTTGAGAAAGAATTACCTAGGTCAGGACATGAGAATGTAAGGAGCATGTTTGTATCTCACGATATAAATTCGTGTTAGGATAGAAATATACCTAACACCTTGCTTGGTTAATAAACGGGGGTTATTAAAGACCAACTTAGGATTATCACATCACCACTCGAAGAAGTAGTTGTGAGGCTAAGTTGAGTTAAATGGTTAGAGGCATGAAAGTCCCTAATCGTTTCCCTGTAAACCATAACATAATTAATTGCCCGCGAACTAGAAATTAGCATCCTCACTCACAATGATGCTGTGAGGCTAGTTTGCCATGTTTAGAGGCTCGAAAGACCATGAACATGCAATTCTAATTATGTGAAACAACAATCGATAGTTTCATACTTAACCCATTGCAAATTGTAGTATCGCATGATTATCTAGTTTTAACTCTATGTTGCTCCTAGAGTAAATTCAGGATATTTCCTTGACCAAAACAAACTTAAGTAAATCTCCCTCAAAAACTTCTATAACCAACACTTGAGAAAGTTAAGATCACACTTGAAATGGATAGTTAGAGGAATGGGTCCAGTCCCTGTGGGTTCGACATTCCGGTTCTTAAAAAGAGCCACTATATTACTTGCACGACCCGTACACTTGCGGACGCACAAATAAGGGCTGAATAGTAAGTTTATATCCTATCTTCAAGCTAGAAATATGATTGCAAAGGGCTATATCTACCATATTATTAGAGTTCAGGATGTGCAGGAAGAATCCCTGACTCTTCAGTCTATTTCGTGGTTAGTGAGTTTCTAGATGTATTTCCAGATGAGCTTCCTGACATTCCTCCAAAATGGGAAATTGACTTTTCTATGATATGCCACCAGATACACAACCCATATCTATTCCTCCTTACAGAATGGCTCCTGCCAATCTGAAGGAGTTGAAGGAGCAGTTGATGAATTTGCTAGATAAAGGCTTCATTAGGCCTAGTGCTTCAAAAAGGGGTGCGCCAGTCTTATTCGTGAAAAAGAAAGACGGCTCACTGCGAATGTGTATAGATTACCTGAAGCTGAATAAAGTTACTATTAAGAATAGATGTCCTCTTTTGAGAATAAATAATTTGTTTGATCAGTTGCAGAGGGAAAAATACTTCTCAAAGATTGACTTAAGGTTAGGGTACCATCAAGTATGACTTAGAGAAAAAGATATTCTAAATACAACCTTTAGAACTAGATATGGCTAGTTTGAGTTCCTATTTCTGTCTTTCGGGTTGATGAATGCCCCAATGGTGTTTATTGACCTGATGAATAGCATATTCAGGCCATTTCTAGATATTTTCATGATAGTGTTTATTGATGATATCCTGATATACTCACATTAAGAAGCTAAGCATAGAGACCATCTGCGAGCAGTACTCTAGTTGCTTAGAGATCATGAATTATATGCAAAGTTTTCTAAATGTGAATTCTGGTATAATTTTGTGGCTTTCTTGAGCCACATTGGGTGAGACGTAGGCATCTGGGTAGACTCATGAAATAGAACCCATAAAGACTTGGCCTAGACCCACAACTCCAATCAAAGTTCACAACTTTCTAGGATTAGCCAGATTCTATAGAAGATTTATGGAAGGATTGTCTTCCCTATCAGCACCGTTGGCAAAGCTAACTCAGAAAGCAGCTAAATTTCAGTGGATTGAGGCTTGCGAGCAAATTTTCCAGGGGTTGAAAGAAAGACTGACATCTGCACCAGTATTAGCCTTGCTAGAGGGTTTAGAGGGCTACGCTGTATATTATGACGCTTCAGGCATTGGGTTAGGATGTGTTCTAATGCAGCATGGTAAGGTGATTGCCTATGCTTTGAGGCAGCTAAGGAAACACGAGAAGAACTATCCTACCCATGATTTAGAATTAGCTGTAGTTGTTCATGCTCTGATGATTTGGAGGCACTACTTATATGGTGTTCATGTAGACATCTTTATTGATCACAAGAGCCTCTAGTATATTTTTAATCAGAAAGAGTTGAACTTGTGGAAACATCGGTGGCTTGAGTTGCTAAAGTACTACAACATACATATCTTGTATCACTCAAGGAAGACTAACATTGTAGCGGATGCTATTAGCCATAGAATCATAGGAATCTTATCATACTTGAGGCCAAAAAAGAGGGAATTGGCTCGAGATCTGCACCAGTTGGCCAGTTTAGGAGTCCGACTAATGGACTTAGACGATAGTGGGGTTGTGATCCAGAATATGGCAGTGTCATCTCTAGTTTTGGAGGTGAAAGAGCGACAATACGAATACCCTAACCTAGTATAGCTCAGAGGCAAGGCTCAGTAGGAAAGATTTTGGCCTTTGAGATAACAAGGGACGAAGTCTTGAGATTCAAAGGTCGACTTTGCATTTTAGATGTGGCAGGGCTTTGCTGGTAGATTATGGTATAGGTACATTATTCCCGTTATTCCCTTGACCTAGGTTCAACGAAAATGTATCATTATATAAAAGAGATCTATTAGTGGCATGGGATGAAGAACGATATTGTTGAGTTTGTAGCATAGTGTCCCAATTTCCAGCAGGTAAAAGCTGAACATCAGAAGTCGGGCGGGCCGACTCAGAGAGATAGCTGTGCCTATGTGGAAGTGGGAAGCAATCTATATGGATTTTTTTACAAGTTTACCTCATACCAGGCAGAAATGTGACTCTATTTGGGTCATTATTGACAGGTTGACCAAATCATCCCTTTTCTTGCCAGCCAGGACTATGTTTTCAACTGAAGATTATGGTGAGTTATACATTAAAGAAATAGTCTGACTATATGGTGTCCCAGTGTCTATCATCTCTAACAGAGGGGTACAATTCACAACAAGATTGTGGAAGTCATTTCAGAAAGGTTTGGGGACGCAGGTTAACTTGAGTATAACTTTTCATCCCCAGACAGATGCCCAAGCTGAGTGCATGATTCAGATGCTCAAAGATATGTTATGGGCGTGTGTGCTAGACTTCAAAGAAAGTTGGGATGATCTCCTACCTCTTATTGAGTTTTCCTATAATAACAGTTACCATTCTACCATTGGTGCCTTATTAGGCTTTGTATGGGCAGAAATATAGGTCCCCCATAGGATGGTTTGAAGTAGGTGAGTAAGGGTTTCTTGGACCTGACATGATACATTAGTCAGAAGAGAAAGTTAAGCTCATTAGAGAGATTTATTGACATCTCAGATTTTTCAGAAGTCCTATTCCGATATACTACGTAGAGACTTAGAGTTTTGTGTTGATGAATAAGTATTTCTAAAGTATTTCCTATGAAGGGCATTATGAGATTTGGTAAGAAGGGAAAGCTTAGCCCTAGATTTATTGGGCCATATTGGATCCTCCGGAAGATAAGCCAGGTGGCTTATAAGTTAGAATTGCCTTCGGGGCTAGAATCTATTCATGTATCGATGCTACGCAAGTGCATAGGATACCCTTCTTGAGTTGTCCCAGTTGAGGACGTTCAGGTCACAGAGGAGTTGTCCTACGAGGAGGATCCAATAGCCATACTAGATCAATAGGTTCACAGATTGAGGACCAAAAATGTAGCTTTCGTTACAGTTTTGTGGAGGAACAAAAATGTAGAGGAAATGACTTGGGAAGCTGAGGATGACATAAGGTTTAGATACCCTCACTTGTTCCAAACTCTATGACGATAAAAGGTTTAGATACCTTCGCTTGTTCTAGACTTTATGACTATAACACACCGACTCAGACAGTAATAGTTGAGGTGAGATAGTTCTCAGATATTGTTTGTTGCTTTTGTTATCATTGTTGTTGGTTCCTCACTTTTTTGTTATGGAGCTACGCTATATAGTTGTTTGTAGATCCTTATAAGAGACCTATGTTGGACTTTTCTACATTTTAGGTTTCCAAATAGTCCATATAACAGAGGAGACTCTGTCAAAAATTTTCTGGCAATACCTAAGAACTAAGTCCCATAAGATTGAATTACATTTGAGGATAAATGTCCCTAAGGGAGAAATGATGTTACACCCGGTAAATTTTTTATTGTCTAACCGATGTGTGCGTGTGCATGTCGAGAGTTCTTGGAGTGCGGCACATATGGGAGAAGGGTCAAAGGTGGAACGTGGGAGCGCATTATCGAGCGAGCGGGTGGAAGGAGCCGGAGGCAGGCGCTATAGGCGCCGCACCGCACTGCGCATCCCTTTCCCATACAGGGAGTGGTGTGTCGTGCCTCTACTCCTTCACAAAGGGAGGCACGACATGGACCCCCTGCACTGTCTCCCTTATATATTTCTAAGTTATGTGTATTGTTTCATTTAAAACATTTCCAAAATAGAGAGCTACAGCCTAGGTGATTTCCCCTTTAGGTTTTCAATGAAGTGAAGGCAAATAAAGCTATCAAATCACATCTAATTTCAAATTCTTCTTGGGTAATGAATCTCGGGCTTACGAAGAACATATTTACAGAGTTGAATCTTTGAAATCAACTTGGTTTGATGGAGCCCTAGCGAGTGAAAGTCGTAGAAATCATCTCTATCTAAGACTAGTATGTCTACAAGTTATAGTAAGTACTTCTACCCTTCTAATCTATAAGAATTCATAAGCTTTTTCCGAATTGAACTTGTTGTGACTTGTTGCCATTGTGTTTTGGCATAATGATGTTTCTGGCCTACTTCTTGAAATTGAATAGCCCTATTCCTTTGATGTATGAGCTAAGATACAGAGCAATTACAAGTTCTTAATCAAAGCAGGATTGGTAGGGCGGAGTTTGGCAATTGAGGTCTGTTAAGGCTAACCTCTTTTGGAAAGTTATTTTTGTCATATAGTTGAGAGGACTTGCACTCTCGCAGTATTTTATGTTTATGTATGTTGTGTTTAGCTACTACGAGATGAATTAATGCTGTAGTGTAGTATCCTTTGTCAAGATTGACTATATTCAACTTTGCCTCTCACTAGAAGCGACATAGAGATTACCTGTTTGTTCTATTGCCGTCTAGAGGGGTTGCCGAGGTTTCACTACTATTCCGAGGCCATAGAGGCTGTGGTTAGAGGTTGAGCATACTTTGTTAAATTGGGCAGGATGGTGCACAGCTTGAAAATATAACTTTATTTTGGACACCTATATATAGTAAAGCTCGCCTACAGGCCGTTGGCGTACCTTGATGCCTACTGGGCTAGAATCTTGGTAATATGGTTTTGCCTTCGAGTTCGTGGCACTAGGATTGCCTAATGAATTGAGTGGTAGGTTGTTAGATGAACTACTTATTGCCAGAGAACGTATAAGCTTCGTACAACTTACAACTTATCATATAGGTCGCTCAAGAAACCACCGTAGCTGTTAGTAATCTAATAGACTATGTGTTATCCTAAGCAGTGATCTTATCAACTTTCAAACATGGGGACAACACTCTTGGCTATTCATGCAGAGGCCCATGTACATGTTGCCTAGAAGGGCTAAGTCTAAATACACCTGCCTACGGGGCTACAGGTTGCTCATAGGAGCTATATGACATCTGGAAGAACCAAATTGAGTCTTGCAAAGCCATATTGAAGTCTATTCACTTATGGACTTCCCTTATGTCGTAGTGGCATCACTGACCCTTATTAGAGTCTTATGTGCTTGGGCTGCAGTTATAGGAGCCCGGAAGGCTCATTTACAATTATAGGATCCCAGAAGGCTCAGATATAGTTAAAGGAGCCTGTAGGATAAGACACAGTCACAGGGTCCCAGAAGGCTCAGATATAATCTCAGAAGACGAGTATGTTAGTTACAGCTTGCCTGCGGGGCTACAGTGGAACATACAGTAGTATATAGATTGATTTGTACTTATTGAGGCTTATGGGAGCCCAGGTAGGTTATTCTGTGTTGTGTGTACCTTGCAGGCTTATGGGGGCCAGGGTAGGTTCTTGTTTGAATATTACTTGTTAGTTTCAATTCATGTTTGTGAGATCATATATTTTAACTTTTAGCCCTTATTGTTGATTACTTTCAGTTTCTCTATTAGCTTCTATTCAATTTATTATTACTGTCTTACATATTCGGTAAATGTTGTACTGATGCCCACGCATGGGGCACCACAACATGCCTGCAGGTTTAGACAAATAGGTTTGGAGACCTCCATAGTAGTCGTTGAGATTCAGCCGATTGGCCAACTCCTTTCCTCCAGAGTTGCCATAAGATTAGAGGTTTTCCTTCCTTTTTATGCATAGTTTTGGGTAGGTCGGGGACCCTATCCTAACCAATATCTTACTATAGAGGATTACAGAGTATAGGTTGTTAGACACGTATTATTGGCTGTATGGGGTCTAATTATTTTATCAGTTGGCAGCCTTGTTGTCTTGTTATATGTATATGTGCGCCTATCTTCCTTTTGATATGATTTAGACAGCGTAGTGGTCTTATGGGGCCGCATAGGATGGCGTTACTATTGCAACTGTTGGGTCAGATATTTTTGAGCAGATGTATGTTGCGTCCTTGTCGGTCTAAGGCTATGTTTTGAGCCTAGATACAGCTGATATTTTCTTGAATATGTGTTGTTGGTATGCATCATATGTGTATATGTCCAGCTAGGTCAGCTCAGGGTCCAGTGTGGCATTAGCTGCTAGTTACGCCTCCTAAGGTGGGGCGTGATAAACTTAAAAGTATGATGTGTTTATTTCTTTTCCTTTTTGGATTGTGTAACTTTAAAAATAAAAAAGAAAAAGGAGCTCAATGAAATTAGTGTTATGGAAAAATTGATTCTTTAATTTTTTTTGTACACGTGTGAGTGAGTTGAAAAGTTCTGATGGAGAATTAGGTCTTTATTAAAGAAATGATTTATGTTAGTTAATAAAATTTCAATTGATTTAAAGTCTTAAATATTAAAAGTTTCAATATAATTAAAATAAAAAAAGATAAAATTAGAAAAAATTTAGTCAATTTCAAATACTTAAATATTAGGAATTCGTACATCATTTGAATAAGAAAGGTTTCAATATCTTGTAACACCTGTATTTTCATGTAAAGGTTTAACCTGTTTAAAATGTGACACTTGAACCAGCGGGAAAAATTATAGTAATTTTATAATGGTTGAGGGGACCTAGGTATGCATAAGAAAGTGTTATGGAAGTTTGGAGTTGATTGGAGAATGAAAAGATCAATTTTAAGACTTTATGCTAAAAATAATATGAAGTATGACCGTAAAATTGACATACAAGTTGTACCTCAAACCTATAAATAGATTATGGACGGGGGAGCTACTTTCTTCTTAGGTATGGAGCTACATACTGACCGTACATGGAATACACAGGTCATATTGGCCGTATATGAGAGGGGATGCCGGTATGATGAAAAGTTTGTAGAGTTTGTTGAGTTTCTGGGTAAGGTCCAACTCTGAATGATTATATATCCCAATATATGAGCTTTTTTTGGATGTTCAATCCACAAAATTAAATTTCTGTGAGCCTAATTTTCCAATGTATCCAACCATTCATCAATCCGAGTTTGGAGTAAAAAGTTATGCGTGTTTTACTAAAACACTATCAATTAGTTATGACCAGACCACACACGAACCAAAAATGGATTTTGCGAACTGTATGTGGACACTTGCAATTGTAGGCCATTAAGCAGTGGGTGTAAAATTGAGGGGTGCAACTTGTGACCCCCACTCGACAACAAGTGAATTCTACAGTCCGTAGATGGGCCAACAGTAGCCATAAGTCAAGTTTTTCAGATTTCTTTAAAAGCAGGTTTTTGGGTTTTTTCTTCCTTCTCTCATTATTCTTAGACCCCAAAAGACCCTAAAATCTGTCTCTACTCCTCCTAAGGATAGGTAAGTATTTCCATGAGTTTTTAACATAGCTCCATGAATTTTTACATGAATCTAACATCAAATCCTCCTCCTATCGCTAGTTAAATCAAGAACCCATCTTAAGATTCAAGAACAAGTTTTCCTTTAAAGTTCTTCTCTAATGTTAGGGTTAAGATTATAGTAAACTGGAGATGATTAAAGGTATGTAGAGCTATCCTATTGTGGGAGCATCATTGTTCCTCCGCACAATCGTTTCTTTATATCCATGAAATTGCTTCCAGAATAGTTAGGGTTCTCCTCGTTATATTGATAATTCTTCATAATAAATCTCTATGAACATCATAAATCTTTATGAACTCCTATGAATTCCATTATATCTCATTCTACGAATATTCCATGCCTATCCATGAATCTTTTGTCTAACTTACTATTTTTCCCTCTTTGTTAAAAATTATGAACTTTGCACTGTTATAAAACGTGTTTTATGATTATATCCCATGATTATGACTTACAAATTTTCTAGAAATTCCATAGTCTTACTCTATGATTTTTCTATGGTTCTTCTGTTAAATTTTACATAAATTGCTATTATGTCCATTTGTCAAAATATAAACTTTATACTAAAATGACTTGAGTGTTAGGGATATAACACCCCACATCTTTCAACATATATATGACTGAATTAATATCAACAAAGGTACTTAATATTAGGATAGTGAGGTGATATTTTGATCAAGAGTTGGAATGGTCAAATGTATATAAGTGTTAAGATGAAATCTAAGGATGAAAGTTTGAAAACTGGGATAAAATAACTAAGGTTATTTGAAGTCGTCAAGTGCACACGCGAGTGTACGTGGTCGTCAAATAATATAGGACGGTAAAGTCCTACTATTGTACCCACGGAGACTTGTCAGATAATTGTTTAAGTTGAATATTTATTTAATTATTCAAGAAAACACAAGTAAAATTTGGAAAGAGTTATGAGATTACTTTCTACTAAAACTTGGAATGTAACTCAAATCTAATAAAAAAACTTCATTTGCAAGAGAGTTGTAATTCAAATGATAATGAAAATCCAGGGTCTCAGCACTATTGCTTTTAGGTTGAGTTTTTGGGTTCAAGTACACTAGACTAAATCCTCCTAAGACTGTTAGTTTCCAATTACGAATTCATTTCTCAACTATTCTCTTGAATAGGAAAAACCTATCTCACGAACCCTAACACCTATATCCTAATGATTGTAGGAGAAACATGAGATGATGATTGAAGATACTTGACTCAACTAAGTGTTGTAGGGTATATCCTTATCCTCAATAATGAAATGAATTCCCCGAAATCATGACAAGGAGTCTAAACCTATCTATGCTTCTTTTAACCCTCATTAGTTCTCTCTTTTGAGTTCAACTAATGAGACAATAGATTATATTTGAAAGGTAATCAGGCTAACGAATAAATATAAAATCTAGTAAGCATAAATAATCTTGAAAAGAAAAGGATTTAAAAGTCTAGCATAAATGAACTTTCAAACTACAACCATCAAACTTGTGGCCAAAAGCACAGATTTAGGGTGTTTATCCACTCATGTTCAAGTGCAAACCCAAAGAAATCATCATTCGGATCAATAAAGATAAAAAGTAATGAAGAAAAAAATCTAAGAAGAAAATGGAACTTCTTGTCTCTTCCCCACAAAAATGTCGTAGAAATAATTCTTCGATGCCCTAGTGATATATTTATAATCATAGGAAAAATTTCCTTTTTGCCCTTGAGTAACTCAGCTTTTAGACTTAGAAAAATAACTTTCGGACAAGACCTAGCGCGCCACTGATGAGTTGGTAATTACCAACTCATTAGGCTTTAAACAAGATCTTTTGCTTAGTTTTCAAGTCATTTGAGAGGATTTTATGCTTTTTCTCTTTAGTTTTTGCAGGAATTTAATTAAAGGAGAGAAAGCAAGAACTTGGACAAAAGCATAGAATTAAAGAACAAGACTGAAGCTTGATCAAATGAGACTAGCGCTCCACCGAATGGAGCCGGTGAAATGCCGGCTGAAATGTAGGAGTAAATTGGACAAGAGTGGAAGGTGAACTAACGGAACGTGGATCAACACTTATGAACTGCCGGTGCCAATGTCAGTTAGACCTAGAGCCACTGCCCCCGCACTTGCGATGCAGTGGCATTCCGCCGATGGGCACCAACGGAACGCCAGTGACTCACAAGTGAGGCCACCTTTAGGAGGGAAAAATCATTTAGCATAGAATTTGAGGAGCATTTTAACCTATTTCTATACATTCTCTAGAAAGTTCCAATAATTCCACTCCAGATTTGTAGAAAGTTAGAGAGAGAAATATTACATAGCTTTTTTTCCTTCTTCTTCAAGGTAGAAACCTCTACTGAAGACAATTCTGAGCTAAAAATTAACTCTTGATGATGAATGTTATGATTTTAATTGTTAATATAATTTTGTATTTCTCATCAATGAGTAGCTAAATCTCTTTGCTATGGGTGTGTGCGTTATTGGGGTTAAATTGGATTAAGTGTTGCTACATTGCTCTTAGAGTTACTAATTTAATATAAATTTGTTGCTTTCTCCCAATTTATAATTCAATTACTCATAGTTGCAAATGTGGGTTATGTCTACTTACTCTATTTTTTCTTGAAAAAGGGAAATTGAGTATGGGTGAGAAGGCAATAGTGGGTAATTGGGTGTTGATCGTGTGGGGTTAGGCTAGAAATAGCTAAAGCCCATAATCATTCACCCATGAGAGATTAGAGGCCATAAATAGCTCAAATCTAACCCAAGTCTTAATTAATATATTGTTTAGGACCTTGGAGTTTGAGAAAACCTGATACAAAAGGCACCCAAGTCGTTGAAAAACATCGAGTGCCACCTCGTCTATGATTATTTATATTTATGAGTAATAATTCGATTTCATAGTAAATTCCAATCAATTAATGCCCCATTCAAAAGCATACCCCTAGCTCTTTCTCACGTTGGTAATTTCAGTTGGTTATCTTGTTGATTGATCAGTAGTTGTTTTTGCATTTTAATTGCAATCCTTTGAACCCCAAAATTTTTATTTGTTTGTTTTCAGTACAATGATGCTTCTTAGTTTGATTTGATAGACAACTTTTGTTCCATCTAAGTACTATTCCTTGTGGGATTTTACCCCGATATTTATCGGGTATATTTGTTTTACCAACGACCATTTACACTCTCTCTTTACGAGGAGTGAATTTAGACGTTATCAGCCACTTCACCCATCTTGCTAGACTTGGCTTGAATTTCTTTTGAAATTTTGCTTCTGGGGTGCCACTTCTACCATCTCACCAAGGTTTTAGTCAAAATTCTGTAGTTCATGACCTGGTGTGCCACTTCTCTCAATGCATCGATTGTTAGAAAATTTTCCCAAGTTTGGTTCCTCTCTGACGTGCCACTTCTCTCATTTAGCCAAGGTGTTGGTCAAAATTCTTCTGAAGTACAATGCCTGGCACACTATTTCCCTCATTTCACCAACTTTAAGCATAATTTCTCTGAAGTTTAGTGGTAAGCATGCCATTTCTCCCATTTCACTAGGCTAAGTTTTTCTCGATTTTTTTTCTCTTCATACCTTGTACCTTTTTTGAGTATTTTTCCATGCATTACCTGTCAAAATCATCTAGAAACATCTATTAGCTCTTTCCACAAACACTTTATTGAAGTTTTGAATTTTATAAGTATAATCTTCTCAAAACATGATAAAATATGGGTAAAACTGTGACAAATGGGCATAAGAATATGCCCAACATCACCACCCCACACTTAAACCATTGTTTGTCTTCGAACAATCTTTACTTTCATTCAACAAAAACTTCTTTTCATGCCACTTATCACCTCTACTAGTTCTCTTTCAAGTGTCTAAAATAGAGCACATGAATATGTGGTTCATCAATTTATAAACAATCCATAATATATACACAAAGAAGTTCTTCTCATTTGAAACTATATACTTCCTATAACTGACTCATGTTTCCCAAAACGGCGCCAACATGATTAAATATGAACTATGTGACACATAATACACCGACCCTGACCATCTTGTGCCTTCACTTATTTAGTGATGTTCCTTCCCTCATATTATCAATTCAAGAACTTGGAACATAAGTCAACAAGGCACACTCACTCTCACAAGTGATGTTTCATACACATGCAACATATCATAGGCTTGCCTCTCATGTATAGTTAGATTACTTAATCAATTCAAAAAGAATAAGTTAAGTGATCTTGGGCAGATTTATATGCCCAAGTGATACTCAAACGTATTATTTTCGCCTTGTTTGTGTGCAATATGTATATATTCTCATGTAATTGGTAATAAAATGTGAATTTATACTAACCAACATGATTAGCATTTGTTTTGCAGGAAAATATGATTTTTAGGAGCTAAAATGCATGTTGGAAGTATATCGGAGTTGGACTTGGATGCGAGCGTGGAAAATACATTGGAATGCGCAAAGTATAGGGGCTCCGCGATGGAGCCGTGCCACGCTACCATCGCGGAGGCACACTACCTGGAGGGGAAATTAATTGGCAAATTCCAGTGAGGCCTCGCGACAGCTCCGTGGCATGGAGATAGGCCTCCGCGTTGGCCTCCGTGCCACGTTGAGGCTATAATCCCGGACCCTGAAATTCCAGTTAGGGTCCGCGTCCACGCCGTGTCACGGAGGCAGTGCTCCGCGTTGACCTCTGTGACACGTTGCTTGTTATTCCGGGAAAAATTCCCACTAGTATAAATAGAACACTTAGGTTCATTTTAATAAATTAAGACTTGGTGGAGCAAGGACGTGGGTTAGAAGCAGTTGAGGGACGAAAAAGCTAAGGGATTTCTTCTCTTCCTTTCTTCTTTCAATCAATTGTATGTATGATTTACACTTGTTTTAGGATGATTAATCCACAAATGAGTGGCTAATTCTCTTCCTTGCTGAGGTTTTGAGCAATGGTGATGAATTTTGATTGTTAATTATATGGTTTTCTTCTTCTTCTTCCATGTTGTTCTATTAATTCTTGTTTCTACTGCATTAGTGTGTGGCCGACATTAATGTACATCTAAAAAGTCCAATTTCACTCGAGAGAGCACGAAATTGGAAAGTTGTGAATTAATAGGGTATTGTTCTTAACTTGATTTGGGAAAATTGGGTTTTGATGTGCTTTCCTGATAGAAATATACTTGAAAGCCGTATTAGTCAATTTAGGAACCGGAATTGTGGTGCTAGGTCATAAATTGCATTTGATCACAGAAATGTAGACGAATGGTTTATGATTCTAAAGTGAAATTAAATACGAGAGTTTTAATTTCTAGGCTAATGTTCTTGGCTAGCAACATGAAGAGAAGAATAACCGAATTGTGATTATCGTCAAATTCATTACTTGTTCTTAACCCTCGCATGCTCATAACCATAGTTTCAATTCCCAGTAAATAATTGTTAATAGTTTTAGTATATATAATTTCTAAACAAAAACTTATTTAACTGTTGGTTACGTTGTTGTTAGCATAATTAGAAGTAAGATAAGAATATAGTGTACTTAGGCAATTTTACTTATCCAGAGTCTCCTTGGATCGATACTTGGCTTACTTAGCCACTTTATTACTTGTTTGACTACGTGCACTTGTGTGTCGGTTTTAAACCATATAGCAAACCACCGAACAAGTTTTTGGCGCCGTTGCCGGGGAGACTAGGCAATTGGTGAAATTGTGATAAGTGTAAATTTGCTGTATTTTTGTTTTATTTTCTTAAGTGTTGACAACTTGGTCTTAGTATTTGTTTTAATTCTTTGTTCATTTTAATTTTTCTCTCTTTCGGATACCCTCATTGACATGACATCTTGGAATATAAATGGTGGATACGCATATTTCGGCGAATCTTGCATGAATTGCGGAGGACCCCACTTGTGGCAAAACTGTAACACGTGCAATATATGTGGGTGTCAATATGGCCATTGGGGTGATTGTCCAAAGGCATATTCCCCTCCCCCAAGCCCCCGCTATGATCATTCTGTTATTTTTGCTGAATATAGGCATGCTGAAAATGAGGACTTGGGACGCCAAGCTTGAATAGAAGACATGCTGAAACAACTCTTGGAGCAATCAGAAGCAATGAAGGAGGCGATGGCAGTATTGAGAATTCAGCAAGAAGAGAATGCAGAGGCTCTAGAAAGGATGAGCATCAAATTCATGGAGATGATCGCTGAAGCTGAAGCTGGTGATAAATTGCAGGTAACAACTTTAGCCGATATTCAAGAGGAACTACAAGAGGACGACAAGGGTGAATTTTTGGATGAAGCCCAACAATTAGAATCTCTTGAGTGTCCCCGTGACGGGCTCAAACTTATGGAAAATCCATTCTTGGAAGAAGAGATAGAGTATCCCCCATTTGACATCAATGGAGAGATAGATGTTGATGCTGAGAAGGGGTATACAAGTAAGGAGGTCAAGCAAAATGCAGTTTCAGAGTTGAGGTGTATTGGACCACACTCTACGCATTTTTCAACGTTAAATTTGGTTGACAACATAAAAAGAGAGTCTTCCAAGCTTATAGAGAAATGTATAGAGGAGGACCAAGCACCATATATTTTGAAATTTGCCAACGCGGAGAGACAAAATGACTTCGCTTACTGGAGGGCCAATAAGTTAAAAAGGCTACACCTACTGTTTGGTCCTTACAATTTTTCACCACCACCCCTGGAGCATAAGAGAAAATTAGAAAAGAAATTAGGGGTGAGATTCATATCCTCAAGGTGGAGGAAAAAGTGGTGAAACTTGGTAAGTCGAGCCGCGACGGTAAACCAGGCGCTGCACGGGAGGCAACCCGTGAAAAATAATTTTTCTTTTGTTTAGTAAAGTGTAAATAGTTTTTATTTTAATTTTCTTTTTCTTGATTTGGTATATTTTTTTGTTTTAGTTAATATTTTTCATTTTAGTTAGGGAAATCTATTAATCTAACCAATTTTGTTTAGTGAGGTGATTTTGCAGGTCAAACGGAGACAAATATGCATGGAGTCAGGATGAATAAGGCAAGGTATGAAAAAATAATTAAAATGAAGAGACAGTGCACTGGGGCATTGGCTCCGTGTCACGGAGGAGAGGCTCCTCGTTACCCTCCGTGACACGTTGCCTTATATTTGGTGCCGGGTCACACCGGGTTGCCGGGTGACCCGCGTGTTTTTCTTCTTTTCAACCCCGATTTTTGCCTTTTTCCCCTCATTTTCTCTCTTCTCCGCGACCAAACACCTAGATTCCCTCTCCCAACCAACGTGCCACGCTACTAAGCAAACAATTTGTCAAGTTTCTTTGGTTATTCAACGTAATGGTATGTTTTCCTCGTTTCTCTCAAGTTTTTATCGATTTTAGTCGAAATTGAGCATGGGAGGTGAGATAAATCACCCTAAATAGCAATTTAGCATGATATTGAATTATTATTGGATTGATAAATGTTCGGAATGTGTAACTAGCGTTTGAACTTGTTGATTGCGTGAATGATTCGAATTTGATTGTAAAATTGATTTCTAGGGCTTGGGTTATTAAAATCGAATCGGGTAACTTGGTAGATTGGTGAATTATATGCCGGGGTGTGTTTGTGAATTAAGATAAGTCGTTGTAAATATTGTTTGAAGGTAATAGACGACGAATTCTCTGTTTTTGGGAAAAGGTGAAAATTGTTCAAATTGGTTTGATTATTTGGATTTGTATTTATATATAGAACTTTTGTCGTTGTTTTTATTTGTTGTTTTTGTTGCTTAGTGCGATGGTTGAATTGTTAGCGATAGTAGGATTGGGATTAGCTGTATGAAGTCTGAGTAGTACGCTAAGCGTTATGCTGTCGAAATTTTTGTGAACGCACTTAGCATAAATTATATAGTTGTTGTTTTTGGTGTACATAGTGTTATCCTTGCCGTAGTTTTGTAAAAGTAGCTAAGGACTAAGTGTGGGGTAAACGTTGTGTAACCCGACCTTAGCCGAAGTTAACATTTATTTAGCTTAACGTTGTGCTTGTTTATGTATATTGACAGGTACAATGGCGAGTAGGCAGGATAAGGGCAAAGGTGCTTCTACTTCTGGCACCGGGAGGAAAAGAATGAGAATGGGCACCGCATGTTACACCCCGTAGAATTCCCGGCACTCAGATGACCTATTCCCACGTTGGTTAAGCATATTTGAAGGCCATACATGTTGGAGAAAGGCCCGGGAAAAGATCGGACGAGAAGCCCGTCGAACCATCGCGGAAGGAGCCGAGGCAGAGCCCCTCCGCGATGGCAGCGTGTCACGGAGGAGAGGCCTCCGCGATGGCTCCGTGACACGTTGGCCTTGTCCAGGCCCAAGTATATAAAGCCTCACTTCGGTTTTAAATGATAAAAACTTTATAAAATTTCCAGAGAACGCAGCAAAACAGAGGAGGACGAAGAGGGAATATATATTATCGCTCGATTACGCTGCTAAACGCGGCCCAAACTCAAATTAACTCCAGATACGGGGGTATTTAGCGACAGAGAGCATTCCTACGGATTTAGTTTCGCGAAATACGGCCGGCGAATCGTCGAGCCACCGAGCCAAGGTAAGTGGAATTGCTCTAAATTAGTGTCTATGTGTCCCTAGCTGTGAAGTGAATATTTCTCCCTTCTGGACCGCTGAAAAATAGCGAGTTTTCGACCGTCTTTCGATAAGCCTAAGTTTAGGCTATAAGCTATATCGAAAGTGACGTTGCCTTTTGAAATAAAGTTGTATTTAGTATTGATTGACATATTTATGAATGCAGTTGGGAGAAAACAGTTGAAGTACCGGCCGAGCCTCGTCCGATAGACGGATAGCTCAAGAATAAGGTATGTAAAGTTAAGTTTCCTCGGCAAGTTAAGTAATATTCAGACAGTATGGTAATTTACAGACCAGTAGAATGTTCAGAAATCGATTATTGTGTTATTATGAACATTGGTGCAATATGAGGAGTTTTGGGTTGTAACGTGTACGATACCTATCCGTATGATATAGATTCGGACGTAAGTGGTTAAGACTGCCCAGTATATTCAGTATGTGATGTAATATGCCATGTTAGGATATTGTTGTGTTTAGCTGAAACCTCGCGAAGTAGTACAGTATCCGTGAGGCATTCCAGACCTAGAATAGTAACTAAACATGGTTTAGAAAGCATGTTCGAAGTAGGAGATCATGTTAATACAGAAACTCAGTAAACAGTATTGCTTTCAGCAGAAACACCTTCTTGTATAACCTTTGCCCCAGTACAGTTTGACAGGAGGCTATATTTATATTTATACTTACCTGTCTCAACATGTATCAGACACTTACAGATTACTATTATTAGCTCAGCATGTGATTCATGTGATACCTTACCCCTGTTAGCCTTAGCTTATGAGATACACAGACAGCATGACTAGTTGAGACCGTTGTATTGATTGGGGTTGGATTACCTAGCATCCCTGACCGCCCAGGGTTAATAGCTGTATCGACTCATCCGCCAGAGGACGAGGATACGTCACTCTATGGAGTGATATGCCGTCCCGCAAGGGGACGAAGATGGGATGCCAGTTTCCCCATATTGTGCCTTGGTCGGCCCTTATACACCCCCGTCGAGCGGGTACGCCCGGGGTGTTGATTTAGAGTCCTTCGGACTCAGGTACAGTTATAGTCAGGGGCTCAGCGAGCCCAAGTGCATACCCAGGGACCGGCAGGATGCTTACAGCCACTATAGGAGATGGGATGACCGGGGTAGGGGCATAGATTCTGTGTTGATTGTACCTCCCGACTTATGGGGGCTGGGTAAGGTTTGTGTGTGCCATGTTATGTTATGTATGTCATGCTATGTTACATTAGACATGAGTGGATTAGTAGTAGAACGACACGTCTCCGGATATGACACCTACTCCTCCCAGTATGATTGAGAACAGGTACGATTTACATCATCAGACAGATAATCTAGTTCTTCCTATTTCAGTTTCGTCAGTTATGCTATTGATTTTAGATAGCTTTTTCAGTTATTGCTTTACATACTCAGTACCAGTGGTACTGACGCCTGGTGGGGTGCTGCATTACTTGCCTGCAGGTACTCTTAGACGAGCAAACGATTTTACGTGACTCCCTGTCAGCGGTTGAGTATTCAGCTCCAGTCATCCGGAGGCTGAATTTCAGAGGTGTAGTTCAGTTCCTTTTGTTGTATGTTATGGGTAGGTCGGGGCCCTGTCCCGATCAATTCTATTGCTATTCCTAGAGGCTTGCAGTCTGTATATATTCCCTGTGGTCAGATGAGCCGGTCGTGTGAGGCCGTGCCGTTGTTTAATTGTCACTATTCTTGCTTTCTTTTATGATTGGCCGTGTGGGGCCATAGTTTATCAGTAGTGGTGACCTTGCCGGTCACGTAGCTTTTCAGTATGTTATGTTTGAGTTATAGATAACTAGACAGCATGGTGGCCTTGTCGGCCCGCATAGGTTTCCCTGAATTACTATGTTTCTGGTCAGCTGCTAATACAGGTACAGAAGGCTATAGGCCAATGGGCCGGGGGCTGTATTTACAGCCGTTATATAGCCCTTTGTTTCCAGAAATGTGAGTTAGAGCCAGCCAGGCGCCAGATGCGCCCAGGCTTAACAGTTCAGCAGGTCAGGTCCTAGTAGGGCACCAGGTGCCAGTCATACCCCCCAAGGTGGGGTGTGACAAACTTGGTATCAGAGCAGGTCGTGTCCTAGGGAGTCTGCAAGCCGTGCTAAGTAGAGTCTTGTCTATGAATGTGTTGTGCACCACATACTATAGGCAGGAGGCTGCGAGGCATAATATGATGGTTACCCTTCTTTCTCAGTCAGTCGTGCTTTAGAGCGGTACAGTATAGGGTTGAGTCCCTGAGAACTTACCGTATTCTTTGATTACAGATACAAAGGCAGATCAGCATTACCCTATCACAGGCAGAAGATCAGAAATAACAACGGAAGAGAGTATCAGTCAGTTGTATGATAACTACAGCAGCAGGAGGAGGTATCAGAGACCTCCCAGCGTGATACCTTTATTGGCATTATTCCTAGTATACGTTGATAACGTCAGAATAGGGAGTCAGCAGTATAATGTACATATGAGTTGATTTACTTATTAGTTATATAAGATCTGATTATGATTACAGATAAGGTCAGACCACCAGGTAGGTATAAGAAAGAGAGAAAAAATGCAGGAATCCCAAATACATCTTTTTGGATATGGTACAGTTGAATGCTTTTATTGTTGTAATAAGAAAAAGGGTTATTCCTACCTCTTAAGTTCGATACCAGTATAGAAAAGGAGCATAAGACTTGAGAGGGGGTTGCCGAATCATGCAGTAAGTAAAGATGGGTTGATTGATCCTAGTAAGTAGTGGAAGATATAGAGAGCCCTTATGATTACGTAGGCTGTGCAGACCCTTATGATAACCAGCCAGTAAATAAAGTAAGACTGTTAGCTTACCTGAAGTAGGGGTAACAGACCTGCTAGTGATGAATGCCTAATAATAGTCAAGTTTGAGCCAGAAAAAGGCCAAGCCCGCCATATATGCTAACAGATAGCAAGACATACCTGTAAGATTATAGTTATGATCTAGTTGTGACATCGAGAGATATAGAGGTTATGTGAATCCGATGGGCCTATGTATACGCCCAAAGAAGTATAGGCCGAGGCTTGATCAGTAATCTCATTAGCAATGAAAGGTAGGTACCTTGAACCCCAGAGTTCAGTTTAAGTAAGATGAGAGGAAGAAGCAGGAATGTCAGATCTTGTGGGGAAATTAGAACTACCCCGGATTGATAAAGTATCGTATTAGGGATTAAGCCTCGGGTTGACAGTAAGATTGCGGTTCAGAATACCGCAGGGTGTCCATTATAGAAAAGTTAAGAAGTTACCGATACAGCAATTCTAATCCAGTGTAGCCTTGAGATAAGGCCCAGCAGACAGTTATGGGCTCTCAATATATGCCTAGTAAGGCTACAGGATTCGAGCGTCGACCCCCACCTCGCAGAGTGGCGGGATTTTAAATAGAAGACAATAACTAGAATGTTTATGTTTGTTACTTTCAGAATGGGGTGACAATGCAATGAAATGATAAGTCAGGGTAGAAGATATTATTAGGCCGTAAGAAGCAATGTATCATGTACAATATGAGATTCAGCAGAGCATGTCAGAAATTATGAATTACCGCAGGAATCAGTACATATTGTACGCAGCCAGCGATATATAGATATACAAATAATAGATAGGTTGTGAGTGGCTGCCTATAAGGGCTACAATCACAGATGCTGATTAGTAATAGAAAGCCTATACAAATTGCATTGGGGGGACCAAAAAAAAAAGAAAAGGAGAAGAAAGAGGGAGAAGAAATAAAGAAAAGAAGAAGAGAGAGGGCGGATTAAGCGTGAGTTACGTATGAAGTCATAAAAACTATCTCAGTTTTCAGTTATTAGATTAACAGACTTATGTGTTGTTGTCAGATTTAGGCTCTAGGAGCTTACCAGAGTTATTGACCTAAGACAGATGGCTAGATGATAAGGGCGCAGTTAGACAGTCTACCGACCAGCTGTCGCTTGCATCAGCAGGGAGGCATCCCTGAAGATCGGTAACAGTAGTGCATGTGCTGGAACCAGGATTAGAGACCGAATAGGCAAATTTTAGAGATTAGCAATACCAGAATTGTTCTAGCATGCTAAGTGGTCATACGTCATTTTCCCAGCCTCGTGGGCGACAGTCGGCCTTAGTCAACCTAGCAGTTGTTATGTAGAACACCTCATAAGTCAGACGGCCGTCCCAGTCAGAATACCCGTGGGTACCCCAAGGAAGGGTCCACATCAGCAGTCAGCGATAGACTAGTATTTCAGCTGGTTCTCGTAAGGTATTTAGATACAGAGCCCTAGCAGAGGGCCAGTATTTACAGAATAACTCATAAGACCGAGAATTCCCCAGAATAGCAGTATAAATCCAAGTGGATACACACAAGGCGTAAGAAATTAACAGTACCCTGCTAGCATAGTGTTTATTAAGACCAGGGGATCAGTAGACTCCCCGTGGAGATCCAAAGATTGATCGCCTGGGAGTAAGTTGATTAAGTCCAGCCTTACAGTAGTTTAAGCAAAATAACAGAGCAATTAGATGCCCACGAGTTGGCGGTGATGCACGAACTATAAGTACTCAAGTAGTACAGTTAGAGCATTACTAGACTACTGTCACATCCGGGTCATTCAACCCGACTATTCAGTCATTTAAGATTATGTAGCCAGATCATTAGAGGTCATGGTCAGTATTAGGACCCTCTGATCAGATAAAGGCACAAGGTGCGCAGACAGTTGTTCAGGTTATCCCAGCAACAAGTAGCCTTAGCATTCGGCCAGAAGGCCAGATAAGCTCTGTCTATACCGGTAGATTACTTGTCAGATTCTCCGGCATAATAAACCAGTATGACCATTAGTTATAATCCAATTCCTTGTAAATGTGAATTTTAGCTAAGTTTAGTAGCCTTTTTGGTCACATGGTGTCGGAGGCTGGTGTATAGATAGATACACAGAAAAATCGAAGTAATGAGGACCTAGCCTGGACCTACCACTCCGATCGAAGTACGCAATCCCTGCGGTTAGCCGGGTACTACAGAGGGTCCGTGGAAGGATTTTCCACCTTAGCAGCACCTATGACTAAGTTGGCACAGAAGGCAACGAAGTTCCAGTAGACTGAGGCGTGTAGGCAGAACTTCCAGGAGTTAACAGCCAGGTTAACCGCAGCCCCAGTGTTAGTATGGCCAGAAGGTACAGAGGGTTGGTGCAGCATGGTAAAGTAACAGTTTATACTTTCGGGCAATTGAAGAAACGTGAGAAGAATTATCTTACCCACGATCTGGGTATCGCCTAGTTAGCTACAGTAGCTTATGCCGGAAAAAGCAAGAATTTTGTGTCACCCGGGAAGGGCTAATACGGTAGTAGATGCCCTTAGCCGTAGATCTATGGGGAGTTGGCATACTTGTCGCCTGAACAGCCGGAATAGACCCGAGAATTTCACTAGTTAGCTGGTTTAGCCGTTCACATAGCAGAAATAAAAAGATAACAGAACGATAATACAGAATATCGCAGCATTGTCGTTAGTGGTGGAAGTAAAAAAACGGCAGTATAGAAACCCTAGCCAGGTTTAACTTAATCACAAGGTTCAGTAAGGAGAAGTGACATATTTTCAGATAACCGGGGATGAAATGTGGCGATATAAAGGCCGCATGGCGCTCCAGATATTTTGGGGCATCGTCAGCAGTTTATGAGTAAGACGCATTACGCCCGCTATTCTCTTCATCCCGATACGACAAAGAAGTACCATGACATTAAAAAGAACTACTGGTAGCCCAGTGTCCTAACTGCCAACAGTTGAAGGCAGAATATCAGAAACCAGGCCGGTTAATTTAGAACATAGCTGTGCCTCTTTGGAAATGAGAAGCGATGAATATGAATTTTGTAGCAAGATTACCCCGTACTAAACACAGACATGGCTCTATATGAGTGATAAGTGACAGATTGACAAAAACAAGCTCATTTATTGCCAGTAAGAACTACTTTCTCGGCCGAAGATTATGCTGAGTTGCATATCAGAAAGATAGTCAGATTACATAAAATACCAGTATCCATTATTTCAGACAGAGGAGCACACTTCACAGCTAGATTCTGGCAGTCATTTCAGAAGAGTTTGGGAGCGCAGATTAATTTAAGCGCAGCGTTCTATCCTCAGACAGATGAGCAGGCTGAGCGCACAATTCAGACGCTCGAAGACATGTTGCGAGCGTGTGTGCTAGATTTCAGTAATAGCCAAAATGAGCATTTACCATTAATCGAATTTGCCTCCAGAATTAGAATCCATTCATCCGGTCTTCTATGTAACTATGCTGAGGAAATGCATAGGAGACCCATTCAGAGTAGTCCCAGTCCAGAATATCCAGGTTACGAAAAAGCTAGCCTGCAAAGAGGTTCCAGTAGCTAGCCTAGATAAACAGATTTGCAGATATGAGGACCAGATATCCTCACCCATTTAAGCGACAGGTATGTCCGTATTATTGCTATGTAATATCTTATGGTCCTGTATGTATAAGTGAGACAGATCGATATTTAATTATCCAGTGGATCGTGCAGTGCCTGTGTTGGACTTTTCTGCATTTCAGGTTTTTGCGGTAGTCCATATTACAGGGGAAACTCTGCCGAAATTCTTCCAGAAAATAAAGTAATCAGTCCTCTAGATAACAGTATACATTCGAGGACGAATGTTTTTAAGGGGGGAGAATGTTACACCCCGTATTATTCCCGGCACTCAGATGACCTATTCCCACGTTGGTTAAGCATATTTGAAGGCCATACGTGTTGGAGAAAGGCCCGGGAAAAGATCGAACGAGAAGCCCGTCGAACCATCGCCGAAGGAGCCGAGGCAGAGCCCCTCCGCGATGGCAGCGTGTCACGGAGGAGAGGCCTCCGCGATGGCTTCGTGACACGTTGGCCTTGTCCAGGCCCAAGTATATAAAGCCTCACTTCGGTTTTAAATGATAAAAACTTTATAAAATTTCCAGAGAACGCAGCAAAACAGAGGAGGACGAAGAGGGAATATATATTATCGCTCGATTACGCTGCTAAACGCGGCCCAAACTCAAATTAACTCCAGATACGGGGGTATTTAGCGACAGAGAGCATTCCTACGGATTTAGTTTCACGAAATACGGCCGGCGAATCGTCGAGCCACCGAGCCAAGGTAAGTGGAATTGCTCTAAATTAGTGTCTATGTGTCCCTAGCTGTGAAGTGAATATTTCTCCCTTCTGGACCGCTGAAAAATAGCGAGTTTTCGACCGTCTTTCGATAAGCCTAAGTTTAGGCTATAAGCTATATCGAAAGTGACGTTGCCTTTTGAAATAAAGTTGTATTTAGTATTGATTGACATATTTATGAATGCAGTTGGGAGAAAACAGTTGAAGTACCGACCGAGCCTCGTCCGACAGACGGATAGCTCAAGAATAAGGTATGTAAAGTTAAGTTTCCTCGGCAAGTTAAGTAATATTCAGACAGTATGGTAATTTCTGTTATACCCCGTAGAATTCCCGGCACTTAGACGACCTATTCGCACGTTGGTTAAGCATATTTGAAAGCCATACGTGCTAGGGAAAGGCCCGGAAAAAAGATCGGACGAGAAACCCGTCGAACCATCGTGGGAGGAGCCGAGGCAGAGCCCCTCCGCGATGGCAGCGTGTCACGGAGGTGAGGCCTCCGCGATGGCTCCGTGACACGTTGCCCTTGTCCAGGCCCAAGTATATAAAGCCCCCACTGCGGTTTGAGATCATTATATACTTAATAAATTTCCAGAAAACGTAAGTAAACAGAGGGAAGACGAACAAAATTTAATATTTTCGTCCGATTACGCTGCCAAACGCTGCCTAAACCCAAATTAATCCTAGATACCAAGGTATTTAGCAGCAGAGAGCATTTCTACGGAGTTAGTTTCGCGAAATACGGCCGACGAATCGGCGAGCCGCCGAACTAAACTAAGTAGAATTGCTCTAAATTAATGTCTATGTGTTCCTAGCTGAGAAGTAAATATTTCTCCCTTCTGGGCCGCTGAAAAATAGCGAGTTTTTGACCGTCTTTCGATAAGCCTAAGTTTAGGCTATAAATTAAATCGAAAGTAACGTCGCTCTTTACAATAACGTTGTATTTAGTATTGATTGACGTATTTATGAATGCAGTTGGGAGAAAATAGTTGAAGTACCAGCCGAGCCTCGTCCGACGGACGAATATTCAAAGATAAGGTATGTAAAGTTAAGTTTCCTCGGCAAGTTGAGTAACCCCAAAGCAGTATAGTAATTTACAGACCATTTGCATGTTTAGAAATCGATTATCGCGTTATTTTGAATATTGGTGCAAAATGAGAAGTTTTGGGTTGTAATGTGTACGATACCTATCCGTACGATATAGATTCGGGCGTAAGTGGTTAAGGTTGCCCAGTATATTCAGTATGTGATGTAATATGCCATGTTAAGATATTGTTGTGTTTAGCTGAAACCTCGCAAGGTAGTACAGTATCAGTAAAGCATTCCAGATATAGAATAGTAACTGTATATGGTTTAGAAAGCATGTTAGAAATAGGAAATTATGTTAATACAGAAACTTAGTAAACAGTATAGCTTTCAGCAGAAACACCTCCTCATATAACTTTTACCCCAGTACAGTTTGACAGGAGGCTATATTTACATTTATACTTACCTGTCTCAGCATGTGTCAGACACTTACAGATTACTATTATTAGCTCAGTATGTGATTTATACGATACCCTGCACTTGTTAATCTTAGCTTATGAGATACACAGACAGCATGATTAGTTGAGACCATTGTATTGATTGGGGTTGGATTACCTAGCATCCCTGACCGCCCAGGGTTAATAGCTGTATCGACTCGTCCGCCAGAGGACGAGGATACGTCGCTCTACGGAGTGATATGCCGTCCCGCAAGGGGACGAAGATGGGATGCCAGTTTCCCCATATTGTGCCTTGGTCGGCCCTTATACACCCCCGTCGAGCGGGTACGCCCGGGGTGTTGATTTAGAGTCCTTCGGACTCAGATACAGTTATAGTCAGGGGCTCAGCGAGCCCAAGTGCATACCCAGGGACCGGCAGGATGCTTACAGCCACTATAGGAGATGGGATGACCAGGGTAGGGGCATAGATTCTGTGTTGATTGTACCTCCCGGCTTATGGGGGCCGGGTAAGGTTTGTGTGTGCTATGTTATGTTATGTATGCTATGCTATGTTATATTAGATGCGAGTGGGTTGGTAGTAGAATGATACGCCTCCAGGTATGATTCATACTTCCTTCGGTATCAGTGAGAACAGGTACGATATACTTCATCAGACAGTTAAGTTATTCCTCCTACTTCTGCTTCATCAGTCATATTAGTGCTTTCAGATGTTGTTTTCAGTTATATTATTTCAGTTGCTTTACATACTCAGTACCAGTGGTACTGACGCCCAGTGGGGCGCTGCATTACTTGCCTGCAGGTACTCCTAGACGAGCAGGCGATTCTACGTGACTCCCTGTCAGCGGTTGAGTATTCAGCTCCAGTCATCCGGAGGCTGAATTTTAGAGGTGTAGTTCAGTTCCTTTTGTTGTATATAGCATGGGTAGGTCGGGGCCCTGTCCCGATCAGTTCTATTACTATTCCTAGAGGCTTGCATTCTGTATGAAATCCCTGTGGTCAGATGAGCCAGTCGTGTGGGGCCGTGCAGTTGTATAGTTGTCTTTACTCTTTCTTACTTTTGTGATGGTCGTGTGGGGCCATAGTTGTCAGTAGTGGTGACCTTGCCGGTCACGTAGCTTCTTTTTGTACTTTATGATTAAGTTGCAGATAACTAGACAGCATGGTGTCCTTGTCGGCCCGTATAGGTTTCCCTGAATTACTATGTTTCTGGCTAGCTGCTAAGACAGGTACAGAAGGCTATAGGCCAATGGGCCGGGGGCTGTATTTACAGCCATTATATAGCCCTTTGTTTCCAGAAATGTGAATTAGAGCCAGCCAGGCGCCAGATGCGCCCAGGCTTAACAGTCTAGCAGGTTAGGTCTTAGTAGGGCACCAGGTGCAAGTCGTGCGCCCCCCAAGGTGGGGTGTGACAAACTTGGTATCAGAGCAGGTCGTATCCCAGGGAGTCTGCAAGCCGTGCTAAGTAGAGTCCTGTCCATGGATGTGTTGTGCACCACATACTATGGGTAGGATGCTGCAAGGCATAATAGGATGGTTGTCTTTTATTCTGATTCAGTCGTGCTATAGAGCTGTACAGTATAGGGTTGAATTCCTAAAATCTTACCATATTCTTGGCTACAGATAATGTCAGACCAGCGCCATCCCGTCACAGGTCGGAGCTTAGACATTACAGCAGGGGAGGGCACCAGCAGGATGCCTCCCCCTCATTTGGAGACAGCCCGATCAGAGGGCCCTACAGAGGCTTTATCTCAGCCTCCTCAGTAGTCTCCACCACGTCAGGAGCCGTTTGGAGTGACAGTATCTTCAGCAGTCCCTATACCGACACCTTCCGACCAGGAGGTTAGGAGTGCTGTAGTTATGATAGCACAGATGATGGCTGCTCAGCGTCAGCAAATGCCATCCACAGTTGCAGAAGCATCAGGAGGGCCCGGTAGTTCGAGGGTTCGAGAGTTCTTAGCCATGAATCCCCCACAGTTCACAGGCACGGACCGCACAGAGGACCCCCAGGATTTTCTGGATCAGATGTAGAGAATCTTCAGGGTTATGCATGCTACACCTACTGAGTCAGTTGAATTGGCCGCATTCCGGTTGCGAGATATTGCGGTGTTATGGTATGAAAGCTGGGAGAGGTCCCGAGGGAGAGATGTTCCCCCTCCCACCTGGTCCAGCTTTTCAGGAGCCTTTCTAGATCACTATTTGCTGCGGGAGATTCGAGAGGCCCGGGTAGACTAGTTCCTACATCTGGAACAGGGGGCCATGAGTGTTCGGGAATATTCCTTGCGGTTTGATTCTTTGGCTCGATATGCACCAACTTTTGTTGATACCATGGCATCCAGAGTGCACCGTTTTATTATGGGGTTGAACCCAGAGTATGTCGAGACTTGTATCACAGCCACACTGTGAGAAGATATGGATATTTCCCGAATCCAGGCATTTTCCCAGAATATTGAGGGCATCAGACAGCGACATCGGGAAATCAGAAGGGTTAATCAGGAGCAGCGTCGCCGGGATAGGCCAGCTGAGTTACAAAGAGAGGCCCGGGGAGGACCCAGGCCACGATTGTCAGACAGGCCGCCCAGGCCCCCGCCTCCGCCACAGTCACAGGGAGGTAGATCCAACCGCAGGGGGCAGTTAGAGGCTGGTAGAGGTTCGCAGACGGCAGACTCACCGTCACAGAGGAGGGCGGAGCAGAGTAGGTATACCCTACCACTTTGCCCTATATGCAGCCGACGCCATTCTGGAGAATGCAGGTATGGTTCCACCGCATGCTATATTTGTGGCCAAGAAGGCCATTTGATGAGAGATTGCCCAGCTAGAGGTCGTGAGGACCGGGACAGACAGGATAGGGCATCAATAGGATCACGAGCTACAGCATCCTCGACTGGGCGCAGGCCCCCAGTTTTAGCAGGCAGGGGTCGAGGCAGATCAGGGGCCTCCAGTACAGGCGCGGGTCCAAGCCGCACATATGCCTTACCAGGGAGGCAAGATTCAGAGGCATCGCCTGATGTTGTTACAGGTATGCTAACTATCTGCTCACACCCTGCTTATGTGCTAATTGATCCAGGGTCTACTTTGTCCTATATTACTCCATTTGTGGCACGGAAGTTTAGTATTGTACCAGAATCATTACAGCAGCCCTTCTTAGTATCTACGCCCGTCGGTGACTCTATCACAGCTAGCCGAATTTACCACGGGTGTACAGTACAGGTTGTTGATCGTCAGACCACAGTAGATCTGGTCGAGTTAGAGATGATAGATTTCGATGCCATAATGGGTATGGACTGGTTAGTACCATGTTTTGCTAATGTTGAATGTTGGACCAAAACGGTCCGATTCCACTTCCCGGGGGAGGCAGTACGGGAGTGGAATGGCAGCACCGAGACGCCAAAAGGTAGGTTTATTTCCTACCTTCGGGCGAGAAAGTTGATATCTAAGGGGTGCATTTACCATCTTGTCAGAGTTCAAGATGTCCAAGCAGAATCTCCGACACTCCAGTCTGTTCCAGTGGTAAATGAATTCCCAGATGTATTTCCTGATGAGTTACCTGGTATTCCCCCAGAAAGGGAAATAGACTTTGCTATTGACTTGCTACCAGGCACTCAGCCAATATCAATACCTCCTTATCGTATGGCTCCTGCAGAACTCAGAGAATTAAAGGAGCAGTTGAAAGACTTGTTAGATAAAGGTTTTATCAGGCCACGTACTTCCCCGTGGGGTGCGCCAGTCTTGTTCGTGAGAAAGAAAGATGGCTCGCTCCGGATGTGTATAGATTATCGGCAGCTCAATAAAGTTACAGTAAAGAACAAGTACCCGCTTCCCAGAATTGATGACTTATTTGATCAGTTGCAGGGAGCCAGATACTTTTCTAAGATTGACTTGCGGTCCGGATATCACCAGGTCCGAGTACGTGAGAGAGATATTCCTAAGACAGCGTTTAGGACCCGATATGGACATTTTGAATTTCTAGTTATGTCCTTCGGGTTAACGAACGCCCCAGCAGTCTTTATGGACCTGATGAACAGTATTTTCAGACCTTTCCTGGACTTGTTCGTGATAGTATTCATTGATGATATTCTGGTGTATTCTCGCTCTGAAGCTGATCACCGGACTCATTTGCGGACAGTGCTCCAGATTCTCAGGGACCGCCAGTTGTATGCTAAATTCTCGAAATGTGAATTCTGGCTTAACTCAGTGGCCTTTTTAGGGCATATTGTTTCAGATGCTGGTATACAGGTAGACAAGCAGAAGATAGAAGCAGTTAAGTCATGGCCTAGGCCTACCACCCCGACTGAAGTTCGTAGCTTTCTGGGATTAGCAGGGTATTACAGAAGGTTCGTTGAAGGGTTCTCAACCATTGCAGCACCTTTAACGAAATTGACACAGAAAGCAGCAAAGTTTCAGTGGACGGAGGCATGTGAGCAGAGTTTCCAGGAACTGAAAGACAGATTAACCTCCGCCCCAGTACTAGCACTGCCGGAAGGCACAGAAGGTTATTCCGTCTATTGCGACGCGTCAGGTGTCGGATTGGGTTGTGTGTTGATGCAGCATGGTAGAGTAATTACATATGCTTCCAGGCAGCTGAGGAAACACGAGAAGAATTACCCCACCCATGATCTAGAGTTGGCCGCAGTAATTCATGCCTTGAAGATGTGGAGGCATTACCTGTACGGCGTTCATGTTGACATTTATACAGATCATAAGAGCTTGCAGTACATTTTCACTCAGAGGGAGTTGAACTTGCGACAGCGCCGCTGGTTAGAGCTGTTAAAGGATTATGATGTGAATATTCTATACCACCCCGGGAAAGCTAATGTTGTAGCAGATGCTCTGAGTCGAAAGTCAATGGGGAGCTTGGCGTATTTGCGACCCGAGAGACAGAAATTAGCTAAAGAAATTTATCAGTTAGCTTGGCTAGCCGTTCGGGTAATGGAAACAGGAGATAATGGGGCCGTAATTCAGAATTCTACAGTATCATCGTTAGTTGCAGAGGTAAAAGAACGACAGTATGAGGATCCCGATTTAGTCCAGCTCAGAGATAGAATTCAGAAAGGTAAGGAGCCAGATTTTCAGATAGCCGGGGATGATGTGCTACGTTATAAGGGCCGCCTCTGTGTCCCGAATGTCTCAGGACTTCGTGGGCAGATCATGCACGAGGTACACTACGCTCGCTATTCTCTTCATCCAGGGGCGACGAAAATGTACCACGACATCAGAGACATCTACTGGTGGCCAGGTATGAAAACTGAAATAGCCGAATTTGTATCTAGATGTGCTAATTGTCAGCAGGTGAAAGCAGAGCACCAGAAACCGGGTGGTTTGACTCAAGAGATATCGAAACCTATGTGGAAATGGGAAGCAATAAATATGGATTTTGTAACAGGGTTACCCCGTACCAGAGGCAGAAATGATTCCATTTGGGTAATAGTTGATAGGCTGACAAAATCAGCTCATTTCCTGCCAGTAAGGGCTACCTTCTCAGCTGAGGATTATGCCGAATTGTATATCAGAGAAATAGTTAGATTACATGGAGTGCCGGCATCTATCATTTCAGACAGAGGGGCACAGTTTACAGCTAGGTTCTGGCAATCATTTCAGAAAGGTCCGGGGACGCAGATTAATTTGAGCACAGCATTCCATCCTCAGACAGACGGGCAAGCTGAACGTACAATTCAGACGCTCGAAGATATGCTACGAGCGTGTGTGTTAGATTTTGGGGGTAGCTGGGATGAACATCTTTCATTAATCGAATTTGCTTATAATAACAGCTACCATTCAGCTATTCAGATGGCGCCTTTCGAGGCATTGTACGGGCGGAAATGTAGATCACCGGTGGGCTGGTTTGAGATAGGAGAATCAGCATTAGTTGGCCCAGACATTTTTCGGCAGTCCGAGGAAAAGATAAAGCTTATCCGAGAACGTTTACTGACCGCTCAGAGCCGTCAGAAGTCATATGCAGATAGACAGCGCAAAAATCTAGAATTTTCAGTAAATGACTGGGTATATCTGAAAGTGTCCCCGATGAAAGGGGTAATGAGGTTTGGCAAGAAAGGCAAGCTTAGCCCAAGATTCATTGGGCCGTATCAAATTCGGCGAAGAATAGGCCGCGTAGCATATGAGTTAAACTTGCCTTCAGAATTAGCATCTGTTCACCCAGTATTCCACGTTTCCATGTTAAGAAAGTTTGTAGGGGACCCTTCTACAGTAGTTCCAGTCCAGGATATTCAGGTCACAAAGGAGTTAGCCTATGAAGAGGTTCCTGTAGCCATTTTAGACAGACAGATTCGCAGGCTGAGAACTAAAGACGTTGCATCTGTCAAGGTATTGTGGCGTAACAGAAATCGGGAAGAAATGACGTGGGAGGCTGAAGAAGACATGAAAATCAGATATCCTCATTTATTTCAGGCCTAGTCAGACGACAGGTATGTCCGTATCATTACTTATACAGTACTTTATGATATGTATGTTGTAAATGATAAAGAAAGAAGTAATACTTAGTTGTCCAGTGGATTGTAGAACATTGTGTGCAGTGCCTGTGTTGGACTTTTTCTGTGTTTCAGGTCTTTGCGATAGTCCATATTACAGGGGAAACTCTGCCAAAATTTTCCCAGAAAGTATAGTAAGCAGTCCTCTAGATAGCAGTATACATTCGAGGACGAATGTTCCTAAAGGGGGGAGAATGTTATACCCCGTAGAATTCCCAGCACTTAGACGACCTATTCGCACGTTGGTTAAGCATATTTGAAAGCCATACGTGCTAGGGAAAGGCCCGGAAAAAAGATCGGATGAGAAACCCGTTGAACCATCGCGGGAGGAGCCGAGGCAGAGCCCCTCCGCGATGGCAGCGTGTCACGGAGGTGAGGCCTCCGCGATGGCTCCGTGACACGTTGCCCTTGTCCAGGCCCAAGTATATAAAGCCCCCACTGCGGTTTGAGATCATTATATACTTAATAAATTTCCAGAAAACGTAAGTAAACAGAGGGAAGACGAAGAAAATTTAATATTTTCGTCCGATTACGCTGCCAAACGCTGCCTAAACCCAAATTAATCCTAGATACCAAGGTATTTAGCAGCAGAGAGCATTTCTACGGAGTTAGTTTCGCGAAATACGGCCGACGAATCGGCGAGCCGCCGAACTAAAGTAAGTAGAATTGCTCTAAATTAATGTTTATGTGTTCCTAGATGAGAAGTAAATATTTCTCCCTTCTGGGCCGCTGAAAAATAGCGAGTTTTTGACCGTCTTTCGATAAGCCTAAGTTTAGGCTATAAATTAAATCGAAAGTAACGTCGCTCTTTACAATAACGTTGTATTTAGTATTGATTGACGTATTTATGAATGCAGTTGGGAGAAAATAGTTGAAGTACCAGCCGAGCCTCGTCCGACGGACGAATATTCAAAGATAAGGTATGTAAAGTTAAGTTTCCTCGGCAAGTTGAGTAACCCCGAAGCAGTATAGTAATTTACAGACCAGTTGCATGTTTAGAAATCGATTATCGCGTTATTTTGAATATTGGTGCAATATGAGAAGTTTTGGGTTGTAATGTGTACGATACCTATCCGTACGATATAGATTCGGGCGTAAGTGGTTAAGGTTGCCCAGTATATTCAGTATGTGATGTAATATGCCATGTTAAGATATTGTTGTGTTTAGCTGAAACCTCGCAAGGTAGTACAGTATCAGTAAAGCATTCCAGATATAGAATAGTAACTGTATATGGTTTAGAAAGCATGTTAGAAATAGGAAATTATGTTAACACAGAAACTTAGTAAACAGTATAGCTTTCAGCAGAAACACCTCCTCGTATAACTTTTACCCCAGTACAGTTTGACAGGAGGCTATATTTACATTTATACTTACCTGTCTTAGCATGTATCAGACACTTACAGATTACTATTATTAGCTCAGTATGTGATTTATACGATACCCTGCACCAGTTAATCTTAGCTTATGAGATACACAGACAGCATGATTAGTTGAGACCATTGTATTGATTGGGGTTGGATTACCTAGCATCCCTGACCGCCCAGGGTTAATAGTTGTATCGACTCGTCCGCCAGAGGACGAGGATACGTCGCTCTACGGAGTGATATGCCGTCCCGCAAGGGGACGAAGATGGGATGCCAGTTTCCCCATATTGTGCCTTGGTCGGCCCTTATACACCCCCGTCGAGCGGGTACGCCCGGGGTGTTGATTTAGAGTCCTTCGGACTCAGATACAGTTATAGTCAGGGGCTCAGCGAGCCCAAGTGCATACCCAGGGACCGGCAGGATGCTTACAGCCACTATAGGAGATGGGATGACCGGGGTAGGGGCATAGATTCTGTGTTGATTGTACCTCCCGGCTTATAGGGGCCGGGTAAGGTTTGTGTGTGCTATGTTATATTATGTATGCTATGCTATGTTATATTAGATGTGAGTGGGTTGGTAGTAGAATGATACACCTCCAGGTATGATTCCTACTTCCTTCGGTATCAGTAAGAACAGGTACGATCTACTTCATCAGACAGTTAAGTTATTCGTCCTACTTCTGCTTCATCAGTCATATTAGTGCTTTCAGATGTTGTTTTCAGTTATATTATTTCAGTTGCTTTACATACTCAGTACCAGTGGTACTGACGCCCAGTGGGGCGCTGCATTACTTGCCTGCAGGTACTCCTAGACGAGCAGGCGATTCTACGTGACTCCCTGTCAGCGGTTGAGTATTCAGCTCCAGTCATCCGGAGGCTGAATTTCAGAGGTGTAGTTCAGTTCCTTTTGTTGTATATAGCATGGGTAGGTCGGGGCCCTGTCCCGATCAGTTCTATTACTATTCCTAGAGGCTTGCATTCTGTATGAAATCCCTGTGGTCAGATGAGCCGGTCGTGTGGGGCCGTGCAGTTGTATAGTTGTCTTTACTCTTTCTTACTTTTGTGATGGTCGTGTGGGGCCATAGTTGTCAGTAGTGGTGACCTTGCCGGTCACGTAGCTTCTTTTTGTACTTTATGATTAAGTTGCAGATAACTAGACAGCATGGTGGCCTTGTCGGCCCGTATAGGTTTCCCTGAATTACTATGTTTCTGGATAGCTGCTAAGACAGGTACAGAAGGCTATAGGCCAATGGGCCGGGGGCTGTATTTACAGCCGTTATATAGCCCTTTGTTTCCAGAAATGTGAGTTAGAGCCAGCCAGGCGCCAGATGCGCCCAGGCTTAACAGTCTAGCAGGTTAGGTCTTAGTAGGGCAGCAGGTGCCAGTCGTGCCCCCCCCCAAGGTGGGGTGTGACATTTACAGACCAGTAGAATGTTCAGAAATCGATTATTGTGTTATTATGAACATTGGTGCAATATGAGGAGTTTTGGGTTGTAACGTGTACGATACCTATCCGTATGATATAGATTCGGACGTAAGTGGTTAAGACTGCCCAGTATATTCAGTATGTGATGTAATATGCCATGTTAGGATATTGTTGTGTTTAGCTGAAACCTCGCGAAGTAGTATAGTATCCGTGAGGCATTCCAGACCTAGAATAGTAACTAAACATGGTTTAGAAAACATGTTAGAAGTAGGAGATCATGTTAATACAGAAACTCAGTAAACAGTATTGCTTTCAGCAGAAACACCTTCTTGTATAACATTTTCCCCAGTACAGTTTGACAGGAGGCTATATTTATATTTATACTTACCTGTCTCAGCATGTATCAGACACTTACAGATTACTATTATTAGCTCAGCATGTGATTCATGTGATACCTTACCCCTGTTAGCCTTAGCTTATGAGATACACAGACAGCATGACTAGTTGAGACCGTTGTATTGATTGGGGTTGGATTACCTAGCATCCCTGACCGCCCAGGGTTAATAGCTGTATCGACTCGTCCGCCAGACGACGAGGATACGTCACTCTACAGAGTGATATGCCATCCCGCAAGGGGACGAAGATGGGATGCCAGTTTCCCCATATTGTGCCTTGGTCGGCCCTTATACACCCCCGTCGAGCGGGTACGCCCGGGGTGTTGATTTAGAGTCCTTCGGACTTAGGTACAGTTATAGTCAGGGGCTCAGCGAGCCCAAGTGCATACCCAGGGACCGGCAGGATGCTTACAGCCACTATAGGAGATGGGATGACCGGGGTAGGGGCATAGATTCTGTGTTGATTGTACCTCCCGACTTATGGGGGCCGGGTAAGGTTTGTGTGTGCCATGTTATGTTATGTATGTCATGCTATGTTACATTAGACATGAGTGGATTAGTAGTAGAATGACACGTCTCCGGATATGACACCTACTCCTCCCAGTATGATTGAGAACAGGTACGATTTACATCATCAGACAGATAATCTAGTTCTTCCTATTTCAGTTTCGTCAGTTATGCTATTGATTTTAGATAGCTTTTTCAGTTATTGCTTTACATACTCAGTACCAGTGGTACTGACGCCTGGTGGGGTGCTGCATTACTTGCCTGCAGGTACTCTTAGACGAGCAAACGATTCTACGTGACTCCCTGTCAGCGGTTGAGTATTCAGCTCCAGTCATCCGGAGGCTGAATTTCAGAGGTGTAGTTCAGTTCCTTTTGTTGTATGTTATGGGTAGGTCGGGGCCCTGTCCCGATCAATTCTATTGCTATTCCTAGAGGCTTGCAGTCTGTATATATTCCCTGTGGTCAGATGAGCCGGTCGTGTGAGGCCGTGCCGTTGTTTAATTGTCAGTATTCTTGCTTTCTTTTACGATTGGCCGTGTGGGGCCATAGTTTATCAGTAGTGGTGACCTTGCCGGTCACGTAGCTTTTCAGTATGTTATGTTTGAGTTATAGATAACTAGACAGCATGGTGGCCTTGTCGGCCCGCATAGGTTTCCCTGAATTACTATGTTTCTGGTCAGCTGCTAATACAGGTACAGAAGGCTATAGGCCAATGGGCCGGTGACTGTATTTACAGCCGTTATATAGCCCTTTGTTTCCAGAAATGTGAGTTAGAGCCAGCCAGGCGCCAGATGCGCCCAGGCTTAACAGTTCAGCAGGTCAGGTCCTAGTAGGGCACCAGGTGCCAGTCATACCCCCCAAGGTGGGGTGTGACACCGCAGTCCCAGCTACACCAGCTGTTCCGCGCGGCCAACGCCGCCAATACGGAACAAGGTGGGTAACCGAGGAAGGGAAGAAGTGGTATGCTAAGCATAAGGAAAGCAAGTACTTCCCGGAGGAGCATATTGCACGGGAACCACTAGCACAGGAGTTCCCCCGTATTGTGCAGAGGATTGAAGTAGCTGGGCTCAGTTTTATATTTCAGGAGCCCAAAGAGTGCAACCTACATTTGGTCCGGGAGTTCTACGAAAATTGGAACCCGGCCATCAGAAGACACACAATAAAAATCAGAGGGCAGATTGTCACTCTGGAACCCCAGCAATTTAATGCCATCGTTGGAGCGCGGGACACAGACGCTCACGTTCTCCGCCAGCTAAACATCACCCCACCATACGCCGACATCAGACGTACGTTGTGTGGGGCTCGATCCATAGCCCGATGGAGCAGACATAAGGAGAGGGGTTACCACCAGACTCTGCCTTATTCGCAGATGAACAGGGAGGCCAGAATATGGCTGAAAATTGTATGTTCTTGCTTGATCCCGGGAGTTCACATGACGGATGTGACTCGGGACCGTGTCTGCTTGGTGTATGCCCTTATGAAAGGGATGGAGATTAATGTTGGGGCGGTCATTATTGTTCGCGGTCTGCTCGGTATATATTAAAAACCGACACGCAAGTGCACGTGGTCAAACAAGTAATAAAGTGGCTAAGTAGCCAAGTATCGATCCAAGGAGGCTGCTCTAGATACGTAAAATTGCCTAGTTTACTATATCTCTATTCTATTCCTAATTATGTTAACAACAATGCAACCAAGAGTTATTTTGAGTTTTTGTTTCTAAACTATATGTATACTACAATTAATCACACTTAATTACTTTTGAATTTAGACAATGGATATGAACATGCCAAGGTTAAGAACGAGTAATGAACTTGATAATCATGATAATTTGGTTATCCTCTTCCTCATGTTGCTAGCCAAGAACGTTTGCCTAGAAATTAAAACTTTCGTATTTAATTTCACTTTAGAATCATAAACCATCCGTCTACATTTCTGTGATCAAATGCAATTTATGACCTAGCACTACAATTCCGGTTCCTAAGTTGACTAATACGGCTTTCAAGTATATTTCTATCAAGAAAGCACATCAAAACCCAATTTTCCCAAATCAAGTTAAGAACAATACCCTATTAATTCACAACTTTCCAATTTCTTGCTCTCTCGAGTGAAATTGGACTTTTTAGATATACATTAATGTTGGCCGATCAATAATGTAGTAAGAACAAGAATTAATAGAACAACATGCAAGAAGAAGAAGAAACCATATCAATTATCATCAAAATTCATTACACAAGTTCAAAACCTCAGCAAGAAAGGGAATTAGCCACTCATTCTTGGATTAATCATCCTAAAATGAGTGTAAATCATGCATACAATTGAAGGAAAGAAGAAAGGAAGAGAAGAAAACTCTTAGCTTTTCTGTTCTTCAACTACTACTAACCCACGTTCCTGCTCTCCACTTCTGAACTCAGTCTAAAAACTAAAAACTAAAAAAACTCCTTAAAAATAAACCTAAGTGTGCTATTTATACTAGTGGGAAATTTTTCCCGGAATAACAAGCAACGTGTCACGGAGGCCAACGCGGAGCACTGCCTCCGTGACACGGCGTGGACGCGGACCCTCTCTGGAATTTCATGGTCGGGAGAATTAACCTCAACATGGCACGGAGGCCATCGCGGAGGCCTATCTCCGTGCCACGGAGCTGACGCGCAGGCATACTGGAAAGTGCCAATTTATTTCACGCCCAGGCAGTGTGCTACCGCGATGGCAGCGTGGCACGGCCCCATCGCGGAGCCCCTATAAATCCTGCATTCCAAGGTCTTTTCCACGCTCGCATCCAAGTCCAACTCCGACATAGTTCCAACATGCAGTTTAGCTCCTAAAAATCACATTTTCCTGCAAAACAAATGCTAATCATGTTGGTTAGTATAAATTCGCATTTTATTACCAATTACATGATATTATATACACATTGCACAACAAACAAGGTAAAAATGATACGTTTGAGTATCACTTGGGCCTATAAATCTGCCCAAGATCACTTACCCCACACTTACATCCTTGTTCGTCCTCGGACAATACATACACAACTCATGCAAATTACATCCCAACTTTCGTCACTATGGTGCAACAATTTACGCTACGGTCATACCGATTATTCAATTTTTGCAAATCATCAAGAAAACATGCTTGGTCGTACAAGACAATGACCTTAATACATCAAGGCTTCCTAGACTTTTAAGAATTGATTCTTGATATCGGCAAACTCATGCAAATCAACTAATCAAGAAATCCGACACGAAAATCAATCTTTCATCAAGCATGTGCCCTCACAACTCGAGAGAAACTTCCCCTTTATGTTCATGCAACACACAAACATGCAAGTAGGGGCATATAAAAATTAATTTCACTCTCTCTCCCAAAAGAATTCACATGCATCATGTCATGACCCATAGGCTTGCCCTTAGTGTATTACTCCACTAATATAAAGAAATGCAATGTAGGATCAAATAGGAATTTTAATGGGTTGTAACGGGGCTATGGATCTAGTATGCATATATTGGATTAGCCAATAATAATCGCTAGCATCCTTAAGCGCCTTTTCACTCATTCCCATCGACTCATGGACATTGTTCCTCTCTTTTCTCTTTTTCTCCCATTCATGCTGGTTTACTTTCATACAGCCCATTTCATCAACCACACTTGACACCAAACAGAGGGTTTTCATGTACCCTCAATATCAATTAATTACAACAAGTGCCTCTTCAACGTCATCTTTTCTTTCCTCACTTTGCTTTTCTTTTTCTTTTCACTCTTTTCACTCTTTAACACTTTGGGAAACATTTTCTGTTCTTTGTAAGCGCTTAAGAGCTTCTTAAAGACTTTAAGGCTAATGAAAAGAAGGAATAAAGCTTAGTTCATACAATTTTGGACAAAAGAAAGAAATCGGCTAAAGGCTCAACGGGCTGACTAGGGTATACAACGTATAAAAAGGTAGAATTTGACAAGAAAAAAAATATGGAAACTATCGGTTAAAACAAAGAAATGCCTACATCCTTTCCAACACTACACCTCCTTCATTTCGCTTCGTATACACACCAGGCAAGTTCTAGACAATTCACAATGACATGGAATAGCAAATCCTCACTTCACACTTCATGCACATGCTCGAATCAAGATGCATTCACAGACTCTTTAATTAGTCAATTACATGAATTCAAGATTAAGCCTCAACCATAATGAACCAAATTCTATAGCCTAGGTAACTCAACATATTTACAGAATTGCATGCTTTCAAACGAATCACTTTCACATTTTGAACATCAATTACAACACGCAACGAAATTTTAGCAACCATAAGCAACTACAGTTTATTGATGCAATCCACCAAAGAAAACTAAAAAAAAAAAACAAATAAAAATCCTACTCCTACCGACTACTTTTCCCTTAAGACGGTCGTCATCCATCCATCATAGGGAACGGTCACTAACTATGACATCGGTTCAATGGGACTATTCTCGGTAAAAGAACCGAAAACAAACTCCGAGAAACCCAAAAAAATAAAAATCGACAAAATTTTTGCAACACATCGATCATTTCGATAGAAAGAAAATATTTACAAGTGCAATATATTTTCGCAAAAATTTTGAAAAATATCGATCATGTCGATAGAGAAAACAAAATATTTACAAAATTTACAAAATATTTACCATTGCAACCATAACTTTCAAAAACACACATCATTAGCCACAAAACAAATATATACACATGCATCGCAAATCAATTCACAACAGGGAAAGCACAACATACATAAACAGCAAGGAAAAATTATACAGCAATTTAGAGCCTTGACCTAGCACCTAACTACTCCCCACCCCACACTTAAATCGAACACTGTCCCCAGTGTTCACAAGAATACAAAGCACAAAATTTGGGTGGTGGAACTCCCTGCTCAGTCGAAATATTCGACTTCCTCATCCGGTGCTGTAGCCTCGTCGCCCATATCTGAATTAGCTCCATCGTCGTCATCAGACTCCACATCGGAGTCCTCACGACGTGTCTCCTCATCAATAGGGACATCATCGTCTGTCGGCTCCACAAAGGCTGGCCCCACCTTACACAAGGCTCTGGCGTTCTCGCCAAAGGGGTAGTCCAGCTCCAGCTGCCATAACTCCTCCTCGGTGGCTGGTCTCCCACCTATCCGTAGCTGCAGCATCTGCATACCGAACATACGGGCCATGTACTGATCGTCACGAGCATGTCACTCGCCCAAAGTCAGCACGGTTCCGTGTGTAGTGTCAGGGGCCTTAGTCTTTGTCACATCAAGGGCCCTCTGCTCCAGCTGCGGAATGTAATCCAAGGCTTCTTCCTCAATGTCGAGGCCTCGGAGGAAGGTGGTGATGAGTCCGCCAAACCCGTATCTGTGACCCTGGTGCAGTCTGGCTCTCTTCATGGCGGATATTATGACCGCCCCAACATTAATCTCAAGCCCTTTCATAAGGGCATACACCAAGCAGACACGGTCCCGGGTCACGTCTGTCATATGAACTCCCGGGATCAAGCACGAACACACAATTTTTAGCCAGATTCTGGCCTCCCTGTTCATCTGCGAATAGGGCAGAGTCTGGTGGTAACCCCTCTCCTTGTGTCTACTCCATCGGGCTGTGGATCGAGCCCCACACAACGTACGTCTGATGTCAGCGTACGGTGGGGTGATGTTTAGCTGGCGGAGAATGTGGGCGTCTGTGTCCCGCGCTCCAACGATGACATTCAGCTGCTGGGGTTCCAGAGTGACAATCTGCCCTCTGATTTTAATAGTGTGGCTTCTGATGGCCGGGTTCCAGTTGGCATAAAATTCCCGGACCAAGTGAAGGTTGCACTCCTTGGGCTCCTGAAAAATAAAGCTGAGCCCAGCTGCCTCAATCCTCTGTACAATGCGAGGGAACTCCTGTGCGAGTGGTTCCCTAGCAATATGTTCCTCGGGGAAGTACTTGTTTTCTTTGTGCTTCACATACCATTTCTTCCCTTCATCGGTGACCCATCGTGTTCCGTATCGGCGGTGTTGACCGCGCGGAACAGCGGGTGCAGCTGGGACTGCCGTGCCCAGTCTCATCCTCTTCCTGCATGTGCCTGAGGTGGAGGCACCCTTGCCTTTGTCTTGTCTGCTAGCCATTGTACCTGTCAGTTTACACAAACAAGCACAACGTTAAGCTAAATAGTTGTTAGCTTCGGCTAAGGTTGGGTTACACAAAATTTACCCCACACTTAGTCCTTAACAATATTTACAAAATTTCAGCAAGGATAGCTCTATTTACAACCCCAAACACAGACAACTATACACATATTGCTTAGTGCATTCGTAACAAAATTTTGACAGCATAACGGTTAGCGTACTACTCAGACTTCATACAGCTAATTCCCAATTCTACTATCGCTAGCAATTCAACCATCGCACAAGCAACAAAATAACCACAAACTAAAAACAACTAGAAAAACATTTTATATACAAGCTAATCTAACAATCTAACCAATTCACACATTATGCATTTTCCCACAAAAATTCGAGAATTAGTCGTCTTTCAACAGTTATACAAGATTTACCACGACTTATCTCAAATAATAACCACACCCCGGCATCAATTTCACCAAACAATCAAGTTGCCCAAGTCAAATTTAACAACCCAAGCCCTAGAATAGTGTTCGACAATCAAATTCTGAATTATTTACATAATCGACACGTTCAAACGCTAACTACAACAATCCGAACATAATCAATCACAAAATAATTCAACATCATGTTTAATTTCTACTTAGGGTGATATTTCTCACCTTACATCCCCAAATTTGACAAAAATCGCCAAAAATTGAGTTAGACGATGAAAACATACCTTAGAATTGAAGAATCGAAGAAACTTGACGTTTTTCGTTGCCTACCAACGTGGCACGTTGCTTGGGGAGGGGGAAATAGGTGTTTGGTCGCAGAGGGAAGAGAGAATGGGGGAATTTGGGGCGAAATCGGGGTTATTATTTAAAGGAAACACTCGGGTCACCCGGAAACCTGGTGTGACCCGGCACTGGGATAAGGGCAACGTGTCACGGAGGGTAACGCGGAGCCCCTCCTCCGTGACATGGAGCCAACGCGTTGGCTTACTGGAATTTTGAAAATTCCAGATTTGCCTTCAACTTGTCACGGAGGCCAACGCGGAGCATTGCCTCCGTGACACGGTGCCAACGCGCCAGTGCTCTGTTTCACCAACAATTTTTATTTTTCATACCTCGCCTCGTTTCCTCAATTCCATGTATTTTTCCTCTGTTATACCTGAAAATCACCTCACTAAACAAAAATTGGTTAAATTAATAGATTTCCCTAACTAAAAATAAAAGATACTAACTAAAATGCAAATCTAAACCTAGTCAAGAAAAAGAAAAGAAAAGTAAAAATTATTTACACTAAAAAGAAAGAAAGAAAATATTTTTCACGGGTTGCCTCCCGTGCAGCGCCTGGTTTACCATCGCGGCTCGACATCCTTTAAGCTCATTTACCTACTAGGGAGATGGACGATTTGTCCCGATCATGATCATCCCCCCAGTAGTTCTCAACCTTGTCCGGTGGCCTACCTAGTAACTCTCGGGAATCGCTCAATCTGTTAGCCTTCCCATGATCAATTACGTTGATCACCTAGAGATCCTTATAAACAGTCGGGAGCTTAGGTACCTTGTACACGTCGAACACTTCGACCTTGTCATGTGCTCGCATCGTGAGTTGACCCGCAGCTACATCAATTAATGCCTTTTCGGTTGCCAAAAAGGGTCGTCCCAAAATAAATGGGACTTCAGCATCTGGTTCAAAGTCCAGAACAATAAAATCGACCGGAAAAATGAGGGATCCTACTTGCACTAACACATCCTCAACAATGCCATCCGGCTTAGCCAAAGACCTGTCTGCTAGCTGCAAGATTACCGTTGTAGGTCTAGGACTCCCTAGACCTAACTTTCTGAATACCGAAGATGGCATCAGATTTTTACTTGCCCCCAAGTCGCATAATCCACGCGCTTGGATACTTTGCCCAATAGTCAGCTGGATAGTGAAACTTCCAGGGTCTTTCAGTTTTGTGGGCAACCTATTCTGAATACGGGAAGTGCATTCCTCCGTTAAAGCTACCGTGGCATACTCAGTCAAGCGACTTTTGTTGGCCACGATGTCTTTGATATACTTCGCATATTTTGGCACACCCTTCAAGACATCAACAAGAGGTAAGTTAACATGTACCTGTTTAAGTACCTCCATGAATTTCTGGAAACACGCCTCCTCCTTGTGTTTCTTAAGTCGTTGAGGGAACAGGGGCGGAGGCCTTGCTGGTTCCGCTTCTTTAGACTTCCCCTTATCTGAGATTTGCTCTCCCTCAACATCTGCTGCTCCTGACTTCTGAGGCGGTCTTTCCGGTTCCACCTCCTTTAATTGTAAACCACTCCTCGTGGTCACTGCATTTACCTGCTTCGGATTTGGATCCGTGTCGCTAGGTAGTCCTCCTCTGGGTCTAGTATTTTGGGCACTAGCAAACTGCTCAAACTGATATTCAAGAGCCTTGGTTGCCAATTGATTGTTCTTTACTTCGGCTGCCAATTTGACATAGTCAGCCTGCAATTGTGCCTGATTAGCGATCATGGTTTTGAACATCTCCTCAATGGTGGAGGAGGGGCATTGTGATTTCTGAAATGCGTCTGATAGCCTTGTTGCCCTCCTTGGTTTCTGTGCATACCCTGTCCTGAACCTTGGCCTTGTTGATTGTTGCTACCCCACGAAAAATTCGGATGGTTCCTCCAATTCGAGTTGTAGCCACTACCAAACTGCTGTTGATTCCTTTGTGCATTGCCCACAAAGTTAACAGAATCAGGATTTGCACCACAGCATTCAGCTGAATGCTCACTACTACCGCACACTTCACACCACATCTGTTGGACTGCATTGACGGAGGCTGAAGGCTGGTTCAAATTCATATTGCTGAAGTGAGTGTTTAACTGATTTTGCAAAGCAGCTATCTGTGCAGCGATAGCTGTGAATCCATCCACTTCAAGCACTCCCGCTGCTTTCCTTGCTCCACCTCTTGAAGAATCTGCATTCCATTCCGGATTGCCTTGTGAAATTCGGTTGAGCAAAGTGTACAGCTCCTCATAAGTCTTCTCCAGCGCTTGCCCTCCAGCTGCTGAGTCTAACAAAATTTTAGTGTGGGGTTCCAAACCCTCAATAAAAGTGTGTACCAACACCTCGTTGGACTGATGATGATGAGGACAGTCCCGCAACATGGACTTGAATCGTTCCCAAGCTTGATAAAGATTTTCTCCTTCCCTCTGTTTAAAACTTAGAATCTGACTTCTAAGTTTAGCTGTTTTACCCGAAGGGAAAAATCTGATCAAAAACTTCCTTGCAAGATCATCCCACATTGATATAGAGTTGGGTGGTTCAGCTTTTAACCACCTCTTGGCTTCACCAAGTAAGGAAAATGGAAATAAGGTGAGCCGAACATAATCAGGTGACACTCCAGCGGGTATGTAAGTGTCACTTATCTCCAAAAAGTTCTGGAGATGTTGTTGCGGATCTTCGTGAGGGAGACCGGTAAACTGCCCGCTAGTGTGCAAAAGTTGCACCATATTTTGCTTTAACTCAAATCTCCCTCCAGGCTCTGGTTTGCGGATGCTGGAATGTACATTATTAGCGTGTGGGATTGCCACCTCGCGAACCGGCCTGGCTGCTACTTCCTCGGGCACTAACACTGCCCGCACAACTGGTGGATTTGGTTGCTCCATCATAGACTGTTTAAGCAACTGCAGCTTCTTCCGAAGAGCTTCTCTACGTTGACTATACAATTCACGTTCTGGCTCTAAGTAAGATTCCACCAGCTCCTTGTCCCTTGCCAGTGTTCACAGAAATAAAAATCTGCAAAATACAGGCTAAGACCAAGTTGTTAACACTTAAGAAAATAAAAATACAAATACAGTAAATTTACACTAAACAAAATTTTACAAATCGCCTAGCCTCCCCGGCAACGGCGCCAAAAACTTGTTCGCGGTCTGCTCGGTATATATTAAAAACCGACACGCAAGTGCACGTGGTCAAACAAGTAATAAAGTGGCTAAGTAGCCAAGTATCGATCTAAGGAGGCTGCTCTAGATACATAAAATTGCCTAGTTTACTATATCTCTATTCTATTCCTAATTATGTTAACAACAATGCAACCAAGAGTTATTTTGAGTTTTTGTTTCTAAACTATATGTATACTACAATTAATCACACTTAATTACTTTTGAATTTAGACAATGGATATGAACATGCCAAGGTTAAGAACGAGTAATGAACTTGATAATCATGATAATTTGGTTATCCTCTTCCTCATGTTGCTAGCCAAGAACGTTTGCCTAGAAATTAAAACTTTCGTATTTAACTTCACTTTAGAATCATAAACCATCCATCTACATTTCTGTGATCAAATGCAATTTATGACCTAGCACTACAATTCCGATTCCTAAGTTGACTAATACGGCTTTCAAGTATATTTCTATCAAGAAAGCACATCAAAACCCAATTTTCCCAAATCAAGTTAAGAGCAATACCCTATTAATTCACAACTTTCCAATTTCTTTCTCTCTCGAGTGAAATTGGACTTTTTAGATATACATTAATGTTGGCCGATCAATAATGTAGTAAGAACAAGAATTAATAGAACAACATGCAAGAAGAAGAAGAAACCATATCAATTATCATCAAAATTCATTACACAAGTTCAAAACCTCAGCAAGAAAGGGAATTAGCCACTCATTCTTGGATTAATCATCCTAAAATGAGTGTAAATCATGCATACAATTGAAGGAAAGAAGAAAGGAAGAGAAGAAAACTCTTAGCTTTTCTGTTCTTCAACTACTACTAACCCACGTTCCTGCTCTCCACTTCTGAACTCAGTCTAAAAACTAAAAACTAAAAAAACTCCTTAAAAATAAACCTAAGTGTGCTATTTATACTAGTGGGAAATGTTTCCCGGAATAACAAGCAACGTGTCACGGAGGCCAACGCGGAGCACTGCCTCCGTGACACGGCGTGGACGCGGACCCTCTCTGGAATTTCATGGTCGGGAGAATTAACCTCAACGTGGCACGGAGGCCATCGCGGAGGCCTATCTCCGTGCCACGGAGCTGACGCGCAGGCATACTGGAAAGTGCCAATTTATTTCACGCCCAGGCAGTGTGCTACCGCGATGGCAGCGTGGCACGGCCCCATCGCGGAGCCCCTATAAATCCTGCATTCCAAGGTCTTTTCCACGCTCGCATCCAAGTCCAACTCCGACATAGTTCCAACATGCAGTTTAGCTCCTAAAAATCACATTTTCCTGCAAAACAAATGCTAATCATGTTGGTTAGTATAAATTCGCATTTTATTACCAATTACATGATATTATATACACATTGCACAACAAACAAGGTAAAATGATACGTTTGAGTATCACTTGGGCCTATAAATCTGCCCAAGATCAATTATATCCGCCATGAAGAGAGCCAGACTACACCAGGGCCACAGATACGGGTTCGGCGGACTCATCACCACCTTCCTCCGAGGCCTCGATGTCGAGGAAGAGGCTTTGGATTACATCCCGCAGTTGGAGCGGAGGGCCCTCGATGTGACAAAAACTAAGGCCCCCGACACCACACACGGGCCAGTGCTGACTTTGGGGGAGCGACATGCTAGTGACGATCAGTACATGGCACGTATGTTTGGCATGCAGATGCTTCAGCTACGGATTGGTGGGAGACCAGCCACCGAGGAAGAGTTATGGCAGTTGGAGCTGGATTACCCATTTGGCGAGAACGCCAGAGCCTTATGCCGAGTGGGACCAGCCTTCGTTGAGCCTACTGATGACGATGTCCCCACTGATGAGGAGACACATCGGGAGGACTCCGATGTGGAGTCCGATGACGACGATGGAGCTGACTCAGACATGGGCGACGAGGCAGCAGCACCGGATGAAGAAGTCGAATATTTCGACTGAGCAGGGAGTTCCACCACCCGAAATTTTGTGCTTTGTATTTTTGTGAACACTGGGGACAGTGTTCGATTTAAGTGTGGGGTGGGAAGTAGTTAGGTGCTGGGGCTGGGCTAATCTGCTGTATGCTTTTTCCTTGGTTTGTATGTATGTTTATGTTTCCCTGTTGTGAACTGATTTGTGTTGTATCTGTATATATTTTTTTTTATAGTTAATGATGTGTGTTGTGAAAAGTTATGGTTTCCAAGGTAAATATTTTGTAAATATTTCTGTATATCGAAATGATCGATATTTTTCAAAATTTTTGCGAAAATATTTTGCACTTATCAAAATATTTTGTAAATAGTTTTCCATCGACATGATCGATGTTTTGCAAAAAATTTTCGATTTTTATTTTTGGGTTTCTCGGAGTTTTGTTTTCGGTTCTTTTACCGAGAATAGTCCCATTGAACCGATGTCATAGTTAGTGACCGTTCCCTATGATGGATGGATGACGACCGTCTTAAGGGAAAAGTAGTCGGTAGGAGTAGGATTTTAATTTATTTTCAGTTTTTCTTTGGTGGATTGCATCAATGAACCTGTAGTTGCTTTATGGTTGCAAAATTTCATTGCGTGTTGTAACTGATGTTCAAAATGTAAAAGTGATTCGTGTGAAAGCATGCAATTTTGTAAATATGTTGAGTTGCCTAGGCTGTAGAATTTGATTTGGTGTGATTGAGGCTTAATTTTGAATTCATGTAATTGGCTAATTAAAGAGTCTGTGAATGCATCTTGAATTGAGCATGTGCATGAAGTGTGTGAAGTGAGGTATTGTTATTCCATGCTATTGTGAAGTGTCTAGAACTTGCCTGGTGTGTGTACAAAATGAAATGAAGGGGGTGTAGTGTTGGAAAGGATGTAGGCATTTCTTTGTTTTAACCGAGAGTTTCTATTTTTTTTCTTGTCATACTTTACCTTTTTATGTGATTGTATACCCTAGTCAGCCCGTTGAGCCTTTAGCCGTTTCTTTCTTTCTTTTGTCCAAAATTGTATAAACTAAGCTTTATTCCTTCTTTTCATTAGCCGTAAAGTCTATACAAAAATCTTAAGCGCTTAAGAAGAAAAGAAAATTCTTTTCCCAAAGTGTCGAAGAGTGAAAAGTAAAAGAAAAGCATAGTGAGGAAAGAAAAGAAAAAAGTTGAAGAGGCACTTGTTATAATGAAATGAGAATGAAGGTGCATGAAAACCCTGTGCTGTTGTGTCAAGTGTGTTTGATGAAATGGGCCATACGAAAGTAAACAAGCATGAATGGTATGAGAGGAAAAAGAAAAGAGAAGAACAATGTTCATGAGAGTATGGGAATGTGTTGAAAAGGCGCTTAAGGATACTAGTGACTATTATTGGCTAATCCAATATATACTAGTTCCATAGCTTCCATTACAACCCATTAAAGTCCTACTTGATCTTACATTGCATTTCCTTATATTAGTGGAGTAATACACTAAGGGCAAGCATATGGGTCATGACATGATGCATGTGAATTCTTTTGGGAGAGAGAGTGAAATTAATTTTTATATGCCCCTATTTGAATGTTTGTGTGTTGCATGAACATAAAGGGGAAGATTCTCTTGAGTTGTGAGGGCACATGCTTGATGAAAGATTGATTTTCGTGTCGGATATCTTGATTAGCTGATTTGCATGAGTTTGCCGATATCGAGAGTCGATTCTTAAAGTCTAGGAAGTCTTGATGTATTAAAGGTCATTGCATTGTAAGGCCATGCATGTTTTCTTGATGATTTGCAAAAAAATTGAATAATCGGTATGACCGTAGTGTAAATTGTCGCACCATAGTGACAAAGGTTGGGATGTAATTTGCATGAGTTATGTATGTGTTGTTCGAGGATGAACAAGGATTTAAGTGTGGGGTAAGTGATCTTGGGCAGATTTATATGCCCAAGTGATACTCAAACGTATTATTTTTGCCTTGTTTGTGTGCAATATGTATATATTCTCATGTAATTGGTAATAAAATGTGAATTTATACTAACCAACATGATTAGCATTTGTTTTGCAGGAAAATATGATTTTTAGGAGCTAAAATGCATGTTGGAAGTATATCGGAGTTGGACTTGGATGCGAGCGTGGAAAATACATTGGAATGCGCAAAGTATAGGGGCTCCGTGATGGAGCCGTGCCACGCTACCATCGCGGAGGCACACTTCCTGGAGGGGAAATTAATTGGCAAATTCCAGTGAGGCCTCGCGACAGCTCCGTGGCACGGAGATAGGCCTCCGCGTTGGCCTCCGTGCCACGTTGAGGCTATAATCCCGGACCCTGGAATTCCACTAAGGGTCCGCGTCCACGCCGTGTCACGGAGGCAGTGCTCCGCGTTGACCTCCGTGACACGTTGCTTGTTATTCCGGGAAAAATTCCCACTAGTATAAATAGAACACTTAGGTTCATTTTAATAAATTAAGACTTGGTGGAGCAAGGACGTGGGTTAGAAGCAGTTGAGGGACGAAAAAGCTAAGGGATTTCTTCTCTTCCTTTCTTCTTTCAATCAATTGTATGTATGATTTACACTTGTTTTAGGATGATTAATCCACAAATGAGTGGCTAATTCTCTTCCTTGCTGAGGTTTTGAACAATGGTGATGAATTTTGATTGTTAATTATATGGTTTTCTTCTTCTTCTTCCATGTTGTTCTATTAATTCTTGTTTCTACTGCATTAGTGTGTGGCCGACATTAATGTACATCTAAAAAGTCCAATTTCACTCGAGAGAGCACGAAATTGGAAAGTTGTGAATTAATAGGGTATTGTTCTTAACTTGATTTGGGAAAATTGGGTTTTGATGTGCTTTCCTGATAGAAATATACTTGAAAGCCCTATTAGTCAATTTAGGAACCGGAATTGTAGTGCTAGGTCATAAATTGCATTTGATCACAGAAATGTAGACGAATGGTTTATGATTCTAAAGTGAAATTAAATACGAGAATTTTAATTTCTAGGCTAATGTTCTTGGCTAGCAACATGAAGAGAAGAATAACCGAATTGTGATTATCGTCAAATTCATTACTTGTTCTTAACCTTGGCATGCTCATAACCATAGTTTCAATTCACAGTAAATAATTGTTAATAGTTTTAGTATATATAATTTCTAAACAAAAACTTATTACGTTGTTGTTAGCATAATTAGAAGTAAGATAAGAATATAGTGTACTTAGGCAATTTTACTTATCCAGAGTCTCCTTGGATCGATACTTGGCTTACTTAGCCACTTTATTACTTGTTTGACCACGTGCACTTGCGTGTCGGTTTTAAACCATATAGCAAACCACCGAACAATAAGAAGAACTTTTTTTGGTTGTAATGTTAGCTAAGGGATGTGTAGGAATTATTTTGTTAATAGTGGCTACCAATTCTAAGCACTTTAAGACATATTTTTACTTCATTCTTGTCCACCACTTGTCCTTACTGTTTACCTCTTCTTTCACTAATCCTCTTCTCTTTTCTCATGCCCTCTTTTACACTACTTGACTGCTAGTTTCTTTTTATCAAATCTATTAAAATAATCAACCATTAAGAAATTTTTCTTTATGTTCTAGCAGCAAGTAAACATTTTATTCTGTGGGCACCCCTTTTTCCTATTTTCTCATCTTTCCCTCTACAATTTTTCTTCCCTTTCAATTAACATTGTTACACTGGTGGAACCTTTATTTTTAAATCTCAAAGTGCATTAGAATGTCTTTGGATAAAAAATTCTGGAGGTTACAAAACAAAGAGAATGGGCTTCTTTTGTGGCTTAGAAAAAATAAGGCTTACAACTCAATGAGGTTGACTAGGGATAATGTTAAAGGAAGTACAAAACAATGAACAACAAGGGTCTATCAAGGAAATTCCTTAATCATAGCTTGTCTATTTAACAACTAGCTACCATGCACACATGTTAGGAAAGTTCTAGATGTTACCTTATGTATAAAATACAATAGTTTCAAGCTCACCCCTCACGAGATCATGATTTGAGTCGGTTTCCTATGGCTACATATCCTCACAATCATATTGAATGAATTTTTCATTATTAAGTCCAATTTTTCTTCTTGAATCCAATTAAAGAACCTATGTGTTTCTCATGGAGTTATCACTTCTCATGCACTCAGATGAACACTTCATGCTTCTAGCTTATCTCCTAAGTGAAATGTCAAGAGCACAAAAGTGGTGATTTTTGACTCTAACATAAAAATTAAAAATATATGACTAATTTTCTCTTAAGACGGTCGTCATCCATGCATCATTGGGACCAACCACTACATCTATGATGGACACTAAAAAATTTTTGGCTCTCAATTAAATCAAACAAAATCCAGAGACAAACAGACACTTAGCATAGCATTCAGTTTCCCACAACCATCCACTTACTAGCTATTACAAATCAAGCTAACTAACACAGAAGTTTTGATAACCATTACTACAACCAAACTCTAACAATCTAGCAAAGATAAAATAACAGGAAATCTATTTCCTCCACCCCACACTTAAAAAGTGCATTGTTCCCAGTGCACAACATGTCATAATAAGTAGGGAGAGAGAAAACTTCCTGCCCTCTAAGCATAGTCATTATCGTTAGGATTAAAATCCTGATCATCATCTATCTTCTGCATCGTCAACTAATATTTCTCCAGTAATGGCATCCTCCTCCTCCTCCTCCTCCTCCTCCTCATCATCATCATCATCAACTGCATCTGTCAGCATTGTAGGCTCATCATCGTCTAGTGGCTTCTCAAATGCCGTTCTCACCGTGCTCATGATCATGGCACTGTCTGTGGGTGGGTACCTATCCTCTAATGCATACATCTCCTCAGCAGTCTTGGTCTACCACCAATTTTCAACTGCATCTCAAAAATTCCAAACATATAACCTCTCCAACTGTCATCCCGAGCGTGGCGCTCAGTTGGAGTGAGAGCTGGGCCGGATATGGTGTTTGGCTCCTTGACCATCCGTAACATCTATCATCTTCCCTACAAAGTGACTTGATAGGGGTAGGTGGAGGTCAACCTCATCTTCCTCAACACTGAGCTCCCTCAAGAACTGAGTCAACAAGCTGCCATAATAATATTTCCAATGACAACTATCCCTGAATCGCTGCATGTTGTCCCTAAGCACTACTCCAAAGTTAATTGGCAGCCCCTTCATTAACATTTAGACCAATACTATCTGCTCTCGATTAATCTCAGTGGTATGTTTCCTCGGGAGGAGTACAACAAAAACCAACTAAACCCAAACTCTAGCCTCCTTCTTTAAGTAGGAGAAGGAGAGTGTCGAATGAATACCAGTCTCACTTCATGCCCACTAGGAAGATGAATGCTCTCCGCACAATGTGTGGTAGATGTTACGGTATGGGGGCTTCTCAAGGAATAAGAAATACATCTCTGGGTCCACCACTGGCATGCCAAGAAATGCATTGAAGGACCTGGCATTGAAATAGACTACTTGACCATGCACCTTGATCTTTGTGCTCTCTCTATACAAAGTGTTCCTATTGGCATAAAACTCCCTCACTAAGGTGAGGTTGCACTCCTCTGGCTCAGCAAATACATATTCTAGCCCCAACCTACGGACGGTGTCACAAATGGCCAAGAACTCAAGTGCTAAATGACCTTTATCAATCCGATTCTCTGAGGCATATTTGGCTTTTTTTGCGCATTGAACCATTTAAGTCCATTCTTCTCCATAGATTGAGCTCCAAACCTCCTAGCAGGGGGAACCCTTGGGATCGACAAACTCGGTGCAACTCCTTTTCTAAGTTTTTTGAACCCCTTGTTTGGGGTTGCTACCTCCTTGCCTTTATTTGCACTTGAAGTCATAACACCTGCCAACCAAAATCAATGCCAACTCAAAATTAGTTCATGAGCATTAAGGCTAGCTAATTAGGTGTAAGAGGTGCAAAATGATCCACATTTAACTTGCTTGCATTGTTGTGAGAATTTTTCAAATAGGGTACTTAGACTTCTCCTATTATCATGCCAACTCTCATCAACCCAATTCATTCGAAAAGTTTATATCAACATTCATATTCATGATTTCACCACACAATTTTTGCTTTTTTATTCTTTCCACAAGAGTGCTTCAAGTTAGCGACTCAACTCACTTCCCCAATTCTCAATTCGCATTTCACAACAACTCAAATGCAGGAGTAATCACAATATACAACCAAAATCAAATTTTCATTATTTTCACTAACTTTCCACAATAAGTTGGTATAAATTTTTAACAACCCACTTTTTCACAATTATAAATCATACTATTCAAGCAACTTCTTCCTCCACAAAAATACTTTAATTTCAAGAATTTCATGAAAATCTCTACAACCCATTAACCACCTCATTTCATACCCATAACTTAAGACACACAAATTCAACTAAAATAATCAACCAAATCAAGGATACAACATTATTATGGAGGAACATATGATTTTTAATTCATAGAAAACCCACATTATAAAATTCAAGAATCTTGCCCAACAATGGTGACTTGGGTTTTTGGTTTGGGGAAGGGAGAGTAGCGGAAGCATGCTTACCAAAGTAAATACTAGAGGAAGGAAGAAATTTACTTACTTGAGTTAAAGAATCTTGCTTCACAAGGCTTTGGAGAAGACAACAATGGGGAAGAATGGGGAGAAGGTAAGTTACAGCCAACTTAGAGAGATAGCCTTTTTTTTCTTTGTTACTTTTTTAGAGAGAGAGAGAAGATGAATGAAAAATAAAAATAAGGGTATGAATGAGGGATTTGTATTTATTTAGGTTCCTTGGGTCTGGTTTGACCCATGGATCAAATTTTTTTTGCCCAACTCACCCCTGGGACGATGCGCCACCCAATACTCGCAAAACTTAGAGAAAAGAATATTTCTTAGGTAAATGGGGCCTGGCGCGGGCACCAGCCACTACGCCAACCTGAATTTTTTTTTTGTTCTGGAGTTCCATGCCAGGTATTTCACCCTAGACTTGAAATTTTTTTCAGCTTTCTTTTCAACACTTCTCCTCAATTTTCCTATTTGTAAATATGGGTTTCCTCGCACCAAATGTCTTGTTAAATGTTGTGGTACAACATTCACGAATTTCCTCCCATGCAATGCATGATTTAACATCACGTCGGCATGATGAAAGACTTAACACTCCTCCAACTGAGAGAGATGATCTACTACCTAATTTCCCAATGGGTCTTACCTGTGAAATATACTACTCCAATGCCTTCGTAGACATTTTAGTTTTTACCATAGTGATGGTCTCTAACTCCTCATAGTGGGGTGGCAATCGTGCTGCCCTGAATACATCAAATACTGCTTTTGGACCATCTACTATCATTGACATCTTCTCTGACTACACCCTTATAACTACATCTATTGTAGCCGAGAGTCCTCTTCCCAAAATAATGGGTACTGCTTCATCAACATCATTGTCAAGGATGATAAAGTCTACTAGTAAAATGAATGATCCCACTTTAATTAGCACATCTTTAATAATACCGTCAGGATAAGTGATGGATCTATCAGCTAGATACAGCGTCACTATGGTGGGACGTGGTTCTCCTAACTCCAACATTCTAAATAGTGATGCAGGCATAAGAATAATGCATGAACTCATACTGCATAATGCTGAGCCAACCTCTCTGCTTCCAATGATAATTGGAATAGTGAAGCTCTCGGGATCCTTCAACTTTTGTGGAATCTTGTTTTGCACTCGGGAACTGCACTCCTCTGTAAGAGCCACAGTCTCAGACTCTGTAAGCCTTCTTTTATTATCCATAATATCCTTAATATATTTGGTGCACTTTAGAACCTCCTGCAACAACTCTATCAATGTAGATTTACATGCACCTGCTTCAAGACATCTAGAAATTTCTTACATGTTGCATTCTCTTTCTGCTTCCTAAACCTCTGTAGAAATGGGGGAGGTGGTCTGACTTTTACTACTTTTGGCTATGAATGGATTGACTGACCAACCTCTTTCTTTGACTCTACAACTTGTTCTGCCTCTGCATTATTGTCTCTAGGTATCACTTCACCCAACTCTTTTCCACTGTGCAAAGTAATTGCGCTGACATTCTCCTTGGGGTTCTTCTTAGTATTACTTGGAAGTGCCCCTTGAGGTCCAATTGTCTACTGAATGGCCAACTAGCCAACTTGTCTCTCCAACTCATGCATTGACTTCTACATCTCATTGACAACTTAAGTTTGCTGAACCATCCATTGGTTCATGGTCTCCTCTAATGAACTGCTAGGTTGTTGCCCTTAAGTTCTCTAAAAGTTATTCGGGGGTCTCTGAAAGTTCTGATTCCCCCCCATGGCGGATTTGCTACATTCCTGTACCCCTGGTTATAACTGTTCCCTTGATATCCTCCACTGTGACCCTGTTGTTCCAAAAATTAGATAGATTCTGGGTTTAGTGGACAACCTGAATAAACATGGCTTTCTCTACACGCCTCACATGATGGTGGTGGAGTCTGAACTTGCTAAACCTGGTGAACCTAATTTACTGCTAGTATGGTCACTAACTTGCTGATCACTTTCACCAACTGATTGATATCTGATCGGATTGCAGCCACACTATCAACTTCAAGTTTCCCTAGAACTTTGGTTGCTATAAAACCTTATCCTGATAATCTTAACTCCCAACTTACATGAGATTCAACAAATCTTCTATCTCATCACAGGTTTTGGACAATATCTTCCCCTGTGTAGTAAAATCAAGTAGAATCTTGAACTTTGGCTTTAGTTCCTCTATAAAGTTATGCCCAATGATCTCCTTTGGCTACATATGGTGTGTGAAATCTTGCAGATATCCTTTATATCTCTCCCAGGCTTGAGCTAAAGTTTCACCATCCTTCTAAATAAACCCTGAGATCTTTCTTCTCAACTCCTTTGTTCTCCTCGAAGAGAAAAACCTGTTTATCAACTTACTAGAAAGAGCTTCCCAAGTGGTGATAGACCCTTCTGGCAAATTTTGAAGCCATTCCTTTGCCTATCAAATTAGTGAAAATGGAAACAAATTGAACTTAAAATACTCATCAGAAATATTTTGGTCATGGAAATTCTCACTAAGTTCCACAAATGTTATCAAATGCCTGTGGGGATCCTCATGCGGCTTGATATGATATTGACAAGTATTTTAAATCAACCGCATGGTTCCCTCCTTCAACTCAAAGTTTCCAGTGATGGACGACTTGATGATCGCTTTGGAAGCATTCTCCAAGTTCCACCTAGCAAAGTTTAGCACTAGAATTCTTTCTTGGTTACTGCCCCATTCTTGCTCATTGTTCTCTACCATTGCTAACCGATGAAACGTTCTCTCTATTTCAGAATCAAAGTAAGCCAAGGATTGTCCCTGACTTCGAGTGGCTGGAATACACTGAACAAATAATACTTGAAATATGCAACAACCAACAACCAATATAAAATGCAGAATAGTGGAATAAAAATTCCAATCAAGAACAATTAATCAATATTCAAGTCTCCGGCAGTGGCGCTAAAAACTTGATGTCGCCAAGTGCATATGCAAGTGTACATGGTCGTCAAGTAATATAGGATGGTGAAGTCCTAATATTGTACCTACAGAGACTTGTTAGATTAATTTTTTAAGTTGAATCTTTATTTAACTATTCAATAAAACACAAGTAAAATTTGGAAAGAATTTTGAGATTACTTTCTACTAAAACTTGGAATGTAAATCAAATCGAATAAAAAAACTTCATTTGCAAGAGAGTTGTAATTCAAATGATGATTAAAATCTAGGGTCTTGGCACTATTGCTTTAAGGTTGAGTTTTCAGATTCAAATACACTACACTAAATCCTCCTAAAAAACTGTTAGTTTCAAATTATGAATTTATTTCTCAACTATTCTCCCGAATGGGCAAGAGCTGTCTCACAAACCCTAACACCTATATTCCGATGGTTGCAGGAGAAATGTGAGATGATGGTTAAAGATACTTGACTCAACTAAGTAGGGTTGCAGGGTATATCCCTATCCTCAACAATGAAATCAATTCCCCAAAATCATAACATGGAATCAAAATCTACTTTATGCTTCTTTTAACCCTCATTAGTTCTCTCTTTCGAGTTCAACCAATGAGCCAATAGATTATATTCAAAAGGTGATCAGTCTAACGAATAAACATGAAGTCAAAGCGTAAACAATCTTGAAAAGAAAAGGATATAGAAGCCTAGCATAAATGAACTTTCAAACTACAACCATCAAGCTTGTGGCCAAACCCCAGATTAAGGGTATTAGCCACTCATGTTCAAGTATAAACCCTAAGATATCATCATCCGAATCAACAAAGATAAAGAGTAATGAAGAGAAAAAACCTAAGAAAATTAAACTTCTTGTCTCTTCCCCACAAAAATATTTTAGAAATAATTCTTCGACACCCTAATCAGATGCACTACTATTATATATATAAATATAGGAAAAGTTTCCCTTTTTCCCTTGAGTAGCTTAGCTTTTAGACTTAGAAAAATAACTCCCGGACAAGACTTGGTGCGCCACTTCACCCATCTCGTCAAACTTGGCTTGAATTTCTTCTGATGTTTTGCTTCTGGCGTGCCACTTCTGCCATCTCACCAAGGTTTTAGTCAAAATTCTACAGTTCATGACCTGGCATGCTACTTCTCTCAATGCACCAGAATGTTAGAAAATTTTCCCAAGTTTGGTTCCTCTCCGGCGCGCCACTTCTCTCATTTGGCCAAGGTGTTGGTCAAAATTCTTCTGAAGTACAATGCCTGGAGCGCCACTTCCCTTATTTCACCAACTTTGAGCATAATTTCTCTAAAGTTTAGTGGCTGGCACACCACTTCTCCCATTTCACTAGGCCAAGTTTCCTTGAGTTCTTCTTTCTTCACACCTTGCACCTTTTTTGAGTATTTTTCCATACATTACCTACCAAAATCATCTAGAAACATCTATTAGATCTTTCCACAAATGCTTTCATGAGAGTTTGCATTTTATAAGGATAATCTTCTTAAAACATGATAAAAGATGGGAAAAAATGTGATAAATGGGCATAAGAATATGCCAAACATCATGATTGCTCAACTTATTTAAGCTAAGAGGTGAAAAGTAGGTGCGTTACCTACTTATGCTGAATGAATCAAGTTAAGAGGGCCGATTCGAGACAATACCTACATGGATTATTAGGTCGGCCAAAATGAAGCTTAAGGTTAGCCCAATAAAATGACACCTAATTAGGCCCAAAACAAGTACAAAAATGACCACCAATATTGGCCAAATTGTGGCCCCAAAAAGAAGCACAAATCAACCATCAAACTTAACCAATTAAGAGGGTCAAATGGAGGAATTATTAGCCCATATTTCCTGACCCATTTGGCCCAAGTTTAGGGTCTAAAATCAATCAAACGAGATATACAAGGCCCCCATATAAGAACCATATATTGATCAAAATTTCAGCATTTTTACTTAGCCAAAAAATCTAAAAAATTTTCAAGAACTCTCTCCTCTCTTCTTGCTCTTGGTTGCTGCCCCTTAGCTCCTTTTAGGGTTATTGGAACTTCAAGATTTCTTCAAGATTAAGGTTAGTTAAAACACATATGATTTTGGTACTAATATACTACATATATCTAAGAAATTATCTGGTTAGGAGTTGATGATATATGACAACCCCTTCCCCTAAGTTGGACGCCCAAATTTGTGTAACAAATAAAAGGTTTCTTCTTCTCTTTTTGGTGTATGTGTGAAGAATACTTAAATTGTTCAAGTCTACAAGAAAAAGTGAACAAAAACATCTCTTCAAGTGTGTTAAGTACTCTACCCATGTTCATCCTTTTGTACAAAAGTTTGGGCAGAGAAATATTATTGTATTATTGTTAAAATCTCATGGGACGGTGATCGAAAGCAGTAAGTTCATTGTGTTGCTATTCTATTTCAGGTATGATGCATTGCGTAAGGGTTGTTTTGTGTGTTATTATATGTTTGGAGGTAGTAGGTCGGGTGTATGTGTTATTTATTGAAATGGAGGAGAAGGGTTTGCCGATACACCATTAAATTAAATCCACTACGTAAAATCTGCCCGAAATTTGTTTAGCTACTATTTTGGTAAAGTTGCATTGTGTTCAAGGGATAATATTAGCTTCATTATATATTTATATTTTGGATTAACTTAATTAATGAAAGGCCACATCGTGCTAGATTTAATCGTCGAAAGAAATGAGGTATGTCAAGGCTTCTCTATTCCTTATCGACATGAATCTAGAAATGGAACTATGAGATTCCAAAAGAAGGAATTTGAGTGTTATATTGTAAGATGTTTGGTAACTAACGAACCATAAAGAACCTAGTGTTACTTTATGATGAGTCGAGTTGCTTCCATATAAGAAATCTGGTTTTTTCAAAACAAAATGGAAGTTATTCTTTTGTCAAGTTTTCTTGTTTATTGTGATCCCTAATCAAGCTTTAGAAATTACAAAAGAAAAGTTTAGTGAGTCGAATCCTTATTTGCATTCAGTTGTTTAGTTGAGTCCTAAAGAGTACTTTGGGATCTATTTTGGAGTCAAGCCTAAAGAAGTTATCTAAAAAGAGTCTCAATAACTAACAAAAATAACTATAGCAGTCAGTCTCATTAATACTCTTATAATGCGTGAGTTGCATGTGTTAGTGTGCGCCAAGGCACTACTTCCATATTGAGGCTACTATATATACATAGTGTGCGCTGAGGCGCTACTACCATATTGAGGATATTATATATACATTGTGTGCGCCAAGACGCTATTGCCCATATTGTGGCTAATATTATATATAATGAGTGCGAAAGCGTTACGATTACTTGACGTATGTTATAAAACATGTGTTACAATGTGAGTTAAGGCGTGTGTCGTGTTCTTGAAAGAATAAAGAAGATACAAACTTAACGAGTCTTATAGATTTCAGTTTTCAGGTTTCATACTATATCTTGCTTTCATTTACTATTTGCAACTTACTATACTAATATTTCTGCCTTACATACCAGTACCTTCTTTTGTACTAACATTCCTATTTTTTGGGAGGTGCTGCATTCTTTCCTATAGGCCCATATCGAGACCCAAATAGACCTCTCAGTAGAAGCTACAGAGTTCAACGATTTTAGTAAGCTCCAACTTCTTGGGGATGAAGAGTCAGAGGTCCAACTTTATTTTTGAGTATGTGTATAAAATATGGGTAGGTCGGAGACCTCTCCCAACTATATGATAGTCAAACTACTCTTAGAGGTTTGTAGACACTTGTTGAGTTGTTAGTATGTTATTTATGGCCTTTTTGGCCTTTTGTTTAGATCTTGTACAATTTATAGCCTTGTCGACTTGTTATTTATTAGCTGAGATGCTCTGTGGATTTGTTAGCTTTGTATATATGTCTTTGGAGTTGTCACCTGTTTAGAAAGTATATTCCATATCTTGTCAGTTTTATTTATTTTATTTTCTTGTAGTGTTTTCTTGACGGACTTGTCAGCCAAATTGCTACCGAGATTGTATGAGTTTCAGTTGCTAGTTCGATCAAGTAAGGCACCAAGTGTTGGTCACGCCTCCCTAGGTTTAGGGCATGACAAACTTGGTATCAGAGCATATCAAGTCCTAAGAAGTCTAGAAGTCGTGTCTAGCAGAGTCTTGCTTATGGGTGTGTTGTGCACCTCACTTATAATCAGGAGGCTATAGGGCATTTAAGGAAGATTATCTTTCTTTATCTCTTAGAATTGTGCAAATAGAGTCCATCCATAAGAATATGAGTCTAAAACTTTTCTTGATGTGTTGTTACAAAATGCCATTGACAAGGTTGAATACTAGCAAAAGAGCCAATGTAGATGCAGGAGAAGGCAATAGCCGTGCCCCGCCTGGCTAGGGAGTTGGGCATGAAGCCTAGGGTGAATCATCAGCATCATTAACAAATCTTGTGGTGCTGGAGGCAGAGAAAGCAGGAAGGGATCTAGTGATCCTAACTCCTCATCTTACACTCGCTCCTGAAGGAGCAATTAGGAGGGACCTAGCACCCCCAGTTTCCCCACTTGGACTAGCAGTCATGGATATGGGGATGGCGATCCAATTACTAACACAGATAATAGTATTACAACAACATATGGTTGGATCTTCTGATAGTTCGAGGAATTTGAGAGTTCACAAATTCGTCAGCCGAAATCCTCCTATATTCATGAGTTCTAATCCAAAAGGGGACGTTTAGGAGTTTATTGATCAGATTCACATGATACTTAAAGTCATGCATACCTTAGTAACAAAAATAATGGAATTGGCATCTTTCTAACTACGAAATGTGACTATTTTATGGTATGATACCTAGGACAAATCTAGGGATCAAATGTACCTCCAGCTGAATGGAAGATATTTTCAGTAGCTTTTCTAAATTATTATCTTCCAGAAGGAGCTATATAAGGTAGAGTTGATTAGTTCTTGTCCCTCAGATAGGGCAACATGAGTGTTCAAGAATACAACATCAACTTTGACTCTTTAGCCGGATATGCGCCTTCTATTATGGATAAAATGCAGGCCAGAGTCTACCATCTTGTTAATTATTTGGGGCCACATTTGATTAGAGATTGCACTATAGCATCCTTGAATAAGAATATAGATATTTTCCAAATCCAGGTAGTTTCTTAGAACATAGAAAACAGGCATCAATTTCAGAAAATTAGAATAGAGAAAGAGAACAAGGCAAGAGGGCTAGATCTTCAGAGTCTGATGGAGCATCCGAGAGTGCCTTTAGGACCCAGTCTATCCAATGGCCAGCCTATTGTATTAATAGTACTCCACCCCAGTCATAGAGACCCAAATACGATCATTATGCTCATCTTGGTTAGTGTTAGGTTTCGGGGCACCTAGCTCCCATTGCCAAATAGAGGTACGGACGACACAAGACAACCATCAGGGTCGATAGTAGCCTCCTCTTCTGGTGTTCATCCTTTAGGGATTAGCCCTTAGGCTCTGCAGGTCTAGGTAAAGGTAGAAAAAGCGACACATTTAGTTTAGGTGGTGGTCAGAATCACTTTTATGCTTTGACGGGTCGTCAAGACTCTAAGACAGACCCATATGTTGTTACAGGTATAATATCTATTTTCTCACATGATGTATATGCACTAATATATATAGGGGATACATTGTCGTACATTACTCCCTATATTGCGGGGAAATTTGGGATGGAACTAAAAAGGTTATGGGAACTATTTGTAGTGTCAACACCAGTTGGTGAATCACTTATAGTTAGGCGGGTTTATCACAGTTGTACCATTACAATAAGTGGTAGAGATTTTATGAAAGATCTAATTGAGCTCAAAATGGTTGACTTTGATATATCATGGGCATGGATTGGCTATCCGCTTGTTATGCCACTATTGACGGTGGAGCTATGGTTGTATGATTCCAATTCCAGGCAAGCCAGTCCTGGAGTAGAAGTGTAATATTGCGATGCTTGTCGATAGATTTATTTCCTACCTTAATGATAGGAAGCTAATATCAAAAGGGTGTTTGTATTACTTGGTCCGGGTAAGGGATATAGATGTTAAAAACGAGGCACCAACTCTTCAATCTTTAATAATTGTAAACAAGTATCTTGACGAGTTCCCTAAGGAAAATCCTGGACTTTTACCAGATAGAGTAATAGATTTTGGTATCGATGTGAACCCCGCAACCCCACCTATATCTATCCACCTTATAGGATGACCCTAACAGAGTTGAAAGAACAATTGAAAGATATTCTTGACAAAGGATTTATTCGACCTAGTATATCCCCCTAGACAGTTCCCATAGAAATATGAATCACTATGAATGTGTATAGATTACAAGCAACTGAATAAAGTCGCTATAGAGAACAAGTAACCATTCCCCAGGATTGATGTCACGACCCGAGTCTACACCCTGGTTGTAACATGGAACCTATAACCACGAATTGCTCCAAGCTAACCTATGATATAACATAGTGCTAAAATAACAACAACTAATAGAACATAGCTAAGAGGAAGCTTAACTGAAACATAATTAATAAAAAGGAAAAGATAAAAATCTAATTACAACTATGAGTCATAAGATGAAACTAGAGATAAAAGGAAATAAACTAAACAAACTTTTGTCCTCAAAATATGAGGACTCACCATATAGCTGACAGAGTCTGGAGCATGTCTAACCATGGAGCTAAGTCTGAATACCTGGATCTATATTATAAAATGATATAGAACACAAGTTATGCGGTTAGTACTTGGAACATACTGAGTATATGGGAAACATAAATGAAGCTAGGAACATCCTAGTATGCTGAGAAAGACTGATTTGATTACAGAACTAAATGCATACTTGGGGTGTAGTACAATGACCCTCTATGAGATGCATAAATACTGATATAATATGAACGTATGAAAATATTTTATGAGATATAGTAAAAGTTTAGTTTTGGGTCATGTACATGTAGTGAAGACTAAATTTGAAATCATAAACTGAAAACTGTAACTGAAATACTATATTAAAACTGAAACTGAATTGTACTGTGGGAGACCTTAATAACCAATATATAACCACATGAGCTAGATGTGAAATTCGATGTACACCTTGCTAGGGTATAGTGGATGGTCTGTGTGAACACTGATAGAGGCTCATTCAGGCCAAAAACCTATGATGGCACGTAGTTCTAGAAACCTGAGTGGGTTGGAACCCCGACCTGCTCGGTGCTCCAACTAAAAACATACTTATACCTAACTGTACTGATAGCTCAAAACTGATGTCCTAAGACTAAATCAAAACTATTTATCTGAAAGCGTCCTGAGAGTCTAAAATATCTGACAACTAAAAATATTGGTGTTCTAAGACTTGTCGGATCAGCTTTATCTAAAAGTGTCATGACAGTCTAAAGAACAATGCAGGAAACTAGTATTCTAAGACTTGTCAGAGATGCTTTATCTGAAAGTGTCATGACAGTCTAAAGAACACTGACTATCTTGATCATACTAAAATCAGGAGTAAAATCTTATGATTAATTCATATAAATTTTAAAAAATCAAGCATAATGAGATCATGGTAGAATAATGTATTCAAAATAAACTATCTTTTCGATAACAGTATTGAGTTGTGGGGGCTAAACCTTTATAATAATGCTAGTATTAAATGATGCAAATATGTTATGAAATTGAGAGTAATTCATGACCATCATATGCACTTTAGCAAATCATGCGATGTTAAGGTAAAGCTAACTTATGAGCAACTCCTCTAAAATATCAACTTAAAATTGAAGTCATGGTCAAGGTAATGTAAAGACTAAAATAATAACATGAATATATCTTTGTATCGTAGTTCTAGTCCTGAAACTTGAAACATAGGAGAGGTAGAAAAACTCAACAACCATATTCTTGAAAACAATTCTAAATTATGGCTGAGTCTTAGAAATCATGCTAACATCATATCATGGACATAAATCATGGATTGGAGAGGGGGGATCATGAACATCATATGCTATTAATCATGAAAACACTGAAAAATCATAGAAGACATGTGAGAAAACATTCATGGAATGGAAACCCTAAGACATGCTATTCTAGGGAATTAAAGTAGTTAAGGTTTGAGCATAACTTGGGATACAAGGATGAAAGAAGATCCTTGTTGAAGTCCCACATACCTGGCTTGAAGAAATCCCCCACTAGCACTTGAATCTTGAAGCTCTTGGAGAAGAACCCTAGGTGTTCGTGAGCCTTGAGAGGAAGAGAAAAGAAGAGCTTACGATTGATTTGAGAAGGAATGAGGGATTATGTTATGAAAATCCCTTTAGTTCAACCCTTAGGAGTCCCAAAACAACATCATTTAGGAGTTAGAAGCATAGAAATATGCCCAATAATAACCATGACCTACACAACGAGTCGTTGTCTGCTATAACGACTCATTGTATCCTTCCATTCCCTTTGGAGTGAAATTATAGTTTTTTGATTATCCAACCAATGACCGATAGGAAGGTCCATTGTTACACACCACAACTCATCCTATGAATCATAGTTAGGGACTACTCCTTGTATTTCTCTAAAGTTTCTTCTAACGAATCATCACTCCTCATGACGAGTCGTTACAGCCTTCCATTGCTACTGAGCAAATTTGAACCTTTTTTGGACCGTACTCAATGACCCATCAGGATGATCCATTACATCACGTAAAAAGTCATTACTTGACTCATTAGTCCTTGGACGTTTGGACTATTGATTTACAATGGAGCATACAAAGGGTCATTGTCCCTCACAACGACTCATTACTTTATCTCGTGATTATAAAAATAATGTCGCACACTTTCTAAAATCCTTCCAATAGCTCTTCCTAATGACCCGTCACATGGACCAACCAGTCATCCTTTAACTCGTTAGTTCTGGGTAAAATTTTCACCAACTTAAGACTTTCTCAGGATAGGTGACCTAACAACCCCTCAGACCAAACGACGACTCATCACATGAGTCGTTCTTTAACACTTTTACTGGTTCTCTGCTAAATTCCATTCTAACTCTGGGGTCTAATCTTGGGAGATTTTTTTTGGGGTATTACAATATATTCCCCTTAGAAACATTCGTCCTTGAATGTGGGCCACCTAAGCTGAAAGGCTAGGGAAAGAGCTGCAATCTCAATAACTGAATACTTAATGCTGAGTGCTGATGGAGTGTCTGACTCTGAACTGGATTACATGAATTAATTGAAATCATGATTCATGAATGCATGCTAAGACATTGATATTGAAATACATGAGACTGACATGGAACTAGGTAGGGTACTGAGGAGGGACTATTGCTCCAAACTGAAACTGAGATGGTATGGACGGAGTTATAACTCTCGAAAATTCTTTCTAATATCTAAATAGATGACATGATGACTAATCTGGTAGAGAGTAAGAATTATCTAAATTCAACTTTCCAAGTAGTCCTTTCAACTGGCTGATTGCTCTATAAAATCTCCACTGAAGCTGCCTCCTTGTTTCCCCCAATTTACGAACTTGTTGGTCCAAGATTTCAATTGGAACCTACTTTCATTAGAGTATTCCATTCATATCAATAGTTCACCATCCTAACATCTCATCTCCTCATATAAGAACACCATGCTAATTGTACCCACTTCCTGAACGCCAACACACAATGCAAGCCTATCACTACACTCCTCTTACGGCTCCGTTGTAGCTTATACTATTTCAAAAACTCCTCAGATTCCCTGACATGGCTAACAATTGAACTTCATGAACTTCTACCTACTGATCATCTAAGGCATGAATGGGGAGTCAATTCAGGACATGTCTGTCGCAACCATCATTTTTGTTATGGGAGAACATACATAAGGCTGAGAGAAAGAAAATCGGAAGTAAGAATCATTTACAAAAATCTAAATTGAGCACATACATGAGGTAACATGATCTACTGAGCTATTAAGGAAAGTTCTAAGGAATGAGTTAATAGGGATGGACATATTGCGATACCTGAGTTTACATACATATCGAGTTTCCTGACATGAAGCTGCGATTCATGGAGTCATGGAGTAAGACTGGGGTCGCTGTCTGAAGCGGTTACCTATCATTTTGGAAATATAAACATAGGCATGAGTAGAGTGTAATGTTAACTGAAACATATGGAAGGCACCTAAATAGGAATGGATCTACATCCCAAAGATACTGCATTTAGAACTCCCCTACTATAGCACTCAACACCTGACTTGGCCCTTCAACTTATCATCTCCCCCTTAGCTTAAAGTCATCATTCTAAGACTCTTGGATCCTCTCTTAAGGCTGAGCTACATCACTAACTCTTGACTTTCTATTTGCCTCTAAAGCTATTACTATAAGATTCATACTTATAATCATTTCATAACATCCACGAACAATTCTCATACTAGGATGCAAAAGAGGTCTTATAACTTAAACGACGATGACTCCTGGGCCTAACAACAAGGATCGACCTAAAAAACTCATAACATACCTATGATTATTTTGGCATTGTCTGCCACCTGCACTAGATGATGTGCGCTGCTCAGATATGCGAGCTGCTAAATTGGTGGACTGAGTCTTCCCACATCTGGCTAGAGGGCAATTCTTCATTCTATGGACTAACTGACCACATCCAAAACAACCTTCCTTATCAAGTAAACAGTTTTTGAGGTGGCTCTTTCCACAATTCTCACAAGCTTAGTGACCTGAAAGGGCTACATAAGAGATGGCCGGGGCTCTATCTTTGCCCCATTTGGCTGCTAGGAAATTTTTGAGCTTATGACCCGACTTGCCACACCAAAAGAAAATATTTGAACCATCTATGCACTTTTGAGGTGGTTCTTTCCATAGTTCTTGCAAGCTGGGTATGTAATCTCCCTTACCCTGGGTCTAGATGGAACACTGTCTATCGATGGTGCTTGATTAATAACCTCTGACAGGATTGTGATCAATGTCCCTCACCATCCTCTACTGAGAGATCTCCAAGTTGCCGGTTCTGGCTCTCTTATTCCCCTTTTCTCTTTCCTTAGACTTCCTCTCTGCCTTGGAGCAGTAGAATAGAGACGGGTTCATTCTAGTCAAGTCCCAAACCCTAGTAGCTACCACTTCTCCATTAGGATTCACAGGTGTGATTTCTTTTTGGTTAAGTTGAGTTGTCACGGACTGTGCCAACATAAAAAAAGCAGCCCAAAACTCCACATGGGTAACCTGCTCATTCATCAGGTCCTCTAGAGTTGATGGGGCTGGCTGGTGCCCATTGCCGTTCCTCCTTCCCTTTGCTTTTCTAGGAGGAATCTTCTGCGAATGCATAAAGCATGAGTTAAAAGAGAAACTTTAGAGTTTACACTCTATTGCACGATAAGAATAATGAAAGAAGGGAATTTTCCTAAAAATGGCTCGTAGTCTCCCCATCTTAAGTGTGGTGCGCTTCACACTCATAAAAAGGACTCTACTTGATGTGGCTTTCGGACACCCAAGGACACTCTAATCCTCATGCTCTGATACCAAGTCTTTCATGACTCGAATGTACACCCTGGCTGTAACACGAAACCTAGAACTACGAATAGCTCCAAGGTAACCCATGGCATAACATAGTGCTAACATAACAACAACTGACAGAACATAACTAAGCAAAAGCTTAACTGAAACATAATTAATTAAAAGGAAAGGATAAAAATCGGATTACAACTATGAGTCATAAGCTGAAACTAGTACTATATTGTTTGAAAGCCTCTACTAATATGATGAGTTTCTAGAACAAGCCCCCGCTGAATCCAACTTCTAAAACTAGAGATAAACTGAAATAAAGTAAACTAAACTTCCATCCTCAAAATATGAGGACTCACCACTGTAGCTGACAGAGTCTGGAGTGTGTCTCTAACCGCAGAGCTGAGTCTGAATACTTAGATCTATATCATAAAATTATATATCACAAAAATTATGCGGTCAATACTTGGAATGTATTGAATATATGGGAAATGTAAATGAAGCTAGGAACATGCTAGTAGTTGTGTTATACCTCGAAATCCCAAATATCATACCCGAGAGTTGAAATAAGAAAAGTTTAAAACTGGCATCAGGACACAGAACGGGCCATGAGGTGACCCATGAGAGAAGCCTAGGAGTCGTGATGTGACTCCTGGTGAGGCTCAGGAGATGAGTTGAAAATGGGAATTTGGATCCCCATGGATGAGACCACAAGTTGTGGTCAGGCCCCACGACTTGTTAGGTCAGTAGTAGGAAGTGATGATTAAGAAGGAGAAGGAGGTAGTGTACCTAATGGAAAGACCCCACGTGTCGTGGTTAGTCACCATGATTCGTGGGGAGGGTTATGAGCAGCATGATGAAGCAAAATAAAGATCCCAGGCAGTGTATGTGATGAGTGGTGACAACGAGTCATGGTCACCAGTAACAAATTATTGAGTTAGCCGTGATGAACCAAGATGACTTGATAAGCAGTGTACTTGACGAACAATTCCACGAGTGGCCAGAGGTGACGAGTCGTCATGTCCCTCGTGGGGACTAACTGACAGTTATTTTCTATGAATTTAGTAAGGGATTTTCCCTAATTCCTAAGATCCTAAGGCCTAAACTACGTTGTTTTAAGTTATGAATGATGTCTTTTAGAGGTTTAAGTTCATTTTAGGCCTTTTTCATTCATGCATGCAAAGATAGAAGGTTAGAGGGGTGATCAAGATTGTTCTTCTTCAAATTCCCTTCAATTCCTTTTGGGTAATCAAAGAAGTGTAAGAATCAACTATAATCAGGTATGTAGGGTTATGAATGGGTGAATCCATTCACAGCCATGCCCAATCCCTCTCTAAGTCATGAATTTCCTATGTCAAATATATGGGGTTTTAACCCAATGCATGAATCTCCTATTCTCTACATGGGTATGATTTAAATATGTAAATACTATTGAAATATGATTCATGGGCAAGTTTTATATTATTTTCAATTAAAATCATGTTTCAAGTTTTATTAATTAAAAAAAACCCATTGATGAGAAGTTCATGAAAGATGAGATTTATGGTGAATGTATTATTATGATGAGATATTATGATGAAAAGCATGTTTTCAAGCTACCCATGTGTATAATCATGTTTTCGATGTGAATTGTGTATTTTCAAGCATGTGAAAGTATTGGGAAATGCCCAAATGTTCAAGTATGATTTATGATTTTCCGAATTAAAATTACCATATGGTTTAAGTTAAAGCTTCTCATATGCATGATTTCAGATTTGAGATGTATTTGATTATTGAACTTCGTCAATAGATGATGTTGGCTTTGTTGAAAAATGATGGAGAGCATATGAATATTTTTGGGAGTAGTGTCTAGTCACCGAGTAAGCTAAGGGTCGATCACCCTATGCCTTAGAACTACGTGCCAACATAGGTTTATTCTTGTATATATATTACTTCGGGACCTCCCTTGTGAGCTATCCCCTGCCCTAATGGACCATGAGCTTGATATCTATATCATGGTATCGTCCCTAGCCCTGTAAAGCCTTTGGACGGCTCTACCCACTTGAGTGTGATAGTTGGGACCACGTAAGCTCTATCGTGGTATGTTGGTTAAAAGACGAATCTCCCATTGTTCCTCATGATTTCAGTTATGCATGTTTATCATTCATGAGATTTATATATCTATAAATGTTCTAAAGTAGGTTTGACTTAATGTTTAGTTTTACTCATTACTATCAGATTTCAGCTTTGAGTCAATCGATTCAGTTATGATGTTATGTTATGTTATGATGAGATCATGAATTCAGAAAGAATGATGCAAGCCCTACTCTCAGAAACTTATTGTTTATGTTTTACATTACGGATGTTCTTAAATGATTTTACTTATTTATGTTACTTACCTTGAATACTCGATATATTTCGCATACTGACAGCATACTCTATGATGTATCATTTCATGATACAGGATCGGGCAGTTAGGCTCAGCCCCGTTCATAGTCAGTTTTCATAGTTAGTATCTTATGTTGTGGTGAGTCCTCATCTCTCGAGGACCATGCTTGTTTAGATTCCTCTATGTAATTTTTTTCAGTTTTCAGCTTATTCGAGTTAGTTGGGGTCTTGTCCCATCAACTCATCATGTTTAGAGGCTTTTTAGACAAAAGAATGTATTCAGCTTCAGATTGGGTATTATGATATTATGTTTATTTTAGATTTCCGCGAAGATTATCATGGTGATTCTCCAGTCTTATTGGTTGAGTTAGATATATGTTCATGCCATGGGTCGACTTGGAGTCTCTTGGGGCACCTTGTCCCGTGCTGCGATCCGGGCCTCCGTTCAGGTCGTGACAAACTTGGTATCAGAGCAATAGGTTTGAAGTGTCCTAGAGTGTTTGAAAGTCGCGTTAAGTAGAGTCTTTTTCATGTGTGTGAAGCGCGCCACACTTATGAAGAAGAGGCTACGAGATGTTTAGGAGATGTTCCCTTCTTTCATGATCTATGTCGTGCGATGAAAAGTCTCCCTATCCTCCTAACTCGTGCTATTCGCGATTGCAGAATCATGGCTCCCCGCAGAGTAAATGGTAGAAGGAATGGGAATGGATAAGGCCACGAGGATGGAAATGGAAACGGGCACAAGCAGGCCCCACTAGTCTAGGAACCCCATGCACCAGAGCCGTTTGCCTATGCTGAGTTTCAGGCAGCTATTTAGATGGTCGCACAGGCCTTGATCGCTCTGGTCAATCAGCAGGCAGTTGCGCATGTCCCGCAAAATGGTAATTCAGCGGCGGCTCGACTCAGGAATTTCTTGAGAATGAACCCGCCAGAATTCCTTGGGTCAAAGGTAGATGAGGACTCGCATGAGTTCATTGATGAATTGTGAAGATCACCCAGATCATGGGGTAAATGGGGTTGAATGTGCATAGTTGGCCTTGTATCAGCTAAAATGGGTCGCAAACATCTGGTTTCGACATAGAAAGATAGTAGGGCTGTCGGAGCAGGTCCTGTCACTTGGGAGGAGTTCCATTTTGCATTCTTAGATCAGTTCTTCCCTCATGAGATAAGGGAGTTGAAGGAGTATGCCCTTGAGTTCACTCGCCTATCGAAGTAAGCCCCAGAGTCAGTTCTTCTCAGTCTCTACTCTAGTAGATGATTCAGTTGTAGCTAGATGGGTGTATAGAGGTTTCCCAGTCTCAGTCCTTCATAAAGTCACCTCAGCAGATTTGATAGAGTTAGCCATGACCAACTTTGATGTTATCCTCGGCATGGATTGGCTATTTGCATGTTATGCCTCAGTTAATTGTAGAACCCGAGCAATAGAGTTCAGATTTCTGAGTGCGCCAGTCTTAGAATGGAAGGGTAGTTCAGTTGTGCCTGTAGGTTATTTCATTTCCTGCCTTAAGGCCAAAAAGATGATCTCTAAAGGTTGTGTGTACCATCTAGTTAGGGTTAAGGATGCGACGTCCTAGACCCCGACTATCCAGTCTGTCCCAGTAGTATGTGAGTATCCAGAGGTCTTTCCTGATGATTTAACGGGAATCCCTCCCGAGCGGGAGATTGATTTTGGTATTGGCCTTCTTCCCGACACGCAACCTATATCTATTCCTCCTTACAAAATGGATCCAGCCGAGCTAAAGGAGTTGAAAGATTAGTTGAAGGACCTGTTAGATAAGGGTTTCATTACACCGAGCAATTCCCCATGGGGTGCACTAGATCTCTTTGTTCGAAATAAAAATGGCTCTCTTCGTATGTGTATTGACTATCGACAATTGAACAAAGTCACCGTCAAGAACAGGTATCCTCTACCCAAGATTGATAATTTATTTGACCAGCTTCAGTGTGCCAAGTGATTTTCAAAGATAGATCTCAGGTCGGGGTACCATCAGCTTAGAGTTCGAGAGAGCGATATCCCAAAGACAACCTTCAGGATGCAGTATGGTCATATGAGTTTGTAGTTATGTCTTTTGGACTAACGAATGCTCCTGCAACTTTTGTGGACTTGATAAACAGGGTGTTCAAGCCACTTGATATCCTCTCGGAGTGAGGAGGAGCATGCCGCTCATTTGAGGGTGGTGCTACAGACTCTCAAGGATCGCCAATTGTATGCCAAATTCAGCAAGTGCGAGTTTTGGTTGAACTCAGTGGCCTTTTTGGTCTATGTGGTATCAAGTGAGGGCATAAAGGTGGATTCTTAGAAAATAGAAGCTGTGAAGAATTGACCTAGACCTGTGAATCCTTCGGATATTCAGAGCTTGGGTTTAGTAGACTACTATCAGACATTTATTGAAGGTTTCTCATCTATTGCAGCACCCTTGACCAAATTGACCCAGAAAAAAGTGAAATTCCAATGGCCGGAGGCTTGTGAGAAGAGCTTCTAGGAGTTGAAGACTTGACTTACTTCAGCACCTGTGTAACTCTACCAGAGGGTAACGATGGGTTCGTGGTGTATTGTGATGTTTCAAGAATCGCACTTGGGTGTGTATTGATGCAGCAGGGAAAAGTTATAGCATATGCCTCTAGACAGCTAAAGGTTCATGAGAAGTATTACCCGACCAATGATCTTGAATTGGCCGCAGTGGTATTCACCTTGAAGATATAGCGACATTATTTGTACAAGGTTCACGTGGATGTGTTTACAGACCATAAGAGTTTACAATATGTGTGTACACAAAAGGATCTCAATCTTCGGCAAAGGAGGTGGTTGGAGCAACTCAAGTACTATGATATGAGTGTCCTTTACCATCCGGGTAAGGCCAATGTAGTAGCAGATGCACTTAATAGACTCTCGATGGAGAGTGTGTCTCATATGAGTGAGTGGAAGAAGGAGCTGGTGAAGGATGTGCACCGACTCACAAGGTTGGGAGTTCGGTGGGTTAACTCGATCGATGGTGGTGTTATTGTTCAGAATAGATCAGAATCGTCATTGGTGACTGAGGTAAAAGCTAGGCAAGATGAGGACCCGATTTTGGTAAAGTTAAAGGAGGCCATTCAGAATCAGAAGGTTGAGGTCTTCTCCAAAGGGAGAGATGGTGTGCTTCGGTACTAGGGTCACTTATGTGTTCCGGATGTTGATGATGAGGAATCGGATGTTGTAAGAGGCTCATGGATCCTGATATTCTATCCATCCAAGTGCCACTAAGATGTACTATGACTTACGGGAAGTCTATTGGTGGAATGGCATGAAGAAGGACATCGCATAATTTGTAGCTAAGTGACGTGCCCTTATTCGCGCGTCCGCAAGTGTACGGGTCGTGCAAGTAATATAGTGGCCCTTTTTAAGAATCGGAATGTCGAACCCACAAGGAATGGACCCATTCCTCTAACTACCCATTTCAAGTGTGATCTTAACTTTCTCAAGTGTTGGTTATAGAAGTTTTTGAGGGAGATTTAATTAAGTTTGTTTTGGTCAACGAAATATCCTGAATTTACTCTAGAAGCAACATAGAGTTAAAACCAGATAATAATGCGATACTATGAATTGCAATGGGTTAAGCATGACACTATCGATTGTTGTTTCACATAATTAGAATTGCATGTTCATGGTCTTTCGAGCCTCTAAACACGGCAAACTAGCCTCACTGCATCATTGTGAGTGTGGATGCTAATTTCTAGTTCGCGGGCAATTAATTATGTTGTGGTTTACGGGGAAACGATTAGGGACTTTCGTGCATCTAATCATTTAACTCAACTTACCCTCACAACTACTTCTTCGAGTGGTGATGTGATAATCCTAAGTTGGTCTCTTAATAACCCCCGTTTTATCAACCAAGCAAGGTGTTAGGTATATTTCTATGCTAACACGAAATTATATTGTGAGATACAAACATGCTCCTTACATTCTCATGTCCTGACCTAGGTAATTCTTTCTCAAGCAATTGCCCAAGCTAACGTATATGTTTTCATGGTGATCAATCATAAAAACAACCAACAATCCAGAATACAAGATGAAAACAACAATCAATAACTTAATTCCAAAACAATTTCATAAAATCACAATCATAATTCATGGCTTCAACCCTAGAGGAAGGGTTCTTTCCATTCATGTTCGTAAAGCTACAACTAACTACTAGTAAACTAACATACTTACATGAATTTGGTAGATGAGAAGGGAATTTGCCAAACCTTAGATGAGTTCTCCCACTTCTCCCTTCACTCCTAGGTAGTTTTCCAGAATAAAATCGTGACCAAGTGGTTTTAGGAGCTAAGGGACCTATTTATAATAAATTAGAAATGTGCACAATTTAGCCTGTCATGGAATGTGATAACGGGCAAAAATATATGCCCGAGATACTCTTTATTACTTCAATTAGTCTTGTTCATCTAAGTTATTGTATACATTTTCATGTAATTTTATATAATGTGGAGATATGTGCTAACCAACATGATTAGCCTTTGTTTTGTAGGTTTTGATGATGTTTGAGTAACTAATCCATGAGTTGGTGAAGTAGAAGCTTGGAAACGGAATTAACACGCGAACGTCGGCAAGGAAGAGGCACAAAACAGCCCACCGGCGCGTCGACAAGGTGCCACGGCAGGCAGGCCGCTCAAAACAGCCCACCTGCGCGTTGGCAACGTGCCACGGCAGGTGGACTCCGCGAACATGGGGCTGTAACGCGCTGCCCAGGCAGCGTGAAACGTTGCCAACGCGGCAAGGTGCTGCCTGGGCCGATTTCGGGTGATTTTCCAAAAAGCCTCCGCGTCCGTAGCATGTCACGGAGGCCGTGCTCCGCGATGCACTCCGTGACACGTTGCTTGTTAATCCGGGAAAGATTCCTACTAATATAAATAGCACACTTAGGTTTATTTTTCATAATTAAGACTTGGTGGAGCTAGGACGTGGGTTAGCAGCAGTTGAGGGACGAAAAAGCTAAGGGTTTTTCTCTCTTTCTTTCTTCTTTCAATCAATTGTACGTATGATTTACACTCATTTGAGGATGATCAATCCACAAATGAGTGGCTAATTCTCTTCCTTGCTAAGGTTTTGAACATGTGTATTGAATTTTGATTGTGAATTATATGGTTTTTCATCTTCTTCTTTCATGTTGTTCTATTAATTCTTGTTCTTACTGCATTAGTGTGTGGCCAACATTAATGTACATCTAAAAAGTCCAATTTCACTCGAGAGAGCAAGAAATTGGAAAGTTGTGAATTAATAGGGTATTGTTCTTAACTTGATTTGGGAAAATTGGGTTTTGATGTGCTTTCCTGATAGAAATATACTTGAAAGCCGTATTAGTCAATTTAGGAACCGGAATTGTATTGCTAGGTCATAAATTGCATTTGATCACAGAAATGTAGACGAATGGTTTATGATTCTAAAGTGAGATTAAATACGAGAGTTTTAATCTCTAGGCTAATGTTCTTGGCTAGCAACATGAAGAGAAGAATAACCGAATTATGATTACTATCGAATTCATTACTTGTTCTTAACCTTGGCATGCTCTTATCCATAGTTTCAATTCAAGTAAATATTTGTTAATAGTTTTAGTATATAGTTTATAAGCAAAATTATTTAACTTTTGGTTACATTGTTGTCAACATAATTAGAAGTAAACTAGAATATAGTATACTTAAGCAATTTTACTTATCCAGAGTCTCCTTGGATCGATACTTGGCTTACTTAGCCACTTTATTATTTGTTTGACCACGTGCACTTGCGTGTCGGTTTTTAACCCCTACCAAAGCACCGAGCAAGTTTTTGGCGCCGTTGCCGGGGAGACTTGGCAATTGGTGAAATTGTTTTAAGTATAAATTTACTGTATTTTTATTTTATTTTCTTAAGTGTTGACAACTTGGTCTAGTGTTTGTTTTAATTCTTCTTTATTTTATTATTTTTTTCTGCTTGTTCGTACACCCTTATTGACATGACATCGTGGAATATAAATGGTTTCAATGGTGGATACTCATATTTTAGTGAATCTTGTCTGAACTGTGGAGGACCCCACTTGTGGCAAAACTGTAATACGTGCAATATATATGGGTGTCAATATGGCCATTGGGGTGATTGTCCAAAGGCATATTCCCCTCCCCCAAGCCCCTACTATGATCCTTCTGTTATTTTTTCTGAATATAGGCATGCTGAAAATGAGGACTTGGGACGCCAAGCTCGAATAGAAGACATGTTGAAACAACTCTTGGAGCAATCAGAAGCAATGAAGGAGGCGATGGCAGTATTGAGAAATCAGCAAGAAGAGAATGCAGAGGCTCTAGAAAGGATGACCATCAAATTCACGGAGATGATCGCTGAAGCTGAAGCGTGTGATAAATCACAGACAACAGTTTTAGCCGATATTCAAGAGGAACTACAAGAGGACGACAAGGGTGAATTTTTGGATGAAGCCCAACAATTCGAATCTCTTGAGTGTCCCCGTGATGGGCTCACACTTATGGAAAATCCATTCTTGGAAGAAGAGTTAGCATATCCCCCAGTCGACTTTAATGGTGAGATAGATGTCGATGTCGAGAAGGTATATACAAGTAAGGAGGTCAAGCAAAATGCAGTTTCAGAGTTGAGGTATATTGGACCACACTCTACGCATTTTTCAACATTAAATTTGGTTGACAACATAGAAATAGAGTCTTCCAAGTTTGTAGAGAAATGTCTAGAGGAGGACCAAGCACCATATATTTTGAAATTTGCATACTCAGAAAGACAAAATGACTTCGCTTACTTAAGGACCAATAAATGCAAAAGGCAACATCTACTGTTTGGTCCTTACAATTTTTCACCACCACCCCTGGAGCATAAGAGGAAATTAGAGAAGAAATTAGGGGTGAGATTCATATCCTCAAGGTGGAGGAAAAAGTGGTGAAACTTGGTACGTCGTGCCGCAACGTAAAATTAGGCGCTGCTTGGGAGGCAACCCAAGGGTACCATGGGTACCATTTTAATTTCTTGCATTTATGTTTATTTTATTTATTTTTCATCTTGTGTTGTTTTGGTGGAAAGTTAAGCACAGATGGAGGGGAAGTCTGAGTACCCGTGGAGGAGGAAGCTAACAAGCATGGAAAAGAAAAAGTGTGGGGTCGAACACCCACTTGTCCATAGTTGAAGAAAACCATGCTGTCAGCTAGGCCTAAAGGCCTCAGGGAGTATTTCTCACCCTTTGTAACCTTTAGTTTGATGCTATGCGGACATAGCATGATTTAAGTGTGGGGTGAGGGAAATTTCTAGGAAATTTCAAAATTTCTGTGCTTAATGATTTTTGGTGAATGTAATGCTTGTACAAAAGTTGGTGAGAAATTTGAAAATTTGAAAAATTTGAAATTTTTTTGTGAATTAAGCATGACTTCATCACCCGTTGGTTTTTCTTTTCGGTTCTTTTCCGACGGGGGGTATTTGAACCGAAGAATAAATTTTTTTTTCTTTTTTCTTTTCTTTTTTCTTTCTTTCCTTGGTCTGTATATAAAGTTTTTTTAGTCATAGCTAGTGACTGTTTCCGACGATGGATGGATGACGACCGTCTTGAGGAAAATTAGTCGATAGGTTTTGGGTTTTGAAACCATAACTAATTGGTGCTGGATGTTCTTGTTATGTGCTATACATGGTTGTAAGATGCAAGTATGTTCAGCATGAAGCATGCAAGTGTATAACTTTGTTTGAGACACTTAGGCTCTTGAATTTGACTCAATATGTTTGAAGCTTAATTCCGAATTCTTGTGATTAGCTGAGTAAGAGTCTACTGATTGTGTCTTGATTTGAGCATGTGCCATGAGTGTAAGGTTTTTGAGTATTCTATGCTATTGTGGAATGTCTAGAACTAGCCTGGTGTGTATATAAAACGAAATGAAGGATGTGAATTGGAGGAAATGATATAGGCATTTCTTTGAATGAATCAACTTTTTATCCCTCATTATACCTACCTTGAAAAATTAATCCTAGTTAACCCCATTGAGCCTTGAGCCTATTATTTGACAGCTGCAACATATGCTTAATCCTTTTTCTTTCATTAGCCTTGAAATTGAACCAGAATTCCGAAGCGCTTAAAGGAAAAATCCGAAAGGGTAAAGGAGTGAGAAGAATGGAAAAGAAGGAAAGATAGCAAATTGTAAGAGTTGAGAAAGGTCAAGGGTGCATTTTTGAATATGGGTGAGTATTAGTAGGGAGTAAGAAAACAAATAAATGAAAAGTTACTTATAGAACTCCTTACTAATAAGCTAAAAGTGTCGAAAGAAATGGGGGAACAAAAGAGGAAAAAGAAAACTAAAAGGAGAAAAAAGGTGAAGTGAGGGAAGGGAAGTTTGTAATGAAGGCGTGATGTATTAAAAGCGCTTAGGAAAGATAGTCACTATTACTGATCATAATAGTACCTACCCGCACCTGAGTTACATTACAACCTAAAAAGTCCTACTTGATCTTACATTCACACATCCTTATATTTGTGGAATAAAACACTAAGGGCAAGCTTATGGGTCATTACATAATGCATGTGAATTCTTTGTGAGAGTGAGCGTAATTCTATTCATGTACCCACACATGTTGTGATATAAAAATTGTTTTTGCGTGTGAAATTGGGTAACTCTCTTTCCGTGAGGGGCACATGTTGAATGAAGGATATAATTCATGTGGGATTTCTTGATCAGTTGATTTGCATGAGTTTGCTAAAATTGAGAGTCGATTCTTGAGGTTAAGAAGTCTTAACATGGTTGTACTTCATTTCAATGATCAAATCAGGCATGCTCTATTTTTAGCTTGTATCTTACGTAATCATTATTGCCGTAACCTGAATTATCTTGCTAAATTAGTTATGTAGGAGTCTCCATTTGCATGATATGTAAAAGGTTGTTCGAGGATGAACAAGGCTTTAAGTGTGGGGTTGTGATAACGGGCAAAAATATATGCCCGAGATACTCTTTATTACTTCAATTAGTCTTGTTCATCTAAGTTATTGTATACATTTTCATGTAATTTTATATAATGTGGAGATATGTGCTAACCAACATGATTAGCCTTTGTTTTGTAGGTTTTGATGATGTTTGAGTAACTAATCCATGAGTTGGTGAAGTAGAAGCTTGGAAACGGAATTAACACGCGAACGTCGGCAAGGAAGAGGCACAAAACAGCCCACCGGCGCGTCGACAAGGTGCCACGGCAGGCAGGCCGCTCAAAACAGCCCACCTGCGCGTTGGCAACGTGCCACGGCAGGTGGACTCCGCGACCATGGGGCTGTAACGCGCTGCCCAGGCAGCGTGACACGTTGCCAACGCGGCAAGGTGCTGCCTGGGCCGATTTCGGGTGATTTTCCAGAAAGCCTCCGCGTCTGTAGCGTGTCACGGAGGCCGTGCTCCACGATGCACTCCGTGACACGTTGCTTGTTAATCCGGGAAAGATTCCTACTAATACAAATAGCACACTTAGGTTTATTTTTCATAATTAAGACTTGGTGGAGCTAGGACGTGGGTTAGCAGCAGTTGAGGGACGAAAAAGCTAAGGGTTTTTCTCTCTTTCTTTCTTCTTTCAATCAATTGTACGTATGATTTACACTCATTTGAGGATGATCAATCCACAAATGAGTGGCTAATTCTCTTCCTTGCTAAGGTTTTGAACATGTGTATTGAATTTTGATTGTGAATTATATGGTTTTTCATCTTCTTCTTACATGTTGTTCTATTAATTCTTGTTCTTACTGCATTAGTGTGTGGCCAACATTAATGTACATCTAAAAAGTCCAATTTCACTCGAGAGAGCAAGAAATTGGAAAGTTGTGAATTAATAGGGTATTGTTCTTAACTTGATTTGGGAAAATTGGGTTTTGATGTGCTTTCCTGATAGAAATATACTTGAAAGCCATATTAGTCAATTTAGGAACCGGAATTGTATTGCTAGGTCATAAATTGCATTTGATCACAGAAATGTAGACGAATGGTTTATGATTCTAAAGTGAGATTAAATACGAGAGTTTTAATCTCTAGGCTAATGTTCTTGGCTAGCAACATGAAGAGAAGAATAACCGAATTATGATTACTATCGAATTCATTACTTGTTCTTAACCTTGGCATGCTCTTATCCATAGTTTCAATTCAAGTAAATATTTGTTAATAGTTTTAGTATATAGTTTATAAACAAAATTATTTAACTTTTGGTTACATTGTTGTCAACATAATTAGAAGTAAACTAGAATATAGTATACTTAAGCAATTTTACTTATCCAGAGTCTCCTTGGATCGATACTTGGCTTACTTAGCCACTTTATTACTTGTTTGACCACGTGCACTTGCGTGTCGGTTTTTAACCCCTACCAAAGCACCGAGCAGAATGGCTCCGTGTCATGGAGTGTATCGCGGAGCACTTCCTCCGTGACACGGAGGTAACGCCAAAGCTCTCTGGAAATTGCCTCCGGAAGCCGAAAATGTCGAGTGCCACCGCGTTGGCAGTGTGTCACACTGCTTGGGCAGCATGCCACACTGCTTGGGCAGCGCGTTGGCCTTGCTCTGTCACGCTGCTGGCACGGTGTGGCACGTTGCTGGTGCGCTGGTGCTGCCTGCCTACCGCCTCTGCTCCCGACTCCATTCCGCTACTTCACCAACTTATAAATTAGTTCCTCAAAATCATCGAAACCTACAAAACAAGGACTAATCATGTTGGTTAGCACATATATTCACATTTATATAAAGTCACATGAAAATGTATACAATTACTTAGCTAAACAAGACTATATTAAGTTATCAAGCATCACTCGGGCATGCTATTTTTCCCGAGATCACAACCCCACACTTAAAGTCTTGTTCGTCCTCGAACAACCTTTTACATCTCATGCATATGGAGACTCATCCATAACTCATTTAGCAGGATTATTCAAGCTACGACTATAATGATTACGTAAGATAACAAGCTAAAAATAGAGCATGCATGATTTGATCATCGAAATGAAGTATAACTATGTTAAGACTTCTTAACCTCAAGAATCGACTCTCAATCTTAGCAAACTCATGTGCATCAACTGATCAAGAAATCCAACATGAATTATATCCTTCATTCAACATGTGCCCTCACGGCAAGAGAGTTACCCATTTTCACATGCAAAAACTTTTTAAATCCCAACATGTGTGGGTACATGAATAGAATTACGCTCACTCTCACAAAGAATTCACATGCATCATGTGATAACCCATAAGCTTGCCCTTAGTGTTTTATTCCACTAATTTAAGGATGTATGCATGTAAGATCAAGTAGGACTTTTTAGGTTGTAATGTAACTCAGGTGCGGGTAGGTACTATTATGGCCAGTAATAGTGACTTTCCTTCCTAAGCGCTTTTAATACATCACGCCCTCATTACGAACTTACCTTTCCTTACTTCACCTTTTTCTCCTTTCAGCTTTCTTCTTCCTCTTATGTTCCCCCCTTTATTTAGGCATTTTTAGCCTATTAGTAAGGAGTTCTATAAATAATTTTTTCATTAATTTGTTTTCTTACTCCTTACTAATAATCAACCATTTTCACACAAGTGCACCTTTGTCCTTTTCTCACTTCTACAACTTGCTACTTTTCCTTTCTTTTCATTCTTCTCACTCCTTTACTCCTTCAGATTTTTTCACTCAAGCGCTTAGGAGTTTTGGATCAAACTCAAGGCTAATGAAAGAAAAAGGATTCAGCTTGTGTTGCAGCTATCAAAGAATAGGCTCAAGGCTCAATGGGGCTAACTAGGATTAAATTTTTTTTTCAGGTAGGTAAAATGAGGGATAGAAATTAGGTTCATTCAAAGAAATGCCTAAATCATCTCCTACAATTCACATCCTTCATTTCATTTTATAAACACACTAGACAAGTTCTAGACATTCCACAATAGCACAGAATACTCAAAAACCTTACACTCATGGCACATGCTCAAATCAAGACACATTCAGTAGACTCTTACTCCGCTAATCACAAGAATTCAGAATTAAGCTTCAATCATATTGAGTCAAATTCAAGAGCCTAAGTGTCTCAAACAAAGTTATCCACTTGCATGCTTCAACACTGAACATACTTGCATCTTACAATCATGTATATCACATAACAAGAACATCAAACACCAATTAGTTATGGTTTCAAAAATCCAACAACTATCGACTAATTTTCCTCAAGATGGTCATCATCCATCCATCGTCGGAAACAGTCCCTAACTATGACTAAAAACATTATATATAGACAAATAAAATGATTTTTATTCTTCGGTTCAAAGACCCCCCGTCGGAAAAGAACCGAAAAGAAAAACCAACGGGTGATGAATTCATGCTTGACTCCCAAAAATTTTCAAATTTCTCCCAAATTTCACATAAGCATCAGATTCACCAAAAACTTGTTAAGAACAAAAATTTTGAAATTTTTCTCACCCCACACTTAAATTATGCTATGTCCTCATAGTATCAAACTAACATTTAAAGGATGAGAAATACTCCTTGGGCCTCTATGCTAGCTAAAAGCATGCTTTCCTTTCAAGTTTTCAGAGGTAGGTGTTCGACCCCACACTTCTTCTATTCCATGCTATTTAGCTTCCACCTTCTTGGTACTCTGACTTCCCTCCATCTGTGCTTAATTTTCCACCCAAAAACACAAACAAAATGAAAATAACAAAATCAACACAAAATCAAAATTACAAATTGTACCTGAGGTACCCTTGGGTTTCCTCCCAAGTAGCGCCTTATTTTACGTCGTGGCACGTCGTGGACTGTCCTTTTCAGGACATCCTCATACCTGGGTTCTCTTTCGAGAACCATCTCCTTTTCTTTTGTTGTTTAGAGGAAACAACCTCCACTCTGTTCCTCTCTTCCTCCAACTTCTTCTCAATTTGCAGCCCTTTATCAGACTCGGGCTGAACACTTGTCATTGCCTTTGGCCCTGCACCTGTGGAATCCTCCACCCCACACTCATCCTCTGCCAACACACTAACCTGACAAAGGTTTCTGTAATGTGCAGATGGGTTCATGTCTTGGTAAACGCGGAAGATTTCTTCTTCATCCTCAACCCTCATTTTCAGGGTCCCTGCTTTCAAGACAATCACCGCTCCTCCAGTGGCCAAGAATGGCCGTCCTAAGATCAGGGGTATCTGGTCATCAACCTAAAATTCTAAGACAATAAAATCAGCAGGTATAATGAACTTACCTACTTTGATGAGAAGGTCCTCTATTATTCCATCAGGTGTCACTCGCGACTTGTCAGCCAGCTGTAGCATCAACCTTGTCGGCCTTGGTTTTCCCAACCCCAGGGTGTTGAATAAGGATAGGGGCATTAGATTAACTGCTGCCCCTAAGTCACACAAAGCTCGTAGCACCTCAACTTTACCAATTTGTATGGGGAGGGTAAAACTCCCTGGGTCTTCGAGCTTCTTCGGCATTTTGCTCAATACCCAGTGACTGCAATCCTCAATCAGTGCTACAGTCTAGATGTCCACCAATCTAACTTTGTTTGCCATCAAGTCCTTCAAGTATTTAGCATACTTGGGCATTCCTTGCAAGACATCAACAAGAGGCAAATTTATGTGAAGTTCTTTGAAGCTCTCAAAGAACTTTTTGAAGCATTCCTCCTCCTTGCTCTTTCTGAATTTCTGAGGGAATGGTGGCGGTGGTCTTTATGCTGGCTGCAATGAAAGTTGCGCATTTTGTTGCCCAGCACTCTGATTATCTCCCATGTTGATGGATGGTCCTGGTCTAACCAACTCCGGCTGCACCCCCTTTCTCAGCTCTTTTGGCACTGCATCAGCTAATTGCTTACCGCTTCTCATACTGATGGCATTGATTTGCCGGGGGTTAGGATCTGTGTCACTTGGTAAACCCCCATGTGATCTCATGTTTTGAGCAGCTGCTATCTGACCCACTTGTTTTTCAAGATTGCGGGTGGCCATTTGCTGATTCTTTAAGTCTGTTGCCATCCTCGCCTGATTTTCCACTAACTGAGTCTGGGTCTCCATGATTTTCTGCAATGTTTCCTCAATGCTGTTGCTCAATTGCCTATCATTCTGCCTATTCTACTGATACTGCTATTGTTGAGGGTGCATATAACTCTGCTTTTGGTTTCCACCCTAAGAATAATTTGGGTGGCCCTGCCAATTTCTGTTGTAACTGGTTCCAAAATTCTGATTGTTGCGCTGTACATTACCAACAAAATTGACTGACTCCGGATTGGCTCCACAAGATTCTGCATTGTGCCTATTAATACCATAAATTTCGCACCAACTCGGAGCTTGCTGAACTGCGTTAACCTGGCCCTGGTGTTGGTTCATACTCAGTTTATTGAACTGAGTCATCATCTGATGCTGGAACAAAGCTAACTGCGCTGCCAAGGCATTCATTCCATCTACCTCTATCAACCCTGGTCTCTTTCCTTCCCCTCTCGATGACTCGCAGTGCCACTCTGGATTTCTTTGAGCAATTCTATTCAACAAAGTGTACAACTCATCATACGTCTTCTCCAAGGCTTGCTCACCCGATGCAGAGTCTAGTAATATTTTTGTGTGTGGGTCTAGACTTTCTACAAAGGTATGAGCCAGCACTTCATTTGATTGCTGGTGGTGGGGACAGTCTCTCAACAATGACTTAAATCTTTCCCAAGCCATATATAAGTTCTCATCAGGCCTCTGCTTTAAACTGAGTATTTCACTTCTCAACTTTGCAGTTTTGCCTGAAGGGAAGAATCTGATAAGGAACTTCTTATCCAAGTCATTCCATGAAGTTATGTAGTTCAGTGGCTCAGCCTTCAGCCACTTTTTCGCCTCTCCCAACAGTGAAAATGGGAAGAGGGTCAGTCGGACATAATCTGTAGACATGCCGGTGGGGACAAACGTGCACTAATCTCTAAAAAGCTCTGTAGGTGCTGCTGCGGGTCCTCATGTGCCATCCCAGTGAATTGACCACTAGAATATAACAGCTGCACCATGTTCTGTTTAAGCTTAAAGTGCCGCTCCGGTTTACGGATGCTAGAGGTCACATTCCTCGCTAGTGGGATTACCACTTCGCAAGGTGGTCTTGCTGCCATTGCTTTTGATGACAATTGTGCTTGTCTCGCGGGTGGTTGTTGTTGTACCTTTTCTTGAAGTCTCTTTATCTTTTGCTCTAGATCTACTCTCCTTCGCAAATGTATTTGACGTTCAGGTTCTAGCAACGGTTCCACAAGCTCTCTATTTCTAGCCAGCTCGGCAGGACAACCTGTCACCTGCAAATAAACAGACTAAGACCAAGTTTCTCAACACTTAAGGAAATTTCAAAAATCACACAAAAATAGATAAATTATCAAAATTTTGCCGAGTCCTCATCAACGACGCCAAAAACTTGACGTGCCCTTATTCGCGCGTCCGCAAGTGTACGGGTCGTGCAAAAGTAATATAGTGGCCCTTTTTAAGAACCGAAATGTCGAACCCACAGGGACTGGACCCATTCCTGTAACTACCCATTTCAAGTGTGATCTTAACTTTCTCAAGTGTTGGTTATAGAATTTTTTGAGGGAGATTTAATTAAGTTTGTTTTGGTCAATGAAATATCCCGAATTTACTCTAGGAGCAACATAGAGTTAAAACCAGATAATCATGCGATACTACGAATTGCAATGGGTTGAGCATGACACTATCGATTGTTGTTTCACATAATTAGAATTGCATGTTCATGGTCTTTCGAGCCTCTAAACACGGCAAACTAGCCTCACTGCATCATTGTGAGTGAGGATGCTAATTTCTAGTTCGCGGGCAATTAATTATGTTGTGGTTTACGGGGAAACGATTAGGGACTTTCGTGCGTCTAACCATTTAACTCAACTTACCCTCACAACTACTTCTTCGAGTGGTGATGTGATAATCCTAAGTTGGTCTCTTAATAACCCCCGTTTTATCAACCAAGCAAGGTGTTAGGTATATTTCTATGCTAACACGAAATTATATCGTGAGATACAAACATGCTCCTTACATTCTCATGTCCTGACCTAGGTAATTCTTTCTCAAGCAATTTCCCAAGCTAACGTATATGTTTTCATGGTGATCAATCATAAAAACAACCAACAATCTAGAATGCAAGACGAAAACAACAATCAATAACTTAATTCCAAAATAATTTCATAAAATCACAATCATAATTCATGGCTTCAACCCTAGAGGAAGGGTTCTTGCCATTCATGTTCGTAAAACTACAACTAACTACTACTAAGCTAACATACTTACATGAATTTGGTAGATGAGAAGGGAATTTTCCAAACCCTAGATGAGTTCTCCCACTTCTCCTTTCACTCCTAGGTAGTTTTCCAGAATAAAATCGTGACCAAGTGGTTTTAGGAGCTAAGAGACCTATTTATAATAAATGAGAAACGTGCATAATTTAGCCTGTCGTGGAATGGCTCCGTGTCACAGAGTGTATTGCGGAGCACTGCCACCGTGACACGTAGGTAACGTGAAAGCTCTCTGGAAATTGCTTCCGAAAGCCGAAAATGTTGAGTGCCACCGCGTTGGCATCGTGTCACGCTGCTTGGGCAGCGCGTTGGCCTTGCTCTGTCGCGCAGCTGGCATGGCGTGGCACGTTGCTGGCGCGCTGGTGCTGCCTGCCTGCCGCCTCTGCTCCCGACTCCATTCCGCTACTTCATCAACTTATAAATTAGTTCATCAAAATCATTGAAACCTACAAAACAAGGACTAATCATGTTGGTTAGCACATATATTCACATATATATAAAATCACATGAAAATGTATACAATTACTTAGCTAAACTAGACTAGATTATGTTATCAAACGTCTCTCGGGCATGCTATTTTGCCCGAGATCATTAAGTGCCCAAATTGTCAGCAAGTACAGGTCGAGCACCAGAGACCAGGAGGCATGCTTCAGGACATCAGTATTCCTTCTTGAAAGTAGGAAGAAATTAATATGGACTTCATCAGAGGTTTACCTCGTACCTGTTCATAATATGACTCCATTTGGGTTGTAGTAGACAGGTTGACCAAGGCCGCACATTTTCTACCAGTAAAAACCACAGATTCAGTAGAGGACTACACCAAACTATATATCCAGGAGCTAGTTCGATTGCATGGAGTTCCCTTGTCCATTATATCAGATAGAGGTACTCAATTTACCTCTCAGTTTTGGAGTTCATTTCAAAAAGGGCTAGGTACTCAGGTTAAGCTCAGCACAACATTCACTCGCAAACGGATGGTCAGGTAGAGTAGAAAATTCAGACTCTCGAGGACATGCTGAGAGCATGCGTGATTGACTTCAAATGTAGTTGGGATGATCATTTGCCTCTTATCGAGTTCGCATATAATAATAGCTACCATTCCAGTATTCAGATGGCTCCGTTTGAGGCTCTCTATGGGTGGAGATGTAGATTGCCCATTGGTTGGTCCGAAGTTGGTGAGGCGGCAATAATAGGACCAGATTCGGTCCATGAGGATATGGAGAAGGTTCAGCTCATACAGGACAGGTTGAAAACAACTCAAAGTCTCCAAAAGTGCTATGCCGATGTGAGAAGGAGGGAATTAGAATTCGAGGTGGATGATTGGGTGTTTTTGAAGGTATCTCCCATGAAGGGAGTGATGCAGTTTAGAAAGAAACGAAAACTAAGCCCTCGTTATGTTTGCCCTTACCGGATTGTAAAACGGGTTGGAAAGGTGGCATATGAATTGGGGTTTTCCTTAGAATTCGCTTCCGTGCATCCTGTTTTCCATCTATGGCTCTTAAAGAAGTATTTGGGTGATCCAACTCTAGTTTTCCTGGTGGATAGTGTTGGTGTGAAAGACAACCTCAGTTATGAGAAAGTTCCGGTGGAAATACTGGATCTTCAAGTTCGAAGGCTAAGAAACAAGGAAGTAGCTTCAGTCAAAGTTTTATGGAGGAATTAGCATGTTGAGGGAGCTACATGGGAAGCCAAAGAGGATATGATGGATAGATACCCACATTTATTCTCTACCGGCTCAATACCAGCTTGAGGTATCACTTTGAACATAAAACTCTATTTAGTTTTCATGTTGAGTTCATGTGCCCAAGTTTCTTTTATGTGTATGGATGTATGTATGATTCATGAATTCAGTTCAGCTATATAGTTTAATTGGAGATAGTCATTTAGTTTTCAGCTAAAAATTATCGGTATTTGAATATGATGATTGCATTTCTCTACTTTTTTGTATGTTTTTCAACATTTGAGGATGAATGTTCCCAAGGGGGAGATATTTTTATACCCTGGAAGCCCAAAGATCAGACCCGACAGTAAAAATAGAGAAAAGTTTAAAACTGGCATCAGGACATAGAATGGATCGTTAGGTGACTCGTGAGAGCAGCCCATGAGTCATGATGTGACTCGTGGTGAGGCTAAGGACATGAGTTGAAATTGGGAATTTGGATGCCCACGGATGAGATCACAAGTCGTGGTCAGGCTCCACGACTCGTTAGGTAAGTCGTGGGAAGTGATGATTAAGAAGGAGAAGGAAGAAGGCAGTGTACCTAACGAAAAGACCCCACGTGTCGTGGTCAGTCACCACGATTTATGGGGAGGGTCGTGAGCATCATGATGAAGGAAAATAAACATCGTAGGTAGTGTGTGTGACGAGTGGTGACCACGAGTTATGGTCACTAGTAACGAAGCGTTGAGTCACCCGTGACGAACCAGATGACTTGATAAGTAGTGTACTTGATGGACGATGCCACGAGTCATGGACAGAGGTGACGAGTCATCAAGTCCCTCGAGCGGACTAACTGGCAGTTACTTTCTGTGAATTTAGTTAGGGCTTTTTCATAATTTTTAAGATCCTAAGGCCTAAACTATGTCGTTTTTAAGTTTTGAATGATGTTTTTTAAAAGGGTTAAGTTCATTTTAGGTCTTCTTCGTTCATGCATGCAAAGATAGAAGGTTAGAGGGGGTGATAAAACTTTTTTTTCTTCAAATTCCCTTCAATTCCTATTGGGCAATCAAAGAAGTGTAAGAATTATCTATAATCAGGTATGTAGGGTTTTGAATGGGTGAATCCTTTCACACCCATGCCCAATCCCTCTCTAAATCATGAATTTTCTATGTCAAATCTATGGGGTTTTAACCCAATGCATCAATCTCCTAATTCTCTACATGGGTATGATTTAAATATGTAAATACTATTGAAATGTGATCATGGGCAAGTTTTGTATTGTTTTCAATTAAAATCATGTTTCAAGTTTTATGAATTAAAATAAAATCATTGATGAGAGTTCATGAAAGATGAGATTTGTGGTGAGTGTATGATTATGATGAGATATTATGATGAAAAACATGTTTTCAAGCTACCCATGTTTATAATCATGTTTTCGATGCGAATTGAGTATTTTCAAGCATGTGAAAGTATTGGGCAATGCCCACATGTTCAAGTATAATTTATGATTTTCCATATTAAGCTTACCACATAGTTTTGGAGCGAAGACTCCCAATTATCTTTCAGCTTGTGGTATGGTTTGAGTTAAATCTTCACATATGCATTATTTCATATTTGAGATATATTTGATTATTGAGCTTCTTCAATAGACGATGTTGAGCTTTGTTGAAAAATGATGGAGAGCATATGCATGTTTTTGGGAGTAATGTCTAGCACCGAGTAGGCTAAGGGTCGATCACCCTATGCCTCAGAACTACGCACCAATGTAGGTTTATTCTTATATATATGTTACTTCAGGACCTCCCTTGTGAACTATTCCCTGCCCTAATGGGCCATGAGCTGGATATCGATATCATGATATCGTCCCTAGCCCTAGCAAGGCTTTGGACGGCTCTACCTACTTCAGTGTGATAGTTGGGACCACATAAGCTCTATCGTGGTATGTCGGTTAAAAGACGAATCTTCCATTGTTCCTCATGATTTCAGTTATGCATGTTCATCATTCATGAGATTTATATATCTATATATGTTCTCAATCAGGTTTGACTCAATGTTCAGTTTTACTCAATACTATCATATTTCAGCTTTGAGTTAATCGATTCAGTTATGATTTTATGTTGTGCTATGATGAGATTATGATTTCTGAAAGAAGGCATGCAAACCTTACTCTCAGACTCTTATTGTTTATGTTTTACATTACACATGTTCTTAAAGGATTTTACTTATTTAAGCGGTTTTACTTACCTTGCATACTTGGTAAATTTCATGTACTGACCGCATTGTTTATGCTGTTTCGTTTCATGATATAGGATCCGACGCTCAGGCTTAGCCCCGTTCATAGTCAGTTTTCACAGTTAACATCTTACATTGTGGTAAGTCCTCATCTCCTGAGGACCATGCTTGTTTAGATTCCTCTATGTATTTTCTTTTTCAGTTTTCAGCTTATTCGAGTTAGTTGGGGTCTTGTCCCATCAACTCATCATGTTTAGAGGCTTTTCAGACAAAATGATGTATGTAGCTTCAGATTGTGTATTATGATGTTATGTTTATTTTAGATTTCCTCTAAGATTATCATGGTGATTATTCAGTCATATTGGTTGAGTTAGATGTATGTTCATGCTATGGGTCGAATTGGAGTCTCTCGGGGATCCATGTCCCGTGTTGCGATCCAGGTCTCCATTCGGGTCGTGACATATTGAGAAAGGCAGATTTGATTACACAACATAATTCATAACCGAGGTGTAGTACAATGACCCTATATGAGATGCATAGATACTTATATAATATGCTCATTTGAAAATATTTTATGATATATAGTAAAAATTTAGTTTTGGGTCATGTACATGTACTAAAGACTGAATATGAAATTATAAGTTGAAAATTGTAACTGAAATACTGTACTGAAACTAAAACAGAATTATACTATGGGGGACCCTATTAACCAACATACAATCACGTGAGCTAGACGTGGAGTTTGATATATACACCCCATCTAATAAAGCTCACTACAACTTGCCAGGGTATAGTGGCTAGTGTGTGTGATCTCTGACAGAGGCCCATTCAGGCTAAAAACCTATGGTGTCATGTAGTTCTAGGAACCTAGGTGTGTTGGAACCCCGACCTGCTCGGTGCTCAGTACTAGTCCCAACTGAAAACCTAATTACACCTAAATTAATTGATAGCTCGAAACTGATATCCTAGGACTAAACCAGAACTACTTATCTAGAAGCGTCTTGAGAGTCTAAAGGACTTGATAACTAAAAATACTTGTCCCAACCCAAGCTAGGACCCTGGACCACGACACGGGAACTAGAACTATGAATGGCTCTAAGATAACCCATGGTACATTCATAGCATGACTTAAAATCATAATCAAGCGTAAAACAACATGAGAATGAATAAGCAGAAGACAAAATGTCATAAAGCATAAACAAAATATTAATATCCCGGCACTAAACAGAAACGTGGACATACTAAGTCTATGTTTGAAAAGCCTCTACTATCTGATGAGATGCTAGGACAAGCCCCCAGCTAACTCCTAATCTGAAACTAAACTAAACATAACAAGTTAAGACTGATAAATTTCCTCGGATGAGGAGGACTCACCGCAAAGCAGGATAGATCTGAACTTAGCGTGTATGAGCTAACAACGAGACTGGGAGGGATCACCTGAACCTATATCATGAGACAATACATCATAGAGTATGCGATCAGTACTTGAAATGTACTGAGTATGTAAAATAAGTGAAACATGCTAGTAATGTGATAGTAAGAAATCATACATGAAAGTCAAGATAGATCATGAGAGTAAAATAGTAAAAACATAGGATATTAATCGTAAACTGAAACACATTAGGTCATAACGTCATAAAGTATGAACATACTTATATATAGAAATTAAGAAATAATGGGAGATTGTTATAACCGACAAACCCCACGTGAGCATACATGGAGCCCAACCTGTAAAACCTTAGTCGGGAGGGTGTCCATACCTTGCCAAGGGTAGGACCATGAAAAGGCATGATATCACTAATAGGTGGCCCATACGAGCATGAGCGATACTCTCGTGGAGGATCCCATCATGGCTACATTGGCACATAGTTTTTAGACCTGGGTGCACTGGAACCTCGGTCTACTCGGTGTTAACTACTACTCCGAACATTTATAGTGTTCATATCATAATCATGAAACATACTTGATATAAATGGGCTAGTTGAAATCATGAGATTTATAATATCTTGAAATATGTGAACTAACCAAGAAAGAGGCTCGTGAGTCGTCCATGATCATAAACATGATACTTGTAAAAGTCATTCATACTTGAGGGAATCATAATATTCTAAAATCCATAATATTCATGAAGGGTTCTTATGAAAAATCATGCATTGTAATCATAAAACATAAGTTACTTCATCATACTTGAAATCATAAATCATAAATGATAGGCATTGAATTTTCTTAAAACATGCATAATAGGGAAAAAATTTTAATAGCTTGAAAACATGAATTTATAATCAAGTTGAATGTAAAATAGTCCCATTAGACATAAATCATACATTAGAACATGAGGAGATTGGACCCATAAACATATCAGATAATTCTATTGAATTGGGTTAAAACCCTAGAAATCAATACACTTGATTAGGAACTTGAATTCATGAATTAGAAGGGAAATATTGGCATGAGGGTGGAAAAAATTCCTTATTCATGGCCCTACTGTTACACCCCGTAAAATTCCCAACACATAGATGGCCTATTCAAGTGTTGGTTAAGAGTATTTGAAAGCCATACATGCTAGAAAAAGGCCCGGGAAAAGACCGGACGAGAAACCTGTCGAACCATCGCGGAAGGAGCCGGGACAAAGCCCCTCCGCGATGGCAACGTGTCACGGAGGTGGAGCCTCTGCGTTGGTTCCGTGACACATTGGCCCTGTCCAGGCCCAAGTATATAAACCCCTCACGTCGGTTTATTTCATAAAATTCTTATAATTTCCAGAAGAAAACGTAGGGGAACAGGGGAGAACGAAGATTCCTTACCAATATTCATCTGATTACGCCGTCAAACGCGGTCCAAACTCAAATTAACTCCAGATACCGAGGTATTAAGCAGTAAGGAGCATTCCTACGAATTTAGTTTCGCGAAACTCGACCGGCAAATCGTCGTGCTACCGAACTAAGGTAAGTGGAATTGCTCCAAATTAGTGTCAATATACTCCTAGCCTTAAAGTGAATATTTCTCCCTTCTTGACTTTTGAGAAACAACTTGTTTTTGACCGTCTTTCGATAAGCCAAAGTTAAGGCTATAAATATATCAAAAGTGACGTTTTCTTTCAGAATATTGGTGTATTTAGTTCTAATTGACATATATGTAAATGCAGTTGGGAGAAATAACTGGAGTACTGACCGAGCTTCGTCCGTTAGTCGGATAAACCGAGGTTAAGGTATGTAAAGCTAGTTTCTTTGGCAAGTTAGTAGTTTTAGCCTTGTATAGCACAGTAAACTCCGTAGTAGAATTCCCGGAGTTGAATATTGAGTATTGTGCAAGTTCAGTAGATCTGGTTCACGTTGTTATATCGTACTCAGTCTGAAAGTTAGTAAAGCATGCGCCAAAATGGCAAGTTAGCATTCCAGACTCATTATAGCCCAGTATGTGATTAGCAAGCATGTTTCTAGAATTATATGATAGATATTCAAAATAAGAGTTAGTAAAGTAAAATCAGATAGTCAGACAATATCTTGGCTACAGATTAGCCATACAGACAGATGATATCTTGGCTACTGTATAGCCATACAGTTAGATAGTATCTTGGCTACAGATTAGCCATACAGTTAGATAAAGATCACAAATTCAGTGTAAAGTAGTATGAGAATCAGTATAATAAAGCAAGAGATCAGAATAAGAAATCAGAATTCAGATAGTATTTTTCAGTTTAAACATGCTTGCTATATATGTGCTTATTGTTTGTTGAGACTTGGTTGTGTCGTGAGGGCACCCTTTTGAGCGTCCTCGCCGCCCCTGGGTTGGTAACTGTGTCGCCCACTGAGCGGGTGGGTTTACGTCACTCCAAGGAGTGGCATGCCGTCCCCAGATTGGACGAAGATGGGATGAAGCTTTCCCCATATCAGGCTGATCAGCATTACAGTACATATAGCTCTGTTGTGCGCAAGCGCCCAGGGAACAGATTCAGATACAGTTACAGTTACAGATACAGTATAGGAGTCCTCCGGACTCAGACACAGTTATTTATATCGGAGGCTATGGCCCGAGCCGGAGACCCAGGGGGCCGACAGAGGTGCACGTAGTTAGCAAATGAGTGGAGTGACTTATTTTAGGCTGGTTTTGACTCGGGTAGGGGTATATAGATTGTTTGCTTGCTTGGCGCCATCCGGCTTATGGGGGTTGGTATTGGCTCTTTTTTGCTATATATATATATATATATTTATGTGCTATATATTAGTTAATAGACTGCAGGCCGCCGCGTCTACAGGTACGCTCCTGCCCTATCACAGCATAGAAAGTCTGATTCAATTTAAATCAGTTCTTACAGATTCAGTTATCTCCTGCTATTCAGAATTGCTAGTTATGTTATTTGTATTCAGTTGTATCCAATTGCTTTGCATACTCGGTACCAGTTGTACTGATGCCCGTTTGGGGCGCTGCATTACTTGCCTGCAGGTACTCACAGACGAGGAGTCGATCCCTCGTGATCCTAGCCAGCGCAGAGTCATCAGCTCCTGTCATCTGGAGCTTGACATTCAGAGGTGTATTTTATTTTCTTTTGTTGTATAGTACGGGTAGGTCGAGGCCCTGTCCCGACCATCTTATCAGTACTCCTAGAGGCTTGCAGTCTATATATATTTCACTGTGGTTAGTTGTGCCGGTCGTGTGGGGCTGTGCGTATGTTTAGTTGATTATGTTGGCCGTGTGGGGCCATAGTCTGATAGTAGTGGTGACCTTGCCGGTCACGTAGTTATTCAGTATTCTATTGTTGAGTTACAGATAACTAGACAGCATGGTGGCCTTGTCGGCCCGCATAGGTTTCCCCCTTTGTAAGTATGTTTCTGGTTAGCTGAAGTTTTATACAGGTGGCTATAGGCCCAGTCGGCCGGAGGCTATGTTTACAACCGTTATATAGCCCGTTGCTTCCAGAAATCTAAGTTAAAGCTAGCCAGGCACCAGAAGTGCTTAGGCTCAGTAGTCTAGCAGTTCAGGTCCTAATAGGGCACCAGGTGTCAGTCATACCCCCAAGGCGAGGCGTGACAAACTTGGTATCAGAGCATGTCGTTTCCCAGGGAGTCTGCAAGCCATGCTAAGTAGAGTCTTGTCTATGGTTGTGTTATGCATCACATACTATAGGCAGGAGGCTGCGAGACATGATAGGATGGTTACTCTTCTTTCTCATTCAGTTGTGCTATAGAGCGGTACATTATAGGGTTGGGTCCCTAAAACTTATCATATTCTTTGTCTACAGATAAGAATGGCAGACCAGCGTCACCCTGCCACCGGCAGAAGATTAGAGACAGCAATAGGAGAAGGCACTAGCAGGATGCCTTAGTTCCATTCAGAGTCAGCCCGATCTGAGGGCGATATAGAGGCTTCATCACACCCCTCTCAGCAGTCCCCCTCACATCAGGAGCCATTGGGCATGACATCGCCTCCAATAGCTCCTGTACCTCCGCCATCAGACTAGGAAGTTCGGAGTGCAGTGGTTATGTTGGAACAAATGATGGCCACACAGCGCCATTCAGTGCCACTTGTAGCAGCAGAGCCTTCAGGTGGGTCAGGTAGTTCCAGGGTCAGGGAGTTTTTGGAACTAGGTCCCCCATAGTTCACTGGGTCAGATCAAGCAGAGGACCCCCAGGATTTCCTAGATCAGATGTAGAGAATTTTCCGGGTTATGCATGTGACCCCTACAAAATCAGTTGAGCTGGCAGTGTTTCGGTTGCGGGACATAGCTGTATTATGGTATGAGAGTTGGGAAAGGTCTCGAGGGAGAGATGTTTCCCCTCCGACCTGGTCCAACTTCTCAGAGGCTTTCCTGGACCATTATTTGCCACGGGAGATCCGGCAGGCCCGGATGGATCAGTTTTTGCATTTGGAGCAGGGGGCGAGGAGTGTACGAGAATATGCCCTACAGTTTGACTCCCTAGCCCGCGCTATGCTCCAGCTTTTGTGGAAACTATGCCATCCAGGGTCCACCGGTTCATTATGAGTCTGAACCCGGAATATATTGAAGCTTGCATGACGGCTACATTACGAGAAGATATGGATATTGCCTGAGTACAGGCCTTTACCCAGAACATTGAGGGCCTTAGACAGCGGCAACAGGGCAGTAGACAGACAAATCAGGAACAGCGCCGCAGAGACAGATCAGATGGAATGCAGAGGGAGGTTTAGAGAGGATCCAGGCCCTGATTATCAGACAGACCCCCTAGACCCCCACCTCCACCACAGCAACAGAAGCGAGATAGATTTGCTCGTCGAGGGCAGTCAGAGTTTGGTGGCAGTTTTCAAACAGTAGATTCCCCGCAGCAGAGAAGGAGAGAGCAGAGCAGATTTACACCCCCACCCTGCCCTAATTGCGGCCGACCTCACAATGGAGCTTGTAGATATGGCTCCTCGGGGTGTTATATTTGCGGGCAGGAGGGGCACCGCATGAGAGATTGTCCGGCTAGGGGACAAGAGAGAAGAGATAGTCAGGACAGGGGATCCGTAGGGCCACGAGCTCCAGCAGCCTCGGCAGGACGTAGGCCCTCAGGTACAGTAGGTAGAGGCCGAGGTAGATTAGGAGCCTCTAGTTCAGGTACGGGCTCAAGCCGTACCTATGCATTACTAGGGAGACAGGACTCAGAGGCGTCTCCAGATGTAGTGACAGGTATGATGACTATCTGTTCATGCCCTGCTTATGTACTAATTGATCCAGGGTCCACTCTATCATATATTACCCCTTTTGTGGCTCAAAAGTTTAATGTCGCACCAGAGTTATTACAGCAGCCCTTTTTAGTATCTACACCCGTCGGTGACTCCATTTTAGCTAGTAGAATTTATCGAGGATGTACAGTAGAGGTTGCTGATCGCCAAACTACAGTAGATCTGGTAGAGTTAGAAATGATTGATTTCGATGCCATTATGGGTATGGATTGGTTGGTGCCATGCTATGCTAACGTAGAATGTTGGACCAAGACGGTCTGATTCCACTTTCCAGGAGAGGCAGTGCGAGAGTGGAAAGGCAGCACAGCTACTCCAAAAGGTAGGTTTATTTCCTACCTTCAGGCAAGGAAATTGATAACTATGGGATGTATCTACCACCTAGTCAGGGTTCAGGATGTTCGGGTAGAATCTCCGACACTTCAGTCTATCCCGGTGGTGAATGAATTCCCTGATGTATTTCAGACGAGTTACCTGGTATTCCCCCAGAAAGGGAGATAGATTTTGCAATTGACTTGCTACCAGACAGTCAGCCTATATCAATTCCTCCGTATCGCATGGCTCCTGCTGAACTCAGAGAATTAAAGGAGCAGCTGAAGGACCTGCTAGATAAGGGTATTATCAGGCCGAGTACTTCACCGTGGGGTGTGCCAGTTTTATTTGTGAGAAAGAAGGACGGCTCGCTCCGCATGTGTATAGATTACCGGCAGCTGAATAAAGTTACAGTAAAGAATAGGTATCCACTTCCCAGAATAGATGATTTGTTTGATCAGTTATAGGGGGCCAGATATTTCTCCAAGATTGACTTGCGGTCCGGATATCATCAGGTTCAAGTTCGTGAAAGAGACATTCCCAAAACGGCTTTCAGGACCCGATATGGACACTTTGAATTCCTAGTTATGTCCTTTGGGTTGATGAATGCCCCAGCAATATTCATGGACCTGATGAATAGCATTTTCAGACCATACCTGGACCTGTTCGTGATAGTGTTTATTGATGATATTCTGGTGTATTCTTGCTCTGAAGCAGATCACCAGGCTCATTTACGGACAGTGCTCCAGATTCTTAGGGACCGTCAATTATATGCTAAGTTCTCTAAGTGTGAATTCTGGCTGAACTCAGTAGCCTTCTTGGGGCATATTGTGTCGGATGCTGGTATACAGGTTGACACGCAGAAGATAGCAGCAGTTAAAACCTGGCCTAGGTCTACCACTCCGACCGAAGTCCGCAGTTTTCTGGGGTTAGCGGGATATTATAGGAGATTTGTTGAGGGATTCTCTACTATAGCGGCACCTCTGACCAAACTGTCATAGAAAGCAACAAAGTTTCAGTGGACAGAGGCATGTGAGTAGAGCTTCCAGGAGTTAAAAGACAGATTAACCTCCACCCCAGTGTTAGCATTGTCGGAAGGTATAAAAGGTTATTCAGTGTATTGCGATGCATCAGGTGTTGGGTTGGGTTGTGTGTTGATGCAGCATGGTAAGGTGATTGCGTATACTTCCAGACAGCTGAAGAAACACGAAAAGAATTACCCTACCCACGACATGGAGTTAGCCGCAGTGATCCACACCTTAAAGATATGGAGACATTACTTGTATGGCGTCCATGTGGATATTTTCACAGATCATAAGAGCCTACGATATATCTTCACCCAGAGGGAGTTGAATGTGCGATAGCGTCGCTGGTTGGAGCTATTAAAAGATTATGATGTGGATATTTTGTATCATCCAGGAAAAGCCAACATAGTAGCAGATGCTCTCAGCCGTAAATCCATGGGATGTTTGGCATATTTGCGGCCCGAGCAGCGGGAGTTGGTCAGGGAGATACATCAATTAGCCAGCCTAGTCATTCGTATAGCAAACACAGAGGACAAAAGAGTGGTAATTCAGAACACCGCCATGTCATCATTAGTTGTCGAAGTAAAAGAACGGCAGTATGAGGATCCTGACCTGATCCAGCTCAAAGATAGAATTCAGCAGGGTAAGGAACCAGATTTTCAGATAACTGAGGAAGAAGTGCTGTTATGTAAAGGCCGCCTCTGTGTTCCAGATATTTCAGGGCTTCGCCAGCAGATTATGAATGAGGTACATTACGCCCGTTATTCTCTTCACCCCGGTGCGACGAAAATGTACCATGATATCAAGGAGAATTATTGGTGGCCAGGAATGAAAAGAGAAGTTGTCGAATTTGTAGCCTAGTGTCCTAACTGCCAACAGGTAAAAGCGGAACACCAGAAACTAGGCGGGTTGACTCAGGACGTAGCTGTGCCTCTCTGGAAATAGGAAGCAGTGAATATGGATTTTGTAGCAGGATTACCCCGTACCAGACATAGACACGATTCTATTTGGGTAATAGTTGACAGGCTGACAAAATTAGCTCATTTCCTGCCAGTGATAGCTACCTTCTCGGCCGAGGATTATGCCGAATTATATATAAAAGAAATAGTTAGATTACATGGAGTGCCAGTATCAATTATTTCATACAGTGGAGCATAGTTTACAGCTAGATTTTGGCAGTCGTTCTAGAGGGGTGTGGGAATGCAGATTAATTTGACCACATCATTCCACCCTTAGACAGATGGACAAGCTGAGCGCACTATTCAAACGCTCGAGGACATGCTACGAGCGTGTGTGCTAGATTTTGGAGGTAGCTGGGACGAGCATTTGCCGTTAATTCAATTTGCTTATAATAATAGTTATCACTCAGCTATCCAAATGGCGCCCTTTGAAGCATTGTATGGGCGAAAATGCAGATCGTCGGTTGGCTGGTTTGAAGTGGGAGAATCAGCGTTGATTGTGCCAGAAATCATTCGACAGTCAGAGGAGAAGGTAAAGCTTATCAGAGAATGCCTACTGACTGCACAGAGCCGCCAGAAATCATATGCTGTTGTGCGGCACAGAGACCTGGAATTTGATGTAAATGACTGGGTATTTCTAAAAGTATCTCCGATGAAAGGGATAATGATATTCGGAAATAAAGGTAAGCTCAGTCCAAGATTTATTGGGCCTTATCAGATTCATCGAAGGATAGGCCGAGTAGCATATGAGTTGAACTTGCCTCCAAAATTGGAATCCGTTCATCTGGTCTTTCATGTATCTATGCTGAGGAAATGCATAGGAGACCCATCCAGAGCAGTCCCAGTCCAGGATATCCAAGTTACGGAAGAGCTGGCCTATGAAGAGGTTCCAGTAGCCATCTTAGACAGACAGATTCGTATATTGAGAACTAAAGATATTGCGTCTGTCAAGGTATTGTGGCGTAACAAGAACCGAGAGGATATGACTTGGGAGGCGGAGGAAGATATGAAGACCAGATACCCTCATTTATTTCAAGCCTAGTCAGGCGACAGGTATGTTAGTATTATTATCTTATACAGTGCCTTATAGTATACATATAAATGAGAAGGTCTATTTTAATCTGTCATTTAAATACTATAGTATTGTGTGGAGTACCTGTATGGGACTTTTCTGCATTTCAGGTTTTTGGGATAGTCCATATTACAGGAGAAACTCTGCCGAAAATTTTTCTAGAAACAAGTTAAGTAAGTTGAGAAGTCCTCTAGATAGAAGTTTACATTCGAGGACGAATGTTCTTAAGGGGGGGGGAGAATGTTACACCCCATAAAATTCCCAACACATAGATGGCCTATTCGCGTGTTGGTTAAGAGTATTTGAAAGCCATACATACTAGAAAAAGGCTAGGGAAAAGACCGGACGAGAAACCTGTTGAACCATCACGGAAGGAGCTGGGGAAGAGCCCCTCCGCGATGGCAACGTTTCACGGAGGTGGAGCCTCCGCGTTGGCTCCGTGACACGTTGGCCCTGTCCAGGCCCAAGTATATAAACTTCTCACTTCGGTTTATTTCATAAAATTCTTATAATTCCCAGAAGAAAACGTAGGGGAACAGGGGAGAACGAAGATTCCTTACCAATATTCGTCCGATTACGCCGTCAAACGCGGTCCAAACTCAAATTAACTCCAGATACCGAGGTATTAAGTAGTAAGGAGCATTCCTACGGATTTAGTTTCGCAAAATTCGGCCGGCGAATCGTCGTGCTATCGAACTAAGGTAAGTGGAATTGCTCCAAATTAGTGTCAATATACTCCTAGCGTTAAAGTGAATATTTCTCCCTTCTGAACTTTTGAGAAACAACGAGTTTTGCACCGTCTTTCGATAAGCCAAAGTTATGGCTATAAATATATCGAAAGTGACGTTTTCTTCAGAATATTGGTGTATTTAGTTCTAATTAACATATTTGTAAATGCAGTTGGGAGAAATAGCTGGAGTACTGACCGAGCTTCATCCGTTAGTCGGATAAACCGAGGTTAAGGTATGTAAAGCTAGTTTCTTCGGCAAGTTAGTAGTTTTAGCCTTGTATAGCACAGTAAACTCTGTAGTAGAATTCCCGGAGTTGAATATTGAGTATTGTGCAAGTTTAGTAGCTCTGTTTTGCGTTGTTATATCGTACTCAATCTGAAAGTTAGTAAAGCATGTGCCAAAATGGAAAGTTAGCGTTCCAAACTCTGTATAGCCCAGTATGTGATTAGCAAGCATGTTTCTAGAATTATATGACAAGTATTCAAAATAAGAGTTAGTAAAGTAAAATCAGACAGTTAGATAGTATCTTGGCTACAGATTAGCCATACAGACAAATGATATCTTGGCTACAGTATAGCCATACAGTTAGATAGTATCTTGGCTACAGATTAGCCATATAGTTAGATAAAGATCACAGATTCAATGTAAAGCAGTATGAGAATCAGTATAATACAGAAGGAGATCAAAATAAGAAATCAGAATTCAGATAGTATTTTTCAGTTTAAACATGCTTGCTATATATGTGCTTATTGTTTGTTGAGACTTGGTTGTGTCGTGAGGGCACCCTTTTGAGCGTCCTCGCCGCCCCTGGGTTGGTAACTGTGTCGACCACTGAGCGGGTGGGTTTATGTCACTCCAAGGAGTGGCATGCTGTCCCCAGTTTGGACGAAGATGGGATGAAGCTTTCCCCATATCAGGTTGATCAGCATTACAGTACAGATAGTCCTGTTGTGCGCAAGCACCCAGGGAACAGATTCAGATACAGTTACAGTTACAGATACAGTATAGGAGTCCTCTGGACTCAGACACGGTTATTTATATCGGAGGCTATGGCCCGAGCCGGAGACCCAGGGGGCCGGCAGAGGTGCTCTAGTTAGCAGATGAGTGGAGTGACTTATTTTTGGCCGGTTTTGACCTGGGTAGGGGTATATAGATTGTTTGCTTGCTTGGCGCCATCCGTCTTATGGGGGTCGGTATTGGCTCTTTTTCGCTATATATATATATATATTTATGTGCTATATATTAGATAATAGACAGCAGGCCGCGCGTATACAGGTACGCTCCTGCCCTATCACAACACAGAAAGTCTGATTCAGTTTATATCAGTTCTTACAGATTCAGTTATCTCCTGCTATTCAGAATTGCTAGTTATGTTATTTGTATTCAGTTGTATCCAGTTTCTTTGCATACTAGGTACCAGTGGTACTGACGTCCGTTTGGGGCGCTGTATTACTTGCCTGCAGGTACTCACAGACGAGGAGCCGATCCCTTGTGATCCTAGCCAGCGCAGAGTCATCAGCTCCTGTCATCCGGAGCTTGACATTCAGAGGTGTATTTCATTTTCTTTTGTTGTATAGTACAGGTAGGTCGGGGCCCTGTCCCAACCATCTTATCAGTACTCCTACAGGCTTGCAGTCTGTATATATATTTCCCTGTGGTTAGTAGTGCCGGTCGTGTGGGGCCGTGCGTATGTTCAGTTGATTATGTTGGCCTTGTGGGGCCATAGTCTGATAGTAGTGGTGACCTTGCCGATCACGTAGTTATTTAGTATTCTATTATTGAGTTACAGATAACTAGACAGCATGGTGGCCTTGTCGGCCCGCATAGGTTTCCCCCTTTGTAAGTATGTTTCTGGTTAGCTAAAGTTTTATACAGGTGGCTATAGGCCCTGTCGGTCGGAGGCTGTGTTTACAGCCGTTTTATAGCCCGTTGCTTCCAAAAATCTAAGTTAGAGCTAGCCAGGCACCAGATGTGCTTAGGCTCACTAGTCTAGCAGTTCAGGTCCTAATAGGACACCAGGTGCCAGTCATACCCTTAAGGCGGGGCGTGACACCTACATACTTGGGCAAACTGATCTTCAAACTACCTTGAAAGCCCAAGAGAATTGGGGAGAATTTCTAGCTTGATCTTGAAAGGAATCTTGATATCTTGCATGCATGAGAGTCTAATGACTTAGAATAGACTAAATCCTCTTAAAAAACTCCTTTAGGGCTTAAAATGGTGTTATTAAAGAGTCAGGAGCTTGGGAATTTACAAAACTACCCTAAAAAATTTGCATGAAAGACTTGATTGGTAGTTTCAATTACAATACAACGAGTCATTGTTGGATATGATGGGTCGTTAGACAATCCATTGCTTCCTAGGGAAATTATGGAACTATTCTAGTTCTCCAACCAATGACCAGATAGGACGAGTCATTACTTGCAACAATGACTCGTCACTTCATTCGTTGACACCACTACTTCTCACCTGCCTACTTCAAAATTCCAGACAACGGATACAACCAATGGGTCGTTACTCGCCTCAATAGGTCGTTGTACCGTTTCATTATCACAGGAACATATCTGACCCCTTTCTGAATTCCATTCAATGACCACTCAAGACGACCCATTGGATCATCCAATAAGTCGTTACTTGGCTCATTGTTTATGGGGGAACAATGCTTACAACGAATCACATAACGAGCCGTTGTTTCCAATATTGACTTATTCATTGAGTCATTCTGTGGCTTTGATGAATTGAAGGGGGTTGCGCTCATCTGGTTTAAGCAGTGGAAGGATAGTAGGGAAGTAGGAGTAGGCCCTATCAGTTGGGATGAGTTCCATGCCACCTTTCTAGATCGGTTCTTCCCTGGTGAGATGAGGGAGCTGAAAGTGGTCGAGTTTGTGAATTTGAGACAAGGGAAGATGACAGTGCAGGAGTATGCCTTAGAGTTCACTTGTCTGTCCAAGTATGCACTAGAGTTAGTGGTTGATTAGAGAGCTCGAGTGAGCAGGTTTGTTCATGGAGTGGCGAACTACCTAGACAAGGATTGCCGGATCATGATTCTTCATTAGGATATGGATTTTCCTCGGATAGTTTTGTATGCCCAGCAGATTGAGGTGGTGCATGTGAGAGAGAGAGAGGCCAAGAGGGCAAGGACAAACAGTTATGGGTTCTCTCAGTAGAGGCTGGGTGGTGGACACTGTCAGTAGTCCCACCAGAGATTTTCAGCCCCGGCATCGTCGGGTATGAGTATGCAATCCAGATTTAGGCACGACTAGAGAGGAAGAGCATCAATCTTGAGAGGTTAGGGTAGTAAACCCATTGATACTAGTCCTCTAGAGTGCCGCAGATGTGGCCGAAGACATAAGGGTTAGTGTTTGGCAGGTATGGGTGCTTTCTTTTAGTGTGAAAGGCCCGGACATATGCTCAGAGATTGCCTAACAGCTAGACAGGGCCATGATAGGGGCTGAGGCCGAGCTTCCAGTTCAACAGCTCCACTAGCACACCCAACCCAATAGGGGGCATCTATTAGCACAAGTGGCAGTCAACGCCAAAACAGATTCTATGCCCTAGCATCCCGCCAGGAGCAGGAGGTCTCTCCAGACGTAGACACTAGTATGTTAAGAGTATTCCACCTTGATGTTTATGCTTTGTTAGATTCAGGGGCTACTTTGTCTTTTGTGGCGCCCTATGTTACTAGTAGTTTCGGAGTCAGTCTCAAAATCCTATCAGAACCCTTCTCAGTCTCTACTCCAATTGGTGATTCAGTCGTAGCTCGACGGGTATATAAAAATTTCCTTATCATAGTTCTTCAGAAAATCACCTCAGCAAATCTAGTAGAGTTAGCCATGACTGATTTTGATGTTATCCTCGGCATGGATTGGCTACTTGCATTCTATGCTTTAGTTAATTGTAGAACCCATGTGGTAGAGTTCCAATTTCCAGATGAGCCGGTCTTAGAATGGAAGGGTAGTTTAGTTGTGCCTATAGGTCGTGTCATTTCCTATCTTAAGGCCAGAAAGATGATTTATAAAGGTTGTGTATACCAACTAGTTAGGGTTAAGGATGCTATGTCCGAGACCCCGGCTATCCAGTCAGCTCCAGTAGTATGTGAGTATCCAAAAGTTTTCCTAAATGATCTACCGGGATATCCCTCCCAAGCGGGAAATCAATTTTGGTATTGGCCTTCTTCTCAGTATGCAACCTATATCTATGCCGCCTTATAAAATGTCTCCAGCAGAGCTAAAGGAGTTGAAGGAGCAGATGAAAGACGTGTTAGACAAGGGCTTCATCAGACCTAGATAGTCCCCGTGGGGTGCACTAGTTCTCTTTGTCCGAAAGTAAGATAGTTCTCTTCGTATGTCTATTGATTATCGGTAATTGAACAAGGTCACCATCAAGAACAGGTATCCTCTTCCCAGGATTGATGATTTTTTTACCATCTTCTGGGTGCCAAGTGTTTTTCGAAGATAGATCTCAGATTCGAATACCATTAGCTCAGGGTTCGAGAGAGTGATAACTCGAAGACAGCTTTCAGGACGCGGTATGGGCATTACAAGTTTGTAGTTATGTCTTTTGTACTAAAGAATTCTCCTATAACTTTTATGGATTTGATGAACAAGGTATTCAAGCCATATTTTGATATGTTCGTGATTGTGTTTATCGATGACATCCTGATGTAGTCTCAGAGTGAGGAGGAGCATGCCGCTCATTTGAGGGTGGTGCTACAAACTCTCAAGGACCACTAGTTGTATGCTACATTTAGTAAATGTGAGTTTTTATTGAATTCAGTGGCATTTTAAGGTCATGTGGTGTCAAGTGAGGGTATAAAGGTGGACTCTTAGAAGATAGAAGCGGTGAAGAATTGGCCTAGATCGGTGAATCCTTCGTACATAAAGAGTTTCTTGGGTTTAGCTGGGTATTATCAGAGATTTTTTAGGGTTTTTCATCTATTGCAGCGCCATTGACCAAATTGACCCAGAAGAAAGCGAAGTTCTAATGGTCAGAGGCTTGTGGGAAGAGCTTCCAAGAATTGAAGGCTCAACTCACCTCAGCACTGATATTAACCTTATTCGAGGGTACCGATGGGTTTTGTGGTATAGGTGATGCTTCGAGGATCGACCTTGGTTGTGTATTGATGTAGCAAGGTAAGGTTATAGCATACGCTTCCAGACAACTAAAGGTTCATCAAAAGAATTACTCGATCCATGATCTTGAATTGGCGACGGTGGTATTTGCCTTGAAAATTTGGAGATACTATTTGTACGAGGTCCATGAAGATGTGTTTACGGACCACAAGAGCCTACAACTTGTGTTTACCTAGAAAGATCTAAACCCACGCCAAAGAAGGTGGTTGGAGCTACTCAAGGATTATGATATGAGTGTCCTTTACCATCCGGGTAAGGCCAATGTAGTAGCAGACGCACTTAGTAGACTCTCTATGGAGAGTGTGTCCCATGTAGATGAGGGGAGGAAGGAGCTGGTGAAGGATGTGCATCAACTTGCAAGGTTGGGAGTTCGTTTGGTTGACTTGACTGATGTAAAAACTAGACAAGACGAGGACCCTATTTTGGTAAAGTTAAAGGAAGCCGTTCAGAATCAGAAGGTAGAGGTCTTCTCCAAAGGGGGAGATGGTATGCTTTGATATCAGGGTCGCTTGTGTGTCCTGAACGTTGATGATTTGAGAGATCGGATGTTTCATGAGGCTCATGGTTCCATATATTCGATACATCTAGGTGCCACCAAGATGTACCATGACCTACGGGAAGTCTATTGGTGGAATGACATGAAGAAGGACATAGCGGAGTTTGTGGCTAAGGTCCAAATTGTCAGCAAGTGAAGGTTGAGCATCAAAGACTAGGTGGTGTGCTTCAAGACATCAGTATTCCTACTTGGAAGTGGGAGGATATTAATATGGACTTCATTACAGGTTTTCCTCACACTCGTCGGCAATATGAATTCATTTTTGTTGTTGTAGACAGATTGACTAAAGAGACTCATTTCCTATCGGTCAAAACTACCAATTCAGTAGAGGACTATGCTAAGTTGTACATTCGGGAGTTATTTTGATTGCATGGAGTGTCCTTGCCCATCTTATCAGATAGAGGTACACAGTTTACCTCTAAATTTTGGAGATCATTTCAAAAGGGACTTGGTACTCAGGTCAAGCTCAGTACAACATTTCACCCGCAAACCGATGGTCAGGTAGCACGGACTATTCAAACTCTCGAGGACATGTTGAGAGCGTGTGTAATTGACTTCAAGGGTAGTTGGGATGATGATTTGCCTCTTATTGAGTTTGCATATAATAACAACTATCATTCCAGCATTCAGATGGCTCCGTTCGAGGCTCTCTATGGGCGTAGATGTAGATTGCCTATTGGTTGGTTTGAAGTCAATAAAGCTGCAATGATAGGTCCAGATTCAGTCCATAAGGCCATGGAGAAAGTTCAGCTCATACGAGACAGGTTGAAAACAACTCAAGGTTGCCAAAAGTCCTATGCGGATGTGAGGAGGAGAGAACTTGTGTTTGAAGTTGGTGATTGGGTATTTCTAAAGGTATCTCCCATGAAGGGAGTGATGAGGTTCAAAAAGAAAGGGAAACTCAATCTCCGTTATGTTGGCCCATACCAGATTGTGAAATGGGTTGGCAAGGTAGAATATGAGTTAGAGTTACCCTCAAAATTAGCTTCAGTCCATCCAGTTTTCCATGTATTGCTCTTGAAAAAGTGTTTGGGAGATCCAGCTCTAGTTGTTCTAGTGGAGAGTGTAGGTGTGAAGGACAACCTTAGTTATAAGGAGGTTCCAGTGGAAATATTGGATTGTCAGGTTCGAAAGCTAAGGAAAAAGGAAGTAGCTTTAGTCAAGGTTTTATGGAGGAATCAACATGTTGATGGAGCTACATGGGAAGCCGAAGCAGATATGATGGCTAGATACCCACATCTATTTCCTTCCAGCTCAGTTCCAGCTTGAGGTATCAGTTTTTGCCCTAAAACTATATACATTTTCATGTTCAATTCATGTGCCCCTATTTCATTCATTTCAAATTATATATGTATGATTCATGAATTCAGTTCAGCCATGTAGTTCAGTTCAGAAGTAGTCCATTCATTAGTTTTGAGCTTATATGTTCAGTATTTGAATGTGATGATTGCATTTCTCTGCTTTTCTGTATGTTTTCCAACATTCAAGGACGAATGTTCCCAAGGCGAAGATATTGTAATGCCCCTGAAACCCTAAGACAAGACTGGGGGGTTGAAATGGAGAAAATAGGATTTTCTGCACTAGGCCACAAAATGAGTCGTCCTATGACCCGTCAGGATGACCACGAGTCGATAAGTGACTCATGTTGAGGAGTTTATATTTGTTTGGAAATTTTCATGTTGGGGTGACCACGAGCCGTTTGGCCACCCATGGTCAAGGACAGTTGAAGGATGAAGGAAGCACCGACAGTGTACCTCACCATTAGACACCACGAGTCGTGGTCAATGCCACGATTCGTTAGATAAGTCGTGGTTAGTAGTTGGTTAAGAATTTAATGTTTTTGGGCAGTGAAAGTCACGACAAGAGACCACGAGTCGTGGTCATGGGTAACGACTCATCTAGTCCCTCGTTAGGACTGGCAGTCAGTTTTTCCCTGTGAGTTTATTAAGGGATTTTTCATAATTCCTATGATCCTATGGCCTAAACTACGTCTCTTTAAGCTATGAATAGTGAGTTTTAAGAAGTGTAACTTTATTCTAAGCCATTCTTATTCATGCATGCAAGCTAATAAGTCTAGAGAGGTGATCAAACTTAATTCCTTCCAAGTTCTTCTCAATTCTTCCTTGGGCAATCAGAGAAGTTGTAGAATTAGATTCTCTCACACATGTAGGGTTATGAATGGGTGAATTTGTTCACACCCATGCCCAATCCCTCTCTAATTCATGAAAATCTATATGTTGATCCTATGGGGTTTTACCCAATGCATGAATTTCCTAAGTTTCTACCATGGGTATGATCTAAGCATGTTTCTATTGTTGAATTATGATTCATGGGCAAGTTTTACAATGTTTTCAATTATAAATCATGTTTTCATGTTTTATAAATTATGTTGCCCATCCATGAAAGTTCATGGAAATTGAGATCTATGATGTATGTTCAAGTATGCTGAGATATTTACAATGCAAAGCATTCTTTCAAGTTACCTATGCCTACGATCATGTTATCAAGAGAATCAAGTATTTTTAAGAATGTTTAAGTATTGGGCAAGTCCATATGTTCAAGAATGATCTATGATTTCATGTCAATTCGCTAACCACATAGTTTTGGAGTTTCGGCTCCCAATTTTATTCAGCTTGTGGTATGATTTGAGCCAAGGCTCCTCATGTTGTGATTTTCGATTATCATGTATGTTATTATTCAACTATATTACTAGATGATGGTCAGATTCGTTTAAAATGATGGAGATCATATGCATGTTTTTGGGGGTAGTGTCTAGCACCGAGTAGTCTAAGGGTCAGTCAACCCGATGTCTTAGAACTACGTGCTAACGTAGGTTTACTTGTATACTTTGGGACCTCCTTTGGAGCTTTCCCCTGCCTCATGGGGCCTTGAGCTTGATATCAATATCATGGTATCGTCTTTAGCCCTGGAAAGGCTTTGGACGGCTCTACCCACTTGAGTGTGATAGTCGGGATCACGTAAGCTCTATCGTGGTAATGTCAGTTATATGATTATCAGATTCTAGCTTTGGGTCATTTGATTCAGTTATGATGTTTAGTTATGTTCATATCATGATTTCAGAATATAGCATGCAAGCCCTACTCTCAAATTCTTATCTTGATTATGTTTTATATTATGCATGTTTTAATGATTTTACTTAATTAATTGGTTTTACTTACCTTGCATACTAGGTACATTCTACGTGCTGACCGCATACTCTATGCTATATCATTTTATGATACAGGCTCCGATCTGCAGACTCAGCCCCTTCACTAGCCAGTTCCAGAGTTAGCATCCAGTCTCTATTGGTGAGTCCTCATCTATCAAGGGCCCCTTTTCTATTCAGTTATATTTTCAGTTTTATACATAGAGAGTTAGTTGGGGTCTTATCCCATCAACTCATCAGACATAGAGGCTTTTCAGCCATAGATTGTATTCAACTTCAGACTCGTGTTGTATGTTAAGATTTTATGTTATGTTTAGACTTTTGCTATGATTAGTATGCTGATCTTCTGCTTTATTTTATTGAGTTAGAAGTTATGTTCATGCCATTAGTCGACTTGGAGCCTCTTGGGATTTCTTGTCTTGTGTCTCAATCCGGGCCCATTTTCGGGTCATGACAACCTCATGCTGGAACAAAAGTGAAAGGGAAAAGATGCAGGTATCTAGCCATCATAGCTGCTTCGGCTTCCCATGTAGCCCCCTCAACAAGCTGATTTCTCCACAATACCCTCACTGAAGCTACTTCCTTGTTTCTCAACTTCCAAACCTGATGATCAAGGATCTCAATCGGAACCTTTTCATAGGTAAGTCTATCCTTAACTCCTATGTGCTCCATCGGGACAACAAAGGCTGGGTCACCAATGCACTTCTTCAATAAAGATATATGGAAAACTGGATGTACTAAAGCTAATTTCGCTGGTGGCTCTAACTCATATGCCACTCTACCAACTCATCTCAGAAACCTATAAGGACCAACATACCGATGACTAAGCTTCTCTTTCTTCCCGAACCTCATCACTCCCTTCATGGAAGACACCTTCAGAAATACCCAATTATCAACCTCAAACTCAAGCTCTCTTCGCCTTACATCCGCATAAGATTTTTGACGACTCAAAGCTATTTTCATCCTTTCTCTGATAAGTTTAACCTTCTCCATGTCCTCATGAACTAAATTTGGACCTATCAATGTAGCCTCACCTACTTCAAACCATCCAATAGGTGATCTACATCTCCACCCGTAATGAGCCTTAAATGGAGCCATCTGAATACTGGAATGATAACAGGTATTATAGGAAAACTCAATGAGAGGCAAGTGATCATCCCAACTATCTTTGAAATCAATTACATATGTTCCCAACGTGTCCTCAAGAGTCTAAATGGTTAGCTCATCCTGACCATCTATTTGCAGGTGAAAAGCTGCACTAAGCTTTACTTGAGAACCAAGACCCTTCTAAAACAATCTCTAAAAATGAGAGGTAAATTGGGTACCCCTATCTAAGATGATGGACGAGGGGACTCCATGAAAATGAACTAACTCCCAAATGTATAATCTAGCATAATCCTCAGCTGAATCGGTAGTTTTGACCGATAAAAAATGAGCTGATTTGGTCAATCTATCCACAATCACCCATATAGAGTCATACTGTCGGCGAGTATGATGCAAACCTATAATGAAGTCCATATTAATATTTGTTCATTTTCAAGTAGGAATGCTAATATCCTGAAGCATACCCCAAGGCCTCTGATGCTCAACCTTAAGCTGCTAGCAATTTGGGAACTTAGCAACAAATTCCGCTATGTCCTTCTTCATGCCATTCCACCAATAGACTTCTCGTAGATCATGGCTACATCTTGGTGGCACCTGGGTGTATAGAATATCAAGATCCATGAGCCTTACTCAACATCCACTCTCTCAAGTCAAATACAACTAACACACATAATCGGTCCTGATATCAGAGTACACTATCTCCCCCTTGGGAGAAAACCTCCACCTTCTAATTTCGGACTGCATCCTTTAACTTCACTAGAATAGTATCCTCATCTTACCTAGCCTTGGCCTTGGTCACCAATGACAATTCTAACCTATTATGTACAGTGACACAACCATCTGTCGAGTCAATAAGGAGAACCCCTAAACGAGTAAGACTGTGGACATCCCTGGCTAACTCCTTCCTCACATCCTTAACATGAGACACACTCTCCATGGAAAGCCTACTAAGAGAATCCACCACTATATTGGCCTTTCCCGGATGATAAAGGAAACTTATGTCGTAGTCCATGAGAAGCTCTAGCCATCTCTTTTGTCGCAAATTTAGGTTCTTCTGAGTGAGCACATACTGAAGGCTCTTGTGGTCCGTGAACACATCCACATGCACTCCATATAAATAGTGCCTCCTAATCTTCTATGAAAACACCACAACTGCCAACTCTAGGTCATGCGTCGAATAAATTCTTCTCATAAGTCTTAAGCTGTCGAGAGGCATACATAATGACCTTACTATGCCGCATCAACACACAGCCAAGACCAACTTTAGAGGAATCAAAATACACAACAAAACCCTCTGTTCCCTCTGGTAGGGATAATGCTGGAGCTGAAGTGATTCGAGCCTTTAACTCCTGAAAACTCTTCTCACAAGCGTCCGACCACTAAAATTTGACCTTCTTCTAGGTCAACTTAGTCAACAATGCTGCAATGGATGAAAATACCTCAATGAATCTCCTGTAGTAGCCTACTAAACCCAAAAAGCTCCTAATATTGGATAGACTAACTAGTCTAGGCTAATTCTTCACTGCTTCAATATTTTGAGAGTCCACCTGCACACTCTCGCTAGACACCACATGACCCAAAAATAATACAGAGTTTAGCCAAAACATGCACTTGCTGAGCCTAGAAAATAGCTGGCGATCCTTGAGAGTCTGTACACAATCCTTAAATGAGCAGCATGCTCCTTCTCATTTCGAGAGTATATTAGAATATCATCTATGAAGACAATCACAAACATATCCAAATACTGCTCGAACACCTTGTTCATCAAATCCATAAAAGCTGCAGGAGCATTCATTAATCCAAAAGATATAACTATGAACTCATAGTGACCATACCGAGTCCTAAAGACTGTCTTCGGGATGTCACTTTCTCTAACTCTAGATGATGATAGCCAGATCTGAGGTCTATCTTTGAGAAACACTTAGAACCCTAAAGCTAGTCAAATAAGTCATCCATCTTGGGAGGGGATACTTATTCTTGATTGTGACCTTGTTCAACTACCGATAGTCACTGCACATTCTAAGGGAACAATCCTTGTTTCGAATAAAGAGAGCTGGAGCACTTCATCGGGATTTACTAGGACTGATGAAGCCCTTATCTAGGAGATCCTTCAACTTCTCTTTAACCTCTTTTAGCTGCTGGAGCCATTATGGAAGGAGGAATGGATATAGGCTGCATATCAGGGAGAAGGTCAATACCAAAGTCAATCTCCCGCTCAGGAGGGACTCCTGGTAAATCATCTGGAAATGCCTCCGGATACTCACATACAACATGAACTGACTGAAAAATTGGGGTCTCAAACGTATAATCCTTGACCCAAACTAGATAATACATACAACCCTTAGGGATCATCTTCCTGGCCTTGAGATACGAAACAAAGTGACCTACAAGTATAATTGAACTACCCTTCCACTCAAGGACTGGCTCACCCGAAAATCGAAACTCTAACGTACGGGTTCTACAATTTACTGAGGCATAACATGCATGTAACCAATCCATATCGAAAATAACATTGAAATGGGTCATATCTAACTCCACTAGGTCGGTTGAGGTGACTTTCGGAAGGACTATGGTAGGGTAATTTCTATACACCCGTCGAGCTAAAACTGACTCATTGATAGGAGTAAAGACTAAGAATGGTTCTGATAAGGTTTTGAGATTGATTCTGAAACTAACAGCAACATAAGGAGTCATGAAGGATATAGTATCCCCTAGATCTAACAATGCGTACACATCAAGATGGAATACTCGTAACATACCAATAACCATATGGGGAGAAACCTCCTGCTCCTAACAAGAAGATAGCACATAAAACCTTTTTTGGCTCTGGCCGCCAGCCGCACTAGAAGATGTGCCCTACTAAGATGTGCGGGCTGCGGGAGTGATCACGGGCAAAAATATATGCCCGAGATACGCTTTATAACCTAAATTAGTCTTGTTTATCTAAGATTATGGTATACATTTTCATGTAATTTTAGATGAAGTAAAGATATGTGCTAACCGACATGATTAGCCTTTGTTTTGTAGGTTTTTATGACTTTCGAGCAACTAATCCATGAGTTGGTGAAGTAGAGGCTTGGAAACGGAATTAACAAGCGAATATCGGCGAAGAGGAGGCACAAAATAGCCCACCGGCGCGTCGACAACGTGCCACGGCAGGCAGGCTACTCACAACAGCCCACCTGTGCATTGGCAACGTGCCACGGCAGGTGGCCTCCGCGACCAAGGGCTGCCAACGCGCTGCCCAGGCAGCGTGACACGCTGCCAATGCGGCAGGGTGCTGCCCGGGCCAATTTCGGGTGATTTCCAGAGGGCTTCCGCGTTCGTAGCGTGTCACGGAGGCCGTGCTCCGCGATGCACTCCTTGACACGTTGCTTGTTATTCCGGGAAAGAATCCTACTACTATAAATAGCACACTTAGGTTTATTTTTCAGAATTCAGACTTGGTGGAGCAAGGACGTGGGTTACAGGCAGTTGAGGGACAAAAAAGCTAAGGGTTTTTCTCTCTTTCTTTCTTCTTTCAATCAATTGTTTGTATGATTAACACTTGTTTTAAGATGATTAATCCACAAATGAGTGGCTAATTCTCTTCCTTGCTGAGGTTATGAACAATGGTGATGAATTTTGATTATTGAATTGTATGGTTTTTCATCTTCTTCTTCTATGTTGTTCTATTAATTCTTGTTTCTACTGCATTAGTGTGTGGCCGACATTAATGTTCATCTAAAAAGTCCGATTTCACTCGAGAGAGCACGAAATTGGAAAGCTGTGAATTAATAGGGTATTGTTCTTAACTTGATTTGGGAAAATTGGGTTTTGATGTGCTTTCCTGATAGAAATATACTTGAAAGTCGTATTAGTCAATTTAGGAACCGGAATTGTATTGCGAGGTCATAAATTGCATTTGATCACAGAAATGTAGACGGATGGTTTATGATTCTTAAGTGAGATTAAATACGAGAGTTTTAATCTCTTGGCTAATGTTCTTGGCTAGCAACTAGAAGAGAAGAATAACCGAATTATGATTATAATCAAGTTCATTACTTGTTCTTAACCTTGGCATGCTCATATCCATAGTTTAAATTCAAAGTAGATATTTGTTAATAGTTTTAGTATATAATTTATAAACAAAATTATTTAACTTTTGGTTACGTTGTTGTCAGCATATATAGAAGTAAGATAGAATATAGTATACTTGAGCAATTTTTACTTATCCAGAGTCTCCTTGGTTCGATACTTGGCTTACTTAGCCACTTTATTACTTGTTTGACCACGTGCACTTGCGTGTCGGTTTTTAACCCATATAGCAAACCACCGAACAAGTTTTTGGCGCCGTTGCCGGGGAGACTTGGCAATTGGTGAATTTGTTTTAAGTGTTAATTTACTATATATTTTTTTTTCTTCTTAAGTGCTGACAACTTGGTCTTACTGTTTGTTTTAATTCTTTTTCATTTTATATATATATATTTTTTCTTTTTCGAATACCTTTATTGACATGACATCGTGGAATACAAATGGTATAAATGATGGATACTCATATTTTAATGAATCTTGTCTGAATTGCAGAGGACACCACTTGTGGCAACACTATAACACGTGCAATATATGTGGTGGTCAAGATGGCCATTGGGATGGCTGTCCGAATGCATACTACCCTCCCCCAAGCCCCTACTATGATCCTTCTATTGTTTTTTCTGAATATAGGCATGCTGAAAATGAGGACTTGGGACGCCAAGCTCGAATAGAAGACATGCTGAAACAACTCTTGGAGCAATCAGAAGCAATGAAGGAGGCGATGGCAGTATTGAAAATTCAGCAAGAAGAGAATGCAGAGGCTCTAGAAAGGATGAGCATCAAATTCATGGAGATGATCGCTGAAGCTGAAGCGTGTGATAAATCGCAGGCAACAGTTTTAGCCGATATTCAAGAGGAACTACAAGAGGAAGACAAGGGTGAATTTTTGGAGGAAGCCCAACAATCAGAATCTCTTGAGTGCCCCCGTGATGGGCTCAAACTTATGGAAAATCTATTCGTGGATGAAGAGATAGAGTATCCCCCAGTTGACATTAATGGAGAGATAGATGTCGATGCCGAGAAGGTGTATACAAGTAAGGAGGTCAAGCATAATGCAGTTTCAGAGTTGAGGATTATTGGACCACACTCGAAGCATTTCTCGACATTAAGTTTGGTTGAAAACATAGAAATAGTGTCTTCCAAGCTTATAGAGAAATGTCTAGAGGAGGACCAAGCCCCATATATTTTGAAATTTGCTAACACAGAAAGACAAAATGACTTCGCTTACTTAAGGGCCAATAAGTTCAAAAAGCAACATCTACTGCTTGGTCCTTACAATTTTTCACCACCACCCCTGGAGCATAAGAGGAAATTAGAGAAGAAATTAGGGGTGAGATTCATCTCCTCAAGGTGGAGGAAAAAGCGGTGAAACTGGATACGTCGTGCCGCGACGTAAAATTAGGCGCTGCTTGGGAGGCAACCCAAGGGTACCATGCGTACCATTTTAATTTCTTTCATTTAAGTTGATTTTATTTATTTTTCATCTTGTGTTGTTTTGGTGGAAAGTTAAGCACAGATGGAGGGGAAGTCTGAGTACCCGTGGAGGAGGAAGCTAACAAGCATGGAAGAGAAAAAGTGTGGGGTCGAACACCCACTTGTGCAAAGTTGGAGAAAGGCATGCTATTAGCTAGGCCTAAAGGCCTCAGGGAGTATTTCTCACCCTCTTTTTTTAAATGTTAATTTTATGCTATGAGGACATAGCATGATTTCAGTGTGGGGTGAGGTAAATTTCAAGGAAATTTCAATTTTTTTGTGCTTAACGATTTGTGGTGAATGTAATGCTTTGGAAAAATTTGAAATTTTTTGTGAATTAAGCATGACTTCATCACCCGTTGGTTTTTCTTTTCGGTTCTTTTCCGACGGGGGGTCTTTGAACCAAAGAATAAAAAAAAATTCTTTTTCTTTCTTTCCTTTGTCTGTATATAGTGTTTTTAGTCATAGTTAGGGACTTCTTCTGACGATGGATGGATGACGACCGTCTTGAGGAAAAATTAGTCAGTAGGTGTTCGGGTTTTGAAACCATAGCTAATTGATGGTTTGATATTCTTGTTATGTGTTATACATGGTTGTAAGAGGCAAGTATGTTCAGTGTGAAGCATGCAAGTGTATAACTTTGTGTGAGACACTTAGGTTCTTGAATTTGACTCAATATGATTGAAGCTTAATCCTGAATTCTTGTGATTAGCTGAGTAAGAGTCTGCTGAATGTGTCTTGATTTGAGCATGTGCCATGAGTGTAAGGTTTTTGAGTATTCTGTGCTATTATGAAATGTCTAGAACTTGCCTGGTGTGTATATAAAACGAAATGAAGGATGTGAATTGTAGGAGATGATTTAGGTATTTCTTTGAATGAACCAAACTTTTATCCCTCATTATACCTACCTTGAAAAATTAATCCTAGTTAACCCCATTGAGCCTTGAGCCTATTCTTTGACAGCTGCAACATAAGCTTAATCCTTTTTCTTTCATTAGCCTTGAAATTGAACCAAAACTCCTAAGCGCTTAAAGGAAAACTTCGAAAGAGTAAAGGAGTGAGAAGAATGAAAAAGAAGGGAAAGTAGCAATTGTAAAAGTGGAGAAAGGGCGAGGGTGCACTTGTTTGAATATGGGTGAATATTAGTAGGGAGTAAGAAAATAAATAAATGAAAAGTTACTTATAGAACTCCTTACTAATAAGCTAAAAGTGCCTAAAGAAAAGGGGGAACAAAAGAGGATAAAGAAAGATGAAAAGAGAAAAAGGTGAAGTGCAGGAAGGGAAGTTTGTAATGAAGGCGTGATGTATTAAAAGCGCTTAGGAAAGATAGTCACTATTACTGATCATAATAGTACTTACCCGCACCTGAGTTACATTACAACCTAAAAAGTCCTACTTGATCTTACATTCACACATCCTTAAATTAGTGGAATAAAACACTAAGGGCAAGCTTATGGGTCATTACATAATGCATGTGAATTCTTTGTGAGAGTGAGCGTAATTCTATTCATATACCCACACATGTTGTGATATAAAAATTGTTTTTGCGTGTGAAATTGGGTAACTCTCTTTCCGTGAGGGGCACATGTTGAATGAAGGATATAATTCATGTGGGATTTCTTAATCAGTTGATTTGCATGAGTTTGCTAAAATTGAGAGTCGATTCTTGAGGTTAAGAAGTCTTAAGAAAGTGGTACTTCATTTCAATGATCAAATCAGGCATGCTCTATTTTTAGCTTGTATCTTACGTAATCATTATAGCCGTAACTTGAATTATCTTGCTAAATTAGTTATGTGGGAGTCTCCATATGCATGATATGTAAAAGGTTGTTCAAGGACGAACAAGGCTTTAAGTGTGGGGTTGTGATCACGGGCAAAAATATATGCCCGAGATATGCTTTATGACTTAAATTAGTCTTGTTTATCTAAGATTATGGTACACATTTTCATCTAATTTTAGATGAAGTAAAGATATGTGCTAACCGACATGATTAGCCTTTGTTTTGTAGGTTTTGATGACTTTCGAGCAACTAATCCATGAGTTGGTGAAGTAGAGGCTTGGAAACGGAATTAACAAGCGAACGTCGGCGAAGAGGAGGCACAAAACAGCCCACCGGCGCGTCGACAACGTGCCACGGTAGGCAGGCCGCTCACAACAGCCCACCTGCGCGTTGGCAACGTGCCATGGCAGGTGGCCTCCGCGACCAAGGGCTGCCAACGCGCTGCCCAGGCAGCGTGACACACTGCCGACGCGCTGCCCAGGCAGCGTGACACACTGCCAACGCGGCAGGGTGCTGCCCGGGCCAATTTCGGGTGATTTCCAGAGGGCTTCCGCATCCGTAGCATGTCACGGAGGCCGTGCTCCACGATGCACTCCGTGACACATTGCTTGTTATTCCGGGAAAGAATCCTACTACTATAAATAGCACACTTAGGTTTATTTTTCAGAATTCAGACTTGGTGGAGCAAGGACGTGGGTTACAGGCAGTTGAGGGACAAAAAAGCTAAGGGTTTTTCTCTCTTTCTTTCTTCTTTCAATCAATTGTTTGTATGATTAACACTTGTTTTAGGATGATTAATCCACAAATGAGTGGCTAATTCTCTTCCTTGCTGAGGTTATGAACAATGGTGATGAATTTTGATTATTGAATTGTATGGTTTTTCATCTTCTTCTTCTATGTTGTTCTATTAATTCTTGTTTCTACTGCATTAGTGTGTGGCCGACATTAATGTTCATCTAAAAAGTCCGATTTCACTCGAGAGAGCACGAAATTGGAAAGCTGTGAATTAATAGGGTATTGTTCTTAACTTGATTTGGGAAAATTGGGTTTTGATGTGCTTTCCTGATAGAAATATACTTGAAAGCCGTATTAGTCAATTTAGGAACCGGAATTGTACTGCGAGGTCATAAATTGCATTTGATCACCGAAATGTAGACGGATGGTTTATGATTCTTAAGTGAGATTAAATACGAGAGTTTTAATCTCTTGGCTAATGTTCTTGGCTAGCAACTAGAAGTGAAGAATAACCGAATTATGATTATAATCAAGTTCATTACTTGTTCTTAACCTTGGCATGCTCATATCCATAGTTTAAATTCAAAGTAGATATTTGTTAATAGTTTTAGTATAGAATTTATAAACAAAATTATTTAACTTTTGGTTACGTTGTTGTCAGCATATATAGAAGTAAGATAGAATATAGTATACTTGAGCAATTTTTACTTATCCAGAGTCTCCTTGGTTCGATACTTGGCTTACTTAGCCACTTTATTACTTGTTTGACCATGTGCACTTGCGTGTCGGTTTTTAACCCATATAGCAAACCACCGAACAGGGAGCTGCTGAACTAGTAGCTAGGGTACGGACCCCACCTTCACCCTATTTGGCTGAAGGACAAAACCTGAGTCTATGTATAGGTTTTACACACCCAAAATAAGTATTTGAGCCAACTAAACATCGCCCAGGGTGGTTCTTGTTGGACTTCACACAGGTCGGAAAAGTGCGCTCTCTAGCCATGCTCTCCTAGCCTCTAGAGCTTAATGCTCTACCCCTCTGGTCATGTATGGTTTTGGACGGAACACTGGCTAAAGATGGGGCTGGGTCTGATGACCTCTTGTGGGACTGAGGGAAATGTCCCCCACCATACCTCTATTGGAACTGCCCACAATTCCCTGTCTTGGCCCTCTTGGCCTCTCTCTCCTTCTCCTTCCTTTGCTTCGCCTCTATCTGCTGGGCGTGTATGATCAACCAAGAGAAATCTAGGTCACTATTCAGCATGCCGGTCTTGCACTCCTTGACTACCATATCTGCTAATCTATTCACAAACTTGCTCATACGAGCCCTTTGATCCGCAACCATCTCTAGTGCATATTTTAGACAATCGGATAAACTCCAAGGCATACTCTTAAACTGTCCTATGGTTTTTCTTCAAGTTGACGAACTCTGCCACTTTTGCCTCCCTCAACCCTCTATGGAAGAACCTATCCATGAAGGAAGTCGTGAACTTATGCCAACTTATGGGGACTGCTACAACTCCCCTGCTATCCTTCCACTAGCGAAACCATATGTAAGCAACCCCTTTCAGTTGATAGGAGGCTAAATCTGCACTTTCCTCTGTAGTCACCCCCATAATCTAGGTGATCTTCTGTACCTCCTCAATAAACTCATCGAGTCCTCAGCCACCTTCAACCCTAGAAACTTAGGTGGGTTCATCTTGAGAAATTTTCGCACTCACTCCGCTGTTGCATTCCCATTTTGGGGAATATGGGCCACTGCCTGCTGCTTGACCTGATTGGTCATGGCCTGTGCCAACATCTGAAATGCTACTCTGAACATGACATGAGTGACTTGCTCAAGCAAAAGATCCATTAGTGCTGGTGGGGATTGCCGATGCCCATCTCTATTGCCATTATCATGGCCATTTTCGTTGCTATTTCTTCTACAATTGACTCAACATGGAGGCATATTTCTGTAAATGCGTATAGCACGAGTTAGAGGAATAAAGAGGTAGTTCACCGCAGACATAGATCATGAAAGAAGGGAATTTTCTAAAACATCGTGTAGCCTCTTCACCCTAAGTGTGGTGTGCTTCACACCCATGAAAATTACTCTACTTAATGTAGCTTTTAAACACCCTAGGACACTCTGAACCTAATGCTCCGATACCAAGTTTTTCATAACCTAAGCTCGGACTCCGAACCTTGGCACGGGACCTAGAACCAAAAATGGCTCCAAGCTAGCCCATGATATATTCATAGCATGACTTAAAAGAATAATCAAGAGGAAAACAACATGAGCATGAATAAGCGGAAGACTGAATGTTATAAAGCATAAACAAAATGATAATATCCCAACACTGATCATAAAAGCTGGAATACTAAGTCTGTGTCTGAAAAGCCTCTACTATATGATGAGATGCTGGGACAAGCCCCTAGCTAACTCAAAATATGAAACTAAACCAAATATAACAAGTCAAGACTAATAGATGTCCTCGAATGAGGAGGACTCTCCCCAAAGCAGGATAGATTTGAACTGAGCTGGCGTGAGCTAATAATGAGATTGGGAGGGATCACCTAAACCTATATCATGAGATGATATAGCATAGAGTATGCGATCAGTACTTGAAATGTAATGAATATGTAAAGTAAGTAAAACATGCTAGTAACGCGATAGTAAGAAATCATACATGAAAATCAAGATAGGTCATAAGAGTAAAATAGTAAAAATGTAGGATATCAATCATAAACTAAAACACCATAGGTCATAACATCTTAAAGTATGAACATACTTATATGTATAAATTAATAAACAATGGGAGATTCTTATAACCGATATACCTCACATGAGCATACATGGAGCCTAACCTATAAAACCTTAGTCGGGAGGGTGTTCGTACCTTGACAAGCATAGGACCATGAAAAGGCGGGATATCACTCATGGGTGGCCCATACAGGCATGGGAGACACTCTTGTGGAGGATCTTATCATGGTTACATTGGCACGTAGTTCTAAGACCTAGGTGCATTGGAACCTTGGTCCACTCGGTATTAAATACGACTCCCAAAACATATATAGTGCTCATATCATAATCATGATACATACTTGATGTACATGGGCTAGTTGAAATTATGAGATTCATAACATGCTTGAAATAAGTGAACTAGCCATGAAAGAGGCCCGTGAGTCGACCATGATCATAAACATGATACTTGTAAAAGTCATGCATACTTAAGGGAATCATAATATTCTAAAATCCATAAAATTCATGAAGGGTTCTTGTGAAAAATCATGCATTATAATCATAAAACACAATTTACTTCATCATACTTTAAATCATAAATGATAGGCATTGAATTTTTTTAAAACATGCATAATAGGGCATAATTTCTAATAGCTTGAGAACATGAATTTATAATAAAATTGAGTGTAAAATCTGCCAGTTTAGACTTAAATCATGCATTAGAACATAAGGGTACTGAACCCATTAACATAACATAGATAATTTTCTAGAATTGGGTTAAAACCCTATAAATCAATACGCTTGATTAGGAACTTGAATTCATGAATTAGAGGGGAAATTTGGGCATCAGGGTGGAAGAAATCCCTCATTCATGGCCATACATACTTGGGTAAACTGATCTTCAAACTAGCTTTGAAAGCCCACATGAGAATTAGGGAAGAAGATAGGGAGAATTCTAACTTGATTTTGAAAGGGAATCTCGATATCTTGCATGCATGGGATTTTAATGACTTACAATAGATTAAACCCTCTTAAAACACTCTTTTTAGGGCTTAAAACAAAGTCATTAAAGAGTTAGGAGCTTGGGAATTTAAAAAACTACCGTAGGAATTCACATGAAAAACTTGATTACCAGCTTCAACGACCAATATAACGGGTCGTTGTTGGATATGACTGGTCGTTAGACAATCCGTTGTTTCCTCAGGAAATTATGGCACTATTCTGGTTCTCCAACTAATGACCAGATAGGACGAGTTGTTACTTGCAATAATGACTCGTCACTTCATTCGTTGACACCACTTCTTCTCACGTTCTTTCTTTCAAACTCCAGACAACAGATATAACCAATGGGTCGTTACTTGCTCAAAGGATCGTCGCAACCTTTCGTTGTCATTGGAACATATCCGTCCCCTTTCTGAACTGCATTAAATAACCACTCAGGATGACCCATTGGATCATCCAATGAGTTGTTACTAGGCTCATTGTTTATGGGGGAACCTTGACTGGACGCTTACAATGGATCATACAACGAGCCATTGTTTCTAACAAAGACTCATTCCTTGAGTCGTTTTGTGGCTCTAATGAATTATTTTTTTTTCTTAGTTTTCTCCGTTCAACCCTCGAGTCTGATCTTAGGGGCTTTTGGGGTGTCACAATACTGGTGTTCTAAGACTCGCTAGAGCTGATTTATCTTAAAGTGTCATGACAGTCTAAAGAATTATTAAGGAAACTGGTATTCTTAGACATATCAGAGTTGCTTTATCCAAAAGTTTCATGACAGTCTAAAGAATATTGACTATGCAAATCATACTAAAATCAGGAGTAAAATCTTTTGATTAATTCATATAAAATAAAAAAAAATCATGCATAATGAGATCATTGTAGAATAATGTATTCAAAACAAACTATCTTTTTGATAACAATGCTAAGTTGTGGGGTCTAAACCTTTAAAATAATGCTAGTATGAAATCATGGAAATACGTCATGAAATTGAGAGTAATTCATGACCATCATATGCACCTTAGAAAATCATAAGATATTAATGTAAAGCTAGCTTATGAGCCAATCCTCTAAAATATCAGCTTAAAATCAAAGTGATGGTCAAGATGTTGTAAAGACTAAAATAATAACATGTATATATCTTTGTATCATAATTGTAGTCTTGAAACTTGAAACTTAGAAGAGGTAGAAAAACTCGACAACCATATTGTTGAAAACAATGCTAAATCATGGATGTCTTAGAAATCATGCTAGCATCATATCATGGACATAAATCATGGATTGGAGAGGGGGAATCATGAACATCATATGCTACTAATCACGAGAACACTGAAAATCATGGACGACATGAGAGAAAATATTCATGGAATGGAAACTCTAAAACATGATTTTCTAGGGAATTAAAGTAGTTAGGATTTGAGAATAACTTGGGACACAAGGATGAAAGAAGATCCTTGTTGAAGTCCCACATACCTGGCTTGAAGAAATCCCTCACTAGTACTTGAATCTTGAAGCTCTTGGAGAAGAACCCTAGGTGTTCTTGATCCTTGAGAGGAAGAGAGAAGAAAAGCTTATGGATGGTTTGAGAAGGAATGAGGGATTAGGCTACGAAAATCACTTTAATTCGACCCTTAGGAGTCCCAAAACTACATCATTTAGGAGTTAGAAGCATAGGAATTTACTAAGATACCCCTGGGAGTTCGTGTTAAAAATCTGCGAGACGGTGCCCACGACCTAAACAATGAGTCGTTGTATGCTATAATGACTCGTTGTATCCTCCCATTCCCTTTGGAGAAAAAATTTTAGTTTTCTGATTCTCCAACCGATGACCAGACAGGACGATCCGTTGTTACACACCACGAGTCGTTCTTTGACTCATGGTCAAGACTACCCCTTGTGTTTCTCTAAAGTTTCTTTCAACGAATCATCACCATGGGTCCTCACTCCTCATGACGAGTCGTTATAGCCTTCTGTTGCTACTGAGCCAAATTTGAACCTTTTTTGGACTTCACTCAACAACCCATCAGGATGATCCCTTACATCGCATAATGAGTCATTGCTTGACTCGTTAGTCCTTGGATCTCTGGACTGCCGACTTACAATGGAGCATATAATGGGTCATTGTTCCTTACAATGACTTGTTACATCCTCTCGTGATTAAAAAAAATCATGTTACACACTTTCTTAAATCCTTCCAAAGGCTCTTCCTAACGACCCGTCACAGGGACTAATGAGTCGTCCTTTAACTTGTTAGTTCTGGGTAAAAGTTTCACCAACTTAAGACTTCCTGAGGATGGGTGACCTAATGACCCATCAGATCAAATGACAACTCATCACATGAGTCGTTTTTTGGCACTTTTACTGGTTCTCTACTGAATTCCATTCTAACTCTAGGGTCTAATCTTGGGAACTTTTTTTTCCTAGGTATTAAAATTGATGACTTATTTGATAAATTGCAGGGTGCCAAATTTTTTTAAAAATTGATTTTAAGGTTTGGACACCATCAACTAAAGATCATGGAAGTAGATACTCCAAAGACTGCTTTTCGGACTAGATATGGGGACTTAGAAATTCTTGTTATGTCCTTCGACTTAACGAATGCTCCAACATCCTTTATAGATTTTATGAATAGGGTGTTCAGACTTTCTTATTATATGTTTGTGATCAATTTTGTAAATTACATTATTGTATATTCACGTAGAGAGGAATATTACAGACACTCCGAGATCACCAATGATACTTAAATTACTTAGGTTTAGTAGGTTTCAATTAGAGGTTTGTAGATAACATTTCTTCTATCTTTGCACCACTAACTAAATTAATTCAAAAGAAGATAAATTTCAACAGTCAAAAGCATAGGAACAAAGCTTTCAAGAATTGAAGGATAGATGTCACGCCCCAGCTTGGGAGGGGTAACTGGCACCCAATGCCACACTAGACTCTAAGCTGACCTGTATGGACACACATGCTTCTGGTGCATGCCAGTAGCATATGTCAAGAAAATAAATAGTTATATCTTAGCTATAACATAGCCTTAGGATGACAAGGACGCAATGCAAACCTGCACAAAAATAGCTAACCCAACAGGTGCAATAACAATATCATCCTATGCAGGCCGACAAGACCACCATGTTGTCTAACAGGTATTATAACTAGGCTTCACGCGACCAATACTCAAATCAGAACACATACATAGGCTCCACAGAACCCTAAGAGTGAAATATTGGTTGGGACAGTGCCCCGACCTATCAAAAAGCTAAACAAAAGACAGCAAACCTCTACTATCTGGCAACTCCGAAGGAAAGGAGCTAACTGGTCTGCTTACTATGAATAGCTGTTAAGGAGGTCCCAAAACCTATCTGCCTGAACCGCAGGCAAGTATGCAGCGCCCCATGCGTGGGCGTCAGTACAATATGTACTGAATATGTAATGTAGTAATAATAATTAAAGGAAAGCTAATGAGGAACTGAAAGTAATCAAAAATAAGGGCCAGAAGTTAACTTGTATGATATCACAACCATAGCCTACATCTAGCAAACAATTACACAAACAGGAACTTAAGCTGAATGATTATACGTTCATAAACTATATCTAGCAAGAAAGTATACAAACAAGAATCTAACCTATCCTCCATAAGCCCAAAATGTACAAGGAAAACAGAAATAACCTACCTGGGCTCCCATAAGCCCCGACAAGTGCAAGAAACTATAACTCCTATCTGTTTCACTATAGCCCCGTAGGTAAGCTGTAACTAAAGAATACTCGACCTATGAGACTATATCCGATCCTTCTGGTCTTCTGCAACCGTGTCAGATCTATCTAGGCTCCTGTATCCGTATCTGGGCCATCTGTGCTCCTCTAACTTTACATGACCTGTTTGGGCACCTATAACTGTATATGAGCCATTTGGGTTCCTATAATTGTATCTGAGCCATCTGGGCTCTTGTGACTGTATATGAGCCATCTGGGCTCCTGTAACTGTATCTGAGCCATCTGGGCTCCTTTGACTGTATATGATCCGTCTGGGCTACTGTAACTATATAAGAGCCATCTGGCTCCTATAATTGTAGCTGAGCCATCTGAGCTCCTGTAACTATATTTAACCCATCTAGGCTCCTATAACTGTCAGTAATGCCAACTCAACCGTAAAGGAAGTTGGTAAAGGACACCACACTTCAAATGGCTCTCGGGGCCTCAATATAGTTGCTCGCGACTTCATGTTGCAATGTGAGCACAATATAGCCCCTTTGGCATGCCATGATTATCCTTTGCTCCTTAAGCAACCTGTATAACATCTGACAGGCCTAACTTATGTGCTACACGTCACTCAGTGGGCGTACATAGCCCCTTTAGGCCCAACACACTGTTACTTGCTCCTATAGCCTCTTGAATAGCAGCTAAACTATGTATTCTATGTGTCCATAGCTGGTTAGATAGTCATGGAAGTAATTATAAAATCAACTGGCTCAAAAAGGAAAGGGAGAGGTCTGGGGTGACCTAGCAATACTCTGAAGGACATACTAGTATACTAGTCATTCATAAGCACACAAGAAGGTCATAGGCGACTAACTATATGGTTCCCCCACCTAGAATGACTACAGGGCTTCTAATAACTGGATACTATTCTAAGTAGTCAGCCACAACAATTATTAACCCGAAGGTAAAACTGTAATACTAAGGTTCTATCTCTATAGGCGTCAATCTGGTCTGTCTGGGTAGCATATAGCTCATGTAAGCAACTCATAGCCCCATAGGTAGGTGTTCTTAAACTTATCCCTTCTAGGAAACATGCATGTGGGCATCTATATGAATAGCCCAAAGTGTTAGTCCCACGTATAACAGCTGATATTGTCCCTACTTAGGGTATCACGTAGTCTATCAAACTTCTATCAATTAAGGTGGTTTCCTGAGTGATCAATACGACCAGCTATAAGTTGAAAGAAGCTATACGGTCACTGAAAATAGGTAGTTCACCTAGCAAGCTACCACCCATTTCATTAGGCAACCCTGCTGCCACTAATATAAAGGTAAGGCCACTCTATCAAGATTCTAGTCCTATAGGATTCAAGGTACGCTAATGGCCTGCAGGCGAGCTTTACTGTATATATAGGCGTCAAACAGAAATTTATATCACCAAGCTACACCCCATGTTGCCTGACTTAACTATGTATGCTAACAGCTAACCACATGCCTCTTTGGCCTCTGTATGAAAGCAAAACACTACTAGTCTCTCTAGATGATAAATAAATGAACAGGGAATCTCTTTGTTGCTTCTGGCGATAGTCAAAACTGAATATAATCTTTTCTGACAAGGGATACTAGGTTACAACCTCAATTCATCTTGTAGCAGCTAACCACAACATTATAATCATAAGATACTACAAGGGTATAAGTTGTATTAACTATACGACAAGAATAACTTGCCGAAAGAAGTTAGCCATAACATACCTCAATTGTTAAATTCAGCTCAATCAATCTTGTTGCAATCAAGAATTCGTAATCCCTCTGTATTCTAGCTTTTACGCCAAGGGAACTGGGCTATTCTAATTCAAGAATTAGGCCAGAAATTCATATCCCACAAACATAATGACAATATATAAAACAAGTTTAACTCGATGAGATCTTATGAATTCTTGTAAATTAGAAAGGTCGAAATACTTACTTATCACTTGTAGACGGTTAGGACTTGATTAGAAGTGATTTCTATGACTTATACTCGGTCATCGAACAGGGACAATTTTAAAGATTAACCTCTGTAGATATATTCTTCATAGGCTTAGGAATAAAACCCAAGAATAATCAGCGTCTGGAGATGATTTAATAGTGTAATCTGGCTTCTAACAGATGAGATCCTCATGAAGAAAGTTGTCCATGGCCGATGGTCCTCTTTTAAAAAATGTTTTAAATGAAACTAAACACACACTTAAACATATATAGAGGGCAGTGGCAGGGGTCTGCAGCGCGACCCTCATAGCGCCGGGATAGAGGCGCGACGCGCCATCTAGTGCGCCGGGGATGGGTGCGCGATGTGACGCCCGTAGCGCCTTGCCTCCGGTCCTGCCTTCTCACTCGCTTGATAATGCGCTCGCAAATTCCTCTCCCGAGTCTTCTCCCGTATGTTCCATGCTCTAGGAACTCTCAACACACACACGCATACATCGGTTAGATGAAAAAAACTTATGGGTGTAACATCATCCCCCCCTTAGGGACATTCATCCTCAAATATAATTTAACCCCAAAAGACTCAATTCTTAGGCTTTGCCTAAAACTTTTGGTAGAATCTCCATTGTAATATGGACTATCTGGAAGCCTAAAACACAGAAAAGATCAACATAGGCATCTCACAGGATACTACAAACAACTGAATAACATAGTTCCACAATAATTAAGTGAGCAATTGATAACTATAGTAATAGAAAGAACAATATAACACTTGAGAACTATTTCACCTCAACTATAACTTTCTAAGTCTGTGTATTATCATCATAGGCTCTGGAACAAGTGAGGATATCATGACCTCATGTCATGCCCAGCTTCCCAAGTCATCTCTCCTATGTTCTGTCCCTCTATAAGACTTTAATAGGCTACATCTTTGGTCTTTACTCTGTGGACCTGTCTATCTAATATGGCTATTGGAATCTTCTTATAGGAAAATTCCTATGTAACCTGAACATCCTCAACTAGGATAACCCAAGAAGGGTCTCCTATGCACTTGTGTAGCATCAATACATGAAAGACTGGATGAACAGGTTCTAGACCCGAAGGTAATTCTAGATCATAGGACACTTGGCCTATCTTCTATAAGATCTGGTATGACCCGATGAATCTAGGGCTAAACTTGTTCTTCTTACCAAATCTTATAATGCCCCTCATTGGTGAAACTTTCAAGAATACTCAATCGTCGACATAAAACTCTAAGTCTCTGTGTTGTATATCGAAATAGGACTTCTGATGACTCTGAATTGTCGATAGACGCTCTATAATAAGCTTAACTCCCTCTTGTATCTAATATATCATGTCAGGTCCAAGCCACCTCGACATGCCTATTTCAGCCCATACTATGGGGAACTTGTATTTCTGCTCATACAAAGCCTCATAAGGTGCCATCTTGATGGTAAAATGGTAACTGTTATTATGAAAACTCAATAAGAGATAGGTGTTCATCTCAATTTACTCTAAAGTCTAGCACACACACCCATAACATATCTTCGGGCATTTCCCAAACTTTTCTGAAAGGACTTCCAGAATCTAGCTGTAAACTAGGTCCCTCTGTCAGAGACGTTAAACACTGGGATACTGTGCAGTCAAACTATCTCCTTAATGTATAACTCAATATAATTTTCAGTTGAAAACATAGCCCTGACTGGCAGAAAATGAACTAATTTCGTCAACCTATCAATGATGACCCTAATGGAGTCAAATTTATTCTTGGTATGCGGTAAACCTGTAACAAGGTGTATATTGACCGCTTCCCACTTCTACATAGGCACGACTATCCCCTGAGTCAGCCTGCCAGTTTTTGATGTTCAGTGTTCACCTACTGGCAATTAGGACACCGCGCTACAAACTCAGCAATATCTTTCTTCTTTCCAAGCCACCAATAATTTTCTTTTATATCATGGTGCATTTCACGAAGGTATATTTCGATTGGACTCGGATGAAAAGAATAATGAGAATAATGTACTTCTGCCATAATCTGCTGGCAAAGCCCTTCCACATCTACAATGTAAAGTCGATCTCTGAATCTCAAGACTCCATCCCCTGTTATCTCAAAGGCCAAGGACTTCTCCTTCTGAGCCTTTCCCCTGTTATCTATACTAGGCTAGGGTCTTCGTACTGTCACTCTTTCTTCTCTATAACTAGAGATGAAATTGTTGTATTCTGGATCACAACCCCACTATCATCTGAGTCCATTTATCGGACTCCTAAACCAGTTAACTGGTGCAAGTCTAGAGCCAATTCCATCTTTCTGGTCTCAAATTTGATGGGCTGCTCATGGATATACGACTAAGGGCATCGACTACAATGTTAGCCTTCCTTAGGTGATACAAGATGTCTATGTTGTAATACTTTAACAACTCAAGCCGATGACGTTATCACAAATTCAACTCTTTCTACTTAAAAATTATACCGGAAGTTCTTGTGATTAGTGGAGATGTCTACACGGACACCATATAAATAATGCCTCCAAAATTTTTGAAACCTAGACTAGTGCAGCCAATTCTAGGTCATAGGTAGGGTAGTTCTTTTCATTCCTTCTTGGTTGCCTCGAAGTATAAGCAATCACCTTACCGTGCTGCATCATAACATATCCTAATCCCACACCTGAAATGTCACAGTATACTGCGTAGCCATCTAAGCTCTCTAGCAAGGCTAATACTAGTGCGGATATCAATCTATCTTTAAGCCTATGGAAACTCCACTCACAAGCCTCATGTGCTGATAGGGCGGAGAATCCTTCCACCAACCATTGGTAACACCTAGCTAACCCCATAAAGCTAAAAACTTCTGTTGGAGTCGTGGGTCTGGGTCAAATCATAATAGTCTCTAGCTTTTGCGAGTCAACCTAAATACTTGTATCTAACGCACCCAAGAATGCCACAGAGTTTAACCAGAACTTACTTTTAGAGAGCCTTACTGTCACGACCTGAATATAGGCCTGGATTGAGACACGGGACAAGAAACCCCTAGAGGCTCCAGTCAACCCATGGCATGAACACAACATCTAAACTCAACATAATCAAGCGAAAATCTGACATACATAATAAAGCAGAAATTTGGAAATATCACAACATTTGAATGCATAACGCAAAGCTGAATACTGAATACGTACTATGTTTGAAAAGTCTCAACTACTAACGAGTTGATGGGACAAGACCCTAACTAACTCACTAAAGTCTAAAACTAAAAATACTAAATAAAATTGAAAAGAAGGTCCCTCGAAAGATGAGGACTCACCAACTGAGCCTAAATATCTGAGCCTATATCATGAAACGATACATCATAGAGTATGCGGTCAGTACGTGAAATGTACCGAGTTGCAAAGTAAGTAAAACCGCTAAGTAAGTAAAATCCTAAATCATGCATATCATAAAATATATTCAAGATAAGATTCTGAGAGTAAGGCTTATATGCTATTTTCTGAAATCATGATCTGAATATAACTGAATATCATAACTGAATCGAATGATCCGAAGCTGAAAACTAATAATCATGGATAAAACAGAACCTTGGAGCAAACCTGCTGAACACATAATAACATGACTGATGAACATGCATAACTGAAATCATGAGGAACAATGGGAGGCTCATCATATAACCGACATTACCACGATAGAGCTTATGTGGTCCCGACTATCACACTCAAGTGGATAGAGCCCTCCAAAGCCTTGCCAGGGCTAAGGACGCTACCATGATATCAATATCAAGCTGAAAGCCCCTTGGGGGCAGGGAAATCTCACAACGGAGGTCCCAAATAATTTGAACATACGTATATTGGCATGTAGTCCTGAGGCATAGGGTTCACTGACCCTTAGCCTACTCGGTGCTAGACACTACTCCTAAAAACATGCATATGCTCTCCATCATTTTTCAACGAAGCTGAACCATCGTCTAGTGATGAAGCTAACTCATAACATACATGCGTAAATATGAAATCATAACATGAGGAGCCTCGGGCTCAAGCCACACCACAAGCTGAAAATAGTGGGAGTCTAGACTCCAAAATTGATGTAGTAAGCTAATAACATGATGCTCGACGAAAGTCGGCCTTAGTGATCTGACGGTGTCGAGTGGAAGGGCCGTCGCTCAACGGATAAAAGTTACTCTAGGGATAACAGGCTGATCTTCCCCAAGAGCTCACATCGACGGGAAGGTTTGGCACCTCGATGTCGGCTCTTCGCCACCTGGGGTTGTAGTATGTTCCAAGGGTTGGGCTGTTCGCCCATTAAAGCGGTACGTGAGATGGGTTCAGAACGTCGTGAGACAGTTCGGTCCATATCCGGTGTGGGCGTTAGAGCATTGAGAGGACCTTTCCCTAGTACGAGAGGACCGGGAAGGACGCACCTCTGGTGTACCAGTTATCGTGCCCACGGTAAACGCTGGGTAGCCAAGTGCGGAGCGGATAACTGCTGAAAGCATCTAAGTAGTAAGCCCACCCCAAGATGAGTGCTCTCCTATTCCGACTTCCCCAGAGCTTCCGGTAGCACAGCCGAGACAGCGACGGGTTCTCTGCCCCTGCGGGGATGGAGCGACAGAAGTTTTTTTGAGAATTCAAGAGAAGGTCACGGCGAGACGAGCCGTTTATCATTACGATAGGTGTCAAGTGGAAGTGCAGTGATGTATGCAGCTGAGGATTTAGATAAAACATGAAATATACTTGATCAGACGGGCTTGCCCAATATTTAAACATTCTTGACATAGGCTTGATCATTTGAAAACATGAACATAGACATGGGAAATTTGAAATCATACTTTCTTCATATACATCTCATCATGCTTGAATACATATATTATAGATCTCAACTTTCATGAACTTTTATGAATGGGCATTATAATTTGTAAAAGTTGAAAACATAGTTTGTAATTAAAATATTGTAAAATATGCTCATTAATCATAATTCAACACTAAAAACATGCTTAGATCATACCCATGATTGATACTTAGGAATTTCACATATTGGTTAAAACCCCATAGATTCATCAACTAGAATTTCATGAATTGAAGAGGGATTGAGCATGCTGTGGATGAATACACTCATTCATAACCCTACATACCTGTAGAAATCTGATTTCAGAACTTCCTTAATTTCCCAATGAAAATTTGGGAAAGAACTTTGTCACAACCCGAACGTAGACCCGGATCGCAACACGGGATAAGGAACCCCGAGAGACCCCAAGTAGACCCATGGCATGAAGATACATCTAACTCAATCGATAAAACTGAAGAATCAATAAGATAATCATAGCGGAAGTCTAAATTAACATAACATCAGAATACACCATCTGAAGCTGACTACATCATTTATCTGAAAAGCCTCTAAACATGACGAGTTGATAGGACAAGACCGTAACTAACTCAGTAAAGCTGAAACTGAAAATACATAAAGGAAATCTGAATAAGTCTAGTACTCGGGAGATGAGGACTCACCAACAACGTAAGATGCTAACTTTGAAAACTGACCACGAACGGGGCTGAGCCTGAGAGCCAGGTCCTATATCATGAAACGAACAACATAAAGTATGCGGTCAGTACGTGAAATGTACCGGGTATGCAGGGTAAGTAAAACCTCTTAAACAAGTAAAATCATTCAAAGACATGCATAATGTAAAACATAAACAATAAGAATATAAGAGTAGGGCTTGCATGCATTCTTTCTGAAATTATGATCTCATCATAACATAACATAAAATCATAACTGAATCGATTGACTCAAAGCTGAAATCTGGTAGTCATGAATAAAACTGAACATTGAGTTAAACCTGCTTTAGAACATATATAAACATAGAAATCTCATGAATGATAAACATGCATTATTGAAATCATGAGGAACAATGGGAGACTCGTCTTTTAACTGACATACCACGATAGAGCATACATGGTCCTAACTATCAAAGTGGGTAGAGCCATCCAAAGCCTTGCTAGGGCTAGGGACGATACCATGATATGGATATCAAGCTCATGGCCCAATAGGGCAGGGGATAGCTCACAAGGGAGGTCCCAAAGTAAAATATATATATAAGTATAAACCTATGTTGGCGCGTAGTTCTGAGGCATAAGGTGATCGACCCTTAGCCTATTCAGTGCTAGACTCTACTCCTAAAAACATGCATATGCTCTACATCATTTCTCAACAAAGCTCAACATCATCTATTGACGAAGCTCATGAATCAAATACATCTCAAAGCTGAAATTATGCATATGAGAAGCTTTAATTCAAACGATACCACAGGCGGAAAAATAATTGGGAGTCTTCGTTCCAAAAACATGTGGTAAACTTAATTCGAAAAAACATAAATCATACTTGAACATATGGGCATTTCCCAAAGCTTTATCATACTTGAGAATACTCAATTCACAGCGAAAACATGATTATAAACATAGGTAGCTTGAAAACATGCTTTTCATTATAATATCTCATCATCATCATACATTCATCACAAATCTCATCTTTCATGAACTTCTCATCATTGGGCTTTTTAATTCATAAAACCATAAACATGATTTTAATTGAAACATTATAAAACTTGCCCATTCTTCATAATTCAATAGTAGAAACATATTTAAATCATACCCATGTAGAGAAATTAGAAATATCATGCATTGGGTTAAAACCCCATAGATTAGACATAGGAAATTCATGATTTAGAGAGAGATTGGACATGGGTGTGAAAGAATTCACCCATTCATAACCCTATATACCTGATTGAGGTTGATTCTTACACTTCTCTGATTGCCCAAGAGGAAATGAATACAATTTGAAGAAAAAAAGCTTGATCACCCTCTCTAACCTTCTACCTTTTCATGCATGAATGTAAATGGCCTAAAATGAACTTAGCCCCCTTAAAAGTCATCATTCATAACTCAAAACAATGTAATTTAGGCCTTAGGATCTTAGGAATTACATAAAAGCCCTTACTAAAATCGCATAAACTAACTGCCAATTGGTCCCCACGAGGGACCTAACGGCTCATTATCATAGGCCATGACTCGTGGACTCGTCCGTCAAGTGCACTACTCATCAGGTCTCCTAGACTCATCACGGGTGACTTAACAATTCGTTGCTGGTGACCATGACTCATGGTCACCACCCGTTATGTACACTGCCTCATCCTTGATTAAATTTTTACCCTGATTCTCACGACCATCCTCATGAATCGTGGTGATTGACCTTGACTTGTGGGGTCCTTTCGTTAAGTACGCTGCCCTCTTCCTTCTCTTTTCTCACTCATCACTCCCCACGACTGACCTAACGAGTCGTGGGGCCTAATCAGGACTCTTGGTCACATATGTGGGGATTCCATTTCCCGAACATCAAACTCATCACCTGGGCCTCACCACGAGTCACATCACAACTTGTGGCTACTCTCACGGGTTACATCACGACTAGCTCTGATGCCTGGTGCAAGATTTTAACTTTTCTCCGTTTCAACTCCTGGGTCTGATCTTTGGGCTTCCGGTGTAAATCAATATCTCCCCTTTGGGAACAGTCATCCTCGAATGTTGGAAAACATACAGAAAAGCAGAGAAATGCAATCATCATATTCAAATACTGATCATTTAAGCTGGAAACTGACGGCATAACTATCTCCGAATCAAACTACATAGCTGAACTGAATTCACGAATCATACATACATCCATATAATAAATAAAACTTGGACGCATGAACTAAACATGAAAACTAAATAGGATTTCAAAGAAAATCTGATACCTCAAGCTGGAACTAAGCCGGTAGAGAATAAATGTGGGTATTTAGCCATCATATCCGCTTCAGCTTCCCATGTAGATCCCTCAACATGTTGATTCCTCCACATAACACTTTAACTAAAGCTACTTCCTTGTTTCTTAGCCTTCGAACCTGAGGATCCAGTATTTCCACTGGAACCTCCTCATAACTAAGGCTATCTTTCACACCAAAAGCGTCCACCGGGACAAAAATTGTTGGATTACCCAAACACTTCTTTAAGAGCGATACATGGAATACAGGATGCACAGAAGCTAATTATGAGGGCGACTCCAATTCATAAGCCACAATGCTAGCATGTCCCACTATCCTGTATGGGCCAACATAACGGGGACTAAGTTTCCCCTTCTTTCTGAGCCTCATCACTCCCTTCATGGGAGATACCTTCAGAAATAACCAATCATCAACTTCAAATTCTAATTCTCTCCTTCTCACATCAGCATAGGACTTTTGGCGACTTAAGCGATTTTCAACCTGTCCCCTATCAACTGAACCTTCTCCATAGCCTCATGAACCGAATCTGTCCCTATAAATGCCACTTCACCAACTTCAAACCAACCAATGCGCGACCTACATCTCCACCCATAGAGAACCTCAAACGGTGCCATCTGAATACTGTAATGATAGCTTTATTATATGCAAACTCGATAAGAGGCAAATGATCTTCCCAACTACCCTTAAAGCCAATTATGCATGCTCTCAACATGTCTTCGAGAGTCTGAATTATCTGCTCTGCTTGACCATCCGTTTGAGGGTGAAATGCTGTGCTGAGCTTAACCTGAGTACCAAATATTTTTTTAAACGACCTCCAAAACTGAGAAGTAAATTGAGTACCTCTGTCTGATATGATGGACAACGGCACTCCGTGCAATTGAACTAGCTCCCGGATATATAGTTTTTTCATAATCTCCGTCAAATCCGTGGTTTTGACCGGTAGGAAATGAGCGGTCTTGGTTAACTTGTTCACCACAACCCAAATGGAGTCATATTGCCAGCGACTGTGAGGTAAACCTGTGACGAAGTCCATGTTGATTTTTTCCCACTTCCATGTAGGAACACTGATATCTTGAAGCACGCCTCCCGGTCTCTAATGCTTAAACTTTACTTGCTGAAAGTTCGGACACTTAGCTACAAATTCTGTGGTGTCCTTCTTCATTTCATTCCACCAATAAACTTCCCGTAAGTCATGGTACATCTTGGTGGCACTTGGATGGATTGAATACGTAGATCCATGAGCCTCGTGCAACATCCAACTCCTCATATCATCCATATCAAGGACACATAAGAGACCCTGGTACCGAAGCACACCATCTCCCCTTTTGGAGAAGACCTCTACCTTCTGATTCTAAATAGCTTCCTTTAACTTTACCAAAATTGGGTCTTCATCTTGCCTAGCCTTTACATCAGTCACCAATGATGATTCTGATCCATTTTGAATGATAACACCACCATCAATTGAGTCAATCAACCTAACTCCCAACCTTGTGAGTCGATCCACATCCTTCACTAGCTCCCTCTTCCCCTCATCCACATGGGACACACTCTCCATAGAGAGTCTACTAAGTGTGTCTGCTACTAAATTGTCCTTACCTGGATGGTAAAGGACACTCATATAATAGTCCTTGAGTAGCTCCAACCACCTCCTTTGCCAAAGATTGAGATCCTTTTGTGTAAACACATATTGCAAACTCTTACGGCCCGTAAACACATCCACGTGAACCCCGTACAAATAATGTCTCCATATCTTCAAGGAGAATACCACCGTGACCAACTCAAGATCATGGGTCAGGTAGTTTTTCTCATGCACTTTTAGCTATCTGGAGGCATATGCTATAACCTTCCCATGCTGCATCAATGCACACCCAAATCCGATCGTTGAATCATCACAATACACCATGAACCTATCGGTACCCTGCGGTAGAGTTAACACCACAATTGAAGTAAGTCGGGTCTTCAACTCTTGGAAGCTCTTCTTAGAAACATCTGACCATTTGAATTTCACCTTCTTCTAGGCCAATTTGGTCAAAGGTGCTGCAATTGATGAGAAACCTTCAACAAACCTCCCATAGTAGTCGCCTAAACCAAAGAAGCTCCGAATATCCTAAGGATTCGCACATCTAGGCCAATTCTTCATTGCTTCTATTTTTTGAGAGTGCACCGTTATGCCTTCGCTTGATACCACATGGCCCAAAAACGCCATGGAGTTCAACCAAAACTCATACTTGCTGAATTTGGCATATAATTGGCAATCCTTGAGAGTCTGCAACACTACTCTCAAATGAGTGGTATGATCCTCCTCGTTTTGAGAGTATATCAAGATGTCATCAATGAACACAATCACAAACATATCCAGGTATGGCTTGAACACCCTGTTCATCAATTCCATAAAAGCTTCAGGAGCATTCTTAGTCCAAAATACATAATTACAAACTCATAATGACCATACCGCGTCTTGAAGGCTGTCTTCAGGATGTTGCTCTCCCGAACTCTGAGCTGATCGTACCCAAATATGAGATCTACCTTCGAAAAGCACTTGGAATCCTGGAGCTAGTCATTTAAGTCATCCATCCTGGGTAGAGGATACCGGTTCTTGACAGTGACTTTGTTCAATTGTTGATAATCAATACACATACAAAGAGAACCATCTTTCTTTCGGACAAAGAGAACTGGTGCACCCAAGGGGACTTGCTTGGTCTGATGAAACCCTTATCTAATAGGTACTTCAACTGTTCTTTCAACTCCTTTAGTTCGGTTGGACCATTCTGTAAGGAGGAATAGATATAGGCTGCGTGTAGGGGAAAAGATCAATACCAAAATCAATTTCCCGCTTGGGAGGGATTCCCGATAAATCATCAGGAAAGACTTCTAGATACTCATATACTACTGGGACAGACTGGATAGTCGGGGTCTCGGACGTCGCATCCTTAACCCTAACTAGATGGTACACATAACCTTTAGAGATCATCTTTCTGGCCTTAAGGTAGAAAATGAAATGACCTACAAGTACAACTGAACTACCCTTCCATTCTAAGACTGGCTCACTCGGAAATCTGAACTCTACTGCCTGGGTTCTACAATTAACTGAGGCATCACATACAAATAGCCAATCCATGTCGAGGATAACATCGAAATGGGTTATGGCTAACTCTATCAAATTTGCTGAGGTGACTTTCTGAAGGATTGAGATCGGAAAACCTCGGTATACCCGTCTAGCTATAACTAGATCACCTACTGGAGTAGAGACTGAGAAAGAATCTGACAAGACTTCGGGACTGACTTCAAAGCTTCTGGCCACATAAGGTTTCACAAAGACAAGGTAGCCCCCGGATCTAACGAAGCATAAATATCAAGATGAAAAACTCGTAACATACCAGTGACTACATCCGAGGAGACCTCCTGTCCTGGCAGGATGCTAATGCATAGAATCTGTTTTGGCACTGACCGCCACCTATGCTAGTAGATGCCCCCTTATGTACTGAGAGTGTGGGTAGGGCTGCTGAACTAGGAGCTAGGCCTCGACCACTATCATGATCCTGCCTCGCTGCTGGGCAATCTCTAAGCATGTGTTCGGGCTTCCCACACCCCAAACTAGTACCTATACCTGCTAAACACTGGCTCGTGTGCCGTTGACAATATCTGAGGCAAGCTGGAACACTAGAATCTACAGATCTGCTGCTTTGACCCCTCGAGCTTGATGCTCGGCCCCTCTGATCATGCCTAGGACTGGATGACACACTCAACGCTGAAGATGTTGGGGCTGAAGATCTTTGATGGGTCTGCTGTCGATGCATACCACCCCACCTCGGCTGTGAGAATTTGTGGTGTTCGGTCCTGGCCCTCTTGGCCTTCCTCTCTCTTAGATGTGCCACCTCCATCTGTTGGGCGTACAAGACTATTCGAGGAAAATCCATATCTTGATGGAACATAGTGGTCCTACAATCCTTGTCCAAATAGCCCACTACACCATGAACAAATCTACTCACCTGCACCCCATGATCAACCACTAACTCTGGGGCGTACTTCAATAGGCGAGTGAACTCAAGGGCATACTCCTGCACCGTCATCCATCCTTGCTTTAGATTTACGAACTCAGCTGCCTTCAGCTCCCTCATCTCACGAGGGAAGAACTAATCTAAGAATGCGACATGAAACTCTTCCCAAGTGACAAGGCCTGCTCCGGTAACCCTACTATGTTTCTATTGGAGCAACCAGATGTGTACGACCCCCTTCAACTGGTACGAGGCCAACTTCGCGCACTCAACTCCATTCACCCCGATGACTTGGGTGATCTTCACAATCTCATCTATGAACTCATGCGGCTATCATCTACTTTTGACCCAAGGAACTCTGGCGGGTTCATTCTCAAGAAATCCCTGACTTGAGACACCGCTGCATGCCATTTTGCAGGATATGTGCAGCTGCCTGCTGATTGACCTAAGCGGTCAAGGCCTGCGCGAGCATCTGAATAGCTTCCCGAAACTTAGCATGGGCAACCGACTCCGGTGCATGGTGCTCCTGAACTGGTAGGGCCTGCTGGTGCCCGTTTCCATTGCCATCCTCATGGCCTTCTCCATTCCCATTTCTTTTACCATTTACTCTTCGGGGAGCTATGATTCTACAATCGCGAATTACACGAATCAGAAGGATAGGGAGACTTTTCATCGCACGACATAGATCATGAAAGAAAGGAACAATTCCTAAACATTTCATAGCCTCTTCGTCATAAGTGTGGCGTGCTTCACACCCATGAAAAAGACTCTACTTAACGCGGCTTTCAGACATTCTAGGACACTTCAAACCTATTGCTCAGATACCAAGTTTGTCACGACCCGAACGTAGACAAGGATTGCAACACGGGACAAGGAGTCCCGAGAGACTCTAAGTTGACCCATGGTATGAACATACATCTAACTCAATCGATAACACTGAAGAATCAACAAGATAATCATAGCAGAAGTCTAAATTAACATAACATCAGAATACACCACCTGAAGATGAATAATCCTTTATCTGAAAAGACTCTAAACATGACGAGTTGATGGAACAAGACCCCAACTAACTCATTAAAGCTGAAACTGAAAATACATAAAGGAAATCTGAATAAGTCTAATCCTTAGGAGATGAGGACTCACCAACACGTAAGATGCTAACTCTAAAAACTGACTACGAACGGGGCTGAGCCTGAGAGCTGGTTCCTATATCATGAAATAATACAGCACAGAGTATGCGGTCAGAACGTGGAATGTACCAAGTATGCAGGGAAAGTAAAACCTCTTAAATAAGTAAAATCATTCAAAGACATGCATAATGTAAAATATAAACAATAAGAATTATGAGGAACATGCATTACTGAAATCATGAGAAACAATGTGAGACTCATCTTCTAACTGACATACCACAATAGAGCTTACGTGGTCCCAAACTATCACACTCAAGTGGGTAGAGTCGTCCAAAGCCTTGTCAGGCCTAGGGACGATACCATGATATCGATATCAAGCTCGTGGCCTAATAGGGCAGGGGATAGCTCACAAGGGAGGTCCCCGATTAATATATATAAATATAAACCTACATTGGCGCGTAGTTATGAGGCATAGGGTGATCGATCGACCCTTGGCCTACTCGGTGCTAGACTCTACTCCCAAAAACATGTATATGCTCTACATCGTTTCTCAACAAAGCTCAACATCATCTATTGACGAAGCTTATAAATCAAATACATCTCAAAGATGAAATTATGCATATGAGAAGCTTTAATTCAAACCATACCACAAGCTGAAAAATAACTGGCAGTCTTCGCTCCAAAACCATGTGGTAAGCTTAATTCGAGAAAACCTAAATCATACTTGAACATATGGGAATTGCCCAAAGCTTTATCATGATTGATAATACTCAATTCACATCTAAAACATGATTATAAATATGGGTAGTTTTAAAACATGCTTTTCATTATAATATCTCATCATCATCATACATTCATCACAAATCTCATCTTTCATGAACTTATCATCAATGGGCTTTCTAATTCATAAAACTAGAAACATGATTTTAATTGAAAACATTATAAAACTTGACTATGCTTTATAATTCAATAGTAGAAACATAGTTAAATCATACCCATGTAGAGAAATTAGAAATATCATGCATTAGGTTAAAACCCCATAGATTAGACATAGGAAATTCATGAGTTAGAGAGGGATTGGGCATGGGTGTGAAAGAATTCACCCATTCATAACCCTACATACCTAAGTAAAGATGATTCTTACAATTCTCTAATTGCCCAAGAGGAATTGAAAACAATTTGAAGAAAAAAAGATTGATCACCCTCTCTAACCTTCTACCTTTGCATGCATGAATGTAAATGACCTAAAATGAACTTAAACCCTTAAAAGTAATCATTCATAACTTAAAACGACATAGTTTAGGCCTTAGGATCTTTGGAATTATGGAAAAGCCCTTACTAAAATCGCGAAAAATAACTGTCAGTTGGTCCCCACGAGGGACTTAACGACTTGTCATCATAGGCCCCGACTCGTGGAGTCGTCCGTCAAGTGCACTGCTCATCATGTCTCGTGGACTCGTAATAGGTGACTTAATGATCCATCACTGGTGACCACGACTCATGGTCACCATCCGTTATGTACACTGCCTCATCCTTGATTAAATTTTTACCCTGTTGCTCATGACCCTCCCAATGAATCGTGGTGACTGACCACGACATGTGGAGTCCTTACATTAAGTACACTGCCCTCTTCCTTCTCTTTTCTCACTCATCACTCCCCACGACTGACCTAACGAGTCATGGGGCCTGACCACGACTCGTGGTCATGTCCATGGGGATTCCATTTCCCAAACATCAAACTCACCACGAGTCACATGAAGACTCGTGGCTACTCCCACGGGTCACATCACGACCTGTTCCGATGCCTAGTGCTATATTTTAACTTTTCTCCATTTCAACTCCTGAGTCTGATCTTTGGGTTTCCGGGGTATAACAAACTTGAGGAATTTAGGCTTGATCAACCTTGGGAGCTTCTAGACTTATATGAATGGAAGTGAATAGGATTAGAATGAATGTAACCCTCTTAAAACACACTATTCTGAGCTTAAAATGACATAGTTTAGGACTTAGAAACTTAGGAATTATGGAAAAGCCCTTAATAAATTCGCAGGTAATTCACACTGCCAGTCCCAAAGAGGGACTGGACGACTCATGCCCTAGAACAGGACTCGTGGTTTTCTTCTCATTCCCTGCATTGGAATTTCATCACCACTGCTCACCACGAGGGACACCATGACTCATGGTGTGCCCTACGACTCATGGTGACAACCCATTAGGGACACTGGCAAAAACATTCGACCTTCAATCAACTCTTAACCACAGACTACTCAATGAATCGTGGTGCTGACCGTGACTCGTGGTCACCTCAAAAATCAAAATTTCAACCTAGTGTAAACTCCTCCCCACGAGTCACTCAATGGCTCATGGTGCATCCCACGGGTCACTAGACGACTCATCCTGTGACCTGCTGCAGAAAATTCTATTTTCTCCATTTCAACTCTTGGGTTTGATCTTAGGATTTTCAGGGTATTACAATATCTCCCCCTTGAGAACATTCTTCCTTGAATGTGGGAAAACATACTGAAAAGTAGAGAAATGCAATCATCATACTCAAATACTGAACATATAAGCTGAAAACTGACGGAGTGACTGACTCCGAACTGTACTACATGACTGAACTGAATTCCTAAATCACACATACATTCATTGACATGAAAGAAACTGGCGTACTTGAGCTAAACATGAAACTGAATAGAGTACTAAGGAGGAAATGGATACCTCAAGCTGAAACTGAGCCGGAAGGGAATAGATGTGGGTATTTAGCCATCACATTTGCTTCGGCTTCCCACGTAGCTCTCTCAACATGTTGATTCCTCTACAAAACCTTGACTGAAGATACTTCTTTGTTTCTTAGCTTCCAAACCTGACGATCAAGTATTTCCATAGGAACCTCCTCATAGTTAAGACTGTCCTTCGCACTACACTCTCTACCGGGACAAAACTGGATCACACAAACACTTCTTTAAGAGCAATACATGGAAAACTGGATGAACTAAAGTAAATTTTGTGGGCAACTCAAACTTATATGCTACCTTGCCAATCCGTTTCACAATTCGGTATGGATCAACATAACGGGGACTGCGTTTCCTTTTCTTTCCGAATCTATTCTCTCCCTTAATGGGAGATACCTTAAGAAACACCCAATTGTCAACTTCAAACTCAAGCTCCCCCTTCTCACATTCGCATAGGACTTTTGGTGACTCTGAGCTGTTTTCAACATGTCCCTTGTAAGCTGAACTTTCTCAATTGCCTCATGGACTAAATCTGGTCCTATCATCGCAGCTTGAGAAACTTCATACCAGTCAAAAGGCGATCTACACCTTCGCGCATAAAGAGCCTCAAACGGAGCCATCTGAATGCTGGGATGGTAGCTGTTGTTATATGCAAACTCAATGAGAGCTAAATGATCATCTCAACTACCCTTGAAATCAATCACACATACTCTCAACATGTCCTCGAGAGACTGAATAGTCTGCTCTACCTGACCATCTATTTGCGGGTGAAACGTTGTGCTAAGCTTGAGCTGAGTACCAAGTCCCTTCTGAAACGATCTCCAAAATTGGGAGGTAAACTGAGTGCCTCTATCTGATATGATGGACAAGGGCACTCCATGCAACTGAACTAACTCCCGAATGTACAACTTAGCATAATCCTCCGCTAAGTCGGTAGTTTTGACCGGTAGGAAATGAGCTGCCTTAGTCAAACTATCTACAACCACCCAAATAAAGTCATCTATTGACGAGTGCGAGGCAACCCTATAATGAAATCCATATTGATCTCCTCCCACTTCCATGTAGGGATACTAATATCTTGGAGCACACTTCTAGGTCTTTGATGTTCCACCTTCACTTGTTGACAATTCGGACACTTAGCCACAAATTCTGCTATGTCCTTCTTCAAGCCATCCCACCAATAGACTTCTCGTAGATCACGATACATTTTGTTGGCACCTGGATGTATAGAGTATCTGGAACCATGAGCCTCATGCAACATCTGATCTCTCAAATCATCAACACCCGGAACACACAAGTGACCCTGATATTGAAGCACACCATCTCCCCCTTTGGAGAAGATTTCTACCTTTTGATTCTGAACGAACTCCTTAAATTTTACCAAAATAGGATCATCGTCTTGCCTAGCCTTGACCTCAGTCACTAAAGAGGATTTTGATCCATTCTGAACAATGACACCACCATCTATCGAGTCAACAAGACGAATTCCCAACCATGCAAGCCGATGCACATCTTTCACTAATTCCTTCCTTTCCTCGTCTACATGATACATACTCTCTATAGAAAGCCTGCTAAGAGCGTCTGCCACCATATTAGCCTTGCTCGGGTGATAAAGAACACTGATATCATAATCCGTTCAATAGCTCCAACCACCTCATTTGACGTAGATTCAGATCCTTTTGTGTAAACACGTACTATATGATTTGGTGTCCATAAGCACATCTACATGGACCCCGTACATATAGTGTCTCCAAATCTTCAAGGCAAATACTACCGCCACCAACTCGAGATCATGAGTCGGGTAGTTCTTTTCATGGACTTTCAGCTGCCAGGAAGCATAGGCTATAACTTTACCATTCTGCATAAGTACATAATCGATACCGATCCTCGAAGCATCACAATATAATACAAAACCATCGGTACCCTCAGGTAGGGTCAACACTAGTGCTAAGGTGAAGCGAGTCTTAAACTCTTTGAAGCTCTTCTCATAAGCCTTCGACCATTGAAATTTCACTTTCTTCTGTGTCAACTTAGCCAACGGTGCTGCAATGGATGAAAACCCTTCAACAAACCTTCAAGAGTAACCAGATAAACCCAAGAAACTCGTAATATCTGAAGGACTAACTGGTCTAGGCCCATTTTTCACTGCTTTTATCTTTTGAGAATCCACCTGTACACCCTCAATTGACACCACATGACCCAAAAATGCCACTGAGTTTAACCAAAGCTCCCATTTATTGAATTTAGCATACAACTCACAATCATTAAGAGTCTGTAGCACCACCCTCAAATCAGCAGTGTGCTCCTCCTCGCTTTGAGAGTATATAAGGATGTCATCTATGAACACAATCATGAACATATCCAAGTATGTCTTGAACACCCTATTCATCAAATTCATAAAAGCTGCAGGAGTATTCGTTAGTACAAAAGACATAACTACAAACTCATACTGACCATACCGAGTCCTGAAGGTTGTCGTAGGAATGTCACTCTCCCGAACCTCGAGCTGATGGTATCGGGATCTGAGGTTTATCTTTGAAAAGCACTTAGCATCCTAAAGCTGGTCAAACAAATCATCAATGCTGGGGATAGGATACCGATTCTTAATGGTAACTTTGTTCAATTTCTGATAATCAATGCATATACAAAGAGAACCATCCTTCTCACAGACGAAGAGAACTGGTGCACCCCGCGAGGATTTGCTAGGTCTGATGAAACCCTTATCTAGAAGGTCCTTCAACTGCTCCTTCAACTCCTTTAGCTCAGTTAGAGCCATTTCCTAAGGAGGAATAGATATAGGCTGCGTATCGAGAAGAAGGTCAATACAGAAGTAGATCTCCCACTTGGGAGGGATTCCTGGTAAATCATCTGGGAACACTTCTGGATACTCACACACTACGAGAACTGACTGGATAGTTGGGGTTTCAGACATAGCATCCTTAACCCTAACTAGATTGTATGTGCAACCCTTAGGAATCATCTTTCTAGCCTTAAGGTAGGAAATGAAGTGACCTACAGGCACAACTGAACTACTCTTCTGCTCTAGGACTGGCTCACCCAAAAATCTGAACTTTACCGCATAGATTCTACAATTGAATGAGGAATGACATGCATGTAGCCAATCCATGCTAAAGATAACATCAAAATTGGTCATGGCTAACTCTACTAAATTAGCAGAGGTGATTTTCTGAAGAATTGTGATAGGGAAATTTCTATATACTCGTCAAGCTATAACTGAATTAGTGAATGGAGTAGAGACTGAGAAGGGTTCTGATAGGATTTTGGGACTGACTTTGGAACTACTAGCAACATAGGGCATCACAAAAGATAAAGTATCCCTTGGATCTAACAATGCATATGCATCAAGGTGGAATACTCGTAACATACTAGTGACTACATTTGGGGAGACCTCCTCCTCCTGACGAGATGTTAGGGCATAGGATCTGTTTTGGCGTTGTCCACCACCCACACTAGTAGATTCCCCCTGCTGATCTAGACGTGTTGGTGGAACTGCTGAACTGGAGGCTGGGCCTCGGCCCCTAACATTTACCTTGTCTAGATGCTGGGTAATCCCTAAGAATATGTCTAGGCTTCCCACACTCAAAAGAAGGACCTGAACCTGCTAAGCACTGACCTAAGTGTCTCCGACCACATTTGCTACACTTTGGAATGCTGAACTCTACAGGTCTACTACCCTGACCTCTAGAGCCTAATGCTCATCCCTGCTGATCACGCCTGAATCCCAATGGCATACTCATAGCTGACGGCATTGGGGCTAAATATCTTTAGTTGGACTGCTGACGGTGCCCACCAGGTCTCTGTTAGGAGAATCTAAAGCTATCATTCTTGTCCCTCTCGACCTTTCTCTCCCGATCACTCACCTGTACCACCTCCATCTGCTGGGCGTACAAAACTATTTGAGGAAAGTCAATGTCCTAATGAAGTATCACGGTCCGATAATCTTTGACCAAGTAGTCTGCTATACCACGCATGAACCAACTTGCTTGGGCTCTCTGATATGACACCATCTCAGGTGAATACTTGGACAAGCGAGTGAACTCCAAGGCATACTCTTGAACTGTCATCTTTCCCTGCTTCAGGTTCACAAACTTGGCTGCTTTAATCTCCCTCATCTCACGAGGGAAGAATCAATTTAGAAATGCAGCATGAAACTTATCCCAACCAATAGGGCATGCTCCAACTACCCTACTATCCTTCCATTGCTTGAACCAGATGTTCGCAACCCTTTCAACTAATACGAGGATAGATCGGCGCACTCCTCTCCCATCACCCCCATGATCTGGGTGATCTTCAGAACCTTATCAATAAACTCATATAGATCCTCGTCCACCTTTGACCCAAGAAAGTCCGAAGGGTTCATCCTCAGAAAATCTCTGACTCGTGCCGCTGCCCCATTCCCGTTCTGAGGGACAAGCGCTATTGCCTATTGATTAACCTGGATGGTCAAGGCCTGTGCTAGCATCTAAATGGATGTCCTGAACTCAGCGTGTGCAACCTGCTCTGGTACATGCTCCTCATGGGCTGGTGGAGCCTGCTGGTGCCAATCCCCATTTCTATTCTTGTGTCCATTTCCATTCCCGTTTCTGCTTCCATTAACTCGGTGAGGAGGCATGATTCTGCAAATGCTTATAGCATGAGTTAGAAGGATAGAGAGACATTTCATCGCACAACTTAGATTATGAAAGAAGGAAACATTTCCTAAAATGTTTCGTAGCCTCTTCTTCATAAGTGTGGTGCGCTTCACACCCATTAAAAAGACTCCACTCAACGCGGCTTTTAGACACCTAGGACACTTCAAAACCAAATACTCTGATACCAAGTTTTTCATGACCCGAACATAGGCTCAGATTGAGACACGTGACAAGGAACCTCGAGAGGCTCCAAGTCGACCCATGGCATGAACATAACATCTAAACTCAACATAATCAAGAGGAAATTTGGAAATATCAGAGCATCTGAAATACATAACGCAAGGCTGAATATTGAATACATACTATGTCTAAAAAGCCTCTACTACTGATGAGTTGATGGGACAAGACCCCAACTAACTCACTAAAGTCTGAAATTTAAAATACTAAATAAAACTTAAAAGAAGGTCCCTCGAAAGATGAGGACTCATTAGCTCTGGCTGAAAAGTGCTAACACTGTAGATCTGACTAATGACGAGACTGAGCCTGAATATTCGAGTCTGTATCATAAAGCAATACAACATCGAGTATGCGGTCAGTACGTGGAATTTACCGAGTATGAAAGATAAGTAAAATCGCTAAGTAAGTAAAATCCTAAATCATGCATTATCATAGAACATAATCAAGATAAGATTCTGAGAGTAAGGCTTGCATGATATTTTTGGAAATCATGATCTGAACATAACTGAATCGAATGAACCAAAGCTAAAAACTGATAATCATGGATAAAACTAAACCATGGGTCAAACCTGCTGAAAACATAATAACATGATTGATGAAAATGCATAACTAAAATCATGAGGACCAATGGGAGACTTGTCATAATTACAACGATTGAGGTTACGTGGTCCTAACTATCACACTCAAGTGGGCAGAGCCATCCAAATCCTTTCTAGGGCCAAGGACGCTACCATGATATCAATATCAAGCTGAAGGCCCCTTAGGGGTAAGGGAAGCTCACAGAGGAGGTCTCAGATAATCTAAACATTCCTACATTGGTGCATAGTTTTGAGGCGTAGGGTTGACTGATCCATAGCCTACTTGCTGCTAGACACTACTCCTAAAAACATGCATATGCTCTCCATCATTTTTCAACGAAGTTGAACCATCGTCTAGTGATGAAGCTGACTCATAACATACATGCGTAAATATGAAATTATAACATGAGGGGCCTTGGGCTCAAAACATACCACAAGATGAAAATAGTGGGAGTCTCGACTCCAAAATCCATGTGGTAAGATAATAATATGAAATTTAGATAAATTATGAAACATACTTGATCATACAGTCTTGTCCAATATTTAAACATGCTTGGCATAGTCTTGATCATTCGAAAAAATGAACATAGACATGAGTAATTCGATATCATACTTTGTTCATATAAATCTCATCATACTTGTATACATATATCATATATCTCAACTTTTATGAACTTTCATGGATGGGCATCATAATTTGTAAAACTTGAAAACATAATTTATAATTAAAACATTGTAAAATATGCCCATTAATCATAATTCAATATTAGAAACATTCTTAGAATATAACCATGATTGATACTCAGGAATTTCACATGTTGGGTTAAAACCCTATAGATTCATCAACTAGAATTTCATGAATTGATGAGGGATTGAGCATGGGTGTGGATGAATACACCCATTCATAACCCTACATACCTGTAGAAATCTGATTTCACAACTTTCTTGATTGCCCAATGGATATTTGGTGAAGAACTTTAGGAATCTAGGCTTGATCACCCTTAGGAGCTTCTAGACTTGCATTCATGGAAGTGAATAGGCTTAGAATGAACTTACCCCTCTTAAAACACACTATTCTAAGCTTAAAATTATGTAGTTTAGGCCTTAGGAACTTAGAAATTACGGAGAAGCCCTTAATAAATTCGCAAAAAATTGCACACTACCAGTCCCAATGAGGGACTGGACGACTTGTGCCCTAGACCATGACTAGTGGTCTGCTTCTCGTTGCCTGCATTGGAATTTCATCACCACTTATCACCACAAGGGACACAATGACTCGTGGTATGCCCTACAACTTGCCGTGACAACCCGTTAGGGATAGTACTAAAAATATTCGATCTTCAATCAACTCTTGACCACGGACTACTCAACGAATTGTGGTGTTGTCCACGACTTATGGTCACACTCGTGGTCACCTCAAAACTCAAAATTCAACCCAGTCCAACTCCTCCCCACGAGTCACTCAACAACTCGTGGTGCACCCCACGGGTAACTAGATGACTCGTCTTGTGACCTGGTGTAGAAAACTCTGTTTTCTCCATTTCAACTCCCAAGTCTGATTTTAGGGTTTTAGGGTTATTACACTTACATATAACTTGCAATCTCTAAAGATCTGGTGTACTGAATTCACGAGATATTCATGTCTCCTTTTAATGTGGCTGTAATAAATGCTCCATATAATCTAGTGCAAGCCCTACTATGAACCAGTGCACCCTAGTTGGCATGGTAACAACTAATGTTGGCACATATCTAGCTAGAGAATCAGACCTCAATGCATACTCTCTAATGCTCATCCTACCCCATTTTAGGTATAAGAACTTCTTTATTCTATCCTATCAAATCAGTCGAGGCAAATAATTATCTGCGAAGGCCTCAGAGAAACTAGGCCAAGTAGATGAAAATGCATCTCCGCCTCTGGACCTTTCTCAACTCTCATATCACCGAACTGTTATATCTTGAAATTGAAACATTTTTAGCTTAACTGACTTTGGGGATGAAGCCTACATGACCCTGAATATCCTTTGCAATTGGTTTATGAAGTTTTGGGCGTCCTCTCTATAGTTTGTCCCCGTAAACTGTGAAGGACTCAAAGCAAGAAACTCACAAACCTTCGAACTTTTGGGCCCCTCAATAGGCTCATCAAACAATTGGTACTATTGGCTGAAACTGGGAATGCATCATTGCTGTCACCCAAATTACACCTCGTAATTGAGATATAAAGCAGTCGATGTCAAATATAGAACCCAAGAAAGGTTGAGGTCAATCCCACAGGGAATATGGAAAGAGCTTGAGTTAATGTGAAGGGCTATTACTATTGGATTACTTATTTCCTGGGGGGGGGGAGAAATAAAATACTAAACAAGAATAAAAACTACTAAATGCTTAAGTCAAATTCGATTTGTATTCAATCAACAAATTTACTAGTATTGTGTTCCCCAAGACTTCATAACCACAAGGCTCTTACACTAGTGATCTATTCCGATATTTAACATGCAATATCGGTAAGTTAGGTTCACCTAAATGGTTGGTCCCCTATCTAGATTATTATCACCACTCAACTTGGTCCGTATGCAGGTGTATGCTTAGTTAACCCTTACTCTTAATATCGGATTAGCTATCCCAGACAAGTTCAAGCTATTAGATGAGGGTTGATAGTCTCAAATATTTGTTGTTAATCCCTTTTCCCTTTCAATACCCCTTTGATCTGGTAAGTAAGAATAAGGCAAGTTCCAACGTTTATAACCGTTAAGAAATAATTAAGACGAAGGGAAAAATAATACATGCATTAAACCCCGTTGAAGAATCACTAAGTGTTTCACCTACGTGTGTTAATTCATCATGGTTCCCACAACCCTAGTTATGGGTTTAGCTACTTATGTTTGAATAATCACAATCACAAAATATTGGATAAATCATAATTGAAACTTACAAAAATTCGTAGAAGAAAACCAAGTAAATTGAATATAACTCCAAACTTGATGAAAAAAACTTCAATGTTGATTAATTCCCAAAATCAACAACAAAATTATGAACTTTGTTTCTTGAACCAAGAACAATTGTTAACAACACAAGAATTCATGTGAAAGTTGGTAAAAAATAACTGCGTACAAAAAATAAATCTAAAAATTGTATTTATTGTTCCAAATAAATCTTCTCTATTACCCTGTTTGCTGGATGTTTATTCAGGAATCCTCCTCCCAGTCTTCACAACTAGCTTCATGACTCATTACCAAATGTAACGAGTCATGCCTTCAACTCGTGAAGTGCACTGATTCTCAGCTTCTTAAATCAATCTTATCCCACGACCTCAACAATGAGTCGTGCATAGTGACAACGACTCGTGACCTGACTAGCAACCTCCATTTGAGTCCTTTTATGCCTTACTTTGCCCATTTCATGTTCCGAACCTATTTTCCTGCAACACTTAACACAAACACATTATATCTACTTAAATATACCTGAAATTTGCATAGTTTCTTGGTCTTAAACATTGAAAGTGACATAAAATCACAGCATGTTAACACCCTCAACTTAGAACTTTTTCATGTCCTCAGGCAAAAATAAAATAAAACAAACTACTTTGACGGTTCAATCAAAAGAACTTTAGGAAACTACGGTAGTCCCAATTCTTCATCAAATCAAATTTTTTAAACCCTCCTTTATCATACCAACTCAAATCACAATGCATATGCAAAATTTTCAACCATGACACAGAAGAATCAAAACATGGCAAAACACTATCACTTGCAACCATGCACATAAATCTATAATACTAACCCAGATAATTTGCAGACAATTTTACTGACCAAATGCTCTCACCTCAAAGAAGTCCCTTACTCACTCATGTGTATATGATTATATCAATGTATTTCTCTTGGGACTAGGTAAGATCACACTCGCTCTCACAAAGAAATTCTAACTGTGTGCATGTAATTCCATAGGTTTGCCTTTACTTTAAATACCTCGATTTTCAGACAGGTAAGTGGATCACTAAGGACTTTTTAATCTTGTAACATAGGCTCGGGTTCGGGTATGGTACATATAGGATTAGTAGCTTAACCCTCCTTGGCACTACATATGCCTTGACTCCCCTTTTAACCTTTTTTCATATTTTCTCCCCTTTTTCATTTACTTGCTTCTTCTTTTATTTTTGTTTGTAACTACGAGTATGGTTCTTCTTCTTTCAACATTTTTCTTTTCTTTTCTATTCTTGCTCTTTTCCTCTTTTAACAACATTTTTGTTTTTTTCTTCTCTTTCATTACGCACACTGCACCCGCTATTTCATTTTCATTACCCAATTTCATCCACCGTACTCTTCTTAATCACCCCTAAAATAGCCACCCTCAACATAGGCAATTTGCCTTAGTTGAGGTTCACAGTGTCCAAGGAGGGACCAGAGCCAAACAGGTTCATTCTTATTTAAAGCAGGAAGGTGAATTGGTGTAAACAAAAAGAAAGGTCAATTTAAGCTCAAAAATTTGGATCAAGGGATATTTATTTTCTTTTGGTAGGTCTTTTAAGTCTAAAGTGGGATGATTAATCAAAAATGGCCTATGATCATTTCCTAGTTTTCCATCCTCTATTTTGGTATGACTGACCAGGCAAGTTCTAGATTGACACACACAGTGGAATTTAATTATTAAATCTCACTCACACATAGCACAGGTCAACATCATCACTTCTACTAACTACAAGTTTAGTTACAACCTTACAACAGTAAACATGTTCACAGTTTTAATGTCATGCAAAGATTCACAAAAGTCATACTTGTCGATTTTAGCACATACATAAAAAAATTTCGGAGGGGTATCACATTATCAATTCAACTAAAATAAAAAATTCAAGCTCTTGACTGCATTAAGTTCACCTAACTTTGTTTCGACTGACACAAACAAACACAAAAACATAAAACCCTAAACGTGCCAGGTCTACCAGATAAGGAACACCCGAGGGAAAAGATATCCGGCAAGAAAAACCCTCGGGTTATGTTCATCAAAAATACACAGGTATCCCTCCCCACCCCCATCAAGAAAAGCATGTGTCGTACTCAATGATTATATATAAAAAACAAAACTATGGAAATAGGGAACATAGTTGTGCAACCTAGGTGTCTACGACCAGGTTAGTGGAGGCTATAGATATTCCTACGGTGTCCTCTCCGATATCACCAGCTTGAACCCGTGCATTTTTACACCTAACTGAGCTCGTGCCTTCTCCCTGAGCTCTTGCTTCCTCAACTGTGGTCTTCTGTCGAGCCTCCTCTCTGGATAAATGCAGCGCTGTCTCCATCTCTCTCCGCTCTCACTTCTGCTGATGGAGCAGAGAGTCATCCTACTAAAAACTTACCTCCTCACGAGGCCTTCTTCCCTTATATTATGCCACCGGCTCCTTAGTAATATAGTCAAACATCGACAGTAGCTTTGCTGCACTCTCATCCTCTATCACTGGAAGCACAAGTGGAGGAATCACAGCTACCTGTCGTTCGGAAGACTCCCGCACCTACATTCTGAGTGTTGCTACCTCCGTGTACCACCTTGTAAATTCGGGCGCCTGTAACTATGCAAGGCGCTCATGCGTGCGTCTCTTAAAAGCATCTAACCTGCCATGCAAAAAGCTCGAGAGCGCCTCCAATTCTTTGGTAACCCATGGCTTGACTTGCTCCATTAACACCTTTGCCTGTAGAGCCATGTGTCCTTGTTGTTTCTCAGCCTTTGCCAGCAGTCTAGCCATGTCGGTCAGGAATTCTTTGGAAATTGTGACTAGACCGGGTGAAGGAGAACTTGAGGGTGCAACAGGTGGGCGAGGTGCAACTGTTGTGGATGACGACTCTAAAATCTCCACAGATGCGGGAATGTCAGCTGCATTTGTAGCCTCAGGCTGGCTACCCATCTCCCTGGCCTCTGTGGGCTCTGCTGCAATCTCAGTAAATATAGCAGCCTTAGTCTGCATCTCGCTGTTGAATGCCTCTTCTAATATAGTCTCTCCAGTGGATGCGGCAACCTGATTCCTTGCTCTCGATACTAGGTTTGTGTCATCTCGTATAAATCCGATAACGATTATCTTGTGGACCACTATGCGCTGGTCGACAGATGGAAACTCTGGCACTTTTAACTCCTGACAGAGTCTATCAATAAGACATGGAAAGGGGATTGTAGTACCATCATTTATCGCCCACTCTCTAATCTCTTCAGCAATGTTCGTCCGGAAATTTATGGCGTATCCCTCTATAATGCTGGCTACCAATGCAGCTCTGTTAGGTGAAAGAATATTATCATTGCTTGTTGGTACCATCCTATGCCGCACCAGTGACCACCAAAATTTAGCGTGAAAATTTAATTTGGCCTTCTTGATCTGGGACTCGGTGCCTTGCAACCATTCAACCAACGGACCTCTTGTGGAAATGACCCGAGATAGCCAAGTGTATTGCCTTATTCGCTCCTCACTATTTAGCTTCTTAGTCTTAACTTTCGTCAGGTCGAATAGTCTACGATCGAACTCAGCTGTGTTCATCGGGGCATGATAGTCTGGCCCATTGTAATACCCCGGATGTGCCCAAGATTGGACCCCGGACTTGAAAATAGAAATTTGTAGAAAATTGGGAAACTCTAACACTAGGCATAGAACGAATCATTGGGAGGCCCGGTAGGACTACCCACGAGTGGTTATGTGACTCGTGGAGGATGACTCGTGGGGGAGGTCAGGTGTGAGGATAAAGTGTTTCACGGTTAATACCACAATTTGTGGTCAGCCACGACGAGTCATGGGAAGGGTCGTTGTCGGGAAGAAGGAGAATATCGGGGAGTTGGGTCAGTGTGCTTCATGCATGGATACCATGACTCATGGTCACCCACAATGAGTCGTGAGGTCTCCCATGACTAGCCCCCGACATTTAGTGAAGTAGTGTACTTGACGAGAAGAACAACAAGTCATGTTCTTCAGCGACGAATCATTAGGTTGTCCGTTAGGACCACCTAACGGTTATATTTTCTTATTTAAGTAAGGGCTTTTCCATAATTCCTAAGTCCTAGGGGCTATACTACGTCGTTATAGATTATTAAAGGTGGGTTTTTAGAGGGATAATCTACTCTAAGTCCTCATTCATGCATGCAAGAGTATAGAGAGGTGATTAAAGGGTGATTCAAGGCTTCCCTCTTCAAAATCCTTCCAATTCTTTCTTTGGAATTCAAGGGAGATTAAGAATCAGTTGTTTTAAGGTATATAAGGCTATTAATGGGTGTTTTCTTCCACACCCATGCCCCTTCTTTATGATTTCCTGAAAATTCTATCAAAAGTTTATTGCGTTTTGAAGTAGAACTATATAAAATCTAATGATTTGTTAATGGGCTTTGTGATTTTAGAATCTTATCATATTCTATGGGTTTTTATCAGCTTTAATGATTTAAATTATTTATATTGTTATTGATTTTGATTTCTATGGAATTAAGCCTAATTATGCATAACCCATAATGAATCGATTTATGATCTACCTTTTTATTAATAATATTTACAAGCCCAACATAAATTATGATTTAAATTATGGATTTAATCAATTACACATCATGATTTCATGAATTTCAAGCTATATGCATGATCTACAAGTATGTATGAACTTTATGATTCATGAATTATGTTTTGGCCGACTCACGGGCCTTGTTTCATGGCTAGTTCATGTATGTACAAGTATATTTATGATTATCATGATTTAACTAGCCCATGAATTCATGCATATTATACCATGAGCACTACATATGTTTTGGGAGTACTATCGAACATCGAGTAGGTTCGGGACCTAGGTTTTGTCCTGGATCTCATAAACTACATACCACCGTAGGTATGTTGGGACCTCCTTTGTGACTGTCCCCGGCCCAAATGGCCCTTTTCATGGTGATATCATTCCCTTCATGTTTCTACCCTTGGAAAAGTACAAATAGCCTCCTGACTAGGTTTAAAAGTCAGATTTCATGTGTGTTCATATGAGGTATGTCGGTTAAGAGAATCTCCCACTGTTCCTCATGAATTATGCATGTTATGATTATGTATTTTCGCTCAAGTCATGTTAAGTAAAGCTTTTCTCCTATAATTATGATTATGCTTGTGTTATGAATTTTTTGAAAACCCTGAGCCTTATGTTATGTTATGATGTTTATGATATGAGCATGATGTCTTACTCTTTAAATCATTTATGAGTTCTGTATATTTTAAATGTCCGTTTTACTTACCTTGAATACTCGGTACATTCCACGTATTGACCACATACTTTTTATGCTATATTATTTCATGATACAAGACTCGGCTCTCAGGCTCACCCTCCTCAGTAGCTCTTTAGAGTTCGCTATTAGCTTATTTGGTGAGTCCTCATGTTCTAAGGGCCATATGTGGAGAATCTATTGTTTTCTTTCAGTTTTAGTATTGTAGGGTCAGTTGGGGTATTGTCCCTTCAACCCGTCTTTCATGATTAGAGGTTTTTCAAACCATAAGTTGTATTCAGCCGTCATGTATGAATTATGTATTGTCTTTTCTCCATTAGTATGTCATGATTTCGGTTCCTTATGTTAAGTCTTTCACTTATATGAATGAATTAGATGTATGCTCACGCCATGGGTCGACTTGGGGTCTCTCCAGGCTCCTTATGCCGTGTTTACGATCCAGGTGTACGTTCGGGTTGTGACAAACATGGTATCAGAGCCATAAGTTTGAAGTGTCCTATGGTGTTTGAAATCCGCATTAAGTGGAGTCCTTTTCCTGGGTGTGAAGCACGCCACACTTATGACGAAGAGGCTACGAAATGTTTAGGAAATCTTCCCTTCTTTTCATGATTTATGTCGTGGTATGAAAAGTCTTTCTGTCCTCCTAATTCATGCTATTCGCGTTTGCAGAATCATGCCTCCACGCCTAGTGAATGCTAGAAGAAATGGAAATGGAAATGATAATGAGGGTGCCAATGGTGACGAGCATCAGCCAACCCCACCATTCATGAAGAGCACGCAGCGGAGCCAGCTGCCTACGCTGGGTTTAGGGCTGTGATTTAGATGCTAGCATAGGCTATGGCTGCCCAGGTTCATAATCAGACAGTGACGCATTACCTTCAAAATGGGAATGCTTCAGCAGCTAGGGTGAGAGATTTCTTGAGGATGAGCCTCCTGAGTTCACAAGGTAGAAGGTGGACGAGGACCCACACGATTTCATTGAGGAGATTCTGAAGATCACCCAGGTTATGGGGGTGAACAATGGGGAGTGTGTGGACTTGACCTTCTATCAGCTAAAAAGGGTGGCTCACATATAATTCAAGCATTAGAGAGATGCAAGGGCAGTGGGTGGCATGTCCGTTCAGGAGTACACATTGGAGTTCACCCGATTATCCAAGTATTCTCTAGAGCTGGTGGTGGACTAGAGGGCTCGGGTGAGTCATTTTGTTCATGGGGTGGAAGATTATTTGGACAAGGATTGCAGGATCGGCATGCTACATCAGGATATCGACTTCCCCGCATTGTGTTGCATGCTCAGTAGATAGAGTCAGTCTATCGGAGAAAGAGGGAGGCCAAGAGGGCCAGGACTGGCAGCTATGGAACTTCTCAGGCTAGGTCAGGGGGTGGACAGCATCATCAGTCCCAGCACAGGTCTATTGCTCTAGCTCCATCATCGGCCAGCACACCATCTAGATTCATAGGAGATTGGAGGAGCAGAGCTTTAGAGTCGAGAGGCCAGGGTAGCATGCAGGTGGAGCGCTCTTTCCCAGTTTGTTCGAGGTGCGACAAGAATCACCCCAGAGGTGCCTAGATGGTTTGGATGCTTGATTCGGGTGTGGCAATCCCGGACACAGGCTTAGAGATTTTCCTTCAGCTAGATTAGGGGTCGGTGGAGCACGTATGCCAAAAGCCAGTTTAGCCGCTCTAGCAGTACGTCCCCCTCAGCATGGTTCCTCGATTAGTGCAGCAGGCGGTCAGCGCCAGAACAGGTTTTATGCTTTAGTATCACGCCAGGAGCAGGAGGCTTCACCAGATGTGGTCATTAGTATGTTGCAAGTATTCCATATTGATTCTTATGCCTTGTTAGACCCAGGAGCTACTTTGTCTTTTGTGACCCCTTATATTGCTAGTAGTTTTGGGGTTTGCCCTGAAATCCTATCAGAACCATTCTCAGTCTCTACTCTAGTCGGTGATTTAGTTCTAGCTACGCAGGTGTATAGAGGTTGCCCCATTACAGTATTGCATAAGGTCACCTCCACAGACTTAGTAGAGTTAGCTATGACTGACTTTGACATCATTCTAGGCATGGATTGGTTGTTTGCATGTTATGCTTCTGTTAATTGTAGGACCCGTGCAGTGGAATTTCGATTTTTGGGTGAGTCAGTTTTCGAGTGGAAGGGTAATTCAGCTGTACCAGACGGTCAGTTTATTTCATATCTTAAGGCCTAGAAAATAATTTCTAAGGGCTGCATGTATCATCTAACTAGGGTTAAGGATGTTGAGTCTGAGACCCCGACTATCCAGTCCATTCCAGTGGTGAGTGAGTATCCAGAGTTCTTTCCTGACGATTTGCCAGGTGTTCCTCCCGAGAGGGAAATTGATTTTTGTATTGACCTCTTACCTGATACGCAACCTATCTCTATCCCTCCGTACAGGATGGCTCCATCCGAACTAAAAGAATTGAAGGATCAGTTAAAGGACCTGCTAGATAAGGGTTTCATTAGACCAAGCAAATCTCCATGGGGTGCACTAGTTTTATTTGTTCGAAAGAAGGATGGTTCGCTTCAGATGTGCATCGATTATCGGTAGTTGAATAAGGTCACTGTTAAGAATAGGTATCCTTTACCCAGGATTGATAACTTGTTTGACCAACTCCAGGGTGCCAGATATTTCTCGAAGATAGACCTTTGGTCGGGGTATCACCAGCTCAGAGTTCGCGTGTGTGATATCCCGAAGACATCCTTTAGGATGTGATATGGCCATTATGAGTTTGTAGTTATGTCTTTTGGACTAACTAATGCTCTGGCAGCTTTTATGGATCTGATGAACAGGGTGTTCAAGCCGTATCTGGATATGTTCGTGATTGTGTTCATTGACGACATCCTCATATACTCTCGGAGCGAGGAGGAGCATGCTGCTCATTTGAGAGTAGTGCTCCACACCCTCAAGGATCGACAATTGTATGAAAAGTTCAACAAGTGCGAGTTTTGGTTGAACTCGGTAGCATTTTTTGGCCATGTAGTATCAGGCGAGGGCATAAAGGTAGATTCTCAGAAAATTGAAGCGGTGAAGAATTGGCCTAGGTTGGTGAATCCTTCGGACATTTGGAGTTTCTTGGGTTTAGTCGGCTACTATCGGAGGTTTGTGGAAGGTTTCTCATCAATTGCAGCACCATTGACCAGGTTGACTCAGTAGAAGGTAAAGTTCCAATGGTCGAAGGCTTGTGAGAAGAGCTTCCAAGAATTGAAGACCCGACTCACTACAGCACCGGTGTTGACACTACCTAAGGGTACGGATGGTTTTGTTGTGTATTGTGATACTTTGATAATCGGGCTCGGATGTGTATTGATGCATCGGGGAAAGGTAATAGCATATGCCTACAGGCAGTTAAAGGTCTATAAGAAGAATTACCCGATCCATGATCTAGAGTTGGCAGAGGTGGTGTTCGCGTTGAAGATATGGAGACATTATTTATATGGGGTCCATGTGGATGTATTTATGGATCACAAGAGCTTCCAATATGTGTTCACGCAGAAAGATCTCAATCTACGGCAAAGGAGGTGGTTAGAGCTACTCAAAGACTACGACATGAGTATCTTATACCACCCGGGTAAAGCCAACATGGTAGAGGATGAACTTAGTAGACTCTTTATGGAGAGTGTGTCCCACGTGGAGGAAGAAAAGAAAGAGTTGGCAAAGGACGTCCATCGACTTGCAAGGTTGGGAGCTAGGTTGGTCGACTCAACTAATGGAGGTGTTGTTGTGCAAAACGGGTTAGAATCATCCTTGGTGACTGATGTGAAAGCTAGACAAGATGAGGATCCGACTTTGGTGAAGCTAAAGGAAGCCGTTAGAAGTCAGAAGGTGGAAGTCTTCTCCCAAGGGGGAGATGGTGTGCTTCGGTACCAAGGTCGCCTATGTGTTCCCGATGTTGATGATTTGAGGAGCCGGATATTGCATGAGGCCCATGGTTCCAGGTATTCTATCCATCTAGGTTCCACCAAGATGTATCGTGACTTATGAGAAATCTATTGGTGGGATGGCATGAAGAAGAATATTGCAGAATTCGTAGCCAAATGCCTGAACTGTCAGCAAGTGAAGGTTAGCATCAAAGGCCAGAGGTGTACTTCAGGACATTAGCATTCCCACTTGGAAGTGGGAAGAGATTAATATGGATTTCATTATAGGCCTACCTCGTACTCGCTAGCAGTATGATTTTATATGGGTGGTGGTAGATAGGTTGACCAAAGCTGCACACTTTCTATTGGCCAAACCAACAGATTCAGCGGATGATTATGCCAAATTGTATATTTGGGAGTTGGTTTGGTTACATGGAGTTCCCTTGTCTATTATTTCAGAACGAGGTACTCAATTAACCTCCCAGTTCTAGCGGTCTTTTCAGAAGGGTCTTCGGAATCAAGTTAAGCTCAGTACAGCCTTTCATCCGCAGACAAATGGCCAAGCGGAACAAACAATTCAAACTCTCGAGGAATGTTGAAAGCATGTGTGATGGACTTCAAAGGTAGTTGGGATGATCACTTGCTCCTGATTGGGTTTGCTTACAATAACAGCTATCACTCCAGTATCCAAATGGCACCGTTCGAGGCTCTCTATGGGCGGAGATGTAGATTGCCCATCGGATGTTTTGAGGTTGGTGAGGTAGTTATGGTAGGTCCAGATTCAGTTCATGAGGCCATGGTGAAGGTTTAGTTGATAAGGGAGAGGCTGAAAATCGCTCATAGTCATCAAAAGTCATATGCTGATGTGAGGAGGAGAGAGTTGGAGTTAGAGGTGGACGATTGGGTATTTCTGAAGGTATCTCCCATGAAGGGAGTCATGCGGTTCGGAAAGAAAGAAAAACTTATCCCCTGCTATGTTGGTTCCTATAGGGTTATGAGAAGAGTTGGTGAGGCAGCGTACGAGTTGGACTTGCCCTCAGTGTTATCTTGCATGCATCCTGTGTTTCATGTATCACTTTGAAGAAATGTTTGGGAGATCCAACTCTAGTAGTCCCGATGGATAGCGTCGGTGTACAAGGCAACCTCAGCTATGAAGAAGTTCCTATGGAAATATTGGACCGTCAAGTCCAGAAGATAAGGAACAAAAAAGTAGCTTCAGTTAAAGTCTTAAGGAGAAATCAACATGTTGAAGGAGCTACGTGGGAAGCCGAAGTGGACATGAAGGCTAAATACCCGCACTTATTTTCTACCAACTCAATTCCGACTTAAGGTATCAGTTGTGCTCTATGACTCTACTTAGTTTGCATGTTCCGTTCATTTCTTCCAGTTTCTTTTATGTGTATGGATGTGTATGTCAAGCATGAGATCAGTTTAGCCATGTGATATGAATCGGAGGTAGTCATTCTGTAAAAAGTTTGGGTTAAATGAGAAGTATTGGAGTATGATAATTGTATGTTTATATTTTCTGCTTATTTTCAACATTCGAGGATGAATGTTCCCAAGGGGAAGATAATGTAATACCCTGGATGTGCCTAAGATTTGAACTCAATCTTGAAAATAGAAATTTGCAAAAAATTGGGAAAATCTGACACCAGGCATAGAAAGAATCATTGGGAGGCCCATTAGGACTGCCCACAAGTCGTTATATGACTCATGGGGGAGGTCAGGTGTGAGGCTTGAGGTTTCAGGATAATGTGTTTCACGATTAAGATCACGATTCGTGGTCAGCCACCACGAGTCATGGGAAGGGTTGTTGCCAGGAAGAAGGAGAATATTGGGAAGTTAGGCAGTGTGCTTCACGAATGGAGACCACGACTTGTGGTAACCCACAACGAGTCATGAGGTCTCCCATGACCAGCCCCTGATGTTTAGTGAAGCAGTGTACTTGAAGAGTAGCACAAGGAGTCATCTTTTTCAGTGACGAATCATTAGGTCGTCCGCTAGGACCACCTGACAGTTATATTTTTCGATTTTAGTAAGGGTTTTTCCGTAATTCCTAAGTCTGAGGGCCCTAAACTACGTCGTTATAGCTTATGAAAGGTGGGTTTTTAGAGGGATAATCTACTCTAACTCCTCATTCATGCATGCAAGAGTATAGATAGGTGATTAAAGGGTGACTCAAGGCTTCCCTCTTCAAAATCCTTCCAATTCTTTCTTTGGCATTCAAGGGAGATTAAGAATCATTTGTTTTCAGGTACGTAAAGCTATCAATGGGTGTTTTCTTCCACGCCCATGCCCCTTCTTTATGACTTCATGAAAATTCTATCAAAAGTTTATTGGGTTTTGAAGTAGAATTATATAAAAATCTAATGATTTGTTAATGGGCTTTGTGATTTTAGAATCTTATCATATTCTATGGGTTTTTTATCAGCTTTTATGATTTAAATTATTTATAATGTTATCTATTTTGATTTCTATGGAATTAAGCCTAATTATGCATGACTGATGATTAATCAATTTATGATCTACCTTTCTATTAATAACATTTACAAGCCCAACATGAATTATGATTTAAATTATGGATTTAATCAATTATCCATCATGATTTCATGAATTTCAAGCTATATGCATGATCTACAAGTATGTACGAACTTTATGATTCATGAATTATGTTTTGGCTGAATCACGAGCCTTGTTTCATGGCTACTTCACGTATGTACAAGTATGTTTGTGATTATCATGATTTAACTAGCCCATGAATTCATGCATATTATACCGTGAGCACTATATAGGTTTTGGGAGTAGTATCGAACATCGAGTATGTTTGGGACCTAGGTTTTTCCCTGCATCTCATAAACTACGTGCCACTATAGGTATGTTGGGACCTCCTTTATGACTGTCCCCAGCCCAAATGGCCCTTTTCATGGTGATATAATGCCCTTCATGGTTCTACCCTTGGCAAAGTACAAACAGCCTCCCGACTACGTTTACAAGTCGGACTTCATGTGTGCTCATATTTGGTATGTCGGTTAAGAGATTCTCCCACTGTTCCTCATGAATTATGCATGTTATGATTATGTATTTTGGCTCAAGTAATGTTAAGTAAAGCTTTTCTCCTATAATTATGATTATGTTTGTATTATGAATGTTTTTAAAACCCTGAGCTTTATGTTATGTTATGATGTTTACGATATGAGCATGATGTCCTACTCTTTAAATAATTTATGAGTTTTGTATATTTTAAATGTCCATTTTACTTACCTTGCATACTCGGTACATTCCACGAACTGACCGCATACTTTCTATGTTGTATCATTTTATGATACAGGACCCGACTCTCAGGCTCACCCTCCTCAGTAGCTTTTCAGAGTTCGCTATCAGCTTATTTGGTGAGTCCTCATGTTCTGAGAGCCATATGTATAGACTCTATTGTTCTCTTTCAGTTTCAGTATTGTAGGGTTAGTTGGGCTATTGTCCCTTCAATCCATCTTTCAGATTAGAGGTTTTTTAGAACATAAGTTGTATTCAGCCGTCATGTATGGATTATGTATTGTCTTTTCTCCGTTGGTATGTCATGATTTTGATTCCTTATGGTAAGTCTTCTGCTTATGTGAATGAATTAGATGTATGCTCATGCCATGGATCGACTTGGGGTCTCTCGGGGCTCCTTGTCCCGTGTTTACGATACTGGTGTATGTTTGGGTCGTGACACCCATAAATTAGTCTGGAGATGGTCCTCTCAGATATGTCCACAGGTGTCTCCCGAACCAATACCTGTGTCAAATAAGGCCTCTTTTTCCAATCTTGACCACCTAATGACAGATGTTGTAGTGTGGCCGCATAGGCTGCATAGAATTCTCTGACTAGGCAGGGGCTATATCTTCTTGATGGCTCGGTCAACCACCCGAACCTATACTTGTTGAACAAAGCCTGCAGATCTAGAAGGTCCTTAAGCCCTATTGTGACTAGCCTGCGCTCCTCGTAGATGCTCCTTTTTGAATGTCCTTTATCATTTTGAGCAATGTCTCTGTTATAGATAACCCTCATACCATGAACACACCATCTCCTCATGTTCCTTGGTTGATCATTGGATGTGTTCGAGGTCTTACTCAGTTCATCATCTGTGTTCCTTTGCTGAGCACGTGACTCATCAGCTACTTCTGCGTTTTGCCCAGCTGTGGTGCCCTCGGGAGCAATTATGGCTATAGCCCTAGCATTTTCATTAGTACGGCTTGGCTGATCCCTTGCTAGTCGAGTAGGAGCATCAACTAGGGCTGTCGTATTTGTAGTTCGTTGAGCCCTAGCCTTGGTTGATATCTGACGAGCTTCTCTTCTGACACTTCATATTCCTCCTCCGAGCCACTTGACTCTTCGGAGGAGGATGACTCGTCCGGAAGTCTGCCGTATGATGATTGAATCCGCTCAGGCACTTGTTTCTTTGCCTGACCTTTCTTTGGTGTACCCCTCAGAGCCATTGTACCTATGGAAAACCAGTTAGTATACAAGATGATATGAAACATAATCACTTTTAATCTGTGCCTCAGTAGACATGACAAGTGACTAAATGAGTCGTTGCCACTGGCCATGACTCGTGAGGTCAATCGTTGTCTTAGGATGTGTTTTATTCTTGTTGAATCAGTGGATTTAACGACTAGTCACAACGAGTCGTTACCTGAGGCGACGACTCGTAGGTCGGTCTTTAGGTACCCTGATTAACAGGTTTAATTTCCACTCAGGACGAGCCATATGACGAGTCGTGAGATGATACCATGAGTCGTTACATGACTCATGCTCAAGAGTTTGAAATACTGTTGTTCAAATAGCTCCCATCATGTTCATCTGATTCCACAAGAAAAGATCATCCGATTCCTTAAGGGTTCGTAATTTTTTTTGCATTCTATCTATTACCACTAGGATTTCATAAAACTCAAGGTATTAGGTCTAATTTACAATTGTTATATGAGAAAACAAATGGAGAAGAGCATACATAAGCAAATACTCACAGTAATGTCGAGTTGAGCAGGAAAGAGTTAAATTTGCAATTTGTAATCTGGTTTGGTACTTTCAGCAGTTGAGTGCGATCGTGTGTGTGTGTGAATGATTTGATATGGATCAATTGATCTTGGAGTGGTGAAGAAGTGATTAATTTTTGAATTTAAGTTTCTAGTTTTAAGTTCAGGTAAGAGTTTAGAGGGCACAAAAATCGGGTTTTTTTATATGATTGAATTTTTTTTTACCCTAGTTAGTGCGTGGGTCGGGTCGGGTGGGAGTTAAATAAAAGCACATGAAGACCCACTTAACGAGTTGTTGTGTGGTTAAATGAGTCGTTTGTCCCTTCCTGCATTGACTTGAGCTTAAGAACTTACCTGGGACCTAACGACTCGTGGTGTAGCCCAACGAGTCGTAACCTGAGTCGTTGGCCCTGAACTGTGGTAGCTTCCTGACGGGTCACTTAACGAATCATTTGGTTTCCCAACGATTTGTTAAGTGAGTCTTTATCACCTTTCTATGTTTAATTCCTCCTTTGATCCAGTAGAGTTGAAGGAAGACCACACGATTCGTTGCCGGTGGCAACGACTCGTTTGGTCAACTGTTGTCTACACTATTTCATGCAGAAATAATGAAGTTCTAGTTAATGAGTCATTTGGTTTGCTAACGATTCGTTCTGTGATTTTTGGTACTAGAAACTCAAATTCAAATTTCGATTTTAACTTCAAATTTCCCATCTAAATCACCTGCACACATCAACAAACGTAAACACTATATTTTTCTTACATTTATAACTTGGGTTGCCTCCCAAGAAGCGCTTGATTTTAACATCGTGGAATGGCACGGGTATTTTGACTACTCAGACTTCACCAAAACACCTCCATGGGTTGCCTCCCATGCATCGCCTAATTTAACATCGCGGCACGATGCAAGCCCTTGGGTTACTCAGACTTCACCCGAGCCCAGAGATCCACCAGCTTCAATTCTTTGCTTCTCCCCAGATATTATTTTACCCGTCGAACGTTAACTTTAAAGTGCTTTGCTTCATGAATTTCCAGTTCAATTTCCCCATGGGAGAATACTTGAATGACTCAAAAAGGCCCCAACCATTTGGACTTCAACTTGCCAGGAAACGAGTGAAGTGTTGAACTGAAAAATAACACCATGTCACCCAAACTGAACTCTCTCTTCTCAATCTTCCGGTCCTGCTAAATTTTCATTCTTAGTTTATAAATTTCAGAGCTCTCATAGGCTTTCAAACGAAATTCATCTAGCTCATTCAACTGATCAAGCCTGAAGTTCGCGGCTTCATTCCAGTCCAAATTCAACTTCTTGAGCTCCCTATAGCTTTGTTCTCAAGTTTAACCAAAAGATGACATGCTTTTCCATAAACAAGCTAATAGAAATACCTATGGGGGTCTTGAATGCGGTCCGATAAGCCCATAAAGTATCATCTAGCTTTCTTTCCCAGTCTGTCCGATTAGCATTCATAATCTTTTCCAAGATGGTCTTAATCTCTCGGTTTGTCACTTCCACCTGCCCACTAGACTATGGATGATATGGTGTTGCCACCCTGTGTTTTACCCCATATTTCTCCAATAAAGAGCAAAACAACCGGTTATAGAAGTGTGAACCTCCATCACTAATGATGGCTCTGGGAGTCCCGGATCTAGCAAATATGTTTCGCTTCAAGAATGTTGTGACACTCTTCCCTTCATTATTTGGAAGTGCAACTGCTTCCACCCATTTCGAAACATAGTCAACAACAACAAGTATGTACTTCATCCCGTTTGATCTCAAAAATGGGACCATGAAATCAATGCCCCATACATCAAATAGCTCAATGACCAGGATGGGAGTAAGAGGAAGCTCATGCCTCAGTGATATGCCTCCTTGCCTTTGGCATGCATCACATGCTTTTGTAAAATCATGTGCATCCCGGTGAATGATTGGCCAATAATACCTATATTGCAGAATCTTGTGGGTGGTGCGAATCCCGCTGTGGTGACCCCCAACAGGGGATGAGTGGCAGGCCTCCAATATGCTCAACATCTTAACCTCAGGCATGCATCTCCGAATAACCCCATTAGCAAATATGCAAAATAAGTAGGGCTCATCCAAGAAAAACTTCTACATGTTAGACATAAACTTCTTCCTCTGGTGAAAAGCTAAGTCTCCGGTACAACATCACTCACCAGATAATTAGCAAAGTCTGCAAACCATGGGATGAGATCTTGTGAGGCCGCTAGAACCTTCTCTTCTGGGAATGCATCATCTATATCATGCTCATCTCGAAGTGCTGCATCAGGTTCTAATCTTGATAAGTGATTCACCACTTGGTTTTCAATCCCTTTTCAATCTTTTACCTCGAACTCGAACTCTTGTAGAAGCAGAACCCATTGAATCAACCATGTCCTGGCATCCTTCTTTGCCATTAGATATATCAAAGTTGCATGGTATGTATGGCTATCACCTTAGTTCCAAGCAAGTATGCCCGAAACTTCTCAAATGAAAATACTACATCCAACAACTCCTGTTCCGTCACGGTATAATTTTCCGGAGCTGCATTAAGGGCCTTGCTAGCATAATAAATAGGATGGAAAATCTTTTCACGTCTCTGACTTAACACAGCTCCTAGTGCCACACCGCTAACATCACACATGACCTCAAAAGGCAAAGACTAGTCAGGTGCCACTATAATGGGGGAAGTGGTCAATCTCTCTTTAAGGCATTCAAAAGCCTTCAGACATGCTTCATCAAAAACAAACTTCACCTCTTTCTAAAGAAGTTTAAACAAAGAATGAGCAATCTTCCAGAAGTCCTTGATGAATCTTCTATAAAACCCTGCATGACCTAGAAAATTTTGAACACCTTTTACAGTAATTGGGGCTGGTAAACTAGCAATAACATCAATCTTAACTCTATCCTCCTTAATACCTTACCAGAAATCCTGTGGCAAAGCACTATACCTTCCTTGACCATGAAATGGCACTTTTTCCAGTTAAGCACCAAGTTGGTCTCTTCACATCTCTGCAGCACCTTGCTCAAATGAGTCAAAAAATCTTTGAATGAATCACCCACCACCAAAAAGTCATCCATAAAGACTTAAATTATGCCTTCCACCATGTCAGAAAATATGGACATCATGCAACGCTGAAAAGTGGCGGGTGCATTACATAACCCAAACGACATCCTCTTAAAAGAAAATGTACCATAAGGGCAAGTGAACATGGTCTTCACTTGGTCTTCGGGGGCTATAGAAATCTGATTGTACCTCGAATAACCGTCAAGGAAACAGTACCATCCTTTGCCTGCATGTCGGTCTAACATCTGGTCCATGAATGGCATCGGAAAGTGATCTTTTTGCATTCAACAGTTCAACTTCCTGTAATACATGCATACTCTCCAACCAGTGACTGGTCTTAGAGGAATGAGCTCATTGTTAGCATTTGGGACCACTGTGATTCCTCCTTTTTCGGTACACATTGGACTGGGCTTACCCATTTGCTATCTGCGATATAATAAACCACACCCGCATCCAACCACTTGATGATATCCTTCTTGACCACCTCTTGCATAGGTGGATTCAGCCTACGGTGATGCTCAATACTCGGAATACAATCCTGCTCTAGCTGGATCTTATGAGTGCAAATACCGGCTGTGATTCAAATAATATCTACAATGGTCCACCCTATAGCTTTTTTTATCTCTTCAAAATGGAGACCAAAGCCTCCACTTGCCATTCCTCCAAGCCAGCTGCAACAATGACCAGTAAAGTGTTACCTGCTCCCAAAAATACATATTGCAAATGAGATGGGAGTGCTTTGAGCTCCGATACTGGAGGCTCCTGAATAGATGGCTTGGCTGGTGGGGTCACCTAATTCTTCAAGTCTAGATCAATCTTCTTTGGAGCATAAGTGTATGACCCTATGCCAGCAAGTGCATTAACAATCTCCTCACCCCCATGGATCTCCTCAGCACTAACATCCATCAAAACTATTGCTAAGTCATTAAGAATCGAAAACTCCTCAATGGGTATAATTGGGAACTCATACTAAGACCACTGTTATATCATTAGGTTGTTTTATGGATCAACATAAATTGAATGTTACTTCCTCGTTATTCAACCAAAATTTGAGCTGTCTAGTCTCCATATCTACAAGAGCATGTCCTATGGCGAGGAATGGTCACCCCAACATAATAAAGACCTCAAAATCAACCTCACAGTCCAGAATGACAAAATTGGCTAGAAATATAAAGCACTATACCTTCACTAGAACATCATAGAGGATTCCCACCGGATTTTTCGCTGTACGAACTGCCATCAAAAACCGCATTGTAGTCGGTTTGGGGGCTCCCTAGCCAAACTTTTTGAAAATTGCTAATGACATCAAATTAATACTAGCACCAAAATAACATAATGCCTTAGCAAAATTAAAGGCTCCAATAGTGCACGGTATGGTGAACGCCCCAGGTTCCTCCTTTTTCTGAACAAGAGAACGAGATGCTATTGCACTACAATGGTGCAAATTATCTGCAAGTTTGAAACTCACAGTCCTCTTTCTAGTTACAAGGTCCTTCATGAATTTGGCATAACCAGGCATCTGTTCAAGTGCCTCGACTAATGGGATGTTCACAGACAATTGTTTTAACATTGAGATGAACTTGTGATACTTCCCATCTTCGGCCTTTTTCTTCAACCTTTGTGGAAAAGGGGGAGGAGATCTAGGAATAGGTGTGATCTTTTGTTGTACCTCCTTCTACTTTTCTTTGCCAGACCCATGCTCCTTTGCATTATTAGGAGCAGTCTTCTAACTGATTCATCAGCCAAAATTTGATCCTCGGAATCTACCACCCTATCATCATTAATCGCTAAGGGCTCAACTGTCTCATCAATCACAACTTGCTTGGGCAGATCAACTGTTTCTTTCCCGCTCCTAGTAGTGATGGCCATGCAATGACTATCATTTTTCGGATTTTGAACAGTGTTGCTGGGAAGGGTTCCTTTTTGCCTCTGGTTTATCGCAACAAACATCTGACTCAGCTACTACTCAATCTACTTTATGGCAACGGCATGTGATTCCACCTTTTTTTCATCCCAGAAATATCAACGCAGAGTTCGTTGAAATGTCCATCTGTCGCCTCCATTTGCTTAAGCACCTTGGATAACATATCTTCTACCTATAAACCACTAGCCTCTAGCTCACGGTTCCTTGGAGGAACATATAAACCTCTTCTATCATTCTTGTACTCATCACGCTTCTTCCAGTCACCATTATCTCTATATTGGCCTTGGTTATAATTGTTATCTCTGTAAAAGTTTTGACCTTGGTTCCCTTGACCTTTACGCCAAGAGTCTTGGTTAGACCCTTGTGCGTTGGTCCGGAAACCTACCCCTTGACCATTCAGATAATTAGCTTCCTCCTCAAATTCAGATTTGCCTCCATCATTCTTTGGGGACTTGTCCCATCAAATGCTTAGCAAGAAGCCCCATTGTGGTCTTTATTTCAGCAATTTCTTGATCTTTTTCTTCGTCCTTTCTTCTTTGTTCTGCAGTCATACCTACCGCATAAGAACCAGCCGGAGTCTCCAACTCTCTTTTGTGCCATGCACGATTGGTTTTAGTAATTCTGTCCAGTAGCTCAGCAGCTTCAGCATAAGTGTGGCTCATAAATGTTCCACCAGACACGGTATCAGCCACCACCTTGGTGTTAGCATTTAGCGATCTATAGAAAATTTCCAACAATGTATCATTTGAGATCTTGTGGTTGGGCACCCTTTTAAGCTTCTTGTTGAATCTCAAACAAGTCTCATGAAGTGCCTTATAATTTAACTGCCTGAAGTTATATATCTCATCTTTAAACTGCAAGGCTCTAGAAGGTGGGAAAAATATTTCAAGAAAAGCTCTCTGCAACTCCTTCCATGTAGTGATAGAATCATTGGGTAGTTCTGCCAACCAGAGTGTTGCCTCACTCCCTAATGAGAAGGAAAATAAACTCGGCCGAATTGCATCCTAAATTACCCCCGATTGCTTGTATGCCTTGCAGATACCCACGAAATTTGTCAAGTGAGTATGGGCATCATCAGTTGCATGACTCACAAATATTCCCTTCATGTTGAGCAGTTGGATCATAGCACTGGTAATATCAAACTTTGCCCCAGCAGGAAAAGGGGGAGGGACAATAGCTCTAGTGGCACCGGCTTCGTCTATATCAGCATCATCATCCTCATCGAAATACTGGTGTCTCTATTATTCTGGACCTCTGTGCCTTCTAGTTCGCTCTGCTTCGGCAGCTAGATGTTGCTCTTCAGCAACCCTATATAACTCACGATCTCTAGCTCGAGCTTGTTCCTCAACCAATATTCTCTCTATAGCTTGGTCCACTGTTTCTTGCTCGTGGATGTTGGCTATTCTTCTCAAGTTTCTCATTCTCTGCTCAGGTTCGTGATCGATTTGAACCAGGGATTTTCCTTGTCTCCTACTACTTGGGCATGCACGAACCTAAGACCTGTTAAAAACAAAAATAACAAAAGCAAATAAAAAGAAAATAGGAACCAATAGTAAAGAAAACACAATTAACAAAAGCCTTAGTCGTATTCCCCGGCAACGGCGCCAAAATTTGATGTCGCCCAAATTACACCTCGAAATTGAGATATAAAGCGGTCAATGTTAAATATAGAACCCAACGAAGGTTGAGGTCAATCCCACAGGGAATATGGAAAGAACTTGAGTTAATGTGAATGGCTATTACTACCGGATTACTTATTTCCTAGAGGGGAAAGAAATAAAATACTAAACAAGAGTAAAAACTACTAAATGCTTAAGTCAAATTCGGTTTGTATTCAATCAATAAATTGACTAGGATTGTGTTCCCCAAGACTTCATAACCACAAGGCTTTTACACTAGTGATATATTCCGGTGTTTAACATGCAATATCGGTAAGTTAGCTTCACCTAAATGGTTAGTCCCCTATCTAGATGATTATCACCACCCAACTTGGATTGTATACGGGTGTATGCTTAATTAACCCTTACCCTTAATATCGGATTAGCTATCCCCGAACAAGTTCAAGCTATTAGATGAGGGTTGATGGCCTCAAATCTCCATTGTTAATCCCTTTTCCCATTCAATACCCCCTTGATCCAGTAAGTAAGAATAAGGCAAGTTCCAACATTTGCAACCGTTAAGAAATAATTAAGACGAAGGGAAAAATAATACATGCATTAAACCCTGTTCAAGAATCACTAAACGTTTCACCTATGTGTGTTAATTTATCATGGTTCCCACAACCCTAGTTATGGATTTAGCTACTCATGTTTGAATAATCACAATCACAAAATATTGGATAAATCATAATTTAAACTTATAGAAATTCGTAGAACAAAACCAAGTAAATTGAATATAACTCGAAACTTGATGAGAAAAACTCCAATCTTGATTAACTCCCAAAATCAAAAACAAAATTATGAACTTTGTTTCTTGAACCAAGAACAATTGTTAGCAACACTAGAATTCACGTGAAAGTTGGTAAAAAATAACTACAGACTAAAAATAAACCTAAAAATTGTATTTATAGTTCCAAACAAATCTTCTCCTAATTAAATTTGGATTCCATGTCGGCAGGGGTAATGGGCCAAGTAATGACTCGTTGGGTCTCCCATCGAGTCTTGATCAGTGAAAAGTAGTCTTCCTCAGCATTAGGCCCAGTCATGGAAATGTGTCACCTAATGACTCGTCGTGTTAGGCATGAGTCGTTAGGCCTCTCATGGTCTTTCTTCTTCAAATATCTAGTGCACTCTACGATTCACTCCAGTGATGTCATAATGAGTTGAGTCACCAGCCAACGACTCGTGGTGTCTTCCGTTACCTTCAATGGATGTTTCTTCAGGAATCCTCCTCCAAGTATTCACAACTGGCTTCATGACTCATTACCAGATGTAACGAGTCGTGCCTTCAACCTGTGAAGTGCACTGGTTCTCAGCTTCTTAAATAAATCTTATCCCACGACCTCAACAACGAGTGGTGCAGAGTGACAATGACTCGTGACCTGACTAGCAGCCTCTATTTCAGTCCTTTTACGTCTTACTTTACCCATTTCACGTTACAAACTTGCTTTCCTACAACACTTAATACAAACACATTATATCTACTTAAACATACCCGGAATTTTCATAGTTTCTTGGTTTTAATCATCTAAAGTGTCGTAAATCACGGCATATCAATCATCTGAGTCAACATACATATTGCATTCTTGACATCCTGATATGTAGGTGTAAGAAGAACTGTAAGTAGTGTTGGCATATTTCTTGCCTTATGGAATTCCAGGTGCTTGGAAAATGCTGGGGAGATCAAGAAGATGTCTCCCTTCAGCCCTTAGGCCGGGATGTCCCCAATTGTGGCACCCAGTTGGTACCCTCTCCTGCTATTGTATCTAACTCACGGCTGGCTGTAGTCTGCCTATATCAGACATCACTGTAGACAGACATAATAATATAATCTAGGGACTTAACCCTATACAACTCGACTCTATAGCGCGATCTAAGAAGAAGGAGGGATAACTATACTATCATGCCTCGTAGCTTCCTGCTTATAAAATGTGGTGCATAATACATTTATAAATAGGACTCTACTAGATACGGCTTGCATACTCCCTAGGATACAACGTAGCTCTGTTACCAAGTTTGTCATGCCCCACCTTGGAAGGCGTAACTGGCACCCAATGCCACACTGGACTCTGATCTGAACTGGCTGGACACACACACTCCTAGTGCATGCCAGCAACATAGCAAGAAAATGAACGGTTATATCTCGGCTATAACATAGCCTCGGGCTAACAAGGCCACAATGTAAACCTGCGCAAAAACAACTAACCTAATAGGTGCAATAATAATATCATCCTATGCGGGCTGACAAGACCACCATGCTGTCTAACAGGTCTTCTAACTAGGCCCCATGCATCCAACACTCAAATCACAACACATATATAGGCCCACACGGCCAACAACACACCTCTAACTATATGTTGTAGTCTGCAAGCGCCAAAGAGTGATATATTAGTCGGGACAGGACCCTGGCCTACCCAAAAGCTATATAACCAAAGACAGGAAAACATCCACTATCTAGAAACTCCGAAGGAAAGGAGCTGACAAGTTTGCTAACTGTGAATAGCTGCTAAGGAGGTCCCAAAACCTGTCTGTCTAAACCTGCAGGAAAGTATGTAACGCTCCATGTGTGGGCGTCAGTACAATATGTACCGAATATGTAAGGCAGTAATAATAACTGAATGAAAGTCGATAAGGAACTGAAAGTAATCAGCAATAACGGCCAGAAGTTAACCTATATGATATCACAACTATAGCCTACATCTAGTAAACAATTATAAAAACAAGAACTTAAGCTGAATAATTATACGTTCATTAACTATATCTAGCAAGCAAGTATACAAATAAGAACCTAACCTGGCCCTCATAAGCCCGGAAGGTGATCACGGGCAAAAATAGCATGCCTGAGATACGCTTTATGACTTAAATTAGTCTTGTTTATCTAAGTTATTGTATACATTTTCGTGTAATTTTATATGAAGTGAAGATATGTGCTAACCAACATGATTAGCCTTTGTTTTGTAGGTTTTGATGACTTTTGAGTAACTAATCCATGAGTTGGTGAAGTAGAGGCTTGGAAACGGAATTAACACGCGAACGTCGGCAAAGAGGAGGCACAAAACAGCCCACCTGCGCGTCGGCAACGTGCCACGGCAGGCAGGCTGATCACAACAGCCCACCTGCGCGTTGGCAACGTGCCACGGCAGGTTGGCTGCGCGACCAAGAGGTGCCAACACGCTGCCCAAGCAGCGTGACACGCTGCCAACGCGGTAGGGTGCTGCCGGGGCCAAGTTCGGGTGATTTCCAGAGAGCTTCCGCGTCCGTAGCGTGTCACGGAGGCAGGGCTCCGCGATGCACTCCGTGACACGTTTCTTGTTATTCCGGGAAAAAGTCCCACTACTATAAATAGCACACTTAGGTTTTATTTGAGATATTCTAACTTGGGGGAGCTAGGACGTGGGTTACAGGCAGTTGAGGGACGAAAATATCAGGGTTTTTTCTCTCTTTCTTTCTTCTTTAATTCAATTGCTTGTATGATTAACACTCATTTTAAGATGTTTAATCCACAAATGAGTGGCTAATTCCTCTCCTTGCTGAGGTTATGAACAATTGTGATGAAATTTGATCATTGATTATTTGGTTTTTCATCTTTTCTTCCATGTTGTTCTATTAATTCTTGTTCTTACTGCATTAATGTGTGGCCTACGTTAATGTAAATCTAAAAAGTCCGGTTTCACTCGAGAGAGCAAGAAATTGGAAAGTTGTGAATTAATAGAATATGTTCTTTACTTGGTTTGGGAAAATTGAGTTTTGATTTGCTTTCAGGATAGAAATATACCTGAAAGTCGTATTAGTCAATTTAGGAACCAGAATTGTATGGCTAGAACATGAATTGCATTTGATCACAGAAATGTAGACGGATGGTTCATGATTCTTAAGTGAGGTTAAATACGAGAGTTTTAATCTCTTGGCAAATGTTCTTGGCTAGCAACTGGAGGAAAAGATTAACCAAAGTATGATGACAATTAATTTCATTACATGTTCGTTTAACCTCAGCATGCTCTCATTCATAGTTCAGACTCAAATTAGATAATTGTTTTTAGCTTTAGTATAAAAAATTATAAAACAAACTATCCAACTTTTGGTTACACTGTTGTCTGCATTTTTAGAGATAAAGTATTGTACACTTGAGCAAATTGTACTTCATCCAAGTCTCTGTGGGATCAATACTTGGCTTACTAAAGCCACTTACTACTTGTTTGACCACGTGCACTTGCGTGTCATTTTATACCCCACAAATCACGCGAACAAGTTTTTGGCGCCGCTGCCGGGGACTTGGCAATTGGTGAATTCGTTTTAAGTGTAAATTTACTATACTTTTTTTTTCTTAGTGATGACAACTTGGTCTTAGTGTTTGTTTTAATTCTTTTTTGTATTTTATTTTATTTTTCTTCTTTTTCGGATACCCTTATTGACATGACATCGTGGAATACAAATGGTATAAATGGTGAATACTCATATTTTAGCGAATCTTGTCTGAATTGCGGAGGACACCACTCGTGGCAACACTGTAACACGTGCAATAGATGTGGTGGTCAAGATGGCCATTGGGATGGATGTTCGAATACATATTCCCCTCCCCCAAGCCCCTACTATGATCCTTCTGTTGTTTTTTCTGAATATAGGCATGCTGAAAATGAGGACTTGGGACGCCAAGCTCAAATAGAAGACATGCTGAAACAACTCTTGGAGCAATCAGAAGCGATGAAGGAGGCGATGGCAGTATTGAGAATTCAGCAAGAAGAGAATGCAGAGGCTCTAGAAAGGATGAGCGTCAAATTCACGGAGATGATTGCTGAGGCTGAAGCTTGTGATAAATTGCAGGTGACAGTTTTAGCCGATATTCAAGAGGAACTACAAGAGGAAGACAAGGGTGAATTTTTGGATGAAGCCCAACAATTAGAATCTCTTGAGTGTCCCCGTGATGGGCTCACACTTATGGAAAATCCATTCATGGAAGAAGAGATAGAGTATCCCCCATTTGACATTAATGGAGAGATAGATGTCGATGTTGAGAAGGTGTTTACAACTAAGGAGGTCAAGCACAAGGAAGTTTCAGAGATGAGGTTTATTGGACCACACTCGAAGCATTTTTCGACATTAAGTTTGGTTGACAACATAGAAATAGAGCCTTCCAAGCGTATAGAGAAATGTCTAGAGGAGGACCAAGCCCCGTATATTTTGAAATTTGCTAACTCAGAAAGACAAAATGACTTCGCTTACTTAAGGGCCAATAAGTTCAAAAGGCAACATCTACTGCTTGGTCCTTACAATTTTTCACCACCACCCCTGGAGCATAAGAGGAAATTAGAGAAGAAATTAGGGGTGAGATTCATATCCTCAAGGTGGAGGAAAAAGTGGTGAAACTTGGTACGTCGTGCCGCGACGTAAAATTAGGCGCTGCTTGGGAGGCAACCCAAGGGTACCATGCGTATCATTTTAATTTCTTGCATTTAAGTTGATTTTATTTATTTTTCATCTTGTGTTGTTTTGGTGGAAAGCTAAGCACAGATGGAGGGGAAGTCTGAGTACCCGTGGAGGAGGAAGCTAACAAGCATGGAAGAGAAAAAGTGTGGGGTCGAACACCCACTTGTGCAAAGTTGAAGGAAGGCATGCTATTAGCTAGGCCTAATGGCCTCAGGGAGTATTTCTCACCCTTTTTAAATTTTAATTTGATGCTATGAGGACATAGCAGGATTCAAGTGTGGGGTGAGGGAAATTTCAAAAAAAAAAATTTGTTGTGCTTAACGATTTTTGGTGAATGTAATGCTTGTGAGAAATTTGAAAAATTTGAAAATTTTTTGTGAATTAAGCATGACTTCATCACCCGTTGGTTTTTCTTTTCGGTTCTTTTCCGACGGGGGGTCTTTGAACCGAAAAATAAAAATTTTTCTTTTTCTTTTCTTTATCTGTATATAAAGTTTTTAGTCATAGCTAGGGACTGTTTCCGACGATGGATGGATGATGACCGTCCTGAGGAAAAAATTAGTCGATAGGTTGTGGGTTTGTTAACCCGTAGCTAATCGATGCTTGAGGTTCTTGTTATGGGCTATAAATGGTTGTAAGATGCAAGTATGTTCAGTGTTGAAGCATGCAAGCGTATAACTTTGTTTGAGAGACTTAGGCTCTTGTATTTGACTCAATATGATGGAAGCTTAATTCTGAATTCTTGTGATTAGCTGAGTAAGAGTCTACTGATTGTGTCTTGATTTGAGCATGTGCCATGAGTGTAAGGTTTTTGAGTATTCTGTGTTATTATGAAATGTCTAGAACTTTCCTGGTGTGTTTATAAAATGAAATGAAGGATGTGAATTGTAGGAGATGATATAGGCATGTCTTTGAATGAACCAAACTTTTATCCCTCATTATACCTACCTTGAAAAATTAATCCTAGTTAACCCCATTGAGCCTTGAGCCTATTCTTTGACAGCTGCAACATAAGCTTAATCCTTTTTCTTTCATTATCCTTGAAATTGAACCAAAAAATCCTAAGCGCTTAAAGGAAAAATACGAAAGAGTAAAGGAGTGAGAAGAATGAAAAAGAAGGGAAAGTAGCAATTGTAAGAGTTGAGGAAGGTCGAGGGTGCACTTGTTTGAATATGGGTGAGTATTAGTAGGGAGTAAGAAAATAAATAAATGAAAAGTTACTTATAGAACTCCTTACTAATAAGCTAAAAGGGCCCAAAGAAATGGGAGAACAAAAGAGGAAAAAGAAAGATGAAAAGAGAAAAAGGTGAAGTGAGGGAAGGGAAGTTTGTAATGAAGGCGTGATGTATTAAAAGCGCTTAGGAAAGATAGTCACTATTACTGGCAATAATAGTACTTACCCGCACCTGAGTTACATTACAACCTAAAAAGTCCTACTTGATCTTACATTCATACATCCTTAAATTAGTGGAATAAAACACTAAGGGCAAGCTTATGGGTCATTACATGATGCATGTGAATTCTTTGTGAGAGTGAGTGTAATTCTATGCATGTACCCACACATGTTGTGATATAAAAATTATTTTTGCGTGTGAAATTGGGTAATTGTCTTTCCGTGAGGGGCACATGTTGAATGAAGGATATAATTCATGTGGGATTTCTTAATCAGTTGATTTGCATGAGTTTGCTAAGATTGAGAGTCGATTCTTGAGGTTAAGAAGTCTTAACATAGTTGTACTTCATTTCAATGATCAAATCAAGCATGCTCTATTTTTAGCTTGTATCTTACGTAATCATTATAGCCGTAACTTGAATTATCTTGCTAAATTAGTTATGTGGGAGTCTTAATATGCATGATATGTAAAAGGTTTTTCGAGGACGAACAAGGCTTTAAGTGTGGGGTTGTGATCACGAGCAAAAATAGCATGCCTGAGATACACTTTATGACTTAAATTAGTCTTGTTTATCTAAGTTATTGTATACATTTTCATGTAATTTTATATGAAGTGAAGATATGTGCTAACCAACATGATTAGCCTTTTTTTTGTAGGTTTTGATGACTTTTGAGTAACTAATCCATGAGTTGGTGAAGTAGAGGCTTGGAAACGGAATTAACACGCGAACGTCGGCAAAGAGGAGGCACAAAACAGCCCACCTGCGCGTCGGCAACGTGCCACGGCAGGCAGGCTGATCACAACATCCCACCTGCGCGTTGGCAACGTGCCACGGCAGGTTGGCTGCGCGACCAAGAGGTGCCAACGCGCTGCCCAAGCAGCGTGACACGCTGCCAACGCGGCAGGGTGCTGACGGGGCCAAGTTCGGGTGATTTCCAGAGAGCTTCCGCGTCCGTAGCGTGTCACGGAGGCAGGGCTCCGCGATGCACTCCGTGACACGTTGCTTGTTATTCCGGGAAAAAGTCCCACTACTATAAATAGCACACTTAGGTTTTATTTTAGATATTCTGACTTGGGGGAGCTAGGACGTGGGTTACAGGCAGTTGAGGGACGAAAATATCAGGGTTTTTTCTCTCTTTCTTTCTTCTTTAATTCAATTGCTTGTATGATTAACACTCATTTTAAGATGTTTAATCCACAAATGAGTGGCTAATTCCTCTCCTTGCTGAGGTTATGAACAATTGTGATGAAATTTGATCATTGATTATTTGGTTTTTCATCTTTTCTTCCATGTTGTTCTATTAATTCTTGTTCTTACTGCATTAATGTGTGGCCTACGTTAATGTAAATCTAAAAAGTCCGGTTTCACTCGAGAGAGCAAGAAATTGGAAAGTTGTGAATTAATAGGATATGTTCTTTAGTTGGTTTGGGAAAATTGAGTTTTGATTTGCTTTCAGAATAGAAATATACCTGAAAGTCGTATTAGTCAATTTAGGAACCGGAATTGTATGGCTAGAACATGAATTGCATTTTATCACAGAAATGTAGACGGATGGTTCATGATTCTTAAGTGAGGTTAAATACGAGAGTTTTAATCTCTTGGCAAATGTTCTTGGCTAGCAACTGGAGGAAAAGATTAACCAAAGTATGATGACAATTAATTTCATTACATGTTCATTTAACCTCAGCATGCTCTCATTCATAGTTCAGACTCAAATTAGATAATTGTTTTTAGGTTTAGTATAAAAAATTATAAAACAAACTATCCAACTTTTGGTTACACTGTTGTCTGCATTTTTAGAGATAAAATATAGTACACTTGAGCAAATTGCACTTCATCCAAGTGTCTGTGGGATCGATACTTGGCTTACTAAAGCTACTTACTACTTGTTCGACCACGTGCACTTGCGTGTCGTTTTATACCCCACAAATCACGCGAACAGAAGGTACAAGCAATGAAGAAATAACCTACCTGGGCCCCCATAAGCCCCAACAAGTGCAAGCAACTATAACTCATATCTTTTTCACTATAGCCCCATAGGCAAGTTGTAACTAAAGCATACTCGACCTATGAGACTGTATCTGAGCCTTTTGGGCTTCTGTAACTATGTTAGAGCCATCTGGGCTCTTGTATTCATATCTGGGTCATCCGAGCTCCTGTAACTATATATGAGCCATTTGAGCTCCTGTAACTGTATATGAGCCATCTGGGTTCCTATAACTATATCTAAGCAACCTAGGTTCCTGCGACTGTATATGAGTCATCTGGGCTCCTATAACTATATATGAGCCATCTGAGCTCCTGTAACTGCATCTGAGCCATCTGGGCTCCTGTAACTGTATCTGGGCCATTTGGGCTCCTGTGACTGTATCTGAGCCATCTAGGCTCCTATGATTGTATATGAGCCTTCTGGGCTCCTATAATTGTATATGAGCTATCTGAGCTCCTATAATTGTATATAAGCCATCTGGGCTCCTGTAATTGTATTTGAGCCATCTAGGCTCCTGTAACTGTATTTGAGCCATTTGGGCTCCTGTAATCATCCATAACGCCAACTCAAGCGCAAAGGAAGCTGGTAAGGACAACTTCAAATGGCCCTCCGGGCCTTAGTATTGTTGCTTCTGACTTCATATTTCCCTGTGAGCACAATATAGCCCCATTGGCACTTCATGATTATCCTTTGCTCCTTGAGCATCCTGTATAACATCTTGTAGGCCTAACTTATATACTACGCATCGCTTAGTGGGTGTACATAGCCCCTTTAGGCCTAACATACTGTTACTTGCTCCTATAGCCTCTTGAATAGTAGCTAACATGTGTATTCTATGTGTCCACAACTGGTCAGATAATCATGGAAGTAATTATAAAATCAGCTTGCTCAGAAAGGAAAGGGCGAGGTTCGGGGTGACCTAGCGATACTCTGAAGGTCATACTAGTACAATAGTCATTCATAAGCGCACAACAAAGTCATCGGTGACTAAATATATGTTTCACTCGCCTAGAATGACTACAGGGCTGCTAATAACTGGATATGATTCTAAGCAGTCAGACACAATAGCCTTACAGGAAGCGACAACAATTATTACCCCAAAGTAAACTGTAATACTAACGTTCTAGCTCTATAGGCATCAATCTGGTCTGTTTGGGTAGCATATAGCTCATGTAAGAAACTCATAGCCCCGTAGGAAGGTTGTTCTTAAACTTAGCCCTTCTAGGAAACATGCATGTGGGCATCTGTATGAATAGCCTGAGGCGTTAGCACCACGTATAACAACTGATAAAGTCCCTACTTAGGGTATCACGTAGTCTATTAGACTTCTATCAACTAGGGTGGTTTCCTGAGTGATCAATACGACCAATTATAAGTTGAAAGAAGCTATACGGTCACTAACAATAGGTAGTTTACCTAGCAAGCTACCACCCAGTTCATTAGGCAACTCTGGTGCCACTGACTCAAAGGTAAGGCCAACTATCAAAATTCTAGTCCTGTAGGAGTCAAGGTATGCCAATGGTCTGCAGGCGAGCTTTACTGTAAATATAGACTTCAAACAGAAAGGTATATCACCAAGCTACACCTTATTCTGCCTAACTTAACCAAGTATGCTAACAGCTAACCATAGACCTCTTTGACCTTTGTACGACAGCAAAACACTACTAGTCTCTCTAGATGGTAAATAACTGAACAAGGAATCTCTTTATCACTTCTAGCAATAGTCAAAACTGAGTACAATCTTTCAAAACAAGGGATACTAGGTTACAACCTCAATTCTTCTCGTAGTAGCTAGCCACAACATGTATAATCATAAGCTACAACAAGGGTATAAGTCGTATTAACTAAATAATGAGAATAACTTGTCGAAAGAGGTTAGCCTTAACATACCTCAATTGCCGAATTCAGCTCAATCAATCCTGCCGCGATCAAAAACTCGTAATCCCTCAATATTCTAGCTTTTAAGCCAAGGGAACAAGGCTATTATAGTTCAAGAATTAGGCTAGCAATTCATATCCCACAAACATAACAATAATATATTGATACGAGTTCAACTCAATGAAATTTTACAAATTCTAGTAAATAAGAGAGGTAGAAATACTTACTTATCACTTTTAGATGGTTAGAACTTGATTCAAAGTTATTTCTACAAATTTTACTTGGAAGGACTCCATCAAACTGGTCTAATTTCAAAGATTCAACTATGTAGATATGTTCTTTATAGGCCTAGGAATCATTACACAAGAACAATCGATGTTTGGAGATGATTTAATAGTGTAATTTGGCTTCTAAAGATAAAATCCTCTTGAAGAAAGTCGTCCATGGCCGCAGGTCCTCTTTTGAAAAATATTTTAAATGAAACTAAAATCACACACTTAAATATATACAGATGGCAGTGGCAGGGGTCTGAGACGCGCCCCTCATAGTGCTAGGATAGAGGTGCGACGTGCCGCCCAGTGCGTCGGGGTGGGGTGCGCGATGCGGCCCCTATAGCGCCTTGCCTCTGGCCCCGCCGTCTGACTCACTTGATAACGTGCTCACATGTTTTACTCCCGAGCCTTCTCCCCCATGTGCCATGCTCCAGGAACTCTCAACACACACACGCATACATCGGCTAGACGAAAAGATACTTATAGGGTGAAACAATAGACTTATGTTGGAACCTTGTTGACTCTTTCAAAAGGAGTAGAGGGGTATCTTGTATACTATGATGCTTTGAGAATTTTCCTAGGTTATGTTCTGATGCAACACAATAATGTTATTGTGTATACATCAAGACAGCTATGGAAACACGAGCAAAATTATCTGACTCGTGATCTTGAGTTAGCAGTTGTGGTATTCTCCTTAAAGATGCGGCGTCATTGTTTATATGGAGTTCATGTTGACATATTTACAAAAAAAAATGTCTTCAGTATATCTTTAAGCAACAAAAGTTGAATTTGAGGGAAAGAAGATCGAATTATTGAGAGATTATGATGTTGACATTTTATCCCACCCTAGTAAAGTTAATATAGTAGCTGATGCTCTTAGTTGCAAAGCTATGGGCAGCTTGAAGCATGTAGAATCTAAAAAAATAGAATAACTAAAGAATTACACTAATTGGCCAGTTTGAGAGTTTGACTCCTAGATTCAAATGATGGAGGAGTTGTTCAAAATACGCCAGAATAGTAACTTATATCAGAAGTAAAGAAGCGGCAGTATGATGATCTGAAATTAGCAAAATTGAAGGATCAAATTCCGCAGCAGAAGAAGCCTATATTGGGACTTACAGAAGATGGAGTTCTCAAATATGGAGATCATCTATGTGTACTAGATGTAGGGGGGACTTCGAGAAAGAATTATGGCAAAAGTTCATCACTTTCGATATGCAGTTCATGCGAGAGCTACACAGATGTATCATGATCTCAAAGAGATCTATCAGCGGAATAACATGAAAAGATATATTGCAGAATTTGTGACTCAATGCCCAAATTTTCAATAAGTAGAAATAGGGCACCAAAAACTGAAAGATTAACTCAAAACATAGAAGTTTCAATATGGAAATGGAGAGTGATTAATATGGATTTTACTATAGGTTTGCGTTGCATTAGTCGGAAGTATGACTCTATATAAGTGATAGTAGATAGGCTTACAAAGTCCGCACACTTTCTGCCTATTAAGACTACTTATATAGAAAAAGATTATGCTAAATTATATATAGTGGAGATAGTATGATTTCATGGTGTACCAATTTTTATTATCTTAGATAGGGATGCTCAATTTACTACACATTTCTGAAGGTCTTTCCAATGAGGTTTAGGTACTAAAGTGAACCTCTGTACAAGATTTCATCCCTAGACCAACAGTCAGGCTGAGCGTACTATTCAGATGCTCTAAGATATTTATGGGCATATGTGCTAGACTTTAGGGGAAGTTGGGACGATCATTTACCGTTTATTGAATTTTCATACAGTAATATCTATCACACCAATATTCAAATGGCTCCTTATAAGGCTTTGATAAGGTCAAAATTTGCTCCTTATAAAGAGAGAGTGTAAAAGATCATTGGCAAAACAAATATACCCGATAAGTGTTGGGGTCGAATCCCATAGGGAATAGTACTTGGATGGAACGAAAGTTGTCTATCAAGTAAAACTAAGAAGCATCATTGTATTTAAAATAAATAAATACAAATTTTGGTGTTTAAAAGATTTCAATTAAAATGTAAAAACAACTATTGATCACTCAACAAGATTACCAACTTGAATTAACTAAAGTGAGCAAGAGCTAGGGGTATGCTTTTTTTTAATGGGGTGTCAATAGGATTGAAATTGATTAGAAAATTGAATTATTACTCATAAATATAAATATTCATGGATGAGGTGGCATCCAATGTTTCACAACCAAGAGGGTGCCTTTTACCTCGGGTTTTCAAACCCCAAGGTCCCAAAAAATGTAGCCAATAAGACTTTGTTAGATTTGAGCTATTTCTAGCTTCAAATCTCTCATGGGTGAATAATTATAGGTATTATCTATATCTATCCTAAACCCATACAATCAACACCCAATTACCCACCATTGCTTTCTCACCCATACAAACGTTCTCTCTTTCAAGCAAAACTAAAGTAAACATCACCCACATTTGGTACTATGAGTAATTTAATTATAAATTGGGAGAAAAAAACAAATTTATATTAAATGAGTAACTCTAAGATTAATCTAGCAACACCCAATTCAATTTAACCCCAATTCATGCACACACCCCTAGCAAAGAGATTTAGCTACTCATCGATGAGAAGTACAACATTAAATCAACAATTAAAATTGTGACATTCATCATCAAGAGTGAAATATAGTATTAAATCAACAATTAAAATCATGGAATTCATCATCAAGAGTTAAATTCAAGCTCACAAATTTCTTCAATGGAGGTTGTTTAACCTTGAAGAAGAAGAAAAAAGCTATTCAATATTCTCTCTCTCTAACTTTCTACTCTCTACAAATCTGGAATGAAGGTTATGGTACTTTCTAAAAGAATATATAGAAATAGGTCAAAATGCTCCTAAATTTCCGTGCTAGATGGTTTTGCCCTTCCTACAGGCGGTGTCACTTGCAAGTCATTGGCGTTCCGCAGGTGCCCATTTGTGAAATGTTGTTGCATCACAGGTGCAAAGGCAGTGAGCCTTGGTCCAACCGGCACTGTCACCAACAATTCGTAGGTGCTGACCTGTATTCCACCAGTTCTTAATCGACTCTGGTCCAGTAGCTTCTGCGTTCCAGTCGGCGTTTCCTCAGCTCCATTCGGTGGAGCGTCGGTCCCATCCGATCAAGCTTTAGTCCTCTTCTTAAATTTCATGCTTTTTCCCAAGTTCTTGATTTATCCCCTTAAATTAAACATCTACAAAACTAAAGAGAAAGCACATAAAATCCTCTTAAATGATTTAAAAATAAGAAAATGGTCATGTTTAAAATCCTAATGAGTTGGTAAACTACCAACTCGTCAAACCACCAAACTTGAATATTGCTTGTCCTCAAGTAATGCAATTCTTTACATCTGAACTTAGAAATAAACATGTCATATGATATTATGCACAAGAGACCACTATGACTTAGATAACCCAAAAATCTGTTACCAACACTAAGAAAAAAGGAGATTCAACACTTTATGCAAATGCTTTAAGAGATGACCACAATCCATTTGGCATGATTCACATTTAATTCCTTCATTCAAAACAAGGGGGCCTTGATGTTCACAACAAGCTTATAGAACAACTTAAATCATTAGAATTTACACTCTAAATTTGCCTTCAAGCTCACCAAAATCTTATCTCAATCATATCTTTTGGCACGTGTAGGCATGTCCCCCAAGGAGGTGATGCTACTCAAAAAAAGAGAGAATGTCATTTAGTTATCAAGCAATTCACACTCAAGGGATTATAGAATGAACCAACTGCACTCACTCTCACAAGGAAATTCTCATGCACGTAACTTGACCCATAGGCTTTCCCTTCGTGTTACTCGCCACTAATATAGAGTTGTTACACTTAAAATCAATTAGGACTTTGAGGTCATAATGTAGTCTAGGGGTAAAGCAAGAATGACTTTTAAGTTCTAGTAACTAGAACCTCCCTAATGCTCTTTTGAATCTTATTACATGCTCCGTTTTCCTCTTAAATTACCCTCTCCTTATCTCTTCTTGACATCATTTTCACTTTTGAAACAAAATCCCTCTTTATCTCTCCTTAGTAACCACTTTTCATCTTATTTGAGCAAGAGATAGCACCTTTTTACAATTCAATTCTTTTCACTCAAGAAATTCATTTATTCTTTTCATGATGTGGTGCTACCTCTCATTGAAGTTCTCATTGTTTTTTCCATTTTCCTTCTTGCAACCCCTAAACTTAGGTTTTTGCCTCATCTTTCCCTTTTCTATTCCCATACTTTTGGGACTTGGAGCATCATTTTTGCATTTCTTCTAACAATTAGCACTAGGGAGGTTGGGTGCCAAAAAGAGATTACAAAAAGGGTATTAGGCTTATAATATGGTTTTCAAGAAAAAGGCATAAAGGCTCAACATTGGCTAACAAGGATTCCTATTCAAGGAGGTCATATGGGTAAAGTAGCTATCCAAAAGAAAACATAAAATCATCTTTCAAGTGCAACCACATCTAGAATTTCACCTTGAGTCATGCTTGGGGAAAGTTCTAGACAATCTTTCATGCAAGAGAATTAAACTATAACCTTTCCCACAAAGCATCACCCTACGAGGGTTTCACAACATTTTCATTAACACATCAAGAGTCATAAAACAAGACCACATAAGAATCAAGAAGTCAAACAAAGAATATGCAATTTATGACAAAAGTGTACTCAACTTCTCAAATTCAAATGCCTCTTTCTTTTCAAAATTCATTTTTTTCAACAGTCATGCCATTTAAGAAAATTTTTCTGGCGGTACCTCTTAGAAGCCATTGCAATCATTGACTCAAAAGAACTTAAACTCAACATTTTTCCTTAAGAAAGTCATCTCTCAATCCATCATTGGGAAATACCACCCGGTTCGACAACAAAAGAAAGAAAAGAAAAAACTCGCTCCTTGAAAAAGAACCGTGGTATAAAAAATCCACAGGAGTTTATTTACTAACTACTATAAACAAAAGGCGATAATTGAAATTTGGGTCGTGAAACATTTGGCAATTTTACAAAGACCCAATCATTGACACTAACAATTTGCAAGTAATTTTTGTTTTTTATTCATCTCGAGCCCGACCATCACGAGTCTGACAAAAACTCAACAATCAACCACATCACAAATAAAATTTCAGATCAGCCTGACAAGGGCAACAACACATCAGCCAACAAGCCTAACAAGGGCATAAAAATTCAATAATAACAATCACAAAGAGAGACACTTATCCAACCCCAACTGGTAGAGAACATAGCCCCTAATGTGAAAGTTAAGAATAATTAATGAAAAGAGTGGCTACCTGAGTGATCTAGCAAGGGGAATGAGGAATCCAGGAGTAGGTGGCCTCATCAAACTGCCATGTAGCATTCTCCGGTGCGGAGGGCATGTATGGATCAGGTGGAAGTGTGAGTGATTTGCCCGGTGAAGCTACTTCCCAATGGTCTAGGAGAGTTCTCAATGCATGATAGGAAGTTCTATCCATCCCACCAGGCCACCAAGATGGATCCACCTCATAGACAGTGCGCATCCTTGGATGGGGTGGTCTGCTGTGGTAGATATCCTCATTCGATATCACCTCAGATGTTCTATCATAGCCCACACACCAATCATCCGATAGGCTTCTGCAACTATCTTGTTGGGTATCATCAGGGGCTAGTATATTCAGATCAATATGCTTTAGTAGCAGTGCCCCTTTTTGGTTGTCAAGTTCTGCCCTTATGTTTGCCACTTCACTTTTCAACACTTCAACTCGCACATAAACCTTCCAATTTTTCAATGACTTATTTCAAGGCCTTTTTGATGGCTTGTTGAATCATTGAGGGAATGTCCTTTGCCAATTTCCGCAATTGAGCTTCATGAGTCTGGGCCTTATGTGCTATTTACATGATGCTCATTATTGGTGAAAAGGTATCCCTGTTGTTTGGTGATGAATCTATTGCACTTTCATGGGGCCTTGAAGGTGAAGGCATTGCTGGTTCCACGGCCAACTTGGGGCATTTTGAACTTGGTGCATCCTTGTCTATTTTAGTAGCTAGAGTAATCACTCCCTCATCCCTTACTATTTTGTCCAATGGCTTGAACATGAGACAATTTGCACGAAGGAAAAGAAGACTAATGAGAACAGGATAGGGCATAGAAGTTGCTTTATGCCTCACCTTTCTTTTGAATTGCTCAGCAATAATCTCCCCCATATTAATGTGCCTTCGATCCATGATGCATGCCACCAGGATGGCAGCCTCAATGGGAAAATGAGTTGTGTTCTTGGAGGGAATGATATGAGCACATACCAAATCAAGACACATTTGTGCTTCAAATTTGAGATCATGCTGGTGAATCACACCCTTTGTTGTAGCCCAATGCAGTTGACCCACAACAATTATCTCGGCCACCCATTCAAATTGATCATCTTTTTCGGTCAATTTTGTTTTGAAATCTCGACTTTGATGCACTAGGTCAGCCCAATAAATAGAGTTGATTTCCTCTAGGGTGATGGGAAACTCTTGGCCCCATATCAGCATCGATGACAAACATGGAACCTTATCAACTCTGCATTTATGCTTCAAGATGTCCCGTCAAGCTCTATAAGAGGCATAAACTTCACCAACTCAGGAAAATAAGGATCCAAGGGCATTGTGAAAGGCTCCAAATCTTGAATTTGAAATTGATCATAAATATTTAAAAAGTCATCCTTGAAGGAGTCAACCTCAAATCGAGCTTCTGCAATGATAGACCGGTGCTTCTTACACTGAACATAATAATTCTTCATTTTATTAAGCCCAAAATGGAGTTGGTCAATCCTCCTTGTACTTTGCACCTGGAGTCGTGGCATCCATTATTGGTGTTTTTCTTCACATTGTCGAGAGGTGGACATGATGCTGCAAATACATGATAGTGCTGTAAAAAAACAACATTATTTTTTGTACAATGGAAAAGTAAACTCTATTCTAAGCTAAGGAACAAAACTCTTAAGTATTAAATGACAAACAAGGTGAAACATTGAAAGCATGCATTTGTAGAACAAACGACTCAAGCAGCGAGACGCGGGTGGCAACCTGTGGATGCAGCCGAGTAACGGGTCTGGGCAGATCTCCATGCCACACTCTTACCCCTCCAGTGCTACACTGGTGTTTCGCTAGTCCTGATCCCTAAAGTGACCACTAACTGCAGGGGTTGGGCAGTGTCCTGAAACCTCGATCCCTTAACCTACTCTTCAGCTGGTGTTTCACCTGTCTTGATCGGCGTTATGCCGGTGACATGCCACCTACTAGATCTGTCTCAAACCTCTTAGCCAGAATTTCTTTCTAAAAACTAGTCTTACTCACACCGTCTCACATTAAGATTCTGTCATTCAAACAGCAAAATAAACAAAACATGATAATTTACCCTTAAGAACGACATCACCCAATTATCATCAGGCAAATCGTGCCCTTTTTAGCATATGGGATTACTCAAACTTCAACCCCAATGATTAAATCCAACATACACTCCACCAAAATAAACTCTCACAGCGACCATATGCAATTAATATTCACAACATACCTACATAGTGAGACCTATTTCATAACACAAAAGCACAAAAAGGGGTAATGGGGAACACAACATTAAAAAATATCAGATGCAACATGATTCACATTCTCAATTAATTTTAAAGCAGTGTAAGAGCTCATGAACAAATACCAATTTGAGAATTTTAGAAGTAGTGTAAAAACTAAAGCTTTGAGCTTTCCCAACCGTGGTGATTTAAAGAGTGAAATTTTATGATACTAAGAGAGAGTATGAGTGAGCAGAAGTGAGAAGACAAAGAGAATTGGAGTTTATATAGGCTAAATAGAGGGAGAGTGATTGGGCAGTAGAAAGGTGGGTATTAATGGTGATTTTTAATGGATGAAAAGTTGAGAAGGTGGAGAGTTATGGGAAAGTGAAATGAAGGGTTTGTGGAGATTTGATAAATAGGTTGATCGGTTTTGAAAATTTGGGTCAGGTTGGTCAATGGGGCGGTCAAGATCTTAGATGAAATTTGTACATCTCCAGTGCTGAATCGTTGACTGCTTGTGGTACCAGCGTTTCGCCGCTCCAGACACCGATGGCCCCAACTTGCACCCAGTTCACTGTCTGAAAGTTTCTATTGACTGGCAGTTCACAATTTGTCACCTGTGTTCTGCCGGTGAATCTTGGTTCATTGCTCCTTTCCCAGGTACACAGTTGGATCGATGATTCACGAACTGGCACTGTCGTTTCGCAGATGGACCACCGATTCTCTCCTCTTTTCCCTCATATTCTGAACTCCACCTACATGTGGGCAGTGACTCGCGCTTGACACCGGCGTTTCACCGGTCTAGCACAGTATCCCCCCCTATTTTCCTTCTCCTTGTTTCTCATCCAATCCTCTTATAAAAACAAAATCAATAAAGCATCAAGGTATCAGAATATAAAACACTTGGGTTGCCTCCCAAGAAGTTCCTTATTTAATATTGTGGCTCAACAAAGGTGTTTTTCTATGGCTCATCAAGATATGAAACTTCCACCATGTTGATTTCTATCAGCACTCCCAAATACTTTTTTTTTACTCATTGTAAATTCACTATTTCAAGCTCAACGACTCCATTCTTGAAGACTTGGGACACCTTAAAGGGACCCGACCAATTATATTTAAGCTTTTCGGGAAACAACCTCAACCTAGAGTTGAAAAGTAGCACCCTATCTCCCAGAGTAAATTTCCTTGGCCAGATTTTCTAATCATGATAGTACTTCATTCGGGCTTTATATATTGCAGCATTTTCATAAGCCCTCATCCTAAACTCGTCCATCTCATTAAGATTTTCCACTCTCCCCTGAACGACCTTCCCCCAATCAAGGTTTAAACTCTTCAAGGCCCACATGGCTTTATGCTCTAATTCCACAGGTAAATGGAAAGCTTTGCCAAAGACCAATTAATATGGGGAGATTCCAATTAGAGTTTTGTATGCAGTCCAGTATGCCCACAAGGAGTCATCGAGTTTCCTTGCCCAGTCTGTTCTATTAAGATTGACTGTCTTAGTCAAGATGGACTTCATTTCCCCATTGAAAACTTCTGCTTGGCCGCTGGTATGAGGATGATAAAGAGTAGCAACTTTGTGCTTCAAACCATATTTTTATATTAAGGAACTGAACATTCGATTGCAAAAATGTGATCCTCCATCACTGATGATAGCTCTAGTGGTGCCAAATCGTGAGAAGATGTGCTTCTTCAAGAAGGCTATTATGCTCCTTCACTCATTATTGGGAAACGTATCAACTTCCACCCATTTAGATATATAATCAACAGTCACCAGAATGTAAGTGTTTCCATAAGAGCGCACAAAAGGGCCTATAAAATTGATTCCCCATACATCAAACAATTCCACTTCTAGGATTGGTGTTAATGGAAGCTGATGTCTCATTGAAATACTTCCTGTTAATTGTCATCGATCACACTGCTTAACAAAGTCGTGGGCATCCTGGTGGAGAGTAGGCCAATAAAATTCACATTGTAGCACTTTTTCCACTGTCCTAACACTCCCATAGTGACCCCTCGATCAGTGGCGAATGACCATCCTCGAGGATTGGCATAATCTCAACCTCTGGGACACATCTGCGAATTATACCATCAACATAACTACGGAAGAGGTATGGGTGACCCAATAAAACTTCCGAACATCATTCATGAATCTCTTCTTCTAGTGAAAGGTTAACCATTCGGGTGTGATATTTCTTGCCAAGTAATTAGCAAAATTTGCAAACCAAGGTGTCAAGTCATGTGATGCAGCCAAAATATGCTCATCAGGGAAGTCATGTACCCCTGACTTACCATCTATCTCTAAGCGGGAGAGATGGTCATCCACTTGATTCTCACATCCTTTTTGGTCCTTTACTTTAAAATTGAATTCTTGTAGTAAAAGGACCCACCTAATAAGCCCGGGTTTAGCATATTTATTTGCCATTAAGTGTCTGAGTGCAGCATGGTCTATGTGTACCACCACCTTGGTCCCTAGCAAGCATGACCAAAAATTTTCAAACACAAACACCACTGCGAGCAACACTTGTAATGTCATTGTGTAGTAAATGGGGTGGAAAATCTTTTCCTTCCTCCGTCCAAGAACTATCCCTAATGCTACACCACTGCATCACACATTAATTCAAAGGGTTTAGACCAGTTCGGTGCGGTGATGATTGGATGTAACGACCTGAGTCTACATCCTGGACAAGACACAGTACTTGGTGCTGTAAGTAACCCCTAGCTAACCCATGGTCTAGCATAGCACTTGTAAACTAAGTAAACATAAGAAAAAGCTATATAAAATAATTATGTAATCAACGCTGCTGAAAGTGTAAACATAACTATAAGGAATATTGAATATCTAAGTCTGAAAGCCAACTACTATCTGACAAGTTGCTCGGACAAGTCCACAGCTAACTCTAAAATATGACTGAAGGAAAATAAAACTAACTAAAAGGCAAATATCATCCTCGGAAGATGAGGACTCACCAAACGGACTGCTGCTACAGAAATCATCAGAGGGAACTACTAATGATGTTGAGACTGAGAACCTACGCCTGTATCATAATATGATCAACATAGAAAATATGAGTTAGTACTTCGAATATACTGACTAAGTGAGATGCACAATAAGCATGGAAAAATAAAGACTGGACTAAAATAACATGAAATGACCAACTGATACTGAATACTGATAAAACCTGAGCTATAACTGATATGGTCAATAATGACCCTAGCTGATGGTCATAAACATGTCCTGGAGCTGAGTGACTTAATTGAGCTAAACTGAACTGAAACTGTACTAAAAAGTGGGAGTGTCTGTAAGCGATATATAACCATGTGAGCCAAACGTGGAGTCCAATGTATGCACCCCATCGGAGAAAACCCACTATACCTTGCTAGGGTATAGTGGCTAAGCTGGGTGATCACAAGCCTGGGGCCCTATGGGCCAATAACCTATGGTGGGAACGTAGTTTTGGGAACCTGGTGCGCTGGAACAGCAGTCTGCTCATTGCTAAGTACTACTCCCACTGGATAGTCCTAACTTGACTACTAAGCTGATAGCTCGAAGCTGGGGTCATTGACTAAGTTAGGAATACTTATCTGGAAGTAACCTGAGAGTCTATAGGACCGAATAACTAAAAACTAGTGTTCTAAGACTGGTCAGAGCTACTTATTTGGAAGTGTCGTAACTGTCTAGAGAACTAAATGATAACTAATACTACTGGTTATAAGACTGGTCAGAGCTGCTTATCCGGAAGTGTCGTAACCGTCTAAAGGACTAACTGATGACTGAAACTAGGGAGTATTACTGTATTAAACTCCTTAAAGAATTAACTATCGTCAAATTGATCAGCTGACTTACTGTAATATACTAAAAGAGACTAATTGCTAACTGAGACTGAACTAGCATTCGAACTGACTGTGAATCCACAAAATGGTAATAACATGAAAATTCAAGAACCAGTAGAGTCAAGCAGTACTTGTATCTAGACAATTATGTATGACCCGATTTTCTCTATTCGCAGAACTAAGGCTAACTAATATTCCATGAAGGGAATAACAACATACTTGATAAATGATGAAAACATTGCAAGAGTTCACAAGGATTTAAAATTCACAAGAATATTCATAATCTGACTGAAGTTAACCCTATTTATGATATTCAGGGCTAGGATTGAAAAGCAATTATAGAAGGATTTTGGGGCATAAGGGAAGAAAAATTCCCTTGTTGAATTCCCATATACCTAGTGTAAAAATCCAGGATAAAAACCCTTGAGAAATTTAAGAAGAAAATTAAAACCCTTGATCCTTTTCTGTGCTTCCTAATTAAGGTTTCTACATTTTGACTTTAAGAGAATGAGAGGAATGAGAGAAAACTGTTGACTAACTAAATAAATCTCTCTAAAAATAACCCCAAATGACATAGTTTAGGGACGAAAAATATGGGAAGTTACATAAATGACCCTTAGAAAAAATTGAAAAACTGCCCGTCAGCTAACAACGGGTCACACAACGAGTTGTTGGTCGAACCCACAGCTCGTTGGAGACCGTCGTTGGTTCTGGGTCTGAGGATACCCAGCTATAGGAACTGAACAATGGTCAAATAGAACATCTTGTTTGATGAACCAACGGGTCATTGGTTCCACCCGTTGTGTTATACCCCGTAGAATTTCCAGCACCTAAATGACCTATTCGCATGTTGGTTAAACATATTTGAAAGCCATACGTACTAAAGAAAGGCCCGGGAAAAGATCAGAAGAGAAACCTGTCGAACCATCGCGGAAGGAGCCGAGGCAGAGCCCCTCCGCGATGGCAGCGTGTCATGGAGGTGGAGCCTCCGCGTTGGCTCCGTGACACGTTGGCCTTGTCCAGGCCCAAGTATATAAAGCCCCACTTCGGTTTTAACTCATTATAAACTTATGAAATTTCCAGAAAACAGAGTAAACCATCAGAGAAGGAAAATAGAACGAAGTGGGTAATATAATTTTCGTCCGATTACGCTGCTAAACGTTGTCCAAACTCAAATTAACCTCAGATACCGAGGTATTTAGCAGCAGAGAGCATTCCTACGGATTTAGTTTCGTGAAATACGGCCGACAAATCATCGAGCTACCGAGCTAAGGTAAGTGGAATTGCTCTAAATTAGTGTCTATGTGTTCCTAGCTATGAAGTGAATATTTGTCCCTTCTGGACCGCTGAAAAATAGCGAGTTTTCGACCGTCTTTCGATAAGCCTAAGTTTAGGCTATAAACTATATCAAAAGTGACATTGCTCTTTACAATAAAGCTGTATTTAGTATTGATTGACATATTTATGAATGCAGTTGGGAGAAAATAGTTGAAGTACAGGCCGAGCCTCATCTAACAGCCGGATAGTTCGAGGATAAGGTATGTAAGCTAGTTCCCTCGGCAAGTTAGTAATCTTGGTACAGTACCGTAATTTAAAGGCCAGTAGAATTTCAGAAGCCATGTATGATGTTTACTACGAATGATGGTACGATACTAGAAACATCATGTTATGATCAGCGCGAGACTTGCTAGCACGATATAGATTCTAATATAAGTGTTAAGAACTGCACAGCATGCTCAGTATGTTATGTGACACAGAATGTTAGGATATCATTGTAATCAGTTGAAATCCAGTAAAGCAATGTAATATTCTTAAGACATCTCAGAAATAGAACGATAAGTTAAAGCGAAGTTAGAAAGCATATTAGGACTAGTAAATCATTTACTATAGAAACTCAATATACAACATAGTTTCAGCAGAAAGACTATATCTTGTTCAGCATTAGCCCCAGTACAGTCTGGCAAAAGACTATACTTGTACATATATACTATTACCAGCCTCAGCATGCATTAAGTACGTACATATTACTATCGCTAGCTCAGCATATCGTATATACAAATACTTTACCACTATTAGCTTCAGTATGTGGGACATGCAGATAGTATTACTAGTTGAGACTGTTGTATGGTTTGGGGTTGGACTACCTAGCATCCATGACCGCCCAGGGTTGATAGCTGTATCGACTCGTCCGCCAGAGGACGAGGATACGTCGCTCTACAGAGTGGCATGCCGTCCCACAGGGGACGAAGATGGGATGCCAGTTTTCCCCATATTTGTGCCTTGATCGGCCCTTACACACCCTTGTCGAGCGGATACACCCGGGTGTTGATCCAGGAGTCCTCCGGACTCAGATGCAGTTATAGTCAGGGGCTCAGCGAGCCCAAGTGCATACCCAGAGGACCGGCAGGATACTTACAGGGTTTATAGGAGATGGGATGACCGGGTTAGGGGTATAGATTCTATGCTGGTTGTACCTCCCGGCTTATGGGGGCCGGGTAAGGTTTGTGTGTGCTATGTTATGTTATGTTATTCTATGTTATGTTAGATACGATTAGATCAGCAATAGAATGATACGTCTCCAGGTATGACTCCTACTCCTTCCAGTATAATTGAGAGAAGGTATGACTTACATTATCAGACAGTTAATCTATTCTCTCTACTTTAGTTTCATCAGTTATATTATTGTGTTCAGATATTTCTTTCAGTTATTGCTTTACATACTCAGTACCAGCGGTACTGACGCCCGGTGGGGCACTGCATTACTTGCCTGCAGGTACTCATAGACGAGCAGGCGATACCACGTGATTTCTGTCAGCGATCGAGTATTCAGCTCCTGTAATCCGAAGACTGAATTTCAGAGGTGTATTTCATTTTCTTTTATTGTATAGTACGGGTAGGTCGGGGCCCTATCCCGATCTTTTCTATTGTTATTCTTAGAGGCTTGTAGTCTGTATATATTTCCCTGTGGTCAGATCAGCCAGTCGTGTGAGGCCGTGCAGTTGTATAGCTGTTAGTACTTGTGTTTCCTTTATGTTGGCCGTGTGGGGCCATAGTTCGACAGTAGTGGTGACCTTGCCGGTCACGTAGCTATCCAGTACTTCATGGTTAAGTTATAGATAACTAGACAGCATGGTGGCCTTGTCGGCCCGCATAGGTTTCCCTATATTGACATGTTTCTGGTCAGCTGTTAGTGTAGGTACAGGAGGCTATAGGCCAATGGGTCGGGGGCTGTGTTTACAGCCGTTATATAGCCCTTTGTTTCCAGAAATGTGAGTTAGAGCCAGCCAGGCACCAGATGTGCCCAGGCTTAGCAGTCCAGTAATTCAGGTCCTAGTAGGGCACCAGGTGCCAGTCATACCCCCCCCCCAAGGCGGGGTGTGACAAACTTGGTATCAGAGCAGGTCATATCCCAGGGAGTTGAAAGCCGTGCTAAGTAGAGTCCTGTCCATGGATGTGTTGTGCACCACATACTATGGGTAGGAGGCTGCAAGGCATGATAGGATGGTTGTCTTTTATTCTTATTCAGTCGTGCTGTAGAGCGGTACAATATAGGGTTGAGTCCCTAAAAGCTTACTATATTCTTTGGTTACAGATAATGTCAGACCAGCGGCATCCTATCACAGGCCGGAGCTTAGATATTGCAGCAGGGGAAGGCACCAGCAGGATGCCTCACCCTCGTTTAGAAATAGCTCGATCAGAGGGCACTACAGAGGCATCGTCCCAGCCTTCTCAACAGTCTCCACCACATCAGGAGCCGCTTGGGGCGACACTACCTTCAGCAGTCCCTATACCGACACCTTCCCACCAGGAGGTTAGGAGTGTTGTAGTTATGTTAGCACAGATGATGGCTGCTCAGCATCAGCCAATGTCGTCTACAGTTGCGTAGTCATCAGGAGGGCCCGGTAGTTCGAGGGTCCGAGAGTTCTTAGCTCTGAATCCCCCACAGTTTACAGGTACGGACCAGACAGAGGACCCTCAGGATTTTCTGGATCAAATGCAGAGAATCTTTAGGGTTAGGCATGCCACGCCTACAGAATTAGTTGAGTTGGTAGCATTTCGGTTACGGGACATCGCTGTGTTATGGTATGAAAGCTGGGAAAGGTCCCGAGGGAGAGATGTTTCCCCTCCCACCTGGTCCAGCTTTTCAGGAGCTTTTCTGGATCACTATTTGCCGCGGGAGATTCGACAGGCTCGGGTAGACCAGTTTCTGCATCTGGAGCAAGGGGCCATGAGTGTTCGGGAATACTCCTTGCGGTTTGATTCTTTAGCTCGATATGCACCGGCCTTTGTTGATACCATGGCATCCCGAGTACACCGCTTTATCATGGGGTTGAATCCAGAATATGTTGAGACTTGTATTACGGCCACACTGCGAGAGGACATGGACATTGCTTGAATTCAGGCATTTGCCCAGAATATTGAGGGCATCAGACAGCGACATCGGGAGATCAAAAGGGTCATTCAGGAACAGCATCGCCGGGACAGGCCAGTTGAGTTACAGAGGGAGGCCCGGGGAGGACCCAGGCCACGATTGTTAGACAGGCCGCCCAGGCCCGCAGGGGGGTAGATTCAGCCGCAGGGGGCAGTCAGAGACTGGTAGAGGCTCGCAGATGGCAGATTCACCATTACAGAGGAGGGCGGAGCAGAGTAGGTATACCCCACCACTTTGCCCTATATGCAGTCAACACCATCCTGGAGCATGCAGATATGGCTCCACCGCATGTTATAATTGTGGCCAAGAAGGCCATTTGATGAAAGATTTCCCAGCCAGAGGCCGAGAGGACCGAGATAGACAGGATAGGGCATCTGTAGGGTCACGAGCCACAGCATCCTCGACTAGGCGCAGGCCCTAAGTTTCAGCAGGCAGGGGTCGGGGTAGATCAGGGGCCTCCAGTACAGGTGCGGGTCCAAGCCGCACATATGCTTTACCAGGGAGGCAAGATTCAGAAGCGTCGCTTGATGTTGTGACAGGTATGCTAACTATCTGCTCACACCCTGCTTATGTGTTGATTGATCCAGGGTCTACTTTGTCCTACATTACTCCATTTGTGGCACGAAAGTTTAGTATTGCACCAGAATTATTGCAGCAGCCCTTTTTAGTATCCACGCCCGTCAGTGACTCTATCACAGCTAGCCGAATCTACCGCGGGTGTACAGTAGAGGTTGCTGACCGTCAGACAATAGTAGATCTGCTCGAGTTAGAAATGATAGACTTCGATGCCATAATGGGTATGGATTGGTTAGTACCGTGCTTTGCCAACGTTGAATGTTGGACCAAGACGGTCCGATTCCACTTCCCAGGAGAAGCAGTGCGGGAGTGGAAGGGCAGCACCGCTATGCCAAAAGGTAGGTTTATTTCCTACCTTCAGGCGAGAAAGTTGATATCTAAGGGATGTATTTACCATCTGGTCAGAGTCCAGGATGTCCAAGCAGAATCTCCGATGCTCCAGTCCGTTCCAGTGGTGAACGAATTCCCTGATGTGTTCCTAGATGAGTTACCTGGTATCCCCCCAGAAAGGGAAATAGACTTTGCTATTGACTTGTTACCAGGCACTCAGCCGATATTAATTCCTCCCTATCGTATGGCTCCTGCAGAACTCAGAGAATTAAAAGAGCAGTTGAAAGATTTATTGGATAAACGTTTCATCAGGCGGAGTACTTCACCGTGGGGTGCGCCAGTTTTATTTGTGAGGAAGAAAGATGGCTCGCTCCGAATGTGCATAGATTATCGACAATTAAACAAAGTTACAGTAAAGAACAAGTACCCGCTCCCCAGAATTGATGACTTATTTGATCAGTTGCAGGGAGCCAGATACTTTTCTAAGATTGACTTGCGGTCCGGATATCACCAGGTCCGAGTACGTGAGAGAGATATCCCTAAGACAGCGTTCAGGACCCGATATGGGCATTTTGAATTTCTAGTCATGTCCTTCGGGTTAACGAATGCCCCGGCAGTCTTCATGGACCTGATGAACAATATTTTCAGACCTTTCCTGGACTTGTTCGTGATAGTATTCATTGATGACATTCTGGTGTATTCTCGCTCTGAAGCAGATCACCAGACTCATTTGCGGACAGTGCTCCAGATTCTCAAGGACCGTCAGCTGTATGCTAAATTTTCTAAGTGTGAATTCTGGCTTAACTCAGTGGCCTTTTTAGGGCATATCGTGTCGGATGCTGGTATACAGGTAGACAAGCAGAAAATAGAAGCAGTTAAGTCATGGCCTAGGCCTACCACTCCGACTGAAGTTCGTAGCTTTCTGGGGTTGGCAGGATATTACAGGAGGTTCGTTGAAGGGTTCTCGACCATTGCGGCACCTCTAACCAAATTGACACAGAAAGCAGCAAAGTTTCAATGGACAGAGGCATGCGAGCAGAGCTTTCAGGAATTGAAAGATAGATTAACCTCCGCCCCAGTACTAGATTTGCCGGAAGGCATAGAAGGCTATTCAGTTTATTGCGACGCGTCAGGTGTCGGGTTAGGTTGTGTGTTGATGCAGCATGGTAGAGTAATTGCATATGCTTCCTGACAGCTGAGGAAACACGAAAAGAATTACCCTACCCATGGCCTGGAATTGGCCGCAGTAATCCACGCCTTAAAGATGTGGAGGCATTACCTGTACGGCGTCCATGTTGATATTTACACAGATCATAAGAGCCTACAGTACATCTTCACTCAGAGGGAGTTGAATCTACGGCAACGCCACTGGTTGGAGCTGTTAAAAGATTATGATGTGAATATTCTGTATCACCCGGGAAAAGCTAATGTTGTAGCAGATGCCCTGAGCCGTAAGTCAATGGGGAGTTTGGCGTATTTGCGACCTAAGAAATAGAAGTTAGCCAAATAAATTCATCAGCTAGCTGGTTTAGCCGTTTGAGTAATGGAAACAGAAAATAATAGAGCAGTAATTCAGAATTCTGCTGTGTCATCATTAGTTACAGAGGTAAAAGAACGACAGTACGAGGACCCTGATTTAGTTCATCTCAGAGATAGTATTCAGGAAGGTAAGGAGTCAGATTTCCAAATGACTGAGGATGATGTGCTACGCTGTAAGGGTCGCCTCTGTGTCCCGAATGTTTCAGGGTTTCGCGGGCGGATCATGCATGAGGTACATTACGCTCGCTATTCCCTTCATCCAGGAGCAACGAAGATGTACCACGACATCAGAGACATCTACTGGTGGCCAGGTATGAAAGCTGAGATTGCTGAATTTGTATCTAGATGTTCTAACTGTCAGCAGGTGAAAGCAGAGCACCAGAAGCCGGGCGGTTTGACGCAAGATATAACGGTGACTACGTGGAAATGGGAGATGATAAACATGGATTTTGTAATAGAGTTACCCTGTACCAGACGCAGAAATGATTCCATTTGGGTAATAGTTGACAGGCTGACAAAATCAGCTCATTTCCTGCCAGTGAAGGCTACCTTCTCAGCTGAGGATTATGCCGAATTATATATAAGAGAAATAGTTAGATTGCATGGAGTGCCAGTATCCATTATTTCAGATAGGGGAGCACAGTTCACAGCTAGATTCTGGCAGTCGTTTCAAAAAGGTTTGGGAACGCAAATTAACTTGAGCACAGCATTCCATCCTCAGACAGATGGGCAGGCTGAACGTACAATTCAGACGCTCGAAGATATGCTACGAGCGTGTATGCTAGATTTTGGGGGTAGCTGGGATGAGCATCTTTCGTTAATTGAATTTGGTTATAATAATAGCTATCATTCAGCCATCCAGATGGCGCCTTTCGAGGCATTATACAGGCAAAAATGCAGGTCGCCGATCGGTTGGTTTGAAATAGGAGAATCAGCATTGGTTGGCCCAGACATTGTTCGGCAGTCAGAGGAAAAGATAAAGCTTATCCGAGAACGTTTACTGACTGCTCAGAGCCACCAGAAGTCTTATGCAGATGTGCGGCGCAGAAATTTAGAATTTGCGGTAAATGACTGGGTATATCTGAAAGTGTCTCCGATGAAAGGGGTAATGAGATTTGGCAAGAAAGGCAAGCTTAGCCCGAGATTTATTGGGCCATATCAGATTCGGCGAAGAATAGGTCGAGTTGCATATGAATTGAACTTGCCTCCAGAGTTAGCATCTGTTCACCCAGTATTCCATGTCTCTATGTTGAGAAAGTTCGTAGGGGACCCTTCTACAGTAGTTCCAGTTCAGGATGTCCAGGTCACAGAAGAGTTAGCATATGAAGAGGTTCCCGTAGCTATCTTAGACAAACAGATTCGCAGGTTGAGGACTAAAGATGTTGCGTCTGTCAAAGTATTGTGGCGTAACAGGAACCGTGAGGAAATGACATGGGAAGCTGAAGAAGATATGAAAGCCAGATACCCTCACCTATTTCAGGCCTAGTCAGGCGACAGGTATGTCCGTATTATTACTTATGCAGTACCTTATAGTTGTATGTGTGTGAATGAGAAGGATTGATACTTAGTTATCCAGTGGATCTTAAAATATTGCGTGCAGTACCTGTGTTGGACTTTTCTGCATTTCAGGTTTTTGCTATAGTCCATATTAAAGGGGAAACTCTGCCGAAATTTTTCTAGAAAGTAAGTTAAGTAGTCCTCCAGATAGCAGTGTACATTCGAGGACGAATGTTCTTAAGGGGGGGAGAATGTTATACCCCGTAGAATTTCTGGCACCTAAATGACCTATTCGCACGTTGGTTAAACATATTTGAAAGCCATACGTGCTAAAGAAAGGCCCGGGAAAAGATCGGACGAGAAACCTGTCGAACCATCGCGGAAGGAGCCGAGGTAGAGCCCCTCCGCGATGGCAGCATGTCACGGAGGTGGAGCCTCCGTGTTGGCTCCGTGACACGTTGGCCTTGTCCAGGCCCAAGTATATAAAGCCCCACTTCGGTTTTAACTCATTATAAACTTATGAAATTTCCAGAAAACAGAGTAAACCATCAGAGAAGGGAAATAGAACGAAGAGGGTAATATAATTTTCGTCCGATTACGCTGCTAAACGTTGTCCAAACTCAAATTAACCTCAGATACCGAGATATTTAGCAGTAGAGAGCATTCCTACGGATTTAGTTTCATGAAATACGGCTGACGAATTGTCGAGCTACCGAGCTAAGGTAAGTGGAATTGCTCTAAATTAGTGTCTATGTGTTCCTAGCTGTGAAGTGAATATTTCTCCCTTCTGGACCGCTGAAAAATAGCGAGTTTTCGACCGTCTTTCAATAAGCCTAAGTTTAGGCTATAAACTATATCGAAAGTGATGTTGCTCTTTACAATAAAGTTGTATTTAGTATTGATTGGCATATTTATGAATGCAGTTGGGAGAAAATAGTTGAAGTACTGGCCGAGCCTCATCCGACAGCCGGATAGTTCGAGGATAAGGTATGTAAAGCTAGTTCCCTCGGCAAGTTAGTAATCTTGGTACAGTACCGTAATTTAAAGGCCAGTAGAATATTCAGAAGCCATGTATGATGTTTACTACGAATGATGGTACTATACTAGAAACATCATGTTATGATCAGCGCGAGACTTGCTAGCACGATATATATTCTAATATAAGTGTTAAGAACTGCACAGCATGCTCAGTATGTGATGTGACACAGAATGTTAGGATGTTATTGTAATCAGTTGAAATCCAATAAAGCAATGTAATATCTGTAAGACATCTCAGAAATAGAACGATAAGTTAAAGCGAAGTTAGAAAGCATATTAGGACTAGTAAATCATGTTACTATAGAAACTCAGTATACAACATAGTTTCAGCAGAAAGATTATATCTTGTTCAGCATTAGCCCCAGTACAGTCTGGCAGAAGACTATACTTGTACATATATACTATTACCAGCCTCAGCATGCATTAAGTACGTACATATTACTATCGCTAGCTCAGCATATAGTACATACAAATACTTTACCACTATTAGCTTCAGTATGTGGGACATGCAGATAGTATTACTAGTTGAGACTGTTGTATGGTTTGGGGTTGGACTACCTAGCATCCATGACCGCCCAGGGTTGATAGCTGTATCGAATCGTCCGCCAGAGGACGAGGATACGTCGCTCTACAGAGTGGCATGCCGTCCCACAGGGGACGAAGATGGGATGCCAGTTTTCCCCATATTTGTGCCTTGATCGGCCCTTACACACCCTTGTCGAGCGGATACGCCCGGGTGTTGATCCAGGAGTCCTCCGGACTCAGATGCAGTTATAGTCAGGGGCTCAGCGAGCCCAAGTGCATACCCAGGGGACCAGCAGGATGCTTACAGGGTTTATAGGAGATGGGATGACCGGGGTAGGGGTATAGATTCTGTGCTGGTTGTACCTCCTGGCTTATGGGGGCCGGGTAAGGTTTGTGTGTGCTATGTTATGTTATGTTATGCCATGTTATGTTAGATACGAGTAGATCAGCAGTAGAACAATACGTCTCCAAGTATGACTCCTACTCCTTCCAGTATAATTGAGAGAAGGTATGACTTACATTATCAGACAGTTAATCTATTCTCTCTACTTCAGTTTCATCAGTTATATTATTGTGTTCAGATATTTCTTTCAGTTATTGCTTTACATACTCAGTACCAGCGGTACTGATGCCCGGTGGGGCGCTGCATTACTTGTCTACAGGTACTCATAGACGATTAGGCGATACCACATGATTTTTGTCAGCGATCGAGTATTCAGCTCCTGTAATCCGGAGACTGAATTCCATAGGTGTATTTCATTTTCTTTTGTTGTATAGTATGGGTAGGTCGGGGCCCTGTCCCAATCTTTTCTATTGTTATTCTTAGAGGCTTGCGGTCTGTATATATTTTCCTGTGGTCAGATGAGCCGGTCGTGTGAGGCCATGCAGTTGTATAGTTGTTAGTACTTGTGTTTCCTTTATGTTGGCCGTGTGGGGCCATAGTTCGACAGTAGTGGTGACCTTGCCGGTCACGTAGCTATCCAGTACTTCATGGTTAAGTTATAGATAACTAGACAGCGTGGTGGCCTTGTCGGCCCACATAGGTTTCCCTATATTGACATGTTTCTGGTCAGCTGTTAGTGTAGGTACAGGAGGCTATAGCCCAATGGGCCGGGGGCTGTGTTTACAGCCGTTATATAGCCCTTTGATTCCAGAAATGTGAGTTAGAGCCAGCCAGGCACCAGATGTGCCCAGGCTTAGCAGTCCAGCAGTTCAGGTCCTAGTAAGGCACCAGGTGGCAGTCATACCCCCCCAAGGCGGGGTGTGACACGTTGTCACTAGAGAAGATTTCTCACCTGCTTTGAATTCTCTCAACAGCTCCTTGCGTCGGGTCGTTGTTTCCTTCCACGACTCATTACTGTGGCTCATTAGTTCTATAGCTGATCTGGTAAGTTTCTAGATTGCCACTAATGAATCAAGACAACGGTCCGTTACTGGAAGCCACGGATCATTGAATAACTCGTGGGATCTAGGAAGGGGACTGTTGGGACTGACAATGACTCATAACAACGGTCCATTATTATAGACAATGGCTCATTGGTGGAGGAGTTCTGAGGTAATAAAATTTTTGGTTTTTCATGCAAAGTCTGAGTTTGGTCTAGGAAAGTTTTGGGGTGTTACAATATCTCCCTCTTGGGATCATTCGTCCTCGAATGAAGGCTAAAGCTGCTGGAAAACAAGAAAAAGAGCTGCAATTCCGAGAATGAAACTATTAACTGATTTTTGAAAGAGTGACTGACTCCAAACTAGAATAAGCATACTAATACTAACTGAATTAGCACAACTAGAGTTCATACTGAAAATCTGAATAGAGTTGATGAATGTTGAACTGAATAGAGTATTGAGGAGGAATTTAATACCTGATACTAAAATTGAATTGCAAGGGAATAAATGGAGATATTTAGCCATCATGTCCACTTCTGCTTCCCATGTGAACCCCTCAACTAGCTGGTTCCTCCACGATACTTTTAGTGAAGCAACTTTCTTGTTTCTCAACTTACGAACTTGACGGTCTAGGATCTGAACTGGGACTTCTTCGTATGAGAGACTATCCTTCACTTCCATACTGTCTAGTGGCACAATTGAGCTCAGATCACCAATGCACTTCTTCAACAGTGACACTTGGAAGACTGGGTGCACAGATGCCAACTCCAAAGGTAATTCTAGCTCATAGGCCACATCGCTAATTCGCCTCAAAATCCTGTAGGGTTCTACATACCTCGGATTGATTTTCCCTTTCTTTCCAAACCTCATCAACCCTTTCATGGGTGAATTTTTAGATATACCCAATCATCTACAACAAATTCTAACTCTCTCCTCCTCACATCTACATACGATTTCTATCGGCTCTAAGCTATTTTCAATCTTTCTCTGATAAGTTGCACTTTCTGCATAGTTTCATGAACTAAGACTGGTCCTATCAAGGTGTCTTCATCAACCTCAAACCAATATAGGAGACCCAAAGCTCCTACCATATAATGCCTGAAACGATGCCATCTGAATACTGGAGTGGTAGTTGTTGTTGTATGCAAACTCGATGAGAGGTAGGTGATCATCCCAAATGCCCTTGAGTCGATCACACAAGATCTTAGCATATCTTCTATGGTTTGAATAGTCCGCTCAGCATGTCCATCTGTCTAAGGGTGAAAAGCTATGCTGAGTTTGACCTGAGTACTGATTCCTTTCTGAAATGACTTCCAGAAATGCGAGGTGAACTGGGTACCTGTATCTGAAATGAAGGATAAGGGAACTCCATGCAGTCTAAACAACTCTCGGATGTACAGTCTAGCATAATCCTCAACTGAGTCTGTAGTTTTAACTAGGAGGAAATGCGCTAACTAGGTCATCCGATCTACTATCACCCAAATTGGATTATGCTACCAATGAGTACGAGGTAGACCTATAATGAAGTCCATATTCACTTCTTCCCACATCCATGTAGGTATGCTAATATCTTGAATCATACCCCCAGGTCTTTTGTTTTAAACTTTAACTTGCTAGCAGTTTGAGCACAACCACAAATTCTGCAATATCCCTTTTCATGTCGTTCTGCCAGTAGATTTTCCGTGGATCACAGTACATCTTAGTGGCACCTGGGTGGATAGAATATCTGGAGCTATGTGCTTCTGCTAGTATTTGCTGTCTCAAGTCACCTACATCTGAAATACATAGTCTGCCCTAATAACGAAGCATACCATCTCCCCCTTTTGAGAAAGCCTCTATTTCCTTTCTTAGAACTGCTTATTTCAGCTTAAGCAGTATGGGATCTTCATCCAGCTTTGACTTAACCTCAACAACTAACGAGGATCCTGACACACTCTTTAGTAGTACTCCACCCTCAGCTAAATATACCAGTTGTACTCCTAACCAAGCTAATATGTGAATATTTTTTGCTAGCTCTTTTCTGCCCTCTTCAACATGCGCAACGCTCCCCATGGACATTTTACTCAAGGATCTGGCACCACATTTTCCTTGCCTGGGTGGTACAACACACTCACGTCGTAATCCTTCATTAACTCCAACCACCTTCTCTAATGAAGGTTCAAATCTTTCTGCCTGAACACGTACTGAAGGCTCTTGTGGTTGGTGAAAACATCCACGTGAACTACGTAAAAGTAATGCCTCCATATTTTAAAGGCAAACACCACTGCTGCTAGTTCCAAATCATGAGTCAGATAATTCTTCTCATGAACTTTGAGTTGTCTAGAGGCATAAGCTATCACCCTAACATGCTGCGTCAGAACGCAATCAAGGCCAACTCTGGAAGTATCAGAATAAACTACAAACCCATATGTTCCTTCTGGTAAGGTAAAAACTAGAGCTGTAGTGAGTTGAGTCTTCAACTCTTGGAAACTCTTATCACATGCATCTAACCATTAAAACTTCACCTTTTTCTAAGTTATCTTGGTTAGAGGAGATGAAATAGAAGAAAACCCTTCTACAAATGGTCGATAATAACCGGCTAGACCGAAGAAACTCCTGTTATCTGTTAGGGAAGTGGGTCTTGTCCAGTCTTTCACCGCTGTTATCTTCGGAGGATCCACCTGAATACCCTCACCCGAAACCACATGACTGAGGAAAGCCACATACTTCAGCCAAAATTCACATTTGCTGAATTTAGCGAACAACTAGCGATCTCAGAGAGTCTGCAACACTATCCTCAGATGGTTAGCATGCTCCTCCTCATTTTCGGAATATACCAAAATATCATCTATGAATACAATTACGAACATATCCAGATACAGTTTGAGTACCCTGTTCATCAAGTCCATGAAAGCTCCAGCGGCATAGTTAATCCAAAGGACATAACCCTAAATTCATAGTTACCATACTGAGTTCTGAAGGCTATTTTCAGTATGTCACATTCTATGACCCTAAGCTGATGATACCCTGACCCGAGATCTACCTTGGAAAAACAACTGGCTTACTGAAGCTGATTGAACAAGTCATCAATCCTGGGTAGGGGGTACCTATTCCTAATTGTGACTTTGTTCAGTTGACGGTAGTCGATACATATTCTGAGAGTTTCATCCTTCTTTTGCACGAACAACACTAAGAACCCGATGGAGAGATACTGGGCCTGATGAAATCCTTATCTAAAAGGTCTTACAGCTGTTCCTTTAACTTCTTAAGCTTATTTGGAGCCATCCTATAAGGAGGAATAGAGATGGGATGAGTGTCTAGAAGAAGGTCTATGCTGACGTCTATTTACCACTCGGGAGGGACTCTGGGAAGATCTTGGGGAAACATGTTAGGGAATTCACTAACAATTGGAACTGACTAAATAGTTGGGATCTCGGAGCTAGAATCTTTGGCCCGAACAAGGTGATAGATGCATCCTTTCAAAATGAGCTTCCTTTCCTTAAGGTAGGAAATAAACCGACCCTTAGGCACTAAAACACTACCCATCCACTCTAAGACTGGCTCATTTGGAAACTGAAACCTGACGACTCTAGTTCTATAGTCTATTGAGGCATAACTAGAATGTAACCAATCCATGCCAAGAATGAGGTCAAAATCAACCATGTCTACCTCTTCTAGGCCAATTGGAATAACTTTACTCAATACTGAGACTAGGCAGTTCTATACCCAGTTGGCTCTAACTGACTCACCTACTAGGGTAGAGACTAAGAACGGTTCTAAGAGAACTTCTGGACTAATTTCAAACTGAATAGCTACATAAGGAGTCACGAATGATAGTGTGGCTCCTGGATCTAGTAGGGCATACACATCTAGATGGAAAAGATGTAACATATCCGTGACCATGTTAGGTGAGCTCTCCTGATCCTGATGAGAGGACAAAGCATAGATACGGTTTTGGCACTACCGTCATCCGTACCTGAAGTAGTCCCCTACTGAGTTAGACAACCTGTTGGGGCTTCTAATGTAGACTGTATTCTTCCCCGTCCTACTGATAGACATTTTTTCACCTGTAACCCAACTGCCCACATCCAAAGCAACCCTCTTTGCCCATGCAACATTCCCCTGGATGGTTCTTTCCATACTTAGGACAAGTTGGATAACGGTTGCTGGCACTGTAACTTTAGGACTGAGAGCCAGATGCTCCACCCTTCCGATCCTTGAGGGACCATAAAGAAGATGCGCTGACTGATGTGGGTGCTGGAGTTCTCTATTGCTACTGCTGTGGGTGACTACTACCGCCAGACCTCTGGTGGCCATAATCTGACTAACCTATTCTAGCTCGCTTGTTCCCCCGCTCCAATTCCTTCAACTTTTCTGCCTCGATCTTTTGGGCATGAATAATGAGGCTGGAGAGTTCAATGTCCTTGATGAGCATCGCTGTTCTGCACTCCTTAAGTACCAATTGTGACACTCCATTGATGAATTTGAGCATGCGAGCCCTTAGCTTGGCTACCATCTCTGGAGCGTACCTCAACAACCGAGTGAACTCCAACACATACTCCTCCATAGTTCCGTTACCCTGCCTTTAATTCATGAATTCAGCGACGTTAGCCTCCCTCAATTCCCGAGGAAAGAATTTGTCTAGACATGCAGTCGTGAACTTATCCCACTCTATTGACCCTGCTTCTACTAGCCTCCTTTCCTTCCACTAGTTGTACCAAATCTGAGCCACCCCTTTCCACTGGTAGGCAGTCAGGTCAGCACTCTCTACGGAACTAACAGCTATAATCCGGGTGATCTTCTGCACCTCATCCACAAACTCTTGGGGGTCCTCTCCCACCTTGGCTCTATGGAAGGCTGGAGGGTTCATTCGGGTGAAGTCCTAAACCCAAGAAGTTGCTGCAGACCCATTTACGTTCATTGGAACCACCTGCTAGTTCACTTGGTTGGTCACCGTTTGAGCTAGCAGCTGGATTGCCACTCGAAATTCTACTGAGGACACTTGGTCGTCTTGAGGGGCAGCTGGAGTTGGTGGGGCAGGTCAGTTGGCATTGCCAGCCCTCCTTCCATTTCCTTATTTTTGAGGCATATTTTCACTGAAACGAATAAAGCACAAGTTAGGAGGAAATTTTGGGATTCAAATTTAACGCACGATAAGGAGTATGAACAGAAGTGAGTTTTCCTAATAATGTCTTGTAACCTCCTCGTCATAAGTGTGGCACACTTCACACTCATGAAAAGGACTCTAGTTGACGCGACTTTTAGACATCCTAGGATACACTAAACCTAGTGCTCTGATACAAAGTTTTTCATGACCCAAATCTACACCCTGGACGAGACACGGCACTTGGTGCCACAAGTGACCCCAAGCTAACCTAGGGTCGAACATTGCACTGGTAAACTTAGTAAACATAAGCGGAAGCTGTATAAAATAATTATGTAATCAATGCTGCTGAAAGTGTAAACATAACTGTAAGGAATACTGAATATCTATGTTTGAAAGGCAACTACTATCTGACGAGTTGCTGGGAGAAGCCCCCAACTAACTCTAAAATCTGACTGAAAGGAAACGAAACTAATTGAAAAGAAAATATCATCCTCAGAAGATGAGGACTCACCAAACAAACTGCTACTACTGAAATCATTGGAGGGAACTAATGATGATGCTGAGAATGAGAACCTGTACCTATATCATAATACGATACAATATGAAAAATATGCATTAGTACTTTAAATGTACTAAGTAAGTGAGATAAACAATTAGCATAGAAAAATCAAGACTGAACTGAAATATCATGAAATGACCAACTGAAACTGAATATTGATAAGCTGAGCTATAACTGATATGGTCAATAATGACCTTGGATGGGGGTCATAAACATATCCTGGAGCTAAGTGACTGAACTGAGCTAAACTGGACTGGACTGAACTGGCTGAACTGAAATTGTACTGACAAGTGGGAGAGTCTATAACTGACATATAACCACGTAAGCTAAATGTGGATTCCGATGTATATACCTTATCGGAGAAAGCCCACTGTACCTTGCCAGGGTAAAGTGGTTGAGCTGGGTGATCACAAGTTTGGGGCCCAATGGGCCAACAACCTACGGTAGCAACGTAGTTTTGGGAACCTGGGTGCGCTGGAACCCCATTCTGCTAGTGCTAAGTACTACTCCTACTGGATAGTCCTAACTTGACTACTAAGCTGATAGCTTGAAGATGGGGTCCTGGAAAAAGTTAGGAATACTTATCTGGAAGTAACTTAAGAGTCTGTAGGACTGAATAACTAAAAATTGGTGTTCTAAGACTAGTCAGAGCTGCTTATCTGGAAGCGTCATAACCATCTAAAGAACTAACTAATAACTGATACTGCTGGTACTAAGACTGATTAGAGTTGCTTATCTGGAAATGTCGTAACCGTATAGAGGACTAACTTATAACTAAAACTAGGGAGTATTACCGGGACTAAGCTCCTCAAAAAATTAACTATCATCAAACTGATCAGATGACTTACTTTAAGATACTAAAAGAGGCTAATTGCTAATTGAGACTGAACTAGCATTCAAACTGACTATGAATCCATAAAATGGTAATAACATGAAAATTCAAGAACTAGTAAAGTCAAGCAGTACTTGTATCTAGATAATTATGCAAGACCTGGTTTACTGTATTCATAGAACTAGGACTAAACAATATTTCATGAAGGGAAATAACAACATGCTTGATAAATGATGAAAACATGTCAAGAGTTCACAAGGATTTCAAATTCACAATAATATTCATAATCTGACTGAACCTAACCCTATTTCTGATACTCAGGGCTAGGACTGATAAGCAATTATAGAAGGGTTTTGGGGAAGAAGGAAAGAACAATTCTCTTGTTGAATTCCCACATACCTGGTGTAGAAATCCTAGAGAAAAACCTTGAGAAATCTGAGAAGAAAATTTAAACCCTTGATCCTTCTCTGCTTCCTAACTGAGTTTTCTACATTTTGACTTTGAGAGAATGAGAGGAATGAGAAAAAATTGTCGACTAACTCCCTAAATCTCTCTGAAAATAACCCCAAACGACATAGTTTAGGGAATAAAAAGATACGAAGTTACAAAAATGACCTTGAGAGAAAAAGATTGAAAAACTACCTACCGGCCAACAACAGGTCACACAACGAGTTATTGGTTGAACCCACGGCTCGTTGGATACTGTCATTGGTTTTGGGTCTGAGGATACCCAATGACAGGAACTGAACAATGATCGAACAAAATGACCCATTTGATGAACCAACGGGTCGTTGGTTCCACCCTTTATCACTGGAGAAGATTTCTCACCCTCTCTGGATTCTCTCAACGGCTCCCTGTGACAGTTCTTTGTTGCCTTCCACGACTTGCTACTGGGGATCGTTAGTACTGCGGCTGATCTAGTAAGTTTCAGACTTCCACCAATGGATCAAGATAATGATCCGTTACTGGAAGCAATGGATCATTGAATGACTCATGGGATCTGGGAAGGGGACTGCTAAGACTGACAATGAATTATAACAGTACTGACGATGGCTCATTGGTGGAGTCGTTCTGAGGCAAGAAAATTTCTAGTTCATATATGGTTTTTCTTGCAAAGTCTAAGTTAGGTCTTTTTAAGGTGTTACGTTGGAGTGGATACAAGCTTCTCTTTCAATTCCATAAAATCCCTCATGCAATCCTCATCAAAATTAGACTTTGCATTGTTTTCCAACAATAAGAATAAAGGATGTGCTACCTTAATGATCAATGGAGTTAATTTTTGCTTGGTCTACCTCAATCCCCTTCTCGAAAATCTTGTGCCCCAGAACAATACCATCTTTTACCATGAAGTGACACTTTTCTCAATTAAGTACCAAGTTCGTTTCCTCACATCTTTTCAACACCTCTTCTAGGTGAACTAAATAGTCTTCAAATGAATTTCCTACAACTAAGAAATCATCCATGAAGACTTCCATAGTTTCCTCTACCATGTGTGAAAAGATTGACATCATACATCTCTAGAAAGTAACTGCAGCATTGCAAAGCCTGAAGGGCTTCCTCTTAAATGCAAAAGTTCCATAAGGGCATGTAAATGTGGTTTTCTCTTGATCTCCCATAGCAATAGAAATCTGATTGTAGCTTGAGTATCCATCAAAAAAATAATCATATTCTTTTCCAGCCAAGCGATCTAGCATTTAGTTAATGAATGGGACTGGAAAGTGATCCTTCTTGGTTTATGATCTTAACTTGAGGTAGTCCATACACACCCTCCATTCGGTAACTGGACGTGTTGCAATCAACTCATTCTTCTCATTTGGTACCACTGTTATTCCACCTTTCTTTGGTACACAATTGACTGGGCTTACCCAACTGCTATTAGCTATTGGGTACACCACTCCAGCATCTAACCATTTGATAATTTCTTTCTTAACTACCTCTTGCATCGGTGGATTCAAATGTCTCTGATGATCAACTGAAGGGCTATAGTCTTTCTGAAGGTTGATCTTGTGAGTAGAAATACCCGGAGGTATGCCAATGATATCAGCTATAGACGACCCTATTGCTCGGATATTCTTCCTCAAGACTGCTAAAAGTGCTTCCACTTGTTGGCTATTGAGCTTAGCTGAGATAATCACGGGGAGTGTCTAATTTTCCCCCAAATTTCATAATGCAAATGGATAGGTAACGAATTGAGCTCTAAGACCGATGGTGAAATGATGGATGGTTGCGATGGTGGAGTCGTCCGATTCTTGAGGTCAATATCAAGTTTATTTGGTTGAATGGAGTAGGTTCCCAACCCCTTGCTAACATGACACACCTCTTCAAATCTTCCACTATTTAAGAGAATGCTTTCGAACATTTCCTTCAAGATTTCTTCTTCCACCCCCCATTCTATGGCTTCTTCCTCCATATTGGTTGGGAGTGGTGGGTTATTTTCTTCCTTTATCTCCTTTTGGGTTTCCATTTGAGATGCTAATAAGTTCATTCTATCTTTTAGCCATCTGATGGACACTTCATGGTCCTGCATCTTTTGAGTGAGGTCTAAGAGATCACTTTGCATATCCTGAATCCTTGAATCAGTCGAAAAAACTCACTCAAGCACAACCTCAAGCATGCTTTCAATGCGGGATGACATGCCCGATTCGCACGTCCGCAAGTGTACGGGTCGTACAAGTAATATAGTGGCTCTTTTTAAGAAACGGATTGTCGAACCCACAGGGACTGGACCCATTCCTCTAACTATCCATTTCTAGTGTGATCTTATGTCACGCCCCACCTTGGGGGGTATGACTGGCACCTGGTGCCTTACTAAGACCGGACCTGCTGAACTGTTAAGCCTGGGCGCATCTGGCGCCTGGCTGGCTCTAACTCAAATTTCTGGAAATAAAGGGCTATATAACGGCTGTAAATACAGCCCCCGGCCCATTGGCCTATAGCCTTCTGTACCTGTATTACAGCTGACCAGAAATAAGGTAATTCAGGGGAACCTATGCGGGCCGACAAGGCCACCATGCTGTCTAGTTATCTGTAACTCAAGCATAACATACTGAAAAGCTACGTGACCGGCAAGGTCACCACTACTGGCAAACTATGGCCCCACACGGCCATTACAAAAGGAAAAAAAAGAGTAAGGGCAACTATACAACTGCACGGCCCCACACGACCGGCTCATCTGACCACAGGGAATATATACAGACTGCAAGCCTCTAAGAAGGATAATAGAAATGATCGGGACAGGGCCCCGACCTACCCGTACTGTACAACAAAAGGAACTGAACTACACCTCTAGAAATTCAGTCTCCGGATGACAGGAGCTGAATATTCGACCGCTGATGGGGATCACGTGGTATCGCCTGCGCGTCTATGGGTACCTGCAGGAAAGTAATGCAGCGCCCCACTGGGCGTCAGTACCGCTGGTACTAAGTATGTAAAGCAAACTGAATACAGCTGAATACAAGTAATATAACTAAAAATTCTGAATAGTAGGAGCTAACTGAATCTGCAAGAACTGAAGGGATATCTGAAATCAATAACATAACTGTCAAAACTGAAATAAGAAGGAGTAGATAACTGTCTGATGGTGTAGATCGTACATGTTCTTAATCATACTGAAGGGAGTAGGAATCATACCTGAAGACGTATCATTCTACTACTAATCTGCTCGTATCTACTATAATATAGCATAACATACATAACATAACATGGCATACACAACCTTACCCGGCCCCCATAAGCCGGGAGGTACAATCAACACAGAATCTATACCCCTACCCCAGTCAACCCATCTCCTATACTGGCTGTAAGCATCCTGCCGGTCCCCTGGGTATGCACTTGGGCTCGCTGAGCCCCTGACTATAACTGTATCTGAGTCCGGAGGACTCCTGAATCTGCACCCGGGCGTATCCGCTCGACTGGGGTGTGTAAGGCCGATCAAGGCACAAATATGGGGAAAAACTGGCATCCCATCTTTGTCCCCTGGCGGGACGGCATGCCACTCCGTAGAGTGACGTATCCTCGTCCTCTGGCGGACGAGTCGATACAGCTATTAACCCTGGGCAGTCATGGATGCTAGGTAATCCAACCCCAAACAATACAACGGTCTCAACTGGTAATACTGTCTGGGTATCTCACATGCTGAGGCTAATAGGGGTAAAGTATCATATATATTACATGCTGGGCTACTGATAGTAATCTGTACATATTTAATACGTGCTGAGGCAAGTAAAGATGTATAAATATGAATATAGTCTCCTGCCGGGCTGTACTGGGCAAATGCTATATAAGATAATGTTTCTGCTGAAAACTCTGCTGTTGGCTAAGTTTCTGTATACACTATATGCTGGACTAGTGATAGAAATATGTACACACTTGATACATGCTGAGGCTGGAAGTACTATATATATATGTACGAATATAGTCTTTCTGCTGAACTATGCTGTATACTGATTTTCTATAGTAACCTGATTTACTATTCCTGACATGCTTTCTGAACTTCATTTTAGCCTGCTATTCTATTTATGAAGTACTTACGGATACTGTACTACTTCACGAGGCTTCAGCTAAACACAACAATATCTTAACATGGCATATTACATCATATACTGAGTATACTGGGCAATCTTAATCACTTACGTCTGAATCTATATCGTACGGATGGGTATCGTACACGTTACAACCCAAAACTTCTCATCTTGCACCAATATTCAAAATAACACAATAATCGATTTCTGAACATTCTACTGGTCTGTAATTTATTACACTATACTGATATTACTTAACTTGCCGAGGAAACTAACTTTACATACCTTATCTTCGACTGTTCGTCCGTCGGACGAGGCTCGGCCGGTACTTCAACTATTTTCTCCCAACTGCATTCATAAATACGTCAATCAATACTAAATACAACTTTATTGTAAAGAGCAACGTTACTTTCGATATAGTTTATAGCCTAAACTTAGGCTTATCGAAAGACGGTCGAAAACTCGCTATTTTTCAGCGGCCCAGAAGGGAGAAATATTCACTTCTCAGCTAGGAACACATAGACATAAATTTAGAGCAATTCTACTTACTTTAGTTCGGTGGCTCGCCGATTCGTCGGCCGTATTTCGCGAAACTAACTCCGTAGAAATGCTCTCTGCTGCTAAATACCTTGGTATCTAGGATTAATTTGGGTTTGGGCAGCGTTTGGCAGCGTAATCGGACGATAATTTATAATCTCCCTTCGTTTTCCCTCTGTTCACTACGTTTCTGGAAATTTACTAGTGATGAAATGATTTTTAAACTGAAGTGGGGCTTACATACTTGGGCCTGGACACGGGCAACGTGTCACGGAGCCATCGCGGAGGCCTCACCTCCGTGACACGCTGCCATCGCGGAGGGGCTCTGCCTCGGCTCCTCCCACGATGGTTCGATAGGTTTCTCGTCCGATCTTTTCCCGGGCCTTTCCCTAACACGTATGGCTTTCAAATACGCTTAACCAACGTGCGAACAGGTCATCTAAGTGCCGGGAATTCTACGGGGTATAACATCTTAAATACCTCAAGTGTTGGTTATAGACATTTTCGATTGAGATTAATTAAGTCTAAGCTTGGGTCAACGAAATATTCTAAAATTACTCTTGGAGCAACATAGAGTCAAAACCAATTAATCAAGCGATACTACGAATTGCAATGGGTTAAGCATGGAACTATCAATTGTTATTTCACATAATTAGAATTGCATGTTTATGGTTTTTCGAGCCTCTAAACACGGCAATCTAGCCTTAATTAATCTATGTTCTTATAATAAAATCTCCCGATTTTAATAAAGTCTAGTTCATTTTTTATGATGATTCAAGTAGAACGGAGATTCAACATAGATAGATTTTTAGCCGGCTATAAGCACGGCCATCGGAGAAGAAGTATAAAAACAAGAACTTAAAAATAAATACCTTGACACCGGAAGTTGTGCCCAAACTTGGACGATTTTGATTTTCTCTATACAAAATTGAAAAGGTTACAAAAACTTTACAAAAGCTTTGCTTTCTTTAAGAGAGAAGGCAGAGCGAAAATCTAGAGAGAGAAAGAGTTTCTTCTACTCCAAAAAACTTGTCCTACAAATGAGGCGAAGGCCTCTTTAAATAGAAAATTTTTCTATCTACAGTAGCTTTGTACAGTAGTGCTCTATTATTGCACTTCAGACAGCTATCTCTGTCGGTGGGGTCCTCAAGGGCCTACAAGGGCTCAGATTTTCTTCTTCCCTTGTGCATTCAACATCCTCTGTACGAAATTTTCTGTGCTATCTCCTTCTTCAAGCTTATCTTCTTGTAGAAGCTTTTCTGCTTCTCGTAGTACATCTTCTGTGTCCACGTCTTCATCCATTTGAGTGTCCTCATAATTTGAGGGACGTTTCATTGACGTGTCTGATTTACTGGAAATTTGATCAAAAGATTCCATTAAATTCTTTTTAACCAAATTTAAGTAGTCCTCGATCTGACGGGTCTTATCTCCCGGTTGATAAGCAATCTTCCTTGCAATGTGCCTTAAAGGACTGTTTTTAATTACATCCCTTTCTTCTTCTTTTTCTTTATAAGTTTTTAAAGATTTATAAATGTCATCAAATGTCTCTTGTCCAAAAATCTTTTGGGTATTTGGGTCTATCTTCATCATTTTGTCCCAAAAATTATTGTAGTAAGTCCGATAGATACACGGAATCTGTTCTTCGGTATAACCGAATTCAGGGATCCATTTATGAATCCAAGGGATAGAAAATTCTATAAAGAACATGATCTGGCTAATATTTTCAGGAGATATTATATGTTCTTCTCTGTATAGTCTGTCCAGATCTGGAGATACTTGCATCCATGAGTCATATAATTCCTTCATTTTTTCAGGTAATATCCTGATGGAGGGGCCGTGGAATGTCCACCATTGAATGAACCAATTTGGTATTATTTTTTGAAATACCTTTGAGCATACCTTGATGAACCAAGTATGCTTGTGTTTATCATTATTATAATATAACACATATGAAAATGCCTGGATATAATCCCAATAAGTGAAATTCACTTTTCCGTTTCCAAATATCACTTGCCTTTCTTTCATGGTGGATATCCCCCATTCTTCCATGGATATGATTCTTTTTATAATCATTTTTGAGAAGTTATAAACTGTCTCATCCCTGCTATCTCTGAAGTGAGATATCTCTGCACTTCCTGTAACCAGAAGAATATTTTCATAGTAATTTCGGGTTTTGTATGACTCACCCGGGAAATATAATTTCTCTATTAAGTATTTTTGGGTTATCTCCCAAATATCTTCTTTCCACATAATATCTTTATTCTCGAGCAGAAGTATCACTTCTTTCTTCGAGACCTTTTCACTATTTTTTTATTCTTCTATTGTTTCCATAGTAGCAGAGGCATATGTATCACTTTGCATTCTTCTGCTGGCCATATGCTGTTGCAAAGCCTCGTATAACGGGCTGTTTCTTGGAATATCTTCCAAGTTAATAGAAGAAGAGCTTTCATCTTCTCTTCTTTGAGAAATATTCTCATTTATTAGAGTCATATTTCCTCTCCTGATGACTGTATTTCTGGAAGTATTACTTCCTGAATTTGATGCTGCAGAAGTATAACTTCTGTTACTTGAACTTGAACTCCCTCGGCTATATCCTCCAGGAGTACCTCTTCCTCGACCTCTTCCATGGGGGAAGGGCCCTTGCGGCCTCATTCTACAACAAAAACAGATTTTCTTAGTTTGCATTTAAAAATTCTCTTGTTAGGAAATCTGGTAGTGAATTATCACTTCCTTTTTTATATTCTATATCAAAATCAAACGGCGCTAATTGGGCCTGCCATCTAGCAAATATAATTTTCGAGGCATCATGTTTGAAATCCTTATTAAACATAAATTTGACTGCATTATTATCAGTCCTAATTAGAAATTTTTTGTTATAAAGATCGTCTTGAAATTTTAAGACGCATTTAACAATACAAAGCATTTCATGGGCCACCATAGCATATTTTTGCTGGGCCTCAGTCCATTTACCCGAATGATAACGAATTAAATATTCCCTTTTATCATGGGGGTTAAACTGCTTCAGAATCCCACCGAAACCTATATTAGAGGCATCGGTTTCAATAATTTTTTGCCAGTTAGGATTGGCAAGGGTTAAACATGGTAAAGAGCTTACCTTCTCTTTTACCTTTTTAACAATATTAGTATGTAAATCAGACCATGGCAAATTATAACCCTTTTTAAGCCTTTCAAACAAGGGGGCCAGATCTGTAGATAAATCTTTGATAAAGGGAGAAATATAATTTAAACTCCCAAGAAATCTCTGCAACTGCGTCCTATCATTAATAACATCAGGAAATTTTGCAGCAAAATCAATAGATCTCTGAATGGGAACTATTTTTCCCTGAAAAATATAGTGACCAAGAAATCTGACATTTGTCTGAAAAAGACTCATTTTGGGTTTTGAAATTACTAACCCGTTTTGAATAATTATCTTTTTGAAAATATCTAAATGTTTATAATGCATTTCCAAAGTTTTTGAAAATACTAAAATATCATCGATATAGACAATGATGAAATCCATATATGGATTAAAAATATCATTCATAATTTTCTGAAATTCAGAAGGAGCATTCTTTAAACCAAAAGGCATAACATTCCATTCGTATTGCCCGAATGGGACATTGAATGCCGTCCTATAAGTGTGCTCTTTTAAAAGCTGAATTTGCCAATATCCGGATTTTAAATCAAATTTTGAAAATATATTAGCATCATATAATCTTGATAAAAGATCTCTTTTATTAGGGATCGGATATCTGATCCATTTTAAAACTTTATTCAAAGGTTTATAATTAATTACCAATCTAGGTACACCACGTTCCTTTTCAGCAGCATTATTGACATAAAAAGCTGTACAAGACCATGGTGACTTTGATGGTTTTATAAGATCTTTTTGCAAAAGATTATCAATCTCTTTTTTGCAGATTTCAAGCAATTCTAAATTCATTTGGCAAGGTCGAGATTTAGTAGGAATATTTTACTCAGAGAAAGAATCTTCATATAGAAGAGAAACTACATGCCTTTTTCGATTCCAAAAGGCACTGGGATGATCAGCACAAATAGAAACAGCAAATTGTTCCGAAATCAATTTAATCTTTTCCTGAACTTTAGAAGATTGTAAAATAGTGTCAATAGACATGCTGTATATTTCATGCTGTAAAGATTTCATATGAAAAACCTTTTTATCAATCAAAGCATTTATATTCCGAGTAAGGGGCTCAGTTATAAACTGGAAATAAATTTTGTTGCCATTATAAGATGCTTGAAAACCTTTATTATCCACATGAGTAAGAGGATAAATGGCTTGTATAAAGGGAGTTCCCAATATTATGGGAGGAAACATTCTATCTTTAACTAGAATGAAAAAATGAGGAATGCAAACTTTATTTTTGCAAATATAAGCATTAGGCAATTTATAATCAATTTTCATTCTATCACCTGATGCAGAACTAATTTTATGAGAAGTTTTTTGATAATATCTAGTAGGAATTATTCCTTCTTGAATGCAGCTCATATCTGCACCACTGTCAATAAGAGCAGTTTCAGTAATTGAAAAATTATTATCAATTAAAATAGTGCACTTGACATACCATCTATGAGAAGTCACTATTTGCATCATACCTATGAATAAATCATCATTAGGTGAAGAAATGGCTTTTCTCGCAAAATCAGAAATTTCTTTTGAATCATTTGACTCATTTAAAACTTCTTTTCCTTTATCATGACCCATAGTACGTTCCATTTGGCTCATACGATGGTCGAAAATCATTTGATTTTGTTTAAGAGATTTAATCTCATTTTTTAATTTTTCAACTTCAGATTTTAAATCATCCATTGAAGAAGAATAACTGGGAAAACTCATATTTTGTGGCGAGTTCCTTTGCAAAAGTCGTTTTTGAACTTCTGCCATAGAATATGGAGTTTCCTCTAAAATGTCTTTCTTTTGAACAGGCTTATCAGCCGGTTTTGAAATAGAAGCCATACTGATAATTTTTTCTCTTAAATCGTTATCAGTGACTTCTTTTAATAATTCCAAAATATTATCAGAAGTAATAGGTTTGATTTCAAAATTATTCTGAAATTGGGATTGTAGTTTATAAAAATCTAGATTATTACAAGAACAATTACCTACACCTGTATCACAATTATCACAAGTATTATCATCAGGTAAATCAAATAATTTAATAGAGGCTTCAGATTCAGAAGAAGAAGTATAATCACTCTCACTGACTGAAGTTTCATCCATGATCTTCATAATCTGTTCTTTGGACTTATCATCTAAATCCATAGCTAGAGCCTTGATCCGCTCTTTCTTACAATTTGGGGCAATATGACCGAACTGACCGCACCTATAACACTTAACATCTTTCAGATCTCTTCCAGATCTGTCTTTTACAAATCTTTTCTCTTTGCGGTGTTTTCTTCGGAAATATCTTTCCTCTTTTGATCGACGATGTCGTCTTTTACCTTTCCTTTGGTAATAATCATCCTGGTTACCTTTTCTGTTCTTTCCTTTTGATGAAGATGCTACAATTCTTTCCATTCCGAACTGTTGACAGAAATCACCTAACTAGTTTCTTTCAGTTAGATTCTGCCTTTTAAGCTGTGCATTCAGCTTTAACTCGTTACATAGGTTTAATCCTTCTTGGGTACAAACTCCAATAAGTCTCCCATATGTATAATTGTTATACATAATCTGGATATTATTTCCGCGAAGAGCTTTCCTTACTCTTTCTGCAAACAGATGTGGTAAACCGTCAATAAATTTACCTTTCCAATGATCACTGTTACTTTCGGGTAGATCCATTACCCGACTAAGGAAGGTGTCCTTATACCACCTGAATTCACCTAGATGTTTACATCTAAGTCCATTCAACAAAGTACGAATATTTTAGTACATGTTGGTGAATCTACCACTAAAATGTTCAATAATGGTAAGAACTAAAGTGTAGACACAATCTTGTCTTCCAGGTACTAAAGCTCTTCCTAGGTTATCAACTCCAGGTTCTGACTTAACAGCATTATAGATTGCTGCTCTATCTTCAGCAGTCATAAAATTATCCCACCAACCTCTTAATTGGCCGGTGAAACCTGCAACTATCATTCTGCAAATTACTGTCTCCGTATTTTTATCTGAGGTAGCTTTGCAGATTGTCGAGTACATCAACATCCGATGTACCAGAATACTTATCTGTCTATCTGTTAAACCATCTAAATTCCATTCATAGATGGCGTCACCATTATAACTGGTGTTGGTTTGGTTCCAATCCCTTTCTTCCACCAAAACATCTTGGGGTGTTGGTCTAGGATAGTAATATGTATCCATTCTCGGCATATCACCATATCTTTTTCCCAACTTTCTGCGTTTATTAAGTTCAGATCGGGTCTCTTCCTTATAATCTTTGGACGGATCGAGAATATTCTCTGCAAATTCAGAGGCTAGCTCCAAAGGCTTAAGATTTAACTCTGCTAGTTTGTCATTAACTAGCTTTTCCAAATCTTCCCTAGATTTGATCTTAAATCCAGTAATCTCTGGAGGTCTCTGTATAGAAGGTTCTAGCCTTGTAGAAGTTTCAGGCTTGCTGTGTATAACATGAGCAGAGTGAACAACCATAGACATGTCAGAAGAAGGAATACCAATCTTCTTCACCAACTCAGTTAAATAATCAAGTTTAGAATCGAGTGAACTAATATGTTCTCCCAAAACTTTAACATATAAAGACAAATAATTATTTTGAGAAATCAAGTTATTAATTTCCTTTATACCATTGCTGGCGACATCATCTTCAATAAATTTTTGAAAAGCAGCAAAAGTAATACCAGTATTATTTGGTAAAACAAAAGGATTTTGTGGAGGATAAATGCTTGTAATGGTATTACCATTACTTTCTTGATAAATTCTTTCAAGAACTTTGATATATAAGGGCATGTAAGTGGTTATAAACCAAGGAGCAAAATATATAATTTGGTTATGCAAAGCACAAGTTTCATAAAACTCTTGAGAAATATTTCTCTTATCATCACTGTTATAAAACTCAGTGTACCAGTTTTTAAAACTTTTCCATTTATCCTGACAAAATTCTTTTAAAATATGTTGTCTTGCCGGTGAACCCGGACTAAAATCAATTTGGAACTTAATCATTTAAGTTTTATTAAAATCAAAATCCATATCGGATGCAGTAGGAATATCCTTATCAGAATTATCATCTTTAACAATATTATTAGAAACCTTTATACGGTCAACACGCCTATTACCATCAGTCGTGTCAATCGTATGGAGAGAAGCGGCACGATTTAATCTGGCCGGACCATAGATTGGTTCAATAGGGTCAATATATGAATGACCTGCAGAAGTAGATAATCTTCTACTACCAGTATAAGAATGCCTATAAGGCACTAAGGATTTATTATCCTCAAATTGAATGCAAATTCTGCCTTCAGGGGTTTGGCTTATATGCGAATAATCATGATTAGTAATTTCCTCAGATTGTTGACTCGAACATATAACAGAGTCTAAAATCCAAGTAGAGGGAAAATTAATCTCATCCCATCCAATAAGTCTCCTAGTGGTGACTTTGGATTTAGCAAAATTTGTTTCAAATATCATAGTCTCGTTTGACATATCTGTCAATTTGCATCGAGGAGTAAGAGTGGATAAGAATTTATAATAAATTCTATAAGATAAACATATAAGTTCAGATCCAGGAGCATAATTATAACCATGAGTTTTAACATTTAATGTTAAAGCATCAAGAATATTGACGTCAGATAAAGATAACTGTAAATTAGGTTGAGTATTGAAATATACAGGACCATACGCCACCGTAGATTCAATAGAACCCATAAGAGATTGTCAAAAATTAAGATTTCTAGCATCTCTTAAAGCAGCCATAAAAGATTCAGGTAACCCTTTAAGGGTTAAAGGCTTAAAAGAAATTTGAACTAAACCTATATGCATGAAGCTATACTTCTTTTTATAAAGCATAATATCACGTTAAAAAGGTAAAAGAGAAGGTAAGCTCTTTACCATGTTTAACCCTTGCCAATCCTAACTGGCAAAAAATTATTGAAACCGATGCCTCTAATATAGGTTTCGGTGGGATTCTGAATTTATCAAGAAAGTAATGGTAATACCATTACAAGCATTTATCCTCCACAAAATCCTTTTGTTTTACCAAATAATACTGGTATTACTTTTGCTACTTTTCAAAAATTTATTGAAGATGATGTCGCCAGCAACGGTATAAAGGAAATTAATAACTTGATTTCTCAAAATAATTATTTGTCTTTATATGTTAAAGTTTTGGGAGAACATATTAGTTCACTCGATTCTAAACTTGATTATTTAACTGAGTTGGTGAAGAAGATTGGTATTCCATCATAAAATTATCCCACCAACCTCTTAATTGGCCGGTGAAACCTGCAACTATCATTCTGCAAATTACTGTCTCCGTATTTTTATCTGAGGTAGTTTTGCAGATTGTCGAGTACATCAACATCCGATGTACCTGAATACTTTAATAGGATCTACGTCGGCGGTAGTCCGCCGGCGGTGATAGACCTTATTCGGATAATATCCTTGTCTTCGAACAAGAATCAAAACAAGGAGGAATTATTATATGAACTGTATAAAGCCTTGGTATATAGATTACTAGCTGTATGGTAAACTTTTACCCGAGCACGGGGCCTGTCTGGACTATTTTTTTGTTCTTCTATTGTTTCCATAGTAGCAGAGGCATATGTATCACTTTGCATTCTTCTGCTGGCCATATGCTGTTGCAAAGCCGCCATTTATCCTCTTACTCATGTGGATAATAAAGGTTTTCAAGCATCTTATAATGGCAACAAAATTTATTTCCAGTTTATAACTGAGCCCCTTACTCGGAATATAAATGCTTTGATTGATAAAAAGGTTTTTCATATGAAATCTTTACAGCATGAAATATACAGCATGTCTATTGACACTATTTTACAATCTTCTAAAGTTCAGGAAAAGATTAAATTGATTTCGGAACAATTTGCTGTTTCTATTTGTGCTGATCATCCCAGTGCCTTTTGGAATCGAAAAAGGCATGTAGTTTCTCTTCTATATGAAGATTCTTTCTCTGAGGAAAATATTCCTACTAAATCTCGACCTTGCCAAATGAATTTAGAATTGCTTGAAATCTGCAAAAAAGAGATTGATAATCTTTTGCAAAAAGATCTTATAAAACCATCAAAGTCACCATGGTCTTGTACAGCTTTTTATGTCAATAATGCTGCTGAAAAGGAACGTGGTGTACCTAGATTGGTAATTAATTATAAACCTTTGAATAAAGTTTTAAAATGGATCAGATATCCGATCCCTAATAAAAGAGATCTTTTATCAAGATTATATGATGCTAATATATTTTCAAAATTTGATTTAAAATTCGGATATTGGCAAATTCAGCTTTTTAAAGAGCACACTTATAGGACGGCATTCAATGTCCCATTCGGGCAATACGAATGGAATGTTATGCCTTTTGGTTTAAAAAATGCTCCTTCTGAATTTCAGAAAATTATGAATGATATTTTTAATCCATATATGGATTTCATCATTGTCTATATCGATGATATTTTAGTATTTTCAAAAACTTTGGAAATGCATTATAAACATTTAGATATTTTCAAAAAGATAATTATTCAAAACGGGTTAGTAATTTCAAAACCCAAAATGAGTCTTTTTCAGACAAATGTCATATTTCTTGGTCACTATATTTGTCAGGGAAAAATAGTTCCCATTCAGAGATCTATTGATTTTGCTGCAAAATTTCCTGATGTTATTAATGATAGGACGCAGTTGCAGAGATTTCTTGGGAGTTTAAATTATATTTCTCCCTTTATCAAAGATTTATCTACAGATCTGGCCCCCTTGTTTGAAAGGCTTAAAAAGGGTTATAATTTGCCATGGTCTGATTTACAAACTAATATTGTTAAAAAGGTAAAAGAGAAGGTAAGCTCTTTACCATGTTTAACCCTTGCCAATCCTAACTGGCAAAAAATTATTGAAATCGATGCCTCTAATATAGGTTTCGGTGGGATTCTGAAGCAGTTTAACCCCCATGATAAAAGGGAGTATTTAATTCGTTATCATTCGGGTAAATGGACTGAGGCCCAGCAAAAATATGCTACGGTGGCCCATGAAATGCTTTGTATTGTTAAATGTGTCTTAAAATTTCAAGACGATCTTTATAACAAAAAATTTCTAATTAGGACTGATAATAATGCAGTAAAATTTATGTTTAATAAGGATTTTAAACATGATGCCTCGAAAATTATATTTTCTAGATGGCAGGCCCAATTAGCGCCGTTTGATTTTGATATAGAATATAAAAAAGGAAGTGATAATTCACTACCAGATTTCCTAACAAGAGAATTTTTAAATGCAAACTAACAAAATCTGTTTTTGTTGTAGAATGAGGCCGCAAGGGCCCTTCCCCCATGGAAGAGGTCGAGGAAGAGGTACTCCTGGAGGATATAGCCGAGGGAGTTCAAGTTCAAGTAACAGAAGTTATACTTCTGCAGCATCAAATTCAGTAAGTAATACTTCCAGAAATACAGTCATCAGGAGAGGAAATATGACTCTAATAAATGAGAATATTTCTCAAAGAAGAGAAGATGAAAGCTCTTCTTCTATTAACTTGGAAGATATTCCAAGAAACAGCCCGTTATACGAGGCTTTGCAACAGCACATGGCCAGCAGAAGAATGCAAAGTGATACATATGCCTCTGCTACTATGGAAACAATAGAAGAATAAAAAAATAGTGAAAAGGTCTCGAAGAAAGAAGTGATACTTCTGCTCGAGAATAAAGATATTATGTGGAAAGAAGATATTTGGGAGATAACCCAAAAATACTTAATAGAGAAATTATATTTCCCGGGTGAGTCATACAAAACCCGAAATTACTATGAAAATATTCTTCTGGTTACAGGAAGTGCAGAGATATCTCACTTCAGAGATAGCAGGGATGAGACAGTTTATAACTTCTCAAAAATGATTATAAAAAGAATCATATCCATGGAAGAATGGGGGATATCCACCATGAAAGAAAGGCAAGTGATACTTGGAAACGGAAAAGTGAATTTCACTTATTGGGATTATATCCAGGCATTTTCATATGTGTTATATTATAATAATGATAAACACAAGCATACTTGGTTCATCAAGGTATGCTCAAAGGTATTTCAAAAAATAATACCAAATTGGTTCATTCAATGGTGGACATTCCACGGCCCCTCCATCAGGATATTACCTGAAAAAATGAAGGAATTATATGACTCATGGATGCAAGTATCTCCAGATCTGGACAGACTATACAGAGAAGAACATATAAGTTCTCCTGAAAATATTAGCCAGATCATGTTCTTTATAGAATTTTCTATCCCTTGGATTCATAAATGGATCCCTGAATTCGGTTATACCGAAGAACAGATTCCGTGTATCTATCGGACTTACTACAATAATTTTTGGGACAAAATGATGAAGATAGACCCAAATACCCAAAAGATTTTTGGACAAGAGACATTTGATGACATTTATAAATCTTTAAAAACTTATAAAGAAAAAGAAGAAGAAAGGGATGTAATTAAAAACAGTCCTTTAAGGCACATTGCAAGGAAGATTGCTTATCAACCGGGAGATAAGACCCGTCAGATCGAGGACTACTTAAATTTGGTTAAAAAGAATTTAATGGAATCTTTTGATCAAATTTCCAGTAAATCAGACACGTCAATGAAACGTCCCTCAAATTATGAGGACTCTCAAATGGATGAAGACGTGGACACAGAAGATGTACTACGAGAAGCAGAAAAGCTTCTACAAGAAGATAAGCTTGAAGAAGGAGATAGCACAGAAAATTTCGTACAGAGGATGTTGAATGCACAAGGGAAGAAGAAAATCTGAGCCCTTGTAGGCCCTTGAGGACCCCACCGACAGAGATAGCTGTCTGAAGTGCAATAATAGAGCACTACTGTACAAAGCTACTGTAGATAGAAAAATTTTCTATTTAAAGAGGCCTTCGCCTCATTTGTAGGACAAGTTTTTTGAGTAGAAGAAACTCTTTCTCTCTCTAGATTTTCGCTCTGCCTTCTCTCTTAAAGAAAGCAAAGCTTTTGTAAAGTTTTTGTAACCTTTTCAATTTTGTATAGAGAAAATCCAAATCGTCCAAGTTTGGGCACAACTTCCGGTGTCAAGGTATTTATTTTTAAGTGTTTGTTTTTATACTTCTTCTCCGATGGCCGTGCTTATAGCCGGCTAAAAATCTATCTATGTTGAATCTCCGTTCTACTTGAATCATCATAAAAAATGAACTAGACTTTATTAAAATCGGGAGATTTTATTATAAGAACTGAAAAGACTTAGTATAAAGATTGATTAGCTTGGTTCGGAGATGGTGGTACAGTCGGCGAATACTGCAGATCTTGGATTTGCCTTTGTGGCTACGTACAGTTGCCCGGTGAAAAGGCCCGTTATTTGGAGTTGTTAAGGGCCGTTGTTATCCCGGGGAGCCCCTAAAAAGGTATCATGTACACATGGTCTCAAGATCTGGCAGTATTTTGTCCAGACAGGCCCCGTGCTCGAGTAAAAGTTTACCATACAGCTAGTAATCTATATACCAAGGCTTTATACAGTTCATATAATAATTCCTCCTTGTTTTGATTCTTGTTCGAAGACAAGGATATTATCCGAATAAGGTCTATCACCGCCGGCGGACTACCGCCGACGTAGATCCTGTTAACGATGGTATCAGAGCCTAGGAATTGTTTTATGAGACTAAAGTACGATGGGATTCAACATAGATGTTTAATTGATATGAATATTGGAGAAAGCAGTGTTAAAAACTCTAGACTAGAAGAGGTAGATATACCTCAAGATCTTGATTTGTTAAACAAATGGACTATTCCACAAGTCCCTATTCATAAGATTTATGATTATGGCCTTTTTGATAAAATATCTTCTAAACAATTGATAAAAACAACTGAGCAGTCTCTTGCTTTAAATTCTTCTGAACAGACTGTTCGTTTATTGAATGAACGTGATATTATGCTTTATAAAAAGAAGTATAGCTTCATGCATATAGGCTTAGTTCAAATTGCTTTTAAGCCTTTAACCCTTAAAGGGTTACCTGAATCTTTTATGGCTGCTTTAAGAGATGCTAGAAATCTTAATTTTAGACAATCTCTTATGGGTTCTATTGAATCTACGGTGGCGTATGGTCCCGTATATATCAATACTCAACCTAATTTACAGTTATCTTTATCTGACGTCAATATTCTTGATGCATTAACATTAAATGTTAAAACTCATGGTTATAAATATGCTCCTGGATCTGAACTTATATGTTTATCTTATAGAATTTATTATAAATTCTTATCCACTCTTACTCCTCGATGCAAATTGACAGATATGTCAAACGAGACTATGATATTTGAAACAAATTTTGCTAAATCCAAAGTCACCACTAGGAGACTTATTGGATGGGATGAGATTAATTTTCCCTCTACTTGGATTTTAGACTCTGTTATATCTTCGAGTCAACAATCTGAGGAAATTACTAATCATGATTATTCGCATATAAGCCAAACCCCTGAAGGCAGAATTTGCATTCAATTTGAGGATAATAAATCCTATACCATCGTTAACAGGATCTACGTCGGCGGTAGTCCGCCGGCAGTGATAGACCTTATTCGGATAATATCCTTGTCTTCGAACAAGAATCAAAACAAGGAGGAATTATTATATGAACTGTATAAAGCCTTGGTATATAGATTACTAGCTGTATGGTAAACTTTTACCCGAGCACGGGGCCTGTCTGGACAAAATACTGCCAGATCTTGAGACCATGTGTACAGGATACCTTTTTAGGGGCTCCCCGGGATAACAACGGCCCTTAACAACTCCAAATAACGGGCCTTTTCACCGGGAAACTGTACGTAGCCACAAAGGCAAATCCAAGATCTACAGTATTCGCCGACCGTACCACCTTCTCCGAACCAAGTTAATCAATCTTTATACTAAGTCTTTTCAGTTCTTATAATAAAATCTCCCGATTTTAATAAAGTCTAGTTCATTTTTTTATGATGATTCAAGTAGAACGGAGATTCAACATAGATAGATTTTTAGCCGGCTATAAGCACGGCCATCGGAGAAGAAGTATAAAAACAAGAACTTAAAAATAAATACCTTGACACCGGAAGTTGTGCCCAAACTTGGACGATTTTGATTTTCTCTATACAAAATTGAAAAGGTTACAAAAACTTTACAAAAGCTTTGCTTTCTTTAAGAGAGAAGGCAGAGCGAAAATCTAGAGAGAGAAAGAGTTTCTTCTACTCCAAAAAACTTGTCCTACAAATGAGGCGAAGGCCTCTTTAAATAGAAAATTTTTCTATCTACAGTAGCTTTGTACAGTAGTGCTCTATTATTGCACTTCAGACAGCTATCTCTGTCGGTGGGGTCCTCAAGGGCCTACAAGGGCTCAGATTTTCTTCTTCCCTTGTGCATTCAACATCCTCTGTACGAAATTTTCTGTGCTATCTCCTTCTTCAAGCTTAACTTCTTGTAGAAGCTTTTCTGCTTCTCGTAGTACATCTTCTGTGTCCACGTCTTCATCCATTTGAGAGTCCTCATAATTTGAGGGACTTTTCATTGACGTGTCTGATTTACTGGAAATTTGATCAAAAGATTCCATTAAATTCTTTTTAACCAAATTTAAGTAGTCCTCGATCTGACGGGTCTTATCTCCCGGTTGATAAGCAATCTTCCTTGCAATGTGCCTTAAAGGACTGTTTTTAATTACATCCCTTTCTTCTTCTTTTTCTTTATAAGTTTTTAAAGCTTTATAAATGTCATCAAATGTCTCTTGTCCAAAAATCTTTTGGGTATTTGGGTCTATCTTCATCATTTTGTCCCAAAAATTATTGTAGTAAGTCCGATAGATACACGGAATCTGTTCTTCGGTATAACCGAATTCAGGGATCCATTTATGAATCCAAGGGATAGAAAATTCTATAAAGAACATGATCTGGCTAATATTTTCAGGAGAACTTATATGTTCTTCTCTGTATAGTCTGTCCAGATCTGGAGATACTTGCATCCATGAGTCATATAATTCCTTCATTTTTTCAGGTAATATCCTGATGGAGGGGCCGTGGAATGTCCACCATTGAATGAACCAATTTGGTATTATTTTTTGAAATACCTTTGAGCATACCTTGATGAACCAAGTATGCTTGTGTTTATCATTATTATAATATAACACATATGAAAATGCCTGGATATAATCCCAATAAGTGAAATTCACTTTTCCGTTTCCAAATATCACTTGCCTTTCTTTCATGGTGGATATCCCCCATTCTTCCATGGATATGATTCTTTTTATAATCATTTTTGAGAAGTTATAAACTGTCTCATCCCTGCTATCTCTGAAGTGAGATATCTCTGCACTTCCTGTAACCAGAAGAATATTTTCATAGTAATTTCGGGTTTTGTATGACTCACCCGGGAAATATAATTTCTCTATTAAGTATTTTTGGGTTATCTCCCAAATATCTTCTTTCCACATAATATCTTTATTCTCGAGCAGAAGTATCACTTCTTTCTTCGAGACCTTTTCACTATTTTTTTGTTCTTCTATTGTTTCCATAGTAGCAGAGGCATATGTATCACTTTGCATTCTTCTGCTGGCCATATGCTGTTGCAAAGCCTCGTATAACGGGCTGTTTCTTGGAATATCTTCCAAGTTAATAGAAGAAGAGCTTTCATCTTCTCTTCTTTGAGAAATATTCTCATTTATTAGAGTCATATTTCCTCTCCTGATGACTGTATTTCTGGAAGTATTACTTCCTGAATTTGATGCTGCAGAAGTATAACTTCTATTACTTGAACTTGAACTCCCTCGGCTATATCCTCCAGGAGTACCTCTTCCTCGACCTCTTCCATGGGGGAAGGGCCCTTGCGGCCTCATTCTACAACAAAAACAGATTTTGTTAGTTTGCATTTAAAAATTCTCTTGTCAGGAAATCTGGTAGTGAATTATCACTTCCTTTTTTATATTCTATATCAAAATCAAACGGCGCTAATTGGGCCTGCCATCTAGCAAATATAATTTTCGAGGCATCATGTTTGAAATCCTTATTAAACATAAATTTGACTGCATTATTATCAGTCCTAATTAGAAATTTTTTGTTATAAAGATCGTCTTGAAATTTTAAGACGCATTTAACAATACAAAGCATTTCATGGGCCACCGTAGCATATTTTTGCTGGGCCTCAGTCCATTTACCCGAATGATAACGAATTAAATACTCCCTTTTATCATGGGGGTTAAACTGCTTCAGAATCCCACCGAAACCTATATTAGAGGCATCGGTTTCAATAATTTTTTGCCAGTTAGGATTGGCAAGGGTTAAACATGGTAAAGAGCTTACCTTCTCTTTTACCTTTTTAACAATATTAGTATGTAAATTAGACCATGGCAAATTATAACCCTTTTTAAGCCTTTCAAACAAGGGGGCCAGATCTGTAGATAAATCTTTGATAAAGGGAGAAATATAATTTAAACTCCCAAGAAATCTCTGCAACTGCGTCCTATCATTAATAACATCAGGAAATTTTGCAGCAAAATCAATAGATCTCTGAATGGGAACTATTTTTCCCTGACAAATATAGTGACCAAGAAATCTGACATTTGTCTGAAAAAGACTCATTTTGGGTTTTGAAATTACTAACCCGTTTTGAATAATTATCTTTTTGAAAATATCTAAATGTTTATAATGCATTTCCAAAGTTTTTGAAAATACTAAAATATCATCGATATAGACAATGATGAAATCCATATATGGATTAAAAATATCATTCATAATTTTCTGAAATTCAGAAGGAGCATTTTTTAAACCAAAAGGCATAACATTCCATTCGTATTGCCCGAATGGGACATTGAATGCCGTCCTATAAGTGTGCTCTTTAAAAAGCTGAATTTGCCAATATCCGGATTTTAAATCAAATTTTGAAAATATATTAGCATCATATAATCTTGATAAAAGATCTCTTTTATTAGGGATCGGATATCTGATCCATTTTAAAACTTTATTCAAAGGTTTATAATTAATTACCAATCTAGGTACACCACGTTCCTTTTCAGCAGCATTATTGACATAAAAAGCTGTACAAGACCATGGTGACTTTGATGGTTTTATAAGATCTTTTTGCAAAAGATTATCAATCTCTTTTCTGCAGATTTCAAGCAATTCTAAATTCATTTGGCAAGGTCGAGATTTAGTAGGAATATTTTCCTCAGAGAAAGAATCTTCATATAGAAGAGAAACTACAAGCCTTTTTCGATTCCAAAAGGCACTGGATGATCAACACAAATAGAAACAACAAATTATTCCGAAATCAATTTAATCTTTTCCTGAACTTTAGAAGATTGTAAAATAGTGTCAATAGACATGCTGTATATTTCATGCTGTAAAGATTTCATATGAAAAACCTTTTTATCAATCAAAGCATTTATATTCCGAGTAAGGGGCTCAGTTATAAACTGGAAATAAATTTTGTTGCCATTATAAGATGCTTGAAAACCTTTATTATCCACATGAGTAAGAGGATAAATGGCTTGTATAAAGGGAGTTCCCAATATTATGGGAGGAAACATTCTATCTTTAACTAGAATGAAAAAATGAGGAATGCAAACTTTATTTTTGCAAATATAAGCATTAGGCAATTTATAATCAATTTTCATTCTATCACCTGATGCAGAACTAATTTTATGAGAAGTTTTTTTGATAATATCTAGTAGGAATTACTCCTTCTTGAATGCAGCTCATATCTGCACCACTGTCAATAAGAGCAGTTTCAGTAATTGAAAAATTATTATCAATTAAAATAGTGCACTTGACATACCATCTATTAGAAGTCACTATTTGCATCATACCTATGAATAAATCATCATTAGGTGAAGAAATGGCTTTTCTCGCAAAATCAGAAATTTCTTTTGAATCATTTGACTCATTTAAAACTTCTTTTCCTTTATCATGACCCATAGTACGTTCCATTTGGCTCATACGATGGTCGAAAATCATTTGATTTTGTTTAAGAGATTTAATCTCATTTTTTAATTTTTCAACTTCAGATTTTAAATCATCCATTGAAGAAGAATAACTGGGAAAACTCATATTTTGTGGCGAGTTCCTTTGCAAAAGTCTTTTTTGAACTTCTGCCATAGAATATGGAGTTTCCTCTAAAATGTCTTTCTTTTGAACAGGCTTATCAGCCGGTTTTGAAATAGAAGCCATACTGATAATTTTTTCTCTTAAATCGTTATCAGTGACTTCTTTTAATAATTCTAAAATATTATCAGAAGTAATAGGTTTGATTTCAAAATTATTCTGAAATTGGGATTGTAGTTTATAAAAATCTAGATTATTACAAGAACAATTACCTGCACCTGTATCACAATTATCACAAGTATTATCATCAGGTAAATCAAATAATTTAATAGAGGCTTCAGATTCAGAAGAAGAAGTATAATCACTCTCACTGACTGAAGTTTCATCCATGATCTTCATAATCTGTTCTTTGGACTTATCATCTAAATCCATAGCTAGAGCCTTGATCCGCTCTTTCTTACAATTTGGGGAAATATGACCGAACTGACCGCACCTATAACACTTAACATCTTTCAGATCTCTTCCAGATCTGTCTTTTACAAATCTTTTCTCTTTGCGGTGTTTTCTTCGGAAATATCTTTCCTCTTTTGATCGACGATGTCGTATTTTACCTTTCCTTTGGTAATAATCATCCTGGTTACCTTTTCTGTTCTTTCCTTTTGATGAAGATGCTACAGTTCTTTCCATTCCGAACTGTTGACAGAAATCACCTAACTGGTTTCTTTCAATTAGATTCTGCCTTTTAAGCTGTGCATTCAGCTTTAACTCGTTACATAGGTTTAATCCTTCTTGGGTACAAACTCCAATAAGTCTCTCATATGTATAATTGTTATACATAATCTGGATATTATTTCCGCGAAGAGCTTTCCTTACTCTTTCTGCAAACAGATGTGGTAAACCGTCAATAAATTTACCTTTCCAATGATCACTGTTACTTTCGGGTAGATCCATTACCCGACTAAGGAAGGTGTCCTTATACCACCTGAATTCACCTAGATGTTTACATCTAAGTCCATTCAACAAAGTACGAATATTTTAGTACATGTTGGTGAATCTACCACTAAAATGTTCAATAATGGTAAGAACTAAAGTGTAGACACAATCTTGTCTTCCAGGTACTAAAGCTCTTCCTAGGTTATCAACTCCAGGTTCTGACTTAACAGCATTATAGATTGCTGCTCTATCTTCAGCAGTCATAAAATTATCCCACCAACCTCTTAATTGGCCGGTGAAACCTGCAACTATCATTCTGCAAATTACTGTCTCCGTATTTTTATCTGAGGTAGCTTTGCAGATTGTCGAGTACATCAACATCCGATGTACCAGAATACTTATCTGTCTATCTGTTAAACCATCTAAATTCCATTCATAGATGGCGTCACCGTTATAACTGGTGTTGGTTTGGTTCCAATCCCTTTCTTCCACCAAAACATCTTGGGGTGTTGGTCTAGGATAGTAATATGTATCCATTCTGGGCATATCACCATTTCTTTTTCCCAACTTTCTGCGTTTATTAAGTTCAGATCGGGTCTCTTCCTTATAATCTTTGGACGGATCGAGAATATTCTCTGCAAATTCAGAGGCTAGCTCCAAAGGCTTAAGATTTAACTCTGCTAGTTTGTCATTAACTAGCTTTTCCAAATCTTCCCTAGATTTGATCTTAAATCCAGTAATCTCTGGAGGTCTCTGTATAGAAGGTTCTAGCCTTGTAGAAGTTTCAGGCTTGCTGTGTATAACATGAGCAGAGTGAACAACCATAGACATGTCAGAAGAAGGAATACCAATCTTCTTCACCAACTCAGTTAAATAATCAAGTTTAGAATCGAGTGAACTAATATGTTCTCCCAAAACTTTAACATATAAAGACAAATAATTATTTTGAGAAATCAAGTTATTAATTTCCTTTATACCGTTGCTGGCGACATCATCTTCAATAAATTTTTGAAAAGCAGCAAAAGTAATACCAGTATTATTTGGTAAAACAAAAGGATTTTGTGGAGGATAAATGCTTGTAATGGTATTACCATTACTTTCTTGATAAATTCTTTCAAGAACTTTGATATATAAGGGCATGTAAGTGGTTATAAACCAAGGAGCAAAATATATAATTTGGTTATGCAAAGCACAAGTTTCATAAAACTCTTGAGAAATATTTCTCTTATCATCACTGTTATAAAACTCAGTGTACCAGTTTTTAAAACTTTTCCATTTATCCTGACAAAATTCTTTTAAAATATGTTGTCTTGCCGGTGAACCCGGACTAAAATCAATTTGGAACTTAATCATTTAAGTTTTATTAAAATCAAAATCCATATCGGATGCAGTAGGAATATCCTTATCAGAATTATCATCTTTAACAATATTATTAGAAACCTTTATACGGTCAACACGCCTATTACCATCAGTCGTGTCAATCGTATGGAGAGAAGCGGCACGATTTAATCTGGCCGGACCATAGATTGGTTCAATAGGGTCAATATATGAATGACCTGCAGAAGTAGATAATCTTCTACTACCAGTATAAGAATGCCTATAAGGCACTAAGGATTTATTATCCTCAAATTGAATGCAAATTCTGCCTTCAGGGGTTTGGCTTATATGCGAATAATCATGATTAGTAATTTCCTCAGATTGTTGACTCGAACATATAACAGAGTCTAAAATCCAAGTAGAGGGAAAATTAATCTCATCCCATCCAATAAGTCTCCTAGTGGTGACTTTGGATTTAGCAAAATTTGTTTCAAATATCATAGTCTCGTTTGACATATCTGTCAATTTGCATCGAGGAGTAAGAGTGGATAAGAATTTATAATAAATTCTATAAGATAAACATATAAGTTCAGATCCAGGAGCATAATTATAACCATGAGTTTTAACATTTAATGTTAAAGCATCAAGAATATTGACGTCAGATAAAGATAACTGTAAATTAGGTTGAGTATTGAAATATACAGGACCATACGCCACCGTAGATTCAATAGAACCCATAAGAGATTGTCAAAAATTAAGATTTCTAGCATCTCTTAAAGCAGCCATAAAAGATTCAGGTAACCCTTTAAGGGTTAAAGGCTTAAAAGCAATTTGAACTAAGCCTATATGCATGAAGCTATACTTCTTTTTATAAAGCATAATATCACGTTCATTCAATAAACGAACAGTCTGTTCAGAAGAATTTAAAGCAAGAGACTGCTCAGTTGTTTTTATCAATTGTTTAGAAGATATTTTATCAAAAAGGCCATAATCATAAATCTTATGAATAGGGACTTGTGGAATAGTCCATTTGTTTAACAAATCAAGATCTTGAGGTATATCTACCTCTTCTAGTCTAGAGTTTTTAACACTGCTTTCTCCAATATTCATATCAATTAAACATCTATGTTGAATCCCATCGTACTTTAGTCTCATCTAGGAATTGTTTTATGAGACTAAAGTACGATGGGATTCAACATAGATGTTTAATTGATATGAATATTGGAGAAAGCAGTGTTAAAAACTCTAGACTAGAAGAGGTAGATATACCTCAAGATCTTGATTTGTTAAACAAATGGACTATTCCTCAAGTCCCTATTCATAAGATTTATGATTATGGCCTTTTTGATAAAATATCTTCTAAACAATTGATAAAAACAACTGAGCAGTCTCTTGCTTTAAATTCTTCTGAACAGACTGTTCGTTTATTGAATGAACGTGATATTATGCTTTATAAAAAGAAGTATAACTTCATGCATATAGGCTTAGTTCAAATTGCTTTTATGCCTTTAACCCTTAAAGGGTTACCTGAATCTTTTATGGCTGCTTTAAGAGATGCTAGAAATCTTAATTTTAGACAATCTCTTATGGGTTCTATTGAATCTACGGTGGCGTATGGTCCCGTATATTTCAATACTCAACCTAATTTACAGTTATCTTTATCTGACGTCAATATTCTTGATGCATTAACATTAAATGTTAAAACTCATGGTTATAATTATGCTCCTGGATCTGAACTTATATGTTTATCTTATAGAATTTATTATAAATTCTTATCCACTCTTACTCCTCGATGCAAATTGACATATATGTCAAACGAGACTATGATATTTGAAATAAATTTTGCTAAATCCAAAGTCACCACTAGGAGACTTACTAGATGGGATGAGATTAATTTTCCCTCTACTTGGATTTTAGACTCTGTTATATCTTCGAGTCAACAATCTGAGGAAATTACTAATCATGATTATTCGCATATAAGCCAAACCCCTGAAGGCAGAATTTGCATTCAATTTGAGGATAATAAATCCTTAGTGCCTTATAGGCATTCTTATACTGGTAGTAGAAGATTATCTACTTCTTCAGGTCATTCATATATTGACCCTATTGAACCAATCTATGGTCTGGCCAGATTAAATCGTGCCGCTTCTCTCCATACGATTGACACGACTGATGGTAATAGGCGTGTTGACCGTATAAAGGTTTCTAATAATATTGTTAAAGATGATAATTCTGATAAGGATATTCCTACTGCATCCGATATGGATTTTGATTTTAATAAAACTTAAATGATTAAGTTCCAAATTGATTTTAGTCCGGGTTCACCGGCAAGACAACATATTTTAAAAGAATTTTGTCAGGATAAATGGAAAAGTTTTAAAAACTGGTACACTGAGTTTTATAACAGTGATGATAAGAGAAATATTTCTCAAGAGTTTTATGAAACTTGTGCTTTGCATAACCAAATTATATATTTTGCTCCTTGGTTTATAACCACTTACATGCCCTTATATATCAAAGTTCTTGAAAGAATTTATCAAGAAAGTAGTGGTAATACCATTACAAGCATTTATCCTCCACAAAATCCTTTTGTTTTACAAAATAATACTGGTATTACTTTTGCTGCTTTTCAAAAATTTATTGAAGATGATGTCGCCAGCAACGGTATAAAGGAAATTAATAACTTGATTTCTCAACATAATTATTTGTCTTTATATGTTAAAGTTTTGGGAGAACATATTAGTTTCACTCGATTCTAAACTTGATTATTTAACTGAGTTGGTGAAGAAGATTGGTATTCCTTCTTCTGACATGTCTATGGTTGTTCACTCTGCTCATGTTATACACAGCAAGCCTGAAACTTCTACAAGGCTAGAACCTTCTATACAGAGACCTCCAGAGATTACTGGATTTAAGATCAAATCTAGGGAAGATTTGGAAAAGCTAGTTAATGACAAACTAGCAGAGTTAAATCTTAAGCCTTTGGAGCTAGCCTCTGAATTTGCAGAGAATATTCTCGATCCGTCCAAAGATTATAAGGAAGAGACCCGATCTGAACTTAATAAACTCATAAAGTTGGGAAAAAGATATGGTGATATGCCGAGAATGGATACATATTACTATCCTAGACCAACACCCCAAGATGTTTTGGTGGAAGAAAGGGATTGGAACCAAACCAACACCAGTTATAACGGTGACGCCATCTATGAATGGAATTTAGATGGTTTAACAGATAGACAGATAAGTATTCTGGTACATCGGATGTTGATGTACTCGACAATCTGCAAAGCTACCTCAGATAAAAATACGGAGACAGTAATTTGCAGAATGATAGTTGCAGGTTTCACCGGCCAATTAAGAGGTTGGTGGGATAATTTTATGACTGCTGAAGATAGAGCAGCAATCTATAATGCTGTTAAGTCAGAACCTGGAGTTGATAACCTAGGAAGAGCTTTAGTACCTGGAAGACAAGATTGTGTCTACACTTTAGTTCTTACCATTATTGAACATTTTAGTGGTAGATTCACCAACATGTACGAAAATATTCGTACTTTGTTGAATGGACTTAGATGTAAACATCTAGGTGAATTCAGGTGGTATAAGGACACCTTCCTTAGTCGGGTAATGGATCTACCCGAAAGTAACAGTGATCATTGGAAAGGTAAATTTATTGACGGTTTACCACATCTGTTTGCAGAAAGAGTAAGGAAAGCTCTTCGCGGAAATAATATCCAGATTATGTATAACAATTATACATATGGGAGACTTATTGGAGTTTGTACCCAAGAAGGATTAAACCTATGTAACGAGTTAAAGCTGAATGCACAACTTAAAAGGCAGAATCTAACTGAAAGAAACTAGTTAGGTGATTTCCGTCAACAGTTCGGAATGGAAAGAACTGTAGCATCTTCATCAAAAGGAAAGAACAGAAAAGGTAACCAGGATGATTATTACCAAAGGAAAGGTAAAAGACGACATCGTCGATCAAAAGAGGAAAGATATTTTCGAAGAAAACACCGCAAAGAGAAAAGATTTGTAAAAGACAGATCTGGAAGAGATCTGAAAGATGTTAAGTGTTATAGGTGCGGTCAGTTCGGTCATATTGCCCCAAATTGTAAGAAAGAGCGGATCAAGGCTCTAGCTATGGATTTAGATGATAAGTCCAAAGAACAGATTATGAAGATCATGGATGAAACTTCAGTCAGTGAGAGTGATTATACTTCTTCTTCTGAATCTGAAGCCTCTATTAAATTATTTGATTTACCTGATGATAATACTTGTGATAATTGTGATACAGGTGTAGGTAATTGTTCTTGTAATAATCTAGATTTTTATAAACTACAATCCCAATTTCAGAATAATTTTGAAATCAAACCTATTACTTCTTATAATATTTTAGAATTATTAAAAGAAGTCACTGATAACGATTTAAGAGAAAAAATTATCAGTATGGCTTCTATTTCAAAACCGGCTGATAAGCCTGTTCAAAAGAAATACATTTTAGAGGAAACTCCATATTCTATGGCAGAAGTTCAAAAAAGACTTTTGCAAAGGAACTCGCCACAAAATATGAGTTTTCCCAGTTATTCTTCTTCAATGGATGATTTAAAATCTGAAGTTGAAAAATTAAAAAATGAGATTAAATATCTTAAACAAAATCAAATGATTTTCGACCATCGTATGAGCCAAATGGAACGTACTATGGGTCATGATAAAGGAAAAGAAGTCAAATGATTCAAAAGAAATTTCTGATTTTGCGAGAAAAGCCTTTTCTTCACCTAATGATGATTTATTCATAGGTATGATGCAAATAGTGACTTCTCATAGATGGTATGTCAAGTGCACTATTTTAATTGATAATAATTTTTCAATTACTGAAACTGCTCTTATTGACAGTGGTGCAGATATGAGCTGCATTCAAGAAGGAATGATTCCTACTAAATCTCGACCTTGCCAAATGAATTTAGAATTGCTTGAAATCTGCAAAAAAGAGATTGATAATCTTTTGCAAAAAGATCTTATAAAACCATCAAAGTCACCACGGTCTTGTACAGCTTTTTATGTCAATAATGCTGCTGAAAAGGAACGTGGTGTACCTAGATTGGTAATTAATTATAAACCTTTGAATAAAGTTTTAAAATGGATCAGATATCCGATCCCTAATAAAAGAGATCTTTTATCAAGATTATATGATGCTAATATATTTTCAAAATTTGATTTAAAATCCGGATATTGGCAAATTCAGCTTTTTAAAGAGCACACTTATAGGACGGCATTCAATGTCCCATTCGGGCAATAAGAATGGAATGTTATGCCTTTTGGTTTAAAGAATGCTCCTTCTGAATTTCAGAAAATTATGAATGATATTTTTAATCCATATATGGATTTCATCATTGTCTATATCGATGATATTTTAGTATTTTCAAAAACTTTGGAAATGCATTATAAACATTTAGATATTTTCAAAAAGATAATTATTCAAAACAGGTTAGTAATTTCAAAACCCAAAATGAGTCTTTTTCAGACAAATGTCAGATTTCTTGGTCACTATATTTGTCAGGGAAATATAGTTCCCATTCAGAGATCTATTGATTTTGCTGCAAAATTTCCTGATGTTATTAATGATAGGACGCAGTTGCAGAGATTTCTTGGGAGTTTAAATTATATTTCTCCCTTTATCAAAGATTTATCTACAGATCTGGCCCCCTTGTTTGAAAGGCTTAAAAAGGGTTATAATTTGCCATGGTCTGATTTACATACTAATATTGTTAAAAAGGTAAAAGAGAAGGTAAGCTCTTTACCATGTTTAACCCTTGCCAATCCTAACTGGCAAAAAATTATTGAAACCGATGCCTCTAATATAGGTTTCGGTGGGATTCTGAAGCAGTTTAACCCCCATGATAAAAGGGAGTATTTAATTCGTTATCATTCGGGTAAATGGACTGAGGCCCAGCAAAAATATGCTACGGTGGCCCATGAAATGCTTTGTATTGTTAAATGCGTCTTAAAATTTCAAGACGATCTTTATAACAAAAAATTTCTAATTAGGACTGATAATAATGCCGTCAAATTTATGTTTAATAAGGATTTCAAACATGATGCCTCGAAAATTATATTTGCTAGATGGCAGGCCCAATTAGCGTCGTTTGATTTTGATATAGAATATAAAAAAGGAAGTGATAATTCACTACCAGATTTCCTAACAAGAGAATTTTTAAATGCAAACTAACAAAATCTGTTTTTGTTGTAGAATGAGGCCGCAAGGGCCCTTCCCCCATGGAAGAGGTCGAGGAAGAGGTACTCCTGGAGGATATAGCCGAGGGAGTTCAAGTTCAAGTAACAGAAGTTATACTTCTGCAGCATCAAATTCAGGAAGTAATACTTCCAGAAATACAGTCATCAGGAGAGGAAATATGACTCTAATAAATGAGAATATTTCTCAAAGAAGAGAAGATGAAAGCTCTTCTTCTATTAACTTGGAAGATATTCCAAGAAATAGCCTGTTATACGAGGCTTTGCAACAGCATATGGCCAGCAGAAGAATGCAAAGTGATACATATGCCTCTGCTACTATGGAAACAATAGAAGAACAAAAAAATAGTTAAAGGTCTCGAAGAAAGAAGTGATACTTCTGCTCGAAAATAAAGATATTATGTGGAAAGAAGATATTTGGGAGATAACCCAAAAATACTTAATAGAGAAATTATATTTCCCGGGTGAGTCATACAAAACCTAAAATTACTATGAAAATATTCTTCTGGTTACAGGAAGTGCAGAGATATCTCACTTCAGAGATAGCAGGGATGAGACAGTTTATAACTTCTCAAAAATGATTATAAAAAGAATCATATCCATGGAAGAATGGGGGATATCCACCATGAAAGAAAGGCAAGTGATACTTGGAAACAGAAAAGTGAATTTCACTTATTGGGATTATATCCAGGCATTTTCATATGTGTTATATTATAATAATGATAAACACAAGCATACTTGGTTCATCAAGGTATGCTCAAAGGTATTTCAAAAAATAATACCAAATTGGTTCATTCAATGGTGGACATTCCACGGCCCCTCCATCAGGATATTACCTGAAAAAATGAAGGAATTATATGACTCATGGATGCAAGTATCTCCAGATCTGGACAGACTATACAGAGAAGAACATATAAGTTCTCCTGAAAATATTAGCCAGATCATGTTCTTTATAGAATTTTCTATCCCCATAAATGGATCCCTGAATTCGGTTATACCGAAGAACAGATTCCGTGTATCTATCGGACTTACTACAATAATTTTTGGGACAAAATGATGATGATAGACCCAAATACCCAAAAGATTTTTGGACAAGAGACATTTGATGACATTTATAAAGCTTTAAAAACTTATAAAGAAAAAGAAGAAGAAAGGGATGTAATTAAAAACAGTCCTTTAAGGCACATTGCAAGGAAGATTGCTTATCAACCGGGAGATAAGACCCGTCAGATCGAGGACTACTTAAATTTGGTTAAAAAGAATTTAATGGAATCTTTTGATCAAATTTCCAGTAAATCAGACACGTCAATGAAACGTCCCTCAAATTATGAGGACTCTCAAATGGATGAAGACGTGGACACAGAAGATGTACTACGAGAAGCAGAAAAGCTTCTACAAGAAGATAAGCTTGAAGAAGGAGATAGCACAGAAAATTTCGTACAGAGGATGTTGAATGCACAAGGGAAGAAGAAAATCTGAGCCCTTGTAGGCCCTTGAGTACCCCACCAACAGAGATAGCTGTCTGAAGTGCAATAATAGAGCACTACTGTACAAAGCTACTGTAGATAGAAAAATTTTCTATTTAAAGAGGCCTTCGCCTCATTTGTAGGACAAGTTTTTTGAGTAGAAGAAACTCTTTCTCTCTCTAGATTTTCGCTCTGCCTTCTCTCTTAAAGAAAGCAAAGCTTTTGTAAAGCTTTTGTAACCTTTTCAATTTTGTATAGAGAAAATCAAAATCGTCCAAGTTTGGGCACAACTTCCGGTGTCAAGGTATTTATTTTTAAGTTCTTGTTTTTATACTTCTTCTCCGATGGCCGTGCTTATAGCCGGCTAAAAATCTATCTATGTTGAATCTCCGTTCTACTTGAATCATCATAAAAAATGAACTAGACTTTATTAAAATCGGGAGATTTTATTATAAGAACTGAAAAGACTTAGTATTACCATTATTGAACATTTTAGTGGTAGATTCACCAACATGTACGAAAATATTCGTACTTTGTTGAATAGACTTAGATGTAAACATCTAGGTGAATTCAGGTGGTATAAGGACACCTTCCTTAGTCGGGTAATGGATCTACCCGAAAGTAACAGTGATCATTGGAAAGGTAAATTTATTGACGGTTTACAACATCTGTTTGCAGAAAGAGTAAGGAAAGCTCTTCGCGGAAATAATATCCAGATTATGTATAACAATTATACATATGGGAGACTTATTGAAGTTTGTACCCAAGAAGGATTAAACCTATGTAACGAGTTAAAGCTGAATGCACAGCTTAAAAGGCAGAATCTAACTGAAAGAAACCAGTTAGGTGATTTCTGTCAACAGTTCGGAATGGAAAGAACTGTAGCATCTTCATCAAAAGGAAAGAACAGAAAAGGTAACCAGGATGATTATTACCAAAGGAAAGGTAAAAGACGACATCGTCGATCAAAAGAGGAAAGATATTTCCGAAGAAAACACCGCAAAGAGAAAAGATTTGTAAAAGACAGATCTGGAAGAGATCTGAAAGATGTTAAGTGTTATAGGTGCGGTCAGTTCGGTCATATTGCCCCAAATTGTAAGAAAGAGCGGATCAAGGCTCTAGCTATGGATTTAGATGATAAGTCCAAAGAACAGATTATGAAGATCATGGATGAAACTTCAGTCAGTGAGAGTGATTATACTTCTTCTTCTGAATCTGAAGCCTCTATTAAATTATTTGATTTACCTGATGATAATACTTGTGATAATTGTGATACAGGTGCAGGTAATTGTTCTTGTAATAATCTAGATTTTTATAAACTACAATCCCAATTTCAGAATAATTTTGAAATCAAACCTATTACTTCTGATAATATTTTAGAATTATTAAAAGAAGTCACTGATAATGATTTAAGAGAAAAAATTATCAGTATGGCTTCTATTTCAAAACCGGCTGATAAGCCTGTTCAAAAGAAAGACATTTTAGAGGAAACTCCATATTCTATGGCAGAAGTTCAAAAAAGACTTTTGCAAAGGAACTCGCCACAGAATATGAGTTTTCCCAGTTATTCTTCTTCAATGGATGATTTAAAATCTGAAGTTGAAAAATAAAAAAATGAGATTAAATCTCTTAAACAAAATCAAATGATTTTCGACCATCGTATGAGCCAAATGGAACGTACTATGGGTCATGATAAAGGAAAAGAAGTTTTAAATGAGTCAAATGATTCAAAAGAAATTTCTGATTTTGCGAGAAAAGCCATTTCTTCACCTAATGATGATTTATTCATAGGTATGATGCAAATAGTGACTTCTCATAGATGGTATGTCAAGTGCACTATTTTAATTGATAATAATTTTTCAATTACTGAAACTGCTCTTATTGACAGTGGTGCAGATATGAGCTGCATTCAAGAAGGAATAATTCCTACTAGATATTATCAAAAAACTTCTCATAAAATTAGTTCTGCATCAGGTGATAGAATGAAAATTGATTATAAATTGCCTAATGTTTATATTTGCAAAAATAAAGTTTGCATTCCTCATTTTTTCATTCTAGTTAAAGATAGAATGTTTCCTCCCATAATATTGGGAACTGCCTTTATACAAGCCATTTATCCTCTTACTCATGTGGATAATAAAGGTTTTCAAGCATCTTATAATGGCAACAAAATTTATTTCCAGTTTATAACTGAGCCCCTTACTCGGAATATAAATGCTTTGATTGATAAAAAGGTTTTTCATATGAAATCCTTACAGCATGAAATATACAGCATGTCTATTGACACTATTTTACAATCTTCTAAAGTTCAGGAAAAGATTAAAATTAATTTCAGAACAATTTGCTGTTTCTATTTGTGCTGATCAAACGACGCTAATTGGGCCTGCCATCTAGCAAATATAATTTTCGAGGCATCATGTTTGAAATCCTTATTAAACATAAATTTGACTGCATTATTATCAGTCCTAATTAGAAATTTTTTATTATAAAGATCGTCTTGGATTATATCCAGGCATTTTCATATGTGTTATATTATAATAATGATAAACACAAGCATACTTGGTTCATCAAGGTATGCTCAAAGGTATTTCAAAAAATAATACCAAATTGGTTCATTCAATGGTGGACATTCCACGGCCCCTCCATCAGGATATTACCTGAAAAAATGAAGGAATTATATGACTCATGGATGCAAGTATCTCCAAATCTGGCAGTATTTTGTCCAGACAGGCCCCGTGCTCGGGTAAAAATTTACCATACAGCTAGTAATCTATATACCAAGGCTTTATACAGTTCATATAATAATTCCTCCTTGTTTTGATTCTTGTTCGAAGACAAGGATATTATCCGAATAAGGTCTATCACCGCCGGCGGACTACCGCCGACGTAGATCCTGTTAACGATGGTATCAGAGCCTAGGAATTGTTTTATGAGACTAAAGTACGATGAGATTCAACATAGATGTTTAATTGATATGAATATTGGAGAAAGCAGTGTTAAAAACTCTAGACTAGAAGAGGTAGATATACCTCAAGATCTTGATTTGTTAAACAAATGGACTATTCCACAAGTCCCTATTCATAAGATTTATGATTATGGCCTTTTTGATAAAATATCTTCTAAACAATTGATAAAAACAACTGAGCAGTCTCTTGCTTTAAATTCTTCTGAATAGACTGTTCGTTTATTGAATGAACGTGATATTATGCTTTATAAAAAGAAGTATAGCTTCATGCATATAGGCTTAGTTCAAATTGCTTTTAAGCCTTTAACCCTTAAAGGGTTACCTGAATCTTTTATGGCTGCTTTAAGAGATGCTAGAAATCTTAATTTTAGACAATCTCTTATGGGTTCTATTGAATCTACGGTGGCGTATGGTCCCGTATATTTCAATACTCAACCTAATTTACAGTTATCTTTATCTGACGTCAATATTCTTGATGCATTAACATTAAATGTTAAAACTCATGGTTATAATTATGCTCCTGGATCTGAACTTATATGTTTATCTTATAGAATTTATTATAAATTCTTATCCACTCTTACTCCTCGATGCAAATTGACAGATATGTCAAACGAGACTATGATATTTGAAACAAATTTTGCTAAATCCAAAGTCACCACTAGGAGACTTATTGGATGGGATGAGATTAATTTTCCCTCTACTTGGATTTTAGACTCTGTTATATCTTCGAGTCAACAATCTGAGGAAATTACTAATCATGATTATTCGCATATAAGCCAAACCCCTGAAGGCAGAATTTGCATTCAATTTGAGGATAATAAACCCTTAGTGTCTTATAGGCATTCTTATACTGGTAGTAGAACATTATCTACTTCTGCAGGTCATTCATATATTGACCCTATTGAACCAATCTATGGTCCGGCCAGATTAAATCGTGCCGCTTCTCTCCATACGATTGACACGACTGATGGTAATAGGCGTGTTGACCGCATAAAGGTTTCTAATAATATTGTTAAAGATGATAATTCTGATAAGGATATTCCTACTGCATCCGATATGGATTTTGATTTTAATAAAACTTAAATGATTAAGTTCCAAATTGATTTTAGTCCGGGTTCACCGGCAAGACAACATAGTTTAAAAGAATTTTGTCAGGATAAATGGAAAAGTTTTAAAAACTGGTACACTGAGTTTTATAACAGTGATGATAAGAGAAATATTACTCAAGAGTTTTATGAAACTTGTGCTTTGCATAACCAAATTATATATTTTGCTCCTTGGTTTATAACCACTTACATGCCCTTATATATCAAAGTTTTTGAAAGAATTTATCAAGAAAGTAATGGTAATACCATTACAAGCATTTATCCTCCACAAAATCCTTTTGTTTTACCAAATAATACTGGTATTACTTTTGCTGCTTTTCAAAAATTTATTGAAGATGATGTCGCCAGCAACGGTATAAAGGAAATTAATAACTTGATTTCTCAAAATAATTATTTGTCTTTATATGTTAAAGTTTTGGGAGAACATATTAGTTCACTCGATTCTAAACTTGATTATTTAACTGAGTTGGTGAAGAAGATTGGTATTCCTTCTTCTGACATGTCTATGGTTGTTCACTCTGCTCATGTTATACACAGCAAGCCTGAAACTTCTACAAGGCTAGAACCTTCTATACAGAGACCTCCAGAGATTACTGGATTTAAGATCAAATCTAGGGAAGATTTGGAAAAGCTAGTTAATGACAAACTAGCAGAGTTAAATCTTAAGCCTTTGGAGCTAGCCTCTGAATTTGCAGAGAATATTCTCGATCCGTCCAAAGATTATAAGGAAGAGACCCGATCTGAACTTAATAAACTCAGAAAGTTGGGAAAAAGATATGGTGATATGCCGAGAATGGATACATATTACTATCCTAGACCAACACCCCAAGATGTTTTGGTGGAAGAAAGGGATTGGAACCAAACCAACACCAGTTATAACGGTGACGCCATCTATGAATGGAATTTAGATGGTTTAACAGATAGACAGATAAGTATTCTGGTACATCGGATATTGATGTACTCGACAATCTGCAAAGCTACCTCAGATAAAAATACGGAGACAGTAATTTGCAGAATGATAGTTGCAGGTTTCACCGGCCAATTAAGAGGTTGGTGGGATAATTTTATGCTGGTGAAAAGGAACGTGGTGTACCTAGATTGGTAATTAATTATAAACCTTTGAATAAAGTTTTAAAATGGATCAGATATCCGATCCCTAATAAAAGAGATCTTTTATCAAGATTATATGATGCTAATATATTTTCAAAATTTGATTTAAAATCCGTATATTGGCAAATTCAGCTTTTTAAAGAGCACACTTATAGGACGGCATTCAATGTCCCATTCGGGCAATACGAATGGAATGTTATGCCTTTTGGTTTAAAGAATGCTCCTTCTGTATTTCAGAAAATTATGAATGATATTTTTAATCCATATATGGATTTCATCATTGTCTATATCGATGATATTTTAGTATTTTCAAAAACTTTGGAAATGCATTATAAACATTTAGATATTTTCAAAAAGATAATTATTCAAAACGGGTTAGTAATTTCAAAACCCAAAATGTGTCTTTTTCAGACAAATGTCAGATTTCTTGGTCACTATATTTGTCAGGGAAAAATAGTTCCCATTCAGAGATCTATTGATTTTGCTGCAAAATTTCCTGATGTTATTAATGATAGGACGCAGTTGCAGAGATTTCTTGGGAGTTTAAATTATATTTCTCCCTTTATCAAAGATTTATCTACAGATCTGGCCCCCTTGTTTGAAAGGCTTAAAAAGGGTTATAATTTGCCATGGTCTGATTTACATACTAATATTGTTAAAAAGGTAAAAGAGAAGGTAAGCTCTTTACCATGTTTAACCCTTGCCAATCCTAACTGGCAAAAAATTATTGAAACCGATGCCTCTAATATAGGTTTCGGTGGGATTCTGAAGCAGTTTAACCCCCATGATAAAAGGGAGTATTTAATTCGTTATCATTCGGGTAAATGGACTGAGGCCCAGCAAAAATATGCTACGGTGGCCCATGAAATGCTTTGTATTGTTAAATGCGTCTTAAAATTTCAAGACGATCTTTATAACAAAAAATTTCTAATTAGGACTGATAATAATGCAGTCAAATTTATGTTTAATAAGGATTTCAAACATGATGCCTCGAAAATTATATTTGCTAGATGGCAGGCCCAATTAGCGCCGTTTGATTTTGATATAGAATATAAAAAAGGAAGTGATAATTCACTACCAGATTTCCTAACAAGAGAATTTTTAAATGCAAACTAACAAAATCTGTTTTTGTTGTAGAATGAGGCCACAAGGGCCCTTCCCCCATGGAAGAGGTCGAGGAAGAGGTACTCCTGGAGGATATAGCCGAGGGAGTTCAAGTTCAAGTAACAGAAGTTATACTTCTGCAGCATCAAATTCAGTAAGTAATACTTCCAGAAATACAGTCATCAGGAGAGGAAATATGACTCTAATAAATGAGAATATTTCTCAAAGAAGAGAAGATGAAAGCTCTTCTTCTATTAACTTGGAAGATATTCCAAGAAACAGCCCGTTATACGAGGCTTTGCAACAGCATATGGCCAGCAGAAGAATGCAAAGTGATACATATGCCTCTGTTACTATGGAAATAATAGAAGAACAAAAAAATAGTTAAAGGTCTCGAAGAAAGAAGTGATACTTCTGCTCGAAAATAAAGATATTATGTGGAAAGAAGATATTTGGGAGATAACCCAAAAATACTTAATAGAGAAATTATATTTCCCGGGTGAGTCATACAAAACCCGAAATTACTATGAAAATATTCTTCTGATACAGGAAGTGCAGAGATATCTCACTTCAGAGATAGCAGGGATGAGACAGTTTATAACTTCTCAAAAATGATTATAAAAAGAATCATATCCATGGAAGAATGGGGGATATCCACCATGAAAGAAAGGCAAGTGATACTTGGAAACGGAAAAGTGAATTTCACTTATTGGGATTATATCCAGGCATTTTCATATGTGTTATATTATAATAATGATAAACACAAGCATACTTGGTTCATCAAGGTATGCTCAAAGGTATTTCAAAAAATAATACCAAATTGGTGCATTCAATGGTGGACATTCGACGGCCCCCCCATCAGGATATTACCTGAAAAAATGAAGGAATTATATGACTCATGGATGCAAGTATCTCCAGATCTGGACAGACTATACAGAGAAGAACATATAAGTTCTCCTGAAAATATTAGCCAGATCATGTTCTTTATAGAATTTTCTATCCCTTGGATTCATAAATGGATCCCTGAATTCGGTTATACCGAAGAACAGATTCCGTGTATCTATCGGACTTACTACAATAATTTTTGGGACAAAATGATGAAGATAGACCCAAATACCCAAAAGATTTTTGGACAAGAGACATTTGATGACATTTATAAAGCTTTAAAAACTTATAAAGAAAAAGAAGAAGAAAGGGATGTAATTAAAAACAGTCCTTTAAGGCACATTGCAAGGAAGATTGCTTATCAACCGGGAGATAAGACCCGTCAGATCGAGGACTACTTAAATTTGGTTAAAAAGAATTTAATGGAATCTTTTGATCAAATTTCCAGTAAATCAGACACGTCAATGAAAAGTCCCTCAAATTATGAGGACTCTCAAATGGATGAAGACGTGGACACAGAAGATGTACTATGAGAAGCAGAAAAGCTTCTACAAGAAGATAAGCTTGAAGAAGGAGATAGCACAGAAAACTTCGTACAGAGGATGTTGAATGCACAAGGGAAGAAGAAAATCTGAGCCCTTGTAGGCCCTTGAGGACCCCACCGACAGAGATAGCTGTCTGAAGTGCAATAATAGAGCACTACTGTACAAAGCTACTGTAGATAGAAAAATTTTCTATTTAAAGAGGCTTTCGCCTCATTTGTAGGAAAAGTTTTTTGAGTAGAAGAAACTCTTTCTCTCTCTAGATTTTCGCTCTGCCTTCTCTCTTAAAGAAAGCAAAGCTTTTGTAAAGTTTTTGTAACCTTTTCAATTTTGTATAGAGAAAATCAAAATCGTCCAAGTTTGGGCACAACTTCCGGTGTCAAGGTATTTATTTTTAAGTTCTTGTTTTTATACTTCTTCTCCGATGGCCGTGCTTATAGCCGGCTAAAAATCTATCTATGTTGAATCTCCGTACTACTTGAATCATCATAAAAAATGAACTAGACTTTATTAAAATCGGGAGATTTTATTATAAGAACTGAAAAGACTTAGTATAAAGATTGATTAGCTTGGTTCGGAGATGGTGGTATAGTCGGCGAATACTGTAGATCTTGGATTTGCCTTTGTGGCTACGTACAGTTGCCCGGTGAAAAGTCTGTTCTTTGGAGTTGTTAAGGGCCGTTGTTATCCCGGGGAGCCCCTAAAAAGGTATCCTGTACACATGGTCTCAAGATCTGGCAGTATTTTGTCCAGACAGGCCCCGTGCTCGGGTAAAAGTTTACCATACAGCTAGTAATCTATATACCAAGGCTTGATACAGTTCATATAATAATTCCTCCTTGTTTTGATTCTTGTTCGAAGACAAGGATATTATCCGAATAAGGTCTATCACCGCCGGCAGACTACCGCCGACGTAGATCCTGTTAAAGATGGTATCAGAGCATCTTTAAGAGATGCTAGAAATCTTAATTTTTGACAATCTCTTATGGGTTCTATTGAATCTACGGTGGCGTATGGTCCTGTATATTTCAATACTCAACCTAATTTACAGTTATCTTTATCTGACGTCAATATTCTTGATGCTTTAACATTAAATGTTAAAACTCATGGTTATAATTATGCTCCTGGATCTGAACTTATATGTTTATCTTATAGAATTTATTATAAATTCTTATCCACTCTTACTCCTCGATGCAAATTGACAGATATGTCAAACGAGACTATGATATTTGAAACAAATTTTGCTAAATCCAAAGTCACCACTAGGAGACTTATTGGATGGGATGAGATTAATTTTCCCTCTACTTGGATTTTAGACTCTGTTATATCTTCGAGTCAACAATCTGAGGAAATTACTAATCATGATTATTCGCATATAAGCCAAACCCCTGAAGGCAGAATTTGCATTCAATTTGAGGATAATAAATCCTTAGTGCCTTATAGGCATTCTTATACTGGTAGTAGAAGATTATCTACTTCTGCAGGTCATTCATATATTGACCCTATTGAACCAATCTATCGTCCGGCCAGATTAAATCGTGCCGCTTCTCTCCATACGATTGACACGACTGATGGTAATAGGCGTGTTGACCGTATAAAGGTTTCTAATAATATTGTTAAAGATGATAATTCTGATAAGGATATTCCTACTGCATCCGATATGGATTTTGATTTTAATAAAACTTAAATGATTAAGTTCCAAATTGATTTTAGTCCGGGTTCACCGGCAAGACAACATATTTTAAAAGAATTTTGTCAGGATAAATGGAAAAGTTTTAAAAACTGGTACACTGAGTTTTATAACAGTGATGATAAGAGAAATATTTCTCAAGAGTTTTATGAAACTTGTGCTTTGCATAACCAAATTATATATTTTGCTCATTGGTTTATAACCACTTACATGCCCTTATATATCAAAGTTCTTGAAAGAATTTATCAAGAAAGTAATGGTAATACCATTACAAGCATTTATCCTCCACAAAATCCTTTTGTTTTACAAAATAATACTGGTATTACTTTTGCTGCTTTTCAAAAATTTATTGAAGATGATGTCGCCAGCAACGGTATAAAGGAAATTAATAACTTGATTTCTCAAAATAATTATTTGTCTTTATATGTTAAAGTTTTGGGAGAACATATTTGTTCACTCGATTCTAAACTTGATTATTTAACTGAGTTGGTGAAGAAGATTGGTATTCCTTCTTCTGACATGTCTATGGTTGTTCACTCTGCTCATGTTATACACAGCAAGCCTGAAACTTCTACAAGGCTAGAACCTTCTATACAGAGACCTCCAGAGATTACTGGATTTAAGATCAAATCTAGGGAAGATTTGGAAAAGCTAGTTAATGACAAACTAGCAGAGTTAAATCTTAAGCCTTTGGAGCTAGCCTCTGAATTTGCAGAGAATATTCTCGATCCGTCCAAAGATTATAAGGAAGAGACCCGATCTGAACTTAATAAACTCAGAAAGTTGGGAAAAAGATATGGTGATATGCCGAGAATGGATACATATTACTATCCTAGACCAACACCCCAAGATGTTTTGGTGGAAGAAAGGGATTGGAACCAAACCAACACCAGTTATAACGGTGACGCCATCTATGAATGGAATTTAGATGGTTTAACAGATAGACAGATAAGTATTCTGGTACATCGGATGTTGATGTACTCGACAATCTGCAAAGCTACCTCAGATAAAAATACGGAGACAGTAATTTGCAGAATGATAGTTGCAGGTTTCACCGGCCAATTAAGAGGTTGGTGGGATAATTTTATGACTGCTGAAGATAGAGCAGCAATCTATAATGCTGTTAAGTCAGAACCTGGAGTTGATAACCTAGGAAGAGCTTTAGTACCTGGAAGACAAGATTGTGTCTACACTTTAGTTCTTACCATTATTGAACATTTTAGTGGTAGATTCACCAACATGTACGAAAATATTCGTACTTTGTTGAATGGACTTAGATGTAAACATCTAGGTGAATTCAGGTGGTATAAGGACACCTTCCTTAGTCGGGTAATGGATCTACCCGAAAGTAACAGTGATCATTGGAAAGGTAAATTTATTGACGGTTTACCACATCTGTTTGCAGAAAGAGTAAGGAAAGCTCTTCGCGGAAATAATATCCAGATTATGTATAACAATTATACATATGGGAGACTTATTGGAGTTTGTACCCAAGAAGGATTAAACCTATGTAACGAGTTAAAGCTGAATGCACAGCTTAAAAGGCAGAATCTAACTGAAAGAAACCAGTTAGGTGATTTCTGTCAACAGTTCGGAATGGAAAGAACTGTAGCATCTTCATCAAAAGGAAAGAACAGAAAAGGTAACCAGGATGATTATTACCAAAGGAAAGGTAAAAGACGACATCGTCGATCAAAAGAGGAAAGATATTTCCGAAGAAAACACCGCAAAGAGAAAAGATTTGTAAAAGATAGATCTGGAAGAGATCTGAAAGATGTTAAGTGTTATAGGTGCGGTCAGTTCGGTCATATTGCCCCAAATTGTAAGAAAGAGCGGATCAAGGCTCTAGCTATGGATTTAGATGATAAGTCCAAAGAACAGATTATGAAGATCATGGATGAAACTTCAGTCAGTGAGAGTGATTATACTTCTTCTTCTGAATCTGAAGCCTCTATTAAATTATTTGATTTACCTGATGATAATACTTGTGATAATTGTGATACAGGTGCAGGTAATTGTTCTGGTAATAATCTAGATTTTTATAAACTACAATCCCAATTTCAGAATAATTTTGAAATCAAACCTATTACTTCTTATAATATTTTAGAATTATTAAAAGAAGTCACTGATAACGATTTAAGAGAAAAAATTATCAGTATGGCTTCTATTTCAAAACCGGCTGATAAGCCTGTTCAAAAGAAATACATTTTAGAGGAAACTCCATACTCTATGGCAGAAGTTCAAAAAAGACTTTTGCAAAGGAACTCTCCACAGAATATGAGTTTTCCCAGTTATTCTTCTTCAATGGATGATTTAAAATCTGAAGTTGAAAAATTAAAAAATGAGATTAAATCTCTTAAACAAAATCAAATGATTTTCGACCATCGTATGAGCCAAATGGAACGTACTATGGGTCATGATAAAGGAAAAGAAGTTTTAAATGAGTCAAATGATTCAAAAGAAATTTCTGATTTTGCGAGAAAAGCCATTTCTTCACCTAATGATGATTTATTCATAGGTATGATGCAAATAGTGACTTCTCATAGATGGTATGTCAAGTGCACTATTTTAATTGATAATAATTTTTCAATTACTGAAACTACTCTTATTGACAGTGGTGCAGATATGAGCTGCATTCAAGAAGGAATGATTCCTACTAAATCTCGACCTTGCCAAATGAATTTAGAATTGCTTGAAATCTGCAAAAAAGAGATTGATAATCTTTTGCAAAAAGATCTTATAAAACCATCAAAGTCACCATGGTCTTCTACAGCTTGTTATGTCAATAATGCTGCTGAAAAGGAACGTGGTGTACCTAGATTGGTAATTAATTATAAACCTTTGAATAAAGTTTTAAAATGGATCAGATATCCGATCCCTAATAAAAGAGATCTTTTATCAAGATTATATGATGCTAATATATTTTCAAAATTTGATTTAAAATCCGGATATTGGCAAATTCAGCTTTTTAAAGAGCACACTTATAGGACGGCATTCAATGTCCCATTCGGGCAATACGAATGGAATGTTATGCCTTTTGGTTTAAAAAATGCTCCTTCTGAATTTCAGAAAATTATGAATGATATTTTTAATCCATATATGGATTTCATCATTGTCTATATCGATGATATTTTAGTATTTTCAAAAACTTTGGAAATGCATTATAAACATTTAGATATTTTCAAAAAGATAATTATTCAAAACGGGTTAGTAATTTCAAAACCCAAAATGAGTCTTTTTCAGACAAATGTCAAATTTCTTGGTCACTATATTTGTCAGGGAAAAATAGTTCCCATGCAGAGATCTATTGATTTTGCTGCAAAATTTCCTGATGTTATTAATGATAGGACGCAGTTGCAGAGATTTCTTGGGAGTTTAAATTATATTTCTCCCTTTATCAAAGATTTATCTACAGATCTGGCCCCCTTGTTTGAAAGGCTTAAAAAGGGTTATAATTTGCCATGGTCTGATTTACATACTAATATTGTTAAAAAGGTAAAAGAGAAGGTAAGCTCTTTACCATGTTTAACCCTTGCCAATCCTAACTGGCAAAAAATTATTGAAACCGATGCCTCTAATATAGGTTTCGGTGGGATTCTGAAGCAGTTTAACCCCCATGATAAAAGGGAGTATTTAATTCGTTATCATTCGGGTAAATGGACTGAGGCCCAGCAAAAATATGCTACGGTGGCCCATGAAATGCTTTGTATTGTTAAATGCGTCTTAAAATTTCAAGACGATCTTTATAACAAAAAATTTCTAATTAGGACTGATAATAATGCAGTCAAATTTATGTTTAATAAGGATTTCAAACATGATGCCTCGAAAATTATATTTGCTAGATGGCAGGCCCAATTAGCGCCGTTTGATTTTGATATAGAATATAAAAAAGGAAGTGATAATTCACTACCAGATTTCCTAACAAGAGAATTTTTAAATGCAAACTAACAAAATCTGTTTTTGTTGTACAATGAGGCCGCAAGGGCCCTTCCCCCATGGAAGAGGTCGAGGAAGAGGTACTCCTGGAGGATATAGCCGAGGGAGTTCAAGTTCAAGTAACAGAAGTTATACTTCTGCAGCATCAAATTCAGGAAGTAATACTTCCAGAAATACAGTCATCAGGAGAGGAAATATGACTCTAATAAATGAGAATATTTCTCAAAGAAGAGAAGATGAAAGCTCTTCTTCTATTAACTTGGAAGATATTCCAAGAAACAACCCGTTATACGAGGCTTTGCAACAGCATATGGCCAGCAGAAGAATGCAAAGTGATACATATGCCTCTGCTACTATGGAAACAATAGAAGAACAAAAAAATAGTGAAAAGGTCTCGAAGAAAGAAGTGATACTTCTGCTCGAGAATAAAGATATTATGTGGAAAGAAGATATTTGGGAGATAACCCAAAAATACTTAATAGAGAAATTATATTTCCCGGGTGAGTCATACAAAACCCGAAATTACTATGAAAATATTCTTTTGGTTACAGGAAGTGCAGAGATATCTCACTTCAGAGATAGCAGGGATGAGACAATTTATAACTTCTCAAAAATGATTATAAAAAGAATCATATCCATGGAAGAATGGGGGATATCCACCATGAAAGAAAGGCAAGTGATACTTGGAAACGGAAAAGTGAATTTCACTTATTGGGATTATATCCAGGCATTTTTATATGTGTTATATTATAATAATGATAAACACAAGCATACTTGGTTCATCAAGGTATGCTCAAAGGTATTTCAAAAAATAATACCAAATTGGTTCATTCAATGGTGGACATTCCACGGCCCCTCCATCAGGATATTACCTGAAAAAATGAAGTAATTATATGACTCATGGATGCAAGTATCTCCAGATCTGGACAGACTATACAGAGAAGAACATATAAGTTCTCCTGAAAATATTAGCCAGATCATGTTCTTTATAGAATTTTCTATCCCTTGGATTCATAAATGGATCCCTGAATTCGGTTATACCGAAGAACAGATTCCGTGTATCTATCGGACTTACTACAATAATTTTTGGGACAAAATGATGAAGATAGACCCAAATACCCAAAAGATTTTTGGACAAGAGACATTTGATGACATTTATAAAGCTTTAAAAACTTATAAAGAAAAAGAAGAAGAAAGGGATGTAATTAAAAACAGTCCTTTAAGGCACATTGCAAGGAAGATTGCTTATCAACCGGGAGATAAGACCCGTCAGATCGAGGACTACTTAAATTTGGTTAAAAAGAATTTAATGGAATCTTTTGATCAAATTTCCAGTAAATCAGACACGTCAATGAAAAGTCCCTCAAATTATGAGGACTCTCAAATGGATGAAGACGTGGACACAGAAGATGTACTACGAGAAGCAGAAAAGCTTCTACAAGAAGATAAGCTTGAAGAAGGAGATAGCACAGAAAACTTCGTACAGAGGATGTTGAATGCACAAGGGAAGAAGAAAATCTGAGCCCTTGTAGGCCCTTGAGGACCCCACCGACAGAGATAGCTGTCTAAAGTGCAATAATAGAGCACTACTGTACAAAGCTACTATAGATAGAAAAATTTTCTATTTAAAGAGGCCTTCGCCTCATTTGTAGGACAAGTTTTTTGGAGTAGAAGAAACTCTTTCTCTCTCTAGATTTTCGCTCTGCCTTCTCTCTTAAAGAAAGCAAAGCTTTTGTAAAGTTTTTGTAACCTTTTCAATTTTGTATAGAGAAAATCAAAATCGTCCAACTTTGGGCACAACTTCCGGTGTCAAGGTATTTATTTTTAAGTTCTTGTTTTTATACTTCTTCTCCGATGGCCGTGCTTATAGCCGGCTAAAAATCTATCTATGTTGAATCTCCGTTCTACTTGAATCATCATGATTAGTAATTTCCTCAGATTGTTGACTCGAAGATATAACAGAGTCTAAAATCCAAGTAGAGGGAAAATTAATCTCATCCCATCCAATAAGTCTCCTAGTGGTGACTATGGATTTAGCAAAATTTGTTTCAAATATCATAGTCTCGTTTGACATATCTGTCAATTTGCATCGAGGAGTAAGAGTGGATAAGAATTTATAATAAATTCTATAAGATAAACATATAAGTTCAGATCCAGGAGCATAATTATAACCATGAGTTTTAACATTTAATGTTAATGCATCAAGAATATTGACGTCAGATAAAGATAACTGTAAATTAGGTTGAGTATTGAAATATACGGGACCATACGCCACCGTAGATTCAATAGAACCCATAAGAGATTGTCTAAAATTAAGATTTCTAGCATCTCTTAAAGCAGCCATAAAAGATTCAGGTAACCATTTAAGGGTTAAAGGCTTAAAAGCAATTTGAACTAAGCCTATATGCATGAAGCTATACTTCTTTTTATAAAGCATAATATCACGTTCATTCAATAAACGAACAGTCTGTTCAGAAGAATTTAAAGCAAGAGACTGCTCAGTTGTTTTTATCAATTGTTTAGAAGATATTTTATCAAAAAGGCCATAATCATAAATCTTATGAATAGGGACTTGTGGAATAGTCCATTTGTTTAACAAATCAAGATCTTGAGGTATATCTACCTCTTCTAGTCTAGAGTTTTTAACACTGCTTTCTCCAAAATTCACATCCATTAAACATCTATGTTGAATCCCATCGTACTTTAGTCTCATAAAACAATTCCTAGGCTCTGATACCATCATTAACAGGATCTACGTCGGCGGTAGTCCGCCGGCGGTGATAGACCTTATTCGGATAATATCCTTGTCTTCGAACAAGAATCAAAACAAGGAGGAATTATTATATGAACTGTATAAAGCCTTGGTATATAGATTACTAGCTGTATGGTAAACTTTTACCCGAGCACGGGGCCTGTCTGGACAAAATACTGCCAGATCTTGAGACCATGTGTACAGGATACCTTTTTAGGGGCTCCTCAGGATAACAACGGCCCTTAACAACTCCAAATAACGGGCCTTTTCACCGGGCAACTGTACGTAGCCACAAAGGCAAATCCAAGATCTATAGTATTCGCCGACTGTACCACCATCTCCGAACCAAGCTAATCAATCTTTATACTAAGTCTTTTCAGTTCTTATAATAAAATCTCCCGATTTTAATAAAGTCTAGTTCATTTTTTATGATGATTCAAGTAGAACGGAGATTCAACATAGATAGATTTTTAGCCGGCTATAAGCACGGCCATCGGAGAAGAAGTATAAAAACAAGAACTTAAAAATAAATACCTTGACACCGGAAGTTGTGCCCAAACTTGGACGATTTTGATTTTCTCTATACAAAATTGAAAAGGTTACAAAAACTTTACAAAAGCTTTGCTTTCTTTAAGAGAGAAGGCAGAGCGAAAATCTAGAGAGAGAAAGAGTTTCTTCTACTCAAAAAACTTGTCCTACAAATGAGGCGAAGGCCTCTTTAAATAGAAAATTTTTCTATCTACAGTAGCTTTGTACAGTAGTGCTCTATTATTGCACTTCAGACAGCTATCTCTGTCGGTGGGGTCCTCAAGGGCCTACAAGGGCTCAGATTTTCTTCTTCCCTTGTGCATTCAACATCCTCTGTACGAAATTTTCTGTGCTATCTCCTTCTTCAAGCTTATCTTCTTGTAGAAGCTTTTCTGCTTCTCGTAGTACATCTTCTGTGTCCACGTCTTCATCCATTTGAGAGTCCTCATAATTTGAGGGACTTTTCATTGACGTGTCTGATTTACTGGAAATTTGATCAAAAGATTCCATTAAATTCTTTTTAACCAAATTTAAGTAGTCCTCGATCTGACGGGTCTTATCTCCCGGTTGATAAGCAATCTTCCTTGCAATGTGCCTTAAAGGACTGTTTTTAATTACATCCCTTTCTTCTTCTTTTTCTTTATAAGTTTTTAAAGCTTTATAAATGTCATCAAATGTCTCTTGTCCAAAAATCTTTTGGGTATTTGGGTCTATCTTCATCATTTTGTCCCAAAAATTATTGTAGTAAGTCCGATAGATACACGGAATCTGTTCTTCGGTATAACCGAATTCAGGGATCCATTTATGAATCCAAGGGATAGAAAATTCTATAAAGAACATGATCTGGCTAATATTTTCAGGAGAACTTATATGTTCTTCTCTGTATAGTCTGTCCAGATCTGGAGATACTTGCATCCATGAGTCATATAATTCCTTCATTTTTTCTGGTAATATCCTGATGGAGGGGCCGTGGAATGTCCACCATTGAATGAACCAATTTGGTATTATTTTTTGAAATACCTTTGAGCATACCTTGATGAACCAAGTATGCTTGTGTTTATCATTATTATAATATAACACATATGAAAATGCCTGGATATAATCCCAATAAGTGAAATTCACTTTTCCGTTTCCAAGTATCACTTGCCTTTCTTTCATGGTGGATATCCCCCATTCTTCCATGGATATGATTCTTTTTATAATCATTTTTGAGAAGTTATAAACTGTCTCATCCCTGCTATCTCTGAAGTGAGATATCTCTGCACTTCCTGTAACCAGAAGAATATTTTCATAGTAATTTCGGGTTTTGTATGACTCACCCGGGAAATATAATTTCTCTATTAAGTATTTTTGGATTATCTCCCAAATATCTTCTTTCCACATAATATCTTTATTCTCGAGCAGAAGTATCACTTCTTTCTTCGAGACCTTTTCACTATTTTTTTGTTCTTCTATTGTTTCCATAGTAGCAGAGGCATATGTATCACTTTGCATTCTTCTGCTGGCCATATGCTGTTGCAAAGCCTCGTATAACGGGCTGTTTCTTGGAATATCTTCCAAGTTAATAGAAGAAGAGCTTTCATCTTCTCTTCTTTGAGAAATATTCTCATTTATTAGAGTCATATTTCCTCTCCTGATGACTGTATTTCTGGAAGTATTACTTCCTGAATTTGATGCTGCAGAAGTATAACTTCTGTTACTTGAACTTGAACTCCCTCGGCTATATCCTCCAGGAGTACTTCTTCCTCGACCTCTTCCATGGGGGAAGGGCCCTTGCAGCCTCATTCTACAACAAAAACAGATTTTGTTAGTTTGCATTTAAAAATTCTGTTGTTAGGAAATCTGGTAGTGAATTATCACTTCCTTTTTTATATTCTATATCAAAATCAAACGGCGCTAATTGGGCCTGCCATCTAGCAAATATAATTTTCGAGGCATCATGTTTGAAATCCTTATTAAACATAAATTTGACTGCATTATTATCAGTCCTAATTAGAAATTTTTTGTTATAAAGATCGTCTTGAAATTTTAAGACGCATTTAACAATACAAAGCATTTCATGGGCCACCGTAGCATATTTTTGCTGGGCCTCAGTCCATTTACCCGAATGATAACGAATTAAATACTCCCTCTTATCATGGGGGTTAAACTGCTTCAGAATCCCACCGAAACCTATATTAGAGGCATCGGTTTCAATAATTTTTTGCCAGTTAGGATTGGCAAGGGTTAAACATGGTAAAGAGCTTACCTTCTCTTTTACCTTTTTAACAATATTAGTATGTAAATCAGACCATGGCAAATTATAACCCTTTTTAAGCCTTTCAAACAAGGGGGCCAGATCTGTAGATAAATCTTTGATAAAGGGAGAAATATAATTTAAACTCCCAAGAAATCTCTGCAACTGCGTCCTATCATTAATAACATCAGGAAATTTTGCAGCAAAATCAATAGATCTCTGAATGGGAACTATTTTTCCCTGACAAATATAGTGACCAAGAAATCTGACATTTGTCTGAAAAAGACTCATTTTGGGTTTTGAAATTACTAACCCGTTTTGAATAATTATCTTTTTGAAAATATCTAAATGTTTATAATTAATTACCAATCTAGGTACACCACGTTCCTTTTCAGCAGCATTATTGACATAAAAAGCTGTACAAGACCATGGTGACTTTGATGGTTTTATAAGATCTTTTTGCAAAAGATTATCAATCTCTTTTTTGCAGATTTCAAGCAATTCTAAATTCATTTGGCAAGGTCGAGATTTAGTAGGAATATTTTCCTCAGAGAAAGAATCTTCATATAGAAGAGAAACTACATGCCTTTTTTGATTCCAAAAGGCACTGGGATGATCAGCACAAATAGAAACAGCAAATTGTTCCGAAATCAATTTAATCTTTTCCTGAACTTTAGAAGATTGTAAAATAGTGTCAATAGACATGCTGTATATTTCATGCTGTAAAGATTTCATATGAAAAACCTTTTTATCAATCAAAGCATTTATATTCCGAGTAAGGGGCTCAGTTATAAACAGGAAATAAATTTTGTTGCCATTATAAGATGCTTGAAAACCTTTATTATCCACATGAGTAAGAGGATAAATGGCTTGTATAAAGGGAGTTCCCAATATTATGGGAGGAAACATTCTATCTTTAACTAGAATGAAAAAATGAGGAATGCAAACTTTATTTTTGCAAATATAAGCATTAGGCAATTTATAATCAATTTTCATTCTATCACCTGATGCAGAACTAATTTTATGAGAAGTTTTTTGATAATATCTAGTAGGAATTATTCCTTCTTGAATGCAGCTCATATCTGCACCACTGTCAATAAGAGCAGTTTCAGTAATTGAAAAATTATTATCAATTAAAATAGTGCACTTGACATACCATCTATGAGAAGTCACTATTTGCATCATACCTATGAATAAATCATCATTAGGTGAAGAAATGGCTTTTCTCGCAAAATCAGAAATTTCTTTTGAATCATTTGACTCATTTAAAACTTCTTTTCCTTTATCATGACCCATAGTACGTTCCATTTGGCTCATACGATGGTCGAAAATCATTTGATTTTGTTTAAGAGATTTAATCTCATTTTTTAATTTTTCAACTTCAGATTTTAAATCATCCATTGAAGAAGAATAACTGGGAAAACTCATATTTTGTGGCGAGTTCCTTTGTAAAAGTCTTTTTTGAACTTCTGCCATAGAATATGGAGTTTCCTCTAAAATGTCTTTCTTTTGAACAGGCTTATCAGCCGGTTTTGAAATAGAAGCCATACTGATAATTTTTTCTCTTAAATCGTTATCAGTGACTTCTTTTAATAATTCTAAAATATTATCAGAAGTAATAGGTTTGATTTCAAAATTATTCTGAAATTGGGATTGTAGTTTATAAAAATCTAGATTATTACAAGAACAATTACCTGCACCTGTATCACAATTATCACAAGTATTATCATCAGGTAAATCAAATAATTTAATAGAGGCTTCAGATTCAGAAGAAGAAGTATAATCACTCTCACTGACTGAAGTTTCATCCATGATCTTCATAATCTGTTCTTTGGACTTATCATCTAAATCCATAGCTAGAGCCTTGATCCGCTCTTTCTTACAATTTGGGGCAATATGACCGAACTGACCGCACCTATAACACTTAACATCTTTCAGATCTCTTCCAGATCTGTCTTTTACAAATCTTTTCTCTTTGCGGTGTTTTCTTCGGAAATATCTTTCCTCTTTTGATCGACGATGTCGTCTTTTACCTTTCCTTTGGTAATAATCATCCTGGTTACCTTTTCTGTTCTTTCCTTTTGATGAAGATGCTACAGTTCTTTCTGCAAACAGATGTGGTAAACCGTCAATAAATTTACCTTTCCAATGATCACTGTTACTTTCGGGTAGATCCATTACCCGACTAAGGAAGGTGTCCTTATACCACCTGAATTCACCTAGATGTTTACATCTAAGTCCATTCAACAAAGTACGAATATTTTCGTACATGTTGGTGAATCTACCACTAAAATGTTCAATAATGGTAAGAACTAAAGTGTAGACACAATCTTGTCTTCCAGGTACTAAAGCTCTTCCTAGGTTATCAACCACAGGTTCTGACTTAACAGCATTATAGATTGCTGCTCTATCTTCAGCAGTCATAAAATTATCCCACCAACCTCTTAATTGGCCGGTGAAACCTGCAACTATCATTCTGCAAATTACTATCTCCGTATTTTTATCTGAGGTAGCTTTGCAGATTGTCGAGTACATCAACATCCGATGTACCAGAATACTTATCTGTCTATCTGTTAAACCATCTAAATTCCATTCATAGATGGCGTCACCGTTATAACTGGTGTTGGTTTGGTTCCAATCCCTTTCTTCCACCAAAACATCTTGGGGTGTTGGTCTAGGATAGTAGTATGTATCCATTCTCGGCATATCACCATATCTTTTTCCCAACTTTCTGAGTTTATTAAGTTCACATCGGGTCTCTTCCTTATAATCTTTGGACGGATCGAGAATATTCTCTGCAAATTCAAAGGCTAGCTCCAAAGGCTTAAGATTTAACTCTGCTAGTTTGTCATTAACTAGCTTTTCCAAATCTTCCCTAGATTTGATCTTAAATCCAGTAATCTCTGGAGGTCTCTGTGTAGAAGGTTCTAGCCTTGTAGAAGTTTCAGGCTTGCTGTGTATAACATGAGCAGAGTGAACAACCATAGACATGTCAGAAGAAGGAATACCAATCTTCTTCACCAACTCAGTTAAATAATCAAGTTTAGAATCGAGTGAACTAATATGTTCTCCCAAAACTTTAACATATAAAGACAAATAATTATTTTGAGAAATCAAGTTATTAATTTCCTTTATACCGTTGCTGGCGACATCATCTTCAATAAATTTTTGAAAAGCAGCAAAAGTAATACCAGTATTATTTGGTAAAACAAAAGGATTTTGTGGAGGATAAATGCTTGTAATGGTATTACCATTACTTTCTTGATAAATTCTTTCAAGAACTTTGATATATAAGGGCATGTAAGTGGTTATAAACCAAGGAGCAAAATATATAATTTGGTTATGCAAAGCACAAGTTTCATAAAACTCTTGAGAAATATTTCTCTTATCATCACTGTTATAAAACTCAGTGTACCAGTTTTTAAAACTTTTCCATTTATCCTGACAAAATTCTTTTAAAATATGTTGTCTTGCCGGTGAACCCGGACTAAAATCAATTTGGAACTTAATCATTTAAGTTTTATTAAAATCAAAATCCATATCGGATGCAGTAGGAATATCCTTATCAGAATTATCATCTTTAACAATATTATTAGAAACCTTTATACGGTCAACACACCTATTACCATCAGTCGTGTCAATCGTATGAGAGAGAAGCGGCATGATTTAATCTGGCCGGACCATAGATTGGTTCAATAGGGTCAATATATGAATGACCTGCAGAAGTAGATAATCTTCTACTACCAGTATAAGAATGCCTATAAGGCACTAAGGATTTATTATCCTCAAATTGAATGCAAATTCTGCCTTCAGGGGTTTGGCTTATATGCGAATAATCATGATTAGTAATTTCCTCAGATTGTTGACTCGAAAATATAACAGAGTCTAAAATCCAAGTAGAGGGAAAATTAAACTCATCCCATCCAATAAGTCTCCTAGTGGTGACTTTGGATTTAGCAAAATTTGTTTCAAATATCATAGTCTCGTTTGACATATCTGTCAATTTGCATCGAGGAGTAAGAGTGGATAAGAATTTATAATAAATTCTATAAGATAAACATATAAGTTCAGATCCAGGAGCATAATTATAACCATGAGTTTTAACATTTAATGTTAATGCATCAAGAATATTGACGTCAGATAAAGATAACTGTAAATTAGGTTGAGTATTGAAATATACGGGACCATACGCCACCGTAGATTCAATAGAACCCATAAGAGATTGTCTAAAATTAAGATTTCTAGCATCTCTTAAAGCAGCCATAAAAGATTCAGGTAACCCTTTAAGGGTTAAAGGCTTAAAAGCAATTTGAACTAAGCCTATATGCATGAAGCTATACTTCTTTTTATAAAGCATAATATCACGTTCATTCAATAAACGAACAGTCTGTTCAGAAGAATTTAAAGCAAGAGACTGCTCAGTTGTTTTTATCAATTGTTTAGAAGATATTTTATCAAAAAGGCCATAATCATAAATCTTATGAATAGGGACTTGAGGAATAGTCCATTTGTTTAACCAATCAAGATCTTGAGGTATATCTACCTCTTCTAGTCTAGAGTTTTTAACACTGCTTTCTCCAATATTCATATCAATTAAACATCTATGTTGAATCCCATCGTACTTTAGTCTCATAAAACAATTCCTAGGCTCTGATAACCATCGTTAACAGGATCTACGTCGGCGGTAGTCCGCCGGCGGTGATAGACCTTATTCGGATAATATTCTGGAGGTATCTGTATAGAAGGTTCTAGCCTTGTAGAAGTTTCAGGCTTGCTGTGTATAACATGAGCAGAGTGAACAACCATAGACATGTCAGAAGAAGGAATACCAATCTTCTTCACCAACTCAGTTAAATAATCAAGTTTAGAATCGAGTGAACTAATATGTTCTCCCAAAACTTTAACATATAAAGACAAATAATTATTTTGAGAAATCAAGTTATTAATTTCCTTTATACCGTTGCTGGCGACATCATCTTCAATAAATTTTTGAAAAGCAGCAAAAGTAATACCAGTATTATTTGGTAAAACAAAAGGATTTTGTGGAGGATAAATGCTTGTAATGGTATTACCATTACTTTCTTGATAAATTCTTTCAAGAACTTTGATATATAAGGGCATGTAAGTGGTTATAAACCAAGGAGCAAAATATATAATTTGGTTATGCAAAGCACAAGTTTCATAAAACTCTTGAGAAATATTTCTCTTATCATCACTGTTATAAAACTCAGTGTACCAGTTTTTAAAACTTTTCCATTTATCCTGACAAAATTCTTTTAAAATATGTTGTCTTGCCGGTGAACCCGGACTAAAATCAATTTGGAACTTAATCATTTAAGTTTTATTAAAATTAAAATCCATATTGGATGCAGTAGGAATATCCTTATCAGAATTATCATCTTTAACAATATTATTAGAAACCTTTATACTGTCAACACGCCTATTACCATCAGTCGTGTCAATCGTATGGAGAGAAGCGGCACGATTTAATCTGGCCGGACCATAGATTGGTTCAATAGGGTCAATATATGAATGACCTGCAGAAGTAGATAATCTTCTACTACCAGTATAAGAATGCCTATAAGGCACTAAGGATTTATTATCCTCAAATTGAATGCAAATTCTGCCTTCAGGGGTTTGGCTTATATGCGAATAATCATGATTAGTAATTTCCTCAGATTGTTGACTCGAAGATATAACAGAGTCTAAAATCCAAGTAGAGGGAAAATTAATCTCATCCCATCCAATAAGTCTCCTAGTGGTGACTTTGGATTTAGCAAAATTTGTTTCAAATATCATAGTCTCGTTTGACATATCTGTCAATTTGCATCGAGGAGTAAGAGTGGATAAGAATTTATAATAAATTCTATAAGATAAACATATAAGTTCAGATCCAGGAGCATAATTATAACCATGAGTTTTAACATTTAATGTTAATGCATCAAGAATATTGACGTCAGATAAAGATAACTGTAAATTAGGTTGAGTATTGAAATATACGGGACCATACGCCACCGTAGATTCAATAGAACCCATAAGAGATTGTCTAAAATTAAGATTTCTAGCATCTCTTAAAGCAGCCATAAAAGATTCAGGTAACCCTTTAAGGGTTAAAGGCTTAAAAGCAATTTGAACTAAGCCTATATGCATGAAGCTATACTTCTTTTTATAAATCATAATATCACGTTCATTCAATAAACGAACAGTCTGTTCAGAAGAATTTAAAGCAAGAGACTGCTCAGTTGTTTTTATCAATTGTTTAGAAGATATTTTATCAAAAAGGCCATAATCATAAATCTTATGAATAGGGACTTGAGGAATAGTCCATTTGTTTAACCAATCAAGATCTTGAGGTATATCTACCTCTTCTAGTCTAGAGTTTTTAACACTGCTTTCTCCAATATTCATATCAATTAAACATCTATGTTGAATCCCATCGTACTTTAGTCTCATAAAACAATTCCTAGGCTCTGATACCATCGTTAACAGGATCTACGTCGGCGGTAGTCCGCCGGCGGTGATAGACCTTATTCGGATAATATTCTGGAGGTATCTGTATAGAAGGTTCTAGCCTTGTAGAAGTTTCAGGCTTGCTGTGTATAACATGAGCAGAGTGAACAACCATAGACATGTCAGAAGAAGGAATACCAATCTTCTTCACCAACTCAGTTAAATAATCAAGTTTAGAATCGAGTGAACTAATATGTTCTCCCAAAACTTTAACATATAAAGACAAATAATTATTTTGAGAAATCAAGTTATTAATTTCCTTTATACCGTTGCTGGCGACATCATCTTCAATAAATTTTTGAAAAGCAGCAAAAGTAATACCAGTATTATTTGGTAAAACAAAAGGATTTTGTGGAGGATAAATGCTTGTAATGGTATTACCATTACTTTCTTGATAAATTCTTTCAAGAACTTTGATATATAAGGGCATGTAAGTGGTTATAAACCAAGGAGCAAAATATATAATTTGGTTATGCAAAGCACAAGTTTCATAAAACTCTTGAGAAATATTTCTCTTATCATCACTGTTATAAAACTCAGTGTACTAGTTTTTAAAACTTTTCCATTTATCCTGACAAAATTCTTTTAAAATATGTTGTCTTGCCGGTGAACCCGGACTAAAATCAATTTGGAACTTAATCATTTAAGTTTTATTAAAATTAAAATCCATATCGGATGCAGTAGGAATATCCTTATCAGAATTATCATCTTTAACAATATTATTAGAAACCTTTATACTGTCAACACGCCTATTACCATCAGTCGTGTCAATCGTATGGAGAGAAGCGGCACGATTTAATCTGGCCGGATCATAGATTGGTTCAATAGGGTCAATATATGAATGACCTGCAGAAGTAGATAATCTTCTACTACCAGTATAAGAATGCCTATAAGGCACTAAGGATTTATTATCCTCAAATTGAATGCAAATTCTGCCTTCAGGGGTTTGGCTTATATGCGAATAATCATGATTAGTAATTTCCTCAGATTGTTGACTCGAAGATATAACAGAGTCTAAAATCCAAGTAGAGGGAAAATTAATCTCATCCCATCCAATAAGTCTCCTAGTGGTGACTTTGGATTTAGCAAAATTTGTTTCAAATATCATAGTCTCGTTTGACATATCTGTCAATTTGCATCGAGGAGTAAGAGTGGATAAGAATTTATAATAAATTCTATAAGATAAACATATAAGTTCAGATCCAGGAGCATAATTATAACCATGAGTTTTAACATTTAATGTTAATGCATCAAGAATATTGACGTCAGATAAAGATAACTGTAAATTAGGTTGAGTATTGAAATATACGGGACCATACGCCACCGTAGATTCAATAGAACCCATAAGAGATTGTCTAAAATTAAGATTTCTAGCATCTCTTAAAGCAGCCATAAAAGATTCAGGTAACCCTTTAAGGGTTAAAGGCTTAAAAGCAATTTGAACTAAGCCTATATGCATGAAGCTATACTTCTTTTTATAAAGCATAATATCACGTTCATTCAATAAACGAACAGTCTGTTCAGAAGAATTTAAAGCAAGAGACTGCTCAGTTGTTTTTATCAATTGTTTAGAAGATATTTTATCAAAAAGGCCATAATCATAAATCTTATGAATAGGGACTTGTGGAATAGTCCATTTGTTTAACAAATCAAGATCTTGAGGTATATCTACCTCTTCTAGTCTAGAGTTTTTAACACTGCTTTCTCCAATATTCATATCAATTAAACATCTATGTTGAATTCCATCGTACTTTAGTCTCATAAAACAATTCCTAGGCTCTGATACCATCGTTAACAGGATCTACGTCGGCGGTAGTCCGCCGGCGGTGATAGACCTTATTCGGATAATATCCTTGTCTTCGAACAAGAATCAAAACAAGGAGGAATTATTATATGAACTGTATAAAGCCTTGGTATATAGATTACTAGCTGTATGGTAAACTTTTACCCGAGCACGGGGCCTATCTGGACAAAATACTGCCAGATCTTGAGACCATGTGTACAGGATACCTTTTTAGGGGCTCCCCGGGATAACAACGGCCCTTAACAACTCCAAATAACGGGCCTTTTCACCGGGCAACTGTACGTAGCCACAAAGGCAAATCCAAGATCTACAGTATTCACCGACTGTACCACCATCTCCGAACCAAGCTAATCAATCTTTATACTAAGTCTTTTCAGTTCTTATAATAAAATCTCCCGATTTTAATAAAGTCTAGTTCATTTTTTATGATGATTCAAGTAGAACGGAGATTCAACATATATAGATTTTTAGCCGGCTATAAGCACGGCCATCGGAGAAGAAGTATAAAAACAAGAACTTAAAAATAAATACCTTGACACCGGAAGTTGTGCCCAAACTTGGACGATTTTGATTTTCTCTATACAAAATTGAAAAGGTTACAAAAACTTTACAAAAGCTTTGCTTTCTTTAAGAGAGAAGGCAGAGCGAAAATCTAGAGAGAGAAAGAGTTTCTTCTACTCCAAAAAACTTGTCCTACAAATGAGGCGAAGGCCTCTTTAAATAGAAAATTTTTCTATCTACAGTAGCTTTGTACAGTAGTGCTCTATTATTGCACTTCAGACAGCTATCTCTATCGGTGGGGTCCTCAAGGGCCTACAAGGGCTCAGATTTTCTTCTTCCCTTGTGCATTCAACATCCTCTGTACGAAATTTTCTGTGCTATCTCCTTCTTCAAGCTTATCTTCTTGTAGAAGCTTTTCTGCTTCTCGTAGTACATCTTCTGTGTCCACGTCTTCATCCATTTGAGAGTCCTCATAATTTGAGGGACTTTTCATTGACGTGTCTGATTTACTGGAAATTTTGATCAAAAGATTCCATTAAATTCTTTTTAACCAAATTTAAGTAGTCCTCGATCTGACGGGTCTTATCTCCCGGTTGATAAGCAATGTTCCTTGCAATGTGCCTTAAAGGACTGTTTTTAATTACATCCCTTTCTTCTTCTTTTTCTTTATAAGTTTTTAAAGCTTTATAAATGTCATCAAATGTCTCTTGTCCAAAAATCTTTTGGGTATTTGGGTCTATCTTCATCATTTTGTCCCAAAAATTATTGTAGTAAGTCCGATAGATACACAGAATCTGTTCTTCGGTATAACCGAATTCAGGGATCCATTTATGAATCCAAGGGATAGAAAATTCTATAAAGAACATGATCTGGCTAATATTTTCAGGAGAATTATATGTTCTTCTCTGTATAGTCTGTCCAGATCTGGAGATACTTGCATCCATGAGTCATATAATTCCTTCATTTTTTCAGGTAATATCCTGATGGAGGGGCCGTGGAATGTCCACCATTGAATGAACCAATTTGGTATTATTTTTTGAAATACCTTTGAGCATACCTTGATGAACCAAGTATGCTTGTGTTTATCATTATTATAATATAACACATATGAAAATGCCTGGATATAATCCCAATAAGTGAAATTCACTTTTCCGTTTCCAAGTATCACTTGCCTTTCTTTCATGGTGGATATCCCCCATTCTTCCATGGATATGATTCTTTTTATAATCATTTTTGAGAAGTTATAAACTGTCTCATCCCTGCTATCTCTGAAGTGAGATATCTCTGCACTTCCTGTAACCAGAAGAATATTTTCATAGTAATTTCGGGTTTTGTATGACTCACCCGCGAAATATAATTTCTCTATTAAGTATTTTTGGGTTATCTCCCAAATATCTTCTTTCCACATAATATCTTTATTCTCGAGCAGAAGTATCACTTCTTTCTTCGAGACCTTTTCACTATTTTTTTGTTCTTCTATTGTTTCCATAATAGCAGAGGCATATGTATCACTTTGCATTCTTCTGCTGGCCATATGCTGTTGCAAAACCTCGTATAACGGGCTGTTTCTTGGAATATCTTCCAAGTTAATAGAAGAAGAGCTTTCATCTTCTCTTCTTTGAGAAATATTCTCATTTATTAGAGTCATATTTCCTCTCCTGATGACTGTATTTCTGGAAGTATTACTTCCTGAATTTGATGCTGCAGAAGTATAACTTCTGTTACTTGAACTTGAACTCCCTCGGCTATATCCTCCAGGAGTACCTCTTCCTCGACCTCTTCCATGGGGGAAGGGCCCTTGCGGCCTCATTCTACAACAAAAACAGATTTTGTTAGTTTGCATTTAAAAATTCTCTTGTTAGGAAATCTGGTAGTGAATTATCACTTCCTTTTTTATATTCTATATCAAAATCAAACGGTGCTAATTGGGCCTGCCATCTAGCAAATATAATTTTCGAGGCATCATGTTTGAAATCCTTATTAAACATAAATTTGACTGCATTATTATCAGTCCTAATTAGAAATTTTTTATTATAAAGATCGTCTTGAAATTTTAAGACGCATTTAACAATACAAAGCATTTCATGGGCCACCGTAGCATATTTTTGCTGGGCCTCAGTCCATTTACCCGAATGATAACGAATTAAATACTCCCTTTTATCATGGGGGTTAAACTGCTTCAGAATCCCACCGAAACCTATATTAGAGGCATCGGTTTCAATAATTTTTTGCCAGTTAGGATTGGCAAGGGTTAAACATGGTAAAGAGCTTACCTTCTCTTTTACCTTTTTAACAATATTAGTATGTAAATCAGACCATGGCAAATTATCACCCTTTTTAAGCCTTTCAAACAAGGGGGCCAGATCTGTAGATAAATCTTTGATAAAGGGAGAAATATAATTTAAACTCCCAAGAAATCTCTGCAACTGCGTCCTATCATTAATAACATCAGGAAATTTTGCAGCAAAATCAATAGATCTCTGAATGGGAACTATTTTTCCCTGACAAATATAGTGACCAAGAAATCTGACATTTGTCTGAAAAAGACTCATTTTGGGTTTTGAAATTACTAACCCGTTTTGAATAATTATCTTTTTGAAAATATCTAAATGTTTATAATGCATTTCTAAAGTTTTTGAAAATACTAAAATATCATCGATATAGACAATGATGAAATCCATATATGGATTAAAAATATCATTCATAATTTTCTGAAATTCAGTAGGAGCATTTTTTAAACCAAAAGGCATAACATTCCATTCGTATTGCCCGAATGGGACATTGAATGCCGTCCTATAAGTGTGCTCTTTAAAAAGCTGAATTTGCCAATATCCGGATTTTAAATCAAATTTTGAAAATATATTAGCATCATATAATCTTGATAAAAGATCTCTTTTATTAGGGATCGGATATCTGATCCATTTTAAAACTTTATTCAAAGGTTTATAATTAATTACCAATCTAGGTACACCACGTTCCTTTTCAGCAGCATTATTGACATAAAAAGCTGTACAAGACCATGGTGACTTTGATGGTTTTATAAGATCTTTTTGCAAAAGATTATCAATCTCTTTTTTGCAGATTTCAAGCAATTCTAAATTCATTTGGCAAGGTCGAGATTTAGTAGGAATATTTTCCTCAGAGAAAGAATCTTCATATAGAAGAGAAACTACATGCCTTTTTCGATTCCAAAAGGCACTGGGATGATCAGCACAAATAGAAACAGCAAATTGTTCCGAAATCAATTTAATCTTTTCCTGAACTTTAGAAGATTGTAAAATAGTGTCAATAGACATGCTGTATATTTCATGCTGTAAAGATTTCATATGAAAAACCTTTTTATCAGAGTGGATCCTGCCGACGTAGATCCATGCCGACGTAGATCCTGTTCATACGATGGTATCAGAGTGGTCTCAACAATCTGCAAAGCTACTTCGGATAAAAATACGAAAACGGTAATTTGCAGCATCGTGAACAGGATCTACGTCGGCGGTAGTCCGCCGGCGGTGATAGACCTTATTCGGATAATATCCTTGTCTTCGAACAAGAATCAAAACAAGGAGGAATTATTATATGAACTGTATAAAGCCTTGGTATATAGATTACTAGCTGTATGGTAAACTTTTACCGGAGCACGGGGCCTGTCTGGACAAAATACTGCCGGATCTTGAGACCATGTGTACAGGATACCTTTTTAGGGGCTCCCCGGGATAACAACGGCCCTTAACAACTCCAAATAACGGGCCTTTTCACCGGGCAACTGTACGTAGCCACAAAGGCAAATCCAAGATCTACAGTATTTGCCGACTGTACCACCATCTCCGAACCAAGCTAATCAATCTTTATACTAAGTCTTTTCAGTTCTTATAATAAAATCTCCCGATTTTAATAAAGTCTAGTTCATTTTTTATGAGGATTCAAGTAGAACGGAGATTCAACATAGATAGATATTTAGCCGGCTATAAGCACGGCCATCGGAGAAGAAGTATGAAAGACAGAAGAATTAAATACCTTAACACCGGAAGTTGTGCCCAAACTTGGACGTTTTTTGTTTTCTCTATACAAAATTGAAAAGATTACAAGAACTTTACAAAAGCTGTGCTTTCCTTAGAGAGAAGGCAGAGCGAAAATCTAGAGAGAGAGAGTGTTTCTAAAATTTTTCTGATGATTTACAAATGAGGCGAAGGCCTCTTTAAATAGAAAAAAAAAATTCTATCTACAGTAGCTTTGTACAGAGTGCTCTATTATTGCACTCAGACAGTCATCTCTGTCAGTGGGGCCCACAAAGTTTACAAGGCTTAGATTTTCTTCTTTCCTTGTGCGTTTAACATCCTTTGGACGAAATTTTCGTCGCTATCCCCTTCATCGAGCTTATCTTCTTGCAGGAGCTTTTCTGCCTCCCGTAACACATCTTCTGTGTCTGCATCTTCGTCTATCTGGGAGTCCTCATAATTTGATGGACTTTTCATTGATGTATCAGACTTGCTAGCAATTTGTTCAAAGGATTCTAACAAGTTTTTCTTCACAAGGCTTAAATAATCCTCGATTTGTCGGGTCTAATCACCCGGTTGATAAGCAATTTTTCTTGCAATATGTCTTAGGGGACTTTCATTAATTGTTTTGATCTCCCCTTTTTCTTGATATCTTTTAAGGGCCTTATTAATGTCATCAATGGTTTCTTGTCCAAAAATCTTTTTATTTGCTGGGTCTATTTTCATCATTTTATCCCAGAAGTTGTTGTAATATGTCCGATAGATACACGGAATTTGTTCTTCGGTATAACCGAATTCCGGGACCCATTTATGGATCCAAGGGATGGAGAATTCAATAAAGAACATAATCTGGCTAATATTCTCCGGAGAACTTATATGTTCTTCTCTGTATAATCGGTCCAGATCTGGAGATACCTGTATCCATGAATCGTATAATTCTTTAATTTTTTCAGGCAATATCGTGATGGAAGGTCCGTGGAATGTCCACCATTGTATGAACCAATTTGGTATAACCCTTTGGAATACCTTAGAGCATATTTTGATAAACCAAGTATGTTTATGTTTATCATTATTATAATATAAAACATAAGAGAAGGCTCGGATATAATCCCAGTAAGTGAAATTCATCCTTCCACTTTCAAGTATCACTTGTTTTTCTTTCATGGTGGATATACCCCATTCTTCTATGGATATAATTCTTTTTATAATAAGTTTCGAGAAGTTATAAACTGTCTCGTCTCTTTGATCCCTGAAGTGAGATATCTCTGCACTTCCAGTGAATAGAAGAATATTTTCATAGTAGCTTCGGGTTTTGTATGACTCACCCGAGAAGTATAATTTTTCAATTAAATATTTTTGGGTTATCTCCCAAATGTCTTCTTTCCATCTGATATCCTTGTTTTCGAGTAGAAGTATAACTTCTCTCTTTGGGACCTTTTCATAATTTTTCTGGTCCTCTACTGTCTCCATAGCGACAGAGGCGTAAGTATCACTTTGTCCTCTTCTGCTAGCAATATGCTGTTGCAAGGCCTCGTATAAAGGGCTGTTTCTTGGAATATCTTCCAAGTTAATAGATGAGGAAGATGAGGATTCAGCTTCCCTTCTTTGAGAAATATTCTCATTTACTAGAGTTCTATTACCTCTTCTGATGATAGGATTTGGGGAAGTATAACTTCCTGAACTTGATCCTGCAGAAGTATAACTTCTGCTGTTTGCACCACCCCGGTTATTATAAACTCCATGGGTATTCCTTCCTCTTCCCCGCCCTCTATCAGAGGGAAGCCTCCTTGCGGCCTCATTCTGCAACAAAAGCAGACTTTGTCAGTTATCATTTAAAAATTCTCTGGTCAAGAAATCCGGTAGTGAATTATCACTTCCTTTCTTATATTCTATATCAAAATCGAAGGGCGCTAGTTGCGCCTGCCATCTAGCAAATATGATCTTTGAGGCATCATGTTTAAAATCTTTATTAAACATAAATTTGACTGCATTATTATCAGTCCTAATCAAGAATTTCTTGTTATAAAGATCGTCTTGAAATTTTAAGACACATTTAACAATGCAAAGCATTTCATGGGCCACCGTCGCATATTTTCGCTGGGCCTCAGTCCATTTACTCGAATGATAACGAATTAAATACTCCCTTTTATCATGGGGGTTAAGCTGCTTCAGAATTCCGCCGAAACCTATATTAGAGGCATCGGTCTCGATGATTTTTTGCCAATTAGGATTGGCTAGGGTCAAACATGGTAAAGAGCTTACCTTCTCTTTTACCTTCTTAACAATATCTGTATGCAAATCAGACCATGGTACATTATATCCCTTTTTAAGCCTTTCAAACAAAGGGGCCAGATCTGTAGACAAATCTTTGATAAAGGGAGAAATATAATTTAAACTCCCAAGAAATCTCTATAATTGAGTCCTGTCACTAATAATATCAGGAAATTTTGAGGCAAATTCGATGGATCTCTGAATAGGAACAATTTTTCCCTGGCAAATATAATGACCCAGAAATCTGACATTTGTCTGAAAAAGACTCATTTTGGGTTTGGAAATTACTAACCCATTTTGAATAATTACCCTTTTGAAAATATCCAAATGTTTGAAATGAGATTCCAAAGCTTGGAAAATACTAAAATATCATCGATGTATACAATGATAAAATCCATATATGGATTAAAAATATCATTCATAATTTTCTGAAATTCAGAAGGAGCATTTTTTAAACCAAAAGGCATAACATTCCATTCGTACTGTCCAAATGGGACATTAAATGCCGTTTTATAAGTATGCTCTTTAAAAAGCTGAATTTGCCAATATCCAGATTTTAAATCAAACTTTGAAAATATATTGGCATCATATAATCTTGATAAAAGATCTCTTTTATTAGGGATCGGATATCTGATCCATTTTAAAACTTTATTTAAAGGTTTATAATTTATTACCAATCTTGGTACACCACGTTCTTTTTCTGCAGCATTATTAACATAAAATGCTGTACAAGACCATGGTGACTTTGAAGGTTTTATAAGATCTTTTTGCAAAAGATTATCAATCTCTTTTTTGCAGATTTCAAGCAATTCTAAATTCATCTGGCAGGGCCGAGATTTAGTAGGAATATTTTCCTCAGAGAAAGAATCTTCATATGGAAGAGAAACTACATGCCTTTTTCGATTCCAAAAGGCGCTGGGATGATCAGCACATATAGAAACAGCAAATTGTTCAGAAATCAATTTAATCTTTTCCTGAACTTTAGAGGATTGTAAAACAGTATCAATAGACATGCTATAAATTTCATGTTGTAAAGATTTCATATGAAAAATCTTTTTATCAATCAAAGAATTTATATTCCTGGTAAGGGGTTCAGTTATAAACTGAAAAGAAATTTTTCTACCATTATAAGTAGCATGAAAACCTGTGTTATCAACATAGGTAAGAGGATAAATAGCTTGAATAAAAGGAGTTCCAAGTATAATAGGAGGGAACATTTTATCTTTAACAAGAATGAAAAAATGAGGAATGCAAACTTTATCTTTGCAAATATAGGCCTTAGGCAATTTATAATCAATTTTCATTTTATCACCAGATGCAGAGCTAATCTTATGAGAAGTTTTTTGATAATATCTGGTCGGGATTATCCCTTCTTGAATGCAACTCATATCTGCTCCACTATCAATAAGAGCAGTTTCAGTAATAGAAAAATTTTCATCAATCAATATAGTACACTTAACATACCATCTATGAGAAGTTACTATTTGCATCATTCCTATGAATAAATCATCATTTGGGGAGGAAATAGCCCTTTTTGCAAAATCAGAAATTTCTTGTGAATCATTTGACTCATTTAAAACTTCTTTCCCTTTATCATGACCCATAGTACGCTCCATTTGGCTCATACGATGGTCGAAAATCATTTGATTTTGTTTAAGAGATTTAATCTCATTTTTTAATTTTTCAACTTCAGATTTCAAATCATCTATTGAAGAAGAATAACTGGGAAAACTCATATTTTGTGGCGAGTTCCTTTGCAAAAGTCTTTTTTGAACTTCCGCCATAGAATATGGAGTTTCCTCTAAAATATCTTTCTTTTGAACGGGCTTTTCTGCCGGTTTTGAAATAGAAGCCATGCTGATAATTTTTTCTCTTAACTCATTATCATTGACTTCTTTCAATAATTCTAAAATATTATCTGAAGTAATAGGTTTAATTTCAAAATTACTTTGAAACTGGGATTGTAATTTATAAAAATCCAGGTTATCACAAGAACAATTACCTGTACCTGTATTGCATTTATCACAACCATTTTCATCAGGTAAATCAAATAATTTAACAGAGGCTTCAGATTCAGAAGAAGAAGTATAATCACTTTCACTGTCTGAAGTTTCATCCATAATCTTCATAATCTGTTCTTTGGATTTTTCATCTAAATCCATTGCAAGAGCTTTAACCCTTTCTTTCTTACAATTTGGGGCAATATGACCAAATTGTCCGCATTTATAACACTTAATATCCTTCAGATCTCTTCCTGATCTGTCTTTAACAAATCTTTTCTCTTTTCGATGTTTTCTTCGGAAATATCTTTCCTCTTTTGATCGACGATGTCGTCTTTTACCTTTCCTTTGGTAATAATCATCTTGATTTTTTCTGTTCTTCCCTTTTGAAGAGGATGCTACAGTTCTTTCCATTCCGAACTGTTGACAAAAATCACCTAACTGGTTTCTTTCAGTTAGATTTTGTCTCTTTAGTTGTGCATTCAGCTTTAACTCGTTACATAAATTTAATCCTTCTTGGGTACAAACTCCGATAAGTCTCCCGTATGTATAATTGTTATACATAATCTGGATGTTATTTCCTCTAAGAGCTTTCCTAACTCTTTCTGCAAATAGGTGAGGTAAACCATCTATAAATTTACCTTTCCAATGGTCACTGTTACTTTCGGGCAAATCCATTACCCGACTAAGGAAGGTGTCCTTATACCACCTGAATTCACCTAAATGTTTACATCTAAGTCCATTTAACAAAGTACGAATATTTTCGTATATGTTGGTGAATCTACCACTAAAATGTTCAATAATGGTAAGAACTAAAGTGTAGACACAATCTTGTCTTCTAGGTACTAAAGCTCTTCCTAGGTTATCAACTCCAGGTTCTGACTTAACAGCATTATATATTGCTGCTCAATCTTCAGCAGTCATAAAATTATCCCACCAACCTCTTAATTGGCCGGTGAAACCGGCAACTATCATTCTGCAAATTACCGTTTCCGTATTTTTATCCGAAGTAGCTTTGCAGATTGTCGAGTACATCAACATCCTATGTACCAAAATACTTATCTGTCTGTCTGTTAAACCATCTAAATTCCATTCATAGATGGCGTCACCGTTATAACTGGCGTTGGTTTGATTCCAATCCCTTTCTTCCACCAAAACATCTTGGGGAGTTGGTCTAGGATAGTAATATGTATCCATTCTTGGCATATCACCATATCTTTTTCCCAACTTTCTGAGTTTATTAAGTTCAGATCGGGTCTCTTCCTTATAATCTTTGGACGGATCGAGAATATTCTCTGCAAATTCAGAGGCTAGCTCCAAAGGCTTAATATTTAACTCTTCTAGTTTGTCATTAACTAGCTTTTCCAAATCTTCCCTAGATTTGATCTTAAATCCAGTAATCTCTGGAGGTCTCTGTATAGAAGGTTCTAGCCTTGTAGAAGTTTCAGGCTTGCTGTGTATAACATGAGCAGAGTGAAAAACCATAGACATGTCAGAAGAAGGAATACCAATCTTCTTCACCAACTCAGTTAAATAATCAAGTTTAGAATCGAGTGAACTAATATGTTCTCCCAAAACTTTAACATATAAAGACAAATAATTATTTTGAGAAATCAAGTTATTAATTTCCTTTATACCATTGCTGGCGACATCATCTTCAATAAATTTTTGAAAAGCAGCAAAAGTAATACCAGTATTATTTGGTAAAACAAAAGGATTTTGAGGAGGATAAATACTTGTAATGGTATTACCATTACTTTCTTGATAAATTCTTTCAAGAACTTTGATATATAAGGGCATGTAAGTGGTTATAAACCAAGGAGCAAAATATATAATTTGGTTATGTAAAGCACAAGTTTCATAAAACTCTTGAGAAATATTTCTCTTATCATCACTGTTATAAAATTCAGTATACCAGTTTTTAAAAATTTTCCATTTTTCTTGACAAAATTCTTTCAAAATATGTTGTCTTGCCGGTGAACCCGGACTAAAATCAATTTGGAACTTAATCATTTAAGTTTTATTAAAATCAAAATCCATATCGGATGAAGTAGGAATATCCTTATCAGAATTATCATCTTTAACAATATTATTTGAAACCTTTATACGGTCAACACGCCTATTACCATCAGTCGTGTCAATCGTATGGAGAGAAGCGGCATGATTTAATCCGGCCGGACCATAGATTGGTTCAATCGGGTCAATATATGAATGACCTGCAGAAGTAGATAATCTTCTACTACCAGTATGAGAATGCCTATAAGGCACTAAGGATTTATTATCCTCAAATTGAATGCAAATTCTGCCTTCAGGGGTTTGGCTTATATGCGAATAATCATGATTAGTAATTTCCTCAGATTGTTGACTCGAAGATATAACAGAGTCTAAAATCCAAGTAGAGGGAAAATTAATCTCATCCCATCCAATAAGTCTCCTAGTGGTGACTTTGGATCTAGCAAAATTTGTCTCAAATATCATAGTCTCGTTTGACATATCTGTCAATTTGCATCGAGGAGTAAGAGTAGATAAGAACTTATAATAAATTCTATAAGATAAACATATAAGTTCAGATCCAGGTGCATAATTATAACCATGAGTTTTAACATTTAAGGTTAATGCATCAAGAATATTGACGTCAGATAAAGATAATTGTAAATTTGGTTGAGTATTGAAATATACGGGACCATACGCCACCGTAGATTCAATAGATCCCATAAGAGATTGTCTAAAATTAAGATTTCTAACATCTCTTAAAGCAGCCATAAAAGATTCAGGTAACCCTTTAAGGGTTAAAGGCTTAAAATCAATTTGAACCAAGCCTACATGCATGAAGCTATACTTCTTTTTATAAAGCATAATATCACGTTCATTCAATAAACGAACAGTCTATTCAGAAGAATTTAAAGCAAGAGACTGCTCAGTTGTTTTTATCAATTGTTTAGAAGATATTTTATCAAAAAGGCCATAATCATAAATCTTATGAATAGGGACTTGTGGAATAGTCCATTTGTTTAACAAATCAAGATCTTGAGGTATATCTACCTCTTCCAGTCTAGTGTTTTTAACACTGCTTTCTCCAATATTCATATCAATTAAACATCTATGTTGAATCCCATCGTACTTTTAGTCTCATAAAACAATTCCTAGGCTCTGATACCATCGTGAAAAGTCCATCAAATTATGAGGACTCCCAGATAGACGAAGATGCAGACACAGAAGATGTGTTACGGGAGGCAGAAAAGCTCCTGCAAGAAGATAAGCTCGATGAAGGGGATAGCGACGAAAATTTCGTCCAAAGGATGTTAAACGCACAAGGAAAGAAGAAAATCTAAGCCTTGTAAACTTTGTGGGCCCCACTGACAGAGATGACTGTCTGAGTGCAATAATAGAGCACTCTGTACAAAGCTACTGTAGATAGAATACGGAGCACGGGGCCTGTCTGGACAAAATACTACCGGATCTTGAGACCATGTGTACAGGATACCTTTTTAGGGGCTCCCCGGGATAACAACGGCCCTTAACAACTCCAAATAACGGGCCTTTTCACCGGGCAACTGTACGTAGCCACAAAGGCAAATCCAAGATCTACAGTATTTGCCGACTGTACCACCATCTCCGAACCAAGCTAATCAATCTTTATACTAAGTCTTTTCAGTTCTTATAATAAAATCTCCCGATTTTAATAAAGTCTAGTTCATTTTTTATGAGGATTCAAGTAGAACGGAGATTCAACATATATAGATATTTAGCCGGCTATAAGCACGGCCATCGGAGAAGAAGTATGAAAGACAGAAGAATTAAATACCTTAACACCGGAAGTTGTGCCCAAACTTGGACGTTTTTTGTTTTCTCTATACAAAATTGAAAAGATTACAAGAACTTTACAAAAGCTGTGCTTTCCTTAGAGAGAAGGCAGAGCGAAAATCTAGAGAGAGAGAGTGTTTCTAAAATTTTTCTGATGATTTACAAATGAGGCGAAGGCCTCTTTAAATAGAAAAAAAAAATTCTATCTACAGTAGCTTTGTACAGAGTGCTCTATTATTGCACTCAAACAGTCATCTCTGTCAGTGGGGCCCACAAAGTTTACAAGGCTTAGATTTTCTTCTTTCCTTGTGCGTTTAACATCCTTTGGACGAAATTTTCGTCGCTATCCCCTTCATCGAGCTTATCTTCTTGCAGGAGCTTTTCTGCCTCCCGTAACACATCTTCTGTGTCTGCATCTTCGTCTATCTGGGAGTCCTCATAATTTGATGGACTTTTCATTGATGTATCAGACTTGCTAGCAATTTGTTCAAAGGATTCTAACAAGTTTTTCTTCACAAGGCTTAAATAATCCTCGATTTGTCGGGTCTAATCACCCGGTTGATAAGCAATTTTTCTTGCAATATGTCTTAGGGGACTTTCATTAATTGTTTTGATCTCCCCTTTTTCTTGATATCTTTTAAGGGCCTTATTAATGTCATCAATGGTTTCTTGTCCAAAAATCTTTTTATTTGCTGGGTCTATTTTCATCATTTTATCCCAGAAGTTGTTGTAATATGTCCGATAGATACACGGAATTTGTTCTTCGGTATAACCGAATTCCGGGACCCATTTATGGATCCAAGGGATGGAGAATTCAATAAAGAACATAATCTGGCTAATATTCTCCGGAGAACTTATATGTTCTTCTCTGTATAATCGGTCCAGATCTGGAGATACCTGTATCCATGAATCGTATAATTATTTAATTTTTTCAGGCAATATCGTGATGGAAGGTCCATGGAATGTCCACCATTGTATGAACCAATTTGGTATAACCCTTTGGAATACCTTAGAGCATATTTTGATAAACCAAGTATGTTTATGTTTATCATTATTATAATATAAAACATAAGAGAAGGCTCGGATATAATCCCAGTAAGTGAAATTCATCCTTCCACTTTCAAGTATCACTTGTTTTTCTTTCATGGTGGATATACCCCATTCTTCTATGGATATAATTCCTTTTATAATAAGTTTCGAGAAGTTATAAACTGTCTCGTCTCTTTGATCCCTGAAGTGAGATATCTCTGCACTTCCAGTGAATAGAAGAATATTTTCATAGTAGCTTCGGGTTTTGTATGACTCACACGAGAAGTATAATTTTTCAATTAAATATTTTTGGGTTATCTCCCAAATGTCTTCTTTCCATCTGATATCCTTGTTTTCGAGTAGAAGTATAACTTCTCTCTTTGGGACCTTTTCATAATTTTTCTGGTCCTCTACTGTCTCCATAGCGACAGAGGCGTAAGTATCACTTTGTCCTCTTCTGCTAGCAATATGCTGTTGCAAGGCCTCGTATAAAGGGCTGTTTCTTGGAATATCTTCCAAGTTAATAGATGAGGAAGATGAGGATTCAGCTTCCCTTCTTTGAGAAATATTCTCATTTACTAGAGTTCTATTACCTCTTCTGATGATAGGATTTGGGGAAGTATAACTTCCTGAACTTGATCCTGCAGAAGTATAACTTCTGCTGTTTGCACCACCCCGGTTATTATAAACTCCATGGGTATTCCTTCCTCTTCCCCGCCCTCTATCAGAGGGAAGCCTCCTTGCGGCCTCATTCTGCAACAAAAGCAGACTTTGTCAGTTATCATTTAAAAATTCTCTGGTCAAGAAATCCGGTAGTGAATTATCACTTCCTTTCTTATATTCTATATCAAAATCGAAGGGCGCTAGTTGCGCCTGCCATCTAGCAAATATGATCTTTGAGGCATCATGTTTAAAATCTTTATTAAACATAAATTTGACTGCATTATTATCAGTCCTAATCAAGAATTTCTTGTTATAAAGATCGTCTTGAAATTTTAAGACACATTTAACAATGCAAAGCATTTCATGGGCCACCGTCGCATATTTTCGCTGGGCCTCAGTCCATTTACTCGAATGATAACGAATTAAATACTCCCTTTTATCATGGGGGTTAAGCTGCTTCAGAATTCCGCCGAAACCTATATTAGAGGCATCGGTCTCGATGATTTTTTGCCAATTAGGATTGGCTAGGGTCAAACATGGTAAAGAGCTTACCTTCTCTTTTACCTTCTTAACAATATCTGTATGCAAATCAGACCATGGTACATTATATCCCTTTTTAAGCCTTTCAAACAAAGGGGCCAGATCTGTAGACAAATCTTTGATAAAGGGAGAAATATAATTTAAACTCCCAAGAAATCTCTATAATTGAGTCCTGTCACTAATAATATCAGGAAATTTTGAGGCAAATTCGATGGATCTCTGAATAGGAACAATTTTTCCCTGGCAAATATAATGACCCAGAAATCTGACATTTGTCTGAAAAAGACTCATTTTGGGTTTGGAAATTACTAACCCATTTTGAATAATTACCCTTTTGAAAATATCCAAATGTTTGAAATGAGATTCCAAAGTCTTGGAAAATACTAAAATATCATCGATGTATACAATGATAAAATCCATATATGGATTAAAAATATCATTCATAATTTTCTGAAATTCAGAAGGAGCATTTTTTAAACCAAAAGGCATAACATTCCATTCGTACTGTCCAAATGGGACATTAAATGCCGTTTTATAAGTATGCTCTTTAAAAAGCTGAATTTGCCAATATCCAGATTTTAAATCAAACTTTGAAAATATATTGGCATCATATAATCTTGATAAAAGATCTCTTTTATTAGGGATCGGATATCTGATCCATTTTAAAACTTTATTTAAAGGTTTATAATTTATTACCAATCTTGGTACACCACGTTCTTTTTCTGCAGCATTATTAACATAAAATGCTGTACAAGACCATGGTGACTTTGAAGGTTTTATAAGATCTTTTTGCAAAAGATTATCAATCTCTTTTTTGCAGATTTCAAGCAATTCTAAATTCATCTGGCAGGGCCGAGATTTAGTAGGAATATTTTCCTCAGAGAAAGAATCTTCATATGGAAGAGAAACTACATGCCTTTTTCGATTCCAAAAGGCGCTGGGATGATCAGCACATATAGAAACAGCAAATTGTTCAGAAATCAATTTAATCTTTTCCTGAACTTTAGAGGATTGTAAAACAGTATCAATAGACATGCTATAAATTTCATGTTGTAAAGATTTCATATGAAAAATCTTTTTATCAATCAAAGAATTTATATTCCTGGTAAGGGGTTCAGTTATAAACTGAAAAGAAATTTTTCTACCATTATAAGTAGCATGAAAACCTGTGTTATCAACATAGGTAAGAGGATAAATAGCTTGAATAAAAGGAGTTCCAAGTATAATAGGAGGGAACATTTTATCTTTAACAAGAATGAAAAAATGAGGAATGCAAACTTTATCTTTGCAAATATAGGCCTTAGGCAATTTATAATCAATTTTCATTTTATCACCAGATGCAGAGCTAATCTTATGAGAAGTTTTTTGATAATATCTGGTCGGGATTATCCCTTCTTGAATGCAACTCATATCTGCTCCACTATCAATAAGAGCAGTTTCAGTAATAGAAAAATTTTCATCAATCAAAATAGTACACTTAACATACCATCTATGAGAAGTTACTATTTGCATCATTCCTATGAATAAATCATCATTTGGGGAGGAAATAGCCCTTTTTGCAAAATCAGAAATTTCTTGTGAATCATTTGACTCATTTAAAACTTCTTTCCCTTTATCATGACCCATAGTACGCTCCATTTGGCTCATACGATGGTCGAAAATCATTTGATTTTGTTTAAGAGATTTAATCTCATTTTTTAATTTTTCAACTTCAGATTTTAAATCATCTATTGAAGAAGAATAACTGGGAAAACTCATATTTTGTGGCGAGTTCCTTTGCAAAAGTCTTTTTTGAACTTCCGCCATAGAATATGGAGTTTCCTCTAAAATATCTTTCTTTTGAACGGGCTTTTCTACCGGTTTTGAAATAGAAGCCATGCTGATAATTTTTTCTCTTAACTCATTATCATTGACTTCTTTCAATAATTCTAAAATATTATCTGAAGTAATAGGTTTAATTTCAAAATTACTTTGAAACTGGGATTGTAATTTATAAAAATCCAGGTTATCACAAGAACAATTACCTGTACCTGTATTGCATTTATCACAACCATTTTCATCAGGTAAATCAAATAATTTAACAGAGGCTTCAGATTCAGAAGAAGAAGTATAATCACTTTCACTGTCTGAAGTTTCATCCATAATCTTCATAATCTGTTCTTTGGATTTTTCATCTAAATCCATTGCAAGAGCTTTAACCCTTTCTTTCTTACAATTTGGGGCAATATGACCAAATTGTCCGCATTTATAACACTTAATATCCTTCAGATCTCTTCCTGATCTGTCTTTAACAAATCTTTTCTCTTTTCGATGTTTTCTTCGGAAATATCTTTCCTCTTTTGATCGACGATGTCGTCTTTTACCTTTCCTTTGGTAATAATCATCTTGATTTTTTCTGTTCTTCCCTTTTGAAGAGGATGCTACAGTTCTTTCCATTCCGAACTGTTGACAAAAATCACCTAACTGGTTTCTTTCAGTTAGATTCTGTCTCTTTAGCTGTGCATTCAGCTTTAACTCGTTACATAAATTTAATCCTTCTTGGGTACAAACTCCGATAAGTCTCCCGTATGTATAATTGTTATACATAATCTGGATGTTATTTCCTCTAAGAGCTTTCCTAACTCTTTCTGCAAATAGGTGAGGTAAACCATCTATAAATTTACCTTTCCAATGGTCACTGTTACTTTCGGGCAAATCCATTACCCGACTAAGGAAGGTGTCCTTATACCACCTGAATTCACCTAAATGTTTACATCTAAGTCCATTTAACAAAGTACGAATATTTTCATATATGTTGGTGAATCTACCACTAAAATGTTCAATAATGGTAAGAACTAAAGTGTAGACACAATCTTGTCTTCTAGGTACTAAAGCTCTTCCTAGGTTATCAACTCCAGGTTCTGACTTAACAGCATTATATATTGCTGCTCAATCTTCAGCAGTCATAAAATTATCCCACCAACCTCTTAATTGGCCGGTGAAACCGGCAACTATCATTCTGCAAATTACCGTTTCCGTATTTTTATCCGAAGTAGCTTTGCAGATTGTCGAGTACATCAACATCCTATGTACCAAAATACTTATCTGTCTGTCTGTTAAACCATCTAAATTCCATTCATAGATGGCGTCACCGTTATAACTGGTGTTGGTTTGATTCCAATCCCTTTCTTCCACCAAAACATCTTGGGGAGTTGGTCTAGGATAGTAATATGTATCCATTCTTGGCATATCACCATATCTTTTTCCCAACTTTCTGAGTTTATTAAGTTCAGATCGGGTCTCTTCCTTATAATCTTTGGACGGATCGAGAATATTCTCTGCAAATTCAGAGGCTAGCTCCAAAGGCTTAATATTTAACTCTGCTAGTTTGTCATTAACTAGCTTTTCCAAATCTTCCCTAGATTTGATCTTAAATCCAGTAATCTCTGGAGGTCTCTGTATAGAAGGTTCTAGCCTTGTAGAAGTTTCAGGCTTGCTGTGTATAACATGAGCAGAGTGAACAACCATAGACATGTCAGAAGAAGGAATACCAATCTTCTTCACCAACTCAGTTAAATAATCAAGTTTAGAATCGAGTGAACTAATATGTTCTCCCAAAACTTTAACATATAAAGACAAATAATTATTTTGAGAAATCAAGTTATTAATTTCCTTTATACCATTGCTGGCGACATCATCTTCAATAAATTTTTGAAAAGCAGCAAAAGTAATACCAGTATTATTTGGTAAAACAAAAGGATTTTGAGGAGGATAAATACTTGTAATGGTATTACCATTACTTTCTTGATAAATTCTTTCAAGAACTTTGATATATAAGGGCATGTAAGTGGTTATAAATCAAGGAGCAAAATATATAATTTGGTTATGTAAAGCACAAGTTTCATAAAACTCTTGAGAAATATTTCTCTTATCATCACTGTTATAAAATTCAGTATACCAGTTTTTAAAAATTTTCCATTTTTCTTGACAAAATTCTTTCAAAATATGTTGTCTTGCCGGTGAACCCGGACTAAAATCGATTTGGAACTTAATCATTTAAGTTTTATTAAAATCAAAATCCATATCGGATGAAGTAGGAATATCCTTATCAGAATTATCATCTTTAACAATATTATTTGAAACCTTTATACGGTCAACACGCCTATTACCATCAGTCGTGTCAATCGTATGGAGAGAAGCGGCATGATTTAATCTGGCCGGACCATAGATTGGTTCAATCGGGTCAATATATGAATGACCTGCAGAAGTAGATAATCTTCTACTACCAGTATGAGAATGCCTATAAGGCACTAAGGATTTATTATCCTCAAATTGAATGCAAATTCTGCCTTCAGGGGTTTGGCTTATATGCGAATAATCATGATTAGTAATTTCCTCAGATTGTTGACTCGAAGATATAACAGAGTCTAAAATCCAAGTAGAGGGAAAATTAATCTCATCCCATCCGATAAGTCTCCTAGTGGTGACTTTGGATCTAGCAAAATTTGTCTCAAATATCATAGTCTCGTTTGACATATCTGTCAATTTGCATCGAGGAGTAAGAGTAGATAAGAACTTATAATAAATTCTATAAGATAAACATATAAGTTCAGATCCAGGTGCATAATTATAACCATGAGTTTTAACATTTAAGGTTAATGCATCAAGAATATTGACGTCAGATAAAGATAATTGTAAATTTGGTTGAGTATTGAAATATACGGGACCATACGCCACCGTAGATTCAATAGATCCCATAAGAGATTGTCTAAAATTAAGATTTCTAACATCTCTTAAAGCAGCCATAAAAGATTCAGGTAACCCTTTAAGGGTTAAAGGCTTAAAAGCAATTTGAACCAAGCCTACATGCATGAAGCTATACTTCTTTTTATAAAGCATAATATCACGTTCATTCAATAAACGAACAGTTTGTTCAGAAGAATTTAAAGCAAGAGACTGCTCAGTTGTTTTTATCAATTGTTTAGAAGATATTTTATCAAAAAGGCCATAATCATAAATCTTATGAATAGGGACTTGTGGAATAGTCCATTTGTTTAACAAATCAAGATCTTGAGGTATATCTACCTCTTCCAGTCTAGTGTTTTTAACACTGCTTTCTCCAATATTCATATCAATTAAACATCTATGTTGAATCCCATCGTACTTTTAGTCTCATAAAACAATTCCTAGGCTCTGATACCATCGTGAAAAGTCCATCAAATTATGAGGACTCCCAGATAGACGAAGATGCAGACACAGAAGATGTGTTACGGGAGGCAGAAAAGCTCCTGCAAGAAGATAAGCTCGATGAAGGGGATAGCGACGAAAATTTCGTCCAAAGGATGTTAAACGCACATGGAAAGAAGAAAATCTAAGCCTTGTAAACTTTGTGGGCCCCACTGACAGAGATGACTGTCTGAGTGCAATAATAGAGCACTCTGTACAAAGCTACTGTAGATAGAATACGGAGCACGGGGCCTGTCTGGACAAAATACTACCGGATCTTGAGACCATGTGTACAGGATACCTTTTTAGGGGCTCCCCGGGATAACAACGGCCCTTAACAACTCCAAATAACGGGCCTTTTCACCGGGCAACTGTACGTAGCCACAAAGGCAAATCCAAGATCTACAGTATTTGCCGACTGTACCACCATCTCCGAACCAAGCTAATCAATCTTTATACTAAGTCTTTTCAGTTCTTATAATAAAATCTCCCGATTTTAATAAAGTCTAGTTCATTTTTTATGAGGATTCAAGTAGAACGGAGATTCAACATATATAGATATTTAGCCGGCTATAAGCACGGCCATCGGAGAAGAAGTATGAAAGACAGAAGAATTAAATACCTTAACACCGGAAGTTGTGCCCAAACTTGGACGTTTTTTGTTTTCTCTATACAAAATTGAAAAGATTACAAGAACTTTACAAAAGCTGTGCTTTCCTTAGAGAGAAGGCAGAGCGAAAATCTAGAGAGAGAGAGTGTTTCTAAAATTTTTCTGATGATTTACAAATGAGGCGAAGGCCTCTTTAAATAGAAAAAAAAAATTCTATCTACAGTAGCTTTGTACAGAGTGCTCTATTATTGCACTCAGACAGTCATCTCTGTCAGTGGAGCCCACAAAGTTTACAAGGCTTAGATTTTCTTCTTTCCTTGTGCGTTTAACATCCTTTGGATGAAATTTTCGTCGCTATCCTCTTCATCGAGCTTATCTTCTTGCAGGAGCTTTTCTGCCTCCCGTAACACATCTTCTATGTCTGCATCTTCGTCTATCTGGGAGTCCTCATAATTTGATGGACTTTTCATTGATGTATCAGACTTGCTAGCAATTTGTTCAAAGGATTCTAACAAGTTTTTCTTCACAAGGCTTAAATAATCCTCGATTTGTCGGGTCTTATCACCCGGTTGATAAGCAATTTTTCTTGCAATATGTCTTAGGGGACTTTCATTAATTGTTTCGATCTCCCCTTTTTCTTGATATCTTTTAAGGGCCTTATTAATGTCATCAATGGTTTCTTGTCCAAAAATCTTTTTATTTGCTGGGTCTATTTTCATCATTTTATCCCAGAAGTTGTTGTAATATGTCCGATAGATACACGGAATTTGTTCTTCGGTATAACCGAATTCCGGAACCTATTTATGGATCCAAGGGATGGAGAATTCAATAAAGAACATAATCTGGCTAATATTCTCCAGAGAACTTATATGTTCTTCTCTGTATAATCGGTCCAGATCTGGAGATACCTGTATCCATGAATCGTATAATTCTTTAATTTTTTCAGGCAATATCGTGATGGAAGGTCCGTGGAATGTCCACCATTGTATGAACCAATTTGGTATAACCCTTTGGAATACCTTAGAGCATATTTTGATAAACCAAGTATGTTTATGTTTATCATTATTATAATATAAAACATAAGAGAAGGCTCAGATATAATCCCAGTAAGTGAAATTCATCCTTCCACTTTCAAGTATCACTTGTTTTTCTTTAATGGTGGATATACCCCATTCTTCTATGGATATAATTCTTTTTATAATAAGTTTCGAGAAGTTATAAACTGTCTCGTCTCTTTGATCCCTGAAGTGAGATATCTCTGCACTTCCAGTGAATAGAAGAATATTTTCATAGTAGCTTCGGGTTTTGTATGACTCACCCGAGAAGTATAATTTTTCAATTGAATATTTTTGGGTTATCTCCCAAATGTCTTCTTTCCATCTGATATCCTTGTTTTCGAGTAGAAGTATAACTTCTCTCTTTGGGACCTTTTCATAATTTTTCTGGTCCTCTACTGTCTCCATAGCGACAGAGGCGTAAGTATCACTTTGTCCTCTTCTGCTAGCAATATGCTGTTGCAAGGCCTCGTATAAAGGGCTGTTTCTTGGAATATCTTCCAAGTTAATAGATGAGGAAGATGAGGATTCAGCTTCCCTTCTTTGAGAAATATTCTCATTTACTAGAGTTCTATTACCTCTTCTGATGATAGGATTTGGGGAAGTATAACTTCCTGAACTTGATCCTGCAGAAGTATAACTTCTGCTGTTTGCACCACCCCGGTTATTATAAACTCCATGGGTATTCCTTCCTCTTCCCCGCCCTCTATCAGAGGGAAGCCTCCTTGCGGCCTCATTCTGCAACAAAAGCAGACTTTGTCAGTTATCATTTAAAAATTCTCTGGTCAAGAAATCCGGTAGTGAATTATCACTTCCTTTCTTATATTCTATATCAAAATCGAAGGGCGCTAGTTGCGCCTGCCATCTAGCAAATATGATCTTTGAGGCATCATGTTTAAAATCTTTATTAAACATAAATTTGACTGCATTATTATCAGTCCTAATCAAGAATTTCTTGTTATAAAGATCGTCTTGAAATTTTAAGACACATTTAACAATGCAAAGCATTTCATGGGCCACCGTCGCATATTTTCGCTGGGCCTCAGTCCATTTACTCGAATGATAACGAATTAAATACTCCCTTTTATCATGGGGGTTAAGCTGCTTCAGAATTCCGCCGAAACCTATATTAGAGGCATCGGTCTCGATGATTTTTTGCCAATTAGGATTGGCTAGGGTCAAACATGGTAAAGAGCTTACCTTCTCTTTTACCTTCTTAACAATATCTGTATGCAAATCAGACCATGGTACATTATATCCCTTTTTAAGCCTTTCAAACAAAGGGGCCAGATCTGTAGACAAATCTTTGATAAAGGGAGAAATATAATTTAAACTCCCAAGAAATCTCTATAATTGAGTCCTGTCACTAATAATATCAGGAAATTTTGAGGCAAATTCGATGGATCTCTGAATAGGAATAATTTTTCCCTGGCAAATATAATGACCCAGAAATCTGACATTTGTCTGAAAAAGACTCATTTTGGGTTTGGAAATTACTAACCCATTTTGAATAATTACCCTTTTGAAAATATCCAAATGTTTGAAATGAGATTCCAAAGTCTTGGAAAATACTAAAATATCATCGATATATACAATGATAAAATCCATATATGGATTAAAAATATCATTCATAATTTTCTGAAATTCAGAAGGAGCATTTTTTAAACCAAAAGGCATAACATTCCATTCGTACTGTCCAAATGGGACATTAAATGTCGTTTTATAAGTATGCTCTTTAAAAAGCTGAATTTGCCAATATCCAGATTTTAAATCAAACTTTGAAAATATATTGGCATCATATAATCTTGATAAAAGATCTCTTTTATTAGGGATCGGATATCTGATCCATTTTAAAACTTTATTTAAAGGTTTATAATTTATTACCAATCTTGGTACACCACGTTCTTTTTCTGCAGCATTATTAACATAAAATGCTGTACAAGACCATGGTGACTTTGAAGGTTTTATAAGATCTTTTTGCAAAAGATTATCAATCTCTTTTTTGCAGATTTCAAGCAATTCTAAATTCATCTGGCAGGGCCGAGATTTAGTAGGAATATTTTCCTCAGAGAAAGAATCTTCATATGGAAGAGAAACTACATGCCTTTTTCGATTCCAAAAGGCGCTGGGATGATCAGCACATATAGAAACAGCAAATTGTTCAGAAATCAATTTAATCGTTTCCTGAACTTTAGAGGATTGTAAAATAGTATCAATAGACATGCTATAAATTTCATGTTGTAAAGATTTCATATGAAAAATCTTTTTATCAATCAAAGAATTTATATTCCTGGTAAGGGGTTCAGTTATAAACTGAAAAGAAATTTTTCTATCATTATAAGTAGCATGGAAACCTGTGTTATCAACATAGGTAAGAGGATAAATAGCTTGAATAAAAGGAGTTCCAAGTATAATAGGAGGGAACATTTTATCTTTAACAAGAATGAAAAAATGAGGAATGCAAACTTTATCTTTGCAAATATAGGCCTTAGGCAATTTATAATCAATTTTCATTTTATCACCAGATGCAGAACTAATCTTATGAGAAGTTTTTTGATAATATCTGGTAGGGATTATCCCTTCTTGAATGCAACTCATATCTGCTCCACTATCAATAAGAGCAGTTTCAGTAATAGAAAAATTTTCATCAATTAAAATAGTACACTTAACATACCATCTATGAGAAGTTATTATTTGCATCATTCCTATGAATAAATCATCATTTGGGGAAGAAATAGCTCTTTTTGCAAAATCAGAAATTTCTTTTGAATCATTTGACTCATTTAAAACTTCTTTCCCTTTATCATGACCCATAGTACGCTCCATTTGGCTCATACGATGGTCAAAAATCATTTGATTTTGTTTAAGAGATTTAATCTCATTTTTTAACTTTTCAACTTCAGATTTTAAATCATCCATTGAAGAAGAATAACCGGGAAAACTCATATTTTGTGGCGAGTTTCTTTGCAAAAGTCTTTTTTGAACTTCCGCCATAGAATATGGAGTTTCCTCTAAAATATCTTTCTTTTGAACGGGCTTTTCTGCCGGTTTTGAAATAGAAGCCATGCTGATAATTTTTTCTCTTAAATCATTATCATTGACTTCTTTCAATAATTCTAAAATATTATTTGAAGTAATAGGTTTAATTTCAAAATTATTCTGAAACTGGGATTGTAATTTATAAAAATCCAGATTATCACAAGAACAATTACCTGTTCCTGTATTGCATTTATCACAATCATTTTCATCAGGTAAATCAAATAATTTAACAGAGGCTTCAGATTCAGAAGAAGAAGTATAATCACTTTCACTGTCTGAAGTTTCATCCATAATCTTCATAATCTGATCTTTGGATTCATCATCTAAATCCATTGCAAGAGCTTTAACCCTTTCTTTCTTACAATTTGGGGCAATATGACCAAATTGTCCGCATTTATAACACTTAATATCCTTCAGATCTCTTCCTGATCTGTCTTTAACAAATCTTTTCTCTTTTCGATGTTTTCTTCGGAAATATCTTTCCTCTTTTGATCGACGATGTCGTCTTTTACCTTTCCTTTGGTAATAATCATCTTGATTTTTTCTGTTCTTCCCTTTTGAAGAGGATGCTACAGTTCTTTCCATTCCGAACTGTTGACAAAAATCACCTAACTGGTTTCTTTTAGTTAGATTCTGTCTCTTTAGTTGTGCATTCAGCTTTAACTCGTTACATAAATTTAATCCTTCTTGGGTACAAACTCCGATAAGTCTCCCGTATGTATAATTGTTATACATAATCTGGATGTTATTTCCTCTAAGAGCTTTCTGCAAATAGGTGAGGTAAACCATCTATAAATTTACCTTTCCAATGGTCACTGTTACTTTCGGGCAAATCCATTACCCGACTAAGGAAGGTGTCCTTATACCACCTGAATTCACCTAAATGTTTACATCTAAGTCCATTTAACAAAGTACGAATATTTTCGTATATGTTGGTGAATCTACCACTAAAATGTTCAATAATGGTAAGAACTAAAGTGTAGACACAATCTTGTCTTCTAGGTACTAAAGCTCTTCCTAGGTTATCAACTCCAGGTTCTGACTTAACAGCATTATATATTGCTTCTCAATCTTCAGCAGTCATAAAATTATCCCACCAACCTCTTAATTGGCCGGTGAAACCTGCAACTATCATTCTGCAAATTACCGTTTCCGTATTTTTATCCGAAGTAGCTTTGCAGATTGTAGAGTACATCAACATTCTATGTACCAGAATACTTATCTGTCTATCTGTTAAACCATCTAAATTCCACTCATAGATGGCGTCACCGTTATAATTGGTGTTCGTTTGGTTCCAATCCCTTTCTTCCACCAAAACATCTTGGGGAGTTGGTCTAGGATAGTAATATGTATCCATTCTTGGCATATCACCATATCTTTTTCACAACTTTCTGAGTATATTAAGTTCAGATCGGGTCTCTTCCTTATAATCTTTGGACGGATCGAGAATATTCTCTGCAAATTCATAGGCTAGCTCCAAAGGCTTAAGATTTAACTCTGCTAGTTTGTCATTAACTAGCTTTTCCAAATCTTCCCTAGATTTGATCTTAAATCTAGTAATCTCTGGAGGTCTCTGTATAGAAGGTTCTAGCCTTGTAGAAGTTTCAGGCTTGCTGTGTATAACATGAGCAGAGTGAACAACCATAGACATATCAGAAGAAGGCATACCAATCTTCTTCACCAACTCAGTTAAATAATCAAGTTTAGAATCGAGCGAACTAATATGTTCTCCCAAAACTTTAACATATAAAGATAAATAATTATTTTGAGAAATCAAGTTATTAATTTCCTTTATACCGTTGCTGGAGACATCATCTTCAATAAATTTTTGAAAAGCAGCAAAAGTAATACCAGTATTATTTGGTAAAACAAAAGGATTTTGTGGAGGATAGATGCTTGTAATGGTATTACCATTACTTTCTTGATAAATTCTTTCAAGAACTTTGATAAATAAGGGAATATAAGTGGTTATAAACCAAGGAGCAAAATATATAATTTGATTATGTAGAGCACAAGTTTCATAAAACTCTTGAGAAATATTTCTCTTATTTGCAAAGATAAAGTTTTAGATTGCCTAAGGCCTATATACAGTTTCAAAAGGCCTAAGGCCTTGGTCAACAGTTCATATATACAGTTCATATAAGGCCTATGATAATTCCTCCTTTATACAGTTCATTTGCAAATATTTCATAAATTGCCTAAGGCCTATATTTGCAAAGATAAAGTTTGCATTCCTCATTTTTTGATTCTTGTTAAAGATAAAATGTTCCCTCCTATTATACTTGGAACTCCTTTTATTCAAGCTATTTATCCTCTTACCTATGTTGATAACACAGGTTTTCATGCTACTTATAATGGTAGAAAAATTTCTTTTCAGTTTATAACTGAACCCCTTACCAGGAATATAAATTCTTTGATTGATTAAAAGATTATATTCCTACTTCATCCGATATGAATTTTGATTTTAATAAAACTTAAATGATTAAGTTCGAAAATCTAGAGAGAGAGAGTGTTTCTAAAATATTTCTGATGATTTACAAATGAGGCGAAGGCCTCTTTAAATAGAAAAAAAAAATTCTATCTACAGTAGCTTTGTACAGAGTGCTCTATTATTGCACTCAGACAGTCATCTCTGTCAGTGGGGCCCACAAAGTTTACAAGGCTTAGATTTTCTTCTTTCCTTGAATTTTTCTACCATTATAAGTAGCATGAAAACCTGTGTTATCAACATAGGTAAGAGGATAAATAGCTTGAATAAAAGGAGTTCCAAGTATAATAGGAGGGAACATTTTATCTTTAACAAGAATGAAAAAATGAGGAATGCAAACTTTATCTTTGCAAATATAGGCCTTAGGCAATTTATAATCAAAAGAAGGGAAGCTGAATCCTCATCTTCCTCATCTGTTAACTTGGAAGATATTCCAAGAAACAGCTCTTTATACGAGGCCTTGCAACAGCATATTGCTAGAAGAAGAGGACAAAGTGATACTTACGCCTCTGTCACTATGGAGGCAGTAGAGGACCAGAAAAATTATGAAAAGGTCCCAAAGAGAGAAGTTATACTTCTACTCGAAAACAAGGATATCAGATGGAAAGAAGACATTTGGGAGATAACCCAAAAATATTTAATTGAAAAATTATACTTGGCCCATGAAATGCTTTGCATTGTTAAATGTGTCTTAAAATTTCAAGACGATCTTTATAACAAGAAATTCTTGATTAGGACTGATAATAATGCAGTCAAATTTATGTTTAATAAAGATTTTAAACATGATGCCTCAAAGATCATATTTGCTAGATGGCAGGCGCAACTAGCGCCCTTCGATTTTGATATAGAATATAAGAAAGGAAGTGATAATTCACTACCGGATTTCTTGACCAGAGAATTTTTAAATGATAACTGACAAAGTCTGCTTTTGTTGCAGAATGAGGCCGCAAGGAGGCTTCCCCTCTGATAGAGGGCGGGGAAGAGGAAGGAATACCCATGGAGTTTATAATAACCGGGGTGGTGCAAACAGCAGAAGTTATACTTCTGCAGGATCAAGTTCAGGAAGTTATACTTCCCCAAATCCTATCATCAGAAGAGGTAATAGAACTCTAGTAAATGAGAATATTTCTCAAAGAAGGGAAGCTGAATCCTCATCTTCCTCATCTATTAACTTGGAAGATATTCCAAGAAACAGCCCTTTATACGAGGCCTTGCAACAGCATATTGCTAGCAGAAGAGGACAAAGTGATACTTACGCCTCTGTCGCTATGGAGACAGTAGAGGACCAGAAAAATTATGAAAAGGTCCCAAAGAGAGAAGTTATACTTCTACTCGAAAACAAGGATATCAGATGGAAAGAAGACATTTGGGAGATAACCCAAAAATATTTAATTGAAAAATTATACTTCTCGGGTGAGTCATACAAAACCCGAAGCTACTATGAAAATATTCTTCTATTCACTGGAAGTGCAGAGATATCTCACTTCATGGATCAAAGAGACGAGACAGTTTATAACTTCTCGAAACTTATTATAAAAAGAATTATATCCATAGAAGAATGGGGTATATCCACCATGAAAGAAAAACAAGTGATACTTGAAAGTGGAAGGATGAATTTCACTTACTGGGATTATATCCGAGCCTTCTCTTATGTTTTATATTATAATAATGATAAACATAAACATACTTGGTTTATCAAAATATGCTCTAAGGTATTCCAAAGGGTTATACCAAATTGGTTCATACAATGGTGGACATTCCAAGGACCTTCCATCAGGATATTGCCTGAAAAAATTAAAGAATTATACGATTCATGGATACAGGTATCTCCAGATCTGGACCGATTATACAGAGAAGAACATATAAGTTCTCCGGAGAATATTAGCCAGATTATGTTCTTTATTGAATTCTCCATCCCTTGGATCCATAAATGGGTCCCGGAATTCGGTTATACCGAAGAACAAATTCCGTGTATCTATCGGACATATTACAACAACTTCTGGGATAAAATGATGAAAATAGACCCAGCAAATAAAAAGATTTTTGGACAAGAAACCATTGATGACATTAATAAGGCCCTTAAAAGATATCAAGAAAAAGGGGAGATCGAAACAATTAATGAAAGTCCCCTAAGACATATTGCAAGAAAAATTGCTTATCAACCGGGTGATAAGACCCGACAAATCGAGGATTATTTAAGCCTTGTGAAGAAAAACTTGTTAGAATCCTTTGAACAAATTGCTAGCAAGTCTGATACATCAATGAAAAGTCCATCAAATTATGAGGACTCCCAGATAGACGAAGATGCAGACACAGAAGATGTGTTACGGGAGGCAGAAAAGCTCCTGCAAGAAGATAAGCTCGATGAAGGGGATAGCGACGAAAATTTCGTCCAAAGGATGTTAAACGCACAAGGAAAGAAGAAAATCTAAGCCTTGTAAACTTTGTGGGCCCCACTGACAGAGATGACTGTCTGAGTGCAATAATAGAGCACTCTGTACAAAGCTACTGTAGATAGAATTTTTTTTCTATTTAAAGAGGCCTTCGCCTCATTTGTAAATCATCAGAAAATTTTTAGAAACACTCTCTCTCTCTAGATGTTCGCTCTGCCTTCTCTCTAAGGAAAGCACAGCTTTTGTAAAGTTCTTGTAATCTTTTCAATTTTGTATAGAGAAAACAAAAAACGTCCAAGTTTGGGCACAACTTCCGGTGTTAAGGTATTTAATTCTTCTGTCTTTCATACTTCTTCTCCGATGGCCGTGCTTATAGCCGGCTAAATATCTATCTATGTTGAATCTCTGTTCTACTTGAATCTTCATAAAAAATGAACTAGACTTTATTAAAATCGGGAGATTTTATTATAAGAACTGAAAAGACTTAGTATAAAGATTGATTAGCTTGTTTCGGAGATGGTGGTACAGTCGGCGAATACTGTAGATCTTGGATTTGCCTTTGTGGCTACGTACAGTTGCCTGGTGAAAAGGCCCGTTATTTGGAGTTGTTAAGGGCCGTTGTTATCCCGAGGAGCCCCTAAAAAGGTATCCTGTACACATGGTCTCAAGATCCGGCAGTATTTTGTCCAGACAGGCCCCGTGCTCCGGTAAACGTTTACCATACAGCTAGTAATCTATATACCAAGGCTTTATATAGTTCATATAATAATTCCTCCTCCTTTTGATTCTTGTTCGAAGACAAGGATATTATCCGAATAAGGTCTATCACCGCCGGCGGACTACCACCGACGTAGATCCTGTTCACGATGGTATCAGAGCCTAGGAATTGTTTTATGAGACTAAAAGTACGATGGGATTCAACATAGATGTTTAATTGATATGAATATTGGAGAAAGCAGTGTTAAAAACACCAGACTGGAAGAGGTAGATATACCTCAAGATCTTGATTTGTTAAACAAATGGACTATTCCACAAGTCCCTATTCATAAGATTTATGATTATGGCCTTTTTGATAAAATATCTTCTAAACAATTGATAAAAACAACTGAGCAGTCTCTTGCTTTAAATTCTTCTGAACAGACTGTTCGTTTATTGAATGAACGTGATATTATGCTTTATAAAAAGAAGTATAGCTTCATGCATATAGGCTTGGTTCAAATTGCTTTTAAGCCTTTAACCCTTAAAGGGTTACCTGAATCTTTTATGGCTGCTTTAAGAGATGCTAGAAATCTTAATTTTAGACAATCTCTTATGGGATCTATTGAATCTACGGTGGCGTATGGTACCGTATATTTCAATACTCAACCAAATTTACAATTATCTTTATCTGACGTCAATATTCTTGATGCATTAACCTTAAATGTTAAAACTCATGGTTATAATTATGCACCTGGATCTGAACTTATATGTTTATCTTATAGAATTTATTATAAGTTCTTATCTACTCTTACTCCTCGATGCAAATTGACAGATATGTCAAACGAGACTATGATATTTGAGACAAATTTTGCTAGATCCAAAGTCACCACTAGGAGACTTATTGGATGGGATGAGATTAATTTTCCCTCTACTTGGATTTTAGACTCTGTTATATCTTCGAGTCAACAATCTGAGGAAATTACTAATCATGATTATTCGCATATAAGCCAAACCCCTGAAGGCAGAATTTGCATTCAATTTGAGGATAATAAATCCTTAGTGCCTTATAGGCATTCTCATACTGGTAGTAGAAGATTATCTACTTCTGCAGGTCATTCATATATTGACCCGATTGAACCAATCTATGGTCCGGCCAGATTAAATCGTGTCGCTTCTCTCCATACGATTGACACGACTGATGGTAATAGGCGTGTTGACCGTATAAAGGTTTCAAATAATATTGTTAAAGATGATAATTCTGATAAGGATATTCATACTTCATCTGATATGGATTTTGATTTTAATAAAACTTAAATGATTAAGTTCCAAATCGATTTTAGTCCGGGTTCACCGGCAAGACAACATATTTTGAAAGAATTTTGTCAAGAAAAATGGAAAAGTTTTAAAAACTGGTATACTGAAATTTATAACAGTGATGATAAGAGACTGCTCCGGCAAGAAGATAAGCTCGATGAAGGGGATAGCGACGAAAATTTCGTCCAAAGGATGTTAAACGCACAAGGAAAGAAGAGCGGACTACCGCCGACGTAGATCCTGTTCACGATGGTATTAGAGCCTAGGAATTGTTTTATGAGACTAAAAGTACGATGGGATTCAACATAGATGTTTAATTGATATGAATATTGGAGAAAGCAGTGTTAAAAACACTAGACTGGAAGAGGTAGATATACCTCAAGATCTTGATTTGTTAAACAAATGGACTATTCCACAAGTCCCTATTCATAAGATTTATGATTATGGCCGTTTTGATAAAATATCTTCTAAACAATTGATAAAAACAACTGAGCAGTCTCTTGCTTTAAATTCTTCTGAACAGACTGTTCGTTTATTGAATGAACGTGATATTATGCTTTATAAAAAGAAGTATAGCTTCATGCATATAGGCTTGGTTCAAATTGCTTTTAAGCCTTTAACCCTTAAAGGGTTACCTGAATCTTTTATGGCTGCTTTAAGAGATGCTAGAAATCTTAATTTTAGACAATCTCTTATGGGATCTATTGAATCTACGGTGGCGTATGGTCCCGTATATTTCAATACTCAACCAAATTTACAATTATCTTTATTTGACGTCAATATTCTTGATGCATTAACCTTAAATGTTAAAACTCATGGTTATAATTATGCACCTGGATCTGAACTTATATGTTTATCTTATAGAATTTATTATAAGTTCTTATCTACTCTTACTCCTCGATGCAAATTGACAGATATGTCAAACGAGACTATGATATTTGAGACAAATTTTGCTAGATCCAAAGTCACCACTAGGAGACTTATTGGATGGGATGAGATTAATTTTCCCTCTACTTGGATTTTAGACTCTGTTATATCTTCGAGTCAACAATCTGAGGAAATTACTAATCATGATTATTCGCATATAAGCCAAACCCCTGAAGGCAGAATTTGCATTCAATTTGAGGATAATAAATCCTTAGTGCCTTATAGGCATTCTCATACTGGTAGTAGAAGATTATCTACTTCTGCAGGTCATTCATATATTGACCCGATTGAACCAATCTATGGTCCGGCCAGATTAAATCGTGTCGCTTCTCTCCATACGATTGACACGACTGATGGTAATAGGCGTGTTGACCGTATAAAGGTTTCAAATAATATTGTTAAAGATGATAATTCTGATAAGGATATTCCTACTTCATCCGATATGGATTTTGATTTTTAAATGATTAAGTTACAAATCGATTTTAGTCCGGGTTCACCGGCAAGACAACATATTTTGAAAGAATTTTGTCAAGAAAAATGGAAAAGTTTTAAAAACTGGTATACTGAATTTTATAACAGTGATGATAAGAGAAATATTTCTCAAGAGTTTTATGAAACTTGTGCTTTGCATAACCAAATTATATATTTTGCTCCTTGGTTTATAACCACTTACATGCCCTTATATATCAAAGTTCTTGAAAGAATTTATCAAGAAAGTAATGGTAATACCATTACAAGTATTTATCCTCCTCAAAATCCTTTTGTTTTACCAAATAATACTGGTATTACTTTTGCTGCTTTTCAAAAATTTATTGAAGATGATGTCGCCAGCAATGGTATAAAGGAAATTAATAACTTGATTTCTCAAAATAATTATTTGTCTTTATATGTTAAAGTTTTGGGAGAACATATTAGTTCACTCGATTCTAAACTTGATTATTTAACTAAGTTGGTGAAAAAGATTGGTATTCCTTCTTCTGACATGTCTATGGTTGTTCACTCTGCTCATGTTATACACAGCAAGCCTGAAACTTCTACAAGGCTAGAACCTTCTATACAGAGACCTCCAGAGATTACTGGATTTAAGATCAAATCTAGGAAAGATTTGGAAAAGCTAGTTAATGACAAACTAGCAGAGTTAAATCTTAAGCCTTTGGAGCTAGCCTCTGAATTTGCAGAGAATATTCTCGATCCGTCCAAAGATTATAAGGAAGAGACCCGATCTGAACTTAATAAACTCAGAAAGTTGGGAAAAAGATATGGTGATATTCCAAGAATGGATACATATTACTATCCTAGACCAACTCCCCAAGATGTTTTGGTGGAAGAAAGGGATTGGAATCAAACCAACACCAGTTATAACGGTGACGCCATCTATGAATGGAATTTAGATGGTTTAACAGACAGACAGATAAGTATTTTGGTACATAGGATGTTGATGTACTCGACAATCTGCAAAGCTACTTCGGATAAAAATACGGAAACGGTAATTTGCAGAATGATAGTTGCAGGTTTCACCGGCCAATTAAGAGGTTGGTGGGATAATTTTATGACTGCTGAAGATAGAGCAACAATATATAATGCTGTTAAGTCAGAACCTGGAGTTGATAACCTAGGAAGAGCATTAGTACCTGGAAGACAAGATTGTGTCTACACTTTAGTTCTTACCATTATTGAACATTTTAGTGGTAGATTCACCAACATGTACGAAAATATTCGTACTTTGTTAAATGGACTTAGATGTAAACATTTAGGTGAATTCAGGTGGTATAAGGACACCTTCCTTAGTCGGGTAATGGATTTGCCCGAAAGTAACAGTGACCATTGGAAAGGTAAATTTATAGATGGTTTACCTCACCTATTTGCAGAAAGAGTTAGGAAAGCTCTTAGAGGAAATAACATCCAGATTATGTATAACAATTATACATACGGGAGACTTATCAGAGTTTGTACCCAAGAAGGATTAAATTTATGTAACGAGTTAAAGCTGAATGCACAGCTAAAAAGACAAAATCTAACTGAAAGAAACCAGTTAGGTGATTTTTGTCAACAGTTCGGAATGGAAAGAACTGTAGCATCCTCTTCAAAGGGAAGAACAGAAAAAATCAAGATGATTATTACCAAAGGAAAGGTAAAAGACGACATCGTCGATCAAAAGAGGAAAGATATTTCCGAAGAAAACATCGAAAAGAGAAAAGATTTGTTAAAGACAGATCAGGAAGAGATCTGAAGGATATTAAGTGTTATAAATGCGGACAATTTGGTCATATTGCCCCAAATTGTAAGAAAGAAAGGGTTAAAGCTCTTGCAATGGATTTAGATGAAAAATCCAAAGAACAGATTATGAAGATTATGGATGAAACTTTAGACAGTGAAAGTGATTATACTTCTTCTTCTGAATCTGAAGCCTCTGTTAAATTATTTGATTTACCTGATGAAAATGGTTGTGATAAATGTAATACAGGTACAGGTAATTGTTCTTGTGATAACCTGGATTTTTATAAATTACAATCCCAGTTTCAAAGTAATTTTGAAATTAAACATATTACTTCAGATAATATTTTAGAATTATTGAAAGAAGTCAATGATAATGAGTTAAGAGAAAAAATTATCAGCATGGCTTCTATTTCAAAATCGGCTGAAAAGCCCGTTCAAAAGAAAGATATTTTAGAGGAAACTCCATATTCTATGGCGGAAGTTCAAAAAAGACTTTTGCAAAGGAACTCGCCACAAAATATGAGTTTTCCCAGTTATTCTTCTTCAATAGATGATTTAAAATCTGAAGTTGAAAAATTAAAAAATGAGATTAAATCTCTTAAACAAAATCAAATGATTTTCGACCATCGTATGAGCCAAATGGAGCGTACTATGGGTCATGATAAAGGGAAAGAAGTTTTAAATGAGTCAAATGATTCACAAGAAATTTCTGATTTTGCAAAAAGGGCTATTTCCTCCCCAAATGATGATTTATTCATAGGAATGATGCAAATAGTAACTTCTCATAGATGGTATGTTAAGTGTACTATATTGATTGATGAAAATTTTTCTATTACTGAAACTGCTCTTATTGATAGTGGAGCAGATATGAGTTGCATTCAAGAAGGGATAATCCCGACCAGATATTATCAAAAAACTTCTCATAAGATTAGCTCTGCATCTGGTGATAAAATGAAAATTGATTATAAATTGCCTAAGGCCTATATTTGCAAAGATAAAGTTTGCATTCCTCATTTTTTCATTCTTGTTAAAGATAAAATGTTCCCTCCTATTATACTTGGAACTCCTTTTATTCAAGCTATTTATCCTCTTACCTATGTTGATAACACAGGTTTTCATGCTACTTATAATGGTAGAAAAATTTCTTTTCAGTTTATAACTGAACCCCTTACCAGGAATATAAATCTTTGATTGATAAAAAGATTTTTCATATGAAATCTTTACAACATGAAATTTATAGCATGTCTATTGATACTGTTTTACAATCCTCTAAAGTTTAGGAAAAGATTAAATTGATTTCTGAATAATTTGCTGTTTCTATATGTGCTGATCATCCCAGCGCCTTTTGGAATCGAAAAAGGCATGTAGTTTCTCTTCCATATGAAGATTGTTTCTCTGAGGAAAATATTCCTACTAAATCTCGGCCCTGCCAGATGAATTTAGAATTGCTTGAAATCTGCAAAAAAGAGATTGATAATCTTTTGCAAAAAGATCTTGTAAAACCTTCAAAGTCACCATGGTCTTGTACAGCATTTTATGTTAATAATGCTGCAGAAAAAGAACGTGGTGTACCAAGATTGGTAATAAATTATAAACCTTTAAATAAAGTTTTAAAATGGATCAGATATCCGATCCCTAATAAAAGAGATCTTTTATCAAGATTATATGATGCCAATATATTTTCAAAGTTTGATTTAAAATCTGGATATTGGCAAATTCAGCTTTTTAAAGAGCATACTTATAAAACGACATTTAATGTCCCATTCGAACAGTACGAATGGAATGTTATGCCTTTTGGTTTAAAAAATGCTCCTTCTGAATTTCAGAAAATTATGAATGATATTTTTAATCCATATATGGATTTTATCATTGTATACATCGATGATATTTTAGTATTTTCCAAGACTTTGGAATCTCATTTCAAACATTTGGATATTTTCAAAAGGGTAATTATTCAAAATGGGTTAGTAATTTCCAAACCCAAAATGAGTCTTTTTCAGACAAATGTCAGATTTCTGGGTCATTATATTTGCCAGGGAAAAATTGTTCCTATTCAGAGATCCATCGAATTTGCCTCAAAATTTCCTGATATTATTAGTGACAGGACTCAATTACAGAGATTTCTTGGGAGTTTAAATTATATTTCTCCCTTTATCAAAGATTTGTCTACAGATCTGACCCCTTTGTTTGAAAGGCTTAAAAAGGGATATAATGTACCATGGTCTGATTTGCATACAGATATTGTTAAGAAGGTAAAAGAGAAGGTAAGCTCTTTACCATGTTTGATCCTAGCCAATCCTAATTGGCAAAAAATCATCGAGACCGATGCCTCTAATATAGGTTTCGGCGGAATTCTGAAGCAGCTTAACCCCCATGATAAAAGGGAGTATTTAATTCATTATTATTCGAGTAAATGGACTGAGGCCCAGCGAAAATATGCGACGGTGGCCCATGAAATGCTTTGCATTGTTAAATGTGTCTTAAAATTTCAAGACGATCTTTATAACAAGAAATTCTTGATTAGGACTGATAATAATGCAGTCAAATTTATGTTTAATAAAGATTTTAAACATGATGCCTCAAAGATCATATTTGCTAGATGGCAGGCGCAACTAGCGCCCTTCGATTTTGATATAGAATATAAGAAAGGAAGTGATAATTCACTACCGGATTTCTTGACCAGAGAATTTTTAAATGATAACTGACAAAGTCTGCTTTTGTTGCAGAATGAGGCCGCAAGGAGGCTTCCCCTATGATAGAGGGCGGGGAAGAGGAAGGAATACCCATGGAGTTTATAATAACCGGGGTGGTGCAAACAGCAGAAGTTATACTTCTGCAGGATCAAGTTCAGGAAGTTATACTTCCCCAAATCCTATCATCAGAAGAGGTAATAGAACTCTAGTAAATGAGAATATTTCTCAAAGAAGGGAAGCTGAATCCTCATCTTCCTCATCTATTAACTTGGAAGATATTCCAAGAAACAGCCCTTTATACGAGGCCTTGCAACAGCATATTGCTAGCAGAAGAGGACAAAGTGATACTTACGCCTCTGTCGCTATGGAGACAGTAGAGGACCAGAAAAATTATGAAAAGGTCCCAAAGAGAGAAGTTATACTTCTACTCGAAAACAAGGATATCAGATGGAAAGAAGACATTTGGGAGATAACCCAAAAATATTTAATTGAAAAATTATACTTCTCGGGTGAGTCATACAAAACCCGAAGCTACTATGAAAATATTCTTCTATTCACTGGAAGTGCAGAGATATCTCACTTCATGGATCAAAGAGACGAGACAGTTTATAACTTCTCGAAACTTATTATAAAAAGAATTATATCCATAGAAGAATGGGGTATATCCACCATGAAAGAAAAACAAGTGATACTTGAAAGTGGAAGGATGAATTTCACTTACTGGGATTATATCCGAGCCTTCTCTTATGTTTTATATTATAATAATGATAAACATAAACATACTTGGTTTATCAAAATATGCTCTAAGGTATTCCAAAGGGTTATACCAAATTGGTTCATACAATGGTGGACATTCAACGGACCTTCCATCAGGATATTGCCTGAAAAAATTAAAGAATTATACGATTCATGGATACAGGTATCTCCAGATCTGGACCGATTATACAGAGAAGAACATATAAGTTCTCCGGAGAATATTAGCCAGATTATGTTCTTTATTGAATTCTCCATCCCTTGGATCCATAAATGGGTCCCGGAATTCGGTTATACCGAAGAACAAATTCCGTGTATCTATCGGACATATTACAACAACTTCTGGGATAAAATGATGAAAATAGACCCAGCAAATAAAAAGATTTTTGGACAAGAAACCATTGATGACATTAATAAGGCCCTTAAAAGATATCAAGAAAAAGGGGAGATCGAAACAATTAATGAAAGTCCCCTAAGACATATTGCAAGAAAAATTGCTTATCAACCGGGTGATAAGACCCGACAAATCGAGTATTATTTAAGCCTTGTGAAGAAAAACTTGTTAGAATCCTTTGAACAAATTGCTAGCAAGTCTGATACATCAATGAAAAGTCCATCAAATTATGAGGACTCCCAGATAGACGAAGATGCAGACACAGAAGATGTGTTACGGGAGGCAAAAAAGCTCCTGCAAGAAGATAAGCTCGATGAAGGGGATAGCGACGAAAATTTCGTCCAAAGGATGTTAAACGCACAAGGAAAGAAGAAAATCTAAGCATTGTAAACTTTGTGGGCCCCACTGACAGAGATGACTGTCTGAGTGCAATAATAGAGCACTCTGTACAAAGCTACTGTAGATAGAATTTTTTTTTTCTATTTAAAGAGGCCTTCGCCTCATTTGTAAATCATCAGAAAAATTTTAGGAACACTCTCTCTCTCTAGATTTTCGCTCTGCCTTCTCTCTAAGGAAAGCACAGCTTTTGTAAAGTTCTTGTAATCTTTTCAATTTTGTATAGAGAAAACAAAAAACATCCAAGTTTGGGCACAACTTCCGGTGTTAAGGTATTTAATTCTTCTGTCTTTCATACTTCTTCTCCGATGGTCGTGCTTATAGCCGGCTAAATATCTATCTATGTTGAATCTCCGTTCTACTTGAATCCTCATAAAAAATGAACTAGACTTTATTAAAATCGGGAGATTTTATTATAAGAACTGAAAAGACTTAGTATAAAGATTGATTAGCTTGGTTCGGAGATGGTGGTACAGTCGACAAATACTGTAGATCTTGGATTTGCCTTTGTGGCTACGTACAGTTGCCCGGTGAAAAGGCCCGTTATTTGGAGTTGTTAAGGGTCGTTGTTATCCCGGGGAGCCCCTAAAAAGGTATCCTGTACACATGGTCTCAAGATCCGGCAGTATTTTGTCCAGACAGGCCCCGTCCTCCGGTAAAAGTTTACCATACAGCTAGTAATCTATATACCAAGGCTTTATACAGTTCATATAATAATTCCTCCTCCTTTTGATTCTTGTTCGAAGACAAGGATATTATCCGAATAAGGTCTATCACCGCCGGCGGACTACCGCCGACGTAGATCCTATTCATACGATGGTATCAGAGTGGTCTCGACAATCTGCAAAGCTACTTCGGATAAAAATACGGAAACGGTAATTTGCAGCATCGTGAACAGGTTGATAGGCAATTCTCCTTGCAATATGTCTTAGGGGACTGTCTTTAATGGTTTCAATCTCCCCTTTTTCTTGATATTTCTTTAAGGACTTATTGATATCATCAATTGTTTCTTGTCCATAAATTTTCTTAGTAGTTGGGTCAATTTTTAACATTTTATCCTAGAAGTTATTATAATACACTCGATAAATGCATGGGATTTGTCCTTCGGTATAACTGAATTCTGGGATCCATTTATGAATCCAAGGGATAGAGAATTCGATGAAGAACATAATCTGGCTGATGTTTTCTGGAGAACTTATATGTTCTTCTCTGTATAACCTGTCCAAATCTGGGGATACTTGGATCCAAGAGTCATATAACTCTTTAATCTCTTCAGGCAATATCCTTATTGAGGGGCCGTGGAATGTCCACCATTGTAAAAACCAATTTGGTATTATTTTCTGGAATACCTTTGAGCATACTTTTATGAACCAAGTGTGCTTGTGTTTCTCATTATTATAAAATAAAACATATGAGAACGCCTGGATATAATCCCAATATGTGAAATTCATCCTTCCACTTTCAAGTATGACTTGCTTTTCTTTCATGGTGGAGATTCCCCACTCTTCTACAGATATAATTCTTTTTATAACGAGTTTCGAGAAGTTATAAACTGTCTCATCTTTATGATCTCTGAAGTGGGATATCTCTGCACTTCATGTGAATAGAAGAATGTTTTCATAATAGCTTCGGGTTTTGTATGACTCACCCGGGAAATATAATTTTTCCATTAAATATTTTTGGGTTATCTCCCAAATATTTTCTTTCCATTTAATGTCTTTGTTCTCGAGTAGAAGTATAACTTCTTTCTTTGGGACCTTTTCATAGTTTTTCTGGTCCTCTACTGTCTCCATAGCGACAGAGGCGTAGGTATTACCTTGCCCTTTTGTGCTTGCTATATGTTGCTGTAGAGCCTCGTATAACGGGCAATTTCTTGGAATATCTTCCAGGTTAATGGATGAGGAAGATGAGCTTTCCGCTTCTCCTCTTCGAGAAATATTTTCATTGATGAGAGTTATATTACCTCTCCTGATAATAGGATTTTGGGAAGTATAACTTCCTGAATTTGAAGCCTGAGAAGTATAACTTCTGCTGTTTGATCCTCCTCTGTTGGGAATATTTCTTCCCCTCCCTCTTCCTCTATCAGAGGAGAATTGGGATGGCCATTGTGGCCTCATTCTGCAATGAAAACAGATTTTGTTAGTCTTCATTTAAGAATTCTCTTGTTAAGATATCTGGTAGAGAATTATCACTCCCCTTTTTATACTCTATATTAAAATCAAAAGGCGCTAATTGCGCCTGCCATCTAGCAAATATAATTTTTGAGGCATCATGTTTAAAATCTTTATTAAACATAAATTTGACTGCATTATTATCAGTCCTTATCAAAAAAATTTTATTATAAATATCGTCCTGAAATTTCAAGACGCATTTAACGATGCAGAGCATTTCATGGGCCACCGTAGCATACTTCTTTTGGGCCTCAGTCCATTTTCCTGAATGATATCGAATCAAATATTCCCTTTTATCATGGGGATTAAGTTGTTTAAGGATCCCGCCGAAACCTATATTAGAGGCATCGGTTTCAATAATTTTTTGCCAATCAGGATTGGCCAAAGTTAAACACGGTAAAGCGCTTACCTTCTCTTTTACCTTTTTGACAATATTAGTATGCAATTCAGACCATGGCAAATTATATCCCTTTTTAAGTCTTTCAAACAAAGGAGCCAGATCTGTTGACAAATCTTTAATGAAGGGAGAAATATAACTTAAACTCCCAAGAAATCTTTGCAACTGAGTCCTGTCATTAATAATATCAGGAAATTTTGAAGCAAATTCGATGGATCTCTGAATAGGAACAATTTTCCCTTGACAAATATAATGGCCAAGAAATCTGACATTTGTCTGGAAAAGACTCATTTTGGGTTTGGATATAACTAACCCATTTTGAATAATAATCTTTTTAAAGATATCCAAATGCTTATAATGCAATTCTAGAGTTTTAGAAAATACTAGAATATCATCAATATAGACAATGATAAAATCCATATATGGATTAAAAATATCATTCATTATTTTCTGAAATTCAGAAGGTGCATTTTTTAAACCAAAGGGCATAACATTCCATTCGTATTGCCCGAATGGGACATTGAATGCCGTCCTATAAGTATGTTCTTTAAAAAGCTGAATTTGCCAATATCCGGATTTTAAATCAAATTTCAAAAATATATTGGCATCATATAATCTCGATAAAAGATCCCGTTTATTAGGGATAGGATATCTGATCCATTGTAAAACTTTATTCAAAGGTTTATAATTAATTACCAATCTTGGTACACCACGTTCTTTTTCTGCAGCATTATTAACATAAAATGCTGTACAAGACCATGGAGACTTAGAAGGTTTTATAAGATCTTTTTGCAAAAGATTATCAATCTCCTTTTTGCAGATTTCAAGCAATTCTAAATTCATTTGGCAAGGCCGGGATTTAGTAGGAATATTTTCCTCAGAAAAAGAATCTTCATATGGAAGAGAAACTACATGCCTTTTTCTACTCCAAAAGGCACTTGGGTGATCAGCACATATAGAAATAGCAAATTGTTCAGAAATCAATTTAATTTTTTCTTGAACTTTTGAAGATTGTAAAACATCATTTATAGACATGCTGTATATTTCATGCTGTAAAAATTTCATATGAAAAACCTTTTTATCAATCAAAGCATTTATATTCCGAGTAAGAGGCTCAGTTATAAACTGGAAATAAATTTTGTTGCCATTATAAGTGGCTTGAAAACCTTTATTATCCACATGAGTGAGAGTATAAATGGCTTGTATAAAGGGAGTTCCCAATATTATGGGAGGAAACGTTCTATCTTTAACAAGAATGAAAAAATGAGGAATGCAAACTTTATTTTTGCAAATATAAGCATTAGGCAATTTATAATCAATTTTCATTCTATCACCTGATGCAGAACTAATTTTATGAGAAGTTTTTTGATAATATCTAGTAGGAATTATTCCTTCTTGAATGCAGCTCATATCTGCACCACTGTCAATAAGAGCAGTTTCAGTAATTGAAAAATCATTATCAATTAAAATAGTGCACTTGACATACCATCTATGAGAAGTCACTATTTGCATCATACCTATGAATAAATCATCATTAGGTGAAGAAATGGCTTTTTTCGCAAAATCAGAAATTTCTTCTGAATCATTGGTTTTAAAAACTTCTTTTCCTTTGTCACGACTCATAGTATGTTCCATTTGGTTCATACGATGGTCTAAAATCATTTGATTTTGTTTAACAGATTTAATCTCATTTTTTAATTTTTCAACTTCAGATTTTAAATCATCCATTGAAGAAGTATAACTGGGAAGACTCATATTTTGTGGCGAATTTTTTTGTAAAAGTCTTTTTTGAACTTCCGCCATAGAATATGGAGCTTCCTCCAAAATATCTTTCTTTTGAATAGGCTTATCTGCCGATTTTGAAATAGAGGTCATACTGATAATTTTTTTTCTCAAATCATTATCAGTGACTTCTTTTAATAGTTCTAAAATATTATCAGAAGTAATTGGTTTAATTTCAAAATTATTTTGAAACTGAGATTGAAGTTTATAAAAATCCATGTTATTACAAGAACAATCTCCTGTACCTGTATCACATTTATCGCAATTATCATCATTAGGTAGATCAAACAATTTAATAGAGGCTTCAGACTCAGAGGAAGAAGTATAATCACTTTCACTGACTGAAGTTTCATCCATGATTTTCATAATCTGTTCTCTGGATTTATCATCCAAATCCATGGCTAGAGCTTTAATCCTCTCCTTCTTACAATTTGGGGCAATATGACCAAATTGTCCGCATTTATAACACTTAATATCCTTTAAATCTCTTCCAGATCTGTCTTTAACAAATCTTTTCTCTTTTCGATGTTTTCTTCGGAAATATCTTTCCTCTTTTGATCGACGATGTCGTCTTTTACCTTTCCTTTGGTAAAATTCATCCTGGTCATTCTTTCTATTCTTCCCTTTTGAAGAGGATGCTACAGTTCTAGGCATGCCGAACTGTTGACAGAAATCTCCTAACTGGTTCTTTTCAGTTAGATTCTGTCTCTTAAGCTGAGCATTTAGCTTTAATTCATTACACAAGTTTAATCCTTCTTGTGTGCAGACTCCAATAAGTCGCCCATATGTATAGTTGTTCTACATGATCTGGATATTATTTCCGCGAAGAGCTTTCCTTAATCTTTCTGCAAACAGATGTGGTAAACCGTCAATAAATTTACCTTTCCAATGATCACTGTTACTTTCGGGTAGATCCATTACCCGACTAAGGAAGGTGTCCTTATACCACCTGAATTCACCTAGATGTTTACATCTAAGTCCATTCAACAAAGTTCGAATATTTTCGTACATATTGGTAAATCTACCACTAAAGTGTTCAATAATGGTAAGAACTAATGTGTAGACACAATCTTGTCTTCTGGCTACTTAGGCTCTTCCTAGGTTATCAACTCCAGGTTCTGACTTAACAGCGTTATAGATTGCTGCTCTATCCTCAGCAGTCATGAAATTATCCCACCAACCTCTTAATTGGCCGGTGAAACCTGCAACTATCATTCTGCAAATTACTGTTTCCGTATTTTTATCCGAAGTAGCTTTGCAGATTGTAGAGTACATCAACATCCGATGTACCAGAATACTTATCTGTCTGTCTGTTAAACCATCTAAATTCCATTCATAGATGGCATCACCGTTATAACTAGTGTTGGTTTGGTTCCAATCCCTTTCTTCCACCAAAACATCTTGGGGTGTTGGTCTAGGATAGTAATATGTATCCATCCTTGGCATATCTCCATATCTCTTTCCCAATTTTCTGAGCTTATTAAGTTCAGATCTGGTTTCTTCTTTATAATCCTTTGCCGGATCTGAGATATTCTCCGCAAATTCTGAGGCTAATTCTAGAGGCTTAAGATTTAACTCTGCTAGTTTGTTATTGACTAGCTTCTCCAAATCTTCTCTAGATTTTACCCTAAATCCAGTAATCTCTGGAGGTCTCTGAATTGAAGGTTCTAACCTTGTCGAAGCTTCTGGCTGTCTAGGTATAACTTGAGCCGAATGAACAACCATAGACATGTCGAATGAAGAAGGAATACCAATCTTCTTCACCAACTCAGTTAAATAATCAAGTTTAGAATCAAGAGAACTGATATGTTCTCCTAAAACTTTAACATATAAAGACAAATAATTATTTTGAGAAATTAAATTATTAATTTCCTTTATACCTTTGCTGGCAACATCTTCATCAATAAATTTTTGAAAAGCAGCAAAAGTAATTCCAGTATTATTTGGTAAAACAAAAGGATTTTGTGGAGGATAAATACTTGTAATGGTATTACCATTACTTTCTTGATAAATTCTTTCAAGAACTTTGATATATAAGGGCATGTAAGTGGTTATAAACCAAGGAGCAAAATATATAATTTGATTATGTAAAGCACAAGTTTCATAAAACTCTTGAGAAATATTTCTTTTATCATCATTGTTATAAAACTCAGTGTACCAGTTTTTAAAACTTTTCCATTTATCTTGACAAAATTCTTTCAAAATATGTTGTCTTGCCGGTGATCCCGGACTAAAATCAATTTGGAACTTAATCATTTAAGTTTTATTAAAGTCAAAATCCATCTCGGATGAAGTAGGAATATCCTTATTAGAATTATCATCTTTAACAATATTGTTTGAAACCTTTATACGGTCAACACGCTTATTACCATCAGTCGTGTCAATCGTATGAAGAGAAGCGGCACGATTTAATCTGGCCGGACCATAGATAGGTTCAACAGGGTCAATATATGAATGACCTGCAGAAGTAGATAATCTTCTACTACCAGTATGTGAATGCCTATAAGGCACTAAGGATTTATTATCCTCAAATTGAATGCAAATTCTGCCTTCAGGGGTTTTGCTTATATGCGAATAATCATGATTAGTAATTTCCTCAGATTGTTGACTCGGAGATATAACAGAGTCTAAAATCCAAGTAGAGGGAAAATTAATCTCATCCCATCCAATAAGCCTCCTAGTGGTGACTTTGGATCTAGCAAAATTTGTTTCAAATATCATAGTCTCGTTTGACATATCTGTCAGTTTACATCTGGGAGTAAGAGTAGACAAGAACTTATAATAAATTCTATAAGATAAACAAATAAGTTCCGATCCAGGAACATAATTATAACCATGAGTTTTAACATTTAATGTTAATGCATCAAGAATATTGACGTCAGATAAAGATAACTGTAAATTGGGTTGAGTATTAAAATATACGGGACCATACGCCACCGTAGATTCAATAGAACCCATAAGAGATTGTCTAAAATTAAGATTTCTAGCATCTCTTAAAGCAGCCATAAAAGATTCAGGTAACCCTTTAAGGGTTAAAGGCTTAAAAGCAATCTGAACTAAGCCTATATGCATGAAGCTATACTTCTTTTTATAAAGCATAATATCACGTTCATTCAATAAACGAACAGTTTGTTCAGAAGAATTCAAAGCAAGAGACTGCTCAGTAGTTTTTATTAATTGTTTAGAAGATATTCTATCAAAGAAACCATAATCATAGATCGTATTAATAGGAACTTGTGGAATAGTCCATTTGTTTAACAAATCAAGGTTTTGAGGTATATCTACCTCTTCAAGTCTAGTATTTTTAATACTGCTTTCTCCAATATTCATATCAATTAATCATCTATGTTGAATCCCATCAAGTTTAAACTTCATAAAATAATTCCTAGGCTCTAATACCAGCTTGAACAGATCAAGATGGACTACGGCCCAACAGAAGTATGCTACTGTGGCCCATGAGATGCTTACCATTGTTAAATGTGTCTTGAAATTTCAAGATGATCTTTATAACAAAAGGTTTTTGATAAGAACTGATAATAATGCTGTTAGATTTATGTTTAATAAAGATTTCAAACATGATGCTTCAAAAATTATATTCGCTAGGTGGCAAGCTCAACTAGCCCCTTTTGATTTTGATATAGAATATAAAAAGGGGAGTGATAATTCCCTACCGGACTTTTTAACAAGAGAATTCTTAAATGAAAACTAACAAGATCTGTTTTCACTGCAGAATTAGGTCACAATGGCCATCTCAGTCTTCCTCTGATAGAGGAAGAGGGAGAAATCCAAGTCGATATAACGACCGAGGAGGATCAAATTATATCACAGGAAGTTATACTTCCCGGAGCTCAACTTCAGGAAGTTATACTTCCCAGAATCCAATTATAAGAAGAGGAAATAGAACTCTCGTCAACGAGAATCTTTCTCAAAGGGAGGAAGTTTCGTCCCCATCAATTAACATGGAAGATATTCCAAAAGATAGCCCGTTATACGAGGCTTTACAGCAGCATATAGCTAGCAAAAAGAAGCAAAGTAATACCTATGCTTCTATTGCCATGGAGACGGCAGAAGATCAAAAGAACTATGAAAAGGTCTCTAAAAGGGAAGTTATACTTTTCCTTGAAAACAAAGATATACAATGGAAAGATAATATTTGGGAGATAACCCAAAAATACTTGATGAAAAAATTATATTTTCTGGGTGAATCATATAAAACCCGAAATTATTATGAGAATATTCTTATCTCCACTGGAAGTGCAGAGATATCTCACTTCAGAGACAATAAAGATGAGACTGTTTATAACTTCTCAAAAATTATTATAAAAAGGATTATATCTACAGAAGAGTGGGGTATCTCCACTATGAAAGAAAAACAAGTTATACTCGAAGGAGGAAGGATGAATTTCACCTACTGGGATTATATCCAGGCTTTCTCATACGTTTTATATTACAACAATGAGAAACACAAGCATACGTGGTTTATAAAAGTATGCTCAAAAATATTTCAAAAGGTTATACCAAATTGGTTCTTAAATTGGTGGACATTCCACGACCCTTCTATCAGGATATTACCTGAACAAATTAAAGAATTATATGACTCTTGGATACAGGTATCCCCTGATTTGGATCGGTTATATCGAGAAGAACATATCAGCTGGCTAGAAAACATCAGTCAAGTTATGTTCTTTATAGAATTCTCTATTCCTTGGATCCATAAATGGATTCCCGAATTCGGTTATACTGAAGAAAAAATCCCTTGCATATATCGGACTTATTATAATAATTTCTGGGACAAAATGTTAAAAATTGACCCAGTAACCAAGCAGATTTATGGTCAAGAGACCATTGATGATATTAACAAAACTTTGAAGAAATATCAAAGTAGGGGAAAAATTGAAACCATTGATGACAGTCCCCTAAAACATATTGCGAGACGGATAGCTTATCAGCCGGGAGATAAAACCCAACAAATCGAAGATTATTTAAATCTCGTAAAGAAAAATCTGTTGGAATCATTCGAACAAATTTCCAGCAAATCCGATACTTCCATGAAGAGTCAGTCAAATTATGAAGACTCTCAAGCAGATGAAGACATTGACGCTGAAGAAGTGTTAAAAGAAGCAGAAAGGCTTTTACAACAAGATAGACTAGAAAATGGAGATAGTGACGAAGATTTCGTCCAACGAATGATTAACGCACAAGGGAAAAAGAAGATCGGATAAGATCAAGAGACCCTGTGGACCCCTTGACAGAAATATCTGTCACTGTGCGATGATAAAGCACACTGTACAAAGATTCTTTTTTCTTCTATTTAAAGAGGCCTTTGCCTCATTTGTAAATCATCAGAAAAATTTTATTTTCCTCTCTCTCTAAGTTTTTGCTCTGCCTTGTCTCTAAGAAGACACAGCCTTTGTAAATCCCCTCTTGTAATTTTGAATTTTGTATAGAAAAATCTAAAATCGTCCAAGCTTTGGACACAACTTTCGGCCTCAAGGTATTTTAATTTCTGTCTTTTAATTTATTTTTTCTCTAATGGCCGAGCTTATAGCCGGCTAAACATCTATCTATGTTGAATACCATACTGCTTGAATCCCCATAAAGATGAACTAGACTTTATTAAAATCAAGAGATTTTATTATGTCAACTTTAAAGATTTAGTGTTAATATTGATAGCTTGGTTCGGAGATGGTGGTACAGTCGGCAAGAATACTGTAGATCTTGGATTTGCCTTAGTGGCTATGTATAGTTGCCCGGTGAAAAAGCCCGTTCATTTGGAGTTGTTTAGGGCTGTTGTTATCCCGGGGAGCCCCTAAAAAGGTATCCTGTACACATGGTCTCAAGATCCGACGGTATTCTTTGCTCAGACAGGCCCCATGCTTCGGTGAAAGATTACCATACAGCTATTAATCTATATACTAAATTTTTATACAGTTCATATAAAAATCTCTCTTTGTTTTGATTCTTGTTTGAAGACAAGGGTATTCTTGGATAAGGTCTATCACCGTCGAGCGGGCTACCGCCGGCATCGAAATATCCTGTCAAATGGTATTATTATTATTATTATTATTATTATTATTATTATTATTATTATTATTATTATTATTATTATTTTCTTTCTTTTTTTTAAAGGAAAATTATGTGATTAATTTCTTCCCTTCCTTAACTGATGGTGAATGTACGTATTATGGCAAAGTTCAATTAGTCTTATTCTATTTGATTGTTGATTAAAGAATGTGCCCTTAATTGATTCTATTCAATACTTCTTCTTTTTTAATTCCTTGACTTGACTCTATTTCATCTACTATTAAAACAGTCTTTCCTCTCCTTTTATTGACATTCGAACACAATGATAAAAGATTTACTTTACTTTTACTGCTTCATCCGTTCTAAGTTCTTGATTCTTCTGCCTCGCCTCAACATGAGCACTGCTTGGGATCCACGAGATCTTTGTGATCTTGACGTGTTGAGTTCGGGTTCTAATTATTGGAAAGCATTTTCGAGACTGCTGATTGTTGCTTTATTTCTTTTAGTGATTAACCGGTTAGTTCACTTCTCTATTTTAATCTCGATTCTGTATTATGTGGATTTTTTTATTACATCAGGTTATATGATTTTTGGATGTATCCCGTTAGTTCTTTTTATGTCTCAATATGTGTCTGCATATTATAACATGACATGTCCAAGTAAATATTTTGCATAAAAAAATGTCTAAGTAGTTAATTGTGTTTCTAGGATTTGGAATAAAATGTGTATGTGCGAATTTTGTCACATAACTTATTTAACAGGTTGCCATTGAATTGGAACGAAGAGTTTGTCGGGATCGGAAGGGTTGTAGAGCAATTTTAATTTTATTTTTTACGCAGGACATAATTTTTTTATTTATTTATTCATTTTAGTATTTTATTTCTAGTGATGTGTAATAATGTAATGAACACTGATAATAGTAAAAGGGGTCTGTGGCGGGGAATTGTATGCTTTTTCTTTACTATTTTCTCTTAATTTGCCAAACTCGCATAGAAAACATGTCTATAGGATATTATAACAAACAAATTGCTAGAAATCTTGCCTATAGGAATGACACAAGTCGATTATCTTGATTAGAAATCATGTTTGTAGGTTTATTCGATTCTAAATCTGTTAAGGACCTTCCTGTTAGTATTCGATTCATAAGACATAATTCATTCCAGCTCCATAAAATCGCCCATGTAAATATAATTATAAAAACGCATTGCTATACATGATGCCTATAGGATTTAACTGTTTGCTTGATTTTTGCAGTTGTAAAACCTAAGAATCATGCGTCTGAACAGTGTTTAATTAGACTGCTTACTTGCATTAAAAAACATGCCTATATAGAAACCATCCAATATCTTATACGTAGAAAATAATTAAATCATGGTTTAAATAACCTAATGTCCAAAGGATTTATAAATCTTACATGCTGAATGGAATATGTTGGGAATGTGAAACATGTCTATAAGAATCTAATTGCAAGTGTTGTATCATCTATTCGTAGAATCCATGCTTATAGAGTCATATGCTGATGAAATTTAAATCACATGTTCTGTTAAAAATTTATCACTGTAAATGTTGCATGTCTGAATCTAATGTTTTTACATCAGAAGTCATGTTATAGGATCTGTCTACACTCCTTTACAATTACATCTTCAAACTCGTTCTACTAGGGGCTTATTTAAAACTTGTACTTGTTGTCTGTTTAATTTGTTGTTTTGACGTTTTAATCGCCTTAAACAGCCCTAAGATTTCTGACCCAAAAATCCAAAGTAATCGTCCAATGCCTCTTGGACACTAAGCTTGGGACGGGTAGACAAATATTAGGACGTTAGTTCTCTTTGCCTAGAAACGCTTTAAGGTTAATAATTTAATTAGGTGGGTAGACGGGATATGATAGTATGTGCCCGCTGAATAATACGAGTAATCTAATTGACTGCGAAGTATTATATAAGTTGCACGGAGTGATCCCATTAGGTTAAAATAACCCCTCCTTTAATTTTAGAACTACGTTTGGCCTGATTCCCTTTAGGGATACGTAGGCGCCTCTCCGAGGTTCGTCCCCATATTTAAATAAATATTTATTTGGTTGCCTTTTGTATGGGATTTTATAAATTATTCTGTCATATTCTTTTATGCGTTAAATTATTTTTATTATTTTATTCGCAATATTTATTGTATATATTGTAACAAAAATAAAAAAAATAATGTAAAAAATAATTATCTTTAAATGCATTCTATCTTGATTTCTTTTTTCTCGCTTGTATGTAATCCTTTATTTGTTCTACGCCTATCGATTAAGTTAAAATTGTGTCAATATTGGTTAAAATCAATCTTATTTGCTCGCCTAGTTAATTTTCCCACATATTAATGGATCCGGCCGGGAACCACATTTGTGGACCTCGAAAGGTGCCTAACACCTTCCTTTCGAGGTAATTTAAGCCCTTGCCTGACTCTGGTAACATAAATAACTAAGCAGACCTTTAGCTTAGAACGGTGCCCTAACGCACCTCAAATCGTTAGATGGTGACTCTTCTTTCACAACAAACCCTTAAGAGCCGTCACATGTTGTATCCCTCTTTTCGCGAGAAAAATGGGGCGCGACACTAGTAAGTTTCAGCTATTGTTGAAGATTATTTTGTGAAGTTTATTTATCTATTCTTGCTACTAAATTCAATGATGCTATTGATGAATGTGTTTTTTAATTTCTTAACTATGAGTAGCTAAACTCATTAACTAGAGGTGTGTGATGATGAATACTTAATTGGATTGGGTATTGCTAGAGTAATCTACATATTGTTCACGCAAGTGTAAATCTATTATATTCTCTTCAATCTATAAAGGAAGATCCATTGATTATGGTCTATCTATTCTTGCTTGATTGTTTCTTGTAAAAGAATAATTACATATCGGGAGATAATTTAGTAGTGGGTACGGAGAAGAGAGTGTGAAATTGGTATACAATAGCTAAAATTGCATTCTCATTCCTTATTAGCAGCTAATAGCTAGAAATTAGTGCAGTTGCTAATCCAAATCAAATGGGGTTGAGCTAAATTGTGACTAGAGGTTTGACAAAACTCTAGTGAGAGGTAGTTAGAAGGCTGAAAAGCTGTAATTACCCACTTCCCAAAATTATTTACACTTGATGAACTCATAAGATAACCTGGCATTTATTGATCTGGTTAGTATTTCATCTACGCCGCATGTCTAGTCTTTCACATCCTTGTTGACAACTTAGCTGATCTTGCTATTTTATTTCACTAAATCAACCAATACAATTCTCTGAAAATTTCAACTCCCCCAAATTTTATTTGTTTTTATATTAAATCTATGTGGTGCAAGCTAACGTCAATTTCTCAATCAACACTTGTAACAATCATTCCCAAGTCCTCGTGGGATTTGACCCCGACACTCGTCGAGTTACTTGTTTTGATACTTCGGCCATGTATATTCTTTGCATTAAGGATATGTTTTGAATGTTATCATTGACCTTGTCTGGGATAGCTAATCCGATATCAAGGGTAAGAGATAATTAAGTATACATCCGCATACAGATCAAGCTGCATGGTGATAATCATCTAAATAGGGGACCAACCATTTAGGTGAAGTTAACTTACTGACATTGCATGCTAAGCACTGGAATACATCACTAGTATAAAACATCTTGTGGTTATGAGTTCATGGGGAACACAATCTTAGTCAACTCACTCTTTGAACACAATCAATTTTAAATCAAGAATCTACTCATTACTCTCTATTGTTTTCTATTATTTCGTGTTACAATTTCCCCCCTTAGGAGATAATTGACTTAAAAACTTAAATACAAGAGTTCTTCTATATCCTTCTGTATTCCCTGTGGCATCCACCCCAACCTTTGTTGGGTTCTTTATTGACAACGCCCGCTTCATACTTTGTCAGGAAGTATGAGTTTGAGCGTTACAGGAACGTGAGCCACCGCTTGCTGATTGACCGGAGTGGTCAACGCTTGTTCCAACATTTGAATGGTCGCCCTAAACTCAGCATGGGCAACTTGATGGGGCACATGGTTCGCTAGGGCTGGTGAGGTTTCATGGTGCCCATCTCCAATGCCATCCTTGTGGCCATTTCCATTTTCGTTGTTGTTCTTTCTTCCGTTAACTCGGCGGGGAGGCATGATTCTTCAAACGCATATAGCATGAGTTCGAAGGATAGAGAGATACTTCATCGTATGACATAGATCATGAAAGAAGGGAAATTTCCTAACATTTCGTAGCCTCTTTGTCGTAAATGTAGCGTGCTTTAGATGTCACGACCCGAACGTACACCCGGATTATAGACACAGGACAAGGGACCCCGAGAGACCCCAAGTCGACCCATGGCTCATGCATACAACTAATCTCATTCAGATAAGCGAAATGATAATCATAGAAACATAGCAGAAACTTAATTATAGGATAACATTAGGAAATACTAGACATACACATAAGCTGAATACTACACATGGTCTCAAAGCCTCTACAACATATGATGCGTTGATGGGACAACATCCCCAACTAACCTGAACAATACTGAAACGTAAGATAACATAAAAACTTGTCAAACGGCCCTTGAAACATGAGGACTCACCAATAAGCTGAGAACGTAAGATGAGTTGGACTAAGGATGAGGATGAGCCTAAGATCCGGACCCTGTATCATGAAACGATACAACATAGAAAGTATGCGGTCAGTACGTGGAATGTACTGAGTATACAAGAAAAGTATAACAGGCATTTAAAAGTAAAATAAAACTCATAAGTAAACATAGGAGAAGGACATCATGCATATATCATAAACTCCATAGGAAAACATAAGGCTCAAGGCTTTCAAATTATTCATAAAGCGTTCATAATCATAATAGTAATTAAACATTATCAAAACATACCTTGAGGCAACAATATAAATATATCAATGCATAAAACATGCGAAACAATGGAAGGACTCGTCATAACTGAAACCATCATAGTAGAGCCTTTCATGATGCCCCACTGTGTTGCTCAAGTGGGAAGAGCCGACCCTGGCTTACCAGAAGAGGGTCATGCATAAGGCGTGATATCACATTTGAGAGTATCATTATCATTACATCATATCATTTACAAACCCACGGTGGCACGTGGTTATGAGACACCAGCGTAGTCCTTTGAATGCCGGGCTACTCGGTGCTAGACACGGCTCCCAAAAACATGTATATAGGCTCATACATAAATCAACAACATCATGCATTAAGATTGATTGGCCAAAATATAACACTTATCATCATTGATCCCCTTTAAAACATGCTTAGCCAAGAATCAAGGCCCTTTTCAACGACCAACATCATAAATTGATAAATCATGTAATTCACTTCATAAATCCTAAACGATTCTTTAACATATGGGCATTTCCCAATACTTCATCATATTCAATTCTTTCAAAATATACTCATAAACATGGGTAACTTGAATTCATGCTTCTCGGTCATCAATAAATTCAAAATATTACATATTCATTGTAAATCATAATTTTCATGAACTTTCATCAAATGGGCATTTTAGATTTAAAAGCTTGAAACATGATTTTAAAGAGAAATATAATAAAATCTGCCCATCATTCATAATTCAAGAATTAAAACTCAATTAGATCATACCTATAAAGAGAAATCACATTTCATGCATTTGAGTAAAATCCCATAGACTTGAATAGGAGGATTCATGATTTTAAATTGAGATTTGGGCATGAGTGGGGAAGAATTTCACCCATTCTAAAACCCTACAAACCTAGAAATGGATCTATTTAAAGTTCCTTGAATACCCACAAAGAAATTGATGGAAACTTGGGGAAGAAGACCTTTAATCTCCCAAAAATCTCTCTAAAGTTCTTGCATGAGAATGGGCATGCATAAAGGACTTAACTCCTCTTATCAAACTCAGGAAATATCCAAAACGATGTATTTTAGGGTCTAAAGCATGGAAAAGTCAGAAATGCCCTTAAAATTATTTCCTTGAAAACTGCCCCGGACGGACCAACGACCGACCCAACGGGTCGTGGCAACATACCACGACTCGTGGTATCGAGTCGTCGGGTCCACTACCTCATAGCACATCTCAGATCCTTCCCACGACTCATCAAGACAAGTCGTTACTTCAAACCACGGGTCGTTGAATCGACCGTCTTCAACTCCTTGACCCATCTGACTTCCCTTTCCACGAGCCTCACCACAACTCATGGTTCCTTCCAACGAGTCATTGTCTTCATCCATTGAATGCACTGGAAACCTCAACCCACAAACAATGACTAGAAACAATGGGTCGTTCCTCCTCACCACGAATCGTGGGATGCCCCATTGTTTCTCCCTTAACTTAAGCTCAGTCCTTCTAACGACTGGTAACAACAACTTGTTGTTCTTGAAAACGTGTCGTTACACCGTCTGTTGTCACCACAGCTCCCCTGAACCCCCATTCCATGACTGCTTTCGACGACTCGTGGTATCCACCCACGAGTCGTTAAATCATCCGTTCTGTGATGTTTTTGCCTGTTTTCTACATTTTTCAAAATAAACTCCCAGGTCTATTCTTAGGCTTTTCCAGGATATTATAATATCTCCCCCTTGGAACATTCATCCTCGAATGTAGGAAACAAGAAGCAAATAGAAACATACAATTTACCATAGCTATATAATGATCATTTTAACCAAAATTTTCACGGAATGACTACCTCCGAATCAAACCATATAGTTGAATTGATCTTATACTTCACATACACATTAATACAGATAAAAGACACTTTCTCACATGAACTGAATGTGAAAACTAGATAGAGTCATAGGACAAAACTGATACCTCAAGTCAGAACTGAGCCGGTAGAGAACAAATGTGGATGTCTAGCCATCATATTTGCTTTGGCTTCCCATGCAGCTCACTCAACATGTTGATTTCTCCATAAAACTTTAACCAAAGCTACTTCTTTGTTTCTCAACTTCTGAACCTGACGATCCAAGATCTCAATGGGAACTTCTTCATAACTAAGCCTGTCCTTTACTCCAATGCTGTCTACCGAGACTACTAAAGCTGGATCACCCAAGCAATTTTTCAAAAGTGACACATGGAAGACGGGATGAACTAAAGATAACTCCGATGGCAAGTCTAACTCATATGCCACCTTACCAACTCTCCTTACAACCCGGTAGGGACCAACATAGTGGGGACTGAGTTTCCCCTTCTTCCCAAACCACATGACTCCCTTCATGGGAGACACCTTTAGAAATACCCAGTCGTCGACATCAAACTCCAAATCTCTTCTCCTCATATCAGCATACAATTTCTAACGACTCTGAGCGGTTTTTAACCAGTCCCTTATGAACTGACCTTTATAATCTCCTCGTGAACCGAATATGGTCACACCATAGCTGCCTCGCCAACCTCAAACCATTCGATAGAAGATCTACACCTTCACCCATAGAGGGCATCAAACGTTCCATATATATACTAGAGTGATAACTGTTATTATAGGCAAACTCAATAAGGGGTAAATGATCATCCCAACTACCTTTAAAATCCAATAATACATGCCCTCAACATATCCTCGAGGGTCTAAATGGTTCATTCTGCCTAGACATCAATTTGCGGATGGAAGGCTGGACTAAGCTTAACTTGCGTCCCAAGACCTTTTTGAAAAGAACGCCAGAATTGAGAGGTAAACTGAGTACCTCGGTATGAAATAATAGAAAAGGGCACTCCATGAAGTTGAACCAACTACCGAATATACAAATTAGCATAATCATCCGCTGATTCTGTGGTCTTGACCAGTAGGAAGTATGCAGCCTTGGTTAACCTGTCGACCACTACCCAAATGGAGTCATAGTGTCGGCAAATACGAGGTTGACCTATAACAAAATCCATATTAATTTCTTCCCACTTCCAAGTAGGGATGTTGATATCCTGAAGTGTGCCTCCTGACCTTTGATGTTCGACTTTCACTTGCTGGCAGTTTGGACATCTTGCTATGATCTCCGCAATATCCTTCTTCATATCATCCCACCAATAGATTTCTCACAAGTCCCGATACATTTTTGTGGATCCTGGATGAATAGAATATCTGGTACCATGTGCCTCATGCAATATCTGCACTCTCAAATCATCAACATCTGGGACGCATAGACGACCCTGGTATTGTAGCACACCATCTCCCCCTTGGGAGAAAACCTCTACCTTTTGACTCTACACCGCCTCCTTCAGCTTACTCAAAATTGGATCCTCATCTTTCCTGGATTTAAGATCAACCACCAAGGACGACTCTAACCCGTTATGTACAACAACACCGCCATCGGCCGAGTCGATCAATCTAACTCCCAGTGTAGCAAGTCGGTGGACATCCTTCACCAACTCCTTCTTTCCCTCCTCCACGTGGGACACACTCTCCATAAAGAGTCTACTAAGTGCGTCCGCAACCACATTGGCCTTGCCCGAATGGTAGAGGACACTCATGTCGTAGTCCTTTAGTAACTCCAACCACCTCCTTTGTCGAAGGTTTAGATCTTTCTATGTGAACACATATTGCAAGCTCTTGTTATCGTGGGTCAACTCAAGATCATGGGTCAGATAATTCTTTTCATGAACTTTCAGCTATCTCGAGGCATATGCTATTACCTTCCCACGCTGCATCAACACACATCCCAGCCCGACTCTCGAAGAATCATAATACACTACAAAGCCATCAATACCCTCGAGTAAGGTCAACATTGGTGCTGAAGTGAGCCGAGTCTTCAACTCATGAAAGCTTTTCTCACAAGCATCCAACCATTGGAACTTCATCTTTTTCTGTGTCAACTTAGTCAAAGGTGCCGCAATAGAGGAGAAACCCTCAACAAACCTTCGGTAGTAACCTGCTAGGCCCAAGAAACTCTGAATTTCTAAAGGATTCACCGGTCTAGGCCAATTCTTCACCGCCTCAATTTTCTGGGAATCTACCTTTATGCCTTCGCTTGATACCACATGTCCTAGAAATGCTACCGAGTTTAGCCAAAATTTACACTTGCTAAACTTTTCATACAGCTGACGATCCTTGAGGGTTTGTAGCACTATTCTCAAATGAGTGTCATGCTCCTCCTCGCTTCGAGAGTATATTAGAATATCATCGATGAACACGATCACGAACATATCCAAATATTGCTTGAACACCCTATTCATTAGGTCCATAAAAGCTGCGGGGGCATTAGTTAGTCCGAAAGACATTCCACAAATTCGTAGTGACCATACCAAGTCCTGAAAACGGTCTTCGGGATGTCACTCTCCCGAATTCTGAGCTGGTGATACCCGAACCAGAGATCAATCTTGGAGAAGAACTTGGCACCCTGAAGCTGGTCAAACAAATCATCAATCCTAGGTAAGGGGTACCTGTTCTTGATAGTAACATTTTTTAACTATCGATAGTCAATACACATGCGAAGGGAACCGTCCTTCTTCTGAACAAATAGAATTGGTGCACCCCATGGAGACTGGCTCGATCTAATGAAGCCCTTATCCAACAGATCCTTTAACTGATCCTTCAATTCCTTTAGTTCCGCCGGGGCCATCCTTTAGGGAGGATTAGAGATAGGTTGGGTATCTGGCAATAGATCGATACAAAAATCAATTTTCCTCTCCGGAGGACACCTAGCTAATCATCAAGAAACACCTCAGGATATTTGCACACCACCGAAACTGACTGAATAGTTAGGGTCTCGGACTCCACATCCTTAACCCTAACTAGGTGGTACATGCAGCCTTTAGAGATCATCTTCCTGGCCTTAAGATAGAAAATGAACCGACCTACTGGTACCGCCAAACTACCCTTCCACTCCAACACTGACTCACCCAGAAAATGAAATTCCACCGTATGGGTTCTAAAATTAATCAAAGCATAACATGAAAACAACCAATCCATACCAAGAATAATGTCAAATTCAGTCATGGCTAACTCTACAAGGTCTGCGGAGGTAACCTTATGCAACATATTGATCGGGCATTCTCTATACACCCGTCTAGCTATGACCGAATCACCAACAGGGATCGAAACTGAAAACGGTTTTGACAAGGTCTCGGGACTAACTCCAAGGCTACTAGCAATGTAAGGAGTGACGAAAGACAAGGTAGCTCTCAGATCTAGAAAGGAATAAACATCAATATGAATGACATGCAACATACTAGTAACCACGTCTGGAAAAATCTCTTGCTCCTGGCGCGAGGCAAGGGCATAGAATCGGTTTTGGCGCTGACCGCCACCTCCACTAGTCGATGCTCCCAATGGAGTAGAACGGGCTGGAGCTACTGTTGTCCTGGTGGTCTGTGCACGACCCCTATCATCACCTTGTCTAGCATATGGGCATACCCACAACAGACATTTGAGCTGAGTAGGCACTCCGTAGTGTGACTCTTACCGCACTTCCCGCAGGCTGGAGAGGTATACTCTAACTGGGTGCCCCTCTGATCCCTCGACCCTAAAGCCCTGCTCCTCTGATCACCCCTGGTTCTAGATGGAACACTAGCTAATGATGGTGCTGGGGTTAGTAACCTCTGTTGAAACTGTGTATGGTAGGCACTGCCAGATCTCTAATGTGAAAACCCATGGCTATCCGTCCGAGCCCTCTTTGCCTCCCTCTCCCTCACATGAGCCACCTCCATCTGCTGGGCATATAACACTATGCGAGGAAAGTCCATATCCTAGTGTAGCATAGCAGTCCTGCAATCCTTGTCTAAATAACTGGCCATACCATGAACAAATCAGCTCACTCGCGCCCTCTAATCCATCACTAACTCTGGGGCATACTTTGACAAATGAGTGAACTCAAGCGAATACTCTAGCACTGTCATCTTTCCCTTCTTGAGGTTCACAAACTCAGCTTCTTTCAACTCCCTCATCTCCCGAGGGAAGAACCTATCAAGAAAGGCTATATGGAACTCATCCCAGCTGATAGGGCCCGCTCCCGACGCCCTGCTGTCCTTCCATTGCTTGTACAAAATATGAGCGATCTCTTTTAGCTGATAAGAGGCCAAGTCAACACACTCCCTATTTGTCACCCCTATAACCTAAGTGACCTTCAAGATCCCTTCAATAAACTCGTGTGGATCCTCATCCACCTTTGATCCCGTGAACTCAGGAGGTTCATCCTCAAGAAGTCTCTAATCCGAGTCACTGCTACATTGCCATTCTGTGGAACCTGCGCAACAGCCTGCTGGTTGACCTGAGCGGTCAAGCCTATGCCAACATCTGAATAGCCACTCGAACCTCAGTGTGGGCAGCTGGCTCTGGTGCTTGGGGCTTCTGAACAGGTGGGGCTTGCTGATGCCCATGGTCAATGCCATCCCCTTGGCCTTCATCATTTCAATTCCTCCTTCTGTTCATTCTTCTAGGAGCCATAATTCTGCAATCGCGAATTGTATGAATTAGAAGGATGGAAAGGCTTTTCATCGCACGACATAGAACATGACAGAAAGGGGGCATTTCCTAAACGTCTAGCATCCTCTTCATCATAAGTGTGGCACGCTTCACACCCATGAAAAAGAATCTACTTAACGCGGCTTTCAGACACCCTAGGACACTTCAAACCTATGGCTCTGATACCAAGTTTGTCACGACCAAAACATACACCCAGATCGTAGACACGGGACAAGGGACCCCGAGAGACCCCAAGTCGACCCATGACTCATGCATACAGCTAATCTCATTCAAATAAGTGGAATGATAATCATATAAACATAGCAGAAACATAATTATAGGATAACATCAGGAAATACTGGACATACACATAAGCTAAATAATACATATGGTTTGAAAGCCTCTACAACATACGATGGGTCGATGGGACAACATCCCCAACTAACCTGAACAATACTAAAACGTAAGATAACATAAAAATATGTCAAATGACCCTCGAAACATGAGGACTCACCAATAAGCTGAGAACATAAGCTGATGTAGACTAAGGATGATGATGATCCTGAGATCCGGACCTTGTATCATGAAATGATACAGCACAGAAAGTATGCGGTCAGTACGTTGAATGTACTGAGTATGCAAGGTAAGTAAAACGAACATTTAAAAGTAAAATAAAACTCATAAGTAAATGTAGGAGAAGGACATCATGCATATATCATAAACTCCGTAGGAAAACATAAGGCTCAAGGCTTTCAAATCGTTCATAAAGAGTTCATAATCATAATATTAAGTAAACATTATCAAAGCATATCTTGAGCCAACAACATAAATATATGAATGCATAAAACATGCAGAACAATGGGAGGACTCTTCATAACCGACACCATCATAGTAGAGCCTTTCATGATGCCCCACTGTCTCGCTCAAGTGGGCAGAGCCGACCCTGGCTTGTCAGAAGAGGGTCGTGCATAAGGCGTGATATTACATTTGAGGGGATCATTATCAGTACATCATATCATTTACATACCCACGGTGGCACGTGGTTATGAGACACCGACATAGTTCTTTGAACGTCGGGTTGCTCGGTGCTAGACACGACTCCAAAAACATGCATATAGGCTCATACATAAATCAATAACATCATGCATTAAGATTCATTTGTTAAAATATAACATTTATCATCATTGATCCCCTTTAAAACATGCTTAGCCAAGAATCAAAGACCTTTTCATCTGCAAACATCATAAATCGATAAATCATATAATTCACTTTATAAATCATAAATCATTCTTTAACATGTGGGCGTTGCCCAATACTTCATCATATTCAATTCTTTCAAAATATGCTCATAAACATGGGTAACTTTAAATCATGCTTCTCCTTCATCAATAAATTCAAAATACTGCATATTAATTGTAAATCATAACTTTCATCAACTTTCATCAAATGGGCATTTTGGATTTAAAATCTTGAAACATGATTTTAAAGAGAAGTAGAATAAAATCTGCCCATCATTCATAATTCAAGAATTAAAACTCAATTAGATCATACCCATAAAGAGAAATCACATTTTCATGCATTTGAGTAAAACCCCATAGACTTGAATAGGAGGATTCATGATTTTAAATCTACATTTGGGCATGGGTGGGGAAGAATTTCACCCATTCTAAAACCCTACATACCTGGAAATGGATTGAATCAATGTTCCTTGAATACCCACAAAGAAATTGATGGAAACTTGGGGAAGAAGACCTTTGAATCTCCCAAAAATCTCTCTAAAGTTCTTGCATGAGAATGGACATGCATAAAGGACTTAACTCCTCTTATCACACTCAGGAAATATCCAAAACGACGAATTTTAGGGTCTAAATGCGTGAAAAATTTGGAAATGCCCTTAAAACTATTTCCCGGAAAACTACCCCGGACGGACCAATGACCGATCCAACTGGTCGTGGCAATATACCAGGACTCATGGTATCGAGTCGTCGGGTCTACTGCCTCATAAGACATCTCAGATCCTTCTCATTACCTTTCAGGATGAGTCGTTACTTCAAACCACGGGTCATTGAATCGATCATCATCAACTCCTTGACCAATCTTACTTCCCTTTCCACGAGCCTCACCACGACTCATGGTGCCTTCCAACGAGTCATGGTCTCCATCCATTGAATGCACTAGAAACCTCAACCTACAAACAACGACTCGAAACAATGGGTCGTTCCTCCTCACCACGAATCGTGGGATGCCCCGTTGTTTCTCCCTCAGCCTAAGCTCAGTCCTTCTAACGACTGGTAACAACGACTCGTTGTTCCTGACAACGTTTCGTTACACCATCTGTTTTCACCACAGCTCCCCTGAACCCCCATTCCATGAATGCTTTTGACGACACTTGGTATCCACCCATGAGTCATTGAGTCATCCGTTCTGTGATGTTTTTTCTAGTTTTTTGCATTTTTCAAATTAAACTCCTAGGTCTATTCTTAGGTTTTTTCGGGGTATTACATCAGACCCATGAAAAAGACTCTACTTAATGTAGCTTTCAGACACCCTAGGTTACATCGAAACCTACTGCTCTAATACCAAGTTTGTCATGAACCGAACATAGGCCCGGATTAAGACATGTAACCTAGAACCATAAATGACTCCAAGTCGATCCATGGCATGAACATGATAACTAATCTCGACATAATCAAAGTAGAAAACTAAATTCTAAATTAGCAAAGTCTGAATATTAAAACATTTGAACAATGGAAATAACATAACAATGAATCTGAAGCTGAATATACAACCTATGTATGAAAAGCCTGTAATATACTGACGAGCTAATGGGACAACACCCCAAGTAGCTCACTAGAAGTCTAAAACTGAAAATGACATCAACACAACTAATTGAAGGTCCTCGGAGGATGAGGAATCACCAACAATGTAGTCTGGGCTAAACTCTAATAACTGGCTAGCGGCAGGACTGAGTCTGAACGTCTGAGCCTGTATCATGAAATGAAACAACATAGAGTATGCGGTCAGTACTTTAAATGTACCGAGTCTGCAAGGTAACTGTTTTTAATGTACCGAGTCTGCAAGGTAAGTAAAACAGTTGAGTAAGTAAAACTGAAATCATGCATATCATAAATTATTTCATCATAAGATTCTAAGAGTAAGGATTGCATGCTGATATTTTAAAACGTGAATAAATATAACTGAATCTCATAACTGAAATGAATGACCAGAAGCTGAAATTGATGATAATAAGTAAAATTGATAAACTGAACATTGGATCAAACCTGTTGAAAACATAATATCATAACTAGTGAACATGCATAGCTGAAATCATGAGGAATGAGAGACTCGTCATATAACCGACATAATAATGATAGAGCTTACGTGATCCTAACTATTACACTCAAGTGGGCAGAGCCGTCCAAAGCCTTGTCAGGGCTAAGGGCGTTACCATGATATTGATATCAAGATGAAGGCCCATTGGAGGCAGGGAAATCTCATATGAGAGGTCCCAAAGAATCTAAATAAACCTACGTTGGCACATAATTCTGAGGCGCGGGGTTTATCTAAACCGGTAGCCTTCTCGGTGCTAGACACTACTCCCAAAAACATGCATATGCTCTCCATCATTTTTCAACAAAGCTGAACCATCATTTTTCAATGAAGCTGAACATGAAATTACATACATAGTCCAAAATCTGAATATGAGGAGCCTTGGCTCAAAACAGACACAAGCTAAAAAGTGGGAGTCTAGACTCCAAAACCATGTGTAGGCTAATATCATAAAATTGAACTAGATCATGAAAACATACTTAGATCATATGGGCCGTCCCAAACTTTAACATGCTTGAAATAGACTTGATAGTCAAAATCATGGATTCATACATGAGTAATTCATAATCATAATTTCGTACTAGACATCTCATCATGCTTCCTAACATAGGTCATAATCTTAACTTTTCATGAAACTTGCATAATTGGACATCATACTCTTAAGACATTAAAATCATAAATTGTAATCAAAATAAGTATAAAACTTGCCCATGAATCTTAAAACAACATTAGAAACATGAAGAGAATTGACCCGTTATTAAAACATAGAGAATTCATACTTTGGGTTAAAACCCCATAGAATCAAACACTTGAATTTAATGAACTTGAGAAGGGATTTGCGCATGAGAGTGAAGAGAAACTCCCATTCATTACCTTACATAACTAGGTAAACTGATTCTACACCCTTCCTAAAAACCCAAGAGATTTGGGGAAGAACTAGGAGAATTCTCAAGCTTGATCTTCAATGGAACTCTCTAATCTTGCATGCATGGGAGAGAATGGCTTACGATAGGTTAAACACTCTTAAAACCCTCCTAATAGAGCTTAAAACGACGTAGTATAGGACTTAAGAGCTTAGAAATTACAAAAAAACCCTTATTAAAACGCAGAAGAAGGACCCTGCTAGTCCTCACGAGGGACCTCACGAGTCATGAGGTAAGGGACGAATGGTGGCTTCCCACTCGTTATCTCCACCGGAAAAATCAACTTCCACCTTTTTCTCCAGACCACGACCAACCTCACGGGCCATGAAGTGACTTCACAGTTCGTGGCTTCCACTCGCGGTCACCCCCTTAAACGCGATTCTCCTCCAAGTCTAGCCTCCACTTCCGGAGTCACTCCATGACTCATGGAGCACTTCACGGGTCACTGGATGAGTCATCCCATGATCTAATGCAACATTTCCTATTTTCTCTGCTTACACCCTGGGGTTTGATCTTATAGACTTTTGGGGTATTACAATATCTCCCCCTTGGGAACATTCTTCCCGGAATGTGGATAAACATACTGAAAAGATGGGGAAAGGAACTGTCATCCCAAGTACTGAACATCTGAAGTTGAAAACTGATGGAGTAACTGACTCTGAACTAAAATACATGACTAAAATGAATTCATGAACCACACATGCATGGACTAACATAAAGGAAACTGAGATACATGAACTAGGCATGGAACTGAATAAGTACTAAGGAGGAAACTGGTACCTCAAGTTGGAACTGAGCTGAGAGGGAAAGATGCGGGTACTTAGCCAACATATCTGCTTCAGCTTCCAACATAGCTCCCTCAAAAAGCTGATTTCTCCATAGAACCTTTACTGAAGCTACTTCTTTGTTCCTCAACTGCCTAATAGGACAATTAAGAATTTCAACTAGAACCTCTTCATAGCTAGGGTTATCATCCACACCAATGTTCTCTACCGGAACAATCAATTCAGGATCACCAGTGCACTTCTTCAAGAGCGATACATGGAAGAAAGGATGTACTGAAGCTAATTACGAGGGAAACTCCAACTCATTGGCCACCTTCCCAACACGTCTCATAATCTTGTATGGGCCAACATATCAGGGACTAAGCTTTCCTTTCTTTTTGAATTTCATCAACCCCTTCATGGGAGATACCTTCAAGAACACCTAATCATCAACTTCAAATCCAAGTTCTCTTCTCCTTACATCCACGTAGGACATTTGACGACTTTGAGCTATTTTCAGTCATTCCCTTATAAGTTGAACTTTCTTCATAACCTCATGGACTGAATCTCACCCTATAAACATAGCTTCACCTACTTTAAACCAACCAATTGGCTATTTGCATCTTCGCACATAAAAAGCCTCAAACGGAGCCATTTAAATGTTGGAGTGGTAGCTGTTGTTATATGCAAATTTGATAATAGGAAAATGAACATTCAACTACCTTTGAAGTCAATCACATATGCTCTCAACATATCCTCAAGATTCTGAATGGTTCGGTTGGCTTAACCATTCATCTACAGGTGAAAAGCTGTACTAAGCTTGGCCTGAGTACCAAGTCCCTTTTGGAATGACTTCCGAAACTACAAAGTGAACTGAGTACCTCTGTCTGATATGATGGACAAGAGGACACCATGCAATCAAAATAACTCCCGAATATACAATTTTTCATAGTCCTCAACTGAATGGATAATTATGACCTGTGGAAAATGACTTGCTTTAGTCAATCGGTCCACAACCAATCGAGTCACGCTGACGAAGTGTACGAGGAAAAACTATGATGAAGTACATATTAATCTCTTCCCACTTCCATGTCACGACCCGAACATAGGCCCGGATTGAGACACGGGACAAAGAACCCTGAAAGGCTCCAAGTCGACCTATGGCATGAACATGACATCTAAAACTCAAAATAATAAATGCGGAAATCTAACATATGAAATAGCAGAAGTCTAAAAATCTAGTAACATCTGAATATCTGAATACATAACACTGATCTAAAACTGAATACATGTTATGTCTGATAAGCCTCTACATACTGACAAGTTGATGGGACAAGACCCCAACTAACTCACTAAATATTGAAACTGGAAATACTGAATATAGGCTAATAAGAAGGTCCTCGAAGGATAAGGACTCACCAACAGGATGAGAATGCTAACTTTGAGGATCTGGCTAATGGCAGGACTGAACCTGAATGTTCGGGCCTGTATCATGAAACGATACAATACAAAGTATACAGTCAGTACTTGGATGTACTGAGTATGCAAGGTAAGTAAAACTACTAAGTAAGTAAAACTAAAATCATGCATATCATAAGACATATTCAAGTTAAGATTCTGAGAGTAAGGCTTGCAGCTATTATTTGAAAACATGATTTAAACATAACTGAATATCATAACTGAATCGAATGACCCAAAGCTGAAACTAATACTCATAAGTAAAACTAGCCATGGGGTCAAACCTGTTGAAACATAATATCATAACTGCTGAACATGCAAATGGGACACTCATCATATAACTTACATTACACTAATAGAGCTTACATGGTCCCCACTATTATACTCAAATGGGTTGAACCGTCCAAAGCCTTGCCAGGGCTAAGGGCACTACCATGATATCGATATCAAGCTGAACGCCCCTCGGGGGTAGGGGAAAGCTCACAAGGGAGTTCCCAAATAATCTGAACTTACCTATGTTGGCACGTAGTTTTGAGGCACAGGGTTGACTAAACTCTTAACCTACTCGGTGCTAGACACTATTCCCAAAACATGCATATGCTCTCCATCATTTTTTGATGCTCTCCATCATCATTGTGTTGCCTTTATGTAGGGATTTCAAATACATGGATTGAGTTTTTTGATGCTTGGGACCAGAGATAATATCTGTTGCCCATAGGTCTTTTAACACTTACACTGAGTATATATATTCTAATACTTGGCCCGAATATAGTATATTCCAATACTTGGACTGAATATAGTATATATAATAATATGTATATCATGTCATGAAAATGCATCATATCTAAATACATACTGAACATGTAACTCTTTGAGACTTGTAACTAGCTATACCATGATATATAAACTATGAACATGAATATACAATTTTCAAGAATAATAATTATGTAGCCCATTAGCTTAAGAACATGAAGATAACTCATATAAACCTTGGAATTAGACCCAAGAGTTTAAAATGAATAACTTGCAATATTAGCGTAGCTAAGTTCAAGTCATAGAGTTACTTTTGAGAGTGGAGTATCATATCTACATCGATCTAACTTTTGAGAGTGGAGTATCATATCTACATCGATCTAACTTAGTCATCTAACAACTAATAAGCAATACCTTTTTCATAGGGTGTTCCTAACAATTCATCAACAATATCTCCAATGTACTTTAATCTTTAATCATAGGTTCCAACAAATAAGAGTTTACTATATTTATAAACAAGCCAAGAATAGTATAACTATGATATACTTGAAAGTAAAGAGATTTTGAATAAGAAACGAGCTCATAACATTCATATACAATAGTAAACAACCAGCCATTAATCCCCTCTTACAGGTAATCTAAATCCACACAACCAACCAATTAAAATTCAACTTTTTCACATCAACGGTAATATAATTTAATATTCTCTACCATTTTTAGTTGAAGATGCCTCCTAAAAGAGGAAACGGAAGGAGAAATAGTAATGCCAACTAGCCATCCCCACTAGCTCCAGCAGCCCCTCAGAACGATCAGGTGTCATATGTGAAATTTCGGGCTGCTATTTAGATGCTAGATCAGTTGGTGACCAACCAGGTCAACTAGCAGATTGTTGTACCTGCCAATGTGTCATGACCCGAACATAGGCCCGAATCAAGACATGGAACCTAGAATCATAAATGGCTCCAAATCGACAATGGCATGAACATGATAACTAATCTCGATATAATCAAAGCGGAAAACTAAATTTTGAATTAGCGGAAGTCTAAATATTGAAAAATTTAAACAATGAAAATAACATAAACTAAATCCAAAGCTGAATATATAAACTATGTCTGAAAAGCCTCGAATATACTGACGAGCTGATGGAACAAAACCCTAACTAGCTCACTAGAAGTATGAAACTGAAAATGACATCAACATAACTAACTGAATGTCCTCGGAGGATGAGGACTCACCAGCAATGTGGTTTGGGCTAAACTCTGATAACTGGCTAGCGATAGGATTGAATCTGAACATCTGAGCCTGTATCATGAAATGATACAGCATAGAGTATGTGGTCAGTACTTTGAAAGTACCGAGTATGCAAGGTAAGTAAAACAACTGTATAAGTATCATGCATATCATAAATCATTTCATCATAAGATCCTGAGAATAAGGGCTGCATGCTAATATCTGAAAACATGAATAAACATAATTGAATCTCATAACTAAAATGAATGACCCAAAGTTGAAGTTGATGATCATAAGTAAAATTGATAAACTGAACATTGGATCAAACCTGTTAAAAACATAGTATCATAACTGGTGAACATACATAACTTGAATCATGAGGAATAATGAGAGACTCATCATATGACCGACATAACCATGATAGAGCTTACGTGATCCTAACTATTACACTCAAGTGGGCAGAGTCGTCCAAAGCCTTGTCAGGGCTAAGGGCGCTACCATGATATCGATATCAAGATGAAGGCCCCTTGGAGGCAGGGAAAGCTCACAAGAGAGGTCCCAAAGAATCTGAATAAACCTACGTTGGCACATAATTTTGAGGCCCGGGGTTTATCTAAACCTGTAGCCTTATCGATGCTAGACACTACTCCCAAAAATATGCATATGCTCCCCATCATTTTTCAATGAAGTGGAACATGAAATTACATACATAGTCTAAAATCTGAATATGAGGAGCCTTGGCTCAAAACAGACCACAAACTGAAAAGTGGGATTCTAGACTTCAAAACCATGTGGTAGGCTAATATCATAAAATTGAACATGAAAACATACTTAGATCATGTGGGCTTTCCCAAACTTTAACATGCTTGAAATAGAATTGATAGTCAAAATCATGGATTCATACATGGGTAATTCATAATCATACTTTCATACTAGACATCATTCATGCTTGAAAACATAAGTCATAATCTTAACTTTTAATCAAACTTTCATAATCGGACATTATATTGTCAAACTTTGAAATCAGAAATTGTAATCAAAATAAGTATAAAACCTGCCTATGAATCTTAAAACAACATTAGAAACATGAAGAGAATTGACCCATGATTAAAACATAGAGAATTCATACTTTGGGTTTAAACCCCATAGAATCAAACAGTTGAATTTCATGAACTTGAGAAGGGATTTGGGAATGAGAGTGAAGAGAAACTTCCATTCATAACCCTACATACCTAGGTAAGCTGATTCTACACCCTTCCTTGAAAACCTAAGAGATTTAGGGAAGAACTAGGAGAATTCCAAGCTTGATCTTCAATGGAACTCTCTAATCTTGCATGCATGGGAGAGAATGATTTAGAACTAGTTAAGCACTCTTAAAAACCTTCTAACAAATCTTAAAATGACGTATTTTAGGACTTAGAAACTTAGAAATTATGAAAATTCAAAATTGCAAGAAAAAGGACCTTGCTAGTCCTCACGAGGGACCTCATGAGTCGTGAGGTAGGGGACGACTCGTGGATTCCCACTCATGATCTCCATTGGAAAAATGAACTTCCACCTCTTCATCCAGACCACGACTAACCTCACCGGTCATGGCTTCCACCCGTGGTCACCCCCTGGCCACGATTCTCCTACAAGTCTATCCTCCACTTCACGAGTCATTCCACGACTCGTGGAACCCTTCACGGGTCATTTGACCAGTCATCTCGTGACCTGGTGCACCATTTTATATTTTCTCCATTTACACCCTTGAGTCAGATCTTAGGGACTTATTTTCTCCATTTACACCCTTGAGTCAGATCTTAGGGACTTTTGAGGTATTACACAATGCTAATGGGTCTACATCTACTGCTAAAGTCTGGGATTTTACTTGGATGAATCCCCAGCATTTCATAAGTCTAAGGTAGATGAGGACCTACAGGAGTTCATTAAAAAGGTTTAGAAGATCACCCAAATCATGGGTGTTACCTCTATCAAAAGTGCAGATTTGGCTACTTATTAGTTGAAAGGGGTGGCTCAGATATGGTATAAGCAGTGGAAAGAGGAAAGGCGGGATGGTGCATGTCTAGTGGAGTGAGACGAGTTTGTGACTGTGTTCCTAGATAGATTCTTTCCCCATGAGTTAACGGAAGCTAAGGTTGTTGAGTTTATGAATTTGAGGCAGAACGACATGATGGTGCAGGAGTATGCCATGAAGTTCACTCAACTATCAGAGTATGCTCCAGAAATGGTGGCTGAGCTAAGGGCTCGCATGCTTAAATTCGAGAATGGAGTCTCAGACTTGGTAGTTAATGAGTGCAGGTCTTCCATGCTTATCAACGAGACAGACATCTCTAGGATTATTATTCATACACATTATATAGAGGTGGAGAAATTGAAGAAGATAGAGAGGGAGAGTAAACGGGAACAGACAAGTCAGTTTGAGTATTCGCAACAGAGATCAAGTGGTGGTAGTCGCCCACAACAGCAACAGAGACCTCCAGCAACCTTGTCAGCTGGTGCTCCTATATCCAGGCCCCGTAAGAATCGGAGTGGTGGAGCATCGAGCTCCCAAACCCAGAGTCATGCCTCTAGCGGTTGCATTTTTCTAGTATATTCTAAGTGTGGTAAGAACCATCCGAGTGAGTTGCCATTTGGGCAAGGAGGGTTGTTTTGGTTGTTGCTAGATGGGTCACAGGTTGAGGGATTTCCCTTCAGAAGGATGGCGGAAGGCCCAGTCCACTACATCAACAGCTCCACCAGTTCATTCAGCTCAGTAGGTTACTACCTCTAGTATAGGCAGCGGTCAGTGCTAGAACTGCTTCTATGTCCTATCCTTCAATCAGGATCAGGAAACCTCACCTGACGTAGTCACTGGTATATTACTCCTGTTTCAGATGGATGTGTATACTTTACTATATCTAGGAGCCACACATTCTTTCGCGACTCCCTACATTGCCTTCCATTTTAATATTAGTTCAGAAATTCTCCCAGAGTTGTTTTGAATCACAACTCTGATTGGAGAGTCAGTTAGAGGCAGCCGGGTGTACAGGGATTGTTTGATCACAGTGTTTCATAAAGTCACCATACTTGATCTAGTAGAATTAGATATGTTCTATTTTGACCTCATCCTTTGCATGGACTGGTTGCATTGTTGCTATGCCTCAGTTGACTATAGAACTAGAGTCGTTAGATTCCAGTTTCCTAATGAACCAGTCCTAGAGTGGAAGGTAGTACTTCAACTCCTAAGGGTCGACTTATCTCATACCTTAAGGATAGGAAAATGATCTCAAAGTGTACATCTATACCTTAGTTGGAGTCAAGGATTCTAGTTTCGAAATCCTGACTCTTCAGTCAGTTCCAGTCGTCAGTGAGTTTCCAAACGTGTTTTCCAAAGATCTTTCTAGAGTCCCTCCTGAGCGGGAAATAGACTTCGACATAGATCTTCTCCCAAATACCCAGCCTATCTCAATTCCTCCTTAAAGAATGGCTCCAGTTGAGCTTAAAGAATTAAAGAAACAACTGAAAGATCTTCTAGATAAAGGCTTTATCAGACCCATCATCTATCCATGGGGTGCCCCAGTCTTATTTATTCGAATGAAAGATGGTACACTTAGAATGTCTATCGACTATCGTTAGCTAAACAAGGTCACAGTCAAGAACATGTATGCTCTACCCAAGATTGTTGACTTGTTTGGCCAACTTCAAGGAGCTAGTTATTCTACCAAGGTAGATCTCAAATCGAGATACCATTGGCTCAGGGTCATAGAACGTGACATCCCAAAGACAGCCTTCAAGACTTGGTATGGTCACTACAAATTCATAGTTAGTCTTTTGGACTAACAAATGCTCCTACAACTTTTATGGATCTGATGAACAGGGTATTCAAGCCATATCTGGATGTGTTCATTATTATCTTCATAGACGATATCCTGGTTTAGTCTAGGATAGAAGAGGAACATATAGATCACCTGAGGATAGTGTTGCAAACTCTCAGGGACCGCCAATTGATCACTAAATTTTGCAAGTATGAGTTCTAGATGAAATCGGTAGCATTCCTCAGTCATGTTGTCTCCAGTGCGGGTATTCAAGTAGATCCTCAAAAGATAGCGGCAGTTAAAGACTGACCCAGACCTACTTCTCCACCAGACAATAGGAGTTTCTTAAGCCTTGCCAGTTTCTACCGACGGTTTGCAGAAGGATTCTCCTCCATTGCTTCTCCTTTGACCAGACTAACTCAAAACAAGGTTAAGTTTCAGTGGTCTAATGCATGTGAGAAAAGTTTTCGTGAGTTGAAACTCGACTCACTACAACCCCAGAAGGGTCAGACGGGTTCGTAATCTATTGTGATGCCTCCAGAGTTGGCCTAGGTTGTGTTCTGATGCAGCATGGTAAAGTCATATATTTTGTTTCTAGATAACTCAAGGTTCATGAGAAGAACTATCCGACTCACAATCTTGAGCTGGCAGCGGTAGTATTTGCCTTGAAGATTTGGAGGCACTATCTTTATGGTGTTCATGTAGATGTGTTCACTGACCAAAAAAGCCTGTAGTATGTGTTCAGTCAGAAGGATTTGATCCTTCATTAGAGAAGACAGCTAGAATTATTAAAGGATTATGATGTGTGTATTATATCATCCGGACAAGGCCAATGTAGTGGTTGATGCCCTCAGCAGGATATCTATGGGGAGTGTTGCTCATATTGAGGAGAAATAAAAGAAGCTAGCAAAGGATATCTATAGACTGACTCGATTAGGGGTCCAAATGGTTGATACAGTAGAAGTTGGAGTTGTAGTCCAGAGTGAGCCAGAATCCTCCCTGGTGGTGGAGGTTAAGTTAAAGCAGGAAGAAGACCTAATTCTACTCAAGTTAAAGGAAGCAATCCTAAAGAAAGAGGTGGAAGCATTCTCCAAAGAGGGAGATGGTGTGCTCCGTTACAAGAACAGGTTGTATGTTCTCGATGTAGATGATTTGAGGTAGTGGATATTAACAGAAGCTCATAGCACTATGTACTCTATCCACCCAAGTGCCACCAAGATGTACTATGATCTATAAAAAGTCTACTAGTGGAATGGCATGAAGGAGGACATTGCAAAATTTTTGGCCAAGTGTCCAAATTACAAACAGGTCAAGGTTGAACATCAAAGACCTAGGGGTTTGACCGAGGATATTAGCATTCCTACTTGAAAGTGTGAAGAAGTTAACATGGATTTTATTACAGGTCTACCTCATATGCGTCAACAGTTGGGTGGTTGTAGAACGAATGACAAAGTCAGCATATTTCCTACTAGTTAAGACCACAAATTCAGCAAAGGATTATACTAGATGATACATCCAGGAGTTAGTCAGATTGCATGGAGTCCCCTTGTCCATCATTTCAGATAAGGGTACTCAATTCACCTTGCACTTCTAGAAGTCATTTCAGAAGGGACTTGGTACTAACGTCAAGCTCAACACAGCTTTTCACCCACAAAAAAATGGTCAGGCTAAGAAGACTATTCAGACTTTCGAGGATATGTTGAGGTCTTTCCTGATCGATTTCAAAGGTTATTGGGATGATCACCTACCTCTCATCGAGTTTCATACAACAACTACCACTCTAGTATTCAGATGGCCTCGTTCGAGAAATTATATTCTAGGAGGTGTAGATCTCCTATAGGGTGTTTTGAGGTTGGTGAAGCTACCTTAAGAGGACCTGATTCGGTACATAAGGCCATGCAGAAGGTTCAACTTATCAAGGAACGACTGAAAATAGCCCAAAGCTGATAGAAATCGTATGCAAATGTAAGAAGATGGGAGCTAGCGTTTGTTGTAGATGATTGGGTATGAAAGGGGTGATGAGGTTCGGGAAGAAAGGAAAACTTAGTTCTAGATATATTGGCCCTTACAGAATCTTGAAATGCATTAGCAATGTGGCTTATGAGTTGGAATTGCTTGCAGAGTTAGCATCGGTGCATCCAATCTTCCATGTGTCTCTGTTGAAGAAATGTATCGGTGATCCAACCTTGATTGTTCCTTTAGAGAGTGTTGGTGTAAAGGATAGTCTCTCTTATGAAGAAGTTCCAATTCAAATCTTGGACCATCAGGTTCATAAGTTGAGCAACAAGGAGGTCGCTTAAGTAGAAGTTTTATAGAGGAACCATCTAGATGAGGGAGCTACATGGGAGGCCAAAGAAGATATGATGGTTGGATACCCTGACCTATTCCCTTCTAGCTCAGCTTCAGCATCAGGTACTAAATTTCTCCTCAGTACTCTATTCAGTTCTATGCTCATCAACTCTATTCATGTCTTAGTGTGCACTCTAGTTGCATGAATTCAGTTAGTATGTCTATCTCAGTTTGGAGTCAGTAACTCCTTCAGTATTTAGTTTAACTTACTTAGCCTTCATTCGAGGACGAATGTTCCCAAGGAGGAGATATTGTAACACTCCAAACGTTCCTAAGGCTAAACCCCAGACTAAACCTAAAAACTAGAAAATTTTTGTCTCAGAATGACTCAACCAACGAGTCATTGTCAGGACCAACAACCTGTTAGAAGAGTCATTGTCAGCCTCTACAAATTTTCTCTCGGGTACCAATGAGGTATAGAACGACTCATTACATAATGTAACGGGTCATCCTGCCACCCATTTTAACCTAGTCCAGAAACTTATCAAATCCTTTTTTCAAACAATGAGATAGATGATGAATCATTAGGAGATATAATGACTCATCCTATGGAGTCGTTATAAGAAATCCAAAAAGGGTTAGAAATCCCTCCAGTGACGACGGGTAGAAATAATGACCCGTTGTTTCAGATAATGGGTCGTTCTATTCGTTCATTAGGGGAGATTCAGAATTTGTTAAAAAATTCCTTCATTGATAATGAGTAGAAACAATGACGTGTTGTACCTACCAACGAGTCATCCTATCATCTATCGTGTGGAGTATAAAGAAATGAAATTTTCAATCTAGAAATGATGACTGGCACCAACGAGTTGTGTTCACAACCAATGACTCGTTGTGAGACCCGTTGGATCTGGACAGTCAAATTTTGAAATGGTTACCTTGGGGTATTTTTATAAAATTCTAAGCTCCTAATTCCTAAGCTATGTTATATTGGGGTATGTTTAGAGGGGAAGTAAAGGGAATTGATTGACATTCTCTCCTAGATTTATAAGAACAATACGTGCAAGATAGAAGACCCTCTAAGGTCTAAGCTAGGGTTCCATTCAAAGTGCTGCAAATTTCAAGATTTCTTCTTTGAGATTTCTTCTCTAGGTATATGGGATTTCAACAAGGGTTATCCTTTCACCCTTGTGTCCCAAAAGATTTCAGAAAACATTGATATCTCAGTCCCATAGAAAAATCATTTCTTAGGGTTTTTTTTCAGTTATGAGTTCCCTTATTACTTCAATGTCCTCAAGTCTCCTGTGATTTCTAGTATGTGATATTCATGGTTTTACAAATTCAGTTACAAATGATACTTTCATGACAAATTTTCACATGATTCAAGTTCAGTTATATAAATATATATTTTTCTCCTATAGGGAATTGAGTTTAGCATATATTCATATTTTAGTCTTTATGATTCTATCGTGATTTCATTATATAGATGTTGACAACGTAATCAGTATTTTTAGGTCCTTTAGGCTCTCAGAATACTATCAGATAAAGTTCTTACTTAGCTTTAATAAAACTATTTTTCGAGCTATCAATAAATTATTAGTAAGCTTATCAATTAGGAGTAGTTCTTAGCACCAATCTGGTTCGGGGTTCAGCATATCCAGGACTCAAAACTACGTGCCACCGTAGGTTATTAGCCCGAATGGAAATTAGTTTTAGTGATCACATTAGTCATGCCTTTATACCTTGGAAAGGTATATTGGGTCCTACCTATGGGGTGTATACATCGAACTCCATGTTTAGCTCATATAGTTATATGTCATTAATAGACTCTCCCATCATTCAGTACAATTACAGTCTCAGTCACAGTTACTGAATCAGTTTTTACTACATGTACATGACCCTTAAATCAGTTTTTACTATACTTTAGTATGTATTGTTAGACTACTGTTTCACATTGATATTTATGTATCTTAGTAAGGGTCATGGTACTTAAGTTCAGTTATGCATTTTAGCACAACTTTTCATACTATCAGTATGTTCTATATTTATTCAAGTTGCATATCTCATATATTCAGTACATTCAAAGTATTGATCGCATAATTCTAGTGTTATATCATTTTATGATGTAGGCTCAATCTCTCAAGCCCAGCAGCAGGGTTAATTTCTTATTCAGACTTATTGCAACAGAGATCTATTGGTGAGTCCTCATCTTTTGAGGACCAGATTCTTTATTTTTAGTTATTGTCATTTTCAATTTTTTAGGCATTAGAGTTAGCTGGGGGTTTGTCCCAACAACTCATCAGTTTCTTTTAGAAGGCTTTTAGATAGAGTATGTTAGTTTCAGCTCGAGTCTCAGTGTGTGATTAAATTTTAGTATCTTATTAGATGTTCTTTACTTTTAAAAGTGTTTGGTTATTGTTTATAAAAAGATTCTTTTATAGTAGATCAGTCATAATAGAATTATGCTAAGCCATGGGTTAGCTTGGAGCTATTCGTGGTTCTAAGCATCGTGTCGCGTCAACGATGTAGACTCAGGTCGTGACCAGTGCAGAGGAGTTAGTGCAGCCCCCATTGGCTGGGATGAGTTTGTTATGGCTTTTATGGATAGATTCTTCCCCCGAGAGTTGAGGGAAGCTAAGGAAGTTGAGTTCGTCAATCTGAAGAAGAATGATATGATTTTCTAGGATTATGCCCTGAAGTTTACCCAGCTGTCCAAGTATGCTCCGGAGATGGTTGCTGATTCGAGGGATCGTGTGAGCAAATTCGTGAATGGAGTGGCAGATTCATCCATCAAAGAGTGTAGGACCGCATGCTGATTAATGACATAGATATCTCCTAACTGATAATATATACCTAGTAAATAGAGGCAGAGAAGATGAAGGAGAATGAGAGAAAGGATAGAACATGGAGCTATGGGCATTTCCAATAGAGATCTAGTAGTGGAAATCGCCCTCAGTTCCGCTAGAGGTAGTCAACCCCAGCTCCATCATCAACTAGCATAACATCTAAACCTCGAGGAGATCAGAGAGGCAGAGCGTCAGGCTCTAGGGGCTAGGGCAGCATGAAAGGGGAGCACACTTTTCCAACTTGCAAGAAGTGTGGTAGGAAGCACCTCAGAGAGTGTTTGGTTGGCTCTGATGGGTTGTTTTGGGTGTGTGAATCCCAAACATATGCTCAGAGATTGTCCTTCAGCTAGACGGGGTAATGATAGAGGTCGTGCCCCATCCACCACTTCAGTAGCTCCAACAGCCTTCTCATCTCAACGGGGAGCCTCTTCTAGTGTAGCGGGCGAACAACGCTAGGACAGGTTATACACACTTTCATCTCGTCAGGAGAAAGAGTGCTCACCCGATGTGGTCACTAGTATGTTATGAGTATTCCATCTTAATGTTTATGCATTGTTAGATCTTGGGGTTACACTATCTTTCGTGACTCCTCATGTTGCTATTAGTTTTAGTGCCAGTTCTGAAATCCTGTCAAAACCTTTCTCAGTTTCTACTCCTATCAGTGAGTTAATTTTAGCTCAACGGGTATACAGAAATTGCCCTATCATGATTCTTCAAAAATTCACCTCAGCTTACTTACCGGAGTTAGATATGACCAATTTCGATGCTACCTTTGATATGGATTGGTTACATGCTTGTTATGCTTCAGTCAATTGTAGAACCTGTATGGTAGAGTCCTATTTTTTGAGTGAACCAGTCCTAGAGTGGAAGGGTAGTTTAGTTGTGCTTGTGGGTCGCTTTTTTTCCTATCTTGGGGCCAAAAAGATGATCTCCAAGGGCTGTGTATACCATCTAGTTCGGGTTAAAATTTTATGTTCGAGAGCTCGACTCGACAGTCAGTTTCTATTGTATGTGATTTTCTGAAAGTGTTTCCAAATGATCTACCAAGAGTCCCTCCTGAGTGGAAGATTGAATTTTGTATTGACGTTCTTCTTGATACACAACCCATATTCATTCCTCCTTACAAAGTAGCTCCAGCCGAGCTAAAGGAGTTGAAATATCTCCTAGATAAGGGCTTCATCAGGTCTAGTAAGTCCCCATGGGGTGCCCTAGTTCTCTTTGTTCGAAAAAAGGATGGTTCCTGTTCGCGCTCTACTGCTCGGTATATATTATACACCGACACGCAAGTGTACATGGTCAAACAAGTAATAAAGTGGCTAAGTAGCCAAGTATCGATCCAAGGAGGCTGCTCTAGATATGCAAAACTGCCTAGTTTACAATATCTCTATTCTATTTCTAACTATGTTAACAACAATCCAATCAAGATTTGAGTAAGTTTTGTTTCTAAACTAATTATCTACTAAAATTAATAACTACTATTTACGTTGAGTTTAGTCAATGGATATGCACATGCCAAGGTTAAGAATGAGTAATGAACTTGATAATCATGATAATTTGGTCATCTTGTTCTTTATATTGCTAGCCAAGAATGTTTGCCTAGAAATTAAAACTTCCGTATTTAATTTCACTTTAGCTTCATAAACCATTCGTCTACATTTCTGTGATCAAATGCAATTTATGACCTAACACTACAATTCCGGTTCCTAAATTGACTAATACGGCTTTCAAGTATATTTCTATCAAGAAAGCACATCAAAACCCAATTTTCCCAAATCAAGTTAAGAACAATACCCTATTAATTCACAACTTTCCAATTTCATGCTCTCTCGAGTGAAATTGGACTTTTTAGATATACATTAATGGTGGCCAATCAAGAATGTAATAAGCACAAGAATTAACAGAACAACATGCAAGAAGAAGAAGAAACCATATCAATTATTACCAAGAATCATTACATAAGTTCAAAACCTCAGCAAGAAAGGAATTAGCCACTCATTCTTGGATTAATCATCCTATAATGAGTGTAAATCATTCATACAATTGAAGGAAAAGAAGAAGGGAAGAGAAGAAAACTCTTATCTTTTCTATTCTTCAACTGCCACAAAACCACGTTCCTCTCTCCACTTCTGAACTCCGCTAAAAAAAACTAAAACTAAAAGAAGACTGCTTTAAAAATAACCTCAGTGTGCTATTTATACTAGTGGGAAATTTTTCCCGGAATAACAAGCAACGTGTCACGGAGGCCAACGCGGAGCACTGCCTCCGTGACACGGCGTGGACGCGGACCCTCTCTGTAAATTTCAGGGTCCGGATAATTGGCTTCAACGTGGCACGGAGGCCATCGCGGAGCCCTGTCTCCGTGCCACGGAGCTGTCGCGATGCCTCACTGGAATCTGCCCATTAATTTCCTCTCCAGGCAGTGTGCTACCGCGATGGCAGCGTGGCACGGCGCCATCGCGGAGCTAGTGTAAAATGTGCCATCCGAGGTCTTTTCCACGCTCGCATCCAAGTCCAAGTCCAACATAAGTCCAACACGCATTTTTGCTCCTAAAAATCACATTATCCTGCAAAACAAATGCTAATCATGTTGGTTAGTATGAATTCGCATTTTATTGCCAAATACATGATATTATATACACATTGCACAACAAACAAGGTAAAAATGGTACGTTTGAGTATCACTTGGGCATATAAATCTGCCCAAGATCACTTACCCCACACTTAAATCCTTGTTCGTCCTCGAACAACACATACACAAATCATGCACATCACATCTCAACCTTTGTCACTATGGTGCAACCATTTACGTTACGGTCATACCGATTATTCGATTTTTTTTTGCAAATCATCAAGAAAACATGCTTGGTCGTACAAGACAATGACCTTAATACATCGAGGCTTCCTAAACTTTTAAGAATTGATTCTTGATATCGGCAAACTCATGCAAATCAAATAATCAAGAAATCCGACACGAAAATCAATCTTTCATCAAGCATGTACCCTCACAACTCGAGAGAAACTTCCCCTTTTCTGTTCGTGCAGCACACAAACAGGCAAGTAGGGGCATATAAAAATTAATTTCACTCTCTCTCCCAAAAGAATTCACATGCATCATGTCATGACCCATAAGCTTGCCCTTAGTGTATTACTCCACTAATATAAAGAAATGCAATGTAGGATCAAATAGGACTTTTAATGGGTTGTAACTGGGCTATGGATCTAGTATATATATTGGATTAGCCAATAATAGTCGCTAGCATCCTTAAGCGCCTTTTCAACTCATTCCCATCGACTCATGGACATTGTTCCTTTCTTTTCTCTTTTTCTCCCATTCATGCTGGTTTACTTTCATACAGCCCATTTCATCAGGCACACTTGACACAAAACAGAGGGTTTTCATGTACCCTCACTTTCATTTAATTACAACTAGTGCCTCTTCAACATCATCTTTTCTTTCCTCACTTTGCTTTTCTTTTCTTTTCACTCTTTTCACTCTTTAACACTTCGGGAAACATTCTCTGTTCTTTGTAAGCGCTTAAGAGCTTCTTATAGACTTTTAAGGCTAATGAAAAGAAGGAATAAAGCTTAGTTCATACAATTCTTGACAAAGGAAAGAAATCGGCTAAAGGCTCAACTGGCTGACTAGGGTATACAACATATAAAAAGGTAGAATTTGACAAGAAAAAACGGAAACTAACGGTTAAAACAAAGAAATGCCTACATCCTTTCCAACACTACACCTCCTTCATTTCGTTTTGTATACACGCCAGGCAAGTTCTAGACAATTCACAATGACATGGAATAGCAAAACCTCACTTCACACTTCATGCACATGCTCGAATCAAGATACATTCACAGACTCTTTAATCAGTCAATTACATGAATTCAAGATTAAGCCTCAATCATAATGAACCAAATTCTATAGCCTACGTAACTCAACATATTTACAAAATTGCATGCTTTCCAACGAATCATTTTCACATTTTGAACATCAATTACAACACGCAACGAAATTTTCGCAACCATAAGCAACTACAGTTTATTGATGCAATCCACCAAAGAAATTAAAAACAAAACATCTACTCCTATCGACCACATTTCCCTTAAGACGGTCGTCATCCATCCATCATAGGGAACGGTCACTAACTATGACATCAGTTCAATGGGACTATTCTCGGTAAAAGAACCGAAAACAAACTCCGAGAAACCCAAAAATAAAACTTCAAAATTTTTGCAACACATCGATCATTTCGATAGAAAATATTTACAAAATATTTTGATAAGTGCAAAATCTTTTCGCAAAAATTTTGAAAAAATATCGATCATATCGATAGAGAAAGAAAAAAAAAATATTTACAAAATTTACAAAATATTTACAAAGGCAACCCTAACTTTTTAAAACACACATCATTAGCCACAAACAAATGTATACACATCATTCACAAATCAGTTCACAACAACAGGGAAAGCACAGACATACATAAACGTCAAGGAAAAATATACAGCAGATTTAGAGCCTATGACCCAGCACCTAACTACTCCCCACCCCACACTTAAATCGAACACTGTCCCCAGTGTTCACAACAATACAAAGCACAAAATTTTGGGTGGTGGAACTCCCTGCTCAGTCGAAATATTCGACTTCCTCATCCGGTGCTGCGGCCTCGTCGCCCATATCTGAATCAGCTCCATCGCCGTCATCGAACTCCACATCAGAGTCCTCACGACGTGTCTCCTCATCAGTAGGGACGTCATCATCAGTCGGCTCCACAAAGGCTGGCCCCACCTTGCATAAAGCTCTGGCGTTCTCGCCAAAGGGGTAGTCCAGCTCCAGCTGCCATAATTCATCCTCGGTGGCTGGTCTCCCACCTATCCGTAGCTGCAGCATCTGCATGCCGAACATACGGGCCATATACTGGTCGTCACGAGCATGTCGCTCGCCCAGAGTCAGCACCGGTCCGTGTGTAGTGTCGGGGGCCTTGGTCTTTGTCACATCAAGGGCCCTCCGCTCCAACTGCGGAATGTAATCCAAGGCTTCTTCCTCAACGTCGAGGCCTCGGAGGAAGGTGGTGATGAGTCCGCCAAACCCATATCTGTGGCCCTGGTGTAGTCTGGCTCTCTTCATGGCGGATATTATAACCGCCCCCACATTAATCTCAAGCCCTTTCATAAGGGCATACACCAGGCAGACACGGTCCCGGGTCACGTCTGTCATATGAACTCCTGGGATCAAACACGAACACACAATTTTTAGCCATATTCTGGCCTCCCTGTTCATCTGCGAATAAGGCAGAGTCTGGTGGTAACCCCTCTCTTTGTGTCTATTCCATCGGGCTGTGGATCGAGCCCCACACAACGTACGTCTGATGTCGGCGTACGGTGGGGTGATGTTGAGCTGGCGGAGAACGTGGGCGTCTGTGTCCCGCGCTCCAACGATGGCATTCAGCTACTGGGGTTCCAGAGTGACAATCTGCCCTCTGATTTTAATAGTGTGGCTTCTGATGGCCGGGTTCCAGTTGGCGTAGAATTCCCGGACCAAGTGAAGGTTGCACTCCTTGGGCTCCTGAAAAATAAAGCTGAGCCCAGCTGCCTCAATCCTCTGTACGATGCGAGGGAACTCCTGTGCAAGTGGTTCCCTTGCAATATGTTCCTCCGGGAAGTACTTGTTCTCCTTATGCATTGCGTACCACTTCTTCCCTTCATCGGTAACCCATCGTGTTCCGTATCGGCGGTGTTGACCGCGTGGAACAGCAGGTGCAGCTGGGACAGCAGTGCCCAGTCTCATTCTCTTTCTGCCGGTGCCTGAGGTTGAAGCACCCTTGCCTTTATCTTGTCGGCTAGCCATTGTACCTGTCAATTTACACAAACAAGCACAACGTTAAGCTAAAAACTTGTTAGTTTTGGCTAAGGTCGGGTTAAACAAAATTTACCCCACACTTAGTCTTTAACAATATTTGCAACATGTTAGCAAGGATAGATCTATTTACACCCCAAACACAATCACTATAAACGTATTGCTTAGTGCGTTCACAAAAATTCGACAGCATACCGGCTAGCGAACTACTCAGACTTCATACAGCTAACCCAATCCTACCATCGACAGCTATTCACCCATGGCACTTAGCAACAATAACAACAACCAAATAGAAACAACAATACAAACATTTTATATACACTAATCTAATCAATTCAACCAATTCACATATTACGCAATGTCCCACTAAAAAACGAGAATTAGTCGTCTTTCACCAATTATACAATGTTTACCACGACTTATCTCAACTAATAAACACACCCCGGCATCAATTTCGTCAAACTATCAAGTTACCCAAGTTAAAATTCGACAACCCCAAGCCCTAGAACTCAATTCGACAATCAACAATGAATTATTCAATCAATCGATAAGTTCACCCGTCAACTACAACAATCTGAACACAATCAATCGCAAAATAATTCACGTCATGTTTAATTTCTACCTAGGGTGATATATCTCACCTCACATGCTCAAAATCGACAAAAATCGCCAAAAATTTGAGATAGACGAGAAAACATACCTTGGAATTGAAGAATCGATAAAGACTTGACGTTTTCCTTGCCTCTTAACGTGGCACGGAGCTTGGGGGTAGGGGAATGGGTGTTTGGTCGCGGAGGGAAGAGGGAATGGGGAAAATAGGGGCGAAATCGGGGGTTTTTATTAAGAAAACACGTGGGTCACCCGGAAACCCGGTGTGACCCGGCACTGGGATAAGGGCAACGTGTCACGGAGGTTAACGCGGAGGCCCTCCTCCGTGACACGGAGCCAACGCGTTGGCTTACTGGAATTTTTAAAAAAATTCCAGATTTGCCTTCAACGTGTCACGGAGGCCAACACGGAGCATTGCCTCCGTGACACGGCGCCAACGCACCAGTGCTCTGTTTCACTATCAAATTTTATTTTTCATACCTCGCCTCGTTTCTCGATTCCACGTATTTTTCCTCCGGTATACCTGAAAATCACCTCACTAAACAAAAATTGGTTAAATTCATAGATTTCCCTACTAAAAATTAAAAATTACTAATTAAAATGCAAATCTAAACCTAGTCAAGAAAAAAAAGAAAAGATAATAAAATAGAAGAAAAACTTTACACTAAGAAAAAAAAAAGAAAGAGAGAGAAGAAAAAAAAAATATTTTCCACGGGTTGCCTCCCGTGCAGCGCCTGGTTTAACGTCGCGGCTCGACAACCTTTACGCTCAATTTTCTACTAGGGAGATGGACGATTTGACCCGATCATGGTCATCTCCCCAGGAGTTCTCAACCTTGTCTGGTGGCCTACCTAGTAACTCTCGGGAATCACTCAATCCATTTGCATTCCCATGATCAATCACGTTGATCACCGAGAGTTTCTTATAGACAGTCGGAAGCTTAGGTGCCTTGTACACGTCGAACACCTCAACCTTGTCGTGTGCTCGCATCGTGAGTTGACCCACAGCTACATCGATCAATGCCTTTCCGGTTGCCAAAAATGGTCGTCCCAAAATAAATGGGACTTCTGCATCTGGCTCAAAATCCAGAACAATGAAATCTACCGGAAAAATGAGGGAACCTACCTGCACTAGCACATCCTCCACAATGCCATCCGGCTTAGCTAAAGACCTGTCTGCTAGCTGCAAGATCACTGTTGTAGGTCTAGGACTCCCTAGCCCTAACTTTCTGAATACCGAAGATGGCATCAGATTTATACTTGCCCCCAAATCGCATAACCCACGAGCTCGGATACTTTGCCCAATCGTCAGCTGGATAGTAAAACTTCCAGGATCCTTCAGTTTAGTGGGAAACCTGTTCTGAATACGCGATGTGCATTCCTCCGTTAAAGCCACCGTGGCATACTCGGTCAAGCGACTTTTGTTGGCCATGATGTCTTTGATATACTTTGCATATTTTGGCACACCCTGCAAGACATCAACAAGAGGTAAGTTAACATGTACCTGTTTAAGTACCTCCATGAATTTCTGGAAACACGCCTCCTCCTTGTGTTTCTTAAGTCGTTGAGGGAACGGGGGTGGAGAACTTGTTGGTTCAGCTTCTTTGGTCTTCCCCGTATCTGAGGTTTGTTCTCCCTCAACATCTGCTGCTCCTGACTTCTGAGGCGGTATTTCCGGTTCCACCTCCTTTAATTGTAAACCACTCCTCGTGGTCACTGCATTTACCTGCTTAGGATTGGGATCCGTGTCGCTAGGTAGTCCTCCCCTTGGTCTAGTATTTTGGGCACTAGCAAATTGCCCAAACTGATATTCAAGAGCCTTGGTTGCCAATTGATTGTTCTTTACTTCAGCTGCCAATTTGACATAGTCAGCCTGCAATTGTGCCTGGTTGGCAATCATGGTCTTGAACATTTCGTCAATAGTCGGTGATGGTGGTGGAGGAGGGGCATTGTGATTTCTGAACTGATTCTGATAGCCTTGTTGCCCTCCTTGGTTTCTGTGCATACCCTGCCCTGAACCTTGGCCTTGTTGATTGTTGCTATCCCACAAAAAATTCGGATGATTCCTCCAATTCGAGTTGTAGCCACCACCAAACTGCTGTTGATTCCTCTGTGCATTGCCCACAAAGTTGACAGAATCAGGATTTGCACCACAGCATTCAGCTGAATGCTCTCTACTACCACACACTTCACACCACATCTGTTGGACTGCATTAACTGAGGCTGAAGGCTGGTTCAAATTCATAGTGCTGAAGTGAGTGTTTAACTGATTTTGCAAAGCAGCTATCTGTGCAGCGATAGCTGTGAATCCATCCACTTCGAACACTCCCGCTGCTTTCCTTGCTCCACCCCTTGAAGAATCTGCATTCCATTCCGGATTGCCTTGTGAGATTCGGTTGAGCAAAGTGTACAGCTCCTCATAAGTCTTCTCCAGCGCTTGCCCTCCAGCTGCTGAGTCTAACAAAATTTTAGTGTGGGGTTCCAAACCCTCAATAAAAGTGTGGACCAACACCTCGTTTGACTGATGATGATGGGGACAGTCCCGCAACATGGACTTGAATCTTTCCCAGGCTTGATAAAGATTTTCTCCTTCCCTCTGTTTAAAACTTAGAATCTGACTTCTAAGTTTAGCTGTTTTACCTGAAGGGAAAAATCTGATCAAAAACTTCCTTGCAAGATCATCCCACGTTGATATAGAGTTGGGTGGTTAAGCTTTTAACCACCTCTTGGCTTCACCAAGTAAGGAAAATGGAAATAAGGTGAGCCGAACATAATCAGGTGACACTCCAGCGGGTATGTACGTGTCACTTATCTCCAAAAAGTTCTGGAGATGTTGTTGCGGATCTTCGTGAGGGAGACCGGTAAACTGCCCGCTCGTGTGCAAAAGTTGCACCATATTTTGCTTTAACTCAAATCTCCCCCCAGGCTCTGGTTTGCGGATGCTGGAATGTACATTATTAGCGTGTGGGATTGCCACCTCGCGAACCGGCCTGGCTGCTACTTCCTCGGGCACTAACACTGCCCGCACAACTGGTGGATTGGGTTGCTCCATCATAGACTGTTTGAGCAACTGCAGCTTCTTCCGAAGAGCTTCTCTACGTTGACTATGCAATTCACGTTCTGGCTCTAAGTAAGATTCCACCAGCTCCTTGTCCCTTGCCAGTGTTCACAGAAATAAAAATCTGCAAAATACAGGCTAAGACCAAGTTGTTAACACTTAAGAAGATAAAAATACAAATACAGTAAGTTTACACTAAACAAAATTTTACAAATCGCCTAGCCTCCCCGGTATATATTATACACCGACACGCAAGTGTACGTGGTCAAACAAGTAATAAAGTGGCTAAGTAGCCAAGTATCGATCCAAGGAGGCTGCTCTAGATATGCAAAACTGCCTAGTTTACTATATCTCTATTCTATTTCTAACTATGTTAACAACAATCCAATCAAGATTTGAGTAAGTTTTGTTTCTAAACTAATTATCTACTAAAATTAATAACTACTATTTACGTTGAGTTTAGTCAATGGATATGCACATGCCAAGGTTAAGAACGAGTAATGAACTTGATAATCATGATAATTTGGTCATCTTCTTCTTTATATTGCTAGCCAAGAACATTTGCCTAGAAATTAAAACTTCCGTATTTAATTTCACTTTAGCTTCATAAACCATTCGTCTACATTTCTGTGATCAAATGCAATTTATGACCTAACACTACAATTCCGGTTCCTAAATTGACTAATACGGCTTTCAAGTATATTTCTATCAAGAAAGCACATCAAAACCCAATTTTCCCAAATCAAGTTAAGAACAATACCCTATTAATTCACAACTTTCCAATTTCATGCTCTCTCGAGTGAAATTGGACTTTTTAGATATACATTAATGGTGGCCAATCAAGAATGTAATAAGCACAAGAATTAATAGAACAACATGCAAGAAGAAGAAGAAACCATATCAATTATTACCAAGAATCATTACACAAGTTCAAAACCTCAGCAAGAAAGGAATTAGCCACTCATTCTTGGATTAATCATCCTAGAATGAGTGTAAATCATGCATACAATTGAAGGAAAAGAAGAAGGGAAGAGAAGAAAACTCTTATCTTTTCTATTCTTCAACTGCCACAAAACCACGTTCCTCTCTCCACTTCTGAACTCCGCTAAAAAAAACTAAAACTAAAAGAATACTGCTTTAAAAATAACCTCAGTGTGCTATTTATACTAGTGGGAAATGTTTCCCGGAATAACAAGCAATGTGTCACGGAGGCCAACGCGGAGCACTGCCTCCGTGACACGGCGTGGACGCGGACCCTCTCTGTAAATTTCAGGGTCCGGATAATTGGCTTCAACGTGGCACGGAGGCCATCGCGGAGCCCTGTCTCCGTGCCACGGAGCTGTCGCGATGCCTCACTGGAATCTGCCCATTAATTTCCTCTCCAGGCAGTGTGCTACCGCGATGGCAGCGTGGCACGGCGCCATCGCGGAGCCAGTGTAAAATGTGCCATCCGAGGTCTTTTCCACGCTCGCATCCAAGTCCAACTCCAACATAAGTCCAACACGCATTTTTGCTCCTAAAAATCACATTATCCTGCAAAACAAATGCTAATCATGTTGGTTAGTATAAATTCGCATTTTATTGCCAAATACATGATATTATATACACATTGCACAACAAACAAGGTAAAAATGGTACGTTTGAGTATCACTTGGGCATATAAATCTGCCCAAGATCACTTCCCTTAGGATGTGTATCAATTATTGGCAGTTGAACAAGGTCATAATAAAAAACAAGTATCCCCTTCCCAGGATTGATAACCTATTTAACCAACTTTAAGGTGCTAAGCGCTTTTCAAAGATAGACCTCATATCTGACTATCACCAGCTCATACTTAGGGAAAGTGACATTCTGAAGACAGCCTTCGGGACTCGATATGGTCACTATGAGTTTGTAGTTATATCTTTTGGACTAATGAATGCTCCTGCAACTTTTATGAACTTGATGAAAAGGGTGTTCAAGTAGTATTAGGATATGTTTGTGATTATCTTCATAGATAATATTCTCATATACTCTTGGAGTGAGGAGGAGCATACCGCTCATTTGAGGATTGTGCTGCAAACTCTCAAGGATCGTCAGTTATTTGCCAAATTCAGCAAGTGTGAGTTTTGGTTGAACTTAGTAGCATTCTTGGGTCATGTGGTGTCTAGTGAGGGCGTGCACGTAGACTCCCAAAATATAGAGGCGGTGAAGAATTGGACTGGACCTGTCAGTCCCACTGATATCACAAGCTTCTTGGGTTTAGCTGGCTACTACAGAAGGTTTGTAAAGGGATTTTCATCCAGTGTTGTACCGTTGACTCAGTTTTCCCGGAAGAATGTCAAATTTTAGTGGTCTGATGCTTGTGAGAAGAGTTTTCAGGAGTTAAAGACTAGACTCACTTTGGCCCCTGTATTGACCCTACCGGATGACACGGATGGCTTCGTTGTGTATTGTGATGCTTCTAGAATGGGTCTTGGTTGTGTGTTGATACATCATGGTAAGATCATTGCGTATGCCTCTAGACAGCTTAAGATTCATGAAAAGAATTACCCGACACATGACCTAGAGTTAATAGCGGTGGTGTTTGCCTTAAAGATTTGGAGGCATTATTTATATGGAGCACATGTGGATGTGTTCACGGATCACAAGAGCCTTCTCTATGTGTTTACCCTTAAGGACTTGAATCCCGGAAAAAAAGCAAGAAATAGGAACGACGGAATGAAGAACGAAACTTTACGACAACAACACAACAAAGACGAGTTTTATGGTGCTTTCTCGATCAACTAGTAGACTTGCATCAACAACTTTTGACCTGTCTGCCTGGACATAAGATACCTAAAGAAGAAGAAAGAAAAGGAAAATGTTATTGAGCCTATATAAAATAGAAAATGAAATAAAGCAAATTCCATGAATAGATAGAGTCAACCATAGGAGATGGATAGAGCTTCTCAATGACTATGACATGAGTATCCTTTATCATCTGAGCAAGGACAACATAGTGGCAGATGCTTTTAGTAGGTTGTTCATGAAGAGTGTCCCATGTCGAGAATGGGAGGAAAGAGTTGGTGAAGGATGTCCATAGACTTGCTCATTTAGGAGTTTTCCTTAAAGATTCGTCGGATGGTGGTGTTATTGTTTAGAATGGATTGGAATCTTCATTGGTGACAGAAGTTAAAGTAAGGCAAGATGAGGATCCTATCCCAAAAAAGTTGAAGGAAGCAGTCCAAAATCAGAAGGTGGAGGTTTTCTCCCAAGAAAGAGATGGTGTACTATAATATTAGGTCCAATTGTGTGTTCCAGTAGCGGATGACTTAAGAGAGCAGATGTTGAGAGAGGCTTATGGATCTTGGTACTCTATCAATCTAGGTTCCACCAAGATGTATTGTGAACTACGGGAAGTCTATTGGTGGAATGACATGAAGGACATAGAGGAATTTGTGGCTAAGCGTTTGAATTGACAACAGGTGAAGGTCAAGCATCAGAGACCTAGGGTTATGCTTCAGGACATCAGCATTCCTACTTTGAAGTGGGAAGAGATCAATAAGGACTTTATTACAATTTTCCTTGCACACGCCGGCAGTACGACTTTATAAGAGTGATTGTGGATAGGTTGACGAAATCAACACATATCTTACCGGTCAAAAATACAGATTCAGCCGAGGATTATGCTAGATTGTACATTTGGGAGTTGGTTTGATTTCATGGAGTTCCTTTTTTCCATCATATCAAATATGGGTACTCAGTTCACATCTCAATTTTGGAGATCGTTTCAAAGGGTCCTTGGTACTCAAGTGAAGCTTAGTACGACTTTTCACCCGCATATAGATGGTTAGGGCGAGTGGACCATTTATACTCTTGAGGACATATTGAGAGAATGTATGATTGATATTAAGGGTAGTTGGAATGATTACTTGCCTCTCATCAATTTTTCCTAGAACAACAATTATCACACAAGCATTCATATGGCCCCATTTGAGGCTCTTTATGGGTAGAGGTGTAGGTCACCTATTGAATGGTTTGAGGTGGTTGAGGCTACATTGATAGGCCTAGATTCAGTTCATGAGGCTATAGAGAAAGTTCATCTCATTAGAGAAAGGCTGAAAACAGCTCTGAGTCATCAGAAATCTTATGCGGATGTTAGGAGGAGAGAGCTTGAGTTTGAGGTTGATGATTGGGTGTGTCTGAAGGTGTCTCCCATGAAAGTTATGAGGTTTAGTAAGAAAGGTAAGCTTAGTACCTGATAGGTTGGTCCTTATAGAAATCTGAGGTGAGTTGGCAAGGAGGCATATGAGTTAAAGCTATCAGCAGAGGTAGCTTCGGTGCACAGGTTTTCCTTGTATCTCTATTGAAAAAGTGCATTAGCAATCCAACTTTAGTTGTTCTAATAGAAAGTATTGGAGTGAGAGATAGCCTTACCTATGAGTAGCTTCTAGTGGAGATCTTTGATCATCAGGTTCAGAAGTTGAGGAATAAGGAAGTAGCTTCAACAAATGTTTTGTGAAGGAATCAGTTTGTTGAGGGAGCTACATAGGAAGCCGAAACAAATATAATGGCTAGATACCCGCATCTTTTCCCTTCTGACTCAGTCCCAGCATGAGGTACCAGTTTCCTCCTTAGTACTTTATTAAATTTCATGTCAAGTTCATGTCTCTAGTTCCTTTTATGTCATAGCATGCATGTATGTTTCATGAATTCAGTTCAGTCATGTAAATCAGTCCGAAGTCAGTCACTCCGTCAGTTTTCAACTACGATTGTTTAGTTTTGGATTGTAATTCTTTCCCTAGCCTTCCAGTATTCTTAATCTACATTTGAGGATGAATATTCCCAAGGTTTGGAGATAATGTAACACCCCAAAAAATCCTGAGATCATATCCGAGGGCTAAAACAGAGAAAACAGGAAAAAACTGCACTAGTCATAGAATGAGTTGTCAAGTCACTCATTAAGTCACTTGACGGGTCATTAAGTTATCCGTTAGGTGTATAAAATAGTGGAAAGCTGAGTTTTAGAGAGTCTTGATGACTGGTAAAATGACCCGTTAAGTGATACGATGAATTGTCAAGTGAGGCATCAAGGAAAGATTAGAAAATTTGAGGAAAAGCAGCCAGTGACAATGGGTCAGACGATGACCCATTAAAAGACCCAATGGATCGTTGTTTGGGTCGTTCTGGCAGTGTGATTTTTCTTGCCAGATCAAGAAGGGTGTTTTCATAATTTTTAAGTTCCTAACTCCTAAACTAAGTCATTTTAAGCCTCCTAAAGGGTGTTTTTAAGGGTTTTAATCATCCTAAACCCTCATTCTACTCCTAACATCCCTAAGTGAAGATCAAATCCCCTAAGGAGAAGCTAGGGTTTCATCATCTCTTTCATCTCAATTCCCTTTGGGTCTCCAATCAAGTTGAAGGTTCTTCTAGCTCAGATATCCAGGATTAGGAATGGGGAAATCCCTCCATCCCCATGTCCAATTTCATCCATATTCTATGATTTCAAGTCTACAATTATGTTATGTTGAAATTCTAGAGTTTAACCCAATTCCATGCAATTACTCATGATATCTCTATGGGTTCAATTTCCTCATGTTCCAATTGATGAAAAAAGTTATTAGGGTAGATTTTACTATCAAGTTCCTCATGAATTGATGATTTAAAGCTTATGATGATTTTTATCTATTATGTATGATTTATGAATTTCAAGCTTATGTATGATTTTTCTATGGGTTCAATTCCCTCATGTTCCAATTGATGAAAAATAGTTACTAGGGTAGATTTTACTCTCAAGTTCCTCGTAAATTGATAATTTCAAGTATGATGAGTTATCAAAATATTCATGAACATTTATGAATTCTTATACTTATGATTCTATGATTTCAAATTATGAAGCATGATTCAAGTATGTATGATTTCATAATTTGGGCAAGCCCTTGTAAAGTCAATATGTTTTATCATGATTTTAGCCAAAGCTTCCAAGATGAGTTCTACAGAGATGTTTGGAGTCAATACTCCTTAGAAAAAGATTTAAGCTATATTTTTGGAATATGATTATGAAAAATATGCATGTTTTAACAGTAGCGTCTAGCATCGAGTAGGCTCCGGATTTTGAACACCCCAGTCTCGTAGTTACTCACCGCCATAGGTATATATTCTTATTTGGGACCTCTCAAAAGAGTGCTTCCCCCACCCGAGGGTACACCGATGATATCACACCTTCATCGTTCTTTGCCCTAGCAAGGCTTAGGATGGCTCATCCCACTTGAGAGAGATAGTTAGGCATCATGTAAGCTTTATCGTGATGGTGTCGGTTATGACGAAGCATCCCATTGTTCCTCATGTTTTCAGTTACTCAGGTTCATAAGTTATGATATTATGTTTTATAGCATATTTGACCCATTGATCATTTTATGAGTTTTCACTTATGATTTCATGTATAACGTGCTATATGATTTCTATTTCTAAACCTTGGGTCATTATGTTCATCTTATGATGAATAGCTCATGATTATGCTTATTTCCGAAATATGAAGTTTAGCATGTCGCCCTTACTCTCATGTTCTATCTTGATTTATATTCATGATTTCAGACTATAGTTTTTTACTAGAATGTTTTCATAGTAGCGTCTAGCACTGAGTAGGCTCTGGATTTTGAACACCCCAGTCTCATAATTATGCATCGCCGTAGGTATATATTCTTATTTGGGACCTCTCAATAGAGTGCTTCCCCCACTCGAGGGTACACCGGTGATATCACACCTTCATCGTTCTTTGCCCTAGCAAGGCTTAGGATGGCTCAGCCCACTTGAGTGAGATAGTTAGGACATCACGTAAGCTCTATCGTGATGGTGTCGGTTATGACGAAGCATCCCATTGTTCCTCATGTTTTCAGTTACTCATGTTCATGACTTATGATATTATGTCTTATAGCATATTTGACCCATTGATCATTTTATGAGTTTTCACTTATGATTTCAAGTATGACATGTTGTATGATTTCTATCTCTAAACCTTGGGTCGTTATGTTCATCTTATGATTAATAGCTCATGATTATGCTTATTTCCGAAATATAACGTTTAGCATGTCGCCCTTACTCTCATGTTCTATCTTGATTTATATTCATGATTTCAGACTATCGTTTTACTAGAATGTTTTACTTTCTCTACATACTCAGTACATTTCAAGTACTGACCGCATACGCTATGCTATATCATCTCATGATATAGGTTCGGCTGATCTGCCTCAATCCCGTCATTAGCTTGCTTCCGCTTAGTCTAGCTCTATCCCAATTTTGGTGAATTCTCATGATCTGAGGATATCAATTTTGATTATGTCTCTTTTTTATGTCTTTTAGTTTTAGTCTTAGCGAGCTAGTTGGGGGTGTTGTTCCATCAGTTCATCATATGTATAGAGGCTTTTCAGACAGCTATTTATTGATGGTTCGGTGATGTTGGCTCGTGTTTATGTTCATGTAGTTATATTATGAAGACTTCCACTTATATAACGTTTATACTTTATTTCATCTTAGTAATGCTCCTATTCATGCTATGTATGTGGCATGGGTTACCTTGGAGTCATTCGTGTTTCTAGATCTTGTGTCTCGATTTAGGGTAAAGCTCGGGTCGTGACATATTTAGAGAGTGAATCGTTAACCAAGAAGGCATAAGTCTCCAAGAGCAAGTGCTTGAATGCAAACGTAGGAGTGGAGCATACCATTGGCCCAAGCACATCCCCATATTTTCCCTTACAGTGGATGAATTATGGACTTTGCTAGCAAGTTATATCATGTTTTTCACCTGCTCGAAAAGGTAGGTGATGGATTAGCTGATGGGGCAGAGATCAGACACTGTGTAAAATGGTGGTTTATGTCGGTTAATCCATGGACTCCCACAATATCACGGCTATTTTACGAACTATGAACTTTAAGGACAAATTACATGTTTTTTCTTTCAAAAGCCTATGATTTATACTTGTTTATTTATGAATTTCATGCATAGTTTCTCTACTGCTCCATATTTCAGGTTTCATTTGTTGTCATCTTACATATAGTACGATTTCATGTACTAATGCCACTTCTGTCGAGGGTGCTACATTGTTTAATAATGTAGTCTCAGGTACAAGGACATTTAGCCAAAATGCATATAGGATCTCTGCAGTTTAGTTTTTGGTGAGCCCCACTCTCTCTTGGGGGAGGTTATTATATTTTAGTTATGTTTAGTTTTGATTAGAGCTGTGTCGGGGGCCTTGTGCTGATAGATCATATACTCTTAGTTTAGTAGAAGCTTCATAGACTGTCAGTCCATTCTATCTTCATGATCTTCTACTCAAATTTAGTCATGATGTTTTATAATGTACTACATTAATCACTTTCATGAAAAGTTTTACTTTTGATGAATTATTTGCCTCTTCAATAGTGTGATATCTATGTTCCCTCGCGATTAATTGAACTCTCTATGTTCCATGTCATGTTGAGAGATATGCTCGAGCTAGAAATAATATTGGGGGCTAGTATCATCTAGGATCTAAGCTAGAACGTGACAAATTTGGTATCAGAACACTACGTTTATGTATCCTAGGGAGTCTATGAAGTCGTGTCTAGTAGAATCCTACTTATGGGTGTGAAGTGCGCCACACTTATAATTGGGAGACTGCAGGTCATTTAGGAAATGCTACTCCTCTTTCATACTCTAGATCATGCTGGGTTGTGCTTCCAGATAGGTGGTAATGCAATTGGGTCTATCTTATAAATTTCACTTATGTGAATGCATGAATGTCTAGGCTCCTCTAAAGCATTCAAGCCAATTAGAGAAGTATCAATCGAAGTCGTTTCGGCACTTGAATGTCTACCAATTAATCCTCATCCGGGTTGACTTTTCTTGTAACAACTCAAGTCATAAGATGGGAGTTGAGAGCTTCGAACTTCCGCTATTCATTCCTTTTCCTAATCTTGACTTCTTTTGTCAAGCAATTCAAGAATAGAGGCATGTTTTAGTGTTTGCAACCACCAAAATCATTTAAGAATGAAGGAACGAATAATGTTCATTTAAGGCACATTATAAAAATAATATTTTAGAAAACTCAAATACATAACCCCCATATTTGATCCCACAATCCTAGCTATGTGGTCTACTCACTCATGCTAGCATCAATTAAACAAAAGAGAGAGAAAGTGTAAAGGGCATTTATGCATAGAATAAATAAAGAAAGAAGAAGCCAAAAGTTATCTTTAAAAATGCTTAGAATCTTCAATAGTTGCTTAAAGTATTCAATGATTGTTGTCAATGATTGGTACACCTTGACAAAACAAGATAATTTAGAATAAAATGTCAATGATAGTTCACAAAACCCTAGAAACGCCTTTTAAAGGCTAAGAAATTGAAGTACAAAAATTATAATTTTCCCACCATGATCCCACTCTGCCACCACATAACTAGTATGTTGTCAGCATTTTAGGTCATGAGACTGCAGAGTAGGTCTTAAACATGAGCCCTAGATTCTCTGTCAACTTCTGTGGCTTCAGCATGGGACCGCATTCAAAGAATATGATCTGCATAATTGGAATGAGGTTTGCAAATCGACTTCAGGAGTTCACAGACTTTGCCTTGGAAAACTTATGAATTTGATCATAGACAGGAATATGGTCCATAGAATAGGTATGCAGCCGCAGAATGGGTCTTCGAGCTTTTTTGTATTTTTCTCTTTCTGGGATGAGGTTTCCCTTTCTGTGAACTTAGTCTAGGTCTAAGGTAAATTCCTTTAGTAGTGTTTTGATCCTCCTTTTTTTCAACTTTTACTCCTTTTTGGCATCTAGGTCGAATGACTTGAAATAGACAACAACATCAAAAAAATTTCTACATAGACATGCACTGGGGACCTATAAAATATATGTTTTTGGTGCCAAATAAGCCGTAATTTCACGGCTTATCAGATATTTCAAACAAATTTACTGACTTGCCATAATAAGTGAGTTGCTTGCAAGGAAATTTCAAACAAGTAATCTATATTGTTGCAACAAGTGGGTTATTGCTGCAACAAGTTCATTACTTGCTGTAACAAAGTGAGTAGTTATTACTTAAAATCGGGCACTTCTACATATACTCACTTTTAATATAATGATCAATAGATTTATTTAATGATAATTGATAATTAATTAATAAATTAAATCATATTTAATGACTAAAAGATTGAATTTGATAGTGTTCTTAAATAATGAGATAGTAATTTCATCATAATAGACAATCAATTAAACAATTATACATGTACTCAGCTATAATCGAGTGATCATAGTTTTCTTGAATCAATCATATTTATTATTAAATAAAGTGATTTAAATTTTTTTAATGACTTAAATCTATATTTAATGGTGTTCTTAAATAAGGAGATAGTAATTTAAACATAATAGATGATCAATCAAGTAATTATACGGGTAGTCAACCTTAATAGAGTGATCAACAAAGAAAATAATCATGCATTGCTTTGATCAATTATATTTATTATTTAATAGAATAATCTAAATGTATTTAATGACTAGAAGTTATATTTAATCTTGTTCTTAGACAATGAGATAGTAACTTGCTCATAATAAATGATTAATCAAACAATTTTACGTATAGTCAATTTTAATCGAGTAATTTGATCATGAATTTCTTGGATAAAGCATATTTTATTATTAAATATAGTGATCTAAATATATTTAATGATTAAAATCTAAATTTAAATAACAGATGATCAATTGAGTGATTGTACGTGTAGTCAATCTTAATTGAGTAATTTGGTCATTATTGATTGTATCAATCATATTTATTGTTTAAAAGAGTAATTTAAATATATTTAATTACTAAAAGCTGAATGAAATGGTGTTCTTAGACAATGATATAATTATTTTATCATAATATATGATCAATCGAGCAATTATACGCGTAGTCAATTTTAATTGAATAATTGATCATGATTATTTGAATCAATAATGTTTAATGATAAATAGCATTATTTGATAATATTACAAATAAATGTATAGATTTTGTGAAAATAGCATGAAAACATTATTTTAACAACTAAAAATCTATTGCAAAAATTCACCGGCTTGTTGGACTTATTTTAACAAATACTTTAACTTGTTGCAACAAGTGAATTACTTGTTAGGAATTTTCCAACAAGTTAATTGACTAGATGAACAAGTTACTTGTTGGGAGTTTTCAAACAAGCTAATTGATTTACTGCAACAACTTGTTTACTTAATGCAATAATTGTTTTACCATGCCTTATTTATTGGGATTTTTCAATTAGTTACACAACTTTTTTTAACATGTGATTTACTTATTGGAGTTTTCTAGAAAGTAAACTGACTTATTTGAAACAAGTGATTTAGTTGTTGCAGCAATTAACTCACTTGTTGCAGCATCTGATTTACTTACAGAAAATTCTCAACTTGTTGACTCATTACAAAAATTGCTTTAGCAGCTGCATTTTGGAGTGAGCATAAATACCGAAAAATTTAAAAGTCAGACCAAACCGAACTAATTTGATTTTTTATTTTGACTTTTTTCAATTTGGTTCAATTCTATTTTTCTAAAATTTTGGTATTCTGTTCAATTTTTAATTTTAGGATTTTGGTTTTTCGGTTTAATCAAAATTTCAAAATTTTATGTATTTTTTTAAATAAAAGAAATTATAACTTAATTTTAAAAAAAATGCTACACCCAACCTAATCTCAAAGCCCATTTAGAGAATTATTTATGTAATTGATACAATTATTCAAGTTTTTCACAAATAGTAGTTTCTATAATAGTTTTAGCATGTTAAGAAAATTTCTACAATTACTAATATGCTTTGAAAGAGAGATAAAATATATAATAATTTTTTAACAAGAAATCGGAGATCATATATTATTGAAATATTTAAAAACTTTTAATGTTTTGTTAGGTTAGTTATAAAGATATTAAGAAGATAAGATAATTTATTATGAAATGTTATATACCTGCCACTAAATGTAAATAAATTAATTTAGCTAACAATATGTAAATAAAAATTTAAAATGTTGTCTAGTTACACTCTTTTACTTAAAACTTAACTTATGTTTGAATTAAACTTTGAAAGATTAAACTTAAAATAATTTATTTTGAATTTAAAAAATAAAGTAACTCGTTTTTAATTAAAAAAAGTAGCTCATTTTACAAATAGAAAACTAGCCCACTAATTAGGCCCACATCGAAAAATCAAATTAAAACAACTAAATCAAGCTTGAAAAGAAACAAACCGAACATAATTAGTTTGGCTGGTGTTTGGTACACACTAACGAAAAATCAAATCAAAATTTTAAAAAATCGGACGGCCACCCCTAGCTGCATTACCTGGTTGGATTTTCCAAACAAGTAAACTAGCCTATTGCAACAAGTGAGTTACTTGCTGCAACAACTAGCTTACTCATTGCAAAAATTGATGTACTTGTTGTAACACCAGTACACTTATTGCAATAATTTCCTTACTTATTAGGATTTTTCAGCAAGTATCATGACTTGTTGCAATAGAAATCTTTACTTGTTGGGTAGAAAATTAAAATATAATGAACGCAAAATCTATTGAATATTAAAATATATACCTTCATATAACTTTAAACATATGATATTCGGCCTACCTTAAGGCAGATTGTTCAACAACCACTTAAACAAAAATCATAACTTAAAATATCTTAAAAAGTGTTCAACAACTACTTTAATAGAATTCCTTATAGAGCCACACACACAACCCATCTCAACCGCATCCTCTCTATACTGTTGTTGTTCAAGAAATTCATCGGAGTGTTAATAATCATGTCATGACCCAATTTAGGACCGTGATCGGCGCTAAGGGATAGAATCCCAAAGCAAGCCTTATCAGAATTCTACAAAAAATCAGGTAGAGTTTTTCCTATTTCTGGGCCTATCCAAAAATTTACCTATCTCAGAAATCAATAACACAACAACCCATATAGCCAAACAGGCCATACTATTCATCAATAGTCTATCCAAAATGCAATAATATTAAATCCATCTCTAAATATTGAAATAATTCTAATACTAGTCTCGAATTTATAATAACGAAAGAATACTCATGACACTAATGAAATGACTATGGAGCGACTCTAAGATTTCAAAAGAAGAGATCATAGCAATTAACTAAACTCTTGCCAACGCGAAGCAATGCAGGGCTCACCAGAACTGTCAACTCGTACGCCCTAGTTAATAAAATCCTCACCAATGTCACCTATGGTCGCTGAAAAAAATAGCGGGGAATGAGTCGCTAGCTTAGTGAGTAATAACGCTTAACCACAGTCGTTTTTAATGGGGACAAGTTAGAAAATATGCTAGTATAATAATTAAAATATCCTGAAATTAATGGCCTTTTAGGATCAATAACAATGATTAGCTTATTTGTTTCATTTAAGTAGAAATTAATTGACAGTTTGGTAATAAACTCAGTAAACACTGTCATATCAAATATTATATTTTTGGGAGGTTTCCAAGGATGAATCATGTAATCATTGTGGTTCCCTACCTTGAAAGATAGCCAATAACTATATGCTACTTCTACCTTTCTACTAGCGAGGGTTATAATAGTAATCTGTAAATACAAGGTGCACCAGGTCTAACGAACCCACCGTTAGCTACGGAAACCATCAAGGTCTACTCCCATTTATACTTTTATTTGTAAATAGTAAGTACTCATATGAAAGCATTTTCACAATAGTGTAGGGCACTTATGTTCTCATAAAATCATGTACGTTCTTTTCAGTAATGATAATCAACACAAGGAACAGTAAAACATGTTTAGTAATTGTGAGAACATCTAACATAATGATAAACATATCAAATAAATATTTCAATACCATATCAAGTAAAAGACTTGTCCTATATGCAATTTCAAGCATTCAGTGAATATTATATTTTTAAATCATATATAAATCATGCAAGTAATGGAAACATAAATTGCGGTAAGATTACTACTCACTGTACTCGTGTTGAAGTATTAAACTCATCGCCTCGACCAAACGCTATGACGTCCTTTGATCAATCTATAATTATTTCATATCAATCTCATGTTAGTTTCCTCGTTTTAGGCTAATTCATAACTCATTGAAAATACCCAAACCTCAAAATTTCATGTTTAACCATCGATGCCTAATTATAATTACTCATGCCATGAGTAATGTAACTATTCAAAATCTACTGATTTCAGCTAATTCATATAATTTATCCATTCAATTCGTCCCCAAATTTATCTAAATTTATGCTTACAATAAATTAAAATAACCTTCCTGTCCATTCTACTTTTTCTTGTTGTATGCCGAAATATAAAAGTTTACACATCAACCTTCTAATGTACTCACTCAGTTTATGAGAATTTAATAGATTTCTCTATCTTTTTCTAACCCTTCATTCATGAACTCTCAACCCCAATTCGATATTCATGGGTTATATCGGTTAAATCTATAAACTAAGTTGAGAAATTTACCTTTTCTTTCTTTCTCTCTTGAATCACCTATCAAAGTCTTGAATTCTCAACTTAGTGTTCCAAAATTGGTCCCCTCCCTAATTTTTTTTCTTTTTCTTTTCTGGTTTTGGTAGAAGCTCTAAGCTTAAACCTTTTTTTTGTTTTGCTGCTACTGTTATCGAGTATTTCTCCCTCCCCAGCACTTTGTTCCCCCTTCTCTTTTTTTAATTTTCTATTGAATTGGGCCCTTGGCCCACAGATGTTTTTTTTTCCTTTAAATACTTAAATATTTTTTTCTTTTGTTTTCTAATGCGTAATACATTTTTTCCACCTTATGGAATTTGGTCCCCGAATTTAATACAAGTACATGCATGTAGCCTGAAACAAGTGATGGTACTTGACTCGCATATCATTTTCCGACTCCGAATTAGCTTCTTCAACTGTATGATTTCTCCATAAGGCTTTCACAGATAAAATTTATTTTGACCGCAACTCCCTTACTTGCCTATCCATAATAGCCACTAGCTCCTCCTCATGTGTCAAGTTCTCATCAAGCTGTATAGTTTGTGCCTCAAGCATACGAGAGGAATCTGATATGCATTTTCTTAACGTAGAGACATGGAACACTGGATGGATAAAAGACATCTCACAAGGAAGTGCCAAACGATATGTTACTTATCCTACCTGGTCAAGTATCTCAAATGGTCCTATAAACCTCGGGCTCAATTTCCCCTTTTTCCCAAATCACATCACACCTTTCTAGGTGAGACTCATAGGAAAACCCTGTCCCCAATTGTGAATAATAAATCTCTCCTTCTCTTATCTGAATAAGACTTTTGCCTACTTTGAGCTATGAGCAACCTCTGTCTAATTAACTGGACCTTATCAAAAGCTTCTTGCACTAAGTCTGATCTTAATACATTTGCCTGTCCAACTTCAAACTATCCGATAGGAGAACGACATCGGCTACCACACAAGGCTTCATATGATGGCCATATGAATACTTGATTGGAAGTATTGTTGTAGGCAAATTCATCTAAGGGTAGATAAGAATCCCAACTACCACCAAAATCAAGAATATAAGCTCTCAACATATCCTTCAACATTTGTATAGTACGTTCAGACTACCCGTTTGTCTGTGGATAAAATGTTGTACTAAGTCTAATCGTGTGCCCACTGCTTCTTGGAAGGATTTCCAAAAGCGTGAAGCGAATTGTGATTCTCTATTAGAGATGATGGATACTGGAACTCCGTGTAGTCGGACAATTTCATTCATAAATATTTGTTCATATCTCACTCCACTATATCTAGTCTTTATTGGGAGGAAGTGTGCTGATTTTATTAGCCAGCCTACAATTATCCATACAGTTTCATAACCTCTAAGGGTGCGTGGTAGCCCAATCACAATATCCATAGTAACTCTTTACTATTTCCACTGTGGAATTTCGATCTGTTGTAGTAGTCCTGTGGGTCGTTGATGCTTAGCTTTAACCTATTGACAAGTCAAACAACTACAAACAAAGTTAGTAATATCCTTCTTCATACCTTTCCACCAATGCAACTACTTTAGGTCACGATACATCTTAGTGGAACCAGGGTGTATAGTATATCTGGAGTTGTGAGCCTCCTCAAGTATAACTCATCTCAATCCATCTACTTCTGGTACACATAATCAATTTCCTAGTCGAAGGATACCATCACATTCAATAGTCATCTTCTTACTTTTCCAAGCTAAGACCTCATCTCAATATATGCACAATCTGAGTGGCCTTTATGCGCTCTACTAACAAAGATTTGGCTTGAACATAAGCCAACAACGTCTCTGAAGTTCCTATACGAAATTTGACTCCTGTGCTTTCGAGTTTATGCATTTCCTTAGCTAACAGTCTCTTTTCAGGAGCTATATATGCCAAACTGCCCTTAGATTTTCTACTCAATGCATCTGCCACAATATTAGCTTTCCCAGGATGATACAAAATAGCACAATCATAATCCTTGAGTAGTTCCATCCACCGACGCTGTCGAAGAATCAAATCTCCCTACTGTAAAATGTACTTCAAGCTCTTATGATCAGTATAAATCTCACAAGTTACGCATAGGTAATGCCTCTAAATGTTAAGACAAATACCACTGTAGTCATCTCTAAGTCTGTAGGATAGTTTTTCTTGTGCTTCTTCAACTATCTTGAAGCATAAGTTATAACACGACCACCTTGCATAAGAACGCATCCGAATCCCACTCTCGAAGAATCACAGAAAATCGTGAATCCTTAAGAATCTGATGGTAAGGCTAATATCGGTGCAGTGGTCAAACAGGTTTTGAGTTTCTGAAAACTCTGCTGACATTCCTTTGTCCACTGAAATTTCATATTTTTCTACGTTAACTTGGTCAATAGGGCTGCTATTGTGGAGATATCTTGCACAAAATGCCTGTAGTAACTTGCCAAGCCTAAAAAGCTACAAATCTCTATAGGTAAAGTAGTTCTAGGACACTTTTGTATGGCTTTTGTCTTTTTAGGATCCACCAAATTCCATCCTTGGAAAAAACATGCCCCAAAAATGCTCTTTAATGTAGCTAAAATTTGCTCTTTGAGAACTTAGCATAAAGCTTATGTTCTCGCAATGTTTGCAACACAGTTCTCAAATGATTCTCATGCTCTTCCTGGCTACGATAATATATAAGGATGTCATCAATAGACACTATCACAAACTTGTCTAGGAACGGCTTGAACACCCTATTCATCAAGTCCATGAATATAGCTGAAGCATTTGTCAATCCGAAAGGCATCACAAGGAACTCGGAGTGGCCGTACCTAGTTCTGAATGCTGTCTTGGAAATATCTTCCTCCCTTATCCTAAGCTGATGAAAACCAAACCAAAGATCAATCTTTGAAAAGTGGACAACTCCCTGCAACTAATCAAATAGGCCATCTATACGAGGTAAAGGATACTTGTTACGTATTGTTACCTTGTTCAGCTGCCTGTAATCGATGCACACTCATAAAGACCCATCTTTCTTCTTTACGAACAGTACTGGTGCACCCCATGGTGATACACTTGGTCTAATAAAGCTCTTATCTAGAAAGTCCTACAACTATCTTTTTAGCTCCCTTAGCTCCGCCTGTGCCATACAGTATGGGGGTATAGATATTGGTAGTGTCTCAGATATTAAATCAATACCGAAATCTATCTGTTGTACTGAAGGTAACCCTGGAAAATCCTCAGGAAATACATCCAAAAATTGTTTTACCACTGGTACCTTCTCCAAGCTAAGTGTTTCCTCTCTAGTGTTCCTCACCATAGCTAAGAGACCCATGCAACCTTTTTTCAGTAATCGTTGGGCCTTCATAAGAGATATAACCTTACCAATCTATGGAACTTGACCCCCTTTTAATACAAAAATAGGCTCACTGGGTATCTCAAAACTTAACTATTTTGCATGGAATCAACTATAGCATAGCAAGGAGATAACCAATCCATGCCTATCAGCACATCAAAGTCAATAATATCAAGTACTATCAGGTCAGCTAGAGTATTTCTACCCTCTACTCGAACCTGACATTCTCAATACAAATATTCAACTAACAAGAATCTCTCATGAAAGTAGCAACAAGAAAAGGGTAATTTAACATCTCTGGTTATCTATCAAACCTTAAAGCAAAGTATGAGGATACATAGGAGTGCGTAGATCCTGGATCAATCAAAGCAATGAACAAACTGAAAGAATACTTGTAACCACTGTATTTGAGGCCTGAAGATCTTTTCTAATAATTGCAAGAACTCTCGCATGGCCTCTACCAGCATTCCTCTGTCCCTGATTCCTGGTAGCATGATCTCCAGCACCTCGACCTTTATTTCCTGTACCTAAAGTATTACGAATAGCCTGAGCAGGTGCGGCTAACTAAACGGAAGCCTGACTGGAATTCTTTGGAGGTTGAGGGAAATCCTTCAAGTGATGTCCCAACTGACCACAACAAAAACACCCTCTATTCAACACACGACACTCTCCCAAATATGCTCTGTCGCAGGTCTAGCAGGTTGGAGTAGTGGCATACATCTACCTAGAACTATGATGTTCAGATAATGATGATGGTCTCTTATTACCTTTTCTATGATGTGGTCTGTATATGGACTGTGATACCATATCTATCCCTGTCTATGCACCCTATTGATGCTATCCCTAATCTCCTGCTCTGCGATTCGCACTTAAGCTGACACTGAAAGATCCCCCTATCCTGGCCTTCCTATGTACATTGTTGGCTGAACGTTCCTCACGTACTTTAATTTATATCTTTCTAGCAAGGTCAACTGCATATGATTAGGTCAAAGTCTTCATCTATGGAGCTACTGCACTGTATAGATGACCAACCAATCCATTAACAAACCTCTAAACTCGAGCTGCTTCATCAGCCACTAAGCAGGGAGCATATCTAGCCAACTTACAATTTTAGTGTTATATGTTGACATATCCATATCTAGAGTCTGGATCAATCTCTTGAACTCCCTGGCGTATTTCTTCCTTATACTGCTAGGAAGAAAGTGATCCATGAACAACTTGGTGAACTGTCAATAGTGTTGCTCCTATGCGCCTTCCTAGTAATATGGTTTCATGCCATATATTAGACATGTTCTCTAGTTTGTATGTTGCAATCTCCACAGCACTCTCACTTGAACACCCTCATGCTCATAATGCCTTGAGTGTTCCATCCAAGAAACTTTGAGGATCAACTGAGCTATCTGAACCTGTGAATCGTGGTGACTTCAACTTCAAGAATTCTTGAAAAGATACCTCTTTATTTCCAAAAGTATAATTCTGTGCGATTTCTTGAGACTGTGCATGTGTCTGAGTTGGTGTAGTGTTTTGCTGTCCAATCCTCTCCCGCCTAACCATCCTTCAACCAAGCTCTCTATGGCTATCTGCATGGAGATTAGTGCCTCAGCAGTAACACCCTCATGTGATAGTGAAGGTGGACTAGCACTCCTTTCAAGAGTAGGCTCTCTTATAACTCTCATGGTGGTACCACGGCTCCTTGTGGTGGTACTACGACCCATACCTCGCCCTTTTTTACGAGCTCCACCTCTTCCCCTAGTGGTAGAAGTTGGTTTCCTCCTTGAGGTGGAATTAGGTGTCTATGCTGCAACTATCGTAGCTCTGTCATTAGATAATAGAGTTTGAGCCATCTAGTTAACAACTGTTAGATTCATCTAGTTAGTCCTAAACATCACATGTAAGGAGGAATAAAAAGGGAAGACAAGACATGTCCTATCATGCCCTCATAGAATCACAATTATAGAAATGGCCGGCTACATAACCATAATTGAGATTCTACTACTGACATGTGCTCCATTAGTCACAGGAATAACCTAACCTAAGGCTCTGGTACCAACTTTTTCACGACTCTATTTAGGACCGTGACCGGCACTGAGGGATAGAATTCCAAAGCAAGCCTTACTGAAATTCTATAGAAAATCGAGTATAATTTTCCTTGTGTTTGGGCCTATCCAAAAATTACCTGTCTTAGAAATCAATAACACAACAACTCATATCACCGAAAATACCATACTATTCATCAAAAGTCTATTCAAAATGCAATAATACTAAATCCATCTCCAAATACTAAAATAAGTCTAATACTAGTCTCGAGTCTATAACAATGAAAGAATACTCATGACACTAATGAAACGACTATGAGCGGCTCTAAAAGTTTAAAAGAAGAGATCATAATAATTAAGTAAACTACTTGCCTATGCAAACTAATGACGGGCTCACCAGAACTGTCAACTCGTATGCCCTAGTTAATAAAATCCTCACTAATGTCACCTATGTTCTCTGAAAAAAAATAGCGAGGAGTGAATCGCTAGCGCAGTGAGTAATAACACTTAACCACAACCATTTTTAACGGGGACAAGTCTGAAAACATGCTAGTACAATAATCAAAAGATCCTGAGATAAATGGCCTTTTAGGAACAATAACAATGATCAGCTTATTTGTTTCTTGTAAGTAGAAATAAATTGATAGTTCGGTAATAAACTCAATAAACATTGTCATACCAAATCTTATATTTTTGGGAGATTTGCAAGGATGAATCATGTAATAGGTGTGGCTCCCTACCTTGAGAAATAGCCAATAACTATATGTTAGTTCTACCTTCCCACTAGCGAGGGCTGTAACAGTAATCTGTCAATACAAGGTGCACCAGGTCTAACGAACCCACTGTTAGCTATGGGATCCATCAAGGTCTACTTCCATTTATACTTTTATTTGTAAATTGTATGTCACCTCCCGAGTCTACCCCTGGACGAGACACGTTACTTGGCGCCACAAGTGACCCCAAGATAACCCATGGTCTAACATCACACTGGTAAACTAAGTAAACATAAGTGGAAGCTGTGCAATATAATTATCCAAGAAATACTGGTTTGAAAAGAACAACCATAACTGAAAAGAATATTGAAAAACTGTGTCTGAAATCCCACTACTAACTAACGAGTTGCTGGGACAAGCCCCCAGCTAACTCCAACATCTAACTGAATAAGGAACTAACTAAACAAATAATCATCGTCCTCGAAAGATGAGGACTCACCAAATAACATTGCTACTGATATCGTTGGAGGGAACTACTGATAATACTAAGACTGTGAACCTACACCTGTATCATTATATGATACAACATAGAAAGTATACGTTAGTACTTTGAATGTACTGAGTAAGTGAGATATACAATAAGCATGGAATTATGCAACTGAACTGAAATTACATGAAATGACCAACTGATACTAAATACTTATAAAATCTAAGCTATAACTGTGTTGAGGTCAATATAGACCCTAACTGACGGTCATAAACATGCCCTGAAACTGATAACTGAACTGAGCTAAACTAAGACTAAGCTGAACTAAACTGTACTGACAAGTAGGAGAGTCTATAACCTATATATAACCACGTAAGCTAGACGTAGAGTCCTGTATACACCCCATCAAAGAAATCCCACTGTACTTTGCCAGTATAGTGGCTGAGCTGGGTGATCACAATTTTGGAGATCATTTGGGCTTATAACCTACGGGGGCAATGCAGTTCTGGGAACCTAGGTGCGCTAGAACCTCGGTCCTCTTGGTGCTAAGTACTACTCCCACTGGATAGTCCTAACTTGACTACTAAACTGATAGCCCAAAGCTGGGGTCCTAGACTAAGTCAAAAATACTTATTTGGAAGTAACCTGAGAGTTGTAGGACCAGATAACTGAAACTGGTGTTCTAAGACTGGCAAGAGCTGCTTATTTGGAAGCGTCGTAACCATCAAGAGAACTAAGTGATAAATGAAGCTAGGTCGTATTACTGAACTGAAGTTCTAAAAAAGACTAACATTCATCAAACTGATCAACTGACTTACTGAAAGATACTATAAAGGGCTAATTGCTAACTGCGACTGAACTAGCATTCAAACTGGTTATGAATACTCACATCATAATAATACAGGGGAAAAATCAAGAACTAACAGAGTCAAGCAACATTGATATCTAGACAATTATGCAAGACCCAGATTACTGCTTTCATAGAATTAGGGATAAATAACATTTCATGAAGAAAGAATAACATGCTTGCTAAATAGTGAGAACTTTGCAAGAATCCATGAGAATTGCAATCCACAGGAATATTCATAATCTAACTGAAGTCAACCCTATTTCTGATAATCAGGGCTAAGACTGATAAGGAATTATAGAAGGGTTTTGGGGCACAAGGGAAGATCAATTTCCTTGTTGAATTCTTACATACCTAGAGTCAAATTTCCTAGAAAGGATCTTGAGAATTTGATGAGAAAACTTGAAACCCTTGTTCTTACCCCGAGTCTCCTATCTGAGGTTTCTATGTTATGAGCTTGAGAGAATGATAGGAATGAAGAGGTAACGTTGATTATCTCCCTAAATCCCCTGAATATAACCCAAAATTGATATGGTTTAGGGATTAAAAACATAGGATTTTATGAAAATACCCTTGGAGCATTGCAGGAAAACCCCCTACCGCCAGACCCCACGAGGCACTCTATGAGTCTTGGGGTTGGGAATGACTCATGGTGCCAAGTCGTGGCCACATCTAGAAAATCTCAAAAATTCCTCGCTTAGGAACGATGACTTCATGAGTCGTCAGGAGACCTAACGACCCATGAGATCTTCCATTGTCACTGAACCAAAATTTCTCCTTTCACCCTCATGGTTGGTCACAACGAGTCGTTACTTGACCTAACGACTCATCCCTTCCTCTCGTCGTCAACACTACCTCAGGGCTAAGCTTTACTAAGACTCTTCCAATGACTAACACAATAAGTCATTGCCTGCCTAACCAAATGCCTCATCATGTTCATCGTTACCACTGAAACATTTACTATGAGCTTCCACTAACGACTCTTTATGATAACTAGTTACTTGACCAAACGAGTCATCACGTGGGTCGTTACCCCTGGGCTCTTGGATGAAAATCCATTGCTTCAAGGCACGAGTCTAACCATGACTTATCTAGTCACTTAACAAGTCGTGCTATGGCTCGTTCTGTGGCAAAAACTTTCTGGTTCTTTCTAGTTTTTCGTGCAAAGTCTAAGTTGGTCTAGGATGTTTTTGGGGTGTTACAATATCTCCCCCTTGGGATCATTCATCCTTGAATGAAGGCTAAAACTGCTGGTAAAATTGGGAAAAGAGATGCAATTCCCAAGATGAACTATAAGCTAATTTTCTGAAGGAGTGACGGACTCCGAACTAGAAAAGGCATATTAACTGAGTTGATGCATCTAGTGAAGGACTCCGAACTAGAATAGGCATACTAACTGAGTTGATGCATCTAGTGGCACACTAAAAGATGATTAGAGCTAATGAGTATGGAACTGAATAGAGTACTAAGGAGGAATTTAATACCTGATGCTGAACTCGAACTAGAAGGGAATAAATTGGGATATTTAACCATCATGTCTACTTTTGCTTCCCATGTGGCCCCCTCAACTAGCTAGTTCCTCCATAATACTTTTACTGAAGCGACTTCCTTGTTTCTTAGCTTACGAACCTGAAAGTTTAGGATTTGAATTGGGACTTCTCCGTACAAGAGACTATCCTTCACTTCCACACTGTCTAGCGGCACAACTGAGGTCGGATCACCAATGCACTTCTTAAACAGTGACACAAGGAAGACTGGATGCATAGATGCTAACTCTAACGGTAATTCTAACTCGTAGGACACACTGCTGATTCACCTCAAAATCCTGTAGCATCCTACATACCATGGAATGAGTTTCCCTTTCTTTCCAAACCTCATCACCCCTTTCATGGGTGAAATTTCTAGATAAACCCAATCATCTACAGCGAATTCTAGTTCTCTTCTCCTCACATCTGCATATGATTTCTGGAGACTCTAAGCTATTTCGAACCTTTCTCTAATTAGCTGCACTTTCTGCATAGCCTCATGAACTAAATCTGGTCCTATCAAAGTAGCTTTGCCAACTTCAAACCACCCTATAGGAGACCTACACCTCCTACCATATAATGCCTCAAATAGGGCCATCTAAATACTGGAGTGGTAGCTGTTGTTGTATGCAAACACGATGAGATGTAGGTGATCATCCCAACTTCCCTTGAAGTCAATAACACAAGCTCTCAGCATATCTCCTAAGGTTTGAATAGTCCGCTCAGCTTGTGCATCTGTTTGAGGGTGAAAAATTGTATTGAGCTTGACCTGAGTATCAAGTCCTTTCTAAAATAACTTCTAGAAATCCGAGGTGAACTAGGTACCTCTATCTGAAATGATGGACAAGAAAACCCTATGCAGTCTAACTAACTCCCGGATGTACAGCCTAGCATAATGCTCAGCTGAGTCTGTAGTTTTAACTGGGAGGAAATGTGCTGACTTGGTCATCCGATCTACTATCACCCAAATTGAATCATGCTGCCAACGAGTATGAGGTAAACCTATAATGAAATCCATATTCACTTATTCCCACTTCCATGTGGGTATGCTTATATCTTGAGTCATTCCCCCAGGTCTCTGATGTTCAACTTTAATCTACTGGCAATTCGGGCACTTAACCACAAATTCTACAATATTCACTTTCATGCCGTTCCACCAGTAGAATTCCCGTAGGTCACAGTATATCTTAGTGACACCTGGGTGGATAGAATACGAGGATTCTGACCCACTCTGCAGTACTACTCTGCCCTCAGCTGAATCTATCAACTGCACTCCCAACCGAGCTAACCTGTGAATATCCTTTACTATCTCTTTTCTACCTCTTCAACATGAGAAACGCTCCCCATGGACATCCTGCTTAAGGCATCCGCCACCACGTTTGCCTTGCCCAGGTAGTACTGCACACTCATGTCGTAATCCTTCAATAACTCCAACCACCTTCTCTGATGAAGGTTCAAATCCTTCTGACTGAACACATACTGAAGGCTCTTGTTGTCGGTTAAAACATCCACGTGAGCCCCATAAAGGTAATGCCTCCATATTTTTAAATCAAATGCCACTGCCACCAATTCAAGATCATGAGTCGGATAGTTTTTCTGATGAACTTTGAGTTGTCTAGAGGCATAAGCTATCAGCTTAGCCCGCTGCATCATAATGCAACTGAGGCTAACTCAGGAAGCATCACAATAGACTACGAACCCATATGTTCCTTCTAGTAAGGTCAAAACTGAAGTTGTAGTAAGTCGAGTCTTTAACTCTTGGAAACTCTTCTCATATGCATCTGACCAGTAAACCTTCACCTTTTTCTGAGTTAGCTTAGTCAAAGGAGACGCAATAGAAGAAAACCTCTCTATAAACTATCGGTAATAACTGGCTAGACCAAGGAAACTCCTAATATTTGTTGGGGAAGTGGGTCTCAGCCAGTCTTTGACCGCTGCTATCTTTTGAGGATCTACTTAAATACCCTTACCTAAAACCACATGACCAAAGAAAGCCACATACTTCAGCCAGAATTCACATTTGCTGAATTTAGTGGACAGTTGGCGATCTCTGATAGTCTGCAACACTATCCTCAGATGGTTAGCATGATCCTCCTTATTTATGGAGTATATCAAGATGTCGTATATGAACACAATGAAGAACATGTCTATATACTATTTGAATACCCTGTTCATTAGGTCCATGAAAGCTACAAGGGTATTGGTTAGTCCAAACGACATAACCACAAATTCATAGTGACTATACTGAGTTTTGAAGGTTGTTTTCGGTATGTCACATTCCATGACTCTAAGTTGATGATATCCCGACATGAGATCTACCTATGAAAAACAACTGGCTCCCTGAAGCTGATTGAACAATTCTTTAATCCTGGGTAGGGGATACCTGTTCTTAACTATAACTTTGTTTAGTTCATGAAAGTACAATCTTTCTTTCGCATGAATAAAACTGGAGCACCCCATGGAGAGATGTCGGGTCTGATGAAACCCTTATCTAGAAGGTCTTTTAGTTGTTCCTTCAACTCCTTAATCTCAGTTGGATCCATTCTATAAGGAGGAATAGAGATAGGCTAAGTGTCTAGAAGAAGGTCTATGCTGAAGCCTATTTCTCACTCGGGAGGAACTCCAGGAAGATCTTTAGGAAACACATTAGGGGATTCACTGACAACTGGAACTGACTAAATCATTGGGGTCTTAGAGCTAGAATCTTTGACCTGAACTAGGTGATAGATGCACCTTTTCGAAATGAGTTTCCTTTCCTTAAGGTAGGAAATAAGCCTACCCTTAGGTGCCGAAACACCACCCATCCATTCTAAGACTAGCTCATTGGGAAACTGAAACCTGACTCTGCAGTCGATTGAGGCATAACCGGTATGTAACCAATCCATGACAAAAATGAGGTCAAAATCGACCATGTCTATCTCTACTAGATCAACTGGAATAACTATACTCAATACTGAGACTGGGCAGTTTCTATATACCCGGCTGGCTCTAACTGACTCACCAACTGGGATAGAGACTGAGAACGGTTCTAAGAGGACTTCTGGGCTGATTTCAAACTGAACGGCTACATAAGGAGTCACAAATAATAATGTGGCTCCTGGATCTGGTAGGGCATATACATCTAGATGGAAAAGACGTAACATACTTGTAACCACGTCAGGTGAGCTCTCCTGATCCCGATGAGAGGGCAAGTCATAAATAATGGTTTTGGTGTTGACCACCATCCATACATGAAGTAGTCCCCTTTTGAGCTGGATGACCTGCTAGGGCTGCTGAAGTAGACTGAGTTTTCCCCCGTCCTGCTGATAGGCACTCATTTAACCAATAACCCAACTGCCCACATCCAAAGCAATCCTCCTTGCCCATACGGAATTCACCTGGATGGTTACTGGCACACTTAGGACAAGTTGGGTAACGGTTGCTAGAATTGTAACTCTGAGACTAAGAGCCGGATGCTCCACCCATTTGATCCTTGCGGTACCGAGAAAGAAGGGGCATTGGAGTTCTTTGTTGCTGCTGCTATGGGCGACTACTACCGCCATACCTCTAGTCGAAATAATCTGACTAACCTGTTCTAGCCATCTTGTTCTCCCGCTCAATATCCTTCAACTTTTCTTCCTTAATCTGTTGTGTATGAATGATGAGACTAGAAAGGTCAACGTCCTTGATGAGCGTTGCAGTTCTGCACTCCTTAAGTACCAAATCGGACACTCCGTTGATGAATTTGAGAATGTGAACTCTTGGCTCAGCAACCATCTTTGGAGCATACCTCGACAACCGAGTGAACTCCAACACATATTACTCAACTGTCCTATTACCCTATTTGAGATTCATAAATTTCGCGACCTTAGCCTCCCGCAATTCCCGAGGAAAGAATCTGTCTAGAAATGTTGTAGTGAACTCATCCCACTCTACTAATCCTGCTTCTATTGGCTTCCCTTCCTTCCACTGGTTGTACCAAATCTGAGCCACCCCTTTCAACTGTTAGGCAGCCAGATCAGCACTCTCCATAGAACTAACACCCATAATCCGAGTAATCTTCCGTACTTCATCCACAAACTCTTGCGGGTCCTCTCCCACCTTGGATCCATGGAAAGTTGAAGGGTTCATTGGGGTAAAGTCCCGAACCCTAGAAGCTACTGTAGACCCGTTTAAATTCACTAGAACCACCTGCTGGTTCACTTGGTTGGTCACCATATGAGCCAATAGCTGGATTGCTGCTCAGAATTATGCTGAGGAAACTCGGTTGTCCTGAGGGGCTGCTGTAGCTGGTGGGACAGGTCGATTGGCATTGCTATCCCTCCTTCCATTTCCTCGTCTTAGAGGCATATTTTCACTAAAATGAATAGAGCACGAGTTAGGAGGACATTTTTGGGATTTAACTTCAACGTATGATAAGGAGTATGAACAAAAGGGAGTTTTCCAAATAACATCTTGTAGCCTCCCCGTCATAAGTGTGGCGCACTTCACACCCATGAAAAAGACTCTACTTGACGCATCTTTCAGAAATCCTAGGATACTCTAAACCTAGGCTCCGATACCAAGTTTGTCACGTCTCATTTCTACACCCTAGATGAGACACGGTACTTGGTGCGACAAGTGACCCCAAGCTAACCCATGGTCTAACATCACACTGGTAAACTTAGTAAACATAAGGGGAAGCTGTACAATAATAATTATCTAAGAAATACTGGTTTGAAAAGAACAACCATAACTAAAAAGAATACTAAACAATTGTGTTTGAAAGCCCACTACTAACTGACGAGTTGATGGAACAAGCCCTAAGCTAACTCCAAAGTCTAACTGAATAAGGAACTAACATACCAAATAACCATCATTCTCGAAAGATGAGGACTCACCAAATAACGTTGCTGCTGATATCGTAGAGGGAACTACTGAAAATGATGAGGCTTTGAACTTGTGCCTCTATCATAATACGATACAACATAGAAAGTATGCGTCAGTATTTTGAATATACTAGGTAAGTGAGATATACAATAAGCATGAAAAATAAGCAAATGAATTGAAATAACATGAAATGACCAACTAATACTAAATACTAATAAAAGATGAGCTATAACGGTGATGAGGTCAATATAGACCCTAACTAACTGTCATATACAAGCCCTTAAACTGACGATTGAATTGAGCTGAACTAAGACTGAGTTAAAATGAACTGTACTGACAAGTGGGAGAGTCTATAACCGACATATAACCACGTAAGCTAGATGTAGAGTCCGATGTATACACCCTATCATTGAAATCCCACTGTACCTTGCTAGGGTGTAGTGGTGGAGCTAGGTGATCATAAGCCTGGAGCCCATTTGGGATATAACCTATGGTAGCAACGTAGTTCTGAGAACCTGGGTGCGCTAGAACCCGAGTTCGCTCAGTGCTAAGTACTACTCCCACTTAGGGCTGGGCATTGGGCCGATACGGGATGGACCGGGACGGGCGGGGGGAACTGGAACGGGTAGCTGGACCGGGACGAACCGGAATGGACCAATAGTTTCGTCCCGTCCCACTACATTAACGGGTTGGGACAGGATAAATGGGACAAACGGGATGAAAAATAATTTTTAACATTTTTTAATACTGTAATTTAAATGTTTTTAAAATTTTATAGTCTTATACTTTAAAGTCTTATATTTAGAAATAAGAATTTCAATTTTAAGGCTAATAGTTAAAACTTAGAAACTTAGAATTTATAAATAAGAAAGAACTTCAAAGTTCAAAGTTGAACTTGAAATTAAAAATTTTAAATTTGAAATACAAATTTAAGGCTAAAAATTCAAATAAGATCTAAACTCTAAACTCTAAAGTTTGTTAAAGACTTAAAGTCTTAAACTTAATGTCTAAAAACTTGAAGTTTGAAATTTGAAATATGAAGTAATCATTTAGTTATTACCTTAAAATTGAAAATTGAAATTAAAAATTTAATATTTTAAGGCTAAAATAATTTATAAAGTTTGTTAAAGACTTAAAGTCTTAAATCTTAACTCTTAAAGGCTTAAAGTTTGAAATTTGAAATTTGAAATTTGATTTTTGAAATATGAAGTAATTATTGAATATTTATTTATATCTATAAGTTTATTTAAATATTTGTAAATAATTAAGATATAATATAACAGATAATAAAATTAAAAATTAAGGCTAAAAGCTAAAAGCCTTTAAATTATTCATATAAAAATTAAAATAATATCATAAAAATTTGTATTACAGTTTACAAATATTAGTAGGACGCCTAATCTACACAACCACCTTCTAGGAATGGTTCTGTTTGGATTAAGCGTTGAATATAATACTAATATCTCTATATTTTTATGAAATCTCTTTCTAATTCTTCTATTTGTTGAGCCAAAATAATTTCCAGCACTGGCATAGAATGTTGTTAGTCTTGTGCTTCCATGTCATCATCACTATTAATTGCTGAATCCAAACAAGCTTCTTGCTGGGAAGTTAACTTCGATAGCCCGTGATTTCTCTACTCCGTGTTGATTCAATCTCTGAAAGTTATAGATACCTCCAATCTGTCTTTTGCTAGTGAATGTTGATGATCTATAAGTTGAAATATTTCTGCACTGAAAGCAGCCTCCGAAGCAACAGATAATGCTTGAATAGCTAGCACGTCCCAAATCATCTTGCTAAGAATTGAAAATATGCTGCTACGAGCCCTCCACCAACTCAGAATGTCTGACATGCCATCAGCGAAAATTGTAACATTTTCCCTAGCTGAAGAAAGATAGTCATCAAAATCACAACTGTGAGAAAAATCAAGACCAATAGTACTTTGCATATATCCATGGGTACTATCTACTCAGACCCTAGAAGTTCCAGGAGCATTAATGGAATTACCACTATGCAACTGGCAATAAGTCTCATACATTATTTTAGCATGCACTCTAATACTATGTTTAAAAGATTCTAGACTTGGAGTTTCATTATCTTCTATTTCTAAATTTTTATAAATTTTTTGAATTACTCCTCTTGTACCTCGTTCTTTCTATTCTGGGTTAAAAAGCATAGCAGTTAAATAAATTTAAGGGATAGAAAAAAATATTTTTTGAACTTTTGAATCATGACCTCAATAGCGGATGCAAACTTTTTGTTGTTTTTATATTCAGCAAATTTAGTAGTGATAGCACATACATTTATTAAAACTTCACAAACAATTGAAAAATACACGCTAGAAAATATTTTTATTGCTTGATAAAATAATTTTAAAAATTGATTAAGTTCATTTATTTCCTCCCAGTCATTATCATCAAGTTCAAATCAGGTTCAGAATTATGAGAATTATACAACATAGTGATAGACCTTCTATAAATATATGCAACTTCTAATATTTCGTATAATGAATTCCATCTAGTTTTTACATGTTTTGGAACTTTTCTATATGGAAGTTCACTTATTCTACCAAGTTCTTTATTTTAACGAATTCTATAACTTTTATTCATTCAAAAATCAAAAAAATGTTAATTCAACTTTAAAATACCCAGTATCAAATAATTTAATGTCATCCTATACAACCAAATTAAATATATGAGCAACACATCTAACATGAAAAGTATTATTATTAATTGGACATAATCGATTTCTTAACATACTAACAACACTAGTATTAGAAGAAGCATTATCTAGTGTAACACTCAATATTTTATTACAAATACCAAAGGATTGTAAAACTTCAAGTTTAGTAGCAACTATATATGTAGCAGTTTTTCTCTGCTCACAAATTTTATAACCTATTCTTTTTATTTGTAAATTTCAATTATGATCAATCCAATGTGCAGTAACAGTTAAATAATCAACGGAATTGACACTACGACCAATATCAGATGTAATAGAAAATCTACTATCAAAATAACTAAATAAACAACGAAGATAATGAGCATGGTTTGTTTGAAATTCAAAAATGTCATGTTTAACCATGCTTCGCGAAAAACCTTCAAAAGATGGATTATATGTTTATTGAATATACATAATACATTCGGGATGGAAAGGAAAACTAAAAGGCAAACCACAGATCTCAACTATTTTTGTGATGTTTTCATGGTCTCTATCCCTATCATATTTTCATTGTGTAACAGGACCACTTGGGTTTGAAGGGTTTAACTGGCCCTGAACCATGTCAGAACCCCCTTCCGATATAATAGGTACATCACAACTGATGGCTTTAGAGGCTTCTTTAGCCGCCAAATATTCAAGTTTAGAACGTTGTAATAAATGTCTAAGTGACCTCCCAGTTCCACCTTTGCTTCCGCCACATTCATGCTTAAATACCTTTTTACACTTATTACAAATAGCTTTCATTCGATCCTCATTTTGATGCATAAATTTCTAAACAGCTGAAGTTTTAGCTTGTTGAACCCTAGTCTTACCCCTAGTAGGATGCAAAGGGGGAAGTTGAGCTTCACACTGAGGAGTATCCTGAGTTGGAGCTTCGGTAACGGGACTAGTAGGTGTATCATCTAATAATTCTTCTTCTTCTACTTCTACTTCTACTTCTACTTCTTCATCTAATTCTTCATCTAATAAATTACCATAAAGCCTTTTCATAACTTCATTATCTAATGGAGTATCAGAATTAATATTAATAGGAGTACTACCAAATTGCGTAAAATTTTCGTTATTAATTCTAACTCTAGGGACTGAAGAAGAACCACCAATTTTTTAGCAGTACAACTACAACATGTACTTTTTTTACCTATACTAATACCCAACACACCTGCAACCTTGGCTATACCACCCTTTCCTTTTCCAGAATTTTGTTTTCCAAAATTCATATTATAACTTATGAACAAATAAATAAAACACAACTAAAATTATGACTAAATAAATATAACACAAGTATATTTAAATAAAATAAGATAGAAAAATTACATGCGTAAAATCGTAAAATAAATAAATAATAGAAGTAAGTATGGAAAGAATGTACCAAACGTTTGTGTAAAAAATAGACGATTATAACCAATTATTGGAATTCAAAAATTTATGTAGCAAAACTAGCAAGTAGAAACTTGAGACGTGAATGTTGAAACTTGAAACTAAGATAACTAACACAGTTTGAATTTGAAAATTATAAATTTTAGAATTTGGAGAACTAGAAAATATAGATTGTAGGGAGATTTGAGAGAAATTGATAATTGATAATATTTGAGAGAATGAGTGTATAGTAGAGATTAGAGAAGAGAAGAGATAAATTGTGAATAAATTGTGAAAATGAGGGGGTATTTATAGTTCTTTAAAAAAAGACCAAAGTGTAATTTTTAAAATTAAGGGGTGTAAAAAAGTTTTAAAAAAGTAAAGGGGGTTAGGGGGCTAATTAAGGGAATATAGCTATTAAGGGGCCTCACCCCAACAACTGGAAACAACTATATTAAAAAGAAATTAAAATAACGATCCGAACCGAGATGGGACTGGGCCGGTATCGGGACGAACCAGGACGGGACAACCGGTAAAAATACCCGTCCCATATCCCGTCCTCCCTATCCCATGACAGAAGCCGAGCCAACTGGGACTTGGACTATCGGGACTCCGAACTGGGTTGGTACCGGGACGTCCCATTCTGCCGGCCATCCCTACTCCCACTGGATAGTCCTAACCTGACTTCTCAATTGATAGCTCGAAGTTGGGGTCCTAGACTATGTCAGGAATACTTATCTTGAAGTAACCTGAGAGTCTGTAGGATCGAATAATTGAAACTAGTGTTCTAAGACTAGCTAGAGCTGCTTATCTAGAAGCATCGTAATCGTCTAGAGAATTAACTAATAACAGAAGCTAGGGAGTACTACTGAACTGAACTCCTAAAAAAACTAACATTCGTCAAACTGATCAGCTGACTTACTGAAAGATACTGTAAAGGGATAATTGTTAATTGCGACTGACCTAGCATTCAAACTGGTTGTGAATACTCACATCATAATAATACAAGGGAAAATTCAAGAACTACTAGAGTCAAGCAACATTTTTATCTAGAAAATTATGCAAGACCCAGATTACTACTTTCATAAAACTAGGGCTAAACAATATTTCATGAAGAGAGAACAACATGTTTGCTAAATAATGAGAACTTTGTAAGAATCCATAAGAATTACAAACCACATAAATATTCATAATCTAACTGAAGTTAACCCTATTTTGGCATTTAGTGCTAAGACCGATAAGGAATTATACAAAGGTTTTGTGGCACAAGGGAAGAGTAATTCCCTTGTAGAATTCTCACATACCTGGAGTTGAATTTCCTAGAAAGGATCTGCAGAATCTAAGAAGAAAACTTAAAACCCTTGATCTTGCTCTAAGTCTCCTGCCTGAGGTTTCTATGTTCTGAGCTTGAGAGAATAAGAGGAATGAAGAGGAAACAACGATTACCTCCCTAAATCCCCTGAATATAATCCAAAAACAAAATGGTTTAGGGATTAAAAGCATAGGATTTTATGAAAATACCCTTGGAGCATCGCAGGAAAAACCCCTACTGCCAAACCGCACCAGGCACTCCACGAGTCATGGTTGGGAACGACTCGTGGTGCCAAGTTATGGCCATTTCTGGAAAATCACCAAAATTCCTCGCTTAGGCAATGACTGACTTCACGAGTCTTCAAGAGACCTAATGACTCATGACGTCTTCCGTTGTCACTGGACAAAAATTTCTCCTTTCAGCCCTATGGCTAGTCATAATGAGTCGTTACTTGACCTGACGACTCGTCCCCTCCTCTTGTCATTAGCACTCTCTCGGGGCTAAGCTTTACTGGGACTCTTCCAATTACTAACACAATGAGTCATTTCCTAACCTAATGACTCATCGTGTTTGTCGTTAGCATTGAAACATTTAATATGAGCTTCCACTCAACGACTCGTTACTTGACCCAAAGAGTGGTCACGTGGGTTGTTACGCCTAGGCTCCTAGATGAAAATCCACTACTTCAAGACACGAGTCTGACCATGACTCGTCTAGTCACTTAATGAGTCGTGCCACGACTCGTTCTGTGTCAAAAATTTTCTGGTTCTTTCTAGTTTTTCATGCAAAGTCTGAGTTGGTCTAGGAAAGTTCTTGGGGTGTTACACTTAAGTTCTCATAAAATCATGTACTTTCTTTTCAGTAAGGATAATCATCTCAAGTAACAGTAAAACATGTTTAGTAATTGTGAGAACATCTAACATAATGATAAACATACCAAATAAATATTTCAAAATCATATAAAGTAAGAGACTTGTCCCACATGCAATTTCAAAGAATTCAGTGAACATTATATTTTTAAATCATGTATAAATCATGCAAGTAACGGAAAACAAATTGCGGTAAGGTTACTACTTACTGTACTCGTGTCAAAGTATCAAACTCGTCACCTCGACCAAACCGTATGACTTCCTTTAATCAATCTATAATCATTTCATATCAATCTCGTGTTAGTTTCCTCATTTTAGGCTAATTCATAACTAATTGAAAATACACAACCCTCAAAATTTCATGTTTAACCATCGATTCCTATTTATAATTACTCATGCCTGAGTATTTTAACTTTTCAAAATCTACTAATTTCAGCTAATTCATATAATTTATTCGTCCAATTCATACCCAATTTTCTCTAAATTTATGCTTAAAACAAACTAAAATAATCTTCATATTCATTCTACTTTTCCTTGGTGTATGCCAAAATCTAAAAGTTTGCACGCCAATCTTCTAATGTACTCACTCAATTCATGAGAATTTAATAGATTCCTCTATTTTTTTCTAAACCTTAATTCTTGAGCTCTAAACCCCGATTCGATATTCATGGTTATATCAATTAAATATATAAACTAAGTTGAGAAATTTATCTTTCTTCTCCTTCTTTCTTGAATCACCTATCAATGTCTTGAATTCTCCACTTAGTGCTCCAAAATTGATCCCCTCGCTCACTTTTTTTCTATTTTTCTTTTCTGGTTTCGATGGAAGCTCTAAGCTTTAGTTTTCTTTTTGCAGCTGCTGCTATAAAGTATTTCCCCCTCCCCAGCACTTTGTTCCCTTTTCTTTATTTAATTTTCTATTGAATTGGGCCCTTGGCCCACAGATGTATTTTTTTTCTTTAAATACTTAAATATTTTTTTTCTTTTGTTTTATAATGGGTATTTCAATTCAAGTGCTCAATAAAGGTATGTGAATGCAGACCACATGTTGCACCTATGTCATTCATGGGGAGATCCTTCTTTCAGTCGTATATTCACTCTTCATTGAGCATCTTGGCAAGCAAGTGGTCAAATATGCCACACTATTTCAAGAACCTATGCCATAATTCCATGATAGGCTAAATATGTTGGAAAAACACATCTTCCTAGCAATACGGAATGTTACAATTAAAAATATTTATCACTTCCTCATTGATCAAGAACTCATGAGCGACAAAATATTTCTTCTTAGTGTCCATCGCAATATAGATTCTTTTGGATCTTAGCCACGGGATACTACTTGGGTAGGGTCTACTGCATTTGCAATAATCAAGAAATAATCACTAAATTTATAATCATCAGGACTCTATTTTAACTAGATAATACCCAGCTGTAGACTCTCTTTGTGTAACTTGTTGTACAGATCCTTCATAAATTGTAAAAGTTGAGATCTAGAATTATGTCAGTGGGATCATAGTGGCTGGGGTAGTTTATATTCTCAATACATGTTAGGGATAATATTTTATCCATATATTGACACAATGAAAAAATCAGTTAGTTACTTGTTGCAACATCTATTGCAACAACTTAATAAAATTGTTGCACCAAGTGCAACAACTACAACAGCTTAATAAAATTGCTACAACAGGTGAAACAACTACAACATCTATTGCAACAACTTAATTGAATATAAATATAAGCTATAGAAATTTAAATAGTTTGTCCATCACTTGTCCATGTAGGTCATGCAATCAAGGTCCAGATAGTTAAATTCATGTATTTTGTACAAGGTTTTGGCTGATCTTTTGTAGGATTTTCTTTTTTTTTCTTTTTTTTCTCGTCTTTGTGCTTGTAAAAATCTACTGGTAGTCTCTCCATTGGCTGATCAATCATCATCTTCGAAGTATTAGCAGCCTTTTCTTTTGCACTTGTTAGTGCCTTAGAAATTTATTTTCTTCTCCTCCTCACACAAATAGGAGTAAAAGGCTGTGATATCCTTAAACCTAACTTGATACTACTCTTAGATATCAACTTATTGATGGTTGCCTCTGTCACTCCTTATGCTTCTATCAAAGCCTCAACCTTTGAAATCACTAGACTCATATTCTCTTTGCATTTGAGGCATTCACAAGTACAAGAAGGCACCTTAGAGGTACCGACATCAACAATTGAACATTGATGTGGTTAATGTTAGTGACACATCTTTACTTCATTTCATAGCATTTTACATGTCTTTAGGAGTTAAATTAAGTGGAAACTAACCTTATTATGCTATATTTAAAGAACTCAAGCAAAGTAAAGATGAAAGAAGTTAAAGCTAGAAAAATATCCAACAGGCGATGCAATGTACGAATCATCTATCTGATAGATAGTCTGCATCATCCACCGTTTAATTCTAGCAAAAAATTTCAGAAACAAAGATGACAAAGCCTTAAACAGTGGTTTGAAGGATGGACTGTATTTTATAGAAGACAACCCGTCAATTGAACGATGGAATCAAGCTAGGCAGAAGTAGAATCCTAAATTGAAGTACAAGGGATGAATCGTCTGTACCAAAGACGGTCTGTCAATCAATGGATAATAAGCTAGGGATAGAAGCTAAATTGCAAAGTACGGATCAAACGACAATCCTTCCCTGTACACCTGGCACTCTAGAGTTTGAATTAATTAGGCTTTTTGGGACATAGTATAAATAAATTTTTCTTATAATTTTTAGGGAGGTTTTAATTCATATTTTCAATATAAAGTAGAAGTAGCTAGTTAGCCTTAATTTTCATAGTAGATGTGAGATCTTAGCTTGTATTTTGAAGACTCTATTTCATCTATTGAAGATCTCTTATCTGATTTCAATTTCCATTAGTAAGCATGTCTAATTACTTTAATTCTGTTCTTCTTCTTGCTATTGGTAACTAAACCTAAATCTAGGGTTGTGAATCCTAATAATCTCAATTTAGTAAAATTGAGTTTGGGCTTATGAATATTTGATTGATTTTTGCTTTGTAGTGTGTGATTGGTGATAAAAGTCACCAATCCTACCCAATTACCATTGTGAGTCTTGAAAGAAAAAATTTAGGTTGGGTTAACATCAATCAACAATGACTCAAGGCATAACCCTTGTTTGATGGATTCTCCTAGACATAAATTGAATTTCAATTGGCAACAAGCAATTGAGTAGAAGGGCATTCTCTTCAATTTGATAAAATTGAAGTAGATTGACACCTATGGTGCTATAGAAAGATACCCATGAGTTGTTGTAACACCCTAAAAGTTCCTAAGACACTCGAGATTTGGATTTTGATCAGGTAGAGAAAACTAGAAAACGCCTCAGCACGAGCCTCAGTATGAGTCGTAGGTTCATGGTACAACTCGTAGTATGGACTCATAGTATGATGTCCAAACAACTCAACAGATTCTGATTGAGAAGTCATTATAGGTTCTCACGACTCGTAACAATCCAATACGAGTTGTGCCAAGGGTTCATGGCATGGATTCATAGAGTTTAGCAAGAAATGACAAGAAAACCACGACTAGATCCTTCGATCCGTAGCAAGGTGGTACGAGTCATTCTAAAGGATCATAGATAGGAGGTTCAGAGAATTTTTAGGGAAGGATAAGTAGCTACAAAGACTCAATATGAGTCTTAATATGATGGTATGAATTGCTATTTCGATCGTGAGTTGAGATATTATACGTGTTGGACTTTCAGGCTAAGTTTGGAACAATTTTATGTATGTGGATAGACCCGAGACACTAAATTTTATGGAAAAAAGGTGTTAATATCAATTCTTAAGTGTAAGAAGAGCATTGGATGCAAGTTAAGGTCATAAGGAACCTCTAACATAAAGTAAAGTTGACAGCTTTCCTACCAATTGAGTTCGTCGTATAAGTTCTTACAAGGATCAATTTTAAACAACCATAAATCCCATTTACTAAATCTTTTTAGGTTATCCAACATAGAATTGAAGATCTTCGAGTCTTCTTCTAACCTTGCATCAATCAGAGTTCAGAGTAAAAAGTTATGGCTAGTTTAGTGAAGCACTGTCAGGTTTGACGGACAGGACCAACCCAGTTACCATGAGTCATGGTACGACTCATAGTATGTAGGTATGACTCGCACCAAACACCCATAATCCACCCATAAGCCACGTATTTTCACACCAAGACCCATGATATATCACTATGAGTCATGGTATGACCCGTGACGACTGGCAATCAAAATTTTAAATGTGATCCTTAAGGGGTACTTTTATCATTTTCTATACTTTTAACTCCTAAACTAGGTTATTTTTGGCTTCTTAAAGGGTGTATTAGAGGGTTTTGCTAAGCCTAAACCCTCATTCTATTACTAACACCTCAAATTAAAGATTAAATCCTCTTAAGGAAAAAATAGGGTTCTTCATTATCTACTTCTCAATTTCCCTTGGGTCTTCAAGTCAAGTTAAAAATTCTTCAAGCCCGGGTATGTAGCGTTATGAATGGGAAATAGCTTCCACCCTCATTCCCTATTCAAGTTGAATTCATGATTCCCATTCTTCCATGCCCTAATTTCGAAAATTTAGGGTTAGGTTTGATTGTTGTTGAAATATTTCATGTTCTCACATGAAACAGTCCCCTTATGATTCAATTTATATTTCTATTATTAGCTACATGATTCCTATGAAAATCTCTCATGAGATCATGTTTTCATATTACAATGGACTGTACTTAATTTTGATGAAGTTCTTTATGATTTTTTATGAATTCGATTCTCTTATGTTTAAATCCATGAATTATGATTACGATGCATGTTTTCTACTGGAATTTCTCATGAATCCAGGATTTAAAAGTTATAATGATTTTACTCAATTAAGCATGATTCTCATGAAATTCAAGTCTGTATATCATGGCCGATCTTTGACACTATTTTCGTGGCTAGCTCACGTATGTTAACATGTTATGCATTTTATGATTTAAACTAGCCCATGCATACCTATGTTTCATGATTATGATATGAGCACTATATATGTTTTTGGAGTAGTATTTAGCACAAAGTAGGGTGGGTTTCCAGCATACTCAGGTCTCTTAATTACGTGCCAACGTAACCATGATGGGCTCCTCCACGAGAGTGGCTCCTATGCTCGAATGGGCCACCCATGAGTGATATCATGCCTTTTCATGGTTCTAACCCTGACAAGGTCTGAACACCCTCCCATTCAGGGATTTATAGATTAGGCTCCATGTATGCTCATGTGGGGTAGTTGGTTATAAAAATCTCCCATGGTTCCTTAGTTTCTATATATATGTATATTCATGTTCACGATTCATATTTTAAAACTTATGATGAGATATTTCAAATATGCTTTATGGGGTTTTTACTTATGAATTCAGTCATGATCATCTTTATATTGTAATTCTGAAAATCTTGAGCCTTTATGTTCAGTTTATGATTTGAACCTCATGACTTATACGAACTTATACTCATGATCTTTCTTTTACTAATTTAATAGCATGTTCACTTACCTTATATACTTAGTACATTTTAATTACTGACTGCATACTCTATGCTATATCATCTCATGATATAGGTTCAAACAACCAGTCTCAGCCCAAACGTTAGCTCTGCTCCCATTCCAGTCCAGCTTAGTCCCTGTTGGGTGAGTCCTCATCTTCTAAGGACACTTGAAAGTTTGCTAGTTTATGTTATTTCTTTCTGTTTCAGACTTAGCGAGCTAGTTTCACAACCCAAATGGGCAGCTCGTGCGGGCACCTACATTGACTCTAACTTAATAGGAGAACCCCTTTTTGAACAACATATAAAAACATTTATAATACTCATCTATTTGCACAAATCAATAATGTTTTAAAAGTTCAATAAAATCCTCTCCAAGAACCTTGACTCTCCAAGATCTAGTCTAGAAAAGTTCAAGATATCTATTTAGAATACTGACAAGTAAAAAGACACAGCTTCATCTGCGAAGGAAATGCAGAAGTTGATGTTGAGTATCGCCTCGTCAATCATGAAACTGCAATTCACCTGCCACAACCTACACCCAAAAAGGTGTAGAAAGAGTAGTATTAGTACACCACACGTACTGGTAGGCGTCATCAGCTAACTAAAGTTAGTTTATGCAACAACATAAAATTAATATGCAATCAGTAATTCAATTTAAACAACCACTCAATAATTTATCAAGACCATTTCTTTACTCTTTATTTACAACAGCTATTTAACCATGCATCCATATTTCTTTATCTAGTTTAGCCATAAAGGCTAGCCTGCGCACTATTTAGGCCTCGTTGCAGCGGTAACTTGACCGCTAGTGCCGTCTTGCTGCAGCAAGAATTCTATTGCTGCAGCGGTATTGCTTTAGGTAAGTAACTCGACTTTCCTGGCAACCTTACTTGTTTTGACACCTCATCAATTACACAAGGCCTAACATCACACAAAACATACAACAAACATTCTCACAGTTAGGAGTAACCCAATAAGAATACGTAAATCATATTTACGCCATGATTGTTCACCCAAATATTAACTCATACATAATCAATTTCATCAAACACTAAGACTTACAATATAGGTAAGACACAGTTATGCATCAGATCACATTCACACTAAACACACGGTAAATAAACCTGTCATCACTAATTTCATCTCATCAAATATTTGTACAAACATCAATGTCATACCTGCCACTGAACTCTGTCACACAGTCATATGTATATCATAACATACCTGTACCAATCTCTGTCACATAGTCGTATGTATATCATAACATACATGTACTACTCTTTTTCACAATCATATCAATTGTGATGTACCGAGCACATGCCTCCGTCACATTACTGTACACACATGTTAGAAGGTCTTATTTCTTCCCTTCCAGTTATGACCTACAGAGGACTCTAGAAATTCATGTACTATACACCCAGCTGTATGAATCTCTCATCATACCTGTCTGTGTACTCATATCTGTAGACCCAGTCATATGAATATTTAGTCATACATGTCTGTGTACCCATTCATATTGCTCGCCCGGATGCTCACCTCAGACACGAGCTACTCATATCCAAGTACTCATACACATATTCCGCTCATCTGGATGCACACCTCAGACACGAGCCTCTCATCTCAGGGTAAGGTATACTAGCAATCTCATTCACGTTTACCACATGATGAGAATCGATTATCCCTCACTCATCAACATATGCAACATGATATCAACCAATCAACTCGTATGAAACTTGAGCAAACCCATCTATAAACCACGATCATCATCATAGCATTCATATATTATACTTCGTCAACTCATGTGACCATTTAGAAAGTAGTATGAATCAACAATAAGCAGCATATTTATCATGTAATTTCACTCAGTCAACTCAGGTGAAAACTCAACAAGGTACATAAATCAATGATCATCAACACTGTTCATCAAGTACTTCATTAGGTCAACACATATGACACCATATAAGCACACATTGTTTATCTCAATTACCCCTAACTCTCACCATGAAAATTATCGCATTGAGCTTCTCAAACCTCATCTATAATCATATAAGATATAAACATTATTCTATTCAATCAAGGCACAAAGACCCATTAGCTATATCTATAACTCACCACATTTACCAGTTATCTAGTTTAAAATGTGATCCTTCCGATATCATTACTCATTAAATTATTATATATCAATTACTAAATACTTAGTCTCGATTCAATCAAAATTCACAACCAAGCCATTGTAAAGATATTATTCATAATTCCTCAGGCAAAATTTACCGGCCCTTTTATTACCTAGGGACCCATCATTCATTCAGGTTCTTTCAACCTTATTGTATCACCTTAGTCTTGTGACTTTCCATTTTAAGGCATTCTATTTGAGTCAAATTTTGCAAAATTAGTATTTCTAATTTTTTAAAGTCAATCCATCAACACATAAGATTAATAGATAAAACTGAGTCTAAATCACTCAACCTGGCTAACTACGAATTCTTACAATTGCTTATTCTTTCGTTACCTCATATTCGTTCTAAGCTAGTTAATTTACATCACCAATTCACCTTATCATTCATGGCATATAAAAGGGAACCAACAAGTTCACACAACCCCATTAGGTTTATTCACCTCATGCATTTCTTGTTCCTCTCCTTTTATACAACACATGCACAAAGATATATTCATAATTTATACAATCAAATACATGATTCAAAATATACAATGAAGAACAACTACAATCATATGTCATCAAAACCCGCAATCAAGAATATCACCTCAAAACTCCACTACCAAGATCATAACCTCAAGGACACATTGTCAAGAATATCCAATAAAGAGTACTTGTCAAGAATATCACATTAAGAGTGAAACCCCCATTATTAGCCATAAATTAGGTTTTACTTTCCCACATGTTCTCATACCTAGGATTAATTCTCTAATACATATTTACGTCACTGCAAGTATTTCATCAAGTGATTATATATTATGATCCATCTACCCTCATCGATTGTACATCAATAGTACGTACATATATGATTCACTAATTATAGTCTAACATAAAGATAAGCCATAACCTACCTGGATCGTAGAATTGGAACATGCAGCTACTCCACGGGAGCTTTGCCTTTTCTCAACGCCTACGAACATTCAAAGTCTAGAAATGATACATTAAGTAATCAATCAATAGGCTACTTCCTCAATTCAACGGTTTCGGAACTCAACCTACTCCATTCTACCTGTTGCTTATGGTTTGATTCGATAATCATAGGCTAAATTGTCATAACCAAAATCTATAATGATCATTCCAGCTTATTTCATGGAGTTTTTACTCCTCAAACCATCTTAAAGCAGCTTTTAAGGTTAAAGGTTCTAAATTCACCAAATTCTAGGTCTCAAACTATCTCCAAAACAACGTTCTATAATTACATTCACCCTAGAAAGTGTTAATTTACCACTTTTAGGCCTAGGAATCAACACCCAATCATTCCCATAACTCTGACCCTAGTTTTCACAAACCTAGGGTTCTTAGCTAGGAATTCACCATTAGAGACTATCTATAATTCTGGGTTTTAGGGAATTTAATGAGGGAAAGAAAGAGTTAGAACTCATACCTTGGGGAAGAATAACTGCTATGCCATTAGAAAATCGCCCTTTTTGCTCTCAAGTTCATGCCCCAAAATAATGGGGTGAAAAATTCCAAAATTTTTACTTAAACTGACTTTCTGCCTCGCTTCGTCCGTTGCAAGGAAAATATACAGCTGCAATGGTCCCACTATGGTGAATGATTGTCTGCTGTGGCGGTCCTGCTGCCCCCAAAATTTGAATTGTTACGCCAATGTCATCAAGGCTCTATAATAATCGAGTGGGTCGTTACATCAGATACCAATTAAAAAATCATTCATCCATGAACCACCTTTTGCTATATGTAAGGGTTTTCTGTCGCATCACAGTCAAATCCGCATGAGGTTATAATAATGGTTAGAACCCTTTCTATCACGGTCTTACCGTTATCACTATCAGACTTGATTGAAACTTTACCAGAACCTATTTTTGAGGTCCTACAATGCTAATAGACGTACTACATAGACACGACACATGAATTTAATTCTCCCATCCCCGCATCTCCAACTAGGAAAGAGTCCTACATATGCCATTTCTACAAGTTATTTCCACTCAAGTCGACCCTTTAATCTTGAACCTCCTGCATTCCTCAACTGTAACCCATATCACATTTTGCTCATGCAATTCCCATGTTATCACCATCCTCCATAAGGCTCCCTTTATCAGGTACTCGGGAAAATTATGACCCTCATAGGAATTTTAACATCGAACATATCACTGGAATGGACCTAGTAGCTCCAACGGTGCTTTTCTATGGCAGCAAAAATTTGTCTGCTACAACAAAACTAAATATTAAGAATAAGAAGCAAAAGGGATGGTTTTTGTTTCATTCTCACATTTTTATTCTGACTTTTGGCCAAATCCTCCCTACTTCCTTCGTGATTCCCCTCTATTTCATAGATAATTCTCATCCCCACAACTTCATTATTTTACTCACTCTATGATGCTTTAAACTATTTTTCTGAGGTTTTTGCACTAGAAATAGTGGAGTTTGGTAGGGTAGTTTGAACTTTTGAATTTAGAGTGGGGCTAGTCTGTCATTTACCTCTCTCACCCCTATGCTCTATCAGCAGGCCGGTGTGCGTCGAGAGGTGAAGGACTGTATGCTGGGGTGTGATGCACCCTTCAATCCCTTGAAGGTGAAAGGTGCACTTGGAAGGAGCAGAAAGAATAAGAAGGCTGACTCGAAGGATGATAGTAATGGCTCTGGCGGTGAGGGGGTTGGTTCCTCCAAGCCCACAAGACCCTTCTAGCAGATGGAGGAAGATTTGGCAGCTATGTCGGAGTTAATAGGTGGGTTGCCCAGACTGCCCCAGGGAGGTGCATCATCTAATACAGCTGTTATGGGCCAAAAGGGCTTATAGGGAGTGGTTTCCTCATTAGCCCAACCTCATGTTGAGCTCTGGGAGATCTAGAGAAGTAGAAGAAGAAAATATGATTTTAGGACTAGCTTTTTGTCCACATGTGGAAGGGATGAAGAAGATCTACCGCACCCTCTTTCAAGGCCTTAGTGTTCCCTCGTTATCCTTGAGAAATGTCTCAAAGTACACCTTCCTTAGTGGTGGTGAGGACTAGGAGGCCAGTGACTTAGGCGACACCAACAATGAGGCCTCTAGCTAGTCAGGGTCAGAATGTATTTCCCTCCTGTTGTTCCCCTTTAACTCAGATATTTCCTAATCTTGAAGGGCCAAATGCCGAACAATTTCTCTTTTGCTTGTTGCTAGATGATTTTCTATTTTTCTCTATTTTTTGGGTATAGGTGCTCACTGGGACATTTAAATGACAATGGTTGTGTTTTGATCCCATGTTTTTATAGATCATAGTTCTTATATACACATATGGTCAATTCACCGCCTTTAATATAATTGAAAAATCTTCCAAAACTGGGGGGATTGGATTCTGTCTAGTAGTCATCCGCTGCAACGATCACCTTTCTGCTGCAGCGGACCCACTATGGCGATCTGCTTCTTGCTGCAGCAAATCTTCTGTGGCGAGAAACACCTTGCTATAGCGAAACTCACTAAGAAGAACAAAAACAGGGATATTTTAACACCCCAAAAGTTCCTAAGATCAGACCCCAAACTTAAAGAAGGAATTCATATGGAATGTGGAACTTTTACCATAGAACGAGTCGTGACACGACCCGTTAAGACACTAGATGAGTCGTGGAGTCCCTCATCATGAGCAACAGTTTAGTTATTGAGACAAGTCTTCAGTGGACCACAAGAGAAGCAACGACTTGTGAGGACAAGTAACGAATTGTTGTGTCAATCGTTAGAAGAATTTCTAGGAAGTATACCACCTAAGGCAGTGGTGACAACGAGAGGGTAGGATGAGTTGTTGTGTCAGCTAATGACTCATCATGTCCCGTCATGGGGTGAAAGAGCAGGATCATGGTTCAGTGGTAACGAAAGGTGTCACGAGTCGTGGTGTGACCTAACGACTCATGAAGTCAATCATCGGCAATTCGAGGATTTTTTTAAGGGTTTTCTAGAATTGGTCATGGATGGGACATAATGGGTCGTTCCATACCCCATGATCCATGGAGTCCCTCGTGGGTACTGGCAGCATGAAATTACTTGCGAGTTTCAAAGGGTGTTTTCGTAAAATCCTACGCTTCTAACGCCTAAACTATGCCATTTTGGGTATCGGATGGGACGATTTTAAGGGGAATATCTATCCTAATCCCTCATTCCACCCAAAAACCTCTCATAAGCTCTTCTTCCTCTTCTTTCTCAAGGCTCAAGATCACCTAGGGTTTTCTTCAAGGGCTTCAAGATTCGAACTCTAGTGGAAGATTTGGTCAAGCCAGATATGTGGGACTTCAAAAAGGATCTCCTTTCATCCTTGTGTCCCAAATTTTATGTTCAAATCGTAATTCCTTGATTTCTATAAATGTATGCCTTAGGGTTTCAATCTATGCATGAATTCTCACATGTCTCCTATGGGTTTTAAGACTCTGATGATAAGTAGCCATGTATGTTTGTGAACTTACTTTTAAACTCATGATTTATGTCCATGATATGATAGTAGCGTGATCTTCTAGAATTTTACCATGGATTAGCACTATTATCAGGATATGGCCTTATTAATTGTTCACATGCTTTTACCATGAATTCGATATATATGTCTAAAGCATGATTTGAACATATGAGTTTTCATAAATCTAGAATATATGGTTTTTTATATATGTTAAAGCATGATTAGAACCTATGGGTTTTCGTGAATATGAATCGCATGAATTATGCTACGTTTTGGGCCTATAATGTTACGAATTTCGTTGGCAAAGCATGATCATGATTCTTCATACTTTCGGGCCTCTTATAGTAGAAAGTAGCCTTGATCAGATTCTAATGAATTCAGTATGTTATGACTAGTTGAACACTCAGGTCTCTGCTTAGTTGAAGTAGCTTAGACTAGACAAATGATATCAGTCAGGGACTCTCAATAGTAAAGAATATCTCCCTTAGCTCAGTTAGTGACTCTCAATAGTAGAGAATGTTTCCCTTAGCTCACTCAGGGACTCTCAATAGTAGAGAATGTCTCCTTTAGCTTAATCAGGGATTCTCAATAGTAGAGAATGTTTCCCTTAGTTTATGATTTCAGTATCAGTTCAGCGCAGTATAGTCTCAACTTCAACTCAACTCACTATTAACAAAGTTCAGTCTCAATTGTCAGCAGTTAGTCAATACAGTGTACCATATCTGTTACAGCTTCAATTTTCAGTACATGTACAAGACCCTTATGCGTCAGTTTTTAATTATATTGCATTAAATGTTTTCAAATAAAAGCATCACGTCAATAATTATATGTCTTAGACAGGGTCATTGTATTTCAGTTTAGTCATATGTTTAGTGATGTACTTAACTTACTTCCTCTTAATATACTTGCATGTTTCAGTTCTTTTACATTTCCCTTATTCTCGGTACATTTCAAGTACTGACCACATACTTTATGTGCTATATCATTTTATAATATAGATCCAGGTTTCCAAACTCAGCCTCGCGATTAGACATGCTCTATTCCCACCTCAGCTGTCAGTAGTGAGTCCTCATCTACCGAGGACAAGATTTATGATTTTCCCTTCTTAGTTATATTTCAGTTTCAGGCTTTAGTAGTTAGCTAGGGACTTGTCCCAGCAGCTCATCAGTGTAGTAGAGGCTTTCAGATACATATAGATAAATTTAGCTTATGATTCAGCGTTTTTGTTAGACTATGTCTTATGATATTGATTAGACTCCTTTAGTTAGCTTCCGCTCAATTATGATTCTATTAGTTGTTATTTCGTTAGTCTCGTGCTACAAATAAGCCATGGGTCGACTTGGAGCCTCTTGGGGTTCTTTGTCCCATGTTAAGGCTAGGGTGTAAACTCGGGTCGTGACAAATATCCGTCCCTCTATTCAATATTGATCTCCCTTTTCCACCATTATTATACTTCATTATCACTAACATTTTGCACTTCATCATAAATTCACATGTCAACATGGCTACATCGCTAGATACCAATTGGAATCTTATAGATACCAATTTAGCCCGTTAAAATACCAACTGGAATCTTAAAGATACAAATTAAGTCGATTGAGATAACAATTGAAATCCTCAAGATACCAATTGGACTCAACCCAGGTAATCGACACTCTCAGATGGAACGATAGGAAGGAATAAAGTGTGAACTTCCTAGATGATTTATAGCTTCCTGAAGATTACATGTGGATGTCTACACACCAATTCGCAGGAGTCTACACAACATTGCTCTTGTGCTTGTAAGACTGGTAACCTAGATTGTCACACCCCAAGCCTACACGCTAGACGTAACATGGTACTTGAAGTCACGAATGACCCCAAGTCAACCCCTCATCTATCATACAATGGTATTCTGAGTAAATATACACAGGAAATTTAAAATAATACCTAATAGCATTTATGAAAAATTAAAGACAGCACACAGAGATTTAAAATATCTGAAAATTTGAAATCAAGTCTTGTCTGAAAGCCATCTAACTGAGGAGTTGCTGGGACAAGCCCCAAGCTAACTCTAAGTCTAGCTAAAAACAATAAAGAAACTGAAATGAATAAAATGTTCACTAGGAATGTGAGGACTCACACTGCTACTGCTGATAGAGAGACCCGAATATAATCGGCTAACGGTGCTGGGTCAGAGAACCTACGACTGTATCATGAAACGATATAGCATAAAAGTATGCGTCAGTACTTTGAATGTACTGAGTAACTGAGAGAAACATAAAGAACATGAAAGAACTAGTAATTGAACTGAAATGACATGAAATGACCTACTGAAAATACTGAAAACTGATACAATTGGAATATTGATCTTTGGCAGAATTGCATGCCCAAGTGATACTCAAATGCTTCATTTCGACTTGTTTATCTATCGTTATGTGCATATTCTCATGTGATTTTTAGTTAAATGTGAATTTATACTAAACAACATGATTAGTGTTGTTTTTTAGGAAAAAGGAAATTTTGGAAGCTAATATATATGTTGGTGAAGAGCGGGAACGGACATGGAAACAAGGAGTGGAAGTTGACAAGGGAGAGTAGAAAAAATAAGGGCTCCGCGATGGAGTCGTGTCACACTGCCATCGCGGAGGCATTCTGCCTCGGACGAATTAATTTGATCAAAATCCAGTGGAGGTTCGCGTTACCTCTGTGACACAGAGGCAGTGCTCCGCGATGCACTCCATGTCACGTTGAGTGTAATTACCTGGAACCTCAACTTCCAGTGAGGGTCTGCGATACCCCTATGGCATAGAGGGAGTGCTCCGCGATACACTCCGTGCCACGTTTCTTGTTATTCCGGGAAAAATTCTCAAGAGTATAAATAGCACACTTAGGTTTTATTTTAAACATTCTGACTTGGTTGAGCAAGAACGTGGGTTACAGGCATTTGAGAGGACGAAAATTCTAGGGTTCTTCTCTTCCTCTTTCTCTTTAATCTCAGTTGTTTGTATGAATTCTACTTATTTGATGAGGTTTAATCCACAAATGAGTGGCTAATTCACTTCTTGCTGAGGTTAAGAACAATTGTAGTAGAATGTAATTGTTGATCATTTCAGTTTTCATCTTTTCTTCAATGGTTGTTCTATCAATTCTTTTTTTTACTGCATTAACGTTTGGCCAATGTTAATGTATATCTAGAAATCCAATTTTGATTTTGAAAAGGAAAGAAATTGGACCGATGTCAATTGGTAGGATATGATCTCTTCTTAGTTTAGAAAATTGAGAATTGATTTACATTCAGAATAGAAATATATCTGAAAGTCTTATTAGTCAATTAAGGAATCGGTTAAGTATGGCTAGAGCATGAAATTCTTTTATCACAGAAATGTAGATTAAGGTCTCATGATTCTTAATTGGATAGGAGTCTAAAGATCCAATTCATAGGCAATAAATTCTTGACTAGCAACCGAAGAAAAGATTAGCTGAATTGAATTGATAAATATCTTCCTTGCATGTTTGTTTTAACCTCAGCTTTCTCATTGCTATTGTTCAGACTCAAATTATAATCTTGACTTAGATTCTTAATACTTAGTAAACTTTTACTCTCAAAATAATATTTATTTCATTGTCTGCATTCATAAGGATATAGTTCACTAACGCTTAAGTTAATTAATACCGTAGTTCAGTCCCTATGGGATCGATACTTGGCTTGAAATAAGCCACTTTACTACTTGTTCGACCACGTGCACTTGCGTGTAGTTACCACAGCACTGAACAAGTTTTGGCGCCGTTGTCTGGGGGACTGGCAATTGGTAAATTTATTTTCTTAGTGTTAGTTTACACATTCTATATAAGTGCTGACAACTTGATCTTAGCCTATCTCTTGCAGATATTGAATTTTTTCTGAACGCTGGAAAGAGATAAGGGGTTGGTGGATTCATTTATAGAGATGGAAAGACAATTTCATCGTCAAAGAAGGGAAGCTCTAGAGAAGAAGCTGCAGTTTCTAAGACAGGCAATTCTGGAGCAACAACAGAATCCACCACTTGTGAGGGCAGTTTTAGTGCCCGAGGAAATGGCAGCAAGGCCGGTTCGCGAAGTGGCAATCCCACATGCAAACAATGTTACATCTAGTATTCGCAGACCAGAGCCAGGAGGGAGGTTTGAGCTTAAATAGAACATGGTGCAATTGTTGCACACCAGCGGGCAATTCACAGGTCTCCCTCATGAAGATCCACAACAACATCTCCAAAACGTTTTGGAGATAAGTGACAGTTACATTCCCGCTGGAGTATCATTCGACTACGTGAGGCTTACATTATTCCCATTTTCATTATTGGGTGAAGCAAAGAGGTGGTTGAAAGCTGAACCACCTAACTCTATCACCACTTGGGATGATCTTGCAAGAAAGTTTTTGATACAATTCTTTCTATCCGGGAAGACAACCAGACTTAGAAGTCAGATTCTAAGTTTTAAACAAAGAGAGGGTGAGAATCTATATCAAGCTTGGGAAAGGTTCAAATGAATGTTAAGGGATTGTCCTCACCACCACCAGTCCAATGATGTGTTGGTGCATACTTTCATTGAGGGTTTGGAACCACATATAAAAATTTTGCTAGACTCAGCAGCTGGGGGACAGGCATTAGAAAAGACTTATGAGGAGCTTTATACTTTGTTGAATTGTATTTCACAGGGAAATCCAGAATGGAATGCGGACTCATCACGAGGAGGAACAAGGAAAGCGGCAGGAGTCTTTGAGGTGGATAGTTTTACAGCTATCATTGCACAGATAGCTGCATTGCAAAATCAACTCAACACCCACTTCAGCAGTATGAGCTTGAATCAAGCACAAACCCCAGTCAATGTAGTGCAGCAGGTATGGTGTGAAGTATGTGGGAGTAATGAACACTTAGCTGAGTGTTGTGGTGCAAATCCAGATTCGGTAAACTTTGTTGGGAACGTCCAGAGGAATAATAATCAATAGTATGGCAACAACTACAACTCAAATTGGAGGAATCATCCGAATTTCTCTTGGGGTAGTAATAGCCATCAAGGACAGAGTTCGAATCAGGGTGTGCAGAGAAATCAAGGGGGGCATCAGAATTTTCAGTCGCAATACAGAGGCAACAATGCACCTCCTCCACCACCCAACAGCATTGAGGACATGTTTAAAACAATGATAGCTAACCAAGCACAAATACAAGCTGATTGATTATATGAAATTAGCGGCAGACATGAAAAATCAGCAGTTAGCTAAAAAGGCATTGGAGTACCAGTTGGGAAAACTAGCTGGAGCTTAAAACACCAGGTCCAGAGGAGGACTAGCAAGTGACACTGACCCAAATCCCAAGCAGGTCAATGCAGTGACCACAAGGAGTGGACTACAACTTAGGGAGGTGGAGCCAGAAAGAACACCTGAGCAATCAGGGGCAGTGGAAAAAGATGGGGATCATGATGATGAGAGGGGGAGGGAAAAGGCAGCTGAAACAGAAAGACCACCACCCCCGTTCCCTCAAAGATTAAAGAAGCACAAGGAAGAAGCTTGCTTTAAGAAGTTCATGGAGGTGTTGAAACAGGTACACATTAATTTACCTTTGGTTGATGTTTTGCAGGGAGTGCCGAAATATGCAAAGTATATCAAGGACATCGTAGAAAACAAAAGCAGACTGACGGAGTATGCCACGGTGGCGCTTACAGAGGAATGCACTTCTCGGATATAGAACAGGTTGCCAACAAAGCTCAAGGACCATAGGAGCTTTACCATTCAGATCACAATCGGGCAAAGTATCCGAGCTCGCGGACTATGTGATTTGGGAGAAAGCATAAACTTAATGCCGACATCGGTGTTCAATAAGTTGGGGTTGGGCAGTCCTAGACCAACTACAGTGATCTTGCAGCGAGCAGACCGTTCTTTGGCCAGACAAGATGGTATTGTGGAGGATGTGCTAGTGCAAGTGGGCTCCCTCATCTTCTCAGTAGATTTTATTATTTTGGATTTTGAGTCGGATGCGGAAGTCCCATTTATTTTGGGATGTCCTTTCTTGGCAACCGGGCGAGTGTTGATTGATGTAGCTGCGGGGTAGCTAACCATGCGAGCGCATGATAAAGTGGAGGTGTTTGATGTGTATAAGGCCATGAAGCTTCCGGCCATTTATGAGGAGCTATCAGCAATCAATGTGCTAAATTAGGAAGCAATTCTTCAGATTGTTGATTCTCAAGATGCATTGGAGAGAGCTTTGATGGGCTCCGATCATTTCGAAGACAGGGATACGTATGAGATGGTGCAAATGTTGAACGAACCAAAATGGTTTCCTAGGAAGCAAGACTTTCAGCCATTGATGAGGTCCTTGGAACCATTGCCAAAACCATCTATTGAGGAAACACCAAAACTGGAGTTGAAGACATTGCCTCCACATTTGAAGTATGTATTTTTGGGGGAAGATGACACCTTGCCAGTCATCATCTCCGCAAAACTGACAGAGGCACAGGTAAAGGATGCATTGGTGGTTCTCAAGAGGCGGAAGAAAGCAATGGGGTGTCAAATGTCAGACATTAGGGGAATCAACCCAGCCTTTTGCACACATAGAATTTTTATGGAAGAAGGAGAAAGCCAACTGTACAACATCAGCGGAGGTTAAATCCGGTGATAAAGGATGTGGTTAGGAAGGAAGTGATCAAGTGGCTTGATGCAGGTGTTGTCTATCCCATTTCAGAAAGTGAATGGGTTAGTCTCGTTCAGTGTGTCCCAAAGAAAGGAGGGATGACCGTGGTCACCAACGAGAAAAATGAGTTGATTCCTACATGCACAGTCACAGGCTGGCGAATTTGCATGGACTATAGAAAGCTCAATGAGGCCACGAGGAAAGATCATTATCCTATCCCATTTATTGATCAGATATTGGATAGGTTGGCAGTCAAGAATATTATTATTTCCTGATTGATATTCTGGCTATAACCAAATATCCATTGCACCGGAGGACCAGGAGAAGACCACTTTCACATGTCCTTATGGGACATATGCTTTCAGGCGGTTGCCATTTGGTATATTCAATGCACCTGCCACATTCCAGAGATGCATGATAGCGATCTTTCACGATATGGTGGAATATTTCATCGAGGTATTTATGGATGATTTTTCTGTTTTTGGTAATTCATTTGCTACATGTTTGCAGAATCTTGACAGGGTGCTAGCTCGATGTGAAGATTCCAACCTTGTACTCAACTGGGAGAAATGTCAATTTTTTAGTCAAGGAGGGTATCGTCCTTGGCCATAAGGTGTCTTGCAAAGGGTTGGAAGTTGATCGTGCAAAGATCAAAGTGATTGAAAAGCTACCACCACCAGTGTCAGTGAAGGGTGTTCGCAGTTTTCTCGGACATGCAGGGTTCTACAGACGGTTCATCAAGAACTTCTCTAAAATTTCTAAACCAATATGCCGGTTACTAGAAAAAGAGGTGAAGTTTGAGTTTGATGAGGGTTGTGTTAAAGCATTCAAGGAGTTGAAACAGAAACTGGTAGAAGCACCTATTCTCATTTCTCCGGATCGGGAGCAACCGTTTGAATTAATGTGTGATGCAAGCGATGTGTCTGTAGGAGCTGTATTGGGGCAGCGGAGGAATATAATTTTTCATTCCATTCATTATGCAAGCAAAACACTTGATGCAACCCAAGTCAATTATACAGTCACTAGAAAGGAGATGCTAGCATTGGTGTTCGCATTTGATAAATTCAGGTCCTACTTGGTGGGTTCTAAAGTAGTGGTGTATACTGATCATGCAGAAATTCAGTATCTATTTAACAAGAAGGATGCAAAGCCCAGGCTGATCAAATGGATCTTGTTGTTACAAGAGTTTGACCTAGAGATTCGGGACAGAAAGGGGAGCGAGAATTAAGTGGCAGATCACCTATCACGACTGGAAAGCCAGTTGCATGTGAAGGAAGGTGACAACATCAAGGAAGAGTTCCCGGATGAGAAGCTCTTGGCAATAAGGGAAGCTGAAATCCCTTGGTATGCAGACATTGTGAATTTGCTGGTAAGTGGAGTCTATCCACCGGAGGCTACGACTCAGCAAAGAAAGAAGTTGAGACATGATTGCAGGTATTACATTTGGGATGAGCCGTACTTGTTTAAGCAGGGACCGGATCAGGTGATGAGAAGATGCATTCTAGAGAGCCAGATTGCAGAAGTATTAAGGAGTTGTCACTCATCATTGTATGGAGGGCATCACGGAGGTGAGCGGACAGCGCACAAGGTGCTACAGTCAGGTTTCTTTTGGCCTACACTGTTTAGAGACTCTATGGCATATGTAAAAATGTGTGATAAATGTCAAAGAACAGGCACAATTGGTAGAAGGCAGGAGATGCCACTGCAACATATATTAGAAGTGGAGATCTTTGATGTATGGGGAATAGATTTCATGGGCCCGTTCCCACTGTCATTTGGTAATCGTTACATCTTGGTAGACATTGATTATGTATCCAAGTGGGTCGAAGCAACAACTTGCCCCAGGAATGACAACAAGGTGGTAACAAAATTTGCGAAAAAGCATATTTTCACCAGGTTCGGGACACCCCGAGCCATAATCAGTGATAGAGGGGCTCATTTTGTAAGTGCAAGTTTCAAGAATTTGCTAGCTAAGTATGGGGTGCGCCACAAGGTACCAACAGCGTATCATCCCCAAACTAGTGGGCAAGTGGAGGTGTCGAACAGAGAGATAAAGCACATTCTACAGAAGACAGTGAATGCACAACGAATTGATTGGTCAAGCAAACTCGATGATGCGTTTTGGGCTTATAGAACTGCGTACTTCTCCGTACAGATTGGTCTACGGAAAGGCATGTCATCTGCCTGTGGAGCTAGAACATCGAGCTTTTTAGGCCGTGAGAAAGTTGAACATGGATCTGGAGCTAGCAGGGAAGAAGAGGCTGATGCAACTCAGCGAACTTGATGAGTTTCGATGGCATGCTTATGGAAGTGCCAAATGCTACAAGGAGAAAACAAAGAAGTGGCACGATAGGCATATGGTGCATCAGATCTTTGAGCTGGGGCAGAAAGTGTTGCTATTTAATTCGAGACTGAAGCTTTTTCCAGGCAAATTGCGGTCCAAATGGTCAGGGCCGTTTGAAGTGGTGAGAATGACCCCACACGGGGCAGTGTAGTTGTGGCAAGAAGATAGAAGTGCCACATTTTTGGTGAATGGGCAACGATGTAAGCATTATTGGGGTGAGGACGTTATTCGAGAGAAGACGTCCATCACTCTAGAGGATGATTGAGCACGAATGGTGTCTAGCCGTGACGATAAATTAGGCGCTGCACGGGAGGCAACCCGTGAATGTGTTATAATAAAAGAGTAGAATTATTTTTAAAAAAAAGAAAAAAAACAAAGAAAAAGAAAAATAAAAAATTTTGCATTGAGACCTATGAATTCTAACCAATTTCTTGTGGTGAAATGATTTTCAGGTGGAACGGAGGGCAAAAATAAAAAAAACACAAAGGAAAAAAAATCGAGGTGAGAAAATAAAAATTGGCACATTACAGTGAGCCTGCGAGATGGCTCCGTGTCACGGAGGAGGGCCTCCGCCTTACCCTCCGTGACACGTTGATCTTGTTCCAGATTCTTCAAAAATACAGAACACTGGCGCGATGGCTCTGTGTCACGGAGGCAGTGCTCCGCGTTGCACTCCGTGACACGTTGAGGGTTAATTCACGTCGAGTTACCTCGGGTCACCGAGTAAACCCGCGCGAAAAACCCCATTTTAAACCCAAATCCCTTCATTTTTTCCCATTTCTTCAAATCCTCCGCGACAAACACCCCAAAATCCCTTTCTCCCCCAACGTGACACGGACATAAGGATCGAATTCCTTCAAGTTTTCTTCGATTTCATCAAATTAAAGGTATGTTCTTGAATTCGTCCTTGTTTTTTCTTAAATTTTTGATTCTTGAACATGTTTGGTGGTTAAACCTTTCCCTAAGTGAGAATTAAGCTTGACTTCACTTGAGTTATGATTGATTGAGGTTCATAGTATCGTTGTGAGTATATAAACTCGATGATTGCATGTTTTATTGAATTCTTTCTAAATTGGTAGCTAGGGTTGAAGATGGAATAGGAAGACGACTAAATTCTTTGAAATGTTGAAAATAAAATTGGGTTGTGCATGTTGGGTGAAGTGAAATATATTGTGATTGATGTTAAAGATGCTAAGTTAGAAGAAGGGTTTTCGGGAGAATACAATTGGAGAACTACATAGGTTATTGAAAAAAATTGCTAAAGTGCTATGATGTTGTAACTGAATCGATGGAGAAATTTGTATTTGTTGTACAAAGTCTGAGTAGTACATAGTAATTGTTCCATCGACTTATTTAAATGCACTAAGCATGTTGAATGATAAGAATGGAAAAATCATGAATGTCTTGTCGAATTGTTTTGATTGCGGCTAAAGACTAAGTGTCCGGTGCCCCAGTTCCACACAACCTTAGTTGTAGCTAATTATGACTTGAATAAAATTGGGACTGTCTGTTTGAATGTACTGGAACAATGTCAGGAAGACAAGACAAGGGCAAGGGCGCATCCACATCGGGCGCCAGCAGAAAAAGGGTCAGATTGGGAACAGCAGTTCCAGCAACACCAGCAGTTCCTAGAGGTCAACACAGACAATACAGAACCCCATGGGTGACTGATGAGGGGAAGAAGTGGTATGTGAAACATAAAGAAACCAAATACTCCCCGGAGGAGCAGATAGCACGGGAGCCGCTGGCATAGGAATTCTCGCGGATTGTACACAAGATTGACACTGCTGGGCTTAACTTCATCTTCGAAGAGCCCAGGGAGTGCAATATCCATCTTATCCGCGAGTTCTATGCCAATTGGAACCCAACCCTACGCAGTCACACCATCAAAATCAGGGGGCAGGTTGTCACTTTTGAGCCCCATCACTTGAATGCAATCCTGGGGGGGCGTGATACAGACGCTCATGTCCTTCGTCAGCTAAACATTACTCCACCCTATGCGGACATCAGACGCACCCTATGTGGAGCCCAATCGATAGCAAGGTGGGGTAGGCACAAGGAGAGGGGCTACCATCAGACATTGCCCTACTCTCCGATGAATCGGGAAGCCCGGATTTGGTTGAAGATTGTGTGTTCCTGCCTGATCCCGGGGGTGCACATGACAGATGTCACCCGGGATAGAGTGTGCTTGGAGTATGCCCTGATGAAGGGGCTGGAAATCAATGTTGGGGCGGTAATCATCTCCGCCATGAAGAGAGCCCGACTACATCAGGGGCATAGATACGGGTTCGGTGGTTTGCTTACCACATTCCTGAGGGGCCACGATATTGAGGAGGAGGCCCTGGATTACATACCACAGATTGACAAGCGTGCCTTGGATGTCACCAAAACCAAGGCACCTGACACTACTTATGGGCCGGTGCTCACACTAGTCGAGCGACATGCTTGGGATGACTAGTATATGGCCCGCATGTATGGGATGCAGATGTTGCAGCTGCGCATTAACGGGAGGCCCGCAATGGAGGATGAGCTATGGTAGCTCAAGTTGGATTACCCATTCAACGAGAATTCCCGAGCTCTATGCAGAGTGGGGCCCGCATTTGTGGAGCCCGTAGATGATGATGTCCCTACCGATGAGGAGACATGTTGGGAGGACTCAGATATTGAGTCAGACGAGGATGGCGGGGGCGATTCTGATATGGGAGATGAAGCAACAGCACCTGATGAAGAAGTTGAATACTTCGGTTGATCAGGGAGTTCACCACCCAACCTTTGTGCTATGTTGAAATTGTATGAACACTGGGGACAGTGTTAGGTTTAAGTGTGGGGTGGAAGTAGTTAGGTTCCAGCTTCTTTGTTTATGTTTATGTTTTTATTTGTTGTGCTTGTGCAAAATGTGACCTTGTGACTCTGTGTTGTGTATTCTGTAATTAATTTGGTGTTGTAATGAATGTTGAGCTGCTGCGTGTTGTGTTGAGCTGCTGCGTGTTGTGTTGAGCTGCCTTTGGTTATATTGTGTAAGTAATTTTTATCTTATTCTAGCGGAAGTTTTAAATTTTTTGTTGAACTTCTTTTATGTTGGGTTTTTCGGCCTTTGTTTTCGGTGCTTTTACCAAGAATAGTCCCATTGAACCGAAGTTGTAGATAGCGACGGTTCCCTATGATTGATGGATGACGACCATCTTAAGGGAAATGTAGTCGATAGGAGTAGTTTTTTTCCTTTCTTTTCTTTCTTTTGTTTGTTTGCCAAACGTGTCATTACTTCAGGGTTCGGAATTCTTGTTACGTGTTGTACATGATATTAAGAGGCAAAGGTGATTCGTGTGAAAGCATGCAAATGTGTTAAACATGTTGAGATACCTAGGCCATAGAGTTCGATTCGGTGTGATCGAGGCTTAATAGTGAATTATTGTAATTAGCTGATTGAAGAGTCTGTGGATATGTCTTGAGTTGAGCATGTGCAATGAGTGTGAGGTGAGGTTTCGATTATTCCATGCTATTGTGAAGTGTCTAGAACTTGCCTGGTGTGTGTACTAAACGAAATGAAGGATGTGTGTTGTAGGAAAGGATGTAGGCATTTCTTTGAATAAACCGAAAGTTTCTCCATTATCATACCTACCTTGAATGTACTTCCTAGTTAGCCCCATTGAGCCTTAGCCTATTTTTTTTTCTTTCTTTGAAGAGGTACAAACCGAGCTTAATCCCTTCTTTTCATTAGCCGTGAATTTGATCCAAAACTCTTAAGCGCTCAAGAAAAACAATTTTCCCACAGTGTAAAGGAGTAAGAATTGTGAAAAGGAAGGAAAGCGGAAGTTGTGAAAGTTAAAGAAAGGTCAAAGGTGCACTTGCTAAGATTAAATAAAATGAAGATGTATAATTAATCTTTTCTAGTAAGTCAAGTATGCTTAAAGAAATGGGAACAAAAACAAAGAAAAAATTTCAAGAATGAGAGGATGAAGGAAGAAACAATGCCCGTAATGAAGGTGGGATGTATTGAAAAGCGCTTAAGGAAGCTAGTTGCTATTATTGGTTAGCCTAGTATTTACTAGTTCCTTAGCTTACATTACAACCCGTTAAGTCCTACGTGATCTTACATCACGCATCCTTATATTAGTGGAGTAATACACTAGAGGCAAGCCTATGGTTCATGACATGATGCATGTGAATTCTTTTGGAGAGAGAGCGAAATCGAATTCATATACCCCTACATGTAGTGCTTTGGAAATCATACGATGGAAAATGGGGTAATTCTCTTGTGTTGTGAGGGTACATGCTTGGCAAGAGATTAAATTTCATGTCGGATGTCTTGATCAGTTGATTGCACGAGTTTTCCAAGATCAAGAATCGATTCTTGAGTTTAGGAGGTCTTAATGTGGTGTACTCCATTGTATTGATGAGACCATGCATGTTTTCTTGATGATTTGCTATATTAAATAATTGGTATAGTCGTAGCTTGAATTGTTGAGCCAAATTAGCTATGTGTGGGTGTCAATTGCATGAGATGTGAGAGTATTGTTCGATGACGAACAAGGTTTTAAGTGTGGGGTATGTGATCTTGGGCAGAATTGCATGCCCAAGTGATACTCAAATGCTTTATTTTGACTTGTTTATCTATCATTATGTGTATATTCACATGTGAGTTTTAGTTAAATGTGAATTTATACTAACCAACATGATTAGTGTTGTTTTGCAGGAAAAAAGAAAATTTTGGAAGCTAATATATATGTTGGTGAAGAGCGGGAACGGACTTGGAAACAAGGAGTGGAAGTTGACAAGGGAGAGCAGAAAAAATAAGGGATCCGTGATGGAGCCGTGTCACGCTGTCATCGCGGAGGCATTCTGCCTCGGACGAATTAATTTGATCAAAATCTAGTGGAGGTTCGCGTTACCTCCATGACATGGAGGCAGTGCTCCGCGATGCACTTCGTGTCACATTGAGTGTAATTACCTGGAACCTCAACTTCCAGTGAGGGTTCGTGATACCTCCGTGGCACGGAGGGAGTGCTCCGCAATACACTCTGCCACGTTGCTTGTTATTCCGGGAAAATTCTCAAGAGTATAAATAGCACAATTAGGTTTTATTTTAAACATTCTGACTTGGTTGAGAGAGAACGTGGGTTATAGGAATTTGAGAGGACGAAAATTCTAGGGTTCTTCTCTTTCTCTTTCTCTTTAATCTCAATTGTTTGTATGGATTCTACTTATTTGATGTTTAATCCACAAATTAGTGGCTAATTCACTTCTTGCTGAGGTTAAGAACAATTGTAGTGGAATATAATTGTTGATCATTTCAGTTTTCATCTTTTCTTCAATGGTTGTTCTATCAATTCTTTTTTTTACTGCATTAATGTTTGACCAATGTTAATGTATATCTAGAAATCCAATTTTGATTTTGAAAAGGAAAGAAATTGGACTGATGTGAATTGATAGGATATGATCTCTTCTTAGTTTAGAAAATTGAGAATTGATTTACATTCAGAATAGAAATATATCTGAAAGTCTTATTAGTCAATTAAGGAATCAGTTATGTATGGCTAGAGTTTGATATTCTTTTATCACAAAAATGTAGATTAAGGTCTCATGATTCTTAATTGGATAGGAGTCAAAAGATCCAATTCATAGGCAATAAATTCCTGACTAGCAACCAAAGAAAAGATTAGCTGAATTGAATTGATAAGTTACTTCCTTGCATGTTTATTTTAACCTCAGCTTTCTCATTGCTATTGTTCAAACTCAAATCATAATCTTGACTTAGATTCTTAATACTTAGTAAACTTTTACTCTCAAAATAATATTTATTTGGTTGTCTGCATTCATAAGGATATAGTTCACTGACGCTTAAGTTAATTAATACCGTAGTTCAGTCCCTGTGGGATCGATACTTGGCTTGAAATAAGCCACTTTACTACTTGTTCGACCATGTGCACTTGCGTGTAGTCACCACAACACCGAACAAATATAACTGAGATGGTCGAAAATGACCCTGGTTGATGGCCATAAACATGCCCTAAGTCTAAAATACTGAGTTTGAGATACTGCACTAAACTGATCTAAACTGAATTGAATTGAGAAATCTGAGAATGAGCTAAACTGACAAGTGGGAGAGTCTATAACCGATATATAACCACATGAGATAAAGTGGAGTCCGATGTATATACCTCACCAGTAGGACCCAATATACCTTGCCAGGGTATAAAGGCATGGACTGTGAGAATCACTATCAGAGGGGGGCCATGAGGCCAAGTAAATTCACCTACGGTGGCGACGTAGTTCTGGAACCTGGGTGCGCTGGAACCCCGGCCCTTTCGATGCTAAGTCCTACTCCTACTGGATAATTCTATCACGACTATTACTGACAAGCGGATAGCTCGACACTGGGGCCCAAGACTATAACTGACTCAGGGATACTGTCTGAGAGTTCCCTGAGCATCTTATAGGACCGAATTTGGAAACTGAGTTCTAAAACTGGTCACAGCTGCTTATCTGGAAGCGTCGTTACTGTCTAAAGAACTAACTGATTACTAAACTGGGGTCCTGAGACTGGTCAGAGCTATCTATCTAGAATGTCATGATAGCCTAATGGACCAAATAAATTATATTCTGAGTTTGATTCTGATAACTGAGAGGCACCACCGAGACCTCGGAAAAGACTGGAGTCAAACTGATCAGCTGATATTTCTGACTAGTGCTGAATATTCTAGTACTTTGACTGAAACTGAACTGTCAATTCTGAGAAATACAAAGTATATATACTTTTTCACTGGATCTGAATAACATACATGTAACTGAATTTTTAACACATACAAACATTATAGAAGTACTTAACTCTGAAAGATACAAATAATTCTCAAGAATTCAAAGCTTGAACATGATTCTAATTTTTGACTTTTCAAAAGTTAGGGCTGAATTTCTAATTTGATGGAACAAGCATCATTTTAGTTACAAACTAGTGGAAAATAGCTACAATTAACATAGGATAGGATTCCACATGAAATAATCTAAGAACGATAGTAATAATTTCAAATTTGCAAACTCAGGGCTAGGACTAAAAGTGAGCAGAGAGAGATTTTGGGGGACGCAAGGAGAGAACAAACTCCTTGGTGAATTCCCACATACCTAAAGAAGAAAACCTTGGTGAAAATCCCTGAGAAAACTGAGAAGAAAATCAACCCTAGCTCCTGCTCTGTGCTTCTAGAGAAGTTTTATGCTCTATTCTTGAGGGAGTTGAGAAAAATGAATGGAAAGGGTCGTTCTAACCCTTCCTCATATACGAACCCAAAACGACATGGTTTTAAGTTTAGAAAGTTGGGAAAATACTAAAATACCCTTGGAAGAAAGAACTGAAAATTGCTCGACCCTGAACAACGAATCTCAGGACGGGTCGTTGGTTAAAACAACGGCCCATTGAAAGCTGTCGTTGGTTCAGGTTTCTAAAGCCGGACCTACTGGACTAAAATAATGAGAGGATCCAATAGTTCTCTAGAAGCACTAACAATCCGTTGGTTCCTGTCGCGGTTACGGAGAGGGAAACTCGGGCCCTAAGACAACGAGAGATACAATGACTCATTGTTAGGTACAACGGGTCATTGCACCCACTCATTGTCAACACTGTTGGGGCTTGGGTCCTGACGTCTGGGGGAAAGGATAGCCCGTTGATGATAAAAATGAGCCATTAATTCTATTCATTTCTTCCCAGCATAAACCCAACCCCTTACTAGAAGATATAAGAACAGCTTCCTACAACGTGTTGTTGGAACTACGAATGACTCATTGGTCGACTCATTTTTGGGAGGAAACATGCTGAGCAAACCACGACTCCTTACAACGGCCCATGGGTTCCACCAACGGTCCGTTGTCTGGCTCTTCTGAGATAGAAATTTTTTTCTCAGGTTTTTCTATGGTTTTTCATGCAACGTCTGAATTTGGTCTAGGAAAGTTTCAGGGTGTTACAATATCTCCCCCTTGGGATAATTCCTCCTCGAATGAAGAAAAAAACTAGGAAAAGAGCTGAAATTTCTAAAATTGAGGATACGAACTAATTTCTGAAGGAGTAACTGACTCCGAACTGACTTAACCATACTAATAGATCTGATGCAACTCGGGTGCACATAGGAAATCTAAATAGAGCTGATGAGTACAGAAGTGAGTAGAGTATTGAGAAGGGATTTAGTACTTGATTTCGGAACTAAACTGGGAGAGAACAAGTGAGAGTATCTGGCCATCATGTTTGCTTCTGCTTCCTACGGAACTCTCTTCTCCTCACATCAGCATACAATTTCTGACTACTCTGAGTTGTTTTCAACCTTTCTCAGATGAGTTGAAATTTATGCATTGCCTCGTGAACTAAGTCTGGCCCTATTAAAGTAGCTTCACCAACCTCAAACCACCTTATGGGAGATTTGCACCTCCTACCATATAATGCCTCAAATGGGGCCATCTGAATGCTAGAGTGGTAGCTGTTGTTATATGTGAACTCAATGAGAGGCAAGGGGTCATCCCAACTGCCATTGGAATTGAACATGCAAGCCCTCAACATATCCTCTAGGGTCTTAATGGTCCGCTCAGCTTGTCCATCGATCTGCGGGTGAAAGGCTGTGCTGAGCTTGACCTGGGTACCCAGCCCTCTCTGAAAAGATTTCCAAAAGTGAGAGGTGAATTTAGTACCTCTGTTTGAGATAATGGATAATGGAACCCCATGAAGTCTGACCAGTTCCCAGATATAAATCCTAGCATAGTCCTCAGCTGAATCTGTGGTCTTGACTGGGAGGAAATGTGCTGACTTAGTCATCCGGTCTACTATCACCCAGATTGAATCATGTTGCTGATGAGTCCGAGGTAGACCTGTAATGAAGTGCATGTTTCCCACTTCCATATGGGTATACTGATATCCTGAGTCATTCCTCCTAGTCTCCGGTGTTCCACCTTAACTTGCTGGTAGTTTAGGCACTTGGCTACAAATTCAGCAATGTCTCTTTTCATGTCATTCCACCAGTAAATATCTCGCAGATCATGGTATATCTTTTTAGCACCAGGGTGAAAGGAGTATCTCGAGCTGTGTGCCTTAGCCAGTATCTGCTATCTCAACTCACCAACATTTGGTACACACAACCTTCCCTGGTAACGGAGCAGATCATCTCCCCCTTTGGAGAAAGCCTCAACCTCCTTTCTGAGAACTGTTTCTGTAAGTTTAAGTGGAACTGGATCTCCATCTTTTCTAGACTTAACTTCAACTACCTAGGATGAATCCGAACCACTTTGCATTACCACCCCACCTTCGGCTGAATCCACCAGCTACACCCCTAACCGGGCTAGCCTGTGAATATCCTTCGCCAGCTCCTTTTTGCCTTTTTCTACATGAGCCACACTACCCATAGACACTCTACTTAGGGCATCAGCCACCACATTGGCTTTGCCCGAGTGATATAGCACACTCATGTCATAGTCTTTTAGTAGTTTCAACCACCTTCTCTGACGAAAATTTAGGTCCTTCTGACTGAACACATACAGAAGACTCTTGTGATCCGTAAATACATCTACGTGAGCTCCATATAAGTAATGCCTCCATATTTTTAGCGCAAACACCACCACTGCCAACTCCAAGTCATGAGTTGGATAATTTTTCTCATGAACTTTGAGCTGTCTGGAGGCATAGGCTATCACTTTGCCCCGCTGCATCAGAATGCAACCGAGTCCAACCCTGGAAGCATCACAGTAAACAACCAATCCATCTATTCCTTCTGGCAAGGTCAGAACTAGAGCAGTAGTGAGTCGAGTATTCAACTCCTAGAAACTCTTCTCACACTAGTCCGACCACTGAAATTTTACTTTCTTTTGTGTTAACTTAGTTAAAGGAGATGCTATGGAGGAGAAACCTTCCACAAACCGTCTGTAATACCCCGCTAGGCCCAGAAAATTTCTAATTTCAGTAGGTGAGGTAGGTCTAGGCCAATCCTTCACTACTGCTATCTTATAAGGGTCTACTTGTATCCCTTCACCGGAGACCACATGACCCAAGAAAGTTACGGACTTTAACCAAAATTCGCACTTGTTGAACTTGGCAAATAACTAGCCGTCTCTGAGTGTCTGTAATGCTAATCTTAGGTGATTGGCACGATCTTCCTCATTTCTGGAGTATACTAGAATGTCATCGATAAATATAATGGCGAACATATACAGATACTTCTTGAAGACTCTGTTCATTAAATCCATGAAAGCTGCTAGGGTGTTTGTTAACCTAAAGGACATCACCACAAACTTGTAGTGACCATACCGAGTCCTGAATGTTGTTTTCGGTATGTCACACTCCCTAACCCTTAACTCGTGGTACCCTGACCTAAGATCGATCTTGGAGAAATAACTGGCTCCCTAAAGTTGGTCAAATAGATCGTCAATTTTGGGTAGGGAATACTTGTTTTTTACTGTGACCTTATTCAGCTGATGGTAATCTAGGCACATTCTGAGAGTACAGTCTTTCTTACGCACGAATAGCACTGGAGCACCTTAGCGAGAGATGTTGGGTCTGATAAAACCCTTATCAAGAAGATCCTTTAACTGCTCCTTCAGCTCCTTAAGCTCAGCTTGAGCCATTCTGTAAGGAGGGATGGAGATGGGCAAAGTATTTGGGAGGAGATCTATTCCGAAGTCTATTTCCCGTTTAGGGGAAACTCCGGGAGGATCCTCAGGAAAAACATCTGGGAACTCGCTGACCACTGGAATAGATTGAATAGTCGGGGTCTCAGAGTTGGAATCCTTGACCCAAACTATGTGATATATACATCCCTTGGAGATGAGTTTCTAGGCCTTAAGGTAGGAAATAAACCTACGCTTAGGCACTAAACTACTTCCCGTCCATTCTAACACTGTTTCATTTAGAAACTGGAACTTGACAACTGTAGTTCTGCAATAAACTGAGCCATAGCAGGAGTGTAGCCAATCCATGCCGAGAATAAGGTCAAAGTCGACCATGTCTAACTCTACAAGATCAGCTGGAATAACTTTATTCAGGACTGAGACTTGGCAGTTTGTATACACCCGACTGGCTCTAACTGACTTGCCAATTGGGGTGGAGACTGAGAAGGGTTCTGATAGGACCTTTGGACTGATGTTGAACAGAACTGCTATATATGGAGTCACAAACAAAAGAGTAGCTCTTAGATCTAGGAGGGCATATATGTGTAGATGGAAAAGACGTAACATACCAGTAACTACGTCAAGGGAGCTTTCTTGATCCTACTGGGAAGATAGAGCATAGAAGCGATTTTGGTGCTGACCACCATCTACCTGATGTGCTGGCCTGCTGAGCTGGTCGGCCTGGTGGAGCTGATGATGTGGTAGATTGTGATCTCCCTCTCCCTACTGATGGGCACTCCCTGAGCCTTTGTCTAAGGTGTCCACATCAAAAACAACCCTCTCATCCCTGAAGGCATTCCCCTGGGTGATTCCTACCACACTTGGGGCAAGATGGATACCTATTCATAGTACTGTGAGCCTGCGACTGAGTGCCAGATGATCCACCCCTCTGATCCTGGCGGGACCAAAAGGTTGGGGCGCTGGCTGAACTAGGTGCTGGGGCTCTCTGCTGCTGTTGCTGGTACTGTTGTTGCTGTGGGCAGCTACTACCACCAGACCTCTGATGGATGAAATCTAATTAGCCAGTCCTTGCCCGTTTGTTCTTACGCTCCATATCTTTTAGATTTTTGGCCTCAATTTGCTGAGCATACACAATTAAGCTAGAGAGATCCATATCCTTGATTAGCATCGTCGTCCTGCACTCCTTGAGGACTAGGTTTGACACTTCGTTAACAAACTTTAGCATGCGAGCCCTTGGCTCAACTACCATCCCTGGAGCATACTTAGAAAACCTAGTAAACTCCAGAGCATACTCCTCCACAGTTCTATTTCCCTGTCGCAAGTTCATAAACTCCGCCATCTTAGCCTCCCTTAGCTCCCGGGGAAAACCCTGTCTAGGAAAGCTATGTGGAATTCTTCCCACTCCACTGGTCCTGTTTCCGCTGGTTGTCCTTCCTTCCACTGGTCATGTCATACTTGGGCTACTCCTTTCAGCTGGTAGGCAGCCAATTCAACACTTTCAAAGGAACTGACACCCATAATTTGGGTGATCTTCCTAATTTCATCCTTGAACTCTTGGGGGTCCTCCCCTACTTTGGACCCCTGGAATGATGGAGGGTTTGTCCAGGTGAAATCCCTCACGCTCGCAGCAGCTGCAGACCTGTTAGTGTTCATCGGTACCACCTGCTGGTTCACCTAGTTTGTTACTGTTCGGGCGAGCACCTGGATAGCTGCTCTGAACTCTGCAGTGGACACTGTGTCATCCTGAGGGGCTGCTGGAGCTGGTGGGGCGGGTCTATTGGCATTCCCGTCCCTTCTTCCGTTACCGTGTTTAGGAGGCATGGTTTACTGAAATGAAATAAAGCACGAGCTAGAAGGGCGTTTCTGAAAGTGAACTTTAACGCACGATAAAGAATGTGAACAAAAGAGAGTTTTCCTAATAACATATTACAGCCTCCTCATCATAAGTATGGCGCGCTTCACACTCATGAAAAGGACTCGATGTGGCTTTCAGACTTTCCGAGGATACTCTGAACTGGGCTCTAATACCAAGTTTGTCACGCCCCGAGCCTACACCCTGGATGTAACACGGTACTTGAAGTCACGAATGACCCCAAGTCAACCCCTGGTCTATAATACACTAGTATTCTGAGTAAACATGCACAACGAAAATTTAAAATAATACATAATAGCATTTGTGAAAAATTAAAGACTGCACATAGAGATTTAAAATATCTGAAAATCTGAAATCAAGTCTTGTCTGAAAGCTATCTAACTGAGGAGTTGCTGGGACAAGCCCCCATCTAACTCTTTGTCTAGCTAAAAACAATAAAGAAACTGAAATGAATAAAATGTGCCCTCGGAATATGAGGACTCAAACTGCTGCTACTGATAGAGAGACTCGAACGTAATCGGCTAACAGTGCTGGGTCTGAGAACCTGCGGCTGTATCATGAAATGATATAACATGAAAGTATGCGTCAGTACTTTGAATGTACTAAGTAACTGAGAGAAACATAAATAACATGAAAGAACTAGTAATTGAACTAAAATGACATGAAATGAACAACTGAAAATACTAAAAACTAATACAACTAGAATATAACTGAGATGGTCGAAAATGACCCTCGCTGATGGTCATAAACGTGCCCTAAGTCTGAAATACTGAGTCTGAGATACTGCACTGAACAGATTTGAGCTGAATTGAGAAATCTGTGAATGAGTTAAACTGACTAGTGGGAGAGTCTATAACTGACATATAACCACATGAGCTAAACGTGGAGTCCTATATAAACACCCCACCGATAGGACCCAATATACCTTGCTAGGGTATAAAGGCATAGACTGTGAGAATCACTGTCAGAGGGGGGCCATGAGGCCAAGTAAATATAACCTATGGTGGAAACGTAGTTTTGGAACCTGGGTGCGCTGGAAAACCCCGGCCCTTTCAGTGCTAAGTCCTACTCTCACTGGATAATCCTATCGCGACTAGTACTGACAAGCGGATAGCTCGACACTGGGGCCCAAGAGTATAACTGACTCAGGAATACTGTCTTAGAGATCCCTGAGTGTCTTATAGGACCGGATTTTGAAGCTGAGTTCTAAGACTGGTCAGAGCTTCTTATCTGGAAGCGTCGTAATCGTCTAAAGAACAAACTGATAATTGAACTGGGGTCTTAGGGCTGGTCAGAGCTATCTAACTAGAATGTCATGACTGCCTAGTGGACTAATTAAATTATATTCTGAGTCTGATTCTGATAACTGAGAGGCACCACTGACACCTCGGGAAAAGACTGGAGTCAAACTGATCAACTGACATTTCTAACTAACACTGAATATTCTAGTACTTTGATTGAAGCTTAACTGTCAATTCTGAGAAATACAAAGTATATAGACTTTCTGACTAAATCTGAATAACATACATGTAACTGAGTTTTTAACACATACAATCATTATAGAAGCCCCTAACTATGAAAGATGCAAACAATTCTCAAGAATTCAAAGCTTGAATAGGATTCTAATTTCTGACTTTTCAAAAGTTAGGGATGAACTTATAATTTGATGGAACAAGCATCATTTTAGTTACAAACTGGTGGAAAATAACTACAATTAACATAGTATAGGATTCCACATGAAATAATCCAAGAACGATAGTAATAATTTCAAATTTGCAAACTCTGGGCTAGGACTGAAAGTGAGCAGAGAGAGAGTTTTGGGGATCGCAAGGGGAGAACAAACTCCTTGGTGAATTCCCACATACCTGAAGAAGAAAACCCTGGTGAAAATCCCTGAGAAAGCTAAGAAGAAAATCAACCCTAGCTCCTGCTCCGTTCTTCCAGAGAAGTTTTACGCTATGTTCTTGAGGGAGTTGACAAAAATGAATGGAAAGGGTCGTTCTAACCCTTTAATTCCCTACTATACGAATCCAAAACGACATGGTTTCAAGTTTAGAAAGTTGGGAAGATACTAAAATACCCCTGGAAGAAAGAACTAAAAACTTCTCGACCCTGAACAACGGATATGAGGAATTATTGTTGGTTCAAACAACGGCCCGTTGAAAGCTATCGTTGGTTCTGGTTTCTAAAGCCGGACCTACTGGACTGAAACAACGAGAGGATCTAATGGTCCATTAGAAGCACTAACGAGTCGTTAGTCCCTGTCGTGGTTATGGAGAGGGAAACTCGGGCCCTAAGACAACGAGAGATACAATCACTTATTGTTAGGTACAAAGGGTCGTTGCACCCACTCATTGTCAACACTGTTGGGGCCTGGGCCCTGGCGATGAGTGGAAAGGATGGCACGTTGGTGATAAAAACGATCCGTTTATTCCAGTCGTTGCTTCCCAGCACAAACCCAACCCCTTACTGGAAGATCTAACAACGACTGCCTACAACGTGTCGTTGGAACTACCAACGACTCATTAGTCAGCTCGTTTTTTCTGGGAGGAAATATGCTGAGCAAACCACGACTCCTTACAATGGCCCGTGGGTTCCACCAATGGTCCATTGTTTGGGTCGTCTGAGACAGAAATTTTTTTCTCTAGTTTTTCTATGGTTTCTCATGCAACATATGAATTTTTGGTCTAGGAAAGTTTCAGAGTGTTCATAGACGCTCTGATAATAGCTTGTCACAACCCAAATGGACAGGTCGTGCGGGCACCTACATTGACTCTAACTCAATAGGAGAACCCCTTTTTGAACAACATATAAAAATATTTACATGACTCATCTATTTTTCATGAATCAATATTATTTTAAATGTTCAATAAAATCCTCCCCAAGAACCTTGGCTCTTCAAAAATCTAGTCTAGACATGTATAAGAGCTCTATTTAGAATACTGACAAGTAAAAAGACAAAGTTTCACCTGCTAAGGAAAATTAAAAGCTGATGCTGAGTGTTGCCTCTTCAATCATAAAACTGCACCTGCCATAACCTACACCCAAAAAGGTGCAGCAAGAGTAGTATCGGTACACCACACATACTGGTAGACATCATCAGCCAACTACAATAAGTTTACGCAATAGCATAAAATTAATATGCAATCAATAATTCAGTTTTAACAACCACTCAATAATTTACTAGGAGAATTTCTTTACTATTTATTCACGACAATTATTTAGCCATCCACCCGTATTTCTCTATCCACCGTAGCCACAAAGGTTGGTATGCACACTGTTTAGGCCTCACTGCAGTGGTAACTTGGTCGTGGCAGCGAGAATTCTATCGCTATAGTGGCACTGTGCTAGGCAGTAACTCGACTCCACTGAAAACCCTACTTCTTTCGACACCTCATCTATTACAAAAGCCCTAACATCACACAAAACTTATAGAAAACATTCTCAAAGTGAGGAGTATCCCAGAACAGTACGTAAATAACATTTCCCCATGATTATGCACACAAATATTAACTCATACATAATCAATTTCATCAAACACCAAGACTTACAATACAAGTTAGACACAATAATGGATCAGATCACATTCACACAGAACACACGGTAAATAAACCTTTCATCAATAATTTTATCTAATCAAATATCTGTACACACATCAATGTCATACCTGCCATTGAACTCTGTCACATAACCATATGTATATCATAACATACCTATACCGATCTCTATCTCGCAGCCGTATGTATATCATGACATACCTGTACTGCTCTCTTTCACAATCATATCATTAGTGATGTGCCGGGAACATGCCTCCATCACATCACTATACACACATGCCAGAGGGTCTTATGTTTTCCCTTCCAATCATGACTTGCAGGGGATTCTAGAAATTCATGTGCTATACACCCAGTCGTATGAACCTCTCATCATACCTGTTTGTGTACTCGTATCCATACAGCCAGTCGTATGAACATTTAGTTATACCTATCTGTGTTCCCATTCATACTTCTTTTTTGGATGCTCACCTCAAGAACGAGCCACTCATATCCAAATACTCATACACATATGATTTCACTCATCTGGATGCTCACCTTGGGCATGAGCCTCTCATCTCAGGGTAAGGTATACCAGCAATTTCATTCACATTCATCACAGGATAAGAATCTATTATCTCTCAGTCATCAACATATGCAACATGATATCAACCAGTCAACTCGTATGATAACTTGAGCTAACCCGTTTATCAACCACGGATCCTCAGCATAGATATCATATGTTATACTTCATCAATTCATGTGACCATTTAGAAAGAAGTAATGAATAAACAATAAGCAGCATATTTATCAGGCAATTTCACTCAGTCAACTCAAGTGACCACTCAAAAAGGTATATAATTCAACAATCATCAACATAGTTCATCAAGTATTTCATTAGGTCAACACATATGACACCACATAAGCACACATTGTTTATCTCAATTACAACTAACTCTCACCATGACAATTATCGCATTTAGATTCTCAAACCTCATCTACAATCTTATGAGATATCAATATTATTCTACACCATCAAGGCACGAAGACCCATTGGCTATACCCACAACTCACCACATTTACCAGTTATCTAGTTTAAAACATGGTTCTTCCTAAATCGTTACTCATTAATTTATTATATATCAATTATTAAATACGTAGTCCTGCTTCAATCAAAATTCACAACCAAGACATCTTAAAGAAATTATTCACAATTCCACAAGCGAAATTTACCAGCCCTCTTATCACCTAGGGACCCATCATTCATTCAGGTTCTTTCAACCTTATTGTATCGCTTAGTTCTATGACTTTCAATTTTAAGGCAGTTTATTCGAGTCAAATTTTACCCCATTAGTATTTCTAATTTTTTAAAGTCAATTCATCAACACATAAAATTAATTAAATAAAACTGATTCCAGATCACTCAACCTGGCTAACTACGAATTCTTACAATTACTTTCTCTTTCCTTACCTCAGATTCGTTCTAAGCTAGTTAATTTACATGACCATATTCACCTTCTCATTCATGGCATATAAAAGGGCACCAACAAGTTCAGACAACCCCATTAGTTTTATTCACCTCACTTCTTTATTGTTCCTCTCCTTTTATCCAATACATGCATAAAGATATATTTATAATTTATACCATTAAATACACCATCAAAATAAACAATCAAGAACTACTACAATCATATGTCTTCAAATCCCGCAATCAAGAATATCACCTCAAAACTCCACTACCAAGATCATAACAGCAAGGACCCATTACCAAGAATATCTAATCAAGAGTACTTGTAATGAACATCACATTAAGAGTGCACCTCCCATTATTAATCATCAATTAGGTTTTACTTTCCCCCATGTTCTCATACCTAGGATTATTCCTTCAATTCATATTTATGTCACTACAAGTATTTCATCAAGTCATCATATTGTGTGGTCCCTCTACCCTCAATGATTGTACATCAATAGTGCACACGTATATGATTCACTAATTATAGTATAACACAAAGGTAAGCCATAACCTACCTGGATCGTAGAACTAGAATATGCAGCTATTCCACGGGAGCTTTGCTTTTTCTCAACGCCTCCGAATGTTTAAAGACCAAAAAGAAGACATTAAGGAATCTATCAATAGGCTACTTCTATTCAAGGGTTTGTGAACTCAACCCACTCCATTATACCCGTTGCTTATGGTCTGATTCGATAATCACAGGCTAAATTATCATAACGAAAATCTATAATGATCATTCCATCCTACTTCATGAAGTTTTTACTCCTCTAACCCTCTTAAAAAAGCTCTTAAGTTTAAGTGTTCCAAATTCCCCAAATTTTAGGTCTCAAACCATCTCCAAGACAACGTTCTACAATTACATTCACCCTAGAAAGTGTTAATTTTACCACTTTTAGGCCTAGGAATCAACATCCAATCATTCCCATAACTCTGGCCCTAGTTTTCAAAAACCTAGGGTTCTTAGCTAGAAATTCACCATTAGAGACTATCAATGATTTTGGGTGTTAGAAAATCGAATGAGGGAAAGAAAGAGTCAAAATTCATACCTTGAGGAAGGAGAACTACTAACCCTCAGAAAATCGCCCTTTTTTTACTCAAGTTCGTGCCTTAGAATAATGGGGTGAAAAACCCCGAAATTCTGACTTAAATTGACTTTCTGCCTCGCGCTATCTGCTGCAGCAAAAATGTACCGTTGCAGCGGTCTCACTATGGAAAATGATCATTCACTACGGCAGTCCTGCTGCCCATAAAATTTGAATTGTTACGCCAATTTCATCAAGGATCTATAATAATCGAATGGGTCATTACAGCTAGTTGGGGGGTGTTGTCTCATCAGCTAATGTTATGACTAGAGGCTTTTCAGACAGTTATGTATTAGATGGTTTCGTGTTTTGACATGTTCTCCTTGTTCATACCTTATAACATTTATACTTCCACTTATCTTATGATATGATTCATTTTCTCTTTGGATATGCTCTTTTATATTCTATGTATATGTCATGGGTTAGCTTGGAGTCCTTCGTGGTTCTTGGTCTTGTATCACGGTTCAGGCTCTATGCTCGGGTCATGATAAACTTAGTATCAGAGCATTATGTTTAAGGTGTCTCAAAGTGTCTGAAAGCCACGTTAAGTAGTGTTTTTTTTCATGGGTATGAAGTTCCCCACACTTATAAGGAAGAGGCTATGAAACATTTTAGGAAACTTCCCTTTTTTCATGTCCTATATCATGCAATTAAAGTCCTGCCCTCTTACTCTTCTAATTTGTGCTATACGCATTTGCAGAGAATGCCTCCTAGAAGAGCTAACAAAAGAGGAATCAGCGATGGGAATCAGCCAACCTCACCAACTCCAGTAAGGCCCCTTAGTGGGTAAGTTACCAATTTGGAGCTCGGGGTTTCTTTAGAACGGTGATGCATGCCATGGCTACCCACCTGCTAACATCATCGGGGGGATGGTAGCTACTGAGTTCGAGACTTCACTAAGAAAGGCCCATCTAAGTTCCACAATCAAAAGGCATATGGGAAGTTTAGGGAAAGAGGAAAGGGGAACAAGAGAGCCAAGACAAACAACCTTGAGGTTGCCCAATAGGGGGCAAGTGATGGACACTGACCACAGCCCCATCAGAGGTTATTATCTTGACACTCTCACAGGCAGTGTTACATCCAGATCAAGGGTGAGGGAGGTCACATATTCAGTTTGCAAGAAATGTGGAAGGAACCACCCCAAAAATTGCTTGATCGATAGGGAGGTCTGCTTTGGGTGTGGGAAGCTCGACCATAAATTTCGGGACTGTCCATTAGCCTGGAAAAGCAACATCAATGGTTGTACTTATCTAGTTTACAATTGCTGTAGAAAGAACCACTTAGAAAAGTGCTTTGTGGGTTCCAATGCTTGCTTCTGGTGTGGCAAGTTAGTTCATAAGCGCAGAGATAGTCTAGTAGCCAAACGAGGTGATGTTAGAGCCAGAACCAACTCTTCAATTGCTCCGATAGCTCACGCACCTCAGCAGGGTGCGTCAGCTAGTGTAGGTAGTGGACAACGCCAGGATGGGGAGATCTTACCAGATGTAGTCACAGGTATGTTATAAGCTTTTTATGTTGATTCTTGCATGCTGCTAATCCCAGGAGCTACCGTATAAGGTGTATGATTCCTTTAAGTGTCTTAACATAAGTTTCATTCAATGTATTGTGTTGAATGTTTAGAGGATTGGATGAATAGAGGGATACAACAGAAGAAGTATGAAGCCTACAGAGGTAGTCTTAAAGACAAGTGGGAAGTCAAGAGTTAGTGATGCTAGCCTAGACTAGAAAGGATCTAAGAGCCTTAGAATGATTATTTTAAGCTAAGGGAGAGATGATAATTCAAAGGGCCAAGTCAAATCTCGAGTTGTTTCTAGTAAGGAAGTTCTAGAAATAGTATTTATAGGAGGTCAATCCATTTCCATTCAGATGTTTTCCCCTATGTTTCAATCGACGTTACACTTTACTCATGATTATATCCAAGTTCTTAGAATGAAAGGTAACCTCTTCAGTCAGAGATCACAATCTTACTCTATGACTCCATGAAATTCAGCTTCATGTCATGAAACTAGTTATGTATATAAACTCATGTCTCATAGTATGCTCGACTTTCTGAACTTAATCCTTAAGATTTTCCTTAATGGCTCATAAGTTTGTGCTACATCAAGTATATTCCTAGCTTAGATTTCTTGAACAATTCATTCTCACAAATTTCTTACTCTAAAACCCTATGAATGCTCACCCCAGGATAGAGATGAAGGTTACATCGTATGCGTTCAAGATGACTTCCTATTCATACCCTAGATGCCCTATAGGTGGGAGTTCATGGAGTACGGGTTATTAGCCAGGCTAGGAAGGCATGAAAGTTCTTGGGTAGTATAAGCTTTAGAGGGGCCTCAAGATGATTATAATGATAGGCTTGGCTGAGGTGAGGGTGTATCGATGAACAATTGTGATGTGTGACCAAGGACTTCTAGATTAGAACTTAAGGTCAAGCTATTGTCACGACAAGGAGAAGTAGTTGTCATGACCCGAACCAGGGCTCGGATCGCAACGCGGGACAAGGAGCCTTGAGAGACCCCAAGTCGACCCATGGCATAAGCATACATCTAACTCGATCAATAAATAGAAGAATTAACAAGATAATAATGGCGGAAGTCTAAGTTAAACATAACATCAAAATACACAATCTGAAGCTGAATACAACCATATGTCTGAAAAGCCTCTAAACAGGACGAGTTTATGTGACAAGATCCCAACTAACTCAACAATCTGAAACTAAAAATACATAAGAAAATCTGAATAGTCTAGTCCTTGAGAGATGAGGACTCACAAACAACATACGATGCGATCTCATAAGACTGACTATGGGCGGGGATAAACCTGAGAGTCGGGTCCTGTATCATGAAATGATACAGCATAGAGTATGCGGTCAGTACGTGGAATGTACCGAGTATGCAGGATAAGTAAAATCGCTTAAATAAGTAAATCACTTTAAAACATACATAATGTAAAATATAAACATTAAGAATCTGAGAGTAAGGCTTGCATTCATTCTTTCTGAAATCATGATCTCTTCATAACATAATCATAACATCACAACTGAATCGATTGACTCAAAGATGAAATCTGATAGTAATGAGTGAAGCTGAATATTGAGCCAAACCTGCTTTAGAACATATATAGATATAGAATTATCATGAATGATAAACATTCATAACTGAAATCATGAGGAACAATGGGAGACTCATCTTTTAACCGATATACCACGATAGAGCTTACGTTTTCTCGACTATCACACTCAAGTGGGTAGAGTCGTCTAAATCCTTGCTAGGGCTAGGGACGATACCACGATATCGATATCAAGCTCGTGGGATAATAGGGCCAGGGATAACTCACAAGGGAGGTCCCCAAGTAATATATATAAGTATAAACCTACATTGGCGCGTAGTTCTGAGGCATGGGGTGATCGACCCTTAGCCTACTCGGTGCTAGACACTACTCTCAAAACATGCATATGCTCTATATCATTATTCAATGAAGCTCAACATCGTCTATTGATGAAGTTCAATCATCAATTACTTCTCAAATATGAAATCATGCATATGAGAATCTTCAACTCAAACCATACCACAAGTTGAAAGACAATTGGGAGTCTTTGCTCCAAAACCATGTGGTAAGCTTGATTCGAGAAATCATAAATCATACTTTGAACATGTGGGCATTGCCCAAAGCTTTATCATTCTTGTAAATACTCAATTCACATCGAAAACATGATTATAAACATGGGTAGCTTCAAAACGTGCTTTTCATCATCATACATTCATCACAAATCTTATCTTTCATGAACTTTTCATCAATGGGCTTTTTAATTCATAAAGCTAGAAACATGATTTTTAATTGAAAATATTACAAAACTTGTCCATGCTTCATAATTCAATGGTAACAACATATTTAAATCATACCCATGTAAGGAATTAGTAACTTCATGCATTGGGTTAAAACCCCATAGATTGGACTAATAACATTCATGATTTAGAGAGGGATTGGGCATGATGTGAAAGAATTCACCCATTCATAACCCTACATATCTATTGGTAGTTGATTCTTGTTCGATGGTTTGGAATGCCTACACGCAAGTGCACGTGGTCGAACAAGTAGTAAAATGGCTAGAGTAGCCAAGTATCAATCCCACAGGGACAGGACCAAGGTAATAATCTAATTAAGTGTTAATAAACTCTAACTCTAATAATGCAGACAACAGTTTCAAGAAGATTTTGGGAGTTTGTTTCCTAATTTATACTAATCTAAAACAAATGTACAATTTGAGTCTGAACTATAGTAATGAGCATGCTGAGGCTAAAACAAACATGCAGGGAAGCAATTTATTGATAAAAATTGGTTCATCTTTCCTTCGGTTGCTAGTCAAGAATTATTGCCTATGGATTAAAACTCTCGTATTTAACCCAACTTAAGAATCATGAACCTTCCACCTACATTTCTGTGATAAGAAGAAATTCATGTTCTAGCCATACGAAACTGATTCTTTAATTGACTAATACTAACTTCAGATATATTTCTATTCTGAAGGTAAATCAATTCTCAATTTTCCCAAACCAAGAAGAGATCATATCCTATTAATTCACAACTTTCCAATTTCTTTCTCTTTCGAGTGCAAACCGGATTTTTTAGATATACATTAATATTGGCCAAACATTAATGCAGTAAGAACAAGAATTAATAGAACAACCATAGAAGAAAAGATGAAAAACCAAAATGATCAATAATTACATTCCACTACAAATGTTCTTAACCTCAGCAAGAAGTGAATTTAGCCACTCATTTGTGGATTAAACATCGTTAAATGAGTGTAAGTCATACAAACAATTAAAATAAAGAAGAAAGAGATAGAGAAGAACCCTAAGAATTTCGTCCCCTCGACTGCCTGTAACCCACGTTCTTGCTCAACCAAGTCAGAATCCATCAAAATAAAACCTACGTGTTCTATTTATACTAGTGGGAATTTTTCCCGAAATAACAAGCAACGTGTCACGGAGTGTATCGCGGAGCACTGCCTCCGTGACACGGTGTGTATCGCAGAGCACTGCCTCCGTGACACGGTGTGTATCGCAGAGCACTACCAACATGTCATGGAGTGTATCGCGGAGCACTGTCAACGTGTCACGAAGGTATCGCGGAAGCCCTCTGGAAATCGCCCAATTTATTCCAACTTTGGTGTTTTGCTCCCAATATCATTCCTCCACTTCACCAAATCATAGATTGGGTCCTCCAATGCATTATTTCCTTCAAAAACCAAGACTAATCATGTTGGTTAATATTTCTTCTCATTTATATAAAAAGGCATGAAAATGTACATAATCAAATACATAAACAAGAAAAAACTAAGTTATAAAGTATCACTTTGGCATGTAATTATGCCCAAGATCACAACCCCACACTTAAAGTCTTGTTCGTCCTTGAACAAACCTTTTAAATCTCATGCACATGAAGAATCGCACATAGCTAATTTAGCAAGATAATACAAGATATGGCTATAATGATTATTTAAAATAACAAGTTAAAAATAGAGCATGCACAATTTAATCAATGAAATGATATACAACTCCGTTAAGACTTCCTAACCTCAAGAATCGACTCTCAATCTTGGCAAACTCATGCAAATCAACTGATCAAGAAATCCGACATTGATGTTATCTCTCATTAAACATGTGCCCTCACAACAAGAGCGTTGCCCCTTTTTACTCACAAATATTCAAATCACACCAAGTATGGGTATATGAATAAAAATTACGCTCGCTCTCACAAAGAATTCACATGCATCATGTAGTGACCCATAAGCTTGCCCTTAGTGTTTTACTCCACTCATTTAAGGATGTATGAACATAAGATCAAGTAGGACTTAATGGGTTGTAATGTAAGTTAAGGGACGACTAAGTACTATTCTAGCTGGTAATAGTGACTATCTTCCCCAAGCGCTTTTAATAACTTCAACCTTCATTAAGGATATCTCTTCTCTTACTTCACCCTCATTCTTTTCAATCCTGAACTTTTTTTCTTCTTGTTCCCCTTTCTTTAAGCACACTCAGCTTAGTAGTAAGGAGTACTTAAGCAATTTTTTTTTTCATTCATTTATTTTCTTACTCCATACTAATAATCATCCATTTTCACACAAGTGCACCTTTGTCCTTTTCTCAACTTTTACAACTTCTACTTTTCCTTCTTTTTCACGCTCTCACTCCTTCACTCTTTAGGATTTTTCACTTAAGCGCTTTGAAGTTTTGGATCAAATTCAAGGCTAATGAAAGAAAAAGGATTAAGCTTATGTTGTAGCTATCAAAGAATAGGCTCAAGGCTCAATGGGGCTAACTAGGATTAAATATTCAAGGTATGTAAAGTGAGGGATAACATTTAGGTTCATTCAAAGAAATGCCTAAATCATCTCCTACAATTCACATCCTTCATTTCGTTTTATATACACACCAGGCAAGTTCTAGACATTCCACAATAACATGGAATATTAAAAAAACTTACACTCACAGCACATGCTCAATTCAAGACACATTCCGCAGACTCTTACTCAGCTAATCACAAGAATTCAAAATTAAGCTTCAATCACATTGAGTCAAATTCAAGAGCCTAAGTGTCTCACACAAAGTTATACACTTCTTACATGCTTCAACACTAACCACATTTGTATCTTACAATCATGCATAGAACATAACAAGAACATCAAGCCATCAATTAGCTACGGGTTCAAAAACCAACCTACTGACTAATTTTTCCTCAAGACGGTCGTCATCCAACCATCGTCGGAAATAGTCTCTAACTATGACTACAAACATTATATACATACAAAGAAAATTTTTATTCTTCGGTTCAAAGACCCCTTGTCGGAAAAGAACCGAAAAGAAAAACCAACGGATGATGAAGTCATGCTTGCTTAACATAAAAAAAAATTTCAAATATTTCTCACAAGCATTACATTCACCAAAAATCGTTAAGCACAAAAATTTTAAAATTTTCCTCACCCCACACTTGAATCATGTTATGTCCCCATAGCATCAACTTAACATTTAAAGAGGGTGAGAAATACTCCCTGAGGCCTTTAGGCCTACTAACAACATGCTTTTCTTCAACTTTGCACAAGTGGGTGTTCGACCCCACACTTTTTCTCTTCCATGCTTTTTAGCTTCCTCCTCCATAGGTACTCAGACTTCCCCTCCATCTGTGCTTAACTTTCCACCAAAACAACACAAGATGAAAAATAAATAAAATCAACTTAAATGAAAGAAATTAAAATGGTACCCATGGTACCCTTGGGTTGCCTCCCAAGCAGCCTAATTTTACTTTGCAGCACGACGTATCAAGTTTCACCACTTTTTCCTCCACCTTGAGGATATGAATCTCACCCCTAATTTCTTCCCTAATTTCCTCTTATGCTCCAGGGGTGGTGGTGAAAAATTGTAAGGACCAAGCAGTAATGTTGCCTTTTGAACTTATTGGCCCTTAAGTAAGCGAAGTCATTTTGTCTCTCTGAGTCAGCAAATTTCAAAATATACAGGGCTTGGTCCTCTAGACATTTCTCTATAAGCTTGGAAGACTCTATTTCTCGGTTGTCAACCAAACTTAATGTCGAAAAATGCTTCGAGTGTGGTCCAATACACCTCAACTCTGAAACTGCATTGTGCTTGACCTCATTACTTGTATACACCTTCTCAGCATCTACATCTATCTCTCCATTAATGTCAACTGGGGGATACTCTATCTCTTCTTCCATTAATGGATTTTCCATAAGTGTGAGCCCATCACGAGGACACTCAAGAGATTCTACTTGTTGGGCTTCGTCCAAAAATTCACCCTTGTCTTCTTCTTGTAGTTCCTCTTGAGTATCGCCTAAAATCGTTACCTGCAATTTACCACTATCTTCAGCCTCAGCCATCATCTCCGTGACTTTGACCCTCATCCTTTCTAGAGCCTCTGCATTCTCTTCTTGCTGAATTCTCAATATTGCCATCGCCTCCTTCATTGCTTCTGATTGCTCCATGAGTTGTTTCAGCATGTCTTCTAGTCGAGCTTGGCATCTCAAGTCCTCCTTTTCAGCATGCCTAACATTCAGCAAAAATAACAGAAGGATCATAGTAGGGGATTGGGGGAGGGGAGTATGCATTCAAACAGCCATCTCAATGGCCATCTTGACCACCACATATATTGCATGTGTTACAGTGTTTCCAAAAGTGGGGTGCTCCGAAATTAAGACAAGATTCGTTAAAATATGAGTATCCACCATTTAAACCATTTGTATTCCACGATGTCATGTCAAGAAGAGTATCCGATAAAAAAAGAATTAAAACAAACACTAAGACCAAGTTGTCAGCACTTATATAGAAATCATAAGCTAACACTTAAGAAAACAATTTTACCAATTGCCAGTCCCCGGCAACGACGCCAAAAACTTGTTCGATGGTTTGGAGTGCCTACACGCAAGTGCACATGGTCGAACAAGTAGTAAAATGGCTAGAATAGCCAAGTATCGATCCCACAGGGACTGGACCAAGGTAATAATCTAATTAAGTGTTAATAAACTCTAACTATAATAATGCAAACAACAGTTTCAAGAAGATTTTGGGAGTTTGTTTCCTAATTTATACTAATCTAAAACAAATGTACAATTTGAGTCTGAACTATAGTAATGAGCATGCTGAGGCTAAAACAAACATGTAGGGAAGCAATTTATTGATACAAATTGGTTAATCTTTCCTTCGGTTGCTAGTCAAGAATTATTGCCCATGGATTAAAACTCTCGTATTTAACCCAACTTAAGAATCATGAACCTTCCACCTACTTTTCTGTGATAAGAAGAAATTCATGTTCTAGCCATGTGAAACCGACTCCTTAATTGACTAATACGATTTTCAGATATATTTCTATTCTGAAGGTAAATCAATTCTCAATTTTCCCAAACCAAGAATAGATCATATCCTATTAATTCACAACTTTCCAATTTCTTTCTCTTTCAAGTGCAAACCGGATTTTTTTAGATATACATTAATATTGGCCAAACATTAATGCAGTAAGAAAAATAATTAATAAAACAACCATAGAAGAAAAGATGAAAAACCAAAATGATCAATAATTACATTCCACTACAAATGTTCTTAACCTCAACAAGAAGTGAAATTAGCCACTCATTTGTGGATTAAACATCGTTAAATGAGTGTAAATCATACAAACAATTGAAATAAAGAAGAAAGAGATAGAGAAGAACCCTAAGAATTCCGTCCCCTCGACTTCCTGTAACCCACGTTCTTGCTCAACCAAGTTAGAATCCATCAAAATAAAACCTAAGTGTTCTATTTATACTAGTGGGAATTTTTCCCGGAATAACAAGCAATGTGTCATGGAGTGTATCACGGAGCACTGCCTCCGTGACATGGTGTGTATCACGAAGCACTGCCAACGTGTCACGGAGTGTATCGCGGAGCACTGCCAACGTGTCACAGAGGTATCGCGGAAGCCCTCTGGAAATCGCCCAATTTATTCCAACTTTGGTGTTTCGCTCCCGATATCATTCCTCCACTTCACCAAATCATAGATTGGGTCCTCCAATGCATTGTTTCCTTCAAAAACCAAGACTAATCATGTCGGTTAATATTTCTTCTCATTTATATAAAAAGGCATGAAAATGTACATAATTAAATACATAAATAAGACAAAACTAAATTATAAAGTATCACTTTGGCATGTAATTATGCCCAAGATCAATTCCTACACTTCTTTAATAGCCCAAGAAGAAATTGAAGATGAATTAAAGAACACTAAGCTTGATCACCCTCTCTCACCTTCTACCTTGCATGCATGGATGTAAATGGCCTAAAATGAACTTAACCCCTTTAAAAGTCATCGTTCATAACTCAAAACGATGTAGTTTAGGCCTTAGGATCTTAAGAATTATGGAAACGTCCTTACTAAATTCACAGAAAATAGCTGCCAGATGGTTCCAATGAGGGATATAACGACTCGTTACCCTGGGCTACGACTCGTGGAGTCATCCGTCAAGTACAATACTCATCTAATCATTTGGGCTCGTCACGGGAAACCTCACGATCCGTTACTGGTGATCACAACTCGTGGTCACCACCTGTTATGTACACTGCCTCCATACCAAATAATTCTTCAACTAGCTGACCACGACCCTTCCCACGAATCGTGGTGACTGACCATTACTCGTGGGGCCCTCCCATCGAGTACACTATCTCTCTTCCTTCCCTTTTCTTACTCACCCATCCCACGACTAACCTAACGAGTCGTGGGGCCTGACCACGATTTGTGGTCACATCTGTGGGGATCCCATTTCCCAATTTAAAAATCATCATTCGGGCTTCACCATGAGTTACCTCATGACTCGTGGGCTGCACCAATAGGTCTCCTCATGACTTGTTCTATGCCTGATGCCAGATTTTGAGTTTTCTCTATTTCAACTCCAGGGTCTGATCTTTGGGCTTCCGGGTTATAATAGTAGTATTCTTGGGGAAACAACTTTAGAGTGCAATAGGTCAAGCTGAGTTAGGCTTGAACATGGGAGGAGTATAGGCTGAGGAGGTTGAGTGTCAGATACTGGGAGGTATGCTTCAGGGTATCAATATCCCTATTTGAATGTTTGAAGAGATAAATACAGGTTGCATCATAGGATTTCCTCGAACACGCAAACAACATGATTCTATATTGGGTAATAGTGGACTGAATGACCAAGTCAACACATTTCATACCGTTAACACTATAGGCTCCACCACAGATTAGGCTAGATTGTATGTTTGGGAGTTACTTCAATTGCATTGGGTTCCATTATCTATCATCTCAGATTAGGGTATTCAGTTTACCTCTCATTTTTAGAGATCATTTCAGCTAGGTCATGGTACCTAGGAGAAGCTTAGCACAACTTTTCACCCACAGACAGATGGTCAAGTCGAGAAGATTGTTCTAACCTTGGATGATATGTTGAGAGCTTGCGTGATTGATTTCAAGGGTAGTTGGGATGATCACTTACCTCTCATTGAGTTTGCTTACAATAAAAGCTACCGTTCTAGCATTCAAATGGCTTCATTTGAGGCTCTTTATGGGCGGAGGTGTAGATCACCGATTGGATAGTTTGAGGTAGGTGAGGCTATGTTGATTGGGCAAGATTCATTCCATGAGGCCATGAAGAAAGTTTAGCTTATTAGAGAAAGACTGAAAATAGCGCAGAATCGTCAAAACTCATATGTGGATGTTAGGTGGAGAGAACTTGAGTTTGAGGTTGACGATTGGGTTTTTCTAAAGATGTCTCCTATGGAGGGAATTATGAGGTTCAGAAAGAAAGGAAAGCTTAGTCCCTGATATGTTGGTCCTTATAGGATTCTAAGGCAAAATGGCAAGGTGACTTATGAGTTGGAGTTACCAGCAGAGTTAGCTTCAGTATATCCAGTTTTCCATGTTCCCTTGCTAAAGAAGTGCATTGGTGATCCAACTCTAGTCATTCCGATAAAGAGCATTGGGTGAATGATAGCATTTTTATGAGGAGATTCCGATTGAGATCCTTGATTGTCAGGTTTGGAAGTTGAGGAACAAGGAGGTATCTTCAATAAAGGTTTTGTGGAGAAATCATCTGGTTGTGGAAGCTACTTGGGAAGATGAAGCAGATATGATGGCTAGATACCCCTATATTTCCCCTTCCAGCTTAGTTCCCGCTTGAGGTATTGGTTTCCTCCTTAGTACTCTATTCAGTTTCATGTCAAGTTCACATCTCTTAGTTTCTTTCATATCTTAGCATGCATGTATATTTCATGAATTCAATTGAGTAATGTCTCTCTGTTTGGAGTCAGTCACTCCATTAGTATTCATTCTATAACTTTCAATTTTGGGATTACGGCTCTTTCCCTATCCTTCCAGCTTAGTTAGCCTTCATCTGAAGATGAATGTTCCCAAGGGGGAGATAATGTTACATCCCAAAAGTTTCTAAGACTAGACTCGTGATTTGGAATTTGATTAGGCAGAGAAAACTAGAAAATGCCTGAGCACGAGCCTTAGTATGAGTCATAGGTTCATCGTACGACTCGTAGTATGGATTCATAGTGTGTTATCGAGAGAACTCAGTAGATTTTGATTGAGAAGTCACGACAGGTTCTCATAACTCGTACCAAGTCAATACAAGTTGTACCAAGGGTTCATGGCATGGATTTATGGAGTTTAGCAGGAAGTTTCAAGGAAACCACGACTAGATCTTATGATCCGTACCAGGTTACGAGTCATAGTGAAGGATCGTTGGTAGGAGGTTCAGGTAAATTTCAAGGAAGGATTAGTAGCTACAAAGACTCAATACGTGTCGTAATATGATGGTATGTATCATTGTTTCATTCGTGAGTTGAGATATTGAATGCGCCGAACTTTTGAGCTAAGTTTGAAATCGTTCTAGGTATGTGGATAGACCTGAACCCAATGAATTTTATGGAAACAAGGTGTTAATATCAATTATTAAGTATACAAAGAGCATTGGATTCAAGTTAAGGTCATAAGGAACCTCTAGCATAAAGTTGAGTTGAGAGCTTTCCTACTGATTAAGTTCTTCGTATAAGTTCTTACAATGGTCAAATAGAAACAACCATAACTCCCATTTTATGAAGTCCTTTTGGGTGATATAGCATATCAGATTAAAGCCCTTTTAGTCTTCTTTTGAATGTATCCAACCTTGTGTCAATTAGAGTTTGGAGTAAGAAGTTATGGATAGGGCCAAACTAGTCACCATGAGTCATGGTACGACTCATGGTATGTAGGTACGATTCGTACCAAGCATCCATAGAAAGAGTATCAGCAAGCTATTAAGCCACCCATAAGCCATGGATATGTCCACACTATGACCTGTGGTATGTCACTAGAGTCATGGTACAACCCGTGTCGACTGGGAATTAGATTTTTAAGTGGGATCCTTTAGGGATATTTTTGTAAATTTTTATGCTATTAACTCCTAAACTAGGTTGTTATGGGCTTCCTAAAGGGTGTATTAGAGGGTTGTACTAATCCTAAACCCTTATTCTATTATGAACACCTTAAATTGAAGATTAAATCCTCTCAAGAAAAAACTAGGGTTCTTCATTATCTACTTCTCAATTGCCTATGGGTTTTTAGGTCAAGTTAGAGATTCTTCAAGCCCAGGTATGTAGGTCAATGAATGGGGGATTCCTTCCACTCTCATGCCCTTTTCAAGTTGAATTCACGATTCCCATTCTTCCGTGCCCTAATTTTGAATGTTTAGGGTTAGGGTTTGATTGTTATTGAAATCTTTCATGTTCTCCCATGAAAATAGTCCCCTTATGATTCAATTCACATTTATATGATTATTATACATGATTCCTATCGAAATCTCTCATGAACTCATGTCTTCATGTTATAATGGTTTCTACTCAATTTTGATGAAGCTCCTTATAATTTTATATGGATTCGATTCTCTTATGTTTAAATCCATGAATTATGATTATGATGCATGTTTTCTACTAGAATTTCTCATGAATCCATGATTTATAAGTATGATGATTTTACTCAATTATGCATGATTCTCATGAAATTCAAGTCCATATATCATGGCCGATCTTCGGCTCTATTTTCATGGCTAGCTCAGGTATGTTAACATGTTATGCATTTCATGATTTAAACTAGACAAGTTAATATATGTTTCATGATTCTTATATAAGAACTATATATGTATTGGGTGTAGTGTTTACCACCAAGTAGGGGGGGGGTTTCCATTGTACCCAGGTCTCGTAATTACGTACCAACATAACCATTCTCCACGAGAGTGTCTCCCATGCCTGAATGGGCCATCCTGAGTGATATCACGTCTTTTCATGGTTCTACTCATGGAAAGGAATGAACACCCTCCTGATCAGGGTTTTACAGGTCAGCCTCCATGTATGCTCATGTGGGGTATGTCGATTATAAGAATCTCCCATTGTCCTTAATTTTTATATATATGTATATTTATGTTCACGATTCATGATTTTATAAATTATGATGATCTATTTCAAATATGCTTTATAGAGTTTTTACATATGAATTCAGTCATGATCAGCTTTATATTGTAAACTTGAAAACCTTGAGCCTTTATGTTCAGTTTATGATTTGAACTTCATGATTTATACAAACTTATACTCATGATCTTTCTTTTACTGATTTAATAGCAAGTTCACTTACCTTACATACTCAGTAAATTCCAAGTATTGACCACATACTCTATGCTATATTATCTCATGATATAGGTTGGGCGATCAATCTCAGTCCAGACGTTAACATCGCTCCCGCCTTAGTCTAGCTTTGTCCTTGTTGGGTGAGTCCTCATCTTCCAAGGACACTTGATAGTTTGCTATGTTTTGTTATTTCATTCAGTTTCAGACTTAACGAGCTAGTTGGAGGTGTCGTCCCATCAGCTCATCTTGTGACTAGAGGTTTTTTAGACAGTTATATATTAGATGGTTTCGTATTGTGACATGTTGTCCTTTTTCATACTTTATAACATTTGGACTTTCTCTTATCTTATGCTATGATTTAATTTTCTCTTTATATATGTTCTCTTTCATTCTATATATGTGCCATGGGTTAGTTTGGAGCCCTTCTTGGTTCTAGGTCCTGTGTCTCGGTCCGGGGTCTACGTTCAGGTCATGAAAGTTGCGCTTGCATATTCAACCCTAACCCATTCTTACTCCTTCCATATTGGGTGATTTAAGGTGATCGACCCATAATTGGGGTCACTTCCCTGGAATTGTCTGAAATTGATTATAACCCTAGCATATTGCACTCTATAGTTGTAGTTAAATTTTACTTCTCTCAATTTGAATATATTCTAATCTTGCAATACTATACTGATCAGTACTTGATAAGTTGGTCTTCGAGTAATCTCTATGGGATTTGACCCCAACTCCTCATTGGGTTTCTATTTGTTGCAATCATTTACACTACCCGATATTAGGAGTGGATTTGAATGACATCAATTATTATGGCGTTGTTGCCAGGGATTACGGCATAAGCCCTATCTAGCCCTATCAGTCTAGTTTGCTTTCTTAAACCTGTTCTTTGACCTTTTCTTTTTGTTTTTGTTAATTTATACAGGATCATGGTCACTCTTTCGCTCGAAGACTAGGAAAATGTGTTTGCAGAAGTCAATAAGGAAGTTGACTATGCAAGCGCTATCGTCCCACCAAGGGTGAATACTTCATCATTTAAGATTGATGGAAGAATCTACACTATGTTTAATGTAGAGGACAGTTCCACAACTCCATGGATAACAACCCCCATTAGCACTTAAAGAATTTCGTGGAGGTGTGCAATCTCCACAACTAAAATATCATTTCAGATGATGTTGTTTGGCTACGCGTGTTTAAATATACTCGTTGGCCGGTGAGGAAAAGGATTGGTTGCACAAACTCCCTCCAAACTCAATCTACACGTGGCAGGAGTTAGTAAGTGTGTTCTTAAAGAAGTGATTTTCACCTAGAAAAAAGGCAGAGCAATGGGACAAGATATTCTATTTTTGACAGCTCCCGGGAGAATAGTTGTTCAAAGCATGGGAAAGATTCTGGAAATACATCCTTCAGGTGTCCAACCATGGGTTCTCATACAACATTTTATTAGAGAAGTTTTACACTAGGTTGGATGCTTTGACACAGTCCGTTGATGATAACATTGCTGGTAGATGCTTTATGGATAAGACATTCAATAGAATTGCCATCATTTTGGACAAAATAGTTAAGCACAATCATGCTCTATGGTGGGGACTAGAGTGAAGGAATCAATGTGGGGACTCCTTCACAATCTCACTTGATGAAGGAGAATCAGGAGCGTGATCAGATGATGGCCACCATGGCATCTGATCTTGGGCAAATTTATATGCCCAAGTAATACTCAAAAGTACCATTTTAGCCTTGTTTATCTACCAATGTGTATACATTCTCATGTAATTGGTAATAAAATGTGAATTTATACTAACCAACATGATTAGCATTGTTTTGCAGGTAAAATGTGATTTCGGGAAGCTTAAATGCATGTTGGATGATATCGGAGTTGGACTTGGATGCGAGCAAGGGAAAAGGCATTGGACAACATGAATTAAAGGGGCTCCGCGATGGAGCCGTGTCACGCTGCCATTGCGGAGGCATTCTGCCTGGATAGGGAAAATTCGCCCAAATTCCAGAGAGGGTCCGCATTTGCTCCGTGGCACGGAGGCCTGGCTCCGCGATGCACGCCGTGCCACGTTGAGCCTTAAATCCCGAACCCCCAATTCTAGTGAGGGTCCGCGTTCGTAGCGTGTCACAGAGGCAGTGCTCCGCGATGCACTCCGTGACACATTGCTCGTTATTTCGGGAAAAATTCCCAGCAGTATAAATAGAACACTTAGGTTCATTTTTCATAATTCTGACTTGGTGGAGCAAGGACGTGGGTTACAGGCAGTTGAGGGACGAAAATATCAGGGTTTCTTCTCTCTTTCTTTCTTCTTTAATTCAATTGCTTGTATGATTAACACTCATTTTAAGATGTTTAATCCACAAATGAGTGGCTAATTCCTCTCCTTGCTGAGGTTATGAACAATTGTGATGAGATTTGATCATTAATTATTTAGTTTTTCATCTTTTCTTCCATGTTGTTCTATTAATTCTTGTTCTTACTGCATTAATGTGTGGCCTATGTTGATGTAAATCTAAAAAGTCCGGTTTCACTCGAGAGAGCAAGAAATTGGAAAGTTGTGAATTAATAGGATATGTTCTTTACTTGGTTTGGGAAAATTGAGTCTTGATTTGCTTTCAGGATAGAAATATACCTGAAAGTCGTATTAGTCAATTTAGGAATCGGAATTGTATGGCTAGGACATGAATTGCATCTGATCACAAAAATGTAGATGGATGGTTCATGATTCTTAAGTGAGGTTAAATACGAGAGTTTTAATCTCTTGGCAAATGTTCTTGGCTAGCAACTGGAGGAAAAGATTAACCAAATTATGATGATAATTAATTTCATTACATGTTCGTTTAACCTTAGAATGCTCTCATTCATAGTTCATATTCAAAGAAGATAATTGTTCTTAGCTTTAGTATAAAAAATTATAAAACAACCTATCAAACTTTTGGTTACACTGTTGTCTGCATTTTTAGAAGTAAAATATAGTACACTTGAGCAAATTGCACTTCATCCAAGTCTCTGAGGGATCGATACTTGGCTTACTAAATCCACTTACTACTTGTTCGACCACGTGCACTTGCGTGTGAGTTATATGCCCATATAACACCCCGAACAAGTTTTTGGCGTCGTTTCCGGGGACTTGGCAATTGGTTAATTTGTTTTAAGTGTTAATTTACTATATTTTTTTCTTAAGTGCTGACAACTTGGTCTTAGTGTTTGTTTTAATTCTTTTTCATTTTATTTTTTTATTTTTTATTTTTTTTGATACCCTTATTGACATGACATCGTGGAATACAAATGGTATAAATGGTGGATACTCATATTTTCGCGAATCTTGTCTGAATTGCGGAGGACCCCACTTGTGGCAACACTGTAACACGTGCAATATATGTGGTGGTCGAGATGGCCATTGGGATGGCTGTCCGAATGCATATTCCCCTCCCCCAAGCCCCTACTATGATCCTTCTGTTGTTTTTGCTGAATATAGGCATGCTGAAAATGAGGACTTGGGACGCCAAGTTCAAATAGAAGACATGCTGAAACAACTTCTGGAGCAATCAGAAGCAATGAACGAGGCGATGGTAGTATTGAGAATTCAGCAAGAAGAGAATGCGGAGACTCTAGAAAGGATGAGCATCAAATTCACGGAGATGATCGCTGAGGCTGAAGCTTGTGATAAATTGTAGGTAACAGTTTTAGCTGATATTCAAGAGGAACTACAAAAGGAAGACAAGGGTGAATTTTTGGATGAAGCCCAACAATTAGAATCTCTTGAGTGTCCCCGTGATGGGCTCACACTTATGGAAAATCTATTCGTGGAAGAAGAGATAGAGTATCCCCCAGTTGACATTAATGGAGAGATAGATGTCGATGCTGAGAAGGTGTATACAAGTAAGGAGGTCAAGCACAATGCATTTTCAGAGTTGAGGTTTATTGGACCACACTCGAAGCATTTTTCGACATTAAGTTTGGTTGACAACATAGAAATAGAGTCTTCCAAGATTATAGAGAAATGTCTAGAGGAGGACCAAGCCCCGTATATTTTGAAATTCGCTAGCTCGGAGAGACAAAATGACTTCGCTTACTTAAGGACCAATAAATGCAAACGACAACATCTACTGCTTGGTCCTTACAATTTTTCACCACCACCCCAGGAGCATAAGAGGAATTAGAGAAGAAATTAGGGGTGAGATTCATATCCTCAAGGTGGAGGAAAAAGCAGTGAAACTTGGTACGTCGAGCCGCGACGGTAAACCAGGCGCTGCACGGGAGGCAACCCGTGAAAAATTTCTTTCTTTCTTTTTGTAAAGTGTAAATAGATTTTTCTTTTTCTTTTTCTTGATTTAATACAAAATTTTTCGTTTTAGTTTTAGTTTTTAATTTTTTAAGTTAGGTGAAACCTATAATTCTAACCAATTGTGTATAGTGAGATGAATTTCAGGTCAAACGGAGAAAAATATGCACGGAATCGCTAAGGAAAAGTCGAGGTATGAAAAATTAATAAAAAGTGGCAGACAGTGAGCTGAGGCGACAGCTCCGTGTCACGGAGGTGGACCTCCACGTTACCTCCGTGACACGTTGAGGTACAATCTGGAATTTTAAAAAATTTCCAGAACAGTCTCGCGATGGCTCCGTGTCACGGAGGCAGTGCACCGCGATGCACTCCGTGACACGTTGCCTTGTATATCGCGATGGGTCACACCGGGTCGCCGGGTGACCCGCGCGATTTCCTTACTTTTTAACCCCGAAAATCCTCCCTTTCCCTCATTTTTTAATCCCTCCGCGACCAAACCCCCCAAAACCCATCCCCTATCAACGTGACACGGAGTAAGGCAAGAAATTCAACGATTCTTCTTCGATTCTTCAAAGACAAGGTATGTTCTTCGATTCCCTCTCATATTCTTGTCGATTTTCTTCGATTTTGAGCATAGGAGGTGAGCTAAATTGCCTTACGTAGTAATTAATCATGAATTCGAGTGAATTGTTGTTGATGAATGTTCGGAATGTCTTTATGATTGCTTGAACTTGTCGATTGCATAACTTAATCGAATTTGATTGATAAACTCAATTCTAGGGCTTGTATGTTGAATTTGAAGTTGAAAATGTATTGAAATTGTGAATTTTATGCCGGGATGGATGTGTTGAATGAGATGAGTCGATGTACAAATTGTTAGGATGTTAATAGAACGACGGATTCTCGGGTTGGGGGAAATGTTGAAATTTGTAAGAATTGGTTGGTTGTATAGGTTCGTGTAGATAAATTTTTGTTGTTGTTTTTGCTTCTTTGTTTTTCCTTGCTAAGTGCGATGGTTAAGATGTTAGCGATGGTAGTGATTGTGATTAGCTGTACGAAGTCTGAGTAGTACGCAGAAGATATACCGTCGAATTTTTCGAACGCACTAAGCATGATTGTATAGTTGATTATTGTGTGTAAATAAAGTATGATCTTGTCGTATTGTTGTAACTGTAGCTAAGGACTAAGTGTGGGGTAACCTAGCTTAACCCGACCTTAGCTGAAGTTAATATCCGTTAGCTTAACATTGATCTTGTCTACTTGGGTTGACAGGTAAAATGGCAAGCAGGCAAGAGAAAGGGAAAGGCGCATCAACTTCGGGCGCCGGAAGGAAGCGAATCAGACTGGGCACAGCAGTCCCAGCAGCACCTGCAGTTCCACGCGGACAACGCCGCCAATATGGAACAAGATGGGTGACTGATGAGGGGAAAAAGTGGTACGCAAAGCACAAAGAAAATAAATATTTCCCCGAGGAGCATATAGCACGGGAACCATTGGCACAGGAGTTCCCTAGGATGGTCCACCGGATCGAGGCAGCTGGGCTCAATTTCATATTTGAGGAGCCCAAGGAATGTAATTTGCACTTGGTTCGAGAATTTTATGCCAATTGGAACCCGATGATCAGAAGTCACACCATAAAAATCAGAGGGCAAATAGTCACCTTGGAGCCCCACCACCTCAATACCATCATAGGAGCGCGAGACACAGACGCCCACGTACTCCGACAGATGAACATTACCGCACCGTATGCGGACATCAGACGCACATTTTGTGGGACCCGATCAACAGCTAGATGGAGCAGACACAAAGAGAGGGGCTACCACCAGACTTTGCCCTATTCACAGATGAACAGGGAAGCCCGAATCTGGCTGAAGATAGTCTGCTCATGCCTCATCCCGGGGGTACATATGACAGATGTAACCTGGGATCGTGTATGCCTGGTGTACGCCCTGATGAAAGGGCTGGAGATCAACGTGGGGGCAGTAATTATCTCCGCCATGAAGAGAGCCCGGTTGCACCAGGGGCACAGGTATGGCTTTGGTGGACTAATCACCACCTTCCTCAGGGGCCTAGATGTTGAGGAGGAGGCCCTTGACTATATCCCGTAGATGGAGCGGCGAGCCTTGGATGTTACTAAAACTAAGGCTCCCGACACCACCCACGGGCCAGTGCTTACACTTGGCGAGCGACATGCTCGTGATGACCAGTATATGGATCGGATGTATGGGATGCAGATGCTCCAGCTGAGGATAGGAGGGAGGCCGACGACAGAGGAGGAGCTATGGCAGATCGAGCTAGACTACCCCTTCGGCGAAAACGTCAGGGCTCTATGCCGAGTGGGGCCAGCATTTGTAGAGCCCTTGATGATGATGTCCCCACAGACGAGGAGACACGTCGGGAGGACTCCGATGTGGAGTCCGATGATGACGACGGAGGCGACTCGGACATGGGAGATGAAGCAGAAGCACCCGACGAAGAAGTGGAATACTTTGACTGATCAGGGAGTTCCACCACCCGATTTTGTGCTATTTTAATTTTTGTGAACACTGGGGACAGTGTTCGAGCTAAGTGTGGGGTGGGAGTAGTTAGGTGCTGGGTTGGGCTGTTTTGTATGTATGCTCTATTCTGTTGTCGTGTATGTGAAAATTTATTTGTCCCTGTGAGTTGTGAATTGTTAAGTTGTTCTGTTTGTAAATTTATGTGAAATTGATGTGTGTTGCTGAATGTTGCTAGCTGATTCTGATTCTGTACATATTTTTGTTATCGAAATGATCGATATTTTTTTTTAAAAAAAAAAATTTAAAAAAATATTTTGTAAATAATTTTTCTATCGAAATGATCGATATTTTCAACATTTTTTAATTCTTGGGTTTCTCGGCGTTTGTTTTCGGTTCTTTTACCGAGAATGGTCCCATTGAACCGAAGTCATAGTTAGTGACCGTTCCCTATGATGGATGGATGACGACCGTCTTAAGGGAAATGTAGTCATTAGGAGTAGATTTTTTTTCAATTATTTTTCAATTTTTCAATTTTTTTCTTTGGTGGATTGCATCCCGGAACCTGTAGTTACTGGATGGTTGCGAAATTCTGGTTGCGTGTTGTACATGATATTTAAAATGCAAAGGTGATTCGTATGAAAGCATGCAACTTTGTAAATATGTTGAGATACCTAGGCTGTAGAGTTCGATTCAGTGTGATTGAGGCTAAATGTTTGAATTCATGTAATTAGCTGATTGAAGAGTCTGTGAATACATCTTGAATCGAGCATGTGCAAAAAGTGTGAAGTGAGGTGTTGATATTCCATTCTATTGTGAAGTGTCTAGAACTTGCCTGGTGTATGTACAAAACGAAATGAAGGAGGTGTATTGTAGGAAAGGATGTAGGCATTTCTTTGTTTTAACAGAGAGTTTCTATTTTTCCTTGTCGTACACACCTTGATTGTATACCCTAGTTAGCCCGTTGAGCCTTTAGCCTATTATTTTTTTTCTTTTGTCAAAAAGTGTAAACCGAGCTTAATTCCTTCTTTTCATTAGCCGTAAAGTCTATACAAAACTCTTAAGCGCTTAAGAAGAGAAAATCATTTTCCCAAAGTGTCAAAGAGTGAGAATGGTGAAAAGAAAAAGAAAAGCAGAGTGATTGAAGAAAAGAAAAGGTTGGAGGTGCACTTGCTATAAATAAACGATAATGAAGGTGCATGAATAATCTTTGTTGTTGTGTCAAGTGTGCTTAATGCAATGGGCCATACTAAAGAAAATCATCAAGAATGGGATGATGGAAAAAAAAAAGGAAAAAATGTCCATGAGTTGATGGGATGTGTTGAAAAGGCGCTTAAGGATGCTAGTGGCTATTATTGGCTAACCCAATATTTACTAGTTCCGTAGCTTCCATTACAACCCGTTAAAGTCCTACGTGATCTTACATCGCACTTCTTTATATTAGTGGAGTAATACACTAAGGGAAAGCTTATGGGTCATGACATGATGCATGTGAATTCTTTTGGGAGAGAGAGAGAAATTGTTTTTACATGCCCCTGTTTGAATGTTTGTGAGTCATATGAGCAAAAAGGGGAAGATTCTCTTGTGTTGTGAGGGCACATGCTTGATGAAAGATTGATTTTCGTGTCGGATATCTTGATCAGCTAATTAGCATAAGTTTGCCTATATCGAGAGTCGATTCTTAAAGTCTAGGAGGTCTTAATGTATTGAAGGTCATTGCATTGATAAGACCATGCATGTTTCTTGATGATTTGCTGTATTGAATAATCGGTATGACCGTAGCCTAAATTGTCGAAGCGAAGTAGCGAGGTTGGGATGTAAATTGCATGAAGTGTAGGATTGTTGTTCGAGGACGAACAAGGATTTAAGTGTGGGGTAAGTGATCCTGGGCAAATTTATATGCCCAGGTGATACTCAAAAGTACCATTTTAGCCTTGTTTATCTACCAATGTGTATACATTCTCATGTAATTGGTAATTAAATGTGAATTTATACTAACCAACATGATTAGCATTGTTTTGCAGGTAAAATGTGATTTCAGGAAGCTTAAAAGCATGTTGGATGATATCAGAGTTGGACTTGGATGCGAGCAAGGGAAAAGGCATTGGACAACATGAATTAAAGGGGCTCCGCGATGGAGCCGTGTCACGCTGCCATCGCGGAGGCATTCTGCCTGGATAGGGAAAATTCGCCCAAATTCCAGAGAGGGTCCGCGTTTGCTCCGTGGCACGGAGGCCTGGCTCCGCGATGCACGCCGTTCCACGTTGAGCCTTAATTCCCGAACCCCCAATTCCAGTGAGGGTCCGCGTTCGTAGCGTGTCACGGAGGCAGTGCTCCGCGATGCACTCCGTGACACGTTGCTCGTTATTCCGGGAAAAATTCCCAGCAGTATAAATAGAACACTTAGGTTCATTTTTCATAATTCTGACTTGGTGGAGCAAGGATGTGGGTTACAGGCAGTTGAGGGACGAAAATATCAGGGTTTTTTCTCTCTTTCTTTCTTGTTTAATTCAATTGCTTGTATGATTAACACTCATTTTAAGATGTTTAATCGACAAATGAGTGGCTAATTCCTCTCCTTGCTGAGGTTATGAACAATTGTGATGAAATTTGATCATTAATTATTTGGTTTTTCATCTTTTCTTCCATGTTGTTCTATTAATTCTTGTTCTTACTGCATTAATGTGTGGCCTATGTTGATGTAAATCTAAAAAGTCCGGTTTCACTCGAGAAAGCAAGAAATTGGAAAGTTGTGAATTAATAGGATATGTTCTTTACTTGGTTTGGGAAAATTGAGTCTTGATTTGCTTTCAGGATAGAAATATACTTGAAAGTCGTATTAGTCAATTTAGGAACCGGAATTGTATGGCTAGGGCATGAATTGCATCTGTTCACAGAAATGTAGACGGATGGTTCATGATTCTTAAGTGAGGTTAAATACGAGAGTTGTAATCTCTTGGCAAATGTTCTTGGCTAGCAACTGGAGGAAAAGATTAACCAAATTATGATGATAATTAATTTCATTACATGTTCGTTTAACCTCAGCATGCTCTCATTCATAGTTCAGATTCAAAGTAGATAATTGTTCTTAACTTTAGTATAAAAAATTATAAAACAACCTATCAAACTTTTGGTTACACTGTTGTCTGCATTTTTAGAAGTAAAATATAGTACACTTGAGCAAATTGCACTTCATCCAAGTCTCCGAGGGATCGATACTTGGCTTACTAAAGCCACTTACTACTTGTTCGACCACGTGCACTTGCGTGTGAGTTATATACCCATATAACACCCCGAACAGCATCCAAATAGCCCTCCTCACAAAGAAGTTTACTGAGATTGAGGTAAAAAAGGTGCATGCTTCTCACGCCATAAAACTAGGGTAGGGCGCGACTAACTCTTGATTTTGAAGAGATAAAGAAGTCGGCTATATGGCATCTGACTGCAATCCTTAGGCCCTCAGGCCTCCTGTCAAAGTCAACTACAACATGGAATGGATCGGCCAAGTATCAATGAACATGGTACAGGTAGAATGCCGACAGGCATGATTGCAACTGAAATAATTGTAGAAGCCCAGCTACGTGACAAACTGCATTGAAACTGAATAACTGAACAACTAGTCTAGAAAAGCCTCTAAGAGAGTAAATAATATTGAATGCATGGGATAGGGCACTGACCTACTCATATGTACATCAAAACTCAAAATAACCAAACAAAACATAGGGCTCCTAAAAGAAAAGAGCATACTAACTCTTCGTTGGATCTGGGCTCCTACTGTATCAGTCAATCTAAGCTCCTGTCTGCACCTGCAGCATGATTGGGGTCCCCGAGCGAAGGGATGTCAATAGAAAGAAATGCACTAGTATGTAACACTAAAAGTTTTAAATAAAGCAATGCCAAAGATAACTGAACATGAGAAGGGAATAACAACAACCTGACATTATGAAACCTGTTAATGTCACATTGGTTAGGCTAATATCTCACTGAAAGGTTGGAGGGTTACTGAGATCCTAGGCAGCGGGATCATCAACTTAAACAATGGAAAACAATAGCTGAACATAACTTAGAAGTTAGGATAGAGAGAAATTGATGTTGGGCATATTTTTATACACATTTTCCATGTTGTTACCCATATTTGATCATGGTTTTGAGTTCATAATCCTTAATTTATGCTTAGATTCATGTATATATGTGTTTTATGAACTAACAAACGATTTGAGTTGATTTGAGCAGGAAACTAAGCAAAATGGGCTCAAAATGTTGCAAGGAAAAAAGATTTGAGGAGTTGAAGGGTCTGGTGCTATGGCTGGCGCCCTGCACCAAGTCCCAAACTTTAGGTTGGGGCTATGGATGGCGCACCGCGCCAACCCTTAAACTTAAGAGAAATGCACTTCACAAACTTGCGGAGATGAGTGGCGCCCTGTGCTAGAATTGTCTAGACTTAGAGAAATTTGACAAACACCTTCGCAAAATAGAGGGGGCGGCGTGCCAGGCCTTGTCCAGAGCTGAAATTTTTGGAAATTTGACTAAGTCTTCGGTGAGATAGATGGAGTGGCGTGCCAGGGTCATTCCAGGGTAGAAAATGCTGGTTTTAAAGTCAAGTTTTGAAGGGCAAAAGCGTAATTTGAATTGTTAAGCATTTTTTTTGACTTTTTGAAGCAATCTTTACTCATCTTTACATTCTATAGTTTATTTATGAAAGCTTGTAAGCTGTTTGGAAGGAATACACAGTTCTACAACAAGGTTTTCTCTTCTTTAGTGTTTTTATATGCTGATGAATAAATATTTGTTTTTCCACTTGTCTATGAGTGGCTAAACTCATATTCTAGGGTTGTGGCCATGGTGAATGGTTGATTGTTTAAAAGACTAAGTAAACTTGGTTTTGACTCTTCAATTATGGTTGTTTGTATTTATTTGTGTTAATTATTATTTATAAAATTGATCACCTTGTAACTAATCTATTGGCTTTCAATTGAACATGGGAAAGGGAATCGAAACGGTTAAAATTAAATACAAAATGGGAATTCAAAGACCCTTGAACCCATTGATGATAGGATAGAAGTTGTTGTTGAGGATAGGGATATACCCTTCAACCCTGTTTAGTTGAAATACAAGTAGGCATAATCATCGTTTCATTGTTCTCCTACGACCATAGGCATATAGGTTTTAGGGTTCATGAAATAGTTCTTGGATACAAGGGATAGTGACAAGAAATGGGATAGTAACTTGCAATTAACAACCATAGGAAGAATCATGCCAGTTTAATTACGTCTAGAAAACTCAACTTTAAGCCAACCAAGTGTCATTGCCCTAGTCTTTCACCATCATCAAAATACAATCAAGCTTACAATTGTTTTAATTAATTTTATATTTGAAGTTTTAGTAGCTTAATTTTTCAAACCAATCTTCATTTTAACTGTTTGGTAGATTAGTGAAAACAAAGTGACAATCTTATAATGATTAAATTGACAAGTCCCTTGGGTACGATATCTGGACTTCAAAATCCAATATTACTTGATGACTATGTGTGCTTGCATGCGCTTGAGAAACATCAAGATTTTGGTGATGTTGCTGGGGACTTGAATATTGTCTAATCATTTGTAGGTCAGAATTTTATTTCACTAATCTTTATTTTACGTTTGTTTCTTGTTTTTGTTAAAGTTCACAAGGGTGTTTGCCTTAGTGTATGCTAAGAACGAGTAGTCAAGGACCACCTTTGGCTTATCTTGATCATGAAATAGAGAGAACCTTTTGAAGGTTAGCTATGGAAAACAACGGGCAAGCAGCAGGTGAAGAGAATGATAGTGTTCCAGTGATACATTTTTCTAGGCCTAATTTGGAGAATGCTTCTAAAGCGATCATCAAACTGATCATCACTGGGAACTTTGAGCTAAAAGCAGGGACTGTGTGGTTGGTCTAAAACACTTGCCAATTTTAGGGCAAGCCACACGAGGATCCCCACAGGCATCTGATGACGTTTATAGAGCTAATTGAAAACTTTCACTACCAAAATGTGTCAGATAAATATGTCAAGTTGACTCTATTTTCGTTCTCACTGATCAGATATACAAATCCCACCACCATCATGTAAGTTGATGACCACACCAGTAGGTAACCAAGTGCAGTAGGTAAAACAAGTACAAATCCCACCACTATCATGTGAGGCATGTCGAGAAAGCCATGCATATTTAGGTTGTCCTCTTAATCCTGAGTTTGTATATTTTGTGGGACAACAAGGTCGTGGGTATATTTTACAGGTATTAGCTATAATCAGGGGTTCTAAAATAGAGAAAATCCCTCATGGGGAGGGAATCAAAACTTCCAAAGGCCCGAAAGCACTTATCAAAGGCCACAGGGCCAGCAATAGAGCAGTTCTCTTGAGGTGACAATGAAGCGATGGATGGTGCAGCAAATGCAAGTGATCAGTGAAATGCTAAAGTCCATCCATGAGCTTGAAAGATAAATGGGGAAATTAGCCCTACAGTAGAACAACAGACCATGGGGGCACTCCTAGGTAACATCGAGAAGAACCCCAAGGAAAATGTAAATGCTATTTTATTGTGCAGTGGTAAAGAGCTGGGTGAGGATATCCCAAAACAAGAAAAAGTTAATGAGGAACAGGCCGTGAGATCCAAGACTGAGGTGGGTAAGTCTAGCAACCCACAACTGAAAATTGTAGTAGCTAGACCACCTCCCCCATTTCCTTAAAGGTTGAAGAAGAAGACATAGGACACAACCTATAGTAAGTTTCTTGAGTTGTTAAAGCAGGTTCATGTGAATATTCCGTTGGTGGAGCTTTTGCAGGAAGTTCAAAAGTACACCAGGTATCTCAGGGATATCGTGTCCAATAAGAGGAAGCATACAGAGTTTGAAATTGTGGCTCTTACAGAAAAGTGCAGTTTTCAAATCAAGAACAAAATTCCTAAAAAGCTAAAGGATCCCGAGAACTTCACTATCCCTGTCACTATTGGAATCAAGCAAGTTCGTTTAGCCTTATGTGATTTGGGTGTGAGCATCAATTTGATGCCTGCATCTCTATTAAGAACTCTAGGATTAAGTGAAATACTTCCTACCATAGTGACATTGCAGCTTGTGGATCGGTCTCTGGCATATCCTGAGGGAATCATTGAAGATGTCTTGATTAAGGTAGGACATTTCATCCTGTTGGTGGACTTTATAATCTTGGACTATGAGGCTAATGCAGAAGCTCCCCTTATTTTGGGGAGAGAATTTTTATCCACCACCAACACTGTCATAAATTTTCAGTCGGGCAAGATGTCTATGAGAGTGAATGGTTAGGAGGTAGTTTTTTAACTATTCAGAGTAGCACGAATGCCACCTCACTATGAGGACTTCAAAGTGAAGCCGATGGGAGAACCTAGAGATTGTAGTCAATTAGTAGAGCAGCAAGTGCTGCATGAAAGTTTAGCAGATCATTGGTATGGTCACAATTCCACTCGGATGAAGGAGTGACAGGGACCATAGTCGTGTTGCAAGGCGCTACATGGTAGGCAACCTATCCTTCTAACATTTTGTATATTTTTCTTTGTTTGTAGAGACGAACAGGGCGTAAGAGGCAAGAACAAGTTGGGGCATTAAGCTAAAAAGTGTAAGTCTAGGGTGAGATGCCTGGCATTAGGCACCAGGAGTTAAATCCTAGAAGATAAAAAATTTATCAGGTGAGGCTATGGGTGGCGTGCCGCGCCAGCTCCCTGTCCCCAGAGAAATTTTTTTCTAAGCCTGTCGTGGGCTTGTAGGATGAAATTTTTTGTCAATATTGACTCAAAAGACCTTAAAATTACATAAAATCCCATGCCCACTTCTTCATTTAAAGTCTCATCCATCCTTTTCCCTCAAAATGTTTAAAGAAAAAAAAAGCAAAAAGTTCCTCTCTCTCTCTCTCTCTCTCCCATTAGTCGTAGCTTCCTCTACCCCTCTCCCCTCAATTGTTGTCTTGTCCAACACGTTGGTGAAGCTCTCATCTTAAATTCAAGTAAGTATATTTCTTCTCTCTTGTATGATTAACGATGAAAGCATGCTCCCACACCCCTCTTCTCCAGGATTTAGAATTCAAAATCACCATTATTGGTGAAAAGCTTGAATTTCATGTTTTGGATTTTATGAGCTTAACATCTTAAATTTTTCCATGATTGTATATTATCTTTGTTGGGTAGCTTGATTCTTGGTTGAATATGGTGATTTGAACTTGTGGGGATGATGATGCTTTGTGAATTAAATTCTTGAATATTGGTGGGTGGATGCATTAATTGTAGAGAGAGAGAACACACGAGCTTTAAATTCTTGAATGTGATAAATGCTTGAGTTGGTGACATTCTTGATTAATTCATCTTTGATGGTAATAAATTGTTTGTTGCTTGTTGATTGAATTGAATTTTGTTACTTCTATACATGGATGATTTGAATTATGAATTGGAGAAGGAAAGCGAGAGAGATGACCTAGTTGAGGCATTCTTGAAAAAGTTGAAGTTAGAGGAGAGTGGAAAAGAAAGAAAGAAAAATTCACGAACTTGGTGCAGTATGGAGTTAGTGAATTAAATTGACTTGCTGAGATTGGATAATGATGGGGGAAGTCTTGAGTACTCCATTTGACAAATTCTCACAAGCATGCTAGCAAATTAAGTGTGGGGTGGATTTTGCACCTTCAACACTTAATTAGTTAGCAATTTTGTTCATAAGCTAATTGTGTGAAGTTTTTTATTTGTGCTTGTTAGGTACCATGGAATCAAAAGGAAAGGAGGTGTGGTTGTGGATCCAAGTGTCAAGAGGGCTAGAAAAGGCAAAATGGGGGCTAGTTCTTTGGCTTTCAAAGCTGGACCCACGAGGAGATTTGGAGCAAAAGTGGTAGAGCATCATGAGCTTACTTGGTTCAACACTCAAAAAGAAGCCAAGTATGTACCTGAGAATTGGATAGATGAGAGCTGCTTGGCACTTGAGTTCCCGTCCATTTGGGACAAGATACGTGAGTTGGGAGCTGGTTATATCTTCAATGAGCCAAAGAGGTGCAACCTAACTTTGGTGACGGAGTTCTACACAAATTGAGATACTTCATTCGGAGAGAGCACTAAGGTAAAGATCAGAGGTCAAGTGGTGCGATTCACAGCTAAAAGTTCAATGCCTTCCTAGAGACACCTACATAGACCCTTCAGAGTATTTTATCTTGTTGTAGAAGACTCCATACAAAGACATCTGTCACACTTTATGTGGTGAGCACTCATCCACCCATTGGGCGAGGGATCATAATGGCACTTATTCCACATTGGCGTTTGCTTATTTGAATAGGGAGGCAAAGGTATGGGTGAAGTTGGTGTGTGCTATCTTTCTCCCTAGGACACATATGATAGAAGTGACTCGAGAGTGGATTGTCTTGGTATACATGCTGATGAAGGGAATACCGATCAACTTTGGTGTGGTGATTCATGATAATATGAGAAGATCATGAGACAATTGTAGATGGAAATATTGTCACAGCAGTCTCTTAATCATGTTCTTGATGGAGGCAGGTATTGAGGAGGAGGATCCATACCTTGTCTTACCTTTGGCAGGACACCTGGCTGGAAAGATGATAGACGTCACAAAGATGAAAGAGACTATCCCTTCCACAGGCCCTCTTCTTAGAATAGTTGATCAGCAAGCCCGAGATGAGAATTAGTAGGGTCGTATATTTGGGATGCTAAAATTACAGCTGAATTTAGGAGGTCGACCCACCACTAAAGAGGAGATGATAGCTTAAGAGGCACGGTACCCGCTCATGGAGAGTGCTACGTTGGCGTACCAAGTGGGCCCATCCTTTAAGGAGCCGCTTGATATAATGAGGCTACAGTCCTTACTGATGATGTTGATGACTTAGATATGGATGAGGAGGAGAAGGATGCTACGGGCGCCATGCAGGTTGATGGTGAAGATAATGATGAGAATGAGGAGTACCATCTCGAGGATGATATGTAGCGACCCACGAAGTTCTCTTTCTCTCCCTTTATGATGTGATTGTGTATGCACTAAGGACAGTGCACTTTTTAAGTATGGGGTGGAGGAAAGATAGATTCCTGTTGTATTTTGATTATTATATTTATAGTAGGTTGAGCATTATTATGTCATTCCTCGTAGTAATAGCTTGATGATTCATAGGTCGTGGGTTGTAATAGCTACTATGGTGATGTTGACTTAGATGAATGGGATATTTGATTTGTTGTTCGTCTTGACTATGTTATGTTTGGTTGCTTCATCTTCGAGTTAATTTTTTGGTTTTGTTTGATTCATTGTAGTCACAGAGTTGTCACGCCCTATCTTGGGAGGCATGACTAGCACCTAGTGCCACACTGGATCTGGATTAACCTGATTAGGCTTGCGCACTCCTGGTGCATGCCCGGAGCTCAATTCAAGAAAATGACGAGCTATATCTCGGCTTTAAATACAGCCTCTGGCCGATAAGGCCATTTGTAAAAGAAAATAGCTGACCAACAACAATGCAATAATAGGGATCCTATGTGAGTCGACAAGACCATCATGTTGTCTACTTATAACTAAATGAAAATAGACAGCTATAATTATGCTATAGCTGACAAGGTTGCTAACTGATAGTTAAACTAGGCCCACCATGGCCATCCCATGAAATAAAAGATACATAGGCCCCACACAACCAACAACAAAAGCTAACAACTGGAAATCTGTAGCCTGCAATCCTATAAGAGTGGAATAATGGTCGAGACAGGGCCCCGACCTACCTATGAACTATACAACAAAAGAACAAACCTTTTCTAACTATCAACTCCAGAAGAAAGGAGTTGAATGCACTACTGACTCCGGCTGATGACTAAGAAGGTCCCGAACTACGTCTATCCCCACCTGCAGGCAAGTAATGCAGCGCCCCAAGGACGGGCGTCAGTACAATATATACTGAATATGCAAGGCAGCAAAATAATAACTAAATGAAAGCTGAATAAGCTGAAGTACTCAAGAAGGAGGATAAGAATTTAACCTGAGTAATCTCACCATCTAGCATATCTAACTAATAAGTATATATATACAAATAAGAACCTAACAGAGCCACCACAAGCCTGAAAGGTACAAACAACACAAAAAAAACTACTTGGACCCCCATAAGCCCCGACAAGTACAAATAATGCAGTCTCCTACTATCTGGCTACTAAAGGTTCGTAAGCATACTGTAATTCAGGAATACTCATTCTCTGAAGTTGTATCCAAGCCTGATAGGCTGCTGTAGTTGTGTTTGAGTTTGAGTCATCTAGGCTCTTGTAACTATGTATGAGCCACCTTCGCTCCTATAACTGGACCCCGAGCCTTGGCTCAACTATGGGTCATCGTGTGACTGCTATAACTGGATCCCAAGACTTGGCTCGACTGTGGATCATAATGTAGCGCTGTAACTGGAAGCCGAGCCTTGGCTCGACTATGGGTAATAATGTAACTGCTGAAACTAGACCCCAAGCCTTGACTCAACTACGGGTTGTAATGTAAACTCTAATAATTGGATACAGCCCTCAAGACCTCAATCTGGTCCCTTTGAAATTCATGCTGCCCCTGCGAGCATATCCCTATAGGCAAAAACATCCAACATCCTAAATATCGTATACAAGAATCAAGCTGGCTAGGGTTAACTCTGATGAGGGTTACTATATCATCGCTATCGCCTCATTTCAATTCGTAGAAGCTGACCACAATGGGTTTATTCTAGAGTACTTTAGATACACAGGTCGTACTAACTTTACAATGCACGTAACTTGCCAAAAGGATAGCCTTACATACCTCGAGTGCCAACTTTCATTTAACTGGTAAGTTTCAACTTGTAACCGGCGGTTCTATCCAGCTGCAGCCCTTATACTGAGAGAATAGGGCTAATTTCAATACTAAATTTGGCAAATAACGATAACTTTTGATAATAATATAAACTATAATTCAACTCTGAATAACTCAGCAAAAACCCACAATTTTTCAAGAGTTTAGAAGGGAGAAATGCTTACCTAATTCCTGTGGCCGTTTAGGACTCAATTTGGAGTGATTCTAACAACCTTTACTCAACGGGGTTCTAATACACCGGGCGAATTTCTGAGAAATAACTCTGTAGAAATGCTTCCTGTAGGCTTAAGACTTATTACCCGATGTTAATTTACGTTTGGACGGTGTTTGGTAGCGTAATTGGATGAAAGTTATGAACTCTCTGGTAGAGGGACTCTTTCCAAATGACTTAAAATCAAACAGTGAGGGTATATATATAAGCATAGGCGGGGGACTGAGGGGCGCCTCGCACCGGCCAACGTGCCATAGGCGTGCCGCACCGCGCCTCCCAGGGCACCAGTATGCCTGGCGCGGCGCGCCGCCCAGGGCGCTGGCATGCTGGCGTGTTGCGCTGGCCCTTGCGGCCCGGCCTCGCCCGATCTACTTTCGAGGCTTTTCCAACATGCGTCAATCTCTCTTACTTGTCACAACCCACGCATACGCCTACTAATCGTTAACATTTTATGGGGTGTAATATCCTCCCCCTAGGAACATTCGTCCTCGAATGTCATCTTCAGGCTTAAAGGGGACAACTTTTTTAACTGGTATTTAGAAAAATTTTGGCAGAGTCTCCTCGTAATATGGACTATCTAAAAACCTGAAATGCAAAAAAGTCCAACATAGGTGCCTTATAGGATGCAATAACCAACTACTCCACCATATAGAATAATTAATTAAATAGTGTTAACAATATATAAGAAGATAAATCTAATAACTGAATAACAATCTCACCATCTCGCATATTCTGAGTCAATCTTCGAATAAGTGAGGATATCTACATCTCATATTGTCCTCAGCTTCCCAGGTCATCTCTTCTTTATTTATGTTCCTCCACAGTACTTTAACGGAGGCTACATCTTAAGTTCTCAGTCTACAAACCTGTCTATCGAGTATTGCAACTAACATCTCTTTGTAAGCTAACTCCTCAGTAACTTGAATCTCCTCAATTGGCATTACCCGAGATAGGTCCCCTATACACTTTCACAACATGGACACGTGAAAGATTGGGTGAACATATTCTAACTCCGGAGGAAACTCTAACTTGTATGCCACTCAGTCTATCCTTCGAAGGATTCGATACGGCCCAATGAATCTAGGGCTAAGCTTGCCCTTCTTACCAAATCTCATCACGCCCTTCATCAGCGAGATTTTAAGAAATACCCAATCATCTACATTAAATTCCAAGTCTCTACGCCGCACATCGGAGTAGGACTTCTGATGACTCTATTTTGTCAATAACTACTTTCTAATGAGTTTTACTTTCTCTTCGACTGGTGGATCATATCAGGTCTGACTAACTCTGCCTCTCCTACCCCGAACCATCCCATGGGGGACCTGCATTTCCGCCCATATAATGCTTCATAAGGTGCCATCTAAATTACTAAATGATAGTTGTTATTATATGCAAATTTAGTAAGGGGTAAATGCTCATCCCAGCTTCCTCCAAAATCTAGCACACACGCCCGTAACATATCCTCGAGCGTTGCCTGACCGTCAGTCTGGGGGTGGAAGGATGTACTCAAATTAACTTGTGTCTCCAAACCTTTCTGCAATGATTGCCAAAATCTATCTATAAGTTGTGTCTCTCTATTTTGAAATGATAGATGCAGGGACACCATGCAGTAAGATTATTTCTTTAAAATATAACTCAGCATAATCTTCGATTGAGAACGTAGTCCAGATTGGAAGAAAGTGAGCTGATTTCGTCAACCTATCAACAATAACATAAATAGAGTCAAATTTTTGCCTAGTACGGGGTAATCCAATCACAAAATCCATATTAACTGCCTCTCATTTCCACATAGGTATAGCCATCTCCTGAGTTAATCTACCATGTTTCTGATGTTCAGCCTTTACCTGCTGACAGTTAGGACACTGCACTACGAATTCGGCTACACCCCGCTTCATTCCAGGCCACCAGTATATCTCTTTTATGCCATGGTACATCTTTGTCGAACCTGGATAAAGAGAGTAATGAGAGTAATGTACCTCTGCCATAATCTGCTGGCTGAGCCCTGCTACATTTGGGACGCAGAGGTGATCTCTGTACCTCAAAACCCCATCTTCATTTAGCTTGAAAGATGATAATTCACCTTGTTGAACCTTATTTTAGAGCTGTACTAGATGAGAATCCTCGTACTGCCACTCTTTTACCTCTACCACCAGGGATAATACTGCTTTATTCTGAATTATAACCCCATTATCCTCTTAGTCCACTACCTAAAATGCTAAACTAGCTAACTGGTGCAATTCTCGAGCCATTTCTTGCTGTTTTGGTCTCAGATGTGATAAACTACACATAGATATACGACTAAGGGCGTCAGCTACGAAATTGGCCTTCCCCGGGTGATACAAGATGTTCACATCATAGTCTTTCAACAATTCTAACCAATGGCATTGTTGCAAATTCAGCTCTTTCTGTGTGAAAATGTACTGGAGGGTTTTATGATCAGTAAAAATATCCACATGCACACCATACAAGTAATGCCTCTATATTTTTAAGGCATGAACCACCGCAGCTAACTCCAGATTATAGGTGGGATAGTTCTTCTTATATTTGCTCAATTACCTTGAAGCATACACAATCACCTTTCCATGTTGCATCAGAATGCACCCTAACCCAACACCCAAAGTGTCACAATATACAGCTCTGAACCATCTGACTAAGCTATCACTGGTGCCAACGTCAATCTATTTTTCAATTCCTAAAAACTCTGTTCACAGGCCTCGGTCCATTGGAACTTGGCTGCCTTCTGAGTCAATTTAGTCAAAGGCGCTGACAAGTTAAAAAATCCTTCCACAAACCTTCTGTAATACCCAGCTAAACCTAGAAAAATGCGAACCTCCATTGGAGTTGTAGGTTTAGGCCATGTCTTTACTGCCTCAATTTTCGATGAATCAACTTGAATACCAGCCTCTGATACAATGTGGCCCAAGCAAGCTACAAAATTTAACTAGAACTCACATTTAGAAAACTTTGCATATAGTTGGTGATCTCTGAGGATCTGAAGTACTGTTCACAAATGATCTCTATGTTCCACTTCTAAGCGGGAGTATACCAGAATATCCTCGATGAACAATACCACAAACAAATCTAAGCATGGCCTAAAGATATTGTTCATTAGGTCCATGAACACTGCTGGTGCATTTGTCAACCCAAAAGACATAACTAGGAATTTGAAATGACCATATTTGGTCCTGAAAGTCATTTTCGGTATGTCCTTCTCTCGAACTCGAACCTGGTGGTACCTGAATCTCAAGTGAATTTCGGAAAAATATCTCGCCCCTTGCAGCTGGTGAAATAAATCATCTATCCTTAGAAGAGGGTATTTGTTCTTAACAGTAGCTTTATTCAACTGCTAATAATCTATACACATGCATAGGGAACCATCTTTCTTTCTCACAAACAGAACTGGCGCACCCCACGGAGAAGTACTTGGCCTGATAAAACCCTTATCTAGCAAGTCTTTCAACTGTTCTTTCAATTCTTTCAATTCAACAGGGGCCATTCGATACGAAGTGATGGATATAGGTTGAGTAGTAGGTAGCAAGTCTATAGAGAAATCTATTTCCCGCTCTGGGGGAATACTATGAAGTTTGTCTGGAAACTCATTAACCACTAGAATGGACCGGAGAGTCGGGGATTCTGCTTGCACATATTGAACCCTAAAAAAGTGGTAGATACAACCCTTTTCTATCAACTTTTTCAACCGAAGATTGGAAATGAACTTACCTTTTGGCTTAGCTGTATTACTTCTCCACTCTCATACTACCTCCCCTGAAAAGTGAAATCGAAAAATTCTAGTCCAACACTCTACAGTGACGTAACATGGTGTAAGCCAATCCATACCCATAATTACATCAAAATCAATCATTTCTAATTCTACTAGATTTGCTAAGGTCTGATGACCAACAATCTCTACTGTACAACACCGATAAATTCTTTTAGCAATAATAGAGTCACTAACGGGTGTAGACACCGAGAAGGGTTGCTGAAGCAATTCTGGCACTATATCAAACTTTCAGGCCACTAACGGAGTAACATACGACAAAGTGGAGCCTGGGTCTATCAAAGCATAAATTGAGTGAGAGCAAACATCTAATATACCTGTCACAACATGTTGCGATGACTCTGACTCCTGTTGCCGTAGTAGTGCATATGTGTGATCCTGTCCACTGCCTTAACTAGATGCCCCTGATCTACCTTGGCCTCTACCGGCTAGAGTTGAGGGCCTTCGCCCTACAGAAGGGGTTGGGGCATATGAACCTGCTGAGGATCTATCCTGCTGGTCTTGACCGCCCTGGCGTCTAGTCGAACAATCCCTCATTATGTGTCCCTCCTGTCCATATGAATAACAGGTGGTGGAACCATACCTGCATCTCCCCTGATGCAGCCAATGACAGGTGCGCAACGTGGTACAGATGGTCCCATCTGATTTTGCCTCCTCTGCGGCTGTAAGCCTGACACTCGTGAATTCTCGCTGGTCCCTGACTATCCATGACTACCTGATCTTCTGCCCTGCTGCTGCTGGAATAGGGGCCTAGGTGGCCTACCTGATAAACAAGGCCTGGATCAAGCGTGAAAGTCTGCCTGAAAGTCTGCAGGTCTAGCCCTCCGACGCTGCTCCTGACCTACCCTATCCAGGGCGTACTAACGCTGTCTGAGTTCCTCTATGTTCTAAGCAAAAGCCTAAATCCATGAAATATCCATATACTCCCACAGTATGGCGGTGATACAAGCTTCCACATATTCTAGCGCAAGTCCCATAATAAGCTGGTGCACCCTGGTTGGCATAGTGTCAACAAACGAGGGCATATATCTGGCTAAGGAATCAAATCTCAATGCATATTCTCTGACACTCATTCTACCCTACTCCAAACATAAAAACTGCTCTACTCTGGCCTGTCAGACATCTTGGGGAAAGTAGGGGTCTATGAAAGCCTCAGAGAAGCTAGGCCACATAGGTGGAGGTGCGTCTCTGCCTTGGAATCTTTCCCAACTTTCATACCAAAAAATCGCTACCTCTCGCAATTGGAATATCTCTAACTCAACTGATTCTATGGAAGAGGCATGCATAACCCTAAATATTCTCTACAGCTGATCTATGAAGTTGTGGGGTCCTCTCTACGATCTGTCCCTATAAACTGCGAGGGACTCAACGCAAGGAACTCGTGGACTCTCGAACTCCGGGGCCCCTTAGTGGGCTCAACAACAGTGGGTACTACTGGCTGAGGTTGATGCTGGGCAGCCATCATCTGAACTAACATGTATAATGCACCCTGAGCTCCTGATCCGATGGCACATGAATGGCTGGGGATGGTACTGGTGTATCTACTACCCTTCAGGGCTCTGAGTGTGGTGGTGAGTGCTGGGGAGATCAAGGTAACATCTCCCTGTCGCCCTCAGATCAGGCTGACTCTGACTGGGGCCCCCTAATAGTGCCCTCTCCTGCTGCCTGATGTGCTGTGAGTACACAGCACTTTTGATGCTCAAAACTAAGAAAATAGCATGGACTTAGGTGTGTTTATATGGATATAAGGAACTTTTTCTTTGATTACAGGACAAATAGGTGTTGGAGCAAGAATATGGAAAAGGAAGCCTGAAAGTGCAGAAAATGGGCTAAAGTCACAATCTTTGTATGAGTCATAGGATGATGCTACGAGCCGTACTGAAGATCGTGAAAAGTTTCAGATGGCTGAGTTGTGAAGAGTGCAACCTACGACTCTCAGTACAAGTCGTGCAATACTGGTACGAACCATAGCACTGAGTCATGGAAATATTCAGAAGACTTGCACAAGAGGCTGACTCCTGACATTGATACAGTATGAGTCGTGGCGGTAAGGTACAAGTCGTACCTTCACACTCGTGACAAACTTTAGAAAAACTTAGAATTCTAGGAGTCAAACCACGGAAGAATAGTATGACTCGTAGGAAGCATGTACGAGTCGTACTAAGGCCCAAGACTTAGCAAAATTTCAGCAAACCAAGGACATACAGGTAGCAAGTACGACCCATACAATCCTGCTACAGGTTGTAGGATCTGCCGTGGCTCAGGCGGCACCAGTTATGGAAATGTACCCTATTGGATTAGGAAAAGGATTCTTATGTCTGTATAAATACTTTTTATGTTTTATTTTCAGTAGAAGACATTAGAGAACGTTAGAGAACATCGAGACAACATAGAATTGAGTTGATTGGCTTGTGATTAACCTTTTCTTGATTTCTTCTTGATCTTTGTGAATTGTTCTTGAGTTATTTTTTTATATAATCAAAGAAGTTTTTATCTCATCTACAATTGTAAGAATTGATTTATGTATTTAACTATGAATGTATATCACAACCTTGCAACTATGAGAAGCTAAAACCTCCATAACTAGGGTTGTGGGAATCATGGTGGATTAATGAGCTAGGGTTGCACAGAAGTGATTCAAACCCAATGCAAAACACTTATATTGTATTCTCTTCATACATAAACATTTCTTAAAGGTGTACATTTTTTGGACTTCCCAAATTCTTTACATGCTTGAGCCTAGAGAGATAGAAATTAGGAAAAAAGAATTACAACAAAGCCTTGATCTTGATGATCATTGTATTAACTTGAAATGTGGTCGCAGGAGAGTTAAATTTGAAACTTATCAATAATGGATAGTTTGAAACTGCTCATGAGACCTGACCCGATGATTGAGTAGAGTCATCCAGTAGGGACGAATTAGTCGTTTGGATGAACCCTAGTTATCAGTTCTACAAGTAAGCATTGGTATTGATCACGTGTGTATACCTGAAGCAGTTATGAACCTATAGGGATCACAAACCCTAGTTAGTCTTGACTCTTTATTTTACATCATAATTTCAATCATTGTTTTAATTTTAATTTTTCTTAAAACTCCTAAATTGGAGTAACTAACTAACAAGTTCACTTACCGGCATTAGTCTAGATCTTCCATATTCCTTGTGTTTATTGACAATGTCCGCTTCATACTTCAGCAGGAGGTGTGGTTTGAGCATTTTTTAAAAAGTGGCTCCATCACTGGGAAATACGGCTAAGACTAGATTAATTGCTCGTATTTGACTTTTGGTAGTTATTTCCTTAATTATGTTTTCTTCTTGTTTGTGATATCCACATGTTGCTTTTCAGTGAATGCCAAGCACTCAGAGTAGTGGACATCCACTGATTCCATTGAACCCCGAAATTGAACGAACACTGCACATAATGGAAAACTAGGAACAGAGAGATGCCCGTATAGATGAAGAAGCTAGGCAAGATGAGTTAGCTCGGCAAGCTGTACTTCAGGATGCAGAAGATTCCAGAGAAGAGGTTGTTAATATTGTACGACATGCACGGGCAATAGAGGTCATAGATTTTCCCCTCAGTTCTTCGATGATGAGGACCCAGACATTGATGAAGTGGGTCAACTGGAGAAATTGTACCACCACCACTGGGGCCAAATTTGACATCACGAGCACCATGATTCAACTGTTAAACATGAAAGGAGTGTTCAGTGGTCATGCAGCGGATGATTCCAACCTAAACCTGATGAACTTCATTGGAATATGCAAGGCATACAGGTTGCCTACAGTTTGCCAAGATGCCAAGGCTCATACTATTCCCCTTTTCTCTATCAGGGGAATCCATTTTATGGTTATCGGAGTTGCCCAACGACTCTATAAACAACTAGAGGGAACTAAAACAAGCCTTCTTGGAGAGATTCTTTCCCCCCTCCAGAATGTTGCAGCTTAAGGATGAGATTTACAATTTTCGACAGCTTAAAATCAAGGCACTTCATGAAACCTGGCTGAGGTTCAAGAAGAAGTTGACGAAGTTAACCATAAGATTTCAGATGACAGTTTGTGGAAATTTTTTATAGATCTTTAAACAATAGCACAAAAGCTGTGGTAGACACTATGGCGGGAGGAGTATTGATGAGTCACACCTGGGAACAAGCTGCTACTATCATTGATAGGGTGACTAAAATAAACAGCGCATGGCATACCAGTGAGGCAGATGCAGCGGCTGGTGCATATGTTTTTTGTTTGACTGCAGACCAACGTAGGAAGGAAGAAGAACGCGACCAAGAGTTGGCTCATATACGCACATCATTGGATTTGCTAGCGGGAGCCAAATAGGTAAATGCAGTGGGGACACAAGGACTGCAATCGATGGCAGATCACTCTGATTTCGAGGAGGAGGTAAATTTCCTGGACAGCCAGGTGGTGGAATTTTTAGCCAACACCCAAGCTTCTGGACAAGACAATTGGCACCAAGGTTCTGGAAACAAAGGTCGGAACCAATACAGAGATAACTACAACTGAAATGGGTACATAGATAGGAGCCGAAGTCATAAGCGTGAAGGAGAATGGAGAAGGAATGACGGCTATCGCGACGACCGAGCTGGAATATATGTGCCTCCTAATGCATGAGAGGGTGAGGCTGGGCAGTCAAAGCTAGAGAGCATGATGGTTGAGATGCTAAAAAAGGTGAGGTCCACTGATGACCAATTAAAGGAAATTTGTGGTGATACATCAAGTATGGGTCAGAGAGTGCAATCTCATGCAACAACTATCAAGCAGACTGAACAACACCTTGGGCAACTGTTAACATCACTGAACCCTAGACAAAAGGGTAAACTACCTAGAAACACCGTCTAGAACCTAAAGAATGATGGCCACTAAATGGTGGTGATGACTAGGAGTGGTAAGACCACAGTTGACCCCCATTTTCTGGTTGTAGTGGAATTGAAGAAAGAGAGCATAATGGAGGAGAATGAGAAGAGTGATGAAATGGAGGGCACTGAGAATGCTGAGTTGCCAAAGGCCCCAATCCTGACATTGATGAAGGAGCAACTCAAATGTACAAAGCTATCCCGCGACCACCGCCACCGTTCCCCAAAAGAATGAAGAAAAAGGCAGAAAATGGTAAGTTCCATAAATTCCTGTCAATGCTAAAACAACTATATGTGAACATACCATTGGTTGAGGCATTGGAAAAATGTCAGGATATGCTAAGTTCATGAAGAACTTGGTGAAAAATAAGAGGTCCATAAGCTATGAGCCGATAGATAATGTACATCACTATATTGCCATAGCTACATGGGTCCTCGATCAAAAGAAGGAAGATCCGGGTGCTTTCACTATACCTTACACCATTGGCAATGTCGAGTTCGCAAGGGAACTTTGTGATCTGGGAGAGAGCATCAACCTGATGCCCTTGGCAGTGTTCAAGCAATTGGGCTTAGGAGCTCCCACATCGACTACTATGCGGCTACCGATTGCCGACAGAACTGTGAAGAAGCCAATGGGGATCCTGTTCGATGTGCTTGTTAAGGTAGACAGATTCATATTCCCAACAGACTTCGTGATTTTGGAGTTCGAGGTTTATTATGAGGTCCTCATCATTTTGGGGTGACCATTCCTTGCAACTGGGAGGGCCTTAGTAAATGCAGAGAAGGGTCAATTGAAGTTCAAACTAAACAAAGAAGAGGTCACCTTCAACATCTGTTGGTCAATGCAGCAACCGAAGGAATTTAGTGTAATCTCAACACTAGAGGATGAATCTAAGTCACTTGACGAATTCTAAGTAGTCAAGAGACTTGCGTCATGCCGCGACATTAAATCAAGCACTTCTTGGGAGGCAACCCAAGTGGTGGCTTGGTGAACTCTAAGTAATTAGGCCACTTGCATCATGTCGCGACGTTAAATCAAGCGCTTCTTGGGAGGCAACCCAAGTAACTTAACTAATATGTGTTTAGTGTGCAGCGAAGCAAATATAGGTGGCATAAAACTACTGAAAAAGCAATTGCTATGGCTCTCAATACGACTCATAATAGCATCATACGAGCCGTAGTAGGAGACGTGGTGAGAATCAGAGAGGTGCTTCAGAGTAGGGGTTCAAGGTATGGTTGGTCCTACGATTCGTAACATAAGTGTATGGATTATAGTATTCACTGTACCTGTGAACTACCCAAATCATATAAGATAAGGGCATATGGGTCATAGTACAACAAGTACCCTTATGGTACGAGTCGTAAGATGCATTCGTAGGGCTCAGGTAAGTTTCCCAACTCTCTAAAGCATGGGTCCAGGGGATGAGTCGTGGGGACTACCTACGACTCGTGGTATGAGTCGTGACGGGTCAAAATCCTTGAAATTACCCGACTCTGCCCAAATTTTTTAATTATACCCTTTCACTTATTTAAACTTCAAACCTAAACTACCCTTCCCCCACGCAAACAACACCGAGGTCATAACTTGCATTTACCACTCCTTCACACCCGTAACTCAAAACCAAAGAAAAATTTGAGCAATTTCTTGCTCAATCAAGTTCCTCTCAACCCTACTCCTTGATTACTGATCTTGGGCAGATTTATATGCCCAAGTGATACTCAAACGTATCATTTTTACCTTGTTTGTTGTGCAATGTGTATATAATATCATGTATTTGGGAATAAAATGCGAATTTATACTAACCAACATGATTAGCATTTGTTTTGCAGGATAATGTGATTTTTAAGAGCTAAAATGCGTGTTGGAACTATGTCGGAGTTGGACTTGGATGCGAGCGTGGAAAAGACCTCGGATGGCATATTTTACACTGGCTCCGCGATGGTGCCGTGCCACGCTGCCATCGCGGTAGCACACTGCCTGGAGAGGAAATTAATTGGCAGATTCCAGTGAGGCCTCGCGACAGCTCCGTGGCACGGAGACAGGCCTCCGCGATGGCCTCCGTGCCACGTTGAGGCTAATTATCCGGACCATGCAATTTCCAGAGAGGGTCCGCGTCCACGCCGTGTCACGGAGGCAGTGCTCCGCGTTGGCCTCCGTGACACGTTGCTTGTTATTCCGGGAAAAATTTCCCACTAGTATAAATAGCACACTTAGGTTATTTTTAAAAGGGAGTTTTTTAGTTTTAGTTTTTTTAGCCTGAGTTCAGAAGTGGGAGCAGGAACGTGGTTTTGTGGCAGTTGAAAAATAGAAAAGATAAGAGTTTTCTTCTCTTCCCTTCTTCTTTCCTTCAATTGTATGCATGATTCACACTCATTCTAGGATGATTAATCCAAGAATGAGTGGCTAATTCCTTTCTTGCTGAGGTTTTGAACTTGTGTAATGAATGTTGGTAATAATTGATATGGTTTGTTCTTCTTCTTGCATGTTGTTCTATTAATTCTTGTGCTTATTACATTCTTGATTGGCCACCATTAATGTATATCTAAAAAGTCCAATTTCACTCGAGAGAGCATGAAATTGGAAAGTTGTGAATTAATAGGGTATTGTTCTTAACTTGATTTGGGAAAATTGGGTTTTGATGTGCTTTCTTGATAGAAATATACTTGAAAGCCGTATTAGTCAATTTAGGAACCGGAATTGTAGTGTTAGGTCATAAATTGCATTTGATCACAGAAATGTAGACGAATGGTTTATGAATCTAAAGTGAAATTAAATACGGAAGTTTTAATTTCTAGGCAAACGTTCTTGGCTAGCAATATGAAGAAGAAGATGGCCAAATTATCATGATTATCAAGTTCATTACTCGTTCTTAACCTTGGCATGTGCATATCCATTGTCTAAACTCAACGTAAATAGTAGTTATTAATTTTAGTAGATAATTAGTTTAGAAACAAAACTCACTCAAATCTTGGTTGGATTGTTGTTAACATAGTTAGAAATAGAATAGAGATATAGTAAACTAGGCAGTTTTGCATATCTAGAGCAGCCTCCTTGGATCGATACTTGGCTACTTAGCCACTTTATTACTTGTTTGACCACGTACACTTGCGTGTCGGTGTATAATATATACCGAGCAGCAGAGAGCGAGCAAGTTTTTGGCACCGTTGCCGGGGAGGCTAGGCGATTTGTGAAATTGTGTTAAGTGTAAATTTACTGTATTTTTGTTTTAGTTTCTTAAGTGTTGACAACTTGGTCTAGTGTTAGTTTTAATTCTTCTTTATTTTATTTTATTTTTCTGCTTGTTCGTATACCCTTATTGACATGACATCGTGGAATATAAATGGTTTCAATGGTGGATACTCATATTTTAGTGAATCTTGTCTGAACTGTGGAGGACCCCACTTGTGGCAAAACTGTAATACGTGCAATATATGTGGGTGTCAATATGGCCATTGGGGTGATTGTCCAAAGGCATATTCCCCTCCCCCAAGCCCCTACTATGATCCTTCTGTTGTTTTTTCTGAATATAGGCATGCTGAAAATGAGGACTTGGGACGCCAAGCTCGAATAGAAGACATGTTGAAACAACTCTTGGAGCAATCAAAAGCAATGAAGGAGGCGATGGCAGTATTGAGAAATCAGCAAGAAGAGAATGCAGAGGCTCTAGAAAGGATGACCATCAAATTCACGGAGATGATCGCTGAAGCTGAAGCGTGTGATAAATCACAGACAACAGTTTTAGCCGATATTCAAGAGGAACTACAAGAGGACGACAAGGGTGAATTTTTGGATGAAGCCCAACAATTAGAATCTCTTGAGTGTCTCCGTGATCGGCTCATACCTATAGAAATTCCATTCATGGAAGAAGAAAAAGAATATCTCCCATTTGACCTTAATGGAGAAATAGATGTCGATGTTGAAAAGGTGTACACATGTAAGGAAGTCAAGCACAAAGCAATTTCAGAGTTGAGGTGTATTGGACCACACTCTACGCATTTTTCGACATTAAGTTTGGTTGACAACATAGAAATAGAGTCTTCCAAGTTTATAGAGAAATGTCTAGAGGAGGACCAAGCCCCATATATTCTGAAATTTGCTAACTTAGAGAGACAAAATGACTTCGCTTACATAAGGGCCAATAGGTTCAAAAGAAAACATCTACTGCTTGGTCCTTACAATTTTTCACCACCACCCCTAGAGCATAAGAGGAAATTAGAAAAGAAATTAGGGGTGAGATTCATATCCTCAAGGTGGAGGAAAAAGTGGTGAAACTTGGTACGTCGTGCCGCGACGTAAAATTAGGCGCTGCTTGGGAGGCAACCCAAGGGTACCATGGGTACCATTTTAATTTCTTGCATTTATGTTTATTTTATTTATTTTTCATCTTGTGTTGTTTTGGTGGAAAGTTAAGCACAGATGGAGGGGAAGTCTGAGTACCCGTGGAGGAGGAAGCTAACAAGCATGGAAAAGAAAAAGTGTGGGGTCGACCACCCACTTGTCCATAGTTGAAGAAAACCATGCTGTCAACTAGGCCTAAAGGCCTCAGGGAGTATTTCTCACCCTTTGTAACCTTTAGTTTGATGCTATGCGGACATAGCATGATTTAAATGTGGGGTGAGGGAAATTTCTAGGAAATTTCAAAATTTTTGTGCTTAATGATTTTTGGTGAATGTAATGCTTGTACAAAAGTTGGTGAGAAATTTGAAAATTTGAAAAAATTTGAAAATTTTTTGTGAATTAAGCATGACTTCATCACCCGTTGGTTTTTCTTTTCGGTTCTTTTCCGACGGGGGATATTTGAACCGAAGAATAAATTTTTTTTTTCTTTTCTTTTTTCTTTCTTTCCTGGGTCTGTATATAAAGTTTTTAGTCATAGTTAGGGACTGTTTCCGACGATTGATGGATGACGACCGTCTTGAGGAAAATTAGTCGATAGGTTTTGGGTTTTTGAAACCATAACTAATTGGTGCTGGATGTTCTTGTTATGTGCTATAAATGTTTGTAAGAGGCAAGTATGTTCAGTGTGAAGCATGCAAGTGTATAACTTTGTTTGAGACACTTAGGCTCTTGAATTTGACTCAATATGATGGAAGCTTAATTCTGAATTCTTGTGATTAGCTGAGTAAGAGTCTACTGATTGTGTCTTGATTTGAGCATGTGCCATGAGTGTAAGGTTTTTGAGTATTCTGTGCTATTGTGGAATGTCTAGAACTTTCCTGGTGTGTATATAAAACGAAATGAAGGATGTGAATTGTAGGAGATGATTTAGGCATTTCTTTGAATGAACCAAACTTTTATCCCTCATTATACCTACCTTGAAAAATTAATCCTAGTTAACCCCATTGAGCCTTGAGCCTATTCTTTGACAGCTGCAACATAAGCTTAATCCTTTTTCTTTCATTAGCCTTGAATTTGATCCAAAACTCCGAAGTGCTTAAAGAAAAAAAATTCGAAAGAGTAAAGGAGTGAGAAGAATGAAAAAGAAGGGAAAGTAGCAATTGTAATAGTTGAGAAAAGGAAAAAGGTGCATTTGTGTGAAAATGGTTGGTTATTAGTAGGGAGTAAGAAAAGGAATGAATGAAACATATTGCTTGAGTACTCCTTACTAATAAGCTAAAAATGCCGAAAGAAATGGGGGAACAAAAGAGGAAAAAGAAAGATGAAAAGAGAAAAAGGTGAAGTGAGGGAAGGGAAGTTTGTAATGAAGGCGTGATGTATTAAAAGCGCTTAGGAAAGATAGTCACTATTACTGATCATAATAGTACCTACCCGCACCTGAGTTACATTACAACCTAAAAAGTCCTACTTGATCTTACATTCACACATCCTTATATTAGTGGAATAAAACACTAAGGGCAAGCTTATGGGTCATTACATAATGCATGTGAATTCTTTGTGAGAGTGAGCGTAATTCTATTCATGTACCCACACATGTTGTGATGTAAAAAATTATTTTTGCGTGTGATTGGGTAACTCTCTTTCCGTGAGGGGCACATGTTGAAAGAAGGATATATTTCATGTGGGATTTCTTAATCAGATGATTTGCATGAGTTTGCTAAAATTGAGAGTCGATTCTTGAGGTTAAGAAGTCTTAACATGGTTGTACATCATTTCAATGATCAAATCAGGCATGCTCTATTTTTAGCTTGTATCTTACGTAATCATTATAGCTGTAACCTGAATTATCTTGCTAAATTAGTTATGTGGGAGTCTCCATATGCATGATATGTAAAAGGTTGTTCGAGGACGAACAAGGCTTTAAGTGTGGGGTTGTGATCACGGGCAAAAATATATGCCCGAGATACTCTTTATTACTTAAATTAGTCTTGTTTATCTAAGTTATTGTATACATTTTCATGTAATTTTATATAATGTGGAGATATGTGCTAACCAACATGATTAGCCTTTGTTTTGTAGGTTTTGATGATGTTTGAGTAACTAATCCATGAGTTGGTGAAGTAGAAGCTTGGAAACGGAATTAACACGCGAACGTCGGCAAGGAAGAGGCACAAAACAGCCCACCGGCGCGTCGACAAGGTGCCACGGCAGGCAGGCCGCTCAAAACAGCCCACCTGCGTGTTGGCAACGTGCCACGGCAGGTGGACTCCGCGACCATGGGGCTGCAACGCGCTGCCCAGGCAGCGTGACACGTTGCCAACGCGGCAAGGTGCTGCCTGGGCCGATTTCGGGTGATTTTCCAGAGAGCCTCCGCGTCCGTAGCGTGTCACGGAGGCCGTGCTCCGCGATGCACTCCGTGACACGTTGCTTGTTAATCCGGGAAAGATTCCTACTAATATAAATAGCACACTTAGGTTTATTTTTGATAATTAAGACTTGGTGGAGCTAGGACGTGGGTTAGCAGCAGTTGAGGGACGAAAAAGCTAAGGGTTTTTCTCTCTTTCTTTCTTCTTTCAATCAATTGTACGTATGATTTACACTCATTTGAGGATGATCAATCCACAAATGAGTGGCTAATTCTCTTCCTTGCTAAGGTTTTGAACATGTGTATTGAATTTTGATTGTGAATTATATGGTTTTTCATCTTCTTCTTTCATGTTGTTCTATTAATTCTTGTTCTTACTGCATTAGTGTGTGGCCAACATTAATGTACATCTAAAAAGTCCAATTTCACTCGAGAGAGCAAGAAATTGGAAAGTTGTGAATTAATAGGGTATTGTTCTTAACTTGATTTGGGAAAATTGGGTTTTGATGTGCTTTCCTGATAGAAATATACTTGAAAGCCGTATTAGTCAATTTAGGAACCAAAATTGTATTGCTAGGTCATAAATTGCATTTGATCACAGAAATGTAGACGAATGGTTTATGATTCTAAAGTGAGATTAAATACGAGAGTTTTAATCTCTAGGCTAATGTTCTTGGCTAGCAACATGAAGAGAAGAATAACCGAATTATGATTACTATTGAATTCATTACTTGTTCTTAACCTTGGCATGCTCTTATCCATAGTTTCAATTCAAGTAAATATTTGTTAATAGTTTTAGTATATAGTTTATAAACAAAATTATTTAACTTTTGGTTACATTGTTGTCAACATAATTAGAAGTAAACTAGAATATAGTATACTTAAGCAATTTTACTTATCCAGAGTCTCCTTGGATCGATACTTGGCTTACTTAGCCACTTTATTACTTGTTTGACCACGTGCACTTGCGTGTCGGTTTTTAACCCCTACCAAAGCACCGAGCAAGTTTTTTCAAAAACTTGCTCGCTCTCTGCTGCTCGGTATATATTATACACCGACACGCAAGTGTACGTGGTCAAACAAGTAATAAAGTGGCTAAGTAGCCAAGTATCGATCCAAGGAGGCTGCTCTAGATATGCAAAACTGCCTAGTTTACTATATCTCTATTCTATTTCTAACTATGTTAACAACAATCCAACTAAGATTTGAGTGAGTTTTGTTTCTAAACTAATTATCTACTTAAATTAATAACTACTATTTACGTTGAGTTTAGACAATGGATATGCACATGCCAAGGTTAAGAACGAGTAATGAACTTGATAATCATGATAATTTGGCCATCTTCTTCTTCATATTGCTAGCCAAGAACGTTTGCCTAGAAATTAAAACTTCCGTATTTAATTTCACTTTAGATTCATAAACTATTCGTCTACATTTCTGTGATCAAATGCAATTTATGACCTAACACTACAATTCCGGTTCCTAAATTGACTAATACGGCTTTCAAGTATATTTCTATCAAGAAAGCACATCAAAACTCAATTTTCCCAAATCAAGTTAAGAACAATACCCTATTAATTCACAACTTTCCAATTTCATGCTCTCTCGAGTGAAATTGGACTTTTTAGATATACATTAATGGTGGCCAATCAAGAATGTAATAAGCACAAGAATTAATAGAACAACATGCAAGAAGAAGAAGAAACCATATCAATTATTACCAACATTCATTACACAAGTTCAAAACCTCAGCAAGAAAGGAATTAGCCACTCATTCTTGGATTAATCATCCTAGAATGAGTGTGAATCATACATACAATTGAAGGAAAGAAGAAGGGAAGAGAAGAAAACTCTTATCTTTTCTATTCTTCAACTGCCACAAAACCACGTTCCTGCTCCAACTTCTGAACTCAGGCTAAAAAAACTAAAACTAAAAAACTCCCTTTTAAAAATAACCTAAGTGTGCTATTTATACTAGTGGGAAATTTTTCCCGGAATAACAAGCAACGTGTCACGGAGGCCAACGCGGAGCACTGCCACCGTGACACGGCGTGGACGCGGACCCTCTCTGGAAATTGCATGGTCCGGATAATTATCCTCAACGTGGCACGGAGGCCATCGCGGAGGCCTGTCTCCGTGCCACGGAGCTGTCGTGAGGCCTCACTGGAATCTGCCAATTAATTTCCTCTCCAGGCAGTGTGCTACCGCGATGGCAGCGTGGCACGGCACCATCACGGAGCCAGTGTAAAATATGCCATCCGAGGTCTTTTCCACGCTCGCATCCAAGTCCAACTCCGACATAGTTCCAACACGCATTTTAGCTCTTAAAAATCACATTATCCTGCAAAACAAATTCTAATCATGTTGGTTAGTATAAATTCGCATTTTATTACCAAATACATGATATTATATACACATTGCACAACAAACAAGGTAAAAATGATACGTTTGAGTATCACTTGGGCATATAAATCTGCCCAAGATCACTTACCCCACACTTAAATCCTTGTTCGTCCTCGAACAACACATACACAAATCATGCACAACACATCTCAACCTTTGTCACTATGGTGCAACCATTTATGTTACGGTCATACCGATTATTCAATTTTTGCAAATCATCAAGAAAACATGCTTGGTCGTACAAGACAATGACCTTAATACATCGAGGCTTCCTAGACTTTTAAGAATTGATTGTTGATATCGGCAAACTCATGCAAATCAACTAATCAAGAAATCCGACACGAAAATCAATCTTTCATCAAGCATGTACCCTCACAACTCGAGAGAAACTTCCCCTTTTATGCTCGTGCAGCACACAAACATGCAAGTAGGGGCATATAAAAATTAATTTCACTCTCTCTCCCAAAAGAATTCACATGCATCATGTCATGACCCATAGGCTTGCCCTTAGTGTATTACTCCACTAATATAAAAAAATGCAGTGTAGGATCAAATAGGACTTTCAATGGGTTGTAACTGGGCTATGGATCTAGTATATATATATATTGGATTAGCCAATAATAGTCGCTAGCATCCTTAAGCGCCTTTTCAACTCATTCCCATCGACTCATGGACATTGTTCCTCTCTTTTCTCTTTTTCTCCCATTCATGCTGGTTTACTTTCATACAGCCCATTTCATCAGGCACACTTGACCCCAAACGGAAGGTTTTCATGTACCCTCAATTTCATTTAATTACAACTAGTGCCTCTTCAACATCATCTTTTCTTTCCTCACTTTGCTTTTCTTTTCTTTTCACTCTTTTCACTCTTTAACACTTTGGGAAACAATTTTCTGTTCTTTGTAAGTGCTTAAGAGCTTCTTATAGACTTTAAGGCTAATGAAAAGAAGGAATAAAGCTTAGTTCATACAATTCTGGACAAAAGAAAGAAATCGGCTAAAGGCTCAACGGGCTGACTAGGGTATACAACATATAAAAAGGTAGAATTTGACAAGAAAACAATGGAAACTAACGGTTAAAACAAAGAAATGCCTACATCCTTTCCGACACTACACCTCCTTCATTTCGCTTTGTATACACGCCGGGCAAATTCTAGACAATTCACAATGACATGGAATAGCAAAACCTCACTCACACTTCATGCACATGCTCGAATCAAGATGCATTCACAGACTCTTTAATTAGTCAATTACACGAATTCAAGATTAAGCCTAAATCATAATGAACCAAATTCTATAGCCTAGGTAACTCAACATATTTACACAATTACATGCTTTCAAACGAATCACTTTCACATTTCGAACATCAATTACACACGCAACAAAATTTTAGCAACCATAAGCAACTACAGTTTATTGATGCAATCCACCAAAGAAACTAAAAACAAAACATCTACTCCTATCGACTACATTTCCCTTAAGACGGTCGTCATCCATCCATCATAGGGAATGTTCACTAACTATGACATCGGTTCAATGGGACTATTCTCGGTAAAAGAACCGAAAACAAACTCCGAGAAACCCAAAAATAAAACTTCAAAATTTTTGCAACACATCGATCATTTCGATGAAAAAAATATTTACAAAATATGTTGATAAGTGCAACATCTTTTCGCAAAAATTTTGAAAAATATCGATCATATCGATAGAGAAAAAAATATTTACAAAATTTACAAAATATTTACAAAGGCAACCATAACTTTTTAAAAACACACATCATTAGCCACAAACAAATATATACACATCATTCACAAATCAGTTCACAACAACAGGGAAAGCACAGACATACATAAACGTCAAGGAAGAATATACAGCAGATTTAGAGCCTATGACCCAGCACCTAACTACTCCCCACCCCACACATAAATCGAACACTGTCCCCAGTGTTCACAAAAATACAAAGCACAAAATTTTGGGTGGTGAAACTCCCTGCTCAGTCGAAATATTCGACTTCCTCATCCGGTGCTGCGGCCTCGTCGCCCATATCTGAATCAGCTCCCTCGCCGTCATCGGACTCCACATCAGAGTCCTCACGACGTGTCTCCTCATCAGTAGGGACGTCGTCGTCAGTCGGCTCCACAAAGGCTGGCCCCACCTTGCATAAAGCTCTGGCGTTCTCGCCAAAAGGGTAGTCCAGCTCCAGCTGCCATAATTCATCCTCGGTGGCTGGTCTCCCACATATCCGTAGCTGCAACATCTGCATACCGAACATACGGGCCATATACTGGTCTTCACGAGCATGTCGCTCGCCCAGAGTCAGCACAGGTCCGTGTGTAGTGTCGGGGGCCTTGGTCTTTGTCACATCAAGGGCCCTCCGCTCCAACTGCGGAATGTAATCCAAGGCTTCTTCCTCAACGTCGAGGCCTCGGAGGAAGGTGGTGATGAGTCCGCCAAACCCGTATCTGTGGCCCTGGTGTAGTCTGGCTCTCTTCATGGCGGATATTATAACCGCCCCCACATTAATCTCAAGCCCTTTCATAAGGGCATACACCAGGCAGACACGGTCCCAGGTCACGTCTGTTATATGTACTCCCGGGATCAAACACAAACATACAATTTTTAGCCAGATTCTGGCCTCCCTGTTCATCTGCGAATAAGGCAGAGTCTGGTGGTAACCCCTCTCTTTGTGTCTACTCCATCGGGCTGTGGATCGAGCCCCACACAACGTACGTCTGATGTCGGCGTACGGTGGGGTGATGTTGAGCTGGCGGAGAACGTGGGCGTCTGTGTCCCGCGCTCCAACGATGGCATTCAGCTGCTGGGGTTCCAGAGTGACAATCTGCCCTCTGATTTTAATAGTGTGGCTTCTGATGTCCGGGTTCCAGTTGGCATAAAATTCTCGGACCAAGTGAAGGTTGCACTCCTTGGGCTCCTGAAAAATAAAGCTGAGCCCAGCTGCCTCAATCCTCTGTACGATGCGAGGGAACTCCTGTGCGAGTGGTTCCCTTGCAATATATTCCTCCGGGAAGTACTTGTTCTCCTTATGCTTTGCGTACCACTTCTTCCCTTCATCGGTAACCCATCGTGTTCCGTATCGGCGGTGTTGACCGCATGGAACAGCAGGTGCAGCTGGGACAGCAGTGCCCAGTCTCATTCTCTTTCTGCCGGTGCCTGAGGTTGAAGCACCCTTGCCTTTATCTTGTCGGCTGGCCATTGTACCTGTCAATTTACACAGACAAGCACAACGTTAAGCTAAAAACTTGTTAGCTTTGGCTAAGGTCGGGTTAAACAAAATTTACCCCACACTTAGTCTTTAACAATATTTACAACATGTTAGCAAGGATAGCTCTATTTACACCCCAAGCACAATCACTATAAACATATTGCTTAGTGCGTTCACAAAAATTCGACAGCATAACGACTAGCGAACTACTCAGACTTCATACAGCTAACCCAATCCTACTATCGACAGCTATTCACCCATAGCACTTAGCAACGATAACAACAACAAAATAGAAACAACAATACAAACATTTTATATACACTAATCTAAGCAATTCAACCAATTCACATATTACGCAATGTCCCACAAAAATTCGAGAATTAGTCGTCTTTCACCAATTATACAATATTTACCACGACTTATCTCAAATAATAAACACACCCCGACATCAATTTCGTCAAACTATCAAGTTACCCAAGTTAAAATTCAACAACCCCAAGCCCTAGAACTCAATTCGACAATCAACAATGAATTATTCAATCAATCGATAAGTTCACACGTCAACTATAACAATCCGAACACAATCAATCGCAAAATAATTCACGTCATGTTTAATTTCTACCTAGGGTGATATATCTCACCTCACATGCTCAAAATCGACAAAAATCGCCAAAAATTTGAGATAGACGATGAAAACATACCTTGGAATTGAAGAATCGATAAAGACTTGACGTTTTCCTTGCCTCTTAACGTGGCACGGAGCTTGGGGGTAGGGGAATGGGTGTTTGGTCGCGGAGGGTAGAGGGAATAGGGAAAAATGGGCGAAAATCGGGGGTTTATTTAAAAGAAACACGCGGATCACCCGGAAACCCGGTGTGACCCGGCACTGGGATAAGGGCAACGTGTCACGGAGGGTAACGCGGAGGCCCTCCTCCGTGACACGGAGCCAACGCGTTGGCTTGCTGGAATTTTAAAAAATTCCAGATTTGCCTTCAACGTGTCACGGAGGCCAACGCGGAGCATTGCCTCCGTGACACGGTGCCAACGCGCCAGTGCTCTGTTTCACTATCAAATTTTATTTTTCATACCTCGCCTCGTTTTCTTGATTCCAAGTATTTTTCCTCCGGTATACCTGAAAATCACCTCACTAAACAAAAATTGGTCAAATGACTAGATTCCCTACTAAAAAAAATAAAATTACTAATTAAAATGCACATCTAAACCTAGTCAAGAAAAAGAAAAGAAAATAAAATAAAAGAAAAACTTTACACTAAGGAAAAAGAAAGAAAAATATTTTTCATGGGTTGCCTCCCGTGCAGCGCCTGGTTTAACGTCGCGGCTCGACAGCCTTTATGCTCAATTTTCTACTAGGGAGATGGACGATTTGACCCGATCATGGTCATCTCCCCAGTAGTTCTCAACCTTGTCTGGTGGCCTACCTAGTAACTCTCGGGAATCACTCAATCCATTTGCATTCCCATGATCAATCACATTGATCACCGAGAGTTCTTTATAGACAGTCGGGAGCTTAGGTGCCTTGTACACGTCGAACACCTCAACCTTGTCATGTGCTCGCATCGTGAGTTGACCCGCAGCTACATCGATCAATGCCTTTCCGGTTGCCAAAAATGGTCGTCCCAAAATAAATGGGACTTCCGCATCTGGCTCAAAATCCAGAACAATGAAATCTACCGGAAAAATGAGGGAGCCTACCTGCACTAGCACATCCTCAACTATGCCATCCGGCTTAGCTAAAGACCTGTCTGCTACCTGCAAGATCACTATTGTAGGTCTAGGACTCCCTAGCCCTAACTTTCTGAATACCGAAGATGGCATCAGATTTATACTTGCCCCCAAGTCGCATAACCCACGAGCTCGGATACTTTGCCCAATCGTCAGCTGGAGAGTAAAACTTCCAGGATCCTTCAGTTTAGTGGGCAACCTGTTCTGAATACGGGATGTGCATTCCTCCGTTAAAGCCACCGTGGCATACTCAGTCAAGCGACTTTTGTTGGCCACGATGTCTTTGATATACTTTGCATATTTTGGCACACCCTGCAAGACATCAACAAGAGGTAAGTTAACATGTACCTATTTAAGTACCTCCATGAATTTCTGGAAACACGCCTCCTCCTTGTGTTTCTTAAGTCGTTGAGGGAACGGGGGTGGAGGCCTTGTTGGTTCAGCTTCTTTGGTCTTCCCCGTATCTGAGGTTTGTTCTCCCTCAACATCTGCTGCTCCTGACTTCTGAGGCGGTCTTTCCGGTTCCACCTCCTTTAATTGTAAACCACTCCTCGTGGTCACTGCATTTACCTGCTTAGGATTGGGATCCGTGTCGCTAGGTAGTCCTCCCCTTGGTCTAGTATTTTGGGCACTAGCAAATTGCCCAAACTGATATTCAAGAGCCTTGGTTGCCAATTGATTGTTCTTTACTTCGGCCGCCAGTTTGACATAGTCAGCCTGCAATTGTGCCTGGTTGGCAATCATGGTCTTGAACATTTCCTCAATAGTCGGTGATGGTGGTGGAGGAGGGGCATTGTGATTTCTAAACTGATTCTGATAGCCTTGTTGCCCTCCTTGGTTTCTGTGCATACCCTGCCCTGAACCTTGACCTTGTTGATTGTTGCTACCCCATGAAAAATTTGGATGATTCCTCCAATTCGAGTTGTAGCCACCGCCAAACTGCTGTTGATTCCTCTTTGCATTGCCCACAAAGTTGACAAAATCAGGATTTGCACCACAGCATTCGGCTGAATGCTCACTACTACCACACACTTCACACCACATCTGTTGGACTGAATTGACTGAGGCTGACGGCTGGTTCAAATTCATATTGCTGAAGTGAGTGTTTAACTGATTTTGCAAAGCAGCTATCTGAGCAGCGATAGCTGTGAATCCATCCACTTCAAGCACTCCCGCTGCTTTCCTTGCTCCACCTCTTGAAGAATCTGCATTCCATTCCGGATTGCCTTGTGAAATTCGGTTGAGCAAAGTGTACAGCTCCTCATAAGTCTTCTCCAGCGCTTGCCCTCCAGCTGCTGAGTCTAACAAAATTTTAGTGTGGGGTTCCAAACCCTCAATAAAAGTGTGGACCAACACCTCATTTGACTGATGATGATGAGGACAGTCCCGCAACATGGACTTGAATCTTTCCCAGGCTTGATAAAGATTTTCTCCTTCCCTCTGTTTAAAACTTAGAATCTGACTTCTAAGTTTAGCTATTTTACCTGAAGGGAAAAATCTGATCAAGAACTTCTTTGCAAGATCATCCCACGTTGATATAGAGTTGGGTGGTTCAGCTTTTAACCACCTCTTGGCTTCACCAAGTAAGGAAAATGGAAATAAGGTGAGCCGAACATAATCAGGTGACACTCCAGCGGGGATGTAAGTGTCACTTATCTCCAAAAAGTTCTGGAGATGTTGTTGCGGATCTTCGTGAGGGAGACCGGTAAACTGCCCGCTAGTGTGCAAAAGTTGCACCATATTTTGCTTTAACTCAAATCTCCCCCCAGGCTCTGGTTTGCGGATGCTGGAATGTACATTATTAGCGTGTGGGATTGCCACCTCGCGAACCGGCCTGGCTGCTACTTCCTCGGGCACTAACACTGCCCGCACAACTGGTGGATTGGGTTGCTCCATTATAGACTGTTTCAGCAACTGCAACTTCTTCCGAAGAGCTTCTCTACGTTGACTGTGCAATTCACGTTCTGGCTCTAAGTAAGATTCCACCAGCTCCTTGTCCCTTGCCAGTGTTCACAGAAATAAAAATCTGCAAAATACAGGCTAAGACCAAGTTGTTAACACTTAAGAAAATAAAAATACAAATACAGTAAATTTACACTAAACAAAATTTTACAAATCGCCTAGCCTCCCCGGCAACGGCGCCAAAAACTTGCTCGGTGCTTTGGTAGGGGTTAAAAACCGACACTCAAATGCACGTGGTCAAACAAGTAATAAAGTGGCTAAGTAAGCCAAGTATCGATCCAAGGAGACTCTGGATAAGTAAAATTGCTTAAGTATACTATATTCTAGTTTACTTCTAATTATGTTGACAACAATGTAACCAAAAGTTAAATAATTTTGTTTATAAACTATATACTAAAACTATTAACAAATATTTACTTGAATTGAAACTATGGATAAGAGCATGCCAAGGTTAAGAACAAGTAATCAATTCGATAGTAATCATAATTCGGTTATTCTTCTCTTCATGTTGCTAGCCAAGAACATTAGCCTAGAGATTAAAACTCTCGTATTTAATCTCACTTTAGAATCATAAACCATTCGTCTACATTTCTGTGATCAAATGCAATTTATGACCTAGCAATACAATTTTGGTTCCTAAATTGACTAATACGGCTTTCAAGTATATTTCTATCAGGAAAGCACATCAAAACCCAATTTTCCCAAATCAAGTTAAGAACAATACCCTATTAATTCACAACTTTCCAATTTCTTGCTCTCTCGAGTGAAATTGGACTTTTTAGATGTACATTAATGTTGGCCACACACTAATGCAGTAAGAACAAGAATTAATAGAACAACATGAAAGAAGAAGATGAAAAACCATATAATTCACAATCATAATTCAATACACATGTTCAAAACCTTAGCAAGGAAGAGAATTAGCCACTCATTTGTGGATTGATCATCCTCAAATGAGTGTAAATCATACGTACAATTGATTGAAAGAAGAAAGAAAGAGAGAAAAACCCTTAGCTTTTTCGTCGCTCAACTGCTGCTAACCCACGTCCTAGCTCCACCAAGTCTTAATTATCAAAAATAAACCTAAGTGTGCTATTTATATTAGTAGGAATCTTTCCCGGATTAACAAGCAACGTGTCACGGAGTGCATCGCGGAGCACGGCCTCCGTGACACGCTACGGACGCGGAGGCTCTCTGGAAAATCACCCGAAATCGGCCCAGGCAGCACCTTGCCGCGTTGGCAACGTGTCACGCTGCCTGGGCAGCGCGTTGCAGCCCCATGGTCGCGGAGTCCACCTGCCGTGGCACGTTGCCAACGCGCAGGTGGGCTGTTTTGAGCGGCCTGCCTGCCGTGGCACCTTGTCGACGCGCCGGTGGGCTGTTTTGTGCCTCTTCCTTGCCGACGTTCGCGTGTTAATTCCGTTTCGAAGCTTCTACTTCACCAACTCATGGATTAGTTACTCAAACATCATCAAAACCTACAAAACAAAGACTAATCATGTTGGTTAGCACATATCTCCACATTATATAAAATTACATGAAAATGTATACAATAACTTAGATAAACAAGACTAATTTAAGTAATAAAGAGTATCTCGGGCATATATTTTTGCCCGTGATCAATTACCAGTCAAAATAAGCAGCTAACAAGTAAGTGTATTGCTGTCAATATTGATAAAAATTATATGCTTGATGTTATGTTGCCAAAGCCCCTGTGAGTCATCACGTTTTCTTGAAAAAAATTGTGAAAAACACAATGAACAGGGGTGTTATTGAATTATCTGCGACTAGGAAAGACTTTAAATTTTTGATGAACTTGTGCAGTGAACATTCACAATGAGTTACGAATAGTGAATAAAAAGGGTAGGGAAGAGTAGTTGTCAAGAATCGAGTTAAAACAAGATGCCTAAACCTGGGGAATTCTGAGTACCAAAAATATAAAAAATTGTACTTCCCTGAACACTGGAACAAAATTTGGACAGGGACAGGCTTCACAAGCCTTCCTACGACTCGTGGTTTGATTCTACGACTGTAGGATGGCTCCTTGGGACTTTCCCAAGCTAAAAGAAGTCAAAGCCAGAGGTATGAAACCTAGTATGGTCTGTGGTTTGCCACTACAAGTCATACTGTGCATTCGCACCAAAGACCTTAATAGGGCCAAGTCCGGATGAGGTAGTATGGTCCTTCCTACGACTCGTGGAATTGACCTATGGGTCGTATCATGAGTCGTGGAAAAATACAGAGAAATTGGTAGTGGAGGGGCATCCTCAAATAACTCAAGGTACGGATCATACCTTTGTGGTAGTCATACTTGTGAGTCATGATGTTCATAAAGGATTTCTTGGGACTTCATACGAGTCATACCTCCAAGGTATGACCTGTACTGTTGATCTATGGTTGGGTGCAGAGAATTTCACTTCTTGTTTTTCTTTCTCAGATATGAAATTCTAACTCTCTTCTCTACAGGTACAATGACGTTCAAGCGCAAAGCATCCAAAGCAACTGCCTGGAGGACATTACATGATGAGACCTCTGAATTCGAGCAAGCAGGCAGTTCCCCTAGTGGTTCAGTGGAGGAATACAAGGTCGATACATCAGACACTGACGGGACCCAAAACACTAGGGCAAAGGCCAAAGCCGAAGACGTCGTAGCTACTACCATATCTACCGAAGCTTCCCAGTCTGAGGAGGGAGCTAAAAAAGGTAATTAGGAGTTGAGAATCAGCTCAAATGCAGAAGAAGGGTCTGAGAAGACCAACCCGAAGAGGCAAGTGGCAGTTCTGAGTCAGAAGAGGAGGCTCCCTATGTTGAGCAGCAGCAGATCCCACCTACGGAGAGTCATACCATCTGGTGGAGAGTTCCAGGAGCACAGGAAATCTATGAACAAGGCATTGCTCTCACCGCCAAAAACAAACCTACGTGGAGCATCCAAGAAGAACCGTGGATCATTACCAACATATCGAATGAGGTAGAGGAGATGAAACGGATATTCATCTTTTATAGGCTCGAATGGATGGCTAGGACTTTGGACCAATACACTTCGGAGATAGTCCATGAGTTCTATGCCAACTACTTGGCGACCACTGAGGAAAAGGCAAAAAAGGGGCAGAAAGGGAAAGACCAGCCTAAATTGGAGAGTGTCATGGTCAGAGGGCGAGAGCTCGACATGTCTAAGCACACTATCTCTTGGATCCTATACGGGCCCCAGTTTATACCTCCACATGCCACGCCGGAATATGAGTACCGGGTGGAGGCACTGAAGCAAATTAGGCAGCTGGATTTTGAGGAGAGACAGAGGCAGCTACAATGGTTGGTGGGTGTTAGCTGAGGACAAAGAGGAAGCAGAATGGGTATCAAGTGGAATGTAGGTTACCAAAAACTCACTAAACTGCATAGCTAAAGCCTGTTGTACACTAGTGCACCACCGATTAGCACCAATGGTAAATGACAACACCTTCTGTGCAGATAGAGCAGCTCTGGTGGTATGCCTCATATCCAGATACCCCATTAACATCCCGAGGATCATCATAGAGGAAATATGGGATCAGGTTGTGGGATTGAGCACTACTATCCCATTCCCGAGTCTCTTCTTTAGATTATGAAAAGAGGCAAGAGTGTTGGTGCGATGGGGTGAAGAGCACTTGATTGGAGGCAGAGGATAGCTGACATTGACTTAATCTAGGATGAAATAAACCCAGTGATTCGATCCCCACTTCCCAAAGCAGTTCTGCAGACTTAGCCAGAAGGGGGAGCACAGGTTAATGCCCCCACCTCACAGAAACAGAGCAAGACACCGACTATAGATGCTGATAATTCAGAGATAGCTCCTACAACTTCTGCTACACCACTATCTTGACCGCCGACTCAAACTCCAGCAGGGTATGTCCTAGTGCCCTAGGATTTTCTCCAAAAATTGTCCAAAAGGTTGAGTATGGCCAAAATAAAAATTCAGGCTATGATGGAGAATGCGAAGCCATGAGTCAAAGCAAAAATTTACACAGCAACACAGGCCTTACATGCTCACTTGGATGGATTAGAGAGTCGATTTAGCATGCATATGGTAGAGTAGACGGATACTAGCAGTCTCCGAGAGGAATTGGGGGCTCTTTGGAGCCAAGTAGTCAAGTTGCCATCATGATAATCGGAAGTCATATCAGCTCCCACTCTTCTAGACCTTGATGAAGAGCCTAATGAGGAGATTGACTTGGCGGCTTATTGGTAGCCGATGACAGTTGCAAAAGAAAAAGGGAAGAAAAGAGTCTCCGAGGATGTTGGAGAAGAAAGTTTGAGGAAGAAAAGGAAGAAAAAAAGAAGAGAACGCAAGCGGGCACGAGCAGAGAGCCTGGAGACTCATGACTCACATATGTTAGAGTTGCAGAAGCGAGCTACAGGAGCAGGCAGCTCTACCATGGCTCAGCCCGATCTTACTAGTGGCAAGGACCCTTTGGACGATCCACATTCAGCCCCGATCACCAAAAAGGCCGTAGAGGCGGTCGAGACTATTGAGGGGGTAACCACTCCCCCTATTGATACACCATTGAGTGTGCTGGCTACTGTTAGCACCGCGATTGCAGTGGAGGTACCTCCTCCGCAAGATGAACAGGAGTGCCTAGAGCTCCACAGGTATGTTCCCTTCCCACTGTTCTTGTAGTTCATGCTTCGGGGATGAAGCACAATTTTCAAAAAGGGGAGGGGGTGTACTTGTAATTTTTGGGATTTTTGCATTTGTCCAAGGGTTTTTCTTGTCATGTTTCTTTTCCCTCGGGCATGTTATCTAATAGAACTGGCATATTTAGGATTTTATTTTCTTATTTGTGATTTTTGTTTAATTGGAAAATAGCATAGGATTACTCAGCCAATGAAAGTGCACTAGTTTTGAATTTCTGAAAAAAATTGACCCTGTTTAAATTTTATGATGTATTAGCTATGTATTTATGACTGCATGCATGATTTCTGTGGATCTTTTGATGTCATTTAGTGTATTAGCATGAGTAGTCTTGTTAATCCATGTGTAAACTAGACAGGTAAAGTGAATATAAGTCATATGCCATGAGTGAGTGAGGTTTGATACTTAGTTTAGTACTATGTTGAAGATCTAGAACTTGCCTGGTTGGTCTTTGCATAGGCTAAGGATGGTTAGTTAGGATATGATCATAGGCCATTTTTGTTAAGCTCGCTTTTAGCCTAAATGACCCTACCAAAATCATAAGATTCCCGTAATCCCAATTTTGAGCCTGTAATAGACCATTTTCTTTGACTAACCGATGAACCATACCCATTTTTTTTATAATGAACCTATTTTGGCCCTAGTCCTTCCTTGGACTATTATATCCCGGGAACCCAAGGATCAGACTTGGGAGTCAAGACGGTGAAAACTTGAAATTTCACACCTGATCACAAAACGATCCGTGAAGTAGCTCATGAGGAGTGACCATGATTTGTGAGGTGACTCGTGGTCAAGCAAGGCCTGTCAAGGTGTTAGGTGAGGCCACGAGCATCACCACGATTCATGGTCAGACATCACGACTCGTGAGGTCATCTGTGGGATGGATTGGGAGGTTGGCTAAGGTTTTGGGGCAATGGGGGTCACGAGTGGTGACCATGATTCATGAGGTCCCTCGTGGGGTCCCCTAAGTTAATTGGGCATTAGACTCCACGACTCCAGTCCACGAGTCGTTAGCTCTGGTCACAATTTGTCAAGTCTCTCGTGGGGACTGGCAATAAGAAAATTTCTGCGATTTTAGTAAGGGTTTTTCCATAATTCCTAAGTCCTAGAACCCAAAACTACGTCGTTTTAGCTTATGAAAGGTGGGTTTTTAGAGGGATAATCTATTCTAAGTCCCCATTCATGCATGCAAGAGTATAGAGAGGTGATCATAGGGTGATTCAAGGCTTCTCTTTTCAAATACTTTCAATTCCTTCTTATGCATTCAAGGGACAATCAGTTGTTTTCAGGTATGTAACGCTATCAGTGGGTGTTTTCTTTCACACCCATGTTCATTTTCTGCGATTTTAAGAAAATTCTATCGAAAAAATTTATGGGGTTTTGAAGTGGCTTTATATAAATATCTAATGATTTTAAATGGGTTTTGTGTTATTTGAATCTTATCATATTCTGAAGGTTTTGATCAACTTTTAATGGTTTAAATTAATTACAATGTTGTCAATTTCAATTTCTTTGAATTAAGCCTAATTATGCATGACTCATAATGAGTCGATTTATGATCTATTTTCCCATTAGTGATATTTACAAGCCCAATATGAATTATGATTTAAAAAGTTGATTTAATCAATTACCCATCATGATTTTATGAATTCCAAGCCATATGCATGATTACAAGTATGTATGAACTTTATGATTCATGAATTATGTTTTGGCTGAATCACGGGCCCTATGTCATGGCTAGATCATGTCTGTACAAGTATGTTTATGATTATCGTGATTTAACTAGCCCATAAATTCATGTATGTTATACTATGAGCATTATATATGTTTGGGAGTAGTACCAAACACTGAGTAAGTTCAGGGCTCAGGTTAAGCCCCAAATCTCATAAACTACGTGCCACCGTAGGTATGTTGGGACCTCCTTTGTGACTGTCCTCAGCCCAAATGGCCCTTTTCATGGTGATATCACGCCCTTCATGGTTCTACCCTTGGAAAGGTACGAACGGCCTCCCAACTAGATCTACAAGTCGGGGACTTCATGCGTGCTCAAATGGGGTATGTCGGTTAAGAGAATCTCCCACTGTTCCTCATGATTTATGAATGTTTATGATTATGTATTTTGGCTCAAGTCATGTTATGTAAAGCTTTTCTCCTGTGTTTATGATTACATTTGTACTACGAATGTTTTTAAACCTTGAGACTTATGTTATGTTGTGATGTTTATGATATGAGCATGATGTACTACTCCTATGATTATTTATGAGTTTTATAAGTTTTAAATTTCCGTTTTACTTACCTTGCATACTCGATACATTCCACGTATTGATCGCATACTTTCTATGCTGTATCATTTTATAATACAAGACCCTGTTATCAGGCTCACCCTCCTTAGTAGCTCTTTAGAGTTCACCATCAGCTTATTTGGTGAGTCCTCATGTTCTGAGGGCTATATCTTTAGACTCTATTGTTCTCTTTTAGTTACGGTATTGCAGGATTAGTTGGGGTATTGTCCCTTCAACCCATCTTTCATTTTTAGAAACTTTTCAGACTATCAGTTGTATTTGGCCATCATGTATGGATCATGTATTGTCTTTTATCCATTTTCATGTAATGATTTCATTTCTTTATGTTAAGGTTTCCATTTATGTTAATGAATTATATGTATGCTCGTGCCATGGGTCTACTTGGAGTCTCTCGGGGCTCCGTATCCCGTATCCACAATCCGAGTGTATGTTTGGGTCGTGACAAACTTTTTATTAGATTCATAGGTTTGAAGTGTCCTAGGGTATTTGAAAGCTGCGTTAAGTAGATGTTTTTTGATGGATGTGAAATGCGCCACACTTATAACGAAGAGGCTACAAAACGTTTAGGAAGTGTTCCCTTCTTTTCATGATCTATGTCGTGCGATGAAACGTCTTTCTATCATCCTAATTTGTGCTATTCATGTTTGTAAAATCATGCCTCCACGTCGAGTGAACACCAAAAGAATTGGTAACAGCAATGATCATGAGGGTGAAAATGGTGATGGACATCAGCCAGCCCAACCCATTCACGAGGAGCACGCACCAAAGCCAGCTGCCCACGCTGAGTTTAGGGCAGCGATTCAGATGTTGGCATAGGCAATGGCCGCCCAACTTCATAATGAGACAGTGGCGCATTACCCTCAAAATAGGAATGCGATGGCAGCTAGGGTGAGAGATTTCTTGAGAATGAGTCCTGCTACGTTCACGGGGTCAAAGGTGGACGAGGATCCCATGGTTTCATTAAGGAGATTCTGAAGATCACCCGGGTGAACAATTGGGAATGTGTTGACTTGACCTCCTATCATCTAAAGGGGGTGGTTTACATATGGTTCAAGCAGTGGAGAGATTTGAGGGTAGTGGGTGCAGGCCCGATAGGTTGGGAAGAGTTCCATGCGGCATTTTTGGACTGGTTCTTCCCTCGGGAGATGAGGGAGCTAAAGGCAGCCGAGTTTGTTAATTTGAAACAGGGTGACATGTCCGTTCAGGAGTACATGTTGGAGTTCACCCGATTATCCAAGTATGCTCCAAAGTTGGTGGCAGACCAAATGGCTCGGGTGAGTCGTTTTGTGCATAGGGTGGCAGATTATTTGGACAGGGATTGCAGGATCGCCATGCTACATCGGGATATCGACTTTCCCTGCATTGTGTTGCATGCTTAGCAAATCTAGTCGGTATACCGGAGGCAGAGGGAGTCCAAGAGGGCCAGGACCGACAGCTGTGGGGCTTCTCAGGTCAGGACAGGGAGAGGACAGCATCAGCAATCCCAACACAGGTCTATTACTCCAACTCCATCATCGGCTAGCACGCCATCTAGATTCAAAGGGGATCGGAGGAGTAGAGCTTCAGATTCGAGGGGCCAGGGTAGCATTCAGGTGGAGCGCACTTTCCCAGTTTATGCGGGGTGCGACAAGAATCACCCCAGGAGGTGCCTAGTTAGCTCAAATGCTTGTTTTGGGTGTGGCAAACCCAGACATAGACTCAGAGATTGCCCTTTAGTTATATCAGGAGTCGGTGGAGCCCGTATACCAACAGCCAATTTTGCTGCTCAGCAGCACGTCCCCCTCAGTAGGGTGCCTCGACCAGTTCAGCCGACAGTCAGCGTCAAAACAGGTTTTATGCTTTACCATCCCGTCAGGAGCAGGAGGTCTCCCCTGATGTGGTCACTGGTATGTTGGATGTCTTTCATATTGATGTTTATGCTTTGCTACATCCAGGAGCTACCTTGTCTTTTATTACCCCTTATATTGCTAGTAGTTTTAGAGTTAGCCCTAAGACCTTGTCAGACCGTTCTCAGACTTTACTCCAGTCGGTGATTCAGTTGTAGCTAGGCGGGTGTATAGAGGTTGCCCCATTACAGTATTGCATAAGGTCACCTCCGCAAATTTAGTAGAGTTAGCTATGACCGACTTTTATATCATTCTGGGTATGGATTGGCTGTTTGCATGTTATGTTTTGATTAATTGTAGGACCCGTGCGGTGGAATTTTGATTTCCGGGTGAGTCAGTTTTAGAGTGGAAAGGTAATTCAGCTATACCAACCGGTCGATTTATTTCATATCTTAAGGCCAGAAAAATGATTTCTAAATGCTGCATGTAACATCTAGTTAAGGTTAAGGATGTTGAATCCAAGGCCCCGACTATCTAGTCAGTTCCGATGGTGTGTGAGTATCCGGAGGTTTTTCCCAATGATTTGCTAGGTGTTCCTCCTAAGAGGGAATGTTGATCTCTTACCCGAAACGCAGTCTATCTCTATTCCTCCCTATAGCATGGCTCCAGCTGAGCTAAAGGAGTTTAAGGATCAGTTGTAGGACCTATTAGATAAGGGCTTTATCAGACCGAGCAAGTCTCCATAGGGTGCACCAGTGTTATTTGTCCGGAAGAAGGATGGTTCACTTTAGCTCTGCATTAACTATCGCATTTGAACAAGGTCACCGTTAAGAACAGGTATCCTTTACCCAGGACCGATGATTTTTTTGACTAGCTTCAGGGTGCCAAGTGTTTCTCCAAGATTGATCTCTGGTCCGGGTATCACCAGCTCAGGGTTCGGGAGAATGACATCCCGAAAACTGCTTTCAGGACTCGGTATGGTCACTACAAATTTGTTGTTATTTCTTTTGGACTAACTAATGCCCCTGCAGCTTTTACGGATCTAATGAATAGGGTGTTCAAGGAATATCTAGACATGTTCGTGATTGTGTTCATTGATGACATCCTTATATACTCTCAGAGCGAGGAGGAGCATGGCGCTCACTTGAGAGTAGTGCTTTAGACCCTCATGTATCATCAATTATACGCAAAGTTCAGCAAGTGTGAATTTTGGTTGGACTCCATGGCATTTTTAGGCCATGTGGTATTGAGTGAGGGCATAAAGGTGGATTCTTAGAAAATTGAAGCGGTGAAGAATTGGCCCAAACCGGTGAATCCTTCGGATATTCGGAGTTTCTTGGATTTGGCCGGATACAATGGAGATTTGTGGAAGGTTTCTAATCTATCACAGCACCTTTGACAAAGTTGACATAGAAGAATGTAAAATCCAATGGTCGGAGGCTTGTGAGAAAAGCTTACAAGAGTTGAAGACTCGACTCACTTCAGATCCAGTGTTGACCCTACCCGAGTGTACTGATGGTTTTTGGTGTGTTGTGATGCTTTGAGAATCATACTCGGGTGTGTATTGATGTAGCGAGGAAAAGTGATAGCATACGCCTCGAGACAGTTGAAGGTCCATGAGAAGAATTACCTGACCCATGATCTTGAGTAGGCCACAAAGTATTCGCATTGAATATATGATGGCATTACTTGTATGGGGTCTACGTGGATGTATTTATGGACCAAAAGAGCTTGTAATATGTGTTCATGCAGAAAGATCTCAATCTTCGACAAAGAAGGTGGTTGGAGCTACTCAAAGACTCCGATATAAGTTTCCTTTACCACTCGGGTAAGGCTAATGTGGTAGCGGATGCACTTAGTAGGCTCTCTATGGAGAGTGTCCCATGTGGATGAGGGAAAGAAAGAGTTGGTGAAAGATGTCCATCGACTTGCAAGGTTGGGAGTTAGATTGGTCGACTCGACCGATGGCAGCGTCTTTGTGCAAAACAGATCAAAATCTTCCTTGGTGACTGATGTGAAGGCTACAAGATGAGGATCCAATTTTGATAAAGCTGAAAAGAGTCGTTCGGAGTCAAAAGGTGGAGGTCTTCTGCCAAGGGCGAGATGGTGTGTTGCGGTTCCAGTGTCATTTGTGTGTTCCAGATGTTGATGATTTGAGGGGACGGAAATTGCATGAGGCCTATGTCTCCAGGTATTGTATCCATCCGGGAGCCACCAAAATGTATCATGATTTGCGTGAAATATATTGGTGGAACGACATGAAGAAAGATATTGCAGAATTCATAGCCAAGTGCTCGAACTGTCAGCATGTGAAGGTCGAGCATCAAAGACCGCAAGGCGTACTTCAAGACATTAGCATCCCCACATGGAAGTGGGTAGAGATTAATATGGATTTCATTACAGGCCTACCTCGTAATCACCGACAGTATGATTCTATATGGGTGGTGGTGGACAAGTTGACCAAGGCTGCACATTTTCTACCGGTCAAAACCACAGATTCAGCGGATGATTATGCCAAATGTATATCCGGGAGTTGGTGCGATTACATGGAGTGCCCTTTTTCTATTATCTCAGACTGAGGTACTCAATTTACCTCTCAGTTTTGGCGGTCTTTTCAAAAAGTGCTTGGGACTCAGGTTAAGCTTAGCACAGCATTTCATCTGCAAACAGATGGTCAGGCGGAGCGGACAATCCAGACTCTCGAGGACATGCTGAGAGCATGTGTGATGGACTTCAAAGTAGTTGGGATTATCATTTGCCCTTGATCGAGTTTGCTTATAACAACAACTATCACTCCAGTATCCAAATGGCACCATTCGAGGCTCTCTATGGGCAGAGATGTAGATCGCTAATTGGATGGTTTAAGGTTGGTGAGGCCGCTATGATAGGGCCAGATTCGGTTCATGAGGCTATGGTGAAGTTTCAGCTGATAAGGGACAGGCTGAAAATCGCTCAAAGTCGTCAAAAGTCATATACTGATGTGAGGAGGAGAGAGTTGGAGTTCAAGGTGGACGATTGGGTATTTCTGAAGGTGTCACCCATGAAGGGAGTCATGTGGTTCGGAAAGAAAGGAAAACTCATCCCCCACTATTTTGGTCCCTACCGGGTTATGAGAAGAGTTGGTAAGGTAGCGTATGAGTTGGACTTGCCATCAGAGTTATCTTCAGTTCATATCATCTTTCATGGATCACTCTTGAAAAAGTGCTTGGATGATCCAGCCATCGTAGTTTTGATGAACAACATTGGTATAAAGGATAGCCTCAGTTATGAGGAAATTCCAGTTGCAATCTTGGATCGTCAGGTTCCGAGGCTAAGGAACAAGGAAGTAGCTTCAGTAAAGGTGTTATGGAGAAATCATCATGTTGAGGGAGCTATGTGGGAAGCCGAAGCGGATATGATGACTATATACCTTCACCTGTTCCCTACCAGCTCAGTTCCTACTTGAGGTATAAGTTTTTCTCTAATTCTCTAACCAGTTTCCATGTTCAATTCATGTGCACAAGTTTGATTTATGTTTCGATAGATGTATGTGATTTATGAATTCAGTTCAGCTATGTAGTTCTTTTTGGAGGTAGTCATTCCGTCAGTCTTCGATTTAAATGATCAATATTTACATATGATGAATGTATGTTTCTAAGATTTGAGGACGAATATTCCCAAGGGAGAGATATTGTTATACCCCAGGAACCCAAGGATCAGACCCGGGAGTCAAGATGTTGAAAAACTGAAATTTGGCACCAGATCACAAAATGATCCGTGAAGTAGCTCGCGAGGAGTGACCACAAGTCGTGAGGTGACTCATGGTCAAGCAGGGCCTGTCAAGGTGTTGGGTGAGGCCACGAGCATGACCACTAGTTGTGGTGAGACCTCACGACTCGTAAGATCATCTGTGGCATGGATTGGGAGGTCGGCTAAGGTTTTAGGGCAGTGGGGGTCACGAGTGGTGACCATGATTCGTGGTTAGCCACCACGATTTGTGGGGTCCACTGAGTGAATTATGCAGTAGACTCAGGGACTCCAGGCAATGAGTCGTTAGCCTTGGTCACGAGTTGTCCAGTCCCTCGTGAGGGCTGGCAATCAGAAAATTTCTGCGATTTTAGTAAGGTTTTCCGTAATTCCTAAGTCCTAGCGCCCTAAACTACGTCGTTTTAGCTTATGAAAGGTGGGCTTTTAGAGGGATAATCTATTCTAAGTCCCCATTCATGCATGCAAGAGTATAGAGAGGTGATTATAGGGGGATTCAAGGCTTCTCTCTTCAAATCCTTCCAATTCCTTCTTGGGCATTCAAGGGAGACTAAGAATCAGTTGTTCTCAAGTATGTAAGGCTATTTGTGGGTGTTTTCTTTCACACCCATGCTCATTCTTTGCGATTTCATGAAAATTCTATCAAAAAATTTATAGGCTTTTGAAGTGGCTTTATATAAAAATCTAATGATTATTAATGGGCTATGTGATTTTTGAATCTTATCATATTCTAAAGGTTTTGATCAACTTTAAATGGTTTAAATTATATACAATGTTTTCAATTTCAATTTCTTCAAATTAAGCCTAATTATGCATGAACCATGATGAATCGATTTATGATCTATTTCCCATTAATGATATTTACAAGCCCAGCATGAATTATTATTTAAAAAGTTAATTTAATCAATTACCAGTCATGATTTTATGAATTGCAAACTATATGCATGACCTACAAGTATGTATGAACTTTATGATTATTGAATTATGTTTTGGCCGACTCACAGGCCCTATGTCATGTCTAGATCGCGTATGTACAAGTATGTTTATGATTATCATGATTTAACTAGCCCATGAATTCATGTATGTTATACTACGAGCACTATATATGTTTGGGAGTAGTACTGAACACCGAGTAGGTTCAGGGCTCAGGTTAAGCCCCAGATCTCATAAACTACGTGCCACCGTAGGTATGTTGGGACCTCCTTTGTGACTGTCCCCGGCCCAAAGGGCCCTTTTCATGGTGATATCACACTCTTCATGATTCTATCCTTGGAAAGGTACGAATGGCCTCCCAACTAGGTTTACAAGTCGGACTTCGTGTGTGCTCATATGGGGTATGTTGTTTAAGAGAATCTCCCACTGCTCCTCATGATTTATGAATGTTTATGATTATGTTATTTGGCTTAAGTCATATTAAGTAAAGCTTTTCTCCCATGTTTACAATTACGTTTGCACTACGAATGTTTTGAAACCTTGAGCCTTATGTTATGTTGCGATATTTACGATATGAGCATGATTTCCTACTCTTATGATCGTTTATGAGTTTTATAAGTTTTAGATCTCTGTTTTACTTACCTTGCATACTCAGTACATTTCATGTACTGACCGCATACTTTCTATGTTGTATCGTTTTATGATACAGGACCCGGCTCTCAGGCTCACCCTCCTCAGTAGCTCTTCAGAGTTCTCCATCAGCTTATTTGGTGTGCCCTCATGTTCTGAGGGCCATATGTTCAGACTCTATCATTCTCTTTCAGTTTCACTATTGTAGGGTTAGTTGGGTATTGTCCCTTCAACCTGTCTTTCATGATTAGAGGTTTTTCATCCTATCAGTTGTATTCAGCCATCATGTATGGATCATGTATTGTCTTTTTACCGTTGTGATGTCATGATTTCATTTATTTATTTTATGTCTTCTGCTTATGTGAATGAATTATATGTCTGCTCATGCCATGGGTCGACTTGGGGTCTTTCGGGGTTCCTTTCCCGTGTCCACGATCTAAGTGTAAGTTCGGGTAGTGAAATGGACATTGTGAACCTCAACATAGGCAAAATTCCTAATTTTAGGGTGGCTAGAGTAGGGGTGCAGAAATGGTGGGAACGAGGAAAAAGAAAAGAAAAGAGAAAAGGTGAGAAAAAATGAGGTGTGGTGTGACAAATGAAAACGAGAAAAAAAACAAAAAGAGAAATGAAAAAGTTGAAAATCTCAAAAAAAATCAAAAAAAAATAATGCTTGAAAAAGTTGAAAATACACCACACCCATACAATTGCATACAAAAGAGGTGAAAAGGGAGGAAAGGAATGAAAAGAAAAGAGGGTGAAATGGGTGAATGGTGAAGCCAATGTATGTAGTGCCAAGGAAGGGTTAGTCACTTAAAAATCTCTCATATTTATCATGTCCAGCCCTAAAGCCTACATTAAAAGCCACAGTAAGTCCTATAGTGATCCTAATCTGACCATCTAACAAACTGAAGTAGAGAAAATAAAGGCAAGCCTATTGTAATAACCCGAAAGTGTGTAAGAATAGACCTGGGAGGTTGAAAGTTGAAAACTGCAGAAATTGGGAAAAAGTTGCAGGACGAGCCAAGGGACAACTCGTGGTATCAAACCACGAGTCGTTGTATACAGTCATGGTTAGGATCAGGCTGGGTGGCAGTGTAAACCACGGGGGACATGACAGCTCATTATGGGAAACAACGAGTCGTCGTTAGTAGTTGTGGGAAGGAGTTAGGTTCTTCAGGAGGCATACAATGAGCAACCTAATGACCTGTTAGGAGAAACCATGAGTCGTTGGTTGTAGCCGTTGTTGGAGGTTAAGAATTTCCAGTATAGGTGACGGGTTGAGACCACAACTCGTTTGAAATTACCACAAGTCGTGATGAGGCTCGTGGTAAGTGGGTTCAAATTTTTGTGATGGGCAAACAACGGAAGGTGTAACGGATGGTGGTTTCAGAGGACGAGTCGTCCTGTCCGTCCGTTGGTTAGTTTCGAGAGAAGACATTCAACATTCCATTCAACGAGGGACATGACGGCTCGTTTGTGGTTCCCACGACCCATTGGTACCACCCGTGGGTTCCATCCGGCCATTTTTTGGGGCAGGTTCATTAAGGGTATTTTTGACTTTTTCACGATACAAGGCCCTAAACTACGTCGTTTTGGCTTGGGAAAGCTAGATTTTCAAGAGAATGACCTATTCTAAACTCTCATTCATGCATGAAAGGACTTGAGAGGTAATTCAAGGGGATTTTAAGCAATTCTCTTCAATACTTCCAATTTCACTTTAGGCTTCTTAGGAGAGTTAGGATTTGATAATCACAAGTATGTAAGGTCATCAATGGGTGAATTCTTCCACACCCATACTCCTACTCTATGATTTTATCTAAAATTTATTAAAAACTCACGTGGTTTTATATTTGATTTATATAAAAACTAATCATTTAATTATGAGCTTTGTGATTTTGAAATATTATCATAATCTACTGATTTTGTTCACCTTTTGAGATTTAAATTGATTATAATATTGTTGACTTTGAATTTCTAAACAATTAAGCTTGATTATGCATGCCTCATTAGGAATTGATTTATGATCCATTGATGTTTTTGATAAGCCCAAGATGAATTATTAATTTATTTATGAATTTATTTTGTTATCTATTATGATCTTATGAAATTCAAGCTATATGAATGATCTTCAAGTATGTATGAATTTTATAACTCATGAATTATGTTTTTGGTCGACTCACGACCTCAAGTCATGGCTAGTTCATATATGTTCAAGCATGTTTACGATTATTATGATTTAACTAGCCCATGAACTCGTGTATGTATTATTATGATTACTATATATATTTTGGGAGTAGTATCGAACACCGAGTAGGTTCGAGGCTCAGGTTAAGCCTGGATCTCATGAACTATGTGCCACCATAGGTATGTTGGGACCCCATTTCATGTTTGTCCCTGGCCCAAATGGCCCTTTTCCTGTGTGATCACGCCCTTCATGGTTCCTACCCTTGGAAAGGTATGAACACCCTCCCGACTAGGGCTACAAGTCGGGCTTCATGTGTGCTCATATGGGATATGTCAGTTAAGAGAATCTCCCACTGTTCCTCATGATTTATGCATGTTATGATTATGTATGTTGGCTCAAGTTATGTTAAGTAAAGCTCTTCTATTATGATTATGACTAAGTCTACGATATGAATGTTTTGAAAACCTTGAGCCGTATGATATGTTATAAAGATTTATGACACGAGCATGATGTACTACTCTTATGATCTTTTATGAACTTTACATATGTTTTAAATGTCTGTTTTACTTACCTTGCATACTCGGTACATTCCACGTACTGACCGCATACTTTCTATGTTGTATCGTGTCATGATATAGGTCCTAGTTCTCAGGCTCATCCTTACCCGTAGATAGGTTCAGACTTGCACTCAGCGCATTTGGTGAGTACTCATGTTCGGAGGGCTACATGTTCATACTCATGATATTCCTTCAGTTTCGGGATGTTGGATTAGTTAGGGAGTTGTCCCATTAATCCGCCTTTCATGTTTAAAGGCTTATCGGACTCAAAGTTGTATTCCACCATATTTTATAAGTATTGTACTATTTTTCCCTTATGCTATGTTGTAACTATGTTTTTTATGTTAAGTCTTCTTCTCATGTGATTGAATTATATGTATGCTCATGCCATGGGTCAACTTGGGGTCTTTCGGGGCTCCTTGTCATGTGTCTACGATCTTGGTGTACGTTTGGATCGTGACAAAGTTGGTATCATAGCCATAGGTTTTGAAGTGTCCTAGGGAGTCTGAAAGCCGCGTTAAGTCAAGTCTTTTTCATGGGTGTGAAGCGCGCCACACTTATGAAAAAGAGGGTACTAGACGTTCAAGAAATGTTCCCTTCTTTCTTGATCTATGTCGTGTGATGAATGTCCTGTACTACTCTAATTCGTTCTATTCTCATTTGAAAAATCATGCCTCCACATTGAGTAAATGCTAGGAGGAACAGAAATGGAAATGATCATAAGGGTGTCCATGATGGTGAGCATCAGCCAGCTCCACCCGTTCATGAGGAGCATGTACCGGAGCTAGCTGCCCACGCCGAGTTTATGGCAGCGATTCAGATGCTGGTATAGGCCATGACTGCCCAGGTCCAGAATTAGACGGTGGTGCATTTCCCTTAGAATGGGCATGCAGCGGCAGCTAGCGTGAGGGATTTCTTGAGGATGAGCCCTCCGGAGTCCACAGGGTCAAAGGTGGACGAGGATCCACGGGATTTCATAGAGGATATTCTGAAAATCACCCAGGTTATGGGGGTGAACAATGGGGTATACGTAGACTTGACCTCCTAACAGCTAAAGGGGGTAGCATATATATGGTCTACGAAATGGAGAGATGCCAATGCGGCGGGTGCAGGCCCGATAGGTTGGGATGAGTTTCACACTGCATTCATGGATCGGTTCTTTCCTTGGGAGATGAGGGAGCTTAAGGCGGCCGAGTTTGTTAATCTGAAGTAGGGTAACATGTCAGTCTAGGAATATGCATTAGAGTTCACCCAGTTATCTAAATATGCTTTGGAGTTTGTCGCGGATCAGTGGGCTCGGGTGATCCACTTTGTGCGGGGAGTAGCAGATTACTTGGACAAGGATTGCTGGATCGGCATGCTTCACCGGGATATTGACTTTCCCCGTATTTTATTGCATGCGCAGCAGATGGAGTCGGTCTATAGGAGGCAGAGAGAGGCCAAGAGGTCCAGAACCGACAGCTACGGGGTTTCTCAAGCCAGGTCAAAGGGTGGACCACATCAGCAGTCCCAACACAGGTCCATTGCTCCAGCTCCATCATCGACCAACACGCCATCCAGGTTGGGGGGAGACTAGAGGAGCATGACTACAGGCTCGAGGGATTATGGTATCATATAGGTAGAGCGCACATTCCCAGCTTGTGCGAGATGTGGCAAAAATCATCCCGGGAGGAGCCTGGTCAGTGCGGATGCTTGTTTCGAGTGTGGAAAACCCAGGCACAGGATCAGAGATTTCCCTATAGCCAGTTCTACCACTCCAAAATCACAACCCCCTCATCATGGTGCCTCCACTAGTTCAGCAGGTGGTCAGCACCGAAACAAGTTTTATGCCCTAATGCCTCGCTAGGAGCAGGAGGCTTCGCCAGATGTGGTCACGGGTATGTTGCAAGTCTTCCATATTGATGCTTATGCTTTGTTAGATCTTAGGAGCTACTTTGTCTTTTGTGACCCCTTATGTTGCTAGTAGTTTTGGAGTTAGTACTGAAATTCTATCAGAACCATTCTCCGTATCTACTCCAGTCGGTGAATCAGTTGTAGCTAGGCGGGTATTTAGAGGTTGCCCCATTACAGTGTTGCATAAGGTTACCTCCGCGGACCTAGTAGAGTTTTCCATGACATAATTTGATATCATCTTGGGTATGGATTGGTTGTTTGCATGTTATGCTTTGATTAATTATAGGACCCGTGCAGTGGAATTTCGATTTCTAGGTGAGTCAGTTTTGGAATGAAAGGGTAATTCCGCTGTACCATCTGGTCGGTTTATTTTGTACCTTAAGGTCAGGAAAATGATCTCTAAGGGTTTCATGTACCACCTAGTTAGGATTAAGGATGTAGAGTCCGAGACCCCGACTATTCAGTCAGTTCCAGTGGTGTGTGGGTATCTAGAGGTATTCCCCGATGATTTGCCAGGTGGCCCTCCCGAGCAAGAGATTGATTTCGGTATACATCTTCTTCCCGATACGCAGCCTATATCTATTCCTCCTTATAGGATGGCTCCAATGGATAAGGGTTTCATTATACCAAGCAAGTCTACATGGGGTGCGCCGGTTCTATTTGTTCGAAAGAAGGATGGGTACCTTCGAATGTGTATTGATTATTGGTAGTTGAATAAGGTAACTATCAAGAACAGGTACCCCTTACCTAGGATTGATAATTTATTTGACCAGCTCCAAGGTGCCAGGTGTTTGTCGAAGATAGATCTGAGGTCTGGGTATCATCAGCTTAGAGTGCGGGAGTGTGACATACCAAAGACAGCTTTTCGAACCCTGTATGGTATATGAGTTTGTAGTTATGTCATTTGGATTAACCAATGCTCCTGCAACTTTTATGGACCTGATAAACAGGGTGTTCAAGCAATATATGGACATGTTCACGATTTTGTTCATCGATGACATTCTTGTATACTCTCGGAGCGAGGAGGAGCATGCCACTCATTTGAGGATAGTGCTGCAAACCCTCAAGGACCGTCAGTTGTATGCAAAGTTTAGAAAGTGTGAATTTTGGATAGACTTGGTGGTATTTCTGGGTCATTTGGTATCAAGCGAGGGCATAAGGTTAGATTTCCAGAAGATCGAGGTGGTGAAGAATTGGCCCAGACCAGTGAATCCTTCAGTTATTTGGAGTTTCATGGGCTTAGCGGGCCACTAACGGAGATTTGTTGAGGGTTTTTCATCAATTGCAGCCCCATTGACCAGGTTGACTCAGAAAAAGATAAAGTTCCAGTGGCCGGAGTCTTGTGAGAAAAGTTTACTGGAATTGAAGACCCGACTCACTTCAGCACTAGTGTTAACTTTACCCAAGGGTACGGATGGCTTTGTTGTATATTGTGATGCTTCGAGGGTTAGACTGGGATGTGTGTTGATGCATCATGGGAAAGCAATAGCATATGCCTCTCGACAGCTGAAAGTTCATGAAAAGAATTACCCGACCCATGACCTTGAGTAAGCCGCAGTGGTGTTTGCATTGAAGATATGGAGGCATTACTTGAATAGGGTCCACGTGGATGTATTCACGGATCACAAGATCTTGCAATATGTGTTCACACAGAAAGATCTCAATCTTCGGCAAAGGAGGTGGTTAGAGTTATTAAAGGACTACCAGATGAGTGTTCTTTACCACCCGAGCAAGGATAATTGTAATACCCCAGAAGTGCGTAGGAGTAGACCCGGAAGTGAAAATTGAAAACTATAGAGAATTGGGAAAAATGTCTCAGGACGGGTCATGGTACGACTCGTGGTGACATACCATGGGTCGTTGTAACGAGTCCTGGTTGGGGAAAGGCTGGGTGGAAGTGGAAACAAAGGGAGATATGACGACTCGTTGTGGAAAACAACGAGTCGTCGTTAGCAGTCGTGGGAAGGAGTTAGGTTTTTCAGGTGAATTTCAATGGGCGTCCCACAGACCCATTAGAAGAGACCACGAGTCGTTGGTTGTGGTAATTGATTGAGTTTTAGTTTTTCCAGTTGACTCTATAGGGGGAAACAACGGTTCATTGTTTGTGGTGACGAGTCATGGTGTGACCCGTTAGGAAATGAGATATCAAGGTTTAGGGGGCTAACCACGGGCGATGTGACGAGTCGTTGGTTGAAGGTACGGGTCATCCTGACGATCCGTTGTTTGGTTCCGAGAATGGGGTATCAGCAATGGTTTCAACGAGGGACGTGATGGGTCATTGTTGGTTCCAACGACCCATTAGTCCCGCCCGTGGGATTAATCTGGCCAGTTTTCAGGGCAGGTTCATTAAGGGTATTTTTGACTTTTTTACGATATAAGGCCCTAAACTTAGTCATTTTGGCTTGGGAAAGCTAGGTTTTTAAGAAAATAAACCTTCATAAACTCACATTCATGCATGCAAGGATTTTGACAAGTGATCTAAGGGGAGATTTCAAGCTTTTCACCTCAATTCCTTCAATTTCATTCTTGGGCTTTTAAGGAGGGTTAGAAGTTGATAATCCTAGATATGTAAGGTTTTCAATGGGTGGATACTTCCACACCCATCTTCCTACTCAATGATTTCACTCAAAATTTATTTAAAAACTCATGGGGTTTTATATTCAATTTGTATAAAATCTAATGATTTAATTATGGATTTGTGATTTTGAAATATTATCATAATCTATGGATTTTGATCATCTTTTGAGATTTAAACTGATTATAATAATTATTTGTTTGATTTCTAAGCAATTAAGCTCAATTATGCATGCCCCATGATGAATCAATTTATGATCTATTATCTCATCTATGTTCTTTACATGCCCATCATGAATTATGTTTTAAATTATGAATTCATTATGTTACCCATTATGATTTTATGAAATTCAAGCTATATTATGATCTACAAGTGTGTATGAATTTTATCAATCTTGAATTATGTTTTTGGCCGACCCACGGGCCTCAAGTCATGGCTAGTTCACGTATGTTAAAATATGTTTCTGATTATCATGATTTAACTATCCCATGAATTCATGTATGTATTATTATGAGCACTATATATGTTTTGGGAGTAGGTTCGGGGCTCATGATTAAGTCCCGAATCTCATGAACTACATGCCGCTGTAGGTATGTTGGGACCCCTTTCATGTTTGTCCCCGGACCAAATGGCCCTTTTCATGGTGATACCACAATTTCATGGTTCCTACCCTTAGTAAGGTATGAACACCCTTTCGACTAGGGTTATAAGTCGGGCTTCATGTGTGCTATTATGAGGTATGTTGGTTAAGAGAATCTCCCACTGTTCCTCATGCTATATGCATGTTATGATTATGTAGGTTGGCTCAAGTTATGTTTAGCAAGGTTCTTTTATTATTATTATGACTATGTTTATGTTATGAATGTTTTGAAACCTTGAGTTGTATGATATGTTATAACGATTTATGATGCGAGCACGCTGTTCTACTATTATGATATTTTATGGACCTTATTTATGTTTTAAATGTCCATTTTATTTACCTTGCATACTCAGTACATTCCACGTACTGACCGCATAGCTTCTATGTTGTATCGTTTCATGATTCAAGTCTCAGTTCTCAGGCTCATCCTCACCCGTAGCTAGTTTCAACCTTGCTCTCAGCGCACTTGGTCAGTCCTCATGTTTCGAGGGCTACATGTTCACACTCTATGTTATTTCTTCAGTTTTCGAATGTTGGATTAGTTGGGGAGTTGTCCCATCAATCCGTCTTTCATGTTAGATGCTTATCAGACTACAAGATGTATTCTGTCGTATTGTATAAGTCTAGTATTATTTTCTGTTATGATATGTTATAATTACGTTCTTTATGTTAAGTCTTCCACTCATGTGATTGAATTAGATGTATTCTCATGCCATGGGTCGACTTGGGGTCTCTTGGGGCTCCATGTCCCATGTCTATGATCCGGGTGTACGTTTTAGTAGTGAAAAACATGGTATCAGAGCCATAGGTTTGAAGTGTCCTAGGGTGCCTGAAAGCCACGTTAAGTAGAGTCTTTTTCATGGGTGTGAAGCACGCCACACTTATGAAGAAGAGGCTAATAAACATTTTAGGAAATGTTCCCTTATTTCATGATCTATGTCGTGCAATAAACATCCTTTACTCTTCTAATTTATGCTATTCGCATTTGTAGAATCATGCCTCCATGTCGAGTGAATGTCAGGAGGAACGAAAATGGTAACGATCATGAGGGTGCTCGTGATGATGATCATTAGCCCGCTCCAGCCGTTCATGAGGAGCATGCACCAGAGCCAGCCGCCCATGCTGAGTTTAGGGCGGCGATTCAGATGCTGGCACAGGCTATGATAGCTCAAATCTAGAATTAGACCATGGAACATTATCCGCAAAATGGTAATATGGCAGCTACTAGGGTGAGGGACTTTTTGAGGATGAGCCCTCCAGAGTTCACAGGGTCGAAGGTAGACGAGGGCCCGCATAACTTCGTTGGGGAAATTCTGAAGATCACCCATGTTATGGGGGTGAATAATGGGGAATGTGTTTATTTGACCTCCTATCAGCTCAAGGGGGTAGCACATATATGGTTCAAGCAATGGAGAGGTTCTAGGACAGCGGGTGCAGGCCCGATAGGTTGGGATGAGTTCCACACCGCGTTCATGGATCGGTTTTTCCCTCAGGAGATGAGGGAGCTTAAGGCGGCTGAGTTTGTCAATTTGAAGAAGCGCAACATGTCAGTATAGGAGTATGCCTTGGAGTTCACTCGGCTATCTAAATATGCTTTGGAGTTGGTGGCGGATCAGCTGGCTCGGGTGAACCGCATTTTGCATGGAGTAGCAGATTACTTTGACAAGGATTGTCGTATTGCCATGCTACACTAGGACGTCAACTTTCCCCGTATCGTATTGCATGCCCAGCAGATGGAGTTGGTCTATAGGAGGCAGAAAGAGGCCAAGAGGGCCAGGACCGATAGCTATGGGGTTTCTCAGTCCAGATCAGGGGGTGGACCAGGTCAGCAGTCCCAACACAGGTCTATTGCTCCAGCTCCATCATTGGCTAGAATGCTGCCCAGGTTCAAAGGTGATCAGAGGAGTAGGGATACAAGTTCGAGGGATCATGGTAGCATGTAGGTGGAGCGCACCTTCCTAGTTTGTGCAAAGTACAGTAAGAACCACCCCGAGAGGTATCTGGTCAGTGCGGATTCTTGTTTGGGGTATGGCAAACCCGGACACAAAATCAGATATTGCACTCTAGCCAGTTCTACTGCTACAACAACACGACCCCCTCAGCAAGGTGCCTCCACTAGTTCAGCAGGCGGTCGACGCCAAAATCGATTTTATGCCCAAGTACCCCGCCAGGAGTAGGAGGCGTCACCAGATGTGGTCACAGGTATGTTGCAAGTCTTTCATGTTGGTGCATATGCCTTGCTAGATCCAGGAGCTACTTTATCTTTTGTGACCCCTTATGTTGCTAGTAGTTTTGGAGTTAGTCTTGAAATTTTGTTAGAATCGTTCTCCGTATCTACTCCAGTCGGTGAATTAGTGGTAGCTAGGCGGGTTTATAGGGGTTGCCCCATTACAGTGTTTTATAAGGTTACTGCCGCGGTCTTAGTAGAATTGGCCATGACTGACTTTGACATCATTTTGGGTATGGATTGATTGTTTGCATATTACGCTTCGATTAATTGTAGGACCCATGCAGTGGAATTCTGGTTTTTGGGTGAGTCATTTTTTGAGTGGAAGGGTAGTTTGGTTGTACCAGCGGGTTGGTTTATTTCATACCTTAAGGCCTGAAAAATGATCTCTAAGGGTTGCATGTACCACTTAGTTAGGGTTAAGGATGTAGAGACCGAGACCCCGACTATTCAATCAGTTCTACTGGTGTGTGACTATCCGAACGTTTTCCCTTATGATTTGCCAGGTGTTCCTCTAGAGAGGGAAATTGATTTCGATATTGATTTATTGCCCGATATGCAGCCTATCTCTATTCCTTCTTACAGGATGGCTCCAGCCGAGCTAAAAGAGTTAAAAGAACAGTTGAAGGACTTATTGGATAAGGGTTTCATTAGACCGAGCAAGTCTCCATAGGGTGCACCGATTCTCTTTGTTCGAAAGAAGGATGGATACCTTCGAATGTGTATTGATTATCAGCAGCTAAATAAGGTCAATGTCAAGAACAGGTACCCCTTGCCTAGGATTGATGATTTATTTTATTAGCTCCAGGGTGCCAGGTGTTTCTCGAAGATAGATCTCAAGACCGAATACCATCAGCTTAGAGTTCGGGAGTGTGATATCCCAAAGACAGCCTTCAGAACTCAGTATGGCCATTATGAGTTTGTAGTTATGTCATTTGGACTAACCAATGCTCCTACAACATTTATGGACATGATGAACAGGGTGTTCAAGTAGTATCTAGACATGTTCATAATTTTGTTCATCGATGATATCCTTATATACTCCCGAAGCGAGGAGGAGCATGCTACTCACTTGCGTATAGTGCTTTAGGTCCTCAAGTATCGTCAGTTATATGAAAAGTTCAGCAAATGTGAGTTTTGGTTGGACTATGTGGCATTTCTAGGCCATGTGGTTTCAGGCAAGGGCATTAAGGTCTTGGAAATTGAAGCGGTGATGAATTGGCCCAGACCGGTGAATCCTTCAGAAATTCAGAGTTTCTTAGGCTTAGAAGGCTACTATCGAAGATTTGTTGAAGGCTTTTCATCAGTTGCAGCCCCATTGACCAAGTTGACTCAGAAAAAGATAAAGTTCCAATGGTCAGAGGATTGTGAGAAAAGCTTCCAAGAATTGAAGATCCGACTCACGTCAGCACCAATGTTGACATTACCCGAGGATACTGATGGCTTTGTTGTATATTTTGATGCTTCGAGAGTCATATTGGGATGTGTGTTGATGCAGCGTGGGGAGGTGATAGCATATGCCTCTCGACAGTTAAAAGTTCACGATAAGAATTACCCAACCCATGATCTTAAGTTAGCCCTGTGGTGTTTGCACTGAAGATATCGCAGCATTACTTGTATGGGGTTCACGTGGACGTGTTCACAAATCACAAAAGCTTGCAGTATGTGTTCACACAGAAAGATCTCAATCTTCGACAAAGGAGGTGGTTGGAGTTGATAAAGGACTACGATATGAGTGTTCTATACCACCCGGGAAAGGCTAATTTGGGTACGGATGCACTTAGTAGGCTCTCTATGGAGAGTGTGTCCCATGTGAATGCGGGGAGGAAGAAGTTGGTGAAAGATCTCCATCGACTTGCAAGGTTGGTTAGATTGATCGACTCGATCGATGGCGGTGTTGTTGTGTAGAATGGGTCAGAATCGTCCCTGGTGGTTGATGTCAAATCCAGGAAAGATGAGGATCCAATTTTAAGGAAGCTGAAGGAAGTGGTGCGGAGTCAAAAGATAGAGGTTTTCTCCCAAGGGGGAGATGGTGTTCTAAGATACCAGGGTCGGCTATGTGTCCCGGACATTGATAATTTGAGGGTCCGGATATTGCATGAGGCATATGGTACAAATATTCCATCCATCCGGGATCCACGAAGATGTATCGGGACTTACGAGAAATCTATTGGTGGGATGGTATGAAGAAGGATATTGTGGAGTTCGTAGCCAGATTTCCAAACTGTCAGCAAGTGAAGGTCAAGCACCAAAGGCCAGGAGGTGTACTTCAAGATATTAGCATTCCCACTTGGAAGTGGCAAGAGATTAATATGGATTTTATTACAGGCCTACCTCATACTCGCCGACACTATGATTCCATTTGGGTTGTGGTAGACAGGTTAACCAAGGCTGCACACTTTTTACCGGTCAAGACCACGAATTCAACGGATGATTATGCTAGTTGTATATCGGGAGTTGGTTCAAATTCATGGAGTTCCCTTGTCTATTATTTCAGATTGAGGTACTCAATTTCCTCCCAGTTCTGGTGGTCTTATCAAAAGGGACTTTGAACTTAAGTTAAGCTCAGCACAGCCTTTCATCCGCAGACGGATGGCCAAGCCGAACGAACGATCCAAACTCTTGAAGACATGTTGAAGGCATGTGTTGTGAATTTTAGAGGTAGTTGGGATGATTATTTTCCCTTGATCGAGTTTTTATAATAACAGCTATCACTCCAGTATCCAGATAGCACAGTTCGAGGCTCTGTACGGGTGAAGGTGTAGATCGCCCATCGGATGGTTTGAGGTTGGTGAGGCAGCCATGATAGGACCTGATTCGGTTCATGAGGCCATGGTAAAGGTTCAATTGATATGGACCGGCTGAAAACCGCTAAGACTTGTCAGAAATCGTATGCGAATGTGAGGAGGAAAGATTTGGAGTTTGATGTGGATGACTAGGTATTTCTAAAGGTATCTCCCATGAAGGGAGTCATGCGGATCGGAAAGAAAGGGAAACTCAGTCCCCGCTATGTTGGTCCCTACCGGGTTGTGAGAAGAGTTGGTAAGGTGGCGTATGAGTTGGACTTGCCATCGGAGTTATCTTCAGTTCATCCCATCTTTCATGTATCGCTTTTGAAAAAGTGTTTGGGTGATCCATCCTTGGTAGTCCCAGTAGACAGCATTGGGGTAAATAAAAGCCTCAGTTATGAAGAAATTCCCGTTGAAATCTTGGATCTTCAGGTTCGGAAGTTGAGAAACAAAGAAGTAGTTTCAGTTAAGGTTTTATGGAGAAGTCAGCATGTTGAGGGAGCTACGTGGGAAGCTGAAGTGGATATGATGGGTAGATACCCACATTTTTTCTCTATCACCGCAGTTCCGACTTGAGGTACAAGTTTTTTCCCTATAACTATACCTAGTTTCATGTTAAGTTCATGTGTACAAGTTTCTTTTATGTGTATGAATGTGTATGTGAAGTATGAGATCAGTTCAGCTATGTGGTTTTATTTGGAGGTAGTCATTCCATGGAAATTTCGATTAAAATAGTCAGAATTTGAGTATGATAATTGTATGTCTCTGATTGCTGCTTGTTTCTAACATTCGAGGATTAGTTTCCTAAGGGAGAGATATTGTAATACCCTGGAAGTGCGTATGAGTAGACTCGGAAGCGAAAAATAGAAAAATGCAGAAAATTTGGAAAAATGTCTCAGGACGGGTCAAGGTACGACTCGTGGTGACATACCACGAGTCGTTGTAATGATCCATGGTTGGGGAAAGGCTGGGTGGCAGTGCAAACCACAGGAGATACGACAACTCGTTGTGGGAAACAATGAGTCATCGTTAGCAGTCGTGGGAAGGAGTTAGGGTTTTCAGGTGACTTTCAACGGGCGTCCCAACGACCCATTAGAAGAGACCACGAGTCGTTGATTATGGTCATTTTTTGAGTTTTAGTTTTTCCAGTGGACTCTATGGGGCGAAACAATGGTCCGTTGTTTGAGGTGATGGGTCGTGGTGTGACCCGTTAGGAGATGAGATGCCAAGGTTCAGGGGGCTAACCACGGGTGATGTGACGAGTCATCGATTGAAGGTATGGGTCGTCCTGACGATCCGTTGTTTGGTTCCGAGAATGGGCTATCAGCAGTGGTTCCAACGAGGGACGTGAGGGGTCGTCGTTGGTTCTAACGACCCGTTAGTCCCACCCGTGGGATCAATCTGGCCAGTTTTCAGGGCAAGTTCATTAAGGGTATTTTTGACTTTTTATGATATAAGGACCTAAACTACGTCGTTTTGGCTTGGGAAAGCTGAGTTATTAAGAAAATAAACCTTCCTAACCTCTCATTCATGCATGCAAGGATTTTGACAAGTGATCTAAGGGGAGATTTCAAGCTTTTCACCTCAATTCCTTCAATTTCATTCTTGGGCTTTTAAGGAGGGTTAGAAGTTGATAATCCCAGGTATGTTAGGTTTTCAATGGGTGGATTCTTCCATACCCATGTTTCTACTCAATGATTTCACTCAAAATTTATTTTAGAACTCATGGGGTTTTATATTCGATTTGTATAAAATCTAATGATTTAATTATGGGTTTTGTTAGTTTGAAATATTATCATAATATATGGATTTTGATCATCTTTTGAGATTTAAACTGATTATAATATTATTGTTTTGATTTTTAAGCAATTAAGCTCAATTATGCATGCCCCATGATGAATCGATTTATGATCTATTATCACATCGATGTTCTTCACAAGCCCATCATGAATTGTGTTTTAAATTATGAATTCATTATATTACCCATTATGATTTTATGAAACTCAAGATATATGTGTGATCTACAAGTATGTATGAATTTTATCAATAATGAATTATGTTTTTGGCCGACCCATGGGCCTCAAGTCATGGCTAGTTCACATATGTTCAAGTATGTTTATGATTATCATAATTTAACTAGCCCATGAATTCATATATGTATTATTTTGAGCACTATATATGTTTTCGGAATAGTATCGAACACCGAGTAGGTTCTGGGCTCACGATTAAGACCCGAATCTCATGAACTACGTGCCACCATAGATATGTTGGGACGTTATTTCATGTTTGTCCCTAGCCCAAATGGCCCTTTTCATGTGTGATCACGCCTTCATGGTTCCTACCCTTGGCAAGGTACGAACACCCTCCCGACTAGGGCTACAAGCCGGGCTTCATGTGTGCTTATATGGGGTGTGTCGATTAAGAGAATCTCCCACTGTTCCTCATGATTTATGCATGTTATGATTATGAATGTTAGCTCAAGTTATGTTAAGTAAAGCTCTTCTATTATGATTATGACTTTGTCTATGTTATGAATGTTTTTAAAACCTTGAGCCATATAATATGTTATAACAATCTATGACACGAGCATGTTGTCCAACTCTTATGATATTTTATGAACTTTATATATGTTTTAAATGTCTGTTTTACCTACCTTGCATACTCAGTACATTTCACGTACTGATCGCATACTTTCTATGCTGTATAGTCTTATGATACAGGTCCCAGTTCTCAGGCTCATCCTCACCCATAGATAGGTTAGGACTTTCACTCAGCGCATTTGGTGAGTCCTCATGTTCAGAGGGCTACATGTTCACACTTTATGATATTCCTTCAGTTTCGGGATGTTGGATTAGTTGGGGAGTTGTCCCATTAATCCGCCTTTCATGTCTAGAGGCTTATCAGACTAAGGTTGTATTCCACCGTATTGTATAAGTATTGTACTATTTTCCCTTATGCTATTTATAATTACGTTCTTTATATTAAGTCTTCCGTTCATGTGATTGAATTAGATGTATGCTCATGCCATGGGTCGACTTAGGGTCTCTCAGGGCTCCTTGTCCTGTGTCTACGATCTGGTGTATGTTTGGGTCGTGACACCTATGGTATCTGATACGTAATACTTGATACTTCTTTGTGAGAGTGAGAGTCTCACCTTTTTAGTCCCATGCAATATCTAACATTATATCTGTGAGTGGGGACTTTATTTGTTGTTAGGGTAGATGGGTTATTCTTACTTTTACCATTGGTTTGTGTGAAAAGCATCGGTGATGACTTGATTACCTATTGATAGCTAGATGACATGTCTCCATCCCTTCTTAACATGTTTTGTGGTTGCTTCTAGTACATTAGTTGATCATTGTTCATGGAAGAAGGGTCCAAAGTTGTTGAAAGTATAGTGCAAATTTTGGTTGGTATTGGCTGTGATGTCCTAGGTTTATTTTCTAGTTGAGCGTCGTGTTTAGTTTTTTCTTTCTTTTCCTGAGGACATGCAAAAGTTTTAAGTTGAGGGTGTTGATGTGTTGTGAGTTTACAGCACTTTCGATGCTCAAACCTAAGAAAATAGCATGGACTTAGGTGTGTTTATATGGATGTAAGACTCTTTTTCTTTGATTATAGGATAAATAGGTGTTGGAGCAAGAATGGGAAAAAGGTAGCCTGAAAGTGCAGAAAATGGGCTAAAGTCACAGTCTCAGTATGAGTCGTTGGATGATGCTACGAGCCGTATTGAAAACCGTGAAACATTTCAGATGGATAAGTTGTGAAGAGTGAAACCTACAACTCTCAGTACGAGTCGTACAACACTAGTACGAACCATAGCACTAAGTCGTGGAAATATTCAGAAGAATTTCACAAGAGGCTGACTCCTGACACGGATAGACAGTATGAGTTGTGGAGGCAAGGTACGAGTCGTGCTTCCACACTCGTGACAAACTTCAGAAAATTTGAGAATTCTCAAAGTCAAGCCACGGAAGAATAATAAGAATCGTAGGAAGCATGTACGAGTCGTACCAAGTCCCAACACTTAGCCAAATTTCAGCAAGCCAAGGACATAAGGATAGCAGGTATGACCCATACAATCCTGCTACGGGTCGTAGGATCTATCGTGGCTCAGGCGGCACCAGTTACAGAAATTTACCCTATTGGCTTAGGAAAAGGATTCTTATGTCTGTATAAATACTTTTTATTTTTTATTTTCAGTAGAAGACGTTAGAGAACGTTAGAGAACATCAAGACAACATAGAATTGAGTTGATTGGCTTGTGATCAACCTTTTCTTGATTTCTTATTGATTTTTGTGAATTGTTCTTGAGTTATTTCGGATATAATCAAAGAAGTTTTTCTCTAATCTACAATTATAAGTACTGATTTATGTGTTTAATTATGAATGTATACCACAACCTTGCAACTATGAGAGGCTAAAACCTCCATAGCTAGGGCTGTGGGAACCATGGTGGATTAATGAGCTAGGGTTAAATAGAAGTGATTCAAACCCAATGCAAAACACTTGTATTGTATTCTCTTCATACATAAACATTTCTTCTAGTGTACAACATTAGGACTTGCCTGAATTCTTTACTTGCTTGAGCCTAGAGAGGTAGAGAGATTAGGAAAAGAGAATTACAACAAAGCCTTGATCTTGATGATCATTGTATTAACTTGAGTTATGGTCACAAGAGAGTTAAATTTGGAACTTATCGATAACGCATAGTTTGAAGCCGCTTATGAGACCTGACCCGGTGATTGAGTAGAGTCATCCAATAGGGACGAATTAGTCATTTGGATGAATCCTACTTATCAGTTCTACAAGTAAGCATTGGTATTGATCATGTATGTATACCTGAAGCAGTTATGAACCCATGGGGAACACAAACCCTAGTTAGTCTTAACTCTTGATTTTATATCATAATTTCAATCAATGTTTTAATTTTTATTTTCTTAAAACCCCAAAATTGGAGTAACTAACCAATAAGTTCACTTACCGACATTAGTCTAGATCTTCCATATTCATTGTGGGTTCGACCCCAACCTCTTTGTTAGGTTCTTTATTGAAAATGTCTGCTTCATACTTCAGCAGGAGGGGTAGTTTGAGAGTTATCACTGCACATCCAACTCCCGACCAGTTGCGGTCCATCGTGCGTCAGACATTTCTCTGTAAATAAGTAGAATAACATAATTTTAGGGAGTTACCCTATACAACACAGCTCTATAGCAAGGCTGGAGGAGAAAGAAGAATAACCTCACTATTATGCCTCGTAGGCTCCTGTCTATAGAATGTGGTGAACAACACATCCATAGACAAGACTCTACTTGGCATGGCTTGCAGACACACTGGGATACGACCTGCTCAAATACCATGTTTTTCACGTCCCACCTTGGGAGGCATGACTGCACCTAGTGCCACACTGGGATCTGGACTAACCTGACTAGGCTTGCGCACTCCTGGTGCATGCCCACAACTCAATTTAAGAAAACGATGAGCTATATCTCAACTGTAAATGCAGCCTCTGGCTGACAGGGCCACCTGTAAAAGAAAACAAATTAACCAACAATAATGCAATAATAGGGATCCTATGCGGGTGACAAGACCACCATACTGTCTAGTTATAACTAAATGAAAACAAGCAGCTATAACTATGCTAAAGTCGACAAGGCTGTTAACTGATAGCTAAACTAGGCCCCACACGGCCATCACACAAAATAAAACATACATAGGCCCCACCCGGCCAGCAACAAAAGATAACAATTGGAAATCTATAGTCTGCAAGCCTCTAAGAGTGGAATAATGATCGAGACAAGGCCCCGACCTACCCGTGAACTGTACAAGAAAAGAACAAACCTTTTTTAACCATCAACTTCGAAAGAAAGGAGCTGAACACACTGCTGACTCTAGTTGATGACTAAGAAGGTCCCAAACCGCATCTATCCGCACCTGCAGGCAGGTAACGCAGCGCCACAAGGAAAGGCGTCAGTACAGTATATACAGAATATGCAAGGCAGCAAAATAATAACTGAATGAAAGTTGAATAAGATGAAGTACTCAAGAAAGAGGATAAGAATTTAACCTGAGTAATCTCACCATCCGACATATCTAACTAACAAGTATATATATACAAACAAGAACCTAACCGGGCCCCTATAAGCCTGGAAGGTACAAACAACACAGAACAACCTGCCTGGACACCCATAAGCCCTGGCAAGTACAAACAATGCACTCTCCTGCTCTACGGCTACTAAAGGTTCATAAGCATACTGTAATTCATGTTGTATCCGTGCCTGATAGGCTCTTGTAGCTGTGTCTGAGTCTGAGCTGTCTAGGCTCCTATAACTGGACCCCGAGCCCTGGATTGAATATGGGTCATCGTGTGACTACTATAACTGGATCCCGAGCCTTGGCTCAACTGTGGATCTTAATGTAGCTGCTATAACTGGACCCCGAGCCTTGGCTCAACTATGGGTCATAAGTAACTGTTGAAACTGGACCCCGAGCCTTGGCTCGACTATGGGTCGTAACATAAGCTCTAATAACTAGATACGACCCTCATAGCCTCAATCTGGTCCCTTCGGACATCATACTGCCCCGCGAGCATAGCCCTATAGGAAACAACATCCAACATCCCAAATATCATATACAAGAATCAAGTTGGCTAGGGTTAACTCTGATAAGGGCTATTATATCATCGCTATCGTCTTAATTCAATTCGTAGCAGCTTACCACAATGGGTTTATTCTGGAGTACTATGGATACACAAGTCGTACTAACTTTACGATGCACGTAACTTGCCAAAAGAATATCCTTACATACCTCGAGTGCCAACTTTCGTTTAACTCGCGAGTTTCAACTTGTAACCGACGGTTCTATCCAACACAGCCCTTATGCTGAGAGAATAGGGCTAATTTCAATACTAAATTCGGAAAATAATAATAACTTTCAATAATAAAATCAACTATAATTCAACTCTGAATAACTCAAAAAAACCCATAATTTCTCAAGAGTTTAGAAGGGAGAAATGCTTACCTAATGTCTGTGGCCATTTATGACTCAATTTGGAGTGATTCTGACAACCTTTACTCAGTGGGGCTCCGATACGCGGGGTGAATTTCCAAGAAATAACTCCGTAGAAATGCTTCCCGTAGTATTAAGACTTTTTACCTGAAGATAATTTACATTTGGAAGGCGTTTGGCAGCATAATTGAGTGAAAATATGATGAGAGTTACGAACTCTCTCTATTCTGGCCGAGGGACTCTTTACAAATGACTTAAAATAAAACAAGAAGGGTATATATATAAGCATAGAGGGTGGACTGGGGGGTGCCTCACCGACTAACGCGCCATAGGCATGCCGTGCCGCACATCCCAGGGCACCAATATGTTTGGCGCGTCACACTGGCCCTTGCGGCCTGACCTCGCCCGACCCTGCTTCCGAGGCTTTTCCCACACGCGTCAAGCTCTCTTTACTCATCACAAACCACGCGTACTCCTACTAACCATTAACATTTTATGGGGTGTAACAAGATTAATGACGCTTCCCCATGATAGATGGATGACAACTGTTTAAGGGAAGTTTCATCACATTTTTTTAGGATTGAGTCGTAAGACATCCGCTTGTATGCTTGTTGATATTCTGCTTAGCTGCTATGTTGGAATAAATAGTGTGGTTATTTTGATTGCATGAGTAAGGATCCATGAGAGACACACATATCTATTTAATTTGACTCAACATATCCTTAGGACTTAATAATTAATTAAACTTGTCATTCAATATGATTGTGTGAATGTGTAGCGGTGTAAACTGATTAGATTCTTGTTGCCATGAGAGGTGAGCTGAATTGCTTTGTATGTATATATTGTAGAATCTACATCTTGCCTTAGTGTATGTCGGATAACTAGTTGATAGGGAGTTGATAGATGATCAACGCATTTCTTTGTTTGAGTCATGTTTTTCTTATATAGTTGTTTTACCTTCCAAATCTTCTTCCTAGTTACCCCCTTTGAGCCTGAAAGCCTTATTCTTTCTTAGCCTCAGTAGTAGCTTAATCCCTCTGTTGTGAGACCTTAGACTTATTGATCCAAAGTAGTCTTAGGAACTTTCAGACATATAAGTAAAGGTCCACCGAGGTATAATGTTAAGGGAAAAATAAAAAATTATGGTAAGAAAGAAAAGTGAGAAGAAGGGGTGCCCATAAAAATTGTGTTGTTTACTTGCTGCTACAGAATTGAAAAAGAGAGCTTTAATTGAAAAATTAGTAGTGATTCTATGATTATAAAACTAGCAATCAAGTAGTGAAAATGGGGAATGAAAAGAAACGAAAAAGGGTGAGTTAGGTGAAAAGTGAACAAATAAGGAAAAAGTGGTAGACAAGAAAAGTGAAAGATGTCTTAAAAGTACTTAGGGTGGTAGTCACTATAAAACAAAATCAATCCTACCCATCCCTTAGCCGATATTACAACTAAGAAAAGTCCTTGTGATCTTAATCTCTTGAAGCAATTAGGCAGTCTTAACGTACATGAAGGGCAAGCCTATGGTATGATTACATATGTGCATTACATCATTTGTGAGTGTGAGTGTTCCTTACTTATTGTGTTCCATATTTTCACATTGATGAATTTGAGAGAGGAACATCACTAAAAGTGAGGGGCAGAAGAGGTCTAATTTAGTGTACTACTTGTAGCATGTGTCACACTTAATCATGTTGGCCCTTTGTGTTGAAAAGATGAGTTATTCATAGAGGTTGTATGTTCTTGATTGTAAAATCTTTCTATGTGCTTTGTGAGAATTGTTGTATGATGATAAACCACTCTATGAGTTATCCATGCTAGTTGGTAGAGTATGAGATGATAGAGGTGTCAAGTGTGATGGTGAAACATGAGTTTAGGTGTGTTTTAAGGATTGTTCGAGGACGAACAATGTTTAAGTGTGGGGTGGTGATGTTGGACATATTTTTATACCTATTTTCCATGTTTTTACCCATATTTGATCATGTTTTGAGTTTATAATCCGTAGTTTATTCTTAGATTCATGTATATGTGTGTTTTTATGCACTAACAAATGATTTGAGTTGATTTGAGAAGGAAACTAAAATAAATAGGCTCAAAATGATGTAGAATGAAGATTTGAGGAGCTGAAGGGTTTTGGTGCTATGGTTGGCGCCCCGCACCAAGTCCCAATCTTCAGAGAACAAAAACTTCAGGTTGGGGCTATGGCTGACGTGGCTTCATAGAAATGCACTTCACAAACTTGGCGAGATGAGTGGCGCCCAGCACCAGAAGTGTCCAGACATAGAGAAATTTGACGAACACCTTGGCTAGATAGAGGGGGCCGTGTACCAGGCCTTTTCCATAACTAAAATTGGTGAAAATTTGACTAAGTCTATGGCGAGATAGAAGGGACGGCGCGCCAGGGCCATTCCGAGGCAGAAAATGCTAATTTTAAAGCCAAGTTTTGAAGGGAAAGAGTGTCATTTGAAGGCTCACCTATAAATAGAGGCCTTAGGTAATTTGTTAAGCTTTTTTTGACTTCTTGGAGTGGTCTTTACTCATTTTTACATTTCGTAGTTCGTTTATGAAAGCTTGTAAGTCATTTGGAAGGAAGATAGAGTTCTACAACTAGGTTTTCTCTTCTTTACTTAGTATTTTAGTATGATGATGACTAAATATTTGTTTTTCCACTTGTCTATGAGTGGCTAAACTTATATTATAGGGTTGTCGTCATGGTGAATGGTTGATTATTTGAAAGAGTAAGTAAACTTGGTTTCGATTATTTAATTATGGTTGTTTGTATTTCTTTTTGTTAATTTATTATTTATAAGATTGATCACCTTGTAAGTAATCTATTGGATTTCGATTGAACTTGGGAAAGGGAATTGAAAGGGTTAAAAATAAATACAGAATGGGTATTCAAAGATCCTTGAACCCATTGGTGATACGATAGAAGTTGTTATTGAGGATAGGGCCATAGCCTTCAACCCCGTTTAGTTGAAATACAAGTAGGCATAACCATCATTTCATTGGTCTCCTGCGACCATAGGGATATAGGCATTAGGATTCATGAAATAGTTCTTGGATGCTAGGAATAGTGGCAAGAAATGGGATAGTAACTTGCAACTAACAACCATAGGAAGAATCATGCCAACTTAATTACATATGGAAAACTCAACTTGAAACCAACCAAGTTCCATTGCCCTAGTTTTCCACCATCATCGAAATATAATCAAGCTTGCAGTTGTTTTAGTTAATTTTATATTTGAAGTTTTAGTAGTTTAATTTTCCAAACCAATCTTCATTTAACTGTTTGGTAGATTAGTGAAAACAAAGTGACAACCATATGATGATTAAATCGACAAGTCCCTTGGGTTCGATATCTGGACATCCAAATCCGATATTACTTAACGACCACATGTGCTTGCATGTGCTTGGGCGACATCAGAGATACTCTATAACTCTGCAACTGACTTCCCTATATGCAGACTCTGTGCATGAGTATAACATAACTATGCCAACACTTTCGATACTTGGGCTGGAGTTTATGAGAATCGACTTGGTGGATATCTGATACTTGGCCTGGATTTAAGTATGGCTGCCTAATACTCGGACTAGGACTTTAAGAGTTCCATGATACTTGGACCAGGACTTCATATGACCGACCTAATACTTGGACCAGGATTTTCATACATATTATTTCACACTTTCAGCCATCTGATACTCAAACTAGAGAGGGCGTGCGACATCCACAATCAACCATCTGATACTTGGACCAGAGAGGGCGTGTGGTAAACAATGCAAATGAGCAACTGATATTTAAACCAGCGGTGGAATAATGCAAAGTAACTGACTCAGATAAAGGGTTCAACTCAGAGGACGAACTGAACATAACACCCCTAACACTTGATAGAAGGGGATATAAGACATGACTTGAAAGCTTAACATGAACATGAGACTCGAGGAACATTATACTGGAAGATAGATAGTCTGGTCTTCAAAAGATGAGGACTCACCAACAAGCAAACGTTAACTACGATAAGCTTCCTAAGAGCGGGGTTGAACCTGAGAGTCGGGTCATATATCATGAAATGATACAACATAGAAAGTATGCAGTCAGTACGTGGAATGTACCGAATATGCACGGTAAGTAAAACCGCTAAAATAAGTAAAACACTTTAAGACAATGCAGTAGTCAAAACATATACATCATTAATTGAGAGTAGGGCTTGCATGCATTCTTTATGAAATCATGACCTCCTCATAACATGACAATGCATAGATTTATAACATCATATTGACTCGAACGACTCAAAGATGAAATATGAATTTATAAAAAAGATGAACATTGAGTCAAACCTTGCTTTTAGAACATGCATGTATAAAATAATAACCATGAGTAATGAATATGAAAATTTGAATCATATAGACAATGGGAGACTCGTCACTTAACCGACATACCACGATAGAGCTTAGGTGGTCCCGACTATTACACTCAAGTGGGCAAAGTCATCCAAAACCTTGTCAGAGCTAAGGACGCTACCATGATATTGATATCAAGCTCATGGGCCATTAGGGCCAGGGATAGCTCACAAGGGAGGTCCCAATAATATAATAGTATCAACCTACATTGGCATGTAGTTCTGGGGCATAAGGTGATCGACCCTTAGCCCGCTCGGTGCTACACTCTTCTCCCAAAACATCCAATGCTCTACAGAGTATAAAATGAAGCTCAACGTCATCTATTGACAAAGCTCAATGATCAATACATCTCAAATACGAAATCATGCATATGAGAAACTTTAGTTCTAAACATGCCACAAGCTGAAAACATACTTGGGAGCCTTTGCTCCAAAACAATGTGGAAAAATCATCATTCAACTTAACATATGGGCATTTCCCAAAGCTTCATCATACTTAGAAATACTCAATTCGCATAGAAAACATAATTATAGACATGGGTAGCTTCAAATCATGCTTTTCATCATAATATCTCATTCTTATCACATTTACTTCACAATCTCACTTTTCATGATCACATCACCAATGGGATTCCACATTCATAAGGCTAGAAATAAAAAAAATTATTGAAATCATTATAAAATCAGACAATGCTTCACAATTCAGTAATAAAATCATTATTAATTCATACCCATGAAAAGAAATTGAAGATTGATGCATTTGGGTAGAAACCTCATACTTGATCATAGGAAATTCTCATATTTAGATGGAAATTGGGCATGGGTGTGGAAGAAGACACCCACTAATAACCCTACATACCTAGAAGGGATTGATTCTACCACTTCTCTGATTGCCCAAGAAGAATTTGATTGAAAACCTTGAAGAATTGCTATAGATCACCTCTTCAACCTCTCAAGCTTGCATGAATGGAAGGAATAAACTTAGAATAGGTGTTCCCCTGCTAAAACCCACTGAAAAGAGCCTTAGATGACGTAGTATAGGGCCTTAGGACATAACAATGGCAAAAATATCCTTACTGATCACGCAGAAAAACTGCTCAGTGGACCAAACAACGGAAGACCCAATGGGTCGTTGGAGGGTACCATGACCCGTGGTATCTGTCCGTGCTATGCACTATCCAGACTTGGGACTTGGCTCAAACATGACTGAAACAACGATTCATTCTTACCTTCAATGGGTCATTCATTCGACCGTGGTTTCTTTTTGCACAACTTTATATTTCCTCAGACCACGAGCCTTACCACGACTCGTTACTAGAACCCATGAGTTGTGGACTCGTTCCATCACATACACTAGCCATCTCACCATTCTAACAACGACTGCTCACCACGATCCATGGTACCTCATGACGGGTCGTTGGGTGACCCGTCACTTCCCTGAATTTCAAGTCCACATCTTACCACGGCTACCAACAATGGCTCATTGTTTCCCACAATGAGTCGTTATGCCGGTCGTTGTCTCCACTGACCCAAAACTAGACACCTTCCACGGCTCACTCCAACAGGTCATTGGTTGAACCAATGATGCATAGGACCTCTCATTCTACAACAATTTTCCCCAGTTTCAGCAGTTTTCAACTTTTAACTCCCAGGTCTACTCCTAGGCACTTTTGGGGTATTACAATATCTCCCCCTTAGGAACATTCATCCTCGAATGTTGGAAACCAGCAGAAAACAGAAACACGCAATTATCATATTTCGATACTGATCATTTAACCTGAAAACTAACAGAATGACTACCTCCGATTTAAAATATACAGCTTAACTAAAGTCGCAAATCACATACACACTCATATACAGAAACGAAACTTGCAAGCATGAACTGAACATGAAACTAAGTAGAGTCATAGAGCAAAACTGATACCTCAAGCTGACATTGAGCAGATAGAGAATGGCTTCCCACGTAGCTCCTTCAACATGTTGATTTCTCCATAATACTTTAACTGAAGCTACTTCTTTGTTCCTCAGCCTCTGAACCTGACGGTCCAATATTTCAACTGGAACTTCCTCATAGCTAAGCCTATCCTTTACTCCAATGCTATGCATCGAGATTACTAAGGCTGGGTCTCCCACACATTTCTGCAAATGCGACACATGAAACACGGGATGCACGGAAGATAACTCTGAGGGTAAGTCTAACTCATACGCCACCTTACCAACTCTCCTCATAATCCGGTAGGGACCAACATAGAGGAGACTGAGTTTTCCTTTCTTCCCGAACCGCATGACTCCCTTCATGGGAGATACCTTTAGAAATACCCAATCATCCACCTCGAACTCCAACTCTCTCCTCCTCACATCAACATATGACTTTTGATGACTCTGAAAGGTTTTCGGCCTATCCCTTATCAACTGAACCTTCACTATAGCCTCATGAACCGAATCTGGCCCTATCATTGCTGCCTCACCAACCTCAAACCAACCAATAGGAAATCTACACCTTCACCCATAAAGAGCCTCGAATGGTGCCATCTGGATACTAGAGCGATAGCTGTTATTATAAGCAAACTCAATCAGGGGCAAGTGATCATCCCAACTACCTTTGAAGTCCATCACACATGCTCTCAACTTGTCCTCGAGAGCATGGATTGTTCATTCCTCTTGGCAATCCATCTGCAAATGGAAGGTTATACTGAGCTTAACCTAAGTCCCAAGCCCCTTGTGAAAAGACCGTCAAAACTGGGAGGTAAACGGAGTACTTCGGTCTGAAATAATAGACAAGAGCACTCCATGTAATCGAACCAACTCTCGAATATACAATTTGGCATAATCATCCACTAAGTCTATGTTTTTCACTAGTAGGAAATGTGCAGCCTTAGTCAATCTATCTACCACCACCCAAATAGAATCATACTGTCAGTGAGTATAAGGTAGGCTTGTAATGAAATCCATATTAATCTCTTCCCACTTCCAAGTGGGAATGCTAATATCCTGAAGTACTCCTCATGGCCTTTGATGCTCAGCCTTTACTTGCTGACAGTTCAGGCACTTGGCTACGAATTCTGCAATATCCCTCTTCATGCCATTCCACCAGTATATTTCTTGCAAGTCATGATACATCTTGGTTTCACCTGGATGAATAGAGTATCGGGATCCATGAGCCTCATGCAATATCTGGCCCCTCAAATTATCAACATCTGGAACACATAGACGACCCTGGTACCACAGCACACCATCTCCCCCTTGGAAGAAGACCTCTACCTTCTGATTTCAAACGGCTTCCTTCAGCTTTGCCAATATCGGATCCTCATCTTGTCTAGCCCTCACATCTGCCACCAAGGACGACTTTGATCCATTTTGCACAACAACACCACTGTTGGTTGAGTCAACCAATCTAACTCCCAACCTTGCAAGTCGATGAACATCCTTCACCAGCTCCTTTCTTCCCTCATCCACATGGGACTTAATCTCCATAAAGAGCCTACTAAGTGCGTTTGCTACCAAATTAGCCTTACCCGGGTGGTAAAGGACACTCATATCGTAGTCCTTGAGTAGCTCCAACCACCTCCTTTGTCGAAGATTGAGAACTTTCTGCGAGAACACATATTGCAAGCTCTTATGGTCTGTAAACACATCCACATGGACCCCATACAAGTAATGCCGCCATATCTTCAATGCAAACACCACCGTGGCCAACTCAAGATCATGGCTCAGGTAATTCTTCTCATGGACTTTCAACTGTCTTGAGGCATATGCTATCACCTTCCCACGCTGCATCAATACACACCCGAGTTCGATTCTGGAAGCATCACAATACACCACAAAACCATCGGTACCCTAGGGAAGGGTCAACACTGGTGCTGAAGTGAGTCTAGTCTTTAATTCTTGGAGTCTTTTCTCACAAGAATCAAACCATTGGAACTTTACCCTCTTCTGAGTCAACTTGGTCAAAGGTGTTGCGATGGATGAGAACCTCCGATAGTAGCCAGCTAAACCCAAGAAACTCCAAATATCCGAAGAATTCACCGGTTTATTCCAATTCCTCACCGCCTCGATTTTCTGAGAATCTACCTTTATGCCCTTATTCAATACCACATGGCCCAAAAATGACACGGAGTCCAACCAAAACTCACACTTGCTGAACTTGGCATACAACTACAAACCTTGAGGGTCTGAAGCACTACTATCAAGTGAGCGGCATGCTCCTCCTCGCTCCGAGAGTATATAAGGATGTCATCAATGAACACAATCACGAACATGTCTAGATATTCCTTGAACACCCTATTCATTAGATACGTAAAAGCTGCAGGGGCATTAGTTAGTCCAAAAGACATAACAACAAATTCATAGTGACCATACCGAGTTCTAAAAGCAGTTTTCATGATATCACTCTCCCGAACTTTGAGCTAATGATTATCGGACCGGAGATCAATCTTGGGGAAACACTTGGCACCCTAAAGCTGATCAAATAAGTCATCAATCTTGGGTAAAGGATGTCTGTTCTTAATGGTTACCTTGTTTAGCTGTCGATAGTCAATGCACATCCGAAGCGAACATCCTTCTTCTAGACAAATAACACTGGTGCACCCCGTGGAGACTTACTAGGCTGAATAAAGCCCTTATCTAATAGGTCCTTCAACTAGTCTTTCAACTCTTTTATATCGGCTGGAGCCATTCTTTTGGGAGAAATGGATATAGGTTGCTTGTCGGGAAGAAGGTCAATACAGAAATTGATCTCCCGCTTGGGAGGAACACCTGGCAAATCATTAGGAAAGACCTCTGGATACTCACATACTACTGGAACTAACTGGATAGTCAGGGTTTTGAACTCGACTTCCTTAAACCTAACTAAATGGTACATGCAACCCTTAGAAATCATCTTCCAAGCCTTAAGGTAGGAAATAAATCGACCTACAGGCACAACTGAACTACCCTTCTATTCTAAGAATGGCTCCACCCGGAAATATGAACTCTACTACCCAGGTTCTACAATTAACTGAAGCATAGCATGCAAATAGCCAATCCATGCAGAGAATAACATTGAAATCGGTCATGGATAACTCTATCAAATCTATTGAGGTGGACTTATGAACAATTGAGATTGGGCAACCTCTAAACACCCGTCTCGCTATAATTGAGTCACCTACTGGAGTAGAGACTGAGAAGGGTTCTGACAAGACATCGGGACTAACTCCAAAGCTACTGGCCACATAAGGTGTCACAAAAGGTAAGGTGTCCCCCAGGTCTAGCAAAACATATACATTAATATGGAAAACTCGCAACATACCAGTGACCACATCCAGGGAGACCTCCTGCTCCTGACGTGAAGCTAAAGCATAGAATTTTATTCTGGCGCTGACCGCCAGCTGTGCTAGTAGATGCTCCCTGATGTGCTGAGCGTGCGGAAGGGGCCGCCAAACTAGAAACTGGGCCTCAGCGCCCAACTTGATCCTGCCTCACAGTTGGACAATCTCTAAGCATGTGTTCGAGCTGCCCACACCCAACACAAGCACCTGAACCTGCTAAACACTGGCTTGTGTGCTCTCGACCACACCCGCGATAAGCTGGGATGCTGGAATCTGCGGTCTTCTGCTGTGACCCCTCGAGCCTGATGCTCTCCCTCTCTAATCATGCCTAGGTCGGGATGGCACACTCAATGTTAATGAAGCCAGGGCAGATTATCTCTGGTGAGTCTTCTGTCAATGCCCACCACTGGACCTCTCTTGAGAGAATCTGTGGTCCTCGATCCTGGCCCTCTTGGCCTCCCTCTCTCTCGAATGTGCTGCCTCCATCTGCTGGGCGTAGAACACTATGAGAGGAAAGTCTATATCCTTGTGAAGCATGGCAGTCCTGCAATCTTTGTCCAAATATCCTTCTATCCCATGGACGAATCTACTCACTCGCATCCTCTGATCGACTACCAACTCTAGGGCATATTTCGATAGGTGAGTGAACTCAAGGGCATACTCTTTTATGGTCCTTCTCCCTTGCTTCAAATTCACAAACTCAGTTGTTTTCAACTCCCTCATCTCCCAAGGGAAGAAACGATCTAGAAATGCAACGTGGAACTCTTTCCAAGTGAATGTACCTGCTCCTGCGACCCTTCTATCCTTCCATTGGCGAAACCAGATATGCACAACCCCTTTTAGTAGATAAGAGGCTAACTCAGTGCACTCAACCCCATTCACCCCCATAACCTGGGTGATTTTGACAATCTCATCAACAAACTCATGTCGGTCCTCATCTACCTTGGACCCAAGGAACTCCAGCGGGTTCATCCTCAAGAAGTCTCTGACTCGAGCTGCCACTGCATTTCCATTTTTTGGAACATGTGCAACAGCCTGCTGATTGACCTGAGCAGTCAAGGCCTGCGCAACCATCTGAATAGTAGCCCGAAACTCAACATGGGTAGCCAGCCCCGGTGCTTGAGGCTCCTGAATAGGTGGGGCTGGCTGACGCCTATAGCCATTTCCATCCTTGTGGCCTTCAACACCTCCATTCCTCCTTCCGTTCATTCTTCGAGGATCCATGATTCTGCAATCGCGAATAGCACGAATTAGAAGGAAAGAAAGACTTTTTATCGCACGACATAGATCATGAAAGAAGGAAACATTTCCTAAACGTCTAGTAGCCTCTTCATCATAAGTGTGGCGCTTTTCACACCCATGAAAAGACTCTACTTAACGCGGCTTCCAAACACCCTAGGACACTTCAAACCTATGGCTCTAATACCAAGTTTGTCACGACTCGAACGGAGGCCCGAATGGTAACACGGGACAAGGAGCCTTGAGAGACCCCCAAGTTGACCCATGGAATAAGCATACATCTAACTCAATCGAGAATTGAATAACTATCAATACAATCATAGCGGAAGCCTAACTTAAGTATAACGTATGAAGATAAGATCCAGAGCTGAATACATAATTATGTCTAAATAGCCTCAAAACATGATGATTTAATGGAACAAGACCCCAACTAACTCAACAAGCTGAGAACTAAAATACATAAAGAAAAGATAGATAGTCTGGTCCTAGGAAGATGAGGACTCACCAAAAAGCAGACGTTAACTCCTATAAGCTGTCTAAGAGCGGGGCTGAACCTGAGAGCCGGGTCCCGTATCATGAAACGATACAGCATAGAAAGTATGTGGTCAGTATGTGGAATGTACCGAGTATGCAAGGTAAGTAAAGCCGCTAAATAAGTAAAATCACATTAAGACAATGCAGTAGTCAAAACATAAACATTATTAACTGAGAGAAGGGATTGATTGCATTCTTTCTGAAATCATGATCTCTTCATAACATGACAATGCATATCTTTATAACATCATACTGACTCGAATGAATCAAAGCTGAAATATGACATTTATAGAAAAGTTGAACATTGAGTCAAACCTTGTTTTTAGAGTTGAAATATGACATTTATAGAAAAGTTGAACATTGAGTCAAACCTTGTTTTTAGAACATGCATGTATAAAATAATAACCATGAGTAATGAATATGAGAATTTTAATCATATAGACAATGGAAGACTCGTCACTTAACGGACATACCACGATAGAGCTTACGTGGTCTCGACTATTACCCTCAAGTGGCAAGAGCAATCCAAAATCTTTCCGGGGCTAAGGACGCTACCATGATATCGATATCAAGCTCATGTGCCATTAGGGCCAGGGATAGCTCACAAGAGAGGTCCCAATAATATAATAGTATCAACCTACGTTGGCGCGTAGTTCTGGGGCATAGGGTGATCGACCCTTAGCCCGCTCGGTGCTACACTCTTCTCCAAAACATGCAATGCTCTACATTGTATAAAATGAAGCTCAACATCGTCTATTGATGAAGCTGAATGATTAATACATCTCAAATACGAAATCATGGATATGAGAAGCTTTAGTTCAAAACATACCACAAGCTGAAAACATACTTGGGAGCCTTTGCTCCAAAACAATGTGGTCATCTTATTACGAAAAAAATCATCATTCAACTTAATGTATGGGCATTGCCCAAAGCATCATCATACTTAGAAATACTCAATTCACATCGAAAACATAATTATAAACATGGGTAGCTTCAAATCATGCTTTTCATCATACTATCTCATTCTTATCACATTTACTTCACAAATCTCACTTTTAATGATCACATCATCAATGGGATTCCACATTCATAAGGCTAGAAATATAATTTTTTATTGAAATCATTATAAAATTAGCTCATGTTTCACAATTCGATAATAAAATCATAAATTCATACCCATGAAAAGAAATTGAAGATTCATGCATTTGGGTAGAAACACCATACTTGATCATTGAAAATTCTCATATTTAGATGGAAATTGGCCATGGGTGTGGAAGAAGACACCCACTCGTAACCCCACATACCTGGAAGGGATTGATTCTACCACTTCTCCGATTTCCTAAGAAGAATTTGATTGAAAACCTTGAAGAATTGCTCTTGATCACCTCTTCATCCTCTCAAGCTTGCATGCATGGAAGGAATTACCTTAGAATAGGTTTTCCCCTCCTAAAACCCATTGAAACGAGACTTAAAAGACGTAGTATAGGGCCTAGGATGTAAGAATGACAAAAATACCCTTACTGATCACGCAAATAAACTGCTCACTGGACCAAACAACAGATGACTCAATGGGTCGTTGGAGGGTACCAAGACCCGTGGTATCTGTCCGTGCTATGAACTGTTCAGGCTTAGGCCTTGGCTCAAACATAATTGAAACAACAATTCATTCTTAACTTCAACGGGTCGTTCATTCGACCGTGGTGTCTTTCTGCCAACTTTATATTTCCTCAAATCACGGGCCTTACCATGACTGCTTACTAGAACCCACGAGTCGTGGTGTCATTCTGTCACATGCATTGGCTAGCTCACCATCCTAACAACGACTGCTCACCAAGATCCGTGGTTCCTCATTACGGGTCATTGGGTGGCTCATCATTTCCCTGAATCTCCTGCTCGGGAGGAACACCTAGCAAATCATTAGAAAAGACCTCTAGGTACTCACGTACTATTGGAACTAACTGGATAGTCGGGGTTTCAGACTCGACATCCTTAACCCTAACTAGATGGTACATGCAACCCTTAGAAATCATCTTCTTTGCCTCAAGGTAGAAAATGAATCGACCTACAGGCACAGCTGAACTACCCTCCATTCTAAGACTGGCTCACCAGAAAATCTAAACTCTACTGCCCGAGTTCTACAATTAACTGAAGCATAGCATGCAAATAGCCAATCCATGCTAAGAATAACATCAAAATCTGACATGTCTAACTCTATCAAATATGCTGAGGTGACCTTATGAAGGACTGATATTGGGAAACATCTATACACCCGTCTCTCTAGAACTGAGTCACCTACTGGAGTAGAAACTGAGAAGGGTTCTGACTAGACATCGGGGTTGACTCCGAAGCTACTGTCCACATAAGGTTTCACAAAAGACAAGGTGGTCCCCAGGTCTAGCAAAGAATATATATCAATATGGAAAACTCGCAACATACCAATGACCACATCTAGGGAGACCTCCTACTCCTGACGGGAAGCTAAAGCATAGAATCTATTATAGCGCTGACCGCCAACTATGCTAGTAGATGCTCCATGATGTTCTGAGCGTGCGAAAGGGGACGTTGAACTAGAAACTGGGCCTCAGCCCCCATCCTAATCCCGCCTTGCAGCTACACAATCTCTAAGCATGTGTACGGGATGCCTACACCCGAAACAAGCACCTGAACTGCTAAACATTGACTTGTGTGCCCTCGACCACACCTACGACAAGCTGGGATGCTGGAATCTGCGGGTCTGCTGCTCTAACCCCTCGATCCTGATGCTTGACCTCTCTGATCATGCCTAGGTAGGGATGGCACACTCAATGCTGATGAAGCGGGGGCGGATGATCTCTGGTGAGTCTGCTGTCGGTGCCCACCACTGGACCTCTGGTGAGAAAATCTATGGTCCTCGATCCTGGCCTTCTTGGCCTCCCTCTCTCTCAAATGTGCCGCCTCCATTTGCTGGGCGTACAACACTATGTTGGGAAAGTCCATATCCTGGTGAAGCATGGCAATCCTGCAATCTTTGTCCAAATATCCTGCTATCCATGGACGAATCTACTCACTCGCATCCTCTAATCGGCTACTGATCTTGGGCATAATTGCATGCCCAAGTGATGCTTTATAACTTAGTTTTGTATTGTTTATCAACTTAATTATATGTATTCTCATGTAATTTTATGCAAATGTGAATATATACACCAACCAACATGATTAGTTCTTGTTTTTATAGGTTTAAAATGAATTTGAGGGACTAATCCATGAGTTGGTGAAGTAGAGGCATGGAATCAGATTTGAAATGCGAACGTCGGCGAGGAGGATACGCGAAACAGCCCACCTGAGCATTGGAAACGTGCCACGGCAGGCAGGCTGCGCGACCAAGGCCGTGACACACCACCTAGCGCGCTGAACAAGCAGCATGACACGCTGCCAACGCGGCTAGGGGCTGCCTGGCGATGGTTTTGGGAGTTTCCAGTGTGCATTCGCGTTACCTCTGTGTCACGGAGGCAGTTCTCCGCGATACACTCCGTGACATGGAGCCATTCCATGACAGGCATAATTTTGTACAATTCTCATTTATTATAAATAGGTCCCTTAGCTCTTAAAATCATTTTGTCACGACTTTATTCTAAAAAACCCCTAGGAGTGAAGGGAGAAGTGGGAGAACTCACCTAGGGTTCATCAATTTCATCTTCTCATCTACCAATTCTTGTAAGTATGTTACTTTAACAATGTTTTCTTGTAATTTTACGAACTTGAATGGCTAGAACCCTTCCTCTACGGTTGAAGCCATGAGTTATGAGTGTGTTTTTACGAATTTGCTTTGGAATTAAGTTATTGATTGTTGTTTTGTCTTGAATTCTTAATTATGGTTGTTTTTATGATTGATCACCATGAAAACACACACGTTAATCATAGGCAAGTGTTTGAGAAAGCAAACCCAGGGAAGAACATAAGAATGTAGGAAGCAAGTTCTTGTCTTTTGATAAGATTTTGTGGTTAGGATAGAAATATACCTAATACCTTGCTTGGTTGATAAAATGGAAAGAGAGGAAGACACCGACTTAGATTTGTCACTCCACCACTCGCAGAAGTAGTTGTGAAGCTAAGTCTGGTTAAATGGCTGGAGGTACGAAAGCACCCTAATCAATGGCATAACCCCATAAACCACATCCACGTAGTTAATTGCCCACGAACTAGAATTAGCATCCTCGCTCACAATATAGTAGTGAGGCTAGTTTGTCGTATTTAGAGGTTCGGAAGACCATGAACATGCAATTCTAATTATGTGAGACGACAATTGATAGTTTCATACTTAAACCATTGCAAATCGTAGTATCGCATGATTATCCGGCTTTAACTCTATATTGTTCCTTGAATGAATTTAGAGTATTTCGTTGACCACAATTAGACTTAATTAAACTCTATCGAAAACTTCTATAATCAACACTTGCAGCATTTAATATCACACTTGAACTCCATAGTTAGCTGAATTGGTCCAGTCCCTGTGGATTCGACGTCCGGCTCTTAAAAAGGGACACTATATTACTTGTACGACCTGTACACTTGTGGGCAACAACAAGTTTTTGGCGTCGTTGCCAGGGACTCGGCGAAGTTTAGATAATTTATCTGTTTTTGTGTGATTTTTTTAAAAATTTCCTTAAGTGTTGAGAAACTTGGTCTTAGTTTGACTTATTGCAGGTGACAGGTTGTCTTGCCGAGTTGGCTAAAAATAGAGAGCTTATGGAGCCGTTGCTTGAACCTGAATGTCAAATCCATTTGCGAAGGAGAGTATCTCTTGAGCAAAAGCTAAAAAGACTTCAAGAAAAGGTACAACAACAACCACCAGCAGGAAAAGCACATTTGTCACCGGAAGCAATGGCAGCCAGACCAGTTCGCGAAGTGGCAATCCCACAAGCGACTAATGTGAACTATAGTATCTGTAAACCAGAGCCTGGAGGGAACTTTGAATTGAAGTAGAACATGGTGCAGCTATTACATTCTAGTGGTCAATTCACTGGGATGGCACAAGAGGACCCACAACAGCTCTTACAGAACTTTCTTGAGATTAGTGACACATTTGTCCCCACCAGCATGTCCACAGATTATGTCAGACTTACCCTCTTCCCATTTTCATTATTGGGAGAGGCAAAGATGTGGTTGAAAGCTGAGCCACCGAACTCCATAACTTCGTGGAATGATTTGTCAAAGAAGTTCCTTATCAGATTTTTTCCTTCAGGCAAGACTGCGAAGTTGAGAAGTGAAATACTAAGTTTCAGCAGAGGCCTGATGAGAATTTATATTTGGCTTGGGAAAGGTTCAAGTCATTATTGGGAGACTGTCCCCATCACCATCAATCGAATGAAGTGCTCGCTCATACGTTTGTAGAAAGTCTAGACCCACACACAAAAATTTTACTAAACTCTATATCGGGTGGGCAAGCCTTAGAGAAGACTTATGATGAGCTATACACTTTGCTGAATAGAATTGCTCAAGGAAATCCATAGTGGCACAGCGAGTCATCGAGACGGGCAGGAAAGAGATCAGGGTTGATAGAGGTAGATGGTATGAATGCCTTGGCGGCACAGTTAGCTTCATTCCAGCATCAAATGATGACTCAGTTCAATAAACTGAGTATGAACCAACAACAGGGCCAGGTTAATGCAGTTCAGCAAGCTCCAAGTTGGTGTGAAATTTGTGGAAATAATGGGCACAATGCAGAATCTTGTGGAGCCAATCCGAAATCAGTCAATTTTGGTGGGAATCTGCAGCGGAACAATCACAATTTTGGAAACAACTACAACAGAAATTGGCAGGGCCACCCTAATTTTTCTTAGGGTGGAAACCAAAAACAAAGTCATCAGCAACCTCAATAGCAGCAGTATCAGCAGAATAGGCAGAATGATGGCCAGTTGAGCAACAACATTGAGGAAACATTGTAGAAAATCATGGAGATCCAGACTCAGTTAACAGAGAATCAGGCGAGGATGACAACAGACTTGAAGAATCAGCAAGTGGCCACCCGCAATCTAGAAAACTAGATGGGTCAGATAGCAGCTGCTCAAAACATGAGACTGCAGGGAGGACTACCAAGTGACGCAGATCCTAACCCCCAGCAGGTCAATGCCATCAGTCTAAGAAGCGGCAAGCAATAAGCTGATGCAGTGCCTAAAGAGAAGAGAAATGAGGTGCAGTCGGAATTGGTTAGACCAGGGCCATCCAATGACAAGGGAGAAAATCAGAGTGTTGTGCAACAAAATGCACAATCTTCATTGCAGCCAGCACAAAGACCACCAACGCCATTCCCTCAGAGATTCAGAAAGAGCAAGGAGGAGGAATGCTTCAAAAATTTCTTTGCGATTTTCAAAGAACTACATATAAATTTTCCTCTTATTGATGTTGTAGGGAATGCCCAAGTATGCTAAATACTTGAAAGACGTGATGGCCAACAAAGTCAGATTGGTGGATGTCTAGACGGTAGCACTGATTGAGGAACGTAGTTACAGGGTATTGAGCAAAATTCCAAAAAAGCTCAAAGACCCAGGGAGTTTTACCCTCCCCATACAAATTGGTAAAGCTGAGGTGCTACGAGCTTTTCTAGGGGCAACAGTTAATCTAATGCCCCTATCTTTATTTAACACCCTAGGGTTGGGAAAACCAAGGCCAACAAGGTTGATGTTGCAGCTGGTTGATAAGTTGCGAGTGGCACCTGATGGAATAATAGAGGACCTTCTCATCAAAGTGGGTAAGTTTATTATACCTGCTGATTTTATTATCTTAGATTTTCATGTTGATGATCAGGTACCCTTAATCTTGGGACGACCATTTTTGGCCACCTGAGGAGCGGTAATTGACGTGAGAGCAGGGACCCTGAAAATGAGGGTCGAAGATGAAGAAGAACTTTTCTGAGTATATCAAGAAATGAACCCATCCACACACTACAGAAACTTGTGTAAGGTTAGTGTGTTGTCACAGGATGAGTGTGGGGTGGGGGATTCATCAGGTCCATGGCCAAAGGTAATGACAAGTGTTCAGCCCGAGTTTGATAAAGGGCTTCAGAGTGTGAAGAAGTTGGAGGAAGAGAGGAAATGAGTGGAGGCTGTTTCCTCTAAAAATCAAAAGAAAAGGAGATGGTTCTCGAATGGGAACCCAAGTATGAGGATGTCATGAAAAGGATAGTTCACGTCGTGCCGCGACATAAAATTAGGCGCTACTTGGGAGGCAACCCAAGGGTACCACAGGTACCATTTTAATTTCTTGTATTTGATTTGATTTTTGTTTATTTTCAACTTGTGTGTTTTTGGTGGAAAGTTAAGTACAGGAAGAGGGGAAGTCTGAGTACACTTGGAGGAGGAAGCTAAGAAGCATGGATGATAAAAAGTGTGGGGTCAAACACACACTTGTGCAGATGTAAAAGATAAACATGCTGTTAGCTAGGCCTAAAGGCCTGAGGGAGTATTTCTCACCCTCTTTAAATTTTAATTTGATGCTATGAGGACATAGCATGATTCAAGTGTGGGGTGAGGGAAATTTTAAAAAAAAATTAAAAATTTTTGTGCTTAACGATTTTTGGTGAATGTAATGCTTGTGAGAAATATTTGAAAAATTTTTGTGAGTCAAGCATGACTTCATCACCCGTTGGTTTTTCGTTTCGGTTCTTTTCTGAGGGGGGGTCTTTGAACTGAAGAATAAAAATTTTCTTTGTCTGTATATAGTGTTTTTAGTCATAGTTAGGGACTGTTTCCGACGATGGATGGATGACGACCGTCTTGAGGAAAATTAGTCAATAGGTTTTGGTTTTTGAACCTGTAGCTAATTGATGGCTTGATGTTCTTGTTATGTGCTATACATGATTGTAAGATACAAGTGTGGTTAGTGTTGAAGCATGCAAGAAGTGTATTACTTTATTTGAGACACCTAGGCTCTTGAATTTGACTCTATGTGCTGAAAGCTTAATTTTGAATTCTTGTGATTAGCTGAGTTAAGAGTCTACTGGATGTGTCTTGAATTGAGCATGTGCTGTGAGTGTAAGGTTTTTGAATATTCCATGTTGTTGTGGAATGTATAGAACTTGCCTGGTGTGTATATAAAACGAAATGAAGGATGTGAATTGTAGGAGATGATTTAGGCATTTCATTGAATGATCCTAAATGTTATCCCTCACTTTACCTACCTTGAATATTTAATCCTAGTTAGCTCCATTGAGCCTTGAGCCTATTCTTTGATAGCTACAACATAAGATTAATCATTTTTCTTTCATTAGCCTTGAATTTGATCCAAAACTCCTAAGCACGTAAGAAAAAAAATTCGGAAGAGTGAAGGAGTGAGAAACGGGAAAAAGGAGGAAAAGTAGCAAGTTGTAAAAGTTGAGAAAAGGACAAAGGTGCACTTGTGTGAAAATGGTTGATTATTAGTAGGGAGTAAGAAAATAAATGAATGAAAAAAATTGCTTAAGTACTCCTTACTACTAAGCTGAGTGTGCTTAAAGAAAGCGGAACAAGAAGAAAAAATAATTTAGGATTGAAAAGAATGAGGGTGAAGTAAGAGAAGAGATATCCTTAATGAAGGTTGAAGTTATTAAAAGCGCTTGGGGAAGATAGTCACAATTATTGGCCAGAATAGTACCTACCCGTCCCTTAGCTTACATTACAACCCATTAAGTCCTACTTGATCTTACGTTCATACATCCTTAAATTAGTGGAGTAAAACACTAAGGGCAAGCGTATGGGTCACTACATGATGCATTTGAATTCTTTGTGAGAGCGAGCGTAATTTTTATTCATATATCCATACATGGTGTGATTTTAAAATTCATGAGTTAAAATGGGTAACTCTCTTGTGGTGAGGGCACATGTTTAATGAAGGATAGCATTCATGTTGGATCTCTTGATCACTTGATTTGCATGAGTTTGCTTAGATTGAGAGTCAATTCTTGAGGTTAGGAAGTCTTAACATAGTTTTACTTAATTTTAAGGAATAAAACTTGCATGCTCAAGTGATGCTTTATAACATAGTTTTGTATTGTTTATCGACTTAATTATATGCATTCTCATGTAATTTTATGTAAATGTGAATATATACACTAACCAACATGATTAGTTCTTATTTTTGTAGGTTTAAAATGAATTTGAGGGACTAATCCATGAGTTGGTGAAGTGGAGGCACGGAATCGGATTTAAAACGCGAACGTCGGCGAGGAGGACGCGTGAAACAGCCCACCTACGCGTTGGCAACGTGCCACGGCAGGCAGGATGCGCGACCAAGGCCGTGACACGCCACCTAGCACGCTGAACAAGCAGCATGACACGCTGCCAATGCGGCAAGGGGCTGCCTGGCGATGGTTTTGGGAGTTTCCAGTGTGCATTCGCGTTACCTCCGTGTCATGGAGGCAGTGCTCCGTGATACACATCATGACACGGAGCCATTCCACGAAAGGCATAATTTTGTACAATTCTCTTTTATTATAAATAGGTCCCTTAGCTCCTAAAATCATTTTGTCACGATTTTATTCTGAAAACCCACCTAGGAGTCAAGGGAGAAGTGGGAGAACTCACCTAGGGTTCATCAATTTCATCTTCTCATCTACCAATTCTTGTAAGTATGTTACTTTAACAATGTTTTCTTGTAATTTTACGAACTTGAATGGCTAGAATCCTTCCTCTACGGTTGAAGCCATGAGTTATGAGAGTGTTTTTACAAATTTGCTTTGGAATTAAGTTATTGATTGTTTTTTGTCGCGCATTCTTAATTATGGTTGTTTTTATGATTGATCACCATGAAAACACACACGTTAAACTTAGGCAAATGTTTGATAAAGCAAACCCTGGGAAGAACATAAGAATGTAGGAAGCAAGTTCTTGTCTTTTGATAAGATTTTGTGGTTGGGATAGAAATATACCTAATACCTTGCTTGGTTGATAAAATGGGAAGAGAGGAAGACACCGACTTAGATTTGTCACTCCACCACTCGCAGAAGTAGTTGTGAAGCTAAGTCTGGTTAAATGGTTGGAGGTACGAAAGTACCCTAATCAATGGCATAACCCCATAAACCACATCCACGTAGTTAATTGCCCACGAACTAGAATTAGCATCCTCGTTCACAATGTAGTAGTGAGGCTAGTTTGTCGTGTTTAGAGGTTCGGAAGACCATGAACATGCAATTCTAATTATGTGAGATGACAATTGATAGTTTCATACTTAAACCATTGCAAATCGTAGTATCGCATGATTATCCGGCTTTAACTCTATGTTGCTCCTTGAATGAATTCAAAGTATTTCGTTGACCACAATTAGACTTAATTAAACTCAATCGAAAACTTCTATAATCAACACTTGCGGCATTTAATATCACACTTGAACTTGATAGTTAGCTGAATTGGTCCAGTCCCTATGGGTTCGACATTCAGCTCTTAAAAAAGGCTACTATATTACTTGTACGACCCGTACACTTGCGGGCAACAACAACTACCAACTCTGGGGAATATTTCGATAGGCGAGTGAACTCAAGGGCATACTTTTGTATGGCCATTCTCCCTTTCTTCAAATTCACAAACTCTGTTGTTTTCAACTCCCTTATCTACCATGGACCCAAGGAACTCCGGCGGGTTCATCCTTAAGAAGTCTCTAACTCGAGCCACCACTGCATTGCCATTTTGCGGAACATGCGCAATGGCCTGTTGATTGACCTGAGCGGTCAAGGCTTGCGCAACCATCTGAATAGCGGCCCGGAAATCAGCATGGGCAGCCGGCTCCGGTGCCTGAGGCTCCTGATCTGGTAGGGCTGGCTAATGCCCATAACCATTTCCATCCTCGTGGCCTTCACCACCTCCATTCCTCCTTTTGTTCATTCTCCGAGGAGCCATGATTCTTCAATCGCGAATAGCATGAATTAGAAGGATAGAAAGACATTTCATCTCACGATATAGATCATGAAAGAAGGGAACATTTCCCAAATGTCTCGTAGCCTCTTCGTCATAAGTGTGACACGCTTCACACCCATGAAAAAACTCTACTTAACGCGGCTTTTAGACACCCTTGGACACTTCAAACCTATGGTTTTGATACCGAGTTTGTCACGACTCGAACGGAGGGCCAGATCTTAACACGGGACAAGAAGTCCCGAGAGACCCCAAGTCAACCCATGGTATAAGCATACATTTAACTCAATCGAGAAATGAATAACCATAAATACAATCATACCGGAAGTTTGACTTAAATATAACATACGAAGATAAGATCTAAAGCTGAATACATACATATGTATGAACAGCCTCTAATAATGACGAGTTGATGGGACAAGACCCCAACTAACTCAACAAGCTGAGAACTAAAATAAATAAAGAAAAGATGGATAGTCTGGTCCTCGGAAGATGAGGACTCACCAACAAACAGACGTTAACTCCGATAAGCTGTCTAAGAGCAGGGTTGAACCTGAGAGTCGGGTCATGTATCATGAAACGATACAGCATAGAAAGTATGCGGTCAGTACGTGGAATGTACCGAGAATGCAAGGTATGTAAAACCGCTAAAATAAGATAAAATCACTTTAAGATAATGCAGTAGTCAAAACATAAAAATCATTAACTTATAGTAGGGCTTGCATGCATTCTTTCTTAAATCGTGATCTCTTCATAACATGACAATGCATAGATTTATGGTATCATACTAACTCGAATGACTCAAAGCTGAAATATGACATTTATAGAAAAGCTGAACATTGAGTCAAACCTCGATTTTAGAACATGCATGTATAAAATAATAACCATGAGTAATGAATTTGCAAATCTAAATCATATAAAAAATGGGAAACTCGTCACTTAACTGACATACCATGACAGAGCTTACGTGGTCCTGACTATTACACTCAAGTGGACAGAGCCGTCCAAAATCTTGCTAGGGTTAAGGACGCTACCACGATATCGATATCAAGCTCATGGGCCATTAGGGTCGGGGATAGCTCACAAGGGAGGTCCCAATAATATAATAGTATCAACCTATGTTGGCGCGTAGTTCTGGGGCATAGGGTGATCGACCCTTAGCCCGCTCGGTGCTACACTCTTCTCCCAAAACATGCAATGCTCTACATCGTATAAAATGAAGCTCAACATCGTCTATTGATGAAGCTCAATTATCAATACATCTCAAATATGAAATCATGCATATGAGAAGCTTTAGTTCAAAACATACCACAAGCTGAAAACATACTTGGGAGTCTTTGCTCCAAAACAATGTGGAAAGCGTAGTTCAAAAAAAACATCATTCAACTTAACATATGGGCATTGCCAAAGCTTCATCATACTTAGAAATACTCAATTCGCATTGAAAACATAATTATAGACATGGGTATCTTCAAATCATGCTTTTCATCATAATATTTCATTCTTATCACATTTACTTCACAAAATCTCACTTTTCATTAGGCTAGAAATATAATTTTGTTTATTGAAATCATTATAAAATCAGCCCATGATTCACAATTCGGTAATAAGATCATAATTAATTCATATCCATATAAAGAAATTGAAGATTCATTCATTTGGGTATAAATCCCATACTTGATCATAGGAAATTCCCATATTTAGATGGAAATTGGGCATGGGTGTGGAAGAAGACACCCATTCGTAACCCTACATTCCTGGAAGGGATTGATTCTATCACATCTCCGATTTCCCAAGAAGAATTTGATTGAAAACCTTGAAGAATTGCTCTAGATCACCTCTTCAACCTCTCAAGCTTGCATGAATGGAAGGAATTAACTTGGAATAGGTTTTTGCCTCCTAAAACCCACTGAAACGAGCCTTAGACGACATAGTATAGGGCCTTAGGACGTAAGAATGATGGAAATACCCTTACTGATCACACTAAAAAATTGCTCACTGGACCAAACAACGGACGACCCAACAGGTCGTTGGAGGGTACCACGACCCGTGGTATCTGTCCGTGCTATGCACTGTCCAGGCTTAGGACTTAGCTCAAACAATGGCTAAGACAACGATTTTTTCCTACCTTCAACAGGTCGTTCAATCGACCGTGGTTTCTTTCTTCCAACTTTATATTTCCTCAAACCACGAGCCTTACCACGAGTCATTACTAGAACCCACGAGTCGTGGTCTCATTCTGCCACATTCACTGTCCATCTCACCATCCTAATAATGACTGCTCACCATGATCCGTGGTACCTCATGATGGGTCGTTGGGTGGACCATCACTTTCATGAATCTCAAGTTCATATCTTACCATAGCTACCAACAATGGCTCGTTGTTTCCCACAATGTGTCGTTAGGCAGGTCGTTGTATCCACTGCCCAAAAACCAAACACCTTCCACGGCTCACTCCAACGGGTCGTTAGTTTAACCAATGATCCGTAGGACACTCTCGTTCTACTCCTAGGCACTTCCGGGGTATTACACCTACGACTAATATATAGCCCTTACTTACCTTAACATAGCATACTAATATGAAATAATCATCAAATAAATTTTGCGGTGTAACAATGTTAATAATGAGACTATGATTGGTGTTCAACATGGGCATGGATGCCCCCTCCATACCAGTATCAGCTATTACGAGAGCCACCTCCTATACAAGTTGAAGACGCCAACTATGTTGGCAACTCATCCTCTTTCTATAGACCGCAATATCAGCAGGGCCTCCCCTCTTCTTTATATCAAGGGAAATGGAGTCCTCAACCCTAGATATGATTATGGTGGTCAAAATCAGCATTGGCACAATGGTGCAAATCTCCCGAATAGAGGCTCATCTTCTTATGTTCCACCGAGAGGTCCCACCTTTATCTCTCAAAATTGGAGGGAGGTTCCTTCTCATGATCATGAAGGCTGAATGCTTAAAGGGATGTTAGAGAAGGTTCTTGCCAACTAGGGAAGAACAAATGCTTTTCTCAAGAGTCTCACAGAGATTGTAGGCTCTCACACAGCGTCCATTTAAAAGTTAGAGCAACAGGTAGCAAATCTTTCCTATGACCAAAATTCAAAGCAAAAGGGCCATCTCCCTAGTGAAACAATGATGAATCCGAAAGGACATGTGGGATCTTTTAATGCTCAATGCATGGCCATTTTCACAAGGAGTGGCAAGATTGTGCAACCCGTGGATGTTGAGGTCGAAGATATGTGGTTGAGAACGAGTTTGAAATTCTAGTTGAGGTTGATGAACAAGTGGATAGGCTTATGAAAACTTTTGTTGATGGATAGTTGAAGGTGGAGCCAAAAGGCCACCTAGTGAGAAGTTTTAAAAGATAGTGTAGTTTCTCCAAAGGAGAGAGGGAAGACCAAGGGAGGTGTAGATGACTTTTCAAACTATTTTCCTCCACCTGTTCCTTCATTTCCATAAAGATCAACAAGCTCTTGATGCAAAAGTGGAAAAGCACATTGAGTGGCTAAAAGAATAAACACTCTGGGTACCGTTTATAAATGCCATCAAAGAGATTCCTAGTTTTGCTAACTATTTGAAGATGTTATTGACTGAAAAGCTGTCGTGCGACAAAGAGGAGCTGATTTCTATGACACATAGTGTGAGTTCCATCATTGCAGGCACATGTATTAAAAAGGAAGAGACTCAAGAGACTATACCGTTCCTTGTCGGATCGATAGATATGACTGCTTGCATGCCCTTTGTGATAATGGGGCAAGTATTAATTTAATGCCTCCTGTTATTTACAAGCGATCGGAGTTGTCCATGTTGAAGTCCACCTTTATTCAGCTGCAAATGGCTGATAAGACAATTAAGACAATGATGGGGGTGGTGGAATATGTGCTTGTAAAAGTCAAAAAGTTTGTGCTTCCGGATGACTTTATGGTTCTTAACTGCGACATGGATCAGGATATTTCTATCATACTTGGGAGACCTTTTCTGTCTACTGGAAGGACCTTGATGGACTCAAAAAAGCACGAAATTATGTTTCAGGTCAATAATGAGAGCATCACTTTCAAAGTCAGGAGAGGTCATTTGTTGCCCATGGGAGTTGAGGACTTCTATGTGGTCATTATTGAAAAAAGTGTTAATGAAGTGGTTTAAAATTCCATTGATGCATCACCTAAGAGAAAGAAGGCTAAATCAACATGGGTGAAGCAGTACCCCTATGGTACCAAAAAGAGGAAGTGGGTGAGGAAGTCCCATCCCTAGGACGGCTCACCAAGTCCATGATTATGTATCTTGCGTGTGCCGCAATGTTAAGTCAGGCACTTCTTGGGAGGCAACTTAAGGGATGCTACACCATGTGTAGTATCTATGCCATGCCGCAACGTAAAATCAAGCATTTCTTGGGAGCCAACCCAATTATTTTTGGACTAATGGGTGTTAGTGCATGCAGATACAATTGAAAAGATGGAGGAATGTGATCTAAAATAGAAAAGGAGAAATTTGGTGTGTAAAAGATGGTAGAATATATGGACCATCCTATTAATGGATGGAACGCATGTCGCACTGTCCATTGAATATGGTCCACTGGTAAGAAATGGGCAAGAGACGGTCCAATACGCGGACCATACTCAGCCCAGACGATCCACCCATTGGAAGACCTTTGGTTTTTAAAAATGAGTTTAATGGACCCTTGTGGAGATGGATTTTGGGTGGGGTCATGGCTTATATGGGCTGCGTTGGTCTTTAATTAGCCACCCATGGATTTAGCCGACCCGACCCATGACTTATAAAAAGGGGAATTGATTTTACGAAGAGGGCATCTTTTCCCGATGAACTATTACTCCCTGTCTTTCCTTCCTTCTTCACTTCTTCATTTCTTATTTGCTTAAATCCTCCATTCTTGATACTATATTGATCAAATTAATTGTTGCATTACGCCTCTCACACACACAAATCTTCATTGGTCAAGGGTTTGGAAACCACATTCAGTCATGCTCTCTCTTCAATAAGCACACGTGCACTTGCTAGCATATAGGTATTTATCTTGACTTTGAGCCTTAATTTTCATGCCTAATGTGATGTGCAACATATATTAAATTTGGGGTATTGTATACCTATGCTTGGAGTATTACATTGGGGGGAGAACTTGGGTTAAGATGCTAGAATTGTAGACGGGGCTTAGAAAAGTATTTGAATGTGTTTCAATGATTATAAATTACTTCTTGAACTTGAAAATGGAATAGCCCCATCCCATTTTGTGATTTTCTCAAAATTTGAATTACCCATGATTGTTGGAAAACTGTGAACCCCAAAGAACGGAAGCATGGACAAACCATCTCTTCCAAAGACGACCCATCTATTATTCCATCAAGTGAACCCAAATGCTTCATTTCTATGAGTCAGTGGAAGACTCAAGGGATGGACCATCCTTTCAAAGGAAGGTCCACACCTTGAACCATCCATTGAAACAATGATTTGGAAATTCTTGGGGCCAATTGATGGTACAAGGTACGGTCCTTCTCTTAGAGTACATATCGTCCTTCTAGTCATCTTGTAGTCATTTTTTCTGGTTTCATGTTTACCCCCAGTCTATTTTCTGACAAGTTTGTGCATGATCATAGGTAAATAGGATGAAAATGAGCACTAACCAAAGAATACAAGTCTAGTACACCTAAGAGGTCCCTCCTTATGGACGAAGATGAAGAGTACTTGCCTCCGAATAGCTGGAGAGTCACAGAGCGTACAACAGGGGTGTCATCCATTCCCTTATCTCAGGTGGCATTTGTAGAGACACCAGTTCAGGGATCTTCAGCCCAGTCCAATGGTGACCACGATCAGGCCCAATCTAGTAGAGCCCAGATAGATATTTCCTCCAGCAAGGCTGCTGAAGAGGAATCATCCAGTCAGACCTCCTCTCTCCCACTAATTTCAATAGAGTTGAGACACAAATAGGGGGAGGAGATGTTTAGACTCAGGTGGGCTTTTCAAGGCTCCAGGGAGAATTATTTATAGGGAAGAGGCATAGTCAAGAGAGACCTCATCGTGGGATTATTAAGGAGAGGATTATTAGCTCCAATAGTTTAAAGTTTTACCCCGACATCATAAAGAAGCTTAGATTTTAGCACTAGGAGTTTTTATTTTGATTAGTGGTTCAGTATATTCAGACACTGGTCAGGGAGCTCTACGTAGTGTATGGGTCAAACCCAGCGCTGAAGATACAAATTGAGCCATTGACTTCTGGTGATTAGAGAAGGTTCGTTTGATATCATCCCAAAAGCGATCAACCAATACTACTTAGGAGATGATTATGAGGTAGTGGTAAACCTCCGCATATGATGAGGTAGCTTCCAAGGGGGCTGATGTGTCAAGAATTAGCGACATATATTTACTTATTTTTATAGTATTTTATATGTCATTTAGAGTGAAATTAAATGTAAACTAACCTTATTGTGATATGTTTCAGGATCCCACGACATTGGATAAAGAAAGGAGCTAAGACCAGAAAACTACTCGATGGATAAGGCAAAACATGGACCGTCAGTCTGAAGAACGGTCCGGCCCTCAGTCCATCTATTCCTAGATGCAAATTCCAAAAACCTAGAAAATTAAGTCCCTACAGTACGGTTGAAAGGATGGTCCATCCTCCTAAAGGATGACCCATCAATTGATAACTAGATTCGAGCTTGGCAGAATGGGATTTCTCCAATACGAAGTGAAGTACGGACCATCTTTCTAAAGAAGGTCCATCTCTCAAAGGATGACATATCAAGGGACAGAAGTAGAAATATAAAGGATGGTCCAAAGGACATTCTGGAAGGACGGTCCATCCCTGCACACCTGGCACTCCGATGTTTAAATTTAATGGGCTTTTTTAGAGCATAGTGTAAATACATTTTTTGTGTAATTTTTTAGAAGTTTTTACATTCCATAGTTCATATCTAGTGTAGAGAGTAGAACATAGTCAATTTTAGCCCTAGTTTCAAGTAGATTGTAGATATAGCTCTTGTAATTGAAGATTATCATCTATCAAGTGAAGATTTCAATTTCTATAGGTAAGAATGTCTCATTATCTTTTTTTCTTCTTCTTCCAGCCATGGGTCACTAAATCCAGATCTAGGCTTGGAACCCAATGGGTTGTGAATCCTAATGATCTCAAGTTGTTAAAATTGAGTTTGGGCTATTAAACATTTGATTGATTTTATCTTTGTAGCTTGTGATTGGTTATGATAATCATCCAATCCTTCCAAATTACCCTTATGAGTCTTGAAGGCATATTTGGGTTGGGTTAGCATCAATCAACCATGACTAAAAGCATAACCCTTATTTAATGGATTCTATTAGACATAGGTTGAATTCCAAATTGGCAAACAAACAATTGGGTAGAATGGAGTTCTCTTTGATTTGAAAAAACTAAAGTAGATTGACACCCATTGTGATGTTGGAAGACACCCATGAGTTGCCCAAGAAAATTGCTTCCATGTTCAACCTTAGCCCTCTTTCAATTCTTTCACATTGGTTGATTTAGGGGGGTCGACCTAATAATAGGGATACTTCCCTAGAATTATCTCTAATTGCTTACGACCCTAGCTTAATGCAATTGGTAGTTGTAGTTAAATTTTATCACTCTCAATCTGAATAGTTTCTAATATTGCAATAATTTACTGTTTAGCACTGGATAGTCTGGGCTTCGAGTAGTCTCTGTGGGATTCAACCCCTACTTCTTGTTGGATTTCTATATTTGCATTGATCATTTACACTACTCGATATTGGGAGTGAATTTTAACGACATCAAATATTTTGGCGCCACTGCTGGGGACTACGGTATAAGCCCTTTCTAGCTCTAACAGTCTGGTTTGCTTACTTACATCTATTTTTTTACCTTTTTTTCTCTAGTAGTACAACAGGTGAGGGCCAGCATTCTGAACTTGAGAGGATGGATCATGAGTACTCTTGGAATATGTGATCACATGATGACCCATATGAGCATCAAAATTATAATGGAGGATATATCTTCCATATCAATACTATTCAGATCAAGGAGGGCAATCAACGCATGGTGAAGAGATAGCATATAAGGAATCAGTCTTTGATGTGGAGAGGACTCCATATGAATATGATCAAGATCCATATTTTGACTCTCCCATTCATCAAAATTATTGGGAGTTCCACCATAAGACTCGGGAGAACAAGGTAGTTGGAGCGAGCATAGCAATGTAGTGAATGGATAGGACCTTGAACCCATTGTTAACTCCACATGCTCTAGATTAGAGAGTACACTCACCCTAATCCCACAAAATCAAGAGGAGGAAGAAGCTACTCTCAAACATGTGACTGAGTTAATGAGTGCCCAAGCAGAGTGTAACACCCCGTATGGTATAAGCAATAAACTCGTGCTTTTGAGTTAGGACAAAGTGTAATAGGCTAAGAAGGAAGTATTATGAGGTAATTCAGTCACTCTATTATTGTATTAAATAGTGGACGTCGATCAAGTTGTTGAACGAAATTCGGCAAAAGTTTGCAAACTTCTTTCTTAAAATTCTCTAAAGTTTGGGTACGATATCTCAAAACTTTTCTCCCAATGTATAAGGAGGTATAGGGCCCACGACCATTTAAATTAAATTTCTATGAGTATAGTTTTCAACGCATTAAACCATTCTCAAACCCGACAACAAAATAGAGAGATATTCGCATTTTTGCGAGACCGCACAGCAGGCACGTCAAAAATAGCTAAGGCGATAGAGGACTATTTAAGCCCCTTTAGTCGTTGTTGGTCATCCAAATCCATTTTTCAGCAACTCTCTTTGTAAGAAACCTCTCTCAAGATCTCTCCATGGTTTTCTATGGGTTTTGGGGCTAGTAAGACATTAGTCCAAGTGATTTTGGGGTCGAAAAGTTTGATTCTTTGAGTAGATCGCGGTGTTGAGTTGCGTTTTCGGTAGTTTGGTGGCTTCTTCGTGTTGATGGTTTGTAATTTATTGTTCTTTATTGGTTCTTAGTATGTTTAGGATGCTTAAGGAGTTGTTGATGTTGGTAGGTTGTTATTTTACATTTCTTATAGCCGATTTCCTAAAGAACTAGTTGGTAAACATTATTTTTATGTTGTTTTTCTTGTCGGATCTTCTAGCAGCATGTTGGCGGTTGGTTTTCTGCTTTTACGAAGTATCTTGGTGTACTTGGGGAGTGGGGGTTTGTCTATCTTGGGTTCATCAACGTTCGAGGTATGTTTAGGCCGTTTCTTCCTTTTTCAAATTGATTTCCATAGACTTGTGCTAATGTTATTGTCATGCATGTGGGCTGTCTCGTGAAGCCTTGAATTCATGCTAGGTGTACCCTTGGTTCAGCTACTGGTTGATGGTTGGTAATTTACCAACTCATTAGGTTTTTAAACATGAGCTTTTGCTTCATTTTCAAGACATTTGGAAGGATTTTATGCTCTTTTCTTTAGATTTTGCTGGTATTTAATTTAAGGAGAGAAGGCGAGAAATTGGACAAAAGCATGGAATTAAAGAAGAGGACAAGAACTCTACTAGATGGGACGGGCGCTCCAACAAATGGACAGAAGTGGAAGGTGCACCGGAGAAACACCGGTTGAAACGCGGGAGTATACTGGACAGAAGTGGAAGCTGCACCGGCAGAGTGCAGGTCAGCACTTGCAAACTGTCGATGCCAACACCCGCTAAACCCCAAAATTACTAGCTCCAAGTGCAATAGAGCGGCATTCCATGGATGGGCATGTTCTGGTTCTTTGGTAACTACACACAAGTGCACGTGGTCGAACAAGTAGTAAAGTGGCTAAAGTAAAGCCAAGTATCGATCCCACAGGGACTAAGCTACGGTAATAATTAACTTAAGTGTTAATGAACTATATCCTTAAGAATGCAGACAACCAAACAAATAATCTTTTGAGAATTTGAGTTACTAATTTATAAGAATCTAAGGCAAAATTATAAAGTGAGTCTGAACAATAGTAATAAGCAAGCTGAGGTTAAAACGAACATGCAGGGAATTAATTTATCAATACAATTCAGTTAATCTTTCCTTCGGTTGCTAGTCAAGAATTATTGCCTATTGATTGGAACTTTCTACTCCTAACCAACTTAAGAATCATGAGTCTTAATCTACATTTCTGTGATAAAAAAATTTCATGTTCTAGCCATACATTCCCGATTCCTTAATTGACTAATAAGACTTTCAAATATATTTCTATTCTGAATGTAAATAAATTCTCAATTTTCTAAACTAAGAAGAGATCATATCCTACCAATTCACATCTTTCCAATTTCTTTCCTTTTCAAAATCAAAATTGGATTTTTTAGATATACATTAACATTGGCCAAACATTAATGCAGTAAGAACAAGAATTGATAGAACAACCATTGAAGAAAAGATGAAAACTGAAATGATTAACAATTACATTCCACTACAATTGTTCTTAACCTCAGCAAGAAGTGAATTTAGCCACTCATTTATGGATTAAACATCATCAAATAAGTGTAATTCATACAAACAATTGAGATAAAAGAGAAAGAGATAGAGAAGAGCCCTAGAATTTTCGTCCCCTAATCTGCCTGTAACCCACGTTCTTGCTCAACCAAGTCAGAATGTTTAAAATAAAACCTAAGTGTGCTATTTATACTAGTGGGAATTTTTCCCGGAATAACAAGCAACATGTCACGGAGTGTATCGCGGAGCACTGCCTCCGTGACACGGAGTGTATCGCGGAGTGTTGCCTCCGTGACACGGTGTGTATCGCGGAGCACTGCCTCCGTGACATGGAAGTATCGCAGAAGCCCTCTGGAAATCGCCCAATTTATTCCAACTTTGGTGTTTCGCTCCCGATATCATTCCTCCACTTCACCAAATCATAGATTGGATCCTCCAATGCATTATTTCCTTCAAAAACAAAGACTAATCACGTTGGTTAATATTTCTTCTCATTTATATAAAAAGGCATGAAAATGTACATAATTAACTACATAAACAAGACAAAACTAAGTTATAAAGTATCACTTTGGCATGTAATTATGTCCAATATCACAACCCCAAACTTAAAGTCTTGTTCGTCCTCGAACAAACCTTTTACATCTCATGCACATGAAGACTCACACATACCTAATTTAGCAAGATAATTCAAGCTATGGCTATAATGATTATTTAAGATAACAAGTTAAAAATAGAGCATGCGCGATTTAATCAATGAAATGTTATACAACTCCGTTAAGACTTCCTAACCTCAAGAATCAACTCTCAATCTTAGCAAACTCATGCAAATCAAATGATCAAGAAATCTAACATTGATGTTATCTCTCATTAAACATTTGCCCTCACAACAAGAGAGTTACCCCTTTTTACTCACAAATATTCAAATCACACCAAGTATGGGTATATGAATAAAAATTACGCTCGCTCTCACAAAGAATTCACATGCATCATGTAGTGACCCATAAGCTTGCCCTTAGTGTTTTACTCCACTCATTTAAGGATGTATGAACGTAAGATCAAGTAGGACTTAATTGGTTGTAATGTAAGCTAAGAGACGGGTAGGTACTATTCTGGCCAGTAATAGTGACTATCTTCCCCAAGCACTTTTAATAATTCAACCTTCATTAAGGATATCTCTTCTCTTACTTCACCCTCATTCTTTTTAATCCTGAATTTTTTTTCTTCTTGTTCCCCTTTCTTTAAGCACACTCAGCTTAGTCGTAAGGAGTACTTAAGAAATTTTTTTCATTCATTTATTTTCTTATTCCCTACTAATAATCAACCATTTTCACACAAGTGCACCTTTGTCCTTTTCTCAACTTTTACAACTTGCTACTTTTCCTTCTTTTTCCCAATTCTCACTCCTTCACTCTTTCGGATTTTTCACTTAAGCGCTTCGGAGTTTTGGATCAAATTTAAGGCTAATGAAAGAAAAAGGATTAAGCTTATGTTGTAGCTATCAAAGAATAGGCTCAAGGCTCAATGGGGCTAACTAGGATTAAATATTCAAGGTAGGTAAAGTGAGGGATAACATTTAGGTTCATTCAAAGAAATGCCTAAATCATCTCCTACAATTCACATCCTTCATTTTGTTTTATATACACACCAAACAAGTTCTATACATTCCACAATAGCACAGAATATTCGAAAAACTTACACTCACAGCACATGCTCAATTCAAGACACATTCCGTAGACTCTTAACTCAGCTAATCACAAGAATTCAAAATTAAGCTTCAATCACATTGAGTCAAATTCAAGAGCCTACGTGTCTCACACAAAGTTATACACTTCTTACATGCTTCAACACTAACCACACTTGTATCTTACAATCATGCATAGCACATAAAAAGAACATCAAGCCATCAATTCGCTACGGGTTCAAAAACCAACCTACTGACTAATTTTTCCTCAAGATGTTCGTCATCCATCCATCGTCGGAAATAGTCTCTAACTATGACTACAAACATTATATACATACAAAGAATTTTTTTTTATTCTTCGGTTCAAAGACCCCCCATCGGAAAAGAACCGAAAAGAAAAACCAACGGATGATGAAGCCATGCTTGACTCAAAAAAAAAAAATTTCAAATATTTCTCACAAGCATTACATTCACCAAAAATTGTTAAGCACAAAAATTTTAAAATTTTAAAATTTTCCTCACCCCACACTTGAATCATGCTATGTCCCCATAGAATCAACTTAACATTTAAAGAGGGTGAGAAATTCTCCCTGAGGCCTTTAGTCCTAGCTAACAACATGTTTTTCTTCAACTTTGCACAAGTGGGTGTTCGACCCCACACTTTTTCTCTTCCATGCTTGTTAGCGTCCTCCTCCACGGGTACTCAGACTTCCCCTCCATCTGTGCTTAACTTTACACCAAAACAACACAAGATGAAAAATAAATAAAATCAACTTAAATGCAAGAAATTAAATGGTACCCATGGTACCCTTGGGTTGCCTCCCAAGCAGCGCCTAATTTTACGTCGCGGCACGATGTATCAAGTTTCACCACTTTTTCCTCCACCTTGAAGATATGAATCTCACCCCTAATTTCTTCTCTAATTTCCTCTTATTCTCCAGGGGTGGTGGTGAAAAATTGTAAGGACCAAGCAGTAGATGTTGCCTTTTAAACTTATTGGCCCTTAAGTAAGCGAAGTCATTTTGTCTCTCCGAGTCAGGAAATTTCAAAATATATTGGGCTTGGTCCTCCTCTAGACAGTTCTCTATAAGCTTGGAAGACTCTATTTCTCGGTTATCAACCAAACTTAATGTCGAAAAATGCTTCGAGTGTGGTCCAATACACCTCAACTCTGAAACTACATTGTACTTGACCTCCTTACTTGTATACACCTTCTCAGCATCGACATCTATCTCTCCATTAATGTCAACTGGAGGATACTCTATCTCTTCTTCCATGAACGGATTTTCCATAAGTGTGAGCCCATCACGGGGACACTCAAGAGATTCTAATTGTTCGGCTTTATCCAAAAATTCACCCTTGTCTTCTTTTTGTAGTTCCTCTTGAGTATCGCCTAAAATCGTTACCTGCAATTTACCACAAGCTTTAGCCTCAGCCATCATCTCCGTGACTTTGACGCTCATCCTTTCTAGAGCCTCTCCATTCTATTCTTGCTAAATTCTCAATGCTTCCATCGCCTCCTTCGTTGCTTCTGTTTGCTCAAGGAGCTGTTTCAGCATGTCTTCTATTCGAGCTTGGCGTCCCAAGTCCTCATTTTCATCATGCCTATATTCAGCAAAAACAATAGAAGGATCATAGTAGGGGCTTGGGGGAGGGGAGTATACATTCGGACAGCCATCCCAATGGCCATCTTGACCACCACATATATTGCATGTGTTACAGTGTTGCCACAAGTGGGGTGCTCCGCAATTCAGACAAGATTCGCCAAAATATGAGTATCCACCATTTAAAATTTTTATTTTTAAAACAAATTTTTATTTTTATAGAATTAAAACAAATATCTACAATTTTTATTTTTATTTTTATTTTTATTTCAAAAATAAGAATAACACAAGAATTCTATACCTGCAAGAGAAAGGATAAGACCAAGTTGTCAGCATTTACATAGAATTTGTAAACTAACACTAAGAAAATAATTTTACCAATTGCCAGTCCCCGGCAACGGCGCCAAAAACTTGTTCGAGTTCTTTGGTGACTACACGCAACTGCACGTGGTCGAGCAAGTAGTAAAGTGGCTAAAGTAAAGCCAAGTATCGATCCCACAGGGACTAAGCTACGGTAATAATTAACTTAAGTGTTAATGAACTATATCTTTAAGAATGCAGACAACCAAACAAATAATCTTTTGAGAATTTGAGTTACTAATTTATAAGAATCTAAGGCAAAATTATAAAGTGAGTCTGAACAATAGTAATAAGCAAGCTGAGGTTAAAACGAACATGCAGGGAATTAATTTATCAATACAATTCAGTTAATCTTTCCTTCGGTTGCTAGTCAAGAATTATTGCCTATTGATTGGAACTTTCTACTCCTAACCAACTTAAGAATCATGAGTCTTAATCTACATTTCTGTGATAAAAAAATTTCATGTTCTAGCCATACATTCCCGATTCCTTAATTGACTAATAAGACTTTCAAATATATTTCTATTCTGAATGTAAATAAATTCTCAATTTTCTAAACTAAGAAGAGATCATATCCTACCAATTCACATCTTTCCAATTTCTTTCCTTTTCAAAATCAAAATTGGATTTTTTAGATATACATTAACATTGGCCAAACATTAATGCAGTAAGAACAAGAATTGATAGAACAACCATTGAAGAAAAGATGAAAAGTGAAATGATTAACAATTACATTCCACTACAATTGTTCTTAGCCTCAGCAAGAAGTGAATTTAGCCACTCATTTGTGGATTAAACATCATCAAATAAGTGTAATTCATACAAACAATTGAGATAAAAGAGAAAGAGATAGAGAAGAGCCCTAGAATTTTCATCCCCTCAACTACCTGTAACCCACGTTCTTGCTCAACCAAGTCAGAATGTTTAAAATAAAACCTAAGTGTGCTATTTATACTAGTGGAAATTTTTCCCGGAATAACAAGCAACGTGTCACAGAGTGTATCGCGGAGCACTGCCTCCGTGACACGGAGTGTATCGCGGAGCGTTGCCTCCGTGACACGGTGTGTATCGCGGAGCACTGCCTCCGTGACACGGAGGTATCGCGGAAGCCCTCTGGAAATCGCCCAATTTATTCCAACTTTGGTGTTTCGCTCCCGATATCATTCCTCCACTTCACCAAATCATAGATTAGGTCCTCTAATGCATAATTTCCTTCAAAAACAAAGACTAATCATGTTGGTTAATATTTCTTCTCATTTATATCAAAAGTCATGAAAATGTACATAATTAACTACATAAACAAGACAAAACTAAGTTATAAAGTATCACTTTGGCATGTAATTATGCCCAAGATCAGGGCACCGGCAGAACACCAGTGACTCACAAGTGATGCTGCCTTTAGGAGGGTAAAATCTTCTAGCACAGAATTTGAGGAGCATTTTTTAACTTATTTCTGTACATTCTCTAGAAAATACCAAATATTCCATTCTAGCTTTGTAGAGTTAGAGAGAGAAATATTGAATAGTTTTTTTCTTCTTCTTCCTCAAGGTACAAACCACCATTGAAGATAACCTTTGAGCCTGCTATTTAATTTCAATTATGAATTTTATGAATTTGTTTATCAATATGCTTTTATATTATTCATCTATGAGTAGCTAGATATTTTTCTAGGGGTGTGTGCATGATTGGGGATAAATTGGATTGGGTATGGCTATATTAATCTTGTAATTACTCATTTAGTATAAGTCTGTTGTTTTCTCCCAAATTATAATTGAATTACCCATAGTTGCAAATATGGGTTATGTCTACTTATTTCATTTTTGCTTGAAAAAGAGAAATTGAATATGGGTGAGAAAACAATGGTAGGCAATTGGGTCATGAGTGTGTGGGGTTGGTCTAGAGATAGCCAAAATCCTTAGTCATGTACCCATTAGAGAAGTTGAGGCTAGAGATAGCTCAAATCTTGCCTAAGCTATAGTGGATTAATTGATTGAGGCCTTGAGATTTACGAAAACTCAGCAAATAGAGCACCAAATTGGTTGAAAAACATTGGGTGTCACTTTATTCCCAGTTATTTATGTTTATGAGTAATTATTTGATTTTCTAATTACTCCGAATCTAATTGAACCCCCATCAATAGCATACCCCTTGCCCTTGCTCATAGATTGTTAATTCAATTTGGTTGTCGTGTTCTCTTGATAGTTCATTTTAAATTCAAATTGTGATCTCGCTTTTTCCCATAGCATTTTATTTTTATTATCAAATGCATGAATACAATCTTAGTTCAAGTCAATAGACAACTTTTGTGTTATTCAATCATTATTCCCTGTGGATTCGATCCCAACTCTTAGTTGGGTAGCGACGATCATTTACACTTCCTCCTCGTGTGGAGTGGATTTGAACGTCATCAATTTTGGCACCATTGTCGGGGAATAGGATTAGCTAGCCCCTAGTTGATTGTTGAGTTTAATTACTTTCGCATCTTGTGTTTTGTTTTTACAATTGTAGTTGTTTCTAGGTGTCTCTTAGGATGACTGATATTAGCCAACATTCGCAAGAAGGTTCAGTGGATGGTCATATAGACCACGAGGATGATGACCCCATGATGCCAGGCATAGCCGATTCCATTCGCCTACCATCCACGATAGGGAATGCGGTGTTCCATGTCACCAGCACAATGTTAAACTTTCTACAAATGAAAGGACTCTTAGGAGGTTAGCCGAGAAAAGATGCAAATCAACATCTTCAAAATTTCCTTGAGATATGCAACCTTCAATATCACAAATATAAGTCAAGAGTCGATCAGATTGAGTCTCTTCCCCTTTTTTTTACTAGGGAAGCAACCATGTGGCTCGCGGAACTTCCTTCGAGTTGTATCACTTCATGGCCAGAGTTGACTAAAGCTTTCTTGGATAGGTTCTTTCCTCCATCGAGGATGTTGCAGCTAAGAGATGATATTACCAATTTCAGGCAAATCCTAGGGGAACCTTTACCTGAAGCATGGTTGAGGTTCAAGAAGAAAGTGGCCCTATGTCCAAACACGGGCTTTCGAATGGAGTGCTCCTTCAAAGTTTTTATCATTCCATGGATTCCATCAATAAGTCTGTGGCTAATAACGTGGTGGGTGGATCTCTCATGGACCAGCCCTATGATATATCCAGAGCTCTTTTGGATAGAATTACCAAAACAAATCGAGCTTGGAATACGAGGGACACTAAAGTACCTGCAAATAGTGCTAGTATAAGTGTTGTGACTGCTGAGATGCAGAGAAGAGATGAAGGAAGGGATGAGACCCTAGCAAAAATGATGACCCAGCTTGAGTTGATGACAAAGCATGGTTTGGGAACTGAGTCAAAGAATGTTAATGATGTGGGGACTCAAAGTCCTATGCAATATAAGAATGATGCTTCATCGCCGAGGTATGAAGAAGAGTGCTAATTCATGTAAAATCAAATGGGGGGTTCTCGACTGGGGTACCAAAGTGCCAATCAAGTCCCTTGACACCCACGGGAAGAGAATTAAGGTTGGATAAACCGCGACAACCAAGGTTGGGTTGATAAAAATGATAGATCGGGTAATCATGATCAAAAATGTGATGGGGAATGTTATCACTGAAGCTCAAATCCATATGTTCCCCCTCTAAAATCTAAAGCATCTCAAGGGCAACTTAGAGTTAGCAATGTAGGGAACTCAAAGATTGAAGATATGTTGTCAAGAGTGTTAAAGAAAGTGACATCCACCAATGGCGGAGTCAAGGAATTAAAAGGGGAGGTGTCTAACCTCTCCCAAATAGTGAAGCCCCACTCGGCATTAATTAAGAACCTAGAAGTGCAAATGAATCATATGTCTTTCCAAATGAATCCCCGAATGAAGGGGACGCTTCCTAGTGACACCGTACCCAACTCAAAGAAGGATGACCATTGTATGGCGATTGTTACTAGAAGTGGCAAAGTGTTGGAAGATGTTGGTGTGAAGCCTAAAGATTTTTTTGACCCAAAAGCAAGTGGTGATGAAGTAATGGATGCGGTGCCAAAAGCACCAAAGGTTGTTAATGATGAAGAAGGATTGGATGAAGAAGAAGTTGATGTTACTCTCGTGAATGATGTGGTTGAAGAGGAAACAAGCAAAGAGGCTTTATCCGACATGGGCCAAGAGCCTAGGATTCCACCTCCTTATCCTCAGAGTTTAGCAAAGAAGGAGGAGGACAATCAGTTTTAAGAATTCGTTGAGATTTTTAGTAAATTATCCATTAATACCTCTAATGGATACATTGCTCCAAATGATTGGTTATGGAGAATTTATGAAAGAATTTTTGAAGAAAAAGAAGGTCATTGATGATGGTGTAGGGGGAGTTACACACAGTGCTATGATGACAAGAAATCTCGCTCCCAAAAGAGAGGATCCGATAGCCTTTACTATCCCCTGCACCATTGGGTTGTGCATGTTCAAAAAGGCCATATATGATCTTGGAGCAAGCATAAATTTGATGCCTCTCATTATTTTCAAGAAGTTGGGGTTGGGGAATCCAAAACCCACCTTAATAAGGCTATTGATGACAGATCGATCCATAAAGAAACTGGTGGGAGCGTTGAAGGATGTCTTGGTTCGGGTTGACAAGTTCATCCTTCCAGCTGACTTCGTCGGTGGTAGATTGTGATATTGATGTTGAAGTATCTATTATCTTGGAGAGACCATTGCTTGAAAGGGGAAGAGCTTTGGTAGATGTGGAGCTCGGTGAGATGAAATTTTGAGTGGGGGGTAAGGAAGTCACCTTCAAGGTTTGTCAATCCACTGAGCCCCTGGAAGAGTGCAAGGTGATTGGGTTCTTGATTGATGAGGTAGCACAAGACCAAGTTTGTGTTGATGAGGCTGATTTGGAGGATGACTCTCCGAAAAACTGACAGTTGAGGAAGTATCCATCGTGCCATGATGTTAAATAAGGTGCTTCTTTGGAGGCAACCCAAGTTTTTTTATGTTTTGATGTCTTGATGCTTTGTTGATTTTGATTTTGATTTTGTAGGATGACTGGATGAGAAACAAGGAGAAGTAAAATAGGGTAGCCACTATGCTAGACCAGCGAAACACTGGTGCTCAAGCTTGAGTCTCCACCCTATCGCACTAGAGAAGCAGAAGATGGATAAAAAAGGAGGAAGTTGGCATCTCACCGACAAAATGTCAGTCTGTTGCGGGTGTGAACCAGTAAACCTAGAGGAAATTGGAAACTGAGAGGGTGAGCTGCGACTCATTGGCGGAACACAGATGAAGATCCGTGAAATGTCGGTCAGTCACAGTTATAAAGCAGTGAACTAGGCATTCAAGAAGTCACTGGCGCTTGAACCTGCGAAACACCGGTGGTCGCAGGTCTAGCGTGGTGGAGGTAAGTAATTGTAATTTGAATCTTGACCGACCCATTGACAAACCCGACTCATAGTACTTTAAAACATTAAAAAAATCAATCAAAACACGCTTTTACCTTTCCAACACTCCCCCCCCCCCTTCACCTTCCCAACTTCCCTCCATTAAACCGACCATTTACACCCACCTTTTCACTACCCAATCACACTTCCTCTCTTCCTCCTATAAAACCCCTATCTCATTCCTCTCATTTCACCACCGCTCATTCAAACCTTCACTAAGCTTAAGCACTCCTCATTGTGGAACCACCATTATTGGTCAACAACAAGCTTCGGTCTATTTGCTCTTTGTTCTCCCATTAAACATTTGGTATGTGTCATTTTTCCCTCTCTTCTTGCTTGATTATTGAGAATGTGAGTTAAAAATAGAGCATGATAGATTATAAAGCTCCCGCACTCATGTTCCCCATTACCCGTTTTGTGCTTTTTCATTGTTGAATATTTCTCATAGTGTGGGTATATTGGGGGTTGAATATTAATTGCATATTGTTGCTTTGTGTGTTCATTTTGGTTGAAAATATGAGGTAAAGTGTGTATTGGATATAATAGTTGGGGGTGAAGTCTGAGTAACCCCATGTGCTAAAAAGGCATGATTTGCCCGATGATAGATCGAGTAACGCTGTTCTTAAGGGCAAATCGTCATGTTTTTTTTAATAATTTTGTTGTTTGAGTGGGTGAATATTAATGTGAGAGGGTGTGAGTAAGGCTTGTTTCTAGAGAAGTTTTGTCTAATTGGTTTGGACAGAACTAATAGGTGGCGTGTTACTTGTGAGTCGTCGGTCAAGACTAGCAAAATGCCGCAGGTGAGGGGTTTGAGACTTCAGGCCACTTCCCAGCACCTGCGATTTGTCGGGGCTTCGCTGATCATGACCGGAGAAATACCGGAGCATAGATAACTGCCCAGACCTGCATTTCACGAGTTGCCACCTACGGTTCATCGTTTGAGTCACCAATGCTACAGATGTCAGTTTTTAATGTTTCACCTTGTTTTTCATCTAATCCTTAGAATTTTGTTCCTTAGCTTAGGTTAGTTATTGCCTTTTATTTTCTATTTTGGAAAATATAAAAAGAAATTTTGTTTAGGGGTGGCACTAACATGGCTTTCCAGAATTATGACTTTATCCAGGTAGTCAGACAAAGCCAAGGCTCCCTCCACTTCAAAAAGAAAGAGCAAAGGGAGGGCCAAGGCAAACCCAGCCTCCACCAACACTAGAGAGGAAATCATCTTTTCTTTGCCCGACATGAAGGCTCACTATGCCATCTGTGAAAGAAGATCAATCAAAATGAAGAAAATATTTGATCTAGCGGGGATGCAAAATGACTTCCCCAATATGATTTCCTGATTTAACCACTTTCAATGGCACATATTTGCTAAGCCTTTTATGAACTACTACACCAACTTGGTGCCTGAGTTTTATGCATCATACTAGGCACGACAAGAGGCTATGAAGTATAGGAAGATTGACGAGTTTCCCTGCCTTCCCTCAGTCCGAATCAGGGGTGTGGAGGTGACATTACTCTAGCCGCCATCAATGCATTATTTTGGGCTGATGAGATTGATCCAGGGACTGAGTATGCAGATAGAGTGGTAGAAAAAGAAAATCTATTCAACTAGATAGCTCCAATCATTGTCAGTGGTCAGCCACTATGGGCCTCCATGTGTGGGGAGATTTTGAGGCATGACCTCAAGTTTGACACAAAACTGTGTTTGGAGTTTGTGTGTGGCCAGATTATGCCATCAAAGAATGACCAAAGAGTGAATTTTGAGGAAGTTATACTCATCCCCTGTATCATGAAAAAGGCACCAACCAACGTCGAGGAGATCGTGGCCAGCCAAATGAAGAGAAAGGCCAAGCAGCAGGGAATGTTGATGCCATATGTGGTGCTTATCTCTCAATTGTGCCTCAATGTAGGGGTTCCACTATTCCTAACGAATCTCCTAGCTCAGCCACTGGTGTAATCAATATGGAGATAAAGAGGGATGCTGAGGCACCCAATGTTAAGAGAAAAAGGTTGCAAGCTTTTGAGACTCCTGAGGGCTTCACCTCCCTAGAAGAGAGGAAAACCCTGTTGCTCCCTACCTTAATATGCCACACCTCGAGGCATAGGAGCAATACATCTGGCAAAGCATTAGGGGGTACTCACCTCCTCCCATATCCTCTCGCTCAAGTGGAGTATAAAAGCTGGCTGAGATGACTGCTTCTCATGTGAGCCATCTCCAAAAGCTAGCCCAAAATCTCTCGGCTCTCATTGTCAGAACTGTAAAAGCGGGAGATAAAGAATGTTTATGAAAACTGGATCAAACTCTACTCCCGAGTAGATATAGTGGAGGGATATATCTCTTCACTCCGAGCGAAAGTGCGAGACTTGAGGGAACGGGCACCACTAGCAGATCTGGATTTGAGTGCTTTTGATGCAGCCATGGCTGCCCCATCCACAGCTCAGGGGCCCATCAATGATTTGTTTGAGGGCTTAGGTGGGGAGGACGAGCCACATTTGGGTAGCCTTGATGATGATGAAGGGGCTGACGATGAGGATGAGGACTAGCCACTTCAGAGAGTTCCCACCACCCTTTCTATTTTTCATGCATACATTGGGGACAATGTATTGTTATAGTTGGGGGTGGGTTGATCTCTTTTTTTCTCTCTTATGGTTATTATTGAGTTATTGTTCCCTTGTCAGGCTTGTTGTTGATATTTGTGTTGCCCTTGCCGGGCTGAATTTCTAATGTTCTGGATAATTGTTAGTTTTTAATTTTGGTGGAATGCCCTCGTCGGGCTGTTTGTTAAATGAAAAATCCTTTGTTGAAGTGTTAGTGCAAATGATGGGTTGTTTAAAATTGCAAAATGTTTTTGAGCTATGTTTTGATTATCGTTTTTTGATTATACTAGTTAGTGAATAAACTCCAAGGGTTTTCTTTATACCATGGTTCTTTCCTAAGGAGCAATTTTCTTTTCTTTTCTTTTGGTGTCGAACCGAGTGGCATTTTCCAATGATGGACTGAGAGGAAACATAGGAGAAAATGCCTAGTTTAAATTTCTTTTTGAGGTAATGATTGCAATGGCTTTCAAGAGGTACCACCAGAAACATTTCTTAAATGGCATGGCTGTTAAAAAATGAATTTGAAGAAGGAAAGGGGGAGTTCAATTTGAAAGCTAAGTACTATTTTGTCATAAGTTACACATTCTTTGTTTGTCTTCTTGATTCACATGATATCTTGTTTTATGAATCTTGATGTGGTGATGAAAATGGCGTGAACCCCTTGAAAAGTGATGCTTTGTGGGAAAGATTTTAGTTTAATTCTCTTGCATGAACAGTTGTCTAGAACTTGCCCCAAGTGTGACTCAAGGAAAAATCCTAGATGTAGTTGCACTTGGAAGATATTTTAGGCTTTTTTTGGATAGCTTCTTTACCCATATGACTTCCTTAAGCATGAATCCTTACAAGCCAATGTTGAGCCTATAATCCTTTTCCTTAAAAACCACATTAGAAGCCTATTTTCCTTTCAAAATCCCTCTTTGGCACCCATCCTCCCTAGTTCTAATTGTGAGAAGAAATGCAAAAATGATGCTTCAAGTCCTAAAAGTGTGTGAATATAAAAGGAAAATATTATGCAAAAGCCTAAGTTTGGGGGTTGAAAAAAAGGAAAAATGAGAAAAATAATATGAACTTCAATGTGAGGTAGCACCACATTATGAAAAGAATGAATAAATTGTTTGGGTGAAAAGAACTGAATTGTAAAAAGGTGTTTCCTCTTGCTCAAATGAGATGAAAAGTGGTAACTAAGGAAAGGTAAGTAGGGCTCTTGCTTAAAAAGTGAAAATATTGTTCAAGGAGAGATAAGGTGAGGGTAATCTCAAAAGAAAATGGAATATGCAATAAGATACACAAAAAGGACATTAGGGAGATTCTAGTCACTAGAACTTAAAAGTCATCCTACCTTTACCCTAGCCTTTAGCATGACCTCCAAATCCTAATTGATTTTAAATGTAGCAACTCTACAGTAGTGGCGAGTTACACAAAGGGCAAACCTATGGGTCAAGTTATGTGCATGAGAATTTTTTTGTGAGAGTGAGCACATTTGTTTCATTCCATAATCTCTTGAGTGTGAATTGCTTGATAATTAAATGGGATTCTCTCTTGTTGTGAGTAGCATCACCTCCTTGGGGAACATGCTTGCACGTGCCAAAAGTTATGATTAAGACAAAAATGTAGTGAGCTTTTGAAGGTAAACTTTGCATGGGAATTTTTAATTACTTAAGATGCTATATAAGCTTGTTGTTTTCAACAATGCCCCTTATTCTGAATGAAGGAATCAAATGGGAATCATGCCAATTGATTGTGGTCATCTCTTGAAGCATTTGCACGAAGTATTGAGTCTTCTCATTTCCTTTGTATTTGTGAGAAATCTTTGGGTTGTCTAGGTTGTAATGGACCCTAATGCATAATATCATGTAGAATGACATGCTTATTCCTATAGTTCAACTGTAAAGAATTGTCTTGCTTGAGGATAAGCAATAGTTCATGTTTGGGGGTTTGATGAACTGGTAATTTACCAACTCATTAGGCTTTCAAATATGAGCTTTTGCTTGGTTTTCAAGTCATTTGGAAGGATTTTATGCTCTTTCTCTTTAGTTTTTGCAGGTATTAAATTTAAGGAGAGAAGGAAAGAAATTAGACAAAAGTATGGAGTTAAAGAAGAGGACAAAAGCTCTATCGGATGGGACCGGCACTCCACTAGATAGAATCGATGAAACACCAATTGAAACACATGAGCATACTGGACAGAAGTGGAAGGTGCACCAGCGAAACACAGGTCAACACCTGTGAAGTGCCGATGCCAACACTAGCTAGACCCCAAACCTACTGCCCCTAAGTGAGACAGAGCGACATTCCACGAATGGGAACCATCGGAACACCAGTGGCTTGCAAGTGAGGCTGCCTTCAGGAGGGAAAAATAGTCTAACATGGAATTTGAGGAGCATTTTTCAACCTGTTTCTGTACGTTCTCTAGAAAGTACCAAATATTCCATTCCAGATTTGTAGAGTTAGAGAGAAATATTGAATAGCTTTTCTTCTTCTCCCTCAAAGTACAAACCACCATTAAAGACAATTTTTGAGCTTGCTATTTACTCTAAATGATGAATTTTATGAATTTATTTATCAATATGTTTTTATATTATTTATCAATGAGTAGCTAGATATTTTTCTAGGGGTGTGTGCATGATTGGGGATAGATTGGATTGGGTATGGATATATTAATCTTTTAATTACTTATTTAGTATAAATATGTTATTTTCTCCCAAATTATAATTGAATGACCCATAGTTGCAAATGTGGGTTATGTCTACTTATTCCATTTTTACTTGAAAAAGAGAAATTGAATATGGGTGAGAAAATAATGGTAGGCAATTGGGTCTTGAGTGTGTGAGGTTGGGCTAGAGATAGCCAAAATTCATAGTCATACCATTAGAGATTTGAGGCTAGAGATATCTCAAATCTTGCCTAAGCTATAGTGGATTAATTGATTGAGGCCTTGGGGTTTGAGAAAACTCAAGGAATAGAGCACCTAATTGATTGAAAAATATTGGGTGTCACTTTATCCACAGTTATTTATTCTTATGAGTAATTACTTGATTTTCTAGTTACTCCCAATCCAATTGAACCCCCATCAATAGCATACTCCTGGCCCTTGCTCATAATTGTTAATTCAGTTTGGTTGTCTTGTGCTCTCGATAGTTGATTCTAAAATTAAATTGTGATCTCGCTTTTTCCACCAACATTTTATTTTTATTTTCAAATGCATGGATGCAATATTAGTTCAAGTCAATAGACAAATTTTTCATTATTCAATCGCTATTCCCTGTTGATTTGACCCCGGCTCTTAGTTGGGTATTTATATTGCGACGATGGTTTACACTTCCTCCTTGTGAGTAGTGTATTTGGATGTCATCACTAATTTTATGGTGCTGTGTGTTGATATTGTCATAGGGTTGGGTTAGTATCGAGTGCTAGTGCGCACGTCAGCAAGTCAAGCAACCCTTAGAATTGGTTTGTGTCACGAGTGTCGGTTGATGCCATCGTGAGTCAGTTAGGGGTCGGTTGAGGTCTCTACTTGTGAAAATTGATTGTGAATGTGATTGTGACTGTATATTTGGTAACACTCAAACCATACCTCCTACCGAAGTATGAAGCGGACGTTGTTAATAAAGAACCCAACTAGAGGTTGGGGACGATCCCACAGGGAATATGGAAGAGCTACACTAAAGTCGGTAAGTGAACTTGTACGTAGTTACTCCAAATTGGGGGTTCTAAGAAAACAATAATTAAAAACATAGTTAAAACTTTAGTTGAAATCAAGAATGAAAGATAACTAGGGTTTTGTGTTCCCCATGGGTTCATAACTGCTTCGGGTATACATATGTGATCATCACCAATGCTTACTTGTAGAACTAATAAGTTAAGTTCATTCAAACAACTGGTTCATTCCTATTGAATGACTATACTCAATCACCATGCCAGGTCTCATGAGCGACTACAGTTTGACCGTTATCACTATGTCCCAACCTGCAACCACAGCTCAAGATAATACAATGATCATCAAGATCAAGGCTTTGTTGTAATTCTCTTTTCCAAATCTCTATCTCTCTAGGCTCAAGCAAGTAAAGAATTCAGGCATGTCCTAACGTTGTACACCGTTAAGAAACATGTCCTAACGTTGTACACCGTTAAGAAACATTTAAGCATGAACAAAATACAATACAAGTGTTTTGCATTGATTTTGAATCACTTTTATGTAACCCTAGCTTGTTAATCAACCATGGTTCCCACAACCCTAGCTATGGAGGTTTTAGCCTCTCATAGTTGCAAGATTGTGATTTGCATTCATGATTAAATACATAAATCAATACTTACAATTATGGATGAGAGAAAAACTTCTTTGTATTAATCAGCAAAATCCTCAAGAACAATATGAAGATCAAGAGAAACAAGAAAAGGTTGATCACAAGTTGAACAACTCAATTCTCACGTCTAATTCTCTCTAACTTGATTGCTAATCACTTCTAATCACTCCTACTTGCCTCTCTAATGAAAATAAAAAATAAGACATATTTATACAGACATAAAAATTCTTTTCCTAGGTTAACAGGGTGAATTTCCATAATTGAAGCCGCATGTGTCACGACTTGTCCTATGACCCATAGCAGATAGGTAAGGGTCGTACCTGCTTCCTGTATGTCATGGGTTGGCTGAAATTTGGCTAAGTGTTAGGATCTTGGTATGACTTGTACGTGCTTCCTACGAGTCGTACTGTGCTTCCGTGGCTTGTCTTTGAGACTTTGAGATTTTTCTAAAGTTCATCACGAGTGCTTTGATATGACTCGTACCTTGATGCCACGACTCGTACTATCTATCCGTAGCAGGAGTCAGCCTCTTGTGAAAATCTTCTTAATCTTTCCACGACTTCTTCACTATGACCCATACAAGCTTTGTATGACTCGTACTGAGAGTCATAGAATACACCTCTTCATCCTTAGCCTTCTGAAACTTCTCATGACCAGCAATATGACTTGTAGCACCTTCCTACGGCTCCTACTGAGGACTGTGGGTTAAGCCTATCTTCGGCACTTTTTGTCAATCTTTTGCACATTTTTTCTCCAACACCTATTTATCCTGTAACCAAAGAAAAAGTGCCTTATATTCATATAAATATACCTAAGTCCATGTATTTTCTTAGTTTTGAGCGTCGAAAATGCTGTAAACTCACAGCACATCAACACCCTCAACTTAAGACTTTTGCATGTCCTCAAGCAAAGAAAAAGAAAAACTAAATAGGACACTCAAATAAACCTAGGATACTACAGTCAATACTAAACAAAACTTTCACTATACATTAACACTTTTCTGACCCTTTTCCATGAACCAACATCCGCTAATGTATCACAAGCAACCACAAAACATGTCATCTAGCTATCAACAGGCAATCAAGTCATCACCAATGTTTTTCACACATACCAATGGTAAAAGTAAACATAATACATGTACCCTCACAACAAATAAAGTCCCCACTTTCATATATAGTGTCTAATATTGCATGGGACTAAATAAGCAAGACGCTCACTCTCACAAAGAAGTTTCAAGTATTATATATCAGATACCATAGACTTGCCCTTATTTTCTCTGCTTCGGTTTATCAGATGGTCGGATTAAGATCACTATAGGACTTGTTGTGGCTTGTAATGTAGGTTGTATGGATAGACATGATAAATATGGAAGATTTTATAAGTGACTATCCCTTCCTTGGCACTACATACATTGGCTACACCATTCACTTATTTCACCCTTTATGCCTTTCATTCCTTTTCTTCCCTTTTCACCTTTTTTATGTACATTTTTATAGGTATGGTGTATTTTCAACTTTTTCCAACATTTTTTTTCTTTTAAATTTTCTTTTCAATATTTTCAACTTTCTTCATCTCTTTATTTTTTTTTCACACCACACCTCATTTTAAACCTTTTCTCTTTTCTCTCGCTTTTTCTCGTTCCCATCATTTATGCACCCCTACTCTAGCCACCCTCAACTTGGAAATTTTGCCTATGTTGAGGTTCACAATATCCAAGGAAGGACCAGGGCCAAAACAGGTTCATTATAAAAAAAATGAGTACGGTTAATCGGTGAATCAAAGAAAAATGGTCTATTCAAGACTCAAAATTGGGATCAAGGGAATCATATGATTTTGGTAGGGTTATTTAGGATAAAAGTGAGCTTAAACAAAAATGGACTATGATCATATCCTAACCAACCATCCTTAGCCTATGCAAAGACCAACCCCGCAAGTTCTAAATCATAAACACAATACTGAACTAAGTATTACACCTCACTCACTCATGGTACATGACTTATATTCACCTCACCTGTCTGGTTTATACATGGCTTAACAAGACTCCTCATGCTAATAAACTAAATAACATCAAAAGATCCACAGAAATCATGCATGCAGTCACAAATACATAGCTAATGCATCAAAAAAATTTTAAACAGGGTCAATTATTTTTCAAAAATCTAAAGTTGTGCATTTTCATTGGCTGAGTACTCCTATGTTATTTCCTAACTAAAAGAAATCACAAAATAAAAATAAAAATCCTAAACATGTCGATTCTACTACATAGCATATCCGAGGGAAAAGAAACACGGCAAGAAAAACCCTTGGAAGAATCAAAAATTCCAAAAATCACAAGTACACCCCCTCATCTTTTTGAAAATTAAGCTTTATCCCTGAAGTATGAACTATAAGATCATAGGGAAAGGAACATATCTGTGGCGCTCTAGGCGCTCCTGTTGTCCTGCGGGGGAGGTACCTCCGCTATAATCGTGGCACTAGCGGTGACCAGTGCACTCATGAAGTATCTATAGGGGGAGTGGTTACCCCCTCAGTAGTTTTGGCCGCTTCTACAGCCTCAGTGTCAATTTTTGCTAAAGGTGGCTCACTCGAAGGGTCACGACCACTGGCAAGATCAGGTTGAGTCATGGTGGAGTTCCCTACTCCTCTAGCTCGCTCCTGCAGCTTTGACATATGTGCCTCATGAGTCTGCAAGCTTTATGCTCTGGCCCGTTTAAGTTATTTCCTTTCCTTCTTCCTCTTCTTTCTCAGACTCTCCTTTCCAACATCCTCAACAGCTCTTTTCTTTCCCTTATCTCCAACAGCTACCGTCGACTCCCAATAAGCCGCCAAGTCAATCTCCTCATCGAGCTCTGCATCATGGTCTGGAAGAGTAGGGGTTGCTATGACTGCCAGATGTCATGATGACAACTTGGCTACCTGGCTTCGAAGAGCCCTCAACTCCTCACGAAGCCTGCTGGTGTTCATCTGCTCCACCATCCGCACATTGAATCAGCTCTCAAATCCATCCAAGCGAGCATGTAGAGTCTGAGCTACTGTATTTATCTCCACCTTGACCCATGGATTTACGTTTTCCATCATAGCTTGAATTTTTCGTTCAGCCATGGTCAACCATTTAGCCAGTTTCTAGAGGAAGTCATGAGGCACCAAAATATGCCCTACTGGAGTCTGAGTCTGCAAGCTAGGCTGTAGTGCAGGTGAAGTGCTAGGAGCTGACTCTGAATGACTGTCATCTGTAGCCGATGTCTCTCTCTGCTCCTGTAAGGTGGGAATATTCACCTGTGCGCCCGCTACTAGCTGGACTGATTGAATTGCGATGAGTATTCTGGCTCGGCTTACCCGATTCATCTCATCCCAGATAAGGCCGATGTTTGCAATCCTCTGGCCCCCGATTAGCCCTTCCTCACCCCGTTGTATTGGTACTGCTTCCTCTGTGCATAGCCTAAATACAAGGCTCAGGAATGGGATGGTAGTGCTTACTCCCACCGCCCAATCTCGTATCTCCTCTACAATGATCCTCGGGATGTTAATAGGATAACGGGACATGAGGCATGCCACCAAAGTTGCTCTGTCATTACTCAATGTATTATCATTGATCGTGGGTGCTAACCAATGGCGTAGTAGTGTCCAGTAGGCTTTTTCTATGAAGTTGAGCGAGTTCTTTATCACCTACTTTCCACCAGTAACCTATTTAGCTTCGTCGTTATTTTCAGCAATCACACCTGCCAACCGTTGCAACCGCCTCTGCCTTTCCTGCAAGCCTAAATTCTTGATCTGCTTCATTGCCTCCACCCTGTAGTCATACTCAGGCATCATCCATGTACGCACTAATTGTGGTCCATACGAAACCCAAGAGATGGTTTTCTCTGATATATCTACCTCTCACCCTTGGACTATCACACTCTCCAGTCAGGGCTGGTCTTTTATTTTCTGCCCCTCCTTTGCCTTTTGCTCCATGGTGGCCAAATAGTTGGCGTAGAACTCCTGGACCAATTCTGCTGTATATTAAGCTGGAGTCTTGGCCATCCACTCGAAACCATAGAAGCTGAATATCTGTTTCATCTCCTCAACTTCACTTAGTGAGTTTGTGAGGATCTGCAGTTCTTCCTGGATGCTCCTCCTTGGCTTGTTTTTGGCGGTGAGAGAAATGCCTAGCTCAATAGATTTCTCTAGCTCCCAGCACTCTCCACCAAACTGTGCGATTCTCTCTGGATGGGGTCTGTACTTGTGCAGCATTTGAAGCCTCCTCCTCTGATTCATCGCTGCCACTTGCCTCTCCTAATTGGGTCTCCTCAGACCCTTCTTCTACGTTTGAGTTATTTCCCGATTCCTGATTACCTCCTATAGCTCCCTCCTCAATCTGGGAAGCTTGGGTAGATGTGGAGGTAGTTGTTTCGGCTTGTGCTCTTGATTTTTCCCTAGTGATTCTAGTTCCGTCAATGTCTGAAGTATCTACGTGGTAATCCTCAATCGAACCACTAGGGGAGCTGCCTGATTGCGCAACATTGGACTCGAATGTTTCATCAATTAATGTTCTCTAGGCTATTGCTTTGGATGCTTTTCACTACAATGTCATTGTACTTGTAGATAAGAAATTTAGAATTCCATATTTGAGAAAAAAGAACTGGAAAAGAACAATTTCATATTCTTAACACGGGTCAACAGTACGGGTCGTACCCTAAAGGTACGACTTGTATGAAGGCCCAAAAACTCAGTATGTATGTTACGGCTCACAGGTACGACTTGTACCATGAAGGTACGACTCCTACCCTGAGTCGTCTGATGAAGCCCCAACAATACCATTTCCTCTGTATTTTTCCACAACCCGTAGGTCGATTCCACGAGTCGTAGGAAGGACTTTTCTGCCTCATCCGGCTTAGCCCTATTTAGTTCTTGGATCGAATGCTCGGTATGACTCGTAGTGAAAAACTACGAACCGTACTGTGTTTCATACCACTTTCTTGGCTTACTCAATTTTTGTTCAGTTTGCAGGGATTCTTTTTTTTTTAGAATTTTTGGGACTCAGATTTCCCCAGGTCTAGGCATATCATTCTACCAATTAACCACTACCCATCCCTCCCCTTCTTAATCACTACCCGTAACTCAACTTTGAAAGGCTTCAATTCACAATTTTAACCCAACAGAAATATAATGCGTTCCCATTAGTTCATGGTTCAATAACATCCCTGATCATTGTATTTTTGAGATTTTTCGAGCAAAGACCACTACTCACAAGGGTTTTGATAGTGATAACTTCAAGTAAGTTAAAATTTTCGATATTCAATGTATACTTACTTGTTGCTTCTTTCTTCGACTAGTAATCACAAATGGGGGTTGAGTCGCACTTAATTTGAGAAAGAAATTACTCATAGATTCCTTACTCTTGAGTTACGGGTGTGAGGGATTCATAGGTAGTGTTCATAGTTTTGTTTTTTTTGCATGGGAAGAAGGGTCGTGTAAGGTTTTTGGTTTAAAATAGGAAAAGGGCAGATGTGAAAACTGGGCCAAGTCAGGTAATTTTTAAAATTTTGACCCGTCACGACTCGTACCTCGAGTCGTAGGAAGGACGTACGACTCGTCCCTTGGACCCGTAAGTCAGAGTTTTGAAAACTTACCTGGGGACCTAAGAGTACATCCTATGACTCGTACCAGGTGGGTACAGTTCGTATGATGACTCGTAGGTCGTTGCTTTTGAATTACATCTCTGAACCTCACCACACATCCTGCTACGGCTAGTAGGATGCTATCACGAGTCGTACTGAGAGCCGTAGCTGCTACTTTTTCAGTAGTTTTTCCGCCTCCAGTTTTTGTTTTCCCTGCACACTGAGCAAACATTAGTTCAATAACTTGGGTTGCCTCCGAAGAAGTGCTTGATTTAATGTCGCGGCACGATGCAAGTGGCCTGGTTACTCAGACTTCACCAAGCCACCACTTGGGTTGCCTCCCAAGAAATGCTTGATTTATCATCGTGGCACGACACAAGTCTCTTGACTACTCAGAATTCGTCAACTGACTCATATTCATTCTCTAGTGCTGAGATTACACTGTATTCCTTGGGTTGCGGCATTGTCCGATAGATGTTGAAAGTGACCTCTTCTTTATTTAATCTGAACTTCAGCTAGCCAGTCTCCACATCTACTAAGGCCCTCCCAGTCACAAGGAATGGTAGCCCCAGAATGATGGGGACCTCATAGTGAACCTCGCAATCCAGAATCACAGATCTGCTGAGAATATGAATTTGTCCACCTTGACCAATACATCAAACAAGATCCCCACTGGCTTCTTCACAGTTTTGTCAGCCATTAGTAGCCGCATAGTGGTCGGTGTGGGAGCTCCTAAGCCCAATTTCTTAAATACTGCAAGGGCATCAGGTTGATGCTTCCTCCCAGATCACAAAGTGCCCTTGCGAACTCGACATTGCCAATGGTGCACGATATAGTGAAAGCACCTGGGTCTTCCTTCTTTTGAGCCAGGACCTGTGTAGCTATGGCACTACAATGATGTACATTGTCTATCAATTCATAGCTTATGGACCTCTTCTTCGTCACCAAGTCCTTCATAAACTTAGCATATCCCGGCATTTGTTCCAATGCCTCTACCAATGGTATATTCATAGATAGTTGCTTAAGCATCAAAAGGAATTTCTAGAACTTACTATTTTCCTCCTTTTTCTTAATTCTTTGAGGAAACGGTGGCGGTGGTCGCGAGATAGCTCTGTGCACTTGAGTTGCTCCTTGATCAATGCCAGGTTCTTTCTCCTCTATCGGGGCCTCTGGCAACTCAACACTCTCCATCTAAACACTCTTATCACTTTCCTCAATAATACTCTCTTTCTTCCGTTCAACTATAACCGGAAAAGGGGGGTCAATTGTGGTCTTACCACTCCTAATCATCACCACCATGCAGTGGCTATCATTCTTTGGGTTATGGATGGTGTTGCTAGGTAGTGTACCCTTTTGTCTAGGGTCCAGTGATGCTGATAGTTTCCCCAGATGTTGCTCAATTTGCTTGATGGTTGTTGCATGAGATTCCACTCTCTGACCCATACTTGATATGTCACCACGGATCTCCTTCAATTGTTCATCAGTGGACCTTACCTTCTTCAGCATCTCAGCCATAATGCTCTCTAACTTTGATTGCCCTGCCTCCCCTTCTCGTGCATTGGGAGGCACATAAACTCCAGTCTGATCATTATGGTAACCATCATTTCTTCTCCATTCTCCATCGCGCTTACGACCACGGCTACTATCTCTGTACCTGTTTTGATTGTAGTTGTCTCTGTATTGATTCCAACCTTGGTTTCTAGAACCTTGGCGGCAATTGTCTTGTCCAGACGCTTGGGCGTTGGCCTAGAAACCCGTCACTTGGATATCCAGGAAATTTGCCTCTTCCTCAGAATTAGAGTGCTCATCTCCCGACTCCATTTCTTGTGTCCCCACTGCATTTTACCTTTTTGGCTCCTGCTCCTGTGATGTTCTTTGTAAGAAAATCCAACAATGTGTGCATGTGAGCCAACTCTTGGTCACGTTCTTCTTCCTTCCTATGTTGGTCTGCAATCAAAACGACAGCATATATACCGACGCTACATCAACCTCCCTTGTATGCCATGCCCTGTTTGTCTTAGTCACCCAGTCAAGGATTGTAGCAGCTTGCTCCCAGGTATGACTCATCAATGCTCCTCCTACCATTGTGTCTGCAACAGCTTTTGTGCTATTATTTAAAGACCTGTAAAAAATTTACAACAAACTGTCATATGGGATTTTATGGTTCGGGCACTTTGTCAACTTCTTCTTGAACCTTAGCCAGGTTTCATGAAGTGCCTCTATCTTGAGTTGTTGAAAATTATAGATGTCATCCTTTAGCTACAACATTCTGGAGGGGGGAAAGAATCTCTCCAAGAAGGCCTGCTTGAGTTCCCTCCAATTGGTTATGGAGTCGTTGGGCAACTCCGATAACCATAAAGTGGCTTCCCCTGATAGAGAGAAGGGGAAAAGTCTGAGCCGAATGGCATCTTAGCTAAAGGGGAAAAGTCTGAGCCGAATGGCATCTTAGCTAACTCCGGGAAACCTATATGCCTTGTATATTCCTACGAAGTTCATCAAGTGCAGGTTGGCATCATCCGCTACCTGACCACTGAACACCCTTTTCATGTTTAACAATTAAATCATAGTGCTCGTGATATCAAATTTTGCCCCAGAGGGAAATGGTGGTGGCATAATTGCTCCAATTAACCCAACTTCATCAATGTTTGGGTCCTCATCATCGAAGAACTGAGGGGAAAGTCTATAACCTCTGTTGCCTCTCCCATGTCGACCAGCATTAACTACCTCTTCTCTAATATCTTCTGCATCCTGAAGTGTAGCTTTCCTAGCTTCTTCAGCTATGTGGGCATCTCTTTGTTCCTGGTTCTCCATCTTGTGCAGTGTTCGTTCAATTTCTGGGTTCAACAGAATCTGGGGATCTCCACTACTCAGACTTCTTGGCATTCAGCGGAAAACAGCCTGTGGTTATCAAAAACAAAAAGAAAATGTGATTAAGGAATAACTACCAAAAAAAGTCAAATACAAGCAAATAATCTAGTCAAAGCGGTATTCCCCGGCAACGGTGCTACTTTTTGATAACACTCAAATCATACCTCCTACCGAAGTATGAAGCGGACGTTGTCAATAAAGAATCCAACTAGAGGTTGGGGTCGATCCCACAGGGAATATGGAAGAGCTAGACTAAAGCCAGTAAGTGAACTTGTTAGGTAGTTACTCCAAATTGGGGGTTCTAAAGAAAACAATAATTAAAAACATAGTTAAAGCTTTAGTTGAAATCAAGAATGAAATATAACTAGGGTTTTGTGTTCCCCATGGGTTCATAGCTTCTTCGAGTATACATATGTGATCATCACCAATGCTTACTTGTAGAACTGATAACTTAAGTTCATTCAAACGACTAGTTCATCCCTATTGAATGACTATACTCAATTAGCGGGTCAGGTCTCATGAGCAATTACAATTTAACTGCTATCACTATGTCCCAAATTTAACTATCCTTCGACCACAGCTCAAGTTAATACAATCATCATCAAGATCAAGGCTTTGTTGTAATGCTCTTTTCCTAATCTCTACCTCTCTAGGCTTAAGCAAGTAAGGAATTCGGGCATGTCCTAACGTTGTACACCATTAAGAAACGTTTAAGCATGATGAGAATACAGTACAAGTGTTTTGCATTGGTTTTGAATCACTTTTATGTTACCCTAGCTTGTTAATCCACCATGGTTCCCACAACCCTAGCTATGGAAGACTTAGCCTCTCATAGTTGTAAGATTATGGATGATTAAATACATAAATCAATATTTATAATTATGGATGAGAGAAAAACTTCTTTTATCAATCAGCAAAATCCTCAAGAAAAATATGAAGATCAAGAGAAAACCAAGAAAAGGTTGATCACAGGTTGAACAACTCAATTCTTACATCTAATTCTCTCTAACTTGATTGCTAATCACTTCTAATCACTCCTAATCGCCTCTCTAATGAAAATAAAATATAAAATGTATTTATACAGACATAAAAATTCTTTTCCTAGGCTAAGAGGGTGAATTTTCATAACTGAAGCCGCCTGCGTCACGACTTGTCCTACAACCCGTAGCAGGTAGGTACGGGTCGTACCTGCTTCCCTTATGTCATGGGCTGGCTAAAATTTGGCTAAGTGTTGGACCTTGGTACGACTTGTACGTGCTTCCTATGAGTCGTACTGTTCTTCTATGTCTTGACTGTGAGACTTTGAGATTTTTCTGAAGTTCATCACGAGTGCTTTGGTACGACTCGTACCTTGATGGCACGACTTGTACTATCTATCCATAGCAGGAGTCAGCCTCTTGTGCAAATCTTTTGAATCTTTCCATGACTTCTTCACTAAGACCCATACAAACTTTGTACGACTCGTACTGAGAGTCATAGGATACACCTCTTCATCCTTAGCCTTTTGAAACTTCTCACGACCTGCAGTACGACTCGTAGCACCTTCCTATGGCTCATATTGAGTACTGTGAGTTAAGTCTATTTTCTACACTTTCTGGCTATCTTTTGCACATTTTTGCTCCAACACCTATTTATCCTATAAAGTTCCTTATATCCATATAAATATACCTAAGTCCATGCTATTTTCTTATTTTTGAGCGTTGAAAGTGCTGTAAACTCACAGCATATCGATGTTCTAATTGAGGCCTTGGGGCTCGTGGATACTCAGCACATGAGAATGTTTCTAGCTAAGGGGTTGAGCCCAAGGAGTGAAATGACCTACGATGTTGAGGATTATGTCCTCCATAGTGTCGAATAGATACATGATTCGAGAGTAGTTTGGCATGTCTGAGCCTTCCTATGATTGTGTTGGTTCTCTCAGATGGATTGAGCTAGCTAACTGCATAGCTGAGAGATAGTCTGATAGTTCCTGCTTGATGATATGGTTGACTTGTGATATCTTTGTATTGATTGGTGATGTTATATGGTTTTTTGGAGCTTTCTATATGTCCCAGGTATGTGGGTTGCTAGGTTATATTTCAGAGATTGTCGCTCTATCTTCTGTCAATTGTCTATTGTCTCTAAACATCTTGTCTTATTGTCACCTTTCATACACGGTTCATTGTGTACTGATGCCCTAATTGGGTGCTACATTCATTCCTACAGGTTCTGACCATGAGGATGATCAAGGTCCCCGAGGTTGAGTTGAGTTCTAGACGGGTGTGGTAAGTTCCAGCTTGTTTGGAGATACCTTTTTGTATTTTTTGTATATATTAGGTAGGCTGGGCCCTATCACAATTAGTATAAACTTGTTAAACTCTTTAGAGGCTCATAGATAGTACGTATTGGGTTGTAACTGTTATAGTAGGTCATGTGAGCCCTTATATATGTCTTTTGGTTGTGTGCGGTTTTGACGACCCAGTAGCATAATACCAACTTTCCATGTTTTGTTGATTACTATTGTCGGTATGTTATTATGCCAAACCTCATCAGTCCTGGCTTAAATGTGTTTAGTCTGGTGGTAGAGTGTGCTACATTAGGTATGGTACAAGGTGCCAGTCACGCCCCTCTGGCTTTGGGATGTGACAGACTTGGTATCAGAGTAGTTCGTGTCCTAGGAAGTCTATAAGTCGTGTCTATTAGAGTCTTATTTATGTGTGCGTTGCTTAGTGTACTTATAGACAGGAGGCTACAAGGTATTTAGGATGGTTACTCTTCTTTCTGAATCAAATCATGTGTTAAGTTTGAAATTGTAGGAGTGGGTCTAGACTTAAGTTTGTTAATTGTGCAGGATGCTTGTAACTCAGAGAACAGCAGCCGGACAGCAGCTAGATATTACAACAGGTGAGAGTATTAGTAGGGTACCCTATAGAGATAGACCCCTCTGAGGCCCAGGATGAGGTCGTCACTCCACCACCAGAAATGGTACCCCCAGCTAGAGATGTTCCAAGGGCTAAGCAGGCCTCGAGAGTTGTAGCACCTCCAACACCTCCCCCAGTTGTGACAGATTAAAAGTTGAGGGTTGTAGTATAGTTGCTAGCCAGAGTAGTGGCGAGACAGCCAGAGATTGGGGAACAACTAGGTGCAGGGTTTGGAGAGCGAGCTGGGAGTTCCAAGACTCGAGAGTTCATAGCTTTGAATCCGCTAGAGTTTACTAAGACATAGGAAAATGAGGACCCGCAGGAATTTTTGGAATAGTTGTACCACAACTTCTGGTTATGCATACTACTTCCATTTAGACTGCAAAGATGGCGGCATTTAGATTGCGCGAGGTGGTGGTGTTGTGGTATGAAGGTTGGGAGCGCTCGAGGGGTCAAGATGCACCTCCGGTCAAGTGAGCTGATTTTGCTGATGCATTTCTGGATCAGTATCTACCTTTGGAGGTTTGGGATGATAGAGAGGATCAGTTTTTACACTTAGAGCAAGGAGATATGAGTGTGCGAGAGTATGGACTTTAGTTTAACTTGTTGGCCTGATATGCTCCTTCTTTTGTTAGCACCATGTGATCCAGGATACATCGGTATATAAATGAGTTTCTTCCAAAGTATGTGGAGTATTACAAGGTCACTGTTATACAGGCAGGTGCGAGCATAGCATGTATACAGGCATTGGCGCAAAGTTTGGAGGATGACAATTTAAAGCTGCTAGAGCAGGAGTGGTCTAAGAGGGAGCAATGAAAGAGAACAAGGACTGCAGATTTGCATAGTGGATCATATGGTGGTCTAGGTCACGGTATCAGGGGGAGCCATCTGGATATCCCACACCGGCAGCGTCAGGTGCAAAACCTAGTTATGGTACCCCCAATGGATTCAGGACAGCGACAGTCTAGAGGGTCAACAATATCGTTTTGCAAATTATGCGGTAGGAGTCACACGGGTAGGTAAAGAACGGAGACGATTATTTGTTTTACTTGTGGTGGTGAGGGTCACAAGTTCATGGATTGTCCTGTTAGAGGACAAAGTGACACAGCATGACCGACTAGGTCTGTGGTAGGATCTTCTGCACCAACAAGGTCGTGTGGACTAGGGGAATAGTTTGGCCGAGGGCAAGGTAGAGTGTCACGACCTGAGAGTACACCCAGATCGTAGACATGAGACAAGGAGCCCGGAGAGACCCCAAGTCAACCCATGGCGTGAGCATAATACAAATTCATTCATAAAAAGGTGGAAAACTTAACTTATCAATCATAAACTAACTGAAAATCGTATCATGAATTGTAAGGAACGACAAACTGAAATATATTCATCAATGAGAAAATACTACACATAAGTATTAAAGCCTCTAATCATAAAAGACAGGTTAAAGAGACAAGACCCCAACTAACCCAAACATTTTGAAAACATATACAATTAAACAACTTTGAACATGAAGCCCTCGAATCATGAGGACTCACCACTGAAGACTGAGCAAAACTGAGCGCAAGCTAGGGACGACGCCGAACCTGCGAACCAGATCCTGAAAATATGTGGGTCAGTACTTGGATAGTACTGAGTATGTAAGGTATGCAAAGCAATTCTTAAAAACATAAAGGTTAAAGGAGTGGGGACATCATGATTATAAGACTGAAATCGTAAGTATATCTTAAGGCTCAATATTTCCAAAAATATTCATAAACCCATCAAAGTCATAACATGCAGGAAAAAAATTTCATAAATCATAACTTGAGCCAAAAGAACATAATCATGCATATTTCAAAACCATGAGGAACAATGGGAGATTTCTATAATCGATATACTCCACATGAGCACATATAAAGACCGACTTGTACGCCTAGTCGGGAGGCCGTTCATACCTTTCCAAGGGTATGAACCATGAAAGGCGTGATATTACTCATGAAGGCCCCATAGAGCATAGGGGACAGTCACTGAGGAGGTCCCAAAATAATCCTATGGTGGCATGTAGTTTTGAGATTCGAAGCATAACCTAGGCCCGAACCTACTCGGTGTTAAGTACTACTGCCAAAACATGTAACGTGCTCATAAAAATTCATACATAACATGCACGACTAGTTAAATCATGAAGATCATACCATGTTTGAGAGTTCATAATACTAGCCATGGAATTTGGGCCTGTAAGTCGGCCAAAGACATAGTTCATAAATCATACACAACATATGGGCATGGCCAAAAATCTTAATCATGCTCGAAATGCTTAATTTATGCAAAACATAATCATGACAATATGAGAAATAGGAAACTTAAAGACATGCTTGAAACTCAAAAATTTGTATTAAGCTTGCGGATTCATCATGAACAGGAATTTTACCAAAAAGTCCTTCATTATTGGGCATCCATACTTTTAGAGTTTTAAATCATGAAATATAAAATATACAAGCAATATCAGCCCAAATACTTCAAAACCCGTAATTTAAACATACTACCACACTTTCATGTAAACTTTTAAGTAATCATGCAATTGGGTTAAGACCCACGAGAATTTGGTAACTTAATCGTAGGAAATGGGAAGAAATGGGCATGTTTAGGGTCTAATCTACCCATTTAAAACCCCACATACCTAAAAATTTCGTGATTTCCTACTCCCTTGAAGAACCCTAAGTGAAAACTTGAAGAATCTTGAAGAAAGTTGCTCGAAACCCTTCCTACTCCCTTCTCTAACACTTGTAATTGCTAAAATGAACTTAACAGGAGTTTTCATCTATTAAAGACCCTGTTCCGACCTCAAAATGACGTGGTTTAGGGTCCAAAAGCGTATAAAAATCGAAATTTCCCTTACTGAAATTTCCTTGAAAAACAGTTTTGGCCCCGATCATGAGACGTGCCATGAGTCGCACCATCAAGTCACGACTCGTGGTTACCTCTCACGGTCACTTCACCCTTTCTCCTAACTTTCTAAATTTGGCCACAACTGGTATCCACGACTCATACCACCATCCTATAGGTTGTACTGTCAACCGTGGTACCATCCACCCAAACCAATACGACTTAACCAGAACTCCTCACCACGACTCATTGCTTCATCCTACGAGTCGTACCATGACCCGTGGCGACTCACTCTAGCACCACTGAGATATTAACCATGACTCCTAACCACGAGTCGTACCTTATCACCACGGTTCATAGGACTACCCATGACACAACCTCAGGCACCCGATTTCCTCATGACTCGAGTCACGAGTCGTAGGTCCTCACCATACCTCAAGTCATACTGGTGCAAATTCCAGGTTTTCTGCAGTTTTTGACTTCAACTCCCGGGTCTATTCGTAGGCCCCTCTAGGGTGTTACATAGAGGCGAAGCTGCCACACTAGATTATGCTTATCCTCATCCATGAATCTTCACATTGGATAGCCAACAGGTCACAAAGCCTCAGTAGGCAACGTGTCAGGTGTATGTATGGTATTATTGGTATTGTTTGTGTTAGATCCTTAGTTTTGTAAGTTCGTGGGTTAGTTTTGTCATATCAAATTCATAAGCATGAATCATGCGTGTTGTCCAACATTCGAGGCCGAATGTTTCTAAAGGGAGAAGGATGTAACACCCTGCATAGTTTAAGCAATAAACTCGTGTGAGGTAGGACTAATAGTACTTAATAGGCTAATAAGGAAGTCTTATGAGGTGTTTAAGTCATTCTATGATCCTATTTTAGATTGGACGTCGATCAAGTTATAGAACGAAATTCAGAAAAAGTTATCACAAACTTCTTTCTTAAATTTTTTTGAAATTTAGGTCAGATGTCTCAGAGTTTTTCTCCCAATATATGAAGAATTCGGTGGTCCACGACATAAAATTAAAGTTCTATGAGTCTATTTTTCAACGCATTAAACCGTTCGTGAATCCAACTTCAAAATAGAGAGATATACATGTATTTGTGAGACCATGCAAGCAGGCATATCAAAAATGGCTAAGACGGTGGAGGACTATTTGAGCCTTTTGTTTCGGTTGTTGGTCATCCAAATCCATTTTCTAGCAATTCTATTCATAATAAACCTCACTCAAGGTCTCTTTGTAGGCTCTATGGGTTTTGGGGTTAGAATACATAAGTCCAAGTTATTTTGGTGTCGAGGAGTTGGATTCTTCGAGTAGATCGCATTGTTGAGTTGCGTTTCTGGCAGTTTGGGGCTGCTTCTTGTTGCTGGTCAGTAAGTTCTTGTTCTTTGTTGGTTCTTAGTATGTTTAGTATGCTTAAGGAGTTGATGTTCGTAGGTTGTTATTTTAGATTTCTTACCGCTGAATTCATAAAGAACTAGTCAGTACACTTTATTTTTGTGTTGTTTATCTTGTCGGATCTTATAGCAGTGTGTTGGTCGTTGTTTTTCTGCTTTTAGGCAGTATCTTGGTGAACTTAGTGATTGGAAGTTCATCTAGCCTGGGTTCATCGATTTCCGAGGTATGTTTAGGCCATTTTTTCCCTTTTTCAGCATGATTTCCGTAAAATTGTGCTAGTGTTATTGCCATGCATGTGGGATGTCTCGTTGCCTTGAATTCTTGCTAGGTGTACCCTTGGTTGAGCGACTGGTTGTGTGTTGATGTTGTCATAATTTTGTGCTAGACTCGTGTACCAATGTGCAAATCATCGAGTTGAGCAACCCTTTGAATTGGTCTATGTCACGAGTGTCAGTTGACGCCATCATGAGTCAGTTAGGATGATTTAGTCTTTACTTGTGAACATTGATTGTGAATGTTTGTGATTATGATTTTATGTTCTAACTAAGGCCTTGGGGTTTGTGGATACTTGATGCACAAGAGTGTTTCCGGCCGAGGGGACGAACCCAAGGAGTGAAATGACCTACGAGGTTGAGGATGATGTCCTCCGTAGTGTCGAATCGATACATGATTCGAGAGTGATCGGGCATGTTTGAGCCTTCCTAGGATTGTGTTGGTTCTTCCAAATGGATTGAGCTAGCTAACTACGCAGCCGAGAGATGGTCCAGCAGTGCCTGATTGATGATACGGTTAACTTGTGATATCGTTGTATTGATTGTTGATGTTATATAGTTGTTCGGAGCTTCTATATGTCCCAGGTACGTGGGTTGCCAGGTTATGTTTCTGAGGTTGTTCTATCTTCTGTCAGTTGCCTATTATCTCTGAACTCTTGTCTTATTGTCACCTATCATACTGGGTACATTTTGTACTGATGCCCTAGTCAGGCACTGCATTCATGCATTCAGGCCCTGACCATTAGGCTGATCGAGTTCCCTGAGGTTGAGTTGAGTTCCAAATGGGTGTGGTAAGCTCCAGCTTGTTCGGAGATACCTTTTTGTGATTTTGTGTACATACTGATTAGTATAAACTTGTTAAACTCTTTAGAGGCTCATAGACAGTACCTGTTGGGTTGTAAATGTCGTAGTAGGTCATGCGAGCCCTTGTATATGCCTTTTGATTGTGTGCGATCTTGAAGACCCCAGTAGCATAATACCTACTTGCCATGTTTTGTTGATTACTATTGTCAGTATGTTATTATTATGCGGAACCTCATCAGTTCTGTCTTGTTGTGGTTAGTCTAGTGGTAGGGTATGCTCGCTCAGGTATGGCATAGGGTGCCAGTCACGCCCCTCCGTCTTTGGGATGTAACACAAAGTCACTCTGGAATCTTGATTTTTATATGAGCCAAGTGTTGAATTATGACAATACACCTATCACTTATTTTGATGAGGCCCCCCATAATCATGAAATGGATCCATCCGCTTCTTGTTTGGCTATCACAACAAGAACTGGGAAGGTGGTACATTCTGAACCACGTATAAATATAGAACGAAATTCATGATGTTGAAAACGTATATCCAGAGGTCCATGAAGCACCAAAGGATATTAGTGATGAAGCCTAGAGGAGGCTCCATCCCCCCCCCCCCCCATGAAAACATCCTATTCCTAACCCTCAATTCCCTCAATGAATTACGAAGAAACATAATGATTAAAGAATAGCAAAACACCTTGAGCTGTTGAAGCAGATTCCCTTGAATATTCCATTACTTGAAGCCATCAAAGAGATGTTGGGGTTCGCTAAATACTTGAAAATTTTTCTCACAAGGAGGTTACCATTTGATAATGAATAATTGATTCCAATGACCCATCATGTGAGTGCCATTATCACGGGCATTAGTGTTGAAAAAAAAGGAGATCCTAGTGCATTCACAGTTCCTTGCAAAGATGGATGTTGTGGTTGCTCATATGCCCTATGTGATAATAGGGCAAGTATAAATTTGATGCCTTTAACAATCTTTAAGTGCACAAGATTAGGTCTCCTTAGACCCAGCAACATGCGGCTACAAATGGCAGACCGATCAATCAAGTGGCCAATAGGTGTTATTGATGATACCTTGGTGCAAGTGGGAAGATTCATGCTGCCTGCAGATTTTGTGGTACTGGACTATGTAGTGGATGTGGAAGTTCCTATTATTTTGGGATGACTGTTCTTGGCCATCGGTAGGGCTTTGATGGATGTTGAGCATAATAAAATCAAGTTCTATGTAAACAATGATGAGCTCATATTCAAAGTGGATAGGGGCATAAAATTGCCACAAGCCTTTGTATGCAAGTCAATGTTTGATGAGTTAACTAATATGGATGATGGTGAGCCAAGAGGAGTTTTGACTATTACCTAGGAAAATGAAGATTTTAATGATGATGTGATAGCAAGCGGGGAGTAGGGAATTCACTTGAAGGGTTGGGCATTACCCTTATAGGCCTAGAAAGTTGTCACTTGATCTTGAGAATCGATCCACTCCTCCAGCTAAACCTTCCATTAAGGAGCCTCCAAAGCTAAAGTTGAAACCCTTACCATCCCATCTATCTTACAAGATTTTGGGTCAAGGAGAAACCCTACCTATCATAGTAACATCATTCCTCAATGAAGAACAGGTATAGAAGGTGATCAAAAAGCTTTAGTAGCATCGGAAGGCCATTGGGTGGACCATAGAAGATATTCATGGAATCCCCATAAGCATTTGTGAGCACAAGATTATGTTAGAGAAAGGAAATTCCCCTAGTATAGAGCACCAGAGAAGATTAAATCCAGCCATGCAGGAAGTAGTAAAAAAGGAGATTATCAAGTGGTTAGATGCAGGTGTGGTATACCCCATTTCTGACAGCCAATGGGTAAGTCCAGTTCAATGTGTACCGAAGAAGTGAGGAGTGACGGTGATTGCAAATGAGCGCAATGTGTTAGTGCCCACTCTCACGATCACATGATGTAGAGTTTGTATGGACTACTTGAAAACTTAATGCTGCCACTTGCAAAGACCATTTTCCCATTCCTTTCATTGATCAAATGTTGGACCGACTAGCGGGGCTAGCCTTCTATTATTTTCTTGATGGTTATTCGCACTACAATCAAATTAATATAGCCTTGGAAGACCAAGAGAAGATGACTTTTACATGTCCTTATGGGACCTTCGCATTTAGCATAATGCCCCGGCCACGTCCTTATGGGACCTTTACATTTAGCAGAATTCCCTTTAGATTGTGCAATGACTCTGCCGCGTTTTGAAGATGCATGTTGACTATATTTCAAAAATGGTGGAGGACTTCCTTTAAGTCTTCATGGATGACTTTTCAGTGGTTGGAGACACATTTTATGAATGCCTAAACCATATTGGGCAAGTGTTAAAGTGATTTGAAGAAACCAACCTTATTCTCAATTGGAAAAATGTCACTTTATAGTCAAGGAAAAGATTGTACTAGAGCATAAGATCTCTGAAAAAAGGGATTGAGGTAGACCAAGCTAAAGTTGATGTTATTCCTAAGCTTTCTCCCCCAACATTAGTGAAAGGTGTGAAGAGTTTCCTGGGTCATGCAGGGTTTTATAGGAGGTTCATCAAGGATACTTCCTATGTGCAAACTCCTTGAAAAGGAAGCCAAATTCATCTTTGATGATGCACGTTTGAGAGCATCTGAAGAACTAAAGAGGAGATTGAGCACCGCACCTATCATCACTACTCCTAATTGGTCCCTACCTTTTGAACTCATGTGTGATACCAGTGGGTTAGCCACTGGAGCTATATTGGGATAGCGACATGAAAAAATTATGCATCCCATTTACTGTGCCAGTAAAACTCTAACACTGCCTAAATGAACTACACTGTCACTGAACAAGAACTACTTGCTATTGTTTATGCCTTTGAAAAGTTCAGGTCATACTTTCTTTGATCAAAATTTTGATATTTTACACTGATCATGCGGCTTTGAGGTATTTGATGACAAAGAAAGATGTAAAACCACAGCCAATTCGGTCGATGTTATTGCTACAAGAATTTGATTTTGAAGTCAAAGACTGTAAGGGCATAGAGAATTAGGTTTCTAATCATCCTTCCCATCTTGAAGAAGCTGGAAGACCTATTGAGGAGTAAGAGATTAATGATGCATTCCTAGATGAACGCATTCTGGTGGTGACATCTAGCTCGGCACCATAGTATGCAGACTATGCCAATTATCTTGTGACCAAGGTGGTCCCAGAAGGTCTCAAACCGTATTAAAGGAAGAAGTATCTCAATGAAGTGCAACACCATTTCTGGTAGAAGCCACACTTGTTCCATATATGCGCAGACAACACCATTAGGAGATGTGTGCATGAGGGTGAGATGATGAATATATTGAGGGCATGTCATGACTACCTAGTGGGAGGGCATCATGGGGGAAATCGTATAGCTGAAAAAGTTTTGGAGTGTGGAAATTATTGGCCCACCATGTATTATGATGCTAATACGTTGGCCCAAGCTTGTGATCAATGTCAGCAATAAGCATTTATATCAAGGATACAATATATGCCCTTAAATTTTGTCTTAGAAGTGGAGTTGTTTGATATTTGGGGCATTGACTTCATGGGTCCTTTTTTGAGATCTTATGGGATGACATACATTTCGGTGGCAGTAAATTATGTGTCCAAATAGGCTGAAACCATTGCGTTATCTAACAATGAGGCGAAGAGTGTGACAACTTTCCTCAAGAAAGACATCTTCACTCGATTTGGCTCCTTCGGTGCATAATAAGTGATAGAGATCTCATTTCTGTATCAAAGCTCTTGAGAACTTGCTCTTGAAATATGGAGTGAAGCACAAGGTGGAAACCCCTTACCATCCACAAATAAGTGGCCAGGTGGAGGTATCCAATAGGGAACCAAGAACATACTAGATAAGATTGTTAATGCCAATTGGATTGATTGGTCTAGAAAATTGGATGATGTATTATTGGCATATAGAATTGCATTTAAGACACCAATTGGAGCTTCCCCCTATTGGTTAGTTTTTGGCAAAGCTTGCCATTTGCTGGTGGAGTTGGAACACAAATCACTATGGGCCTTGAAGAAACTAACATGGAATGGGATGATGATGCAAAGCTTCGAATGAGTCAGTTAAATGAATTGGATGAGTTCTGGTTCTACTCCTTTGAGAATGCATTCCTCTACAAGGAAAATATGAAATATCTATAGGACAAGAAGTTCAACATCGTGAGTTTCACCCTAGTGATCAAGTGCTATTGTTAAATTCCAGGCTCAAATTATTTAATGGGAATTTGAAAATGAGTTGGTTAGGGCCATTCAAGTTGGTAAGTTTTACTCCTTACGGGACTGTGGAGTTGGAAATAGAAGATGAGAGTCAAACCTTCAAGTTGAATGGTCAATGGGTTAAGCATTACTTCGGCATCTAACACAAAGAAAGGATCGTGCAGAAATTCCATTTGGGGGATTGCCCAACTTCAGTCTAGCAAGATGGCCTCATGTTCATCGAGCCACGACGTTAAATCAAGCGTGGACAAATGAGTGTTGTTTGATGCAGGTAGACTTATCATGTTGAATAAAAAAATTAGTCAAAATAAAAGGCCCAAATTTTCAGTCCTAAAGGACGGCAAGAGGGACAGACTGCTCTTTCAAGAGATGGACCGTCTACCTAATTTTCCATTGCCACCTCTGCTGTAGCTAACCAAGGAGCTTCTATAACCCTAGTTCTTGCATTATGTTGTTGTTAGTGCATTGAGGGCACCGCACCATCTTAGGATAAGGGTGGGTATCATTTGGCATGCATGTGTTTTAATTGAACCTGTGAATGTGTGTAATGACAGCACAATGTAGTCCAAGTTTTTTCAGCTTTCTTAGTATAGCTTCTTCTTTTTCTTTCTTAGATTAACTTCTTATTTCTTCTGTAGGATAGAGCCCACCTTGGTAACTTTAGCCATGATTCTTTCCCGATAGGGTTACTTTATGTTGAATCTGGCAAAATAAAAGTAGTTAAGTGTCGTAGGGCATGGGCCCGATAATAGATTGTTTAGGAAACTTTCTTAAGGGTACCAGCCTATTTTATTGAGTCATATTAGGATAAATAGATTATTTTTAACTTAGATGGTTGTGGAAATGTAGCTTTTTGAATGTTTGAGTTGATTTTTGAAAACAATGCCCCCCGTAACAAAAAATTTCCATAGTTGTTTGACATTGAGTTGTATATCTCCACTTGTGACATGAAATTATTGGTAATGTATTCCTAGTTGAGAGTGATGTGTTAGTCAATTCTATATCCATATGCCAATGTGTGGAAAAAAATTTCTTGTTCACTTGATTTTACCATGCTCTAGAACTTGCCTTGATACTTGTGCTTGAATTTAGGAGTGACTATAGGTTATAGAGATGTACTTAGGTCTTATTTGTGCTTCACAAGCCACATATGCCTAGAGAGACTTACCAAATGATGAATGAATCCCTAGTCTCCCTCTTTGAGCCTATTGACCTTTTTCTTAATCAATTGTAATGAAAGCTAAAGCAAATTCTCAAGTTGACCCTCTTTTGAACCCATCCTCCTTGACATTTGAAAAGTAATGAAAAATGAGCAAAAAGTTGTAAGTTTCGGATGATAAGGTGGGGAAGAAATAAATAACCGAAAAAGATGTTGTATGAGCACATCCCAAGGTGTGATTGACCAATGAGCTAAAAAGAAGAAAAAAACAAGCATAAGACAAAAAGAGAAAAATGAAGTTTGAGCTCACAAAAATACTTTGGGGTATGAAAAATGCCAAAACAAAAGATGGGATGAAAAGAAGGGATGAAAAAGGTGAAAAGGGTTGTGGAAACATGATGAAGTGGTCAAGAAGGGTAAGTGAGTGAATAAAAGCTTAAATTGTACCCTGCCAACCCTCTAACCTTCATTACAAGTTCAGAAAAGTCCTTATGTGATCTCAACTCGGATACCCAAAAAGAAAGGCACTTGAGTAAATTGGTAAGCATATTGTAGTTGTGAGCTATCTTGTGAAGTTCTTTGTGAGAGTTGAGTGCATTTCTCTTCTCTCTTTATCTTGTGTGTCCTGCTGGGCTGTGTTGTCATTACATTAGAAAAAGAACCCTTTCCTTTGTCTAATTATGAGGGCATGTAGATTTAAATGGCTAGAATGTTTCACTTCTCTAGTTTGGGTATATGCATATATATATGATGTCATGAGTGGAGGTTGCATGATTAGTCCAAATGGTTGCCAGAAAACTGTGTTTTGAATGGTAGAGGGGTGGGTTGAATTGTTACACCCCGTAACATGTTAACGGTTGGTAGGCATACGCATGGATTCATGACAAGTAAGGAGAACTTGATGCATGTGGGAAGAGCCTCGGAAGCAGGGTTGGGCAAGGCTAGGCCACGAGGGGCCAGAGCGACACGCCAGCCAACAGTGCACTTGGCAGCGCGGCGCGCCAGACCTGCTGGCGCTTTAAATGGCGCGATGTGGCACAAGGCTGATGCTTTGGCTGGCGTGAAGCATCCTTGTGCCACCGGCCAAACATGTATATATAGGTGTTTCACTTATTTTCAACTCATTTACAAATAGATCCCATGACCAAAACAGGGAGAGCACGCAAATATTATCAAATTTTCGCCGATTATGCTACCAAATGCCATCCAAATGTAAATTAACTTCGGGTAATGAGTTTTAGGCTTACGGGAAGCATTACTACAGAATTATTTCTGAAAAATTCACTTGGCATATCAAAACTCCGTTGAGTAAAAGTTGTCGGAATTACTCCAAATTGAATCCTAAACGGCCACAGGCATTAGGTAAGCACTTCTCCCTTCTGAACTCTCGGGAAATTATAGGTTTTCATCTAAGTTATTTGAAGTTGAATTATAGTTAATTTTATTATCAAAAGTTATCGTTGTTTGCTAAATTTAGTATTGAAATTAGTCCTATTCTCTCAACATAAAGGTTACAGTTGGAAAGAATCGCCATTTACAAGTTAAAACTCGCCAGTTAAATGAAAAGTCGGCAATTGAGGTATGTAAGGCTATCTTTTTCAGCAAGTTATGTTCGTCGTAAAGTTAGCATGAATTTTGTATCTATAGTACTTCGAAGTAAACCTATTGTGGTCAGCTATTATGAATTGAATTAAGATGATAGCGATGATATAGTAACCCTCATCAGAGTTAACCCTGGCCAGCTTGATTGCTACATATGATAGTCGGGGTTTGGATGTTGTTGTCTATTGGGTTATGCTCGCAGGAGCAGTATGATGTCTGGAGGGACCAGAGTGAGGTCGTGAGGGCCGTATCCAGTTTTCAGGGCTTACATTATGACCCATAGTCGAGCCAAGGCTCGGGTCCAGCTACAGCAGTTTCATTATGACCCATAGTCGAGTCAAGGCTTGGGGTCCAAATACAGCAGTTACATCATGGCCCATAGTCGAGTCAAGGCTTGGGGTCCAAATACAACAGTTATATCATGGCCCAGTTATAGTAGTTACAGTATGATCCATAGTCGAGCCAAGGCTCGGGATCTAGTCATAGCAGTCACACGATGACCCACAGTCCAGCCAAGGCTCGAGGTCCAGTTATAGGAGCCTAGGCGGCTCAGACACAAATTCAGTTATAGGAAGCCTATCAGGCTTGGAAACAACTTCAGAGAATGAGTATTCCTAAGTTACAGTATGTTTACGAACCTTTAGTAGCCAGATAGTAGAAGTGTGCATTGTTTGTACTTGTCGGGGCTTATGGGGGCCTAGGTAGGTTATTCTGTATTCGGTTTGTACCTTCCAGGCTTATGGGGGCCTAGTTAGGTTCTTGTTTGTACTTATATATTTGTTAGTTAGATATTTCAGAAGGTGATATTCCTCAGGTATAATTCTTACCCTTCTTCATGTTTACTTCAGCTTATTTAGTTTCATTATGTTATTACTTTGTTGCCTTGCATATTCGGTACATATTGCACTGATGCCCATCCTTCGGGCGCTGCATTACTTGCCTGCAGGTGCGAAAAGACACAGTTGGGGGCATTCTTAGCCATCAACTAGAGTTATAAGTTCATTCAGCTCCTTTCCTCCGGAGTTAATAGTTAGAAGAGGTTTGTTCTTTTGTTGTACAGTTTATGGGTAGGTCGGTGTCCTGTCTCGACCATTATTGCACTCTTAGAGGCTTGCAGGCTACAGATTTCCAATTGTTAGCTTTTGTTGTTAGCCATGTGGAGCTTATGTATGTTTTATTTCATGTGATCGTTGTGTGGGGCCTGGTTTAGCTATCAGTTAGTAGCCTTGTCAGCTATAGCGTAGTTTTAGTTTCCTGATTCCATTAAGTTATAACTAGACAGCATGGTGGTCTTGTTGGCCCGCATAGGATCCCTGTTATTGCGTTGTTGTTGGTTACTTATCTCCTTTTACAAGTGGCCTTGTTGGTCAGGGGCTGTATTTACAACCGAAATATAGCTCGTCATTTTCTTGAGCTAAGTTGCAGACATGCACCGGGAGTGCACAAGCCTAGTTAGGTTAGTCCAGTTCCCAATGTGGCACTAGGTTTCAGTCATGCCTCCCAAGGTGGGGCGTGACAAACTTGGTATCAGAGCAGGTCATATCCCAGGGAGTCTGCAAGACGTGTCAAGTAAAGTCTTGTGTATGGATGTGTTGTGCACCACATTCTATAGACGGGAGGCTATGAGACATAATAGTGTGGTTACTCTTCTTTCTCCCCTAGTCGTGCTATAGAGTTGTGTTGTATAGGGTAACTCCCTAAGCTTATGTTATTCCACTTATTTATAGAGAAATTTCGGATGCACGGCGGACTGCAACTAGTTGAGATTTGAATGTGGCGGCAATAGCGGGCACTAGTACGGGGCCCCAGTCAGAGTCGGCCCGATCTGAGGGCAACTGGGAGACGTCACCTCAATCTCCCCAGCACTCACCACTGCACTCAGATCCCTCTATGGTAGCAGATATACCAGTACCACCCCCATCCATTCCTATGCCATCAGATCAGGAGCTCAGGGGTGCATTCCCTATGTTAGTTCAGATGATGGTTGCCCAGCGTCAGCCTTAACCAGTGGTACCAGCTGCCGTTAAGCCCACTGAGGGGCCCGGTAGTTTGAGACTATGTGAGTTCCTTACTTTGAGCCCCGCAGTTTATAGGGACAGATGGTAGAGAGGACCCCAAAAACTTTATAGATCAGCTGTAGAGAATATTCAGGGTTATGCATTCCTCGTCCACAGAATCGATCGAGTTAGTAGTATTTCGATTATGAGAGGTAGCAGTTTTGTGGTATGAGAGTTGGGAAAGATCCCGAGGCAGAGATGCACCTCCAACCACATGGCCTAGCTTCTCTAAGGCCTTCATAGACTATTATTTGCCCCGAGAAGTCTGGCAGGCCAAACTAGAGCATTTTTTGCATCTAGAGCAGGGCAGAATGAGTGTCAGAGAATATGCATTGAGATTTGATTCTTTAGCCGGATATGTGCCCTTGTTTGTCGACACCATGCCAGCCAGGGTACACCGGTTTATTATGGGACTTACACCAGAATATGTGGAATCTTGCATTACAGCCACAGTACGAGAGGATATGGATATCTCACAGATTCGGGCCTTTGCTCAGAATATAGAGGAGCTCAGATAGCGTTAGTACGCCATGGAAAGGGCAGGTCAGGGCAGCATCGGAGGGCTAGACCAGCAGATTTTCAGGCAGACTTTCAGGGTGGACCCAGGCCCCATTTATCTGGTAGGCCACCTAGGCCTACGCTCCAGCAATAGCAGGACAGCAGATTAGACCATTGTGGATAGCTAGGGCTCGATGAGAGTTCACGAGCGTCAAGCTCACAGCCGCAGAGAAGGCCAGATTAGATGAGACCAGCGGTACCACGCTGCAGCACCTATCATAGGTTGCATCTGGGGAGATACAGGTATGGTTCCTGATCACAGGCAAAAATAGCATGCCCGAGATACGCTTTATGACTTAAATTAGTCTTGTTTATCTAAAGTATTGTATACATTTTCATGTAATTTTATATGAATGTGAAGATATGTGCTAACCAACATGATTAGCCTTTGTTTTGTAGGTTTTGATGACTTTTGAGTAACTAATCCATGAGTTGGTGAAGTAGAGGCTTGGAAACGGAATTAACCAGCGAACGTCGGCAAAGAGGAGGCACAAAACAGCCCACCTGCGCGTCGGCAACGTGCCACGGCAGGCAGGCTGATCACAACAGCCCACCTGCACATTGGCAACGTGCCACAGCAGGCTGGCTGCGCGACATGGAGGTGCCAACGCGCTGCCCAAGAAGCGTGACACGCTGCCAACGCGACAGGGTCCTGTCGAGGGTCGATTTAGGGTGATTTCCAGAAAGCCTGCGTGTTACCTCCATGTCACGGAGGCAGTGCTCCGCGATGCACTCCGTGACAAGTTGCTTGTTATTCCGGGAAAAATTCCCACTAGTATAAATAGAACACTTAGGTTCATTTTTTAATATTCTGACTTGGTGGAGCAAGAACGTGGGTTACAGGCTGTTGAGGGGACGAAATTATTAGGGTTTTTCTCTCTTTCCTTCTCCTTGAATTCAATTGCTTGTATGTTTAACACTCATTTAATGATGTTTAATCCACAAATGAGTGGCTAGTTCCTCTTCTTGCTGAGGTTAAGAACAATTGTATTGAAATATGATTGTTGATTAGATTGGTTTTTCATCTTTTCTTCCATGGTTGTTCTATTAATTCTTGTTCTTACTGCATTAATGTGTGGCCTACATTAATGTACATCTAAAAAGTCCGGTTTCACTCAAGATAGCAAGAAATTGGAAAGTTGTGAATTAATAGGATATGATCTTTTCTTAGTTTGGGAAAATTGAGAATTGATTTACCTTCAGGATAGAAATATACCTGAAAGTCGTATTAGTCAATTTAGGAACCGGGTTTGTATGGCTAGAACATGAATTTCGTTTAATCACAGAAATGTAGGTGGACGCTTCATGATTCTTAATTTGGGTTAAATACGAGAGTTTTAATCCATTGGCAGTAGTTCTTGACTAGCAACCGGATGAAAGGTTAACCAAATTATATCGATAATTAATTTCATTACATGTTCATTTAACCTCAGCATGCTCACATTCATAGTTCAGACTTACATTAGATAATCTTTTTAGACTTAGCATAAAAATTAGAACCCAAAAAATATCAAACTCTTGGGTACACTGTTGTCTTCATTGTTAAAATTAAAATATAGTAACACTTGAGTAGTTCGTTACCTTATCCCAGTCCCTGTGGGATCGATACTTGGCTTACTTAAGCCACTTTACTACTTGTTCGACCACGTGCACTTGCGTGTAGTTTTATACCCAACAAACGACCGAACAAGTTTTTGGCGCCGTTGCCGGGGACTGGCAATTGGTGAATATTTCTTAAGTGTTAATTTACTATTCTTTTTCTTAGTGTTGACAACTTGGTCTTAGTGTTTGTTTTAATTCTTTTTTTTTTGGATACCCTTATTGACATGACATCGTGGAATACAAATGGTATAAATGGTGGATACTCATATTTTAGCGAATCTTGTCTGAATTGCGGAGGACACCACTCGTGGCAACACTGTAACACGTGCAATAAATGCGGTGGTCAAGATGGCCATTGGGATGGCTGTCCGAATGCATATTCCCCTCCCCCAAGCCCCTACTATGATCCTTCTGTTGTTTTTTCCAAATATAGGCATGCTGGAAATGAGGACTTGGGACGCCAAGATCAAATAGAAGACATGCTGAAACAACTCTTGGAGCAATCAGAAGCAATGAAGGAGGCGATGGCAGTATTGAGAATTCATCAAGAAGAGAATGCAGAGGCTCTAGAAAGGATGAGCGTCAAATTCACGGAGATGATTGCTGAGGCTGAAGCTTGTGATAAATTGCAGGTGACAGTTTTAGCCGATATTCAAGAGGAACTACAAGAGGAAGACAAGTGTGAATTTTTGGATGAAGCCCGACAATTAGAATCTCTTGAGTGTCCCCGTGATGGGCTCACACTTATGGAAAATCCATTCATGGAAGAATAGATAGAGTATCCCCCAGTTGACATTAATGGAGAGATAGATGTCGATGCTGAGAAGGTGTTTACAAGTAAGGAGGTCAAGCACAATGCAGTTTCAGAGTTGAGGTTTATTGGACCACACTCGAAGCATTTTTCGACATTAAGTTTGGTTGACAACATAGAAATAGAGTCTTCCCAGCTTATAGAGAAATGTCTAGAGGAGGACCAAGCCCCATATATTTTGAAATTTGCTAACTCGGAGAGACAAAATGACTTCGCTTACTTGAGGGCCAATAGGTTCAAAAGGCAACATCTACTGCTTGGTCCTTACAATTTTTCACTACCACCCCTGGAGCATAAGAGGAAATTAGAGAAGAAATTAGGGGTGAGATTCATATCCTCAAGGTGGAGGAAAAAGTGGTGAAACTTGATACGTCGTGTCGCGACGTAAAATTAGGCGCTGCTTGGGAGGCAAACCAAGGGTACCATGGGTACCATTTTAATTTCTTGCATTTAAGTTGATTTTATTTATTTTTAATCTTGTGTTGTTTTGGTGGAAAGTTAAGCACAGATGGAGGGGAAGTCTGAGTACCCGTGGAGGAGGAAGCTAACAAGCATGGAAGAGAAAAAGTGTGGGGTCGAACACCCACTTGTGCAAAGTTGAAGAAAGGCATGCTGTTAGCTAAGCCTAAAGGCCTCAGGGAGTATTTCTCAACCTCTTTAAATGTTAATTTGATGCTATGAGTACATAGCATGATTCAAGTGTGGGGTGAGGTAAATTTCAAGGGAAATTTCAAATTTTTGTGCTTAACGATTTTTGGTGAATGTAATGCTTGTGAGAAAATTGAAAAATTTTTGTGAGTTAAGCATGACTTCAACACCCGTTGGTTTTTCTTTTCGGTTCTTTTCCGATGGGTGGTCTTTGAACCGAAGAATAAAAAAAATTTTCTTTGTCTGTATATAATGTTTTAGTCATAGTTAGGGACAGTTTCCAACGATGGATGGATGACGACCGTCTTGAGGAAAAATTAGTCGATAGGTTTTGGGTTTTTGAAACCATAACTAATTGGTGCTTCATGTTCTTGTTATGTGCTATATGTGATTGTAAGAGGCAAGTATGTTCAATGTGAAGCATGCAGGTGTATAACTTTGTGTGAGACACTTAGGCTCTTGAATTTGACTCAATATGATTGAAGCTTAATTCTGAATTCTTGTGATTAGCTGAGTAAGAGTCTACTGAATGTGTCTTGAATTGAGCATGTGCCGTGAGTGTAAGGTTTTTGAGTATTCTGTGCTATTGTGGATTGTCTAGAACTTGCCTGGTGTGTTTATAATACGAGATGAAGGATGTGAATTGTAGGAGATGATTTAGGCATTTCTTTGAATGAACCAAATGTTTATCCCTCATTTCACCTACCTTGAAAAATTAATCCTAGTTAACCCCATTGAGCCTTGAGCCTATTCTTTGACAGCTGCAACATAAGCTCAATCCTTTTTCTTTCATTAGCCCTGAACTTGAACCAAAACTCATAAGCGCTTAAAGGAAAAATCCGAAGGAGTAAAGGAGTGAGAAGAATGAAAAGAAAGGAAAAGTAGCAAGTTGTAGAAGTGAGAAAAGGACAAAGGTGCACTTTTGTGAAAATGGTTGAGTATTAGTAGGGAGTAAGAAAATAAATTAATGAAAAGTTACTTATAGAATTCCTTGCTAATAAGCCAAAAGTGCTTAAAGAAAAGGGGGAACATAAGAGGAAAAAGAAAGCTGAAAGGAGAAAAAGGTGAAGTAAGGTGTTCGGTGGTTTGCTATAGGGTTAAAAACCGACACGCAAGTGCACGTGGTCAAACAAGTAATAAAGTGGCTAAGTAAGCCAAGTATCGAACCAAGGAGACTTTGGATAAGTAAAATTGCTCAAGTATACTATATTCTATCTTACTTCTAAATATGCTGACAACAACGTAACCAAAAGTTAAATAATTTTTGTTTATAAATTATATACTAAACTATTAACAAATATCTACTTTGAATTGAAACTATGGATATGAGCATGCCAAGGTTAAGAACAAGTAATGAACTTGATTATAATCATAATTTGGTTATTCTTCTCTTCCTGTTGCTAGCCAAGAACATTAGCCTAGAGATTAAAACTCTCGTATTTAATCTCACTTAAGAATCATAAACCATCCGTCTACATTTATGTGATCAAATGCAATTTATGACCTAGCAATACAATTCCGGTTCCTAAATTGACTAATACGGCTTTCAAGTATATTTCTATCAGGAAAGCACATCAAAACCCAATTTTCCCAAATCAAGTTAAGAACAATACCCTATTAATTCACAACTTTCCAATTTCGTGCTCTCTCGAGTGAAATCGGACTTTTTAGATGTACATTAATGTCGGCCACACACTAATGCAGTAGAAACAAGAATTAATAGAACAACATGGAAGAAGAAGATGAAAAACCATACAATTCAATAATCAAAATTCATCACCATTGTTCATAACCTCAGCAAGGAAGAGAATTAGCCACTCATTTGTGGATTAATCATCCTAAAACAAGTGTTAATCATACAAACAATTGATTGAAAGAAAAAAGAAAGAGAGAAAAACCCTTAGCTTTTTCGTCCCTCATGCCTGTAACCCACGTCCTTGCTCCTCCAAGTCTGAATTATGAAAAATAAACCTAAGTGTGCTATTTATAGTAGTAGGACTCTTTCCTGGAATAACAAGCAACGTGTCACGGAGTGCATCGCGGAGCACGGCCTCCGTGACACGCTACGGACGCGGAGGCCCTCTGGAAATCACCCGAAATCTGCCCGGGCAGCACCCTGCCGCGTTGGCAGCGTGTCACGCTGCTTGGGCAGCGCGTTGGCAGCCCTTGGTCGCGGAGGCCACCTGCCGTGGCACGTTGCCAACGCGCAGGTGGGCAGTTGTGAGCGGCCTGCCTGCCGTGGCACCTTGTCGACGCACCGGTGGGCTGTTTTGTGCCTCTTCTTTGCCGACGTTCGCGTGTTGATTCCGTTTCCAAGCCTCTACTTCACCAACTCATGGATTAGTTGCTCAAAAGTCATCAAAACCTACAAAACAAAGGCTAATCATGTTGGTTAGCACATATCTTTACTTTATCTAAAATTACATGAAAATGTATACAATAACTTAGATAAACAAGACTAATTTAAGTCATAAAGCGTATCTCGGGCATATATTTTTGCCCGTGATCACAACCCCACACATAAAGCCTTGTTTGTCCTCGAAAAACCTTTTACATATCATGCATATGGAGACTCCCACATAACTAATTTAGCAAGAGAATTCCAGTTACGGCTATAATGATTACGTAAGATACAAGCTAAAAATAGAGCATGCCTGATTTGTTCATTGAAATGAAGTACAACTATGTTAAGACTTCTTAACCTCAAAAACCGACTCTCAATCTTAGCAAACTCATGCAAATCAACTGATTAAGAAATCTCACCTGAATTATATCCTTCATTCAACATGTGCCCCTCACGGAAAGAGAGTTACCCAATTTCACACGCAAAAACAATTTTTATATCACAACATGTGTGGGTATATGAATAGAATTACGCTCACTCTCACAAAGAATTCACATGCATTATGTGATGACCCATAAGCTTGCCCTTAGTGTTTTATTCCACTAATTTAAGGATGTATGAATGTAAGATCAAGTAGGACTTTTTAGGTTGTAATGTAACTCAGGTGCGTGTAGGTACTATTATGATCAGTAATAGTGACTATCTTTCCTAAGCGCTTATAATACATCACGCCTTCATTACAAACTTCCCTTCCCTCACTTCACCTTTTTCTCTTTTCCTCTTTCTTTTTCCTCTTTTGTTCCCCCCTTTCTTCAGGCACTTTTAGCTTATTAGTAAGGAGTTCTATAAGTAACTTTTCATTTATTTATTTTCTTACTCCCTACTAATACTCACCCATATTCAAACAAGTGCACCCTCGACCTTTCTCAACTTTTACAATTGCTACTTTCCCTTCTTTTTCATTCTTCTCACTCCTTTAATCTTTCGGATTTTTCCTTTAAGCGCTTCAGAGTTTTGGATCAAATTCAAGGCTAATGAAAGAAAAAGGATTAAGCTTATGTTGCAGCTGTCAAAGAATAGCCTCAAGGCTCAATGGGGTTAACTAGGATTAATTTTTCAAGGTAGGTATAATGAGGGATAACATTTAGGTTCATTCAAAGAAATGCCTAAATCATCTCCTACAATTCACATCCTTCATTTCGTTTTATATACACACCAGGCAAGTTCTAGACATTTCATAATAGCACAGAATACTCAAAAACCTTACACTCATGGCACATGCTCAAATCAAGACACATTCAGTAGACTCTTACTCAGCTAATCACAAGAATTCAGAATTAAGCTTCCATCATATTGAGTCAAATTCAAGAGCCTAAGTGTCTCAAACAAAGTTATACACTTGCATGCTTCACACTGAACATACTTGCCTCTTACAAACATTTATAGCACACAACAAGAATATCAAGCCATCAATTAGCTACGGGTTCAAAAACCATCCTAATGACTAATTTTCCTCAAGACGGTCGTCATCCATCCATCGTCGGAAACAGTCCCTAGCTATGACTGAAAACTTTATATACAGACCAAGGAAAGAAAAAGAAAAATTTTATTCTTCGGTTCAAAGACCCCCCGTCGGAAAAGAACCGAAAAGAAAAACCAACAGGTGATGAATTCATGCTTAACTCACAAAAAAATTTTCAATTTTTTCAATTTTCTCACAAGCATTACATTCACCAAAAATCTTTAAGCACAAAAATTTGAAATTTCCCTCACCCCACACTTAAATCATGCTATGTCCTCATAGCATCAAATTAAAATTTAAGAAGGGTGAGAAATACTCCCTGAGGCCTTTAGGCCTAGCTAACAACATGACTTTCTTCAACTTTGCACAAGTGGGTGTTCGACCCCACACTTTTTCTCTTCCATGATTGTTAGCTTCCTCCTCCACGGGTACTCAGACTTCCCCTCCATCTGCGCTTAACTTTCCACCAAAACAACACAAGATGAAAATAAACAAAAATTAACTCAATTGCAAGAAATTAAAATGGTACCTGTGGTACCCTTGGGTTGCCTCCCAAGCAGCGCCTAATTTTACGTCGCGGCATGACGTACCAAGTTTCACCACTTTTTCCTCCACCTTGAGGATATGAATCTCACCCCTAATTTCTTTTCTAATTTCCTCTTATGCTCCAGGGGTGGTGGTGAAAAATTGTAAGGACCAAACAGTAGGTGTTGCCTTTTTAACTTATTGGCCCTCAAGTAAGCGAAGTCATTTTTTCTCTCCGCGTTGGCAAATTTCAAAATATATGGTGCTTGGTCCTCCTCTAGACATTTCTCTATAAGCTTGGAAGACTCTCTTTCTATGTTGTCAACCAAATTTAACGTCGAAAAATGCGTAGAGTGTGGTCCAATACACCTCAACTCTGAAACTGCATTTTGCTTGACCTCCTTACTTGTATACTCCTTCTGAGCATCGACATCTATCTCTTCATTAATGTCAAATGGGGGGGTACTCTATCTCTTCTTCCATGAATGGATTTTCCATAAGTGTGAGCCCATCACGGGGACACTCAAGAGATTCTAATTGTTGGGCTTCATCCAAAAATTCACCCTTGTCGTCCTCTTGTAGTTCCTCTTGAATATCGGCTAAAGTTGTTACCTGCAATTTATCACAAGCTTCAGCTTCAGCGATCATCTCCGTGAATTTGATGCTCATCCTTTCTAGAGCCTCTGCATTCTCTTCTTGCTGAATTCTCAATACTGCCATCGCCTCCTTCATTGCTTCTGATTGCTCCAAGAGTTGTTTCAGCATGTCTTCTATTCGATCTTGGCGTCCCAAGTCCTCATTTTCAGCATGCCTATATTCAGGAAAAACAACAGAAGGATCATAGTAGGGGCTTGGGGGATGGGAATATGCATTCGGACAGCCATCCCAATGGCCATCTTGACCACCACATATATTACACGTGTTACATTGTTGCCACAAGTGGTGTCCTCCGCAATTCAGACAACATTCACTAAAATATGAGTATCCACCATTGAAACCATTTATATTCCACGATGTCATGTCAATAAGGGTATTCGAAAAAGAAAAAGTAAAATGCAAAAGAATTAAAACAAACACTAAGACTAAGTTGTCAGCACTTGAGAAAAATAAAAATACAGTCAATTACTCTTAAAACAAATTCACCTATTGCCAAGTCTCCCCGGCAACGGCGCCAAAAACTTGTTCGGTGGTTTGCTATAGGGTTAAAAACCGACACGCAAGTGCATGTGGTCAAACAAGTAATAAAGTGGCTAAGTAAGCCAAGTATCGAACCAAGGAGACTCTGGATAAGTAAAATTGCTCAAGTATACTATATTCTATCTTACTTCTAAATATGCTGACAACAACGTAACCAAAAGTTAAATAATTTTTGTTTATAAATTATATACTAAACTATTAACAAATATCTACTTTGAATTGAAACTATGGATATGAGCATGCCAAGGTTAAGAACAAGTAATGAACTTGATTATAATCATAATTTGGTTATTCTTCTCTTCCTGTTGCTAGCCAAGAACATTAGCCTAGAGATTAAAACTCTCGTATTTAATCTCACTTAAGAATCATAAACCATCCGTCTACATTTATGTGATCAAATGCAATTTATGACCTAGCAATACAATTCCGGTTCCTAAATTGACTAATACGGCTTTCAAGTATATTTCTATCAGGAAAGCACATCAAAACCCAATTTTCCCAAATCAAGTTAAGAACAATACGCTATTAATTCACAACTTTCCAATTTCGTGCTCTCTCGAGTGAAATCGGACTTTTTAGATGTACACTAATGTCGGCCACACACTAATGCAGTAGAAACAAGAATTAATAGAACAACATGGAAGAAGAAGATGAAAAACCATACAATTCAATAATCAAAATTCATCACCATTGTTCATAACCTCAGCAAGGAAGAGAATTAGCCACTCATTTGTGGATTAATCATCCTAAAACAAGTGTTAATCATACAAACAATTGATTGAAAGAAGAAAGAAAGAGAGAAAAACTCTTAGCTTTTTCGTCCCTCAACTGCATGTAACCCACGTCCTTGCTCCATCAAGTCTGAATTAGGAAAAATAAACCTAAGTGTGCTATTTATAGTAGTAGGACTCTTTCCCGGAATAACAAGCAACGTGTCACGGAGTGCATCACGGAGCACGGCCTCCGTGACACGCTACGGACGCGGAGGCCCTCTGGAAATCACCCCAAATCGGCCCGAGCAGCACCCTGCCGCGTTGGCAGCATGTCACGCTGCTTGGGCAGCGCGTTGGCAGCCCTTGGTCGTGGAGGCCACCTGTCGTGGCACGTTGCCAACGCGCAGGTGGGCTGTTGTGAGCGGCCTGCCTGCCGTGGCACCTTGTCGACGCGCCGGTGGGCTGTTTTGTGCCTCCTCTTTGTCGACGTTCGCGTGTTGATTCCGTTTCCAAGCCTCTACTTCACCAACTCATGGATTAGTTGCTCAAAAGCCATCAAAACCTACAAAACAAAGGCTAATCATGTTGGTTAGCACATATCTTTACTTTATCTAAAATTACATGAAAATGTATACAATAACTTAGATAAACAAGACTAATTTAAGTCATAAAGCGTATCTCGGGCATATATTTTTGCCCGTGATCATAAGGGAAGGGAAGTTCGTAATGAGGGCGTGATGTATTAAAAGCTCTTAGGAAAGATAGTCACTATTACTGGCCATAATAGTACCTACCCGCACCTGAGTTACATTACAACCTAAAAGGTCCTACTTGATCTTACATTCATACATCCTTAAATTAGTGGAATAAAACACTAAGGGCAAGCTTATGGGTTATTACATGATGCATGTGAATTCTTTGTGAGAGTGAGTGAAATTCTATTCATGTACCCACACATGTTGTGAGTTAAAAATTGTTTTTGCGTGTGAAATTGGGAAACTCTCTTCCTGTGAGGGCACATGTTGAATGAAGGATATAATTCATGTGAGATTTCTTAATCATTTGATTTGCATGAGTTTGCTAAGATTTAGAGTCGATTCTTGAGGTTAAGAAGTCTTAACATAGTTGTACTTCATTTCAATGATCAAATTGTGCATGCTCTATTTGTAGCTTGTTATCTTACGTAATAATTATAGTCGTAACTTGAATTATCTTGCTAAATTATTTATGTGGGAGTCTCCATATGCATGATAAGTAAAAGGTTGTTCGAGGACGAACAAGGCTTTACGGGTAGGGTTGTGATCACAGGCAAAAATAGCATGCCCGAGATACGCTTGATTTAAATTAGTCTTGTTTATCTAAAGTATTGTATACATTTTCATGTAATTTTATATGAATGTGAAGATATGTGCTAACCAACATGATTAGCCTTTGTTTTGTAGGTTTTGATGACTTTTGAGTAACTGATCCATGAGTTGGTAAAGTAGAGGCTTGGAAACGGAATTAACCAGCGAACGTCGGCAAAGAGGAGGCACAAAACAGCCCACCTGCGCATCGGCAACGTGCCACGGCAGGCAGGCTGATCACAACAGCCCACCTGCACATTGGCAACGTGCCACAGTAGGATGGCTGCGCGACATGGAGGTGCCAACGCGCTGCCCAAGCAGCGTGACACGCTGCCAACGCAGCAGGGTGCTGTCGAGGGTCGATTTAGGGTGATTTCCAGAAAGCCTGCGCGTTACCTCCGTGTCACGGAGGCAGTGCTCCGCGATGCACTCCGTGACACGTTGCTTGTTATTCCGGGAAAAATTCCCACTAGTATAAATAGAACACTTAGGTTCATTTTTTAATATTCTGACTTGGTGGAGCAAGAACGTGGGTTACAGGCAGTTGAGGGGACGAAATTATCAGGGTTTTTCTCTCTTTGCTTCTCCTTGAATTCAATTGCTTGTATGTTTAACACTCATTTAACGATGTTTAATCCACAAATGAGTGGCTAGTTCCTCTTCTTGCTAAGGTTAAGAACAATTGTATTGAAATATGATTGTTGATTAGATTGGTTTTTCATCTTTTCTTCCATAGTTGTTCTATTGATTCTTTTTCTTACTGCATTAATGTGTGGCCTACGTTAATGTACATCTAAAAAGTCCGGTTTCACTCGAGAGAGCAAGAAATTGGAAAGTTGTGAATTAATAGGATATGATCTTTTCTTAGTTTGGGAAAATTGAGAATTGATTTACCTTCAGGATAGAAATATACCTGAAAGTCGTATTAGTCAATTTAGGAACCGGGTTTGTATGGCTAGAACATGAATTTCGTTTAATCACAGAAATGTAGGTGGACGCTTCATGATTCTTAATTTGGGTTAAATACGAGAGTTTTAATCCATTGGCAATAGTTCTTGACTAGCAATCGGATGAAAGGTTAACCAAATTATATCGATAATTAATTTCATTACATGTTCATTTAACCTCAGCATGCTCACATTCATAGTTCAGACTCACATTAGATAATCTTTTTAGACTTAGCATAAAAATTAGAACCCAAAAAATATCAAACTCTAGGTTACACTGTTGTCTTCATTGTTAAAATTAAAATATAGTAACACTTGAGTAGTTCGTTACCTTATCCCAGTCCCTGTGGGATCGATACTTGGCTTACTTAAGCCACTTTACTACTTGTTCGACCACGTGCACTTGCGTGTAGTTTTATACCCAACAAACGACCGAACAAGTTTTTGGCGCCGTTGCCGGGGACTGGCAATTGGTGAATTTTTCTTAAGTGTTAATTTACTTTTTTTTTCTTAGTGTTGACAACTTGGTCTTAGTGTTTGTTTTAATTCTTTTTTTTTATTTTTTTTCGGATACCCTTATTGACATGACATCGTGGAATACAAATGGTATAAATGGTGGATACTCATATTTTAGCGAATCTTGTCTGAATTGCGGAGGACACCACTCGTGGCAACACTGTAACACGTGCAATATATGCGGTGGTGAAGATGGCCATTGGGATGGCTGTCCGAATGCATATTCCCCTCCCCCAAGCCCCTACTATGATCCTTCTGTTGTTTTTTCCAAATATAGGCATGCTGGAAATGAGGACTTGGGACGCCAAGATCAAATAGAAGACATGCTGAAACAACTCTTGGAGCAATCAGAAGCAATGTAGGAGGTGATGGCAGTATTGAGAATTCAGCAAGAAGAGAATGCAGAGGCTCTAGAAAGGATGAGCGTCAAATTCACGGAGATGATTGCTGAGGCTGAAGCTTGTGATAAATTGCAGGTGATAGTTTTAGCCGATATTCAAGAGGAACTACAAGAGGAAGACAAGTGTGAATTTTTGGATGAAGCCCGACAATTAGAATCTCTTGAGTGTCCCCGTGATGGGCTCACACTTATGGAAAATCCATTCATGGAAGAAGAGATAGAGTATCCACCAGTTGACATTAATGGAGAGATAGATGTCGATGCTGAGAAGGTGTTTACAAGAAAGGAGGTCAAGCACAATGCAGTTTCAGAGTTGAGGTTTATTGGACCACACTCGAAGCATTATTTGACATTAAGTTTGGTTGACAACATAGAAATAGAGTCTTCCAAGCTTATAGAGAAATGTCTAGAGGAGGACCAAGCCCCATATATTTTGAAATTTGCTAACTCGGAGAGACAAAATGACTTCGCTTACTTGAGGGCCAATAGGTTCAAAAGGCAACATCTACTGCTTGGTCCTTAAAGTTTTTCACCACCACCCCTGGAGCATAAGAGGAAATTAGAGAAGAAATTAGGGGTGAGATTCATATCCTCAAGGTGGAGGAAAAAGCGGTGAAACTTGATACGTCGTGCTGCGACGTAAAATTAGGCGCTGCTTGGGAGGCAACCCAAGGGTACCATGGGTGCCATTTTAATTTCTTGCATTTAAGTTAATTTTATTTATTTTTAATCTTGTGTTGTTTTGGTGGAAAGTTAAGCACAGATGGAGGGGAAGTCTGAGTACCCGTGGAGGAGGAAGCTAACAAGCATGGAAGAGAAAAAGTGTGGGGTCGAACACCCACTTGTGCAAAGTTGAAGAAAGGCATGCTGTTAGCTAAGCCTAAAGGACTCAGGGAGTATTTCTCAACCTCTTTAAATGTTAATTTGATGCTATGAGGACATAGCATGATTCAAGTGTGGGGTGAGGTAAATTTCAAGGGAAATTTCAAATTTTTGTGCTTAACGATTTTTGGTGAATGTAATGCTTGTGAGAAAATTGAAAAATTTTTGTGAGTTAAGCATGACTTCAACACCCGTTGGTTTTTCTTTTCGGTTCTTTTCCGACGGGTGGTCTTTGAACCGAAGAATAAAAAAAAAATTCTTTGTTTGTATATAATGTTTTAGTCATAGTTAGGGACTGTTTCCAACGATGGATGGATGACGACCGTCTTGAGGAAAAATTAGTCGATAGGTTTTGGGTTTTTGAAACCATAACTAATTGGTGCTTCATGTTCTTGTTATGTGCTACATGTGATTGTAAGAGGCAAGTATGTTCAATGTGAAGCATGCAAGTGTATAACTTTGTGTGAGACACTTAGGCTCTTGAATTTGACTCAATATGATTGAAGCTTAATTCTGAATTCTTGTGATTAGCTGAGTAAGAGTCTACTGAATGTGTCTTGAATTGAGCATGTGTCGTGAGTGTAAGGTTTTTGAGTATTCTGTGCTATTGTGGATTGTCTAGAACTTGCCTGGTGTGTTTATAATACGAGATGAAGGATGTGAATTGTAGGAGACGATTTAGGCATTTCTTTGAATGAACCAAATGTTTATCCCTCATTTCACCTACCTTGAAAAATTAATCCTAGTTAACCCCATTGAGCCTTGAGCCTATTCTTTGACAGCTGCTACATAAGCTCAATCCTTTTTCTTTCATTAGCCCTGAACTTGAACCAAAACTCCTAAGCGCTTAAAGGAAAAATCCGAAGGAGTAAAGGAGTGAGAAGAATGAAAAGAAAGGAAAAGTAGCAAGTTGTAGAAGTGAGAAAAGGACAAAGGTGCACTTTTGTGAAAATGGTTGAGTATTAGTAGGGAGTAAGAAAATAAATTAATGAAAAGTTACTTATAGAATTCCTTGCTAATAAGCCAAAAGTGCTTAAAGAAAAGGGGGAACATAAGAGGAAAAAGAAAGCTAAAAGGAGAAAAAGGTGAAGTAAGGGAAGGGAAGTTCGTAATGAGGGCGTGATGTATTAAAAGCGCTTAGGAAAGATAGTCACTATTATTGGCCATAATAGTACCTACCCGCACCTGAGTTACATTACAACCTAAAAGGTCCTATTTGATCTTACATTCATACATCCTTAAATTAGTGGAATAAAACACTAAGGGCAAGCTTATGGGTTATTACATGATGCATGTGAATTCTTTGTGAGAGTGAGTGAAATTCTATTCATGTACCCACACATGTTGTGAGTTAAAAATTGTTTTTGCGTGTGAACTCTCTTCCCGTGAGGGCACATGTTGAATGAAGGATATAATTCATGTGAGATTTCTTAATCAGTTGATTTGCATGAGTTTTCTAAGATTGAGACTCGATTCTTGAGGTTAAGAAGTCTTAACATAGTTGTACTTCATTTCAATGATCAAATCGTGCATGCTCTATTTGTAGCTTGTTATCTTACGTAATAATTATAGTCGTAACTTGAATTATCTTGCTAAATTATTTATGTGGGAGTCTCCATATGCATGATAAGTAAAAGGTTGTTCGAGGACGAACAAGGCTTTAAGGGTGGGGTTGTGATCACAGGCAAAAATAGCATGCCCGAGATACGCTTGATTTAAATTAGTCTTGTTTATCTAAAGTATTGTATACATTTTCATGTAATTTTATATGAATGTGAAGATTTGTGCTAACCAACATGATTAGCCTTTGTTTTGTAGGTTTTGATGACTTTTGAGTAACTAATCCATGAGTTGGTGAAGTAGAGGCTTGGAAACGGAATTAACCAGCGAACGCCGGCAAAGAGGAGGCACAAAACAGCCCACCTGCGCGTCGGCAACGTGCCACGGCAGGCAGGCTGATCACAACAACCCACCTGCACGTTGGCAACGTGCCACAGCAGGCTGGCTGCGCGACATGGAGTTGCAAACGCGCTGCCCAAGCAGCGTGACACGCTGCCAACGCGGCAGGGTGATGTCGAGGGTCGATTTAGGGTGATTTCCAGAAAGCCTGCGCGTTACCTCCGTGTCACGGAGGCAGTGCTCCGCGATGGACTCCGTGACACGTTGCTTGTTATTCCGGGAAAAATTCCCACTAGTATAAATAGAACACTTAGGTTCATTTTTTAATATTCTGACTTGGTGGAGCAAGAACGTGGGTTACAGGCAGTTGAGGGGACGAAATTATCAGGGTTTTTCTCTCTTTCCTTCTCCTTGAATTCAATTGCTTGTATGTTTAACACTCATTTAACGATGTTTAATCCACAAATGAGTGGCTAGTTCCTCTTCTTGCTGAGGTTAAGAACAATTGTATTGAAATATGATTGTTGATTAGATTGGTTTTTCATCTTTTCTTCCATAGTTGTTCTATTGATTCTTTTTCTTACTGCATTAATGTGTGGCCTACGTTAATGTACATCTAAAAAGTCCGGTTTCACTCGAGAGAGCAAGAAATTGGAAAGTTGTGAATTAATAGGATATGATCTTTTCTTAGTTTGGGAAAATTGAGAATTGATTTACCTTCAGGATAGAAATATACCTGAAAGTCGTATTAGTCAATTTAGGAACCGGGTTTGTATGGCTAGAACATGAATTTCGTTTAATCACAGAAATGTAGGTGGACGCTTCATGATTCTTAATTTGGGTTAAATACGAGAGTTTTAATCCATTGGCAGTAGTTCTTGACTAGCAACCGGATGAAAGGTTAACCAAATTATATCGATAATTAATTTCATTACATGTTCATTTAACCTCAGCATGCTCACATTCATAGTTCAGACTCACATTAGATAATCTTTTTAGACTTAGCATAAAAATTAGAACCTAAAAAATATCAAACTCTTGGTTACACTGTTGTCTTCATTGTTAAAATTAAAATATAGTAACACTTGAGTAGTTCGTTACCTTATCCCAGTCCCTGTGGGATCGATACTTGGCTTACTTAAGCCACTTTACTACTTGTTCGACCACGTGCACTTGCGTGTAGTTTTATACCCAACAAACGACCGAACAAGTTTTTGGCGCCGTTGCCGGGGACTGGCAATTGGTGAATTTTTCTTAAGTGTTAATTTACTATTTTTTTTCTTAGTGTTGACAACTTGGTCTTAGTGTTTGTTTTAATTCTTTTTTTTTTATTTTTTTTCGGATACCCTTATTGACATGACATCGTGGAATACAAATGGTTTAAATGGTGGATACTCATATTTTAGCGAATCTTGTCTGAATTGCGGAGGACACCACTCGTGGCAACACTGTAACACGTGCAATAAATGCGGTGGTCAAGCTGGCCATTGGGATGGTTGTTCGAATGCATATTCCCCTCCCCCAAGCCCCTACTATGATCCTTCTGTTGTTTTTTCCAAATATAGGCATGCTGGAAATGAGGACTTGGGACGCCAAGATCAAATAGAAGACATGCTGAAACAACTCTTGGAGCAATCAGAAGCAATGAAGGAGGCGATGGCAGTATTGAGAATTCAGCAAGAAGAGAATGCAGAGGCTCTAGATAGGATGAGCGTCAAATTCACGGAGATGATTGCTGAGGCTGAAGCTTGTTATAAATTGCAGGTGACAGTTTTAGCCGATATTCAAGAGGAACTACAAGAGGAAGACAAGGGTGAATTTTTGGATGAAGCCCGACAATTAGAATCTCTTGAGTGTCCCCGTGATGGGCTCACACTTATGGAAAATCCATTCATGGAAGAAGAGATAGAGTATCCCCCAGTTGACATTAATGGAGAGATAGATGTCGATGCTGAGAAGGTGTTTACAAGTAAGGAGGTCAAGCACAATGCAGTTTCAGAGTTGAGGTTTATTGGACCACACTCGAAGCATTTTTTGACATTAAGTTTGGTTGACAACATAGAAATAGAGTCTTCCAAGCTTATAGAGAAATGTCTAAAGGAGGACCAAGCCCCATATATTTTGAAATTTGCTAACTCGGAGAGACAAAATGACTTCGCTTACTTGAGGGCCAATAGGTTCAAAAGGCAACATCTACTGCTTGGTCCTTACAATTTTTCACCACCACCCCTGGAGCATAAGAGGAAATTAGAGAAGAAATTAGGGGTGAGATTCATATCCTCAAGGTGGAGGAAAAAGCGGTGAAACTTGATACGTCGTGCCGCGACGTAAAATAAGGCGCTGCTTGGGAGGCAACCCAAGGGTACCATGGGTACCATTTTAATTTCTTGCATTTAAGTTGATTTTATTTATTTTTAATCTTGTGTTGTTTTGGTGGAAAGTTAAGCACAGATGGAGGGGAAGTCTGAGTACCCGTGGAGGAGGAAGCTAACAAGCATGGAAGAGAAAAAGTGTGGGGTCGAACACCCACTTGTGCAAAGTTGAAGAAAGGCATGCTGTTAGCTAAGCCTAAAGGCCTCAGGGAGTATTTCTCAACCTCTTTAAATGTTAATTTGATGCTATGAGGACATAGCATGATTCAAGTGTGGGGTGAGGTAAATTTCAAGGGAAATTTCAAATTTTTGTGTTTAACGATTTTTGGTAAATGTAATGCTTGTGAGAAAATTGAAAACTTTTTGTGAGTTAAGCATGACTTCAACACCCATTGGTTTTTCTTTTCGGTTCTTTTCCGACGGGTGGTCTTTGAACCGAAGAATAAAAAAAATTTCTTTGTCTGTATATAATGTTTTAGTCATAGTTAGGGACTGTTTCCAATGACGGATGGATGACGACCGTCTTGAGGAAAAATTAGTCGATAGGTTTTGGGTTTTTGAAACCATAACTAATTGGTGCTTCATGTTCTTGTTATGTGCTATATGTGATTGTAAGAGGCAAGTATGTTCAATGTGAAGCATGCAGGTGTATAACTTTGTGTGAGACACTTAGGCTCTTGAATTTGACTCAATATGATTGAAGCTTAATTCTGAATTCTTGTGATTAGCTGAGTAAGAGTCTACTGAATGTGTCTTGAATTGAGCATGTGCCGTGAGTGTAAGGTTTTTGAGTATTCTGTGCTATTGTGGATTGTCTAGAACTTGCCTGGTGTGTTTATAATACGAGATGAAGGATGTGAATTGTAGGAGATGATTTAGGCATTTCTTTGAATGAACCAAATGTTTATCCCTCATTTCACCTACCTTGAAAAATTAATCCTAGTTAACCCCATTGAGCCTTGAGCCTATTCTTTGATAGCTGCAACATAAGCTCAATTCTTTTTCTTTCATTAGCCCTGAACTTGAACCAAAACTCCTAAGCGCTTAAAGGAAAAATCCGAAGGAGTAAAGGAGTGAGAAGAATGAAAAGAAAGGAAAAGTAGCAAGTTGTAGAAGTGAGAAAAGGACAAAGGTGCACTTTTGTGAAAATGGTTGAGTATTAGTAGGGAGTAAGAAAATAAATTAATGAAAAGTTACTTATAGAATTCCTTGCTAATAAGACAAAAGTGCTTAAAGAAAAGGGGGAACATAAGAGGAAAAAGAAAGCTGAAAGGAGAAAAAGGTGAAGTAAGGGAAGGGAAGTTCGTAATGAGGGCGTGATGTATTAAAAGCGCTTAGGAAAGATAGTCACTATTACTGGCCATAATAGTACCTACCCGCACCTGAGTTATATTACAACCTAAAAGGTCCTACTTGATCTTACATTCATACATCCTTAAATTAGTGGAATAAAACACTAAGGGCAAGCTTATGGGTTATTACATGATGCATGTGAATTCTTTGTGAGAGTGAGTGAAATTCTATTCATGTACCCACACATGTTGTGAGTTAAAAATTGTTTTTGCGTGTGAAATTGGGAAACTCTCTTCCCGTGAGGGCACATGTTGAATGAAGGATATAATTCATGTGAGATTTCTTAATCAGTTGATTTGCATGAGTTTGCTAAGATTGAGAGTCGATTCTTGAGGTTAAGAAGTCTTAACATAGTTGTACTTCATTTCAATGATCAAATCGTGCATGCTCTATTTGTAGCTTGTTATCTTACGTAATCATTATTGTCGTAAATTGAATTATCTTGCTAAATTAGTTATGTGGGAGTCTCCATATGCATGATAAGTAAAAGGTTGTTCAAGGACGAACAAGGCTTTAAGTGTGGGGTTGTGATCACAGGCAAAAATTGCATGCCCGAGATACGCTTTATGACATAAATTAGTCTTGTTTATCTAAAGTATTGTATACATTTTCATGTAATTTTATATGAATGTGAAGATATGTGCTAACCACCATGATTAGCCTTTGTTTTGTAGGTTTTGATGACTTTTGAGTAACTAATCCATTAGTTGGTGAAGTAGAGGCTTGGAAACGGAATTAACCAGCGAACGTCGGCAAAGAGGAGGCACAAAACAGCCCACCTGCGTGTCGGCAACGTGCCACGGCAGGCTGGCTGATCACAACAGCCCACCTGCAAGTTGGCAACGTGCCACAGCAGGCTGGCTGCGCGACATGGAGGTGCCAACGCGCTGCCCAAGCAGCGTGACACGCTGCCAACGCGGCAGGGTGCTGTCGAGGGTCGATTTAGGGTGATTTCCAGAAAGCCTGCGCGTTACCTTCGTGTCACGGAGGCATCCGCGATGCACTCCGTGACACGTTGCTTGTTATTCCGGGAAAAATTCCCACTAGTATAAATAGAACACTTAGGTTCATTTTTTAATATTCTGACTTGGTGGAGCAAGAACATGGGTTACAGGCAGTTGAGGGGACAAAATTATCAGGGTTTTTCTCTCTTTCCTTCTCCTTGAATTCAATTGCTTGTATGTTTAACACTTATTTAACGATGTTTAATCCACAAATGAGTGGCTAATTCCTCTTCTTGCTGAGGTTAAGAACAATATTATTGAAATGTGATTGTTGATTAGATTGGTTTTTCATCTTTTCTTCCATGGTTGTTCTGTTGATTCTTGTTCTTTAGACGGGAGGGAAACATAATGAGGGATTGTTCAACTAAACACTAGGGCGGTCAGGACCAGCAGGATTAATCCTCAACGGGTTCATATGCCCCAGCCTCTTCTGCAGGGCGCAGGCCCTCAGCTCCAGCCGGCAGAGGCCGCAGTAGATCAGGGGCATCTTGTTTAGGCAGCGGTTAGGATCTCACATATGCACTACCGGGGCGACAGGAATCAGAATCATCATTAGATGTTGTGATAGATATATTAGATGTTTTCTCTCACTCAGTTTATGCTTTGATAGGTCAGGGCTCCACCTTGTCGTACGTTACTCCGTTAGTGGCTCGAAAGTTTGATATAGAGCTAAAACTGCTTCAGCGACCCTTCTTAGTGTCTCCAATCAATGAATCTATTATTTCAAAAAGAATTTATCGGGGTCGTACAGTAGAGAATGTTGGTCGCTAGACCTTAGCAGATCTAGTAGAACTAGAAATTATTAATTTTGATGTAATTATGGGCATGGATTGGTTGGCACCATGTTATGCCACTGTAGAGTGTTGGACCAGAATTTTATGATTTCACTTTCCAGGAGAAGTAATACGAGAGTGGAGAGGTAATACAGCTACGCCAAGAGGTAAGTTCATATCCTATCTTCGGGCGAAAAAGCTGATAGCAAAGGGTTGTATCTACCATATTGTTACGATTCAGGATGTGCAAGCAGGATCCTCGACTCTTCAGTCTATTTCAGTGTTTAATGATGTGTTCCCAGACGAACTTCCTGGTATTCCCCCAGAGTGGGAAATAGATTTCTCTATAAACTTGCTACCAGATACTCAGCCTATATCCATTCCCCCGTATCGAATGGCGCCTACTTAGTTAAAAGAATTGAAAGAACAGTTGAAAGATTTGTTAGATAAGGGTTTTATCAGGCCGAGTACTTCACCGTGGGGTGCACCAGTTCTGTTCGTAAGAAAGAAAGATGGTTCCCTACGCATGTGTATAGATTATCAGTAGTTGAATAAAGTCACTATTAAGAATAAATACCCTCTTCCAAGAATAGATGATTTGTTCGATCAGCTGCAAGGGGATAAATATTTTTATAAAATTGACCTGAGATCCAGGTACCACCAGGTTTGAGTTTGGGAGAAGGATATCCCGAAGACGGCTTTCAGGACCAGGTATGGTCATTTTGAGTTTCTAGTTATGTCCTTTGGTTGACAATGCACTAGTAGTGTTTATGGACTTAATAAATAGTATCTTCAGGCCATACTTAGATCTGTTTGTGATAATGTTCATTGACAATATTCTGGTATACTCCCGCTCAGAAGCGGAACACAGAGATCATCTGTGAATAGTGCTTCAGATCCTCAGAGCTCACCATCTATATGCAAAGTTTTCTAAATGTGAGTTCTGGTTAAATTTTATAGCTTTCTTAGGCCACATTGTATTAGAGGCTGGTATTTAGATTGATTCATGAAAAAATGAGGCAGTGAAGACATGGCCTAGGCCTACAACTCCAATAGAGGTCCACAGTTTCCTGGGATTAGCCAGGTATTACAGAATGTTTGTGGAAGGATTTTCTACCCTGTTAGTGCCTTTGATGAAATTAACTTAGACAGCAGCAAAGTGTCAGTGGATCGAGGCCTGTGAGCAGAGTTTCCAGGAATTGAAAAATAGATTGACATCGGCACCAGTGTTTTCTTTGCCACAAGGTTCAGAGGGTTATGTTTTATATTGCGACGCTTTGGGTGTTGGATTAGGGTGTGTTTTAATGCAACACGGGAAGGTAATTGAGTATGCTTCAAGGCAATTGAGGAGACATGAAAAGAATTATCACCACCCACGATCCGGAGTTAGCTGCAATGGTTCACGCCTTAAAGATATGGAGGCATTACTTGTATGGGGTGCATGTAGATATTTTTACAGATCATAAAAGTATCCAGTACATTTTGTCACGCCCCGCCCTGGGGGTATGACTGGCACCTGGTGCCCTAGTAGGACCTGAACTGCTAGACTACTGAGCCTGAGCACATCTGGTGCCCGGCTGGCTCTAACTTAGATTCAGGGAAACAACGGTCTATGTAACGGCTGTAAATACAGCCTCCGGCCGACTAGGCCTATAGCCACCTGTACCTGTACTAACAGCTGACCAGAAACATATCAATATAGGGAAACCTATGCGGGCCGACGAGGCCGCCATGCTGTCTAGTTATCTGTAACTCAACAATGAAATACTGGAAAGCTACGTGACCGGCAAGGTCACCACTACTGTCAAACTATGGCCCCACACGGCCAACACAAAAGAAATAAAAGTACTAACAGCTATACAACTGCACGGCCTCTCACGACCGGCTCAACTGACCATAGGGAAATATGTACAGACTGCAAGCCTCTAGGAATAACAATAGAAATGATCGGGACAGGGCCCCGACCTACCCGTACTGTACAACAAAAGAAAGCGAAGTACACCTCTGGAATTCAGTCTCCGGATGACAGGAGCTGAATACTCGATCGCTGACAGGAATCACGAGGGATCGCCTGCTCATCTATGAGTACCTGCAGGCAAGTAATGCAGCGCCCCACCGGGCGTCAGTACCACTGGTACTGAGTATGTAAAGCAATAACTGAAAGAAATATCTGAAAACAACAATACAACTGATGAAACTAAAATAGGAAGGGATAGATTAACTATCTGATAATGTAAATCATACCTACTCTCAATTATACTAGAAGGGGTAGGAGTCATACCTGGAGACGTATCGTTCTACTGTCGATCTACTCATACCTAATGTAACATGGCATAACATAATATAACATAACATAGCACACACAAACCTTACCCGGCCCCCATAAGCCGGGAGGTACAACCAGCACAGAATCTATACCCCTACCCCGGTCATCCCATCTCCTATAATAGCTATAAGCATCCTGCCGGTCCCCTGGGTATGCACTTGGGCTCGCTGAGCCCCTGACTATAACTGCATTTGAGTCCGGAGGACTCCTGATCAACACCCGGGCGTATCCGCTCGACAGGGGTGTGTAAGGGCCGATCAAGGCACAATATGGGGAAAACTGGCATCCCATCTTCGTCCCCTATGGGACGGCATGCCACTACGTAGAGCGACATATCCTCTTCCTCTGGCGGACGAGTCGATACAGCTATTAACCCTGGGGCGGTCATGGATGCTAGGTAATCCATCCCCAAAACAATACAACGGTCTCAACTAGTAATACTATCTGCATATCCCACATACTGAAGCTAATAGTAGTAAAGTACCCGTACATACTGTGTGCTGAACTAGTAATGGTAATGTGTATGTACTTAATACATACTGAGACTGATAATAGTATATATGTATAAATATAATCTTCTGCCATACTGTGCTGAGTCTAACGCTGAACAAGATATAGTTTTTCTGCTGAAAACCATGTTGTATACTGAGTTTCTATAGTAACATGATTTGCTATTTCTAATATGCTTTCTAAACTTCATTATAACCTATCAGTATGCTTTTGAGATGCCTTACAGATATTACATTGCTCTACTGGGTTTCAACTGAATACGATAATATCCTAACATTTTGTACTACATCATATACTGAGCATGCTGTGCAGTTCCTAACACTTGTATTAGAATCTATATCGTGCTAGTAAGTTTCGTGCTAATTATAACCTGGTGCTTCTAATATCGTACCAACATTCATAATAAACATAACACAAGACTTCTGAACATTCTACTGGCCTTTAAATTACTTTACTATACCGAGATTTACTAACTTGCCGAGGAAACTAGCTTTGCATACCTTTGCTTCTGATTTCCCAACTAACTGGCGTAACTTGGTCAGTATTTCAGCTATTCCTCCCAACTGCATTCACATATACGTCAATTAGTACTAAATACAACTTTATTCTGAAGAACGACATCACTTTCGATATAATTATAGCCTAAACTTAGGCCTATCGAAAGACGGTCAAAAACTCGCTATTTTCCAGAAGTCCAGAAGGAAGAAATATTCACTTCATAGCTAGGAACACATAGACACTAGTTTGGAGCAATTCTACTTACCTTAGCTTGCTAGCTCGATGATTCGTCGGCCGTATTTCACGAAACCAAATCCGTAGAAATGCTCTCTGCTGCTAAATACCTCGGTATCTGAGGTTAATTTGAGTTTGGACAACGTTTGGCAGCGTAATCGGTCGATAATATATTACCTTCCTTCGTCCCTCTCTGCTCCCTGCATTTTCTGGAAATTTTCATAAGTTTTAAATGAATTAGACCGAAGTGGGGCTTTATATACTTGAGCCTGGACAGGGCCAACGTGTCACGGAGCCAACGCGGAGGCTTCACCTCCGTGACACGCTGCCATCGCGGAGGGGCTCTGCCTCGGCTCCTTCCGCGATGGTTCGACAGGTTTCTCATCCGATCTCTTTCCCGAGCCTTTCTTTAGCACGTATGGCCTTCAAATATGCTTAACCAATGTGCGAATAGGCCATCTAGGTGTCGGGAATCTTACGGGGTATAACATTCTCCCCCCCTTAAGAACATTCGTCCCCGAATGTAAACTTCTATCTAGAGGACTTCTCAACTCACTACCTAGGAAAATTCCGGCAGAGTTTCCCCTGTTATATGGACTATCCTAAAAACCTGAAACGCAGAAAAGTCCAATACAGGTACTGCATGCAATACTTTAAGATACTGCATAAGTAACAACACGGACATACCTGTCGTCTGACTAGGCCTGGAATAGGTGCGGATATCTAGCTTTCATATCTTCTTCAGCCTCCCACGTCATCTCCTCTCGGTTCCTGTTACGTCACAGTACTTTGACAGATGCAATATCCTTAGTTCTCAATCTACGAATCTGTCTGTCTAGAATAGTTACTGGAATCTCTTCATAGGCCAGCTCTTCGGTAACCTAGATATCCTGGACTGGAACTGCTCTGGATGGGTCTCCCATGCATTTCCTCAGCATGGACACATGAAAGACGGGATGAACGGATTCTAGCTCTGGAGGCAAGTTCAACTCGTATACTACTCGGCCTATCCTCCGACGAATCTGATAGGGTCCAACAAATCTTGGACTGAGCTTACCCTTCTTGCTGAATCTCATCACCCCTTTCATCGGAGATACTTTCAGAAATACCCAGTCATTCACATTAAACTCCAAATCTCTGCGTCGTACATCTGCATATAATTTCTGACGACTCTGTGCAGTCAATAGGCGTTCTCTGATAAGCTCTACTTTCCCTCCTGACTGCTGAACAAGGTCTGGCCTAATCATCACTGATTCTCCTACTTCAAACCAGCCAACCGGCGATCTGCACTTTCGCCCGTATAAAGCCTCAAAAGGTGCCATCTGAATAGCCGAGTGATAGCTATTACTATAAGCAAATTCTATCAGCGACAAAGGCTCATCCCAGCTACCACCATAATCTAGCACACACGCTCGTAGCATATCCTCGAGCGTCTGAATAGTGCGCTCAGCCTGTCCGTCTGTCTGAGGGTGGGAAGCTGTGCTCAGATTAATCTACGTCCCCAGCCCTTTCTGGAACGATTTCCAAGACCTAGTCGTGAACTGCACTCCTCTGTCTGAAATAACGGATACTGGCACTCCATGCAATCTAACTATCTCTCGGATATATAACTCCGCATAATCTTCAGCCGAAAAAGTAGTTCTAACTGGCAGGAAATGAGCTGATTTAGTCAATCTGTCAACTATTACCCATATCAAGTCATGTCTGTGTCTGGTACGGAGTAATCCTGCCACAAAATCCATATTCACTGCTTCCTATTTCCAGAGAGGCACAGCTATGTCCTGAGTTAACCCGCCTGGTTTCTGATGTTCTGCTTTCACCTGTTGGCAGTTAGGACACTGGGCTAGAAATTCAGCAATTTCTCTTTTCATACCTGGCCACCAGTAGTTCTCTTTGATGTCATGGTACATTTTTGTCGTATCGAGGTGAAGAGAATAACGGGCATAATGTACCTCGTTCATAATCTGCTGGTGGAGCCCTGAAACATCTGGAACATATAGACGGCCTTTACAACGCAGGACTCCACCCTCTGTTACCTGGAAACCTGGCGTTTTCCCCTGCTAACCAGGTCAGGATTCTTATACTACCGTTCTTTTTATTTTCACAACTGATAACGACACGACGGTATTCTCAATTACCGCTCTGTTGTCCTTCATTTCTATTACACGAACGACTAAATTGACCAATTGATGTATCTTTCTTACCAACTCCCGTTGCTCGGCTGCCCATACACCACACTTCTAATAGATCTATAGCTAAGAGCGGTTGTTGCTCCAGTACCTCTTCTTGGCTGATATAACATTTTCATACTTAGAGAGCTCGGCATATAATTGACGGTCATGCTGACTTGTCTTGCCGAAGAGATCGACAGGTAGTTTACAGGCGTAGCTAGAGCTTATCTGGCCCTCTGGCCACATGCTAAAGCTACTTGTTGCTGGGATAACCTGAACGACCGTCTGCGCACCTTGTGCCTTTATCTGATCAGAGGATCCTGATATCGACCATGACCTCTAATGATCTGGCTGCATAACCTTAAATAACTGAATAGTCGGGTTGAATGACCCGAATGTGGCAGTAGTCTAACAATGCTCTAACTGTTCTACTTGAGTACTTATAGTTCATGCATAACTGCAGACTTGTAGGCATCTAATTACTTTGTTGTTTTGCTTGAACCACCATAAGGCTGGGCTTAATCAAACTTACTCCCAGGTGATCAATCTCTGGATCTTTACGGGGAGTCTACTGATCTCCTGGTCTTAATAGACACTGTGCTAGCAGGGTACTATCAATTTCTTACGCCTTGTGTGTATCCATTTGGATTTATACTGCTACTCTGGGGAATTCTCGGTCTTATGAGCTTTTCTATAAATACTAGCCTTCTGCTAGGGCTCTGTATCTGAATATCTTACAAGAACCAGCTGAAGTACTAGTATGTCGCTGACTACTGATGTGGACCCTTCCTTGGGGTACCCACGGCTTTCTGACTGGGACGGCCGACTGACTTATAGGGTGTTCCACACAATAACTGCTAGGTTAACTAAGGCCGACTCTCACCTACAAGGCTGGGAAAATGACGTACGACCACTTAACATACTAGAACAATTCTGGTATTGCTAATCTCTGAAATTTTCCTATTCGGCCTCTAATCCTGGTTCTAGCACATGCACTAATGTTACCGATCTTCAGGGATGCTTCCCCACTAATGCAGGCGCCAGCTGGTCGGTAGACCATCTAACCGCGCCCTTATCATCTAGCCATCTGGTTCAGGCCATTAACTCTGGTAAGCTCCTAGAGCCTAGATCTGGCAACAACACATAAGTCTATTAACTTAATAACTGAGAACTGAGATAGTTTCTATGACTTCATACGTAATTCACACTTAATCTACCCTTTCTCTTCTCCTTTCCCTTTCTCCTTTCTTCCCTCCTTTTCTTTCTTTCTTCTCCCTTTTTTTTTTGGCAAGGGGGGGGGGGGGTCCTGCAATGCAATTTGTACATGCTTTCTATTACTAATCAGCATATGTGATTGTACCCCTTATAGGCAGCTACTCACAGCGTATCTATTATCTGTATATATATATATCAATAGCTACGTACAATATGTACTGAATTCTGCGGTAATACATAATCTCTGACATGCTCTGCTGAGTCTCATACCGTACATGATACACCGCTTCTACGGCCTAATAATACCTCCTGCCCTGACTTATCATTTCATTGTATTGTCACCCCATTCTGAAAGTAACAAACATAAACACTTTAGTTGTTGTCTGCTGTTTGGAATTCCGCCACTCTTGCGATGTGGGGTCAACGTTCGAATCTTGTGGCCTTACTAGGCATATATTGAGAGCCCATGACCGTCTGCTGGGCCTTATCTCTAGGCCACACTAGATTAAATTCGTTGTATCGGCAATTTCTCAACTTCCCCATAAGCGAACATACTGCAGTATTCTGGACCGCAATCTTACTGTCAGCCCGAGGCTTAATCCTTAATATGATATTCTATCAATCCGGGGGTAATCCTAATTTCCCCACAACATCTGACACTCCTGCTTCTTCCCCTCATCTTGCTTAAGCTGAACTCTGGGGTTCAAGGTACCTGCTTTTCATTGTTAATAAGATTACTGGTCAAGTATCAGTTCATACTTCCCCTGACTTGCAGTCAAACCTATCTGATTCACATGACCTCTCACCCTTTCGATATCACAACTGAATCATATCTATAATCTTACAGGTATATCTTACTGTCTATTAGCGTATATGGCGGACTTAGCCTTTTTCTGACTCAAATTTGACTATTACTAAGCATTCATTACTAACAGGTCTTTTACCCCTACTTCGGGTAAGCTAACAGTCTTACTTTCTTTACTGGCTTGTTATCATAAGGGTCTGCACAGCTTACGTAATCATAGGGGCTCTTTATACTTTCTAATACTTACTAGGATCAATCAGCCCATCTTTACTTACTGCTTGATTTGGCAACCCCATCTCAAGTCTTATACCCCTTTACTATACTGGCATCAAAATCAAGAGGTAGGAATAGCCCTTTTCTTATTGCAACAAATAAAAGCATTTAACTGTACCATATCCAAAAAGATGTATTAGGGATTCCTGCATTTCCCTCTCTTTCTTATACTTACTTGGTGGTCTGACCTTATCTGTAATCTTAATCAGATCTTATATAGCTAATAAATAAATCAACTCGTATGTACATTACACTCCTGACTTGCTATTCTGACGTTATCAACGTATACTAGGGATAGTACCGATAAAGGTATCATGTTGGGAGGTCTCTGGTACCCCCTCCTACTGCTGTAGTTATCATGTAACTGGCTAATGCCTTCTTCTGTTGTTATATCTGATCTTGTGCCTGTAGTAGGGTAATGCTGATCTACCTTTGTATCTGTAATCAAAGAATACGGTAAGTTTTTAGGGACTCAACCCTATACTGTACCGCTCTAAAGCACGACTGACTGAGAAGGAAGGGTAACCATCCTATCATGCCTCGCAGCCTCCTGCCTATAGTATGTGGTGCACAACACATCCATAGACAAGACTCTACTTAGCACGGCTTGCAGACTCCCTGGGACACAACCAAGCTCTGATACCAAGTTTGTCACGCCCCGCCCTGGGGGGTATGACTGGCACCTGGTGCCCTAGTAGGACCTGAACTGCTAGACTACTGAGCCTGAGCACATCTGGTGCCCGGCTGGCTCTAACTTAGATTCAGGGAAACAACGGCCTATGTAACGGCTGTAAATACAGCCTCCGGCTGACTAGGCCTATAGCCACCTGTACCTGTACTAACAGCTGACCAGAAACATATCAATATAGGGAAACCTATGCGGGCCGACGAGGCCGCCATGCTGTCTAGTTATCTGTAACTAAACAATAAAATACTGGAAAGCTACGTGACCGGCAAGGTCACCACTAATGTCAAACTATGGCCCCATACGGCCAACACAAAAGAAATAAAAGTACTAACAGCTATACAACTGCACGGCCTCTCATGACCGGCTCAACTGACCACAGGGAAATATGTACAGACTGCAAGCCACTAGGAATAACAATAGAAATGATCGGGACAGGGCCCCGACCTACCCGTACTGTACAACAAAAGAAAGCGAAGTACACCTCTGGAATTCAGTCTCCGAATGACAGGAGCTGAATACTCGATCGCTGACAGAAATCACGAGAGATCGCCTGCTCGTCTATGAGTACCTGCAGGCAAGTAATGCAGCGCCCCACCGGGCATCAGTACCACTAGTACTGAGTATGTAAAGCAATAACTGAAAGAAATATCTGAAAACAACAATACAACTGATGAAACTGAAATAGGAAGGGATAGATTAACTGTCTGATAATGTAAATCATACCTACTCTCAATTATACTGGAAGGGGTAGGAGTCATACCTGGAGACGTATCGTTCTACTACCGATCTACTCATACCTAATGTAACATGGCATAGCATAATATAACATAACATAGCACACACAAACCTTACCCGGCCCCCATAAGCCGGGAGGTACAACCAGCACAGAATTTATACCCCTACCCCGGTCATCCAATCTCCTATAATAGCTATAAGCATCCTGTCGGTCCCCTGGGTATGCACTTGGGCTCGCTGAGCCCCTGACTATAACTGCATCTGATTTCGGAGGACTCCTGAATCAACACCCGGGCGTATCCGCTCAACAGGGGTGTGTAAGGGCCAATCAAGGCACAATATGGGGAAAACTGGCATCCCATCTTCGTCCCCTGTGGGATGGCATGCCACTCCGTAGAGCGACGTATCCTCGTCCTCTGGCGGATGAGTTGATACAGCTATTAACCCTGGGGCGGTCATGGATGCTAGGTAATCCAACCCCAAAACAATACAACGGTCTCAACTAGTAATACTATCTACATATCCCACATACTGAAGCTAATAGTAGTAAAGTATCCGTACATACTGTGTGCTGAACTAGTAATGGTAATGTGTACGTACTTAATACATACTGAGACTGATAATAGTATATATGTATAAATATAATCTTCTTCCATACTGTGCTGAGTCTAACGCTGAACAAGATATAGTTTTTCTACTGAAAACCATGTTGTATACTGAGTTTCTATAGTAACATGATTTGCTATTTCTAATATGCTTTCTACACTTCATTTTAACCTATCAGTCTGCTTCTGAGATGCCTTACAGATATTACATTGCTCTACTGGGTTTCAACTGAATACGATAATATCCTAACATTTTGTACTACATCATATACTGAGCATGCTGTGCAGTTCCTAACACTTGTATTAGAATCTATATCGTGCTAGTAAGTTTCGTGCTAATTATAACCTGGTGCTTCTAATATCGTACCAACATTCGTAATAAACATAACACATGACTTCTGAACATTCTACTGGCCTTTAAATTACTTTACTATACCGAGATTTACTAACTTGCCGAGGAAACTAGCTTTGCATACCTTTGCTTCTGATTTCCCGACTAACTGGCGTAACTTGGTCAGTATTTCAGCTATTCCTCCCAACTGCATTCACATATACGTCAATCAGTACTAAATACAACTTTATTCTGAAGAACGACATCACTTTCGATACAATTATAGCCTAAACTTAGGCCTATCGAAAGACGGTCAAAAACTCGCTATTTTCCAGAAGTCCAGAAGGAAGAAATATTCACTTCATAGCTAGGAACACATAGACACTAGTTTGGAGCAATTCTACTTACCTTAGCTCGGTAGCTTGACGATTCGTCGGCCGTATTTCACGAAACAAAATCCGTAGAAATGCTCTCTGCTGCTAAATACCTCGGTATCTGAGGTTAATTTGAGTTTGGACAACGTTTGGCAGCGTAATCGGTCGATAATATATTACCTTCCTTTGTCCCTCTCTGCCCCCTGCGTTTTCTGTAAATTTTCATAAGTTTTAAATGAATTAGACCGAAGTGGGGCTTTATATATTTGAGCCTGGACAGGGCCAACGTGTCATGGAGCCAACGCGGAGGCTTCACCTCCGTGACACGCTGCCATCGCGGAAGGGCTCTGCCTCGGCTCCTTCCGCGATGGTTCGACAGGTTTCTCGTCCGATCTCTTTCCCGGTCCTTTCTTTAGCACGTATGGCCTTCAAATATGCTTAACCAACGTGCGAATAGGCCATCTAGGTGCCGGGAATCTTACGAGGTATAACACATTTTCACGCAGAAAAAGCTGAATTTGTGACAACGCTGTTGGCTAGAATTGTTGAAAGACTATGATGTCAACATTTTGTATCACCCAGGGAAGGCCAATATCATAGCTGATGCCCTTAAAGATGAGAGAGCATCGAGCTGAAGAGGTTAGGTTGCCAGTGGTTGATCGAACATGACCTATTACTAGTTCGATGAAGCTGATTCTCAACATTATTCTAGCTCGACATTCTCAGACCCTGTCTGTACCTCCATAAGCCTTATCTATTAGAGCCTTATCTACTAGAGCCTTAATAGTGAGAGTTGCAACAGAGCAAGTTCCTCTTCCTTTTCCATCACAACCAATCGATCCTACTCATCCAATTGATAAAGGCATGATGCAGATACAAAAGGAAGAGGACGATTCTAAAGAGAGAATCCTCCAAGAAGAGTATGACTTCGACATGGATCCATTGGAGGCTGCAAATATTTTGGCCACAAAGTTGGCTTTCCTAGTCATTACCCAGGGCCGACCTAATGATGTAGAGGCAAGCTTTTTAGTTGCACCCCGACATGACCTATAATGGCTTAGTCTAAGCACTTTAGGGAGCCTCTATCACTCTCTATTCTTTATGTGTATATGCATTAGGGACATTGCACAATTTTTGAGTTGGGGGTGGAGGTTTGCAAATTTTTGTCCATTGTGGCATGTTTTGTTTTTTATAACTTTGATTCTTGAAATGACTTTTGTTTTTTATTGAAATGTGCCTTGTATTAGTTTAATGGTGATGTGTGATTGTCTATTTTACCGCTTTCATAGTATAAATTTGTATTGCTTTATTAGTTTAGAATCCTCTGGGGTTTTCTTAGCATGATTCTTTCCTGGGAGGTTTATTTTCAATTGAATCTGGCAAATAAATGTAGTTAAAGTGTCATAGTGTGTGGGACCAATGATAGATTGCTAGGCGACATTCTTAGGGTACCAGCCTGCAAGTTGAGTCATTTTGCTAAATAAAATGCTTTTTACTTAGGTGGTGGTGGCATATGAGTTTATAGGATACTTGTATAATTCATTGAGAAATGCCCCCCCCCAAAATTTTTGCCATAACTGTTTGGTATTGACATATGTACGTCTGGTTTTGACATCTAATTGTGTTGATTTTGACACTAAATCCCTAGTTGAGAGTAAAGTTATTTAGTCAATTTGATATCCGTGCGGCATTATGTGGTGGGAAAAATTTTATTTGTCACTTGTTGTGATCACACTCTATAACTTGACTGGCTACTCATGCTTGAGCTTAGGATTGACTATGGGTTGTAGAGATGAACTTAGGATTTCTTTGTATTTCAAAAGCCACATTTTCCTAAATGAGCCTACCAAATGATGCATGTATCCCTAGTCTCCCCTTTTTGAACTATGATCTTTTTTTTTTATGATCAACCGAAATGAGAGCAAAAATCAATTCTCAAGTTAACCCTCCTTTAAACCCATCCTCCTTGATACTATGAAATGTGATAAAAATGAGCAAAAAAGTGCAAGTTGGGGGTGATAAGGTGAAAAAGAAAGAAAGGGCATAAATAAGTTTTTTGACCATATCCCAAAGTTAAAAGAGCTAAAAAGAAAAAAAAGAAAATAAAATAAAAGAGAAAAAGAGAAAGTGAATAAATTGAGCTCACAAAAAGTACCTTAGGTTATGAAAAATTGTTAAGGGAAGAAAAAGAAAGGATCGTAAAGTGAAAAAGGTAGTGAGAAATGTGATGTAGTGTTCAAGGATAGTAAATGAGCCACTAAAGCTTATATTTGTATCCTACCAGACTTTTGACCACCGTTACAAACTTAGAAAAGCCCTTATGTGATCTGAATTCGGATTTTCAAAAGAAAATACATTTGAGTAAATAGGTAAGCATATAGTAGTTTTGACCTATATTGTTAACTTCTTTGTGAGAGTTGGGTGTTTTTCTCCTCCCTCCCGATCTTGTGTCCTTGTAGTGTGTGAGATCAATGCTTTTGAAAATGGGACACTCTCTTTAGTCTAATTGTGAAGGAATGTGGATGATAATGGCTAGCTTAACTTACTTCTCAAATCTAGGTATGTTGCATGTAGAGATGATGTCATGAGTGGAGATTGCATGCTTAATCTTGATAGTTGTGAGAAAGCTGATTTTGTTGATAGAGGGGATAGCTTGCTTGAAAATTGTGCTTGTAGCTGTTTGCCAAAATCACTATATGTAATACCCCGAAAGTCCCTAAGATCAAACCCAAGGGTTGAAATGAATAAATCAGGAAAATTGGTACCAGGTCGCAGGAGGAGTCATCCAGTGACCCTTCAAGAGACCTAACGGGTCGTCGTGTGATCCGTTGTATGTGTTCTTGAGTTGAAGCTTTAATGATCCTCTGGGGTAACCATGGATGGAGTGACGAGTCTTTGTATCACTCCATGAGTCGTTTGGATGCCCGTTAAGTGCCCAATAATGAAGAAGGTGTCATGTTGGCAGTGTTGACGATGGATCGTGGGAACGAGTCGTGGTGGCAGTGACGACTCATTTGGTTGGTTGTTAGGTGGAAAGAATCCAAGAATGAGGGGTAGTTTCCAGTGGAAACGGTATCCCCTAACGAGTTGTCCAGTCCCTCATTGGGACTGGCGGTGATCCTTTTCAAGACGAATCATTAAGGGTATTTTCATAAATCCTAAGCTCCTAAGTCCTAAACTACGTCATTTTAAGCCCTATAAAGAGTTTTTAAAGGTAATTTAACCTATTATAATTCATTCAAATTCCATGCATACAGTGTTAGAAATTCCTTTTGAAGATCAAGCTTGAATCCTTCAATTCTTCCCCAATTCTCTTGGGCTTTCAAAGTCAAGTTGTGATTCGGCTTACCCAGGTATGTAGGGCTATGAATGAGAGTTTCCTTTCACTCTCATGCCCAAATTTCTCCTCAAGTTCATGAATTCAAGTCTATTCAATTTTATGACCTTATAGGGTTTTAACCCAATTTTATGAATTTGTTACACCCTGTAAGATATTAGTAGTTAGTGTACGTATGCGTGGATTTGTGACGAGTAATGAGAGTTTGACACATGCAGGAAGAGACTCGAAAGTAGGGTCGGGAGAGGCAAGGCTATGAGGGGCCAGCGCAACGTACCAGCCTGCCTGTGCACTGGGCAGCACGGCGTGCTAGCCAGACTACCGCCCTAGGGGGAGAGGCACGGCAGGCATATAGGCGCGTTGGGCAGCGCGGGGCACCACCCCATGCCACCGCATATGCCTATATATAGGAACCTCCTTTGATCAATTAAATCATTCTAACATAAGACTTCGTCCAAAATAGAGAGAGTACGCAATTTTCATCCAATTTTCATTGAATTACGCTATCAAATGCCGTCCAAACGCAAATTAACTTCAGGTAACAAGTTTTAGGCCTATGGGAAGCATTTCTATGGAGTTATTTCTTGAAAATTCACTCGGTATACCGGAACTCTACAGAGTAAAGGTTGTCATAATTACTCCAAATTGAATCCTAAACAGCCAAAAGCATTAGGTAAGAATTTCTTCCTTCTGAACACTCGAGAAATTGTGGGTTTCCGGTTGAATTATTTAGAGTTGAAGTATAGTTAATATTAGTATCAAAAGATATCGTTATTTTGCAAATTTAGTACTGAAATAAGCCATATTTTCTTAGTATAAGGGCTGCAATTGAATGGAATCGCCGGCTACAGGTTGAAACTAATCGAATAAACGAGAATTAACATTCGAGGTATGTCAAGGCTTATTCCTTTGGCAAGTTATTCTCGTCGTATAATGATACGACCTATGTTTTTGAATATAGATAACAATCCCATGTGTTGTATTAGCTGTTGCTTGTAGATAATGCTTATATATGTTATGGTTAGCTGTTAGAAAATGTATTGAGAATAGATTGCAGTATCCCTCATCGGGAAAGAGTATGTTAGGTGTAACCCCCACTAGAAGCGTCATAGTAAGCCCTCTATCCTTCTTTTCACTGTGTTAGTAGGATTCTGACGTGTTGCTGCCATGCCAAGGCCTTAGAAGCTTAGGGTTAGTTGTTGGGCCTAATTCGATAAGTTGGACAGTGTAGGGTGCAGACGGGTGATATAACTTTCAGTTTGATGCCCGTATAGACAATAAAGCTCACTCAGAGGCCGTTGGCGTACCTTAATGCCTCTAGGGCCAGAATTTGAATATGATGGTCCTACCCTAGAGTCAGCGGCACCAGGGTTGCCTAGTGTAATAAGTGACAACCTGCTATGTAGTTAGCCACTGCTAGTGACTATTAGTTGCAGTCGACTTAATGCTTCACATACAGGTTGCTCAGGAAGTCATCCCAATCAGACGAGTTAGATAGACCCGTGGGTACTCTAAGGAGGGAACCTTATCAGTAGTTGAATGTCGGGCCAATGCCTCAGCCTGTCCTTATAAGACACTCGAGTACAGGTTGTAGCGAATGGCTAAGTCTAGATAAACTTGCCTACGAGGCTATGAATTGCCTAGAGAAGTCATATGACATCTAATTATACCAATTTAAGATTTAAAGGGCTAAAACAATAGTAGTACAGTATTACCTTCAGGCTAGGAGTTATAATAAACTTCCTGGGGAAGGTTAGCTGCTGACGCTCAGGAGCATGTCTGATTAAGTAGTAGCCCTATAGTTGTTCTAGGCGAAGAAACTAAATAGTTGGTCATCCGCGACCTAACGGATCGCTTATGAGTTATCATTGTCCTAGCATGACATTCAGAGTATCGTTTAGACCAATCTAGATCTCGCCCTATCCAATCTAGACCTTAGAGATTATGATCACTATCAGGATTATCTGATTAGATATAGACACACGGGGTGTGCCTGTTAGCAACTATACAGACTATTCTAGGGGTGATTAGCGGTCGCATTAGGCCTTAAGATCCAGATATGCCTTTTGAGTGGCTAGATTGAGACTAAAGTGCAATATATTGGTTGGGATTGACCTACCCTATGTAGCCTTCTGTTAACCAACCTCAGTGTTACTAGCTGCGTCGTCGCCTTCGGGGCTATATGGATCGCTCCAAGGAGTTATATGTTGTCCCAAGGGACTATATTCAGGCTCAAGGGCCATATTACAGTCCATACATGGCTGGACTTCTATTTTTATGCTATATTGGCATCACTGACCCTCGTCGAGCTGTGTGTGCCCAGGTTGCCGTTACAGGAGCCCTCTGGGCTCAAACACAGGTACAGGAGCCCAGCGGGCTCAGTTGCAGACCCAAGGGCCAGGTAGGTTGGCTATAGTTACCTATAGACCCATATTGACCATGATAGGGGTATATAGATTGGAGTGTGCTTGCCAGGGCTTATGGGGGCCCCCGGCGGGTTATTCTCTACTGGTTGTACCTTCCCAGCTTATAGGGGTCAGGTTAGGTTCTTGTTTGTATTCTTGTCTGCTAGTTATAGATTATGAGTGTATAATTGTACAGTTTTAGCTCATATACGTGTAGTGTTTTACTAGATGCAGGTTATGGATAAGAAAGCTTACAGGTTAATTTTTGCCCCTTCTTGTTATTCACTTTTAGATCTTTATTAGCATTTATTCAGCTTTTCATTACTGACTTACATATTTGGTACATATTGTACTAACATCAAACTATGGGGCGCTACATTCTTGCCTGCAGGTTTAGATAGACAGATTGTGAGACCTCTTAGCAGTTATTCAGAGTCAGCAGTTTGGCTGGCTCCTTTCATTTGGAGTTATCAGGTTATAGAGATGTATCTGTCTTTTATTTGTATAGCATTTGGGTAGGCTGGGGCCCTTCCCCGACCAATATCTTTACTCCTAGAGGCTTGCAAACGACAGTATTCAGATAGTTGGTTGTTGTTGGCTATGTGGGGCCTAGTATAGCTACTTGTTTTCATTTTCGTTATAACTAGACAGCATGGTGGTCTTGTTGGCCCATATAGGATCCCTTTTACTATTATGTTAGCTGGGTTAGTTGTTTTCGTTTATAGGTGTTGCGTGACCTTGTCGGCCTGAGGTTGTATTTAAAACTGAGATATAGCAGTTTATTTTCTTGAATTTGAGTCCCTAATAGGTGCCAGAGGTGCCTATGCCCAGCCTGATCCTAGTGTGGCATTAGGTGCTAGTCATGCCTCCCAAGGTGGGGCGTGACAAACTTGGTATCAGAGCAGGTCATATCCCAGGGAGTCTGCAAGCCGTGTCTAGTAGAGTCTTATTTATAAATGTGTTGTGCACTACATTCTATAAACAGAAGGCTACGAGACATAATAGTATGGCTACTCTCCTTCTTCTCAAATCGTGCTATAGAGCCGAGTTGTATAAGGATGAGTCCCTAAGCTTTCACTGTTACATCCGTCTAGAGTAATGTTTGATATGGGACAGACTTCAGTCAGCCGTAAGTCAGCTACAGCAGCAGGAGAAGGTACCAATGAGGTGCCACAATTGGGGGATAATCAGCCTGAAGGCGAAAGCAGATGTCTTTTTAATCTCCCCAGCATCCTCTTGGGGCACTAGGAATCTCATAAGGTAATAGATATGCCAGCATCGTCCCCAATTCCTTCTTCAACCTCGTAATAGGAGGTCATGAGTATAGTATATATATGAGTTGGCGCACTTAGTAGACAGCTAGAATTAGACAGGGACAATAGTTAATATTGGATTACTTGAAATACGCAAAGGATGGTGTGAGGTTTGTACCTCCAGCCTTTAGAGTTGTTGAATTTCGTGCCTTGGCCCCATTATAGAATGATGTGGTCATTTCTCACTTTCCAGATTGTTCCTTCAGTACAACAAAAAGCGTAAGTATCAATGTCATATTGCCCAGAATAAACAGTAAAGGAAGGCTAGAATTGTTGATTCTGAGAGAGAGTAGAAAGTGGTTGAGACCCCTAGTGTTTACAAAGTTACCTAGACCCTCATGGTTGTAAATCAGGAGGGTAGTTAATGTAACACCCCGGATAATTTGAGCGATTAAATCATGCTCTCGAGGTAGGACTAAGAGTACTTAAGAGACTAATAAGAAAGTACTATGAGTTATTTGCGTCATTCTATGATCATATTTAAGATTGGACGTCGATAAAGTTGTAGAACGAAATTCGGTAAAAGTTATCGCAAAATTTTCCTTCTTGAGATTTCCTGAAATTTAGGTCAAATGTATCGAAGCTTTTTTTTCAAATCTATAATAATTTAGGGGGTGTGCGACTATAAAATTAAATTTCTATGAATCTAGTTTCCAGCACATCAAACCGTTCACCAATACGACTTCGGAGTAGAGAGATATTCACGTTTTAGCGAGACTAAGCAAGTAGGCACCTCACAAGAGTCTAAGGCGGTGGAAGGCTATTTAAGCCCCTTTGGTTGGTTTTTGGTCATCCAAATTCATTTTCCAGCAAACTACTTCGTAAGAAAACTCTCTCAAATTCTCTCCATGGTTTTCTTTTGGTTTTGGGGCTAGAATCCATGGCTTAACTAGATTTTGGTGTTGGGAAGTCAGGAATCACGTTTAGCTTGCATTTTGGTGTCTTTTCCGAGATTTTGGTGGCTGTTTCGTGGTGAAGCTGTTGGTAAGACTTCTTCCTTTTGTTTTCCTTGGTTTTTGAGTTTGGTTATAGGTGTGTTAACCCTATTAGGTTGTTGTCTCGGAGTTTCTACCGTCGAATTCCTATGAATCTTATCGGGTAAGCTTCGTTTGTCTTGTTTTTGTGTTGAGTTGTATTGGCTGCGTTTGGCAGAATCTTGGACTGCCTTTAGGCAGTAGGTTCATGGTGTTGAAGGTTTGAGTTCGTCTAGGCTTGAAGGGTATGTTAGGCTTGTTCCTCCCTTTGTCGGCATGAATTCCGTAGTCGTTGTCCTTCATGTTGAGGTGTGTTTGGATGTTTTGTGAAGGCTTGTGTAATACTATTATTGAACTCTTGTGCTTCTATTTATATAGTGATAAATGTGTGTATAAGGTACTAGTTTGGTTGGTGGCTCTAGCTTGAGTGCGAAGAATCGTAGTTATGAAAAATTATTAGGCTCATATCGAGAAGTCGTGTGTGAGGCGTGTGTTTCTTGTAGCAAGTTGTGGGCTGTTTAAGTGAATAATATTAGGTGATTAGATTTACAAGTGAATGAGGGTTTAGATTGGTTAAGGTCATGGTTGCAACGATCTATTGTTATATTTGATTCGGTGGTCGTGTCGGACGTGTCGATGGCACGTGACGATCATGGGGAAACTTGGGTTGATTGGCCGTGTACCTTGATGTTAGTGGTGAGTATAGTGGCTTGTGGGCTATTTCTAAAGTTTGGGGATAAACCAGTTAAGATGGTAATTCTTAACTCGGCTAGTGGTTTCGTCGGTGGACGGCTAAACGTGAAAGAATAATACTGTGTTGTGATAATCGGTTAGTGGGGTTCGAGAGCCGGTTATGGGCTATTTGATCATATATTATTATTGTTATTGATTGTGTGTGTATTGTGTTTGAGACCTTGTGGCTTGTGGATACCCAATGCACGAGAGTTGTTCCGGCTAAGGGTCGAGCTCGAGGTACCTTGTGTCTTGTGGATACCCAATGCACGAGAGTGTTTCCGGCTAAGGGGTTGGGCCCAAGGAGTGAAATGACCTATGGGGTTGAGAATGACATTGTTATACCCCGTAAGATTTCCGACACCTAGATGGCCTATTCGCACGGTGATTAAGCATATTTGAAAGCCATACATGCTAGAGGAAGGCCCGAAAAAGGATCGGACGGATAGCCTGTCGAACCATCGCGGAAGGAGCCGAGGCATAGCCCCTCCGCGATGGCAACGTGTCACGGAGGTGGAGCCTCCGCGTCGGCTCCGTGACACGTTGGCCCTGTCCAGGCTCAAGTATATAAAGCCCCACTTCGATTTAATTTCATTTAAACTCATTATAATTTCCAGAAAACGCAGGAGAACAGGGAGAGACGAAGAGGGTAAACATATTTTCATCCGATTATGCTGCCAAACGTAGTCCAAACCCAAAATAACCTCAGATACCGAGGTATTTAGCAGCAGAGAGCATTCCTATGGATTTAGTTTCGCGAAATACGGCCGACGAATCGTCGAGCTACCAGGCTAAGGTAAGTAGAATTGCTCCAAACTAGTGTCTATGTGTTCTTAGCTGTAAAGTGAGTACTTCTCTCTTCTGGACTTCTGGAAAATAGCAAGTTTTCGACCGTCTTTCGATAAGCCTAAGTTTAGGCTATAATTATATCGAAAGTGATGTCGTCCTTCAGAATAAAGTTGTATTTAGTACTGATTGATATATATATATGAATGCAGTTGGGAGGAATAGCTGAAATACTGACCAAGCTACGACGGTTAGTCAGGAAATCAGAAGTGAAGGTATGTAAAGCTAGTTTCCTCGGCAAGTTAGTAATCTCGGTATAGTAAAGTAATATAAAGGCCAGTAGAATGTTAAGAAGTCATGTGTTATGTTTACTACGAATGTTGGCACGATATTAGAAGCATCATGTTATATTTAGCGCGAAACTTGCTAGCACGATATAGATTCTAATACAAGTATTAGGAACTGCACAACATGCCCAGTATGTGATTTAGTAAAGAATGTTAGGATATTATCATACTCAGTTGTAACCTAGTAAAGCAATGTAAATACCTGTAAGGTATCTCAGAAGTAGAATGATAGGTTAAAATGAAGCTCAGAAAGCATGTTAGAAATAGTAAATTATGTTACTATAGAAACTCAGTTATACAGCATGGTTTCCCGCAGAAAAACTATATCTTGTTCAACATTAGACTCAGGATAGTATGGCAGAAGATTATATTTATATATATATACTATTATCAGTCTCAGCATGTATTAAATACATACATATCACTATCACTAGCTCAGCATACAGTATGTACAGATACATTATTATCATTAGCTTCAGTATGTGGTATATGCAGATAGTATTACTAGTTGAGACCATTGTATTGTTTTGGGGTTGGATTACCTAGCATCCATGACCGCCCCAGGGTTAATAGCTGTATCGACTCGTCCGCCAGAGGATGAGGATACGTCGCTCTACGGAGTGGCATGCCGTCCCACAAGGGACGAAGATGGGATGCCAGTTTTCCCCATATTGTGCCTTGGTCGGCCCTTATACACCCCCGTCGAGCGGATACGCCCGGGTGTTGATTCAGGAGTCCTCCGAACTCAGGTACAGTTATAGTCAGGGGCTCAGCGAGCCCAAGTGCATACCCAGGGGACTGGCAGGATGCTTATAGTTATTATAGGAGATGGGATGACCGGGGTAGGGGTATAGATTGCGTGTTGGTTGTACCTCCCGGCTTATGGGGGCCGGGTAAGGTTTGTGTGTGCTATGCTATGTTATGTTGTGTGATGCCATGTTACACTAGATACGAGTAGATCTACAGTAAAGCGATACATTTCCAGGTATGATTCCTATTCCTTCTAGCATAGTTGAGAGTAAACATAGCTTACATTTCCAGCCAGTTAGTCTATTCCTTCCTATTTCAGTTCCATCAGTTGTATTATTGTTTTCAAATATTTCTTTCAGTTATTGTTTTACATACTCAGTACCAGTGGTACTGACGCCCAGTGGGGCGCTGCATTACTTGCCTGCAGGTACTCTTAGACGAGGAGGCGATCCCTCGTGATCCTAGCCAGCAGAGTCATCAGCTCCTGCCATCCGGAGCTTGATATTTCAGAGGTTTATATTATTTCTCTTTTGTTGTACAGTACGGGTAGGTCGGGGCCCTGTCCCGACCATCTTATCAGAATTCCTAGAGGCTTGCAGTCTGTATATTTTTCCCTGTGGTCAGTTGAGCCGGTTGTGTGAGGCCTTATCCAGTCAGTAGTGGTGACCTTGCCGGTCACGTAGTTATTCAGTATTTCATTGTTGAGTTGCAGATAACTAGACAGCGTGGTGGCCTTGTCGGCCCTCATAGGTTCCTTGTTACGAGTGTGTTTCTAGTTAGCTGCTATTACAGGTACAGGTGGCTATAGGCCTAGTCGGCCGGAGGCTGTATTTACAGCTGTTATATAGCCCGTTGTTTCCCTAAATCTGAGTTAGAGCCAGCCAGGCACCAGATGTGCTTAGGCTCAGTAGTCTAGCAGTTCAGGTCCTAGTAGGGCACCAGGTGCCAGTCATACTCCCCAAGGCGGGGTGTGACAAACTTGGTATCAGAGCAGGTCGTGTCCCAGGGAGTCTGCAAGCCGTGCTAAGTAGAGTCTTGTCTATGGATGTGTTGTGCACCACATACTATAGGCAGGAGGCTGCGAGGCATAATAGGATGGTTACCCTTCTTTCATACTCAGTCGTGCCATAGCACAGTACAGTACAGGGTTGGTCCTTTTAAAACTTATCATATTCTTTGAATACAGATACAAGTCAGACCAGCGAAATCCTATCCCAAGCAGAAGATCAGATATAGTAACAGGAGAGAACATCAGTCAGTTACAAGGTAACTACATCAGCAGGAGGAGGTAACAGGGACCTCCCAGTGTTATCTTTTTATTGGTACCATCCCTAGTATATGTTGATAACTTCAGAATAGGAAGTCATAAGCGTAACGTATAAATAAGTTGATTTATTTGTTAGATATATATATATAAGACCTGATTAAGATAGTAGACAATATTAGATTATCAGATAAACGTGAGAAAGAGAGGGAAATGTAGGATCCCCACCTCCATTCCTTCAGGTGTGGTACAGTTCCATGTCTTCGTTTCGTTGCGGTAAGAAAAAGTCATTCCTACCCCTTAGTTTTGATTCCGGTGTAGCAAAGGGCATAAGGATTGAAACGATGTTGCCCAAAGCAGGCAGTAAGTGAAAGGTGGGTTGGTTGATTCCAGAAAGTGTTAGAAAGAGTAAGGAGCCCTTATGATTATGTAAGTTGTGCAGACCTTCACGGTAATAAGTCAGAACAGCAAGTAAGACTACTAGCTTACTCAAAGTGGGTGTAGGAGATCCATCAATGATGGACTCCCAGTAAGAGTCAAGTTCAAGTCAGGAAAGGGTTGAACCCGCCGTGGCATGCTAACAACGGCAGGGTATGTCTGCAAGATAATAGTTATAATCTTAGCTGTGATATCAAAAGACAGGGAGATTATATGAATAAGATGGGTTGGACTGCAAGTCAGAAGAAGTATAGGTTGGAACTTGACTGGCAACCTTATTGACAGTGTAAGGCAGGTGCCTTGAACCCCATAGCCCAGTTTAAGGAGGATGAAGGTGAAGAGCATGAATACTAGATTTTGAGGGGAGATCAGAATCAACTCTAGATTGATAGAACACCGTGTATTAAGGACTAAACCTTAGATGAACAGCTAAGAGACAGTAAGATTGTAGTTTAGAATGTTGCAGTATGTCCGCCCAAGGAGAAGGTAAGAGGGTACCGAACCAGAGACTCCAATCTAGTGTGGCCCAGAGATAAGGTACAACAGACAGTCACGGGCCTTAATATAATGCCAAGTAAGGCCACGAGGTTCGGATGTTGACCCCACATTGTAAGAGTGGTGAAATTTCAAATAGCAGATCATAGCTAAAGTGCATGTGTGTGTTGCTTTCAGGATGGAATAAAAAAAAATCCTATGAAATGATACGAGAGGATATGAGATATCATTAGACCGTAGGAGCGGTATATCATGTGCAGTATGAAATTCAGTAAGGCATGTTAGAGATTACGTATCACCACAAAATTCAGTATGTATTGTACATAGTTGTTGATTTATATATATCTACAGATGATAGATATGATGTAAGTAGTTGGCAATGGGGGTTACAGTCATACAGATTTTGGTTAGCTGCTAGGAAAAATATACAGATCGTACTGCAGGACCCCTCACCAAAAGAGAGGGGGGCATGTTAACTGGTCGTACATCATTTTCCCAGCCTTGTAGGTGAGAGTCGACCTTAGTCAACCTAGCAGCTATTATGCGGAACACCCCGCAAGTTAGCCAACCGTCTTAGTCAGACAAACTTGTGGGTACCCCAAGAAAGAGTCCGTATCAGTAGTCAGTGACGAACTAGTACTTCAGCTGGTTCTCGTAAGGTATTCAGATATAGAGCCATAACAGAAGGCCAGTCTTTACAGAATGACTCATAAGACCGAGAATTTCCAAGAACAGTAATATAAATCCAAGGGGGTACGAATAAGGCATAAGAAATTGGCAGTGCTCTGCTAGCACAGTGTTTACTAAGACAAGGAGATCGGTAGGTTCCCTATGAAGATCCAGGGACGGATCGCCTGAGAGTAGGTTGGACTAAGCACAACATCACAATTGTTCAATTAGGAGGACGAAACAGTTAGTTTTCCACAACCCCGCAGTTATGCATGAGCTACAGATGTCCGAGTAGGACATGTAGAGCATCGTTAGACTACTGCAGCATTCAGATCATTTAACCCAGCTATTTAGTTAGTCGAGGTTATTCAGCCAGACTATTAGAGATCATGATCATTGTCAGGATCCTCTGATCAGATACAGGCGCATGGCGTGCAGATAGTCGTTCAGGTTATCTCAGGAACAAGTAGCCTTAGCATGCGGCCAGAAGGCCAGATGAGCTCTAGCTATACCGGTGGATTACTTTTCAGATTCTCCGGTATAATAAACCAGTATGATCGTCAGTTATATGTCAATTTTTCTAAATGTGAATTTTGGCTGAGTTCAGTAGCCTTTTTGGTCACATTGTGTCGGAGGCTGGTGTACAGGTAGATACACAGAAAAATCGAAGCAGTGAAGACATAGCCCAGACCTACCACTCCGATCGAAGTACGCAATCCCTACGGTTAGCCGGGTACTACGGAGGGTTTGTGGAAGGATCTTCCACCTTAGCAGCACCTCTGACTAAATTGACACAGAAGGCAGAAAAGTTCCGGCAGACTGAGGCGTGTGAGCAGAACTTCTAGGAGTTAAAAGACAGGTTAACATCAGCCCCAGTGTTAGTATCGCCAGAAGGTACAGAGGGTTGATGCAGCATGGTAAGTAATAGCTTATGCTTTCAGGCAGTTGAAAAAAAAAACATGAAAAGAATTATCTTACTCATGACCTGGAGTTAGCTGCAGTAGTTTATGCCTTAAAGAGTGAATATTTTGTATCACCTAGGAAGGGCTAATGTGGTAGCAGATGCCCTTAGCCGTAAATCTATGGGGAGTTGGCATACTTGCAGCCTGAATAGCGAGGATTGGCCCGAGAATTACACCAGTTAGCCGGTTTAGCCGTTCACATAGCAGAAATAAAGGACAACAAAGCGGTAATACAGAATGTCGCAGTGTTGTCTTTAGTGGTGGAAGTAAAGGAACGGCAGTATGAAGACCCCCGCCGGGTTCAACTTGAACACAAGGTTCAGCAAGGAGAGGTGACATATTTTCAGATAACCGGGGATGAAGTGTTGCGATGTAAAGGCCGCACTTGTGTTCCAGCTATTTTGGGGCTTCGCCAGCAGATTATGAGCGAGGCGCATTACGCCCGCTATTCTCTCCGCCCGGGCGCGATGAAAATGTACCATGATATCAAAGAAAACTATTGGTGGCCAGGTATGAAAAGAGAAATTGCTGAATTTGTAGCTCAGTGTCCTAACTGCCAACAGGTGAAAGTAGAACATTAGAAACCAGACGGTTTGACTCAGGACATAGCTGTGCCTCTCTGGAAATGGGAAGCAGTAAACATGGACTTTGTAGCAGGATTACCCCGTACCCGGCATAGACATGATTCAATCTGAGTAATTTTTGACAGACTGACGAAATCAACCCATTTCCTGCCAGTAAAAGCTACTTCTCTGCCGAAGATTACGCCGAATTGTATATCAGAGAAGTAGTTAGATTACACGGTGTTCCAGTATCTATTATCTCTGATAGAGGAGCACAGTTTACGGCTAGATTTTGGCAGTCATTTCAGAGAGGTCTGGGGACGCAGATTAATTTGAGCACAGCATTCCACCCTCAGACAGATGGACAGGCTAAGCGCACTATTCGGACGCTCGAGGACATGCTACGAGCGTGTGTGCTAGATTTTGGAGGTAATTGGGACGAGCATTTGCCGTTAATTGAATTTGCTTATAATAACAACTATCACTTAGCCATCCAGATGGCGCCTTTCGAGGCATTATACGGGCAAAAATGTAGATCGCCGATTGGTTGGTTTGAAATAGGAGAATCAGCGTTGGTCGGGCCAAACATTGTTCAGCAGTCAGAGGAAAAGGTAAAGCTTATCCGAGAATGCTTACTGACTGCACAGGGCCGCCAGAAATCATATGCAGATGTGCGGTGCAGAGACTTGGAATTTGATGTAAATGACTGGGTATTTCTGGAAGTATCTCCGATGAAAGGGGTGATGAGATTCAGCAAGAAAGGTAATCTCAGCCCGAGGTTTGTTGGGCCTTATCAGATTCATCGAAAGATAGGCCGAGTAACATATGAGTTGAACTTGCCGCCAGAATTAGAATCCGTTCATTCGGTCTTCCTTGTATCTATGCTGAGGAATGCATAGGAGACCCATCCAGAGTAGTCCCAGTCCTGGATATCCAGGTTACAGAAGAGCTGGCCTATGAAGAGGTTCCAGTAGCCATCCTAGACAGACAGATTCGCAGATTGAGAACTAAAGATATTGCGTCTGTCAAGGTATTGTGGCGTAACAGGAACCGAGAGGAGATGACTTGGGAGGCGGAGGAAGATATGAAAGCTAGATATCCTCACTTATTCCAGGCCTAGTCAGGCGACAGGTATGTCCATAACATTACTTATACAATACCTTATAGTTGTGTATGAATAAATGAGAAAGATTGATGCTTAGCTATCCAGTGAATCCTAAAGTATTGTGTGCAGTACCTGTATTGGACTTTTCTGCATTTCAGGTTTTTGGTATAGTCCATATTACAGGGGAGACTCTGCCAAAATTTTTTTCTAAACAAGTAAGTTGAGAAGTCCTTTAGATAGCAGTTTCCATTCGAGGACGAATGTTCTTAAGGGGGGAGAATGTTATACCCCGTAAGATTTTCGACACCTAGATGGCCTATTCGCACGGTGATTAAGCATATTTGAAAGACATACGTGCTAGAGGAAGGCCCGGAAAAGGATCGGACGGATAGCCTGTCGAACCATCGCGGAAGGAGCCAAGGCAGAGCCCCTCCGCGATGGCAACGTGTCACGGAGGTGGAGCCTCCGCGTCGGCTCCATGACACGTTGGCCCTGTCCAGGCTCAAGTATATAAAGCCCCACTTCGGTTTAATTTCATTTAAACTCATTATAATTTCCAGAAAATGCAGGAGAACAGGGAGAGACGAAGAGGGTAAATATATTTTCGTCCGATTACGCTGCCAAACGTAGTCCAAACCCAAAATAACCTTAGATACCGAGGTATTTAGCAGCAGAGAGCATTCCTACGGATTTAGTTTCGCGAAATACGGCCAACGAATCGTCGAGCTACCGGGCTAAGGTAAGTAGAATTGCTCCAAACTAGTGTCTATGTGTTCCTAGCTGTAAAGTGAGTACTTCTCTCTTCTGGACTTCTGGAAAATAGCAAGTTTTCGACCGTCTTTCGATAAGCCTAAGTTTAGGCTATAATTATATCGAAAGTGATGTCGTCCTTCAGAATAAAGTTGTATTTAGTACTGATTGATATATATATATATATATATATATATATGAATGCAGTTGGGAGGAATAGCTGAAATACTGACCAAGCTACGCCGGTTAGTCGGGAAATCAGAAGTGAAGGTATGTAAAGCTAGTTTCCTCGGCAAGTTAGTAATCTCGGTATAGTAAAGTAATATAAAGGCCAGTAGAATGTTAAGAAGTCATGTGTTATGTTTACTACGAATGTTGGTACGATATTAGAAGCATCATGTTATATTTAGCGCAAAACTTTCTAGCACGATATAGATTCTAATACAAGTATTAGGAACTGCACAACATGCCCAGTATGTGATTTAGTAAAGAATGTTAGGATATTATCATACTCAGTTGTAACCTAGTAAAGCAATGTAAATACCTGTAAGGTATCTCAGAAGTAGAATGATAGGTTAAAATGAAGCTCAGAAAGCATGTTAGAAATAGTAAATCAGGTTACTATAGAAACTCAGTTATACAGCATGGTTTCCCGCAGAAAAACTATATCTTGTTCAACATTAGACTCAGCACAGCATGGCAGAAGATTATATTTATATATATATACTATTATCAGTCTCAGCATGTATTAAATACATACATATCACTATCACTAGCTCAGCATACAGTATGTACAGATACATTATTATCATTAGCTTCAGTATGTGGTATATGCAGATAGTATTACTAGTTGAGACCATTGTATTGTTTTGGGGTTGGATTACCTAGCATCCATGACCGCCCCAGGGTTAATAGCTGTATCGACTCGTCCGCCAGAGGACGAGGATACGTCGCTCTACGGAGTGGCATGCCGTCCCACAGGGGACGAAGATGGGATGCCAGTTTTCCCCATATTGTGCCTTGGTCGGCCCTTATACACCCCCGTCGAGCAGATACGCCCGGGTGTTGATTCAGGAGTCCTCCGGACTCAGGTACAGTTATAGTCAGGGGTTCAGCGAGCCCAAGTGCATACCCAGGGGACCGGCAGGATGCTTATAGTTATTATAGGAGATAGGATGACCGGGTTAGGGGTATAGATTGCGTGTTGGTTGTACCTCCCGGCTTATGGGGGCCGGGTAAGGTTTGTGTGTGCTATGCTATGTTATGTTGTGTGATGCCATGTTACACTAGATACGAGTAGATCGACGGTAAAGCGATACATTTCCAGGTATGATTCCTATTCCTTCCAGCATAGTTGAGAGTAAACATAGCTTACATTTCCAGGCAGTTAGTCTATTCCTTCCTATTTCAGTTCCATCAGTTGTATTGTTGTTTTCAAATATTTATTTCAGTTATTATTTTACATACTCAGTACCAGTGGCACTGACGCCCAGTGGGGCGCTGCATTACTTGCCTGCAGGTACTCTTAGACGAGGAGGCGATCCCTCGTGATCCTAGCCAGCGCAGAGTCATCAGCTCCTGCCATCCGGAGCTTGATATTTCAGAGGTTTATATTATTTCTCTTTTGTTGTACAGTACGGGTAGGTCGGGGCCCTGTCCCGACCATCTTATCAGAATTCCTAGAGGCTTGCAGTTTGTATATTTTTCCCTGTGGTCAGTTGAGCCGAGCGTGTGAGGCCTTATCCAGTCAGTAGTGGTGACCTTGCCGGTCACGTAGTTATTCAGTATTTCATTGTTGAGTTGCAGATAACTAGACAGCGTGGTGGCCTTGTCGGCCCGCATAGGTTCCTTGTTACGAGTGTGTTTCTGGTTAGCTGCTATTACAGGTACAGGTGGCTATAGGCCTAGTCGGCCGGAGGCTGTATTTACAGCCGTTATATAGCCCGTTGTTTCCCTAAATCTGAGTTAGAGCCAGCCAGGCACCAGATGTGCTTAGGCTCAGTAGTCTAGCAGTTCAGGTCCTAGTAGGGCACCAGGTGTCAGTTATACCCCCCAAGGCGGGGTGTGACAGACGTCCTCCATAGTGTCGAGTTGATACATGATTCAAGAGTGGTCCGACATGTCTGAGCCTTCCTGGGATCGCGATTGGATCTCCCAAATGGATTGAGCTTCGCTAACTGTCCGCAGCCGAGAGAGAGTCCGATAGTGCTTTGTTGGTGATATTGATTAAATGGTGTTTACTTTTGATTTTCTTGGAGCTATATTGTGGTTGTTATTTGTGTTATATATTATCTGAGAGCAGTGGATGCTAGATATTGGATGGTGGTAGCTGAGGCCATTGAGAGATCTAGAGGCAATGACATGTGAGTTGTGTCGGCTAGGTGCCGCTGTGTTATTATTTACTTTTGGACCTGCCAGGCTTATGGGGGCCAGGTAGGCTTTGTTTGTATGTTTTCTTGTACTTTCCAAGCTTATGGGGGCCAGGTAGGTTTTATGTGTTTACTTAAGTTTAGTTCTCCTTCTGCCATATTTGGTATATCTGTTGATATCTAATCTTAGTCTTCCAATTGTTTCTGCCTTTCATGCTCGATACATTATTGTACTGACGCCCTAGTCCGGGTGCTGCATTCATGTCTGCAGGTGATGGTTGGCTGGTAGATCGAGTTCTTGTTGCTGAGTGGAGTTCCAGCTGAGTCAGTGTGCTCCAGTTCTTTCGGAGTTGCCAAAGTTTGAGTTATGGGTAGTTCGGGGCCCTGTCCCAAGAGTTGATTTATATTATATTTTTAGAGGCTCGTAGACATTTGCTATGGGTGCAGTGTCATTATTGTAGGTCGGGTGAGCCTTATTGTATAGATTGTCTTCCATTATGTGGCCTTAACGGCCTATTGTATTTATTTTTTGTTGGCCAGGTGAGTTAGCTTCCGCTATAGTCTATCATCTTATTCTGATTTTATAGTTGTCATATTAGCTAACCTCATCAATTCTAGCCTTTATTTTATTTATTTGGGCATTAGAAACTAGATTCATAGACCTTTAATTTGATAGGTCACACACCCCCTAACTTATTATAGATTGGGAGAAAAGCTTCAAGATATTTGACCTAAATTTAGGAAATCTCAAGAAGAAAAATTTTGCGATAACTTTTGCCAAATTTTATTATACAACTTGATCGACGTCCAATCTTAAATATGATCATAGAATGACTCAAATAAATCATAGTACTTTCCTCTTAGCCTATTAAGTACTCTTAGTCCTACCTCGAAAGCACGATTTTATCGCCCAAATTATCTGGGGTGTTACATCATTACCCCCTTAGAAACATTTGTCCTTGAATATTGGATGACACGCATGACTCCAACTCAAGGACTGACACATGACGACATCGCACGACATAGCCTCACATGAAAATCCCACCACAAACAACTCCAAACAACAAAACCTTTCATCATGCTAAGGTGCGACACCACTATAACCATAATCAAAATAGAAATCTTACTTGCCGCCATATCTAGCCTCTAGCTGGCTATAATCCATCAAGTTACAAGTATCCCTACATAAGCCAGCAAATATGAGTCTAGACTCGACTCCTACGACATCTGACTTCTCACACGATTTTGATCCAGAAAAGGTGACAATCCTAAATTCCATGTAGCCTCCTGTTTATAAGTGCACGGCGCAATGCATACATAACCAAGACTCTACTAGACATGGATCATAGACTCCCTAGGACGAACTGCTCTGTTACCAAGTCTATCACACCCCAAATCTGGGGAGGCATGACTAGCACCTGGTGCCACCCCTGAATGATCAAACCGTTCACCAATCCTACTTTGGAGTAGAGAGATATTCGTGTTTTAGTGAGACCGCACAAGCAGGCACGTCAACAAGGGTCTAAGGCGGCGGAAGGTTATTTAAGCCCCTTTGGTGGATTTTTGGTCATCCAAATTCATTTTCCAGAAACCTACTTCATAAGAAACCTCTCTCAAGTTCTGTCCATGGTTTTCTTTGGGTTTTGAGGCTAGAATCCATGGCTCAACATGATTTTGGTGTCGGGAAGTCGAGAAGTCGGGAATCGCATGTAGCTTGTGTTTTCGTGTCTTTTCTGAGATTTTGGTGGTTGTTTCATGGTGAAGCTGTTTGTAAGACTCTTTCCTTTGGTTTTACTTGGGTTTTGGGGTTGTTTATAGGTGTGTTAACCCTGTTAGGTTGTTTTCTCGGAGTTTCTACCATCGAATTCCTATGAATCCTGTCGGGTAAGCTTCGTTTGTCTTGTTTTGTTGTTGAGTTGTGTTGGCTGCATTTTGGAAGAATCTTGGAATTCCTTTAAGCAGTAGGTTCGTGGTGTTGAAGGTTCAAGTTTGTCTAGTCTTGAAGCTAAGGTATGTTAGGCTTGTCCCTCCCTTTGTCGGCATGAATTTCGTAGCCGTTGTCGTCCGTGTTGACGTGTGTGTTGGTTGTTTTGTGAAAGCTTGTGTTATGCTATTATTAAACTCTTGTGCTTCTGTTTATATGCTGATAAAGGTGTGTATAAGGTACTGGTTTGGTTGGTGGCTCAGGCTTGAGTGCAGTGAATCCTAGTCATGAAAAATTATTAGGCTCGTGTCGGGAGGTCGTGTGTGAGGCATGTGGTTCTTGTAGCAAGTTGTGGGCTGTTTGAGTGAATAAGTTTAGGTGATTATATTGACAAGTAAATGAGAGTTTACAGTGGTTAAGGTTTATGGTTGCAATGATCTATTGTTATATTTGATTCGGCGGTCGTGTCGGCCGTGTCGATGGCATGTGACAATCATGGTGACACTCGAGCTGAATTGGACACGTCCCTTGATGTTAGTGGTGAGTAGAGTGGCTTGTGGGATGTTTTTAATGTTTGGGGATAAATTGGTTTAAATGGTAATCCTTAACTCGACTAGTGGCTCGTCGGTGGATGGATAAACGTGAAAGAATAGTACTGTGTTGTGATAATCGATTAGTGGGGTTCGAAAGCCGTTTATGGGCTGTTTGATCATGTATTAATATTGTTGTTGATTGTGAATATTGTGATTGTGCGTGTGTTGTGTTTGAGGCCTTGTGGCTTGTGGATACCTGATGCATGAGAGTTATTCTGGCTAGGGGTCGAGCCCGAGGTACCTTGTGGCTTGTGGATACCCGACGCACGAGAGTGTTTCTAGATGAAGGGTTGAGCTCAAGGAGTGAAATGACCTTTGGGGTTTAGATTGATGTCCTCCGTAGTGTCGAGTTGAGACATGATTTGAGAGTGGTCCGACATGTCTGAGCCTTCCTGGGATCGCGATTGGTTCTCCCAGATGGATTAAGCTCCGCTAACTATGCGTAGCCGAGAGAGAGTTGGGTAGTGCGTTTTTTATGGTGTTGATTAATTGGTGTTTACTATTGATTTTCTTGGCGTTATATTGTGCTTGTTGTTTTTGTTATATATAATCTGAGAGCAGTGGATGCTAGATGTTGGCTGGTAGTAGCTGAGGTCATTGAGAGGTCTAGAAGCGATGACGTGTGAGCTGTGTCGGCTAGGTGCCGCTGTGTTATTATTTACTTTTGGACCTGTCGGGCTTATGGGGGCCAGGTAGGCTCTGTTTGTATGTTTTCTTGTACTTTCCAAGCTTATGGGGGCCAGGTAGGTTTTATGTGTTTACTTAAGCTTAGTTCTCCTTCTGCCATATTTGGTATATCTGTTGATATCTAATCTTAGTCTTCCAGTTGTTTCTACCTTTCATGCTCGGTATATTATTGTACTGACGCCCTAGTCGGGGCGCTGCATTCATGTCTGCAGGTGATGGTTGGCTGGTAGATCGAGTTCTTGTTGCTAAGTGGAGTTCCAGCTGAGTCAGTTTGCTCCAGTTCTTTCGGAGTTGCCAAAGGTTGAGTTATGGGTAGTTCGGGGTCCTGTCCCAAGAGTTGATTTATATTATATTTTTAGAGGCTCGTAGACATTTGTTGTGGGTGCAGTGTCATTGTTGTAGGCCGGGTGGGCCTTATTGTATAGATTGTCTTCCATTCCGTGGCTTTGATGGCCTATTGTATTTATTTTTGGTTGGCCAGGTGAGCTAGCTTCCGCTATAGTCTATCGTCTTATTCTAACTTTATAGTTGTCATGTTGTCGAACCTCATCGGTTCTTGCTTTTGTTTTATTTTTTTGGGCATCGCGTATGCTCATTCAGGGGTGGCACCAGGTGCTAGTCACGCCTCCCCGAATTTGGGTGTGATAGTTAAGATTGCTAGTAATATCCAAGTACGTGTGAGAATCCGTAAGCAACGAACTCCCAACAATCACAAGGTTTAAGTCAAAAATAGACTAACCCCGCAGTGTGCTAGTGACTGAAGAACAGTAGCTATGGCCCTAGTTTGCTATGTCGCAGGACAGAGAGACTACATGAACAAAAATGGCTCGAGTGCAGGTCAGAATGATACAGGTTGATAGACTTGGTCGGTAATATCCTTGTCAGTAAGATGCAGGGGGCACGAACCCCAGATTTCAACCTATAAAAATAAGGGGAAGGCATAAATATCTAACTTTGGAGGAGAACAGAATCACCTCCAGGTTGTAGTAGGTTGACTGAGCATGGGACCATCACTGAATGTTGAGAAATAAGCATCGGGCTGACATTTAAAGGATAGTGAGGTTATAACCTAAAACACTACAACATCACCACCAGCTGTGGAAGTAAAGGAGTGACAGCACGGAGACTCTAACCTAGTACAGCACAGAGACAAGGCCCAGTGGGAAATCATTGGCCTCTGAGATAATAAGGGTGGAGTCGTGAGACCTAGAGGTCAACTTTGCATTCCAAAGGTGGCAGGACTTCATTAGTAGACTATGGCAAAGGTGCACCATGTCCGTTACTCCCTCCACCCAGAGTTTAACGAAAACACATCAGGTTGTAAAGACAGACCTACTGATGGCATGGGAAAAGGGAAGATATTGTTGAGTCGTAGCACAGAGCTCCAATGACCAGCCAGGGAAGGCTGGATAGCAAGAACCGAGTAGGACAATTCAGGAGATGGATGTGCCTGCAAGGAAGTGGAGAGTAATCAACATGAATATAGTTATAGGGTTATCTCATACCAGGTGTAAATTGACCTTATTTGAGTCAATGTAGAAAGGCTAACTAGATCAACTCATGTATCGCCGGAGGGCATTATGCTTTAGCTAAAGATTATGCTGAATTAAATGTTCAAGAAGTAGTTTGACTATGTGGAGCCCCAGTATCTAATAAATTCTGACAGAGAGGCACAACTCACAACTAGGTTCTGGGAAGCTACTAGAACAAATTGGGAACACAGGTTAATTTGAGCACATCATTCCATCCTCAGATAGACGGTTAGGAAGAGCGCACAATTTATTCGCTTGAGGATATGTTAAAGGAGTGTGTGCTAGACTTTGGAGGAAGTTGGGATGAGCATCTACCCCTTATCGAATTTGCATAAAACAACAGTTATCATTTTGCAATCCAGATGGCGCCTTATGAGGCCTTATACGGGCGGAAATGCAGGTCCCCTATCAGATGGTTCAAAGTAGGGGAGTCAGGGTTAATCAGACCTAATATGATTAATCAGTCAGAGGAGAAAGTAAAACTCATCAGAGAATGATTGCTGATAGCCCAGAGTAGCCAGAAGTCCTATTTCGATGTGTGGCATAGAGACTTGGAATTTGAGGTTGACGATTGGGTGCTCCTCAAAGTTTCCCCGATAAAGGATGTGATGAGGTTTGGTAAGAAGGGAAAACTTAGCCCTAGGTTCATTGGCCTGTATCGAATCTTCCGGAGGATAGGCCGAGTGGCATATTAGCTAAAATTGCCTCCAGAACTAGAATTTGTCCGTCTAGTTTTTCACGTGTCAATGTTGCGAAAGTGCATAGGGGACCCGTCCCGGGTTGTTCCAGTTGAGGACGTTCAAGTTACTGAAGATTTAGCCTACGAAGAGGTTCCAGTTGCTATACTAGATCGGCAAGTTCGTAGGTTAAGAACTAAAGATATGGCCTCCGTTAAAGTTTTGTGGAGGAATAGAAATAAAGAAGAGATGACTTGGGAAGCTGAGGACGAAATGAAGTCTAGGCATCCTCACTTATTCCAGGATTGACCAAGAATATGCAGTGAGGTGAGGTTGTTGTCCAATTGTTATTTACCTTCTTATATTATTAGCACTGTTTATTTGGTTATCTCCATGTGGTGGAGTAGCTGTTTATAGCATCCTGTGAGACGCTTATGTTGGGCTTTTTTGCATTTCAAGTTTTTGGATAGTCCATAATACAGAGGAGACTCTGCCAAAATTTTTCTAAGTATTAGTTAAAAGAGTCAACTCCTTTAAGCCTGAAGATGACATTCGAGGATGGATGTTCCTGACGGGGGGGAGGATGTCACACCCCGTAAGATATAACGATTTGTATGTGTAAGTGTGGATTTGTGACGAGTAATGAGAGTTTGACGCGTGCGGGAAGAGCCTAAGAAGTAGGGTCGGGGGAGGCCAGGCCGCGAGGGGCCAGCACGATGCGCCAACCTGCCTATACACTGGGCAGCACGGCGCGCCAGCCAGACCACCCCCCTGGGGGGCGCGATGCGGCAAGCATGTAGGCGTGTTGGGCAGCATGGAGTACCACCACCTGCCACTGCCTATGCCTATATAAAGGAACCTCCTTTGATCAATTAAATCATTCTAACATAATACTTTGGCCAGAATAGAGAGAGTATGACATTTTCGATAACAAATGCCGTCCAAATGCAAATTAACTTCGATAACAAGTTCTAGGCCTACGGAAAGCATTTCTACAGAGTTATTTCTTGAAAATTCACTCGGTATACCGGAACACCACCGAGTAAAGGTTGTCAAAATTACTCCAAATTGAATCCTAAATGGCCACAGGCATTAGGTAAGCATTTCTCCCTTCAGAACTCTCGAGAAATTGTGAGTTTCCGGCCAAATAATTCAAAGTTGTAGTTAATATTAGTATCGAAAGATATCTCTATTTGCTGAATTTAGTATTGAAATTATCCCTATTTTCTCAGTATAAAGGCTGCAATTGAATGGAATCACCGGCTACAGGTTGAAACTAATTGAATAAATGAGAATCGACATTTGAGGTATGCCAATTCTTATTCCTTCGGCAAGTTATTCTTGTCGTATAATGATACGACCTATGTTTTTGAATGTAGATAACAATCCCATGTGTTGTATTAGTTGTTGATTGTAGATAATGCTTATATATGTTATGATTAGCTATTAGAAAACGTATTGAGAATAGATTACAGTATTCCTCATCGGGAAAGAGTGTGTTAGGCGTAACCCCCACTAGAAGTGTCATAGTAAGCCCTCTGTCCTTTTGTTCATTGTGTTAGTAGGATTATGATGTGTTTCTACCATGCCAAGGCCTTAGAATCTTAGGGTTAGCTGTTGGGCCTGATTTGGTAAGTTGGACAGCATAGGGTGCAGACGGGCGATATAACTTTCAGTTTGACGCCCGTATAGACAATAAAGCTCGCCCAAAAGCCGTTGGCGTACCTTAATGCCTCCAGGGCCAGAATTTGAATAGGATGGTCCTACCCTAGAGTCAGCGACACCAGGGTTGCCTAGTGGAATAAGTGACAACCTGCTATGTAGTTAGCCACTGCCAGTGACTATTAGTTGCAGTCAACTTAATGCTTCACATACTTGTCGCCCGGGAAGACATCCTAATCATACGAGTCAGATAGACCCGTGGGTACCCTAAGGAGGGAACCTTATCAGTAGTTGAATACGGGGCAACGCCCCAGCCTGCCCTTATAAGACACTCGGGTACAGGTTGCATCGAATGGCTAGGTCCAGATAAACCTGCCTACGAGGCTATGAATTTCCCAGAGAAGTCATATGAAATCTGAACAGACCAAGTTAAGAGCTAAAGGGATAGAAATACAGTAGTACAATATTACCTTTAGGCCAGGAATTATAGTAAATCGCCTTGGGATGGTTAGGGGCTGACTGCTCAGGAGCATGTCCGATTAAGCAGTAGCCCTACAGTTGTTCTACGTGAAGAAAGTAAATAGTTGGTCGTCCGCGACCTTACGATTTGCTTATGAGCTATCAATGTCCTAGCATGACATTCAGAGTATTGTTTAGGCCACTCCAGATCTCGCCCTATCTGGTCTAGACCATTAGAGATTATGATCTCTATCAGGATCATCTGATCAGATATAAACACACAGGGTGTTCCTTTTAGTAGTTATACAGACTATTTTCTAGGGGCGAGTAGCAGTCGCGTTAGGACTTAAGAGCCAGATACTCCTTTTGAGTGGATAGATTGAGACTAAAGCAGTATATTGGTTGGAATTGACCTACACTATATAGCCTTCCGTTGACCAACCTCAGGGTTATTAGGTATGTTGTCACCTTCGAGGCTATATGGATCGCTCCAAGGAGCTATATGTTGTCCCAAGGGACTATATTTAGGCCTAAGGGCCATATTACAATCCATCCATAGCTGGACTTCTATTTTTATGTCGTATCGACATCACTGACCCTCGTCAAGCCGTGTGTGCCCAGGGTGCAGTTACAAGAGCCCTCCGGGCTCAAACGTAGCTACAGGAGCCCAGCGGGTTCAGTTGCATACCCAAGGCCAGGTATGTTGACTATAGTTACCTATAGACCTATATTGACCACATCAGGGGTATATAGAATGGAGTATGCTTGCCAGGGCTTATGGGGGCCCCCGGCGGGCTATTCTGTGCTGGTTGTACCTTCCCGATTTATATGGGCCGGTTAGGTTCTTGTTTGTATTCTTGCCTGCTAGTTATAGCTTATGAGTGTATAGTTGTATAGTCTTAGCTCATATACGTGTAGTGTTTTACCAGATGCAGGTTATGGATAAGAAATCTTACGAGTTAATTTCTACCCCTTCGTATTATTCACTTTTAGATCTTTATCAGCTTTTCATTACTACCTTACATATTTGGTACATATTGTACTAACGTCCAACTATGGGGCGCTACATACTTGCCTGCAGGTTTAGATAGAAAGATTGTGAGACCTCTTAGCAGCTATTCAGAGTAAGCAGTTTGGCCGGCTCCTTTCATTCAGAGTTGCCAGGTTGTAGAGATTTATCTGTCTTTTATTTGTATAGCATTTGGGTAGGTCGGGGCCCTGTCCCAACCAATATCTTTACTCCTAGAGGCTTGCAGACGGCAGTATAAAGTTCGTTGGTTGTTGTTGGCTATGTGGGGCCTAGTATAGCTGCTTGTTTTCATTTCTGTTATAACTAGACAACATGGTGGTCTTGTCGGCTCGCATAGGATCCCTTTTGCTGTTATGTTGGCTGGGTTAGTTGTTATCTTTTACAGGTGTTGCATGGCCTTGTCGGCCCGAAGCTATATCTACAACCGAGATATAGCAGTTTGTTTTCTTGAATTTATGTCCCAGATAGGCACCAGAGATGCCTATGCCCAGCCAGGTCCGCCCAGATCCCAGTGTGGCATTAAGTGTCAGTCATGCCTCCCAAGGTGGGGTGTGACATAATTTCTCTATGATATGTTTGTAGGTCTTTTTTCCTAATATTCCAAAGCATGTTTTAAGATTCGTGGGCAGATTTTATATCCAAATTGATTGTAAATTCATGATTTCAAGTTTTAGTAAATTACTCCCTATGATGCAAGTTTAATAAAAAATCAAGTTTATAATTCATGATTTCAAGTATGATGAGATATCTAGCATGAATAAATATTTATAAAAATTACCCATGTATCAATCTATGATTTTGACTTATGAAGTCTATTTCAAGTATGCATGATTTTAAGATTTTGGGCACGCCCACACAGGTTAAGCATGTTTTCGTGATTCAGCTCAGTTCTATAAAATCAGCTTACCATATGGTTTTAGCATTTATACTCCCACTTTCAACTTATGTTATATTTGGAGTCAGGACTCCCAAATGTTTAGATTTTAGACTATACATGTAATTACAATTTCAGCTTCATTGAAAAATGATGGTGAACACCTTTCATATTTTAGGAGTAGTGTCTAGCACCAAGTAGACCAAGGGTTCAGGTAAACCCTGAATCTCATAACTACGCGCCATTGTAGGTTTATATATTTACATTGGCACCTTCCTTGTGAGTTTTGCCTACCCAAAATAGGCCTTCAGCTTGATATCGATATCATGGTAGTGTTCTTAGCTCTGGCAAGATTTTGGATGGCTATGCCCACTTGAATTTAATAGTTAGGGCATCACGTAAGCTCTATCTTGGTGGCGTCGATCATATAACGAGTCTCCCATAGTTCCTCATGATTTCAGTTATTCATGTTTGTGACTATGATATTATGTTTTACAACAAAGTTTGACCCAATAATCAGTTTATGAACTTTTACTTATGATTTCAGCTATAAAAAGTCATATGATTTCTTTTTTTTATATTTAGTTCATTCTATTAAAATATGATATTCAGATTATGAATATAAATATTTTAGATTCAAATTTCAGCATGCAGTCCTTACTCTCATGATCTTATGATTTATGTTTATATGGATGATTTCAGTTAACATTTACTTAGCATGTTTTACTTACCTTGCATACTCAGTATATTCCAAGTATTGACTGCATACTCTATGCTGTATTATTTCATGATACAAGTCCGGACGATCAGACTTAGTTCCGCCGTTAGTCCAGCTCCCCGCGGTTTAGTTCAGTTCCCATTATTGGTAAGTCCTCATCTTCCGAGGACATTCAGTTTATCATTTCATTATGTTATATTGAGTTTCAGACTTTAGTGAGCTAGTTGGGGATGTTGTCTCATCAGCTCATCAAACATGTTAGAGGCTTATCAAACATAATGTAGATTTCAAGCTTTATCGAGTGTTGACTTCATTTATGACTGTTGTGTTTTTAGAATTCCAGTTATTCATGTTTAAGATATCAGTTTCTTCCCTGATGTCTGCTCTTTAGTTGTTATGTTCATGTTATGGGTCGACTTTGAAATACCTCGGAAGTGCCTAAGACTGGACCCGGGATTTAAAAATGGAAGTTGGAAAAATCTAGAAAATTTTCCATACAACGGGTCACACAACGGATCGTTAGTCCAACAAACGACCCGTGGGAAGCATCCGTGGTGAGGTTTGATCGGGTGGCAGTTAGAAGTAATGGGTCACGTAACGACCCGTTGTTGGATACCATGAGTCGTCATTTGAAGTCGTGAGGAGACTGCTCCTTAGCCTAAGAGGAAGTAACAGGTCATGGGATGATCCATCATGAGCTATATTAGATCGTGGTGAGCAACCATGGGAAGGAGTATTAAAACCTCCAGTAGAGGTAACAGAAGGAAGCCACGACTCATTGGAAGGAGGAACGAGTCGTGGTGTGGCTCGTGGGAAGGCTTGGTGCAAGTCGCCAAAGGGGAAACAACGGATGATATAATGGACTGTCGTATGGTACAACGACTTGTCCTGTCAAGTCGTGGGATTGAATCTGAGAAGTGAGGTTGGGCAGTGGACGCAACGGATGGATACCATGAGTCGTGGTATCCAAGCACGACCCGTTAGGACGGTCGTTGCCACTAACAGTGAAAAATTTCTAGGAAATTCATTAAGGGCATTTTCGTCATTCCTAAGTCCTAGGGTCCTAAACTATGTCATTTAAGGCTCGAAATGCAGTGTTTTATGAGGGTAAAACCTATCCTAGGTTCATTCATATCCATGCATGCATATTGAAGGGGTTTAGGAGGTGATCAAGTAAGAGTTCTTCAAGTTTTCCTTCAATCCTTCATTGGGCTTTTAAGGAGTCATAGACTCTGATATTCCCAAGGTATGTAGGGTTATGAGTAGGTCAATTCTTTCACACCCATGCCCAATCTCTCTCTAAATCATGAATTTTCTATGTAAATTCTATGGGATTTAAAACCAATGCATTAAATTCCTAATTCTCTATATGGGTATGATTTAAATATGTTTCTACTATTGAATTATGATTCATGGGCAAGTTTTACATTGTTTTCAATTAAAATCATGTTTCAAGATTTATAAATTTAAAATGCCCATCTATGAGAAAATCATGAATGTTGAGATTTATGATGAATGTCCAAGTATGATGAGAAATTATTGATGAAAAGCATGTTATCAAGTTACCCATGTTTATAATCATGGTTTCAATGTGAATTAAGTATTTTCAAGCATGTTAAAGTATTGGGCAATGCCCACATGTTCAAGTATGATTTATGATTTATCGAATTAATCTTACCACATGGTTTTGGAGCGAAGACTCCCAATTATTTTTCAGCTTGTGGTATGGTTAGAGCTAAAAGCTTCTCATATGCATAATTTCATATTTGAGATGTATTTAATTAATGAGATTCGTCAATAGACGTGGTGAGCTTCATTGAAAAACGATGGAGAGCATATGCTTGTTTTTAAGAGTAGTGTCTGGCACCGAGTAGGCTGAGGGTCGATCACCCTATGTCTCAGAACTACGTGCCAATGTAGGATATTACTTACACATATATATTACTTTGGGACCTCCCTTGTGAGCTATCCCTTGCCTCGATTGAGCCCCGAGCTTGATATCGATATAATGGTATCGTCCCTAGCCCTAGCAAGGCCTTGGACGGCTCTTCCCACTTTAGTATGATAGTTGGGACCACGTAAGCTCTATCATGGTATGTCGGTTAAAAGACGAGTCTCCCATTGTTCCTCAAGATTTCAGCTATGCATATTCATCAATCATGATATATATATCTATATATGTTCTAAAGCAGATTTGACTCAATGTTCAGCTTTAATTATGATTATCGGATTTTAGCTTTGAGTCTATTAATTCATTTATAATGTTATGTTATGTTGAGATCATGATTTCAGAAAAATAGCATGCAAGCCCTACTCTCAAATTCTTAGTGTTTATGTTTTATCTTATGCATGTTTTAAATGATTTTACTTATCTAAGCGGGTTTATTTACCTTTTGCATACTCGGTACATTCCACGTACTGACCACATACTCTATGTTGTATCATTTCATGATACAGGTCCTGGCTCTCAGACTCAGCCCCATACATAGCCAGCCTTTCAGACTTAGAATCCTGCACTTGTGGTGAGTCCTCATCTCCTGAGGACCATGCTTAGTAGATTTCTCTATGTATTTTTAGTTTTTAGCTTTATTGAGTTAGTTGGGGGTCTACCAAGCATAAAGGCTTTTTAGACATTAGAATGTATTCAGCTTCAGATTCATGTATTTCTGATATTATGCTCCTTCTGTTTTATTGATCGAGTTAGTTGTATATTCATGCCATAGGTTGACTTGGGGTCTCTCGGGGTTCATTTTCTTGTGTCGCAATCCGAGCCTCCATTCTAGTCGTGACAAACTTGGTATCAAAGCTAGGTTTGAAGTGTCCTAGGGTGTCTGAAAGCCGCGTTGAGTGGAGTCTTTTTCATTGGTGTAAAGCGTGTCACACTTATGAAGAAGAGGCTACGAAATGTTTAGGAAATGTTCCCTTCTTTCATGATCTATGTCATACGATAAATGTCTCCCTATCCTTCTAATTCATATTATTCGTGATTGCAGAATCATGACTCCCCGTAGAGTGAATGGTAGAAGGAATATGAATGGAAACGGCCACGAGGATGGCAACGGAGACGGGCACCAACAAGCCCCACCAATCCAGGAGCACCATGCACCGGAGTTGGGTGCCCATGCTGAATTTAGGACAACTATTCATATGCTCGCGTAGGCCTTGACTACTCAGGTTAATCAACAGGCAGTTGCGAATGTCCCACAAAATGGTAATACGGCAGCGGCTCGAGTCAGGAATTTCTTGAGAATGAACCCGCCAGAGTTCCTCGGGTCAAAAGTAGATGAGGACCCACATGAGTTCATTGATGAGATTGTGAAGATCACCCAAGTCATGGGGGTGAATGGAGTTGAGTGTGCGGAGTTGGCCTCATACAAGCTGAAAGAGGTCGCACAAATCTGATTTTGGCAATGGAAAGATAGTAGGGCTACCGAAGCACACCCTGTCAGTTGGGAGAAGTTCCATGTTGCGTTCCTAGATCGATTCTTCCCTCGTGAGATAAGGGAGTTGAAGGCGTCCGAGTTCGTGAATCTTAAGCAAGGGAGAATGAAGGTGCAAGAGTATGCTCTTGAGTTCACTTGCCTATCGAAGTTCGCCCCAGAGTTAGTGGCTGATCAGAGGGCGTGGGTGAGCAGGTTTGTTCATGGTGTGGCAGGCTATTTGGACAAGAATTGCAGGACCGCTATGCTCTACCAGGATATGGATTTCCGTAAAATAGTCCTGTACGCCCAGCAGATGGAGGCGACGTATATGAAGGAGAGAGGCTAAGAGGGACAGGACGGATAGTTATGGATTCTCTCAACCGAGGTCAAGTGGTAGGCACCGACAGCAGACCCACCAGAGATCTTCAGCCCCAGCATCTTCAGCATTGAGTGTTCCATCCAGGTCTAGGCACGATCAGAGAGGATGGGAATCAGGCTCAAGGGGTCATAGCAGCAGACCCGCTGATTCTAGCATCCCAACTTGCCGCAGATGTGGTCGGAGACACACGTGCTAGTGTTTGGAAGGTTCAGGTGCTTGCTTCGGGTGTGGGGAGCCCGGACACATGCTCAGAGATTTCCCAGTAGTAAGACAGAGCCATGAAGGGGGCCAAGGCCCAGCTTCCAATTCAGCAGCCCCACCCACACGCTCAGCACAGCAGGGGGCAACTACTAGCACAGGTGGCGATCAGCGCCAAAACAGATTTTATGCCTTAGCATCCCGCCAGGAGTAGGAGGTCTCCCCAGATATGGTCACTAGTATGTTACGAGTTTTTCATCGTAACATTTATGCTTTATTAGATCCGGTGGCTACATTGTCTTTTGTGACACCTTATGTGGCTAGTAGTTTTGGAGTCAGTCCTGAAGTCTTTTTAGAACCCTTTTGAGTCTCTACTCCAGTAGGTGATTCAGTGGTAGCTAGACGAGTGTATAAAAGTTGCCCGGTCGCAGTCCTTCAGACAGTGTTATACCCCGGAAGCCCAAAGATCAGACCCCGGAGTTGAAATGGAGAAAAGCTTAAAAACTGGCACCAGGAACAGAATGAGTCATGGGATGACTCATTGGTGCAACCCACGAGTCGTGATATGACTCGTGGGGAGGCCAGTGAGGAGTTTGGGAAGTTTGAGAAAAAGGACCCCACGGGCATGACAATGACTCGTGGTCAGACCCCACGAGTCATTAGGTTAGTCGTGGGGTGGGTAAGGAAAGAAAAGAGAAGAAAGGAGGCAGTGCACTCGTCGGGAGGACCCCATGAGTCGTGGTCAAGTAGAGTATGTTTTGTTGAAGCCCAGGCAGTGTACTTCACGGATGCTGACCATGAGTCGTGGTCACCAGACCAAGAGTCGTTAAGTCTCCCATTATGAGCCCAGGAGAAATTTTGAATAGTGTACTTCATGACCGACTCCACGAGTCGTGGTCCTTGGCGACGAATCATTAGGTTCCCCATTGGGACCACCTGGCAGTTATTTTCTGCGAATTCAGTAAGGGCTTTTCCATAATTCCTAAGATCCTAAGGCCTAAACTATGATGTTTTAAGTTATGAATAGTGACTTTTAAAGGGGTTAAGTTCATTTTAAGCCTCATTTATTCATGCATGCAAGGTAGAAGACTTGAGAGGGTGATCAAGCTTAGCATTCATCAATTTCTTTTCAATTTCCTATTGGGCATCTAAAGAGGTGTTAGAATCAGCTACCAGCATGTATATAGGGTTATGAATGGGTGATTTTTTTCACACCCATGCCCCATCCCTCTCTAAAGTATGAAATTATATGTCTAATCTAACCCAAATGCATAAATCTCCTATTTCTATACATGGGTATGATTTGATTATGATTCTACTATTGAATTATGAAGCATGGGAAAATTTTATAATGTTTTTAATTTAAAATCATGATTTTAGTTTTATGAATTAAAAGTCCATAGATGAGATTGGTGATGAGTATATGATGATGATGAAATATTATGATGAAAAGCATGATCTGAAGCTACCCATGTTTACAATTATGTTTTCAATGAGAATTGAGTATTTCTAACTATGATAAAACTTTGGACAATGCCCAAATGTTAAGTATGAATGATGATTTTTTCGAATTAAGCTTACCACATCATTTTGGAGCAAAGATTCCCAATTATATTTTCAGCTTGTGGTATATTTTGAGTTAAAAGTTTCCTATGTATAGCTTACTGTTCGCGTGATTTGTGGGGTATAAAACGACACGCAAGTGCACGTGGTCGAACAAGTAGTAAGTGGCTTTAGTAAGCCAAGTATCGATCCCACAGAGACTTGGATGAAGTGCAATCTGCTCAAGTGTACTATATTTTACTTCTAAAAATGCAGACAACAGTGTAACCAAGAGTTTGCTAGTTTGTTTTATAATTTTTATACTAAAGCTAAAACAATTATCTACTTTGAGTCTGAACTATGAATGAGAGCATGCTGAGGTTAAACGAACATGTAATGAAATTAATTATCATCATAACTTGGTTAATCTTTTCCTCCAGTTGCTAGCCAAGAACTATTGCCAAGAGATTAAAACTCTCGTATTTAACCTCACTTAAGAATCATGAACCATCCACCTACATTTCTGTGATTAAATGCAATTCATGTTCTAGCCATACAAACCCGGTTCCTAAATTGACTAATACGACTTTCAGGTATACTTCTATCCTGAAAGCAAATCAATACTCAATTTTCCCAAACCAAGTAAAGAACATATCCTATTAATTCACAACTTTCCAATTTCTTGCTCTCTCGAGTGAAACCGGACTTTTTAAATGTACATTAACGTAGGCCACACATTAATGCAGTAAGAACAAGAATTAATAGAACAACATGGAAGAAAAGATGAAAAACCAAAGAATCAATGATTACATTTCATCACAATTGTTCATAACCTCAGCAAGAAGAGGAATTAACCACTCATTTGTGGATTAAACATCTTAAAATGAGTGTTAATAATACAAGCAATTGAATTAAAGAAGAAAGAAAGAGAGAAAAAACCCTGATATTTTCGTCCCTCAACTGCCTGTAACCCACGTCCTTGCTCCACCAAGTCAGAATATTGAAAAATGAACCTAAGTGTTCTATTTATACTGCTGGGAATTTTTCCCGAAATAACGAGCAACGTGTCACGGAGTGCATCGCGGAGCACTGCCTCCGTGACACGCTACGGACGCGGACCCTCACTGGAATTGGGGGTCCAGGAATTAAGGCCCGACGTGGCACGGCGTGCAACGCGGAGCCAAGCCACCATGCCACCGACCAAACGCGGACCCTCTCTGGAATTTGGGCGAATTTTCCCCTATCCAGGCAGAAGGCCTCCGCGATGGCAGCGTGACACGGCTCCATCGCGGAGCCCCTTTATTTCATGTTGTCCAATGCCTTATCCCTTGCTAGCATCCAAGTCCAACCCCGATATCATCCAACATGCATTTAAGCTTCCCAAAATCACATTTTACCTGCAAAACAATGCTAATCATGTTGGTTAGTATAAATTCACATTTTATTACCAATTACATGAGAATGTATACACATTGGTAGATAAACAAGGCGAAAATGGTACTTTTGAGTATCACTTGGGCATATAAATTTGCCCAAGATCACTTACCACATGGTCTGGAGCGAAGGCTCCCAATTATGTTTTCAGCTTGTGGTATGTTTTGAGCTAAAGCTTCTCATATGCATGATTTTATATTTGAGATGTATTTAATTATTGAGCTTCACCAATAGATAATGTTGAGCTTCGTTATAAAACGATGTAGAGCACATGCATATTTTGGGAGTAATGTCTAGCACCGAGTAGGCTAAAGGTCGATCACCCTATGCCTCAGAACTACGCGCCAACGTAGGTTTACACTATTATATATATTACTTTTGGACTTCCCTTGTGAGCTATCCCCTGCCCGAATGGGCTTTCAGCTAGATATCGATATCATGATATCGTCCCTAGCCCTGGCAAGGCTTTGGACAGCTCTATCCACTTCAGTTTGATAGTTGGGACCACGTAAGCTCTATTGTGGTATGTTGGTTAAAAGACGAGTCTCCCATTGTTCCTCATGATTTCAGATATGCATATTTCACTACTCATGAGATTTATATATTTATGCATGGTCTAAAGCAGGTTTGACAATGTTTAGCTTTACTTATAAATGTCAGAATTTACCTTTGAGTCAATCAATTTAGTTATGATGTTATGAAGCTATGTCATGTTAGTTATGAAGAGATCATGATTTCAGAAAGAATGTATGCAAGCCCTACTCTATTAATGTTTATACTATATTATGCATTGTCTTTAAATGATTTTATTTACTTCAGCAGTTTTACTTATCCTGCATACTAAGTACATTCCACGTACTAACAGTATACCGGCTCTCAGGTTCAGCCCCGCTCGTAGTCAGCTTATCAGAGTTAGCATTTACATTGTTGGTGAGTCCTCATCTCTCGAGGACTAGACTATTTAGAATTCTTAAGTGTATTTCAGTTTCAATTTTATTGAGTTAGTTAGGGTCTTGTCCCATCAACTCATCATGTTTAGAGGCTTTTCAGACATATGTATGTATTCAGCTTTAGATATCACATTTTGATGTTATGGTTGATTTAGACTTCCGCTATGATTATATTGTTGATTATTTAGTTCCCTTGGTCGAGTTAGATGTATTCTTCTGCCATGAGTCGACTTGGGGTCTCTTGGGGCTCCTTGCCCCATGTTATGATTCGAGCCTCCGTTCGGGTCGTGACAGAAAGTCACCTCAACAGATCTAGTAGAGTTAGCCATGACCGATTTTGATGTTATCCTCAACATGGATTGGTTATTGGCATGTTATGACTCAGTTAATTGTAGAACCCGGGCAGTAGAGTTTAGATTTTTGGGTGAGCCAGTCTGATATACCCCGTAAGATTCCCGGCACCTAGATGGCCTATTCGCACGTTGGTTAACCATATTTGAAAGCCATACATTCTAGAGAAAGGCCCGGGAAAGGATCGGATGGGTAACCTGTCGAACCATCGCGGAAGGAGCCGAGGCAGAGCCCCTCCGCGATGGCAATATGTCATGGAGGTGGAGTCTCCGCGTTGGCTCCGTGACACGTTGGGCCTGTCCAGGCCCAAGTATATAAAGCCCCACTTCGGTTTTAAATGAAATAATTCTTATATTTTCCAGTGAAAACAGAGAGAAAAACCAGAGAGGAGAAAGGGACGAAGGTTCCTTGATAATTTCCTTCCGATTACGCTGCCAAACGTCATCCAAACTTAAATTAACTCCAGATACCAAAGTATTTAGCAGTAGGGAGCATTCCTACAGATTTAGTTTCGGGAAATTCGGCCGACAAGTCATCGTGCTACCGGGCTAAGGTAAGTGGAATTGCTCCAAACTAGTGTCTATGTGCTCCTAGCCGTAAGGTGAATACTTCTCCCTTCTGGACTTTTGAAAAATAGCAAGTTTTCGACTGTCTTTCGATAAGCCTAAGTTTAGGCTATAATTATATCGAAAGTGATGTTTTCTTTCAGAATAGTGTTGTATTTAGTATTAATTGACGTATATATGAATGCAGTCGGGAGAAATAGCTGGAGTACTGACCGATCCTCGTCCGACAGTCGGATAACTCGAGGTTAAGGTATGTGAAGTTGTTCTTCGGCATGTTAGTAAGCTTTAGCTTGGTGAATCATAGTAAACTCCGGATTTGAAACTCCTGGAGTTGAATGTTGAGAATTAGGAAAGTCTAATAGATTCTGAGTTGTTTTGCCATATCGTATTCAGTCCGGAAGTTAGTAAAGCATGCGCCAAAGGGCGAGTTAGCATTCTAGATTCAGTATAGCTCATTGTATGATTAGCAAGCATGTTGTAGAATAAAAAGAGACAGATTTTCAGAATAAAGCTAGTAAAATAAAATCAGATAGACAGACAGTTTTATTGGCTACAGATTAGCCATTCAGACAGATAGTACCCTGGCTACAGATTAGCCAACAGTTAAAGAAAGATCTCAGAATCAGTATAATCAGTAAAGAATCAGTTTAGTACAGAAACAGCTCAGAATAAGAAATCAGATTTCAGATAGTCTTTTTCAGTTATACATGCTTGCTATTTATATGTGCTATTCGTTTGTTGAGACTTGTTATGGCGTGAGGGCACCTTATTGAGCGTCCTCGCCTCCCCTGGGTTGGTAATCGTGTCGCCCACTGAGCGGGTGGGTTTACGTCACTCCAAGGAGTGGCATGCCGTCCCCAGTTTGGACGAAGATGGGATGAAGCTTTCCCCATATCAGGCTGATCAGCATTACAGTACAGATAGCCCTGTTGTGCGCAAGCGCCCAGGGAACAAATACAGATACAGTTACAGTTACAGATCTTATTACAGGTGTAGCTCCGGTTTCAGATAGCCCCGAGGAGAGTTTCGAGGAAACAGACCCTATCTGTTACTGTCTACACAGGAGTCCTCTGGACCAAGACACGGTTGCTTATATCGGAGGCTATGGCCCGAGCCGGAGACCCAGGGGGCCGGTAGAGGAGCTCCGAAGTGAGCAGATGAGTGGAGTGACTTATTTTTGGTTGGTTTTGACACGGGTAGGGGTATATAGATTGTTTGCTTTCTTGGCGCCATCCGGCTTATGGGGGTTGGTATTGGCTCTTTCTTGCTAAATGTATATGTATTTATATGCTTTATATATATTAGTTAATAGACAGAAGGCCGCCATGATTACAGACACGCTCCTGCTTATCAGTGCAGAAAGGTTTGATCTAGTTCCTATCAGCCCTTCAGATTCAGTTATCTTCTGCTCACAGACTTGCTAGTTATGTTATCTGTATTCAGTTGTACTATTTCAATTGCCTTGCATACTCGGTACTAGTGGTACTGACGCCCAGTGGGGCGCTGTATTACTTGCCTGCAGGTACTCATAGACGAGGAGGCGATCCCTCGTGATCCTAGCCAGCGCAGAGTCATCAGCTCCTGTCATCCGGAGCTTGATATTTCAGAGGTTTATATCATTTCTCTTTTGTTGTACAGTACGGGTAGGTCAGGGCCCTGTCCCGACCATCTTATCAGTATTCCTAGAGGCTTGCAGTCTGTATATATTTCCCTGTGGTCAGTTGAGCCGGTCGTGTGAGGCCCTGCAGTTTGTTATAGCTGTTTAGCATTTCAATTTATGTTGGCCGTGTGAGGCCTTATCCAGTCAGTAGTGGTGACCTTGCCAGTCACGTAGTTATTCAGTATTCCATTGTTGAATTACAGATAACTAGATAGCATGGTGGCCTTGTCGGCCCGCATAGGTTTCCCCCTTGTAAGTATGTTTCTGGTTAGCTGAAGTTTCTTACAGGTGGCTATAGGCCTAGTCGGCTGGAGGCTATATTTACAGTCGTTATATAGCCCGTTGTTTCCCTGAATCTGAGTTAGAGCCTGCCAGGCACCAGATGTGCCTAGGCTTAGTAGTCTAGCAGTTCAGGTCCTAGTAGGGCACCAGGTACTAGTCATACCCCGCCTTGGGGGGTGTGACAAACTTGGTATCAGAGCAGGTCGTGTCCAGGGGAGTCTGCAAGCCGTGTTAAGTAGAGTCTTGTCTATGGATGTGTTGTGCACCACATACTATAGGCAGGAGGCTGCGAGGCATGATAGATGGTTACTCTTCTTTCATACTCAGTCGTGCCATAGCACAGTACAGTATAGGGTCGAGTTCCTAAAACTTATCGTATCCTTTGTCTATAGATAAGAATGGCAGATCAGCGACACCCTGCCACAGGCAGGAGATTAGACACAGAAGCAGGAGAAGGCACCAGCAGGATGCCTCAGCTTCAGTCAGAGCCAACCCGGTCTGAGGGCGATATAGAGGCTTCATCACAGCCCTCTCAGCAGTTCCCCTCACGTCAGGAGCCATTGGGCACTACACCGCCCCCGATAGCTCCTGTGCCTTCGTCGTCATATCAGGAGGTTCTTAGCGCTGTAGTTATGATGGCACAGATGATGGCCACACAGCGCCAGTTAGCACCACCTGTAGCAGCAGAGTCTTCAGGTGGACCAGGCAGTTCCAGAGTCCGGGAATTTTTGGCGCTGGGTCCCCCGCAGTTTACAGGGTCAGATCAGGCAGAAGACCCTCAAGACTTTCTTGATCAGATGTAGAGAATTTTTCGGGTTATGCATGTGACCCCTTCAGAGTCTGTTGAGTTGGCAGTGTTCTGGTTGCGAGATATAGCAGTACTATGGTACGAGATTTGGGAAAGGTCCCGAGGGAGAGATGTTACCCCTCCGACCTGGACCAGCTTCTCGGAGGCCTTCCTGGACCGTTACTTGCCACGAGAGATCTGGCAGGCCCGGATGGATCAGTTTTTGCTTCTGGAACAGGGGGCGAGGAGCGTACGCGAGTATGCTTTACAGTTTGACTCCTTAGCCCGTTATGCTCCAGCATTTGTTGATACTATGCCAACTAGAGTTCACAAATTTATTATGGGTCTGAATCCGGAGTATACTGAGGCATGTATGAAGGCAACGTTGCGAGAGGATATGGACATTGCCCGAATACAGGATTTTGCTCAGACCATTGAGGGTCTTAGACAGCAGCAATAGAGTAGTAGACAGACCAGTCAGGAACAACGCCGCAGAGACAGACCAGATGACATACAAACGGAAGCTCAGAGAGGACCCAGGCCTCGACTATCAGATAGACCCCCTAGACCCCCACCTCCACCACAGCACTAGCAGCGAGGTAGATATGTTCATAGAGGGCAGTCAAAGCCCAGTGGCAGTTCCAGAACAGTAGAATCTCCACAGCAGAGAAGGGGAGAGTAGAGTAGACTTGCACCCCCACCCTGCTCTAATTGCGGTCGACCTCACTCCGGAGCTTGTAAATATGGCTCCACTAGATGTTATATTTGCGGACAGGAGGGGCATCGGATGAGAGCTTGTTCGACCAGAGGTCAAGGGAGTAGAGACAGCCAGGACAGGGGATCCGCAGGGCCACGAGCCCCAGCAGCCTCAACGGGGCGTGGGCCTTCAGGCTCAGTAGGCAGAGGCCGAGGTAGATCGGGAGCCTCCAGCTCAGGTACGAGCTCAAATCGTACTTATGCACTACCAGGGAGACATGATTCAGAGGCGTCTCCGGATGTAGTAACAGGTATGATGACTATTTGTTCCTGCCCTGCTTATGTATTGATTGATCCAGGATCCACTCTGTCATATATTACCCCATTTGTGGCACGAAAGTTCAATATTGCACCAGAATTATTACAGCAGCCCTTTGCAGTATCCACGCCCGTCGGTGACTCTATTATAGCTAGTAGAATTTACCGAGGGTGTACAGTGGAGGTTGCTGACCGCCAGACTACAGTAGATCTGGTAAAGATAGAAATGATAGACTTCGATGCCATAATGGGTATGGATTGGCTAGTGTCGTGCTACGCCAATGTAGAATGTTGGACCAAGACGGCCCGATTCCACTTTCCAGGAGAGGCAGTGCGGGAGTGGAAAGGCAGCATAGCTACGCCAAAAGGTAGGTTTATTTCCTACCTTCAGGCGAGGAAATTGATAACTAAGGGAAGTATTTACCACCTAGTCAGAGTTCAGGATGTTCGGGCAGAATCTCCGACACTCCAGTCTATTCCGGTGGTGAACGAGTTCCCTGATGTGTTTCCAGATGAGTTACCTGGTATTCCCCAGAGAGGGAAATAGATTTCGCTATTGATTTATTACCAGGCACTCAACCTATATCCATTCCTCCTTATCATATGGCTCCTGCAGAACTCAGAGAATTGAAGGAGCAATTGAAAGATTTGCTAGATAAAGGTTTCATCAGGCCGAGTACTTCACCATGGGGTGCGCCAGTTCTATTTGTCAGAAAGAAAGATGGCTCGCTCCGTGTGTGCATAGATTATCGGCAGTTGAACAAAGTTACAGTAAAGAATAAGTATCTGCTTCCCAGAATAGATGATTTGTTTGATCAGCTACAAGGGGCCAGATACTTTTCCAAGATTGACTTGCAGTTCGGATATCATCAGGTTCGAGTTCGTGAAAGAGATACTCCTAAAACGGCGTTCAGGACCCGATATGGACACTTTGAATTTCTAGTTATGTCCTTTGGGTTAACGAATGCCCCATCAGTATTCATGGACCTGATGAATAGTATTTTCAGAACATACCTGGACCTATTCGTGATCGTGTTTATTAATGATATTCTGGTGTATTCTCGCTCTGAAGCAGATCACCGGACTCATTTACAGACAGTACTCTAGATCCTCAGGGACCGCCAATTATATGCTAAGTTTTCCAAGTGCGAATTCTGGCTTAACTTAGTAGCCTTCCTAGGGCATATTGTGTCAGATGCTGGTATACAGGTTGACAAGCAGAAGATAGAAGCAGTCAAATCATGGCCTAGGCCTACCACTCCAACTGAAGTCCGTAGCTTTCTAGGATTAGCGGGATATTACAGGAGATTTGTCGAGGGATTCTCTACTATAGCGGCACCTCTGACCAAACTGACACAGAAAGCAGCAAAGTTTCTATGAAAGGGGTGATGAGATTCGGCAAGAAAGGTAAGCTCAGCCCAAGATTTGTCGGGCCATATCAAATTCGTAGAAGAATAGGCCAAGTGGCGTATGAGTTGAACTTGCCGCCAGAATTAGAATCTGTTCATCCAGTCTTTCATGTGTCCATGCTAAGGAAATGCTTAGGAGACCCGTCAAGAGCAGTTCCAGTCCAGGATATCCAGGTTACAGAAGAGCTGGCCTATGAAGAGGTTCCAGTAGCCATCTTAGACAGACAGATTCGTAGATTAAGAACTAAGGATATTGCGTCTGTCAAGGTATTGTGGCGTAACAAGAACCGAGAGGAGATGACGTGGGAGGCTGAGGAAGATATGAAAGCTAGATATCCTCACTTATTCCAGGCCTAGTCAGGCGACAGGTATATCCGTATTATTACTTATGCAGTACCTTGTGGTTGTGTATATGTAAATGAGAAAGATTGTCAAGTGAATCCTAAAGTATTGTGTGCAGTACCTGTATTGGACTTTTCTGTGTTTCAGGTTTTGAGATAGTCCATATTACAGGGGAAACACTGCCGAAATTTTCCTAAGTAGTAAGTCGAGAAGTCCTCTAGATAGAAGTTTACATTCGAGGACGAATGTTCTTAAGGGGGGGAGAATGTTATACCCCGTAAGATTCCCGGCACCTAGATGGCCTATTCGCACGTTGGTTAAGCATATTTGAAAGCCATACGTGCTAGAGAAAGGCCCGGGAAAGGATCGGACGGGTAACCTGTCGAACCATCGCAGAAGGAGCCGAGGCAGAGCCCCTCCGCGATGGCAACGTGTCACGGAGGTGGAGCCTCCGCGTTGGCTCCGTGACACGTTGGGCCTGTCCAGGCCCAAGTATATAAAGCCCCACTTCGGTTTTAAATGAAATAATTCTTATATTTTCCAGTGAAAATAGAGAGAAAAACCAAAGAGGAGAAAGGGACGAAGGTTCCTTGATAATTTCCTTTCGATTACACTGCCAAACGTCGTCCAAACTTAAATTAACTCTAGATACCGAAGTATTTAGCAGCAGGGAGCATTCCAACGGATTTAGTTTCGCGAAATTCGGCCGACAAGTCGTCGTGCTACCAGGCTAAGGTAAGTGAAATTGCTCCAAACTAGTGTCTATGTGCTCCTAGCCGTAAGGTGAATACTTCTCCCTTCTGGACTTTTGAAAAATAGCAAGTTTTCGACCGTCTTTCGATAAGCCTAAGTTTAGGCTATAATTATATTGAAAGTGATGTTTTCTTTTAGAATAGTGTTGTATTTAGTATTAATTGACGTATATATGAATGCAGTCGGGAGAAATAGCTGGAGTACTGACTGAGCCTCGTCCGACAGTTGGATAACTCGAGGTTAAGGTATGTGAAGTTGTTCTTCGGCATGTTAGTAAGCTTTAGCTTGGTAAATCATAGTAAACTCCGGATTTAAAACTCCTAGAGTTGAATGTTGAGAATTAGGAAAGTCTAATAGATTCTGAGTTGTTTTGCCGTATCGTATTCAGTCCGGAAGTTAGTAAAGCATGCGCCAAAGGGCAAGTTAGCATTCTAGATTCAGTATAGCTCATTGTATGATTAGCAAGCATGTTGTAGAATAAAAAGAGACAGATTTTCAGAATAAAGCTAGTAAAATAAAATCAGATAGACAGACAGTTTTATTGGCTACAGATTAGCCATTTAGACAGATAGTACCCTAGCTACAGATTAGCCAACAGTTAAACAAAGATCTCAGAATCAGTATAATCAGTAAAGAATCAGTTTAGTACAGAAACAGATTAGAATAAGAAATCAGATTTCAGATAGTCTTTTTTAGTTATACATGCTTGCTATTTATATGTGCTATTCATTTGGTGAGACTTGTTGTGGCGTGAGGGCACCTTATTGAGCGTCCTCGCCGCCCCTGGGTTGGTAATCATGTCGCCCACTGAGCGGGTGGATTTACGTCACTCCAAGGAGTGGCATGCCTTCCCCAGTTTGGACGAAGATGGGATGAAGCTTTCCCCATATCAGGCTGATCAGCATTACAGTACAGATAGCCCTGTTGTGCGCAAGCGCCCAGGGAACAAATACAGATACAGTTACAGTTACAGATCTTATTGCAGGTGTAGCTCCGGTTTCAGATAGCCCCGAGGAGAGTTCCTGGGAAACAAACCCTATCTGTTACTGTCTACATAGGAGTCCTCCGAACCCAGACACGTTTGCTTATATCGGAGGCTATGGCCCGAGTCGAAGACCCGGGGGGCCGGTAGAGGAGCTCCGAAGTGAGCAGATGAGTGGAGTGACTTATTTTTGGTTGGTTTACCTGGGTAGGGGTATATAGATTGCTTGCTTGCTAGGCGCCATCCGGCTTATGGGGGTTGGTATTGGCTCTTGCTTGCTAAATGTATATGTATTTATGTGCTTTATATATATTAGTTAATAGACAGCAGGCCGCCGTGATTACAGACGCGCTCATGCTTATCAGTGCAGAAAGGTTTGATCTAGTTCCTATCAGCCCTTCAGATTCAGTTATCTTCTGCTCACAGACTTGCTAGTTATGTTATCTATATTTAGTTGTACTATTTCAGTTGCCTTGCATACTCGGTACCAGTGGTATTGACGCCCAGTGGGGTGCTGCATTACTTGCCTGCAGGTACTCATAGATGAGGAGGCGATCCCTCGTGATCCTAGCCAGCGCAGAGTCATCAGCTCCTGTCATCCGGAGCTTGATATTTCAGAGGTTTATATCATTTCTCTTTTGTTGTACAGTACGGGTAGGTCGGGGCCCTGTCCCGACCATCTTATTAGTATTCCTAGAGGCTTGCAGTCTGTATATATTTCCCTGTGGTCAGTTGAGCCGGTAGTGTGAGGCCCTGCAGTTTGTTATAGCTGTTTAGCATTTCAGTTTATGTTGGCCGTGTGAGGCCTTATCCAGTCAGTAGTGGTGACCTTGTTGGTCACGTAGTTATTCAGTATTCCATTGTTGAGTTACAGATAACTAGACAACATGGTGGCCTTGTCGGCCCGCATAGGTTTCCCCCTTGTAAGTATGTTTCTGGTTAGCTGAAGTTTCTTACAGGTGGCTATAGGCCTAGTCGGTCGGAGGCTATATTTACAGCCGTTATATAGCCCGTTGTTTCCCTGAATCTGAGTTAGAGCCAGCCAGGCACCAGATGTGCCTAGGCTCGGTAGTCTAGCAGTTCAGGTCCTAGTAGGGCACCAGGTGCCAGTCATACCCCCTAAGGCGGGGTGTGACACAGTCTTAGAGTGGAAGGGTAGTTCAGTTGTGCCTGTAGGTCATTTCATTTCCTACCTTAAGGCCAGGAAGATGATTTCTAAGGGTTGCATCTGCCATCCAGTTAGAGTTAAGGATGTCGAGTCCGAGACCCCGACTATCCAGTCAGTTCCAGTAGTATGTGAGTATCCAGAGGTCTTTCCTAATGATTTTCCAAGTGTTCCTCCTGAGCGGGAGATTGATTTCAGTATTGACCTTCTTCCCGACACACAGCCTATATCTATTCCTCCCTACAGAATGGCTCCAGCCGAGCTAAAGGAGCTGAAGGAGCGGTTGAAGGACCTATTAGATAAGGGTTTCATTAGACCGAGCAAGTCCCCATGGGGTGCACTAGTTCTCTTTGTCTGGAAGAAAGATGGGTCCCTTCATATGTGCATTGACTATCGGCAATTGAACAAGGTCACCGTCAAGAACAGGTATCCTCTACCTAAGATTGATGACTTATTTGACCAACTTTAGGGTTCCAAGTGCTTTTTGAAGATAGATCTCAGATCCAGGTACCACCAACTCAGAGTTTGGGAGAGTGACATCCCGAAGATAGCCTTCAGGACGTGGTAAGGTCATTATGAGTTTGTAGTTATGTCTTTTGGGCTAACGAATGCTCCTACAACTTTTATGGACTTGATGAATAGGGTGTTCAAGCCATACTTGGATATGTTCGTGATTGTGTTTATTGATGACATCTTGATATACTCTCAGGGCGAGGAGGAGCATGCCGCTCATTTGAGAGTGGTGCTACAGACTCTCAAGGATCGGCAATTATATGCCAAATTCAGCAAGTGCGAGTTTTGGTTGAACTCCATGGCGTTTTTGGGCCATGTGGTATCAAGTGAGGGTATAAAGGTGGACTCTCAGAAAATAGAAGCGGTGAAGAATTGGCCTAGACCGGTGAATCCTTCAGATATCAGGTGTTTATTGGGCTTAGCAGGGTACTATAGGAGATTCGTTGAAGGTTTTTCATCTATTGTAGCACCCTTGACCAAGTTGAACCAAAAGAAGTTGAAATTCCAATGATCGGAGGCTTGTGATAAGAGCTTCCAAGAGCTGAAGGCTCGGCTTACCTCAGCACCGGTGTTAACTCTACCTGAGGGTACCAATGGGTTCGTGGTGTATTATGATACTTCAAGGATGGACTTGGGTGTGTATTGATGCAGCACGGAAAAGTTCTAGCATATGCCTCCAGACAGCTAAAAGTTCATGAGAAGAATTACCCGACCCATGATCTTGAATTGGCCGCAGTGGTATTCACCTTGAAAATATGGCGACATTATTTGTACGGGGTCCACGTGGATGTGTTTACAGACCATAAGAGTTTACAACACGTGTTTACCCAAAAGGATCTCAATCTTTTACAAAGGAGGTGGTTGGAGCTACTCAAGGACTATGATATGAGTGTCCTTTACCATTTGGCTAAAGGCCAATGTAGTAGTAGACGCACTTAGTAGACTCTCTATGGAGAGTGTGTCCCATGTGGATGAGGGAAAGAAAGAGCTGGTGAGGGATGTGCATCAACTCGCAAGGTTGGGAATTCGGGACCGATGGCAGTGTGTTACGACCCGAGCGAAGGCCCAAATCGCGACACAGGACAAGGAGCCCCAAGAGACCCCAAGTCGACCCATGGCATAAGCATATATCTAACTCAATCAAGAACTGAATAACCATCAATACAATCATAGCAGAAGTCTAACTTGAATATAACATCAGAATATAAAATCTGAAGCTGAATACATACATATGTCTGGATAGCCTCTAATCATGACGAGTTGATGGGATAAGACCCCAACTAACTCAAAATACTGAAACTGAAATACATAAAGAAAAGATGTATAGTCTAGTCCTCAGAAGATAAGGACTCACTAAGTAAGCAACGCTAACTCCAATAAGATGATTAAGAGCGGGGCTAAAGCTGAGAGTCGGGTCCTGTATCATGAAATGATACAACATAGAAGTATGCGGTCAGTACAAGGAATGTACCGAGTATGCAAGGTAAGTAAAACCGCTAATGTAAGTAAAATCAGTCAAAGACAATGCATCAAATAAAACATAACATCAGAAAACTGTGAGTAGGACTTGTATGCATTCTTTCTGAAATCATGACTTCTTCATAACATGATATAACATGCTTCATAACTTCATAACTGAACCGATTGAATCAAAGATGAATTCTGACATTTATAATTAAAAGCTAAACATTGAGACAAACCTGCTTTAGAACATGCATTTATATAAATCTCATAAGTAATGAACATGCATATCTGAAATCATGATGGACAATGGAAGACTCGCCTTTTAACCGACATACCACGATAGAGCTTACGTGGTCCCGACTATTACACTGAAGTGGGAAAGCCGTCCAAAACCTTCACTAGGGCTAAGGACGCTACCATGATATCGATATCAAGCTGAAGGCCCATTCGGGCAAGGGGAAGCTCACAAGAGAGGTCCCAAGTCATATAACAGTATCAACCTACATTGGCGCGTAGTTTAGGGGTATAGGGTGATCGACCCTTAGCCCGCTTGGTGCTAGACTCTTCTCCCTAAAACATGCATATGCTCTACATCATTTTATAACGAAGCTCAACATTGTCTATTGACAAAGCTCAATAAGGAAGTACATCTCAAATATGAAATCATGCATTTGAGAAGCTATAATTCAAAACATACCACAAGTTCAAAGATAATTGGGAGTTCTTGCTCCAAAACTGTGGTAAGCTTATTTTAGAGACGATACATCATACACACTTGACATAAGGGCCTTGTCCAACACTTTATCATGCTTGGAACTACTCAAATTTTTTTAGAAAAACATTATCATAATCATGGGTAGCTTTGAAACATGCTTTTCATCATCATATTTCATCGTCATCATACCTTCATCACAAATCTCTTCTTTTAGGAACTTCTTATCAATGGGCCTTAAATTTAATAAAAACTAGAAAACATAATTTTCGATTGTAAACAATTTAAAATCTACCCATGCTTCATACTTCAATCAGGGAAACACAATTTAATCATACCCAGGTATAGAAATTGAAGATTCATTCATTTGAGTAAAAACCCCATAACTTGATCATAGGAAATTCTCATACTTAGATAGAACTTGGACATGGGTGTGGAAGGAAACACCCACTCATAACCCTACATACCTGGAAGGGATTGATTCCACTACTTCTCTGATTGCCCAAGATGAAATTTTGATGGAAACCTTGGAACTAGCTCTAGATCACCTCCTCAACCTCCCAAGTTTGCATGCATGGAAGAAAATAACTTAAAATAGGTTTTCCCCTCCTAAAACCCACTAAAACAAGCCTTAAACGACGTAGTTTAGGCTTTAAGGATTTAGGAATTACGAAAAGACCCTTATTAATTTCGCATGAAAAGACTGTCAGGTGGTCCTAGCGGACGACCTGACGACCCGTTTCTAGAGGGCACGACTCGTTAAATCGATCGTCAAGTGCACTGCCTTATCTGTTCTCCTAGGCTCGTAACGGGTCACTTCACAGCTCGTTATGGGTGACCATGACTCGTGGTCACCACTCGTTAAGTACACTGTCTCATTTTCGAACTTTGGACTCCAAACCTGCCAACGACTCACCCGACGAATCGTTAAGGCTGACAACGACACATGGGGACTCTTGTCAGGTACACTGCCCAGATTTCCTTTTCCCAATAATGTTTCCTTCCCCACGAGTCACCTAATTACTCGTGGGCTGTCCTCACAAGTTATGAGATGACTCGTCCTGAGGCTGCAGCAAAAATTCCCATTTTTTCCCCGTTTCAACTCCCGAGTCCGATCTTTGAGCTCCCGAGATATAACAATATCTCCCCCTTGGGAACATCCGTCCTCGAATGTTGGAAACCACACAGAAAAGTAGAGATATGCAATTATCATTATCAAATATTGATATTTTAAACTGAAAACTGATGGAATGGCTACATCCGAAAAAAACTACATAGCTCAACTAAATTCAGGCATCACATACATTCACCATAACATAAAACAAACCTGCGCACATGAACTGAATACGAAGCTAAATAGAGTATTAGGGAAACAACAGACCTCAAACTAAAACTGAGCCGGTAGGGAACAGGTGTATTTAGCCATCATATCTTCTTCGGCTTCCCACGTAGCTACCTCAACATGTTGATTCCTCCATAACACCTTTACTTAAGCTACTTCCTTGTTCCTCAACCTCCAAACCTGATGATCCAATATTTCAACTGGAACTTCCTCATAGCTAAGGCTACCCTTTACACCAACGCTGTCCACCGGGACTGTTAGAGCTGGATCTCCCAAACATTTCTTCAAAAGTGACACATGAAACACAAAATGCGCGAAAGATATCTCTGAGGGAAAGTCCAACTCATACTCTACCTTACCAACCCTTCTCATAATCCGGTAGGGACCAACATAACAGGGACTAAGTTTTCCTTTCTTCCCCAGCTGCATGACTCCTTTCATGGGAGATACCTTCAGAAATAGCCAATCGTCCACCTTGAATCCCAACTCTCTCCTCCTCAGATCAGCATATGACTTTTGACGACTCTGAGCGGTTTTCAGCTTGTCCCTTATCAACTGAACCTTCACCATAGCCTCATGAACCGAATCCGGCCCTATCATAGCTACCTCACCAACCTCAAACCATCCAATGGGCGATCTACATCTCCGCCCATAGAGAGCCTCGAAAAGCACCATTTGAATGCTGGAGTGATAGCTGTTATTGTAAGCGAACTCGATCAGTGGCAAGTGATCATGCCAACTACCTTTGAAGTCCATCGCACATGCTCTCAATATGTCCTCGAGGGTTTTGATTGTCCGTTCCTCTTGACAATCGGTCTATAAATGAAATGTTGTGCTGAGCTTAACCTGAGTCCCAAGCCCTTTCTGGAAAGACCGCCAAAACTGGGAGGTAAACTGAAATAATGGACAAGGGAACTCCATGTAGCTAAACCAACTCTCAGATATACAATTTGGCATAATCATCCGTTGAGTCTGTGGTCTTCACCGGTAGGAAATGTGCACCCTTAATCAACCTGTCTACCACCACCCAAATGGAATTATATTGTCGGGGGGTACGAGGTAATCGTATAATGAAATTCATATTAATCTCTTCCCACTTACAAGTGGGAAGGCTAATATCCTGAAGTAATCCTCCCGACCTTTGATGCTCGACCTTTACTTGCTGGCAGTTCGGGCACTTGGCTACGAATTCTGCAATATCCTTCTTCATGCCATTCCACCAATATATTTCCCGCAAATCATGATACATCTTGATGGCACCTGGATGAATAGAGTATCTGTCACACCCCGCCTTGGGGGGTATGACTAGCACCTGGTGCCCTAATAGGACCTGAACTGCTAGACTACTAAGCCTAAGCACATCTGGTGCCTGGCTGGCTCTAACTCAGATTCAAGGAATCAACGGGCTATATAACGGTTGTAAACATAGCCTCCGGCCAACTGTCCTATAGCCACCTGTAGCTGTAATAACAGCTAACCAGAAACATACTTGTAACAGGGAACTTAAGCGGGCCGACAAGGCTACCATGTTGTCTAGTCATCTGGGACTCAACAAAGGGAATACTGAACAGCTACGTGACCGGCAAGGTCACCACTACTATCAAACTATGGCCTCACACGGCCAACATAAACTGAAATGCTAAACAGCTATAACAAACTGCACGGCCTCACACGACCGGCTCAACTGACCACAGGGAAATATATACAGACTGCAAGCCTCTAGGATTACTGATAAGATGGTCGGGACAGGGCCCCGGCCTACCCATACTGTACAACAAAAGGGAAATGATATAAACCTCTGAAATATCAAGCTCCAGATGACAGGAGCTGATGACTCTGCGCTGGCTAGGATCACGAGGGATCGCCTCCTCGTCTATGAGTACCTGCAGGAAAGTAATGCAGCGCCCCACTGGGCGTCAGTACCACAGGTACCGAGTATGCAAAGCAACTGAAATAATACAACTGAATACAGATAATATAACTAACAAGTCTGTGGGCAGAAGATAACTGAATATGAAGAGCTGATAGGAACTAGATCAAACCTTTCTGCACTGATAGGCAGGAGCGTGTCTGTAGTCACGACGGCCTGCTGTCTATTAACTAATTTATATAAAGCACATAAATACATATACATTTAGCAAGCAAGAGCCAATACCAACCCCCCAAGCAAGCAAACAATCTATATACCCCTACCCGGGTCAAAACCAACCAAAAATAAGTCACTCCACTCATCTACTCACTTCGGAGCTCCTCTACCGGCCCCCTGGGTCTCCGGCTCGGGCCATAGCCTCCGATATAAGCAACCGTGTCTGGGTCCGGAGGACTCCTGTGAAGATAGTAACAGATAGGGTCTGGATCCCCAGACACAAACTCAATGGGACTATCTAAAACCGGAGCTACACCTATAATAACTGAATGTACAGACAGTAACAGATAGGGTCTGGTTCCCTGGACATAAAACTCAATAGGGCTATCTAAAACCGGAGCTGCACCTGTAATGTTGATCAGACTGCTATGGGGAAAGCTTCATCCAATCTTTGTCCAAGCTGGGGACGGCATGCCACTCCTTGGAGTGACGTAAAACCCACCCGCTCAGTGGGCGACACGATTACCAACCCAGGGGTGGCGAGGACGCTCAATAAGGTGCCCTCACGCCACATCAAGTCTCAATAAACAAATAACACATATAAATAGCAAGCATGTATAACTGAAATAGGCTATCTGAAATCTGATTTCTTATTCTGATCTGTTTCAAAAGTCCAGAAGGGAGAAGTATTCACTTCACAGCTAGGAACACATAGACACTAGTTTGGAGCAATTCCACTTACCTTAGCCCGGTAGCTCGATGATTCGTCGGCCGTATTTCGCGAAACAAAATCCGTAGGAATGCTCCCTGCTGCTAAATACCTCGGTACCTGAGGTTAATTTGAGTTTAGACTACGTTTGGCAGCGTAATCAACGATTATAATATTAACCCTCTTCGTCTCTCTCTGTTTCCTCACGAGTTCTGGAAATTATTTGGTGGAAAATGAGATTAAAACCGAAGTGGGGGCTTTATATACTTGGGCCTGAACAGGCCCAACGTGTCACGGAGCCAACGTGGTGGCCCTGCCTCCGTGACACGCTGCCATCACGGAGGGGCTCTGCCTCGGCTCCTTCTGCGATGGTTCGACAGGCTACTCGTCCGATCCTTTCCCGGGCCTTTCCTTAGCACGTATGGCTTTCAAATATGCTCAACCAACGTGCGAATAGGCCATCTAGGTGCCGGGAATATTACGGGGTGTAAATTCTTCCCCCTTTAGAACATTCATCCTCGAATGTAAACTTTTATCTAGAGGACTTCTCAACTTGTTTCTAAGAAAATTTTGACGGAGTTTTCCCTGTAATATGGACTATTCCGAAAACCTGAAACGCAAAAAAGTCCAATACAGGTACTGCACACGATACTTTAAGATTCACTGGATAGCTAAACATCAATCTTTCTCATTTATACATACACAACTATAAGGTACTGCATAAATAATAATACGGACATACTTGTCGCCTGACTAGGCCTGGAATAAGTGAGGATATCTAGCTTTCATATCTTCCTCCGCCTCCCACGTCATCTCCTCTCGGTTCCTGTTACGCCACAATACCTTGACAGACGCAATATCCTTAGTTCTCAATCTACGAATCTGTCTGTCTAAGATGGCTACTGAAACCTCTTCATAGGCCAGCTCTTCTGTAACCTGGATATCCTGGACTGGAACTGCTCTTGACGGGTCTCCTAAGCATTTCCTTAGCATGGACACATGAAAGACTGGATGAACAGATTCTAATTCTGGCGGCAAGTTCAACTCATACGCCACTTGGCCTATTCTTCTACGAATCTGATATGGCCCGACAAATCTTGGGCTGAGCTTACCTTTCTTGCCGAATCTCATCACCCCTTTCATCGGAGATACTTTTAGAAATACCCAGTCATTCACATCAAATTCCAAGTCTCTGCGCCTCACATCAGCATATGATTTTTGGCGGCTCTGTGCAGTCAGTAAGCGTTCTCGGATAAGCTTTACCTTCTCCTCTGACTGTTGAATAATGTCTGGCCCAATCAACGCCGATTCCCCTATTTCAAACCAGCCAACCGGCGATCTGCACTTTCACCCATACAAGGCTTCAAAAGGCGTCATCTAGATGGCTGAGTGATAGCTGTTATTATAAGCAAATTCAATTAACGGCAAATGCTCGTCCCAGCTACCTCCAAAATCTAGCACACATGCTCTTAGCATGTCCTCGAGCGTCTGAATAGTGCGCTCAGCCTGTCCATCTGTCTGAGGGTGGAATGCTGTGCTCAAATTAATCTGCGTTCCCAGACCTCTGTGAAACGACTGCCAAAATCTAGCCGTAAACTGTGCTCCTCTGTCTGAAATAATGGATACTGGTACTCCATGCAACCTGACTATTTCTTGGATATACAACTCCGCATAATCTTCGGCCGAGAAGGTAGTTCTTACCGGCAGGAAATGGCTGATTTTGTCAATCTGTCAACTATCACCCATATAGAGTCATGTCTGTGTCTGGTACGGGGTAATCCTGCTACAAAATCCATATTCACTGCTTCCCATTTCTAGATAGGCACAGCTATGTCCTGAGTTAAACCGCTGGGTTTCTGGTGTTCTGCTTTTACCTGTTGGCAGTTAGGACACTGGGCTACAAATTCAGAAATTTCTCTTTTCATACCTCGCCACCAGTAGTTTTCCTTGATATCATGGTACATTTTCGTCGTACCGGGGTGAAGAGAATAATAGGCGTAATGTATTTCATTCATAAGTTGCTGGCGGAGCCCTGAAACATCTGGAACACAGAGGCGGCCTTTACATAACAGCACTTCTTCCTCAGTTATCTGAAAATCTGGCGCTTTACCCTGCTGGGTTCTGTCTTTGAGCTGGAGGTTAGGATCCTCATATTGTCGTTCTTTCACTTCCACAACTAATGATGACACGGCGGTGTTCTGAATTACCGTTCTACAGTCCTCTATTTCTGCTACACGAACGGCTAGGCTAGCTAACTGATGTATCTCCCTGACCAATTCCCGCTGCTCAGGCTGCAAATACGCCAAACTCCCCATGGACTTTCGACTGAGAGCATCTGCTACAATATTGGCTTTTCCCGGGTGGTACAGAATATTCACGTCATAATCCTTTAACAGCTCCAACCAGCGACGTTGCCGCAGATTCAACTCCCTCTGAGTGAAGATGTACTGTAGGCTCTTGTGATCTGTAAAAATATCAACATGGATGCCATATAGGTAATGTCTCCACATTTTCAAGGCGTGGATCACTGTGGCTAACTCCAGGTCGTGGGTAGGGTAATTCTTTTCGTGTTTCCTCAGCTGTCTGGAAGCATATGGTATCACTTTACCATGCTGCATCAACCCACAACCTAACCCAACGCCTGATGTGTCACAATACACTGAATAACCTTCTGTACCTTCCGGTAATGCTAACACTGGGGCGGAGATTAATCTATCTTTTAACTCCAGGAAGCTCTGCTTGCATGCCTTTGTCCACTGAAACTTCGCTGCTTTCTGTGTCAGTTTGGTCATAGGTGCCGCTATAGTAGAGAATCCCTCGACAAATCTCCTGTAATATCCCGCTAATCCCAGAAAGCTACAGACTTCAGTAGGAGTGGTAGGCCTAGGCCATGATTTGACTGCTTACAGGTATGAAAGCTATAATTGTAAACCACGATTGAATCTATGGAAGCATTGGTTTATACATTCCTTCTGCTTGTCAACCTGTATACCAGCATCCGACACAATATTCCCTAGGAAGGCTACTGAGTTAAGCCAGAATTTGCACTTGGAGAACTTAGCATATAACTGGCGGTCCCTGAGAATCTGGAGCACTGTCCGTAAATGAGTCCGGTGATCTGCTTCGGAGCGAGAATACACCAGAATATCATCAATAAACACGATCACGAACAGGTCCAGGTATGGTCTGAAAATACTATTCATCAGGTCCATGAATACTGCTGGGGTATTTGTCAACCCAAAGGACATAACTAGAAATTCAAAGTGTCCATATCGGGTCCTGAACGCCATTTTGGGAATAGCTCTTTCGCGAACTCGAACCTGGTGATATCCGGACCGCAAGTCAATCTTAGAAAAGTATCTGGCCCCTTGTAGCTGATTAAACAAATCATCTATTCGGGGAAGCGGATACTTATTCTTTACTGTAACTTTGTTCAACTGCCGATAATCTATGCACATACAGAGCGAGCCATCTTTCTTCCTCACAAATAGAACCGGCACACCCCATGGTGAAGTACTCGGCCTGATGAAACCTTTATCTAGCAAATCTTTCAACTGCTCCTTCAACTCTCTGAGTTCTGCAGGAGCCATACGATAAGGAGGAATTGATATAGGCTGAGTGCCTGGTAATAAATCAATAGCAAAATCTATTTCCCTCTCTGGGGGAATATCAGGTAACTCATCTGGAAACACATCAGGGAACTCGTTCACCACCGCAACAGACTGGAGTGTCGGAGATTCTGCCCGAACATCCTGAACTCTGACTAGGTGGTAAATACATCCCTTAGTTATCAATTTCCTCGCCTGAAGGTAGGAAATAAACCTACCTTTTGGCGTAGCTTTGCTGCCTTTCCACTCCCGCACTGCCTCTCTTGGAAAGTGGAATCGGACCGTCTTGGTCCAACATTCAACATTGGCGTAGCACGACACTAGCCAATCCATACCCATTATGGCATCGAAGTCTATCATTTCTAGCTCTACCAGATCTACCATAGTCTAGCAGTCAGCAACCTCTACTGTACACCCTCGGTTAATTCTGCTAGCTACAATAGAGTCACCGATGGGCGTAGATACTGAAAAGGGCTGCTGTAATAATTCTGGTGCAATATTGAACTTTCGTGCCACAAATGGGGTAATATATGACAGAGTGGATCCTGGATCAATCAATACGTAAGCAGGGCATGAACAGATAGTCATCGTACCTGTCACTACATCTGGCGACGCCTCTGAGTCGTGTCTCCCTGGTAGTGCATAAGTACGGTTTGAGCCCGTACCTGAACTGGAAGCTCCTGATCTACCTCGGCCTCTGCCTAATAAACCTAAAGGCCCACGCCCCACTGAGGCTGCTAGGGCTCGTGGCCCTGCGGATCCCCTGTCCTGACTGTCTCTACTCCCCTGACCTCTGGTCAGACAATCTCTCATCCGATGCCCCTCCTGTCCGCAAATATAACACCTAGTGGAGCCATATTTACAAGCTCCGGAGTATGGTCGATTATGATAGGGACAGGGTGAAGGTGCAAATTTGCTCTGTCCTCCCCTTCTCTGCTGCGGGGACTCTACTGTTCTGGAACTGCCACTGGGCTCTAACTGCCCTCGACGAGCAGATCTACCTCGCTGTTGCTGCTGTGGTGGAGGTGGGGGTCTAGGGGGCCTATCTGATAGTCGTGGCCTGGGTCCTCTCTGAACTTCCCTTTGTATCTCGTCCGATCTGTCTCTGCGGCGCTGTTCCTGACTGGTTTGTCTACTATTCTGTTGCCGCTGTCTAAGACCCTCAATGGTCTAAGCAAAGGCCTGTACTCGGGCGATATCCATATCCTCTCGTAACGTAGCCGTCATACATGCCTCAGTATATTCCGAGTTCAGACCCATAATAAATCTGTGAACTCTAGCTGGCATAGTATCAACAAATGCTGGAGCATAACGGCCTAAGGAGTCAAACTGTAAAGCATACTCGCATACGCTCCTCGCCCCCTGCTCTAGATGCAGAAACTGGTCCATCCGGGCCTGCCAGATCTCTCGTGGCAAATAATGATCTAGAAAGGCCTCCGAGAAGCTGGTCCAGGTCGGAGGGGTAACATCTCTCCCTCGGGACCTTTCCCAACTCTCGTACCACAATATAGCTATATCCTGTAACCGGAACACTGCCAGCTCAACAGACTCTAAAGGGGTCACATGCATAACTCAGAATATCCTCTGCATCTGATCTAGAAAGTCCTGGGGGTCCTCTGCCTGATCTGACCCTGTAAACTACAGGGGACCCAGTGCCAAAAATTCCCGGACTCTGGAACTGCCTGGCCCACCTGAAGGCTCTGCTGCTACAGGTGGCACCGACTGGTGCTGTGTGGCCATCATTTGTGCCAACATAACTACAGTGCTACGAACCTCCTGATCTGATGGCGAAGGCGCAGGAGCTATCGGGGGCGGTGTAGTGCCCAACGACTCCTGATGTGAGGGGGACTGCTGAGAGGGTTGTGATGAAGCCTCTATATCGCCCTCAAATCGGGCTGACTCTGACTGAAGCTGAGGCGTTCTGCTGGTGCCTTCTCCTGCTGCTGTGTCTAATCTCCTGCCTGTGGAAGGGTGTCGCTGATCTGCCATTCTTATCTATAGACAAAGGATATGATAAGTTATAGGGACCCAACCCTATAATTTACCGCTCTATAGAACGACTGAATGAGAAGAAAGAGTAACCATCCTATCATGCCTCGCAGCCTCCTGCCTATAGTATGTGGTGCACAACACATCCATAGACAAGACTCTACTTAGCACGGCTTGCAGACTCCCTGGGACACGACCTGCTCTGATACCAAGTTTGTCACACCCCGCCTTGGGGGGTATGAATAGCACCTGATGCTCTACTAGGACCTGAACTGCTAGACTACTGAACCTAAGCACATCTGGTGCCTGGCTGGCTCTAACTCAGATTCAAGGAATCAACGGGCTATATAACGGCTGTAAACATAGCCTCCGGCCAACTGGCCTATAGCCACCTGTAGCTGTAATAACAGCTAACCAGAAACATACTCGTAACAGGGAACCTAAGCGGGCCGACAAGGCCACCATGCTGTCTAGTCATCTGGGACTCAACAAAGGGAATACTGAACAGCTACGTGACCGGCAAGGTCACCACTACTATCAAACTATGGCCTCACACGGCCAACATAAACTGAAATGCTAAACAGCTATAACAAACTGCACGGCCTCACACGACCGGCTCAACTGACCACAGGGAAATATATACAGACTGCAAGCCTCTAGGAATACTGATAAGATGGTCGGGACAGGGCCCCGGCCTACCCGTACTGTACAACAAAAGGGAAATGATATAAACCTCTGAAATATCAAGCTCCGGATGACAGGAGCTGATGACTCTGCGCTGGCTAGGATCACGAGGGATCGCCTCCTCGTCTATGAGTACCTGCAGGAAAGTAATGCAGCGCCCCACTGGGCGTCAGTACCACAGGTACCGAGTATGCAAAGCAACTGAAATAATACAACTGAATACAGATAACATAACTAACAAGTCTGTGAGCAGAAGATAACTGAATCTGAAGAGCTGATAGGAACTAGATCAAACCTTTCTGCACTGATAGGCAGGAGCGTGTCTGTAGTCACGACGGCCTGCTGTCTATTAACTAATATATATAATGCACATAAATACATATACATTTAGCAAGCAAGAGCCAATACCAACCCCCATAAGCCGGATGGCGCCAAGCAAGCAAACAATCTATATACCGCTACCCGGGTCAAAACCAACCAAAAATAAGTCACTCCACTCATCTGCTCACTAGGAGCTCCTCTACCGGCCCCCTGGGTCTCCGGCTCGGGCCATAGCCTCCGATATAAATAACCGTGTCTGAGTCCGGAGGACTCCTGTGCAGACAGTAACAGATAGGGTCTGGTTCCCTAGAACTCTCCTCAGGGCTATCTGAAACCGGAGCTGCACCTGTAATAAGAGATGTACTGTAACTGTATCTGTATCTGTTCCCTGGGCGCTTGCGCACAACAGGGCTATCTGTACTGTAATGCTGATCAGCCTGATATGGGGAAAGCTTCATCCCATCTTCGTCCAAACTGGGGATGGCATGCCACTCCTTGGAGTGACGTAAACCCACCCGCTTAGTGGGCGACACGATTACCAACCCAGGGGCGGCGAGGACGCTCAATAAGGTGCCCTCACGCCACATCAAGTCTCAACAAACAAATAGCACATAGAAATAGCAAGCATGTATAACTGAAAAAGGCTATCTGAAATTTGATTTCCTTATTCTGATCTCTTTCTGTATTATACTGATTCTGAAATCTTTATTTAACTATTGGGCTAATCTGTAGCTGGGATACTATCTATCTGAATAGCTAAACTGTAGCCATAAAACTGTCTGTCTATCTGATTTTACTTTATTAGCCTTTATTCTGAAAATATGTATCTTTTTATTCTACAACATGCTTGCTAAGCATACAATAAGCTATACTGAATCTGGAATGCTAACTCGCCCTTTGGAACATGCTTTACTAACTTCCAGACTGAATACGATACGGCAACACAACTCAGAATCTATTGGACTCACTTAATTCTCAATATTCAAGTCCGAGAGTTTCAAATATGGAGTTTACTATGACTTACCAAGCTAAGGCTCACTAACTTTCCGAAGAACAACTTCACATACCTTAACCTCAAGTTATGCGACTGTCGGACGAGGCTCGGTCAGTACTCCAGCTATTTCTCCCAACTGCATTCATATATACGTCAATTAGTACTAAATACAACACTATTCTGAAAGAAAACATCACTTTCGATATAATTATAGCCTAAACTTAGGCTTATCGAAAGACAGCCGAAAACTTGCTATTTTTCGAAGGTCCATAAGGGAGAAGTATTCACTTTACGGCTAGGAGCACATAGACACTAGTTTGGAGCAATTCCACTTACCTTAGCCCGGTAGCTCGACGATTCGTCGACCGTATTTCGCGAAACAAAATCCGTAGGAATGCTCCCTGCTGCTAAATACCTCGATACCTGAGGTTAATTTGAGTTTAGACTACGTTTGGCAGCGTAATCAACGATTATAATATTAACCCTCTTCGTCTCTCTCTGTTTCCTCGCGAGTTCTGGAAATTATTTGGTGGAAAATGAGATTAAAACCGAAGTGGGGGCTTTATATACTTGGGCCTGGACAGGCCCAACGTGTCACGGAGCCAACGCGGTGGCCCCACCTTCGTGACACGCTACCATCGCGGGGGAGCTCTGCCCTGGCTCCTTCCGCGATGGTTCGACAGGCTACTCGTCTGATCCTTTCCCGGGCCTTTCCCTAGCACGTATGGCTTTCAAATATGCTCAACCAATGTGCGAATAGGCCATCTAGGTGCCGGGAATCTTACGGGGTGTAACAGTATCAGGATTCATGAGCCTCATGCAACATCCAATTCCTCAAATCATTGAGATCTGGAACACATAGGCGACTCTGGTACCGCAGCACAGCATCTCCCACTTGGGAGAAAACCTTCACCTTCTTATTTCGAATGGCTTCCTTCAGCTTTACCAAAATCAGATCTGATCTTGGGCAGATTTATATGCCCAAGTGATACTCAAACTTATCATTTTTGTCTTGTTTATTGTGCAATGTGTATACATTTTTATGTAATTGGTAATAAAATGTGAATTTATACTAACCAACATGATTAGCATTGTTTTGTAGGTAAAACATGATTTTGAGGAGCTAAAATGCATGTTGGAACAATATCGGAGTTGGACTTGGATGCGAGCACGAAAAAGACATTGGACTGCACAATGTAAAGGGGCTCCGCGATGGAGCCGTGCCACGCTACCATCGCGGAGGCACACTGCCTGGAGGGTGATTTAAATGTCAATTTCCAGTGGAGCCTCGCGACAGCTCCATGGCACGGAGGCAAGCCACCACGTTGCCTGTCGTGCCACGTTGAGGCTTTATTCCCGGATCCCAGATTTCCAGTGAGGGTCCGCGTCCACGCCGTGTCACGGAGGCAGTGCTCCGCGTTGGCCTCCGTGACACGTTGCTTATTCCGGGAAAAATTCCCAATAGTATAAATAGAACACTTAGGCTTATTTTTAATAAATTCAGACTTGGTGGAGCAAGGACGTGGGTTACAGGCAGTTGAGGGACGAAAAAGCTAAGGGTTTTTCTCTCTTTCTTTCTTCTTTCAATCAATTGTTTGTATGATTAACACTTGTTTTAGGATGATTAATCCACAAATGAGTGGCTAATTCTCTTCCTTGCTGAGGTTATGAACAATGGTGATGAATTCTGATTATTGAATTGTATGGTTTTTCATCTTCTTCTTCTATGTTGTTCTATTAATTCTTGTTTCTACTGCATTAGTGTGTGGCCGACATTAATGTACATCTAAAAGTCCGATTTCACTCGAGAGAGCACGAAATTGGAAAGTTGTGAATTAATAGGGTATTGTTCTTAACTTGATTTGGGAAAATTGGGTTTTGATGTAATTTCCTGATAGAAATATACTTGAAAGCCATATTAGTCAATTTAGGAACCGGAATTATATTGCTAGGTCATAAATTGCATTTGATCACAGAAATGTAGACGGATGGTTTATGATTCTTAAGTGAGATTAAATACGAGAGTTTTAATCTCTAGGCTAATGTTCTTGGCTAGCAACTAGAAGAGAAGAATAACTGAATTATGATTATAATCAAGTTCATTACTTGTTCTTAACCTTGGCATGCTCATATCCATAGTTTAAATTCAAAGTAGATATTTGTTAATAGTTTTAGTATATAATTTATAAACAAAATTATTTAACTTTTGGTTACGTTGTTGTCAGCATATATAGAAGTAAGATAGAATATAGTATACTTGAGCAATTTTTACTTATCCAGAGTCTCCTTGGTTCGATACTTGGCTTACTTAGCCACTTTATTACTTGTTTGACCACGTGCACTTGCGTGTCTGTTTTTAACCCATATAGCAAACCACCGAACAAGTTTTTGGCGCCGTTGCCGGGGAGACTTGGCAATAGGTGAATTTGTTTTAAGTGTAATTTACTGTATTCTTATTTTTCTCAAGTGCTGACAACTTAGTCTTAGTGTTTGTTTTAATTCTTTTGCATTTTACTTTTTCTTTTTCGAATACCCTTATTGACATGACATCGTGGAATATAAATGGTTTCAATGGTGGATACTCATATTTTAGTGAATCTTGTCTGAATTGCGGAGGACACCACTTGTGGCAACAATGTAACACGTGTAATATATGTGGTGGTCAAGATGGCCATTGGGATGGCTGTCCGAATGCATACTACCCTCCCCCAAGCCCCTACTATGATCCTTCTGTTGTTTTTCCTGAATATAGGCATGCTGAAAATGAGGACTTGGAATGCCAAGCTCGAATAGAAGACATGCTGAAACAACTCTTGGAGCAATCAGAAGCAATGAAGGAGGCGATGGCAGTATTGAGAATTCAGCAAGAAGAGAATGCAGAGGCTCTAGAAAGGATGAGCATCAAATTCACGGAGATGATCGCTGAAGCTGAAGCTTGTGATAAATTGCATGTAACAGTTTTAGCCGATATTCAAGAGGAACTACAAACAGAAGACAAGGGTGGATTTTTGGATGAAGCCCAACAATTAGAATCTCTTGAGTGTCACCGTGATGGGCTCACACTTATGGAAAATCCATTCAGGGAAGAAGAGATAGAGTATCCCCCATTTGACATCAATGGAAAGATAGATGACGATGTTGAGAAGGTGTATACAAGTAAGGAGGTCAAGCACAATGCAGTTTCAGAGTTGAGGTGTATTGGACCACACTCTACGCATTTTTCAACATTAAATTTGGTTGGCAACATAGAAATAGAGTCTTCCAAGTTTATAGAGAAATGTCTAGAGGAGGACCAAGCCACGTATATTTTGAAATTCACTAATTCGGAGAGACAGAATGACTTCGCTTACTTAAGGACCAATAAATGCAAAAGGCAACATCTACTGCTTGGTCCTTACAATTTTTCACCACCACCCCTGGAGCATAAGAGGAAATTAGAGAAGAAATTAGGGGTGAGATTCATATCCTCAAGGAGGAGGAAAAAGTGGTGAAACTTGGTACGTCGAGCCGCGACGGTAAACCAGGCGCTGCACGGGAGGCAACCCGTGAAAAATATTTTTTTCTTTTGTTTTGTAAAGTGTAAATAGATTTTATTTTATTTTTCTTTTTCTTGATTTAGTACAAATTTTTCATTTTAGTTAGTATTTTTTATTTTAATTAGGGAAATCTATTAATCTAACCAATTTTGTTTAGTGAGGTGATTTTCAGGTCAAACGGAGAAAAATGTGCACGAAATCGGGAAGGAAAAGGCAAGGTATGGAAAAATGAATAAAATGAAGAGACAGTGAGCTGGGGCGATGGCTCCGTGTCACGGAGGAGGACCTCCGCGTTACCCTCCGTGACATGTTGAAGGTTAATCTGGAATTTTTGAAAATTCCAGTAAGCCATCGCGATAGCTCCGTGTCACGGAGGAGGGGCTCCGCGTTACCCTCCGTGACACGTTGCCCTATATTTTGTGACGGGTCACACCGGGTTGTCGGGTGACCCGCGTATTTTTCTTCATTTTAAACTCCGATTTTAGGCCCTTTTTCCTCATTTTCTCTCTTCTCCGCGACCAAACACCCAAATTTCCCACCCCAACCAACGTGCCACGGTATTAAGCAACCAAGTTGTCGAGTTTCTTCGATTATTCAACTTAAAGGTATGTTTTCCTCGTCTCTCTCAAGTTTTTGTCGATTTTAGTCGAATTTGAGCATGGGAGGTGAGATATATTACCCTAAGTCGAAATTTAGCATGAAATTGAGTTATTCTTTGATTGATAAATGTTCGAAATGTTGTAATACGTGTTTGAACTTGTCGATTGCATGAATGATTCGAATTTGATTGTGAAATTCAATTCTAGGGCTTGGGTTGTTGAAATCGAATTGGGTAACTTGGTAAATTTGTGAATTATATGCCGGGGTGTGCTTGTGAATTGAGATAAGTCGTTGTAAATATTGTTTGAATGTAATAGACGATGAATTCTCTGGTTGTTGGGAAAATGTGAAAATTGTTTGAATTAGTTGGTTATATAGGTTCATATGTATCTATAATTTTTGTTGTTGTTTTTGTTTGTTGTTTCCGTTGCTAAGTGCGATGGTTGAATTGCTAGCGATGGTAGGATTGGGATTAGCTGTATGAAGTCTGAGTAGTACGCTAAGGTTATACTGTCGAAATTTTCTTTGCGAACGCATGACGCATAAATTGTATAGTTGTTTGTTTTTGGTGTAAATAAAGTGATCCTTGTCGTAGTATCGTAACAGTAGCTAAGGACTAAGTGTGGGGTAAACTTAGCTTAACCCGACCTTAGCCGAAGCTAACATGCATTTAGCTTGACATGGTGCTTGTTTATTTGTGTTGACAGGTACAATGGCAAGTAGGCAGGATAAGGGTAAAGGTGCATCTACTTCTGGCACCGGGAGAAAACAACTTAGACTGGGCACAGCAGTCCCAGCTGCACCAGCTGTTCCGCGCAGCCAACGCCGCCAGTACAGAACGAGGTGGGTAACCGATGAAGGAAAGAAGTGGTACGCTAAACACAAGGAAAACAAATACTTCCTTGAGGAGCATATTGCTCGAGAACCACTAGCACAGGAGTTCCCCCGTATAGTGCAGAGGATCGAGGCAGCTGGGCTCAGCTTCATATTTCAGGAGCCCAAGGAGTGCAACTTACATTTAGTCCGGGAGTTCTATGCAAATTGGAACCCCGCAATCAGAAGCCACACAATAAAAATCAGAGGGCAGATTGTTTGGAACCCCAGCAATTAAATGCCATCATTGGAGCGTGGTACACAGACGCCCACGTTCTCCGCCAGCTGAACATCACCCCACCATATGCCGATATCAGACGCACATTGTGTGGGGCTCGATCCACAGCCAGATGGAGCAGACATAAGGAGAGGGGTTACCACCAGACTCTGCTGTATTCTCAAATGAACAGGGAGGCCAGAATATGGCTGAAGATAGTCTGTTCGTGCTTAATCCCGGGGGTGCACATGACTGATGTGACCCGGGACCGTGTCTGCCTGGTGTATGCCCTGATGAAAGGGCTAGAGATTAATGTTGGGGCGGTCATCATATCCGCCATGAAGAGAGCCCGATTACACCAGGGCCACAGGTATGGGTTCGGAGGACTTATCACCACCTTCCTCCGGGGCCTCGACGTCGAGGAAGAGGCTTTGGACTACATCCCGCAATTGGAGCGGAGGGCCCTCGATGTGACCAAAACTAAGGCCCTCGACACCACACACGGGCCAGTGCTGACACTTGGCGAGCGACATGCTCGCGACGACCAGTACATGGCACGGATGTTTGGTATGCAAATGCTTCGGCGTCGGATTGGTGGGAGACCAGCCACGGAGGAGGAGCTATGGCAGCTGGAGCTGGATTACCCATTTGACGAAAACGCCAGGGCTTTATGCCGAGTGGGGCCAGCATTTGTAGAGCCCACTGACGATGATGTCCCCACGGACGAGGAGACACGTCGGGAGGACTCCGATGTGGAGTCCGATGACGACGATGGAGGTGACTCGGACATGGGCGATGAGGCAGCAGCACCGGATGAAGAAGTCGAATATTTCGACTGATCAGGGAGTTCCACCACCCAAAATTTTGTGATTTGAATTTTTGTGAACACTGGGGACAGTGTTCGATTTAAGTGTGGGGTGGGGAGTAGTTAGGTGCTGGGGGCTGGGCTGGTTTGCTTGTATGTTCTTTCCTCTGTTTGTTTTATATGTTTAAGTTTCCCTGTGTTTATGAAGTGCAAACTGGTTTGTATCTGTATATATTTGTGGTAATTGATGATGTGTATTGTGAAATGTTGTGGTTTGCCAGCTAAGTCTGTAAAAATTTTTGTAAATATTTTCTTATGTTATTTTTCTCTATCGAAATGATCGATATTTTAAAAATTTTGCAAAAATATTTTGTACATATTAAAATATTTTGTAAATATTTTTCCATCGAAATGATCGATGTTTTGCAAAATTTTTCGATTTTTATTTTGGGTTTCTCGGAGTTTGTTTTCGATTCTTTTACCGAGAATAGTCCCATTGAACCGAAGTCATAGTTAGTGACCGTTCCCTATGATGGATGGATGACGACCGTCTTAAGGGAAATGTAGTCAGTAGGAGTAGTGATTTTATTTTGTTTTCAGTTTTTTTTTTTTTGGTGGATTGCATCACGGAACCTGTAGTTACTATATGGTTGTGAAATTATGGTTGCGTGTTGTAACTGATATTCAAAATGTAAAAGTGATTCGTATGAAAGCATGTAATTTTGTAAATATGTTGAGTTACCTTGGCTGTAGAATTCGATTCGGTGTGATTGAGGCTTAATTTTTGAATTCATGTAATTGGTTAATTAAAGAGTCTGTGAATGCATCTTGAATCGAGCATGTGCATGAAGTGTGAAGTGAGGTGTTGTTATTCCATGCTATTGTGAAGTGTCTAGAACTTGCCTGGTGTGTGTACAAAACGAAATGAAGGAGGTGTAGTGTTGGAAAGGATGTAGGCATTTCTTTGTTTTAACCGAGAGTTTCTATTCTTTTCTTGTCATACACTACCTTTTTATGTGATTGTATACCCTAGCCAGCCCGTTGAGCCTTTAGCCGATTATTTCTTTCTTTTGTCCAAAAATTGTATAAACTGAGCTTAATTCTTTCTTTTCATTAGCCGTAAAGTCTATACAAAACTCTTAAGCGCTTAAGAAGAACAGAAAAATTTTTCCCAAAGTGTCAAAGAGTGACAATAGTGGAAAGAAAAAGAAAAGCAGAGTGAGGAAAGAAAAGAAAAGGTTGAAGAGGCACTTGTTATAATGAAATGATAATGAAGGTGCATGAAAAACCTTTGTTGTTGCGTCAAGTGTGTTTGGTGAAATGGGCCATACGAAAGTAAATCAGCATGAATGGGATGATGAAAAAAAAGAAAAGAGAGAAACAATGTTCATGAGTTGATGGGAATGTGTTGAAAAGGCGCTTAAGGATGCTAGTGGCTATTATTGGCTAATCCAATATATACTAGTTCCATAGCTTCCATTACAACCCATTAAAGTCCTACGTGATCTTACATTGCATTTCTTTATATTAGTGGAGTAATACACTAAGGGCAAGCCTATGGGTCATGACATGAGGCATGTGAATTCTTTTGGGAGAGAGAGTGAAATTAATTTCTACATGCCCCTACTTGAATGTTTGTGTGTCACATGAGCATAAAGGGGAAGATTCTCTTGAGTTGTGAGGGCACATGCTTGATGAAAGATTGATTTTCGTGTCGGATATCTTGATTAGTTGATTTGCATGAGTTTGCCGATATCGAGGGTCGATTCTTAAAGTCTAGGAAGTCTTGATGTATTAAAGGTCGTTGCATTGTAAGACCATGCATGTTTTCTTGATGATTTACAATATTGAATGATCGGTATGACCGTAGCTCAAATTGTCGCACCATAGTGGCGAAGGTTGGGATGTAATTTGCATGAGTTGGGTATGTGTTGTTCGAGGACGAACAAGGATTTAAGTGTGGGGTAAGTGATCTTGGGCAGATTTATATGCCCAAGTGATACTCAAACTTATCATTTTCGTCTTGTTTATTGTGCAATGTGTATACATTTTCATGTAATTGGTAATAAAATGTGAATTTATACTAACCAACATGATTAGCATTGTTTTGTAGGTAAAACATGATTTTGATGAGCTAAAATGCATGTTGGAACAATATCGGAGTTGGACTTGGATGCGAGCACGAAAAAGACATTGGACTGCACAATGTAAAGGGGCTCCGTGATGGAGCCGTGCCACGCTACCATCGCGGAGGCACACTGCCTGGAGGGTGATTTAAGTGTCAATTTCCAGTGGAGCCTCGCGACAGCTCCGTGGCACGGAGGCAAGCCACCGCGTTGCCTGCCGTGCCACATTGAGGCTTTATTCCCGGATCCCAGATTTCCAGTGAGGGTCCGCGTCCACGCCGTGTCACGGAGGCAGTGCTCCGCGTTAGCCTCCGTGACACGTTGCTTGTTATTCCGGGAAAAATTCCCAATAGTATAAATAGAACACTTAGTTTTATTTTTAATAAATTCAGACTTGGTGGAGCAAGGACGTGGGTTACAGGCAGTTGAGGGACGAAAAAGCTAAGGGTTTTTCTCTCTTTCTTTCTTCTTTCAATCAATTGTTTGTATGATTAACACTTGTTTTAGGATGATTAATCCACAAATGAGTGGCTAATTCCTTGCTGAGGTTATGAACAATGGTGATGAATTCTGATTATTAAATTGTATGGTTTTTCATCTTCTTCTTCTATGTTGTTCTATTAATTCTTGTTTCTACTGCATTAGTGTGTGGCCGACATTAATGTACATCTAAAAAGTCCGATTTCACTCGAGAGAGCACGAAATTGGAAAGTTGTGAATTAATAGGGTATTGTTCTTAACTTGATTTGGGAAAATTGGGTTTTGATGTGCTTTCCTGGTAGAAATATACTTGAAAGCCGTATTAGTAAATTTAGGAACCGGAATTGTATTGCTAGGTCATAAATTGCATTTGATCACAGAAATGTAGACGGATGGTTTATGATTCTTAAGTGAGATTAAATACGAGAGTTTTAATCTCTAGGCTAATGTTCTTGGCTAGCAACTAGAAGAGAAGAATAACCGAATTATGATTATAATCAAGTTCATTACTTGTTCTTAACCTTGGCATGCTCATATCCATAGTTTAAATTCAAAGTAGATATTTGTTAATAGTTTTAGTATATAATTTATAAACAAAATTATTTAACTTTTGGTTACGTTGTTGTCAGCATATATAGAAGTAAGATAGAATATAGTATACTTGAGCAATTTTTACTTATCCAGAGTCTCCTTGGTTCGATACTTGGCTTACTTAGCCACTTTATTACTTGTTTGACCACGTGCACTTGCGTGTCGGTTTTTAACCCATATAGAAAACCACCGAACAAGATCGTCATCTTGTCTAGCTTTCACATCGGTCACCAAGGATGATTCTAACCAATTCTGGACAACAACACCGCCATCGGTCGAGTCAACCAACCTAACTCCCAACCTTGCGAGTCGATGTATATCCTTCACCAACTCCTTTTTTCTTTCATCCACATGGGATACACTCTCCATAGAGAGCCTTCTAAGTGCGTTCGCTACCACATTAGCCTTACCCGGATGGTAAAGGACACTCATATCGTAGTCCTTGAGTAGCTCCAACCACCTCCTTTGCCAAAGATTGAGATCCTTCTGCGCGAACACATATTGTAAACTCTTGTGATCTGTGAATACATCCATGTGGACCCCATACAAGTAATGTCGCCATATCTTCAATGTGAACACCACTGCGGCCAATTCAAGATCGTTGGTCGGGTAATTCTTCTCATGGACTTTCAATTGTCTTGAGGCATACGCTATCACTTTCCCATGCTGCATCAACACACACCCAAGTCCGATCCTTGAAGCATCACAATACACCACAAATCCATCGGTACCCTCAGGTAGGGTCAACACTGGTGCTAAAGTGAGTCGAGTCTTCAACTCTTGGAAGCTCTTCTTGCAAGCCTCCGACTATTGGAATTTCACCTTCTTCTGAGTCAACTTGGTCAATGATGCTACAATTGATGAGAAGTCCTCAACAAATCTTCGATAGTAATTAGCTAAATCCAAGAAACTCTAAATATCTGAAAGATTCACCAGTCTAGGCCAATTCTTCACCACTTTGATTTTCTGAGAATCTACCGGTATGCCCTCACTCGATACCACATGGACCAAAAATACTATGGAGTCCAACCAAAACTCACACTTGCTGAACTTGGCATACAATTGGTGAGCCTTGAGAGTCTGAAGCTTACTCTCAAATGAGCGGCATGCTCCTCCTTGCTCGGAGAGTGTATAAGGATGTCATCAATGAACACAATCACGAACATGTCCAGATATTGCTTGAACACCCTGTTCATCAACTCCATAAAGGTTTCAGGAGAATTCGTTAGTCCAAAATACATTACTACAAACTCATAATGGCCATACCGCGTCCTGAAGGCTGTCTTCGGGATATCACTCTCCCGAACTCTGAGTTGATGACCCAAAATTGAGATCTATTTTTGAGAAACACTTGGCACCCTGAAGCTGGTCAACCAAATCATCGATCCTAGGTAAAGGATACCTGTTCTTGATAGTGACTTTGTTCAATTGCCGATAGTCAATACACTTGCGAAGAGAACCATCCTTCTTTCGGACAAAGAGAACTGGTGCACCCCATGGAGACTTGCTTGGTCTAATTAAACCCTTATCTAACAAGTCCTTCAACTGTTCTTTTAACTCTTTTAGCTCAGCTGGAGCCATCATATAGGGAGGAATAGATATAGGCTGCGTGTTGGGAAGAAGGTCAATACCGAAATCAATCTCCCGCTCAGGAGGAACACCTGGAAAATCATCAGGAAAGACCTCTGAATACTCACATACTACTGGAACTGACTGAATAGTCGGGGTCTCGGACTTAACATCCTTAACCCTAACTAGATGGTACATGCAATCCTTAGAAATCATCTTCCTGGCATTAAGGTAGGAAATGAAACGACCTACAGGCATAGCTGAACTACCCTTCCATTCTAAGAATGGCTCACACGAAAATCTGAACTCTACCGCCCGGGTTCTATAATTGACAGAAGCATAGCATGCAAATAGTTAATACATGCCAAGAATAACATAAAATCGGTCATAGCTAACTCTATCAAATCTGCTGAGGTGACCTTATGAAGGATTGAGATTGCGCAACCTCTATAGACCCGTTCAGCTATAACTGAGTCACCTACTGGAGTGGAAACTATGAAGGGTTCTGACAAGACTTTGGGACTGAATCAAAAGCTACTGGCCACATCAGGTGTCACAAAAGACAAGGTAGCCCCTGAATCTAGCAAAGCATAAACATCAATATGGAAAACTCACAACATACCAGTGACCACATCCGGGGATACCTCCTTCTCCTGATGGGAAGCTAAAGCACAGAATCAATTCTGGGCTGATCGCCAGCTGTGCTAGTAGATGCCCCCTAATGTGCTGAGCGTACGGGAGGGGCTACTAAGCTAGAAGTTGGGACTTGGCCCCCAACCTGATCCTGTCTCGCAGTTGGACAATCTCTAAGAATGTGTTCGGGCTGCCCACACATGAAACAAGCACCCGAACCTGACAAACACTGGCATGTGTGCCCCCGACCACACCTACGACAAGCTGGGATGTTGGAATCTGTGGGTCTACTGCTATGACCCCTCGAGCCTGATGCCTACCCTCTTTGATTATGTTTGGGCCTGGATGGCACACTCAATGTTGAAGATGCAGGGGTTGAAGATCTCTGGTGAGTCTGCTATCAGTGCCCACCACCGGACCTCTGCAGAGAGAATCTGCGGTCCTCAATCCTAGCCCTCTTAGCCTCCCTCTCTCTCGAATGTGCGCCGCCTCCATTTGCTGGGTGTACAACACTCCATATCTTGATGGAGCATAGAAGTCCTACAATCCTTGTCCAAATGCCCGCTACTCCATGGACGAATCTACTCACTCGCATCCTCTGACCGGCTACCAACTCTGGGGCATATTTTGATAGGCGAGTGAACTCAAGGGCATACTCTTGTACAGTCATTCTCCCTTGCTTCAAATTCACGAACTCAGCTGCCTTCAGCTCACTCATCTCCGAGGGAAGAACCGATCTAGAAATGCAACATGGAACTCTTCCCAAGTGACCGGACCTGCTCCTGCGACCCTGCTATCCTTCCATTGGCGAAACCAGATGTGTGCGACCCCTTTTAGTTGATAACAAGCCAGCTCGGTGCACTCAACCCCATTCACCCCCATGACTTGGGTGATCTTGAAAATCTCATCCACGAACTCATGTGGGTCCTCATCTAACTTAGACCCAAGGAACTCCGGCGGGTTCATCCGTAAGAAGTATCTGACTCGAGCCGTAGTTGTGTTGCCATTTTGCGGAATATGCGCAACTGCATGCTGATTGACCTGAGTGGTCAAGGCCTGCACAAGAATCTGAATAGCTGCCCGGAACTCAGCATGGGTTGCTGGCTCCGGTGCCTGGGGCTCCTGAACTGGTGGGGCTGGCTGATGCCCATGATCGTAGCCATCCTCATGGCCTTCACCATTTCCATTCCTCCTTTCGTTCGTTCTTTGAGGAGCCATGATTCGCAATCGCGAATAGCATAATTTAGAAGGATAGAAAGACTTTTCACCGCATGACATAGATCATGAAAGAAGGGAACATTTCCTAAACGTCTCATAGCCTCTTCGTCATAGGTGTGGCGCGCTTCACACCCATGAAAAAGACTCTACTTAATGTTGTTTTCAAACACCCTAGGACACCTCAAACCTATGACTCTGATACCAAGTTTGTCATGATTCGGGCAGAGGCCCGGATCGCGACATGGGACAAGGAGCCTCGAGAGACCCCAAGTTGACCCATGGCATAAACATACATCTAACTCAATTAAGAACTAAATAACCATCAATACAATCATAGCGGAAGTCTAGCTTGAATATAATATAAGAATATAAAATCTAAAGCTGAATACATACATATGTCTGAATAGCCTCTAATCATGATGAGTTGATGGGACAAGACCCCAACTAACTCAAAATACTGAAACTGAAATACATAAAGAAAAGATGGATAGTCTAGTCCTCAGAAGATGAGGACTTCCTAACTAAGCAATGCTAACTCCGATAAGTTGATTAAGAGCGGGGCTGAAGTTGAGAGCCGGGTCTTGTATCATGAAATGATACAACATAGAAGTATGCGGTCAGTACGTGGAATGTACCGAGTATGAAGGTAAGTAAAACCGCTAATGTAAGTAAAATCATTCAAAGACAATGCATCAAATAAAACATAACATCAGAAAACTGAGAGTAGGACTTGCATGCATTCTTTCTGATATCATGACTCTTCATAACATGATATAACATACTTCATAACATCATAACTGAATTGATTGAATCAAAGCTGAATTCTGACATTTATAATTAAAAGCTGAATATTGAGTCTAACTTGCTTTAGGACATGCATTTACATAAATCTCATAAGTAATGAACATGCATATCTGAAATCATGATAGACAATGGGAGACTCGTCTTTTAACCAACATACCATAATAGAGCTTATGTGATCCCGACTATTACACTCAAGTGGGCAGAGCCGTCCAAAACCTTGCCAGGGCTAAGGACGCTACCATGATATTGATATCAAGCTGAAGGCCCATTCGGGCAAGGGAAAGCTCGCAAGGGAGGTCCCAAGTCATATAACAGTATCAACCTACGTTGGCGCGTAGTTTTGGGGCATAGGGTGATCGACCCTTAGCCCGCTCGCTGCTAGATTCTTCTCCCTAAAACATGCATATGCTCTACATCATTTTATAACGAAGCTCAACATTGTCTATTGACAAAGCTCAATAAGGAAGTACATCTCAAATATGAAATCATGCATTTGAGAAGCTATAATTCAAAACACACCACAAGTTCAAAGATAATTGGGAGTTCTTGCTCCAAAACTATGTGGTAAGCTTATTTTAGAGACGATACATCATACACACTTGACATAAGGGCCTCGTCCAACACTTTATCATGCTTGGAACTACTCAAATTTTTAAAAAAAAACAATATCATAATAAATGGGTAGCTTTGAAACATGATTTTCATCATCATATCTCATCGTCATCATACCTTCATCACAAATCTCTTCTTTTAGGAACTTCTTATCAATGGGCCTTAAATTTCATAAAAACTAGAAAACATAATTTTCGATTGAAAATAATTTAAAATCTTCCCATGCTTCATACTTCAACTAGGGAAACACAATTTAATCATACCCATGTATAGATTTCGTATTTGAGATGTATTTCCGCTCCTAAAACCCACTAAAACGAGCCTTAAACAAAGTATTTTAGGCTTTAGGAATTACGAAAAGGCCCTTACTAATTTCGCAGGAAAAGACTGCCAGGTGGTCCTAATGGACGACCTGACGACCCGTTGCTAGAGGGAACGATTCGTTATATCGATCGTCAAGTGCACTGCCTTATTTGTTCTCCTGGGCTCATAACAGATCACTTCACAGCTCGTTATGGGTCGTGGTCACCACTCATAAAGTACACTGTCTCATTTTCGAACTTTGGACTCCAAACCTACCAACGACTCACCCCACGAATCATTAAGGCTGACAACAACTCGTGGGGACTCCCGTCAGATACACTGCCACTTTCCTTTTCCCAACTATGTTTCCTTCCCCAAAAGTCACCTGACGACTCGTGGGCTGTCCTCACAAGTCGTAAGATGACTCGTCGTGAGGCTGTAACAAAAATTCCCATTTTTTCCTCATTTTAACTCCCAAGTCCGATCTTTGAGCTCCCGGGGTATAACACGGTGTTATTGTTCAAAATGGATTAGAATCGTCTTTGGTGACTGATGTAAAAGATAGACAAGATGAGGACCCAATTTTGATAAAGTTAAAGGAAGCCATTAAGAATTAGAGTGTGGAGGTCTTCTCCAAATGGGGAGATGGTGTGCCTCAGTACCAGCGTCACTTATGTGTTTCAGTTGTTGATGACTTGAGGAGCCAGATGTTGCACGAGGCTCATGGATCTAGGTATTTTATCCATTCGGGTGCCATCAGGATGTACCGTGACTTACGAGAAGTTTATTGGTGGAATGGCATGAAGAAGGACATCGCAGAGTTCATAGCTAAGTGTCCAAACTGTCAGCAAGTGAAGGCCGAGCACCAGAAATCGAGGGTGTGCTTCAGGATATCAGTATTCCTACTTGGAAATGGGAAGAAATAAATATGGACTTCATCACAGGGTTGCCTCGCACTCGACGACAATATGACTCCATTTGGGTTTGGTAGATAGGTTGACCAAGGCTGCTCATTTCTTACCAGTCAAAACCACGGATTCGGTGGAAGATTATGCCAAACTATATATCCGGGAGCTAGTTCGATTGTATGGAGTGCCCTTATCCATCATTTTATATAGAGGTACACAATTCACCTCTCAGTTTTGGAGGTTGTTTCAAAAGGGACTGGGTACTCAGGTTAGGCTCAGCACAGCATTACACCCGCATACAAATGGTCAAGCAGAATTCAGACTCTCGAGGACATGTTGAGAGCATGCGTGATTGACTTCAAAGGTAGTTGGGATGATCATTTACCTCTTATCGAGTTTGCATACAATAATAGCTACCATTCTAGTATTCAGATGGCTCCGTTTGAGGCTCTCTATGGGAGGAGATGCAGATCGCCTATTAGTTGGTTTCAGGTTAGTGAAGCTGCGATGATAGGACCAGATTCAGTCCATGAGGCTATGGAAAACGTTCAGCTCATACGGGATAGGTTGAAAAAAGCTCAAAGTCGCTAAAAGTCCTATGTCAATGTGAGAAGGAGAGAACTTGAGCTTGAAGTGGATGATTGGGTGTTTTTGAAGGTGTCGCCCATGAAGGGAGTGATCAATTTAGAAAGAAAGAAAAACTCAGCCCTTGTTATATTGGACCCTACCGGATTGTGAAACGGGTTGGCAAGGTGGAATATGAATTGGAGCTACCCTTAGAATTAGATTTTGTGCATCCTGTTTTTCATATATCGCTCTTAAAGAAGTGTTTGAGTGATCCAGCTCTAGTTGTCCCGGTGGACAGTGTTGGTGTGAAAAACAGCCTTAGTTATGAGGAGGTTCCGGTGGAAATACTGGATAATCAAGTTCGAAGGCTAAGGAACAAGGAAGTAGCTTCAGTCAAAGTGTTATGGAGGAATCAGCACGTTGAAGGAGCTACATGGGAAGCCGAAGCGGACATGATGGCTATATACCCACATTTATTATCTGCTGACTCAGTTTCATCTTGAGGTATCATTTTTTCCCTCGTACTCTAGCTAGTTTTCATGTTCAGTTCATGTGCCCCAGTTTCTTTCATGTATGTGGATGTGTATATGGTTCATGAATTCAGTTAAGCCATGTAGTTTGGATCATTGAGTTAGTTATTCCATCAGTTTTCAGCTTAAATGATCAGTATTTGAGTGTGATGATTGCATTTCTCTATTTTCTGTATGTTTCCCAACATTCGAGGACGAATGTTCCCAAGGGAAAGATATTATAATATCCGAAAAGTGCCTAAGACTGGACCCAAAATTTAAAAATGGAAGTTGGCAAAATTTGGGAAATTTTCCACAAAACGGGTCACATAACGGGTCGTTGGTGATCTTGGGCAGAATTGCATGCCCAAGTTATACTCAAATGCTTCATTTCTACTTGTTTATCTATCGTTATGTGTACATTCTCATGTAATTCTTAGTTAAATGTGAATTTATACTAACCAACATGATTAGTATTGTTTTGTAGGTAAAAGGAAATTTTGGAAGCTAATATATATGTTGGTGAACTGCGGGAATGGACTTGGAAACAAGGAGTGGAAGTTGACAAGGGAAAGCAACAAAAATAAGGGCTCTGCGATGGAGCCGAGTCACGCTGCCATCACGGAGGCATTCTGCCTCGGATGAATTAATTTTGTCAAATTCCAGTGGAGGTTCGCGTTACCTCCATGACACGAAGGCAGTGCTCCGTGATGCACTCCGTGTCACATTGAGTGTAATTACCTGGAACCTCAAGTTCCAGTGAGGGTCCGCGATACCCCCGTGGCATGGAGGGAGTGCTCCGCGATACACTCCGTGCCACGTTGCTTGTTATTCCGAAAAAAATTCTCAATAGTATAAATAGCACACTTAGATTTTATTTTAAACATTCTGACTTGGTTGAGCAAGAATGTGGGTTACGGGCAGTTGAGAGGACGAAAATTCTAGGGTTCTTTCTCTTTCTCTTTCTCTTTAATCTCAATTGTTTATATGAATTCTACTTATTTGAAGATGTTTAATCCACAAATGAGTGGCTAATTCACTTTTTGCTGAGGTTAAGAACAATTGTAGAGGAATGTAATTGTTGATCATTTCAGTTTTCATCTTTTCTTCAATGGTTGTTCTATCAATTCTTATTTTTACTGCATTAATGTTTGGCCAATGTTAATGTATATCTAGAAATCCAATTTTGATTTTGAAAAGGAAAGAAATTGGACAGATGTGAATTGGTAGGATATGATCTTTTCTTAGCTGTAAAAATTGAGAAAAGATTTATATTCATAATAGAAATATATTTGAAAGTCAATTACGGAATCGGTTATGTATGGCTAGAGCATGAAATTCTTATATCACATAAATGTAGATTAAGGTCTTATGATTCTTGAATTGGGTAGGATTCGAAAGATCCAATCCATAGGCAATAAATTCCTGACCAGCAACCGAAGAGAAGATTAGCTGAATTGAATTGATAAATTACATCCCTGCATGTTTGTCTTAACCTCAGCTTGTTCATTGCTATTGTTAAGACTCAAATTATAATCTTGACTTAGATTCTCATTACTTAGTAAACTTTAACTCTTAAAACATTATTTATTTGGTTGTCTGCATTCATAGAGATATCGTTCACTGACGCTAAAGTTAATTAACACCGTAGTTTAGTCCCTGTGGGATCGATACTTGGCTTGAAATAAGCCACTTTACTACTTGTTCGGCCACGTGCACTTGCGTGTAGTTTCCACAACCGAATAGGTAAAGGATGCATTGGTGGTTCTCAAGAGGCGGAAGAAAGAAATGGGGTGGCAAATGTCAGACATTAGGGGAATTAATCCATCTTTTTGCACACACAGGATTTTTATGGAAGGAGCAAAGCCAACTGTACAACATCAGCGGAGGTTGAATACGGTGATGAAGGATGTAGTTAGGAAGGAAGTGATCAAGTGGCTTGATGCAGGTGTGGTCTATCCTATTTCAGACAGTGAATGGGTCAGTCCCGTTCAGTGTGTTCCAAAGAAAGGAGGGATGACCATGGTCACCAACGAGAAGAATGAGCTGATTCCTACACGCACAGTCACAGGCTGGCGAATTTGCATGGATTACAGAAAGCTCAATGAGGCCACGAGGAAAGATCATTATCCTATCCCATTTATTGATCAAATATTGGACAAGTTGGCAGGGCAAGAATACTATTGTTTCCTTGATGGATATTCTAGCTATAACAAAATAGCCATAGCACTGGAGGACCAGGAGAAGACCACTTTTACATGTCCTTATGGGACATATGCTTTCAGGAGGATGCCATTTGGTCTATGCAATGCACTCGCCACATTCCAGAGATGCATGATAGTGATCTTTCACAATATGGTGAAAGATTTTATCGAGTATTTATGGATGATTTTTCTGTTTTCGGTAATTCGTTTGCTACATGTTTGCAGAATCTTGATAGGGTGCTAGCTCGATGTGAAGACTCCAACCTTGTACTCAACTGGGAGAAATGTCATTTTTTAGTCAAGGCGGGTATCGTCCTTGGCCATAAGGTGTCATGCAAGGGGTTGGAAGTCGATCGTGCAAAGATTGAAAAGCTACCACCACCAGTGTCAGTGAAGGGTGTTCGCAGTTTTCTCGGATATGTAGGGTTCTACAGATGGTTCATCAAGAACTTCTCTAAAATTTATAGACCGATATGTCGGTTGCTAGAAAAAGAGGTGAAGTTTGAGTTTGATGAGGATTGTGTTAAAGCATTCGAGGAGTTGAAACAGAAGCTAGTAGAAGCACCTATTCTCATTTCTTCGGATTGGGAGCAACCATTTGAATTATTGTGTGATGCAAGTGACGTGGCTGTAGGAGCTGTATTGGGGCATAGGAGGAATAGAATTTTTCATTCCATTCATTATGCAAGCAAAACACTGGACCCAGCCCAAGTCAATTATACAGTCACAGAAAAGGAAATGCTAGCATTGGTGTTCGCATTTGATAAATTCAGGCCCTACTTGGTGGGTTCTAAAGTAGTGGTGTATACCGACCATGCAGCAATTCGGTATCTGTTTAACAAGAAGGATGCAAAGCCCAAACTAATCAGATGGATATTGTTGCTACAAGAGTTTGACCTAGAGATTTGGGACAGAAAGGGGAGCGAAAATCAAGTGGCAGATCACCTATCGCGATTGGAAAGTCGGTTGCATGTGAAGGAAGGTGACAGCATCAAAGAAGAGTTCCCAGATGAGCAGCTCTTGGCAATAAGGGAAGCTAAAATCCCTTGGTATGCAAACATTGTGAATTTGCTAGTAAGTGGAGTCTACCCACCGGAGGCTACGACTTAGCAAAGAAAGAAGTTGAGACATGATTGCAGGTATTACATGTGGGATGAGCCGTATCTGTTTAAGTAGGGACCGGATCAGGTGATGAGAAGATGCATTCCAGAGAGCTAGATTGCAGAAGTATTGAGGAGTTGTCACTCATCATTATATGGAGGGCACCACGGAGGCGAGCGGACAGCTCACAAGGTGCTACAGTCAGGTTTCTTTTGGCCTACACTGTTTAGAGACTCTATGGCATATGTAAAAATGTGCGATAGATGTCAAAGAACAGGCACAATTGGTAGAAGGCAGGAGATGCCATTGCAGCAGATATTAGAAGTGGAGATCTTTGATGTATGGGGAATAGATTTCATGGGCCCGTTCCCACCGTCATTTGGTAATCGTTACATCTTGGTAGCCGTTGATTATGTATCTAAGTGGGTCGAGGCAACAACTTGCCCCTGAAATGACAACAAGGTGGTGACAAAAATTGTGAAAAAGCATATTTTCACCAGGTTCGGGACACCTCGAGCTATTATCAGTGATGGAGGGGCTCATTTTGTGAATGCGAGTTTCAAGAATTTACTAGCTAAGTATGAGGTGCGGCACAAGGTAGCAACAGCGTATCACCCCCAAATTAGTGGGCAAGTGGAGGTGTCGAACAGAGAGATAAAGTAGATTCTACAGAAGACAGTGAATACACAACGAATTGATTGGTCAAGCAAACTCGACGATGCGTTGTGGGCTTATAGAACTACATACAATACACCCATTGGGACTTCTCCGTACAGATTGGTCTATGGAAAGGCATGTCATCTGCCTGTGGAGCTGGAACATCGAGCTTTTTGGGTCGTGACAAAGCTGAACATGGATCCGGAGCTAGCAGTGAAGAAGAGGCTGATGCAACTCAGCGAACTTGATGAGTTTCAATGGCATGCTTATGAAAGTGCCAAATGCTACAAGGAGAAAACAAAAAGGTGGCACGATAGGCATATGGTGCATCGGATCTTTGAGCCGGGGCAGAAAGTGTTGTTATTTAATTCAAGACTGAAGCTTTTTTTAGGTAAATTGGGTCCAAATGGTCAGGGTCGTTTGAAGTGGTGAGAATGACTCCACACGGGGCAGTGGAGTTGCGGCAAGAAGATAGAAGTGCCACATTTTTGGTGAATGGGCAACGATGTAAGCATTATTGGGGTGAGGACGTTATTCGAGAGAAGATGTCCATCACTCTAGAGGATGATTGAGCATGAATGGCGTTGAGCCTCAACGGTAAATCAGGTGCTGCACGGGAGGCAACCCGTAAATGTGTTGTAATAGAAGAGTAGAATTATTTTAAGAAAAAAGAGAAAAAAATAAAGAAAAAGAAAAAGAAATTTTTTTTTGCGTTGAAACCTATGATTTCTAACCAAATTCTTGTGGTGAAATGATTTTCAGGTGGAACGGAGGGCAAGAATACAAAAAAAATACAAAGGAAAAAAATCGAGGTGAGAAAATAAAAATTGACACATTACAGTGAGCCTGCACGATGGCTCCGCCACGGAGGAGGGCCTCCGCGTTACCCTCCGTGACACATTGAGGCTTATTTCGGATTTTTAAAAAAATCCAGAATGCCTCTGCGATGGCTCTGTGTCACGGAGGCAGTGCTCCGCGTTGCACTCTGTGACACGTTGAGGGTTATTTCATGTCGGGTCACCGGGTAACCCGCGCGAAAAACCCCTTTTAAACCCTAATTTCCTTCATTTTCTTCCTACTTTTTCATTCCCTCCGCGGCCCACGCCCAAAATCCCCTTCTTCCCCAATGTGACACGGACCTAGGGATCAAATTTCTTCGAGTTTTCTTCGATTTCATCAAAGTAAAGGTATGTTCTTGAATTTTTCCTTATTTTTGCTCAAATTTTCGATTCTTGGACATGTTGGGTGATTAAACCTTGCCCTAAGTGAAAAATAAGCTTGAATTCGCTTGAGTTATGATTGAATGATGTTCATAGTATCTTGGGCAGAATTGCATGCCCAAGTGATACTCAAATACTTCATTTCTACTTGTTTATCTATCGTTATGTGTACATTCTCATGTATTAGTTAAATGTGAATTTATACTAGCCAACATGATTAGTGTTGTTTTGTAGGTAAAAGGAAGTTTTGGAAGCTAATATATATGTTGGTGAAGTGCGGGAATGGACTTGGAAACAAAGAGTGGAAGTTGACAAGGGAAAGCAGCAAAAATAAGGGCTCCGCGATGGAGCCGTGTCACGGTGCCATCGCGGAGGCATTCTGCCTCGGATGAATTAATTTTGTCAAATTCTAGTGGAGGTTCGCGTTACCTTCGTGACACGGAGGCAGTGCTCCGCGATGCACTCCGTGTCACGTTGAGTGTAATTACCTGGAACCTCAAGTTCCAGTGAGGGTCCGCGATACCCCTGTGGCACGGAGGGAGTGCTCCGCGATACACTCCGTGCCACGTTGCTTGTTATTCCGAGAAAAATTCTCAATAGTATAAATAGCACACTTAGGTTTTATTTTAAACATTCTGACTTGGTTGAGCAAGAACGTGGGTTACAGGCAGTTGAGAGGACGAAAATTCTAGGGTTCTTTCTCTTTCTCTTTCTCTTTAATCTCAATTGTTTGTATGAATTCTACTTATTTGAAGATGTTTAATCCACAAATGAGTGGCTAATTTACTTCTTGATGAGGTTAAGAATAATTGTATAGGAATGTAATTGTTGATCATTTCAGTTTTCATCTTTTATTCAATGGTTGTTCTATCAATTCTTGTTTTTACTGCATTAATGTTTGGTCAATGTTAATGTATATCCAGAAATCCAATTTTGATTTTGAAAAGCAAAGAAATTGGACAGATGTGAATTGGTAGGATATGATCTTTTCTTAGCTGTAAAAATTGAGAAAAGATTTATATTCATAATAGAAATATATTTGAAAGTCTTATTAGTCAATTACGGAATCGGTTATGTATGGCTAGAGCATGAAATTCTTATATCACATAAATGTAGATTAAGGTCTCATGATTCTTAAATTAGGTAGGAGTCGAAAGATCCAATCCATAGGCAATAAATTCCTGACTAGCAACCGAAGAGAAGATTAGCTAAATTGAATTGATAAATTACATCCCTGCATGTTTGCCTTAACCTCAGCTTGTTCATTGCTATTGTTAAGACTCAAATTATAATCTTGACTTAGATTCTCATTACTTAGTAAACTTTAACTCTTAAAACATTATTTATTTGGTTGTCTGCATTCATAGAGATATCGTTCACTGACGCTGAAGTTAATTAATACCGTCGTTCAGTCCCTGTGGGATCGATACTTGTCTTGAAATAAGCCACTTTACTACTTGTTCGACCACGTGCACTTGCGTGTAGTTTCCACAACCGAACAGTTGGTCTAACCAACCAACGACCCGTGGGAGACGTCCGTGGTAAGGTTTGACTGGGTGGCAGATAGAAGTAACGGGTCACTTAACGACCCATTGTTGGATACCACGAGTCATCGTTTGAAGTCGTGGGGAGACTGGTCCTTAGCCTGAGAGGAAGTAACGGGCCATGGGATGATCCGTCATGAGCTATAATGGATCGTGGTGAGCAACCATGGGAAGGAGTATTAAAACCTCCAGTTGAGGTAACGGAAGGAAACCACGACTTGTTGGAAGGAGGAACAAGTCGTGGTGTGGCTCGTGGGAAGGCTTGGTGCAGGTTGTCAAGGGCGAAACAATGAATGATATAGCGAACCATCGTATGGTACAATGATTCATCCTGTCGAGTCGTGGGATTGAATTTGAGAAGTGAGGTTGGGCAGTGGATGCAACGGATGGATACCACGAGTCCTGGTATCCAAGAACGACCCGTTAGGACGATCATTGTCACTAACAGTGAAAAATTTTCAAGAAATTCATTAAGGGCATTTTCATCACTCCTAAGTCCTAGGGTCCTAAACTACGTCGTTTAAGGCTCGAAATGCAGTGTTTTATGAGGGTAAAACCTATTCTAGGTTCATTCATATCCATGCATGCATATTAAAGGGGTTTAGGAAGTGATCAAGTAAGATTTCTTCAAGTTTTCCTTCAATCCTTCATTGGGCTTTCAAGGAGTGATAGAATCTGATATTTCCCAGGTATGTAGGGTTATGAGTGGGTGAATTTTTTCACACCCATTCCCCAATCCCCCTCTAAATCATGAATTTTCTACGTAAATTCTATGGAGTTTTAACCTAATGCATGCAATTCCTAATTCTCTATATGGGTATAATTCAAATATGTTTCTACTATTGAATTATGATTCATGGTCAAGTTTTACATTGTTTTCAATTAAAATCATGTTTCAAGCCTTACAAATTTAAAATGCCCATCTATGAGAAAATCATGAAAGTTGAGATTTATGATGAATGTCCAAGTATGATGAGAAATTATTGATGAAAAGCATGTTATCAAGTTAACCATATTTATAATCATGTTTTCAATGTGAATTGAGTATTTTTCAAGCATGTTAAAGTATTGGCAACGCCCACATGTTCAAGTATGATTTATGATTTTCCAAATTAAGCTTACCACATGGTTTTGGAGCGAAGACTCCCAATTATTTTTTAGCTTATGGTATGGTTAGAGCTAAAAGCTTCTCATATGCATAATTTCATATTTGAGATGTATTTAATTATTGAGCTTCATCAATAGACGATGGTGAGCTTCTTTGAAAAATGATGGAGAGCATATGCATGTTTTTAAGAGTAGTGTCTAGCACCGAGTAGGCTAAGGGTCGATCACCCTATGTCTCAAAACTACATGCCAACGTAGGATATTACTTACACATATATATTACTTTGGGACCTCCCTTGTGAGCTATCCCTTGCCCCCATTGGGCCCCGAGCTTGATATCGATATCATGATATCGTCCCTAGCCCTGGTAAGGCTTTGGACGACTCTTCCCACCTGAGTGTGATAGTTGGGACCACGTAAGCTCTATCATGGTATGTCGGTTAAAAGACGAGCCTCCCATTATTCCTTAGGATTTCAGTTATGCATATTCATCAATCATGATATATACATACATACATACATACATACATACATATATATATATATATATGTATATATATATATATATATATATATATATTCTAAAGCAGAGTTGACTCAATGTTCAGCTTTACTTATGATTATCGGATTTTAGCTTTGGGTCAATCAATTCAGTTTTGATGTTATTCTATGTCGAGATCATGATTTCAGAAAAATAGCATGCAAGCCCTACTCTCAGATTCTTATTATTTATGTTTTATGTTATGCATGTTTTAAACGATTTTACTTATCTAAGAGGTTTTAATTACCTTGCATACTCGGTACATTCCACGTACTGACCACATACTCTATAATGTATCATTTCATGATACAGGCCCCGGCTCTCAGTCTCAGCCCCGTACGAAGCCAACCTTTCAGAGTTAACATCCTACACTTGTGGTGAGTCCCCATCTCCCGAGGAACATGCTTACCAGATTTCTCTATGTATTTTCAATTTTTAGCTTTATTGAGTTAGTTAAGGGTCTTATCACATCAACTCATCAGACTTAGAGGCTTTTCAGACATTAGAATGTATTCAACTTCAGATTCGTGTATTTCTGATATTATGCTTATTTTAGACTTCCGCTAAGATTATCATGTTAATTCTTCTATTTTGTTGATCGAGTTAGATGTATGCTCATGCCATAGGTCGACTTGGAGTCTCCCGGGGCTCATTGTCCCGTGTCGCGATCCAGGCCTCCCTTCGGGTCGTGACAGACTTGAAGCCATTCATGGTTCTAGATCCGGTGTCTCGATCTGAGGCCCCAGATCGGGTTGTGACACTCTAGCCATTATATTTTGTGATGTCGGAACATGAGTTTAGGTCTAAGTTAGATTTTCTTATGTTATTTGCTTGAGGACAAGCAAAAACTTTAAGTTGGGGTGTGTTGATGTATCGGGAGTTTATGACATATCTGTATTTCTTTTCATGGAGTTTTGCATGCCTTTAAGTACTAATCTAAGTCAAAACTAACTCTATTTTGCTAAATTTTGAGAACCCAATGAGATGGTAAAAGAAGACATGAAAGTCACTAAAGTTTGCCAAAAGCAGAGTAAGAGACGAACTGTCATTTCAATAGATGGTCCACACATTATGAAGTCTTGTCACATCCTTGTGATTCGGGAACCACACCCAGGCAACCGACGGTTAAAAAGACGGACCGTCTTCTCAAATAACGGTCCGCCAATCAAAAGACTGTTCAATGTCAAGGAACATAATGAAGCAGTTAATGGAGAAAATGATGGACATTCTTTGAATAAAAAGACAGACAAAGCCAGACTGAATCCCTAAATCAAGTGACAATTCAACAAATGGACCGTCTTTCGGAAAGACGGTCCCTCCAAATTTAAATATAATTAAGATTTTAGAGACATATTATAAATAGTCTTTTTCATTCTTTTTCATTCTTTTTCAAGAGATATAGAAAGTTTTGGACAGAGAAATAGATAGAAATTAGATCAGTGTTAGCTAGTTTTTCCATGAATTTACATAGCTTTACAATTAAAGTTGAAGATCAAGTTGCTTAATTTAAGTTTTTTTTTCTCTTATCATTGATTTATGAGTAAGAATGTTTAATTCCTTGCTTTCTTATTCTTCTTTTGCTCCTGGTAACTAAACCTAGACCTGGGGTTGTGAACCTAATGACTTAGTGAACCTTAATGATCTCAATTGAGTGAAATTGATTATGGGCTTGAGAATATTTGATTGATTTGGGGTTTGTAAAGTGTGATTGGTGAGGAAAGTCATTCAATCTTCTCAATTGCCTTTATTGTACTTGAAAGAGCCAATTTAGGTTGGGTTAGTAACAATCAACAATAACCTAAGACTCTAACCCTTGTTTAATAGATTCACCTAGACATAGGATGAATCCAATTGGCGAAATGCAATCGGGTAGAATGGAATTCTCTTCAATTTGACAAAATTGATGTAGATTGACACTATTGGAATTGTTGAAAGACACCAATTGGTTGCCTAAGCTGATTGCTTGCATATTCACCAAAAGATCATTCTCAATTATCCCTTTTGAGTGATTTAGGGGGATCGACCCAAATTTGGAAACACTTTCTAGCTTTTCTCAATATTCATTTAATCCTTAAGCATTTACATTTTTAGTTATAATGATAATCTCTCTTTACCTTAACTTGAATAGAATCTCAACTCATAAATCATATTAGAAACTGGTTGATAGTTTTGGCCTAACAAAATCTCAGTGGATTCGATCCCTACTCCAAAGTTGGATAATTATATTGTATCGACCGCGTACACACTCACTAGTTGAGGTGGATCAAGGAAAATATTGTGTCATTCAACAAACTTGTTGCGACAACCTCAACAATTGTTTGATTTTTTCCAACATTTGGAATAGCGCATTACAACAACTTCAACTCTTGTTTGATAAAATCAAACAACTATTGAGGATGTTGCAACAATATATTGCAACAACCTCAGCAACTATTTGATTTATTCAATCAAGTGCTGAAGTTGCTATAACAATTACTTTTGAAACCAGAAGAGTTTTTTATTTTCATTTTTTCTCTCAAGCAGTTGCAATTTTAAATTTTCTGGATTCCCTGTGTTATTATTATTAAGTTCTCAAATAATTGTAGATCTCTATGTTCTAAATCAACAACGACAACAATTATAACAACAACAATAAAATCAGAGATTTAGATACCAATGACATTATTAAAAACACACGATCACAACAAGGACAACAAATACAACAAATGAAGGTTCTATTAGGCATGCAACAATAAAATATGTGAAAACCCATATTTTTCTTCTTATTCTTTAACCAAAATCACCACTTTTAGTTCAAAAAATTAAAATCATAACTGTTCATAGTAAGTCGTTTGACAGTAGTGAGATTTTCTTTACCCCAGCAAAGCAATGACGATAATGGCGAGCAACGGTGAGGGCTTTGATGGAAAGAAGAAATAAAGGAGAATAAGAAGCGTGTATGGTCAAAAGAAGCGTAACGTGAGAATAGAGAGAAGAGAAAAGGGAGGAAATATATGAGTGATAATTTTGCAGAAAAAGAAAAGTGATTTTGAGGTAAATGAATTGAATAGAGGTTAGAGTTTAAATGGCGCATTAGAGTACTTTTTAAATTTTTTATATTTTATAAAAGTTTAATAAATTATCAAACTGACCGCTATTTTAATTTCTAGCACACACTTAGCGTTTGTTTGGTTATGCGATATGAAAATCATGATTTGAAATAATGATATCAAATCATATGAGATAAAGTTGAAGTTTTATTTGGACATACAATTTAAAAATTCTTAAGTTATATTTTTTTTCTCATGAATATAAAATCCTCATAAATTGTGAAAACTATTAAAATTTCTCAATTCTTATACAATCTTACCCAAAAAGTAAAAGTTCATAACAAAATTTAATACACTATTACAAAAATCATTCTAAAAGAAAATACAATATTTATTAATTAAACTTTAGTTTAATAAAAAGTAAAATTAAACATGAATTTTAGTATAATATTCTTTAATATAATCATCTCGTATGGTTGACAAAGATTACTGCGAATAATAATACCAACAATAAATTTTATTTACATCTAAATTAAATAATTGATAAATATAATTATTTATAAAATAATAAATTTTTTTTACAAAATATAAATTTATGAATTAAATTTTATATATAAAAAAATTTATTTCATAATTTAAAATTTTAAATCAAGATTTTCAGAAAAATTTGAAATTTCCATGTCATGATTTCAAATTAATAAATGAAATCTCGCGTGCAGACGCCTGCTTAGAAGTTAGAATGAGAACCCATTATTCTTAGCAAAGTTTGCAGCAATGCTAGCAATTATAAAACTGGAAAATTTCACGGTGCGAAGAAGGGTTAGAGAACACTTTAAGCACCGTCCTTAAATTCTATTCTCAGAAATCAATGGCGGATTTACCTATAGTTCGATTTGAGGAGAAAATCGTCGAAACAGTGGAGCAAAACCCTGTAGTGGTAGTTATTGGTGAGACTGGTTCTGGTAAAAGTACACAACTTCCACAAATACTTTATAGAAGGGGATATGCTAAATCTGGAATGATCGCGGTTACTCAGCCTCGCCGTGTTGCTGCTGTTTCTGTTTCTAGGTAATCTTGTTTACAGACATATCGTAGCAGGTTTGAAGTTATTGTGCTTTGTTTTTTCGCCTTTCAAATTTGCCGTACTCAAATATTCGTTCATATCTCACAACAACACTAATTGGCGTTTATTTGTTAAGTCAAAATTTGAGTTTTCTTTTTGTCCGGCTACATGCTACATCCTACCCGCAGCTGGCCACCAACAGCGTCGGAGCCAGGAATTTGTTTAAGTGCATTAAAAAATATCCTGTGACTAAAGCAATTTTTTGAACCCCTTCGCCACTTTACTAGAACTTTCCCTTATGTCAGGGATTCAACATCTTATGTATAACCAAGTAAAAATGATGGTTGGGTGCTCTGGTCGGGACATTGAAATTTGAGTCACCAAAAGAACGAACCGCAGTTTCATTCTTCTCTATAACCAAAAAATTAGTTTTTACCCTATTTGCACAGTAGAATTCAACGAAGGAGACTCCCCTTTCCTTCAAGCTAGCTCCACCGCTGCCCACCAAGACTCAGACAATTCACTTATGCATGTCTATGCGAAGCTCAGTTCAAAGTTGCAGAAGTAGTTACTACAGTTGGGCAAGTTGTTGCAGCCATACCAATCTCTTGGAGTTAGCTAGAGTTAAGGTGTTAGTTACAGCTAGCCCCAACACTACTGTCAACCCAAAAAAAAAAAGAGTTAAAGAGTTAGTTAAAAGCAAATGTTAGTCGAGAAATGAGCCACAACCATTATATTTCTATGCTTGTAACATAATTTCATCTCATTGAATAGATAAATATCACATTGTTGTTCCCCAAATTCTCTTTATAATTATTGTCATCAGCTTAGACCTCTCAGAAGTGAACTCCCTGAACTTGGCTGGATTTTTTCAAACTCATCGTGCTTCATGATTTCCTGGAAATAAGATTGCATCATTCACCTAGTTCCGCCCATGCTTGATTTCGCAATTTGATTTCCAAATTATTGACCAAGAATATCATTAATTTACTTCTCTTTTATGGGATGAGATGTGACTTTGTTTGGCTTGTCTTTTTGCGGGAGGATAAGATGAATTGGGTTATGAATCTCGAAAGGATGAGACTGACTAGGTTATCAAATATGCTGAAGGAAATTGCTAACCATAAGACATATCAATGGAGATGGGAGAAGGGAAAACAGGGTTATATAATAGTAAGAATTACACTAAACCTGAGATTTTCCTTTCCTCCGAACAACAACGTTATTTAGGATTATGATAGCAAGTGTTTAGTATGTATTAGTAGAGACATCCTTTATGTTAGAGGAGGAAAATTTGAGATTCGTTACATGACTTCCAAAGTCTTGTTGCTTGAGAATGCTTAATTGGGGCAAGGGTAAATGAGGAAAAAGACTTAGTAGTACAAGTACATTTTTTGCACCGTTTGGAAAACCAGGTGAGGAAATTGCCACATTAGCATTGACCTGAATCCTCTCTTGTAGGTAATAGAAGCTTGAAAAAGTGCTACTCAACATCTGTTTTATATATTTGCTTTGTGCAGTAGTTAGACCAACATTTGGTGTTCTCCTATTTTGCTTCATAGTCTAGCTTTATAATTTTTTTTTTGGGTCCGTTCTCTGATAAATTCCTTCAACTTCTCATGGACAGACGAGTTGCACAGGAGCAAAATGTTCGAATTGGAGAGGAAGTTGGTTATGCCATAAGATTTGAAGATAGAACTTCGGAAAAAACACGTATCAAGTACTTTTTGTGGTTCTTAATTATCATTAATACCTATTACTACAATTGACTCTTTCTATTGATTTTGTTCCTTGATTGCTTTTCAGACATTTAACTGGAAGATTATTCAAATTGCAGATATCTTACAGATGGAGTGCTCCTTCGCGAGAGTCTTTTCAATCCAGAGCTGAATCAGTATTCCGTCATCATACTGGATGAAGCACATGAGAGGAGTTTGAACACGTTAGATCAACTTTTCATGCCCTTCTATGTGTTTATCTCAATTTGACATTTCAGAGATATATCCTACTGTTACATTGTTGTAGTCTTTCTTTCATTTTTTATGCTTAGATGGTGTTGGTTATATCTGTAGATGACTTTTTCCATTACGGAATATCCATCACAGGGACATATTGCTAGGTCTAATGAAAAGATTAATCAAATGGCGTCACTCAAGCTTGAAAGTTTTGATCACATCAGCAACTCTTGACGGTGGAAAGGTATCTAGGTTCTTCTCTGACTGCCCTGTCCTTACTGTACCAGGAGAGTTATTTCCCGTGGAAATAGTACACATCTCAGAGCGTCCTAAAAACTATGTCGAGGCTTCTCTAAGAAAAGCTATTGGTATGAGAACTATGACATCTCTAGTTTGTTTATAAGTTTGAATCTTGGTTTTATTCTTTCATTTCTTTCTTGTTTTTTACTTAAATCTGAAATGTTTACCTTTCCCTTTCTGTGTAAAATTTCTTGCTTTTCTGAAATTGGTCTAATAATTCATTTTGGTGCATAGATATTCATGTACGAGAGCCAGAAGGGGACATTTTAATATTTTTGACAGGGCAGGTGAGTTCTATAGATGTATTTCCTGTCTGATACTTTTTCTGTATATCGAGTCATTCTCCATCTCCCACTAAAAAGTAAATGGTTTAAGATGTAAACCACTATTTCCTGGGAACTGAAATTGAGAATCTTATTTAGGATGACATAGAGAAGTTGGTATTGAAGTTGGAGGAGAAAGTTCAAAGTTTAGAAGAAGGTTCTTGTATGGATGCCCTAATCCTTCCTCTACATGGATCCTTGCCACCTGAGATGCAGGCAAGTTATTTTTCTTCTCAAACTCCTTGCCCTGACATCCTGAATATTGTTGATCTAGTTAGTTTAGATATTAGCTGGTCTCCTTGTCATAAAAAAAAGAAAGAAAGATATCAGCTGATCTACTGTTGTGCTTGACTTGACCCTTCTGAGTGCACGAGAGATATCATATTTAAACTGAGTGTTTTACTGAAGGTGAACTAGCATGTCATGATCCTCTATTTAAGTTCAAAAAACAAGTTTCATAGTCCTAGCTAGCTTTCCAGAACAGATGGTGGCAGTTATGTTTGTTCCATTTTTAGCTGTGAACAGCAGCATCTTGATTGAGTCTCACTCCATTTGATCACCAGTTGAAAACAATAAGTTTTTTTGTAAGGAAAAAGGATAAATGCAACTGACAGCAAAAAAGTTTTTTTTTTTTTGAAATATGTGATAATTAATTTGGTTCCCATAGCTGTTTTAGCATAGTTTATATAACGACTACACAATATAAGTGGAATATGTGGTTGAGTTGAACTTGCTTGGAGGACAAATTTTTATTTGATTGATCATTTTCTTGATAAAACTTCAGATGCATGTTCTTCTCCTTCTTTTTCTTTAGCCACATTTAGGTGGTTTATCAAGCTGAATACTGGTAGCTGCGTGATTATTGCTCTTGTAAATTCTATATGCATTTGTCAGTATTTTCGTTTTGTTCTCTCATCACAATTATGTATTGAGCATTTCTCCTTTTGTGATTTTGTATTGATGGGCAGGTCCGTGTTTTTAGTCCTCCACCTCCAAATTGTAGGCGGTTTATTGTTTCTACAAATGTTTCTGAAACTTCCTTGACGGTTGACGGTGTTGTGTAAGTAGATTTGACAAACCCTATGCACGACTGTTGGAGGTTATTTAAGTGTTAACATATTTTCTAACTGATTATTTCTTATATTTCTGTGACTTTGTGAGGATTAGAATGCTCAAATTTCTATTTTTCAGATAGGATTTGCAGTGATTGATCATGCAATAGTTTGGTTGTCAAAAAGAAGAAAACTCAGGCCTGTTTGGCCATAAAAATTATTCACTTTATTTCCGGAATAATTTTCACTTCATTTGAAAATCGGTGTTTGGCCATGAGGCAGATGTGGCAGATGCGATGAGGCAGATGTGGAAGTGAGACTTGATACACAGGTTGTCCCCAAGAGAGAGCTTTAAGTACCTTGGGTCTTTGATACAAGAAAATGGGGAGATCGACGATGATGTCACGGATTGTATTGGTGCGGTGCGGATGAAATGGAGGCTTGTATCCGGAGTCTTATGTGATAAAAAAGTACCACCAAAACTTAAAAGGTAGTTTTTATAGAGTTGTGATTAGAACAACTTTGTTGTATGGGATGAAGTGTTGGCTAGTTAAGAATTCTCATGTTTAGAAGATGCAAGTTGCGGAAAATGAGGATGTTGAAATGGATGTATGGACATATAGTCAGTCCCTCTCAAACTGCTTTCATTGAGGGGAGAAGTATTGTCGACAACATTTTGTTCAGCTATGAGCTCTTAAAATGGTATTCTCGGAGGGGCCTATCCCTAGATGTGTTATGAAAGTGGACCTCAGGAAAGCCTATGACTCTACTGAATGGAATTTCCTGAGGAGTGTACTAGCTGAAATAGGTTTCCCTTTTAAATTTATTATGTGGATAATGGGATGCATCTCTTCTGTTTCCTATGCTTTGGTGATCAATGGAGGACTGTCCAAGCCATTTGATGGGAAGAGAGGGCTCAGGTCCATGCTTTGGTGATCAATGGAGGACTGTCCAAGCCATTTTGATGGGACGAGAGGGCTCAGGCAGGGAGACCCTATGTTCCCCTACCTCTTTGTGATTGCAATGGAATATCTGCAAAGAGAACTGTCAATGCGGAAAAGGGATAAAAACTTCAAGTACCATCTAGATGTAAAAGGTTGAGGGTTATGCTCACATGCTTTGCAGATGACTTGTTGTTTTGTAAGGCTGATATTCAGTCTATTAAGCTGTTATAGGGTGCTTTTAAAAAGTTTTCAGAGGCCTCTGGACGATAGGCAAACATAGACAAGAGTTGTATCTAACTAGCTGGTGTGACAGATGAATTAAAACAAGAGATCTTGACAACTCTGGGTTACAAGGAAGGTGATCTTCCCTTCAAGTATTTGGGGGTTCCACTCTCCTCCAAAAAACTTACTGTTGCTCGGTGTAGGCCTTTGGTGGAGAAAATCACTTGTAGAATCAACTGCTGGACAACATAGCCACTAACATTTGCTGGCAGAGTTCAGCTCATCAAATCTATGATCTTTGGAATGCAAATTTTCTGGTCTCAAATTTTCATCCTACCTAAGAAGGTGCTTAAAGAGATTGAAACTACTTGTAGAACCTTCTCTGGACAGGCTCAACTAGGTGCTTAAGGAGATCGAAACTACTTGTAGAACCTTTCTTTAGACAGGCTCAACTAGGTGCTTAAAGAGATCGAAACTACTTGTAGAACCTTTCTTTGGACAGGCTCAACTATCTCTTCAAGGAAAGCTTTGGTGTCTTGGGAAAAAATAGGACATCCACCGGCTGCAGGAGGGCTGAATATTCTCAACATCCAACAGTGGAACCATACTGTAATACTTAGGCTGTTATCGGCTATCAATGGGAAAAAGGACTCCTTGTGGATAAAATGGGTACATTCCAACTATATAAAAGGAAGGGCACTTGCAACATGTCCTATTCCAGGGAATGCAACATGGGTAGTGAAGAAGATCACTGAGTCAAGGAAGTATGTCGTGCAAGCACAAAATCTGCATGGGGACCTAACAACTAGATTGAATGTTGGGACAAGGGGGGTTAGATTCTCCATAAAGCTCATGTATAATGAACTGAGACCTCAATTTCAAAGGGTGCCTTGGAAGGAAGTCATCCTAAATTTAAGCATTCATCCAAGACATTAATTATGTGGCTAGCAGCATGGAGGAGACTTCCTACTGCAGAGAGATTACAGAAATTTGGCATCTTAATTTCACTGGAATGTGCATTCTGTGGTGTTGGGGTGGAAAGTTTTGATCACCTGTATTTTGCCTACTCAATGACTAAGGAGATATGGAGCAGAGTGTTGAACTGGCGGGGGGAACTGAGAACTAGGTTGCTGGCAAGAGGAACTCCACTAGGTGAGCAGCTGGGCAAAGAGAAAATCAGGCAAAGGAGCTACTATCAGTTGTATGTTTGTATGCTAACATATGTAACCTGGAGAAAGGAATGCCATCAAATTACAATCTCACTTACTCCAGTGTGACAGAATATACAGAAAGATGGCAGTTCACTTACGCATTAGAGACAGGAGCATACCAAAGTGGCAATTAGCACTGCAGCAGCTAGCTGGGAGTCCCTAAAGTAGTTTTCTGAAGAATTTTGTCTTATTTTAGTAGTCTCTTTCTTTCTTTCTGGATAGCATACTTAGAACATGAAATGTAATAGGCAGTAGTTAGACTGATTTACTGGTTTTGTTTGGCTGTACACATGAAAGGAACTGGTGGTTTGTCCCTTATCCTGTTTGTAATGTTTTACTTGGTATCAATAAAATTTGCTTAAAAAAAAAAAAGAAGAGAAAATTGGAACAGACTAAAGGCTGATCCCTAGTGTAGCCCTATTAAAATCGAAAAGTGCTCGAGTGTCCTCCCACTGTTCGTACCTGGGTCTTGGCTCTCTCGTACATGTCCTTGATTGCGTGTACACCATCGGTACACCTTTGGCCTCTAAGCTCTCCACAGAACCTCTATTGGGATTTCATCATAAGCCTTTTCTAGGTCGACGACACAATGTGTAAGTTCTTCCTCTTCCTATAGTGCTCCACTAGTCTCTTTATGAGATGAATGGCTTTTGTAGTCAAGTGCCCCAACATGAATCCGAGTTGATTCTCAAAAATAACCACATGCCTTCTCAACCTCAGCTCCACCACCTTTTCCCAAACTTTTATAGTGTGGCTTAGCAGTATGATACCCCTATAGTTGTTGCAATTTTGAATGCCACCTTTTGTCTTGTACTACAAAATCATCATACTCCATCTCCATGCTTCGGGCATCCTCGCTGTCTTGAAAACCACATTAAACAACTCAGTCAACCACTCCAAATCGCGCTGCCTGCGCTTTTCAAAAATTCCACTGGAATCTCGTCCATCCTGGTCGCTCTACCTCTACGCATCCTAAGAACAACCGCCTGGATCTCCTCAATCCCTATACACCTACAATACCCACAATCACGATGCCTCTCTAAGTGTTCCAAATCCCCCATCTTAATGACACTGTCCCCTCTTCATTCAAGAGTTTATGAAAGTATGACTGCCATCTCTCTCTAATGAGTGCCTCCTCCATCAGTATTTTACTGTCCTTATCCTTGATGCACTTCATTGGTCTAGGTCACAAGACTTCTCTCTCGCCTTGACTAACCTGTACAACTTCTTATCCTTGCTTTTGTCCTCTAAATCTACATACAGGGGATTCAAAAGTTACCGTTTTTGTTGCCGTAACCGCTAACTTTGCCTTCTTCCTCGCCATCTATACTTTTCCTGATTCGTCCTCTTTTTCTCCTCATCCTTACTTTCCACAAACTTCGCGTATGTCACCTTCTTTGCCTCCACCTTCCCTTGGACTTCTCCATTCCACCCCCTGTCCCCTCGATACCCACCAAAATGACCTCTCGAGACCCCAACACCTCTCTAGCTGCTTCCCTAATGCCACTAGCAGTCCTATCCCACATACTATCCACATCCCCACTACTCTCCTAAGCCCCCATCGCCAACAACTTCTCCCCCCTTCTCCATGGCACTAATCATAGTCAATCTACCCCATTTGATCTTTGGTCGGTCGTCCACAACCCCTTCTTCTTCTTCTTGATCTCCAAATCCATCACCAAAAGCTTATGTTGGGTCGTAAGATTCTCACTCGAGATGAACTTACAGTCTTTATAAAGACCTTTATCATCCTTCTTAAGCAGCAAATAATATATTTGAATCTTAGCCACTGAACTATGAAAGGTTACCAAGTGCTCCTTCTTCGAAAACCTCGAATTGGCTATCATCAACCCAAAAGCTCTTGTGAAATCCAACAGTAAGCTTCCTTCTCCATTCTTGTCCTCGAAACCAAATCCTCCATGCACATTGTCATAACCACTGTGAAGTATGCCCGATGCGTCCATTGAAGTTCCCTTCTAAGAAAAGCTTCTCAGTATGCAGTATAACTTTCACCACCTCGTCCAAAACCTCCCAAAAGCGTATCTTGACCTCCTCGTTCAAGCCCGTTTGCAGTGCGTATGCACTAATAATGTTCAAAGTAGATCCTCCAATGGCTAGCTTAATCGTCATCACTTTATCATTAACCCTTCTAACCTCCACCACTTGTTCCCTCAACTCTCTATCTATTAGGATTCCTACTCCATTCCTTTCCCTAGCATCTCTTGAGTACCGCAACTTATCCCCTCTACATCCCCGCCTTAGTTCCTACCCATTTGGCTTCCTGAACATAAGCTATATTGATGTTCCTCTTCTTGGGAATCTTCGCTAGCTCTATGGACTTCTCTGTTAAAGTCCCTATGTTCTAAGACCCTACTCTTAGCTTGGAAGCTCCCTTAACCCCCGTATCAGCCGTACCCCGCACCCCGTCCTCGATTGAGAGCATGACCCTAGATTACCATCGTTCACCAAAGTCACTAAAGCAGATAAAAACTAGTAACAGATTTGTACTAGAGCAGGATTTGAGGCAAAGATTTAACACAAGAAACTAAAAAGGGCAGCCCGGTGCACTATATGACAACAAAGAAACATGTATCAGAATGAGAATTGAAAGTAAGGTTAATCATACCAACAAACTATATTCTGGGTTAAAAAAATTAATCTAAATAAACACAACTCTGTGCAAGCAAAAATTAGTATAAAGTGCAGAGAAAACAGAAAGAAAACAATGAAAGGATTAAGGAGGAAAAGAAATATGTATCAAAATGAGAATTGGCCAAGTATACCTTTCTTGAGGTGAAATATTGTGATAAGAAGAAGAAAAGAGGTAGAACCTAGCGTCAGAAGAATGGACGATACAACCTGATTGATGAAGTTTGATTTTTCGACAGATGGGTGGTATACCGCCGGAGTTGCTGCTCCCTATTTCACTTCCAAAGATGATGTCCAACTGCGGTGCCAGAAAAACCGAGAAGGCACAACCAGTAGTGGTTCCAAGAACCAAAAAAAAAAAAGAGAGCTGCAGGAGAACTCTAATGACATCGGAAGAGAGCTGTCATCCAGAGTTGGCGTCGATGCCGGAGAAGTAGATGGGGTGAATCGGATTTGGTTGTCGGTGGTGCGAGCGGGGGTGTTGTGTGAGGTGGACTGGATCTGGTGGTAGGCAATCTTTTCGGTGTCTGTGGCGATGTAGTTGCTGCCGTCTATTCCGATGCGGCGAGGAGAAGAAGAATGTTTGGAAATGGGTCTTTGGGCGGTGTAAAGATCGATAGAGGAAAGAGGAAGAGAAAAGTTGCGGTGGCCAGCGGTGGAGTTTGGGAATCGGCAGGGAAGAATTAGCGGAAAAAAGCTTTTACCCCTTTGCTTTGTTTTTTTTTAAAAAGTAACCCTGAAAAAGTGTTGAAATTGCGCCAGTTCAGGATCTTTCTCACGGAAAGGAAAAAATTGTTGGTGAAATCAATGGATTTTAATCTCCCCCTGGTGTTTTAACTTGCTATCTTGAGCATGAATATGTAGTATATGTTTTCCTGTCAAAAGTTTGGGGAGGTGAGTAATGCTTGCACTTGGAGTGCTAGACCTTGTACAATGGGTATTTCCAGCTAAAATCATTTACTTTAAATTATAAACGTTTCAAAATTTAGTTTTACTTTCACAAGAGTGCTATTATATATTTGTTTGAATAATATTCAAGTAAGCATCTTCTCAAGGAAATAATAATAATAATTGTAATAATGATAGGCCAAACATCATTCAAACAAAGACCCTGAATGCAGGATAGGCTCTTGCAGAAAGTGTAATCGAAAAGAAATCATCATGTACTTTACTAGCATTTGTCTTCATCCGTACTTGGGTATGTTCTTTTTTGGGGTTATAAATAGCTGTGTCCGGGCAAGTTTGCGCAAACCTCGGCTTTTCCACCATATACTTGCATCCTCCAACTGAAGGAGTTACTCGATGACTTTGTTCAACAAGGCTTAAGAAGGAGGGAAGAAATTATCTATCTATATATATATATATATATTTTTTGCCTCTTTTGGGATTTGAACGCCAGTCTCCTATAGTTTAAATTATCTATTTTTTTTTTGCCTCTTTTGGGATTTGAACGCCAGTCTCCTGTAATTTTCTTTCAAACTTTATCGACCTCTATGCCACACCCATGGATGCAACTTGGGAGTGTGCTTGAGTGGATGTCTGAAGTCTTTTCCTGCTCTTGCAAGAATGTACACCCCTCTAAGGAAGGCCTCAGCCAGTAGTTTGATTGCTTCTTTCTATTATCCTTTGAAGATTACTGTTTTCAGAATGCCCATGTAATTTATTCATGCAATCAACTTAGTTTTGGATAAGAAAGTGTGTATATAAGAGTCGTGGAATTTTTCAGGACAGAATAGTCCCTTTTTTATTTGGGGGTGGGGGGAATAGGAAGAGATCAATATTAAAAAACCTTGCTTATGCTTGTATAAATTTGTCCTCCTTTCTTTTAGATAGGGATGGTGGAATAATTGAATTCAAAAGATCCTTTGAAGTTTGAAGTCTCTTTTGCAATATTTGACTGTCATAAACTGAGTAATTAGTACTATAGTGAAGTCTTAATCATTCTCTTCTTTCCGCTTTTAAAGATCAATGGAAGAGGAACTTTGCTTCCTCCTACTTCTATGAAAGCATAATAAAGGAGAATATATACTTCCTCTAGTCAAAGATTCCGCTCATCTTCCCTTCCTTCTTCCCCCCAGTGTAGGCTACTAACTGCAAACTAAGATGTGTGAATTTTTATTGCTTTTCCATTTATGGTTTTTATGTAATGGATGTTAAATTCACGTTTTCTGCTTTTGGACATCATTAAACTGCTTTTACATGCAAAAACCTGATGACAGGTATGTTATTGACTCGGGGTATGTGAAGCAACGGCAATATAACCCAGCCACTGGCATGTACTCGTTAGAGGTTGTTCAGATTAGCAAGTAAGTTAACAAGTGTAATGTTTTCTTCTCTTTATTTTCTTTCAATTGACCTGGTATTGGGTGCTTAAGAAAGGACTCTTTGTTTGAAGTGTAAAGTTGCATTAACAGTTGGAAAATCTAGCTTTTTGAGAATGGAGAGGTATTTTTGAGGAAAATATTGTTCCCCTTAGTATGTTGGCCCAGTAGTTCAAAGGTTGCTTGGATGAGTTTGCAGTTAATACTATCTTTACCCCGTATGGGTTTAGCCACCAGATAGTTTTTGGATACCTTATTGGCTACTTTGTTCTGTCGGCAGGTGAAAAGTACGAAAAGTCTGCGGTCTTTGCTTATTGTCCCATTTCATATTTTGTCTAATATTTGTTGATATAAATATAAGATTACGTGTACTTCAGTAAAGTATATGACTTCTTATTCCATTTAACATTTGATATAACGTATGGGGTTATTTATACTTCAGAAAGTATATGCTTGAGCTTTCCACCTATGAATGACTGCAGGGTGCAGGCAAAGCAGCGTGCAGGACGTGCTGGAAGAACTCGTCCTGGAAAGTGTTATCGTCTATATCCCTCTATGGTTTACCATGATGACTTTCTGGATGCCACGGTCCCTGAAATACAAAGGTCTTCACTGGCTGGAACTGTACTTTATTTGAAGTCCTTAGATCTTGCCGATATGGATATTCTCAAATTTGACTTTCTCGATTCTCCTTCCAGTAAGCATCAGTTTCTCTTACCTTATTCTAATTGGTCTTTTGCTCCAAATCTCCTCCACCTTGTAAAATGTCTACCTGTTCAATTATTCTTTGTTTTGTTGCTTTCATTCCAGTCGAGTCTTTAGAGGATGCCTTGAAGCAATTATATTTAGTTGATGCAATTGATGAAAATGGTTCAATCACAAGTCTTGGACGAAAGATGGCTGGTAATAGTTCATCTCTATTGATTATTATATTCTATTTTAAACTAGAGGTCGCCTGTAATCCAGACCCTCCCACCTCAGGAAAAAAAAGGCCAAAGCTTGCTTGGCAAGGATGAGACATGAGTTTTCCTTTAAATTTGGCATGTTCCCTTGAGAACTATGGAGGGAGTTCATTAACTACACTACAGTTCTCCTGCAATCCATACTTTTGGAGATCATAAAGTGATTCATTCAGAAACAAAACTGAAAGAGATCTAACTTTTAAATTTTGTGCAGAGCTTCCACTGGAACCTTCTCTTTCGAGGACATTATTAGAGGCAAATGAGTTGGATTGCTTGTCCCAAGCATTGACTGTTGTTTCCATGTTGTCTGCTGAGACCACATTGTTTCCTGCCCCAAGGTATAGAATTGTCCAGAATTCATTTATGTACTGATTCGTGGCAGCATTGATGTCTGTAAGATCCCATTGTTTTCCGTGCAAGTCAGCTTGATATTTGTACTAAGAAAAAGTTAATATATTCTTCTGTAGCAAAGAAATTGAGCTTTTCCGCAGCATTAAAGCATCGGAACATCTGGTTGTAGTTTCAACGCAAAATTATTGCATACTAGCTTTGTGTCAAATAAAATATCACATGTGAAGTTTCTTTATAAAGAAGTGCGATGAATTAGAGCTGCAAATAGGAACCTGAGATCTAGAATGGTTGCTTTATTCCAGATTTAGTATTTTTATGGTAAAAATCCTGTGATTTTTGAACATGAAGCTTGTGAACCGAAAATATGACGGGAAGGATAAGGTGACGGTGAGAAGAGCAGCTTGATTTGTAAAGAATAATAAATTGTCAACTAATATCAGCATCTTCTCCTGCTAAGACACTGTCAGAAATATTATATTGCTACAGTCTATGTTTCAAAAGAATGACAAAGTCATAATATAAGAAATATGTGACTCTTAATTAGGGCCATTCTGTTTCTATATAAGGTAACCAAAGTGGTGTGTTATCAATTTTCCATACAGATAAAAACATTCCGCAGGTCAAAGCCTTAAATTGACTTCATAAAAAAAGCAAGATGTTATAGTCTTGTTCTTGTTGTTTTACCATCTTGAAGCATTGCAATCTTATATTCTTCTTTTGCGTTCTTTTGTCCCTCAGTACTTAAGCGGCAATACTACGAAGTTGATTAACTAATTTGTTGAACTTGCAGTAAGAGCTCTGAGAAGAAGAGGAAGCACACTCCTTCGAACCTTCCTGATGGTTTTGGTTTGGGTGATCACATCCAACTACTCCAAATTTATGAGCAATGGTACCAGACTGACTACAACATAGACTGGTGTAAAGACAACAACTTACAGGTATTTATTGTACTTCCATGAAGCACCATTTTACACATTTTTACAGTACTACTGGTTTTGTTATTGGATTATATGATTCTCTTTTACTTTTTATGCCATTTTGACATAAATGGAATGACATAAGGAGATTCTATTCATTCTAGATCTTGTCAATTGTAGGTCCGCGGGATGGTGTTTGTGAGAGATGTCAGGAAACAGTTATCTCAAATAATCCAAAAAATTGCTAAAGGTAATGGTTTCATGTAGCTAGAGTTTTCAAAATACAAGACAATGATAAACTAAGGCTTTCCAAATTGTCCTGTTTTTTGGGAGTTTTAGAATTTTAACTTGTCCCTTTCATTTTCAACATCATAAATATGGCATCTGTAATCTACTATGCAATTAACTTTGCGATCCCTTGAGTAACGGTTTAGTTTCTGGTAGTGGTACTGCATGGGTGCCTGCATAACATTTCTGGAAAAATCAAGCTTCTAAATGTTACTTTATGTTGTCTGCTTGAAATTAGGCTCATTAGATGTCCAAACAAGCAAAAGACGGAGAAATAGCCAACAGGAGTACAGAAATTTGAGGAAAGCACTGTGCATTGGCTACGCAAATCAGCTTGCTGAACGGATGATTCGACATAATGGGTATCGGCCTCTTGGTTTCAAGTCTGATCTCGTACAGGTAATTACTGTTTCGCAGCGCTACTCGGTTATGTTTGTCCATTTTTGTGGAGGCTGATAACGCTCAACCATACCTTCATAAAAGAGCAAATCAATCGTCTCAGTAATTACTGGAAGTATTTACGAGTCGAAATTTCACAGAGAGCAATTATAATAGGGTTTAAGATTTAGTTGGTTGATTTATGCGTAACACAAATGTCAATTATTTTTTTAAGGTGATTTTAATTAATAATACTAAAAACTATGGATTATAAGCTAACAAATTAAGAAAGTCTAGTAAAGATAAATTGTGATCAATATGAGAGAAATCTAGGGTTCAACCGCTCCTATGCATTCGTTCAACTTCGTTGATTCGTGTGGATTAGTAATTAATGACATACGCCACGGTCTCCCGACTTAGACGTATTTTTACTTAATTCATATTCCTATTTGTTAAGGATGGTACTGATTATTCTGGCAAATCTTATCCAATTCCTTGGGTAGTCTAGCCAATCCGCTGATTGAATTGAACCCTGGATACAATCTTATGCTCAAGATAGATTGAAAGGGCACAACCAAGAGCCTGCACTCCCTCTATTATAGCGGTTAAATACAAATTCAATCAGAATAAATAAGATGAGAACACTTTATACCACAACCGAATCAAGAAATTAAATGAATAACATAGATTTTGACTTAAACCTTAGATAGGTGTTTAGCCGCTCATGTTAAGATCCAAACAAACAAATAAACAATCAGAACTGATCATGTTAATCATAAGAAAAAAAGAGAGAGTTTAAAATGTGAACACAAGATTGGATTCCTCCAAACTTGTGTTGCTTTTCTCTTCAAGTTCTCTTGTGTTTTTCAGCAAAAGATAATTAAAACGACCTAAACAGAAGTATTTATACAACTGAATGAACTTAGAATCTCCTGACAAAAACATCCCTGGCCGCCCACCTGTGCGAGACCACATAGATGTGTGCGGCTCGCACAGGTCCTCTATGCGTTCGCACAGACACTGCGATTTTCGGGACTTTCTCTTCCGCCTACTCTGCGGCATCGCGACACATAGATGGGACTTCTGCTGGCCGCATAGTTTTACCACACACCACATACTTCATTGTTTACGATCTTGCTCCATTTTATCTCTTTTTCACTTGTTTTCATCATTTTTAGCCTCGACCGCGTTTGTTGATCCACAAACCTGAAACATGACACATTCCATGTGATTGAGCATAATTATATATTAGAAGTACTACAAAAGCGTAAGTAATTGACGGTGAATGAGGCCATGGTCTGAAGTTTCATCTTTAGTTTGACAATGAACTCTAAACATGATATAGGTGCTCCTAAGTTATTATATTTGGAACTAGATCTATTCCGCTGGCGCTATAGATGTTCCAATATTATGGTTTTATACTTGAACTGTTATATTTCAACTTTCAAATCATGAGTACCTTATTGATTTGTGCAGGTCCATCCATCTTCTGTGCTAACATCAGATGAGGATGGGATGCTTCCAAACTATGTCGTTTATCATGAATTAATAGTTACTTCACGCCCATTTATGCGTAATGTATGTGCAGTTGAGATGCGATGGGTTACGCCAATCTTAGCGAAGCTTGAGAAGCTAAATGTCTTTAAACTGAGGTAAGTAACATATGCTTGTCATTTGAGGTGATTTGCTTGTATTGTCCTCTCCATTTTCTTAAATATTCCTGTGCATGGAACAGTGGGGGATCTAGCCAACCCAATAAGCAAATTGAAGAAGTAACTTCAACTGTGGAAAAGAAAGAAATCGCTGCAATTCAGTCACAGGAAGACCGTGACAGCAGGATACAAGCTGCTCGGGAAAGATTTCTAGTTCGGAAAGGTCAAAAGTAGCATTACAATGGTTGTTCAACAGATTTGATCGGTTGTGTTTATGGGCTGTCTTTGCCACAAAATTGTTTGCTGCTCACCTGGAAGTAGAGTGTAACCCTTTCTTAAGATTCATGATGGGAGGGTGCAATTCTCCCACTTGATGCAAAATCTGGCCCATCTGATTCATGGCACCAAACGTGTCTTAAAAATGGTGAGATGAATTATATACCTTTCTCGGCCTTTTGAATAAGATCAAGTGTAGCATTTGTTCTTCTCAGTTTAATATTTGATACGTGGGCCATCAGTACACAAGGTATTAACAAGAACAGTCAGATGTATGCTTGATCTCAACTTTTAAGGGAAGAAGGAACAGCAGTGGAATGTTTTCAGAGTGGAAGGGCCTCTAAGAAACAATCAAATTGGTGAGGAAACAAGCAAGTTATAATAACCTGTGTTGTGGTTTGAGTGTGTCACTGGTGAATACATACATGGTGAAATCTCCTCACCAACCATCAGGAATGGCAAAGTTCACTATGCTCATGACTGTATTTGAGCTACTGACGTCTAATATATGATGTCAGATGTATGTCACAGTTGGGCATTTTCGAAATTTTCAATTGACCCTTAAATTTAGAAACTCGTTCTATTTTTATATGACCGAGGAATTTTCAAGGGTCAGTTGTCCACAGTTTGAGATAGTGTATAATGAGCTTGCTTTTTTAAGTTCTCCACGTAAGTACTAGTACTAGGTTTTAACATGCGGTTGTGTTCGATCTCCTCATGTGTGTTCAAACTTACATCGCATGCTGCGGTTTTACAACTCAACTAAATCCCCTAAAGCCAAACGTTTCTTTTTTTTTCCTTGGATGACATTATTATATCTCGTCTGTTTAGTTTGTTGAGGCATTGAATCTCAATACCTACTCGTAATCAATCAACATGCACATATCCATTCAACTAAAAGGGAGAGTTTCATGTGTGGTACATTTTTTTTAAATACATTGGTTGTGGGTTGTTTATGGAAGTAAAATAGAGGACATAAACAAAAAAGACAATTGAGTAGTAGATAGTTGAAATATATAGAGTAAGACAGGGAAAAAAAAAAGGATACATGGTTAGAATATATAGAGTAAGACGGAGAAAAAAGATTCGGATACAAGATTCGCCCAGCTTACCATAGAACTATGCAATACTGTATTTTAATTCTACCTCATAAAAAAAATAAAAGAGAAGAAAGACTTTTAATATTTCACTATAGTAACTTCTCTTTTTACCTGGTGCGTAGATACGGTTTTTTCTGGGGTTTGAAAAAAAAAAGCTTTTCTTTTTGGTGTGCGCAAAAACAATGCCCAGCTTCCAAGGAAGATCTACGTAGGACTCTCTCCACTAATTTACTCTTAATAAATATCTTAAAAAAAGATTGTAGTTTTTTAGTAGTTCTGTAGTTATGTAATTTTTTTAAAGTTGAGCAGAGATAAAATTAAAAGAATATCATTAATATTTTCTTGATTACGTGAAACACCATTTATTTTGAAATGAAGAGAGAATAATTAAAAAAGAATTTCATTGTTATGGATGTAAGTGCAATAACAGTGCCGGAAGTGGTACATCATCATGATAGTCCAAAAAATAGGCGGATTGAAATTTGTGTTTTGCTTGTTTGAATCTTTGCAAGCTTGAGGGATGGCAATAGATTAAAGACTTGCCCAGAAAACAAAGCCATTTGAAATATACATATAGCAGCTAATTATGTTTATTAACAAGTTGGCCTGTGTTGTGGTATCCTGTGGCTTTATTACAGTCACACGAGCAAGTGACTCTGAATGGAACAAAGTGGATGTGAGAAAACACTAATGGAATTTTACAAGAAATTCTTCCCATCTTAATTAATCAAGTGTGAAAGTTCTTACCGCCTAAACTGGTATTACCAATACATACATATATATATATATATATATATATATATATATATATATTTCTAAGGGAGAAAAAGAAAGATTTTTGTTTGACTTGGTTATTAAAAGATTTACAATAATATTTTCATTTATCATATCGTAAACAAATCTTAGGTTTATCTTGTTTGCATATCCTGTTTGATAAGTTTTTACTATGCTTAAAAGTCTCCCACCTTTGACTTGTTACCAAGTGAAAATAATGATAATTTTGTATGAAACGTGGCATAGTTCATGCAAGTAGAGAAGGAAACACAGATAAAGTAGTAAAAAAGATTTTTGTTTGACTAGGTTATTAAAAGATTTACAATAATATTTTCATTTATCATATCGTAAACAAACCTTAGGTTTATCTTGTTTGCATATCCTGTTTGATAAGTTTTTACTATGCTTAAAAGTCTCCCACCTTTGACTTGTTATCAAGTGAAAATAATGATAATTTTGTATGAAACGTGGCATAGTTCATGCAAGTAGAGAAGGAAACACAGATAAAGTAGTAAAAAAGAAAAGGAAGAACTCTAACAATTTAATTGGCGTTTGAGGCGGAGGATTCAAATTCGATCACCAGTGTAGTATTCCTCCTCTTCCCCTAATAATGTAATTTCAAAAAAATAATTGAATATTGATGAGCTATTCGGCGTGGAGCTTCATTGCCTCTTATCAAGGACATGAAAAAGCAAAATAAGATATAACGTTTTTGTCTTATCCTAGGTTAATTTTAAAAAGTGTTTGCACTAGGCCCTTTGATGATTTATATTTGCATGTTGTTTTTGTTGCATATGTAATTATGTAATTGTTGAAAAGAATTCCGAATTCTTCGAGAATTATTGCACTTTTGGGCGTGTCTTGACCGGTCATCGGGATCGAGATGTTCGGATCCTGTAGCTTCGAGACCAGGTGAGCTAATATCTCAGGTCTGGCAATCTTTTGAGAGATGGGAACAACTTTACCTGACGAGCTCTTGCACTAAGACTGGTGTCACCTTTGCTGAGTCAAGTTTGATATGTCGTCAATCTCCACGTGTCACCTTCTCATTCCAGCTATAAATCTACATTTTGTGCTATGAGTTTAATGAATTAAGTTTAGATCTGGAAGAATTAGTCAAGAAGCAAGAAACAAAAGTGAATGGAATTTTAGAAGAAGAGGAAGAAGATATTATTTTCAGACTGACAACCAACATGTATACAAATGTAAAGAACTGTTGTATTGATGCACCGGCATTTGATGACGCATTGGACGATTTTAACTATGAATTGATGCAAGTTCTTGAGAAATTTTTGGTTATTTTGATGATTTTTGTGTGTATTATACAGGAACATAAAGCAAAGCAAATAAATGGTGTGAAACAGGTTGAAACAACAATGTGACGGCCTATCTGACGAGCCGTCACCAGTGCGGCGGACCGTCACCCCCACCGTCGGGCCTAAACAGAAGCAGAACAAAAAGAAGTGAAAGTGACGATCCAAGTGATGGACCGTCACCTCTCTGACAGACCGTCACGTTCACCATCACAAAGATGAAGAATTAAGGGCACACTAGATAGGAAGCGACGGACTGTCACCTATGTGACGGACCGTCAAGCATACCGTCAATAAGATGCAGAGTTGCTGATACACTAGATAAGGAGTGACGGCCCAAGTGAAGGACCGTCACCTGGCCGACGGGACGTCAACTTGGGCATCACCTGAGAAGCAGAACTCCGATTTCAGTATATTTTTGAATTATTTTAGACTATAAATAGCAGCTGCTAGGTTTATTTTTAGCATTAGATTTTTTGGGAGAGAAGAAAGAACGATTTGAGACGTTACTTTGAGAGAGAAAAAGACCAACTCTGTACTTTACTTTTGAAAGAATCTTGAAGAAATATTGTTGAGTTTTTGGAATCATAGTCAAGATTTCATCTCTTCTTTGTAAGTTAAACCTTATTTGATGAATGTGATTGCTTTTATGAACACAATGATCATATGTGGCTAAGTTTCACTACAAGGGTTGTGTGCTTCATGGTAGAATGACATACTGATGGTGAATATGCAGGGATGAATTTGATGTAAATGTGTGTATTACTAGTGCCTTCATTTTGAATGATTTCTAATGGTTGCAAACATTAGAACAAACCCTATATTTGACATGCTTGAGTAAGGTGTATAAATCTGGATGAAAAGGGATCAGTATTAGGTATTCAAGGCGTTAAACCATGACTGGTGATTAATGTTATAATAAGATTAATCAACCTAGGTTAATTATTGTAACTCATTTATTATCACTCTTAGTTAGAGAAGATAAGTGTGATATCTATCTGAATAGGTTGAGAAATTTTTGGATGGGATAATCGAGTTAGCAACCTACACTCATGCATTAAATGAGTCCCTTGTTGTCATTCACCAAATATTGTTAGGAAAACCATGATGATAATAACCCTAGTTTACTTTCTTCTTGAGTTTAATAATAATCGATCATAGTTGGTACTTCTTGTATTTGACAAACAGTGGAGTGAAACATAATTCCCAAACCCCCAATGTTACAGAAATATTTTACTAAAAGCAAATAACCACATAAGACTTAGTTTCACCATATTTCTTGTGGGATTCGACCCCAATCTTGTTGGGTTCTATATTTGACAACAACCGCGTTATACTTCTTATCATAGAGGTGTAATTCGGGCATATCAAATTTTGGTGCCTTTGCTGGGGAATACCGTTTTAGATTAAGTCAAGTATGCTTATTTGACTCTTAGTCTTATTTTCTAATTTTACTTTTATTTGTTGTTTCTGTCTATATAGGGTACAGGTAGTGCATGCCGAATACCCGAAGATAGGGTGAACCGTTAACTCCTTATAATCCCGAGTTAGAGAGAACTTCGAGGAGAGCTTCGAATGCACAAGAGCGTGAAGCAGCAAGGTTAACACAACTTGCTAATGCTCAAGCCAGGGGCAATAACCAACATGCTGCTAACAATGAGAATGATGATTTCATTAGGAATGAGCTAAATGAGCAAAATGTTGAGGATGTAGCCCCTGGAAATCATCGCCAGCCTTAGAGAGATAGGGGCAACGTCGACAAGAAATTCCATTTGATTACGAAGATGACGATGATGTTGATTTGGATGGAGTTGGTGCCACTGGAGCCATAGTCTCTCCCCCATTATCTCTAGGAGCGAAGTTCAACATCACAAATACTATGATCGAATTGTTGAACTTGAAGGGCTTATTTAGAGGAGTAGCTGTTGATGACCCAAATTTGCATCTAATGAAATTCGTGGGCATCTACAAGTCATTCGAACTGCCAGGGATTAGTTAGAATGCTATTCGATTGAGGTTGTTTCAATTGTGTCTATCCGGGGAGACAACAATCTGTGAGTTGCCATATGATTTAATTATGAACTAGAGAGAGTTGAAAGATGCTTTTCTAGAGAGATTCTTTCCACCTTCCAGAATGCTGCAACTGAGAGATGAGATAAACAATTTCAGGAAGCTACCTGGTGAGGCATGGCTGTGATTCAACAAGAAACTCAAGCAGTGCCGCAACCATAAATTGTCTGATGAGCATTTGATAGAGACTTTTTACAGGTCCCTAAATTCGAAAACTAAGTCGATTGCTGATACTGTGATAGGAGGGTCATTCATGTCCTAAACATACACCGAGGAGCATTTGATAGAGTCACCAAGACTAACAGGGTTTGGTACACTAGAGACTCTAAATTCTCTGGTAAATTCTATGCAGTGGAGTCAACTATTCAGTAGCTGGAAAGAAGACTAGAGAGATCAAGATATGGCACATATGAAAACTCAGTTGGAGTTGATTACTAAGCATTTTCTCGCAGGGGGTGCCAAGAAATGAATGCTAGGGGTAAGGCTGCCAGACAAGAGGAACATGGATCAGACTCAGAAGAAGAAGCTAAGTACTTGAACAACATGGGGGTTTCCGGGCCAATGGCCAAGGAAACCAAGGTCGAAACTATCTAAAGGATAACTATTATGACAACGCTGGTTATAGAGATAGAGAATAGGGCAACTGGAAGAACAAAGAAAGCTACAGAAATGATCATAGTGGAGTATATGTGCCCCTTGGAAATTGAGAGCGGAGCAGTAATGATATAGGAAGTTCAAAGGTAGAGGAAATGTTAGCCAAAGTACTCCAAAGAGTCAAATCTATTGACTCGGGAGTTAAAGAGATGAAGAGTGACCTCTCCAATATGAGTCAACTTGTAGAATCACACTCAACCACCATTAAATAGCTGGAGTACCAAATGGGGCAAATATCTGCATCCCTTAGTTAGAGGAAGAGTAGAGCCTTGCCAAGTGATACAGTGCAGAATTCGAGAAAGGATAGCCACTGCATGGCTATTATAACTAGAAGTGGCACGAAATTGTCTAAGACCATTCCTATTGGCGCAGAGCAAGTTGAAGAGTTAGCTTCAGAAACAAAGCCTATAGTTGAGGACGAGGGGGGAAGTTAAATCCAGTTAAGCCTGTAAAACCAAAATTCATAGAGAATAGTCAGGGAGATGAAGGTCAAGCAAAAGGAAAAGAGGTGGTTAAGCCTTTGACTTCCGAGACCTCCATCTCCATTCCTTTAAAGTCAAAAAAGAAGGTGGAAGATGGAAAATTCCACAAGTTTATTTCCATGTTGAAGCAATTAGCAGTAAACATCCCATTGGTAGAAGCCCTTGAGCAGATGCTAGGATATGCCAAGTTCACGAAGGACTTGGTCACAAAGAAGAGAATTGTCAGCTATGAACCAACAAAAAACATTCATCATTGTAGCATGATCTCTTCACTTTCACTGGTTTAGAAGAAAGAAGATCCAGGTGCATTCATAATTCCATGCACAATTGGAGCCTTCAACTTCGCCAAAGCTCTATGTGATTTAGGTGCCAGCATCAACTTGATGCCGCTGGCCATATACAGACAGTTGGGCTTGGGAGCCTCCAAACTGGCTACTATGAGTTGTTAATGGCAGATCATTCAGTTAAGAAGCCTATTGGTATTCTGTGTGATGTACTGGTTAAGGTGGAACATATTATATTTCTTGCAGACTTCATAATCTTGGACTGCAAAGTGGACTTTGAAGTCCCTATCATTTTGGGTAGGCCATTCTTAGCAACTGGAAGAGCGTTGGTGGATATGGAGAGTGGAGAGTTGAAGTTCAGACTGAACAACGAAGAGGTAAGGTTCAATGTTTGCAAGTCCATAAACAACCGAGAGACATGAATGTAGTCTCTGTTATTGAGGTTATCGATGAAGGGATAGTTGAAGCACCCCGAGAAGAGAGCTATGCAGTTGACATTTTAGCTACTGTGACGATGAATTTTGTTGATGATCATGTTTAGGAGTATAAAGAGGTAGTGAATGCATTAGCAAGGATGGGGTCTTATTCTTATGCTCCAAAGAAGTTAAATTTGGATTTGAAGAATAGACCCACTCCTCCAGCAAAACCCTTTATTGAAGAATTGCCAGTGTTGGAGTTGAAAGCACTAACTAGTCATCTGAAGTATGTGTTCTTGGTAGATAACAACAAACTCCCAATCATCGTGGCAGCTGATCTAGTCGAATGGCAGGTTGAAGCTCTAGTTGTCGTGTTAAAAAAATATAAGAGGGCAATTGGATGGACAATTTCTGACATTATCAGGATTCCCTCGGGATTATGTACTCACAAAATTCAGCTGGAAAAAGATTGTCCCTCAAGCAAAGAACATCAGCGCAGACTCAATCCACCAATGCAAGAGGTGGTAAAAAAGGAGATAATTAAATGGCTAGATGTAGGTGTCATATACCCAATCTCTCAATACAAATGGATGAGTCTGGTGCAATGCATCCCCAAAAAGGGAGGCATGACTGTGGTGGAAAATGAGCAGAACGAGTTGATTCCATTGAGACCCATCACGGGTTGGCGTGTCTATATGGACTATCTTAAGTTGAACACATAGACACTCAAAAATCACTTCCCAATGCTGTTCATGGACTAAATGCTGGATAGGTTGGCAGGAAAAGGGTGGTGTTTCTTCTTAGATGGTTATTTTGGATATAACCAAATATCAATTGCACCAAAGGATCAGGAGAAGACAACTCTTACTTGTCCTTATAGGACCTTTGCTTTCCGACGCATGCCATTCGGGTTATGTAATGCACCTGCGACTTTTTAGAGGTGTATGATGTCAATATTCTTTGATATGGTGGAGGATACCTTAGAAGTATTTATGGAAGACTTTTCAGTCATTAGTGACACTTTTGGAGACTGCTTGGCCAATCCTAGCAAAGCCTTAGAGAAACGTGAGAAAGCAAATTTGGTGTTGAATTGGGAGAAATGCCATTTTATGGTGAAAGAAGGCATTGTTCTAGGCCAGAGATATCAATTAAGGGCTTAGAAGTGGACAGGGCAAAGATTGACGTGATTGAGAAGTTGCCTCCACCAATTTCAGTGAATGGAGTGAGAAGTTTTCTGGGCCATGCAGGATTTTACCGAAGATTCATAAAGGACTTCTCGAAAATAGCTAATTGATGTTGGACATATTTTCATGCCCATTTGCCATGTTTTCACCCTGTTTTTATCATGTTTTAAGTTCATAATACTTAATTTATTCGTAGATTCATGTATGTGTATGTTTTATGTGCTAACAAATGATTTGAGTTGATTTGAGCAGGAGACTAAGAAAAATGAGCTCAAAATGATTCAAGGAATGTAGATTTGAGAATCTGACGGGTTTGGTGCTATGACTGGCGCCCCGCACCAAGTCCCAAAATTCAGAGAACTAAATTCACAGTCTGTTGCTATGGCTGGCACCCTGCACTAGCCCTCAAACTTCAGAGAAAAAAATCTCAGGCTGGTGCTATGGCTAGGGCGGCGTGCCAGGCCTATTCTGGAGCTGAAAATTGCTGAAAATTTGACTAAGTCTATAGCAAGATAGGAGGGGTGGCGCACCAGACCTATTTCGGGGCGAAAAGTGCTTATTTTTAAGCCAAGTCTTGAAGGGCAGAAGCATCATTTGAAGGCTCATCTATAAATATAAGCCTTAGATCGTTTGTTACATAGTTTTGGACTTCAAGGAGTAGTTTTTGACTTCTTGAAGCAGTCTTTGCTCATTTTTATTTTGTAGTTCATTCATGAAAGCTTGTAAGCAGTTTGGAAGAAAGACAAGGTTCTACAACTAGGTTTTCTCTTCTTTACTTCGTATTTTCACATGATGATGACTAATTATTTTTTTTCGCTTGTCTATGAGTGGCTAAACTCATATTCTAGGGTCATGGCCATGGTGAATGGTTGACTATTTGACAAATTAATTAAATTTATTTTTGATTCTTCTTTTATGGTTTCTTAATTTATTTGTTTTAATTTATTATTTATGAGACTTATCACCTTATAAGTAATCTGTTGGGTTTCAATTGAACTTGGAAAAGGGAATCGAAAGGGTTTAAAATATATACAGAACGGGAATTCAAAGACCCTTGAACCCATTGGTGATAGGATAGAAGTTGTTAATGAAGATAGAAATATACCCTTCAACCCGTTTAGTTGAAATACAAGTAGGAATAATCTTCATTTCATTGATCTCTTGCGACCATAGGGATGTAAGCGTTAGAGTTCATGAAATAGTTCTTGGATGCAAGGGATAGTGGAAAAAAATGGGATAGTAACTTGCAACTAACAATCGTAGGAAGAATCATACTGGTTTAATTACGTCTGAAAAACTCAACTTGAAACCAACGAAGTGCTATTGCCCTAGTCTATCATCATTATTGAAATACAATCAAGCTTGCATTCCTTTTAGTTAATTCTTATATTTGAAGTTTTAGTAATTTAATTTTCCAAACTAATCTCCATTTTACTTGTTTTGTAGATTAGTGAAATCAAAATGCAACTTTATAATGATTAAATTGACAAGTACATGTGGGTACGATATTCTGAACTTAATCCTATATTGCTTGATGACCAATATGTGCTTGCGTGCGCTTGGGCGATATCACTAATCCATTGTTCAAGCTGTTAGAGAAAGAGACAAATTTGTGTTTGATGAGGAGTGCCTGAAGGCTTTTGAAACCTTGAAGGCTAAGTTAGTGGATGCCCCAATATTAGTTGCACCAGATTGGTCGCAACCATTCAAAGTGATGTGTGATGCTAGTGGGTTTGCACTCAGAGCTGTGTTAGGGTAGAAGAGAGACAAGATGTTACACCCCATTTATTATGCTAGCAAAGCATTGAATAGGGCACAAAAGGACTACGCAGTGACTGAGCAGGAGTAGCTGGCGGTGGTGTATGCCTTTGAAAAATTTAGGGCGTATTTGCTTGGCACCAAAATTATTGTGCACACTGATCATGCCTCCTTGAGATATCTCATGGAAAAGAAAGATGCAAAACAAGGCTGATAAGATGGGTCCTTCTACTGCAGGAATTTGAGTTTGAAGTCAAAGACCGTAGAGGATGTGAAAATCAAGTAGCGGATCACTTGTCCAGACTTGAAGATAAGGGGAGAGTAACAAATGATGAGGAGATTGATGACTCCTTCCCTGATGAACAGGTATTAGCGACAATAGTCGATCTCATTCCATGGTTTGCTAACTTCGCCAATTACATTATTAGTGATATGATGCCGAAAGACTTAACTTTCCACCAGTGTGAAAAGTTCCTTCATGATATGAACAAATACTTCTGGGATGAGATGTATTTATTCCGAGTTTGTTCTAATAACCTAAAAAGCAGATGTGTTCCACAAGCAGAAATGTTGAGTATCTTGGAGGCATGCCATTAATCTCCTATTAGGGGACACCATGAGGTTGCTCGGATAGCCCAGAAAATTTTGCAGTGTGGGTACTACTGGCCTACAATACATCAGGATGCCTATGATTATGTGAAAACATATGATCAATGCCAGAGATAAGCAAATATCTCTCGAAGGCATGAACTGCCAATGACCCCTATTCTAGAAGTAGAATTGTTCGATATGTGAGGTATAGACTTCAAGAAGAACTAAAGAACTGAGAGGAAAAATCTCCGAATTCATATAGAGAGATGGAGAAACACTAGCTCAAGCATGGAAACATTACAAGGGTTACTAGAGGGATTGTCCACACTGCATGCAATCGAAAGAGATAATTGGGAACAACTTCATTGAGGATTTGAAGCCCAAATCTAAGATACTTCTTGACACTATTGATAACTCTCAAACTCACACTTCCTGGCAAAGTATGAAGCGAACGTTTTCAATAAAAAACCCAACAAAGAGGTTGGGGTCGATCCCACAGGGAATAAGGTAAGATCAAGACTAATGCCGGTACTTAAACTTGTTGGTAAGTTATCTCCAAATTGGGGGGTTTAAAGAAAATAATATTAAAACAAGATCATAATTGTGGTTTTTATCAAGAAAGTAAAGAATTTGGGCAGGTTCTAATGTTGCTCACCATTAAAAAACATTTAAAGATGAAGATAATACAATAGAAGCATTTCGCATTGATTTTGAATCACTTTATGTAACCCTATTTCATTAATTCACCATGGTTCTACAACCCTAGTTGTGGAAGTTTTAGCCTCTCATGATTGAAAGATTATAATTAGCATTCGTAGACAAACACATAATTAAATACTTACAATAATAATTGAAAGAAAACCTGCTTTGAATATCAATGAACAAACTCAGGAACAATTGATAAAATCAAGTTTTGATCCTAAGAATTGCTCTCCAAACTTGATAATAAATCACAAACAAAACCTTTCTCAAGGTAATCACACATTTACTACCTTCTCTCTATGTTGTTCTTCTAAATAAAACATAAAAAGGTATTTATACAGACATCAGAAACCTTTTCCTAAGATAATAACAAAATTTCCATATCTGGCGCCGACTTGACTTATGACTGATCATACGACTGTAATAGAATTGTACCGGTCATACCTTCCTCTCGTACATTCCTTGGCTGCTATATAGTTGACTAAGTATTGGCCCTGAGAACCTTGACATCCTCTAAATTTTTCTATGAGTGTTGTAGTACGCCTCGTACCTCCTATGACTCATACTTGCTTGTTGCATCTGGAGTTCTTCCAAGTCTTTAAGGATCACTGAAGCTCCCCACAGCTCATGGTACGGTCATAAGTAGATGTTACAATCTGTGGGTTCCACCCGTACCAACAGACTGTCTTATGTTATTTCTATGAAGATTTCCACGACTCCAATTATGGCTTGTACAGAGAGTCATACTTTGCCTTCGACTTGTTTCAGCCTTCAGAGTTTTTCCATGAGTATTGGTAGGACTCATACAATCAAGGTATGACTCATACTAAGATTGGTATTTGGCTGATTTTCTGCACTTTTATGCATCTTTTGCACATTTTTGGTCCAACACATATTTTCCCTGAAAACAAAGTAAAAACACCTCATATCCATATAAACATACCTAATTCCATGCTATTTTCTCAGTCTTAAGCGTCGAAAGTGTTTTAAAGTCACAGCACATCAACACACTCAACTTAAGACTTTTGCATGTCCTCAGGCAAAGAAAACAAAACAAAAAAAACTAAAAATGATTCTTAACTAGAAAATGAACCTAGGATACTACAACCAACAATCAATCAAAATTTTACCATAAACTCAAACATCTTTTGACCCTTTTTTTCGTAAAACCACAAATCAACATATGCACATCAAGCTACCACAAACCATGATAAACAGGGATCAAGATCTGTCATCTATCTATTAGAAGATAGTCAAGTCATAACCAATGCTTTTCACATAGACAACTGGCAGAATCAAACACAAACTATGTACCCTCACAGCAAATGAAGCCCCCCTCTCACGGATATAGAAAAATATGAAATAGGGGCTGAACAAGTAAGACTCTCAACCTCACAAAGAAATTTCAAATACTGCATGACGGATACCATAGGCTTACCCTTATTTTCTCTACTTTGGCTCTTTAGATGGTCAGGCTAGGATCACTATAGGACTTGATTCAGCTTGTAATGTAGACTTTCGGTATGGGTATGGTAGATATGGAATCTTTTTAGTGACTAAACCCTCCTTGGCACTACATACACGTGACTCCACTTTTCACTTTTTCACTCTTTTTTCTTTTTCAACTTTTTTCTTCCCTTTTCACCATTTTATGCAATTGTATGGGTATGGTGTGTTTCTTCAAACTTTTATTCATTTTTCTCTTTTTGTATCTTCTTTTCATTTTTTCTTTTTCTTTTTATTTTGTTTTAACCCTTTTTCTCCTCTCTTTCTTTTTCACCTCCCCAAGATTTATGCACCCCTACTCTAGCCACCCTCAACTTAGGCATTTTGCCTATGTTGAGGTTCATAATGTCTAAGGAGGGACTAGGGCCAAAACAGGTTCATTATAAAAAAAATGGGTACGGTTAATTGGTTAATCAAAGAAAAATGGTTCATTTAAGACTCAAATTGGGATCAAGAGAATCATATTATTATGGTAGGGTCATTTAAGCTAAGAATGGGCTAAATAAAAATGGTCTATGATCCTTTCCTAACCAACCATCTAAAAACCTATGTAAAGACCAACTAGGCAAGTTCTGGATCCTCTAAGCAATATTAAACAAGGTATAGGCCTTACTCACTCATGGTACATATCTTGCATTCATTCTACCTGTCATGTTTATACATGGCTAACAAGAACTACTTATTCTAATACACTAAATGACACAAAAAGATCCACAGAAATTATGCTTTGTAATCAACAAGTACATAGCTAACCATCCAAATCTTTTAAATAGGGTCAGTTTTTCAAAACTTCAAAACTAGTGCAATTTATTGGCTGAGTACACCTAAGCTACTTTATAGTTAAACAAGAACACAAAAATAAAATCTTAAACATGACGGTTCTACTAGATAGCATGCCCGAGGAAAAAGAAACATGGCAAGAAAAACCCTCGGACAAATCCAAAAAATTGAAAAATTACAAGTACACCCCTTCTCATTTTAAAAAGCATGCTTTGTCCCTGAAGCATAGAATATAAAGCAGAAGGAAGGGAATATACCTGTGGTGCACTAAGTGCTCCTGTCATCCTGCGGAGGTGGTACCTCCGCTCCAGTCGTGGCGCTGGTGGTGTCCGACAAACTTAATGGTGTATCAGTATGGGGAATGATTACCCCCTCAACAGTAGCGGTCATCTCTACGATCTTCAGAATTACTAAGGCTGCATGTGGCTCGCCCGAAGGGTCCTTTCCTCCCGCAAGCTCTGTATGGGCAGTGGTGGAGCTACCTGCTCCTCTTGCTCTCAAGAAGCTCCGACCTATACTCGTCGTGAGTCTGCTAGATCTCCAATCTCACCCGCCTTATCTTTTTTCTTTTCTCTCTCTCTCTCTTCTTCTTTAGGGTCTCATCTCCAACACCCTCAGAGACCCTCTTTTTCCCTTTTTCCCTCTTAGCTCCTTTAGGCTCCCAATATGCCTCCAAATCAAGCTCCTCGTCTATGCCAATGACGAGGTTAGGAAGAGTAAGGGCTGCTATGATTGTCGGCTTCTGGGATGACAGCTCGACCACTTGTCTTCAAAAAGTCCCAACTCCTCACAGAGGCTGCCCGTGTCAGTTTGCTTGGCCATACGATCATTGAAGCAGCTCTCAAATCTATCTAGCCTGGAGTGTAGGACCTGTGCAGTTTCCTCAATCTCAGCTTTTACCTAAGGCTTGACATTCTCCATCACAGACTGTACCTTATTCTCAGTTATAGTCAGTCTCTTGGCCAGCTTCTGAGAAATTCCTGAGGCACTAGTATGTACCCGCCTGGAGTCTGGCTTAGAAGGCCCATAGGTGGTGCAGAGGAGGTGCTGGGAGCTGCCTCAGAATGATCGACATCTGTAGCTAGTGTCTTGTCCTACTCCTATGAGGTGGGGGCATTCACCTGCTCGCCCCCAATTGTCCGTGATATCGGGACTGCGGTAGAAAGTCGTTCCCAGCTTACCGGATTCATTTCATCTTGGATTAAGACAATATATGCTATCCACTATCCTTTGATCAACTGCTCCTCACCATGATGCACCTTAATACCTACCTCTATGCATAGACTGAATACGAGACTGGGGAATGGGATGGTAGTGCACAATCCCATAGCCCAATTTTGTATCTCCTCCGCAATAACCCTCGGGATGTTGATGGGGTATCTGGACATGATACATGCCACCAATGCTGCTCTGTCTGCGCTAAGGATGTTTTCATTCACTGTCGGGACCAACCGGTGGGGAACTAACATCCAGAAGGCTTTTTCTATCAAGTTTAGTGAATTCTTTGTGACCTTCTTGCTACTAGTGACCCATTCTGCTTCTTGTTTGTTCTCAGCAATAACCCTAGACAACTACTAAATCTGCCTCCGCCTCTTATCAATGCCCAACTTCTTGATCTTTTTCATGGCGTCCACCCAGTAGTCATACTCCAGTGTAGTTTGTGGTGGTATGAATTGGGGCCCATATAAAACCCGAGCAATAATGCACTCGGATATATCAACATCGCGTCCTCGTACCATGATGCTCTCCAGCTTGGGTTGATCTTTCAATTTTTTCCCTTCCTATACTTTCTGCTCATGGTTGCTAAATAATTAGCATAAAACTCCTGGATGATCTCTGAAGTGTATTGATCTGGAGTTCTAGTCATCAGTCGAACCCATAAAAGATGAATATCCGCGTCATCTCCTCCACCTCATTCAGTGTATTGGTGAGGATATGCGGATCTTTTTGAATACTCCGCCTATGTTTGTTCTTGGCGGTGAGAGTAATATCCTGTTCATACATCTTCTGGGCTCCTGGTACTCTCCACCAAATGGTACGGTTCTCCCTAGGCAGAGTCTGCTTTTGTTCGGCATTGGCTGCCTCCTCCTCAGATTCGGACTCACTGTCTCCATCATCGGATTAGGCCTCATTATACCCCTCTTCATCATTAGCCACTTCCAGACTCTTGGGCTCTTTCCTCATCTCCTTCCTTGGACTGGGGAGCACCATCAGATGTGGCAATGGCTGCCTCGGCCTAGGCTTTATCTTTTGCCCTAGTGGTTTGGGTCCTGCCTGTGTTAAATGTGTCAACCCAGCATTCCTCCACTGAACCACTAGGTGTATTGACCGCTTGTTTGGATTGGGAGGTTTCATCTATCAATGCCCTCTGAGTAGTTGCTTTGAATGCTTTTCTTTTCTGAGTCATTGTACCTATGGTGAAAAAAGGGTTAGAATTCTAAACCAGAGAAAAAGAAAGCAAGAAAAAAAGTCCTTTGTAATTTTTCACGGGTCTACAGTACGAGTCGTACCTTGGAGTTATGATCCGTACTGAGACTCATAATGTCTCAGATCAATGTTACGCCTCTGAGGTATAACTTGTACCATGAAGGTACGGTCAGTACCACAAGTCGTATGAGGATGCCCCTTGAAAACCCATGTTCTGTATTTTTCCACATCTCATGGTACGACCCATAAGTCGATTCCACGAGTCGTAGGAAGGATTGTACTGTCACTCTTGGACTTAACCCTTTTTAGATTCCTGGTACGATTGCCAGGTACGACTCGTAGTAGGATACTATGAGCTGTACTAGGTTTCGTATCTCTTAATTTTTACATGTTTGGCTTGGGGGAATCTCAATGAGCCATCCTACGAGTTGTAGTGTGAAACCACGAGTCGTAGGAAGACTTGTGAAGCCTGTCCCTGCCATATTTTCAAGTCATTTTGCAGGTAAATTTAATTTTGTGTTGGGTACTCAGACTTCCCCAAGTCTAGGCATGCATTCATCATGTTTTAACAACTACCCATTCCTCCCCTTTTTATTCACAACCCGTAACTCATGTTTTAGCAGTTCATGTGCAATTTTTAACATGTTCAACTCCTACCCAGTCACACATTTACTTTTTCACATCACTGATCATTTTCCTTTTCTATTTTTCATGCATTTAGAAGACTCCCAATGAATAAACAAGTTTGCTCAAGCACAAAAAGTCTTTTTACCCAATTCAAAGTATAATAAATTACCGATTCAAAGCATAATAACTTACTTGAATGACGAAAAACTTTGCTCACTTCGACTGAAAATCAGTGACTAGGGTTGGACTTCTAGTTTAACAATGTTATTTGAGCAAAAATATTGCTCAATTGATCGTGATCTTAAGTTACGGGTGTGAGGGAGTCGTGGGTGCTTTCATGAGTTTAAGTTTGAGTGCGTGGGAGAAGGATCCAATAGGTTTGAAGTTTAAATAGCTTTAAGGGCAAATTTAAAAAATCTGGGCTGAGTCGGGTAATTTTAATCTATATGACCCGTCATGAATCGTACCATGAGTCGTAGGAAGGACCTATGACTCGTTCCTAGGACTCGTAACAGAGATGTTAAGAAAACTTACCTGTGGACCTACGAGTACATCCTATGACTTGTACTATGAAGGTATGACTCGTAGGTCACTCTTACTTTGAGGTCCATGCCTGACATAGTTCATAACTACCGTGAGTACTACGACCCGTACAATGAAGTTACGAGTCATAGGACCAACCGTACCCTGAACTCATGTACTAAGATACATCTCTGCTTCTCACCATGACTCGTACTATGGCCTGTAAAATCCTCTTACGACTCGTACTGAGACCCGTAGAACCAGTCTGTTCTGCAATTCTTCTGCCATCTAGTTTTGTTTCTCCTGCACACTGAGCACAAATAAGTCAATAAAATTGGGTTGCCTCCCAAGAAGCACTTGATTTAATGTCGCAGCACGACGCAGGTGGTTCGGTTGCTAAGAATTCACCAAACCACAACATGGGTTGCATCCTAAGAAGCGTCTGATTTAACGTTGTGACACAACACAAATCTCTTGACTACTCAGACTTCATCAAGGAACTTGGAATCATCCTCGATTACTGAGACCACTCTGTACTCCTTTAGTTGCTTCATTGACAGATAGACATTGAAGGTGACCTCTTTTTTATTGAGTCTGAATTTTAACTGGCCAGCCTCCACATCTACTAAAGCTCTTCCAGTGGCAAGGAATGGTCTCCCCAAAATGATGGGAACCTCAAAATCAACCTCACAATTAAAGATCACGAAGTTTTTTGGGAATATGAATATTTCCACTTTAACAAGCACATCAAACAGGATCCCCACAGGCTTTTTCACAGTTCGATCGGCCATCAGCAACAACATAGTATTCAGTGTGGGAGCTCTCAAGCCCAACTGCTTAAACACAGGTAACGACATCAGATTGATGCTTGCTCCCAAGTCGCAGAGTGCCCTCGCGAACTCAACATCACCAATTATACATGGAATGGTGAAGGCACCTTGATCCTTCTTCTTCTGGGCAAGGACCCGTGAGACTATAGCGCTACAATGATGCAAGTTATCCACAGGCTCATAGCTCATGGACCTTTTCTTAGTCACATGGTCCTTCAGAAACTTGGCGTATCACGATATCTGTTCCAATGCTTTGACCAGTGGTATGTTACGGATAATTATTTTAGCATTGACAAGAATTTCTAAAACTTACCATTCTCTGTCTTCTAATTCATTCTTTGTGGGAACGGTGGAAGTGGTCATGGAATATCCTTATAAATTTGTGTGGGTCCTTGCTTATTTCCTTGTTTAGCCTTAGGCTCCTTCTCAACAATTGGAGCCTCAGTCAACTTAGCATCCTCATCATGCTCATTCTTAGCAACCTATTCCTCATCATCAATTATGCTTTCTTTCTTCCTTTGAAGCTCAACTACATCCGGTAGAGGGGGATCAATGGTGGTCTTTCCATTCCTAGCATCACATCCATCTAGTGACCATCATTCTTCAAATTTTGGACTGTGTTGCTAGGTAGTGTACCCTTTTGCCTAGGGTTCATGAATGCTGACAGTTGCCCCAGCTGTTGTTCAATCTACTTGATAGCTGTAGCATGTGACTCAACTCTTTGACCCATGCTCGATAGATCCCCATGGATGTCTTTTAGCTGATCATTTATGGATCTAACCTTCTTTAGCATCTCAGCCATCATGCTCTCCAACTTTGACTGTCTAGCTTCCTTCTCACGTGCATTAGGAGGCACGTACAATCCTACTCGGTCATTGCGGTAACCGTCATTCATTCTACATTCTCCCTCACGCTCACCACCTCAGCTTCTATCTCTGTAACCATTCTGATTGTAATTGTCTCTGTATTGGTTCCAACCTTGGTTTCCAAAGCCTTGGTGCCTAGTGTATTGGCCAGTGATCTTGGGCAGAATTGCATGCCCAAGTGATACTCAAATGCTTCATTTCTACTTGTTTATATATCATTATGTGTACATTCTCATGTGATTCTTAGTTAAATGTGAATATATACTAACCAACATGATTCATGTTGTTTTGCAGGTAAAAGGAAAATTTGGAAGCTAATATATATGTTGGTGAAGTGCGGGAATGGACTTGGAAACAAGGAGTGGAAGTTGACAAGGGAAAGCAGCAAAAATAAGGGCTCCGCGATGGAGCCGTGTAACGCTACCATCACGGAGGCATTCTGCCTCGGATGAATTAATTATGTCAAATTCCAGTGGAGGTTCGCGTTACCTCCGTGACACGGAGGCAGTGCTCCACGATGCACTCCGTGTAATGTTGAGTGTAATTACCTGGAACCTCAAGTTCCAGTGAAGGTGCGCGATAGCACCGTGGCACAGAGGCAAGGCTCCACGATGCAAGCCGTGCCACATTGAGGTGCAATCACCTGAAAGCTGATTTCTAGTGAGGGTCCGCGATACCCCCATGGCATGGAGGGAGTGCTCCACGATACACTCTGTTCCACGTTGCTTGTTATTTCAGGAAAAATTCTCAATAGTATAAATACCACACTTAGGTTTTATTTTAAACATTCTGACTTGGTTGAGGAGAATGTGGGTTACAGGCAGTTGAGAGGATGAAAATTATAGGGTTCTTCTCTTTCTAATTCACTTCTTGCTGAGGTTAAGAATACTTGTAGAGGAATGTAATTGTTGATCATTTCAGTTTTCATCTTTTCTTAAATGGTTGTTCTATCAATTCTTGTTTTTACTGCATTAATGTTTGGCCAATGTTAATGTATATCTAGAAATCCAATTTTGATTTTGAAAAGGAAAGGAATTGGACAGAGGTGAATTGGTAGGATATGATCTTTTCTTAGCTGTAAAAATTGAGAAAAGATTTACATTCAGAATAGAAATATATCTGAAAGTTTTATTAGTCAATTATAGAATCGGTTATGTATGGGTAGAGCATGAAATTCTTATATCATATAAATGTAGATTAAGGTCTCATGATTCTTAAATTGTATAGGAGTCGAAAGATCCAATCCATAGGCAATAAATTCCTGACTACCAACCGAAGAGAAGATTAGCTGAATTGAATTGATAAATTACATCCCTGCATGTTTGTCTTAACCTCAGCTTGCTCATTGCTATTGTTCAGACTCAAATTATATTCTTGACTTAGATTCTCATTACTTAGTAAACTTTAACTCTTAAAACATTATTTATTTGGTTGTCTGCATTCATAGAGATATCGTTCACTGACGCTGAAGTTAATTAATACCGTAGTTCAGTCCTTATGGGATCGATACTTGGCTTGAAATAAGCCACTTTACTACTTGTTCGACCACGTGCACTTGCGTGTAGTTCTCATGCCGAACAAGTTTTTGGCGCCGTTGCCGGGGACAGGCAATTGGTAAATTTATTTTCTTAGTGTTAGTTTACAAATTCTATATAAGTGTTGACAACTTGATCTTAGCCTTTCTCTTGCAGATATTGAATTCTTCCGAATGCTGGCAATAGATAAGGGGTTGGTGGATTCATTTATAGAGCCGGAGAGACAATTTCATCGTAAAAGAAGGGAAGCTCTAGAGAAAAAGCTGCAGTTGCTAAGATAGGAAATTCTGGAGCAACCATAGAATCCACCACTTGTGAGGGCAGTTTTAGTGCCCGAGGAGATGGCAGCAAGGCCGGTTCGCGAAGTGACAATCCCACATGCAAACAATGTTACATCTAGTATTCGCAGACCTTAGCCAAGAGGGAGGTTCGAGCTTAAACAGAACATGGTGCAGTTGTTGCACACCAGCGGGCAATTCACAGGTCTCCCTCATGAAGATCCACAACAACATCTCCAAAACTTTTTGGAGATAAGTGACACTTACATTCTTGCTGGAGTATCATCCGACTATGTGAGGCTTACGTTATTCCCATTCTCATTATTGGGGGAAGCAAAGAGGTGGTTGAAAGCTGAATGACCTAAATCTATCACTACTTGGGATGATCTTGTAAGAAAGTTTCTGATACGATTCTTTCCATCTGGGAAGACAGCCAAACTTAGAAGTCAGATTCTAAGTTTTAAACAAAGAGAGGGTGAGAATTGTATCAAGATTGCGAGAGGTTCAAATCAATGTTAAGGGATTGTCCTCATCATCACCAGTCTAATGATGTGTTGGTGCATACATTCATTGAGGGTTTGGAACCACATACAAAAATTTTGCTAGACTCAGCAGCTGGGGAGAAGGCATTGGAAAAGACTTATGAGGAGCTTTATACTTTGTTAAATCATATTTCAAGGGGAAATCCAGAATGGAATGCAGACTCATCATGAGGAGGAGCAAGGAAAGCGGTAGGAGTCTTTGAGGTGGATGGTTTTACAGCTATTGCTGCACAGATAGATGCGTTGCAAAATCAACTCAACACCCACTTCAGCAGTATTAACTTGAATCAAGCACAAGCCCCAGTCAATGCAGTTCAGCAGATATGGTGTGAAGTAGTGGGAGTAATGAACACTCAGCTGAGTGTTATGGTGTAAATCCAGATTCGGTAAACTTTGTTTGGAACGTCCATAGGAATAATAATCAACAGTATGGAAATAGTTACAACTCAAATTGGAGGAATCATCCGAATTTCTCTTGAGGTAGTAATAGCCATCAAGGATAGAGTTCGAATCAGGGCGTGTAGAGAATCAAGGGGGGCATCAGAATTTTTAGTCTCAATACAGAGGAAACAATGCACCTCCTCCACCACCCAACAACATTGAGGACATGTTCAAAACAATTATAGCTAACCAAGCGCAAATGGAGGCTGATTATGTGAAATTAGCGGCTGACATGAAAAATCAGCAGTTAGCTACAAAGGCGTTGGAGTACCAGTTTGGACAGTTAGCTGGAGCTCAAAACATCAGGCCCAGAGGAGGACTACCGAGTGATACAGACCCAAATCCCGAGCAGGTCAATACAGTGACCATAAGGAGTGGACTACAACTTAAGGAGGTGGAACCAGAAAGACCACCTCAACAATATGGAGCAGTGGAAAAGGATTTGGAACATGATGATGAGAGGGGGAAGGAAAAGGTAGCTGAGGCAAAAAGACCACTACCCCTGTTCCCTTAAAGATTAAAGAAGCACAAGGAAGAAGCTTTTTTTAAGAAGTTCATGGAGGTGCTAAAACAGGTACACATTAATTTACCTTTGGTTGATGTTTTGCAGGGAATGCCGAAATATGCAAAGTATATCAAGGACATCGTAGCAAACAAAAGCAGATTGATGGAGTATGCTACGGTGGCGCTTACTGAGGAGTGCACTTTCCGAATACAGAACAGGTTGCCGACAAAGCTCAAGGATCCTGGGAGCTTTACCATTCAAATCACAATCGGGAAAAGTATTCGAGCTCGCGGATTATGTGATTTGGGAGCAAGCATAAACTTGATGCCGACATCGGTGTTCAAGAAGTTGGGGCTAGGCAGCCCCAGACCAACTACTGTGATCTTTCAGCTAGCTGACCGTTCTTTGGCCAGACCAGATAGTATTGTGGAGGATGTGCTAGTGCAAGTGGGCTCCCTCATTTTCCCGATGGATTTTATTATCTATGATTTTGAGCTGGATGCGGAAGTGCCATTTATTTTGGGACGTCCGTTCTTGGAAATCGGGCGAGCGTTGATTGATATGGCTGCTGGAAAGCTAACCATGCGAGCACATGATAAAGTTGAGGTCTTTGATGTGTACAAGGCCATGAAGCTTCCGGCCATTTATGAGGAGCTATCAGCAATCAATGTGCTAAATCAGGAAGCAATTCTTTAGATTGTTGACTCTTGGGACCCATTGGAGAGAGCTTTGATGGCTCCGATCATTTCAGAGACAAGGTTGTGTATGAGATGGTACAGATGCTGAACGAACCAAAATGGTTTCCAAGGAAGCAAGACTTTCAGCCATTGATGAGGTCCTTGGAACCATTGCCAAAACCATCAATTGAGGAGGCACCAAAATTAGAGTTGAAGACATTGCCTCCACATCTGAAGTATGTATTTTTGGGGGAAGATGACACCTTGCCAGTCATCATTTCCTCAGAACTGACAGAGGCACAGGTGAAGGATGCATTGGTGGTCCTCAAGAGGCGGAAGAAAGCAATAGGGTGGAAAATGTCAGACATTAGGGGAATTAATCCAGCTTTTTGCACACACAGGATTTTTATGGAAGAAGGAGCAAAGCCAACTTTACAACATCAACGGAGGTTGAATCCGATGATGAAGGATGTAGTTAGGAAGGAAGTGATCAAGTGGCTTGATGCAGGTGTGGTCTATCCCATTTCAAACAGTGAATGGGTCAGTCCCGTTCAGTGTGTCCCAAAGAAAGGAGGGATGACCGTGGTCACCAACGAGAAGAATGAGCTGATTCCTACACGCACAGTCACAGGCTGGCGAATTTGCATGGATTACAGGAAGCTCAATGAGGCCACAAGGAAGGATCATTATCCTATCCCATTTATTGATCAGATATTGGACAGGTTGGCAGGTCAAGAATATTATTGTTTTCTTGATGGATATTCTGGCTATAACCAAATAGCCATAGCACCAGAGGACCAGGAGAAGACCACTTTTACATGTCCTTATGGGACATATGCTTTCAAGCGGATGCCATTTGGTCTATGCAATGCACCCGCCACATTCCATAGATGCATGATAGCGATCTTTCATGATATGGTGGAAGATTTTGTCGAGGTATTTATGGATAATTTTTCTATTTTCGGTAATTCGCTTGCTACATGTTTGCAGAATCTTGGAAGGGTGCTAGCTCGATGTGAAGACTCTAACCTTGTACTCAATTGGGAGAAATGTCATTTTTTAGTCAAGGAGGGTATCGTCCTTAGCCATAAGGTGTCATGCAAGGGGTTGGAAGTCGATCGTGCAAGGATCGAAGTGATCGAAAAGCTACCACCACCTGTGTCAGTGAAGGGTGTTCACAGTTTTCTCGGACATGTAGGGTTCTACAGACGGTTCATCAAGAACTTCTCTAAAATTTCTAGACCGATATGCCGGTTGCTAGAAAAAGAGGTGAAGTTCGAGTTTGATGAGGATTGTGTTAAAGCATTCGAGGAGTTGAAACAGAAGCTGGTAGAAGCACCTATTCTCATTTCTCCGGATTGGGTGCAACCGTTTGGATCAATGTGTGATGCAAGTGACGTGGCTGTAGGAGCTGTATTAGGGCAACAGAGGAATAGAATTTTTCATTCCATTCATTATGCAAGCAAAACCCTGGACGCATCCCAATTCAATTATACAGTCACGGAAAAGGAGATGCTAGCATTGGTGTTCGCATTTGATAAATTCAGGTCCTACTTGGTGGGTTCTAAAGTAGTGGTGTATACCGATCATGCAACAATTCGGTATCTGTTTAACAAGAAGGATGCAAAGCCCAGACTAATCAGATGGATATTGTTGTTACAAGAGTTTGACCTAGAGATTCCGGACAGAAAGGGGAGCGAGAATCAAGTGGCAGATCACCTATCGCGATTGAAAAGCCGGTAGCATATAAATGAAGGTGATATTATCAAAGAAGAGTTCCCAGATAAGCAGCTCTTGGCAATAAGGGAAGCTGAAATCCCTTGGTATGCAGACATTGTGAATTTGCTGGTAAGTGGAGTCTACCCAACGGAGGCTACGGCTTAGAAAAGAAAGAAGTTGAGACATGATTGCAGGTATTACATATGGGATGAGCTGTATCTGTTTAAGCAGGGACCGGATCAGGTGATGAGAAGATGCATTCCAGAGAGCCAGATTGCAGAAGTATTGAGGAGTTGTCACTTATCATTGTATGGAGCGCACCATAGAGGCGAGCGGACAGCTCACAAGGTGCTACAGTCAAGTTTCTTTTGGCCTACACTATTCAGAGATTCTATAGCATAAGTAAAAATGTGCGATAGATATCAAAGAACAGGCACAATTGGTCGAAGACAGGAGATGCCACTGCAATAGATATTAGAGGTTGAGATTTTTGATGTATGGGGAATAGACTTCATGGGCCCGTTTCCACCGTCATTTGGTAATCGTTACATCTTGGTAGCCATTGACTATGTATCTAAGTGGGTCGAGGCAACAACTTGTCCCAAGAATGACAACAAGGTGGTGACAAAATTCGTGAAAAAACATATTTTCACCAGGTTCGGGACACCCCGAGCTATTATCAGTGATGGAGGGGCTCATTTTGTGAATGCGAGTTTCAAGAATTTGCAGGCTAAGTATGGGGTGCGGCACAAGGTGGCAACAGCGTATCATCCCCAAACTAGTGGGCAAGTGGAGGTGTTGAACAGAGAGATAAAGCAGATTCTACAAAAGACAGTGAATGCACAATGAATTGATTGGTCAAGCAAACTTGACGATGCGTTGTGGGCTTATAGAACTGCGTACAAGACACCCATTGGGACTTCTCTGTACAGATTGGTCTATGGAAAGGAATGTGCCTGTTGAGCTGGAACATCAAACTTTTTGGGCCGTGAGAAAGCTGAACATGGATCCGGAGCTAGCAGGGAAGAAGAGGCTGATGCAACTCAGCGAACTAGATGAGTTTCGATGGCATGCTTATGAAAGTGCCAAATGCTACAAGGAGAAAAAGAACAGGTGGCATGATAGGCATATGGTGCATCGGTTCTTTGAGCTGGGGCATAAAATGGTGTTATTTAACTCAAGGCTGAAACTTTTTCCAAGTAAATTGCGGTCCAAATGGTCAGGGCCGTTTGAAGTGGTGAGAATGACCCCCCACGGGGCAGTGGAGTTGTGGCAAGAAGATAGAAGTGCCACATTTTTGGTGAATGGGCAACGATGTAAGCATTATTGGGGTGAGGACGTTATTCGAGAGAAGACGTCTATCACTCTAGAGGATGATTAAGCATGAATGGTGTCGAGCCGCGATGGTAAATCAGGCGCTGCACGGGAGGCAACCCGTGAATGTGTTGTAATAGAAGAGTAGAATTATTTTTGAAAAAAAAACAAAGAAAAAGAAAAATAAATTTTTTTTGCGTTGAAACCTATGATTTCTAACCAATTTCCTGTGGTGAAATGATTTTCAGGTGGAACGGAGGGCAAAAAATACAAAAAAGCGCAAAGGAAAAAAATCAAGGTAAGAAAATAAAAATTGGCACATTCCAGTGAGCCTGCGTGATGGCTTCGTGTCACGGAGGAGGGCCTCCGCGTTACCCTCTGTGAAATGTTGAGGCTTATTCCGGATTTTTAAAAAAATCCAGAATGCCTGCGTGATGGCTCCGTGTCACGGAGGCAATGCTCTGCGTTACCCTCTGTGACACGTTGAGGGTTATTTCGCATCGGGTCACCGGGTAACCCGTGCGAAAAACCCCTTTTAAACCCCAATTTCCTTCCTACTTTCTCATTTCCTCCTTGACCCACCCAAAATCCCCTTCTCTCCCAACATGACACGGACCTAGTGATTAAATTTCTTCGAGTTTTCTTCGATTTCATCAAAGTAAAGGTATGTTCTTGAATTTTTCCTTACTTTTGCTCAAATTTTCGATTCTTGAACATGTTTGGTGATTAAAACCTTGCCCTAAGTGAAAAATAAGCTTGAATTCACTTGAGTTATGATTGAATGATGTTCATAGTATCTTTGTGAGTATATGAACTCAATGATTGCATGTTTTGTTGAAATTCTTGCGAAATTAATAGCTAGGGTTGAGGATCAAATATGAAGAAGATTAAATGCTTTGAAATGTTGATGAATTGGGTTGTGAACATTGGGTGAAGTGAAAGGTATTGTGATTAAGGTTGAATATGCTAAATTAAAAGAAGGATTTTTGGGAGAATGCAATTAGAGAATTACATAGGTTGTTGAAAAATTGCTAAGTGCTATGATGATGTAATTGAATCGATGGAGAAATTTGTATTCATTGTACGAAGTCTGAGTAGTACATAGTAATGGTTCCATCAACTTATATGAATGCACTAAGCCTGTTGAATGCTAAGAATAGAAAAATCATGAATGTCTTGTCGAATTGTGTTGATTGCGGCTAAAGACTAAGTGTGGGGTGATCCAATTAAACCCAACCTTAGTTGTAGCTAATTATGACTTGCATAACATTGGGACTATATGTTTGAATGTACAGGAACAATGTCAGGCCGACAAGACAAGGGCAAGGGCGCATCCACATCGGGCGCTAGCAGAAAAAGGGTAAGATTAGGAACAACAGTTCCAGCAGCACCAGTGGTTCCTAGAGGTCAACGCAGACAATATGGAACCAGATGGGTGAGCGATGAAGGGAAAAAGTGGTATGATAAACATAAAGAAACCAAATACTTCCCGGAAGAGCAGATAGCACGGGAACCGCTGGCATAGGAATTCCCGCGGATTGTACACCGGATTGACACTACTGGGCTAAACTTCATTTTGGAAGAGCCCAGGGAGTGCAATCTTCATCTTATCCGGGAGTTCTATGCAAATTGAAACCCGACCTTACGCAGCCACACCATAAAAATCAGAGGGCAGGTTGTCACTTTTGAGCCCCACTACTTGAATGCAATCCTTGGGGCTCGGGACACAGATGCTCATGTCCTCCATCAGCTGAACATCACTCCACCCTACGAGGACATTAGACGCACCTTATGTGGAGACCGATCGATAGCCAGGTGGGGTAGGCACAAGGAGAGGGGCTACAATCAGACATTGCCCTACTCTCAGATAAACCGGGAGGCCTGGATTTGGTTGAAAATTGTGTGTTCATGCCTGATCCCGGGGGTGCACATGACAGATGTCACCCAGGATAGAGTTTGTCTAGTGTATACCTTAATGAAGGGGCTGGAAATCAATGTGTGGGCGGTGATCACCTCCGCCATGAAGAGAGCCCGACTGCATCAGGGGCATAGATACGGGTTCGGTGGTCTGCTTACCACGTTCCTGAGGGGCCACGATATTGAGGAGGAGGCCCTAGATTACATCCCACAGATCGACAGGAGTGCCTTGGATGTCACCAAAACCAAGGCACCTGACACTACTTTTGGGCCGGTGCTCATACTAGCCGAGCGACATGCTCGGGATGATCAGTACATGGCCCGCATATACAGGATGCAGATGTTATAGCTGCGCATCAGAGGACGGCCTGCAATAGAGGATGAGCTGTGGCAGCTCGAGTTGGATTACCCATTCAATTAGAATGCCCGAGCTTTATGCAGAGTGGGGCTCGCATTTGTGGAGCCCGTGGATGATGATGTACCTACCGATGAGGAGACACGCCGGGAGGATTCAGATGTTGAGTCGGATGAGGACGGCGGGGGCGATTCTGACATGGGCGATGAAACACTAGCACCTGATGAAGAAGTTGAATACTTTGATTGATCAGGGAGTTTCACCACCCAACCTTTGTGATATTTTGAAATTATGTGAACACTGGGGACAATGTTCGACTTAAGTGTGGGGTGAGAGTAGTTAGGTGCTAGCTGTTTTATTTATGTTTTTGTTTTTGTTTGTTGTATTTGTGCCAAATATGACCTTGTGACTCTGTGTTTTATTTTTTCTAATTAATTTGATGTTGTAATGAATGTGGAGCTGCTGTTGTGTTATGTTGAGCTGCTGTTGGTTGTGTTGTGTAAATATTTTTCAAATTAATATTTTTATCTTTTTCTATCAAAATTTTTTGTTGAATTTTTTATGTTGGTTTTCTCGGCTTTTGTTTTCGGTGCTTTTACCGAGAATAGTCCCATTGAACCGAAGTCATAGATAGCGACTGTTCCCTATGATGGATGGATGACGACCGTCTTAAGGGAAATGTAGTCAATAGGAGTAGTTTTTTTCTTTTCTTTCTTTTGTTTGTTTCCCAAACGTGTCGCTACTTAATGTTTTGGAATTCTTGTTACGTGTTGTACATGATATTAAGATGCAAAGGTGATTCGTATGAAGGCATGCAAATGTGTTAAACATGTTGAGATACCTAGGCCATAGAGTTCGATTCGGTGTGATTGAGGCTTAATAGTGAATTCTTGTAATTAGCTGATTCAAGAGTCTGTGAATATGTCTTGAGTTGAGCATGTGCAATGAGTGTGAGGTGAGGTTTCGACTATTCCATGCTGTTGTGAAGTGTCTAGAACTTGGCTGGTGTGTGTGCTAAACAAAATGAAGGATGTGCATTGTAGGAAAGGATGTAGGAATTTCTTTGAATAAACCGAAAGTTCTCCCTTATCATACCTACCTTGAATGTACATCCTAGTTAGCCCCATTGAGCCTTTAGCCTATTTTTTTCTTTGTTTGAAGAGGTACAAACCGAGCGTCATCCTTTCTTTTCATTAGCCGTAAATTTTATCCAAAACTCTTAAGCGCTTAAGAAAAACAATTTTTCCACAGTGTAAAGGAGTGAGAATTGTGAAACGAAAGGAAAGCGGAAGTTGTGAAAGTTAAAGAAAAGGTCAAAGGTGCACTTATTGAAATAAAACATAAAGATGCATAACTACTCTTTGCTAGTAAGTCGAGTGTGCTTAAAGAAATGGGAACAAAAACAAAGAAAAAAATTTCAAGAATGAGAGGATGGAGGAAGAAACAAGGCCCGTAATGAAGGTGGGATATATTGAAAAGCGCTTAAGGAAGCTAGTTGCTATTATTGGTTAGCCCAGTATTTACTAGTTCCTTAGCTTACATTACAACCCATTAAGTCCTACGTGATCTTACATCACGCATCCTTATATTAGTGGAGTAAAACACTAGGGGCAAGCTTATGGTTCATGACATGATGCATGTGAATTCTTTGGGAGAGAGAGCAAAATCGTATTCATTACCCCTACATGTAGTGCTTTGGGAATCGTATGATGGCAAATGGGGTAATTCTCTTGTGTTGTTAGGGCACATGCTTGACGAGAGATAAAATTTCGTGTCGGATGTCTTGATCGATCGATTTGCACAAGTTTTCCAAGATCGAGAATCGATTCTTGAGCTTAGGAGATCTTAATGTGGTGTACTTCATTGTATTGATGAGACCATGCATGTTTTCTTGATGATTTGCTATATTAAATAACCGGTATAGCCGTAGCTTGAATGGTCGAGCCAGAGTAGCTATGCGTGAGTGTCAATTTCATGAGATGTGAGAGTATTGTTCGAGGACGAACAAGGTTTTAAGTGTGGGGTAAGTGATCTTTGGAAGAATCGCATGCTCAAGTGATACTCAAATGCTTCATTTCTACTTGTTTATCTATCATTATGTGTACATTCTCATGTGATTCTTAGTTAAATGTAAATTTATACTAACCAACATGATTAGTGTTGTTTTGCAGGTAAAAGGAAATTTTGGAAGCTAATATATATGTTGGTGAAGTGCGGGAATGGACTTGGAAACAAGGAGTGGAAGTTGACAAGGGAAAGCAGCAAAAATAAGGGCTCCACGATGGAGCCGTGTCTCGCTACCATCGCGGAGGCATTCTGCGTCGGATGAATTAATTATGTCAAATTCCAGTAGAGGTTCGTGTTACCTCCGTGACACAGAGGCAGTGCTCCGCGATGCACTCCGTGTCACGTTGAGTGTAATTACCTGGAACCTCAAGTTCCAGTGAAGGTGCGCGATAGCACCGTGGCACGGAGGCAAGGCTCCACGATGCAAGCTGTGCCACGTATAGGTGCAATCACCTGGGAGCCAATTTCCTGTGAGGGTCTGTGATACCCCCGTGGCACGGAGGGAGTGCTCCGCGATACACTCCGTGCCACGTTGCTTGTTATTCCTGGAAAAATTCTCAATAGTATAAATAGCACACTTAGGTTTTATTTTAAACATTCTGACTTGGTTGAGGAGAACGTGGGTTACAAGCAGTTGAGAGGACGAAAATTCTAGGGTTCTTCTCTTTCTCTTTCTCTTTAATTTCAATTGCTTGTATGAATTCTACTTATTTGAAGATGTTTAATCCACAAATGAGTGGCTAATTCACTTCTTGCGAGGTTAAAAATAATTGTAGAGGAATGTAAATGTTGATCATTTCAGTTTTCATCTTTTCTTCAGTGGTTGTTCTATCAATTCTTGTTTTTACTGCATTAATGTTTGGCCAATGTTAATGTATATCTAGAAATCCAATTTTGATTTTGAAAAGGAAAGGAATTGGATAGAGGTGAATTGGTAGGATATGATCTTTTCTTAGCTGTAAATATTGAGAAAGGATTTACATTCAGAATAGAAATATATCTGAAAGTCTTATTAGTCAATTACGGAATCAGTTATGTATGGGTAGAACATGAAATTCTTATATCACAAAAATGTAGATTAAGGTCTTATGATTCTTAAATTGGATAGGAGTCAAAAGATCCAATCCATAGGCAATAAATTCCTTACTAGCAACCGAAGAGAAGATTAGCTGAATTGAATTGATAAATTACATCCCTGCATATTTGTTTTAACCTCAGCTTGTTCATTGCTATTGTTCAGACTCAAATTATAATCTTGACTTAGATTCTCATTACTTAGTAAAATTTAACTCTTAAAACATTATTTATTTGGTTGTCTGCATTCATAGAGATATCGTTCACTGACGCTGAAGTTAATTAATACCATAGTTCAGTCCTTGTGCGATCGATACTTGGCTTGAAATAAGCCACTTTACTACTTGTTCGACCACGTGCACTTACGTGTAGTTCTCACACCGAACAGCCAGTACCTTGCGCGTTGGCTCGGAAACCCGCCACGTGGTTGTACAAGAAGTTTTCCTCCTCCTCGAAATCTAAGTGCTCAGGCCCTAATTCCTGTCCTTGTTTCCCCACTACATTAATTTTTCTGGATCCAGCGCCCATGATATGTTTCGAGAGCTGGTCCAATGATGTGCATATATAAGCTAATTGATGGTCACATTCTTCCTCCTTCCTTCGTGATCTGCAGTCAAACCAACAACATATGTACCAGCCACCGCTTTTGCTGCTTGTGTGTGCCTTGCTCTGTTTGTTTTCGTCACTCTGTCTAGAATAGTGGCAGCTTGCTCCTAGGTGTGGCTCATCAGTGCTCCTCCTGCCACTGTGTCTGCTACAACTTTAGTACTGTTATTAAATTATCAATAGAAAATCTCCAATAGACCGTCATCAGGAATTTTGTGGTTTGGGAACTTGGTCAACTTCTTCTTGAATCTCAACCAGGTTTAATGAAGTGCCTTTGTCTTTAGTTGTCGGAAATTATTGTTTTCTTCCTTAAGATGCAACGTCCTGGAGGGTCGAAGGAATCTCTCTAGAAAAGCTTGTTTTAGCTCCCTTCAGCTGTTAGTGGAGTTGTTGGGAAACTCTGATAACCATAAAGTGGCCTCCCCAGACAGAGAGAAGGGGAAGAGTCTTGGCCTTATTGCATCTTGGCTGACTCCGGACAACCTGTACGCCTTGCATATTCCAATAAAGTTTATTAAGTGCAAGTTGGCATCATCAACTTTGTGACCACTAAAAACCCCCTTCATGTTCAACAATTGGATCATGGTGCTAGTGATGTCAAATTTTGCCCCAGGAGGCAAAGGTGGTGGTACAATAGCTCCAGTTGACCCAACTTCATCAATGTTTGGGTCCTCCTCATTAAAGAATTGAGGGGCATATATTTGGCCTCTGTTGCCCCTTCCATGGAGACCAGCATTGATAACCTAGTCTCGAGCATTATCGGCTTCCTAAAGTGTAGCTTGTCGAGCTAGATCGGCTTGTCTATTTTCTTCAGCTAGATGGGCATCTCTCTGCTCTTGGTTCTCCATCCTTCGCAGTGTTCTTTCAAGTTAGAGATCTAAAGGAATCAGGGGGTTTCCACTCCGTCGAGTACTCTGCATTTAGCAAGTGACAACCTGTGGATGTACAAAAACAAAAAAAATGTAATTAAGAAAATAACAACCAAAAGTTAAATATAAGAAATTAATCTAATCTTAGCCGTATTCCCCAACAACGATGCCACTTATAACGCTCAAACTCACACTTGCTGGCAAAGTATGAAGTGGACGTTGTCAATAAAGAACCCAACAAAGAGGCTGGGGTCGAACCCACAGGGAATAAGGCAAGATCTAGACTAATGCCGGTACTTAAACTTGGTAGTTATCTCCAAATTGGGAGGTTTAAAGAAAAATAATATTAAAACAAGATCGTATTTGTGGTTATTATCAAGATTTATAAATAACTAGGGTAAGTGTTCCCTATGGGTTCATAACTACTTCGGGTATACACATGTGATCAATCCCAATGATTACTTGTAGAACTAATAACTATGGTTCATCCCTATTGAATGACTATATTCAATCACCAGGTTAGGTCTCATGAGTGATTTCTTTTTTACCATTATCAATATGTTCCAAATTAACTTTCCTGCAATCGCAGCTCAAGTCATACAATGATCATAAAAATCAAGACTTTGTTGTAATTCTCTTTTCCTAATCTCTACTTCTCTAGGTTCAAGCAAGTAAAGAATTCGGGCAAGTCCTTACGTTGCACACCATTAAAGATGTTTAAAGATAAAGAGAATACACTACAAGCATTTCACATTGGTTTTGAATCACTTTGTGTAACCTTATTTCATTAATCCACCATGGTTCCTACAATCCTAGTTATGGAGGTTTTAGCCTCTCATGATTGAAATATTATAAATAGCATTCGTAGAAAAACACATAATTAAATACTAACAAAAATAATTGGAAGAAAACCTGCTTGGAATATCAACGAACAACTCAAGAACAATTGATAAAATCAAGTGTTGATCCTAAGAATTTCTCTCCAAAACTTGATAATAAATCACAAATAAAACCTTTCTCAAGGTAATCACACATCTACTACCTTCTCTCTATGTTGTTCTTCTAAAAAAAACATAAAAAAGTATTTATACATACATCAGAAACCTTTTCCGAAGCTAACAAGGAAATTTCGGTATCTAGTCTTCGTCTCGACTTACGACTGATCATACGACCCGTAACAGGATTGCACGGGTCGTACCTACCTCTTGTACATTCCTTGGCTAATGCAGATTTGACTAAGTGTTGGCAGCTGATCACGGGCAAAAATAGCATGCCCGAGATACGCTTTATACCTTAATGTAGTCTTGTTTATCTAAGTTATTTTACATACTTTCATGTGATTTTATATAAATGTGAATATATGTGCTAACTAACATGATTAGTCTTTGTTTTGTAGGTTTCAAGGATTTTGAGGAACTAATTCACAAGTTGGTGAAAGAAAGGAATGGAGTGGAAGCAATTGGCGAAAGTCGGCAAGGAACATGCCTTGGCAAGGCTGGCCGCGCCAGGCAGCGTGCCACGCTGTGCGTGTGCCGCGCCCAGCGCCGTGCCACGCCTCTGCCAGGCGCATGAGAAAAGGCAGCAGCAGGCAGCAGTAGGCAGAAATCCAGTGCGCCAACGCCGTGCCACGCTAGGCCAGCTGCGCGCCAGCAGCATGCCATCGCGCTGCATGAGCAGCGTGTCACGTTGGCCAGCACAGTGACCCTCGGCAGCTTGGTTTCCGGAGGCACTTTCCAGAGAGCTTTTGCGTTGCCTCCGTGTCACGGAGGCAGTGCTCCACGATACACTCCGTGACACGGAGCCGTTCCATTACAGGCTAAATTATGCACGTTTTCCATTTACTATAAATAGGACCCTTAGCTCCTAAAATCATTGGGTCACGATTTTATTCTGAAAAACCACCTAGGAGTGAAGGGAGAAGTGGGAGAACTCATCTAGGGTTTATCAAATTCCCTTCTCATCTACCAAATTCATGTAAGTATGTTAGTTTAGTATTAGTTAATTGTAGTTTTACGAACATGAATGGCAAGAACCCTTCCTCTAGGGTTGAAGCCATGAATTATGATTGTGCTTTTATGAATTTGTTTTGGAATTAAGTTATTGATTGTTGTTTTTGTCTTGCATTCTGGATTGTTGGTTGTTTTTATGATTGATCACCATGAAAGCATATTTGTTAGCTTGAGTAATAGCTTGAGAAAGCATTACCTAGGTCAGGACATGAGAATGTAAGGAGCATGTTTGTATCTCGGGAGAGATTGTTGTGTCAGGATATAAATATACCTAACACCGTGCTTGGTTGACACACGGGGGTTATGAAAGACCAACTTGGGATGTCACATCACCACTCGAAGAAGTAGTTGTGAGGCTAAGTTGAGTTAAATGGTTAGACGCACGAAAGTCCCTAATCGTTTCCCCGTAAACCACAACATAATTGATTGCCCGCGACTAGAAAATTAAACTCCTCGCTCACAATGATGCAGTGAGGCTAGATTGCCCTGTTTAGAGGCTCGAAAGACCATAAACATGCAATTCTAATTATGTGAAATAACAATTGATAGTTCCATGCTTAACCCATTGCAAATCGTAGGATCGCATGATTAATTGGTTTTAACTCTATGTTGCTCCTAGAGTGATTTTAGAATATTTCGTTGACCCAAACTTAGACTTAATTAATCTCAATCGAAAATGTCTATAACCAACACTTGAGGTATTTAAGATCACAATAGAAATGGATAGTTAGAGGAATGGGTCCAGTCCCTGTGGGTTCGACAATCCAGTTCTTAAAAAGAGCCACTATATTACTTGCATGACCCGTACACTTGCGGACGCGCGAATCGGGCACGTCAGCAGCTGGTATAACTCGTACCATAGTCCTACGAGTCGTACAATCCATCCGTGGGTTGGCTCTGAGAAATTTGAAATCCTCAAAAGATTTCTACGACAGTTGTGGTATGCCTCGTACCTTCCTCCTACGACTCGTACTTTCTTGTTGCATCTAGAGTTCTTCCAAGTCTTTAAGGATCACTGAAGCTTCCCATGGCTCATGGTATGGGTTGTAAGTAGATGTTATGATCCGTGGGTTCCACCTGTACCAAGTGACTTCCTTGTGCAACTTGGTACGACTCGTACTGAGTGTCATACTTTGCCTTCGCATTATTTCAACCTTCTGAGTTTTTCCACGAGTCTCAGTACTACTCATACAATTAAGGTACAACTCGTACTGAGATTGGTACTTGGCTGATTTTCTACACTTTTATGCATTTTTTACACATTTTTTCTCCAACACCTATTTTCAGTGAAAATAAAGTAAAAGCACCTCATATCTATGTAAACATACCTAAGTCCATGCTATTTTCTTAGTTTTAAGCATCAAAAATGTTGTAAACTCACAGCACATTAGCTGCTGCACAAGGATAGATTCTGTCCAAAGTTATGATGAAATTGATTCTCTCTTGAACCTTATGTCTGCAGGGAGTCAGGATTATCAGGATTCAAGCAGAGGATTTGAAGCAGTAAAGGTGTCAGGAAAGTTTGAGGTAGATGGTGTAGCGGCAATCAGGGCAGACATTATCCAGTTGGTGAATATGATCAGTAAGTTGGTGACCACACCAACAGGAGGCCAAGTGCAGTAGGTATAGAAGTTACAAATCTCACCACCATCATGTGCAGCGTGTTGATCTTGGGCATAGTTATGTGCCCAAGTGCTATTTTATAACTTATTTTTAGTCATGTTTGTCAATGTATGTGATTACATTGTCATGTATTTATATTTAATTTTGTTTTAGAAGTAACCAAAATGATTAGTATTTGTTTTGTAGTGTAAAATGCTTAGGAGGGACTAAATATGATGGTTGAGGCGTAAGAATGAAGCTCGGAACAAATTGCAAAAGAAGGCAACTTGACAATGCAAAGGGCAGGCTGGCTGCGCCAGGCAGCTTGCCATGCTGTGCGTGTGCTACGCCCAGCACCGTGCCACGCCCTTGTTGCACGCGTGGAAGATGTCACAAGGCAGGCGCCCTGCTAGATGGAAATGTGCCACACCAGGCATCCTGTGCGTCCAAGCCGTGCCACGGCGTGTGCAACGTGCGATGGCCTCCATGCCACGCCCGATTCCTGTCGCCCATGGCATGCCAAAGACGATGATCCACTGTGCATCCGTGTTTGCTCCGTGTCACGGAGGCAAAGAAGCGCGACCAGTTCCATGACACGGAGCCTCCCAACCACGGCCAAAAGCTGAAAAATCCCATTTAATATAAATAGGACTCGTAGCTTCTAAAATTATTGATCACGTAAATATTTTTGAAAAGCAGAGAGGAGCGAAGGGAGAAGGGAAGAACATCACCTAGGGTTCAAATTTTGTTCTTCTCTTTTAATCATTCTTGTAAGTATATTAATTTAATTATGTTTTTGAGTAATTGTACAAACATGAGTGGCTAAAACCCTTCCTCTAGGGTTGACGCCACATGATATGAATGTAAGTGCTTGAAATCATCGTTGGTTTGATTTTTAGTTGTTGTTTCGTCTCGCATTGTTAATTATCATTGTTTTTATGCTTGATCACCATGAAAATGAACTTGTTAAACTTAGGCAAAATCTCGAAAGAGTAACCCTAGGTTAGAACGAAAGAATGTAGGGAGCAAGTTCTTGTATTTACAATTGGATTCGCGGTTAGGATAGAAACTATACCTAATTTGCCTTGCTTGGTTAATTAAATGTGATAATAGCTAGATGCCGACTTAGAATGGTCACATCACCGCTCTTAGAAGTAGTTGTGAAGCTAAGTCAGGTTAAATGATTAGAGGTACAAAAGTCCATAATCAAGAGCATAAACCCCGTAAACCACATCCACAGTGTTAAATTGCTCAAGAATTAGGACATCACATCCCCGATCAATGATGTAGGCGTGAGACTCATTTGTTGTGTTTAGAGGCTCGAAAGACCTTGAAAACTGTATTTTAACTCCGTGAAACAACAACTGAAGTTTTAATACTTGAACCATCGTGAATTGTAGCATTGCATGATTGTTAGGCCTTAACTATAGATGCTTCTTATTATTGTTTCCCGATTATTTTGTGATCACCCCTAGATTTAATTACAATTATCCAAAATCTTTTAAATCAACACTTGTGAAATTGAATATAGCACTTGAACTTGAATATTTTCTGAATTAGTCCAGTCCCTGTGGGTACGACATCCGACTCTTAAAAGAGCCACTGTATTACTTGTACGACTGCGTACGCTGGGGCGCAACACGTGTGGAGAAGGCCATTCCTTCTCAGGTTGCCCTCTTAATCCTAAGTCTGTATATTTTGTGGGACAACAAGGTTGTGGTGGAGGTTTTGTAGGTAATGTCTATAATCATGGGTACCAGAATGGAGCAAATCCCCCATGGGGAAGGAATCAAAATTTTCAAAGGCCCCAAAACACTTATCAAAGGCCACAGGGCCAGCAGCAGAACAGTTCTCTTGAGATAATGAAACAATGGATGGTGCAGCAGATGCAAGTGGTAACTGAAATGCAAAAGCACTTCCATGAGCTTGAAAGGAAAATGGGGCAACTGGCCCTACAACAGAATAACAGACCACACGGGGCACTCTTGAGTAATACCGAGAAGAACCCCAAGGAAAATGTAAATGCTATTTCCTTGCGCAGTGGTAAGGAGCTTGTGACGTTGTCCCCAGAAAAGAAAAAGTTGACGAGGAATAGGCTGTGAAATCCAAGACTAAGGTAGGGGAATCTAGCAACCCACAATTGAAAATTGCAGTAGCTATACCACCTCCCGTATTTCCTAAAAGGTTTAAGAAAAAGACAGAGCATATAGCCTGTAGTAAGTTTCTTAAATTGTTGAAACAGGTTCATGTGAATATTCCATTGGTGGAGCTTTTGCAGGAAGTTTTAAAGTATGCCAGGTATCTTAGGGATATCGTGGCCAATGAAAGGAGGCATATAAAGTTTGAAACTGTGGCTCTTACGAAAGAGTGCAGTTCCCGAATCAAGAACAAAATTTCAAAAAAGTTAAAGGATCTTGGGAGTTTCTATTCCTGTCACTATTGGAAGCAAGGAAGTTGGTTTGGCCTTATGTGATTTGGGTGCTAACATAAATTTAATGCCTGCATCCCTGTTCATAACTCTAGGATTAGGTGAACCACATCCTACCACAGTGACATTGCAGCTTGCGAATCAGTCTCTAGTCTATCCTAATGGAATCATTGAAGATTTCTTGATCAAGGTAGGACCTTTCATCCTACTGGTGGACTTTATAATCTTAGACTATGAGGTAGATGCAGCAGTTCCCCTCATTCTGTATAAAGGATTTTTATCCACCGCTGACGCAGTCATAGAGTCAGGAAAGATGTCTATAAGAGTAGATGGTCAGGAGGCAGTGTTTGAAGAGTTTAGAGCAGCACAAATGCCACCTCATTATGAGGACTTCAAGATGAAACCGACGAAAGAACCTAGAGGTTGTAATCATTTAGTGGAGCAGCGAGTGCTACATGAAAGTTTAACAGATCCCTGGTATGGTCACAAGTCTACTCGGATGAAGGAGTGACAGGGACCATAGTCATGCCATGATGTTAAATCAGGTGCTGTATGGGAGGCAACCCATGAATGTCGTGCCACTACGTTAAATAAGGCACTTGATGGTAGGCAACCCATCATTTTTCTTTTTAACATTTTCTATGTTTTTATTTGTTTTGTAGAGACGAATAGGGTGTAAGAGGCAAGAACAAGCTGGGACATTTGAGTGTCACAACCCAAACATATGCCCGGATCTAAACATGGAACATAGAACCATAAATGGCTCCAAGTTGACCCATGGCACGAACATGACAACTAAATATCAACATAAATAATGTGGAAACTAACATTTCAAAATAGCGGAAGTGTGAATAACTAATAACATCTGAACGACGGAGTACATAACATTGATTTGAAACTGAATGCATACTATGTCTGATAAGCCTCTAACATCCTATTGAGCTGATGGGAGACGACCTCAACTAGCTCACTAACGAACTAAAACTAAAGGATACAAATAACAATCTGATAAAGAGGTCCTCGAAGGATGAGGATGCACCAACAAGCTGAATGTGCTAACTCTAAAGAACTGGCTAGCGGTGGGACTAGATATGGACGTCCAAGCCTTTAGCTTTCATGGACCTGATGAATAGGGTTTTCAATAAGTATCTAGACATGTTCATCATTGTATTTATTGATGACATTCTGGTATACTCCAAAAACAAGGAGGAACATGCTAACCATCTGAGGATAGTACTATAGACACTTAGAGGCTGCCAGTTATTCTCTAAGTTCAACAATGGTGAATTCTGGTTGAAGTCTATGACTTTCCTTGGTCACGTGGTCTCGGGTGAGGGTATTCATGTAGATCCTCAAAAGATAGCAGCGGTGAAAGACTGGCCAAGACCTATTTGCCCAACCGATATAAGAAGTTTCTTAGGTCTAGCCGATTATTATTGATGTTTTGTAGAAGAATTTTTCCTCTACTACATCTCCTCTGACTAACTTAACTCAGAAAAAGGTGAAGTTTCTATGGTCAGTTGCGTGTGAGAAGAGTTTCTAGGAGTTGAAGACTCGACTCACTATTGCTCTAGTTTTAACCTTACCAGAAGGAATAGATGGGTTTATAGTATATTATGATGCTTCCAAAGTGGAATCGGTTGCGTTCTGATGCAGAAGGGTAAGGTGATAGCTTACGCCTCCTTATAGCTCAAGGTTCATGAAAAGAATTATCTGACCCATAATCTTGAGTTGACAATAGTGGTGTTTTCCTTGAAGATATGGAGGCATTATCTTTATGGGGTTCACGTGGATATTTTCACCTACCACAAGAGCCTTCAGTATGTGTTCAGTTAGAAGGACTTGAATCTTCATCAAAAAAGATGGTTGGAACTATTGAAAGATTACGACATGAGTGTGCTATACCACTCGGGCAAGGCCAATATGGTGGATGATTCCCTAAGAAGGATGTCCACGGGGAGCGTTGCTCATGTTGAAGAGGGTAGAAAAGAACTGGTAAAAGATATTCACAGGTTAGCTTGGTTGGGAGTGCAGTTGGTTGATTCAGCTGAGGGCGGAGTAGTACTGCAGAGAGGGTCAGATTCCTCATTAGTTTGTTGAAGTTAAGTTAAGGCAGGATGAAGATCCCATACCGTTTAATCTAAAAGAAGCACTTCTCAAAAAAGAAGTGGAGGCTTTTTCCAAAGGGGGAGATGGTGCTTCATTACCAGGGCAGACTATGTGTACGGGACATAGGTGACCTGAGACAATAGGTACTAGCAGAAGCATATAGTTCCAGATATTCTATCCACCCAGGTGCCACTAATATGTATCGTGATATACGGGATATCTACTGGTGGAACGACATAAAAAGAGACATTGCAAATTTGTGGCCAAGTGCCCGAACTGCTAGCAGGTCAAGGTGAAGTATTAGAAACCTGGGGGTATGACTCAGGATATCAGCATACCCACTTGTAAGTGGGAAGAAGTTAATATGGACTTTATTATAGGTCTACCTCGTACCTGCTGGCAACATGACTCAATTTGGGTGATAGTGGATCGGCTGACCAAGTCAACACATTTCCTCCTAGTTAAAACTATAGACTCAGCAGAGGATTATGCTATGTTATATATCCAAGAGTTATTCAGACTACATGGGGTGCCCTTCTCCATTATTTTAGATAGAGGTACCCATTTCACCTCGCATTTTTGGAAGTCATTTTAGGAAGGACTCGGTACTCAAGTCAAGCTCAGCACAGCTTTTCACCCTCAGACCAATGGAAAAACGGAGCAGATGATTCATACCTTAGAAGATATGTTGAGGGCTTGTGTGATCAACTTCAAGGGAAGTTGGGATGATCACCTACCTCTTATCGAGTTTGTGTACAACAACAACTGCCACTCCAGTATTCAGTTGGACCCATTTGAGGCATTATATGGTAGGAGGTATAGATCTTCTATAGGGTGGTTGGAAGTTGGTAAAGCTACCTTGATAGGACCAGACTAAGTCTATGAAGCTATGCAGAAGGTGCAACTTATCAGGGAAAGGTTGAAAATAACTCAAAGCTGACAGAAATTTTATGCTGATATGAGAAGAAGAGAGTTAGAGTTTGCTGTAGATGATTGGGTTTACCTCAAAATTTCAACCATGAAGGGGATGATGAGGTTTGGAAAGAAAGGGAAACTTAGTCCGAGATATGTAGGACCCTACTCGATTCTGAGGAAAATTGGCAGTGTGGCATATGAGTTAGAATTACCTCCAGAGTTAGCATATGTGCAACCAGTATTCCATGTGTCACTATTGAAGAAATGCATCGGCGATCTGACTTTAGTTGTGCCACTAGACAGCGTGGGAGTGAAGGATAGTCTCTGTTACGAAGAGGTCCCAATTCAAATCCTAGACCGTCAGGTTCATAAGCTGAAAAACAAGGAAATCGCTTCAGTGAAAGTCTTTTGGAGGAACCAGCTAGTTTAGGGAGCCACATGGGAGGCCGAAGTAGACATGACGACCAAATATCCTCATTTATTCCCTTCCAGTTTAATTTCAGACCGTACTCATCAGCTTTATTTAGATTTTAAATATGCATCCTAGTTGCATCAACTCTGTTAGCATGGTTAAATTAGTCTGGAGTCGGTCATTCCTCCAGAAATCAGCTCATAGTCTCAGTTTGGGAATTGTAGCTGTTTTCCCAGTTTTCCAGCTATCTTAGCCTTCATTCAAGGATGAATGATCCCAAGGGGGAGATATTGTAACACCCTAAAACTTTTCTAGACCAAACTCAGACTTTGCAAGAAAAACCCAGAAGAACCAGAATTTTTTTTCAGAACGACCCAGACAACGAGTCGTGGTCAGTTGCAACGAACTGTTGTCTGAGTCATCTTCAGGCCTGTAGAAATTCCCTTCCGAACCAACAATCCCAATTATGGGTCGTGGAAGAGACCAATGACCCGTCCTGTTGATCTATTGGGAGAAGGTAAGAAAGTCATTCCAGTGGCAACGAGGAAAACAACAACCCTTTGTCCCTTACAACAAGTCATTGTTTCCATCCCTGAGCCAAGTGCAGGAAATTTCAGTAGCAAGGACGAGAGCATATAACGACTCGTTGGACCAACCAACGAGTCGTGGTGTCACCCGTTAGAGAAGAGGGCCTAGTGTTTTGTTTAAGACCTTGCCAGTGGCCACAGGAGGTACCAACAACCCATTGGTTCTTCCAACGAGTCATGGTCACCACCCGTTTCCAGTTCCAGTAAGCCCTAGGTTTAATCCCAAGACAAATGACTGGTCCCAGCGAGTCGTGGTGTCAACCAACGACTTGTTGTGTGACCCGTTAGTCCCTGTCGAGCAGTTTTCCAGATTTCTCCTAGGGTTATTTTAGTAACTTCTCTTTTTAATACCTAAACTATATCTTTTTGGGTTATATTTAGGGGATTTATAGGGGTAATCGACGTTTATACTTCATTTCTCTCATTCCCTCAGAAGTCAGAATGTAGAATCTCAGTTTGGAAGCACAAAGCAGGAGCTAGGGGTTCAACTTTTCTTCTCAGATCTTCTCAAGGGTTTCTCCGGGGTTTTCATCACTAGGTATGTGTGAATTTATCAAGGGAATCGTCCTTCCGTTGTGCCCCCAAAACCCATTTAAATTCCTTTATCAGTCGTAGCCTTGAGATTTTGAAATTTAATAATTTTTCAGTTGGATTCCAATGTCATTCATGTGGAATGTTGTTCATATTGTTAGATGCTATGTTTCCATTACTTAGAGATTATGTTGATACTTGTTCCTGTGAAGATGGTTTTAGCCCTAGCTTTGAACATAGTAATTAGAGTCTTAGACAGTGGATTAGTCATTCATGTTGCTTGATTCTATCAGTGCTAAAATTCCCATGTTATTAATATCAGTTGAAATCTTAGTCAGTTGCATGCTAGTCCAGTTTCAGTTAGAATATTAGCATTCTCAGTTGTTTCAAAAATGTCACCTGATTAGTTTGACTATAGTATTTTCATGTGGCGTCAGTAATGCCTCCTAGATATTAGTTATCAGCTATCAGATATCAGTTTGTTCTTTAGATGGTTATGACGCTTCTAGATAAGCAACTCTGACCAGTCTTAGAACCACCAGCTTCAGTTTAAATTTGTTCTTTAGACGTCTACGACGTTTCTAGATAAGCAGCTATGACCAATCTTAGAACACAAGTTACAGAATCTGGTCCAATAAGACTCTCAAGGTACTTCTAGATAAGTATCCCTGATTTAGTCTTGGACCCTAGTTTTGAGCTATCAACTTGGTAGTCAGATTAGGACAATTAGTAGGAGTAGGCTTAGCACCGAGTGGACCGGGGTTCCAGCTCACCCAGGCTCCCAGAACTATGTTGCCGCCGTAGGTTATTTTGTTGGCCCTATGGCCCCAGATTTGTGATCACCTAGTTCATGCCTTTATAACCTGGAAAGGTATATTGGGTCCTATCGATGGGGCGTATACATCGAACTCCTTGTTTAGCTCATGTGGTTATATGTCTGTTATAGACTCTCCCACTAGCCAGTACAGTTTCAGTTTAGCTCAGTTCAGTTCAATTCAGTTTAGCTCAGATCAGTATCTCAAATCCAGGACATGTCTATGTCCATCAGTTAGGGTCACATTTGACCATATCAGTTATACTTCAGTTATATCAGTTTCCAGCATATTAGTTGGTCATTACATGTCACCACAGTTCAGTTACTTGTTCTTTCATGTTTATATTATATCTCTCGGTTACTCGGTATATTTAAAGTACTAACGCATACCTTCTATGCTGTATCGTATCATGATACAGGTGCAGGTTCTCAGCCTCAGCATCGTTAGTAGTTTCCTTTAGAAGAAACCAGTAGCAATTTTTGGTGAGTCCTCATCTTTCGAGGATGATATTTATTTTCAGTTAATTTACTTCAGTTAGATTTTAGAGTTAGCTGGGGGCTTGTCCTAGCAACTCATCATTAGTAGATGACTTTCAGACATAGACTCAGATATTCAGTATTATCTTTCAGATGTGTGGACTCTGTCAAATCAGTTTTCTTAAATGATTTCTATTTATTTAAAGCTTCCGCTTATGTTACTCAATTTACCAGTGTTATGATAGACCATGGGTTGGCCTGGGGTTACTTGTGACTCTAAGTACCGTGTCTCTTTCAGGGTATAAACTCGAGTCATGACATTATATTCCTGGTAGCAGTAGCTTGATGATTTGTAGGTCTTGGTCAGTAATAGATAGTATGATGATGTTGACTACTTGGATGCCTTGGATGTTTCACTTTGTATGTTCGTCTTGACTAGGTTATGTTTGGTTGCTTTATTTTAGAATAAATTTTTAAATTTTGTTTTGTTTTATTTGAGTCAGTATAGTCATAGAGTAATGATATTTCCCTATGATAGATGGATGACGACTGTCTTAAGGGAAGTATGTCACATTTAAAAAAAAATATTTTTTAATTGAGTCGTAGGATATCCGCTTGTATTCTTGTTGATATTCTTCTTAGCCGTTATTCTTGAATAAATAGAGTGGTTATCTTGATTGCATGAGTTAGAATCCATGAGAGAAGCACATATCTCTTTAATTTGACCCAACATATCCTTAGGGATTAATTATGAATTTAACTTGTCATTCGATATGATTGTGTGAATGTGTAACTATGAAAACTGATTAGATTCTTGTTTCCAAGAGAGGTAAGCTGAATTGTTTTGTATGTATATATATATTGTAGCATCTAGAACTTGCCTTAGTATATGTAGGATAACTAGTTTGTAGGGAATTGAGAGATGATCAAGGAATTTCTTTGAAAAGCCATTTTTTCCCCACATTTGTTTTACCTTCCTAGTCATTCTCCCTAGTTAACCCCGTTGAGCTTAAAAGCCTTATTCTTTCTCAGCCTCAATATTAGCTTAATTCCTCTTTTTGTGAGACCTCAGACTTATTGATCCAAAGTAGTCTTAGGCACTTCGAGCTTGAAAGTTAAGGTCCATCGAAGTATAATGTTAAGGAAAAATAAAAAGTTGGGGTAAGGAAAGAAAAGTGAGAAGAAGGGGTGCCCATAAAAATTGTGTTGTCTAGTTGCTGCTAGGAAATTGAAAAAGAGAGCTCTAATTGCAAAATCCTTAGTTATTCTATGGTTAATAACTAGCAGCCAAGTAGTAAAAGAATGGGGCATGAAAAGAAAAGACAATGGTGAGTAGATGAAATGTGAACAAACAAGGAAATAGGTGGTGGACAAGAAAAGTGAAATATGTCTTAAAAGTGCTTAGGGTGGTAGTTACTATAAAATGAAATATCAATCCTACCCGTCCCTTAGCTGACATTACAACCAAGAAAAGTTCTTGTGATCTTAATCTTTTGAAGCAATTAGGTAGTCTTAACATACATGAAGGGCAAGCCTATGGTATGTTGCATATGTGTATTACATCATTTGTGAGTGTGAGTATGCCTTACTTATTGTGTTTCATGTCTTATATGGAAGAATTTGAGAGAGGAACACCACTAAAAGTGAGGGGCACAAGAGGTCTAATTTGGTGTACTACTAGTTGCATGTGTCACACTTAATCATGTTGGCCTTTTGTGTTGAAAAGATGAGTCATCTATAGAAATTATGTGTTCTTGATTGTGAAATCTTTCTGTGTCCTTTGTTGAGAATTGTTGTGTGATGATAAACCACTTTATGTATGCTCCATGCTAGTTGGTTGAGTATGAGTTGATAGAGGTGTCAAGTGTGATGGTGAAACACGAGTTTAGGTATGTTTTAAGGATTGTTCGAGGACGAACAATGGTTTAAGTGTGGGGTGGTGATGTTGGGCATATTTTTATGCCCATTTTCCATGTTTTCACCCATATTTTATCATGTTTTGAGTTCATAATCCTTAATTTATGCTTTAATTCATGTATGTATGTGTTTTATGCGCTAACAAATGATTTGAGTAGATTTGAGCAGGAAACTAAGCATAATGAGCTCAAAATGATGCAAGGAATGAAGCTTTGAGAATCTGACGGGTTTGGTGCTATGGCTGGCCCCGCACCAAGTCCCAAACTTCAGAGAAATAAATTCATATTCTGGTGCTATGGATGGCACCCTACACCAGCCCTCAAACTTCAAAGAAGAAAATCTCAGGCTGGTGCTATGGCTGGGGCGGTGCTCCAGGCCTATTCTGGAGCTGAAAATTACTGAAAATTTGACTAAGTCTATGGAGAGACAGGAGGGACGGCATGCCAGACCTATTTTGGGGAGAAAAAGCTAATTTTTAAGCTAAGTCTTGAAGGGAAGAAGCGTCATTTGAAGGCTTATCTATAAATATAAGCCTTAGGTAATTTTTTTTACATAGTTTTGGACTTCTGGGAGTAGTTTTTGACTGCTTGAAGTAGTCTTTGCTCATTTTTATTCCGTAGTTCATTCATGAAAGCTTGTAAGAAGTTTGGAGGAAAGACAAGGTTCTAAAACTAGGTTTTATCTTCCTTACTTCATATTTTCGCGTGATGATGAATAAGTATTTGATTTTCTGCTTGTCTATGAGTGGATAAACTCATATTCTAGGGTTGTGGCCATGGTGAATGTTTGACTGTTTGATATATTAATTAAATTTAATTTTGATTCTTCTTTTATGGTTGTTTATATTTATTTGTTTTAATTTATTATTTATGAGACTGATCACCTTGTAAGTAATCTATTGTCTTTTGATTGAACTTGGGAAATTGGAATCGAAAGGGTTAAAAATAAATACAGAACGGGAATTCGAAGACCCTTGAACCCATCGGTGATAGGATAGAAGTTGCTGTTGAGGATAGGAATATACCCTTCAACCCTGTTTAGTTGAAATACAAGTAGGAATAATCGTCGTTTGATTGTTCTCCTGCGACCCTAGGAAAATAGGCATTAGGGTTCATGAAATAGTTCTTGGATGCTAGGGATAGTTGCAAGAAATGGGATAGTAACTTGCAACTAACAACCATAGGAAGAATCGTGCTAGTTTAAATACGTCTGGAAAACTAAACCTGAAACCAACCAAGTTCCATTGCCCTAGTTTGTCATCATTATTGAAATACAATCAAGCTTGCATTCGTTTTAGTTAATTCTTACGTTTGGAGTTTTAGTGATTTAATTTTCCAAACCAATCTCCATTCTACTTGTTTTGTAGATTAGTGAAATCAAAGTGCAACTTTATAATGATTAAATTGACAAGTCCCCGTGGATACGATATCTGGACTTCACAATCCTGTATTACTTGATGACCACGTGCGTTGCGCGACATCACTAATCCATTGTTCAAGCTATTATAGAAAGAGACCAAATTTGTGTTTGATGAAGAGTGCCTAAAGGGTTTTGAAAACTTGAAGGCTAAGTTAGTGGATGCCCCAATAATAGTTGCACCAGATTGGTCACAACCATTTGAAGTGATGTGTGATGCTAGTGGATTTTCACTCAAAACTGTGTTAGTGTAGATGAGAGACAAGATGTTCCACCCATTTATTATGCTAGCAAAGCATTGAATGGGGCACAAAAGAACTACACAGTGACTGAGCAGGAGTTGCTGGCGGTGGTGTATGCCTTTGAAAAATTCAGGGCGTATTTTCTTGGCTCTAGAGTTATTGTGAACACTGATCATGCCTCCTTGAGATATCTTATGGCAAAGAAAGATGCAAAATCAAGGTTTATAAGATGGGCCTTCTTCTGCAAGAATTTGACTTTGAAGTCAAGGACCGTAAAGGATGTGAAAATCAAGTAGCAGATCACTTGTCCAAACTTGAAGATGAGGGGAGAGTAACAAATGATGAGGAGATTTATGACTCCTTCCCTGATGAACAGGTATTAGAGGCAACAGTCGATCTCATTCCATGGTTTGCTAAATTTGCCAATTACATTGTCAGTGATATGATGCTGAAAGACTTAACTTTCCACCAGTGGAAAAAGTTCCTTCACGAGGTGAACAAATACTTCTGGGATGAGCTGTATTTATTCAGATTTTGTGCTGATAACCTAAAAAGGAGATGTGTTCCAGAAAGCAGAAATGTTGAGTATCTTGGAGGCATGCCATTCATCTCCTGTTGAGGGACATCATGGGGTTGCTTGGACGGCCTAAAATTTTTTTCAGTTTGGGTACTACTGGCCTAAAATACATCAGGATGTCCATGATTATGTGAAAGCATGTAATCAATGACAGAGATAAGGAGATATCTCTCGAAGGCATGAACTGCCTATGACCCCTGTTCTAGAAGTAGAATTGTTCGATGTGTGGGGCATAGACTTCATGGGGCCATTTGTGAACTCATATAGCTAGAAGTATATTTTGGTAGCAGTGGACTATGTCTCAAAGTGGGTAGAAGCTGTGGCATTGGAAAATAATAATGGAATAAATATTGCAACTTTCTTGAAAAAGAACATCATCTCAAGGTTTAGTACTCCGAGAGCTATTATCAGCGATAGGGGGGTCCCTTTTTGAAAAAACGTTTTTAGTGTGTTGCTAGCAAAGTACGAAGTTAAGCAGCACAAAGTGGCTACCCCTTATCATCTGCAATCAAGTGGGCATGTGGAGGTGTCAAACTGGGAGATTAAAACCATCTTGGCAAAAACAGCGAATGCTAACCAAACAGATTGGTCTAAAAAACTTGATGATGCATTATGGGCGTACAAAACAACATTTAAAATGCCTATTGGGATGTCTGCATATCAACTAGTATTCGGGAAAGCTTTTCATTTACCTATTGAGCTGGAATAAAAGGCTCTGTGGGCAATCAAGAAGCTCAATTTAAGTTGGAGCGAGGCTACACATTTGAGGCTAGATCAGATTAATAAGATGGATGAGTTCCATCTTAGGACATATGAGAGATGCATCATACAAGGAAAATATGAAGATGTACCATGACTAGAGGATTAAAAAAAGGGAGTTTAGCCCTGGAGATATTGTGTTTTTGTTCAACTTTAGACTCCATCTATTTTCAGCCAAACTCCGATCAAAATGGTTTGTTCCATTCAAGGTGACACAAGTATTCCCATCTGGAGCTATTAAGCTTGAAAATAGAAAAGGGGAATGCTTCAAAGTGAATGGCCAACATGTAAAGCAGTACTATGGAGTACCAGAGGAGGTAAAGATGTTAGAGTTGGTGTAACTCGATGAAGTCTGAGTAATTAAAGTACTCGAGTTGTGCCGCGATATTAAATCAGGCGTTGTTTGGGAGGCAACCCAGGAATGTTGTATTTTAAATATGCTGCTTGATTGATTTTGCTATTGTACTGGTTTGAAAGGGGTGTTAAGTGTGCAAGTACAGGTACTCTTGAAATTGATGATGACCATAATTGACGGGCCTTCAGAAACTTGACGAGCCGTCACTATGAATTGTCAAGATGAAATTAAAACAAGTGTTCTGGATAAGCTCGACGAACGAGTTGATGAGCCGTCAGATGTCTGGCGAGCAATCAATTGTTTCATCAAAAGTGGTCGTAAGAACATGGAATCTGGATAAGAGCGACGACACATGTGATGGAACGTCATCACTGTGACGGACCATTAAACCTTCGTCGCTTGCAGATAATTGAAGGCATCGATAGTGTTAGCATGACGAGTAAGTTGACGGACTGTCGTATGACCAACGGACCATCACTTGCTGATATTTTGTGGATTTACAGCACTATTGACGCTCAAAACTAAGAAAATAGCATGGAATTAGGTGTATTTATGTGGATATGAGGCACTTCTCCTTTGATTTTAGGATAAATAGGTGTTGGAACAATAAATTGCAAAAGGAAGCTAAATATGTGCAAAAAAAGGGCAAAAAGTCCAGTCCACAGTACGATTCGTAGGATGGACCTACGAGTCGTACTGAGGGACTTAATAAGAAGCTGAAAGTTTAACCTGGAAGACTGATTCCATGAGACTTGTCATGGATCGTACTATGATGGTTTGAGTCGTGGTAAGCCAATCATGATGAAATCCAGAAGAATTGCACAGGATGCTGATTCTCAATACGAGAGTACCCTACGACCCATGAGATGAAGGTACGAATCATACCTTTGCCCAATACTTAGCCAAAATTTAGCAAACACTTCAAGCCACGAGTCGATTCCACGGTCCATGAGAAGCCCCTATGAGTCGTAGGAGGACCCGCGACGAGCTCGACGACAGATATGGAAAGCAGTCCTATTAGTTTAGGAAAAGGATTCTTGCGTCTCTATAAATTTTTTTTATGTTTTATTTTTCAGGGAGGACGACGAATAGACTTAATTTTAGTAGGAAAATATTGTAGTAAGCAATTTTACATCATTGAAAGAGAGAATTGAGTTGGTTCAACCTTGTGATCAACATTTTCTTGAACTCATATTGTTCTTCCTACTTGTTATTCAAGATTTCGTGGATTAATTGAAGGAGTTGTTTTTCTCAATCATCTTTGTAAGTATTGTTTTATGTCTTCATCCATGAACACAATTCACAACCTTGCAACTATGAGAGGCTAAAACCTCCATAGCTAGGGTTGTGGGAACCATGGTGGATTAACAAGCTAGGGTTGCACAAAGTGATTCTAAAACCAATACTAATTACTTATATTGTAGTCTCTTCATCTTTAATGATTCTTAGCGGTGCGCAACATTAGGAAGTGCCTGAATTCTTTACTTGCTTTGGTCGAAGAGGTAAGATTAGGAAAAGAGAATTACAACAGAGCCTTAATCTCGATGATCATTGTATTAACTTGAGCTTTGGTCGCAGGATAGTTATATCTTGAACTTAGTGATAATGGTTAGTTCGCAAAACTCATGAGACTTGGTCGAATAATTGAGGATAGCCATTCAATAGGGATTGGTCGATCGTTTGAATGAGCCTAAGTTATCAGTTCTGTAAGAAAGTATTGGTAAAGATCACAAGTGTATACCCAAAGCTGTTATGAACCCATGGGGAACACAAACCCTAGTTATCCTTTAGTTATTGATTCACAAATATAATCTTGACTGCTGTTTATTTCTATTATTGATTTTTATTAGAATCCCCGTATTGTGAAGTAATTACCATACAAGTTCATCTACCGGCTGTAATCTAGATCTTCCATATTCCCCGTGGGATCGACCCCAACCTCTAAGTTGGGTTCTTTATTGACAACATCCGCTTCATACTTCAGTTTGAAGTGTGGTTTGAGCGTTGTCAAAAAGTGGCGCCATTGCCAGGGAATACGACTAAGACTAGGTTATTTGCTTGTATTTGACTCTTTGGTAGTTATTTCCTTAATCACGTTTGTTTTTGTGTTTTTGATACCCACAGGCTGTCCTTTAGTGAATTCCAAGCACTCCGAGTAGAGGAGACCCCCTTATTCCACTAAATCCCGAAATTGAACGAGCACTGCATAGAATGGAAAACCCTGAGCAAAGAGAAGCCCGCGTAGCTGAAGAAGCTATGCAAGCTGAGGTAGCTCGGTTAGCTGCACTTCAGCAGGCTTGTGATGATAGAGTTGAGGTGGTAAACGCTGGTCGACATGGGAGGGGCAACCAAGATCAGATATTTACCCCCCAGTTCTTCGATGATAAGGACCCAGATATTGATGAAGTTGGGTCAACTGGAGCAATTATGCCACCACCACTGCCCGCTGGGGCCAAATTTGATATTACAAGCACCATGATTCAATTGTTAAACATGAAGGGGGTGTTCAATGGCCACACAACAGATGACGCCAACCTGCACTTAATGAACTTCGTAGGAATATGCAAGGCATACAGGTTGCCCGGAGTAAGCAAGGATGCCTTACGACTCCGACTCTTCCCTTTCTCTCTATCAGGGGAAGCCACTTTGTGGTTATCGGAGTTGCCCAACGACTCCATAACCAATTGGAGGGAGCTTAAACAAGCCTTCTTGGAGAGATACTTTCACCATCAAGGATGTTACAGTTAAAAGATGAGATTTACAATTTTCAGCAAATTAAGATGGAGAAACTTCATGAAACCTGGTTGAGGTTCAAAAAGAAGTTGACTAAGTGCCCGAACCATAAAATCCCTGATGACAGTTTGTCGGAAATTTTTTACAGGTCTCTTAATAATAGCACCAAGGATGTAGTAGACACGGTGGCTAGAGGAGCATTGATGAGTCACACCTGGGAGGAAGCAACCACTATCCTTGATAGGGTGACTAAGACAAATAGGGCCTGGCATACGAGGGAAGCTGATGCAGTGGAAGGTACATATGCTGTTGGTTTGACTTCAGACCAATGAAGGAAGGAGGAAGAACGCGATCAAGAGTGGCTCACATGCGCACATCATTAGATTTGCTGATAAAGCATATCATGGGAGCAGGAGCCAAAAAGGTAAATGCAGTGCGAACTCAAGGAAGGGAGCAAGGAGCAGATCACTCTGATACTGAGGAAGAGGCAAACTTCCTAGATAGCCAAGTGGCAGGTTTCCGAGCCAACGCCCAAGCATCTGGACAAGACAATTGTCACCAAGGTTCTGGAAATCAAGGTCAGAACCAATACAGAGACAACTACAACAGGAATGGGTTCAGAGATAGGAGCCGGGTCGTGAGCGAGAGGGGTAATGGAGAAGAAATGACGAATATTGCAATGACCAGCTGGAGTCTATGTGCCTCCCAACGCACGAGAAGGGGAGGCCGGACAATCAAAGTTAGAGAGCATGATGGCCGAAATGTTGAAAAAGGTGAGGTCCACGGATGATCAATTAAAAGAAATTCGAAGTGACTTATCTAGCATGGGTCAGAAAGTGGAATCTCATGCCACCGCCATCAAGAAAATAGAACACCAACTTGGGCAACTGTCAGCATAAATGAACCCTAGGAAAAAGAGTACACTTCCTAGGAACACTGTCCAGAATCCAAATAATGATGCTCATTGCATGGTAGTGATGACTAGGAGTGGTAAAACCATAATTGACCCCCCGTTCCCTGTTGAAGTAGAAAGGAGGAAAAAGAGTGTGAGTGAGGAAGAAGAGGTTGTTGATGAGACACAAGATGATGAGTTGCAAGAGGCCCCTAGGGGTGAAAAGCAATGTGACATTGACCAAGGGGAAACTCTAGTGCAAAAGGCTATCCCAAGACCACCACCACCATTCCCATAAAGGATGAAGAAAAAGGCGGACAACGGTAAGTTCCAAAAATTTCCTTCAATGCTCAAACAACTTTCGGTGAATATACCGTTGGTTGAAGCACTAGAGCGACGCCAGGATATGCAAAATTCATGAAGGACCTGGTGATGAAGAAAAGATCTGTAAGCTATGAGCCGGTCGACAACGTCCATCATTGTAGGGCCATAGCAAGAAGGGTCTTAGCTCATAAAAAGGAAGACCCAGGTGCTTTCACGATACCTTGCATGATCAGTAATGTCGAGTTCGCAAGGGCACTCTGTGATCTGGGAGCTAGCATTAATCTAATGCCCTTGGCGGTTTTTAAGAAGCTAGGATTGGGAGCACCCACAGCAACCAACATGCGGCTACTGATGGCCGACAGAACTATAAAGAAACCAGTGGGCATCCTAGTTGATGTGGTCGTCAAGGTTGATAAGTTCATATTCCCAGCAGGCTTCGTGATCTTGGATTGCGAGGTTGATTATGAGGTCCCCATCATTCTGGGGCAACCATTCCTCGCTACTAGGAGAGCTCTAGTAGATGTGGAAGCTGGCCTATTAAAGTTCTGGATAAACAAAGAAGAGGTCACTTTCAATATCTGTCACACCATGAAGCAACCAAAGGAATTTAGTGTGATCGCAGCACTTGAGGATGAGAATGGGTCACTTGACGAATTCTGAGTAGTCAAGAGACTTGTGTCGTGGCGCGACATTAAATCAAGCGCTCTTGGGAGGCAACCCAAGTGGTGGTTTGGTGAAATCTGAGTAACCAGACCACCTGCATTGTGTCGCGACGTTAAATCAAGTGCTTCTTGGGAGGCAACCCAAGTTGGTGAACTAATGTGTGCTTAGTGTGCAGAGAAACAAAAACAGGTGGCTGAAAAATCTGCTTCTACAAGATCTCAGTATGACTTGTGGTGAGGTCCTACGAGCAGTGGCAGCAGTGGTGGTGAAAAGAAGAGAAAATTCGAAGCAAAGTCCGACCTACGACTCATCCTACGATTCGCACCTCAATGGTACAAGTCGTAGGATGCACTCCTAGGTCACAGGTAAGTTCTCATTTGTTAAAATCACTACGTGTCAGGGGACTAGTCGTAGGTTGCTCCTACGACTCGTGGTACAAGTCGTGACGGGTCAAAATTACCCGATTCGGCCCAGATTTTTAAATTTGCCCTTACCTACTTAAACTTCAAAATCCACCCTTCTCCCATACGAACACCTCACAAAAACACAACCATACGAGTTGAGCAACTTCTTCCCAAAACCCATAACTTCCCATCATCAAGAAAGACAGAAAAAATTCTTGCTTAAACTAATTGTGCAAAGCCCTAGAAGTTGATTTCTAGTCTATGAATTGACAATCAAGTAAGTTATTTACATTGCAAGCTCTAAATGTTTGAAAGTGAACTTAAGGGAATCAAAAACGTATAAGAATCACTGGGTATGTTCGAAAACATCAACTCGACTGGAAACCCACTTGCAATTTACTAAACTTTGGCCCTGGAACACCTAAAGGGAGTTACGGGTAGGGGAGGATTGAGTAGTGTAAAAATGGAGTTTACAATATGCTAGAACTGGGGGAATTTTGAGTACCCAAAAATGTGAAAAACAAACACTTACACACTGAGCAGACGAATCATGAATATGGTCTGAAAAAGGGTACGCAGCAAAGTACGGGTTGTAGGTTGACATTATGAGTCGTATTAAGTGCTCATACCACTTATCTTGAAAAATTGATCTAGGAAGCCCACCCTACGACTCGTGGAATCGACCTACGGATCGTACCACGATTCATGGTGAGAAATAGAGATTTATTAAAAATGGGACTTCATCAGATGACTCAAGGTATGGATTGTACCTTCATGGTACTTGTCATACCTGCAAGTCGTGGGGCATCATCAGGACTTCTCATGAATCGTACCTTCGTGGTATGACTCGTAATGAGGACCTGTGATGAGATTCTGAACTTCTCTTATCTGATTTTTCTCTTTAACATGGAGCACTAACCTCTTTCTCTACAGGTACAATGACATATAAACACAGGGCAGACAAAACACAAGCCCGCCGAACATTGATTGATGAAACAACTGACTCAGAGTCTGATAAGGCTGGAGATTCATCTAGTGGTTCACTTGAGGATTATCAAGTAGAAACCTCAGACACCAATGGAACCAAAACTACTAGGGCAAGAGCAACGGCCCAAGCTAAAGCAACAACTGCCACATCCGCTCAAGCTCCCCATTCTGAGGAGGGAGCTAGAGAGGAACAACAAAGGCCGAAAACCGACTCCAACACTGAGGAAAGGTCAGAAGGGACCCAGAATGAGGCGGAAAGCAGTGATGATGAAGTGGAGGAGGAGACCCCTGCTAGATAAAATAGAAAAATGCAGAGGAGAGTGCCGGGTGCTAAAGAAATATATGAACAACGCATCACTCTCACCACCAAGAACAAACCAAAAAGAAGCATCCAAGAAGAACCGCGGATCCTCACTAATTCCTTGAACGAAGTTGAGGAGGTGAAGCGTATTCTTAGCTTCTATGGGTTAGAATGGATTGCCAAGACCCCTACACAATACACAAAAGAGATCGTCAGGGAGTTCTACGCCAGCTATCTGGCCACAATTGAGGAGAAAGCAAAGGAGGGGCAAAAGATAAAGGACCAACCTTTTTTGGAGAGTGTTCTAGTACGAGGGCGAGTAGTAGATATATCTGATCGGACTATTGCACGGATGTTATATGGACCTCAGTTCAGACCAACAAGGATAATACCAGAGTATGATTACAGGGTGAAGGCAATGAAGAAGATAAGAAGTCTGAGCAGGGGTGAGCGACAGAGGCAGCTGCAATGGATAGCAGAGGTGATCGTTGAGAACAAGGACGAGGCCGAGTGGGTTACAAGTGGCAAGCAGGTGACAAAGAATTTACTAAACTTCATAGAAAAGGCCTGCTGGACCCTCGTGAGACATCGATTAGCACCCACAGTGAACAAAAACACGCTAAGTTATGATAGAGCAACTTTGGTGGCTGCCTCATGTCTTGCTACCCTCTTAACATCCCGAGGATCATAGCTACAGAGATACGATACCGGGCAGTGGAAGTAAGCCTTACTATCCCATTCTCGAGCCTCATATACAATTTTTGCAGGGAGGCGAGATTTCAGCAGGGTGATGAGAGATTGATTGGAGGCCAAAGAATTGTAGACATAGGCCTTATCTGGGATGAGATGAACCCGGTAAGCAGATCCAGGATGCCTATAGCTATCCCAGCAGCTCAGCCAGCAGGGGATGTATAGGTGAATGTCCCCAGTACTCAAGAGCAGAGCGAGACACCGACTGTAAATGACGGTCATTCAGAGTCAGCTCCCAACACCTCAGCTACACCGCTGCCTAGTGTATAGACTTAGACTCCAGTAGGGTACATCTTGGTACCACAGGATTTCCTCCAGAAGCTAGCCAAGAGATTGACCATGGTTGAGTGCAAAATTCAGGCAATGATGGAGAATGTAAAGCCATGGATCAAATACGAGATAGATGCAGCATCTCAGGCCTTCAGGCCCTCCTGGATAGTTTTGAGAGTAGATTTAACATGAGGATGGAAGAGCAGTCAGACATTGACATTTTCTGTACGGAGTTGGGGGCTCTTCGGAGTCAAGTGGTTGAGTTGTCTTTATGGCAACCAACTGTTATAGCAGGCCCCACTCTTACGGACCTAGATGCTAAGCTTGATGAGGATATTGATTTGGTAGCATACTGAGAGCCAACTGCAGCTGGTGATAAAGGCAAGAAGAGAGCTGCTGAAGATGCCGGTGAGGAGAGTTTGAGAAGAAAGAGAAAGAAGGAGAAGAAAGAGCGCAATTGGGCTAGAGCGGAGAGTATGTGGGCTCATGATGAGCATATGACTGAGCTGCATGAGAGAGTTAGAGGAGTGGGAAGCTCCACCATAGCTCCGCCCGAGCTTGCTAGTGGCCATGACCCTTCAAGTGAGCCACATTTAGCCCCAGTTACCATAGAGGCCATTCAAGCAGCTACATCCACTGGGGGGAACCACTCCCCCCATTGTCACACCATTGAGTGCGCCGGCCACCGCTAGCGCCACTACTACTGCGGAGGTACCACCTTCGCAAGATGATAGAGGTGAACTCTGAGTAGCCACAGGTATGTCCTTCTCCCTACATGCTTATATTTTATGCTTCGGGGATGAAGCTCATTTAAAAAAAAAAAGGGGGGGGGGGTGTACTTGTATTTTTGGGATTTTTTGTTCGTCTGAAGGTTTTCTTATCGTGCTTCTTTTCCCTCAGGCATGTGATCTAGTAGAACTGACATGTTTTAGAATTTTTATTTTTAGTCGTGATTTTGTTTGATTAGAAAGTAACTTAGGAATACTCAGCCAATGGATATGCACTAGTCTTGTTTTTAAAAAAACTGACCCTATTAAAAATTTTTTTTTGCTATGTATTTGCGACAATGATGCATGATTTCTGTGGATCGTTTTATGTCATTTAGTTATTAATAGTGCTAGTCTTGTTAAGCCATGTATGAACCAGATAGGCAAAGTAAAAATAGTTCATGTACCATGTGTGAATGAGGTCTTAGTATTTATTGCGGTACATTGTTGAAGATCTAGAACTTGCCTGATTGGTCTCTGCATAGGTTAAGGATGGTTGGTTAGGAGATGATCATAGGCCATTTTTGTGTTAGCTAACTTTTAGCCTATATGTCCCTACCAAATCTTCATGAATCCCTAGATCCAAAGTTTGAGCCTTAATAGACCATATTTCTTTAATTTACCTGTTAATCGTACCCATTCGTTTATAATGAACCTGTTTGGCCCTGATACTTTCTTGGATATTATGAACCTCAACATAAGCAGAATGCTTAAGTTGAGCGTGGCTAGGGTAGGGGTGCATAAATGGTGGGAGCGGGAGAAAAGCAAAGAAAAGAAAAGGAAAAAAGAAGAAAAAAAATGGTGAAAAATAAGGTGTAGTGAGGTGAAAAAGTAAATAGCTGAAAATTTGAGAACATGGAAAAAGAAAAATTCAAAAGAGCTTAAAATTGTTGAAAAATGTGAAAAATCACCTCACCCATGCAAATATTTTTTTAAAATGGGAAAAAGGGAAGAAAAGAAGACAAAAAGAATGAAAGGTGAAATAGGAAAATGGTGTAGCCAATGGATGTAGTGCCAAGGAAGGGATAGTCACTCATAAAATCTTTCATCTTTATCATGTCCAACCCTAAGCTTACATTACAAGCATTATCAAGTCCTATAGTGATCTTAATTTGACCATCTAACAAACCAAAGAAGAGAAAATAAGGGCAAGCCTATGGTATCTGATGCATAATACTTGCAGTTCTTTGAGAGAGTGAGTGCTTCATTTGCCTAGTCCCAAGTTTCATTTGATACTTCATACTAGAGTGGGGACTTCATTTTTTGTGAGGGTACATGGATTATGTTTTCTTTTACCATTGGTCTATGTGAAGCACATAGGTGATGATTTGATTTCTTTTGATGGTTAGATGACATGTCTTGATCCCTGAATACGATGTTCTGATTTTGCATGTAATACATTAGATGATGATGTTTAAGGAGGAAGGGTCAATAGAGTTTGTATATAGAGTGCACAAATTTTTTTGAGTTTTGGCTGTAGTATCTTAAGTTTATTTTCTAGTTGAGCATTGTGTTTAGTTTTTCTTTTTCTTTGCCTGAGGGAATGCAAAAGTCTTAAGTTGAGTGTGTTGATGTGTTGTGGATTTACAACACTATTGACGCTCAAAATTAAGAAAATACCATGGACTTAGGTGTATTTATGTGGATATGAGGCACTTTTCCTTTGATTTCAGGATAAATGGGTGTTGGAATAATAAATTGCAAAAGGAAGCTAAATATGTGCAAAAAAAGGGCAAAAAGGGCAATCCACTGTACGATCCATAGGATGGACCTACTAGTCGTACTGAGGGACTTGATAAGAAGCTTAAAGTTTAACTTGGAAGATTAATTCCATGAGACTTGTCATAGATCGTACTATGATGGTATGAGTCGTGGTAAGCCAGTCGTGATGAAATCTAGAAGAATTGCACAGTTTGCTGATTCTCAGTACGAGAGTACCCTACGACCCGTGAGATGAAGGTACGAGTCGTGCCATAACAGTCGTGGTGAAGTTTAGACAAAGTTCAAAATATTAGGATCAAACCACGGGTGCAATGTACGAGTCGTAGGATGTAGGTAAGAATCATACCTTGGACCAATACTTAGCCAAAATTTAGCCAACACTTCAAGCCACGAGTCGATGCCACGGTCCATGAGAAGCCCCTGCGATTCATAGGAGGACCCGTGATGAGCTCCGCGATAAATATTGAAAGCAGTCCTGTTAGTTTAGGAAAAGGATTCTTGTGTCTCTATAAATATTTTTTATGTTTTATTTTTCAGGGAGGACGATGAATAGACTTAATTTTAGTAGGAAAACATTGTAGTAAGCAATTTTACATCTTTGAAAGAGAGAACTGAGTTGGTTCAACCTTGTGATCAACCTTTTCTTGAACTCATATTGTTCTTGATACTTGTTATTCAAGATTTTGTGGATTAGTTGAAGGAATCGTTTTTCTCAATCATCTTTGTAAGTATTGTTTTATGTCTTCAACCATGAACACAATTCACAACGTTGCAACTACGAGAGGCTAAAACCTCCATTGCTAGGGTTGTGGGAACCATGGTGGATTAACAAGCTAGGGTTGCACAAAGTGATTCTAAAACCAATACTAATTACTTATATTGTAGTCTCTTCATCTTTAATAATTCTTAGCGGTGCGCAACATAAGGAAGTACCTGAATTCTTTACTTGCTTTGGTCGAAGAGGTAGAGATTAGGAAAAGAGAATTACAACAGAGCCTTGATCTCGATGATCATTGTATTAACTTGAGCTATGGTCGCAGGATAGTTATATTTGGAACTTAGTGATAACGGTTTGTTTGCAAAACTCATGAGACTTGGTTGAGTAATTGAGGATAGTCATTCAATAGGGATTGGTTGATTGTTTGAATGAACCTAAGTTATTAGTTCTGTAAGTAAGTATTGGTAAAGATCACGAGTGTATACCCAAAGCTGTATGAACCCATGCGGAACACAAACCCTAATTATCCTTTAATTATTGATTCAAAAATATAATCTTGACTGCTGTTTATTTCTATTATTGATTTTTATTAGAATCCCCCCATTGTGAAGTAATTACCATACAAGTTCATCTACTGGTTGTAATCTCTATCTTCCATATTCCATGTGGGATCTACCCAAACCTCTAAGTTGGGTTCTTTATTGACAATGTCCGCTTCATACTTCAGTTGGAAGTGTGGTTTGAGCGTTATCACTTGCTCCTTCATCTAACTAGGTAAGTAAAGTCCTAAAAAGCTCTACCCAATCTAACCTAGCTTTGCTAACTCAGATCCGACCCACTTTAACTCCTATTTACCCTTGACCGTTTGAAAGTTTTGTTCATTTTATTTCATTTTCTCTCCCCAACTCTTCACACCCATAACATCTACACCCCTGGTCAATATTCTCCATTTTTCTATTCCATCCCTTGCCGATTGATACTCAAATCATGTGTCGGGTGATTAGTTATCTTTAGAACCTTGCACAATTTTTGTGTTTATCTTGCCTAACAACTCAGAGGTATGCTGTACATATTCATTTTGATTCACAATGTGTAGGGTGAGTAATGTAGTTGTGGATACAAGCAAGGCTGAGCATACACATGTGAATGAGTTACACCCTGGAAGCCCAAAGATTAGACCCGGGAGTTGAAATGGAGAAAAGTTAAAATATGGCACCAGGCATCAGGACGGGTCATGTGGTGACCCCTGAGAGTACCCTACGAGTCTTGATGTGACTCCTGGGGAGTCCCAAGGGATGAGTTTGAAATTTGAGAATTTGGGATCCCCACGGATGTGACCACGAGTCGTGGTCAGGCCCCATGACTCGTTATGTCATTCGTGGGGTGGGGTGAGTAAGAAAAGAGAAGGAAGAGGGAAGTGTACCTAATGGAAGGACCCCGAGTAGTGTTCCGTTACCACGATTCATGAAGAGGGTTGGGAGCAGCATGATGAAGCAAGGTAAACCTCATAGGCAGTATCCCTGACGAGTAGTGACCACGAGTCCTTGTCACCAGGTAACGAGTTGTTAAGTCTTCCATTACAAGTCCATAGACTTGAGAAGCAGTGAACCTGACAGAAAACTCCATGAGTTGTGGCCCATGATGACGAGTTGTTAGGTCCCTCATTGGGACCAACTGACAGTTATTTTCTGTGATTTTAGTAAAGGCTTTTCCGTAATTCCTAAGATCCTAAGGCCTAAACTACATCGTTCTGAGTTATGAATGATGACTTTTAAAGGGGTTAAGTTCATTTAAGGCCATATTCATTCATGCATGCAAGGTAGAAGGTGAGAGAGGGTGATCAAGCTTAGTGTTCTTCAATTTCTCTTTAATTCCTATTGGGCATTTAAAGAAGTGTAAGAATCAGCTACCATCAGGTATATAGGGTTATGAATGGGTGAATTCTTTAACACCCATGCCTAATCCCTCTCTAAATCATGAGATTTCTATGTCTAATCTATGGGGTTTTTAACCCAATGCATGATTTTTCTAAATTCTCTACATAGGCATGATTTAAATATGTTTCTATTATTGAATTATGAAGCATGGGCTGGTTTTATATTGTTTTCAATTGAAAAGCATGTTTCAAGTCTTATGAATTAAAAAGACCATTAATGAAAAGTTCATGAAAGAAGAGATTTGAGATGAATGTATGATTATAATGAGATAATATGATGAAAAGCATGTTTTAAAGCTATCCATATTTATAATCATATTTTTTATGTGAATTGAGTATTTTCAAGCATGATAAAGCTTTGGGCAATTCCCACATGTTTAAGGATTGATTTATGATTTCTCGAATTAAGCTTACCAAATGGTTTTAGAGTGAAGACTCCCAATTGTTTTCAGCTTGTGGTATGGTTTGAATTAAAGCTTCTCATATGCATAATTTTAGCTTTGAGATGTATTTGATTTATGAGCTTCGTTAATAGACGATATTGAGCTTCATTGAGAAACAATGTAGAGCATATGCATGTTTTTGGGAGTAGTGTCTAACACCATGTAGGCTAAGGGTCGATCGCCCTATGCCTCAGAACTACGCGCCAATGTATATTTATACTATTATATATTACTTCGGGACCTCTCTTGTAATCTATTCCCTTCCCTATTGGGCCATGAGCTTGATATCATATCATGTTATCATCCGTAGTCCTAGCAAGGCTTTTGACGGCTATACCCACTTGAGTGTGATAGTTGGGACCACGTAAGCTCTATCGTGGTATGTCAGTTAAAAGACAAGTCTCCCATTGTTCCTCATGATTTTAGTTATGCATGTTTATCATTCATTTCATGAGATTCCTATATCTATATATGTTCCAAAACAGGTTTGACTTAATGTTCAGTTTTACTCATGACTATCAGATTTCAAATTTGACTCAGTCGATACAGTTATGATGTTATGATTATGTTATGATGAGATCATGATTTCAGAAAGAATGCATGCAAGCCCTACTCTCAAATTCTTATTGTTATGTTTTACATTATGCATGTCTTTAAATGATTTTACTTACTTAAGCAGTTTTACTTACCCTGCATACTTGGTACATTCCACGTACTGACCGCACACTCTATGTTGTATCATTTCATGATACAGGACCTGGCTCCCAGGATCAACCTCATTTATAGTTAGTTCTCAGAATTAGCACCTTGCGCTGTGGTGAGTCCTCATCTCCCGAGGACCAAGCTTGTTTAGATTTCTCTATGTATTTAAGTTTCATCTTTATGGAGTTAGTTGGAGTCTTATCCCATCAACTCATCATGTTTAGAGGCTTTTTAGACAAAGGATGTATTCAGCTTCAGATTTTGTATTATGATGTTATGTTTAATCTAGACTTCCTCTATGATTATCTTGTCGATTCTTCAGCTTTATCAGTTGAGTTAGAGGTATGTTCATGCCATGGGTTGACTTGAAGTCTCTCAGGGCTCCTTGTCCCGTGTTGCGATCCGGGCCTCCATTCGGGTCATGACAAACTTGGTATTAGAGCAATAGATTTGAAGTTTCCTAGGGTGTCTGGAAGTCGCGTTAGGTAGAGTCATTTTCATGGGTGTGAAGCACGCCACATTCATGATGATGAGGTTACGAGATGTTTAGGAAATATTCCCTTCTTTCATGATGTATGCTGTGTGATAAAAAGTCTCCCCTAACCTTTTAACTCGTGCTATTCGTGATTGCAGAATCATGTCTCCCCCGAGAGTAAATGGTAGAAGGAATGGGAATGGAGAAGGCCATGAGGATGGCAACAGAAACGGGTACCAATAGGCCCCGCCAATTCAGGAGCACCAGGCACCAGAACCGGCTGCCTATGCTGAGTTTCGGCCAGCTATTTAGATGCTTGCACAGGCCTTGACCACCTAGGTCAATCAGAAGGCGGTTGCGAATGTTTTGGAAAATGGTAATGTAGCGGTGGATCGAGTCAGGGATTTCTTAAGAATGAACCTGCCAGAGTTTCTCAGGTCAAAAGTGGATGAGGACCCGCATGAGTTCATAGATGAGATTGTGAAGATCACCTAGGTCATGGGGGTGAATGGGGTTAAATGTGCAGATTTGGCCTCATATCAGCTATAAGGGATCACACACATTTGGTTTTAACACTGGAAAGATAGCAGGACCGTCGGAGCAGGCCCGGTCACTTGGGAGGAGTTCTATGTTGCTTTCTTAGATCGGTTCTTCCCTCGTGAGATGAGGAAGACGAAAGAAGCTGATTTTGTAAATCTGAAGCAAGAAAGGATGACGGTGCAGGAGTATGCCCTTGAGTTCACTCGCCTATCAAAATATGCCCCAGAGTTAGTGGCTGATCAGAGGACGCGAGTGAGTAGGTTCATTCATGGAGTGGTGGGTTATTTGGAAAAGGATTGTAGGACCGCCATGCTCCACCAGGATATCAATTTCCCCCGGATAGTCTTGTATGCCTAGCAGATGGAGGCAACACATCTAAGAGAAAGGAATGCCAAGAGGGCCAGGACCAATGACCACAGATTCTCACAGCCGAGGTCGGGTGGTGGGAACCGACAGCAGACCCACCAGAGATCTTTAGCCCCAACATCTTCAGCGTTGAGTATGCCATCTAGGCCAAGGCATGATCAGAGAGGGTGAGCATTAGGCTCTAGGGTTTAGAGAAGCAGACCCGCTGATTCTAGTATTCCAGCTTGCCGCAAATGTGGCCGAGGGCACACGAGCCAGTGCTTAGCAGGTCTAGGTTCTTTCTTTGGGTGTGGGAAGCCCAGACACATGCTCAGAGATTGCCCAGTAGCAATACAGGATCATGATAGGGGCCAAGACCCAGCTTCGAGTTTCGCAGCCCCACCCATACGCTTAGCACATCAGGGGGCATCTACTAGCACAGGTGGTGGTCAGCGCCAGAATAGATTCTATGCCTTAGCATCCCGCCAGGAGCAATAGGTCTCCCTGGATGTAGTCACTGGTATGTTACGAGTCTTTCATCATGATGTTTATGCTAGGTTAGATCCGGGGGCTACTTTGTCTTTTGTGACACCTTATGTGGCCAGTAGCTTCAGAGTCAGTCCCGAAGTCTTGTCAGAACCCTTCTTAGTCTCTACTCCAGTAGGTGATTCAATTATAGTTAGATGGGTATATAGAGGTTGCCCGGTCTTAGTCCTTCAGAAAGTCACCTCAGTAGTTTTGATAGAGTTAGCCATGATCGATTTTGATCGTATTCTCGGCATGGATTGTCTATTTGCATGTTATGCCTCAGGTAATTGTAGAACCCTGGCAGTAGACTTTTGATCTCCGGGTAAGCCAGTCTTAGAATGGAAGGGTAGTTCAGCTGTGCCTATATGTCGGTTCATTTCCTACCTTAAGGCTAGAAAGATGATCTCCAAAGGTTGTGTGTACCATTTAGTTAGGGTTAAGGATACAACGCCCAAGACCCCGACTATCCAGTCTGTCCCAATAGTATGTGAGTATCCAAAGGTCTTTCCTGATGATCTATCGGGAATCCCTCCCGAGCGAGAGACAGATTTTGGTATCGACCTTCTTCCTGACACGCAACCTATATCTATTCCTCCCTGCAGAATGGTTCCAGATGAGCTAAAGGAGTTGAAAGAGCATTTGAAGGACCTATTGGATAAAGGTTTCATTAGACCGATCAAGTCCCCATGCGGTGCACCAATTCTTTTTGTCCGAAAGAAGGATGGTTCTCTTCGAATGTCTATTGATTCTAAACAATTGAACAAGGTTATCATCAAGAATAGGTATTCTTTACCCAGGATTGATGATTTATTCGACCAGCTTCAAGGTGCCAAGTTTTTCTCAAAGATAGATCTTAAATCCATGTATCACCAGCTCAGAGTTCGGGAGAGCGAAATCCCAAAGACAACCTTCAGGATGTAGTATGGTCATTATGAGTTTGTAGTTATGTCTTTTGGACTAACGAATGCTCCTACAACTTTTTTGGACTTGATGAACAGGGTGTTCAAGCCATACTTGGTTATGTTCGTGATTGTGTTTATTAATGACATCTTGATATACTCTCGGAGCGAGGAGGAACATGCCGCTCATTTGAGAATAGTTCTTTAGATTCTCAAGGATCGTCGATTATATGCCAAATTCAGAAAGTGTGAGTTTTGGTTGAACTCAGTGGCATTTTTGGGCCATGGTGTGTCAAGTGAGGGCATAAAGGTGGATTCTCAAAAAACAGAAGCGGTAAAGAATTGGCCTAGACCGGTGAATCCTTCATATATTTGGAGCTTCTTGGGTTTAGCCGCCTATTATCGGAGATTTATTGATGGATTCTCATCTATTACAACACCTTTGACTAAATTGACCCAGAAGAAGGAGAATTTCCAATGGCCAGAGGCTTGTGAGAAGAGCTTTCAAGAGTGAAAGACTCGACTTACTTCAGCACCGGTGTTAACCCTACCCGAGGGTACCGATGGGTTTGTGTTGTATTGTGATGCTTCAAGGATTGGACTTGGGTGTGTATTGATGAAACATAGGAAAGTTATAACATATGCCTCTAGACAGTTGAAGGTTCAAGAGAAGAAGTACCCGACTCATGATCTTGAATTGGCCGCATTGGTATTCGCATTGAAGATATGGTGACATTATTTGTACGGGGTTCATGTGGATGTTTTTATGGACCATAAGAGCTTACAATATGTGTTTACACAGAAGGACCTCAATCTTCGACAAAGGAGGTGGTTGGAGGTACTCAAGGACTATGATATGAGTGTCCTTTACCATTCAGGTAAGGCCAACATAGTAGTGGACGCACTTAGTAGACTCTATATGGAGAGTGTGTCCCATGTGGATAAGGGGAAGAAGGAGATATAGAATGATGTACATCTATTCGCAACGTTGGGAGTTAGGTTGGTTGAGTCAATCGATGGTGGTATTGTTATTCAGAATGGATCAGAATCATCATTGGTGACTGATGTAAAGGCTAAACAAGATGAGGACCCTATTTTGGTAAAGTTAAAGGAAGTGGTTCAAAATCAGAAGGTGGAGGTCTTCTCCAAAGGGGGGAGATGGTGTGCTTCGATACCAGGGTTGCTTATGTGTTCCAGATATTGATGATTTGAGGAGCCGGATGTTGCACGAGACTCATGGATCCAGGTATTCTATCCATCCAGGTGCCACCAAGATGTACCGTGACTTATGGGAAATCTATTAGTGAAATGGCATGAAGTAGGACATCGCAAAATTCGCATTTAAGTGTCCGAACTGTCAGCAAGTAAAGGTCGAGCATCAAAGATTGGGAGGTGTGCTCCAGGATATCAGTATTCCTACTTGGAAGTGGGAAGAACTCAACATGGACTTCATCACAGGGTTTCCTCTCACTCGTTGATAATATGACTCCATTTGGGTGGTGGTAGATAGGTTGACCAAGGCCGCTCATTTTCTACCGATCAAAAATCATGGATTCGGTGGAGGACTATGCCAAACCATATATTCGGGAGCTAGTTCGATTGCATGGAGTGCCCTTGTCCATCATATCAGATAGAGGTACCCAATTTACCTCGCAGTTTTAGATGTCATTTCAGAAAGGACTAGGTACTCAGGTTAAGCTCAGCACAATGTTTCACCTGCAAACAGATGGTCAGGCAGAGTGGACAATCTAGACTCTCGAACTTGCCTGGTGTGTGTGCAAAACGAAATGAAGGGGGTGTACTGTTGGAAAGGATGTAGGCATTTCTTTGTTTTAACCGAGAGTTTCTATTTTTTTCTTGTCATACTCTACCTTTTTATGTGATTGTATACCCTAGTCAGCCCGTTGAGCCTTTAGCCATTTCTTTCTTTCTTTTATCCAAAATTGTATAAACTAAGCTTTATTCCTTCTTTTCATTAGCCATAAAGTCTATACAAAAATCTTAAGCGCTTAAGAAGAAAAGAAAATTCTTTTCCCAAAGTGTCGAAGAGTGAGAAGAGTGAAAAGAAAAAGAAAAGCGGAGTGAGGAAAGGGAAGAAGAGGTTGAAGAGGCACTTGTTATAATTAAATGAGAATAAAGGTGCATGAAAACCCTTTGTTGTTGTGTCAAGGGTGTTTGAGGAAATGGGCCACACAAAAGTAAACAAGCATGAATGGGATGATGAAAAAGAGAAAAAGAAGAACAATATTCATGAGAGTATGGGAATGTGTTGAAAAGGCGCTTAAGGATGCTAGTGACTATTATTGGCTAATCCAATATATACTAGTTCCATAGCTTCCATTACAACCCATTAAAGCCCTACTTGATCTTACATTGCATTTCCTTATATTAGTGGAGTAATACACTAAGGGCAAGCCTATGGGTCATGACATGATGCATGTGAATTCTTTTGGGAGAGAGAGTGAAATTAATTTTTATATGCCCCTACTTGAATGTTTGTGTGTTGCATGAACATAAAGGGGAAGATTCTCTTGAGTTGTGAGGGCACATGCTTGATGAAAGATTGATTTTCGTGTCGGATATCTTGATTAGCTGATTTGCATGAGTTTGCCGATATCGAGAGTCGATTCTTAAAGTCTAGGAAGTCTTGATGTATGAAAGGTCATTGCATTGTAAGACCATGCATGTTTTCTTGATGATTTGCAAAAATTGAATGATCGGTATGACCGTAGTGTAAATTGTCGCACCATAGTGACAAAGGTTGGGATGTAATTTGCATGAGTTATGTATGTGTTGTTCGAGGACGAACAAGGATTTAAGTGTGGGGTAAGTGATCTTGGGCAGATTTATATGCCCAAGTGATACTCAAACGTATTATTTTCACCTTGTTTGTGTGCAATATGTATATATTCTCATGTAATTGGTAATAAAATGTGAATTTATACTAACCAACATGATTAGCATTTGTTTTGCAGGAAAATATGATTTTTAGGAGCTAAAATGCATGTTGGAAGTATATCGGAGTTGGACTTGGATGCGAGCGTGGAAAAGACATTGGAATGCGCAAAGTATAGGGGCTCCGCGATGGAGCCGTGCCACGCTACCATCGTGGAGGCACACAGCCTGGAGGGGAAATTAATTGGCAAATTCCAGTGAGGCCTCGCGACAGCTCCGTGGCACGGAGATAGGCCTCCGCGTTGGCCTCCGTGCCACGTTGAGGCTATAATCCCGGACCCTGGAATTCCAGTAAGGGTCCGCGTCCACGCCGTGTCACGGAGGCAGTGCTCCGCGTTGACCTCCGTGACACGTTGCTTGTTATTCCGGGAAAAATTCCCACTAGTATAAATAGAACACTTAGGTTTATTTTATTGAATTGAGACTTGGTGGAGCAAGGACGTGGGTTAGAAGCAGTTGAGGGACGAAAAAGCTAAGGGATTTCTTCTCTTCCTTTCTTCTTTCAATCAATTGTATGTATGATTTACACTTGTTTTAGGATGAATAATCCACAAATGAGTGGCTAATTCTCTTCCTTGCTAAGGTTTTGAACAATGGTGATGAATTTTGATTGTTAATGATATGGTTTTCTTCTTCTTCTTCTTCTATGTTGTTCTATTAATTCTTGTTTCTACTGCATTAATGTGTGGCCGACATTAATGTACATCTAAAAAGTCCAATTTCACTTGAGAGAGCAAGAAATTGGAAAGTTGTGAATTAATAGGGTATTGTTCTTAACTTGATTTGGGAAAATTGGGTTTTGATGTGCTTTCCTGATAGAAATATACTTGAAAGCCGTATTAGTCAATTTAGGAACCGGAATTGTAGTGCTAGGTCATAAATTGCATTTGATCACAGAAATGTAGACGAATGGTTTATGATTCTAAAGTGAAATTAAATACGAGAGTTTTAATTTCTAGGCTAATGTTCTTGGCTAGCAACATGAAGAGAAGAATAACCGAATTGTGATTATAGTCAAATTCATTACTTGTTCTTAACCTTGGCATGCTCATATCAATAGTTTCAATTCACATTAAATAATTGTTAATAGTTTTAGTATATATAATTTCTAAACAAAAACTTATTTAACTGTTGGTTACGTTGTTGTTAGCATAATTAGAAGTAAGATAAGAATATAGTGTACTTAGGCAATTTTACTTATCCAGAGTCTCCTTTGATCGATACTTGGCTTACTTAGCCACTTTATTACTTGTTTGGCCACGTGCACTTGCGTGTCGGTTTTAACCATATACCCTAAGCACCCGAACAACACCCTGCTGAGATGGGCGAGCTGCAGGAGCTGCTGAAGTGGTGGCTAGGGCACAACCTCTACCATCACCCTGTCTAGTTTAAGGACAATATCTAAGCATATATCTGGGCTTCCCAAACCTAAATCAACCATCAAAGCCAACCAAGAACTCTCCTGGTTCTTCCTACCATACTTCCTGCAAAGTAGAAAAGTGTGCTCCCCTATCATGATCCTCTAACCCCTAGAGCCTGACACTATGCCTCTCTGATCTCCTTGAGGTCTGGATGGAACACTGGCTAATGATGGAGCTGGGGCTGACAACCTCCGGTTGAACTGAGAGTGATGTCCCCCACTGGATCTCTGCTGGAAATGTCCATAGGACCCTATCTTGGCTCTCTTGGCCTCTCTCTCCTTTTCCTTCATCTGGCCTGCCTCTATCTGCTGGGCATAAATTATCAGTCGGGAGATATCTATGTCACCAATCAGCATAGCGGTCTTACACTACTTGACCAATGAATCTGCCACCCTATTCACAAACTTGATCATATGAGCCCTCAGATCAGCAACCATCTCTGGAGCATATTTGGACAGCTGGGTAAACTTCTGGGCATACTCCTGAACAGTTATGTCATTTTGCTTCAAGTTGATGAACTTTGCTGCCTTTGCTTCCCTCAACTCTCGAGGAAAGAACCTATCCAAGAAAGTCATAATAAAATCATCCAACAGGGATTGCAACCATTCCCATGCTCTCCTTTCACGGTCGAAACCATATATGAGAAACCCCCTGAGCTGATAGGAGGCCAAGTCTGCACTATCCTCTCCTGAAACACCCATCACCTGGGTAATCTTCTGAAACCTCCTCAATAAACTCCTATGGGTCCTCATCCACTTTTGACCCATGAAACTCAGGTAGGTTCATCCTGATAAAGTCTCGCACTCTAGCCGCCACCGCATTCCTATTCTGGTTTACATGAGTCATGGCCTACTGGTTCACTTGGGCGATCGTGTCCTGTGCCAGCATCTGAAATGCAACCCTGAACTCTATGTGAGTAAATTGCTCTGGTAAGGGATCAACAGGAGCTGGTTGGGCTAGCTGATGCCCATTTCCATTACCATTGTCATAGCCATTCCCGTTGCTATTTCTTCTTTCATTGACTCGGTGGGGAGGCATGTTTCTGCAAATGCGTATAGTACGAGTTAGAGAAATAGAGAGAGGTACTTTGCACGACATAGATCATGAAAGAAGGAAAATTTTCCTAAAATGTCTTGTAGCCTCTTTCTCATAAGGGTGGCGTGCTTTACACCCATGGAAAAGACTCTACTTAATGTGGCTTTCAAATACCCTAGGATACACCTAAACCATTTCTCCGATACTAAATTTTTCATGACCTGAGCGGGGACCCGCACCAAGACACGGGACCTAGAACCACGAATGGCTCCAAGCTAACCCATGGCACATATATAACATGAAAAAGAGCATTTCTAAGAGAAAATAAAGCATAAACATAATATAGGCGGAAGTCTGCATAACCTAAGAGCATGAGCATAACCACGAGCCAACATCACTTAACCATCTATATATAGCTGTTTGAAAGCCATTAAACATCTGATAAGATGATGGGAAAACACCCCAACTAGCTCACTAAATCTGAAATTAAAAGACATAAATGGAGATATAGAATCAAAATTGACATCCTCGGAACATGAGGACTCACAAAAACTGGAATAGGGCTGGACTGAGTGAGAGAGAGCTAACAATGTGACTATGACGGATCACCCAAACCTATATCATGAGATGATATAGCATAGAATATGTGGTTAGTACTTGAAATATACTGAGTATGTAGAGAAAGTAAAACATGCTAGTAATATGATAGTCCGAAATCATGAATATAAAATAAGATAGAACATATGAGTAAGGACAACATGCTCAATGTCATATTTCTGAAGTAATCATAAGTCATGAGATATTCATCATAAGCTGAACGTAATGACCCGTGGTTTAGAAATCGAAACATGTAGTGTTCCATCCTTAAAATCATATGTGAAAACTCATAAACTGATCAATGGGTCAAATATGCTATATACCATAATATCATAAGATATAAACATGAGTAACTAATAAGGAAAAATAGGAGATTTCTTCATAACTGACACCATCATGACAGAGCTTACATGATGCCCCAAATGTCTCACCCAAGTAGACAGAGTCGTCCTAAGCCTTGCCAGGTCAAAGAATGATGAAGGTGTGATATCACTAGTGTACCCTCGGGCGAGGGAAGCACTCTCTTGAGAGGTCCCAAATAAGAGTATATACCTATAGTGGCGCATAGTTATGAGATCCAGATCCTTGAAATCTCGGGCCTACCCAGTGCTAGACACTACTCCCAAAATATGCATATTACTCATAATCATATTGTCCAGACATAGCTTAAATCTGAATATTGGTATGCTTGACTCGATAACATCTCTTTAAGCTTATCTTGAAAGCCTTGGCTAGAAATCATGGTGAAACATACTTGACTTTACATGGACTTGTCCAAATCATGAAATCATAGATACTTGAAGTAATCTTCATAATTCAAAATCATTTGCAAGTTTAAGAATTCATAAAAAATCATGCATACTTTGATAATTCACCATACTAGAAGTCATGGGCTCATAACCTTGGAATTCATAAATCATGCATAATGGGGCATAATCTTCATAAACTTGAAATCATGGATTTGTGAGTAATTGAGAATCGAATCTTCCCTAATAAGCCTATATCATATATTGAAACATAAAAGAATTGAACCCATAGAGATAGCATGAATAATTTCATGAAATTGGGTGAAAACCCTAGATTCTTAACATAACATACTTGGAGACTTGAAATCATACAATAGGGGTGAAATTGTGCACGAGGGTGGAAGGATCTCCCCCATTCATAATCCTACATACCTGACCTTGATGGAATCCTTACTTGGGTTTGATTCCCTAGAAGATTTGGGGAAGAAGAAGGACCTTGATGCTTGAGGATTGAGAGGGTTTTGATCTTCAACTTAGAGTGTTAGGAATAGAATGATGGTTCAGGATAGTTAAACACTTAAAAACACACTTTAGGAGGCTTAAAATGATATAGTTTAGGAGTTAGGAACTTAGGAATTATGAAAACACCCATAAAACCTGACTGGAATTACAAACTACCATACCCCAAGAATGATCTAATGACTCATTATGTTATACCCTGAGAACCCAAGGATCAGACTTGGGATTCAAAAGGGAAAAATCTGAAAAATGTTGCAGCAGTGCAGGACGAGTTATTAGATGACTCATGAGGAGAACCCACGAGTCGTCAGGTGCTCATGGGAAGGTTTTACTAAGCTGAGTTGAGGCCCCCACGGGCGTGGGAATGACTCATGGTCAGCTATCATGAGTCGTCACGTCCATCATGGGGTAAGGTTGAGGATTTAATAGGAGATCTGGTAGTGTACCTAACGGATGGCACCCCACGAGTCGTGGTCAGTCCCAATGACTCGTGAGGTGGGTCATGAGAAAGCCAGGGAATTTTAACTGAGTTTGAGGTAGTGTACTTGATGGGAAACACGACGATTCGTTGCCTGTCCTGACGAGTCTTGAGGTCACCCGTTAGGGTCACCTGGTAGTTATTTCCTGCAAATTAGTAAGGGCCTTCTCGTAATTTCCTACACTCCTAAGACCTAAACTACATCGTTTTGAGGTTAGGACAGGGTCTTTTAAGGGGAAATCATTCATTATAAACCTCATTTGATGCATGCAAGAGTAGAGAGGAAAGAGGAAAGGGATTCAAGTGTTCTTCTTCAAATTCTCCAAGTTTCCATCTAGGGCTTTTCAAGGGAGTTAAGAATCAAGTAATTCTAGGTATGTGGGGTTTTGAATGGGTGATTTAGTCCCTCGCCATGCCTCATTTCTCCCTAATTCTATGTTCAAAGTTATCAAATCTCTATGGGTCATAACCCAAATTGTATGTTTCCTCAAAAATCGAAATGAGCTTGTTGTAGTATGTCTAAAATCATGGGTTTCAAATTATTGTGATGTTTTCACTTATTGTATTCAATATTTGATGATTTAATCCCTAAAAGCACATGTGCCCAAATCATTGGGTTTTTAGTGAAATTCATGGTTATGGTGATTTCTCAAGCATGATATGAACTTTTTAATTTTAAGCATGTTTTCAATTACTCATGTTATTATGATCATGTTTCCTATAAGTTTAAGAATTTCAAGTATGATGTAAATTATGGGCAGCACCCACATGTCACTTTTGATTTATGAACTATGATTTTGGCCGATCCACAGGCCCAATTCCATGGCTAGTATTGCTAATTCTCAAGAATGTTATGATTATCATGATTTTACTAGACATGCATGTCATGTATGAATTTCTATGAGAATGTTTCATGTTTTGGGAGTAATACTTAACACCAAGTAGGTTCGGCGCCAAGGTACGCCTCAAATCCCAGAACTACATGCCACCATAGGTTATATTTGGGTCCTCCTCAGTGATTGTCCCTTTTTCCCTATGGGGCCTTCGCGAGTGATATCACGCCTTTCGTGGTTCATACTCTTGGAAAGTTATGAACAACCTCCCGACTAGGCTTACAGGTCGGGCTCCATGCATGCTCATATAGGGTATGTCGGTTATAGAAATCTCCCACTGTTCCTCATTGTTTTAATGCATGTATGATTATGTTCTTTTGGCTCAAGTTATGTTTTATGAAATTTTTTCTCTCATGTTATTACTACAACAGGTTTATGAATATTTTGGAAATCTTGAGCCTTACGATATACTCATGATTTTAGTCTTTATGATCATGATGTCCCTACTCCTATAACTTTTATGTTTTAAGTATTGTCTTGCATACCTCGCATACTCAGTACATTCCAAGTATTGACCCACATATTTTCTATGATGTATCATTTTATGATACAGGATCTTGTTCGCAAGTTCAACATCGCTCTTAGCTTGCTCTCAGTTCTCAGTGGCGAGTCTTCATGATTCGGTGGCTTCATGTTGAGATTTTTGTTTGTCTTTTAGTTTTCAGAATGTTGGGGTTAGTTGGGGTCTTGTCCCTTCAACCCTTCTATTATGATTAGAGGCTTTCAGACCTATTTGTAGTATTCAACTATTTACGCTTGGATCATGTACTGTTGTTTCTTATATTTTATGTCATATTTTTATTTAGTTCATGATTATTAAGCTAATTCCTCCGCCTTCTATGAATGTTTTAGTTATATGCCCATGCCATGGGTTGACTTGGGGTTCCTCGGGGCTCCTTTTCCCATGTCTATGATCCGAGTGTACTCTCAGATCATGACAAACTTGGTATTAGAGCCATAGGTTTAGATGTTTCCTAGGGAGCCTGAAAGCCGCATTAGGTAGAGTCTTTATCATGGGTGTGAAGCACACCACACTTATGACGAAGAGGCTACTAAACGTTTTAGGAAATGTTTCCTTCTTTCATGATCCATTTCGTACGATGAAAAGTCTCTCCATCCTTCTAATTCGTGCTATTTGTGATTGCAAAAAATTATGGCTCCCAGAAGAATAAACGAAAGGAGGAACAAAAATGATGAAGGCCACAGAGGTGGCAATGATAATGGGTGTCAGCAAGCCCCACCTATTCAGGAGCCCCAGGCACTAGAGCCAGCTTCCCTCACTGAGTTTCGTGCGGCTATTCAGATGTTAGCGCAGGCCTTGACCACTCAGGTCAACCCGCAGGCTGTTGCGCATGTCCCATAGAATGACAACACAGCGGTAGCTCGGATTAGAGACTTTTTGAGGATGAATCCTCTCGAGTTCAGAGGATCAAAGGTGGACGAGGATCCACAGGAGTTCATTGAAGGGATCTTGAGGGTCACCCATGTTATAGGGGTGATAAATGAGGAGTGTGTTGATTTTTTCTCTTATCAGCTAAAGGAGGTCTCTTATATTTGGTATAAGCAATGGAAGGACAGCAGGGCAGCGGAAGCAGGTCCTATCAGGAGATGAGAGAATTGAAAGGAGTTGAGTTTGTTAATCTCAAATAGGGAAAGATGATGGTGTTAGAATATTCACTTGAGTTCACTCGCTTGTCAAAGTATGCCCCGGAGTTAGTGATTGACCAGAGGGCGCGGGTGAGAAGATTCGTGCAGGGAGTAGTCGAATATCTGTACAAGGACTACAGAACAACCATGCTTCATCAGGATATGGACTACCCACGGATAGTCCTTTATGCCCAACAGATGGAGGCAGCTCATATGAGGCAGAGAGGCCAAGAGGGCCAGAATTGATAGCTACAGGTTTTCCCATCCGAGGCCAGGAGTTGGGTCTCACTAGCAGTCCAAGCACATGTATATTACATCAGCACCATCTTCAGCTAGTACCCCATCCATGCCACGAGACAATCAGAGGAGCAGGGCCTCAGGTTTGAGGGGTCAGAATAGCATACGCACAGAATGCACATTCCCATCTTATGCTAGTATTGGCAAGAACCACCTAGGGAAGTGTTTGGTGGGATCAGATGCTTGTTTTGGATGTGGCAAACTCGGACATAGGCTCAGGAATTACCCCACAGCTAGGTCAAGGGGTGGTGGAGCCTACACTCCAGCAGGTAGTTCAACAGCTCCAGTGGCACGTCCTACTCAACAGGGTACTTCGACTGGTCCAGCTGGCGGCCAGCGCCAGAACCAATTTTATGCACTTGGCTCTCGACACGAGCAAGAGACTTCTCCCGATGTGGTTACGGGTATGGTGCAAGTCTTTCATATTGATGCTTATGCTTTGTTAGATCCGGGAGCTACACTGTCTTTTGTGACACCTTACATTGCTAGTAACTTTGGAGTCAGTCCTAAAATTTTGTCAGAACCATTTTCTATGTCTACTCGGGTAGGAATTCAGTCATAGCGAGCTGGTTATATAGAGGTTGCCCCATTACAGTTTTGCATAAAGTAACCTCTGTAGACTTAGCAGAATTGTCTATGACTAATTTTGACATTATTTTGGGCATGGATTGGGTGTTTGCATGTTATGCTTCTGTTAACTATAGAACTCCAGCGGTGGAGTTTCGGTTTCTAGGTGAACCAGTTTTAGAATGGAGGGGCAGTTCAGCGGTACTTGTAGGCCTCTTTATCTCCTATCTCAAGGCCCGAAAAATGATTGCTAAGGGTTGTATTAACCATTTGGTTAGGGTTAAGGATGCCACATCCAAGACCTCGACCATTCAGTTAGTCCCCGTGGTATGTGAGTATCCTGAGGTATTCCCAGATGGCCTACCAGGTGCTCCTCCCAAGAGGGAGATTGATTTTGAGATTGATCTTTTAGTCGACACACAACCCATATCGATTCCTCCCTACCAAATGGCCCCAGCCGAGCTAAAAGAGTTAAAGGAACAGTTGAAGGATTTGCTAGATAAGGGTTACATCAGACCGAGTAAGTCTCCATGGGGTGCCCCAGTGTTGTTCGTCCGGAAGAAAGATGGTTCCTTCGGATGTGTATTGACTATAAGCAGTTGAACAAGGTCACCATCAAGAATAGATACCCGTTACCTAGTATTGATGACCTATTTGATCAGCTTCAGGGTGCCAAATATTTCTTCAAGATAGACCTTAGGTCCGGGTATCACCAACTTAGGGTTCGAGAGAGCGACATCCCGAAGACTGCTTTCAGGACTCGGTATGCCATTATGAATTTGTTGTTATGTCTTTTGGACTAACCAATGCCCCTGCAGCTTTTATGGACCTGATGAATAGGGTATTCAAGGTATATCTGGATATGTTCATGATCGTGTTTATTAAAGACATATTAATATACTCTAGGAGTGAGGAGGAGCATGTCACACACCTGAGGGCAGCACTCTAGACTCTCAAGGATAACCAGCTATACACCAAGTTCAGCAAATGTGAGTTCTGGCATAATTCAGTTGCATTCTTGGGACATGTAGTGTCAAGCGAAGGTATAAGGGTGGACGCCCAGAAAATAGAGGCAGTGAAGAACTAGCCCAAACCGGTAAACCCTTTGGAGATCAGGAGCTTTTTGGGCTTAGCGGGTTACTATCGGAGGTTCGTAGAAGGTTTCTCATCCATTGCAGCCCCATTGACTAGATTAACACAGAAAAAGGTGAAGTTCCAATGGTCGGAGGCTTGTGAGAAGAGCTTCCAGGAATTAAAGGTTTGACTCACTTCAGCACCGGTGCTGACTTTACCGGAGGGCACCAATGGCTTTGTGGTATACTGCAATGCTTCGAGAGTCAGACTGGGATGTGTATTGATGTAGCACAAGAAGGTCATAGCATATGCTTCTAAACAGTTGAAAATTTATGAGAAGAATTACCCGGCCCATGACCTTGAGTTGTCCGCGGTAGTGTTTGCTTTGAAAATATGGCGACACTACTTGTATGGGGTTTATGTAGGTGTATTCACTAACCACAAGAGCTTACAACATGTGTTCACGCAGAAGGATCTCAATCTTCAGAAACAGAGGTGGTTGGAGCAACTTAAGGACTATGACATGAGTGTCCTTTACCACCCGGGTAAGGCCAACGTGGTAACGGATGCCCTTAGTAGATTCTCTATGGAGAGTGTGTCGCATGTAAGTGAAGGCAAGAAGGAGCTGGTGAAGGAGGTACATTGACTTGCACGATTGAGAGTTAGATTAGTTGGCTCGAACGATGGGGGTGTAGTTGTTCAGAATGGGTCAAAGTTGTCCTTGGTAACGGAGGTGAAGGCTAAGCAAGATGAAGATCCAACATTGGTAAAGTTGAAAGAGATTGTTCAAAATCAGAAGGTAGAAGTCTTCTCCAAAGGGGGAGATGGTGTACTTCAGTACCAGGGTCACTTATATGTTCCGAACGTAGGTGATTTGAGGAGGCGGATGTTGCATGAGGCTCACGGATCTAGATATTCTATCTATCCAGGTGCCACCAAGATGTATCATGTCTTGCGGATAATCTACTAGTGGACTGGCATGAAGAGGGATATTGCAGAATTTGTAGCCAAGTGTTCGAATTGCCAACAAGTGAATGTTGAGCATCAGAGACCGGGAGGTGTACTTTAGGATATCAGCATTCCTACTTGGAAGTGTGAAGAAATCAACATGGACTTAATAATAGGATTGCCTCGAACTCATAGATAGTATGACTCCATTTTGGTTGTGGTGGACAGGTTGACCAAGGGTGCCCATTTTTTACTGGTTAAAACCACAGATTCAGTGGAAGATTATGCCAAATTATACATCTGAGAGCTGGTAAGGTTGCATGGAGTGTCCTTGTCCATCATATCGGATAGAGGTACTCAGTTCACCTCTCAGTTTTGGAGATCTTTTCAAAAGGGACTTGGTACACAGGTCAAGCTTAGAACGACATTTCATCCGCAAATAGATGGTCAGGCGGAGCTGACTATCCAGAATCTCGAGGAAATGTTGAGAGCTTGCGTTATTGATTTCAAGGGTAGTTGGGATAACCATTTTCCTCTTATTGAGTTTTCCTACAACAACAGCTATCACTCTAGCATCCAAATGGCACCGTTTGAGGCTCTTTACGGGTGAAGGTGTAGATCGCCCATTGGGTAGTTTAAAGTCATGAGGCTTTGTTAGTGGGTCCAGATTCAGTCCACGAGGCTATGGAGAAAGTTCAATTGATAAGAGAAAGGATGAAAACGGCTCAAAGTCGCCAAAAGTCTTATGCGGATGTGAGGAGAAGAGAGCTTGAGTTTGAGATCGATGATCGAGTGTTTTTGAAGGTATCTCCCATGAAGGGAGTAATGAGATTCAGAAATAAAGGAAAACTCAGCCCCTGCTATATTGGTCCATACCGAATTATGAGATGAGTGGGTAAAGTAGCCTATGAGTTAGAGTTACCTTCAGAGTTAGCTTCAGTTCATCCCGTATTTCACATATCGCTCTTGAAAAAGTTCTTGGGAGATCTAGCCTTAGTGGTTCCGGTGGAAAGTGTTGGTGTGAAGGATAGCCTCAGTTATGAGGAAATTCCCGTTGCAATCTTGGATCGTCAGGTTCGGAGGCTGAGGAATAAGGAAGTAGCTTCAGTAAAGGTGTTATGGAGAAATCAGCATGTTGAGGGAGCTACGAGGGAAGCCGGAGTGGATATGATAGCTAAATACCCTCATTTGTTCCCTACCGGTTCAGTTTCAGTTTGATGTATCAGTTTTTCCCTAAACCTCTAATCGGTTTTTCCTATTCCGTTCATGTGTACAAGTTTGTTTTATGATATGATATATGTATGTGATGTCTGAATTTAGTCCAGCTAGGTAGTTCTTTTCGGGGGTATTCATTCTGTCATTTTTTCAACTTAAATGACCGGTAGTTGTATATAATGATTGCATGTTTCTGGGTTTTCTGCATGTTTCTAAGATTCGAGGACGAATATTCCCAAGGGGAGGATATTGTTATACCCTGGGAACCCAAGGATCAGACCCGAGAGTAAATCGGGGAAAAATCTAGAAAATATTGCACCAGTGCAGGACGAGTCGTTAGATGACTCGTGAGGAGACCCCATGAGTCGTTAGGTGGCTCGTGGGAAGGTTGTACTGAGCTGAGGAGTTGAGGTCCCGACGGGTGTGGGAACGACTCGTGGTCAGCTACCACGAGTCATCAGGTCCACCGTGGGGTAAGGTTGAGGATTTAATAGGAAATCTGGCAGTGTACCCAACGGATGGCACCCCATTAGTCGTGGTCAGTCCCAATGACTCATGAGGTGGGCCGTGAGAAAGCCAGGGAATTTTAACTGAGGCTAAGGCAGTGTACTTGACGGGCAACACGACGAGTCGTTGCCTGTCTTGACGAGTCGTCAGGTCACCCATTTGGATCACTTGGCAGTTATTTCCTACATATTAGTAAGGGCCTTCTCGTAATTTCCTACAATCCTAAGACCTAAACTATGTCATTTTGAGGTCGAGACAGGGTCTTTTAAGGGGAAATCATTCATGATAAACCTCATTTGATGCATGCAAGAATAGAGAGGAAAGAGGAAAGGTATTCAAGTGTTCTTCTTAAAATTCTCCAAGTTTCCATCTAGGGCTTTTCAAGGGAGTTTAGAACCAAGTAATTCTAGGTATATGGGGTTTTGAATGGGTGGTTTAGTCCCTACCCATGCCCAATTTCTCCCTAATTATATGTTCAAAGTTACCAAATCTCTATGGGTCATAACCCAAACTGTATGTTTCCTCAAAAATCGAAATGAGCTTTTTGTAGTATGTCTAAAATCATGAGCTTGAAATTATTGGGCTGTTTTCACTTATTGTATTCAATATTTTATGATTTAATCCCTAAAAGCACATGTGCCCAAATCATGGGGTTTTAGTGAATTCATGGTTATGGTGATTTCTCAAGCATGATATGAACTTTTGAATTTTAAGCATGTTTTCAATTACTCATGTTATTATGATCATGTTTCCTATAAGTTTAAGCATTTCAAGTATGATTGAAATTATGGGCAATGCCCACATGTCACTTATGATTTATGAACTATGATTTTGGCTGATCCACGGGCCCAATCCCATGGCAAGTATTACGAATTCTCAAGCATGTTATGATTATCAGGATTTAACTAGCCGTGTACGTCATGTATGAATTTCTATGAACACGTTGCTTGTTTTGGGAGTAGTACTTAACACCGAGTAGGTTCATGGCCCGGGTTATGCCCCAAATCTCAAAACTACGTGCCACTGTAGGTTATGTTTGGAACCTCCTCAGTGACTATCCCTTTTTCCCTACGGGGCCTTCACGAATACCATGTGTGCTTATATGGGTTATGTCAGTTATATAAATCTCCCACTATTCCTTATTGTCATAATGCATGTATGATTATGTTCTTTTGGCTCAAGTTATGTTTTATAAAATGTTTTCTCTCATGTCATGACTACAACATGTTTACGAATATTTTGGAAATGTTGAGCCTTACGATATACTCATGATTTCAGTCTTTATGATCATGATGTCCCCACTCCTATAACTTTTATGTTTTAAGTATTGTCTTTCATACCTCGCATACTTAGTACATTTGAAGTACTGACCCGCGTATTTTCTATGTTGTATCATTTTATGATACAGGATCCGGTTTGTAGGTTCAGCATCGCTCTTAGCTTGCTCTCAGTTCTGCTCTCAGTTCTCAGTGGTGAGTCCTCATGATTCGGGGGCTTCATGTTTGGATTCTTTTCTGTCTTGTAGTTTTCAAAATGTTGGGGTTAGTTGTGGTCTCGTCCCTTCAACCCGTCTATTATGATTAGAGGCTTTCAAACCTATTTGTAGTATTCATCTATTTATGCTTGGATCATGTACTGTTGCTTCTTATATTTTATGTCACAGTTTTATTTAGTTCATGATTATTAAGCTAATTCCTCCGCCTTCTGTGATTGGTTTAGTTATATGCTCTTGCCTTGGGTTGACTTGGGGTCCCTCGGGGCTCCTTGTCCTGTGTCTACGATTCGGGTGTACTCTCGGGTCGTGACACATTAGGTCACTTGACGAGTCATTATGTGCCATCCGTCACCACCTAGCAGTTCTTCAACTTTCTAATCTTTTCCTAATGCCTGTACTTGACGATTCATCATGACACTTAAAAGATCACTTCACCACTTGTTATGACTCTCTGAACTACAAGTTTCACCTACTTATTCTACCATGTGGGTCACCTAATGGTTCGTTAGGTGACATAATACTCGTCCCTCAATCTATGAAGTGTTTTAAAGATTAACATTTTTCTCCATCACTGCACAACCAACGGGTCACTGGACGAGTCACTCGACGACTCATTTTGTGACCTGGTGTAGATTTTTCTATTCTCAAAATCCCTATATGTACAGCTGTGGAAATAGAGGCATGATTTATAATATGCCAATTTGACCACTATTAGTAGATGAAATGATTTCTTCCATATCTGAATCCTAAAAAATTCGATTGTGGTTTAGTACACTAAGATTTGAGCTCATTTCTTCAGATTACTCTCCATTTCTAAGTTCATAGCCTTTGAGGTAGCTTCATCGATATTACCTACCAAATAAATGGATTGTTCAGGAAGACCATCTAATTCTTCGAAAAGGATCAATTGAAATCATCGAATTGAATCTGCTACACGAACATATTTCCTTGGATAACCGGTGAATACTTATTCTATGAAAAAGGGTTATAATAAGAAACTCTCAATTTTTCGCGCTCTTGCTACGAGTATATGATCCTCTTCGGATAATTCATCCAATCCAAGGATAGCTATAATATCCTGATGTTCTTTGTAATGTTGTAAAGTTTTCTTAACTCTTTGGGCAGTTTCATAATGTTCCTCACCAATGATTCAAGGTTGAAGCATGGTTGACGTTGAATTTAAAGGATCTACTACTGGATAAATATCTTTGGTAGCCAATCCTTTTGATAGTATGGTAGTAGCATCTAAATATGCAAATGTCGTAGTAGGAGCAGGATCAGTCAAATCATTTGCGGGTAATAAACTGCTTCAATAGAGGTTATGAATCCTTCTTTGGTAGATGTAATTCTTTCTTTTAAATAACCCATTTCAGTACTTAGGGTCAGTTGATAACCCACATCGGAAGGCATTCAACCTAGTAAGGCTGATACTTCAGATCCAGCTTGGACAAAATGGAAGATATTGTCAATAAATAAAAGTATGTATTTCTTATTAATATCTCAGAAATATTCCACCATAGTTAGGGAAGTCAAACCAACTCTCATACGAGCTCCCGATGGTTTATTCATCTGACTGCAAACAAGGGCCACTTTTGATTCTACAATATTTTCTTCATTAATCACTCCAAATTCTTTCATTTCCATGTAAAGATAATTTCCTTCCCAAGTACATTCACCCACTCCACCAAATATGAATACGCCCCCGTGAGCTTTAGTAATATTGTTAATCAATTCCGTAATGAGTAATGTTTTACCCACTCCAGCTCCCTCGAATAGTCCGATTTTCCTCCACGGTGATAAGGGGATAAAAGATCTACTACCTTAATTCCTATTTCAAAAATAGGTAATTTTATATCCAACTATATACAGGAGGGCCCAGATTATGAGACGTTGTACTAGTATTTACAGGCCCTAAACTATCAACAGGCTTTTCGAGCATGTTAAAAATTCATCCCAGAGTCGCTTCCCTGACCGAAACACTTATAGGAGGTCATGTGTCAATCACTTCCATTCCTCTCGTTAGATCGTCTGTAGCACTCATAGCTACTTCCCCAACTTGATTATTTCCTAATAATTTCTATACCTCACATGCCACATTAATTGGTTGACCAACACTATCTCGACCTTGAACTACCCGAGCATTATAAATATTCGACATCTTGCCCGGGGGAAAGGCTACATCTAATACCGTACCGATGATTTGGATGACACACCCCAGGTTTTTTTTTCAAGCATGGAAACCTTAGAACTAGAAGTAGTAGGATTGATTCTCATAATAATAAAATAAATATGTTGAAATATGTTTAAAAAAATTATCGAATTTGAAATAGATGTTTGCTAGCACGTCGATCAGTTAATTCAATAAAATGGGAATTAGCACTCGATTTCATTGACACCATGCAATTGAAACAATTCAATTGTTGACTTATTTAATGATATTGAGTTGATTTGCAAGCTCACCCAACCTATTTTAATTACAATATATCAAGTGGATGAATCAGAAATTTGAGAAAGTCTTCCATTTGTCTATTATTATAGACAATCCCATCCATATTATCTATTCTCTGGTCTATCAAATTCGAACATGAATTTTATTTTCTATATATATTATGATTTATTATTTATACCTAATGGGCTCCTCTTCTTATTTATTTTTTATTTAAATTTCAGCATATCTATTTATGCCTAGCCTATTCTCTTTTTTTTTTTTGCTTTTTTATACCTTTCACAGATTCATAGAGGAATTTCATATATTTTAACAACTAGGATTTACATATACAACATATACCACTATTAAGGGGAAGTTCTTATTATTTAGGTTAGTTAGATATTTCCATTTAAAAAAAAGGTAAAAAATAAGAGCGGGTATGAAGCTGAGAGTCGGGCCCTGCATCATGAAACGATACAACATAGGAAGTATGCGGTCAGTAAGTGGAATGTACCGAGTATGAAAGGTAAGTATGACCGCTAAAGTAAGCAAACACAATTTAAGGACAATACAGTAATTAAAACATAAAAATCAGCAAACTGAGAGTAGGGCTTGCTTGCATTCTTTCTTAAATCATGATCTCTTCATAACATGACTAACATAACTTCATAACTGAGTTGACTGACTCAAAACTAAATTCTGACATCTATAAGAAAAGGCTGAACATTGGGTCAAACCTGCTTTAGAACATGCATTTACATAAATCTCATAAGTATGAATATGCATAACTGAAATCATGAGGAACAATGGGAGACTCGACTTTTAACCGGCATACCACGATAGAGCTTACGTGGTCCCAACTATCACAATCAAGTGGGTAGAGCCGTCCAAAGCCTTGCTAGGGACAGGGACGATGCCATGATATCAATATCAAGCTGAAGGCCCATTTGGGAAAGGGAAGCTCACAAGGGAGGTCCCAAGTTATATAATAGTATAAACCTACGTTGGCGCGTAGTTCTGAGGCATAGGGTGATCAACCCATATCCTACTCGGTGCTAGACAATACTCCCAAAAACATGCATATGCTCTACATCATTTTATAACGAATCTCAACATCATCAATTGGCGAAGCTCAATAATCGATACATCTCAAATATGAAATCATGAATATGAGAAGTTTTAATTCAAACATACCTCAAGCTGATAAGTATAATTTTAAGCCTTCACTCCAAAACCAAGTGGTAAGCTATGCATAGGGAACCTTTAACTCAAAATATACCACAATATGAAAATATTATTGGGAGATTTCGCTCTAATACAATGTGGTAAGCTTTATTCAGAAAAATCATTATTTATACTCAACATGTGGGCATTGCCCAAAGCTTTATCATACTTGATGATGCTAAATTCATATCAAAACATCAATTATAAATATGGGTATCTTTAAAACATGCTCTTTTTCGTAATATCTCATCATTGTCACATATCCATCACAAATCTCACTTTTCATGAACATCTCATCAATGGATTTAGAATTCATAAGGCTAGAAATATGATTTTGAATTGAAATAATTATAAAAATTACCCATTCTTGATAATACGACAATAGAATCATAATCAATTCATACCCATGTGTAGAAATATATAATTTATGCATTTGTGTAAAAACCCCATAGATAAATCATGGAATTTCATACTTTCTAGAGAGGGATTGAGCATGGGTGTGGAAGAAACCACCCATTCATAACCCCTATATACCTGATGGAGACTTAATCTTACTCTCCCTTGAATGCCCAAAAAGAATTTGATCACCCTCTCAGATTTGTTCTACTTTGCATGCATGGATGGAAAATGAGTAAAATGTAACCCCATAAAAGGCCACTATTCATACCCCAAAACGTCATAGTTTAGGCTTTAGGAACTAAGAAATTACAAAAAGTCCCTTACTAATTTTGCAGAAAAATACTGCTAGGTGGCCCTAGAGTAACCTGACAACTCGTGGCTAGGGGGGTATGACTCGTGGTGTCATCTGTATGGTCACTGCTTAAGAAATCTTTTGGGCTCATCACGGGTCATCTCAAGACTCGTTATGGGTGACCACGACTCATGGTCACCACCCGTGAAGTACACTGCCTCACCTTTTATTTCCTGTCTTACTTCCTTCCCCATGGATGACGCAATGACTCGTGTGGCCTATCACGAGTACCTCATCTCTTCCAGTTCCTCTCACTGATCCCTGGGCTTTCCCCACGAGTCAACTCATGACTCGTGGGCTGCTCTCATGAGTCTTCCCATGACTCATTCTGAGTCTGTTGCATAATTTTCAACTTTTCTCCATTTCAACTCTCGGTTATGATTCTTGGGCTTTCAGGATATAACAGTTGTCCTCACTTTATTCGTTCCTATCATGTCGTTTGAGTGTGTTGATCGCCCAGGTTGAGTCCAATTGGTATTTGGAGGATTCCAATTGGTATGTCATTAGTCTCAACTGGTATTTATAAGATGCCAATTGGCATCTGGCGATGTATACATGTTGACGTGTGAGTTGACAACATAAACTATAGATGATATGAGATGAACGGGTGAGTTGAGTTAACTTAGGTGTTCTGCTTAGCGAGTTTTGCTGCAACAAAGGATGACTCGCTACAGCTGACTCGCTATAGCGAGGAAAGGAGACTGCAGCAGCGGACCGCTACTAGGTAGAACCTTAATTCCCCTATTTTTGAAAAAAATTGCAGTTATGTCAAATATGATAAAAGGGGCCCAAAACATGACCATTGTCTAGGGGTGCCAAACAGGCACCATAGACCAATAGTAAGAATAGATAGTAACCAAAACAAGCAACCAAAACTAATTATTCAACAAGTAGCTGTAACACCATGAAACTTTCCTAGACCAAACTTGTTGGGCCCAAAATTGGACCATTGTCTAGGGGTGCCAAATGGGAACCCGTAGACCAGTAGTAAGAATAGATAGTATCCAAAACAAGCAACTAAAACTAATTATTCAACAATTGGCTGTAACACATCGAAAATTTGTTAGACCAAACTCAGACTCAGAAATTTACCATCTAAGAACTAACGAGACATCCAACGAGTTGTCATTAGCTTCAATGACCCATTGTAGACAGTCATTGGAAGGTTTCCAGTGAGTGCCAAAACAAAACCCAAAAGCAACAAGTGGAACTAACGGCTCACGGTTTCTATCAACAAGCTATTGCCGCCACCTCTAGCCAAATCTCAGGTCCTCGCAGTGCTGACCATAAGCCGATGCACGGACTTGTTCGTACTACCAATGAGTCATTACGTTGCGCTTTGTCTTAGGGATCAGATTCCCCTACTAGTGACAACGAGAGGTACGACCCGTTGGTTTGCCCAATGAGTCATGGTATCTTCTCGTGGTCCCATTCCAGTGAGCTCAATTTTTGGACACAGGACCCATGATTGGTTCCAACAGGCCGTGGTTTCGACCAACGACCCGTTGTGAGGCCCGTTGCATCCTGTCGGGGCAGTTTTTAAGATCTTCTCCTAGGGTTATTTTAGTAACTTCCCATATTTCTATCTCTAAAACCATGTCAGTTTAAGCGTGTTTTAGAGAGAATTAAAGGGGTAGAATGACGTTCCTACCTTATTCCTCTCATTCTCTCAAAAGTCAGAATGTAGAACTTAGTTAGAAAGCACAGAGCAGGATCAAGGGTTCAACTTTTCTTCTCAGATATTCTCAAGGGTTTTTCTCGGGGTTTTCATCACCAGGTATGTGGGAATTTAGCAAGGGAATTATCCTTCCCTTATGCTCCAAAATCCATTTAAATTTTCTTACCAGTCCTAGCCTTGAGATCACAAAATTTAATAATTTTTCAGTCAGATTCCGATGTTATTCATGCGGAATGTTGTTCATATTGTTAGATACTATCTTTTCATTACTTAGAGATCATATTGATAGTTGTTCCTATAAAGATGGTTTTATCCCTAGCTTTGAATACAATAATTAGAGTCTTGCATAGTTGATTAGTTATTCATGTTTCTTGATTCTATCAGTGGTAAAATTTGCATGTTATTAATATCAGTTTAAATATTAGTCAGTTACATGCTAGTCCAGTTTCAGTCAGAATATTAGCATTCTCAGTATTTTAAGAAATATCAGCTGATTGTTTGACTATAGTCTTTTCTTGAGGCGTCAGTAATGCCTCCAAGATATTAGTTATCAAAATCAGTTATTAGATATAAGTTTGTTCTTTAGACGGTTACGATGCTTCCAGATAAGAAGCTCTGACCAGTCTTAGAACCACCATCATCAGTTTCAGTTTATTTTTTAGATGGCTACGACCCTTCTAAATAAGCAGCTCTGGCCAGTTTTAGAACACTAGTTACAGAATTTGGTCCGATAAGACTCTCAGGGTACTTCTAGATAAGTATCCTTGATTTAGTCTTGCACCCCAACTTTGAGCTATCAGCTTAGTAGTCAAATTAGGACTATCTAGTGGGAATAGGACTTAGCACCGAGCGGACCAAGATTCCCAAAACTACTTTGCCACCATAGGTTATTTTATTGGCCCTATGGCCCCATAATTGTGATCACCCAGCTCAGCCACTATACCCTGGAAAGGTTTAGTGGGCTTTCTCCGATGAGGTGTATACGTTAGACTCTATATTTAGCTCACGTGGTTATATGTCGGTTATAAACTCTCCCACTAGTTAGTATAGTTTCTGTTTAGCTCAGATCAGTATCTCAGATCCAAGACAAGTCTATGACCATTTTTCAGGGTCACTATTGACCATATCAGTTATACTTCAGTTGTATCAGTTTCTAGGATTTCAGTTGGTCATTACATGTCACTACAGTTCAATTACTTGTTCTTTCATGTTTATTATATCTCTCGCTTACTCAGTACATTCCAAGTACTGATGCATACCTTCTGTGCTGTATCGTATCATGATACAGGCGCAGGTTCTTAGCCCCAACATCCATAGTAGATTCCTTTAGATGATATCAGCAACAACTTTTGGTGAGTCCTCATCTTTCGAGGACAATATTTTTTTTTAGTTAATGTCTTTCAGCTAGACTTTAAAGTTAGCTAGGGTCTTGTCCCAGTAACTCATCATTAGTAGTTGGCTTTCAAACATAGACTCAGATATTCCGTATTGTTTCAGATGTACAAACTTTTGTCAAATTAGTTATATTTTTTCTAAGTAATCTTATTTTTTTAAAGCTTTCACTTAAATTTACTCACTTTACCAGTGTTATGTTAGACTATGGATTGACTTGGGGTTACTTGTGACTTCAAATACTGTGTCTCGTCCAAGGTATAGACTTGAGCGTGACAAACTTGGTATCAGAGCACTAGGTTTAGAGTATCCTAGTATGTCTGGAAGCTGCATCAAGTAGAGTCCTTCCATGGATGTGAAGCCCGCCATATTTATGAAGGGGAGGCTACGAGACGTTATTAGGAAAACTCCCTTTTGTTCATACTCCTTGTCGTGTGATGAAGTTCAATTCTAGAAACGTTCTCCTAACACATGCTCTATTTCATTTCAGTGAAACTATGCCTCCAAGATGAGGAAACGGAAGAAGAGCTAGCAACACTAACCGACCTGCCCCACCAGCTCCACTAGCCCTCAGGACGACCAAGTTTCCTCAGCAGAATTCAAAGAAGCAATCCATCTAGCGATAACAAACCAGGTGAACCAGCAGGTGGTTTCGGTGAACACAAACGGGTTCGCAGCAGCTGCTAGGGTTCGAGACTTCACCCGAATGAACCCTCCAGCCTTTCATGGATCCAAGGTGGTAGAGGAACTATAGGAGTTTTTAGATGAGGTGTGGAAGATCATCAAGATTATGGGTGTTAGTTCCGCGAAGAGTTGCTGATCTGGCTACCTACCAGCTGAAAGGGGTGGTACAAACTTGGTATGATCAATGGAAGGAAGAGAGACCAGCAGGAGCAGAATTGGTGGAGTGGAAAGAGTTGACCATAGCATTCTTAGATAGATTCTTCCCTCGGGAGTTGAGGGAGGCTAAGGTCGTAGAGTTCATGAACTTAAAATAGGATAACGGGACCGTGAAGGAGTATGCATTGGAGTTCACGCAGTTGTCAAGATATGATACAGAGATTGTAGCCGAGCCAAGGGATCATATGCTTAAATTCGTCAACGGGGTATTAAACCTGGTACTTAAGGAGTGCAAGATCGTGATGCTCAATAAGGATATTGACCTCTCCAGCCTCATCATTCATGCCCAATAAATTGAGGCAGAAAAGCTAAAAGATATGGAGTGGGAGAACAAGCTGGATAGAAAGGTCCGGCGGTAGTAGCCATCCACAATAGCAACAACAACAGAGGACTCCAACACCTACATCAACCAGCACCCCTACTTTTCGATCCCGCAAGGATCGAAAGGATAGAGCAGCGGCTCATAGTCCCTGAGTTACGGTGCCAGCAATCGTATCCAGCTTATCCTGAGTGTTGTAAGAACCATCTAGGAGAATGCCACATGGGAAAAGAGGGTTGTTTTGGATATAGGCAGTTGGTTCATAGGTTAAAGAAGTGTCCATCAGTAGGACGAGGGAGAACTCAATCTAATTCAGCAGCCCTAACAGGTCGTCCAGCTTAGTAGGGGACTACTTTAAGACGGATGGCGGTAAGCGCCAAAATCATTTTTATGCTTTGTCCTCTCATCAGGATCATGAGAGCTCACCTTACGTGGTCACGGGTATGTTATGTCTCTTTTATATAGATGTGTATGGCCTACTAGATCCAGGAGCTACACTATCATTCGTGACTCCCTATGTAGCTGTCCAGTTTGAAATTAGTCCGGAAGTCCTTTCAGAATCATTCTCAGTCTCTACCCCAGTTGGTGATTCAGTTAGAGCCAGCCAGGTGTATAGAAACTGCCTAGTCTCAGTATTGAATAAGGTCATTCCAACTGATCTAGTAGAGTTAGACATGGTCGATTTCGATCTCATTCTTGGCATGGATTGGTTACACTTCGGTTATGCCTCAGTTAACTGCAGAACTAGAGTCATCAGATTCCAGTTTCGAAATGAGCTAGTTTTAGAATGGATGGGCAGTAGTTCAACGCCTAAGGATCGATTTATTTCCTACCTTAATACAAGGAAGCTCATTACTAAAGGGGGCATTTATAACCTAGTTATGGTCAAATATTCTAGCTCAGAGACCCCAGCTATTTAGTTTTTTTTCCATTCAAATAGGATGAAGTACATACTCGTATGTATGGACTATGTTTTGTAAATGGGTGGAGGCTATTGCGCTTCCAAACAATGAAGGTAAGAGTGTTACAATGTTCTTGAAATGGAATATTTTCACCTGATACGGGAATCCTAGAGCCATCATTAGTGATGGAGGGTCACACTTATGAGAACGGTTGTTTCGGACTTTGCTTTAGAAATATGGGGTTAAACACAGGGTGGCAACACCTTATCATCAATAATCTAGTGGGAAAGTTGAAGTCTCCAACCGGGAGATAAAGACCATCTTAGCGAAGACTGTGAATGCTTGATAACGGGCAAAAATATATGCCCGAGATACTCTTTATTACTTCAATTAGTCTTGTTTATCTAAGTTATTGTATACATTTTCATGTAATTTTATATAATGTGGAGATATGTGCTAACCAACATGATTAGCCTTTGTTTTGTAGGTTTTGATGATGTTTGAGTAACTAATCCATGAAGTTGGTGAAGTAGAAGCTTGGAGATGGAATTAACACGCGAACGTCGGCAAGGAAGAGGCACAAAACAGCCCACCGGTGCGTCGACAAGGTGCCACGGCAGGCAGGCTGCACAAAACAGCCCACCTGCGCGTTGGCAACGTGCCACGGCAGGTGGCCTCCGCGACCAAGAGGATGTAACGCGCTGCCCAGGCAGCGTGACACGTTGCCAACGCGGCAAGGTGCTGCCTGGGCCGATTTCGGGTGATTTTCCAGAGAGCCTCCGCGTCCGTAGCGTGTCACGGAGGCCGTGCTCCGCGTTGGCCTCCGTGACACGTTGCTTGTTAATCCGGGAAAGATTCCTACTAATATAAATAGCACACTTAGGTTTATTTTTCAAAAGGGGAGACTTGGTGGAGCAAGGACGTGGGTTAGGAGCAGTTGAGGGACGAAAAAGCTAAGGGTTTTTCTCTCTTTCTTTCTTCTTTCAATCAATTGCACGTATGATTTACACTCATTTGAGGATGATCAATCCACAAATGAGTGGCTAATTCTCTTCCTTGCTAAGGTTTTGAACATGTGTATTGAATTTTGATTGTGAATTATATGGTTTTTCATCTTCTTCTTTCATGTTGTTCTATTAATTCTTGTTCTTACTGCATTAGTGTGTGGCCAACATTAATGTACATCTAAAAAGTCCAATTTCACTCGAGAGAGCAAGAAATTGGAAAGTTGTGAATTAATAGGGTATTGTTCTTAACTTGATTTGGGAAAATTGGGTTTTGATGTGCTTTCCTGATAGAAATATACTTGAAAGCCGTATTAGTCAATTTAGGAACCGGAATCGTAGTGCTAGGTCATAAATTGCATTTGATCACAGAAATGTAGACGAATGGTTTATGATTCTAAAGTGAGATTAAATACGAGAGTTTTAATCTCTAGGCTAATGTTCTTGGCTAGCAACATGAAGAGAAGAATAACCGAATTATGATTACTATCGAATTCATTACTTGTTCTTAACCTTGGCATGCTCTTATCCATAGTTTCAATTCAAGTAAATATTTGTTAATAGTTTTAGTATATAGTTTATAAACAAAATTATTTAACTTTTGGTTACATTGTTGTCAACATAATTAGAAGTAAACTAGAATATAGTATACTTAAGCAATTTTACTTATCCAGAGTCTCCTTGGATCGATACTTGGCTTACTTAGCCACTTTATTACTTGTTTGACCACGTGCACTTGCGTGTCGGTTTTTAACCCCTACCAAAGCACCGAGCAAGTTTTTGGCGCCGTTGCCGGGGAGACTTGGCAATTGGTGAAATTGTTTTAAGTATAAATTTACTGTATTTTTGTTTTATTTTCTTAAGTGTTGACAACTTGGTCTAGTGTTTGTTTTAATTCTTCTTTATTTTATTTTATTTTTCTGCTTGTTCGTATACCCTTATTGACATGACATCGTGGAATATAAATGGTTTCAATGGTGGATACTCATATTTTAGTGAATCTTGTCTGAACTATGGAGGACCCCACTTGTGGCAAAACTGTAACACGTGCAATATATGTGGGTGTCAATATGGCCATTGGGGTGATTGTCCAAAGGCATATTCCCCTCCCCCAAGCCCCTACTATGATACTTCTGTTGATTTTTCTGAGTATAGGCATGTTGAAAATGAGGACTTGGGACGCCAAGTTCAAATAGAGGACATGATGAAACAACTCCTGGAGCAATCAGAAGCAATGAAGGAGTCGGTGGCAGAATTGATAATTCAGCAAAAGGAGAATGCCGAGGCTGTAAGCAGGATGAGCGTCAAATTCATGGAGATGATCGCTGAAGCTGAAGCTTGTGATGACTTGCAGGTAACAGTTTTAGCCGATATTCAAGAGGAACTACAAGCAGAGGACAAGGGTGGATTTTTGGATGAAGCCCAACAGTTAGAATCTCTTGAGTGTCCTCGTGATAGGCTCACACTTATGGAAAAGCCATTCTTGGAAGAAGAGATAGAGTATCCCCCAGTTGACTTTAATGGTGAGATAGATGTCGATGCCGAGAAGGAGTATACAAGTAAGGAGGTCAAGCAAAATGCAGTTTCAGAGTTGAGGTGTATTGGACCACACTCTACGCATTTTTCAACATTAAATTTGGTTGACAACATAGAAATAGAGTCTTCCAAGTTTGTAGAGAAATGTCTAGAGGAGGACCAAGCACCATATATTTTGAAATTTGCTAACTCAGAAAGACAAAATGACTTCGCTTACTTAAGGACCAATAAATGCAAAAGGCAACATCTACTGTTTGGTCCATACAATTTTTCACCACCACCCCTGGAGCATAAGAGGAAATTAGAGAAGAAATTAGGGGTGAGATTCATATCCTCAAGGTGGAGGAAAAAGTGGTGAAACTTGGTACGTCGTGCCGCGACATAAAATTAGGCGCTGCTTGGGAGGCAACCCAAGGGTACCATGGGTACCATTTTAATTTCTTGCATTTATGTTTATTTTATTTATTTTTCATCTTGTGTTGTTTTGGTGGAAAGTTAAGCACAGATGGAGGGGAAGTCTGAGTACCCGTGGAGGAGGAAGCTAACAAGCATGGAAAAGAAAAAGTGTGGGGTCGAACACCCACTTGTCCATAGTTGAAGAAAACCATGCTGTCAGCTAGGCCTAAAGGCCTCAGGGAGTATTTCTCACCCTTTGTAACCTTTAGTTTGATGTTATGCGGACATAGCATGATTTAAGTGTGGGGTGAGGGAAATTTCTAGGAAATTTCAAAATTTCTGTGCTTAATGATTTTTGGTGAATGTAATGCTTGTACAAAAGTTGGTGAGAAATTTGAAAATTTGAAAAATTTGAAAAATTTTTGTGAATTAAGCATGACTTCATCACCCGTTGGTTTTTCTTTTCGGTTCTTTTCCGACGGGGGGTATTTGAACCGAAGAATAAATTTTTTTTTTCTTTTCTTTTTTCTTTCTTTCCTTGGTCTGTATATAAAGTTTATTTAGTCATAGCTAGGGACTGTTTCCGACGATGGATGGATGACGACCGTCTTGAGGAAAATTAGTCGATAGGTTTTGGGTTTTGAAACCATAACTAATTGGTGCTGGATGTTCTTGTTATGTGCTATAAATGTTTGTAAGAGGCAAGTATGTTCAGCATGAAGCATGCAAGTGTATAACTCTGTTTGAGACACTTAGGCTCTTGAATTTGACTCAATATGACGGAAGCTTAATTCTGAATTCTTCTGATTAGCTGAGTAAGAGTCTACTGATTGTGTCTTGATTTGAGCATGTGCCATGAGTGTAAGGTTTTTGAGTATTCCGTGCTATTGTGGATTGTCTAGAACTTGCCTGGTGTGTTTATAAAACGAAATGAAGGATGTGAATTGGAGGAAATGATATAGGCATTTCTTTGAATGAACCAACTTTTTATCCCTCATTATACCTACCTTGAAAAATTAATCCTAGTTAACCCCATTGAGCCTTGAGCCTATTCTTTGACAGCTGCAACATAAGCTTAATCCTTTTTCTTTCATTAGCCTTGAATTTGATCCAAAACTCCTAAGCGCTTAAAGGAAAAATCCGGAAGAGTAAAGGAGTGATAAGAATGAAAAGAAAGGGAAAGTAGCAATTGTAAGAGTTGAGAAAGGTCAAGGGTGCACTTTTTTTTTTTTTTTTTTTGAATATGGGTGAGTATTAGTAGGGAGTAAGAAAATAAATAAATGAAAAAGTTACTTATAGAACTCCTTGCTAATAAGCTAAAAGTGCCTAAAGAAAGGGGGAACAAAAGAGGAAAAAGAATGATGAAAAGAGGAAAAGGTGAAGTGAAGGAAGGGAAGTTTGTAATGAAGGCGTGATGTATTAAAAGCGCTTAGGAAAGATAGTCACTATTACTGATCATAATAGTACCTACCCGCACCTGAGTTACATTACAACCTAAAAAGTCCTACTTGATCTTACATTCACACATCCTTATATTAGTGGAATAAAACACTAAGGGCAAGCTTATGGGTCATTACATAATGCATGTGAATTCTTTGTGAGAGTGAGCGTAATTCTATTCATGTACCCACACATGTTGTGATGTAAAAAATTGTTTTTGCGTGTGATTGGGTAACTCTCTTTCCGTGAGGGGCACATGTTGAAAGAAGGATATATTTCATGTGGGATTTCTTAATCAGATGATTTGCATGAGTTTGCTAAAATTGAGAGTCGATTCTTGAGGTTAAGAAGTCTTAACATGGTTGTACTTCATTTCAATGATCAAATCAGGCATGCTCTATTTTTAGCTTGTATCTTACGTAATCATTATAGCCGTAACCTGGATTATCTTGCTAAATTAGTTATGTAGGAGTCTCCATTTGCATGATATGTAAAAGGTTGTTCGAGGACGAACAAGGCTTTAAGTGTGGGGTTGTGATAACGGGCAAAAATATATGCCCGAGATACTCTTTATTACTTCAATTAGTCTTGTTTATCTAAGTTATTGTATACATTTTCATGTAATTTTATATAATGTGGAGATATGTGCTAACCAACATGATTAGCCTTTGTTTTGTAGGTTTTGATGATGTTTGAGTAACTAATCCATGAAGTTGGTGAAGTAGAAGCTTGGAGATGGAATTAACACGCGAACGTCGGCAAGGAAGAGGCACAAAACAGCCCACCGGTGCGTCGACAAGGTGCCACGGCAGGCAGGCTGCACAAAACAGCCCTCCTGCGCGTTGGCAACGTGCCACGGCAGGTGGCCTCCGCGACCAAGAGGATGTAACGCGCTGCCCAGGCAGCGTGACACGTTGCCAACGCGGCAAGGTGCTGCCTGGGCCGATTTCGGGTGATTTTCCAGAGAGCCTCCGCGTCCGTAGCGTGTCACAGAGGTCGTGCTCCGCGTTGGCCTCCGTGACACGTTGCTTGTTAATCCGGGAAAGATTCCTACTAATATAAATAGCACACTTAGGTTTATTTTTCAAAAGGGGAGACTTGGTGGAGCAAGGACGTGGGTTAGGAGCAGTTGAGGGACGAAAAAGCTAAGGGTTTTTCTCTCTTTCTTTCTTCTTTCAATCAATTGCACGTATGATTTACACTCATTTGAGGATGATCAATCCACAAATGAGTGGCTAATTCTCTTCCTTGCTAAGGTTTTGAACATGTGTATTGAATTTTGATTGTGAATTATATGGTTTTTCATCTTCTTCTTTCATGTTGTTCTATTAATTCTTGTTCTTACTGCATTAGTGTGTGGCCAACATTAATGTACATCTAAAAAGTCCAATTTCACTCGAGAGAGCAAGAAATTGGAAAGTTGTGAATTAATAGGGTATTGTTCTTAACTTGATTTGGGAAAATTGGGTTTTGATGTGCTTTCCTGATAGAAATATACTTGAAAGCCGTATTAGTCAATTTAGGAACCGGAATCGTAGTGCTAGGTCATAAATTGCATTTGATCACAGAAATGTAGATGAATGGTTTATGATTCTAAAGTGAGATTAAATACGAGAGTTTTAATCTCTAGGCTAATGTTCTTGGCTAGCAACATGAAGAGAAGAATAACCGAATTATGATTACTATCGAATTCATTACTTGTTCTTAACCTTGGCATGCTCTTATCCATAGTTTCAATTCAAGTAAATATTTGTTAATAGTTTTAGTATATAGTTTATAAACAAAATTATTTAACTTTTGGTTACATTGTTGTCAACATAATTAGAAGTAAACTAGAATATAGTATACTTAAGCAATTTTACTTATCCAGAGTCTCCTTGGATCGATACTTGGCTTACTTAGCCACTTTATTACTTGTTTGACCACGTGCACTTGCGTGTCAGTTTTTAACCCCTACCAAAGCACCGAGCAATGCTAACCAGACAGATTGGTCTAGGAAGCTAGATGATGCATTATGGGCTTATCGGACTGCATTCAAGACCCATATAGGTATGTCTCCGTATCATCTTGTGTATGGGAAAACATGTCATCTTCCAGTCAAACTTGAGCACAAAGCTATGTGGGTGCAAAAGAAGCTAAATCTGAACTGGAGCGACGCTGCAAACTTGAGGCTTGATCAGTTTAATGATCTAGATGAGTTTCGTTTGAAACCATATGAAAGTTCAGAAATTTAGAAAATGAGGATGAAGATACAACATGACTGGAAGATTGAGAAAAAAGAGTTCAACCCTGGAGATATGGTGTTGCTATTTAATTCTAGGCTTTGCTTGTTTCTTGGCAAGTTGAAGTCCAAATGGTTGAGACCATTTCAACTGATCCATGTATTATCCTATGGTGCAATTGAGTTGGAAAATCATGAAGGAAAACAGTTCAAGGTGAATGGCCAGCTGGTAAAAACATATCTGGGAAAGAGTGAAGAAATTAAACTGGTGGACCTGTGGGCTCTGGGTGAAGTCTGAGTAACCCAGGGACTTGCATCGTGCCACAACGTTAAATCAGGTGTTGCATGGGAGGCAACCCATGGAGGTATCTTGGTGAAGTCTGAGTAATCAACATACCTACATCATGCCGCAACATTAAATCTGGCACTTCTTGGGAGGCAACCCAAGTTGTAACTATAATATAAGTATAGTGTTTACGTATGTTGATGTGTGCAGGTAATTAAGATGAGAACTCTGAAGCTGGAACTAAAATTTTGAACCTGGGATTTTGGTGCCAAAACGCATATGATGTGTCGTTCTGACTGAACAACTCATCAAGACTAGTCGTGTCCACTGAAGCAGAAATAGTACAATCTTGAAAGTCAACGACGAGTGACTCAATGAACTGTGAGGTCACTCAACGATTCATCAAGTTACTCATCCTGACAGTACTGAATGTCCAGCACAGTATAGGGGGAACGACTCAAGACACGACTCATTGGGTACGACCACGAGTTGTTGTTTGAGTCGTTAGGTCTCAGGTAAGCTTTCTTTTTTGACTCAAGTAATGGATAGCATAACGAGTCGTGACTTAGGAAATGACACATTACATGGGTTGTGGTGCATATAAATAATTTCATATCACCTGACCCGACCCACGTACACATTGGGTAAATTTAATGTTAAAATATATAAACCACAGATTTTTTTTGAATTCACTCACAAGTTCAAACACCAAAATCTCTACAAATGATTCCCTCTCCCCTAATCACTTCCTATCTCCAATCACACACGCACGCCTACTCAAGTTCGAACATCTCATTCACTACCTTAAGTTGTAACCTTCCACTGCTCCAACTTTCATCTTCTACTCTTGAAATTGTGAGTATTAAAATGTTTTATGTATAAAATTTGACTTATTCATGTTTGTAACTGTGATTCACATGAGGATTTAATCCCAAATATGAAACCCTAAGTTGCCATGAATTCATTTGTTTAAAAAGATGATCACTGCACTTTTGGAATTAAAATGGCTTGTGATTGCGTGAATGATTAATATCCAGTTGAGATTGACTATGGGTTGATGTGGGTTTCCTTACACCCATTGAGTTGGCGAGCATTACGATCTATAAATGCTTTACAAAACTTTGATTCTTTTGCCCACCCAACTCCCTCCAAAATGAAGGTGTTTAACATACGACATGGGTGAAGTCTGAATAACCGATCAAAAATTTGGATGAAAAATAGGTTTTAATAGGTCGTTCAGTGATGATGCCACATGTAACAATTTGTGGAAGTGCCTAACATGTCATTAAATAACTAGTAACCATTGACATACCATTACTGTTAATGGAATTCTTAAGCATGAGCCACATGACGAGTCGTGGTATCACCTCACGACTCGTGATATTTCTCGTCCTGAGTGGGAATTATGTTGAGTTTTAAGCCACTGACCAAGACTGACTTAACGATTTGTTTCCAAGAGAAATGACTCGTCATTTCAAGTCATCGAGTATACTGGAATTCAAGGAAATTTTTGGCCTACAGACAACAGATGACTTCACGAGTCGTTGCCAGTGGCAACGAGTCGTTAGGTCCCCCGTCCTGTCTGCAGGCAGTCACAAATTGTTTACTTTCATATAAACTAATCTTAGATGCTAATACTCAATAGGTACAAATGGCACCAAAAGGAACTCCCAAGAAGGGCCCGTCCAAGAAACAGGGGTAGGAGAAGGGCTAACCCTCGACTTGCAGACTAATAGATAAGCCATCATCTTCAGAAGTGTCGAGTAGCACGGTTGAGGGATATCAAATATCTGAGGAACAACTGGAGCGGAGGTCCACTAAGGCTAGGACTAAATTCCCTATTAATTCAATAGCCAAGGTAGCTTTTTTGACTCCACTCCCAAGGGACCCACCCAGTCGGGAGGAAGGAAATGCCGGGGTCTCAGCCCTGAATGTTCATGAGGGCACTGCAGCTGCTACTAATTATGAGGATGACAATAAATCACATGCCCAACTGGAGAGCATTGATAATGAGGAGATTGAGACCTCCCACACATCTACCGAGAAGCCTTGGAGAATGGTGAGGAGGTGGTGTGTTCCAGGCATGCGCGCAATCTATAATAGAGACATCACTCTCAGGCATAAGGGCCACGCAAAGTGTAGCATTTATGAGGAGCCGAGGTTGGTCACTACAGGGTTCAAGGACCTCCCAAACATTTATGCATTGTTTGACAAATATCAATTTGGGTGGTTAAGTGAGCCATCCGGCAGCTACAATCCACCATTGGTCAGAGAATTCTATGCAGCATATGCAGCCACACTACAACATCAGCCCTAGAAGGCCAGGATTGGAGGAAATGGCCTGCACTGACCTGGGTGATAGTAAGGGAGATTCCTGTGGGCATTTCTGAGTGGACCATCTCCCATATGCTATATGGTCCAGAATATGAGCCTCCGATGATCACAGCTGAGTTTGATCATCATCTGAGTGAGCTATAGAAAATCAAGACCAAAACATTGAGCCACAAGGATAGAAAAAGATAGTATACTTGGCTGGCTCGAATCGTTTCCACTCAGGGTACATCAGTTGAATGGATAAATGTCCCAAAGATACAGATCAAGAAGGTCACTCTGAGCTTTAGGCCAAATTATGGTGGTTGCTAGTACGACACAGGCTGGTACCAACAAGAAATGATAATGTGGTATTACCAGACCGAGCTGCATTAGTTGCTAGTATCATGGAGGGCTATGTTATCAACTTCCCAAGGTACATAGAAGAGAAGATCTGGGAGAGAGATATTATGGAAAACACAAGCATCCCCTTCCCATGCCTCATAGATCGGCTTTCTAAGGAGTCTCAGGTTTCAGAGTTGCCACCTGTAGACCAGAAAGTGGATGTGCACAAGATTACATATATTGGGTTGATCAGAGATGATACAAACCTAGTTTTGAGGGCCAGGAGTTAGACAGACATATCCGCAAGGGCCATATTACTAGCTGAGGCATTGAGCAGAGGTCTTCAGAGTGATGCTGTGAGGTTTATAGAATTTGAGGCAGAGTTGTCAGCGGCCCATGAGACTGGTAGCCAGCTTGTTGCTACCACTGCAGCAGATACTATATTGCCTGTCGAGGTCCCAGAGTCATCCTCCACTGCACCAATAGCTCTACTACCCATTACGAAATCTCACTCCTCACTGGCTGGACTAGTCACAATATCTCAGGATTTCCTTACCGACATGGCTAGGCGGCTGGCGAAGGCCGAAAAGCAGAAGGCTCACATGGCACTTCAGGTCAAGGTGCTAATGGAGCAAGTTAAGCCTTTGGTGATGAAGGAATTAGAGAGCCTATCTAGGACATGGCATGAAAGTTTGGACGCCTTTGAAAGGCAGATGGATAAGCACCTAGCTTAGTTATAGTCCCTTGAGATGACCCGATGGTATGTAGAGGTGGCGGCCCTTAGAGTTGAATTGTGAGAGCTGTCCACATGGAAAATACCTGCCATCACACCCACTGTGCTCCCAGTAGTAGAGGATAAGAGTGAGGAGGAGCTACCTCTGATAGTGGATTTCATCATAGCGAAGCCGGTAGCTCATGAAAAAGGGAAGAGACCTCGAGAGGAGGTGAGCAAGGGTTACAGTGGTGATATGCTACGAGAGCAGAAATGGGAGAAAAGAGACATGGAGCAAGCATTGATGCTGTCTAGAGATGAGGCTCGAGAGAGGGCTGAGATTGATTCTTCTAGAGCTCGTGGAGATGGTACGAGCTCTGTTGGTTCAGAGAGTGCACCGAGAATCCCCGGTGCCATAGGAGAGGAGATTGGGGATGCATTTGCGCCCTTCACCAACCAAGCCATAGGCTTCTAGGTCTCACAAGTATGTTCACTATTCCCATGTTTTACTTTTCTTATGCATCAAGGACGCCACATTATTTTTTGCTGAGGGTGGGGTGTGATACCTGAGTTTTTGCTGAACATAACCCGAGGGTTTTTCTTGCCAGATACCTTTTCCCTCGGGTGTTCCTTATCTAATATAACTGGCATGTTTAGGTTTTTGTGGTCCGTGTTTTGTTTTGTGTCAATTGAAAGGAAACTAGGTGAACTTAGGCCAGTCAAATAACATGTAAATCTTCTATGTGATAATGTGGTACCCCTCCTAAAAAAATTTTGTGTGTGCATGCTAAATAGACAAGCATGACCTTTGTGAATCTTTGCATAACATTAATACTGTGAATTTGTTTAACATTGAATGATTGTGCCTAACTAGCAGTTGGTAGTAGTCATGATATTGGCTTGTGCATTGTGTGAGTGAGGCATAAAGTTAGTTCTACTGTGTGTGTCAATCTAGAACTTGCCTGGTCGGTCATACTGAGGTATAGGACGGGAGATTAGGAAAGGATCATAGGCCATTTTTGATGAGTAGTCCACTTTAGCCTTAAAAGACCTACCAAACGGAAATAAATATCCCTTGATCCTGATTTTAAGCTAAATTTGAATTTTTTTTTGTTGTTTAGGCAATTCACCTTCCCGCTTTGATTATAATGAACCTGTTTTGGCCCTAGTCCCTCCTTGGACACTGTGAACCTCAACTCAGACAAATTGCCTAAGTTGAGGGTGGATACTATAGGGGTGAATAAGCAGAGTAGGGTGGAAACTAATTGAGTAATTCAGACAAAAGACGGGTGCAGTGTGCATAATGAAATTTGAAAAAAAGGAAAGAAAAAAATAGCAAAGAGAAAAATAAAAGCGAGAAAGAAGAAAAGAAATTCTTTAAAGGAGGAAAATCACATCCGTAGTTGCAAAAGAAAGTAAAAGAAGAAGAAAGCAAGGGAAAAAGGAGAGAAGTTAAAAAGAGGTTAAGTGGAGCCAAAGTTAGTGTAGTGCCAAGGAGGGTTTAAGTTACTATTTCCATATTTACTTTACCCAACCCCGAGCCTACATTACAAGCTGAAAAATGTTCTATAGTGATCCTAGTTCAACTGTTTGAAAACCAAGCTATTAAAAGTAACGGAAAAGCTTATGGTATTGTATGTGCACAGTTAGAATTTCTTTGTGAGAGCGAGTGAGTTCTTACCCAGTCCCAAGATAAAACATTTTCATGATCATATATGTATATGTATGGGACTTCTTCGTAGTGAGGGCATATGGTCAACAACATTGTCTGTAAATTGTCTGGGTCAGTGTAATAGGATTGTATGCATGGTTGCAAGTTAATAGTGTAATGCCATTCTTTGATTCCTTTGTGTCATGGTGGAAAACTATGCATACGCACTATGATTTGAATTTTGATGATATAGAAGGGGTTAGAAAGTTTAATTTGATTATGCTAAGAGTTGTGACTATCGTAGGTTTCCTAGATTTCTTTTGATTGAAGCGTCGAGTTTTATTTTATTTGTTTTTCCTTAGGACATGTAAAAGTTCTAAGTTGAGGGTGTTGATGTACCATGATTTTACGGCACTTTCAACACTTAAAACTAAGAAAATATGAAAATTTTGGGAATCTTTGTATGGATTAATGTGTTTTTGTTGATTGTCATAGGGAAAATAGGTTTGGCTAGTAAAATGGCATAATGAGGCTAAAAATGGGTTAACAATGGACTGCCAACAAGGTGACGAGTCGTCATGTTATTTCACGACTCGTTCCTGGAGTTGTTGGGGGAAGAAAAGTTTGAAGCACAAATAACCAATGGCGACCACATGTTGATAGCACGACTCGATATGTTCGGCAATGAGTTATTAGGAGGGTCGTGAGGACTGGGAGTGAAAATTGATGAAAAAGGCCTGGGAGACACATTGGAAGACTTAGCGAGTCGTCGTAAGACTTGACTACTCGTTGTGAACAGGCAGGTGCATTCGTCCTCAACACTGGAAGTTTCAACGCACAGAAGTCACGAGGGACCTAATGACTCGTGCAGTAACTTAACGAGTCATTAAGTGACCCATTATCTAGAAGAAATACTATGCTGAGCATTACCATTCCTTTCTTGTCATGACTTATTAGGATATCTAACGAGTAATTACCACACCCGTTGCCATCGCCGACCTGCATTCCTTTTTAATTTAGGAAAGGATTTACTTAAGTCTATAAATACTTTATGTAGGTTTATTTTACAATTATTGCTTATTTTACGACTTTGGCCTATATTATTGGAGTTGTTGATTAACATCAAGGTTCAAGAAACAAGTTTTATTATTTCATTCTTGAATTTAGGAATTCAAACAACTTTGGAATATTGATCTTAGATTCTTGTTGATTTATTCAATAAGCGTGGTTTCTTCTATGAATTATTATAAGTTGCAATTATGATTTCTTCTCTAATTTATAATTATGATTTCTTAAGCATGAGTAGTGATCTTGGGCAAATTTATATACCCAAGTGATACTCAAATGTGTCATTTTAGCCTTGTTTATCTATCAATATTTATACATTCTCATGTGATTGGTAATAAAATGTGAATTTATACTAACCAACATGATTAGCATTGTTTTGCAGGTAAAATGTAATTTTGGAAAGCTAAAATGCATGTTGGAATAGATCAGGGTTGGACTCGGATGTGAGCAAAGGACAAGGAATTGGAAGGCACAAAATAAAGAGGCTCCGCGATGGAGCCGTGTCACGCTGCCATCGCGGAGGACTTCTGCCTGGATAGGGAATTTTTGGCCAATTTCCAGTGAGGGTTCGCGTTGGGTCCGTGGCACGGTGGCCTAGCTCTGCGTTGCACGCCGTGCCACGTTGGGCCTTATTACCTGGACCCCCAATTTCCAGTGAGGGTCCGCGTCGGTGGCGTGTCACGGAGGCAGTACTCCGCGATGCACTCCGTGACACGTTGCTTGTTATTCTGGGAAAAATTTCCACTAGTATAAATAGAACACTTAGGTTCATTTTTCAATATTCTGACTTGGTGGAGCAACAACGTGGGTTACAGGCAGTTGAGGGGACGAAATTATCAGGGTTTTTCTCTCTTTCTTTCTCCTTGAATTCAATTGCTTGTATGTTTAACACTCATTTAACGATGTTTAATCCACAAATGAGTGGCTAATTCCTCTTCTTGCTAAGGTTAAGAATAATTGTATTGAAATGTGATTGTTGATTAAATTGGTTTTTCATCTTTTCTTCCATGATTGTTCTATTGATTCTTGTTCTTACTGCATTAATGTGTGGCCTACGTTAATGTACATCTAGAAAGTCTGGTTTCACTCGAGAGGGCAAAAAATTGGAAAGTTGTGAATTAATAGGATATGATCTTTTCTTAGGTTGGGAAAATTGAGAATTGATTTACCTTCAGGATAGAAATATACCTGAAAGTCGATTTAGTCAATTTAGGAACCGGGTTTGTATGGCTAGAACATGAATTTTGTTTAATCACAAAAATGTAGGTGGACGGTTCATGATTCTTAAGTTGGGTTAAATACAAGAGTTTTAATCCATTATAAGTAGTTCTTGACTAGCAACCGGATGAAAGGTTAACCAAATTATATCGATAATTAATTTCATTACATGTTCATTTAACCTCAGCATGCTCACATTCATAGTTCAGACTCACATTAGATAATCGTTTTAGACTTAGCATAAAAATTAGAACCCAAAAATATCAAACTCTTGGTTACACTGTTGTCTTCATTGTTAAAATTAAAATATAGTAACACTTGAGTAGTTCGTTACCTTATCCTAGTCCCTGTGGGATCGATACTTGGCTTACTTAAGCCACTTTACTACTTGTTCGACCACGTGCACTTGCGTGTAGTTTTATACCCAACAAACGACCGAACAAGTTTTTGGCGCCGTTGCCGGGGACTGGCAATTGGTGAATTTGTCTTAAGTGTTAATTTACTATATTTTTATTTTCTTAGTGTTGACAACTTGGTCTTAGCCTGTATTTTGCAGATTTAATCTATGTTGAACACTGGCAAGAGACAAGGAGCTGGTGGACTCGTATTTAGTGCCTGAAAGATTATTTCATCGTCAGCGGAGAGAAGCCCTAAAAAGAAAGCTGCAGTTTCTCAGACAACACTCATGGAGCAACAACAGAATCCACCAGTAGTACGGGCAATGTTAGTGCCCAAAGAAGTAGCAGCTCGGCCGGTTCGCGAGGTGGCAATCCCACATGCTAATAATGTCACATCTAGCATCCGCAAACCTGAGCCAGGAGGGAGGTTCGAGCTCAAACAAAACATGGTGCAATTGCTGCAGACTAGAGGGAAGTTTACAGGTCTCCCTCATGAAGATCCACAGCAGCATCTCCAAAATTTTTTGGAGATAAGTGACACTTACATCCCCGCTGGAGTGTCATCAGATTATGTCAGGCTTACATTGTTCCCATTTTCACTATTGGGAGAAGCCAAGAGGTGGTTGAAAGCTGAGCCACCTAATTCTATTTCTACGTGGGATGATCTTGCAAGGAAATTCTTGATTCGATTTTTTCCCTCCGGTAATACAGCAAGACTTATAAGTCAAATTCTAAGTTTTAAATAGAGAGAGGGAGAGAATCTATATCAGGCTTGGGAGAGATTCAAGTCCATGTTGCGGGATTGTCCTCATCATCATCAATCCAATGATGTGCTGGTGCACACTTTTATAAAGGGTTTGGAATCCCATACAAAAATATTGCTAGACTCAGCAGCTGGGGGACAAGTGCTAGAGAAAACTTATTAGGAGCTGTATACCTTGTTGAACCGTATTTCGCAGGGCAATCCAGAGTGGAATGCTGATTCATCAAGAGGAGGGACAAGGAAAGCAGCAGGAGTTCTAGAAGTGGATGGTTTTACAGCTATTGCTGCACAGATAGCTGCCTTACAGAATCAACTCAACACCCACTTCAGTAACATGACAATGAACCAGCCTCAAGCCCCAGTGAATGCAGTGCAGCAGATTTGGTGTGAAGTGTACGGGAGCAGTGAGCACTCAGCTGAGTGTTGTGGAGCAAATCCTGACTTGGTGAACTTTGTGGGAAATGTACAAAGGAACAACCACCAACAGTATGGCAACAACTACAATTCCAATTGGAGGAATAATACTAATTTCTCCTGGGGTAGCAACAACCATCAGGGGCAAAGTTCGAGTCAGGGTGTGCAAAGGAACTAAGGAGGGCAGCAGAATTATCAAGCATAATTTAGAAACAAGATTGCACCTCCTCCACCACCATCACCCAGCATTGAGGAGATGGTCAAGACGATGATAGCTAACTAAGATCAATTGCAGGCTGACTATGTGAAATTGGCAGCCGAGGTGAAAAACAACCAGTTAGCTACTAAGGCACTTGAATATCAATTTGGGCAATTTGCTGGAGCCCAAAACACCAGGCCTAGAGGAGGACTTTCGAGTGACACAGATCCCAACCCCAAGCAGGTGAATGCGGTGACCACAAGGAGTGGTTTGCAGCTGAAAGAGGTGGAACCAGAAAGACCACCTCAACAATCGGGAGCAGCAGAAGGCGAGAGGGAGCAAAGTGATAAGAGGGGGAAGACAAAGGAAGCTGAATCAGAAAACCACCACCCCCGTTCCCTCAACAATTAAAGAAACACAAGGAGGACGCGTGTTTCAAGAAATTCATGGAGGTGCTGAAACAGGTACATATTAACTTAACTCTTGTTGATGTTTTGCAGGGAGTGCCGAAGTATGCCAAGTATATAAAGGACATCGTGGCAAACAAAAGTCAGTTGGCTGAGTATGCTACGGTGGCTCTTACGGAGGAGTGCACTTCCCGGATACAAAACCGACTGCCCACAAAGCTCAAAGATCCTGGGAGCTTCACTATACAGATTACTATTGGGCAGAGTATCCAAGCTCGTGGATTATGTGATTTGGGAGCGAGCATTAATTTGATGCCGTCATCGATATTCAAAAAGCTAGGTCTAGGGAGTCCTAGACCCACAACAGTGATCTTGCAATTGGCGGATCGATCCTTAGCAAGACCTGATGGCATTGTGGAGGACGTTCTGGTGCAAGTTGGCTCCCTGATCTTCCCGGTAGATTTCGTCGTGCTGGATTTTGAACCAGACGCGGAAGTCCCATTTATTTTGGGACGTCCTTTCTTGGCGACCGGGAAAGCGCTGATTGATGTAGCTGTGCGGCAGCTAACCATGCGAGCACACGACGAGGTGGAAGTGTTCGATGTGTACAAGGCCTCCAAGCTCCCGATTGTGTACGAGGAACTCTCGGTGATCAATGTGATTGATCGAGTTGATGATGTGCGGATAAAGGATTCACGAGAGTTATCGGGAAAACCACCGGAATGATGTAAGCACTACTTGGGGGAGGACGGTGGTCGAGAGAAAACGTCCATTACCCTAGAGGACAACTGAGCTGAATGACGTCGAGCCGCGACGGTAAACCAGGCGCTGCACGGGAGGCAACCCGTGAAATTTTTCTTTGTAAATTGTGAATAGATTTTTTTTTTTTTTATTTTCTTTATTAACAACAAAATTTTTAGTTTTCATTTTTGTCTTTATTTTTATTTTGAGTGAAGCCTATAATTCTAACCAATTTCTTATAGTAAGATGAATTTCAGGTCGAACGGAGAGAAAATATGTAAGGAATCGCAAAGGAAAATTCGAGGTATGAAAATTAAGAAAAAGTGGCAAAACAGTGAGCTAGGGCGATAGCTCCGTGTCACGGAGGAGAGCCTCCGTGTTACCCTCCGTGACATGTTGAACTGTAAATTCAGAATTTTTAAAAGAATTCCAGAACACCCTCGCGACAGCTCTGTGTCATGGAGGCAGTGCTCCACGATGCACTCCGTGACACGTTGCTGTGTATATCGCGACGGATCACACCGGATCGCCGGGTGACCCGCGCGAATTTCCCATTTTTAAACCCCGAATCCCCCTAAATTTTCCTTATTTCTCACACACTCCGCGACCAATCCCCCTAAAACCCCTCCCCCTTCAACGTGACACGGAATAGGCAAAGGATTTCATTGAGTTTTCTTCAATTCTTCAAATTCAAGGTATGTTCTTCAATTCCATCTCATTTCTCGTCGATTTTCTTCGATATTGAACATGTGATATGAGCTAAACTTGCCCTAAGTAGAAATTAAGCGTAAATTCAATTGAATTATTGTTGATGGATGTTCGGAGTATTATTGTGATTGCTTGAACTCGTTAATTGCATAATTTAATTGAATTTTTGATACAATCATAGCTAGGGCTTGCTTTTGAATTTGAAGTGGAAAAATGTAGTGAACTCGTGAAATTCATGCTTGGTTGTACATGTTGAGTGAGATGAGTCGATTTGCTAATTGTTATTATGCTAAAAGACCGACGGATTCTCGGGTTAGGGGAATATTGAAATTTGCAAGAAGTGGGTGAGTTGTATAGGTTCATGTAGATAAATTCTTGTTGTTTTCGTTTCTTTGTTTCTCCTTGCTACGTGCGATGGGATTAAATTGTTATCGATGGTAATGATTGTGGCTATTTGTACGAAGTCTGAGTAGTACATAGAATATATACCGTCGAATTCTTCGAATGCACTAAGCATGTTTGTATATTTGGTTGTTTGTTTGTGTAAATAGGTATGATCTTGCCGTAATGTTGTAATTTTAGCTAAGGACTAAGTGTGGGATAGCCTAGCTTAACCCAACCTTAGTCAAAGAAAATTTTCATGGGCTTAACATTGAACGTGTCTGTTTGGTTTGACAGGAACAATGGCAAGCAGGCAGGACAAAGGGAAAGGCGCATCAATATCTGGCGCCGGAAGAAAGAGAATCAGACTTGGCACAGTAGTCCCAGCAGCACCAGCAGTTCCACGCGGACAACGCCGCCAATACGGAACCAGGTGGGTGACAGAAGAGGGGAAGAAGTGGTATGCAAAGCACAAGGAGAGCAAGTACTTCCCCGAGGAACACATAGCACGGGAACCGTTGGCACAGGAGTTCCCTTGGATTGTCCACAGGATCGAGGCAGCTGGGCTCAATTTCATCTTTGAAGAGCCCAAGGAATGCAACTTGCACCTGATTCGGGAATTCTATGCCAATTGGAACCCGACTCTCAGAAGTCACACCATCAAAATTAGAGGGCAAATAGTCATATTTGAGCCCCACCACCTCAATGTTATCCTAGGGGCGCGTGACACAGACGTCCACGTGCTTCGGCAGCTGAACATCACTCCACCATATGCGGACATCAGACGCACTTTGTGTGGAACCAGATCGACGGCTAGATGGAGCAGACACAAGGAGAGAGGCTACCATCAGACTTTGCCCTATTCACAGATGAACAGGGAAGCCAGGATATGGCTTAAGATCGTCTGTTCCTGCCTAATCCCGGGGTTACATATGACAGATGTAACCCCGGATCGTGTATGCCTGGTGTATGCCCTGATGAAAGGGCTGGAGATCAACGTGGGGGCGGTTATTATCTCTGCCATGAAGAGTGCCCGGTTGCATCAGGGGCACAGGTACGGATTTGGTGGACTACTCACCACATTCCTGAGGGGCCTAGATGTTGAGGAAGAGGCCCTTGACTACATCCGCAGATGGAGCGGCAGGCCTTAGATGTCATTAAAACTAAGGCACCCGACACCACCCACGGGCCTGTTCTTACACTTGCAGAGCGACATGCTCGGGATGATCAGTACATGGCTCGCATGTACGGTATGCAGATGCTCCATCTGAGGATAGGCGGGAGGCCGGCAACAGAAGAGGAGCTATGGCAGCTCGAGCTAGACTACCCTTTTGGCGAAAATGCCAGGGCTCTATGCCGAGTGGGGCCAGCTTTTGTGGAGCCCATGGATGATGATGTCCCCACAGACAAGGAGACACGTTGGGAGGACTCCGATGTGGAGTCCGATGATGACGATGGGGGTGATTCAGACATGGGAGATGAAGCAGCAACACCTGATGAAGAAGTGGAGTATTTTGATTGATCAGGGAGTTCCACCACCAAATTTTTGTGCTATTTTAATTTTTGTGAACACTGGGGACAGTGTTCGAGATAAGTGTGGGGTGGGAGTAGTTAGGTGCTGGTTGTGCTGTTATGTATGTTCTAATCTGTTGCTGTGCATGTGAGAAATTTTTGTGACCCTGTGATTTGTGATTGTTAAGTTGTTGTCCTGTATTGTAATTATATGTGAAACTGTTGTGTGTTGCTGAATGTTGCTAAGCTGATATTGTACATATTTTTATTTATCGAAATGATCGATATTATTAAATTTTTTTTCAATTCTTGGGTTTCTCGGCATTTGTTTTCGGTTCTTTTACCGAGAATGGTCCCATTGAACCGAAGTCTTAGTTAGTGACCGTTCCCTATGATGGATGGATGATGACCGTCTTAAGGGAAATGTAGTCGTTAGGAGTAGATTCTTTTTCATTTATATTTTTTTAGTTGTTTTTCTTTTGTGGGTTGCATCCCAAAACCTGTAGTTACTTTATGGTTGCGGAATTCTGGTTGCGTGTCGTACATGATATTTGAAATGCAAAGGTGATTCGTATGAAAGCATGCAACTTTGTAAATATGTTGAGATACCTAGGCCATAGAGTCGATTCAGTGTGATTAAGGCTTAATGTTTGAATTCGTGTAATTAGCTGATTGAAGAGTCTGTGAATACGTCTTGAATTGAGCATGTGAAATAAGTGTGAAGTGAGGTCTTGTTATTCCATGCTATTGTGAAGTGTCTAAAACTTGCCTGGTGTGTGTACAAAATGAAATGAAGGAGGTGTATTGTAGGAAAGGATGTAGGCATTTCTTTGTCTTTAACCGAAAGTTTCTATTTTTCATTATCATACCCACCTTGATTGTATACCCTAGTCAGCCCGTTGAGCCTTTAGCCTATTATTTTTTTCTTTTGTCAAAAAGTATAAACCGAGCTTAATCCCTTCTTTTCATTAGCCGTAAAGTCGATCCAAAACTCTTAAGCACTTAAGAAGAGAAAATAATTTTCCCAAAGTGTCAAAGAGTGAGAATGGTGAAAAGAAAAGAAAAGCAGAGTGATAAAGGGAAAGAAAAGGTTGAAGGTGCACTTGTTATAAATAAACTATAATGAAGGTGTACGAATAATCTTTGTTGTTGTGTCAAGTGTGCTTAATAAGATGGGCCAAACTAAAGAAAAACTTCAAGAGTGGGAGGATGAAGAAAGAAACACTGCCCATGAGTTTGATGGGATGTATGGAAAAGGCGCTTAAGGATGCTAGTGACTATTATTGGCTAGCCCAATATTTACTAGTTCCGTAGCTTACATTACAACCTGTTAAAGTCCTATGTGATCTTACATCACACTTCTTTATATTAGTGGAGTAATACACTAAAGGCAAGCTTATGGGTCATGACATGATGCATGTGAATTCTTTTGGGAGAGAGAGCAAAATTGTGTTTATATGCCCCTGCTTGAAATTTTATGAGTTCATATGATCAAAAAGGGAAAATTCTCTTGTGTTGTGAGGGCACAAGCTTGATGAGAGATTAATTTTCGTGTCGGACGTCTTGATCAGCTGATTTGCATGAGTTTGCCAATATCGAGAGTCAATTCTTAAGTCTAGGAGGTCTTGATGTATTGAAGGTCATTGCATTGATTGGACCATGCGTGTTTTCTTGATGATTTGCTGTATTGAATAATCGGTATGACTGTAGCCTAAATTGTCGAACCAAAGTAGCGAGGTTTGGGTGTAAATTGCATGAGGTGTAAGATTGTTGTTCGAGGACGAACAAGGATTTAAGTGTGGGGTAAGTGATCTTGGGCAAATTTATATGCCCAAGTGATACTCAAATGTGTCATTTTAGCCTTGTTTATCTATCAATATTTATACATTCTCATGTGATTGGTAATAAAATGTGAATTTATACTAACCAACATGATTAGCATTGTTTTGCAGGTAAAATGTAATTTTGGGAAGCTAAAATGCATGTTGGAATAGATCGGGGTTGGACTCGGATGTGAGCAAAGGACAAGGCATTGGAAGGCACAAAATAAAGAGGCTCCGCGATGGAGCCATGTCACGCTGCCATCGCAGAGGCCTTCTGCCTGGATAGGGAATTTTTGGCCAATTTCCAGTGAGGGTTCGCGTTGGGTCCGTGGCACGGTGGCCTAGCTCCGCGTTGCACGTCGTGCCACATTGGGCCTTATTACCTGGACCCCCAATTTCCAGTGAGGGTCCGCGTCGGTGGCGTGTCACGGAGGCAGTGCTCCGCGATGCACTCCGTGACACATTACTTGTTATTCCGGGAAAAATTTCCACTAGTATAAATAGAACACTTAGGTTCATTTTTCAATATTCTGACTTGGTGGAGCAAGAACGTGGGTTACAGGCAGTTGAGGGGACAAAATTATCAGGTTTTTTCTCTCTTTCCTTCTCCTTGAATTTAACTGCCTGTATGTTTAACACTCATTTAATGATGTTTAATCCACAAATGAGTGGCTAATTCCTCTTCTTGCTGAGGTTAAGAATAATTGTATTGAAATGTGATTGTTGATTAAATTGGTTTATCATCTTTTCTTCCATGGTTGTTCTATTGATTCTTGTTCTTACTGCATTAATGTGTGGCCTACGTTAATGTACATCTAAAAAGTCCGGTTTCACTCGAGAGAGCAAGAAATTGGAAAGTTGTGAATTAATAGGATATGATCTTTTCTTAGTTTGGGAAAATTGAGAATTGATTTACCTTCAGGATAGAAATATACCTGAAAGTCGTATTAGTCAATTTAGGAACTGGGTTTGTATGGCTAGAACATGAATTTCGTTTAATCACAGAAATATAGGTGGACGGTTCATGATTCTTAAGTTGGGTTAAATATGAGAGTTTTAATCCATTGGAAGTAGTTCTTGACTAGCAACAAGATGAAAGGTTAACCAAATTATATCGATAATTAATTTCATTACATGTTCATTTAACCTCAGCATGCTCACATTCATAGTTCAGACTCACATTAGATAATCGTTTTAGACTTAGCATAAAATTTAGAACCCAAAAATATCAAACTCTTGGTTACACTGTTGCCTTCATTGTTAAAATTAAAATATAGTAACACTTGAGTAGTTCGTTACCTTATCCCAGTCCCTGTGGGATCGATACTTGGCTTACTTAAGCCACTTTACTACTTGTTCGACCACGTGCACTTGCGTGTAGTTTTATACCCAACAAACGACCGAACAAGTAGCTAAACTCATAACTAGGGTTGTGGGAACCATGATGAATTAACATACATAGGCAAAAATACTTAGTGTATCTTGAACAGGGTTTATGCATGTATTATTTTTTCCTTCGTTTTAATTGCTTCTTAACGGTTGCAAATGTTGAAATTTTCCTTATTCTTACCCACCGGATCAAGGGAGTAATGAATGAGAAAAGGGATTTAACAACAGAGATTTGTGGCTATCAACCCACATCAAATAACTTGACCTTGTCTAGGAATAGCTAATTCGATATTAAGGGTAAGGGTGAATTAAGTATACATCCTCATACGGATCAAGTTGTGTGGTGATAATCATCTAAATAGGGGACCAACCATTTAGGTGAAGTTAACTTACCGATATTGCATGCTAAGCACCAGAATAGAACACTAGTATAAAATGCCTTGTGGTTATGAAGTCATGGGAAACTCAATCCTAGTCAAATCACTTTTTGAATACAATCGAATTTAATCATGGATCTACTCATTGTTCTCTACTGCTTTTGGTTATTTTGTGTTACAATTCCCCCCCCCCCCCCCACACCAGGAAATAAGTTAGCCAATAGTAGTAGATAAATGCATTAACTAAAGTTCTTGCCATATTCCTTGTGGTATTCGACCCCAAGCTTGGTTGGGTTGTATATTTGACATTGACTACTTTATATCTTATTACGAGGTGTAATTTGGGAGACATGAGTCGCTACCATCGTTGGGGTCACTGGACTCTACTCCTCAAAACCATGGAGGATGGAATACTGTGGGACGTCCTCTCCAGTTGCCTGGGGCATCCTTGAGCCAAGGGTGAGGGTCCTTAGAATCTTCTTTACACCCTTCCACTTACATACGAATAACTTGTTCTGAAAATATCGCATCTTCTCCTCCTTGTCTACTGGAGTGTTCATGAGCCATTGACCATTGTTTTCCACATCCTTGGCCTTGAAGGCTGCTTCAAAGGGATTTGGTAACCCCAAAATCTCATTGATGCAGGCTGCACTGATGCTGAACTACACTCCCCGAAATGTAGGCAACTGGTCCAAGAGGTACAAATTCGCAGTGGGGAGAGTGGCATAGAACTCTCTTACTCACTACTTGTTAGAATAGCATGGCTCCCTAACAAGTAGGACCCAACCATTCTCCTAGAGTAGGGCATAGTACTTAGGCACCTTCTCCGCTATGCCCTGCATAATGTATCCCCATTCATGCACAAAAACACTTCCCTGACTAAATATTGTTTGGATTCAAGCCCAAAAGGCTTATTGAAACCGAAACACCACCCTACTCAAAAACCACCATTTTGAATGCAACAACCTCATAAAAACAGTCTATTTCATGCAAAGAACAATATAGATTACTTGAGAATGTAAATGTGAGTAACATGCTTTGAGAATCTACCCCTTAGCTCAGGAAGAAAACCTACCCCATAACCTAATTATCAACACCAAAATCAAGCATATAGACATGGGTTGGGTGGCTACTAGTGCAAATAACTTTATAGAGTTGTAAGAACAAAGATCACCTGAAAAGAAGTATAAGTCGCCAAGAGTTGAGAGGATTTGTGAAATTTCTGAAGTTGAAAAGTGGAGAATGAACTTCAAAATAGTTTCTACCCTTTTTAGATTGATCTTTGACTTTGCTGCAGCGAATTAAGTATTGGGTAGCGAGACCGTTGCAACGGGCACATGCATTTCCAGAAATGCTATTTGACATTTTGAATTTCCTCGAGGGACAAAAATGTCCCGAGTATCTGGTAAGCGGAGATGGTGACGACATGGGGGTAATATGAGCATTAAGTATGTGAATGCATTCTTCAATATTAGAATGTGCAATATCTAATATTAAAATGGGTTGACTATAGTACGAAAACAACAGGTAGAAGTTGCACATGTGAAATTCCTCCCTAATTGAGTACATGGGAACTGAATAATTAAATTCGCACATCGAGTCCATGTGGTACACCTGTTAATGTCTTAGATACTCGAAAAATAGAGACTTGGTGAAAATATCGGATAAATTTGAAAGGAATAATGGTAGTACCATAGTATGGAAGGGACAAATGTAATTAAATCCTCATGTAACCCTGGAGCATGTTTGTGATAGAAAACCCTTGCAATTCACTTGAGGCTATTTGAGGATGAACGGTTGTTTATTTTATTTGATGTAATGACCCGTTTGGTTGTTATAACACCTTGACGTCATAGACATGAGAAAATTAAAATTTTGCAGGTCTTGGTTATGTTCTCAGATTAAGTGATTAATTATTTGATAGATTTAAAATAGGCTGAATTAAAATTAGGTGGGCCTAGGCGTAGGACCACTGCAACGAGCATCTTCTCACCATAGCAAGACCACTGTAGAAAAAAGGTCATCACAGCAGCGGACGACGCGAACCAGAACTTTGTGCTTTAGTACATCTTAAGATCCACTTCCTGAATAGGGTTCAGTTTTTAAAAACGTCCCAGGATAAAATTTTTGGTGCTCTAACCAGGAAGAAAAGAAGGTGGCTCAAGAAAGCTAGATTCTATCATCCTCCATGATGATTCTCTGCAAGAACACCAAGATTCAAGGTAGGAACACAACCCCACAATTTTCTTAACAGCAACTTGGCACCCATGTAGGTTATGTCTTACCTTTTTGTTAGACTATAATTAATGAATCGTATATGTGTGTACCATTAATGTACGATTGATTGTAAAGATAATAATTGATTAAGTATGTGATTTCGTTATAACTTTGAATAACATGATTATGAAATTGGGAAAGATAACCCCAAGCCTAGAATGTGAGAGAAAGATGAATTTAGTTGGTAAATAATTATGACATATATGATGTGGTAATGAGTAAGATTTTAAGAGATAATGAGTTTCTTGATGGGTTTGATAATGTATTCACGAGGTTATATTCCTGAGATTATACATTGATTGTGGATTCTTAAAAATACGTTCTTGAGATATAGTCATAATGTTGTTTAGATGGAATATTCTTGGTAGCATGTTGGATGTTCTTGATAGCATAAGGGCTATATTATGTTTCTGATGAAATATTGTTGATGTGGAAGTATTGAGGATGAAGTGATGTTTTCCCTTTGATGGTGTATTTGATGGTATAAATTGTGAGTATATCTTTGTGCATGTGTTGTGTAGAAGGAGAGGAATAGGAATGAAGTGAGGTAACAAAACCTAATTGGGTTATGTGAACTTGTTGGTGCCTTTTTACATGCAATGGATGAGATGTGATTTGATGATATAAATTAACTGGGTTAGAATGAATCTGAGGTAAGGAAAGAATGAGTAATTGTAAGAACTTGTAGGTAACTAGGTTTAATGGTTTAGAATCGATTTTATCTAATTAAACTTACATTTTGATGAATTGACTTATAAGAAAAATTAGGAACTATAATGGGTTAAATTTTTCCCGAGAAGATTCCCTTAAGATGGGAAATAACAGAGCTGAGGCGATAAATAGGGTTGAAAGAACCTGAAATAAATGATGGGTCAATAGGTGATAAGAGGGCAAGTAAACTTGGCCTGAGAATTGTAAATAGTATCCTTATGATGGTTTGGTTGTGAATTTTGATTGAAGCGAGGCTACACATTTAATAATTGATAAGTAATAACTTAATGAGTAACATTATAGGAAGAATCACTCCATAACTAAATAGCTGGCATATGTGGTGATTTGTGGGTGTGGTTAATAGGTTTTCATGCCATAATCTTGTAGAATAATACTAATTTTGACATGATTGTAGACAAATTTTGAGAAGCTCAATGCGATAATTTTCCTGGTGAGTGCTAAGGGTAATTGAGATAACTGATGTGTGCTCATGTGGTGTGATATGTGTTGACCTAATGAAATACTTGATTAATTGTGCTGATAATTGTTGATTTATATACCTTGTTAAATGATCACCTGAGTTGACTGAGTTAAATTGCATGATGAATGTGCTGCTTAGTTAATTTATGCTTCTTTCTAAATTGTCACATGAGTTGACGAAACATAATAAATGAACGCTATGCTAATGTCACGATCTGAGTTTGCACCTTGGATGGGACACGGTACTTAAAGTCACAAGTGACCCCAAGAAAACCTTCGTAGAGCATATTCTACTAAAACTGATCTATTAAGAATAATCATAAAAGAGAGGAAACTGATAAAAGAAATAACTGTTACTGATTAAATGACAAAATTTAGAATAGCCTAATAATCTAGCAGAATCTATAAATATTGTCTGAAAACCTTCTAACATGAACTGATGAGTTGCTGGGCAGACCCTTAGCTAACTCTAATGTTGGAACTGAAATAATAAAGTAAAATTGGAAATGGGACTTCGGTCCTCGGTAGATGAGGACTTACCACAGAAGTTGTTGGGATGTCGCTGAGAGGATCTAACTGTGATGCTAGGGCTGTGCAGATGAGTCCATATCATAAAATGATATAGCATAAAAAATATGTGTCACTATTTTGAATGTACTGAGTATGCGAGAAGGAACTAAAACATACATAAACTGAGTAATAGAAAGCTACACTGTAATACTATAAAAATAGACTAAAAACTGAAGAGTTAAATTGAACTAAAGTCATAACTGAACTGGACTGTGATGTACTATAGTGTAGGAGAGACTACAACCATCATGTAACAACGTGAGCTAAACGTGGAGTCCGATGTATACCCCTAACAGAGAAGGCCCTCTATATCTTGCCATGGTGTAGTAGTTGAACTGGGTGATCATTGTCTGAAGCCCATTTGGGATAATAACCTATGGTGGCAACATAATTCTAGGAGCCTGAATGCGCTGAACCCCGGCTCGCTCTGTGCTAAGTACTTCTCCCACTGAAAATCCTAACTATAGCTAACTTGTTAATAGCTTGAACTAATATCTTAAGACTTAGGTCAGAACTACTTATCTGAAAGTGTTCTAAAAGTCTAAGGAACTGAAAGAAACTATGTTCTAAGACCCGCCTAGAGCTGCTTTATCTTGAAGCGTCATAATGGTCTAAAGAACAACTAACAAGCTGATAAACTTATACTACTGAGGTTACTGAGTTTCTCAAAAACTGATAATAGCATACTGATTAGTTGATATTTCTGGAGAATAATAAGTATACTGAGTATTGACTGGAACTCTGAGACTGAATATACTAAAAGACTAACTTCTAGTCAAGTATTTGTACTAAGATTAATAATTCAAATGAAATTATCCTAATAAAGCAATATTTATATCTGGGTTCTAAATCATGCAAGTTTCAGACAAAATCATGCTAAATGTCAAGGCTAAAACACCCACTGTATGAATGATGCAAAGACATGAATTGCAACTGATAATAATTATGGAAAAAGCTTAAAGAATTATTGCAACACAAGAATTCATAAGCTGACTAAAGAAACCATAGTTTCAATCTTCTATAGGGATGGAACTAATTATATTTCTAAAAGGAATTTTGGACACAATGATGCAAGAAATTCCATGTTGGAATCCCACATACCTGTAGAAGAATCCCCTGCTAAATCTCTTGGAAATTTGAAGGAGAAACAGAACCTGATAATGCTCAAATTCACACTTCTTGACAAAATATGAAGTGGTCGTTGTCAATAAAGAACCCAACTAAGAGGTTGGGGTCGAACCAACGGGAATAGCATAAGATCCAAACTAATGTCTGTAATTAAACTTGTTGGTGAGTTATCTCCAAATTGGGGGGTTTCAAAGAAAACAATATCAAAACAAGATGATAATTGTGACTAATATCAAGATTTGCAAATTACTAGGGTAATTTTTCCACATAGGTTCATAACTACTTCAGGTATGCACACGTGATCAATCCCAATGCTTACTTGTAGAACTGATAACTAGGGTTCATCCAAACGACTGGTTCGTCCCAATTGGATGACTACACTTAATCACCGAGTCAAGTCTCATGAGCGATTTCAAACTAACCATTATCAATATGTTCCAAATTTAACTATCCTACGACTACAACTCAAGTTAATACAATGATTATAAATACCAAGGCTTTGTTGTAATTCTCTTTTCCTAATCTGTATTTCTCTATGTTCAAGCAAGTAAAGAATTTGGGCAAGTCCTAATATTGTATACCATTAGGAAATGTTTAAAGATTAAGAGAATACAATACAAGTTTTTCACATTGGTTTTGAATAACTTTTGTGTAACCCTAGTTTATTAATCCACCATGGTTTCCACAACCCCTAGTTGTGGAGGTTTTAGCCTCTCATGGTTGTAAGATTACAATTTTCATTCATAAACAAACAAAACATTAAATACTTACAGCAACAATTGAAATAAAATCATATTAGAATATCAAAGAACAATCTCAAGAACAATGTAGGAAATCAAGAATTTGATCTGAAGAATTGCTCCTCAAACCTTGATAGAAAATCATAAAAATAATTCTTCACACATACACTAATTCAATTCTGTCCTCCTCTCACTAAAATAAAATATAAAGGCTATTTATATAGACATTAGAAACCTTTTCCTAAGCTAACAGGGAATTTTTCATATCTGGTGCCAACTGTGTCACGACTGGACCTACGACCCATAGCAGGATTGTACGGGTCATATCTACTTAACGTAAGTCCTTAGCTAAGTGTTGGCAGGGTGGTACGACTCATACCTTCATCCTACTATTCGTACTATCTATAGTGTCTGAAGTTCTGCCAAGTATCATAAAATCTTCTGAAGTTCACCATGGCTCATGATACAGTTCGTACATTGATGCCACGATTCGTGAGTCCATCTGTACCAAGAGTCTGCCTTTGTGCAATTTCCTCTAAATAATTCCACAACTCCAATTATGGCTCATATTGAGAGTCGTATGTTGCCTTCTTCTAACTTTAGCTTTCTGGCTTTTATCACGGTTCTCAGTACGACTCGTACTGAGGCTGGTACTTTGGCTAATTTTCTGCATTTTAAGGATTCTTTTGCACATCTTTGCTCCAACACTTATTTTTCCTGAGATCAAAGTAAAAGTGCCTCATATCCATATAAACATACCTAATTCCATGCTATTTTCTCAGTTTTAAGCATCGAAAGTGTTATAAACTCACAACACATCAACACCCTCAGCTTAAGACTTTTGCATGTCCTAAGGAAAAGAAAAACAAAAACTAAACACGATGCTTAACTAGAAAATAAACCTAGGATACTACAGCCAACATCAAACAAAATTTGCACTATTAACTCAAAAAGCTTTTGACCCTTTTCACATGAACCAAATTCTCAAATGCACTACAAGAAACCACAAAGCATGATAAACAAGGATCAAGATATGTCATCTAGCTATTAACAAGTAGTCAAGTCATCACTGATTTTTTTTACACAGGCTACTGGTAGAGTTAAACACAAACCATGTATCCTCATAGAAAATGAAGTCCCCTACTTACAGATATAGTAAAATATATAACGTGGGACTGAACAAGCGAAACTCTCACTCTCACAAAGAAGTTTCAAATACTGCATATCGAATACCATAGGCTTGCCCTTATTTTCTCTACTTCGGTTTGTAGGATGGTTAGGTTAGGATCACTATAAGACTTTCTTTGTCTTGTAATGTAGGCTTTTGATCTAGGTATGGTAGATATGGGATCTTTTTAAGTGACTAAAGCCTTCCTTGGCATTACATACGTGTAGCTCCATCTTTTCACTTTTTCACCCTTTTTGCTTATTTCACTTCTTTTTTTCTTTTTTTCCTCCCTTTTCACCCTTTTTATGTACTTGTATGTGTGTGGTGTGTTCCTTAAATCTTTTCATGGATCATTCTCTTTTTGAATTTTTTTTTTCAATTTTTCTTTCCTTTTTCTTTGGTCACACCACACCTCGTTCTTTACCTTTGTTCTTTTCTCTCCCTTTTTTCACCTTCCCACCATTTATGAACCCCTACTCTAGCCACCCTCAACTTAGGCATTTTGCCTATGTTTAGGTTCACAATATCCAAGAAGGGACCAGGGCCAAAATAGGTTCATTATAAAGATAGGTATGTTTAATTGGTTAATCAAAGAAAAATGGTCTATTTAAGGCTCAAAAATTTGGATCAAGGGAATCATATTATTTTGGTAGGGTTATTTAAGATAATAAATGGGCTAAACAAGAATGTCCTATGATCTTTTCCTAACCAAGCATCCTAAAACCTATGCAAACACCAACCGGGCAAGTTCTGGATCCTCTAGACAGTATTGAACTAAGTATCAGACCTCGCTTACTTATGGTACATGATTTGGATTCACTCAACCTGTCCGGTTCATCCATGGCTTAACAAAAACTACACATGCTAATATATTAAATGATATAAAATAATCCACAGAAATCATGAATGCGGCACAAGTACACAGCAAATCTTAAAAAAAAATTTTTAAACGGGGTCAATTTTTCAAAATAACAAAATTAGTACAATTTATTAGCTGAGTACTCTTAAGCTGCTTTCTAATTAAACAAAAATCATTAAAAAATAAAATCCTAACATGATGGTTCAACTAAATAGAATGCCCGAGGAAAAAGAAACATGGCAAGAAAAACCCTCGGACGAATCCAAAAAAATCTCAAAAATACTAGTACAACCCCTCCCCTTTTTAAAAGCGTGCTTCATCCTCGAAGCATAGAAGTAAGAACTGAGGGAGGGGAATATACCTGTGGCACTCTAAGCACTCCCTTCATCCAGCGGAGGAGGTGCCTCTACTGTAATCGTGGCACTGAAGGTGGCCAGTGCACTCAATGGTGGGTCAATAGGGAAAGTGGCTACCCCCTCAGTAGTATCAGCCATCTCTATGGCCTCTAGAATAGTCATGGCTAAATATGGCTCGCTCGAAGGGTCCCTCCCACTAGCAACCACTGCCTGGGCCATGGTGGAACTGCCTGCTCCTCTAGCTCGTTCCTGCAGCTCTGGAAAGTGTGTGTCTTGAGTCTACAGGATCTCTAATCATGCCCGCTTGCCTATCTTTTCTCTCTCTTCTTCTTCTTTCTTGGGGTCTCGTCTCCAACATCCTCGGAGACCCTCTTTTTCCCTTTTTCTTTCCCTGCTCCTATGGCCTCCCAGTAGCCCGCCAGATCAACCTCCTCATCTATGTCAACATAGAGGTGAGGAAGAGCATGGGCTGGTATGACTACCGGCTGCCATGATGATAGCTTGGCCACTTGGCTACGAAGAGCCCCCAACTCCTCAAGGAGGCTATCCGTATCAGTCTGCTTAACCATGCGTATATTGAATCTACTTTCAAACCCGTCTAATCTAGCATGCATAGCCTGTGTGACTGTCTCAATCTCGGCCTTCACCCAAGTCTTAACATTCTTCATAATTGATTGAATCTTCCTTTCATCCATGGTCAGTCTCTTAGCCAGCTTCTGGAGAAATTCCTTAGGCACTAGGATGTACCCGGCTGGAGTCTGGCTCAGGAGGCTAGTAGGTGGTGCAGCAAAAGTGCTGGGAGCTGCATCTGAATAATCGAAATCTGTAGTCGGTGTTTTTGACATTCTCTCATAAGGTGGGGGCAGTCACCTGTGTGCCCCCAACTGGTCGAGTCAGTGGAACTGCGGTGGAAAGTCGGACCTGACTTATCGGGCTCATCTCATCCCGGATCAGGCTAAATTGGTGATTCGCTATCCTCCAATCAGGCGCTTCTCACCCCGACACTGTGGCGCCTGCCTCCGTGCATAATTTGAAAAAGAGACTCGGGAATGGGATGGTAGTGCTCAATCCTATAGCCCGATCTCACATCTCTTCTACAATGACCCTCGAAATGTTGATGGGGTATCTAGACATAATACAGGTCACCGAAGCTACTATATCCTCTCTAAGGATATTGTTGTTAACCGTCAGTGCCAACCGGTGGTGCACTAACATCTAGCAGGCCTTTGCTATGAAATTTAGGGAATTCTTTATGACCTGCTTGCCACTAGTGACCCACTCTTCCGCTTCTTTGTCCTTAGCGATCACGCTGTACAACCACTGTATCTACCTCCTCCTCTCATAAAAGCCGAGCTTCTTGATCTATTTTGATGCCTCCACCCGATATTCATATTTTGGCATAGCATGTGGTGGGATGAACTAGGGCCCATATATTCTCCAAGCAATAGTGCACTCGAATATATCAACCTCTCGGCCTCTGACCAGGACGCTCTCCAGCTTGGATTGATCTTTCAATTTCTACCCCTCTTTCGCCTTCTGCTCCAATGTTTCCAAATAGTTGGTGTAGAACTCCCAGAAAATTTCTGGAGTATATTAGTCGGGGCCCTAGCCATCCACTTGAATTTGTATAAGCTAAATATTCGCTTCATCTCCTCCACCTCATTCAATGAATTTGTGAGGATCTGTGACTCTTCTTGGATGCTCCTCCTAGGCTTTTTTTGGAGGTGAGAGAAATTCCCTATTTGTATATCTCCTAGGATCATGGTACTCTCCATCGGATAGTGCAGTTCTCCCTAGGCGGAGTATGCTCTTGCTCGGCATTTGGTGCCTTCTCCTCTGATCCAGCACCACTGCTTGCATGTCCGAATCGGGTCTCCTCGGACCCCTCTTTTTCATTAGAGTCGCTTCCCGACTCTTGAGCTTTTTCTTTAGCTCCCTCATCAAACTAGGGGGCACCAACAGATGTGGCAGTAGCCGCCACGACTTAGGCTTTGGTCTTCACCCAAGTGGTTTTGGTCCTATCAGTGTCCACTATGTTGACCTTGTATTTATCTACTGAACCACTAGGGGAGTTTCCCGCTTGATTGAATTCGGAGGTCTTATCAAGTAATGTCCTCTGTGTAGTTTCCTTTGATGCTTTAAGCTTCATCGTCATTGTACCTGTGGAGAAAAAGGGTTAGAATTCAATATCTAAGAAAAAGAAAGCAAGAACAATTTCCTCTATAGTTTATTATGGGTCAATCGTATGGGTCGTACCTTGGAGGTATGATTCGTACTGAGACCCATAGTATCTCAGGTCAGTGTCACGTCTCAGAGGTATGACTCATACCATGAAGGTACGGTCCGTACCACGAATCGTATGAGGATGCCCCTTTAAAACAATTTTTATGTACTTTTCTATGACTCATGGTACCACCAGTAAGTCGATTCCATGAGTCGTAGGAAGGATTGTACTATCACTTTTTGACTTGACCCTTATCAAATTCTTGGTGCGACAGTTAGGTACAACTCGTATCAGTAAACCACAAGTCGTACTAGGATTCGTACCTTGTGATTGTTTCAAGTTTGGCTTGGGACAGTCCCAACAAGCCATCCTACGAGTCGCAGTATGAAACCATGAGTCGTAGGAAGGCTTGTGAAGCCTGTCCCTCCCTCAATTTTTATTCAATTTGCAAGGGGGTTCTATTTTAAGTTTGGGTACTCAGAATTCCCCAAGTCTAGGCATGCATTTAACATGTTTTACAACTACGCATTCCTCTCCTTTTTAATTATGACCCGTAACTCGATTTTTAATAGTTTAATGCACAATTTAATTAAGTTCAAGCTCTTTCTGAATCGCACACAGCTCAGTTACACTCCTGGTCATTGTCCTTTTATGATTTTTCAAGAAATGAGAGGACTCTCAGGGGGTTTAGCAAATTTACATCAAGCATACAAGTTTTATATATCAATTTTGAAGGAATACACTTACTTTAATGCTAGTACATCAATTATCAATCAAGACTAGGGTTTGAATTAGGTTTTTTGATGTAATCTTGAGCTAGAAATTATTCACTAATTCTTGGTGGTGAGTTACGGGTGTGAGGGAGTTGTGAGTTTGGGTTTTGTGAGCGTGGGATAAGGGTACAATTCTTTTAGGCTTATATAGGTCCTAGGGCCGATTTTCAAAAATCTGGGCCAAGTCGAGTAGATTTAAAATTTTTCACCCGTCAAGACTCGTACCATGAGTCATCACGACTCGTCCCTTGGACCCGTACCAGAGAGATGGAGAGACTTACCTGTAGAACTATGAGCATATCTTACGACTTGTAAAACTGGTGTATGATTCGTACTATGACTCGTAGGTCTTTTCTTTTAATTGTAGTCTATGCCTTGTATAGTTCATAGCCACAGTAAAACTACGACCCGTACAATGAGGTTACGAGTCGTAGGACCAATCGTACACCTAAAATCATGCACTAAATTACATCTCTAATTCTCACTGCGACTCGTTCTACAACTCATACAACCCTCTTTTGAGTCGTGCTGAGAACTTGATGTGCTGTGAGTTTACAGCACTTTCGACGCTCAAAACTAAGAAAATAGCATGGACTTAGGTATATTTATATAGATATAAGGAACTTTTTCCTTGGTTATAGGATATATAGGTGTTTGAGAAAAATTGTGCAAAAGATAGCCTGAGAATGTAGAAAATAGGCTTAACTCACAGTCGCCAGTACGAGCCGTAGGATGGTGCTACGAGTTGTACTACTGGTTGTGAAATGTTTCAGAAGGCTAAGTATGAATAAGTGCATCCTACGACTTAGTACAAGTTTTACAAAGCATGTAAAGGTCGTAGTGATGAAATCATGGAAAGATTTAGAAGATTTGCCCAAGAGGCTGCCTCCTTCTACGGATAGACAGTATGAGTCGTGGCATCAAGGTACAAGTCATACAAAAGCACTTGTGATGTACTTCAGAAAAATTTCAAAGTCTTAGAATCTAGTCACGAAAGCTCATTACGACTCGTAGGAAGCATGTATGAGTCGTACCAAGGTCCAACACTTAGACAGATTTTATCCAGCCAATAACATACGGGAACCAGGTACGAGCCATACATACCTTCTACGAGTCGTAGGACAAGTTGTGATGCAGGCGACTTAAGTTATGGAAATTCACCCTATTAGCCTAGGAAAAGGATTTCTATGTCTGTATAAATACATTTTATGTTTTATTTTCATTAGAGAGATGATTAGGAGTGATTAGAATTGATTAGAAATCAAGTTAGAGAGAATTAGATGTGAGAATGAGTTGTTCAACTTATGATCAACCTTTTCTTGGTTTTCTTTTGATCTTCATATTGTTCTTGAGGATTTTGCTTATTAATACAAAGAAGTTTTTCTCTCATCCATAATTGTAAGTATTGATTTATGTATTTAATTATGAAAGCAAATCACATCTTGCAACTATGAGAGGCTAAAACCTCCAGAGTTAGGGTTGTGGAAACCATGGTGGATTAACAAGATAGGGTTACATAAAAGTGATTCAAAACCAAATGCAAAACACTTGTATTGTATTCTCTTCATACTTAAACATTTATTAACGATGTACAGTGTTAGGACATGCCTGAATTCTTTACTTGAATGAGCCTAGAGAAGTAGAGATTAGGAAAAGAAAATTGCAACAAAGCCTTGATCTTGATGATCATTGTATTAACTTGAGATGTGGTCGTAGGATAGTTAAATTCGGTGCATAGTGATAACGGTTAATTTGCAATTGCTCATGAGACCTGACCCAGTGATTGAGTATAGTTATTCAATAGGGACGAACCAGTCGTTTGAATGAACCTATGTTATCAGTTCTATAAGTAAGCATTGGTGATGATCACGTATGTATACCCGAAGCAGTTATGAACCCATGGGGAACACAAAACCCTAGCTATCTTTCATTCTTGATTTCAACAAAAGTTTTAATTGTGTTTTTTTAATTATTGTTTTCTTTAGAACCCCCAACTTAGAGTAACTACCTAACAAGTTCACTTACCGGCTTTAGTCTAGCTCTTCCATATTCCTTGTGTGTTTGACCCCAACCTCTAGTTGGGTTCTTTATTGACAACATCTGCTTCATACTTCGGTAGGAGGTATGGTTTGAGCATTATCAGAACCATAGCACCTACCTGTTCAGCAATTTTTCTGCCACCTGTTTTTGTCTCCCCTACACACTAAACACACATAAGTTAATTAACTGCGTTCACATTCTAGCTTCTTGTGAAATGATTTAGCCCTAGCTTCTGAATGCAGTATTTCAGGGTCTAGCATGATTGAGTAGTTAATCATGGTTCTTGACTCTACCAATGTTGCGACTCCCATATTGTTAAAATTTGTTGAAATCTCAATCAATTGCATGTTAGTACAGTTTTAGTCAGAATGTTATCATGTTCAGTATTATTCGAAAATGTCAATTGATCAATTTGACTACAGTCTTTTCTTGAGATGTTAGTGGTGCCTCCCTATTATCAGTTATTAGACTAAGATATCGATTATTAGAGTTTAGTTTGTTCTTTAGACGGTTACATGCTTCTAGATAAGCATCTCTAGCCAGTCTAAGTACATGAGTTACAGAAATCGCTCGTATAAGACTCTCAGGATACTTCCAGATAGGTATCCCTGACTTAGTCTTAGACTCCAGTTTTGAGCTATCAGCTTCGTAGTCAGTCTAACACTATCCAATAGGAGTAGTACTTTGCACCGAGCAGACTGGGGTTCTAGCGCATCCAACTTTCCAAAACTATGTTGCCACCATAGGTTATTTTATTGGCCCTATGGCCCTAAACTTATGATCACCCAGTTCATGCCTTTATACCATGACAAGGTATATTGTGTCCTACAGATGGGGTGTATACATCGAACTCCACGTCTAGTTCACGTGGTTATATGTTGGTTATAGACTCTCCCATTAGTCAGTACAATTCCAGTTTAGCTCAACTCAGAACAATTTCAGTTTACTCAGTTCAATTAAGTAAAGTTAGCTTAGATCAGTATCTTAAATTCAGGGCATGTTTATGACCACCAGCTAGGGTCATTATTGACCATCTCAGTTATGTTTCAATTGATCAATTTTCAGAATTTCAGTTGGTCATTTCATGTCTTTACAGTTCAGTTTGTTCTTTATGTTATAATTTCTCCCACTTACTCTATACATTCAAAGTACTGATGCATACCTTCTGTGTTGTATTGTATCATGATAGAGGTACAGGTTCTCAGGCTCAGCATCATTAGTAGATCTTCTTTAGGTGATATCAGCAGTATCCTATTTTGAGTCCTCATCTGTCGAGGATGATATTTACTTTTCCAGTTATTTTCATTCAGTTAGACTTTAAAGTTAGCTGGGGGCTCGTCCCAGCAACTCATCAGTTGTAGATGGCTTTCAGACATAGATTCATACTTTCAGTTTTGCTTTTAGATGTATAAGCTTTAATTATTTAGTTCTTCTTAAATGGTTTTATTATTTAATCTTCTTTTATGATTACTTAGATTTCCAGTGTTATGATAGACCATAGGTTGGCTTGGGATTACTTGTGACTCCAAGTACCGTGTCTCGTCTAGGGTATAGACTTAGGTTGTAAAAATGTTGGTATCAGAGCACTAGGTTTAGAGTATTCTAGGATGTCTAAAAGCCGCGTCAAGTAGAGTCCTTTTCATGGGTGTAAAGCACGCCACACTTATGATGGGGAGGCTACGAGATGTTATTAGGAAAAATCCCTTTTGTTCATACTCTTTATCGTGCGTTGAAGTTCAATTCCAAAAACGTTCTCCTAACTCGTGCTCTATTTCATTTCAATGAAACCATGCCTCCAAGATGCGGAAATGGAAGAAGGGCGGCAACGCTAATAGACCTGCCCCACCAGCTTTTAAAGCCCCTCAAGGCGACCAAGTGTCCTCAGTGGAGTTCAAAGCGTTAATCCAACTTCTAGCACAGACAATCATGAACCAGGTGAACTAGTAGGTGGTTTCGGTTAACACAAATGGGTCCACAGGAGCTGCCAGAGTTTGGGACTTCACTTGAATGAACCCTCTAACCATTCATGGATCTAAGGTGGGAGAATATCCACAGGAGTTCATGGATGAAGTATGGAATATCACCCGAATTATGGGTGTTAGCTCCGATAAGAGTGACGACCTAACTGCCTACTAGTTGAAAGGGGTAACCCAGATCTGGTATGATTAGTTGAAAGAAGGGAGACCAGCAGGAGCGGAATCGGTGGAGTGGGAAGAGTTTACAACAGCCTTCTTAGATAGATTCTTTCCCCGAGAGTTAAGGGAGGCTAAGGTTGTAGAATTTATGAATTTGAAGCAGGGCAATAGGACGGTGGAAGAATATGGACTAGAATTCACCCAGTTGTCAAGATATGCTCCGGAGATGGTAGCCCAGCCAAGAGCTTGCATGCTTAAGTTCGTTAACAGAGTATCAAACATGGTCCTTAAGGAGTGTAGGACTGCGATGCTCATCAAAGACATGACCTCTCCAGCCTCATCGTTCATGCCCAGTAGATTGAGAAAGAAAAATTGAAAGACATGGAGCGGGAGAATAAGCGGGCTAGGACTAGCCAATTAGATTATGGCCACCAGAGGTCTGGTGGTAGTATCGGCCCATAGAAGTAACAGCAGCAGCAGAGGGCGCCAACACCCACTTCAGCCAGCGCCCCTACTTTCTGGTCCTACAAGGATCGGAAGGGTGGACCATCTGGCTCTCAGTCCCAGAGTCACAGCGCCAACAACCACTATCCAGCTTGCCTTAAGTGTGGCAAGAACCATCCAAGGAATGCCCTCAAAACCGAGAGGGTTACTTTGGGTGTGGATAGCTAGGTCACCGACTCAGAGAATGACCGTCAGCAGGACGAGGGAGATCACAGTCTACCACTTCAGTAGCTCCAGTAGGCCGACCAGCTCAGCAGGCCAACACTTAAGGTACGGATAACGGTTAGTGCCAAAACCGTTTTTATGCTTTCTCCTCTCATCACGTTCAGGAGAGCTCACTTGATGTGTTCATAGGTATGTTATGTCTTTTCCATCTAGATGTGTATGCCCTACTAGATCTAGGAGCCACATTATCATTTGTGACTCCCTATGTAGCTGTCCAGTTTGAAATCAATCCAGAATTCCTCTCAAAACTATTCTCAGTCTCTATCCCAGTTGGTGAGTCAGTTAGAGCCAGTCGGGTGTATAGAAACTTTCCAGTCTCAATCTTGAATAAGGTCATTCCAGTTAATCTCGTAGAGTTAGACATGGTCGATTTTGATCTCATTCTTGGAATAGATTGGTTACACTGCGGTTATTGCTCAGTCGACTGCAGAACTAGAATCATCAAATTTCAGTTCCCTTATGAGCCTATTTTAGAGTGGATGGGCAGTAGTTCAATGCCTAAGGGTCGATTTATTTCCTACCTTAAGGCAACAAAGCTTATTTCTAAATGGTGTATTTATCATCTAGTTTGGGTCAAAGATTCTAGGGAAACTTTCTCAGAAAAGAAGTGGAGACTTTCTCCAAAGGGGGAGATGGTGTGCTCCATTATGAGGGTATACTATGTGTACCGGATGTAGGTGACTTGAGACAGCAGATACTGGCTGAAGAACACAGCTCGAGATATTCTATCCACCCAGGTCCCACTAATATGTACCGTGATCTACGGGATATTTACTAGTGGAACGACATGAAAGGAGACATAGCAGAATTTATGGCTAAGTGTCTGAACTGTCAGCAGGTTAAGTTGGAACATCAGAGACCTGGGGGCATGACCCAGGATATCACATACCCACATGGAAGTGAGAAGGAGTGAATATGGACTTTATTACAAGTCTAGCTCGTACTCGTCGGCAACATGACTCAATCTGGGTGATAGCAGACAAAATGACCAAGTCAGCACATTTCCTCCTAGTTAAAATTACAAACTCAGCTGAGGATTATTCTAGGCTATATATTTGGGAGTTGGTCAGACTACATAGGGTGCCCTTGTCCATTATTTCAGATAGAGGTACCCAGTTCACTTCGCATTTCTGGAAGTCATTTCAGAAAGGACTCGGTACACAAGTCAAGCTCAGCGCAGCTTTTCACCCATAGACAAATGGAGAATCTAAGAGGACTACCCAAACCTTGGAAGATATGCTAAGAGGGTGTGTGATCGATTTGAAGGGCAGTTGGGATGATCACCTACCTCTCATCAAGTTTGCATACAACAACAGCAACCATTCCAATATCCAGATAGCCCCGTTTGAGGCATTATATGGAAGAAGGTGTAGGTCTCCTAGAGGGTGGGTTGAGGTTGGTGAAGCTACCCTGATAAGGCTAGACTCGGTTAATGACGCTATGCAGAAGGTGCAACTTATCAGGGAAAGGTTGAAAACAGTGCAAAGCCGAAAGAAATCCTATGCTGATGTGAGGAGAAGAGAGTTAGAATTTTTAGTAGATGATTGGTTTTATCTAAAAATTTTCACCCATGAAGGGGGTGATGAGGTTTTGGAAGAGAGGGAAGCTCAGTCCGAGATATGTGGGACCCTATAGAATTCTGAAGCGAATCGGTAGTGTAGCATATAAGTCAAAATTACCTCCAGAGTTAGCATCTGCGCACCCAGACTTCCATGTGTCACTATTGAAGAAGTACATCGGTGATCCAACTTCAATTGTGACACTAGATAGTGTGGCAGTGCAGGATAGTCTCTCTTACGGAGAGGTCCTAGTTTAGATCCTTGACCGTCAGGTTCGTAAGCTGAGAAACAAGGAAGTCGCTTCGGTGAAACTCTTGTGGAGGAACCAGCTATTTGAGGGAGCCACACAGGAGGCAGAAGAAGACATGATGGCCAGATACCCTCATTTACTCCCTTCCAGTTCAGTTCCAGCATCAGGTCCTAAATTCCTCCCCAATACTCTATTCAGTTCCATACCCATCAACTCTATTCAGATTTTCAATGTGCATTCTAGTTGCATCAACTCTGTTAATATGGTTAAGTCAGTTCGAGTCAGTTACTCCTTCACAAATCACTTCATAGCCTCAGTATGGGAATTGCAGCTCTTTTCTCGATTTTCCAGCAGTTTTAGACTTCATTCGAGGATGAATGATCCCAAGGGGGAGATATTGTAACACCTCGAATCTTTCATAAACAAACTCAGAGCTTGCAAGAAAAACCTAGAAGAAACAAGAAAAAAATGCGTCAGAATGACCGAGGCAACGAGTCGTGGTCAGCTCTAATAACCTGCTGTCCAGTCGTGATCAGCCCTACCTTTGCCCTTTGAGAACCAATGGTACATGGAATGGCCCGTTGAAAGAAACAACAAGTGTTCCTATCACTCGTTGGTTCCCAACTCATAACTCCTTTACCAGGAACCCACGACACAACCAATGAGTCATCGTGTGAGACAACAACTCGTGGTATGAGTCATTAGTTGGGATTCTCAGAAACCTCATTTAGTGATAATGAGTGGCAACAACAACCCATTGTATCACACAACGGGTCGTTGTGACCACCCGTGGTGTCAAGTTCATGGAGTTTAATAATTTCTCCAGTGGAGGTAATGACTAGAAACTATGACCTATTCGGTCTACAACCGAGTCGTTGTGTTGCCCGTTGTAAGGCTTCCCAGATTTCTCATCCAGTGACCACAGGAGGAACCAATGACCCATTGGTTCATCCAACGAGTCATGTTCTCTCTCGTTACCAGTTCCAGTGAGCCCAGAACCCAGGCCTCAGGACCAATGACTGGTCCCAATAGGTCGTGGTCTCAACCAACTACTTTTTGAGTGACCCGTTGGTCCTTGTTAGCAGTTTCTTGAAATTTCTCCCTAGGGATACTTTTGTAATTTCTCACCTTTTTTATCCCTAAACTATGTCATTTTGGGTTATTTTTAGGGAATTTAGATGGGTAATCAATGATTATTTCACCCTTCACATCCTCTCAGAAAAATCAGATCATAATTATTCTCTTAGAAAAACTCATAGCAGGAGCTAGGGCACTCGAAATTCTCCTTAGATTCTCAAGGGATTTTCTCCGGGATTTCTTCACCAGGTATGTGGGAATTCAGCAAGGGAATTGTTCTTCCCTTCTGTTCCCAAAACCATTCCCTAATCTTCTATCAGTTATAGCCCTATAGGTTCGTAATTTATAAAGTTTTGAGATAGAATTCTATAAAATTTCATGTGGAACATTATCCATGTTATTAGTTGTTATGCTATTTCTAAATTCTTAGAAATCGTGTGGAAACAAGCTTCATGTGAAATGATTTAGCCCTAGCTTTTGAATGCAGTATTTTAGGGTCTATCATGATTGAGTAGTTAATCATGTTGCTTGACTCTACCAGTGTTGGGACTCCCATATTGTTAAAATTAGTTGAAATCTTAGTCAATTGCATACTAGTATAGTTTCAGTCAGAATGTTAGCATGTTCAGTATTATTCAGAAATGTTAACTGATCAGTTTGACTATAGCCTATTTTGAGGTGTTAGTGGTGCCTCCCAGTTATCAGTTATTAGACTCAGATTTCAGTTAGTTCTTTAGACGGTTACGATACTTCCAGATAAGCAAATCTTGCCACTCTTAGAACACCAGTTACAGAATTTGGTCTAATAAGACTCACAGGGTACTTCCAAATAGGTATCCCTGACTTAGTCTTGGACTCTAGTTTTGAGCTATCAGCTTCGTAGTCAATCTAAGACTATCTAATGGGAGTAGGACTTAGCACCGAGAGGACTGGGGTTCCAGCGCACCCAGGTTCCCAGAACTACATTGCCACCGTAGGTTATTTTATTAGCCCTATGGCCCAGACTTATGATCACCCAGTTCATGCCTTTATACCCTGACAAGGTATAATTGGGGTCCTACAATGGGGTGTATACATCAGACTCCACATCTAGCTCACATGGTTATATGTCGGTTATAGACTCTCCCACTAGTCAGTAATGTTCCAATTTAGCTTAGTTCAAAATAGTTTTAGTTTACTCAGTTCAATTCAATATAGTTAGCTTAGATCAGTATCTCAGATTCAAGGCATGTTTATGACCACCAGCCTAGGTCATTATTGACCATCTCTGTTATGTTTCAGTTGTTTAGTTTTTGGTATTTCAATTGGTCATTTCCTGTCATTACAGTTCAGTTATTTGTTCTTTATGTAATATTTTCTCCCACTTACTTAGTACATTCAAAATATTGATGCATACCTTCAATGATGTATCGCATCATGATACAGGTATAGGTTCTCAGCCTAAGCACCATTAGTAGATTTTCTTCAGGTGATATCAGCAGTATCTAGTGGTGAGTCCTCATCTTTCGAGGACGAAATTTACTTTTTCAGTTATTTTCATTCAGTTAGCTGGGGGGTTTGTCCCAGCAACTCATCACTTGTAGATGCCTTTAAACCATAGATTCAGACTTCCATTTTTGCTTTCAGATGTATATGCTTTTATTATTTAGTTCTTCTTACATGGTTTTATTATTTAAGCTTCTGCTATGATTACTTAAATTTCTAGTGTTATGATAGACCATGGGTTGGCTTGGGGTTACTTGTGACTCTAAGTACCATGTCTCATCCAAGGTATAGACTCGGGTTGTGACATAATGAGTGACAGGATGACTCATTACTCCTCACAATGGATCATTCCAGGTCTCATTGGTTCCTGAATTACAACTTGCAAGGCTGATAATGGCTCAGACAATGGGTTCTTGTTGCTAACAATGACTCGTTGTCTGCGACAAAAATTTTTTCTTTCTGGTTTTTCATGCTAAATCTAGATTTTGGTCTACAAAGCTTTTGGGGTGTTACAATATCTCTCCCTTGGGTTCATTTATCCTTAAATGAAGGCTAAACAAGCTGAAAGACTGGGGAAAGATCTGCAATCCCAAATTGAAAGCTATAAGCTGATTTTTGAAGGAGTGACTGACTCCGAAATGAGATAGACATACTAACTGGACTTATCCAACTAGGATTCACATTTAAACATGGACAGGGTTGTTGAGTATGTTACTAAATAGAGTACTGAGGAGGAATTTAGTACCTGATGATGAAGTTGAACTGGAAGGGAATAAGTGAGGGTATTTAGCCATCATGTCCGCTTCTGCTTCCCATGTAGCTCCCTTAACTAGCTGGTTCCTCCATAAGACCTTTATTGAAGCGACCTCCTTGTTTCTCTACTTACAAACCTGACGGTCTAGGATCTAAACTAGAACTTCTTCATAAGAGAGGTTGTCCTTTATCCCAACATTCTCTAGACGCACCACTAAGGTCGGGCCATTGATGTATTTATTCAACAAGGATACATGGAAGGCTGGATGTACTGATGCTAATTCTATAGACAACTCCAACTTGTAAGACACATTGCCAATGCATCTCAAGATTCTGTAAGGGCCAATATATCTGGGACTGAGCTTTCCTTTCTTTCTGAATCATCACCCCTTTCATTGGTGAAATTTTCAAATATACCCAACCATCCACAATAAACTCCATCTCCATTCTTCTTATATCTACATATGATTTCTGTCGGCTTTGTGTTGTTTTCAGCCAATCCCAAATAAGTTGAACCTTCTGCATGGCTTCAAATACTGAATCAGATCCTATCAAGGTAGCTTCACCAACCTCAAACCACCCTATAGGAGACCTACACCTCCTAACATATAATACCTCAAATGAGACCAACTATATACTAGAGTGGTAGCTATTGTTGTACGCAAACTCAATGAGAGATAGGTGATCATCCCAACTGCCCTTAAATTCGATCACCTAAGCCCTCAACATATCTTCCAAAGTCTGAATTGTTTGCTCATCCTTGCCATCTATCTATGGGTGAAAAGATATGCTGAGCTTGACCTAATTACCAAGTTCCTTCTTAAATGACTTCTAGAAGTACGAGGTGAACTGAGTACCTCTATCTGAAATGATGGACAAGTGAACCCTTTGTAGTCTCACTAACTCCCATATGTACAGTCTAGCATAATCGTCTACCAAGTTTGTGTTCTTAACTGGTAGAAAATATGCAGACTGAGTCATCCGGTCTACAACCACCCAAATTGAGTCATGTTGTCGGTGAGTATGAGGTAAGCATGTGATAAAGTCCATATTCACTTCTTCCCACTTCTAAGTAGGAATACTAATATCTTGAGTCATACCTCCAGGTCTCTAATGTTCAACCTTGACCTATTGTCTATTTGGACACTTAGTCACAAATTTTGCAATGTCCTTCTTCATGCCATTTCACCAATAGACTTCCCGTAGATCAGGGTACATATTGGTGGCACCTGGTTGGATAGAGTACCTAGTGTTGTGAGCTTCCATTAGTATCCGCTGCCCCAAATCCTCCACATCTGAAACACACAACCTGCCCTGGTAACGGAGCACACCATCTTCCCCTTTGGATAATGCTTCCACCTCTTTCCTTAGGACTGTTTCCTTCAGCTTGAGCAAAATTAGGTCTTCATCCTGCTTTAACTTAACCTCCACCACCAGGAAGGATTCTGACCCACTCTGGACTACAACTCCACCATCTGCTGACTCAACCAACTAGACTCCTAACTGAGCCAGTCTATGAATATCTCTAACTAACTTGTTCTTATCATCCTCAAAATGAGCAACACTCCCCATAGACAATTTGCTGAGGGTGTTAGCCACTATGTTGGCCTTAACTGAGTGATACAAAATGCTCATGTCGTAGTCTTTGAACAACTCTAACCACCTTCTTTGATGTAGATTCAAGTCTTTCTGGTTGAACATATACCACAAACTCTTGTTATCAGTGAAAAAATCCATATGAACCCTTATAAATAGTGTCTCCAAATCTTCAATGCAAACATCACTGCTGCTAATTCAAGATAATGAGTTGGATAGTTCTTCTCATAACTTTGAGTTTTCTGGAAGCATACGCTCTAACTTTTCCATGCTACATCAGAGCACAACCGAGTCCAACTTTGGAGGCATCACAATAGATCACAAACCCGTCCGAACTTTCTGGCAGAGTCAGGACTAGGGTTGTAGCGAGTCGAGTCTTAAGCTCCTAAAAATTCTTCTCACACTCGTCAGACCACTGAAACTTCACCTTCTTCTGAGTTAGTTTGGTCAAAGGGGAGGAGATAGAGGAGAACCCTTCAATGAACCATCTATAATATCCAACTAGACCCAAGAAACTTCTAATGTCTGATGGAGAAATGGGTCTTTTCCAGTCCCTAACTGCCGTTATCTTCTGAGGATCCACTTGGATACCCTATCTGGAGACCATATGGCCGAGGAAGGAAACTGATTTTATCCAGAATTCACACTTGCTGAATTAGGTGAACAACTGGCGGTGACTGAGAGGCTGTAAAACTATTCTCAAATGGTCTGCATGCTCCTCTTTTGTTCTGGAGTAAACTAGGATATCATCTATAAAGACGATAATGAACATGTCCAGGTAAAGCTTGAATATCCTGTCTATCATATCCATCAAGGTTGCAGGAGCATTGGTTATCCCAAAAGACATATCTACAAATTCATATTGACCATACCAAGTCCTAAAGATTATTTTTGGAGTGTCACATTCTCTAACCCTGAGTTGGTGGCATCCAGATTTGAGATCTATTTTTGTAAAAAACTAGCTCCGTGAAGCTGATCGAACAAGTCATAAATACTAGGTAGAATATACTTGTTCGTGATTGTGACTTTATTCAACTGATGGTAGTCGATGCACATTCTGAGTGTGTTGTCTTCTTTCGCACGAATAGAACTGGGGCACCCCAAGGAGAGATACTAGGTCTGATAAAGCCCTTATCTAGAAGGTCTTTCAGGTGTTCTTTGAACTCCTTAAGCTTAGCTGGAGCCATTCTGCAAGGAGAAATAGAGATGAGCTGGGTATTTAGAAGAAGGTCTATGCCGAAGTTTATTTCCCACTCGGAAGGGACTCCAATAAGATCTTTGCGAAACACACCAGGAAACTCACTTATAACCAGAACCGACTAAAGTGTCGGGGTCTCAGAGCTAGAATTTTTAACCCTAACCAGGTGATAGATGTATCCCTTAGAAATCATCTTCCTAGACTTCAGGTATGAAATGAAATGACCCTTGGGAGTTGAAGTACTACCCTTCAGCTTTAGGACTGGTTCGTTATGAAACTAAAACTTGACGACCCTAGTTCTGCAATTAACTGAATCATAACAAGAATGCAACTAGTCCATGCCAAGGATGAGGTCAAAGTTGACCATGTCTAGCTCTACTAGATCAACTAAGGTGACTTTATGAAATACAGTGACCGAACAATTTCTATACACCTGATTAGCTCTAACTGACTCACCAACTGGAGTAGAAACTGAAAATAGCTCTGAGAGAATTTCTGGACTAATATTGAGTAGGACTGCAATGTAAGGAGTCACGAAGGAAAGTATGGCTCTTGGATCTATTAAAGCATATACATCAATGTGGAAAAGGTGTAACATACCAGTAACCACATCAGGTGAATTCTCTTAATCTTGCCGGGAAGATAGAGCGTAACAACGGTTCTAGCGCTGACTGTCACCTGTACTTAAGGTGGTGCCCTGCTGAGCTAGACATCCTGGCGGAGCTACTGACTTGGTGGATTGGGCCTTTCCCCGTCCTGCTGACAAGCAATCCATCAATCTGTGACCCAACTTGCCATACCTAAAACAACCATCCCTGCCCAGACAACACTCTCTTAGATGATTCTTGCCACACTTAGGACATATTGGAAAAGTGTATCTGTTAGAGATATGGCTCTGGGACTTGGAGCCTATTGTCCCACCCCTCTTATCTTTATGGGGCCTGGAAGATGGATAACTAGCTGAGGAAGGTGTTGGAGGCCTCTGCTACTGCTGCTGGGGGTATTACCACCGCCAGACCCTTTTGGGATTACTTAAACTGACCAGTTCTAGCTCGTTACTCTCCCTCTCTATCTCGTTCAACATTTCTGCCTCTATCTGCTGTGCATGAATGATGACACTGGAGAGATCTATTTCCTTAATAAGCATGGCGGTCCTACGCTCCTTGACCACCAGGTCTGAGACTCCATTAACGAATTTGAGAATGCAAGCCCTAGGCTCAACAACCATTTATGGAGAATATCTTGACAACTGAGTGAATTTTAGTGCATATTTCCTATACTTTCATGTTGTTCTACCTCAAGTTCATAAATTCAACAGCCTTAGCTTCTGTCAACTCACGGGGAAAGAACCTATCCAGGAATGCTATGATGAACTAATCCCATTCCAATGAACCTACACCATTTTGCCTTCCTTCCTTCCATTACTTGTACCAAATCTGGCTACCCCTTTCAACTGGTAGGTAGCCAGATCAGCACTTTCTGTAGAGGTAACACCCATGATTTAGGTGATCTTTTGCACTTTTTCAATAAATTCCTATGGGTCTTAATCAACCTTAGACCTGTGGAATGCTGGGGGATTCATTCGAGTATATAACCAAACTCTGGCAACAGCTGCAAACCCATTCATATTAGTTGGTACCACGACCTGTTGATTAACCTTGTTGGTCATAGCCTAGGCCAACATCTGAATTGCAGCCTAAAATTCTACATGGGACACCTGGTGATCCTGAGGAGCTGCGGGAGTTAGTGGGGCTGGTTGGTTAGCATTTTCGGTCCTTCTTCCGTTTCCTCTTTTGGGAGGCATCGTTATCTAAAAAGGGTAGAGCACGAGTTAGGAGGACATATTAGAGTCTAAAACTCTACAAATGAAAAGAATCATGAATAAAGGGAATTTTTCTAAAAATGCCTCATAGCCTCCTCCTCATAAGTGTGGTGCACTTCACAACCATGAAAAGAACTCTACTTGACGTGGCTTTCTAACATCCTTGGATTCTCTAAACCTGATGCTCTGATACCAAATTTGTCATGACTCAAGTTTGCACCCTGGACGGAACACGGTACTTAGAGTTACAAGTGACCCCAAGAAAACCCTGGTAGAGTGATAATGCTCAAAATCACACCTCCTAATGAAGTATGAAGCAGACTTTTCAATAAAGAACCCAACTAAGAGGTTGGGCTCGAACCCACAAGGAATATGAAAGATCTCGACTAATGCCGGTAAGTAAACTTATTGGTGAGTTATCTCCAATTTGGGGTTTTCAAGAAAACAATTGTAAAACAAAGATTAAAATTATGGTTTAAATCAAGATTTTAAAACAACTAGGGTAAGTGTTACCCATGGATTCATAACTACTTCGGGTATACACATGTGATCAATCCCAATGCTTACTTGTAGAACTAATAACTAGGATTCATCCATATGACTGGTTTGTCCCTATTGGATGATATACTCAATCACCGAGTCAGGTCTCATGATCGATTTCAAACTAACCATTATCAATATGTTCCAAATTAAACTATCCTGTGACCACAGCTCAAGTTAATACAATGATCGTAAAGATCAAGTATTTGTTGTAATTCTCTTTTCCTAATCTCTACCTCTCTAGGTTCAAGCAATTAAAGAATTCGAGAAAGTCCTAATGTTGTACACCGTTAAGAAACTTCTAAAGATGAAGAGAATACAATACAAGCTTTTCGCATTAGTTTTGAATCATTTATGTGCAACCCTAGTTTGTTAATCCATAATGGTTCCCACAACCCCTAGTGGTGGAGATTTTAGCCTCCCATGGTTGTAGGATTGTAATTTTTATTCATAAAAAAGCACATAATTTAAATACTTACAACAACAATTGGAAGAAAATTAGATTTCATTATTCAAGAACAACCTCAAGAATAATGTAGAAAATCAAGAATTTTTATCCCAAGAATTACTCCTCAAAAATCGATAAAAATCCACAAGAGTAACTATTCACACGTCTAACAACTCAGTTATGTCCTATTCTAACTAAAATAAAACATAAAGGATATTTATACAGACATTAGAAACCTTTTCCTAAGCTAATAGGGAGTTTTCCATATCTGGTGCCAACTGTGCCACGATTTGTTCGACGACCCCTAGTAGGATTGTACGATTCATACCTGTTGTCCATAAGTTCTTGGATGATGCAGATTTGGCTAAGTATTGGTATCTTGGTACGACTTGTATATGATTTCTGTGAGTCATATATTTCTTTCCTGGTTTGGCTCTAAGAACTTTGACATCTTCTGGAATTCTTCACAAGTTTTATGGTACGATTTGTACCTCCTTGCCACGACCCGTATTATCTATAGTGTGTGAAGTTTTTCCACGTACTGAAAATCCTTTGAAGTTCACCAAAGCTCTTGGTATGATTCTTACATTGATGCCACAGTTCGTGAGTCCATCTGTACCAGGAGTCTTCCTTTGTGCAATTTCTTCTGAATATTTTCATGACTCCAGTTGCGGCTAGTACCATTGTGGTACGTCTCGTACTGAGAGTCGTATGTTGCCTTCTTCCTAATTCATCCATCTAACTTTCATCACCGTTCTCAATATGGCTCATACAATAAGGGTATGACTCGTACTGAGATTGGTAATTTTGTTGATTTTCTGCATTTTGAAGCTTCTTTTGCATATCTTTGCTCCAATACTTATTTTACTTGAAATCAAAGTAAAATTGCCTTATATCCATATAAACATACCTAAGTCCATTCTATTTTCTCAGTTTTAAGCATGGAAAGTGTTGTAAATTCACATCACATCATAGAGCATATTATACTAAAACTAATCCTCTGAGAATAATCATAAAAGAGTGGAAGCTGATAAAAGAAATAATTGTTACTGATTAAATGACAAAATCTGAAATAGCCTAAAAATCTAGTTGAATCTATAAATATTGTCTGAAAGTCTTCTAATTTGATATGATGAGATGTTGGGACAAACCCCCCAGTAACGCTAATGTCAAACCTGAAATAATAAAATAAAATTGGAAATGGGACTCCGGTCCTCACCAAATGATGACTCACCACATAAGCTGTTGGGATATCGCTAAGAGGATCTAGCCACGGTGCTGAGGTTGGGTACCTAAGTCTATATCATAAAATGATATAGCATAAAAAGTATATGTTGGTACTTTCAATGTACTGAGTATCTGAGAAGGAACTAAAACTTACATAAACTGAGTAATAGAAAGCTACACTATAATACTGTGAAAATAGACTGAAACTAAAGAGCTGAACTGAACTGAAGTCATAACTAAACTGGACTGAATTGGACTGAACTTGCCACGCCCCGCCTTGGGGGGTATGACTGGCACCTGGTGCCTTATTAGGATCTGAACTGCTAGACTACTGAGCCTAAGCACATCTGGTGCCTGGCTGGCTCTAACTTTGATTCACGGAAACAACGGGCTATATAACGGCTGTAAATACAGCCTCCGACCGACTAGGCCTATAGCCACCTGTACTATAACATCAGCTAACCAGAATCACATTCATATAGGGGAACCTATGCGGGTCGACAAGGCCACCATGCTGTCTAGTTAACTCTAAATCAATATAACAAATGCTGAACAGCTACGTGACCGGCAAGGTCACCACTACTGACTGGATAAGGCCTCACACGACCAACATAAACAACTAAACATACGCACGGCCCCACACGACCGGCACAACTAACCAAAGGGAAATATATATAGACTGCAAGCCTCTAAGAATACTGATAAGATGGTCGGGACAAGGCCCCGGCCTACCCATACTGTACAACAAAAGAAAAAGGATAAACCTCTAGCTATTTAGCTCCGGATGAATGGAGTTGATGACTCTGTGAGCTGGATGGAATCACGAGGTATCGACTCCTCATCTATGAGTACCTGCAGGCAAGTAATGCAGTGCCCCCAACGGGCGTCAGAACCGCTAGTACTGAGTATGTAAAGCAACAACTGAAAAATATCTGAAAAACAACAATACAACTTATGGAACTGAAATAGAAAGAAATAGACTAAACTTGACTGAAAATGTAAAGCTAAGCCTATTCTATACTATGCTGGAAGGAGTAGGAATCATACCTGGAAATGTATCGCTCTACTGTTGATCAACTCGCATCTGGTGTAACATGGCATAACATAGCATAACATAACATAGCATAGAACACACAAACCTTACCCGGCCCTCATAAGCCGGGAGGTACAATCAACACGCAATCTATACCCCAACCCTAGTCGTCCCATCTCCTATAATAGCTAAAAGCATCCTGCCGATCCCCTGGGTATGCACTTGGGCTCGCTGAGCCCCTGACTATAACTGTACCTGAGTCCGGAGGACTCCTGAATCAACACCCCGGGCGTACCCGCTCGACGAGGGTGTATAAAAGCCGACCAAGGCAAAATATGTTGAAAAGGGCATCCCATCTTCGTCCCTGTGGGACGGCATGCCACTCCGTAGAGTGACGTATCCTCGCCCTCTGACGGACAAGTCGATACAGCTATTAACCATGGGGCGGTCATGAATGCTAGGTAATCCAACCCCAAGACAATACAGTGCTCTCAACTAGTAATACTAACTCCGTATACCACATGTTGAAGCTAGTGATGATAATGTATTTGTACATACTATATGCTGAACTAGTGATAGTGATATGTATGTATTTAATACATGCTGAGAATGATAATGGTATATATATAATCTTCTATCATGCTGCGTTGAGTCTAATGTTGAACAAGATATAGTTTTTCTGCTGGGAATCATGCTGTATAACAGAGTTTCATAGTAACATGGTTTACTATTTCTAACATGCTTTCTAAACTTCATTTTAGGCTAACATTCTATTTCTGAAATAGCTTACAGATACTTATAATGCTTTACTAAGTTTCAACTGAACACCATAATATCCTAACATACTTTACTAAATTACATACCGAGTATGCTGTACGGTTCCTAACACTTTGTATTAGAATTTATATCGTGCTAGCAAGTTTCACGCTATATATAACATGATGCTTCCAATATCATACTAATATTCATACTAAACATAACACATGACTTCTGAAACATTCTACTGGCCTTTGAACTATTTTACTATACCGAGACTACTAACTTGCTGAGGAAACTAGCTTTACATACCTCAGTTGTTGGCTTCCGGATAACTGGCGTAGCTCGACCAATATTCAGCTATTCCTTCCAACTGTATTCATATATATATATATCAATTAGGGCTAAATACATTAATATCCTGGAAAAAGATAACACTTTTGATATATATATAGCCCAAACATTGGCTTATCAAAAGACGGTCAAAAACTCGCTATTTCTCGGAAGTCCAGAAGGGAGAAATACTCACTTTAAGGCTAGGAGTATATTGAAACTGATTTGGAGCAATTCCACTTACCTTAGCTCGGTAGCACGATGATTCGCCGGCCAAATTTCACGAAACTAAATCCGTAGGAATGCTCCTTGCTGCTTAATACCTCGGTATCTGGAGTTAATTTGAGTTTGGACCGCATTTGGTGGCATAATCGAATGAGAAATGGATAGGATTGTTCGTTCCTCCTCCTCTCTGGTTTACTCTCTGTTCTTAATGGAAATTATAAGTTAATTAAAGCAAAAACCGAAGTTTGGAGGCTTTTATACTTGGGGCTGCACCTCACCTCCGTGACACGTTGTGTATCGCGGAGCCTAGCCTCCGTGACACGCTGTGTATCGTGGAGGTGAGCCTCCGTGACACTCTGTCCATCGCAGAGGGGCTCTGCCAGCCTTCTCTTGCGATGGTTCGATGTGTCACTTATCTAGTCTTTCCCGGGCCTTTTCCTAGCATGTATGGCATTCAAAAACTCTTAACCAACATTTGAATAGGCCATCTACATGTCGAGAATTTACGGGGTGTAACATTATCCCCCCTTAAGAACATTTGTCCTCGAATGTAAACTTCTATTTATAGGAATTCTCAACTTACTCAACTTATTTCTAGGAAAATTTTGGCAGAGTTTCCCCTGTAATATGGATTATCTCAAGAACCTGAAATGAAGAAAAGTCCAATACAGGTACTTCACACAATACTATAGTATTCATCTCATAAAAGACTAGAGTCGACTATCTCATTTATACATATACGATAAGGCACTATATAAAATAACAATACTAACATACCTCTTGACTGACTAGGCTTGAAACAAGTAAGGATATCTGATTTTCATATCTTCCACTGCCTCCCAAGTCATCTCCTCTCGATTCTTGTTACGCCACAGTACCTTGACAGACGCAATATCTTTAGTTCTCAATCTACGAATCTGTCTGTCTAAGATAGCTACTGGAACCTCTTCATAGGCCAGCTCCTCCGTAACCGGGACATCCTGGACTGGGACTACTCTGGATGGGTCTCTTATGTACTTTCTTAGCATAGATACGTGGAAAACTGTATGAACAGATTCTAATTTTGGAGACAAATTCAACTCATATGCCACTTGGCCTATTCTTTGACGAATCTGATAAGGCCCAACGAATCTCGAACTTAGCTTACCTCTCTTACCAAATCTCATCACCCCTTTCATCGGAGATACTTTCAGAAATACCCAGTCATTCACATCAAATTCCAGGTCTCTGTGCTGCACATCAGCATACGATTTCTAGTGGCTCCGTGCAGTCAGTTGGCATTCTCTGATAAGCTTTACCTTCTCCTCTCACTTTTTAATAGTATCTGGCCCAATCAGCACTGCCTCTCCCACTTCAAACCAGCCAACTGGCGACCTACATTTTTGCCCGTGTAATGCCTCAAAGGGTGCCATCTGGATAGCTGAGTGATAACTATTATTATAAGAAAATTCAAGTAGCGGCAAATGCTCGTCCAAGCTACCTCCAAAGTCTAGCACATACGCCCATAGCATATCCTCGAGCGTCTGAATAGTGCGTTCAGCCTGCCCATCTGTCTGAGGGTGGAATGCTGTGCTCAAATTAATCTGCGTTCCCAGACCTCTCTGAAATGACTGCCAAAATCTAGCTGTAAATTGTGCTCCTCTGTCAGAGATAATAGATACTGGAACACCGTGTAATCTAACTATTTCTCTAATATACAGTTCGGCATAATCTTCGGCAGAGAAAGTGGCTTTTACTGGCAGGAAATGGGCTGATTTTTTCAGTCTGTCAACAATTACCCAAATTGAATCATGTCTATGTCTGGTACAGTGTAGTCCTGCTACAAAGTCCATGTTTACTACTTCCCATTTCCAAAGAGGCACAGCTATTGAGTCAACCCACCTGGTTTCTGGTGTTCCACTTTTACTTGCTGACAGTTAGGACACTGGGCTACAAATTCTGCTATTTCCCTCTTCATACCTGGCCACCAGTAAATTTCTTTGATATCATGGTACATTTTTGTCACACCTGGGTGGAGAGAATAGCGGGCGTAATGCGCCTCGCTCATGATCTGCTGGCGAAGCCCTGAAATGTCCGGAACACAAAGGCGACCCTTACATTTCAGCACTTCATCCTCAGTTACCTGAAAATCTGGCGCTCTCCCTTGCTGAATTCTGTCCTTAAGCTGGACCAGGTCAGGATCTTCATACTGCCGTTCTTTTACCTCCTCAACTAATGACGACACTGCGGTATTCCGAATTACCGCTCTGTTGTCCTCTGTCTCTGCTATACGAATGGCTAGGATGGCTAATTGATGTATTTCTCTGACCAACTCCCGCTGCTCGGGCTACAAATATGCCAAACTCCCCATTGATTTACGGCTGAGAGCATCTGCTACTACATTGGCTTTCCCCGGATGATACAGAATGTCCACGTCATAATCTTTCAATAACTCCAACCAGTGACGCTGTCGCAAATTCAACTCCGTCTAAGTGAATATATACTGTAGGATCTTATGATCTGTGAAAATATCCACATGGACGCCATACAAGTAATGTCTCCATATCTTTAAGGTGTGGATCACTGCGGTTAACTTCAAGTCATGGGTAGGATAATTCTTTTTGTGTTTCCTCAGCTGTTTGGAAGCATAAGAAATCACTTTACCGTGCTGCATCAACACACATCCCAACCCAATACCTGATGCATCACAATACACTGAATAACCCTCTGTACCTTCTAGCAACGCTAATACTGGGGCGGAGGTCAACCTGTCTTTCAATTCTTGGAAACTCTGCTCACATGCCTCAGTCCACTAGAACTTTACTGCTTTCTGCATTAGCTTATTCAGAGGTGCCGCTATGGTGGAGAATCCCTCAACAAATCTTCTATAGTATCCTGCTAATCCCAGAAAACTGCGGACTTCAGTCGGAGTGGTAGGTCTGGGCCATGTTTTGACTGCTTCTATTCTCTGCGTATCTACCTGTATACCAGCATCTGACACAATATGCCCCAAGAAAGCTATTGAGTTCAGCCAGAATTCACATTTGGAGAACTTGGCGTACAACTGATGGTCCTAGAGAATCTGGAGCACTGTCCGTAAATGGTTCTGGTGGTCTGTCTCTGAACGAGAATACACTAGAATGTCGTCGATAAACACTATCACGAACAGGTCCAGGTATGGTCTGAAGATTCTATTCATCAAGTCCATAAATACTGCCAGGGCATTCGTCAGCCCAAAGGACATAACTAGAAATTCAAAATGGTCGTATCTGGTCCTGAAAGCTGTCTTCGGAATGTCCCTTTCACGAACTCAAACCTGTTGGTATCCGGACCTCAAATCAATCTTGGAGAAATATTTGGCCCCCTATAACTGATCAAAAAAATAATCTATTCTGGGAAGCGGATACTTATTCTTAACTATAACCTTATTCAACTGCTGGTAATCTACACACATGCGGAGCGAGCCATCCTTCTTTCTCACAAACAGAATTGGCACACCCCAAGGTGAAGTACTCGGCCTAATAAAGCCCTTATCTAACAGATCTTTCAGCTGCTCCTTTAATTCTCTGAGTTCAGCAGGAGCCATAGGATACGGAGGAATTGATATGGGCTGAGTTCCTGGTAATATATCAATTGCAAAATCTATTTCCCTTTTTGGAGGAATACCAGGTAGTTCATCTGGAAATACATCAGGGAATTCGTTCACCACTGGAACAAACTAGAGAGTCGGAGGCTCTACCCGAACATCCTGAACTCTGACAAGATGGTAAATGCACCCCTTAGCTATCAACTTCCTCGCCTGAAGATAGGAAATAAACCTACCTTTTGGCGTAATTGTACTACCCTTCCACTCTTGTACTGCCTCCCTTGGAAAGTGGAATCGGACTGTCTTGGTCCAGCATTCTACATTTGCATAGCTCGGAGGCAACCAATTCATGCCCATAATGGCGTCGAAATCGACCATTTCTAATTCTACCAGGTCTACTGTGGTCTTACGATCAGCAACCTCTACTGTACACCCGTGATAGACCCTTCCAGCTATAATGGAGTCACCAACGGGGGTGGATACTAAAAAGGGTTGCTGAAGCAACTCTGGTGCAGCACTAAACTTTTGAGCCACAAATGGAGTAATGTAGGAAAAAGTAGATCCTAGATCAATCAATACATAAGCAGGGTGTGAGAAGATAGTCATCATACCTATCACAACATCAGGTGACGCTTCTAAATCCTGCCTCCCTGGTAAAGCATATGTGCGGCTTGGACCCACACCTACACTGGAGGCCCCTGATCTGCCCCGACCCCTGCCTGCTGAAACTGAGGGCCTGCGCCCTACCGAGGATGCTGAAGCTTGTGACCCTGCGGATGCCCTGTCCTATCTATCTAATCCTCCTGACCTCTGGCTGGGAAATCTCTCATCAGATGGCCGTCTTGGCCACAAATATAACATCCAGTGGAGCCATACCTGCATGCTCCAGAATGGCGTCAGCTGCATATAGGGCAAAGTGGTAGGGTATACCTACTCCGCTCCGCCCTCCTCTATAATGGTGAATCTACGAGCCTCTGCCGGCCTCTGACTGCCCCCTGCGGCTAAATCTACTCCTCTGCGATTGTGGTGGAGGCAGGGGTCTGGGCGGCCTGTCTAATAATCGTGGCCTACGTCCTCCCCGAGCCTCCCTCTATAACTCAACTGGCCTATCCCTGTGGCGCTGTTCCTGATTGGTCCTCCTGATCTCCCGATGCCGCTGCCTGATGCCTTCAATATTTTGGGCAAATGCCTGAACTCGGGCAATATCCATGTCCTCTCGCAGTGAAGCCATAATACAAGTTCAACATATTCTGGATCCAACCCCATGATGAAGCGGCGTACTCTGGATGCCATGGTATCAACAAAGGCCGGTGCATACCAAGCCAAAGAATCAAACCGCAAGGCGTATTCCCGTACACTCATGGCCCCCTGCTCTAAATGTAAAAATTGGTCCACCCGGGCCTGTCGAATCTCCCGTGGCAAATAGTGATCCAGAAAAGCTCCTGAGAAGATGGACCAGGTCGGAGGGGAAACATCTCTCCCTCGGGACCTTTCCCAGCTTTCATACAACAACACGGCGATGTCCCGTAACCGGAATGCTGCCAATTCAATTGATTCTGTAGGCGTGGCATGCATTAACCTTAAAATTCTCTACATCTGATCTAGAAAATCCTGAGGGTCCTCTATCCGGTCCGTACCTATAAACTATGGGGGAATCAGAGCCAAGAACTCTCGGACCCTCGAACTACCGGGCCCTCCTGATGACTCTGCAATTATAGATGGCATCGGCTGATACTGAGCAGCCATCATCTGTGCTAACATGACTACCGCACTCCTAACCTCCTGGTCGGAAGGTATCGGTATAGGGACTGCTGGAGGTGGTCTCGCCCGAAGTGGCTCATGATATGGTGGAGACTGTTTAGAAGGTTGGGACGATGCCTCTATATTTCCCTCTGATCGGGATGTTTCTAAACGAGGGTGAGGCATCCTGCTGGTGCCTTCCCCTGCTGCAATATCCAAGCTCCGGCCTGTGATAGGATGTCGTTTATCTGACATTATTTGTAACCAAAGAATACAGTAAGCTCTAGGGACTCAACCATATACTGTACCGCTCTACAACACGACTGAATAAGAATAAAAGGCAACCATCCTATCTGCCTTGCAGCCTCCTACCCATAGTATGTGGTGCACAACACATCCATAGGCAAGACTCTACTTATCACGGCTTGTAGACTCCCTGGGATTCGACCTGCTATGATACCAAGCGTGTCATGCCCCGCCTTGGGGGTGACTGGCACCTGGTGCCCTATTAGGATCTGAACTGCTAGACTACTGAGCCTAAGCACATCTGGTGCCTGGCTGGCTCTAACTCTGATTCACAGAAACAACGGGCTATATAACGGCTGTAAATACAGCCTCCGGCCTACTAGGCCTATAGCCACCTGTACTATAACATAAGCTAACTAGAATCACATTCATATAGGGGAAACTATGCGGGTCGACAAGGCCACCATGCTGTCTAGTTAACTCTAAATCAATATAACAAATGCTGAACAGCTACGTGACCGGCAAGGTCACCACTACTGACTGGATAAGGCCTCACACGGCCAACATAAACAACTAAACATACGCACAGCCCCACACGACCGGCACAACTAACCACAGGGAAATATATACAGACTGCAAGCCTCTAAGAATACTGATAAGATGGTTGGGACAGGGCCTCGGCCTACCCATACTGTACAACAAAAGAAAAAGGATAAACCTCTAGCTATTTAGCTCCAGATGACTGGAGTTGATGACTCTGTGAGCTGGCTAGAATCATGAGGTATCGGCTCCTCGTCTATGAGTACCTGCAGGCAAGTAATGCAGCGCCTCCAACGGGCGTCAGTATCGCTGGTACTGAATATGTAAAGCAACAACTGAAAAATATCTGAAAAACAACAATACAACTGATGGAACTGAAATAGAAAGAAATAGACTAAACTTGACTGAAAATGTAAAGCTAAGCATATTCTATACTATGCTGGAAGAAGTAGGAATCATACCTGGAAATGTATCGCTCTACTGTCGATCTACTCGTATCTAGCGTAACATGGCATAACATAGCATAACATAACATAGCATAGCACACACAAACCTTACCCGGCCCCCATAAGCCAGGAGGTACAATCAACACGCAATCTATACCCCTACCCTAGTCGTCCCATCTCGTATAATAACTATAAGCATCCTGCCGATCCCCTGGGTATGCACTTGGGCTCGCTGATCCCCTGACTATAACTGTACCTGAGTCAGGAGGACTCCTGAATCAATACCCTGGGCGTACTCGCTCGACGAGGGTGTATAAAAGCCGACCAAGGCAAAATATGGGGAAACCGGCATCCCATCTTCATCCCCTGTGGGACGGCATGCCACTCCATAGATTGATGTATCCTCGCCCTCTAGCGGACGAGTCGATACAGCTATTAACCCTAGGGCGGTCATGAATGCTAGGTAATCCAACCCCAAGACAATACAGTGGTCTCAACTAGTAATACTAACTGCGTATACCACATGCTGAAGCTAGTGATGATAATGTATCTGTACGTACTATATGCTGAAGTAGTGATAGTGATATGTATGTATTTAATACATGCTGAGACTGATAATGGTATATATATAATCTTCTGTCATACTGTGTTGAGTCTAATGTTGAACAAGATATAGTTTTTCTGCTGGGAATCATGCTGTATAACTGAGTTTCATAGTAACATGGTTTACTATTTCTAACATGCTTTCTAAACTTCATTTTAGGCTACTATTCTATTTCTGAAATACCTTACAGATACTTATAATGCTTTAAAGTTTCAACTGAATACCATAATATCCTAACATACTTTACTAAATTACATACTGGGCACGCTGTACGGTTCCTAACACTTTGTATTAGAATTTATATCGTGCTAGCAAGTTTCATGCTATACATAACATGATGCTTCCAATATCGTACTAATATTCATACTAAACATAACACACGACTTCTGAAACATTCTACTAGCCTTTGAACAATTTTACTATTCCGAGACTACTAACTTGCCAAGGAAACTAGCTTTACATACCTCAGTTGCCGGCTTCCAGATAACTGGCGTAGCTCGACCAATATTCAGCTATTCCTTCCAACTGTATTCATATATATATCAATTAGGGCTAAATACATTAATATCCTGGAAAAAGATAACACTTTTGATATATATATAGCCCAAACTTTGGCTTATCGAAAGACGGTTGAAAACTCATTATTTCTCGGAAGTCCAGAAGGTAGAAATACTCACTTCAGGGCTAGGAGTATATTGACACTAATTTGGAGCAATTCCACTTACCTTAGCTCGGTAGCACGATGATTCATCGGCCAAATTTCACGAAACTAAATTCGTAGGAATGCTCCTTGCTGCTTAATACCTCGGTATCTGGAGTTAATTTGAGTTTGGACCGCGTTTGGTGGCGTAATCGAATGAGAAATGGATAGGATTGTTCTTTCCTCCTCCTCTCTAGTTTACTCTCTGTTCTTATTGGAAATTATAAGTTAATTAAAGCAAAAACCGAATTTTGGAGGCTTTTATACTTGGGGCTGCACCTCACCTCCATGACACGCTATGTATCGCAGAGCCTAGCCTCCGTGACACGCTTTGTATCGCAGAGGTGAGCCTCCGTGACACTTTAGCCATCGCGGAGGGGCTCTGCCAACCTTTTCTTGCGATGGTTCAATGTGTCACTTATCCGGTCTTTCCCCAGGCCTTTTCCTAGCATGTATGGCATTCAAAAACTCTTAACCAATATGCGAATATATCATCTACATGTCGAGAATTTATGGGGTGTAATAGAACTGTACTATGTTGTGGTGTAATGTGGGAGATACTATCACCGACATGTAACAATGTGAGCTAAACATGGTGTCCGATGTATATCTCCCATCAGAGAAGGCCCACTATACCTTGCCAGGGTATAGTATCTGAACTGGGTGATCACTGTCTGAAGCCCATTCGGGCTAATAACCTACGGTGCCAATGTAGTTTTGGGCACCTGGGTGCGTTGAACCCCAGCAAGCTTGGTGCTAAGTACTACTCCCACTGAAAATCCTAACTATGTCCAACTATGCTGATAGCTCGAATTGATGTCCTAAGACTTAGGTCAAAACTACTTATCTAGAAGTTATAAGAGTTTAAGGACCTGAAAGAAACTATGTTCTATGACTTGCCAGAGCTGTTTTATCTGAAAGTGTCCTAATGGTCTAAAGAACAACTATGAAGCTGATAAACTGATACTACTAAGTTTACTAAGTTTCTCAAAGACTCATAATAGTCTAATTGATCAGTTCATATTTCTTGAGAATGATAAGTATACTGAGTATTGAATAGAACTCTGAGACCAAATATACTAAAATTAACTTATGTTCAAGTATTTGTACTAATATTCATAATTCAAATGTAATTATGCTGATAAAGCAATATTTATATCTAGGTTCTAAATCATGCAAGTTCCAGAAAAAATCATGCTAAATGTCAGGGAAAAAATACCCACTATATGAATGACAACAAGACATGAATTGCAATTGATAACAATCCTAGAAAAAACATAAAGAATTATTGCAACAAAAGGAATTCATAGGCTGATTGAAGAAACCCTAGTTTCAATCTTCTACAGGGCTAGAACTAATAATATTTTTGTAAGAAATTTGGAACACAAGGGTGCAAGAAATTCCCTTGTTGGAATCCCACATACATGTTGAAGAATCCCCTGCTAAAGCTCTTGGAAATTTGGAGGAGAAACAGAATCCTAGTTCTTGCCATGAGAAGCCTATCTGAGCTTTCTTTGTATTGACTTTTGAGAGGAAGGTGAAAAATGAGGGAGGAATATCGACTATCCCTCTAAGTTGCTTGAATATTAACTCTAGAATGACTTAGTTTAGGCATTAAAATAATGTAAAGTTACAAAAATGCCCCTGGAAAAAAGTTTGGAAAACTTCTGTCGGGATCCAACGGGTCACACAACGGGTCGTTGGTGGAAACCACAACTCGTTGGAATTAGTCATTAGTCCTGGGTATAAAAATCCTGGTAATTAGAACTAAATAATGGGCGGATAGGATGGCCCGTTAAACGAAACAACGAGTCATTAAAACCTATCATACCATTGGAAAGGTTTTGGACAGACTCTAGGCTTCCTACAATAGGTGAATCGAATGACTTGTTGTAGGATACAATGGGTCATCTAACCCAGTAGTTACCCCTAAAAGAACTTGCATAGTTTTTGGATATCTCTCAACGAGTTGTACCAATGATCCGTTAGATGATACAATGACTCGTTATATCCACTTGTTCCTGCTGTTGTGCTCTTGCATGGTTTTCTGATTCTCATCTAATGATTCAATAGGATGGGTCGTTGATCTTAGGCATAATTATGTGCCCAAGTTCTATTTTATATCTTAGTTTAGGCATGTTTGTCAATTTAATCGATTATATTATCATGTGATTTTGCATAATTTCGTGCATAAATTAACCAATGTGATTAGCTCTTTGTTTTGTAGGTGAAAAATGCAAAGGATGAGCTTAATGTGATGATGCATGAAGATAAAGGAAGTTCAGGATTAAGTGCAAGGAAGATGGCATGAAGAAAACATGGAAGTGCCTTGATTACACCCTGCAGCATGCCACGGCAAGAGATTGTCGCGATCGCACCGTGTCACGCAGGCAGGAGTGCGCGTGAGAAGCTGCCAGCCAGTTCTCCTACGCATTAGCGCCGTGCTACGCCAGTCCTTGCTATGCGCCAGTGTCCATGTCATGCCGTGCACCACACGTAAGATGCAGCGTGCCACGCCAGGCGACACGCACAAGCCTCGCACAGGAACTGTTGATGCCATCTGTCCAGTGGGCATGCGTGACAGCCTCGTGCCACAGAGCTGCTACTACGCGATGGGTAGATGGCATGGAGGCAGTTCATGACCGTCCAATATGTGTGATTTTTCACTTAGTATAAATAGGAAACTTAGCTCCTAAAATTATTTATCACAAAATATTTTGAGAACAACAGAAAGGAGTGAAGGAAGAAGTGAAGAACTCTACCTAGAGTTCATCATTTTTCATTCTCTTTTAATCATTCTTGTAAGTACTTTACTTTAATTATGTTTTTAAGTAATTGTACTAGCATGAGTGGCTAAAACCCTTCCTCTCGGATTGAGGCCACATGATATGAATGTAAATGCTTGAATTCATCTTTGGTTTGTGTTTTAGTTGTTGTTTTGTCTTGTATTCTTAATTATTGTTGTTTCTTTGTTTGATCACCATAAAAACAAACCTGTTAAGCTTAGGAAAAAGCTCGAAAGAGTAATTCTAGATTAAAATGAAAGAATGCAGGGAGCAAGTTCTTGTCTTTACGATAGGATTTGTGGTTAGGAGAAATTATACCTAATTTTCCTTGGTTAATAAAATGAGAAGATAGCTAGACACCAACTTAGAATTGTCACATCACTGCTCATAGAAGTATTTGTGAAGCTAAGTCAGGTTACATGATTAGAGGTACGAAAGTCCATAATCAAGGGCACAAACCCCGTAAACCACATCCATAGTGTTGAATTTCTCACAAATTAGGAAGTCACATCCCGGCCCAATGATGTAGGTGTGAGACTAATTTGTTTTGTTTAGAGGCTCGAAAGACCATGAGCATTGCACTGTGAGACAACAACTAAAGTTTTAATACTTGAACCATCATGAATTGTAGCCTTGTATAATTATCATGCCTTGACTCTAGATGCTTCTTGTTATTGTTTCACGACTATTTTGTGATCACCCCTAGATTTAATTACAATTTTCCAAAATCTCAACAATCAACACTTGCGAAGGCTACCTTAACACTTGAACTGGAACATTTGCTGAAATAGTCTAGTCCCTGTGGGTTCGACATTCGTATCTTAAAAGAGCCATTGTATTACTTGTACAACCGCGTATGCTTGCGCATGAACAGGGGTGCAACAATCGTTGTTTCCTCCAATGACTCATCATTGGGCTTGTTGGTTCTAGGAATGGTTTGGATAGGTTTCTAAACTAAGTAACAATGAGTAATTGGCGACTTGTTACTCCTCACAACGGGTCATTCTAGGTCTCGTTGGTTCCTGATGACAACTTGCAGGGCTGACAATGGCTCAGACAATGGGTCGTTGTTGTCTGAATCATTTAGAGATTTTTCTTGTTTCTTTATGGTGTTTCATGCTAAGTTTGAAGTTTGGTCTATGAAACTATTGGGGTGTTACAACGGAGGATTTCTGGTTGATAAATGGGTTGGCCTGAGTTGTCGTACGAGTTGACTAGTTGATATTATGTTGGATATGTTGATGAGTGAGGGGTAATATATTATTATCCTATGATGAACGTGTGAGATTGCTGATATACCTGACCCTGAGATGAGAGTCTCGTGTCCAAGGTGATCATTCATATGAGCGGATTAGTATGGGTGAATACTTAGATATGAGAGGCTTGTCCCCATGGTGAGCATCTGGGCGAGCAGTATGGTATGAGTACATAGACAGGTATGATATGATGTTTATACAGTTGGATGTACAAGTAAGAGTACCCAGACAGGTATGATATGATGTTTATACGGCTGAGTGTACAGTACATAAATTTCTAGAGTCCCCTACAGGTCATGACTAGAAGGGAAAATATAAGACCCTCTAGCATATGTATACAGTGTGGTGACATAGGTTGTGCCTGACACTTCATCGATGATTTGATTTTGATACAGAGATTTGTACAAGTATGATATAATATTCATACGGTTGGGTATACAAGTAAGAGTACATAGAAAGGTATGATTATTATATCCATATGGTTGGGTGTACAAATATGTGTACACAAATAGGTATGGTATGATAAGTTGATGGGTGTATGGTTGATGAGGTCCTAAGTGTAACAGAGATTGGTACAAGTTTGTGATGAGATATATATGACTGGGTGATAGGGATCTGTAAGAGGTACGGTACTGAGGTGAGCACATACATGGCACTATGAGTGTGCAGGCATCAGATGATATGATATATTGAGATAGGTTCCTGTATTTATGAATCTTGTGTGTTCTTGAAATTGTCCTATGATTTTGTATTGCTATGTGAAACCCCTGATGATTAATTTGTATAACTGCAATATATGGATGATTGCATTCTAAATCGTTGATTGAGCTATTTATGTGTGTTACTGGGTTGATCCTGGTTATGAAAATAATTATGCTAAAAAAAGGGAAAGAGTGGATAGTCGTGACAAAATGAATAAAAGAATTTTTAAATTAACTAGTGTGACATGGTTATAGTTGTTAATGATTATTGAGTATGTGCATAAATGGACTATTGGAAATTATGTGATTAGCAAAATTGAGTTATTGCCTAAGACAGTACCACTGTAGTAGCATTATTACTGCGACGGCAAGACCGTGGCAGTGGTCTAGTTACCGCTACTGTGGGCCTAAATAGTGTGCAGGACAATGTCATTGTTTAGATCCATTATAAGCACATGTATCCTATTAATTGAGTTTAGTAAATGAGAATAATTTAAATAAATTATTGAGCATTGTGTAAATTATAATAATCGCTCAATAAATTGCATATTAATTATACGTCGTTACGTAAACTAATTGTTGTCGGCCGATGATGCCTACTGGTATGTGTGGTTTACTAGTACTACATTGCTACATCTTTTTAGGTGTAGGTTGTCGAAGGTTGAAGTTTCATGATTGACATGGAGTACTCAGCATCAGCTTTCGCATTCTCTCCGCAGGCGAAGCTGTGTCATTTTATCTTTTCGGTATTTTGTTTAGAACTCTTCTACTTGACTAGACTAGATTTTGGGAAAGTCAAGGCTTTGGGAAGTCCTTTTATGGTTATTCTATTGAACATTAATTTTTGTAAGATAATGAGAACTATAAATAACATATTTTGGTTATTTTTAAAAAAAGGGTTCTCCTACTGAGATAGAGTCGATGTAGGTGCCCGCACGACTCACCCATTTGGGTCATGTCAATTGATAATTATCTTTAGTCTCAAATCTATATAGATACTTCCATGATAGGTGGTAGTGAGAATTTTGGTGACAGTTACATTTATAGGGCCTTTTGTGGGGTGAAAGCCGAAATAGTAGTGAAAACAAGGATTCTAATGGACGAACTTGCGCAAAGGGTAGTAATTTAACTATAAGAAAAAGTTCTAATGAAAGCAAGGTAACTAAAAAAGTACAGGCATCTGTGAGTTCACTGCGGTAATTGTTATGGATTCAATTTTAAGAAATTTTTGACATAAAAAATTAGTATTTGTGAACAATGTGGATATCAATTGAAAATGAGTAGTTTAGATAGAATTAAACTTTTGATCGATCCAGGTACTTGGAATCCCATGGATTAAGACATGGTCTCTCTGGATCCTATTGAATTTCATTCGAAGGAGTAAGCCTTATAAAGATCATATTGATTCTTATCAAAGAAGGAGAGGATTAACTAATTGTTCAAACAGGCATAGGCCAACTAAATGGTGTTCCCGTAATAATTAGGGTTATGGATTTTAAGTTTATGTCAAGACCCGAACATGGACTCGGATCGAGACACGGGAAAAGTAGCCCCAAGATACTCCAAGTCAACCCATGGCATGAGCATACATCTAACTCAATCAATAAAGTGGAAAACTTGATATGATAAACATAATAGAAAAACTCATAATAATGTAACATTGAAGTCAGAAACAACGTGATACATGACGAGCTGATTACTACTTATAGTCTGAAAGCCTCTACATAACTGATAGGTTGATGGGACAACTCCCCCAACTAACCCGACAAGTCTAAAAACTGAAAGTGCAAGATATCTGATAGCAAATGGTCCTCGGGAAATGAGGACTCATCACTGGGTTGGATGCAAACACTGGAACTGACTAATAGAGGGGCTGAGGTAGAAGATCGGAGCCTGTATCATAAAACGATACAGCATAAAGTATGTGGTCAGTACGTGAAGTGTACCGAGTATGCAAGGTAAGTAAAATGGACATTTAAAAGTATAAAAGTTCATAAGAGTAGGACAACATGATCATAACATAAATATCATAATGAAAAATAGGGCTCAAGGTTTCAAAACATTCGTAAATCATTCATAATCATGCTCACGAGAGAAAAGATTTATTAACATGACTTGAGCCAAAGTATATAATCATAATCATATATAAATCATAAGGATCAGTGGGAGATTCTTATAACCAACATACCCCATATGAGCACACATGAAGCTCCACCTATAAACCCCTAGTCGGTAGGGTGTTGGTACCTTGCCAAGGGTAGAACCATGAAAGAGCGTAATATCACTCATGAAAGGTCCATTTGGGCAGAGGGAACAGTCTCAAGGGAGGTCCCAGCGTGACCTACTGTGGCATGTAGTTCTGAGATTCGGGGAAAAACCTAGGCCCCAAACCAACTCGGTGTTAAATACTATTCCCAAAACATATATAGTGCTCATAGGATAATATACATGAAATTCATGGACTAGTTAAATCATTATAATCATAAACATGCTTGAAAATATGTGAACTAGCCACGAAATAAGGCCCATGAGTCGTCCATAATCATAAATTCATAAATCATGAGGTTCATGCATACTTGTAAAACATGTATATACTTGATATTCCTAAATTCATGGTGAGTATTTGAGAGAAATCATATCATATGTCATAAATCATAATGGGATAAAGAGGATCAAGATCATAATGAAATCACAACTTGATTTTTTTTCTAAAAAACATGCATAATTGGACATAATTTGATTTAAATCTGAATCTATAATTCATATTCAAAATAGTTATAAAATCTTCCCATAGATCATAAAACATAATTTAATTCGTGAAAGGAATTGACCCATAGATAGATCATAGAGAATTTCACAAGAATTAAATTAAACCCCATAGATCATGGAACTTGAATTGTAGAAGTAGAATCTCATGGAATTGATAGATGTTTGGGCATGAGGGTGGGAGGAACTGTCACTCATAGCCTCACATACCTAGGTAGATTGATTTTTCCCTCTTCCTTGAACACCCAAAAGAAATTGAAAAAAAATTGATGGGTTTAAGCTTTGATCACCTCTAAGAGCCTCCTAGTCTTGCATGCATGGGATGGTAAGGCTTAGGATAGGTTTTACTCTTTATAAAACCTCATAACTATACTTAAAACGACGTAATTTAGGCCTTAGGACCATAGCAATTATGGAAAATCCCTTAATAAATTCGCAGAAAATAACTGACTACCAGTCCTAATGAGGGACTGGACGAGTCGTCACCTTAAATCATGGCTTGTGGCCTTCAGTCATCAGGTGCACTGCCCATCTTCCTCAAGGGGACCCCACGAGAGACCCAACGAATCGTCAGGGGTGACCACGACTTGTGGTCACCTCTCGTGATCTCCATTGCCCCAAAATCTTTGATCCTCCTCCAACACTGACCATGGCTAACTCAACGAGTCATGGGATCTAACAAAGACTCCTGGTCATGCCCGTGATGACCCAAAATCCAACTCCAGTCTAATTCCCCAGCACGAGTCACTTCACGACTCATGGTCTACCCTATGGGTCCAGTAACAACCCGTTCTGTGACCTGGTGCAAATTTTTCAATTTTCTCCGTTTCTACTCCCATGTCTATCTAAGGGTTTCCGAGGCATTACAATATCTCCCCCTTAGGAACATTCATCCTCGAATATTGGAAAACATACAAAAAATAGAGAAGTGCAATCATCTTATTCAAATACTAATCATTTGAGCTAAAAACTGGCGAAATGACTACCTCCGAACTAAACTACATGGCTGAACTGAATTCATAAACCATACACACATAACTTGACATAAAAGAAACTTGAGCACATAAACTGAAAATGATAACTAAATAGCGTACTATGGAAAAAATTGATACCTCAAACTGAAACGGAGCTGGAAGGGAATAGGTTGAGTATCTAGCCATCATATCCGCTTCGGTTCCCTCAACATGCTGATTCCTCAATAACACTTTGACTGAAGCTACTTCCTTGTTCCTTAGCCTCCGAACCTAGAGATCCAATATCTCCACCAGAATTTGCTCATAGCTAAGGTGGTCCCTCACACCCACACTCTCCACTGGAACCACCAAAGCTGGATCACCCAAACACTTCTTTGAGAGCGATACATGAAAAACAAGATGAATGGAAGCTAATTCTGAGGGCAAATCCAATTCATATGCCACCTTGCCAACCCATTTCATAATTTGATAGAGGCTAACATAATGAGGGTTGAGTTTTCCTTTCTTTTCTAACCTCATCACTCCCTTCAAGGGAGATACCTTCAGAAATACCCAATCATTCACTTCGAACTCTAGTTATTTCCTTCTCATATCGGCATAGGACTTTTGGTGACTTTGATCTGTTTTCAACCTGTATCGAATGAGCTGAACCTTCTCCATGGCCTCATGGACTGAATCTATCCTATCATCGCAGCTTCACCGACTTCAAACCAACCAATAGGCGATCTACATTTCCGCCCATAGAGAGCCTCAAACGGAGCCATCTGAATACCAGAATGGTAGTTGTTATTGTACGCAACTCAATAAGAGGCAAATGGTTATCCAAAATTCCCTTGAAGTCGATCACACATGCTCTCAACATGTCCTTGAGAGTCTGAATTGTCCGCTCCACTTGACAATCCATTTGCGGGTGAAATGTTGTACTAAGATTGACCTGAGTACCAAGTCCTTTTTGAAATGACCTCCAAAAATGGGAAGTAAACTGAGTACCTCTATCTGACATGATGGACAAAGGCACCCCATGCAACCGAACTAGCTCTCGAATCATCAACACCCGGAACACACCAACTACCCTGATATCTAAGCACACCATCTCCCCCTTTGGAGATGACCTCTTCCTTCTGCTCATGAAAAACCTCCTTCAACTTCTCCAAGATAGGATCCTCATCTTACCTAGCTTTTACATCGGTCACCAAGGAAGATTCTGAAGCATCCCAAACAATGACACACAAAACGTTTGAATCCCCCCCAAAACTCATCCAGAATCCCCCAGTCACAACCCAAATACACCATTCGATCATAAAACCCATTTCAGACCTGTTGGGATCATCAAATTACTAATAACATGTTTTTTTGTTTATAAATTGACTGTGGTCAAACTTAGCCTCCTCAAAGGTCATAACTTCAACCAAGGGTTCAAATTACTCCCGCATCACGAGCGCATCACCTTGTGATCCATGAAAACTACCCAACTAAGTCATAAATCATCATCCGAAACAGACAGAGCTTCCAGACCCAAATTTGAGCTTGTTAACCTGAAATGTTAACTCTGGTCAAACCCCTCAGACCTCAAACCCTCCAAAATTGAAAATCTCACCTGATCTTCATTAGATCATCAAGGAAATGGTGTCAACCACCTCCGTAGGTAATGAATAATAGAATAAAGATATGGAAAGGTTCAATCTAGGCGAACGAATCAAAAATCACAAAGTGATCATGAGGGTAGTTACACTTCCAGGCTTGGCTAAACTACTCTTCTGGGACTTCTACATACCCGGCATCTAAGGAAGGGATAGGTAGGTACCTTGAACATACCTATTTTAACCATCATCTCCATCAAGGGGAACATCTATAGTGTTTAGAGTAAGGAAATCATGAGCACGAATCGTTTAAGAAATCTAAGCTGGGCATATACCTGATATAACACAATCTTATGAGCCAATAGGGAAAATCTTATGGGACTGCGTTCATAGAGATGAGTGTTCTAAGAGACATGAGTTCACATACATAACGAGGGTCATGACATGAAGCTGAATGGGTAACATTGGGATCGCTGACTGATGGGGTTACCTATTATCTTAGGGTTCTGAACATAAGAACGAGTTGAGTGAAGCATCGAGCGAAACATAAGGGAAACATCTAAATGAGGATGGATTGATTACCCCTAAAATTTATTTACAGAAATTCTTTACTAGAAAACTTAAGACCTATGTTGGCCTTCACTTACTATTTCCCTACCTTCCATGAAATAAATTTCATATTTAAATGCACAAAGGGATCTTGTACCCTGTATAGTAGTTCTCGGAACCAACAATTATATAGGTTTGATAGGAAGGCTTATAACATACCTAAGACTACATCTGAAGCTGACTGCCACTTGCTTTTGGTAACCCGTGCTGCCGAGATGGTGGGTTGCAGACCTGATAGCTGAGGCACGGGTTCCACTTAGACTAACGGAAGGGTAATCTCCGAGTCTGTGTCTAGGCTTACCGTACCTGAAGCAAGAATCCATGTTGATCAAACACCTTCCCGAGGCATTTCTACCACACCTTTGGAAAGATGGACAACTAGACGGGGTTGTTGAAGGGGCGGCCGGGGCACGACCTCTCTGGCCCTCTCGCTTGGCTGAAGGGCAATCTCCATGTTTATGACTAGGATGGCCACAATAGAAGCAAGAATATGACTGCCAAACACTTTCCTAGGTGGTTCTTCCCACAGCGCCCGCAAACTGGGTAAGTAATCTCCCTGACCCTAGGCTTGTATCCCCGAACTTGAGCTAGAGACTTCTGGCAGGGTTGAGAGCGACTCCTACTACTTGACCCTTGCTGGGAACTCTCAAGGTTTTCGGTCCTAGGCCTCTTGTTCCTCCTTTTTTCCCCTTATGCTCTCCACTCATATTCAAATCATCAAACTTAGACAGGCTCCTCTTTGTGAGTTCTTGAATCTTAATAGTTGCCGCCTCTCTGGTAGGGTTCACTAATGTGATAGTCTGCTGGTTAGGCTGGGTGGTCATGGCCCATATCAACACTGTGAGGGCGGCCCTGAGTTCTGGATCTATAACTTGCATGGGACCCATTGGAGTTGGTGGGGCTAAATGACTTCCATTGTTGTTCTGAGAAGACATGTTTCTACAAGCGCGTATAGCACAAGTTAGAGGAATGGAGAGAGTCAAACTCATGGCACGAGATAGAGTCATGAAAGAAGGGAACATTTCCTAAACGTCTCATAGCCTCTTCGCCACAAGTGTGGCATGCTTCACACCCATGAAAAAGACTCTACTTAATGCGGCTTTTAGACACACTAAGACACTTCTAAACCTATTACTCTGATACCAAGTTTTTCACGACCCGAACATGGGCCCGGACTGGTACATGAGACACGAAGCCCCGAGAGACTCCAAGTCGACCCATGCCATGAGCATACATCTAACTCAATCAATAAAGCGGAAAAATTGACATGATAAACATAATAGAAATACTCATCATAATGTAACATCAATGTTGGAAACCACATGATACATGATGAGCTGATTACTACATATAGTCTGAAAGCCTCTACATAACTGATGGGTTGACGGGACAACACCCCCGACTAACCCGACAAGTCTGAAAACTGAAAGTGCAAGATATCTGATAAAAAATGATCCTCGAGAGATGAGGACTCACCACTGGGCTGGATGCAAACACTGGAACCGGCTAATAGTGGGGCTGAGGTTAAAGATCGGAGCCTGTATCATAAAACGATACAGTATAGAATATGCGGTCAGTAGGTGGAATGTTCCGAGTATGCAAGGTAAGTAAAATTGATATTTAAAAGTATAATAGTTCATAAAAGTAGGACAACATGATCATAACATAAATATCATAATGCAACATAAGGCTCAAGGGTTCAAAACATTCATAAATCACTCATAATCATGCTCACGAGAGAAAAGCTTTATTAACATAACTTAAGCCAAAGTATATAATCATAATCATACATAAATCATAAGGATCAGTGGGAGATTCTTATAACCAACATATCCCATATGAGCACACATGAAGCTCCACCTATAAACCCCTAGTCGGTAGGGTGTTGGTACCTTGCCAAGGGTAGAACCATGAAAGAGCGTAATATCACTCATGAAAGGTCCATTTGGGCAGAGGGTACAGTCTCAAGGGAGGTCCCATCGTGACCTACGGTGGCATGTAATTCTGAGATTCGGGGAAAAACCTAGGCCCCAAACCGACTCGGTGTTAAATACTAATCCCAAAACATATATAGTGCTCATAGGATAATAAACATGAAATTCATGGACTAGTTAAATCATGATAATCATAAACATGCTTTAAAATATGTGAACTACCCATGAAATAAGGCCCATGAGTCGTCCATAATCATAAATTCATAAATCATGAGGTTCATGCATACTTGTAAAACATGTATACACTTGATATTCCTAAATTCAAGGTGAGCATTTGAGAGAAATCATATTATAAGTCATAAATCATAATGGGCTAAAGAGGATCAAGATCATAATTGGGCATAATTTGATTTAAATACGAATCTATAATTTATATTGAAAATAGTTATAAAATCTTCCTATATATCATAAAACTTAATTTAATCCGTGAAAGAAATTGACCCATAAATAGATCATAGAGAATTTCACAAGAATTAGATTAAACTCCATAGATCATGGAACTTGAATTGTAGAAGTAGAATATCATGGAATTGATAGAAGTTTGGGCATGAAAGTGGGAGGAATTCTCATCCATAGCCTCACATACCTCGGAAGATTGATTTTTCCCTCTTCCTTGAATAGCCAAAAGAAATTCAAGAAAAATTGATGGGTTTAAGCTTTGATCACCTCTAAGAGCCTACTAGTCTTGCAATCATGGGATGGTAAGGCTTAGGAAGGTTTTACTCTTTAAAAAGACGTAGTTTAGGCCTTAGGACTATAGGAATTACGGAAAATGCCTTAATAAATTCACAGAAAATAACTGACTGCTAGTCCTAATGTAACACCTAGAAACTTTCCTATACCAAATTCAGACGTTGCATGAAAAACCAAAGGAAAGTAGAAAACTTTTCTATCTCAAACGACCCCCACGACGGACCGTTGATGGAAGCAATGGACCGTTGCAACAGGTCGTGGGATTGCAGTAGAATTTTTCTAGGGGAAACAACGAATCATAGGACGACTTGTTGATACTAACAATGGGCTATCCTATCATCCGTTGAATCCCAAATTCTTAGATCTACCGAACCCTTCTCTAAGACAAAGGGAGGAACAACAGCCCGTGGTAGCCTCCAACGAGCCGTTGTGACCACCCATCGTTTGCTTCCAAGACCTAGCAGTGTGAACCAAAAGGGGATACACTCGTTGGTTCTACCAACGAGTCATTGTTATCACCCGTTTCCCCAATGCCTTGTTTTCTTACTAGTTCCAACGGGAGGTATCAACCGCCCGTTGTTACTTCCAACGGACCATTGTACCTAACCATGGGTCACCCTTGTGAACCTAGTTTCTATACCCAAAAACAATGACCAGATTCAATGGGTCGTCATTTCTACCATCAACCCGTTTTGAGGCCCATTGGTTCCTGTCGGCTAGATTTCAGATTTAAATCCCAGGGTTATTTTTGTAAAATTCCACCTACCTAGTTCGTAAACTATGTCGTTTGTGGTTCAATCAAGGGTTTTAGAAGGGGTAACCAATGGTTTCTCCCCATATTCATTCTCTCATTCTCAATAACAGAGCGTAGAATTCCTCTGGAAGAACAAAACATAAGCTAGCGCAAACGACAATCCTCTCAGTTTTTCTCAGAGATTCTCACCAAAGTTTCTTCTATAGGTATGTGGGAGTTCAATAAGGAGAATGTTCTCCCCTTGTTTCCCCTAAAACTCTTTCCCTATTCTCTATCAGTTCTAGCCCTGAGTTCTTCGAAAGTAAAGATATTGTTGTCATACCTTGAATAATTCATGCGGAACTCTAATTTATGTTCGTTGTAGCTAATTTCCACCAGCTTGTGATCAAAATGATTCTTGTTCCATCAATTTAGAAATTCAGCCATAACTTTTGAAAAAGTCAGAAATTAGAATCGTTCTTAAGCTTTGAATTCTTGAGAATTGTTTGCATCTTTCGGAGTTAGGGGCTTCTATAATGCTTTTATATGTTAAAAACTCAGTTACTGGTATGATATTCAGATTTAGTCAGAAAACCTATATACTTTTTATTTTCTCAGAATTGTTAGTTCAGCTTCAGTCAAGGTGCAAGGATATTCAGTGTTAGTCAGAAATGTCAGTCTAATCGCAGTCAGATTTTAGCAACCTCCAAGTTGACCAGAATAATGTCAGCTGATCAATTTGACTATTGAATTTCTCGAGGTGCCAGTAGTACTTCCTAGATATTAGAATCAGAATTTAGTTATTGATCCACTAGGCCGTCATGACATTTAAGATATGTAGCTCTGACTTGCCCCAGGACCCCAGTTCAGATTTCAGTTTGTTCTTAGACGGTTATGGCGATTCTAGATAAGCAGCTCTGACCAGTCTATAACCCATTTTTAGAATTTGGTCTAATAAGACTACCAGGGTACTTACAGTTATATGTCCCTGACTAGTCTTGGATCCCAGTTTCGAGCTATCAGTCTAGTAGTTCAATATAGGTTTTCTAGTGGGAGTAGAACTCAACACCAAGTGGACCGGGGTTCCAGCGCACCCAAGTTCCCAGAACTACATTGCCAGCATAGGTTACAGTTACAAATTATTGGTTTGAATGGCCCCAGACTTTTGTGATCACCCAGTTCATGCCTTTATTCCCTGGAAGGGTATATTGGGTCCTACCGGTGGGGTGTATACATCGAACTCTATATCTAGCTCACGTCGTTATATGTCGGTTAGAGACTCTCCAACTACTCAATCCAGTCCAGTTTTAGAATAAAAATCTCAGTTCAGTTTCAGACCTATCAGTTTAACTTAGTTTAGTACAGTATCTCAGATTCAGAACTTTCAGATTTAGGGCATGTCTTTGACCACAAGACAGGGTCATTTTGACCATCTCAGTTACTTCAGATTATTTCAGTTCAGATAATTAGTTGGTCATTGCATGTCTTTCCAGTTCAGTCACTTACATCTATCAGCATATTCCCCTCACATATGCAGTACATTCAAAGTACTGACGCATACTTTTATGTTTTATCGTTTCATGATACAGCTGCAGGTTCTCAAACTCAACACCGCTAGCCGGCGCAATTTAAATTCTCCACCTCAGTAGTGAAGTGTGAGTCTTCATCATCTGAGGGAATTATTTCTTTCTTGTAGTCATTTATTAGTTTCCGTTCGACTTAGAGTTAACTGGGGGCTTGTTCTAGCAACTCCTCAGTTAGATGGCTTTCAAACACACATGATTTTCTTTCAAATTTATCAGTACTATTCAAATGTTTTGAACTCAATGTTTTCAGACTTGTCTTTCGTAAAATTTTTATGATATTATTTCGAAGTTCGGTTCTGCATGTTTACTCAAAATGTTAGTGAATGATAGACCAGGGGTTGACTTGGGGTCACTTGTGGCTTTAAGTACCGTGTTACGTCCAGGGTGTAGACTCGGGGCATGACAAACTTGGTATCAGAGCCCTAGGTTAAGAGTATCCTCGGAAAGTCTGTAAGCGGCATTGAGTAGAGTCCTTTTCATGGGTATGAAGCACGCCACACTTATGACGAGGAGGCTACGAGATGTTATTAGGAAAATTCCCTTTTGTTCATATTCTTTATCGTGCATTAAAGTTCAATTCTAGAAATTCCCTTCTAATTCGTGCTCTATTTCGTTTCAGTGAACCATGCCTCCTGAACGCGGTAATGGAAGAAGGGCAAGTAATGCCAACAGATCTGCCCCACCATTCCCGGCAGCTCCTCAAGATGATTCGATTTCTACCGCAGAATTTAGAGCGGCCATTCAGTTACTAGCCCAAAATTTGACCAATCAGGTGAATCAGCAGGTTGTGTCGGTGAACACAAACGAGTCTGCAGCAGCTGCAAGGGTACGGGACTTCACCCATATGAACCCTCCATCATTTCAAGGATCTAAAGTGGGGGAGGACCCCCAAGAGTTTGTGATGAGATCAAGAAGATTACCTGTGTTATGGGTGTTATCTCCTCCTAGAGTGTCGACCTGACTGCCTACCAGCTTAAAGGGGTAGCCCAGGTTTGGTATGAGCAGTGGAAGGAGGGACGGCCAGCGGAAGCAGGACCGGTGGAGTGGGAGGAGTTCCACACAACTTTCCTGGATAGCTTTTTCCCTCGAAAATTGAGGGAGGCTAAGATGGAAGAGTTTATGAACTTGTACAAGGAAACAAGACAGTGGAAGAGTATGATCTGGAGTTTACCAGGTTATCAAAGTATGCTCCAGAGATGGTAGCTAAGCCAAGGGCTCACATGCTGAAGTTCGTTAATGGGGTATCTAATCTAGTCCTCAAGGAGTGCAGGACAACAATGTTGATCAAGGACATGGACCTTTCCAGCCTAATTGTCTATGCCCAGCAGATTAAGGCCGAAAAACTGAAGGATATGGAGTGAAAGAACAAACGGGAAATGACTGGCCATTCAGATTTCGTACATCAGAGATCTAGCGGTGGTAATTGCTCGCAGCAGTAACAACAGAGCGCCCCAGCACCTAGTTCATCTAGCGCCCCAACCTTTTGGTCCCGCCAAGATCGGAGGGGTGGGTCATCTAGCACTTACTCTCGGGCTTACAGTGCAGGGAGCAGGTATGCAGTTTGCCCAAGTGCGGCAAGAATCATCCTGAAGAGTGTCTACAGGGCAGGGAGGGCTGTTTCGATTGTGGACAGCTCAGCATCGGATTAAAGAATTTTCGTCAGTAGGACGGGGAAGATCACAATCCACTACCACAGCAACTCCAGCAGGCCGCCCAGCTCAGCAGGCCAACTCATCAGGTACAGATGGCGGCTAGTGCCATAAAAGTTTTTATACTCTGTCTTCCCATCAGGATCGGGAGAGCTCCCCTGACATAGTTACTGGTATGTTACGTTTCTTCCATCTATACGTATATGCCCTCTTAGATCCAGGAGCTACTCTTTCATTCGTGACTCTATATATAGCAGTTTAGTTCAATATAAGTCCATAGGTCCTCTCAGAATCCTTCTCAGTATCCAACCCATTTGGCGAGTCAGTTAGAGCCAGTTGGGTGTATAGGAATTGGCCAATCTCATTCCTGAATAAAGTAATTCCAACTGATCTCGTAGAGCTAGGCATGGTTGACTTCGACCTTATTCTCGGAACGGATTAGTTGCACTCCTGCTATGCCTCAGTTGATTGTAGAACTAGAGTTTTCAAGTTTCAATTTCCAAATGAACCAGTATTAGAATGGACGGGCAGCAGTTCAGTTCCTAAGGGTTGGTTTATTTCCTACCTTAAGGCCCAGAAACTCATTTTCAAAGGATGTCTATATCATCTGGTTCAGGTCAAGGATTCTAAGTTTGAGACACCAACCATTCAATCAGTTCTAGTTGTCAGTGAGTTCCCAGACGTATTTCCTGAAGATCTTCCTGGAGTTCGCCCTGAACGGGAAATAGACTTTGGAATGGATCTCCTCCTAGAAACTCAGCCCATCTATATCCCTCCTTATACAATGGCTCCACCTGAACATAAGGAGTTGAAGGAGCAGTTAAAGGATCATCTTGATAAGGGTTTTATCAGACTCAGCATCTCTCGCTGGGGTGCTCCAGTCCTATTCGTGCGTAAGAAAGACGGTACCCTCAGAATGTACTTAGATTACCGTTAGCTGAACAAGGCCACAGTTAAGAACAAGTACCCTCTACCTAGAATTGACGATCTATTTGACCAACTTCAGGGAGCCAGCTATTTCTCCAAGATCGATCTCAAGTCAGGGTACCATCAGCTAAGGGTTAGCGAGTGTGACCTACCGAAAAAAACATTCAAAACTCGATATGGTCACTATTAGTTTGTGGTGATGTCCTTTGGGTTAGCAAATGCCCCAGTATCCTTCATGGATTTGATGAATAGGGTCTTCAAGCAGTACGTGGATATGTTTGTCATTGTATTTATCAACAACATTCTGGTGTACTCCAGAAATAAGGAAGAGCATGTCAATCACCTAAGGATAGCATTACAAACCCTCAAAGATCACCAGTTATTCGCGAAGTTCAGCAAGTGTGAATTCTGGTTGAAGTCTGTGACTTTCTTTGGTCATGTGGTCTCAGGTAAGGGGATATAAGTAGATCCCCATAAGATAGCAGCAGTGAAGGACTGGCCCATACCTACCTATCCTACTAAAATCAGGAGTTTCCAGGGCTTAGCAGGTTATTACCGATGGTTTATGGAAGGTTTCTCCTCCATAGAATCTCCTCTGACCAAGTTAACCCAGAAGAAGGTGAAATTCCAGTGGTCGGACGAGTGCGAGAAGAGTTTTTAGGAGTTGAACACTCGACTCACTACCGCTCCACTGTTAACCTTCCTGGAAGGATCAGATGGGTTGGTTGTTTATTGTGACACCTCCAGAGTTGGATTCGGTTGCGTTCTGATGCAGCAGGGAAAAGTGATAGCCTATGCCTCCAGAAAGCTCAAAATTCAGGAGAAGAATTATCCAACTCATGACTTGGAGTTAACAGTGGTGGTATTCGCGTTAAAAATATGGAGGCATTACTTGTTTGGGGCTCACGTGGATGTGTTCACGGATCACAAGAGCCTTCAGTATGTGTTCAGCCAGAAGGACCTAAACCTGCATTAGAGACGGTGGTTGGAGCTACTAAAGGATTATGACATGAGTGTGTTGTATCACCCGGCTAAGGCCAATATGGTGGCTGACGCCCTAATTAGACGGTCTATAAGAAGTGTAGCTCACATTAAGGAAGACAAGAGGGAGCTCGCGAAAGAAGTGCACAGGCTAGCCCGGTTAGGGGTGCAGTTTGTGGATTCAGCTGAAGGTGGAGTGGTAATGCAAAATGGGTCAGATTCATCCTTGGTAGATGAAGTCAAATCCAGAAAGGATGAGAATCCCATTTTACTTAAACGTAAGGAAGCAGTCCTCAGAAAAGAGATTGAAGCTTTCTCCCAAGGAGGAGATGGGGTGCTCCATTACTAGGGCAGGTTGTGTGTGCCAGATGTTGGTAAGTTGAGACAGCAAATACTGGCTGAGTCACATAGCTCGAGATACTCTATTCACCCTGGTGCTACCAAAATGTACCACGACTTGCGGGATATTTTCTGGTGGAATGGCATAAAAAGAGATATCGCTGAATTTGTAGCACAGTGCCCGAACTGCCAGCTGTTCGGTGGGTTGCTATATGGGTTAAAAACCGACACGCAAGTGCACGTGGTCAAACAAGTAATAAAGTGGCTAAGTAAGCCAAGTATCGAACCAAGGAGACTCTGGATAAGTAAAAATTGCTCAAGTATACTATATTCTATCTTACTTCTTTATATGCTGACAACAACGTAACCAAAAGTTAAATAATTTTTGTTTATAAATTATAAACTAAAACTATTAACAAATATCTACTTTGAATTGAAACTATGGATATGAGCATGCCAAGGTTAAGAACAAGTAATGAACTTGATTATAATCATAATTCGGTTATTCTTCTCTTCCAGTTGCTAGCCAAGAACATTAGCCTAGAGATTAAAACTCTCGTATTTAATCTCACTTAAGAATCATAAACCATCCGTCTACATTTCTGTGATCAAATGCAATTTATGACCTAGCAATACAATTCCGATTCCTAAATTGACTAATACGGCTTTCAAGTATATTTCTATCAGGAAAGCACATCAAAACCCAATTTTCCCAAATCAAGTTAAGAACAATACCCCATTAATTCTCAACTTTCCAATTTCGTGCTCTCTCGAGTGAAATTGGACTTTTTAGATATACATTAATGTCGGCCACACACTAATGCAGTAGAAACAAGAATTAATAGAACAACATAGAAGAAGAAGATGAAAAACCATACAATTCAATAATCAAAATTCATCACCATTGTTCATAACCTCAGCAAGGAAGAGAATTAGCCACTCATTTGTGGATTAATCATCCTAAAACAAGTGTTAATCATACAAACAATTGATTGAAAGAAGAAAGAAAGAGAGAAAAACCCTTAGCTTTTTCGTCCCTCAACTGCCTGTAACCCACGTCCTTGCTCCACCAAGTCTGAATTCATTAAAAATAAGCCTAAGTGTTCTATTTATACTATTGGGAATTTTTCCCGGAATAACAAGCAACGTGTCACGGAGGCCAACGCGGAGCACTGCCTCCGTGACACGGCGTGGACGCGGACCCTCACTGGAAATCTGGGGTCTGGGAATAGAGCCTCAACGTGGCACGGCATGCAACGTGGTGGCTTGCCTCCGTGCCACGGAGCTGTCGCGAGGCTTCACTGGAAATTGACAAATTAATCACCCTCCAGGCAGTGTGCCTCCGCGATGGTAGCGTGGCACGGCTCCATCACGGAGCCCCTTTACATTGTGCAGTCCAATGTCTTTTTCGTGCTCGCATCCAAGTCCAACTCCGATATTGTTCCAACATGCATTTTAGCTCCTCAAAATCATGTTTTACCTATAAAACAATGCTAATCATGTTGGTTAGTATAAATTCACATTTTATTACCAATTACATGAAAATGTATACACATTGCACACTAAACAAGGCGAAAATGATACGTTTGAGTATCACTTGGGCATATAAATCTGCCCAAGATGACTTACCCCACACTTAAATCCTTGTTCATCCTCGAATAACACTTACACAACTCATGCAAATTACATCCCAACCTTCGCCACTATGGTGCGACAATTTGAGCTACGGTCATACCGATCATTCAATATTGTAAATCATCAAGAAAACATGCATGGTCTTACAATGCCACGACCTTTAATACATCAAGACTTCCTAGGCTTTAAGAATCGACCCTCGATATCGGCAAACTCATGCAAATCAGCTAATCAAGATATCCGACACGAAAATCAATCTTTCATCAAGCATGTGCCCTCACAACTCAAGCGAATCTTCCCCTTTTTGTTCATGTGACACACAAACATTCAAGTAGGGGCATGTAAAAATTAATTTCACTCTCTCTCCCAAAAGAATTCACATGCATCATGTCATGACCCATAGGCTTTCCCTTAGCGTATTACTCCACTAATATAAAGAAATGCAATGTAAGATCACGTAGGACTTTAATGGGTTGTAATGGAAGCTATGGAACTAGTACATATTGGATTAGCCAATAATAGCCACTAGCATCATTAAGCGCCTTTTCAACACATTCCCATCAACTCATGGACATTGTTTCTCTCTTTTCTTTTTTTTCATCATCCCATTCATGCTGGTTTACTTTCGTATGGCCCAATTCACCAAACACACTTGACACAACAACAAAGGTTTCTTATGCACCTTCATTATCATTTAATTATAGCAAGTGCACCCTCTACCTTTTTCTTTTCTTTCCTCACTCTGCTTTTCTTTTTCTTTCCACTATTCTCACTATTTGACACTTTGGGAAAAAATTTTCTGTTCTTCTTAAGCGCTTAAGAGTTTTATATAGACTTTACGGCTAATGAAAAGAAAGAATTAAGATTAGTTTATACAATTTTGGACAAAACAAAGAAATAATCGGCTATAGGCTCAACGGGTTGACTAGGGTATACAATCACATAAAAAGGTAGAGCATGACAAGAAAAAAAATAGAAACTCTCGGTTAAAACAAAGAAATGCCTACATCCTTTCCAACACTACACCTCCATCATTTCGTTTTGTACACACACCAGGCAAGTTCTAGACACTTCACAATAGCATGGAATAACAACACCTCACTTCACACTTCATGCACATGCTCAATTCAAGATGCATTCACAGACTCTTTAATTAGCCAATTACATGAATTCAAAATTAAGCCTCAATCACACCGAATCGAATTCTACAGCCAAGGTAACTCAACATATTTACAAAATTGCATTATTTCAAATGAATCACTTTTACATTTTGAATATCAGTTACAACACGCAACCATAATTTCACAACCATATAGTAAGTACAGGTTCCGTGATGTAATCCACCAAAGAAAAAAACTGAAAACAAATTAAAATCACTACTCCTACCGACTACATTTTCCTTAAGACGGTCGTCATCCATCCATCATAGGGAACGGTCACTAACTATGACATCGGTTCAATGGGACTATTCTCGGTAAAAGAACCGAAAACAAACTCCGAGAAACCCAAAAATTAAAATCGAAAAATTTTGCAACACATCGATCATTTTGATGGAAAAATATTTACAAAGTATTTTAATATGTACAAAATATTTTCGCAAAATTTTAAAAATATCGATCATTTCGATAGAGAAAAAAAAACATAAGAAAATATTTACAAATTTTTTTTTCTACAGACTTAGCTGGCAAACCACAACATTTCACAACACACATCATCAATTACCACAAATATATACAGATACAAACCAGTTTACACTTCACAAACACAGGGCAACATAAACATACAAAACAAACAGAGGAAAGAACATACAAGCAAACCAGCCTAGCCCCAGCACCTAATTACTTCCCACCCCACACTTAAATCGAACACTGTCCCCAGTGTTCACAAAACTTAAAAATCACAAAATTGGGTGGTGGCACTCCCTGATCAGTCGAAATAATCGACTTCTTCATCCGGTGCTGCTACCTCATCGCCCATGTCCGAGTCACCTCCGTCGTCGTCATCGGACTCCACATCGGAGTCCTCCCGACGTGTCTCCTCATCCGTGGGGACATCATCGTCAGTGGGATCTACAAAGGCTGGCCCCACTCGGTATAAAGCCCTGGCGTTTTCTCCAAATGGGTAATCCAGCTCCAGCTGCCATAGCTCCTCCTCCGTGGCTGGTCTCCCACCAATCTGAAGCTGAAGCATTTGCATACCAAACATCCGTGCCATGTACTGGTCGTCGCGAGCATGTTGCTCGCCAAGTGTCAGCACTGGCATGTGTGTGGTGTCGGGGGCCTTAGTTTTGGTCACATCAAGGGCCCTCCGCTCCAACTGCGGATGTAGTCCAAAGCCTCTTCCTCGACGTCGAGGCCCCGAAGGAAGGTGGTGATAAGTCCTCCTAACCCATACCTGTGGCCCTGGTTTAGTCGGGCTCTCTTCATGGCGGATATGATGACCGCCCCAACATTAATCTCTAGCCCTTTCATCAGGGCATACACCAGGCAGACACGGTCCCGGGTCACATCAGTCATGTGCACCCCCGGGATTAAGCACGAACAGACTATCTTCAGCCATATTCTGGCCTCCCTGTTCATTTGAGAATACGGCAGAGTCTGGTGGTAACCCCTCTCCTTATGTCTGCTCCATCTGGTTGTGGATCGAGCCCCACACAATGTGCGTCTGATATCGGCATATGGTGGGGTGATGTTCAGCTGGTGGAGAACGTGGGCGTCTGTGTCCCGCGCTCCAATGATGGCATTCAATTGCTAGGGTTCCAGAGTGACAATCTGCCCTCTGATTTTTATTGTGTGGCTTCTGATTGCCGGGTTCCAATTTGCATAGAACTCCCGGACTAGATGTAGGTTGCACTCCTTGGGCTCCTAAAATATGAAGCTGAGCCCAGCTGCCTCGATCCTCTGCACTATGCGGGGGAACTCCTGTGCTAGTGGTTCCCGTGCAATATGCTCCTCAGGGAAGTATTTGTTTTCCTTTTGCTTAGCGTACCACTTCTTCCCTTCATCGGTTACCCACCTCGTTCCGTATTGGCGGCGTTGGCCGCGCGGAACTGCTGGTGCAGCTGGGACTGCTGTGCCCAGTCTAAGTCATTTTCTCCCGGTGCCTGAAGTAGATGCACCCTTACCCTTATCCTGCCTACTTGCCATTGTACCTGTCAACACAAATAAACAAGCACCATGTCAAGCTAAATGCATATTAGCTTCGGTTAAGGTCGGGTTAAGCTATGTTTACCCCACACTTAGTCCTTAGCTACGGTTACGATACTACGGCAAGGATCACTTTATTTACACCAAAAACAAACAACTATACAATTTATGCTTAGTGCATTCGCAAAGAAAATTTCGACAGTATAACTTTAGCGTACTACTCAGACTTCATACAGCTAATCCCAATCCTACTATCGCTAGCAATTCAACCATCGCACTTAGCAAAGAAAACAACAAACAAAAACAACAACACAAATTCTATATACACATGAACCTATATAATCAACCAATTCGAACAATTTTCACATTTTCCCAAAATCCCGAGAATTCGTCGTCTATTACATTCAAACAATATTTACGACTTATCTCAATTCACAAGCACACCCCGACATATAATTCACAAATTTACCAAGTTACCCATTTCGAATTCAACAACCAAAGCCCTAGAATTGAATTTCACAATCAAATTCGAATCATTCATGCAATCGACAAGTTCAAATGCGTATTACAACATTCCGAACATTTATCAATCAAAGAATAACTCAATTTCATGCTAATTTTCTACTTAGGGTGATTTATCTCACCTCCCATGCTCAAATTCGACTAAAATCGACAAAAACTTGAGAGAGAATAGGAAAACATACCTTTAAGTTGAATAATCGAAGAAACTCGGTAATTTCTTTGCTTAATACCGTGGCACGTTGATGAGGGAGGGAAATTCGGGTGTTTGGTAGCGGAAAAGTAAGAAAATGAGGGAAAAAGGGTTTTTTCGGGGTTTAAAATGAAGAAAAATACGCAGGTCACCCGGCAACCCGGTGTGACCCATCACAAAATATAGGGCAACGTGTCACGGAGGGTAATGCGGAGCCCCTCCTCCGTGACACGGGCTATCGCGATGGCTCACTGGAATTTTTTTAAAAATTTCAGATTTAACCTCAACGTGTCACGGAGGGTAACGCGGAGGTCCTCCTCCGTGACACGGAGCCATCGCCCCAGCTCACTGTCTCTTCATTTTATTCATTTTTTCATACCTTGCTTTTTCCTTCACGATTCCGTGCACATTTTTCTCCGTTTGACCTGAAAATCACCTCACTAAACAAAATTGGTTAGATTAATAGATTTCACTAACTAAGATGAAAAATACTAACTAAAACAAAAATTTTGTACCAAATCAAGAAAAAGAAAAATAAAATAAAACCTATTTACACTTTACAAAACAAAAGAAAAAAAATATTTTTCACGGGTTGCCTCCCGTGCAGCGCCTGGTTTACCGTCGCGGCTCGACGTCCTTTATGCTCACTTATCCACTAGGGTGATGGACAATTTCTCACGATCCTGGTCCTCCCCCAGTAGTGCTCACCCTTATCTGGTGGTCTTCCCATCAACTCTCGGGAATCATTCATTTGTTTAGCATTCCCATGATCAATTACATTGATCACTGAGAGTTCTTCTTTTACCATCGGGAGCTTGGGTGCTTTGTATACATCGAACACCTCTACCTTGTCATGTGCTCGCATTGTAAGTTAACCCGCAGCCACGTCGATTAATGCTTTCCCGGTTGCCAAGAAGGGTCATCCCAAAATAAATGGGACTTCAGCGTCTGGTTCAAAATCCAGAACGATAAAATCAACCGGAAAAATGAGGGATCCCACTTGCACAAGCACATCCTCAACAATGCCATCCAGCCTAGCTAAGGATCTGTCTGCTAACTGCAAGATTACGGTTGTAGGTCTAGGACTCCCTAGACCCAACTTTCTGAATACCGAAGATGGCATCAGGTTTATGCTCGCCCCCAAGTCACACAATCCACGAGCTCGGATACTCTGCCCAATAGCAAGCTGGATAGTAAAACTTCCAGGGTCTTTTAGCTTCGTAGGCAGTCTATTTTGGATCCGGGAAGTGCATTCCTCCGTCAAAGCTACCGTGGCATACTCAGTCAAACGACTTTTGTTGGCCACGATGTCTTTAATATATTTGGCATATTTTGGCACTCCCTGCAAGACATCAACAAGAGGTAAATTAACATGTACCTGTTTAAGCACCTCCATAAATTTCTTGAAACACGCCTCCTCTTTGTGTTTCTTGAGTCGTTGAGGGAACGGGGGTGGAGGCCTTTCTGATTCAGGTTCTTTGGTCTTCCCCCTATCCGAAGTTTGTTCTTCCTCAACATCTGCTGCTCCAGACTTTTGAGGTGGTCTTTCCGGTTCCACCTCCTTCAGCTGCAAACCACTCCTTGTGGTCACTGCGTTTACCTGCTTCGGATTAGGATCCGTGTCGCTAGGCAGTCCTCCTCTGGGCCTTGTGTTTTGGGCACTAGCAAATTGCCCAAATTGATACTCAAGAGCCTTGGTCGCTAATTGATTGTTCTTCACTTCGGCTGCCAATTTAACATAGTCAGCCTGCAATTGCGCCTGATTAGCGATCATGGTCTTGAACATTTCCTCAATGGTAGGTGATGGTGGTGGAGGAGGGGCATTGTGATTTCTGAATTGAGATTGGTAGTTCTGTTGCCCTCCTTGATTCCTGTGCATACCCTGACCCAGACTTTGGCCTTGTTGGTTGTTGCTACCCCACGAAAAATTTGGATGGTTCCTCCAATTTGAGTTGTAGCCGCTACCAAACTGCTGCTGATTTCTTTGTGCATTGCCCACAAAGTTAACCGAATCTGGGTTTGCTCCACAGCACTCAGCTGAGTGCTCACTGCTTCCACACACTTCACACCACATTTGCTGGACCGCATTGACTGAAGCTGAAGGCTGGTTCAAGTTCATGTTGCTGAAGTGGTTGTTCAACTAATTCTGCAAGGCAGCTATCTCTGCAGCGATAGCTGTAAATCAATCCACTTCAAGCACTCCTGCTGCTTTCCTTGCTCCACCTCGAGATGGGTCAGCATTCCATTCTGGATTGCCCTGTGAAATCCGATTGAGCAAAGTGTACAGCTCCTCATAAGTCTTTTCCAGTGCTTGCCCTCCAGCTGCTGAGTCTAGAAAAATTGTAGTATGGGGTTCCAAACCCTCAATAAATGTGTGTACCAACACCTCATTGGACTGATGATGATGAGGACAGTCCCGCAACATGGATTTAAATCTTTCCTAGGCTTGATATAAATTTTCTCCCTCCCTCTGTTTGAAACTTAGAATTTGACTTCTAAGTTTGGCTGTTTTACCAAAGGGAAAAAATCTTATCAAGAACTTTCGTGCAAGATCATCCCACGTTGATATAGAATTTGGTGGTTCAACTTTTAACCACCTCTTGGCTTCACCAAGTAAGGAAAACGGAAATAGTGTGAGCCGAACATAATCAGGTGACACTCCAGCGGGTATATAAGTGTCACTTATCTCTAAAAAGTTTTGGAGATGTTGTTGTGGGTCTTCATGAGGGAGACCGGTAATTGCCCGCTTGTGTGCAACAGTTGCACCATGTTCTGCGTTAGTTCAAATCTCCCTCCAGGCTCTGGTTTGCGGATACTTGAATGTACATTGTTGGCATGTGGGATTGCCACCTCGCGAACCGCCTTGCTGCTTCTTCGTCGGGCACTAACACTGCCCTCACAACCGGTGGATTTTGTTGCTCCATCATAGTCTGTCTGAGCAACTGCAGCTTCTTTTGTAGAGCTTCTCTGCGTTTACTATGAAATTCACGTTCAGGCTCTATATAAGATTCCACCAGCTCTTTGTCCTTTTCCAGTGTTCACAAAAATCAAGTCTGCAAAATACAGGCTAAGACCAAGTTGTCAACACTTAAGAAAATAAAACAAAAATACAGTAAATTTACACTTAACACAATTTCACCAATTGCCTAGTCTCCCCGGCAACGGCACCAAAAACTTGTTCGGTGGGTTGCTATATGGGTTAAAAACCGACACGCAAGTGCACGTGGTCAAACAAGTAATAAAGTGGCTAAGTAAGCCAAGTATCGAACCAAGGAGACTCTGGATAAGTAAAAATTGCTCAAGTATACTATATTCTATCTTACTTCTACATATGCTGACAACAACGTAACCAAAAGTTAAATAATTTTTGTTTATAAATTATATACTAAAACTATTAACAAATATCTACTTTGAATTGAAACTATGGATATGAGCATGCCAAGGTTAAGAACAAGTAATGAACTTGATTATAATCATAATTCGGTTATTCTTCTCTTCCAGTTGCTAGTCAAGAACATTAGCCTAGAGATTAAAACTCTCGTATTTAATCTCACTTAAGAATCGTAAACCATCCATCTACATTTCTGTGATCAAATGCAATTTATGACCTAGCAATACAATTCCGGTTCCTCAATTGACTAATACGGCTTTCAAGTATATTTCTATCAGGAAAGCACATCAAAACCCAATTTTCCCAAATCAAGTTAAGAACAATACCCCATTAATTCACAACTTTCCAATTTCGTGCTCTCTCGAGTGAAATCGGACTTTTTAGATATACATTAATGTCGGCCACACACTAATGCAGTAGAAACAAGAATTAATAGAACAACATAGAAGAAGAAGATGAAAAACCATACAATTCAATAATCAAAATTCATCACCATTGTTCATAACCTCAGCAAGGAAGATAATTAGCCACTCATTTGTGGATTAATCATCCTAAAACAAGTGTTAATCATACAAACAATTGATTGAAAGAAGAAAGAAAGAGAGAAAAACCCTTAGCTTTTTCGTCCCTCAACTGCCTGTAACCCACGTCCTTGCTCCACCAAGTCTGAATTCATTAAAAATAAGCCTAAGTGTTCTATTTATACTATTGAGAATTTTTCCCGGAATAACAAGGAATGTGTCACGGAGGCCAACGCGGAGCACTGCCTCCGTGACACGGCGTGGACGCGGACCCTCACTGGAAATCTGGGGTCCGGGAATAGAGCCTCAACGTGGCACGGCATGCAACGCGGTGGCTTGCCTTTATGCCACGGAGCTGTCGCGAGGCTTCACTGGAAATTGACAAATTAATCACCCTCCAGGCAGTGTGCCTCCGCAATGGTAGCGTGGCACGGCTCCATCGCGGAGCCCCTTTACATTGTGCAGTCCAATGTCTTTTTCGTGCTCGCATCCAAGTCCAACTCCGATATTGTTCCAACATGCATTTTAGCTCCTCAAAATCATGTTTTACCTACAAAACAATGCTAATCATGTTGGTTAGTATAAATTCACATTTTATTACCAATTACATGAAAATGTATACACATTGCACACTAAACAAGGCGAAAATGATACGTTTGAGTATCACTTGGGCATATAAATCTGCCCAAGATCACCAGCAAGTCAAGGTAGAACACCAGATACCTAGAGGCATGACTCAAGATATCAGTATACCCACATGAAAGTGGGAAGAAGTAAATATGGACTTCATTACAGGTCTGCCCCGGACTCGCCGATGACATGACTCAATCTGGGTGTTAGAAGATCGGATAACTAAGTAGCTCACTTCCTCCTAGTCAAAACCATAGACTCAGTTGAGGACTATGCTAGACTTTATATTCAAAAGCTAGTCAGACGTCATGGGGTGCCCTTATCCATTATCTTAGACAGAGGTACCCAATTCACCTCTCACTTCTGGAAGTCTTTTCAGAAAGGACTAGGTATACAAGTCAAGCTCAGCATAGCCTTTCACCCACAAACAGATGGACAAGCTGAGCGGACCATTCAGACCCTATAATATATGATAAGAGCGTACGCGATTGATTTTAAGGGTAATTGGGACGACCATTTGCCTCTCTTCGACTTTGCGTACAACAACAACTACCATTCCAGCATCCAAATGGCCCCATTTGAAGAATTGTATGGTAGAAGGTGTAGATCTCCTATAGGGTGGTTTGAAGTTGGTGAAGCTACCATGATAGGGTCAGACTCAGTACATGAGTCAATTCACAAAGTTTAGCACATCCGAGAGAGGTTGAAAACAGCTCAGAGCCATCAGAAATCTTATGATGATGTGCGAAGAAGAGAATTGGAGTTTGCAGTTGATGACTGGGTATACTTGAAAATTTCACCCATGAAAGGTGTGATGAGGTTTGGAAAGAAGGGAAAGTTGAGTCCAAGATATATGGGACCCTACAGGATTCTGAGGTAGATTGGTAAGGTAGCTTACGAGTTGGAGCTACCTTCAGAGTTAGCAGTTGTGCACCCAGTCTTCCATGTGTCACTATTGAAAAAGTGCATTGGTGATCCAACTTCAGCAGTGCCATTGGACAGTGTGAGGATAATGGATAGTCTCACATATGATGAGGTACCAGTCTAGATCCTTGACCGTCAGGTTCGTAAGCTGAGGAATAAGGAGATTGCGTCAGTTAAGGTCCTATGGAGAAACTAGAAAGTTGAGGGAGCCACATGGGAAGCAGAAGCAGACATGATGGCCAGATACCCTCACTTGTTCTCTTCCAATTCAGACCCAGAATCATCTACTAAATTCCTTCTCAATACTCTACTCACTTTTGTACTCATCAGCCTTATTTAGATCTTCTGCGTGCATTCTAGTTGCATCAGCTCAGGTAGTACAGTTAAGTCAGTTCGAAATCAGTTACTCCTTCAGAAATCAGTCATAGCCTGAATTTAAGAAATCTCAGCTCTTTTCCTGGTTTTGGTCTTCATTCGAGGATGAATGATCCCAAGGAGAAAATATTATAACACCCCAAAACTATTCTAGACCAAATTCAGATATTGCATGAAAAACCACAAGAAACCAGAAAATTTTTCTGTCTCAGACGACCCCCACAATGGACTATTGGTGGAACCAGTGGACTATTGCAACGAGTCGTGGGATTGTAGCATAATTTTTCCAGGAGAAAACAATGAGTCATAGGACAACCCATTGATTCTAATAATGGTCATCCTATCGTCCGTTGAATCCCAAATTCTGAGATCTACCAGACCCTTTCCTTAGACAACAGGAGGGAAAAATGGCCCGTGGTAGCCTCCAACGAGCCATTGTGACCACCCATCGTCTGCTTCCAGGACCCAGCAGTGTGAACCACGAGGGGATACAACGGCCTGTTGGTTCTACCAACGAGTCGTTGTTATCACCTGTTGCCCCTATGCCTTATTTTCTTACCAGTTCCAACAGGAGGTATCAACCGCCCGTTATCACTACATTGTACCTAATTGTGGGTCACCCTTGTGAACCTAGTTTCTGATCCCAAAAACCATGGCCAGATTCAACAGGCCATTGTTTCTATCAACGACCCATTTTGAGGCCTGTTGGATCCTGTCGCCAAATTTCAAATTTAAATCCCAAGGTTATTTTTGTAAAATTCCACCTATCTAGTCCCTAAACTATGTTGTTTGTGGTTCAGTTAGGGGTTTTAGAAGGGGTAACCAACAGTTTCTCCCCATATTCCTTCTCTCATTCTCAAGAACAGAGCGTAGAATTCCTTTGGAAGCACAGAACAGAAGCTAGGGCAAAGGACAATCCTCTCAGTTTTTCTCAGAGATTCTCAATAGAGTTTCTTCTGCAGGTATATGGGAGTTCAATAAGGAGAATGTTCTCCCCTTGTTTCCCCTAAAACTCTTTCCTTGTTCTCTATAAGTTCTAGCCCTGAGTTCTTCGAAAGTGAAGATATTGTTGTCATACCTTGAATAATTCATGTGGAACTCTAATTTATGTTTGTTGTAGCTAATTTCCACTAGCTTGTGATCAAAATGAGGCTTGTTCCATCAGTTTATAAATTCAGCCCTAACTTTTGAAAAAGTCATAAATTAGAATCTTACTTAAGCTTTGAATTCTTGAGAATTGTTTGCATCTTTCAGAGTTAGGGGCTTTTATAATGCTTGTAGGTGTTAAAAACTCAGTGACTGGTATGATATTTAGATTCAGTCAAAAAACCTATATACTTTTTATTTTCTCAGAATTGTTAGTTCAGCTTCAGTCAAAGTGCTAAGATATTCTGTGTTAGTCAGAAACGCCAGTCTAATCGCAGTCAGATTTTAGCAACCTCCAAGTTGACCAGAATAATGTCAGCTGATCAGTTTGACTATTGAATTTCTCGAGGTGCCCGTAGTACTTCCTAGATATCATAATCAAAATTTAGTTATTGGCCACTAGGCAGTCATGACATTTTAAATATGTAGCTCTGACTTGCCCCAGGACCCTAGTTCAAATTTCAGTTTGTTCTTAGACGGTTATGACGCTTCTAGATAAGCAGCTCTGACCAGTCTAGAACCCAATTTCAGAATTTGGTCTGATAAGTTTACCAAGGTACTTACAGTTATATGTCTCTGACTAGTCTTGGACCCAATTTCTAGCTATCAGTTTAGTCATTCAGTATAGGTTTTCCAATGGGAGTAGACTTAGCACCTAGCGGACCGGGGTTCCAGCACACCCAGGTTCCCAGAACTACATTACCAGTGTAGGTTGCAGTTACAGATTATTGGCCTGAATGGCCCCAGACTTTTATGATCACCCAGTTCATGCCTTTATACCCTGGCAAGGTATATTGGGTCCTACCGATGGAGTGTACACATCGGACTCCATGTCTAGCTCACGTGGTTATATGTCGGTTAGAGACTCTCCCACTAGTCAGTCCAATCCAGTTTCAGAATAAGAATCTCAGTTCAGTTTCAGACCTATTAGTTTAACTCAGTTCAGTACAGTATCTCAGACTTAGAACTTTTAGATTTAGGGCATGTCTTTGACCCTCTCAGTTACTTCAGATTATTTCAGTTCAGATAATTACCTGGTCGTTGCATGTCTTTCCAGTTCATTCACTTACATCTATCAACATATTCCTCTCACATATGCAGTATATTCAAAGTACTGATGCATACTTTTATGCTGTATCATTTCATGATATAGCTGCAGGTTCTAAGACTCAGCACCGCTAGCCGCCGCAGTTCAGATTCTCTACCTCAGCAGTGAAGTATGAGTCCTCATCATTCGAGGGGATTATTTCTTTCTTTCAATCATTTATTAGTTTTAGTTAGACTTAGAGTTAACTGGGGGATTGTCCCAACAACTCCTCAGTTAGATGGCTTTCAGAAAGACATGATTTTCTTTCAAATTTATCAGTACTATTCAAATGTTTTGAACTTTATGTTTTCAGACTAGTCTTTCATAAATGTTTTATGATATTATTTCAAAGTTCCATTGTGCATGTTTACTCAGAATGCTAGTGAATGATAAACCAGGGGTTAACTTGGCGTCACTTGTGGCTTCAAGTACCGTGTTATGTCTAAGGTGTAGACTCGGGGCGTGACACCCAAGAAGGGACTGGATGAGTCGTCACCTTGGACCACGACTCGTGGCCTTCAGTCATCGGCTGCACTGCCCATCTTCCTCAAGGGGACCCCATGAGAGACTCAATGAATCGTCAGGGTCGTGGTAACCTCTCTGATCTCCACTGCCCCAAAATCCTTTGATCCTCCTCCAACACTGACCATGGATGACTCAAAAAGTCGTGGGGTCTGACCACGACTTGTGTTCATGCCCGTGATGACCCCAAATCCAACTCAAGTCTAATACCCCACCACAAGTCACTTCACGACTCGTGGTCTACTACACGAGTCCTGTAATGACCCGTTCTATGACCTGGTGTAGATTTTCTAGTTTTCTCCATTTCAACTCCTGGGTCTGATCTAAGGGTTTTCAGGGCATTACAGTTTATGAGAGGCAGTATGGGATCCGTAGTTGGAGAGAAAATCACCCATTTGATTGAGCATGCTTCCAATAAAATTTTACCTCTTATTATAGTGTGTGCATCTGGGGGGCATGCACGCAGGAAGGAAGTTTGAGCTTGATGCATATGGATAAAATATTGTCTACTTTATATGATTATCAATTAAATAAAAAATTATTTTATGTATCAATCCTTACATCTCCGCAACTTGGTGGAGTGATAGCTAGTTTTGGTATGTTGTGGGATATCGTTATTGCCAAACCCATTGCCTACATTGCATTTGGAGGTAAAAGAGTAATTGAACAAACATTGAATAAAACAGTACTTGAAGGTTCAAAAGCAGCTTAATACTTATTCAGAAGGGTTTATTCAGTCTAATTGTACCACGTAATCTTTTGAAAAGCGTTCTGAGCGACCTATTTAAGCTCCACACCTATTGAATCAAGAGTCAAGCAAAATCAAGTAGAGCACTAAGTTCAATTATTTTATTTGTGTATGTAGCAAAAAATAGTTTGTTTATTAGAATAAAAGTAGATAAGATAATAATGGCATTTTCTTTGGTGATAGAAGATCTAACTGTAAAAAGAATTAAAACTAAAATTGAGGATAACTCTTTTTTGACCTATATTCCTGATTACTAATCAAGAAGCCTTTATCACCAAGTGTAAGTTCTTGCTTTCGTGAAATTAGGAAAATAAAATGAATTTCTTCTTATCTTAGGTTTATAATTTGAAATTGAAATATAGAATATAGAGTTTTGTATCTTTCTCTATCTCTCGAAAAACCAATTTAGCTAAAAATTTATGTTGGGTCGGATTCAAACGAATCTTCCGATAATCTGTAAAAACTCTTTTTCTTATTATACGTACTCAGTTAGATTTAGATATATAGATACTTAGATCTATACTAAGAATTTTAAATTCTTCAAATTCTATTAATAAATATTATCTAATTAGAATTTAAAATTTTAATTTAATTATAATTATTACAAAATATCTTTATTTATATAATAACATAATAACATATACAAATAGTAAATCGAGGTAACTCTTCTATAAATGATTTAAACCTTCCATCTATTTTTGGGCCGTTAGTAGGCCTAGTCTTTCCGACAATTGCAATGGCTTCTTTGTTTCTTCATATTCAAAGAAACAAGATTATTTAGATCTACTGGGCCCCAATCTCATCCATTTTTTTTAAAATCGACTTGTATCAAAACACAAATACCTATTTATTGGAATATAGGATAACATGTGATATCCATAAAAGAGAAAACTCTTATGCCTACAGAAACATGATATATGAATATATCAATTCTAGTAATTTTCAAATAGATCAGGATCGCTGGATGATAATGCTCAAAGCTCACTCTTGCAAAAGTATGGCATGGACATTGTCAATAAAGAATCCAACTAGGTTGGGATCGATCCCATAGGGAGTAAGGTCAAGATATAGAATAATGCTAGTATTTAAGCTTTTAAGTTTGTTATTTCCAAAAAAGGGGGTTTTATAAAGAAGTAAACATGTAACAGTATTGACAGTTGGATTATTATCAAGATTATGCAATTAACTAGGGAAGTGTCCCTATAGATTCATAACTACTTCGGGTTTTACACCAGTGATCTATCCCAATACCTAGCTTGTTGACCTGATAATATGGATTCATCCAAATGACTGGTTCGTCCCTATTGGATGACTATACTTAATTACCAGGTTCGGTCTCTTGAGTTTAACCATTATCAGTTTGTTCTAAATTAATTATCTTGTGACCGCAGCTCTTGTCATACAATGAACCATTAAGTTCAAAGCTTTGTTGTTATTCTCTTTTCTCAATCTCTACCTCTCTAGCTCCAAGAAAGTTGGGAATTTGGGCAAGTCCTAATGTTTCTCTCAGTTAAGAAACGTTTAAGATGAAGAAAATACAATACAAGCATTAGCACTGATGTAGAATCACTTTGTGCAAACTCTAGTTTGTTAATTCACCATGGTTCCCACAATCCTAGTTGTGGAGGTTTTGGCCTCTCATGATTGTAAGCAAACAATTAGCATACATAGAAAAAAACATAATTTAGAACGGAAAATAATGATTGAAAAGTAAACCTACTTGATTATTGCAAATATTAATGAAGAGCAATTCAAGAACAATGGAAGAATCAAAGCAAGACTTTTCCTAAATTAACAGGGAAACTGATAAACTGTCGCCGCCTTTACATACGACTCGTACCATGATTGTATAAGTCATATCTCTACTCGTATAATGTCTGGAAAATTCTTATTTTTGGATAAGTGTTGGAACTTGGTACGACTCATACATAGATCCTACGAGTCGTAAAATCTGATTATGGTCTGAACATGAGACTTCTGGCATCCTCTGATTATTTCCACGAGTAGCTTGGTACATCACATACCTTCATTCTATGACTCATGGTTGCCTTTCATACCTTGAGTTCTACCATTCATCAATCTTTCTGAACTTCACCAAGGCTCCTTAGCACGGGTCATGGTTAGACAACACGATCAGTATTAGCTACCCATACCAAGAGACTGACCCAGTGCAGATTCTTCTGATATTTTCTATGACTACCTTGGTATGGCTAGTACCAGGATGGTACGGATCGTATCATGAGTCATAACTTAGACTTTGCCTTAAGCTCATCTTTTGGAATTTTCAAGATTCTTAGTATGACTTGTACCATGATTGTACAGCTCGTACTGAAATATGTACTTGACCCTTTTCTTCAATCTTTTCACTTCTTTTGCACATCCAAATTCCAACACCTAATTTCCCTAAAAACAAAGCAAAAGTGCATCATATCTGTATAAACACACCTAAGTCCATGCTTATTTTCTCAGTTTTATGGGTCGAAAGTTTTGTAAACCCACAACACATCAACACCCTCAACTTAAGACTTTTACATATCCTCATGCAAACTAAACTAAACTATCAAATGACGCTTAACTAGAAAGTAACCTAGAAGACCTACAACCAACACAACAAAATTTGCACAACAGACAAGGATCAGACATTGACCCTTTTTTCATTCAAACCTAATCAGCTATGCATACATCCAATTTTGAATTATTGTCTCATGTCCCAAGTATTGTGGATTAGATTCAAAATTATATGCTTTACAGAATGCCCACTCTGAAGTTAAAGAGAAGGTGTTTAATCTAAATGGAGAAAGTAATAGTGGAGCAAATGGATTTACATGATGCTTTCTTTATAAATTGTTGGGCAATAGTGGGAATGGATGTTTACAATATTGTCAGAAGCTTTTTTAGGCCAAACACTCCAAAATCAGTAACCTATAAAAATTAGTGTTGCTGCCTAAAAAAGACTTGGTAAAGAGCTTTTCTGACTCAAGACCAATAAGTCATAGGAACTTCATTAACAAGGTCATTTAAAGGGTTGCTCATGATAGACTAGAGAAGGAATTACCCTAATTAATATCTTCAAATCAATCAGGCTTTGTGAAGGGAAGAAGTATTATTGAAAATATGTTGCTAACATAGAAGTTAGTGACTGATATTAGAGAGAGGGGAAAACCAACAAATGTAGTGATAAAATAGGACATGACAAAGACTTATGATATGGTATCTTGACTCTATATTATTAGGGTCCTGAAAAGAATGAAATTTGCAGACCAATTCACTAATATAATCTAGATACTTATGGCTAATAATTGGTATTCTATCCTATTCAATTGTTAGGTTAAAGGTTTCTTTTACTCTACCAGGGGGTAAAAGGGTATCCTTTTGTCCCTAACTTTATTCATTTTATCAGCAGAGGTGCTTGTAGACATTGAAATTTTGTGTGACTCTATAAGAGGAGTCCAATCTCTTTTAGAGTTCTTGGAGGCTACTCTATCCTAAACCTAGCTCACGCCTATATAAAGGATAACATATTCCTTTTTATGGGCATCTTATAATCTCATAAATTTTTGAGATATTCATGAAGAGATCAAGGCACTAAATATTGTCTTTACCAAAGATGTTTTTTGACATTCTTAATGATCAAACACATGGTTAGGAGGTTAAAATCATCCTATATTTGAAATACACTACTAACAATTCTCCAATCACATAGAAATTTAGAAAGATGAATCAAGGGATAACCAAAGTTGTACTCCCAAATATTCATCAATACTACCTCTTTTTATTTGTAGTTGCAGTTTATTTTTCATACTTGGAAAATTTGTTACAAATAAATTGGCATACCCGTGGGACCAAATCTGCTCTTTATATCTTCTCTTACAAATCATATTTGTAAATCTAGAGCCACAAAATCATAAAGATGAAAGCTTTATTTTTATGGGTACTTCAGGTCTTGTCTTTGAGTTTCATCAATCCTACAATCCAACTAGCCTCGAAGTAGGGGGCACTTGTAGACATCAAAGTTTTATGGGACTCTACAAGACGAGTCTAATCTCTGTTAGGGTTCTTGGAGGCTACTCTATTCTAAATCCTCGCTCACACCTAAGTAAAGGGCAACATATTCCCTTTAATAGGCACCTCAAAATCTCAAAAACTTTTGAGATATTAACAAAGAGATCAAGGCACCAAATATTTCCTTTTCTAAAGTTGTTGCTCGACATTCTTAGTGACTATATATATTGTTAGAAGGTCCAAATCATCATACATTTATGAAATACGCTACTACAATCTTTGGATCATGGAGAAAATTTGGAGAAAAGAATTAAGGGATAACCAAATTTGTACTCACAAATGTTCATCAATATAATCTCTTTCTATTTGTGGTTGTAGTTTATTTTTTGTACTTCAAAAATTTATCGCAAATATAATTGTTAAGAGATCTTAATTCATTATTTGATAATTATAACTATGTTTATTATGGGATGCCTAAATATAGTCAGAACTTGAATAACCATGCCTACGTAGATGACATAATTATTTTTGCCTTAGGAGAGGAAGTTTTCCTAAAGCAAGTAATTAAAGTTTTAAAGGAGTATGAATAGGTGTCTACCCTACTGATTAACAAAGAGAAGATCTTTGTGTATATGTTTCAAAAGTTAGATGCAAACCTTTTTAATAAGGTTGAACAAATTATAGTATTTACAAAAGGGAAATTCCCTTTCAAGTACCTAGGTTCTCCAATCATTCACAATAGAAGGAAAAAGGAGTATTTGTGAATCCCACATGTTTTAAAATGACTAACCCGCTAAGTTGAAGACATATGAGTTGAATCATTTTTCTTTCTTTCACTTTATGTCATCCAATGATAATATATCGGGAAAATAAGGTTATAAATGGGTGTTAATATCAAGGAACTGATATATAAAGGTGGTTAAAGAATTAAAGTAAAGTTTTAGTCCAAATAAAGGTTGGTAGAAAAATTCTAGTTCACAATTTTATCACAGGAAAGTATTTCAAATAAATCTCACATATTGTTTAATTTGAGATGATCATATCTCTATATTTATAAAAAGTTAGAAGTCCTAGTACCTATAAAATTAAAGGTCTTTGAATATAGTTTGTATAATATCAAACCATTCTTCAATATGAGTTCTATATAAAAAGTTATGACAGTTTGAAGATGACACTATCGGCAGAAAAGTTATAGCCCCGAGGTGGGTCGGGTCATGTAGTCTATTTAAGGGATAACTTCGGCCCAAATTTCATTTTACATGAATTATAATTTCCGTAAACCTCCCATATAGTCCTTCTTTCTTTTCCCTAAAGTTTTTAAATCTTTTTGAAGTGAGAATCAAGATCAAACACTATTCAAATTCAAATTCAAGCTAGAATCGAGTTCTTAAGATCATGAAGATCGTTATAGCAAAGTTTAGTTTGTCCATTTTAGTGCTTCTTGGGGAATATTTTGGAATCTAGATTTCTGAAAATATAATTCCTTCATTGGTAAATAACTTCAATGAATTAAGGTAAAACTTCTCTCTCTTTCTTGGTATCAATTCATTGTTTTCACATCTTTATTGAAAATTGAGTTGTCGAAACTTGCCGTCCTTGAATTGTGGAACTAGGGACAGTTTTGGAAGTATATAGGGGTTGTGTTGGCTGAAGTTTGAAATAGTAATCAAGTAGTAGTTCTTGTTATTTTGTTGGTGCTAACGACTCATTTATGAGGTATGTAATGGCGCTATCGCTTTCTTTAAAATTGCACGAATCTTGTGCATCAAGTTATAGTTGATTTGAACTTGTTAATAATTTCTGTGTTGATCATATTATTACAGCTCTTTAACTAAAATAGAAAACTTGAATAATTATCCATAATCCTTTAAATAAGAGTTGACGCTCTTACTATCGTCAAGCTTATGAATCATATATTAGATTCGCGAATTGTATAAGTTTAATTGATTTTGATTAAATTTGTTATGGTAATAGAAGACCCTTGAAAGGGAATTCTTGGTTCTCTGGTTATATATATACACGTATTACATGAAATGAACATCCATTTACAATATCTCTTTAACCTTTTCATATCCTACTTGTTCGCCTTTATTCTTTACTCCCGCACTCGTCAAGTTGCTTATATTGTTGGAAATGAATTGTAGAGATTGGAATTTGACATTATTGAATTTGTTAGGAAAGACCCTATGATGAGGACATGGTTATTAGATGTTACACGATTAATACTAGTTATTGTTAAGTTAGAAAATTCTATTTCATGAAAGAACTCCGCATTTTTACTATTCTATCTTTGTTAACCTCCAAAAGTATACTCGTTATTAGGTGATCTATAATTCTAAATATTTATCAAGTCATTTTAGTGGTATTCCTAAATGCTCATATGGCCCTTATGTTACTTAACTCTCAGAGTCACATTTACTTCATGTGTTCATGTCTAAGGTCATCTTATGAGTTACGAATAAATCACATATATTTCATGGTTATAGAGTTGATGTATTTTCATGTCACACCATATGTCTTAATTTCCGATCTATAATTAGAGGGAAGGGCCCTATTGTCTATATTATATATATTATATTGATGATGATGTATTCCCGATCGGAAAGCCTATGGGAGATGATAATGATGTATATATACTCTATTTCTCGATCATAATATTGGAAGACCGCTATATATGGGCATTACGTACCTTTTATTCATTCACACACATAGAGAGTTACAAGTTGCAATGTTATAGGTTGTTTCTTCCTATTATTATTGCTTCATGGTTATTGTTTTTCTATTTTACATACCAGTACATATTATTCGTACTGGCGTCCATTTTCCTCGGGACCTCACATTCATGCTAAAGTTTCAAATAGAGGCTTGATCTCTTGTAAAATTCTAAAAGTCCCTAAGATCAAACTCTAGGATTGAAATGGAAAAAACTGAAAAAAACTGCACTAGATCACAAAATGAGTCATCAAGTGACTCATTAAGTGAGTAGTTAGGTGTAGTGAAGCCATGAAAAGTTGAGTTTCATAGAGTCTTAACGAGTCGTGAAGTAATTCGTTAAGTTTCATGATAAATTGTTAAGTGAAAGCGTTAAGAAAGAGCAGAAAGTTGGAAAATTGACCCAGTGGTGACGGATGGCACCTAACAACTCGTCAAGAGGCCTAACAAGTCATTAGGTCACTTGTTGAATTTGGTAGGATCAAATTTTCAGTTGGGTTATTAAGGGCTTTTTCATAATTTTTAAGTTCCTAACTCCTAAAGTAAGTTATTTTGAACACCTAAGAGGGTGTTTTAGAGGGTTTTATTCATCCTAAACTCTTATTCCACTCCTAACACTCCAAAGTTGAAGATCAAAACCCTCTCAAGCTTCAAGCATCAGGGTCCTCTTTCTCCTCCAATTCTATTGGGAATCAAACCCTGTCAAGAATCCCATCAGTCCCAGGTATGTAGGGTCATGAATGGGGGAAATCCTTCCACCCTCATGACCAATTTCATCTCTAACTCATTATTATAAGTTTCCAAGCATGATTTATTACAATTGTAGGGTTAGACCTAATTTTTATGAGATCTCTTGTAATATCTTATGAAATTAAAGTTTCTTATAATTAAATTTATTATTTATGACTATGATTACTTATTTTCTACTAGAATCTCTCATGGATCTATATTTTCAAGTTGATGGTGATTTTTTCCAATTATGCATGATTTTATGAATTTCGAGCTTATGAGCCAATGATTTCAAGTAATGACTATTTATTCAAGTATGTATGATTTTCATGTCACTCAAATTTATGTATCATGGCCAACAAAATGTCATTATCCTCATGACTATTTCACGTATGTCATGTATGATTATAAGTTCATAATTTAGACGAGCCCATGCAAGATCAAGTATGTTTTCATGTTGATGATTATGAGACATGTGCATGATTTTAGGAGTATTATCTAGCACCGAGTAGGCTATGGGTTCAAGAAAACCCTGAGTCTCATAACTACATGCATCATAGGTATATATTCATGTTCAAGCCCTACGGGGTTTCATGAGTGATATCACACCTTAATTGTTCCTTTCCTTGACAAGCTTGGGACGTCTCTTCCCACTTGAACGAGATAGTTGGGCCATCATGTAAACTCTATTATAATGGTGTCAGTTATGATAAGTTTCCCATTGTTCCTCATGTTTCAAGTTATTCATGTTCATAACTTATGATACTATGTTTTATGGCGTATTTGTGTCACGACCCCGGATCGAGACATAGGATCTAGAACCATGAATTGCTTCAAGCTAACCCATGGCACATCAAAGAATGATTAAGAGCATAGATAAGAAAAATTAAAGTGTGAACATGATATAAGAAGATGTTTGCACAGCATATCACATAAATGTAAATACGAACCAACATTGTTGAACCCTCTATAAATAGCTATCTGAGAAGCCTCTAAACATCTGACGAGCTAATGGAACAACACCCCAACTTTCTGATAATATAATACCTCGAAAGTCCCTAAGATCAGACCCGAGGGTTAAAATAATGAAATTAGGAAAACTGGCACCAAGTCACAAGATGAGTCGCCCAATGACCCGTCAAGAGACCCAATGGTTCGTTTGTGTGGTCCATTGTATGTGTGCCTGAGTTAAAGGTTTGGTGATCCTCAGGGGTAAAAACGGATGGGGTGACGAGTTTTTGTGCCACCCCACGAGTCGTTAGGATGCTTGTTAAGTTCCCAATGATGAAAAAGGTGTCATATTGGCAGATTTAATGACAGATTTAATGATAGTCATGGTGTTAGTGATGACTCGTTTCGTTGGTTGTTAGGTGGAAAGGATCCAAGAATGAGGAGTAGTTGCCAGTGGCAATGGTTCAAGGGACAACACGTTACCCCCTTAACAAGTCGTACGAGGGACTGGCTATGATCTTTTTCCAGACAAATCATTAAGGGTATTTTTGTAAATCCTAAGCTCCTAAGCCCTAACCTACATAGTTTTAAGCCCTGAAAGGAGTGTTTAGGGGAGTTTAACCTATTCTAATTCATTTAAATCCCATGCATGCAAAGTTAGAAATTTGTTTTTGAAGATCAAGCTTGAATCCCTCCATTCTTCCCCAATTCTCTTGGGCTTTCAAAGTCAACTTGAGATTTATTTTATCCAAGTATGTAGGGCTATGAATGAGAGTTTTCTTTCACTCTCATGTCCAAGTTTCTCCTGAAGTTAACGAATTCAAGTTTATATCTATGGGTAAATTACCCTCATGTTCCAAAGCATGTTTTAAGATGTATTGGAAGATTTTATATCTATTTTGATTATATATTCATGATTTAAATTTAGAAAATTATGCCCAAGTATGCAAGTTTCATACAAAGTCAAGTTTATGATTCATGATTTCAAGTATGATAAGATATCCAACATGAATGAATGTTTACAAATTACCCATGTATGAATACATGATTTTGGCTTATGAAGTCTACTTCGAGTATTCATGATTTTAAGATTTGGGAAAGCCTGCACAAGTTAAGTATGTTTTCATAATTCAGCTCAGTTTTATAAGATCAGCTTACCATATGGTTTGGAGTCTATACTCCCTATTTCAGCTTATGGTATGTTTGGAGCTACGACTCCCCATGTTCAGATTTCAAACTATGCATGTAATTATGATATCAACTTCATTGAAAAATGATGAGAGCACCTTGCAGGTTTTTGGGAGTAGTCTAGCACCAAGTAGGCCAAGGGCCTGGTAAATCCTGGGTCTCAGAATTACGCGCCAACTTAGGTATATATATATATATTGAGACCTCCCTTGAGAGTTTTTCCCGCCCGCAGGGGGCTTTCAGCTTGATATCGATATCATGGTAGCGACCTTAGCCCAGACAAGTCTTTGGACGGCTCTGCCCACTTGAGTGTTAGAGTTGGGGCATCACGTAAGATCTATCGTGAGGGTATCGGTTATGACGAGTCTCCTATTGTTCCTCATGATTTCAGTTATTCATGTTATTTCTTATTATTTTATGTTTAATAGCAAGTTTGACCCAATGATCTGTTTACCGATTTTTACTCATGATATTAGCTATGAAAAATCATTTGATTTCTAGTTTTAACTTTGGGTCATTCAATTCAAAGATGATATTCAGCTTATGACTATATATGTCTTAGATTTAGATTTTAATATGCCATCCTTACTCTCATTATCTTATGATTGATGTCTATATACATGAATTTAGTTAACAATAACTCAACATATTTTACTTACCTAGCATACTCAGTACATTCCAAGTACTAACAGCATACTCTATGTCATATCAGTACAAGTCTGGACAATCAGACTCAGTTCTGCTATTAGTCCAGCTTCCCACAGTTTAGCTCAGTTCCCATCATTGGTGATTCCTCATCTTCAGAGGACATCCATTTTAGTGTTTCATTTTGTTATATTTAGTTTTAGACTTTAGCGAGCTAGTTCAGGTTGTTGTCTCATCAGCTTATCAGACAGTTTAGGCTTATAAGACAATATGTAGATTTTCAGCTTTGTCGAGTGATTGACCCTGTTTATGATTGTTAGGATATTCATACTTCCGCTTATTCATGTTTAGGACATTAGTTTCTGCCTTGAAGTATGCTCCTTAATTTTTATGTTTATTCCATGGGTCGACTTGGAGCCATCTGTGGTTCTAAGTCCCGTGTATCGATCTAGGTTCCCAGCTTGGGTCATGATAAACTTGGTATTCGAGCAAAAGGTTTAGAGTGTCCTAGGGTGTCTGAAAGACGTGTTGGGTAGAGTCTTTTCCATAGGTGTGAAGCGCGCTACACTTATGAGGGAGAGGCTACAAATCATTTTAGAAAATTTTCCTTCTTTCATGATCTATGTCACGCGATGAAGTATCTCTCTATCTATCTAACTTGTACTATACGTGATTGCAGAAATATGCCTCCATGTTGAGTGAATGGAAGAAGGAATGGCAATGGAAATGGCCATGACAATGGCAATGAAGATAGGCATCAGCAAGCCCTACCAGCACCAGCAGATCCTATGCCTGAGTAGGTCACTCATGCTGAGTTTAGAGTGGCATTTCAGATGTTGGCACAGACGATGACTGCTCAGGTCAATCAGAAGGCGATGGCCCATGTTTCTCAGAATAGGAATGCAATAGCAACTAGAGTTTGAGACTTTCTCAGGATGAATCCACTTGAGTTTCTAGGGTCGAAAGTGGATGAGGACCCGCATGAGTTTATTGCGGAGGTGCAGAAGATCACCCAGATTATGGGGGTTACAGGAGAGGAGAGTGCAGATTATGCCTCCGGTCAGCTGAAGGGGGTTGTTTACTTATGGTACCGCCAGTGGAAGGATGGTAGGGCAGTAGGAGAAGTTCCCTTGAGTTGGGATGAGTTCTTGACTACCTTCTTGGATAGGTTCTTCCCTAGAGAGTTGAGGGAGGTGAAGGAAGCGGAATTTGTCAACTTGAAGCAATACCACAGGATTATCCAAGAGTATGCCTTGGAGTTTACCCAGTTGTCCAAGTATGTGCCAAAGATGGTTGTGGATCAGAGGGCTTTTATGAGCAGGTTTGTGAATAGAGTATCAGACTCTCTGGTCAAGGAGTGTAGGACTGCTATGCTGAACAGTGATCTAGACTTCTCATGATTTGTTAGATATGCCCAATAGATAGAGGCAGATCAGATGAAAGAGAAGGAGAGAGAGACAAGAGGGCCTAGATAGGGAGTTATGGACAGTTCCAACAGAGGTCTAGCAGAAGGCATTGTCAACAGTTCCACCAAAGGTCATCAGCACCAGCACCATCATCAGCCAATGTTCTGTCTAGACCTAGGCGTGATCAGAGGGGTGGGGCATCAGGCTCCAGAGGTCAAGAGAGCAGGTCAAGAGACCCCAGCATTTCAGTTTGCGGTAGGTGTGGTAGGAGGCACACCAGAGAGTGTCTAACAGGTTCAGGTGCGTGTTTTGGGTATTGGAAGCCCGGGCATCTGCTTAGAGACTGCCCTTCAGGACAGGGCCCTAGTAGAAGCTATGACCAGTCCACCAGTTTAGCAGCTCCGCTAGCACACTGAACTTAGCAAGATGCATCCACTAATGCAGATTTTGGTCAACCTCAGAATATATTTTACGCCCTCTTATCTCGTCAGGAGCAGGAGGTCTCTCCAGATGTGGTCACTGGTATGTTACGAGTATTCCATCTTGATATGTATGCATTGTTAGATCCAGGGGCTACCTTTTTTTTTGACTCCTTATACTGCTATTAGTTTCGGAGTCAGTAACAAAACCCTATCAGAACCCTTCTCAGTCTCTACACTAGTCGGTGACTTAGTTATAGCTCGACGATTATACATAAATTTCCCTGTCACAATATTTTAGAAAGTCACCTCAGCCGATCTAGTAAAGTCAGACATGATCGTTTTTGATGCTATATTCGGTATGGATTGGTTACATGCATGTTATGCCTCAGTAAATTGTAGAACCCGTAAGGTAGAGTTTCAATTTCCAGGTGAGCCAGTCCAGAATGGAAGGGTAGTTCAGTTGTGCTTATAGATTTCTTTGTTTTCTATCTCAAGGCTAGGAAGATGATTTCTAAAGGCTTTGTATACCATTAGTTTGGGTTAAGGATTCTATTTCTAACACTCCGACTCTTCAATTAGTTCCTATAGTGTATAAGTATCAGAAGGTGTTTCTCGATGATCTACCAGGAAGTCACACCCCGTAAAATGTCAAGGGTTAGTAGGTGTACGCGTTGATTTGTGATGAGTAGTAAGATCTTGAAGAGTGTGGAAAAAGCCTCGGAAGCAGGGTCTAGTGAGGCAATGCCGCGAGGGGCCGGCGCGCAGTAGGGCACTGGCCAGCGCAGCACACCAGGCCATCTGCCAGATTGGGAGGCACGGCGTGGCACGGGGACATGCTGGTGCCTTGGATGGCGTGGGGCGCCCCGTGCCACTAGACTTAAGTATATATATGTCCCTTTCAATTAATTTACAACATTTCACAAATGAACCCACCACCAGAGACTAAGGAGCATGTAAGTTTTGGTAGTTTTTCGTCCAATTACGCTAGCAAACGCCGTCCAATCTAAAATTCACTTCGAGTAACAAGTTCTAGGCCTATGGGAAGCATTACTATAGAGTTATTTCTCAAAATGTTGCTCAGCAAACTAGAACTCCGCCGAGTAAAAGTTGTCAGAATTGCTCGAAATTGATTCCTACTCGGCCACAGGCATTAGGTAAGAACTTCTCCCTTCTGAACTCTCGGGAAATTATAGATTTTCGGCCGAGTTATTCTAAGTTATTTATAGTTAATTATATTATTGAAAGTTATCTATATTTGTCGAGTTTAGTATTGAAATTAGTTCTATTCTCTAAGTATAAAGGTTACAATTGGAAAGGACTGTCGATTGCAAGTTAAACCTTGCTAATTAAATCATAAATTATCATTCAAGGTATGTTAAGGAAAATTCCTTCGTCAAGTTATTCCTGTCATGTTGTAATACGACCTAGACTCCCGTGAGAACACCAGAAGCATGATTGTTGTGGTTAGCTACTATTATTAGTCTGAGATTAGTGTTGTCTGTTCAGATTGGGATTGACCCTGCCCTGTATAGCCTTCCATGACCAACCCTAGGATTACTAGCTGTGTCATTGCCTATGGGGCTATATAGATAGCTCCAAGGAGCTAGATGTTGTCCCAATGGACTACATAGAAGCCCAAGGGCCATATTATAGTCCATTTCATTCGGGCTATCCTTGCTGTTCACGATTTCTCCACCCTTGGTTATCATCCCTTGGGCGCCACGGGCCTTGGTTTGCTCCTTGAAAGCAAGGTCGAGGCCCTCCCATTTGGTTACCCATATATTGGCACTCTTCATCATATCCTTGTGGTGAAGGTTCTCTTTCATATTGCCCGGGACCTTGAATTCCCACAACAGTCACCACCTTCAGACCTACTCCTATCACATGCTTGGTCATAAATTCTAATTGTTTCATCATCTTGGAAAGACTCTCATCCCGCTCATCATCCCTTTTTCGCAACTCCGCCGCCAATACACTTGAGCTGATCTCATGAGTAAACACACTCGTCTCCCTTGTGTGCCAAGCCCTGTTGGTTTTTTTCATTCTGTCAAGGAGAGCTTTCGCTAACCCATAAGTTTGGTCCATGATTGATCCCCCAGCTAAGTTATTAGAAACGGATTTGTTGATTGAATCTAGGGCCCTATAGAAACTTTGTAGGAGCATTTTATCCGGTAATCCATGATTTGGGCATAGAGAAACCTTCTTCTTAAACCTCAGCCACCCCTCGTGCAAAGTCTCTCCTTGTTCTTGTCGGAAGTTTGTGATATCATCCCTCAGTTGTAACATCTTTGAGGGAGGGAAAAACTGATCTAGGAAAGCCTCGGTCAACTCTTGCCATGAAGTAATGCACCAAAGAGGAAGTTCCTCCAACCACATTGTTGCTTCTTCTGTCAATGAGAAAGGGAAGAGTCTCAGCCTGATTGGCTCTTGACTAATGTTCGTGACATTGAAGGGCTGGCGAATTTCTAGGAAATTCCTCAAGTTCCGATTTGCATCATGGCTTGCCTTGCCACCAAAAAGCCCTTTCATTTACAATAATGCAACATGGTGCTAGTAACATGGAACACTGCATTCCCCACTATCGGTGGTAGGCAAATGGCACCTGCAACTTATGGAATCACCGGATTATCTTCGTCAAGTTCCATGTTCCCTTCTACTGAGCTATCTACTGCTTGGAGTGATGGCTCATGAGGTGGTTAGTTCCTAACAACAAGGCAAAAAATCAAATCAACTAATTATGATGCACACTAATTCAATTTAACAATCAATCACAAGATCATCAAATGCCAGTCCCTGGAAACTGCGCCATTTTGGATAACGTCCAAAATATATTCTTGAATCAAAGAATATACATGGTGATTGTGTCAAAACAAGTAACCCAACAGTGTCGGGGTCGAATCCTACGAGGACTAGAAAGTGATGAATTCAAGTGTCAATTGAGAAGTTGATTTTAGTTTGCACCATATAAATTTAAAATAAAACACGCAAATTGGGGGAATAAACTTTGCAAATAATTACTCAAATTTCTTTAGGGAATTCAAACTAGAAGAATCAGCTACGTTGTGGACAATATTTGTAAAATACTAGAGGTACGATATAGATGAAATACTAATTAGAGTGGGATGGACCAGGTTAACTTCATAAGTTCAATAAATGTAAATAATCTCGAAAAATAGGTAGCCTCAGCTTCCCAGCCTATTGCCTACCCTTAACTAGAATTTTCTCAAACTCTAGCTACTATTTAACACACCCGAATTGATTTGGGTCAGCAACATCATTATTTCTAGCTATTAGCGGCTAATTAGGAAGGAGGAAGTAATTTTAGCTATTACTAGCTTAATTTTACTACCTGTTATCCATACCCACTACTAGATTCCCTTCCAATACTTAATTATTCTCTCCCGAGCAACAATTAACCAAGTATAGATAGACCCATATCATCATCAATGGATCTTCATTAATAGATTGAAAGGAATCCAATAGATTTACACTTAATTGAACATCATGAAGTTAACTCTATCAATACCCAAATTAAATTAAGTATTCGTCATCACACACCTCTAGTTAATGATTTTAGATACTCATAGTTAAGAAATTCAAAAACACAATCATAAAAAGCATCATATAATTTAATAAGAAAGTAGATAAATCAAAGGCACAATTATCCTTCAACTACAGCTGAAACTAAATAATACCAAAGAAGAAAGGAGAACAGAGTATCTTTTACAACTTTCAATCAAAATCTCCTTTTTTCTGCTAAGAAAATGGTCTTCAGCTAAAAAGGAAAGATGATGTGATGTGTACTTGGATTATCTCCCAATCTCTCTATCTTCTCCCTTCTTTCTTCTCCTTCTGCAATATACCTTTTTTTCTCTATTTATACCCTGAAAAGTAGGGTAATTTTCCTTCCTTTTTCAGCAATGGACAATTATACCCTTAATAGCATCGCTCTAGAACCGGCGAAGGCACCGGTGGTTCATCGATGAAATCTGTGAACCGCCGGCTACTTGCTCTTCTTACTTCAGTCCTTATCAGTGAACTTTGGCAGTTCACCCTGCATTTCATCATTGCTAATTTGTGAACCGCCGGACCTTAATTACCAATTCTAGACCACTCTGAGCATCCTTCGGCGATCGAACCGGCATTCCGCCACAGGTGATTCGTGAACGGCCGGTGTCATTCCTCTGCCTAGGCAGTGACCATCATCTTTTTAGCCGGCGTTTTGCCGATTAACACCTGTGTCTCGCCACTTCTACTCAATTCCTCCATTTTATCCTCATTTTAGCTCTTTTCTTCCAACTTGGGCACCTGCACACAATAAAAGAAAAAAGGGCATAAAATTCAACTAATCAACTCGAGAACTAAGCAAAAACTCAAACTTTAGATTCTAATGAGTTGGTAAATCGCCAACTCATCAGTGACCTGCTCAGGAAGTCTCCTACCCCTTTATTTTGCATGAATACATTGGGGACAATGTATTCTATTAGCTAGGGGAGGGGATGAGTGTTTGTTTGGGGGTCATTGCTGTTTGATGTTTTATTTTAAAGATGAGTTGAAGTATCCCTTGTTGGGATTTTGTTTTTTTATTCTCTATGATGAATTATGAGCCTTTGTCGGGCTCGGTTTTTAATCTTGGTAATGATTGCCCTTGCCGGGCCTGCAATGGTGAAAAGAAAAAAATGAATAACTTGGTTGAAATATTTTTTTGGATGAATGTTAGTGGCTAATAATGAGAATGGGGTCCTTGCCTTGAATTGTTTACTCCTTTAGGACCCAAGTCCCTTGTTTATACGCTGTGTAAATAATAGAATAGTAATCAAACTCCAAGGGTTTTCTTTATACAACTGTTCTTTCTCTAGGAGCATGTATTTGTTTTCCTTTCCTTTTTGTTGTCAAACTGGGTTGGCATTTCCCAATAATAGATTGAGTAGTGACTTTCTTATGGGAAAATATCATGTTGTTTTTGAGTCTTTTATGGGGCTGTTTTGAGAGGCACCAGCAGAAATTTTTTTGGTTAAAATGGAATTTTAAAATGGGGCATGGAAATGAGAAATAATGAGCGGATGTTTGAATCAAGAACATAGAACTCTTTGTCATACTTTTAGATTCCTCTCTTGACTTATGAATTTACATGTTCTTATGTCTTAACTCAAGATTCTGTGTGGATAATGACTTTTGTGGACTTTTTAGGTGTGATGTCTTGTGTGGTAAGGACTTTTGTGAATCCCATACACAACTTCTTCTCTAGAACTTGCCCCAAGTGTGACTCTAAGGCGAAATCCTAGAGGTAATTGCACTTAAAACATGATCTTAGGCCTTCTTTTGTTAAGTCACTTCACCCAAAATGACCTCCTTAAATATTATTTTTTTATATCCAACACTTGATCCTTGGACCTTTCTTTGGAAACACATTACAAGCCTAATGACCATTTTTAATCCTTCTCTTTGGAACCTATCCTCCCGAATTGCTAGTGATAAAGTAACAAAAAATTAGGGCTTTAAACCCATAAAATGAGGAGTGATAAGGAAATGAATGTGAATGAGGCAAAAGCCTAAGTTTGGGGGTTTGCAAGAGAAGGGGGAAAATGAGAGCTTCAATGTGAGGCGGCACCAAAATTGTGATTAAATGAATGAACCAATGGGTTGAAAGACCTCGAATCATCATAAGAGAAAAGAATAGTAAAAAGGTGCTATCTCTTGCATATATAAGGCTAAATGTGGAATTCATGGGTGTTAAAAGGGTGGTTTGTGTTACATAAATGATAAACAAAATGAACAATGAGAAATAAGGTGGAGTAATCTCAATAAGATAATGGGATATTGCAAGTCTTTAGAAAGGCATTAGGGAGGCATTAGTCACTAAAGATAAACATTTATCCTACCCTTAGACCTAGCCTACATTATGACCCACAAGTACTAAGTGATTTTAAGTGCAATTGCTCTAAATTAGAGTCAAATTACACAAAGGGCAAGCCTATGGGTCGATTGGGTGCATGCAGATTACTTTTGGGAGAGTGAGTGCAATCTTTTCCTTGTGCAATCCCTTGTGTGAATAGATTGAGTTCATGAAGAAAATAGGGATTTTCTCTTCGGTGAGTGGCATCATCCCTTTTGAGGACACAATTGCATTAAAGGTAAATTTTTGCATAGGGCATGAGAAATGCAAGCTCTAAGGTAAGCTTTGAATATGCAATGATTATGAATTGAGATGCTATGTGTACTTCATGGATGAGTTATTCCCTCATTTTGCAAAAAGAAGGCTCTTGTGAATCACGCTTTTGAATGGTGGTGGACTATTGAAATGTTTCCATCTTTCTTATTTTAGGGGAATTTGCTTATCTTTTTCAGTGAGCCAGTGAGCATTTTTTTGGGGTTGTCTGAGGTCAAGTGGTCATTAATGAATACATTTGTGTGAAGTGGCATGTTGTTTACTTGACACTAACTGCATTACTTGAGGACAAGTAATGGTTCAAGTTTGGGGGTTTGATGAGTTGATAATTTACCAACTCATTAGGCTCTTAAGCATGAACTTTATTCTAGTTTTCATGTCTTTTAGATGAATTTTATGCCCCTTTTGCCTTTTTATGAAAAAATATCTAATTTGGAGAAAAGAGCAAGAAAGGGAACAAAAAGAAGGAAATTAGGTGAAAACTGGCAAAACGCCGACCAAGAGCTGATGTACACTGTCTATTGGAATGATATCAATCAACGAACGCGGACTTTAACCGACGACTCACCAATACTTTCGCTGAATGACACCTGAAAATTCTGGACCGAAGAGAAAAGAATCGGTGGCATATGAGTGGATACCGGCGAAATGCCGAAGGAATCGCCTAAGGCTACTGAAATTCACTAGAGGAGAAATTAATTAGAGTCAGTGGTTCGTGAAATATAATTGGTGAACCGACGATACTCCCCCAAGTGCCAGAATGCTAATCAGGAGTAAAAATGTCCAGCATAGAAAAACAGATAGTTGGATACCCTACTTTTGGATATAATCTACAATTAAGTACACTATTTTAATCAGATCTCAATTTTTAGCTTTTAGAACATTCTCTTGCCAGAGAAGAAAGTAAGAATTTGATTGGTGGAAATTGAAAATAATTGTTTACTTTTTCTTCTTCTTCTTCCTCCATAGCAAGGTACTACCATTGTTGAAGACTTCTTGTTGAACTTGATTTTTTTACTCCGATTATTGAATTCAATGAGTTTATTAATAAATGTGCTTTTGAATTTAATAACTATGAGTACCTAAATCATTAACTAGAGGTGTGTGGTGATGAATGCTTAATTAAAGTGGGTATTGCTAGAGTCATCTCAAAATTGTTTAATTAATGTAAATCTGTTAGATTCTCTCCAATCTATAATTGAAGATCCATTGTTGTTGATGTGGGTCTAACTTTTCTTACTTGATGTTTTCTTGCAAAAGAAGAATTGAGTATTGGGAGAGAATTTAATGGTGGACATTGATGAGAGATTGTAAAATTGGGCTGGAAATAGCCAAAATTACATTCTCACTCCCAATTAATAGTTAATAGCTAGAATTTAGTAAGCTATTAATTCAAATCTGATCGGGTTGAGTGATGAGTTGGTAATTTACCAACTCATTAGACTTTAAAGTTTGAGTTTTTGTGTAGTTCTCGAGTTGATTATTTGGATTTTATGCCCTTTTTGCGTTTGTTGTGTCCAGAAGCCTAAGTTTGAAGAAAAGAGCTAAAATGGGGTAAAAAGGAGGAAATGAGCAGAAGCAGCGAAACGCAGGTGTTAACCGGCAAAATGCCGGTTAAAATATGAAGGTCACTGCCTCATAGGAGGAATGCCACCGGCGGTTCACAAGTCACCTGTGGCGAGATGTCAGTTCAGTCGCTGAATGACACTCAAAAACTTCTGGAATTGGCATTTAAGGTCCAGCGGTTCATGGATTGGCATCGGCAAAATGTCAGGTGAACTGTCGAAGTTCACTGGAAATGACTTAAAAGGAACAGCAAGTATCCAGTGTTTCACGGATTTCATCGGCGAATCGCCAGTACCTTTTCCAGTTCTAGAACGACGCTATTAAGGGTATAATTTTCCATTATTGAAAAAGGAAGGAAAAGTACCCTACTTTTCAGGGTATAAATAGAAAGAGAAGTACACTGCAAAAGAAGAGAAGAGAGAGGAAGAAGATAGAGAGTTAGAGAAAAACGCCAAGCACACATCACATCATTAATTCCTCTTTTAGCTGAAGATAATCTCTTAGCTGAGCAAGGGATTTTGATTGAAATTTGTAGAAGATACTCTGCTCTATTTTCTTCTTTGATATTATTAAGTTTCAGCTGTAGTGAAGTATAATGTGTTTTTGATTTAGCTACTCTCCTTATTAAATTCAATGATGCTATTGATGATTGTGTTTTTGAATTTCTTAACTACGAGTAGCTAAAATCATTAACTAGAGGTGTGTGATGATGAATACTTAATTGGATTGGGTATTGCTAGAGTTAACTTCACGATGTTCAATTAAGTTTAAATCTATTGGATTCATTTCAATCTATTAATGAAGATCCATTGATGATGATATCGGTCTAGCTATACTTGCTTAATATTGCTCGGGAGAGAATAATTAAGTATTGAAAGGGAATCTAGTAGTGGGTATGGATAAGAGGATGTAAAATTAAGCTAGTAATAGCTTAAATTACTTCCTCCTTCCTAATTTGAAGCTAATAGCTAGGAATAGTGAAGTTGCTGATCCAAATCTATTCGGGTGTGCTAAATCGCAGCCAGAGTTTGAGAATACTCTAGCTAGGGGTAATCAATAGGCTGGGAAGCTGAGGTACCTATTTCCTGAGATTATTTACACTTATTGAACTTATGAAGATAACCTGATCCATCCCAATCTAATTAGTATTTCATCTACACCGCACCTCTATTATTTCACAATATTGTCAACAACTTAGCTGATCCTTTTATTTTGAGTTCACTAAAGAAATTTTTCTAATTCTCTGCAAAGTTTATTCCCCTCATTTCCTTGTTTTTATGTTAAATCTATATGGTGCCAGCTAATATCAACTTCTCAGTCGACGCTTGAATTCATCACTCCCTAGTCCTTGTGGGATTCGACCCCGGTACTCGTCGGATTACTTGTTTTAATACAGCAACCGTTTATATTCTTTAATTTAGGAATATATTTTTGACGTTATCAAAAATGACGCCATTGCCGTAGACTAGTGCTTGATAATCTAGTGATTGATTGTTAAATTGAATTAGTGTGCACCATAGCAACTTGATTTGATTTACTGTTGTGTTTTTAGGATCTCGCCACCTCATGAGCCATCACTCCCAAGTAGGAGATAGCTCAGTGGAGGGGAACATGGAACTTGAGGAAGATAATCTGGTGATGCCGAAAGTTGCAGGAGTCATTCGCCTACCACCGACAATAGGGAATGCAGTGTTCCATATTACTAGCACCATGTTGCACTTATTGCAGATGAAAGGGCTTTTCGACGGCAAAACAAGCGAAGATGCAAACCGGCACTTGAGGAATTTCTTAGAAATTTGCTAACCCTTCAACATCACAAACATTAGTCAAGAGACGATCAGGTTGAAAATCTTCCCTTTCTCATTGACGGGGAAAACAATAATTTGGCTGGAGGAACTTCCTCTGGGGAGTATTACTTCGTGGCAAGAGTTAACCGAGGCTTTCCTCGATCGAGTTTTCCCTCCCTTAAAGATGTTACAACTGAGGGATGATATCACAAACTTCCAACAAGAACAATGACAGCCTTTGCACGAGGCATGGTTAAGGTTTAAAAAAAAGGTTGCTCTTTGTCCGAATCATGGAATATCAGATGGAGTGCTTCTCTAAAGCTTCTATCGGGCCCTTGATTCAATCAAAAGATTCATTGCCAAAAACCTAGCTGGGGGATCAATTATGGACCAAACATATGGGTTAGCCAAAGCTTTCCTTGACCGAATGACAGAAACCAACAGGGCTTGGCACACAAGGGAGACGAGTGTGTCTACTCATGAGATCAGCTCAAGTGTATTGGCGGTGGAGTTACGAAAAAGAGATGATGAGCGGGATGACACTCTTGCCAAGATGATGACACAATTAGAATTCGGGATGAGACTCTTGCCAAGATGATAACACAATTAGAATTGATGACCAAGCATGTGATAGGCGTTACACCCCGTAAGTTCTTGACACTTAGTTGGCCTATTCTCATGTTGGTTAAGAGCTTTAGAATGCCATACGTGCGATAAAAGGGCCTGGGGAGAGACCGGACAAGCGCCAAGTCGGAGCATCGTAAGGCAAATGCGACTTATAAATTGCATTCGACAAATGTGACTTAAAGAGGAGGGGTTCAAGCCCAAGTATATAAAGCCTTCTACTTCATTTTTAAGTTACTTTTCATGTTATTTCTAGTAGAAGAAATTAGAAAACAGAGAGAAACGAAGGTTCACCATAAATTTCCTTCCGATTACACCGTCAAACACAGTCCAAACTTTAATTAACTTCGGGTAGCGAAGTATAAAGCTGCCAGGAGCATTCATGCGGAGTTAGTTTCGCGAAATTTGGCCAGAGAATCGTCGTCACGCCGAGCTAAGGTAAGTGGAATTGCTCCAAATTAGTGTCAATATACTCCTAGCCCTAAAATGAGTATTTCTCCCTTTTGTACTTTCGAGAAATAGAAAGTTTTTGGCTGTTTTTCGATAAGTCAAAGTTTGAGCAGTATATATATTCAAAGTAGTGTTTTCTTCTAGAATATTGATGAATTTAGTTTTACTTGCTATGGATATGAATGCAGTTGGAAGAAATAGCTGGATATTGGCCGAGTTACGCTAGTTAGTCAAGAAGTCGGCAACTGAGGTATGTAAAGCCAGTTTCTTCGGCAAGATAGTAATTCTAGTATAGTAAAATAGAATAAATTCCAGAAGAACGTTTCAAAGCCGAGTATTATGTGTAGTGTGAATTCAGTAAGCATGCTTTAAAAATTATTACGTCATATTCAGAATAAAAGTTAGTAAATTAGTATTAGACAGCGAGATATTATTCCAGACTCAGTATAACTCAGTATCAGATTAAGTATAATTCAGCAAGGGATTCAGAATAGAATATCAGAACATGGACAGTATTATCAGATTTAATATATATGTTATATGTGATTATTGTTGTTTGTAGAGACCTAATTGTTCTATGTTGGGCACCTTTAAAGCTTCCTTGCCGCCCAAGGGTTAATAGCTGCGTCGACTCGCCCGCCAGAGGGTGAGGATACGTCACTCCAAGGAATGGCATGTCGTCCGCCAGAGAACGAAGATGGGATGCAGCATTCCTCATAGCAGGCTGATCAGCATTATAGCATACCCCTGTTGAGCGCTTGCGCCCATGGCACATATTACAAATTACAGATCACAGATCTCAGATTACAGTTTACAGGAGTCCTCCGGACTCAGATACAGCTATACTCAGGGGCCAAGAGAGCCTAAGTTGCATACCCAGGGGGCCAGCGGGATGCTCATAGTTACTAGATGAGTGGAGTGAATTGTTATTTTTGGATGGCGACCCGGGTAGGGGTATATAGATTGCATGTTGATTGGTACCTTCCGGATTATGGGGGCTGGTATAGGTTCTTGTATGCTATATGTGTTATTTATTAAATTGATAGATAGTAGGACGCCGCATTGACAAGTATGATTCTCACCTTCTCTCCAGTACAGTTAAGCTTAGTTTAGATTCTGCCATCCCAAACAGTCTTAGCCATCTTCTGTTATTCAGTAACTATCAGTATTATTGTCTATTTTCAGTTATGTTTAGTTATTGCTTTGCATACTCGGTACCAGTGGTACTGACGCCCGTTTGGGAGCACTGCATTACCTACCTGCAGGTACTCATAGACGAGGAGATGATCCCTCATAATTCCAGCCAGCACACAGAGTCATCAACTCCTATCATCCGGAGCTTGACAGCTAGAGGTTTATTCCTTTTCTTTTGTTGTACAGTACGGGTAGGTCGGGGCCCTGTCCCGACCATCTTATCAGTATTCTTATAGGCTTGCAGATTGTATATTCCTTGTGGTTTGTTGTACCGGTTGTGTGAGTCCATGTCTATATTTTAGTTTGTTTATGATGGTCGTGTGGGGCCTTATTCAATTAATAGTTGGTGAACTTGTCGGTCACAGAGTAGTTTAGCATTTGATTCAGCGTTTCAGTGAAACTAGTCAGCATGGTGGCCTTGTCGGCCCGCATGGGTTGCTTTATACTACTGTTGTTATGGTTAGTTGTTGTTGTCTTATAGGTGGCTATAGGCCTTATCGGCCGGAGGCTGCATTTACAGTCGTTATATAGCCCGTTGGTTCCATGAACCCAGAGTTAGAGCCAGCCTGGCACCAGAAGTGCTTAGGCTCAGTAGTCCAGCAGTCTAGGTCTTAGTAGGGCACCAGGTACCAGTCATGCCTCCCAAAGTGGGGCGTGAAAATAGGAGTAGGTCCGAAGGTGGTAAATGTTGTGGGAATGCAAGGTCCCCTAGAATATGAAAGAGAGACTTCACCATCAAGATATGAAGAAGAATGCCAATATATGGGTAACCAAAAGGGAGGGCCTCGACCTAGCTTCCAAGGAGCAAACCAAGGCCTGTGGCGTCTAAAAGATGATAACCAAGGGTGGAGAAATCGTGAACAACAAGGATGTCCCGAAAGGAATGAGAGGTCGAGAAATAGAGAGCTAAACCAAGAAGGTGATCATTACCATCGAAGTGAAAATCCATACATTCCACCTCCTAAGGTTGGAAATCCTCAAAACCAGCCAGGAGTAAATGATATGGGTAGCTCAAAAATAAAAGAAATGCTCTCAAGAGTTTTAAAGAAGGTGGAGTCAACCGAAAGTGGGGCGAAAGAATTAAGAGGGGAGGTGTCTAACCTCGCTCAAATAGTGAGTTCACACTCGACCTCCATCAACCATTTGGAATCTCAAATGAATCACCTATCAGTCTAAATGAACCCTAGAATGAAGGGAACATTACCTAGTAACATAATGCCTAATCCGAAGAAAGATGGTCAATGTATGGATATTGTCACTAGAAGTGGTAAGAGGATTGGAAATGCCTCGGTAAAGCCTAGTGAGGTGGAGAACTCGAAAGTAGTTGATGAAGATGAGGTAGATAAAATGCCAATGATTCCGGAGAATGAAGAAAATGTTGAGGAAGAAACAGAGGAAAAAGATGATGAGATCCACATTCACATGGATGATGAAGAGGCGGGCATGAAGGTCCAGGCTGATGATAGAGTTGAATTAAGAATCCCACCACCGTATCCACAACGTCTTACCAAGAAAAAGAATGAGGATAAGTTTAATAAGTTTGTTGACATGTTTAGCAAGTTTTCCATAAACATATCATTAGTGGATGCTTTGATCCAAATGCTCCGTTATGCCAAGTTTATGAAAGACTTGTTGAAAAAGAAAAAGGTGGTTGATGCTGGAAATGAAAAGAAAATGCACCATTGTAGTGCGGTAATGATGAGCAACCTTGCCCCATAGAGGAAAGACCCCGTAGCTTTTACAATTCCATGCATGATTGAGATTTGTGTGTTTAAGAAGGCTCTATGTGATCTTGATGTATGCATAAATCTGATGTCCCTGCTCATTTTTAAGAAATTAGGCCTCGGAAGCACGAAACCAACATCGATGCAGTTACTAATGGCAGATAGGTCAATCAAAAGACCTATGGGGGTGAGAAGATGTACTGGTGCAAGTTGACAAGTTTATTCTCTCGGTTGGTTTTGCTATTCTGGATTGTGACATGGATGTGGAAGTTCCCATTATTTTGGGAAGACCTTTTTTGGCTACCGGGAGAGTAGTGGTAGATGTGGAGCATGGAGAGTTAAAATTTTGGGTTGGTGGTGAGGAAGTCATCTTCAAAGTATGTCCGTCAGCTGAAACTCCACCCGAATGCAAGGTGATTAGAGTATTGCAAAATGATGATGAGGATATGGGATTGAAGCTGAGGGAGATAAAAGAGGATGATGACCCGTCAAAAATGAAGAATTGAAAACGGACTACATCTTTCCATGATAATAAATAAGGCGCTTCTTAGGAGGCAACCCAAGTGTTTATTGAATTATTTGATGTTTTTTTTTGTTTTTCTTTGTGTAGGAACTGAGAAATGAGAACCAATGTAAGAAGTGAATCATGATGGGGGAGAGACTGGCGAGCAGCCGGTCCCGAAATGTGGATCACCGAAGACAAGGGATCCCAAAGCAGAAAGCTAAGTTTTTAACTGAAGAATTAGCAGGCCAATGGCGAAATGCCGAATCGGATTTGTGGGTCGTCGGTGCATTACCGGATCGAACCAGATCACTGGGCACAATACAAGTTAAAATGAAGCGCAACGGTGAATCGCCGGTTTATCACCGGTCAGGCTCGTACTAAGTAAAAGAGTGGAATTTTAAAAGACTTTCCCACAAAATCCCAAATACTTTCCCAGCCACCCTAATTCTACAAATATTCCCATAGCTTTCATTTTTCTAATATTTTTCTTTCCATTCTTGTCTCTCCATTACCCAACATTCCCTATTCCCTACAATTTTTCATTTTCACACTCTCCACTTTCCCAACTTTTCACCTTTCAACTCCCTACCAACTCACCCACATTAAACTCCCCACCTTCCCCTAAACCTATCACATTCCCACTTTCCACCTATAAATACCAATCCATATTTCACAATCAAAATTACTTCACTCTAACTATCTACTCTATACTCACTTGAAGGTGCTCCTGCTATCTTGAGTTATTTTAGTCTTTGAGTCTAGAAGAGTGTGCAAATAGTCTTCCAATTCGGTAACATTGTATGGATACATGATTCTGTAGGAGTACTATTTCCATTCCCTTTCTTGTTGAAATTTTGAATGTTTTATGCTTGTAAATGGAGTGGATATGTGCTTTTATGAGGACATTATGAAGAGGGTGAAGTCTGAGTAACCCATTTACATAAAGCACAATGTTTTTCCTAATGATAGACCGGGTGATGCCAATCTTAAAGGCTAAACGTCATAAATATGTGTGAGAATGGAGTATAATTATTGGTCTTATGTTTGTGGTGAATATGTTTTAATGGGTGTTTGTGTGTGATGATTCATAATTTGGGACAACAGGAGCTGGCAATTCGCCGGTCATATTCGGCAAAATGCCGCTTGAGGCACCGGTTCACTCTGAAATTGGTCCCGGCTACTAAGTGAATTTGGTGCTACTTCGGCGGTTCGCGAGATGTGACCGGTGAAATGCCACTTGAACCACCGAAAATGGCTAGATTTCCCCAGTGCTCTGTTATGTATCGGCGTCCAGTCAGTGGCTCACGAATTATCTTCGGCGAACCGCCGGTTGTGTGCCGGTACCACCCTTTCTTTCAATGATTGTTTGATCATCACTTGCTTATCAGTTCTTCTTTAGATTAGTTTCTTTTCCTTTAATTTCTATTTCAATGTCTTTTCACTAACATACTTTTTGCAGAAAAAGATATCATGTCAACCTCTAGGAACACCGGCAAAGGAAGACCCATGCTTCATCTGCTACCAAGGGCAAAGGCAAAGCAAAGGTTGCTCCCCCACAAGCCAACACAAAGGAAGCTATCATCTCTATGTTCCAAATATGAAGGAGCACTATGTCATCTGTCAGGGGCGCTCTATCACGGTGGAGAAGAGGTCGACTTGGCTGGGTTTAAGGGTGATTTCCCTAATATCACTGAGCAGTTCACCCACCGGCAATGGCATGCATTTGCCAACATGTTGCTGCCGTACTACCCTAGCCTTGTCACAGAGTTTTATGCCTCCTATTAGGCCAGCCAAGATAGCATGCAACATCGGGGTATAGTGGATGAGTTTCCCTGCTTGCCTTCAGTGATGATTCGTAGGGTGGAAGTTGATATCACCCCAGCTGCCATCAATTATCTATTTTGGGAAGACAAAATAGACTCTTCTACGAAGTACATGGCACTGGTAGCCAATATGAAGGATCAATACATGTGGGTGGTTGGCAAAATCTCTCGCTGCGATTTGGAGTTTGAGGCCAAGCTGTGGTTGGACTTTATTTATTCTCGCATCGTCCCATCAAAGAATGAGTAGCAGGTCACCATGGAAGCATCCATATTGATTGCTTGCTTATGTCTGGGGTCCCCATCAATTTTGGAGAAATTTTAGCTTAGCAGATGAAGAAGAAGGCTCAACAGTCCAACACTTCCATGCCATATGTTGTCTTGATTTCACAACTTTTTGCAGCAACCGGAGTGCCTCTTTTCGGACGAGACTCCTTTCTATACTCTAGGAATGATCACTATTGAAAGGAAAAGAGATGCTGAAGCACGAGCAGTAAAGCAGAAGAGCCTACAAGCCTTCGGCGTGCAAGAAGAAGCCCTCTCCCACGGGTCAGCTCAATCTCCCACCACCCTAGAATTCAATGTGCCCCAGCCTGACATATCGGGCCAAGCATCAAGTGACATGCCCCAGCAAAGAGTTTCTCCACCTCCTCAATCTTCTCAGTCAAGTGGTCTCCATTGTATTGTGGAGATGACAAACTCACATGAGATCCAACTTCAACGCTTGGCCAAGAGTCTCCTAGCACTCATTGCCAAAACTATCAAAAAGGAGCTCAAATCACTATATGAGAATGTCGCCACTTTGTGCAAGAGGGTGGATACTATGGAAGGGGCAGTCACATCCCTCCGAACAGAGGTCCAGGAGTGGAAAAGTCGGACTTTAGTAGAAGTGCCCGACATGAGTGCTTTGGATGCTGCAATGGCTGCACCTTTTTCAGCTCGGGGACCCATTGATGACTTATTTGAAGGGCTTGGTGATGATTTTGCTGGGCTTGGTGATGCCAGCGGAGGTGATGGTGGTGATGAGGCTAATAATGAAGAGGAGTGACCCGTTCAAGGAGTTTCTTGTCCCTTCTCCCTCTTTGCATATTTACGTTGGGGAGAATGTATGATTTTAAGTGGGGGAGGGATGAGCGTTGTTGATAGCGGAGAATCATTTTTTTTTTAAATTCTTGTTGTTTCTTTTTGTTCTAAATTTGAGTAAGTACAGCCTTTGTCTGGTTGTTGTGATTGATGATGGCCCTTGTCGAGCGTGTTTGTTTTAATGAAAAAAAAATGGATGATTTGGTTTGGGGATTTTTGTGAATGGTATTTAGTGACTCAATGGGGTCTTTGATTTTAAGCATCGTATTTTGAAATTTTCGGACTATATGACCCCAAAATTGTGTTTCTTTTTTGCCATTGTAAATAGAGTATTGTAGTAATTAAAATTGCGACAGTTTTATTTTGACCACAGTTCTTTACCAAGGAGTATTCTTTTATTTTAGTTAATTTTGTTGTCAAACCGGGTTGGCTTTTCCCGATGATGGATTGAGTGGCGACATTCTTAAGGGAAATGCCATGTCACTTTGAGTTTGTTGTGAAGTTGTTTTAAGAGGCATCAACTAAAATTTTACTTGTGATTGAAATGAGAATGTGGAAACAAGGGCATGAAGATAAAGATAATGAGAAAGTTTTGACACCGTAGCATAGTAATCTTAGTCGTACATTGTAAATTCCTTGCTTGACTTATGGTGTTTGCTTGCTTGATGCCTAATGTGATGTTTTTTTTGGAAATGGACTCTTGTAGACCCTTTAAGGGTGATGCTTTGTGTGGCGAGGATAGTTTTGTTAATCTTGTGTATTACATCTTTTCTAGAACTTATCCTAAATGTGATTCAAGGCAAAATCCTAGATGTAGTGGCACCAAGGGAATGAGTTTAGGCCCTTAGTTGTCTAGCCACTTCAAGCATACACCATCTATGATCATTAATCCTTGTTAGCCAATTTTGAGCATTAAAACCTTTCCTTGGCAACCACATTACAAGCCTTAAGACCATTTTTAATACCTCTTTTGGCCCCATTCTCCCTAAATGCTAATTAAAAAATAAGTGCTGAAGCAAGGCTCAATGCCTAAGAAGAAGGGAATGAGAAAATCAAATGTTAAAAATGAGGCAAGAGCCTAATTTTGGGGGCATGCAAAACAAATGGGGAAGACAAGAATCATAGTGTAAAGGGAACATCACCTTTAGTCAAAGTGCAAAAAGATGAACCCAACAAGAAAAAGACTATTTGTGTGAATTGGTGTTCCCTCTTGTGGTAATAAGGCTAGTTGTGGAAGCTAAAGAGGGGTGATAAGGAAGAGTATAAAAATATGAAAGGAAACAACAAGACAAGAAATGAAAAGAAGGTTGAGTGAGAAAAAGTGTTGTAAGGCATGTCACGAAAAGCATTAGGGAGGATCTAGTCACTCTAGCCAAATGCTCACACTACCCTGACCTAAAGCCTACATCACAGCCCGCAAGTTCTAAATGATTCTAGGTGCAGCTACACTGCATTAGTGGCAAACTACATAAAGGGCAATCCTATGGGTCAAGTGTATGCATGAAGATATCTTTTGGGAGAGTAAGTGTGAGTGCCTCTTCCAACTAATCCCTGATATGCATTCAAATGATGAAAGAGTCAAGAGAATAGGGATACTTATATTTGGTGAGTGGCATCATTCTTTTTAGAGATGCAAGAGCATTTAGAGTTTCATATGGACATAGAACAAGTAGTGCAAACTCTAAGGCAAGCTTTGAATTTTCAGTGATTACAACTTGAGATGCTATGTGCGTTACTTGGTTGAGAAATTCCCTTGTGTGGTTAATGATTCCTTTCAAAAAGCTGTATTTGATAAAAAGTTGTTGCCTTCTTGAAACACCTTCATTGTTTTGGTCTTTTGGGGGTAATTCCTTCTCTTTTCAGTGAGCATGATGAGTATTTTTGGGTTGTCATTGTCTAGATGGTCAGCGAAGTCTAATTGTTAAGAAATGTGACATCTTCCTTAATAGTTGAAGTATTGCATTACTTGAGGACAAGCAACGATTCAAGTTTGGGGGTTAGATGAGTTGCTAATTTACCCACTCATTATACTCTAAACTTGAGTTTTCGCTTAGTCCTTGAGTTGATTATTTGGATTTTATGTCCTTTTTACTTTTGTTGTGTGCAAATGCCTAAGTTTGAAGAAAAGAGCTAAAATGGGGCAAAAAGGAGGAAATGAGTAGAAGCGGCAAAACGCAGGTGTTAACTAGTGAAATGCCGGTTAAAAGATGAAGGTCACTACCTCATTGGAGGAATGCCACCGGCGGTTCACGAGTCACCTTTGGTGAGAGGCCGGTTCAGTCGCTGAATGACACTAAGAAACTTCTGAAATTGGCATTTAAGGTCGGGCGGTTCATGGATTGGCATCGGCAAAACGCCGGGTGAACCGCTGAAGTTCATTGGAAATGACTGAAGAAGAAGAGTAAGTATCCGGCGGTTCACAAATTTCATCAGCGAACCACTGGTACCTTCGCCGATTCCAGAATGATGCTATTAAGGGTATAATTATCCATTGCTAAAAATGAAAGGAAAAGTACCCTACTTCTTAGGGTATAAATAGAAAGAGAAGTACACTGCAAAAGAAGAGAAGAGAGAGCAAGAAGATAGAGAGTTAGAGAAAAACGCCAAGCACACATCACATCATTAATTCCTCTTATAGATGAAGACAATCTCTTAGATGAGAAAGGGATTTTTATTGAAATTTGTAGAAAATATTCTGCTCTATTTTCTTCTTGGATATTATTAAGTTTCAGCTATAGTGAAGGATAATTGTGTTTTTGATTTATCTACTCTCCTTGTTAAATTCACTGATGCTATTGATGATTGTGTTTTTGAATTTCTTAACTATGAGTAGCTAAAATCATTAACTAGAGGTGTGTGATGATGAATACTTAATTGGATTGGGTATTGCTAGAGTTAACTTCATGATGTTCAATTAAGTGTAAATCTATTGGATTCCTTTCAATCTATTAATGAAGATCCATTGATGATGATATGGGTCTATCTATACTTGGTTGATTGTTGCTCGGGAGAGAATAATTAAGTATTGGAAGGGAATCTAGTAGTGGGTATGGATAAGAGGTTGTAAAATTAAGCTAGTAATCGCTAAAATTACTTCCTCCTTCCTAATTAGCAGCAAATAGCTAGGAATAGTGAAGTTGTTGATCCAAATCAATTTGGGTCCGCTAAATCGCAGCTAGAGTTTGAGTAAACTCTAGCTAGGGATAGTCAATAGGCTGGGAAGCTGAGGCTACCTATTTTCTAAGATTATTTAAACTTATTGAACTTATGAAGATAACCTGGCCCATCCCAATTTAATTAGTATTTCATCTACACCGCACCTCTAGTATTTCACAATATTGTCAACAACTTAGCTGGTCCTTTTATTTTGAGTTCACTAAAGAAATTTGTGTAATTCTCTGCAAAGTTTATTCCCCCTAATTTCCTCGTTTTTATGTTAAATCTATATGGTGCAAGCTAATATCAACTTCTCAATTGACGCTTGAATTCATCACTCCCTAGTCCTCTTGGGATTCGACCCCGGGAGTTAGTAATGCTAGTATGGCATTAGAAGAGGTCCATACGTTGATGGACATAAATATGGCCTTATAGGCCTGAATATTGACCTTTCAGACATCACATAGCTCCTCTAAGTGACATCACATAGCTCCTCTGAGTGACATCACATATCTCCTCTGAGCGATCCATAGCCCCATAGGCAATGACATAGTTAGCAACCCTAAAGTTGGTCAATGGAAGGCTATCCTAGATGGGGTCAATCCCGATCGAAGTACTATAGTTTAGTCTCAATCTATCCACTCAAAAGGCATATCTGGCCCCTTAGACCTAACACAACCACTACTCGCCCCTAGAATAGTATGATAGTTGCTAACTGGCACACCCCGTGTGCCTACACCTGACCCGAGGGTCCTAGTAGTAATTATAATCTTTAACGGCCCAGATAGAGTAGGGCGAGGTTTGGAGTAGCCTAAGTCATACCTTGAAGGTCAAGCTAGAGCAATGATAGCTCCTAAACAGATAGTAAGGTCGAGGATGACCAACTATTTAGTTCCTCTTCTTAGCACAACTGGGGGGCTACTGATCTTGGGCAAATTTATATGCCCAAGTGATACTCAAAAGTACCATTTTAGCTTTGTTTATCTACCAATGTGTATACATTCTCATGTAATTGGTAATAAAATGTGAATTTATACTAACCAACATGATTAGCATTGTTTTGCAGGTAAAAATGTAATTTCGGGAAGCTAAAATGCATGTTGGAGGATATCGGGGTTGGACTTGGATGCGAGCAAGGGACAAGGCATTGGACAGCATGAATTAATGGGGCTCCGCGATGGAGCCGTGTCACGCTGCCATCGCGGAGGCCTTCTGCCTGGATAGGGAAATTTCGCCCAAATTCTAGAGAGGGTCCGCATCTGGTCCCTGGCACGGTGGCTTGGCTCCGCGTTGCACGCCGTGCCACGTTGGGCCTTAATTCCTGGACCCCCAATTCCAGTGAGGGTCCGCATCCGTAGCGTGTCACGGAGGCAGTGCTCCGCGATGCACTCCGTGACACGTTGCTCGTTATTCCGGGAAAAATTCCCAGTAGTATAAATAGAACACTTAGGTTCATTTTTCAATATTCTGACTTGGTGGAGCAAGAACGTGGGTTACAGGTAGTTGAGGGACGAAAATATTAGGGTTTTTTCTCTCTTTCTTTCTTCTTTAATTCAATTGCTTGTATGATTAACACTCATTTAAAGATGTTTAATCCACAAATGAGTGGCTAATTACTCTTCTTGCTGAGGTTATGAACAATTGTGATGAAATGTGATCATTGATTCTTTGGTTTTTCATCTTTTCTTCCATGTTGTTCTATTAATTCTTGTTCTTACTGCATTAATGTGTGGCCTACGTTAATGTATATCTAAAAAGTCCGGTTTCACTCAATAGAGCAAGAAATTGGAAAGTTGTGAATTAATAGGATATGTTCTTTACTTGGTTTGGGAAAATTGAGTATTGATTTGCTTTCAGGATAGAAATATACCTGAAAGTCGTATTAGTCAATTTAGGAACCGGGTTTGTATGGCTAGAACATGAATTGCATTTAATCACAGAAATGTAGGTGGATGGTTCATGATTCTTAAGTGAGGTTAAATACGAGACTTTTAATCTCTTGGCAATAGTTCTTGGCTAGCAACTGGAGGAAAAGATTAACCAAATTATGATGATAATTAAGTTCATTACATGTTCGTTTAACCTCAGCATGCTCTCATTCATAATTCAGACTCAAAGTAGATAATTGTTTTAGCTTTAGTATAAAAATTATAAAACAAACTATCAAACTCTTGGTTACACTGTTGTCTGCATTTTTAGAAGTAAAATATAGTACACTTGAGCAGATTGCCCTTCATCCAAGTCTATGTGGGATCGATACTTGGCTTACTAAAGCCACTTACTACTTGTTCGACCACGTGCACTTGCGTGTAGTTATATACCCATATAACACAAACGCCGAACAAGTTTTTTGCGTCGTTGCCGGGGACTTGGCAATTGGTGAATTTGTTTTAAGTGTTAATTTACTGTATTTTTATTTACTTAGTGTTGACAACTTGGTCTTAGCTTGTATTTTGCAGACTTAATTTCTGTTGAACACTGGCAAGAGACAAGGAGCTGGTGGAATCGTATATAGAGCCAGAAAGGATATTTTACAGTAAACAGAGAGAAGCTCTACAAAGAAAGCTGCAGTTGCTCAAACAGACGATCATGGAGCAACAACAGAATCCACCGGTAGTACGGGCAGTGTTAGTGCCCGAAGAAGTAGCAGCTCGTCCGGTTCGCGAGGTGGCAATCCCACATTCTAATAATGTCACATCTAGCATCCGCAAACCTGAGCCAGGAGGGAGGTTTGAACTTAAATAGAATATGGTGCAATTGCTGCACACTAGCGGGCAGTTTACCGGTCTCCCTCATGAAGATCCACAGCAGCATCTCCAAAATTTTTTGGAGATAAGTGACACTTACTTCCCTGCTGGAGTGTCATTAGATTATGTCCGGCTTACATTGTTCCCATTCTCACTAATGGGAGAAGCCAAGAGGTGGTTGAAAGCTGAGCCACCAAATTCTATTTCTACGTGGGATGATCTTGCAAGGAAATTTTTGATACGGTTTTCTCCCTCCGGTAAAACAGCAAGACTTAGAAGTCAGATTCTAAGTTTCAAACAGAGAGAGGGAGAGAATTTATATCAGGCCTGGGAGAGATTCAAGTCCATGTTGCGGGATTGTCCTCATCATCATCTGTCCAATGATGTGCTGGTGCACACTTTTATAGAAGGTTTGGAACCCCACACCAAAATATTGCTAGACTCAGCAGTTGGAGGACAAGCGCTGGAGAAAACTTATGAGGAGCTGTATACCTTGTTAAACCGTATTTCGCAGGGCAATCCGGAATGGAATGCTAATTCGTCAAGAGGTGGGACAAGGAAAGCAGCAGGAGTGCTAGAAGTGGATGGGTTTACAGCATTTGCTGCACAGATAGCTGCATTGCAAAATCAACTTAACACCCACTTCGGCAACATGACAATGAACCAGCCTCAAGCCCCAGTGAGTGCTGTGCAGCAAATGTGGTGTGAAGTGTGTGGAAGCAGTGAGCACTCAGCTGAGTGTTGTGGAGCCAATCCTGACTCGGTAAACTTTGTGGGAAATGCGCAAAGGAACCACCAACAGTATGGTAGTAGCTACAATTCCAATTGGAGGAATCACCCTAATTTCTCATGGGGTAGCAACAACCATCAGGGGCAAAGTTCGGGTCAGGGTGTGCAAAGGAACCAAGGAGGGCAGCAGAATTATCAAGCACAATTCAGAAACAACAATTCACCTCCTCCACCACCATCACCCATCATTGAGGAGATGTTCAAGACCATGATAGCTAACCAAGCTCAATTGCAGGCTGACTATGTGAAATTGGCAGCCGAAGTGAAAAACAACCAGTTAGCTACCAAGGCACTTGAATATCAATTTGGGCAATTTGCTATGGCCCAAAACACAAGGCCTAGAGGAGGACTACCAAGCGACACGGATCCCAATCCCAAGCAGGTAAATGCAGTGACCACAAGGAGTGGGTTGCAGCTGAAAGAGGTGGAACCAGAAAGACCACCTCAACAGTCGGGAGCAGCAGAAGTTGAGAAGGAGCAAAGTACTGAAAGGGGGAAGACTAAGGAAGCTGAATCAGAAAGACCTCCACCCCCGTTCCCTCAACGACTAAAGAAACACAAGGAGGAGGCGTGTTTCAAGAAATTCATGGAGGTGCTGAAACAGGTACATATTAACTTACCTCTTGTTGATATTTTGCAGGGAGTGCCAAAATATGCTAAGTATATAAAGGACATTGTGGCAAACAAAAGTCGGTTGACTGAGTATGCTACGGTGGCTCTAACGGAGGAGTGCACTTCCCGGATTCAAAATAGACCGCCCACAAAGCTCAAAGACCCTGGGAGCTTTACTATCCATATTACTATTGGGCAGAGCATCCGAGCTCGTGGATTGTGTGATTTGGGAGCGAGCATAAATTTGATGCCTTCATCGGTATTCAGAAAGTTGGGTTTAGGGAGTCCTAGACCCACAACTGTGATCTTGCAATTGGCGGATCGGTCCTTAGCCAGACCTGATGGCATTGTGGAGGACGTTCTGGTGCAAGTTGTCTCCCTGATTTTCCCGGTAGATTTTGTCGTGCTGGACTTTGAACCAGACGCGGAAGTCCCATTTATTTTGGGACGTCCTTTCTTGGCGACCGGGAAAGCACTAATTGACGTAGCTGCGGGGCAGCTAACAATGCGAGCACATGACAAGGTGGAGGTGTTCGATGTGTACAAGGCACCCAAGCTCCCGATGGTGCACGAAGAACTCTCGGTGATCAATGTGATTGATCAAGGTGATGATGAGCAGATTAAGGATTCACGGGAGTTAATGGGAAAACCACCGGAAAGGTGTAAGCACTACTGGGGGGAGGACGGTGATTGAGAGAAATCGTCCATCACCTTAGAGGACAACTGAGCTTATTGACGTCGAGCCGCGATGGTAAACCAGGCGCTGCACGGGAGGCAACCCGTGAGAAATTTTTCTTTCTTTTTGTAAAGTGTAAATAGATTTTTCTTTTGTTTTTCTTTTTCTTGATTTACTACAAAATTTTTAGTTTTAGTTTTTGTTTTATTTGTATTTAGAGTGAAACCTATAATTCTAACCAATTTTGTATAGTGAGATGAATTTCAGGTCAACCGGAGGAAAATGTGCACGGAATTGCAAAGGAAAAGTCGTGGTATGAAAATTAATAAAAAGTGGCAAACTGTGAGCTAGGGCGACAGCTCCGTGTCACGGAGGTGGACCTCCGCGTTACCTCCGTGACATGTTGAGGTACAATCTGGGTTTTTTAAAAATTTCCAGAACAGGCTCGTGATGGCTCCGTGTCACGGAGGCAGTGCACCGCGATGCACTCCGTGACACGTTGCCGTGTATATCGCGACGGGTCACACCGGGTCGCCGGGTGACCCGCGCGATTTCCCTACTTTTTAACCCCGAAAACCCTCCCTTTTCCCTTATTTTTCAATCTCTCTGCGACCAAACCCCCCAAAACCCATCCCCCATCAACGTGACACGGAGTAGGCCAAGAAATTCAACAAGTTTTCTTCGATTCTTCAAAGTCAAGGTATGTTTTTTGATTTCCTCTCAAATTCTCGTCGAATTTCTTCGATATTAAGCATGTGAGGTGAGCTAAATTGCCCTAAGTAGAAATTAATCATGAATTCAATTTAAATTGTTATTGATGAATGTTCGGAATGTCGTTATGATTGCTTGAACTTGTCAATTGCATAAATTAATCGAATTTGCTTGATAATATCAATTCTAGGGCTTGTTTTTGAATTTGAAATTGAAAATGTAGTGAACTTGTGAATTTCATGCCGGGATGTACATGTTGAATGAGATGAGTCGATGTACTAATTGTTAGGATGTTAATAGAATGACGGATTCTCGGGTTAAGGGAATGTTGAAATTTGTAAGAATTTGGTTGGTTGTATAGGTTCGTGTAGATAAATATTTGTTGTTGTTTTCATTTCTTTGTTTTTCCTTTCTAAGTGCGATGGGTAAAATGTTAGCGATGGTAGTGACTGTGATTGGCTGTACGAAGTCTGAGTAGTACGCAGAAGATATACCGTCGAATTTTTCGAACGCACTAAGCATGATTGTATAGTTGGTTATTGTGTGTAAATAAAGATAATCTTGCCGTATTGTTGTAACTGTAGCTAAGGACTAAGTGTTGGGTAACCTAGCTTAACCCGACCTTAGCCGAAGTTTATATCCGTTAGCTTAACATTGATCTTGTCTACTTGGGTTGACAGGTAAAATGGCAAGCAGGCAAGAGAAAGGGAAAGGCGCATCAACTTCGGGCGCCGGAAGGAAGTGAATCAGACTGGGCACAGCAGTCCCAGCAGCACCAGCAGTTCCAGGCGGCCAACGCTGCCAATACGGAATGAGATGGGTGACTGATGAGGGGAAAAAGTGGTACGCGAAGCACAAAGAAAACAAATATTTCCCCGAGGAGCATATAGCACGGGAACCATTGGCACAGGAGTTCCCTAGGATGGTCCACCAGATCGAGGCAGCTGGGCTAAATTTCATCTTTGAAGAGCCCAAGGAATGTAACCTGCACCTGGTTCGGGAGTTCTATGCCAATTGGAACCCGACGATCAGAAGTCACACCATAAAAATCAGAGGGCAAATAGTCACTTTGGAGCCCCACCACCTCAATGCCATCATAGGAGCGCGGGACACAGACGCCCACGTACTCCGACAGCTGAACATTACCCCACCGTATGCGGACATCAGACGCACATTGTGTGGGACTCGATCAACAGCTAGATAGAGTAGACACAAAGAGAGGGGCTACCACCAGACTCTGCCCTATTCACAGATGAATAGGGAAGCCAGAATATGGCTGAAGATAGTCTGTTCCTGCCTCATCCCGGGGGTACATATGACAGATGTAACTCGGGATCGTGTATGCCTGGTGTACGCCCTGATGAAAGGGCTGGAGATCAACGTGGGGGCGGTAATTATCTCCGCCATGAAGAGAGCCCGGTTGCATCAAGGGCACAGGTATGGCTTTGGTGGACTACTCACCACCTTCCTCAGGGGCCTAGATGTTGAGGAGGAGGCCCTTGACTATATCCAGCAGATGGAGCGGCGGGCCTTAGATGTTACTAAAACTAAGGCTCCCGACACCACCCACGGGCCAGTGCTTACACTTGGCGAGCGACATGCTCGTGATGATCAGTATATGGCTCGAATGTATGGGATGCAGATGCTCCAGCTGAGGATAGGCGGGAGGCCGGCGACAGAGGAGGAGCTATGGCAGCTCGAGCTAGACTACCCCTTCGGCGAAAACGCCAGGGCTCTATGCCGAGTGGGGCCAACATTTGTAGAGCCCACAGACGATGATGTCCCTACAGATAAGGAGACACATTGGGAGGACTCCGATGTGGAGTCTAATGAAGACGACAGGGGCGACTCGGACATGGGAGATGAAGCAGCAGCACCCGATGAAGAAGTGGAATACTTTGACTGATCAGGGAGTTCCACCACCCGATTTTGTGCTATGTTAATTTTTGTGAATACTGGGGACAGTGTTCGAGCTAAGTGTGGGGTGGGATTAGTTAGGTGTTGTGCTGTGCTGTTTTGTATGTATGCTCTCATCTGTTGTCGTGCATGTGAAATTTTGTGTTCCCTGTGAGTTGTGAATTGTTAAGTTGTTGTTTTGTATTTGTAAATTTATGTGAAATTGATGTGTGTTGCTGAATGTTGCTAGCTGATTCTATACATATTTTTGTTATCGAAATGATCGATAATTTTAAATTTAAAATATTTTGTAAATATTTTTTCTATCGAAATGATCGATATTTTCAACATTTTTTTACTCTTGGGTTTCTCGGCGTTTGTTTTCGGTTCTTTTACCGAGAATGGTCCCATTGAACCGAAGTCATAGTAGTGACCGTTCCCTATGATGGATGGATGACGACCGTCTTAAGGGAAATGTAGTCGTTTGGAGTAGATTTTTTTTCAATTATGTTTCAGTTTTTTCTTTTGGTGGGTTGCATCCCAAAACCTGTAGTTACTATATGGTTGCGAAATTCTGGTTGCGTGTTGTACATGATATTTAAAATGCAAAGGTGATTCATATGAAAGCATGCAACTTTGTAAATATGTTGAGATACCTAGGCCATAGAGTTCGATTCAGTGTGATTGAGGCTTAATGTTTGAATTCTTGTAATCAGCTGATTGAAGAGTCTGTGAATACATCTTGAATTGAGCATGTGCAAAAAGTGTGAAGTGAGGTGTTGTTATTCCATGCTATTGTGAAGTGTCTAGAACTTGCCTGGTGTGTGTACAAAACGAAATGAAGGAGGTGTATTGTAGGAAAGGATGCTGGCATTTCTTTGTTTTAACCGAGAGTTTCTATTTTTCCTTGTCGTACCCACCTTGATTGTATACCCTAGTCAGCCCGTTGAGCCTTTAGCCTATTATTTTTTTTCTTTTGTCATAATGTGTAAACCGAGCTTAATTCCTTCTTTTCATTAGCCGTAAAGTCTATACAAAACTCTTAAGCGCTTACGAAGAGAAAATCATTTTCCCGAAGTGTCAAAGAGTGAGAATGGTGAAAAGAAAAAGAAAAGCGGAGTGATAGAAGAAAAGAAAAGGTTGAAGGTGCACTTGCTATAAATAAACTATAATGAAGGTGCATGAATAATCTTTGTTGTTGTGTCCAGTGTGCTTAATATGATGGGCCATACTAAAGAAAATCATCAAGAATGGGATGATGAAAAAAAAGAAACAATGTCCATGAGTTGATGGGATGTGTTAAAAAGGCGCTTAAGGATGCTAGTGGCTATTATTGGCTAACCCAATATTTACTAGTTCCGTAGCCTCCATTACAACCCGTTAAAGTCCTACATGATCTTACATCGCACTTCTTTATATTAGTGGAGTAATACACTAAGGGCAAGCTTATGGGTCATGACATGATGCATGTGAATTCTTTTGGGAGAGAGAGCGAAATTGTGTTTGCTTGCCCCTGCTTAAAATTTTGTGAGTCATATGAGCAAAAAGGGGAAGATTCTCTTGTGTTGTGAGGGCACATGCTTGATGAAAGATTAATTTTCGTGTCGGATATCTTGATCAGCTGATTTGCATGAGTTTGCCAATATCGAGAGTCGATTCTTAAAGTCTAGGAGGTCTTGATGTATTGAAGGTCATTGCATTGATAAGACCATGCATGTTTTCTTGATGATTTGCTGTATTGAATAATCGGTATGACCGTAGCCTAAATTGTTGAACCAAAGTAGCGAGGTTGGGATGTAAATTGTATGAAGTGTAGGATTGTTGTTCGAGGATGAACAAGGATTTAAGTGTGGGGTAAGTGATCTTGGGCAAATTTATATGCCCAAGTGATACTCAAAAGTACCATTTTAGCCATGTTTATCTACCAATGTGTATACATTCTCATGTAATTGGTAATAAAATGTGAATTTATACTAACCAACATGATTAGCATTGTTTTGCAGGTAAAATGTAATTTCGGGAAACTAAAATGCATGTTGGAGGATATCGGGGTTGGACTTGGATGAGAGCAAGGGACAAGGCATTGGACAGCCTGAATTAAAGGGGCTCCGCGATGGAGCCGTGTCACGCTGCCATCGCGGAGGCCTTCTGCCTGGATAGGGAAATTTCGCCCAAATTCCAGAGAGGGTCCGCGTCTGGTCCCTGGCACGGTGGCTTGGCTCCGCGTTGCACGCCGTGCCACATTGGGCCTTAATTCCTGGACCCCCAATTCCAGTGAGGGTCCGCGTCCGTAGCGTGTCATGGAGGCAGTGCTCCGCGATGCACTCTATGACACGTTGCTCGTTATTCCGGGAAAAATTCCCAGCAGTATAAATAGAACACTTAGGTTCATTTTTCAATATTCTGACTTGGTGGAGCAAGAATGTGGGTTACAGGCAGTTGAGGGACGAAAATATCAGGGTTTTTTCTCTCTTTCTTTCTTCTTTAATTCAATTGCTTGTATGATTAACACTCATTTAAAGATGTTTAATCAAAAAATGAGTGGCTAATTCCTCTTCTTACTAAGGTTATGAACAATTGTGATGAAATGTGATCATTGATTCTTTGGTTTTTCATCTTTTCTTCCATGTTGTTCTATTAATTCTTGTTCTTACTGTATTAATGTGTGGCCTATGTTAATGTATATCTAAAAAGTCCGGTTTCACTCGAGAGAGCAAGAAATTGGAAAGTTGTGAATTAATAGGATATGTTCTTTACTTGGTTTGGGAAAATTGAGTATTGATTTGCTTTCAGGATAGAAATATACCTGAAAGTCGTATTAGTCAATTTAGGAACCGGGTTTGTATGGCTAGAACATGAATTGCATTTAATCACAAAAATGTAGGTGGATGGTTCATGATTCTTAAGTGAGGTTAAATACGAGAGTTTTAATCTCTTGGCAATAGTTCTTGGCTAGCAACTGGAGGAAAAGATTAACCAAATTATGATGATAATTAAGTTCATTACATGTTCGTTTAACCTCAGCATGCTCTCATTCATAATTCAGACTCAAAGTAGATAATTGTTTTAGCTTTAGTATAAAAATTATAAAACAAACTATCAAACTCTTGGTTACACTGTTGTCTGCATTTTTAGAAGTAAAATATAGTACACTTGAGCAGATTGCACTTCATCCAAGTCTCTGTGGGATCGATACTTGGCTTACTAAAGCCACTTACTACTTTTTCGACCACGTGTACTTACGTGTAGTTATATACCCATATAACACAAACGCCGAACAGCTACTACTGATCGAGCAAGCTCCTAAGCAGTCAGCCCTAACCCTCTTCAGGCAGCTTACCATAAATCTTATCCTGGTAGTGACACTGTGATACTCTGGTCCTAGTCCTTTTAGACCTTAACATAGTCCATCCAGATTTAATATGGCTCCTCTCGGCGATTCATAGCCTCGTAGCCAGGTATATCTGGATGTAGTCCTGTACGGCAACCTATACCTAGGCATCTATAAAAGTAGCTTGGGATGTTGGTCACATCTAACTACTAATAAGATTCCCTCCTTATGGTATCATCTAGTCTGCTAGACTTGCAACAATTGGAGTGGTTTTCTGAGCGACCTGTAGGACAAGCATTAAGTCGACTGAGACTAATGGTCACTAACTGTAACCAATCATATGGCAAGCTGTCGTTCAGCTCATAGGCAACCTTGGTGCCATTAACTCAGAGGTAAGACCACCCTATCCCAATTCTGGCCCTGGAGGCGTCAAGGTACGCCAACGGCCTCTAAGCGAACCTTACTAACAATATAGGAGCCAAACTGAAAGTTATATCTCCCGGCTACGCCGTATGTTGTCCAACTTACAAAGTTAGGCCCAACAACTAACTGTAAACACCTAAGGCCTTGGCACGACAATAAAACATCAAAATACCTCTAAATGGTAAATAGGTGAACAGGGAACTCTCTATGGCGCACCCAGCGTTGGCCACACTTAACATACCCTTTCCCGACGAGGGATACTATGGTATAATCTAAATACATCTTATAGTAGCTAACCATAACATACATAACCCTTATCTACTAGCAGCAGCTAATTACAACATATAAGATCATTATCTACTAGTAGCAGCTAATCACAATATACCATATTATTATCTACTTTGGGGGGCATAGGTTGTATCGCTATACGACGAGAATAATTTTTCAAAGAGATAAGCCTTAACATACCTCAAATACTGATCCTTGTTTATCCAAAAAGTTTCAACCTGTAGCTAATAATTCCACTCCATTGCAGCCTCTATGCTGAGAGAATAAGGTTATTTCAATAGTTGGATTCGACAAATAATGATATCTTTCGATGAACATTGCCTCCAATTTAACTTTGTTGAATTCGGCCAAAATCTCACAAAGAGAGTCTAGAAGGTATAAATACTTACCTATCACTTTTAGCCGCTTAGTACTCGATTAGAGGTGATTTCTACGACTTTTACTCAGCGGGATTTCGGTACTCCGAGCGAATTTTCAAGAAATAACTCTCCAGGGATGTTCCTTGTAGGCCTATAACTCGTTATCCAAGATGAATTTGCTTTTGAATGGAGTTTAATGACATAATCTGGCGAAAAACCAGTGAAAAGTTGTGAGACCCTTCATAAGGTCATGGGTCTGATTTTGGGAAATGTTGAATATGAAATGAACTCACACTTAAAACATATATATATATATATAGGAGGCAATGGAGGGGGGGCTCAACGCGTCACCCATCGCGCCGACCCATGGGCGCGACATGCTACTCATAGCAACAAAGTCAACCGTATGACATCTGAACTATCTTACCTTAACTGAAATTGTCTAAGCTATGTACTATCATCGTAGGGTGTGGAACAACGAAAAATATCCAGAATTCGCATCATTCATAGTTTTTCTATTCATTCCTTTTATACTCCTATCCCTCCATGCGACTTTACTAGACTGCATCCTTAGTTTTCAAGATAGTCCCTGTGGACCTAAAGTTCTAGTGTACCTGTTGAGGTCTCTGCGTGGGACGGCTCTTCCGTAACCTGCGCATCGTCGACTGAGATAACCCTTGAAAGGTCCCTTACGCGCTGGCAAAGCATTGATGAAGCTATCCTAGCCGTCGAACACAACTCTAACTCATAGACCACTTAAGGATCCGGTATAGCTTAGTGAACCTAGGGCTGAGCTCGCCCCTCTTGCCAAATTTCACCACGCCCTTCTTTATTTTTAAGAATACCCTGCCATTGCCTTAATCTCCAACTCCCTACACCATACCTAGAATAGGACTTCTGATGACCCTGGGATGCCAGTACATATTTTCTAAGAAGTTTAACCTTTTCCCCTGCCTAATGTAGTATGTTCAGTTCCATTATCCCTGACCTACTTGCTTTAGGCCATCCTTTAGGGGACCTGCACTTCCACCTGTAACACATCTCCAGGCATCTGAATTGTGTGCTCTGCTTGGCCATTCGTCTGGGAATGATAGGTTGTAGCCAAGTTAGCTTACATCCATTTTGACACCTTTTCCAAAGCCTAGCTGTGGATTGTACCCCTCTGTCAGACTGAAATAGATATGGGGAGCTCATATAGCTGGACTATCTCTTTAGTACTTAACTCAGCGTAATCTTTAGCTGAAACGTGATTCTGACCAGCAAGAATGACATGATCTTATTAGTATTCCAACAATGACTCAAATAGGGTTGATTTTACACTTAGTATGAGATATGTAGCTATATTCGTATTGCCTACTTCCCACTTCCACGCACGCACAGCTATCTCCTGAATTAGCTTGCCTAGTTTCTGATGTCCAGTCTCTCCTTGCTCGCCATTAGAGCTCTATGCTATAACTCAACCATATCTTTCTTCTTCCCCTGCCATCAGTAGATCTCTTTTAAAACCTAATGCATTTTCATCAAACCCGAGTGGAGGGAATAATGGACATGGTGTACCTTTGCTACAGTATACTAATGAAGCCCTTCCACATTTGGAACGCAGAGTTGACCTCTGGATCTCAAGACTCCGCCCCTATTATCTCACAAGCCGATGACTCCCTACTGGCCTTGTCTCTGGGTTTTTCTAGGCTAGGGTCTCTGTACCGCCACTCCTTTGCCTCCACAACTAAAGGTGATACCGCAGTATTTTAGGTCACAATCTCACTACCCTTTAGATGATAGCCTGATGCTTATTCCTTGATATTCAGCGGTGATTCCAAGCTCTATCAGCCCGCTATAGCCTAGAGGTGGTTCTGCTCTCCTCCAGAGCTAGGTACTCATGCCTTCCCTATACTTCTAAAGGCTGAGATCTGGGTTCGTGCCCCATGGACCGTGTCGGGAAGGATTTTACTAGCCAAGGTTATGAACCTGTATCGTCCTGACTCGTACACGGGCCAGTACCCATAATATAATTGCTCTGCCCCTCAACAAAATAAACTGGCGGTCGTAGGCTTTATCCTCCAAGTATCCCCTACTGCCATCCACACACTATGATGGGATTAGTCTATTTCTGACATGAGCTTTACTATTATTAGGAGCCTACTGCTTATTGACTCTCACCTGTACCTAACTGTGATCTTGGGCAGATTTATATGCCCAAGTGATACTCAAACATACCATTTTTACCTTGTTTGTTGTGCAATGTGTATATAATATCATGTATTTGGCAATAAAATGTGAATTTATACTAACCAACATGATTAGCATTTGTTTTGCAGGATAATGTGATTTTTAGGAGCAAAAATGCGTGTTGGACTTATGTCGGAGTTGGACTTGGATGCGAGCGTGGAAAAGACCTCGGATGGCACATTTTACACTGGCGCCGTGCCACGCTGCCATCGCGGTAGCACAATGCCTGGAGAGGAAATTAATTGGCAGATTCCAGTGAGGCATCGCGACAGCTCCGTGGCACGGAGACAGGGCTCCGCGATGGCCTCCGTGCCACGTTGAAGCCAATTATCCGGACCCTGAAATTTCCAGAGAGGGTCCGCGTCCACGCCGTGTCACGGAGGTAGTGCTCCGCGTTGGCCTCCATGACACGTTGCTTGTTATTCCGGGAAAAATTTCCCACTAGTATAAATAGCACACTTAGGTTATTTTTAAAAGAGTCTTCTTTTAGTTTTAGTTTTTTTAGTGGAGTTCAGAAGTGGAGAGAGGAACGTGGTTTTGTGGCAGTTGAAGAATAGAAAAGATAAGAGTTTTCTTCTCTTCCCTTCTTCTTTTCCTTCAATTGTATGCATGATTTACACTCATTCTAGGATGATTAATCCAAGAATGAGTGGCTAATTCCTTTCTTGCTGAGGTTTTGAACTTGTGTAAAGATTCTTGGTAATAATTGATATGGTTTCTTCTTCTTCTTGCATGTTGTTCTATTAATTCTTGTGCTTATTACATTCTTGATTGGCCACCATTAATGTATATCTAAAAAGTCCAATTTCACTCGAGAGAGCATGAAATTGGAAAGTTGTGAATTAATAGGGTATTGTTCTTAACTTGATTTGGGAAAATTGGGTTTTGATGTGCTTTCTTGATAGAAATATACTTGAAAGCCGTATTAGTCAATTTAGGAACCGAATTGTAGTGTTAGGTCATAAATTGCATTTGATCACAGAAATGTAGACGAATGGTTTATGAAGCTAAAGTGAAATTAAATACGGAAGTTTTAATTTCTAGGCAAACGTTCTTGGCTAGCAATATAAAGAAGAAGATGACCAAATTATCATGATTATCAAGTTCATTACTCGTTCTTAACCTTGGCATGTGCATATCCATTGTCTAAACTCAACGTAAATAGTAGTTATTAATTTTAGTAGATAATTAGTTTAGAAACAAAACTTACTCAAATCTTGATTGGATTGTTGTTAACATAGTTAGAAATAGAATAGAGATATAGTAAACTAGGCAGTTTTGCATATCTAGAGCAGCCTCCTTGGATCGATACTTGGCTACTTAGCCACTTTATTACTTGTTTGACCACGTACACTTGCATGTCGGTGTATAATATATACCGAGCAGCAGAGCGCGAACAAGTTTTTGGCGCCGTTGCCGGGGAGGCTAGGCGATTTGTAAAATTTTGTTTACTGTAAATTTACTGTATTTGTATTTTTATCTTCTTAAGTGTTAACAACTTGGTCTTAGCCTGTATTTTGCAGATTTTTATTTCTGTGAACACTGGCAAGGGACAAGGAGCTGGTGGAATCTTACTTAGAGCCAGAACGTGAATTGCATAGTCAACGTAGAGAAGCTCTTCGGAAGAAGCTGCAGTTGCTCAAACAGTCTATGATGGAGCAACCCAATCCACCAGTTGTGCGGACAGTGTTAGTGCCCGAGGAAGTAGCAGCCAGGCCGGTTCGCGAGGTGGCAATCCCACACGCTAATAATGTACATTCCAGCATCCGCAAACCAGAGCCTGGGGGGAGATTTGAGTTAAAGCAAAATATGGTGCAACTTTTGCACACGAGCGGGCAGTTTACCGGTCTCCCTCACGAAGATCCGCAACAACATCTCCAGAACTTTTTGGAGATAAGTGACACGTACATACCCGCTGGAGTGTCACCTGATTATGTTCGGCTCACCTTATTTCCATTTTCCTTACTTGGTGAAGCCAAGAGGTTGTTAAAAGCTGAACCACCCAACTCTATATCAACGTGGGATGATCTTGCAAGGAAGTTTTTGATCAGATTTTTCCCTTCAGGTAAAACAGCTAAACTTAGAAGTCAGATTCTAAGTTTTAAACAGAGGGAAGGAGAAAATCTTTATCAAGCCTGGGAAAGATTCAAGTCCATGTTGCGGGACTGTCCCCATCATCATCAGTCAAACGAGGTGTTGGTCCACACTTTTATTGAGGGTTTGGAACCCCACACGAAAATTTTGTTAGACTCAGCAGCTGGAGGGCAAGCGCTGGAGAAGACTTATGAGGAGCTGTACACTTTGCTCAACCGAATCTCACAAGGCAATCCGGAATGGAATGCAGATTCTTCAAGGGGTGGAGCAAGGAAAGCAGCGGGAGTGTTCAAAGTGGATGGATTCACAGCTATCGCTGCACAGATAGCTGCTTTGCAAAATCAGTTAAACACTCACTTCAGCACTATGAATTTGAACCAGCCTTCAGCCTCAGTTAATGCAGTCCAACAGATGTGGTGTGAAGTGTGTGGTAGTAGTGAGCATTCAGCTGAATGCTGTGGTGCAAATCCTGATTCTGTCAACTTTGTGGGCAATGCACAGAGGAATCAACAGCAGTTTGGTGGTGGCTACAACTCGAATTGGAGGAATCATCCGAATTTTTCGTGGGGTAGCAACAATCAACAAGGCCAAGGTTCAGGGCAGGGTATGCACAGAAACCAAGGAGGGCAACAAGGCTATCAGAATCAGTTCAGAAATCACAATGCCCCTCCTCCACCACCATCACCGACTATTGAGGAAATGTTCAAGACCATGATTGCCAACCAGGCACAATTGCAGGCTGACTATGTCAAATTGGCAGCTGAAGTAAAGAACAATCAATTGGCAACCAAGGCCCTTGAATATCTGTTTGGGCAATTTGCTAGTGCCCAAAATACTAGACCAAGGGGAGGACTACCTAGCGACACGGATCCCAATCCTAAGCAGGTAAATGCAGTGACCACGAGGAGTGGTTTACAATTAAAGGAGGTGGAACCGGAAAGACCGCCTCAGAAGTCAGGAGCAGCAGATGTTGAGGGAGAACAAACCTCAGATACGGGGAAGACCAAAGAAGCTGAACCAACAAGGCCTCCACCCCCGTTCCCTCAACGACTTAAGAAACACAAGGAGGAGGCGTGTTTCCAGAAATTCATGGAGGTACTTAAACAGGTACATGTTAACTTACCTCTTGTTGATGTCTTGCAGGGTGTGCCAAAATATGCAAAGTATATCAAAGACATCGTGGCCAACAAAAGTCGCTTGACCGAGTATGCCACGGTGGCTTTAACGGAGGAATGCACATCCCGTATTCAGAACAGGTTGCCCACTAAACTGAAGGATCCTGGAAGTTTTACTATCCAGCTGACGATTGGGCAAAGTATCCGAGCTCGTGGGTTATGCGACTTGGGGGCAAGTATAAATCTGATGCCATCTTCGGTATTCAGAAAGTTAGGGCTAGGGAGTCCTAGACCTACAACAGTGATCTTGCAGCTAGCAGACAGGTCTTTAGCTAAGCCGGATGGCATTTTGGAGGATGTGCTAGTGCAGGTAGGCTCCCTCATTTTTCCGGTAGATTTCATTGTTCTGGATTTTGAGCCAGATGCAGAAGTCCCATTTATTTTGGGACGACCATTTTTGGCAACCGGAAAGGCATTGATCGATGTAGTTGCGGGTCAACTCACGATGCGAGCACACGACAAGGTTAAGGTGTTCGACGTGTACAAGGCACCTAAGCTTCCGACTGTCTATAAGGAACTCTCGGTGATCAACGTGATTGATCATGGGAATGCAAATGGATTGAGTGATTCCCGAGAGTTACTAGGTAGGCCACCAGACAAGGTTGAGAACTACTGGGGAGATGACCATGATCGGGTCAAATCGTCCATCTCCCTAGTAGAAAATTGAGCGTAAAGGCTGTCGAGCCGCGACGTTAAACCAGGCGCTGCACGGGAGGCAACCCGTGAAAAATATTTTTTTTCTCTCTTTCTTTTTTTTTCTTAGTGTAAAGTTTTTCTTCTATTTTATTATCTTTTCTTCTTTCTTGACTAGGTTTAGATTTGCATTTTAATTAGTAATTTTTAATTTTTAGTAGGGAAATCTATGAATTTAACCAATTTTCGTTTAGTGAGGTGATTTTCAGGTATACCGGAGGAAAAATATGTGGAATCGAGAAAACGAGGCGAGGTATGAAAAATAAAATTTGATAGTGAAACAGAGCACTGGCGCGTTGGTACCGTGTCACGGAGGCAATGCTCCGCGTTGGCCTCCGTGACACGTTGAAGGCAAATCTGGAATTTTTTAAAATTCCAGTAAGCCAACGCGTTGGCTCCGTGTCACGGAGGAGGGCCTCCGCGTTAACCTCCGTGACACGTTGCCCTTATCCCAGTGCCGGGTCACACCGAGTTTCCGGGTGACCCGCGTGTTTTCTTAATAAAAACCCCCGATTTCGCCCCTATTTTCCCCATTCCCTCTTCCCTCCGCGACCAAACACCCATTCCCCTACCCCCAAGCTCCATGCCACGTTAAGAGGCAAGGAAAACGTCAAGTCTTTATCGATTCTTCAATTCCAAGGTATGTTTTCATCGTCTATCTCAAATTTTTGGCGATTTTTGTCGATTTTGAGCATGTGAGGTGAGATATATCACCCTAGGTAGAAATTAAACATGACGTGAATTATTTTGCGATTGATTGTGTTCGGATTGTTGTAGTTGACGGGTGAACTTATCGATTGATTGAATAATTCATTGTTGATTGTCGAATTGAGTTCTAGGGCTTGGGGTTGTCGAATTTTAACTTGGGTAACTTGATAGTTTGACGAAATTGATGCCGGGGTGTGTTTATTAGTTGAGATAAGTCGTGGTAAATATTGTATAATTGGTGAAAGACGACTAATTCTCATTTTTTTAGTGGGACATTGCGTAATATGTGAATTGGTTGAATTGATTAGATTAGTGTATATAAAATGTTTGTATTGTTGTTTCTATTTGGTTGTTGTTATTGTTGCTAAGTGCCATGGGTGAATAGCTGTCGATGGTAGGATTGGGTTAGCTGTATGAAGTCTGAGTAGTTCGCTAGCCGGTATGCTGTCGAATTTTTGTGAACGCACTAAGCAATATGTTTATAGTGATTGTGTTTGGGGTGTAAATAGATCTATCCTTGCTAACATGTTGTAAATATTGTTAAAGACTAAGTGTGGGATAAATTTTGTTTAACCCGACCTTAGCCAAAACTAACAAGTTTTTAGCTTAACATTGTGCTTGTCTGTGTAAATTGACAGGTACAATGGCTAGCCGACAAGATAAAGGCAAGGGTGCTTCAACCTCAGGCACCGGCAGAAAGAGAATGAGACTGGGCACTGCTGTCCCAGCTGCACCTGCTGTTCCACGCGGTCAACACCGCCGATACGGAACACGATGGGTGACCGATGAAGGGAAGAAGTGGTACGCAAAGCATAAGGAGAACAAGTACTTCCCGGAGGAACATATTGCAAGGGAACCACTTGCACAGGAGTTCCCTCGGATCGTACAGAGAATTGAAGCAGCTGGGCTCAGCTTTATTTTACAGGAGCCCACGGAGTGCAACCTTTACTTGGTCCAGGAATTTTATGCCAACTGGAACCCGGCCATCAGAAGCCACACTATTAAAATCAGAGGGCAGATTGTCACTCTGGAACCCCAGCAGCTGAATGCCATTGTTGGAGCGCGGGACACAGACGCCCACGTTCTCCGCCAGCACAACATCACCCCACCGTACGCCGACATCAGACGTACGTTGTGCGGGGCTCGATCCACAGCCCGATGGAGTAGACACAAAGAGAGGGGTTACCACCAGACTCTGCCTTATTCGCAGATGAACAGGGAGGCCAGAATCTGGCTAAAAATTGTATGTTCGTGTTTGATCCCGGGAGTACATATGACAGACGTGACCCGGGACCGTGTCTGCCTGGTGTATGCCCTTATGAAAGGGCTTGAGATTAATGTGGGGGCGGTTATAATATCCGCCATGAAGAGAGCCAGACTACACCAGGGCCACAGATACGGGTTTGGCGGACTCATCACCACCTTCCTCCGAGGCCTCGACGTTGAGGAAGAAGCCTTGAATTACATTCCGCAGTTGGAGCGGCGGGCCCTTGATGTGACAAAGACCAAGGCCCCCGACACTACACACGGACCTGTGCTGACTCTGGGCGAGCGACATGCTCGTGACGACCAGTATATGGCCCGTATGTTCGGTAAGCAGATGCTGCAGCTACGGATAGGTGGGAGACCAACCACCGAGGATGAATTATGGCAGCTGGAGCTGGACTACCCTTTTGGTGAGAATGCCAGAGCTTTATGCAAGGTGGGGCCAGCCTTTGTGGAGCCGACTGATGACGACGTCCCTACTGATGAAGAGACACGTCGTGAGGACTCTGATGTGGAGTCCGATGATGGCGAGGGAGCTGATTCAGATATGGGCGACGAGGCCGCAGCACCGGATAAGGAAGTCGAATATCTCGACTGAGCAGGGAGTTTCACCACCCAAAATTTTGTGCTTTGTATTTTTGTGAACACTGAGGACAGTGTTCGATTTAAGTGTGGGGTGGGGAGTAGTTAGGTGCTGGGTCATAGGCTCTAAATCTACTGTATATTCTTCCTTGACGTTTGTGTATGTCTGTGCTTTCCCTGTTGTTGTGAACTGATTTGTGAATGATGTGTATATATTTGTTTGTGGCTAATGATGTGTGTCTTTAAAAAGTTATGGTTGCCGTTGTAAATATTTTGTAAATTTTGTAAATATTTTTTTTCTCTATCGATATGATCGATATTTTTCAAAATTTTTGCGAAAGGATGTTGCACTTATCAACATATTTTGTAAATATTTTTTTCATCGAAAGGATCGATGTGTTGCAAAAATTTTGAAGTTTTATTTTTGGGTTTCTCGGAGTTTGTTTTCGGTTCTTTTACCGAGAATAGTCCCATTGAACCGATGTCATAGTTAGTGAACATTCCCTATGATGGATGGATGACGACCGTCTTAAGGGAAATGTAGTCGATAGGAGTAGATGATTTGTTTTTAGTTTCTTTGGTGGATTGCATCAATAAACTGTAGTTGCTTATGGTTGCTAAAATTTTGTTGCGTGTGTAATTGATGTTCGAAATGCGAAAGTGATTCGTTTGAAAGCATGTAATTGTGTAAATATGTTGAGTTACCTAGGCTATAGAATTTGGTTCATTATGATTGAGGCTTAATCTTGAATTCATGTACTTGACTAATTAAAGAGTCTGTGAATGCATCTTGATTCGAGCATGTGCATGAAGTGTGAGTGAGGTTTTGCTATTCCATGTCATTGTGAATTGTCTAGAACTTGCCTGGCGTGTATACAAAGCGAAATGAAGGAGGGGTAGTGTTGGAAAGGATGTAGGCATTTCTTTGTTTTAACCGTTAGTTTCCATTTTTTTCTTGTTAAATTCTACCTTTCTATATGTTGTATACCCTAGTCAGCCTTTAGCCGATTTATTTCTTTTGTCCAGAATTGTATGAACTAAGATTTATTCCTTCTTTTCATTAGCCTTGAAGTCTATAAGAAACTCTTAAGCGCTTATAAAGAACAGAAAATTGTTTCCCAAAGTGTTAAAGAGTGAAAAGAGTGAAAAGAAAAAGAAAAGCAGAGTGAAGAAAGAAAAGATGATGTTGAAGAGGCACTAGTTGTAATTAAATGAAATTGAGGGTACATGAAAACCCTCTGTTTTGTGTCAAGTGTGCCTGATGAAATGGGCTGTATGAAAGTAAACCAGCATGAAGGGGAGAAAAAGAGAAAAGAGAGGACAATGTCCATGAGTCGATGGGAATGAGTTGAAAAGGCGCTTAAGGATGCTAGCAACTATTATTGGCTAATCAAATATATATATACTAGATCCATAGCCCAGTTACAACCCATTAAAAGTCCTATTTGATCCTACACTGCATTTCTTTATATTAGTGGAGTAATACACTAAGGGCAAGCTTATGGGTCATGACATGATGCATGTGAATTCTTTTGGGAGAGAGAGTGAAATTAATTTCTATATGCCCCTACGTGCATGTTTGTGTGCTGCACGAGCATAAAAGGGGAAGTTTCTCTCGAGTTGTGAGGGTACATGCTTGATTAAAGATTGATTTTCGGGTCGGATTTCTTGATTAGTTGATTTGCATGAGTTTGCCTATATCAAGAATTAATTCTTAAAAGTCTAGGAAGCCTCGATGTATTAAGGTCATTGTCTTGTACGACCAAGCATGTTTTCTTGATGATTTGCAAAAAAAAAAAAATATCGAATAATCGGTATGACCGTAACGTAAATGGTTGCACCATAGTGACAAAGGTTGAGATGTGATGTGCATGATTTGTGTATGTGTTGTTCGAGGACGAACAAGGATTTAAGTGTGGGGTAAGTGATCTTGGGCAGATTTATATGCCCAAGTGATACTCAAACGTACCATTTTTACCTTGTTTGTTGTGCAATGTGTATATAATATCATGTATTTGGCAATAAAATGCAAATTTATACTAACCAACATGATTAGCATTTGTTTTGCAGGATAATGTGATTTTTAGGAGCAAAAATGCGTGTTGGACTTATGTCGGAGTTGGACTTGGATGCGAGCGTGGAAAAGACCTCGGATGGCACATTTTACACTGGCTCCGCGATGGCGCCGTGCCACGCTGCCATCGCGGTAGCACACTGCCTGGAGAGGAAATTAATTGGCAGATTCCAGTGAGGCATCGCGACAGCTCCGTGGCACGGAGACAGGGCTCCGCGATGGCCTCCGTGCCACGTTGAAGCCAATTATCCGGACCCTGAAATTTCCAGAGAGGGTCCGCGTCCACGCCGTGTCACGGAGGTAGTGCTCCGCGTTGGCCTCCGTGACACGTTGCTTGTTATTCCGGGAAAAATTTCCCACTAGTATAAATAGCACACTTAGGTTATTTTTAAAAGAGTCTTCTTTTAGTTTTAGTTTTTTTAGTGGAGTTCAGAAGTGGAGAGAGGAACGTGGTTTTGTGGCAGTTGAAGAATAGAAAAGATAAGAGTTTTCTTCTCTTCCCTTCTTCTTTTTCCTTCAATTGTATGCATGATTTACACTCATTCTAGGATGATTAATCCAAGAATGAGTGGCTAATTCCTTTCTTGCTGAGGTTTTGAACTTGTGTAATGATTCTTGGTAATAATTGATATGGTTTCTTCTTCTTCTTGCATGTTGTTCTATTAATTCTTGTGCTTATTACATTCTTGATTGGCCACCATTAATGTATATCTAAAAAGTCCAATTTCACTCGAGAGAGCATGAAATTGGAAAGTTGTGAATTAATAGGGTATTGTTCTTAACTTGATTTGGGAAAATTGAGTTTTGATGTGCTTTCTTGATAGAAATATACTTGAAAGCCGTATTAGTCAATTTAGGAACCGAATTGTAGTGTTAGGTCATAAATTGCATTTGATCACAGAAATGTAGATGAATGGTTTATGAAGCTAAAGTGAAATTAAATACGGAAGTTTTAATTTCTAGGCAAACGTTCTTGGCTAGCAATATAAAGAAGAAGATGACCAAATTATCATGATTATCAAGTTCATTACTCGTTCTTAACCTTGACATGTGCATATCCATTGTCTAAACTCAACGTAAATAGTAGTTATTAATTTTAGTAGATAATTAGTTTAGAAACAAAACTTACTCAAATCTTGATTGGATTGTTGTTAACATAGTTAGAAATAGAATAGAGATATAGTAAACTAGGCAGTTTTGCATATCTAGAGCAACCTCCTTGGATCGATACTTGGCTACTTAGCCACTTTATTACTTGTTTGACCACGTACACTTGTGTGTCGGTGTATAATATATACCGAGCAGCAGAGCGCGAACAAACTGCTCCTAGCAATCTTACCTGGCATCCCAATCTTTACTGTAGTGAAGGTCTGGGTAGCTTATTTAAGTACCAAGGGTTTTGACCACTTTTCTAACACCCCCCCCCCCCCCACAAAGAATCAACATCTCTAGCCCTCCTTTACCCTTTACTCTTGGCAACCTAGTGTCAATACTTACGCTTTCTGCTGTATTAAGGAAGGCTGGGAGGAGGGAGTTAACCATATCGTACTATGGTGGAGCTAAGGTACTAGACTCAACAAAATATAAAAGGCTCGAGATGAGAGTCTCATAATTTCACAATGCCTCATGCCTTTCAAGTAATCAAATACCAACTGCTATCCCTGTCTAATACTGAGTATTTACTGAATAAACTACCTCCTGCTCTGAGGGAGTAAAAAGAACTGAGAATGATGTTGACATGTCTGTTACCTTATAAGGTTCCTACTGCCCCGGGAGGATGCTGGGGAGATTAAAAGAATGCCTCTCCTTCACCCTCAGGCTAGGCTATCCTCTATCTGTGGCACCTTGCTAGTACCCTCTCCTGCTGTTGTATCTGACTTGCAACTCGCTATAGCCTGTCTTATGTCAAACATTATTCTAGACAGACATAACTATGAAAGCTTAGGGACGCAACCCTATACAACTATGCTCTATAGAACAATATGAGAGGAAGGAGGGGTAACCATACTATCATGTATTGTAGCCTCCTACTCATAAAATGTGGTTCACAACACATTTATAAATAGGACTCTAGTAGACATGACTTGTAGACTACCTAGGATACAACATTGCTTTGATACGAAGTTTGTTAGGCCCCACCTTGGGAGGTATGACTAGCACCTAGTGCCACACTGGGACCTGGGCTGACCTGGCTGGGCATATGCACCTCCGGTGCCTACCAGCAACTCAAAATCAAGAAAACAAACTACTATATCTCAGCTGTAAGCACAACCCAGGACAACAAGGCCATGCAGCACCTGTAAAAGAAAACAGCTATCCCAGCCAACATAACAATAAAGGGATCCTATGCAGACCAACAAGACCACCATGTTGTCTAGTTATAACAGAATGAAAACAGGCGGTCTTATTCACGCTATAGCCGACAAGGCTGCTAACTAACTAGCTAAACTAGGCCCCACAGGCCAATGCACAAAATATAACGTACATAGGCCCCATATGGCCAACAACAACCAACTAACTGAACACTGTAGTCTGCAAGCCTCTAAGAGTAGAATATTGGTCGGGACAGGGCCCCCGCCTACCCAAATGCTATACAAATAAAAGAAAGGTAAACCTCTACAACCTGAAAACTCCGAATAAAAGGAGATGGCTAATCTGCTGACTATGAATAGCTGCTAGGAGGTCCTAAACCCTATCTGTCTAAACCTGCAGGCAAGTATGCAGTGCCCCATAGTTGGGCGTCAGTAAAATGTGTATCGAGTACGTAAGGCAGTAACAAAGCTGAATAAAAGCTGATAAAGAACTGAAATAAATCAGCGACAAGGACAGAAGTTAACTTGTAAGCTTTCTTATCCATAAGATGCATCTAGTAAGCCACTACACAAATAAGAATTGAAGTTGTAGGGCTATATATCCATAAACTATATTCAATTAGCAAGTATACAAATAAGAACCTAACCTGGCTCCCATAAGCTTGGAAGGTGCAAGCAACATATAAATAACCTACCGGAGCCCCCATAAGCTCTGGCAAGTACAATTCAATGTATATACCCCTAACAAGGTCCTTATGATTCTATCGATAACTATAGCCAACCTACCTAGCTTCTGGATCTGAAACTGAGCCCGCTGGACTCCTATAACTGTGTCTGGGCCCGTTGGGCTCCTATAACTGCACCCTGGCACACAAGGATTGAGAGGTCTATATAGCTCCTCTACGTGGATGGACATAAATATGGCCTTATAGGACTTAATATAGTCCTTTAAGACATCACATAGCTCCTCTAAGAGACATCACGTAGCTCCCCTAAGCAATCCATAGCCCCGTAGGCGACGACACAGTTAGCAACCCTAAAGTTGGTCAACAGAAGGCTATCCTAGATGGGGTCAGTTCCGATCGAAGTACTACATTTTAGTCTTAATCTATCCACTCAAAAGGCATATCTTGCCCCTTAGGCCTAGCACGACCACTCTCGCCCCTCGAATAGTCTATATAGCTGCCAACTGGCACTCCCCGTGTGCCTACACCTGACTTGAGGGTCCTAGCAATAATTATAATCTCTAATGACCCAAACAGAATAGGGTGTGGTCCGGAGTGGCCTAAATGATACCTTAAAGGTCAAGCTAGAAAAATGATAGGTCCTAAGAGAATAGTAAGGTCGTAGATGACCAACTATTTAGTTCCTCCGCTTAGAACAACTGAGGGGCTACTACTGATCAGACATGCTCCTAAATAGTCAGCCCTAACTCTCTACAGGCAGCTTGCTATGACTCTTATCCTAGAAGTAACACTGTGATACTCTAGTCCTAGTCCCCTTAGACCTTAACTTAGTCTGTCAAGATTTCATATGGCTCCTCTAGGTGATTCATAGCCTCGTAAGTAGGTATATCTGGACCTTGTCCTTTGTGGAAACCTGTACCTAGGCATCTATAAAAGTAGCCTGGGCATTGGCCTCACAAATAACTAATAATAAGGTTCCCTCCTTAAGGTATCATCTAGAATGTCAGACTTGCAACAACTAGAGTGATTTCCTGAGCAACTTATAGGACAAGCATTGAGTCGGCTGAGACTACTGGTCACTGGCTGTAGCCAATGATATGGCAAGCTGTCGCTTAGTTCACTAGGCAACCCTGGTGCCCTTGACTCGAAGGTAAGACCATCATATCCCAATTCTGGCCCTGGAGGCATCAAGGTACACCAACGGCCTCTGGGCGAGCCTTACTAACAATATAGGTGCCAAACTGCTACGTCCTATGTTGTCTAACTTACCAAGTCAGGCCAACCATAAACTCCAAAGGCCTTGGAGCGATAGCAACTCATTAGAATACCTCTAAATGGTAAACATGTGAATGGGGAACTCTCTATGGCGCACCTAGCGTTGTCCACACATAACATACCCTTTTCCCACGAGGGATACTATGGTATAATCTCAATACGTCTTATAGCAGCTAACCATAACATACATAATACTTATCTACTAGCAGCAGCTAATTACATAATAAAAGATCATTATCTACTAGCAGTAGTTAATCACAACATACGAGATTATTATCTACTTTCGAGGGCATAGGTCGTATCACTATACGACGAGAATAACTTGTAGAAGAGATGAGCCTTAACATACCTCAAATGTTGATCCTCATTTGTCCAAAAAGTTCCAACCTGTAGCCGATAATTCCACTCAATTGCAGCGTCTATGCTAAGAGAATAAGGTTGTTTTAATAGTCGAAATTAGCAAATAATGATATCTTTCAAAGAACATTTCCTCCAATTCAACTTCAATGAATTCGACCGAAAACTCACAAATTCTCGAGAGTCTAGAAGGTAGAAATACTTACCTATCACTTATAGCCGCTTAGGACTCGATTAGAAGTGATTTCTATGACTTTTACTTGGTGGGATTCTGGTCCTCCGAGCAAATCTTCAAGAATAAATTAGAAGGGATGTTCCTCATAGGCCTTTAACTCTCTATCCAAGATGATTTTTCATTTGAACTGAGTTTAACAGCTTAATCTGGCAAAAAACCAAATGAAAAGTTTTGAGAACCCTTCATAAGTCACGGGTCTGATTTTGGGAAATGTTGAATATGAAATGAACTCACACTTAGAACATATATATATATATATATATATATATATATATATATATATATATATATATATATATATATGAGGCGGTGGAGGGGAGGCAAGAAGCTCCATCCATCATGCCGAACCATGGGCGCGATGCGCCGCTCATGGAAACGGGGCAAGGGCGCTCTTTGTGCCTGCCTCTGGCTTCGGCCTCCTGCTCGCTCAATACCATGCTCGTGTTTTCATCCTTTGAGCCCTTTTTTGTATGTGTCGTACTCTAAAACTCTTAACATACATATGCATGCATTGATTGAACGATAGAAACTTACGGTGTGTATAGGATTCTGAGGCAAGTTGGAAAAGTGGCATACTAGTTGGAGCTACAAGCGGAGTTCGCCTTGATACATCCAGTTTTCCATGTATCTCGATTGAAGAAGTACATTGGTGACCCTACCCTAGTTGTCCCGGTGGAGAGCATAGGTGTGAAGGATAGCCTTACAGGAGAGGAGGTTCCGGTTGAGATCCTTGATCGTCATGTTCGATAGTTGAGAAACAAGGAAGTAGCTTCAGTGAAGGCTTTGTGGATGAATCTTCTTGTTGAGAAAGCTACGTGGGAAGCCAAAGAATATATGATGGCTAGATACCCGCATCTTTTCCCTTCCGGCTCAGTTTCAGCAAGAGGCATTAGTTTCCTCTTTAGTACTCTATTCAGTTCCATGTCAATTTCATGTCTCTCAATTCCTTTCATGTCCTTGCATGTATATATGATTCATGATTAGTTCAATCATGTGTATCAAGTATCAGTCCGGAGTCAATCACTCCATCAGATTTCAGCTTCAGGTGTTCAGTATGTGAGATTACAGTTCTTTCCCCCAAGTTTTCAGTATACTTAGCCTACATTCAAGGATGAATGCTCCCAATGGGGGGATATTGTAATACCCTAACAATCCCTAAGATCAGATCCGAGGACTGAAATGAAGAAATCAGGAAAACTTGCACCATGTCACAAGACTAGTCGTCTAGTGACCCGTCAAGAGACCCAACGGGTCGTTGTGTGGTCTGTTGTATGTGTTCTCGAGTTGAAGGTTTGGTGATCCTTAGGGGTGACAATGGATGGGGTGATGAGTCATTACAACACCCGTTAAGTGTCAATAATGAAGAAATTGCTGAAATGGGAACAAAGTTGGAGTACTGGAAAGATCGTGCCTTAGGTTTGTTCAAGGACACAAGATTTGTGCGACGAATTCAGGAAACATAGGGAGAAATGTCTGAATGGGGTAGCTATGGGGAAGGATCAAGCATTGGCCAATCTCCTGTCTAGTCGCCACCATTTTGACAAAGTGCTGGAAGATCCAAAGAAATCAGACCCTGATGAAGAAGTTTTCAAGATTTAATTGAATGCTATTTTTATTTAGTTCGTTTTCTTTTATTTTGCAACATTTTATCTTAATAAAGTTTTATTTTGGGGTTTATTTTTTGGAGCAAAATGACAATACTTAACAACACATTTTCTCTCAAACTCATTAGGCCTACCTCTGGCATAAAAGAGGCCCAAAATTAGGAAATGCGTCAACATTTTGTTTGATCTTTACTTTAATTATCATGATTTCTAACCTCTCTTACTAACTGTGGATTTTTTTGCTGTTTGTCTTGTTTTTCCCCTTCCTAAAGGTTGAACTGTGCAAACCTGGCCTACTATACGAGGTCCAAAGGGGCACCTTCTTCTCCTCCTCCCATTCCTAACCGCAACAAAGAGAAGAATAAGATGGATGAGCACAACAACATTTCAGATAAGAGTGGTAACAGTACTTCTAGGGATGAATGAGATAATTCCAGAGGGGTCTGCCCTCCAGGTTACAACAAGGTGATTATGAGGCTCGAGCAGAAAATTTTTGAGCATCAAGAAGAGTTTGCACAAGTTCACAGCTTAAACAACTAGACAGCATTATTTGGGGCTCAAGTTGATGCCTCAACATCAAAAGCACCGGCCAGCCTCCCTATGTCTTCACAACCCCCAACTCCACCACAAGATACCCCACCCCAATATTATCAATACCCTCCATATACATATCCAAATCCACCAGCTCCTGTTAACTCCCATTACACATCACCACCCTAAGAAATACCTTCCCCGGACAATATAAATGCAACATATGCCTGCATTCATACCAACCCAATCTATGTAGAGACGGCGCCTGTGACTCACTATCTGGAGGAATCCGAGCCTTCAGAAAAGGATATACTAATTCTAACTCTAGCAGAGGAGTTGAAAAAGATAAACAGTAGATTGCAAAGTGTTGAAGGTACCAAAGGAATAACAGGTCAAGACTATGAAGACTTGTGCATACATCCGAATGTCGAACAACCGGAGGGGTACAAACCTCCCAAGTTCGAACTGTTTAATGGGACCGGTGATCCAAGGGCCCACCTAAGATTGTATTGCAACAAGCTGGTAGGAGTGGAAAGAAATGAGAAGATAAGGATGAAATTGTTCATGCGAAGTTTGACCGGTGATGCTCTTAGCTGGTACGTGGAACAAAATTCGAAGAAATGGTTTACCTGGGCAGAGATGGCAGCAGCCTTTGTGGAGCATTTTGGGTTCAATATAGAAAATGCACCTGATTTGCATTATATCCAAAACCTCAAGAGGAAGCCCACTGAGACTTTTAGGGAATTTGCAACTTGATGAAGAATCGAGGCCGCCAGAGTGCAACCCCCAATGGAGGAGGCACAGATAAAGGACATTTTTATGCGGACTCTGGACCCGCAAGTTTATGATAGATTGATGTTAGTTAGTGAGAAATGATAGATTGATGTTAGTTAGTGAGAAAAGTTTTGCAGAGATCATCAAGATGGGAGAGAATATTGAAGACGGTATCAAGGATGGTACCATTATCAATTTGAATGCATTGCAAGTGGCTAACAAAGCCTTGCAGTCTGGAGCAACTTTAGAAAGCCGCAAGAAGAAAGAAATTGGCATTGTTATGATGGGCCAAGGGCCGAAGAATTATGTTTATAGACCTCAGACTCCACCCCCGCACTACCAAATTCCAACCCCACATTACCAAACTTCATCCTACCAAACTCCACCTCCACTATATCAAGCTCCATCATCACCTTATCAAGCTCCATTACCATACCAAACTCCCCATTCTTACCAAGCACCATATCAAACTCCCCTCCGACCCGTTTCCAAACACCTCCTTCACATTACCAAGCTCTCACTTTTCCCATTTATAGCACACAACCTTCTTATCTGCAAACCTTTTATCCACAACCTTCTCACCCACGACCTTCTTCCTCATCAAACCAAAGGCCTAAGGCCCAATTTGAAAGGAGGCCAACAAAAACCTATACCCCATTAGCCGAACTGATTGATCAACTATATGTGAGGTTGAAAGAAGCTGGTTACATTGAGCATATACCTGCCCTCTCGGTCGACACCCAAGATAAGTGGTATGACCACAACAAAATGTGCATGTATCACTCAGGAATGAGGGTGCATACTACAGAGTCCTGCAGATCGTTGAAGGACAAAATACAAAAGTTGATTGATACAAAGGTTATTCACCTCAAAGATTTGACATCGAACATAACAAGTAATCCTCTGCCAAACCACCAAGTGAATATGATTTCTCATGATGAGGCTGAAGACTTGTTGACTATTGGGGTGATCAAACACAAAGCAGGTTCTTCTTCAGACCCATCCATGACAGTGCAGAGACGTCCTCGGTTAAAGGTTGATGTAGCTATGCCAAGGCCTCCATTTACGGTGGTAAGAGCTACTCTAATTTCGTACAAGATGGTACCTTAGAGCTACGAGGAAAATGCCCCACGGAGAGCAAAGGTGTTGGAAGAAGATGCGGCACAAGGGGTGACATGGTCTGGGCGGGTATACACTCCTGACACTCTGGCTCAAGGGGCCGATAAAGCAAAACAACCTGCGGCGGGAGTTGAAAATAATGGTATCTGGAAGAAGGTGCAAGCAAAGGAATACTCTATGGTGGAACAGTTGAGTAAGACCCCGACTCAAATTTCTATTTTGTCCCTTCTGCAAAGCTCTGATCAACACCAAAAAATTCTGATGAAGGTGTTAGGAGAAACATATGTTCCTGCAAGTATATCTAGCAGTGAAGTGTCCCATATGGTGGGTCAATATTTGAAGCTCAGAAAATCTCGTTCCATGAAGATGAATTGCCTGTGGAAGGCGTGACTCATAACAAAGCACTGCATATCATGGTGCAGCACTCGAACAAGTTCATCACCAAGGTGTTAATTGACCCAGGCTCCGACTTAAATATTTGCCCGTTGAACACTTTGACCCAGCTGGAAATTGACATCGCCCGAATCAAGCTATGGAAGATAAACATCAAAGCTTTTGATGGTTCATAAAGGGACACTGTGGGAGAAATTGATCTGGATGTACTGGTTGGCCCGGCCACATTCACTATAACATTCCAAGTAATGGACATTCCAGCCTCCTACAATCTGCTATTGGGATGCCCCTGGATTCATGTTGCGGGGGTTTTGCCTTCAACTCTGCACCAATGTTTGAAATTCGAGTGGGATTACCAAGAGGTCGTGGTCCACGGTGATGAAAGCTGTCCAATCTATGCTGCTCCTATTATCCCCGTCTTTGAAGGAAAATGAGGTTTGGACGGGGAGAGTTTCCACACCCTAGAACTTATTGGTGTCATTGAGGAAGGAAGGTGGTGGAGTGACAAAGTTCTAAGTATGCTACTATAGTTAGGATTTAAGCCAGGCAAGGGCCTTGGGTTCAGATTGCAAGGAATGTTAGAGCCGCTACAAGTGGCAACACAAAAAACCACTTTTGGGTTGGGATACCAACCCACTGCCGAGGAGCTGGACAATTGGAAATATCCTTTGGGAAAGAAAAGTTTTTTGTTGCCAAATCCACTGCCTTCGCTTCGGCAAACCTTCATTTCTGACGGTTTTCTTGATATCAAGCGGGTCGAGGAAGACGTCGTGCTGCTCAGTTTGAGGAATCTATTTTTGGAGGAGCCAAGTGATAGCAGTTGTCATGCCATTATCAATGAGGAGGAAGGAGGGGTCCCACAACAGGAAGCGGGAATTCAAAGAGGAGTCTCTAACTGGACAGTTACTCCATCTAGAGCTCGTCGGGCATCTGGGTAGAGTAAAAGGATAAGTTTTTATTGTTTCAAAATAAAATATTTATTTTCGAAGTCGTTAAATTTTATTTTGAATATTATGTCAGAATTTTGAGCAAATATTTTTATTAATAAAATTATTTTCTTTTCATATATTTGATTCAGTTTTATTTATATTTTCAGCATTTCTAGTATCGAACGCGTTGAATCTAAGTCCATTTCCTGTAATGAAACTATACGACGTAACACAGGCAATTCATTAGAAGCCGAAGAAGATGAGGTACCTGCTGAAATTGTCAGGGAAGTAGAAGAGTTTGAAGACAAGCCCAAAGCAGATCTGACAGAGACCGATGTGGTAACCCTGGAAGATGCAGAGATGCCTAAAGAGACCCAAGTCAACACTCATTTGCCGAAAGAAGAGGTTGAGGAGTACATAGAGTTTCTGAAAGAATATAAGGACATCTTCGCCTGGTCTTATGCTGATACGGGGCACGGCTATTCCATAGTAGCGCATAGGTTGCCTACTGATCCAGCATATCCTCCTGTCAAACAAAAGCCGAGGAAATACAAGCCTGATATGTGTTTGAAAATCAAAGAGGAAGTGGTTAAGTAGATCGACGCTGGAATCCTCAAAGTAGTGGAGTATCCCACCTGGTTGGCCAATATCGTGCCAGTGCCAAAGAAGGACGGAAAGGTCAGAGTGTGCATGTATTACAAGGACCTCAACAAGTCAGCCTAAAGATGATTTTCCGTTGCCAAACATCCACATCCTTATTGATAATTGTGCCAAGCATGAGACACAGTCGTTAGTGGATTGTTTCGCTGGCTATCATCAGGTCAGAATGCATGATAAGGATGCTGAAAAAACTGCCTTCCTTTCAAGATGGGGTGTATATTTCTATAAGGTGATGCCATTCGGATTGAAAAAAATCGAAGTTACCTATATGCGAGCCATGACCATTATCTTCCACGACATGATCCACAAGGAAATTGAGGTTTATGTGGATGATGTCATCATTAAGTCAATGAAAAGCTAAGATCATTTGGAAGACCAGATAAAGTTTTTCAACAGTTTGCGGAAATATAATCTGAAGCTAAATCCGGCAAAGTGTGCATTTGGTGTTCCATCAGGAAAGTTATTAGGATTTATCGTCAGCCGCCTTGGTATTGAGCTGGATACAACTAAGATTAAAGCCATTCAAGAGCTACCTCCACCAAGGAGTAAGAGGGAAGTCATGAGCTTTTTGGGATGACTCAACTACATCAGCCGTTTCATTGCTCAATCGACGGTTATTTACGAGCCTATCTTCAAATTGCTGAAAAAAGATGCTTCTACAAAATAGACTCTTGAGTGTCAACAGCTTTTGGTAGAATCAAAGATTATCGATCAAAGCCTCCGGTTTAAGTCACACCAAAATAGGGAAGACCTTTTTTTTGTATCTGTTCGTGCTAGAAAACGTCTTTGGCTATGTTTTGGGGCAACATGATGAGACAGGGAGAAAGGAGCAAGCCATATACTATTTGAGCAAGAAGTTCACACCATATAAGGCTCGATATACATTGCTGGAGAGGACGTGTTGCGCTTTGACTTGGGTTGCTTAGAAGTTGAGGCACTATTTGTCTGCTTACACGACTTATCTAATCTCCAGAATGGATCCGCTGAAGTATATCTTCCAAAAGCCCATGCCGACAGAGAAGATGGCTAAATGGAAGATATTTGTAAGTGAGTTTGACATTGTCTACGCCACGCAAAAAGCAGTAAAAGGGCAGGCTCTTGCAGATCATTTGGCAGAAAATCCTGTGGACGAGGAGTATGAACCACTGAGGACATACTTTCCCGATGAGGAGGTAGCCTTCATAGAAGAAGATATTGTCGAAGAGTATAATGGTTGGAGGTTATTCTTGGATGGAGAAGCAAACTTCAAGGAAGTAGGCATTGGAGTTGTGTTGGTATCAGAGACTGGGCAGCATTACCCTGTATCAGCTAAGCTTCGATTCCCTTGTACTAACTACATGGCTAAGTATGAAGCTTGCATTTTGAGTATTCGACTGGCAGTCGACATGAACTTTTAGTCATTACTGGTAATTGGAGACTCAGATTTGTTGACGCATCAAGTGAGGGGAGAATGGGCCACGAAGAACACGAAGATCTTGCCCTATCTGCATTGTGTGCAAGAATTATGTAAGAGGTTTGTCAAGATTGAGTTCCAGCATGTTTCCCGAGTACAGAATGAATTTGCAGATGCTTTGGCTACATTGTCTTCGATGATCCAGCACCCCGATAAGAGTTACATTGATCCCATTCCTGTTCATATACATAAGCAACTGACTTATTGTTTTCATGTCGAGGAAGAACCAGACGGTGAAGCATGGTATGCTGACATTAAGAAAAATGGGAGCTATCATGAGCATGCTACAAGCATCCAAAAACCCATAGTTCAAAGGTTAGCTAACTAGTTTTTCCTAAACGGAGAAATCCTTTATAGGAGGACCCCAGATTTGGGATTTCTAAGATGTGTGAATGCTAAGGAGGCAACAAATTTGATTGAGGAAGTCCACGCTGGAACTTGTGGTCCTCACATGAACGGTTTTGTGTTGGCAAAGAAGATTTTGAGAGTTGGCTACTTCTATATGACTATGGAGACAAATTGTATCAAGTACATGCAAAGGTGTCATCGGTATCAAACTCACGTAGATGTGATTCGAGCTCCTCCCAACGAACTTCATGCCACGAGCTCACCTTGTCCATTCGCAGCTTGGGGAATGGATGTAATTGGTCCCATCGAGCCTGCAGCGTCTAATGGACATAGATTCATTTTGGTTGCGATCGACTACTGCACTAAATGGGTTGAAGCTACTTCTCACAAGTCTGTCACAAAGAAGGTGGTGACAGATTTTGTTCGCGACCATCTTATTTGGCGATATGGGATACCTGAGTCTATCATTACTGACAATAGTGCTAATATGAATAGTGACTTTATGAGAACGACGTGTGAAAACTTCAAGATCAAACATCACAATTCTACTGCGTATAGGCCGCAGATGAATGGAGCTGTAGAGGCTGTGAACAAGAACATCAAGAGGATTTTGCAGAAGATGATCGATAACTACAGACACTGGCATGAGAAGCTGCCCTTTGCTTTGTTGGGATATCGTACCACACTCCGAACGTCTATTGGAGCTATGCCTTATATGTTGGTGTACGGTAATGAAGCAGTGATACCAGCTAAGGTTGAAATTCCTTCCTTAAGGATCATTCAAGAAGCAGAACTGCGCGATGCAAAATGGGTGCAAAGTAGATTTGAGCAACTAGAACTTATTGATGGAAGAAGGATAAATGCAGTCTGTCATGGTCAACTTTACCAGAAAAGGATGACTAAGGCCTTCAATAAGAAAGTTCGACCAAGACTCTTCACGCCTGGGCAATTGGTTTTGAAGCGGATTTTCCCACACCAAGATGAGGCTAAAGCCAAGTTCTCTCCTAAATGGCAAGGTCATTACATGGTTCACCAAGTGCTGACAGGAGAAGCACTTATCCTAGCAGAGATGGATGGTGAAATATGGCCCAAACCTATCAACTCAAATGTTGTTAAGAGATACTACATTTAGATTGGGAATTTACTTTTTTCTCTGCCTTGTAACCTGAACTACGTTGGACCTGATTCCCGTTTAAGAGGGATACGTAGGCGTCCCTTTGGGACTCGGTCTATATTTTTATATAAAATTTTCTTCTCCCCTTTCGTTAAGAAAGTCTCGGTGATTCTATCATATTTTCTATGGTGATTTGGTTAACAAGCTGCAACTATGGCAGAATTTTGAGAAGACCTCAAAAATTCATAATTCTATGTCATTTGCAAAGGATCCAACGTCATGTTCTACATTGGGGAAGAAATTTTGAGAAGGATCTCAAATTTTCGTCAAGACTAAGTCATGACAACGGTTCGATTTTCCAAAGGACGTTGTATGGTTTTAAAATATGCCATGGCCCGTGATTTGACTCAATTTTTCTAAATATTACAAGCTTACTTTACTTTTACTTTTACTAAATTATTTTAAAAGTTCGCCTTTTTCATTTAAACCTTATGCCCGAGCGTAAACCTGGACGAGTTCGACAACAGGTGTCTAGTGAATAGAAGAGGGCTACAAGATAGACGCAAAGATCAACCTCCCCATTACAAACTAATAATTTTTTCTTTGAGTGCAGAAATAACGAAAATGCAAAAGACATAGATGTAGAACATTTTGTCGCAAGGCGACATAGAACTAAGTCATTCTACCCTTGTGCCCTCTATTTGTATCTTTCTATTCTATCATGTGAGCCCGTATTCACATTTTAAGCTTATATATGCATTTTCAAGCCCGCAATATACATGATACATGCATTCTCGAGCCCATGATATACATGAAATATACATTGCCCATATTGCATTTTTGAGCCCGCATTTGCATATTGAGCCCGTCGTATGCATTTGAGCCCATATTTGCATTTTTGAACCCTTTGTGCATTTTTCGAGCCCGTGATATACATGATATATGAATTTGAGCCCGTATTTGTATTTTGATATACATCTAAGCCCTTATTTACATAATGAGCCCGTGGTATACATCTGAGCCCGTGATATACATGTTATATGCATTTGAGCTCGTATTCACATTTTAAACCCGTGATATACATTTTTGATATATGCATCTGAGCCCGTATTTGCATTTCGAGCCCATGATATACATTTTGATATATGCATCTGAGCCCGTGATATACATTTTGATATATGCATTTGAGCCCATGATATACATGATATATGCATTTTTTGATATTATCTGAGCCTGTATTTGCATATTGAGCCCGTGATATACGTGATATATGCATACAGTTGAGCCCGTTTTGCATGATTGAGCCTGTTATTTACATATTTAGTCCATTATCTACATTTCGAGCCTGTTGTTCGCATTCTGAGCCCATGCATTTTGATATACAGCTAAACCCGCACTTGCATTTGAGCCCATCAAGCTTGTTATGTGCATTTCAAGCCCGTTTTATGCATTTTAAGTCCGTTATTGCATTCTGAGCCCTATAATTTATCTGCACTGAGCCCGAATAAACCAGAGTTGTCAATTGAGTTATTTGGGCCCTTGAATAATTTACTTTCTTTAAATCACTATTTTTCTACTCATCTGAAGGTGTCACGTCTAAAGGCATTGTTTCATGGCTTGCGGACATCATGTCATAGCCTAAGGGTTTTACCTTCCGTTTATCATGCTTCTAAGGCATCATAGTCTAAAGGAGTCATTTTCATGGCCTGCGAACATTATTTCATGGCCTAAGAAATTTATTTTGCGAATCATGGCCCAAGACATCATGGCATAGAGACATCATCCTTTTGTCTCGAAGCAAACTTTTATCGTCTAAAGGGAACTTGCATCATGTTTAATTTTATGTATTAGTTTATTTTACGAAGTATTTGATGCATATGCTATAATTGTTCTTCTTACATAAATGCCGAGGTAGAACGAGCTACGAATGATATCGCCTTTCCCACTATCTTCTTTACTTATCCCTGATTTTAGAACCTTATTCCCACCTGTTTATTTTGTAATGCATTTCAAATCTTGTCGATTTGTGCTAGCCCCCATCCTTATCCAAGCCTCGTGTTGTCAATTTTTAGGGATTTCATTCGTCCCTAAATCTACAACTACACGCGACCTGATTCTCGTAAACCTGAGATATGTAGGCGACTTGAAACTGAAGTCTCGGCCGCGATATCTTCTAACACCATTTTCTTTCATCTGGCCCCACCAAAATTTTTCCTTCGATCGGAAAAAATTGGCTACTAAGTCGATGTTCTTTTCTCGCCAATTCATCCTTCATTCCCGAGCAAAGAAGGGGCAGTTGTTGACACCCAATTTCGACCTACCGATGTCTCGCATAACTACTTATATATGTTTATTTTTAGTTATCTTATTATGTATATGTTCGGGTTGCATTCATAATTTTTGAATAATTATTCTATCTCTTGCATAATTATTTCAAATTACATAATTATTTTAAATTATTTATTTCATATTTATTTTAATTCATTAATTTTTGATATTATGTAATTATGCCATATGTAGTATTTCGTGTCAATATACATACCTTTAATAAAACAAGATCTTATTTTAGAATATATTTTACTTAATCTTTATAAATTACTTACATGGTAATATTTACATAATTTTAACTTGGTTTTAGAAATTATTTGCGTAATAATATTGCCTGAATTTATAAATTATTTATGTCAATGATAAAAGTTTATATAATTTTTGATAAATTAATTATGTTTTCTAGGCATTGAATTATTTACAAAATATAATATTTTATTAATTATATAATATTTACATGAGTCTACTCTATAATTTATTTATATTGATAGTATTGTTTATATAATTTTTCCTTAATTCAAACTATTATGTTACCTATTAAATAAATTATTTATAAGAATAGTATTTTATTAATTTAATAGCAGCTAGATTTCAATTTTAGCTAATTTATTTAGAAACTAGCCACTTTTTACTCAATTTCATTCAATTCTAGCCTATTTTTACCAAACCTGGCCACTTCTTAAATTCCTATTCAATTTCAATCTAATCCCACTCATATAACCCACCCGCGACCCGCTCCATAACCCATGACCCAACCCATCCATCCTTATTAAATCTCGGCCGTTCATTCATTTTAATCTAACGGCTCACAATGAACCCTACTATTTTTCTTTAATAACTCCTCTCACCCCCAAACCCTAAATCATTCCTTACTTTCCCATCTCACCTTTCACCAGTGCCGCACCCTATTCCTCCCACCCAATCTCGCTATCTCGCCCTCAATTCCGGCCACTATGGCCGGAAAACTTCAACGCCGCACACTACTACCTGGCGACACCACCCTTACCCTATCCCCTCTTCCCTTCTCTTCTCCCAACCGGAATCGGAAAACCACCAACCTCGCCGCCTCCCTATTTTTCTTTTTTGTTCTAGCCGCTTCTGGCTAGAACCACCACGAACCCCTCTAACTTCCGCCTTTTATGGCGAGTTGGCAACCGTCGGACCCTTCACACGTCACTCTTTTTTTTTCCTCCCCTCCCTTTTGTCGTTTCCAACATTAATTCCTGCCACGGTTGGCCGGAAAACAACCAAAGAACACAGCCTCACTGCCGGCCACCACCCTCTCTTCCCTCGCCTTTTCTCATACCCATACTCCACTAAAACGCGTCGCCACAACACCTCCATTTTTTCCGACCACCAGTTGCACGGCGCCGCCTCCACCCTCACCTGTCACTCTCCTCTTTGTCTTCTATAACCACAGTCGCCGTCCCACCATTTTCCGGCAACTACAAAACTACTGCACACTTTCTTCTCCTCCAACCGCCACTATCGAAAAAACCACCGAAAACCAGCACCAACGCAGCCGGCGTTGCTTTCCCCCTTCCTCCCACTTTTATTTCTTTTCTGCTCCCTTCTCCTCTCTTTCACAGGTTGTTTCTCCTCGATTAATCATTTGTTTGCTGGTTACTTTATCTTTTAAGGTAGATTTCCAAGATCTAACATCTTTTTGTAAACTTTCAGTTTACTCTCTATTAAAGATTACTTATTAACTAATTTAATTTTATAGGGTGTGTAAGCCCTAAATGTTTAGACGTTTTCTTTGTTTTTCTCCCTTAAAACTGGCCAAATAATTTTTAATAATAATAATAATAGAATAAAATAATATTGTTTATCAATTTATGCATATTCTGGAATATGTAGTGTATCACTGCCTTTGTTGAACTTTGGTGAAGTTTATTGATATTTAGTTCGATAAGTATGTGTGCGTATAAATATCTATGTAAAATCACTATTCCCCTATTCTATATAGGATTATGATATGTTATTGTAGCTATGTCGATTTCTCTTACCCCCGGTTAAGAATGATCTCGTATATACTTTTTGTATTGTGTGGCAAGATATTGTGAATATGACTAGCCTCCATTAACATGTCTGCCTCCTTTAAAACTCTCATCTATGTGACAAGTTTGAAGCTCCAATCCAATTTAAATTCCATAGAATGAGCATACAATTGATTCGATCGATTTTGATACAAATAAAGGTTGATTCGTTTCTTTTCCATTGACCTGCGCGTAAAGTAAATTAAATATGACAGTATGAAAAATATTTGCATAATATAGAGTAACTTAGTACTCACTATAATTGGTAGACCCCTTTGTTTGATTTATTTGCCTTCTCTAATTAGTTTAATCCTATTATTTCTAGGATTAATCGGCTACTTGATTATTGTGCATTATATTTCATCCTTCTTTTGTGGCTTACACAGTTGTATTATGTTAATTCAATAAACAAATAAATTAAAAAAAATATTGAATGACAGCTTGCTCTCTTTTGATTAGTCTTAATTTGAAATAAATTTCCCATTGACTGATTCTTTCCTTGTAGGCAATATCTCATTTATGGTAAATGAAGCTTTATTAGAATCTTTAATTTTTGATTTCCGTTAATAAGTTCTTGACTTATTGCGATTGTTTTATGCTACTCCCTTAATTGATTTAGAGTAATTCCTGATTTGCCCTGTTTGATTTATTATTTATTTATTTATTTACAGTAAATATTTCATATAGTTTCAATTTCTGTTAATTAAGGAAAATAATATTTAGAGTAATTCCAGATTTGATTTTCCCTACTCGATTTATTATTTATTTATTTATTTATAGTAAATATTCCATATAGTTTTAATTTCTGTTAATTAAGGAAAAGGATTTTTTTTTAGCTGGTTTCATTTTTTTAGGTTCCTTCTGCGCCTCTGATTGATTGGGTGAATTAATTGGCCTCTCTCATATAGCTCTCTTAGTTTTTAGCTATAAAAACAACCCCTTTGTTCTCTTTTAGGGACAGTCGAACATTGAGAAAAATTGGAAAATAATTTACTCTTAATACTTTTCTGCTATTCGCCTTATTTTCTATAATTCTCTTAACCCACCTCGACACAAGCACTGCTCGGAACCCTTGAGTTTCTCGTGATCTTGACGTGTTGAGGTTTGGGGTCTCGATTCTGAAAAAATCTTTAGAGTTTATTGGTACTTGCTGTCGGTATTTGCTGTTTGGTTCTTGCTGCTTCGCCAGAATTGTTGTAAGCAGGTTAGTGCATTTTAATGTCCGGTCTAACTCTCTACTACTGTGTGTTTTGTGATGTTTGATGTTTTGTTATATATATGTCTAAAACCTTACCTGACAGGCGCATATTCGACTAAGTAATTAAAGTTAGGCATATTTACTTGTATATGTATAGTTGCAAAATTATTTGTTTAACAGGTTCCTCTTGAACGAAGAAGAAGAGTTGCTGGGATAAGAGGGGCAATAGATTAGTTTTTTTTACTTATTTATTATGGTGATGTATTTATTCATTTTCATCAGCATGTAATAATGTAAAAGAAGCAATTATAAATATTGGAGAGGGTCTGGGGGCTGGGGATTGCATGTTTCTTCTTTACTGTTTTTTTAATTGCTAAATTCACCTAGAAATAATTCCTATAGGACCAACGTATGCATCGTTCATTAGATATCATGCTTATAGGGTCTTAAATAATTTGATTTAAAGCGTTTTTTCTTATGTTTAAATTTTAATAATTTATCCTGCAAGAACAACGAATGTGATGGTTTATTTCAGAAATTATGCTCATAACATCAGATCACACCACTTATAGGAATTTAATCTAAAATAATTATTTTTATGTAAAACCATGCTTACTCGGATAGTGCCATTTCTCATTAGAATTAGTGCCTATAGAAGCTATATCCTTTAATTTAAAGCATGTGTCGTATTTAATCAACCTTTCTGTGGGATTAAACGAAATCTAATATCAATATCTTATTTTGCTCAATCATCATTATAATCTTGAACTAGTTTGATAATAAGATTTAAACCTGTTCATTCAGTCATTACATGTAGTTTTAAAAATGCTGAAGTAATTGATTAAAAGTCTACCTACAGAGTTCATAATTAATATTATTGTGTTTAAATTGTTACTCTCGATTTTTGACGAGATTATATTCTATGACCGTTAGGATGAATAAGTGAGGTTGTACCTGCTAGAAATCTTGTCTATAGTATACAACCACTTGATTATTTTACTTAATTCATACAACAAGAAGTCGTTGTTTTCAAGTTATTATAAACATAGCTGTTTAATTGCATCAACAACTTGGCTTTAGGAGTTGCGTTTGTAATAAGCTATGCAAATTAGCCTTTCATGCATTAAATGTGTAACATGACAATCTTATTGCTTTGCTTAGAGATTATGCCTATAGGATCTACGGTATATATTTATGTTTATTTTAAAAAATCATGCCTATTAGAATCTATAATAGGATAATTTGCGTGCATTTATTTTTTAGATCACATGTCTGTATGTTTACAAATATGTTTGCATCAACTTAGATGTTATGCTTTTAATAATTATGCATCTTAACTTAGAGGCCTATTCGAAACCTATATTTGCTACCTGTTTTAATCTATTTAGTGGTGTTTAATCACTCCTTAAAAACCCTAATATTTATAGACCCAAAATCCAAAGTAATCGTCCAATGCCTCTTGGACACTAAGCTTGGGACGGGTAGGCAAATATTAGGACGTTAGTTCTCTTCGCCTATAAATGCTTTAAGGTTAATAATTTAATTAGGTGGGTAGATGGGATATGATAGTCTGTGCCCGCTGAATAATACGAGCAATATAAACGACTGCGAAGTATTATTTAAGTTGCACGGGTGAAGGTTAAAACTACCCCTTTTCTAAGCGCAGAACTACATTTGACCTGATTCCCTCTAGGGATACATCGACAACTCTTTGTGGTTCGGCCCCATGTTTTAAATATTATTTTATTTGGTTGTCCTTTGTATTTTTTTTTATCAATCATTCTGTTATGTTCTTGTATACATTAAACTATCTTTTTTTTATCTTTATTTGTAATATTGAATTGTACATTGCGGAAATTAATAATAGTATCAACGGTTCTAATATTTGTCTTCTTAATTTCTTTCTTCTCGCTTGTCTGTTGACTCTATAATTTATCTTTCCTTTTCAATCTAGTTTAAATTTAAATAACAGAAGTTAAAATCAATCCTTATTTGATCACTAGTTAATTCTCCCACATATTAATGGATCCGACCGGGAACCATATTTGTGGACCTCAAAAGGTGCCTAACACCTTCCTTTCGAGGTAATTGCCCTTGCCCGACTCTGGATACCTAGGCTAGTAAGATAGACCCTTAGGTTAGTACGGTGTCCTAACGCACCTCAAATCGTTAGGTGGCGACTCTTCTCTTTAAATAACCCTTAAGAGTTGTCACATGTTGTATCACACTTTTCGTGAGGAAAAAATGGGGCGCGACACTGAGGGATACATGTTCACACTCTATCTTATTTCTTCAGTTTTGAACGTTGGATTAGTTGGGGAGTTGTCCTATCAATCCGTCTTTCATGTTTAGAGGCTTATCAGGCTACAAGATGTATTCCGCCGTATTATATAAGTCTAGTACTATTTTTCCTTTATGCTATGTTATGATTACGTTCTTTATTTTAAGTCTTTTGTTCATGTGATTGAATTAGATGTATGCTCATGCCATGGGTCAACTTGGGGTCTCTTGGGGCTCCTTGTCCCATGTCTACGATTTGGTTGTACGTTTGGGTCGTGACAGGAAGATAATCCGGTGATGCCCGAAGTTGCGGGAACCATTCGCTTACCGCCTATGGCAGGGAATGCTATGTTCCATATCACAAGAACAATGCTACATTTCCTGCAAATGAAAGGACTATTTGGGGGAAAGGCTCTTTCCATTTTTCCTAATGGGAGAGGCGATGATGTGGTTGGAGGAACTGCCTCCTATTTGTATTACATATTGGCAAGACCGAAGCATTTTTTGATCGTTTCTTCCCTCCGTTGAAAATGTTATAGCTGAGGGATTACATCACAAACTTTAGCCAAGAGCCGGGAGAACAATTGCATAAAGCATGACTACGGTTCAAAAAGAAGGTGTCTCTTTGTCCCAACCATGGCCTCCCTAATGGAGTGCTTCTTCAAAAATTTTACCGAGCTCTCGACTCCATTAACAAATCCATTGCCAATAATTTAGCCAGAGGGTCTATTATGGATCAAACATATGGGTTGGCTAAAGTCCTCTTGGACAGAATGACAAAAACAAATAGGGCCTGACATATGAGAGAGACAAATGTATCTATACATGACATGAGCTCTAGTTCATTGGCAGCTGAGTTGCGGAAAAAAATGAAGAGTGAGATGAAAATCTCGATAAAATGATGATACAGCTAGAACTAATGACCAAACATGTGATGGGGGCAGGGCCCAAGGTGGTGAACGTTGTAGGTATGCAAGGTCCATTACAATTTGAAGGAGAATCGTCACCACTGAGGTACGATGAGGAATTCACAATACATGAGAAATCAGATGGGGGGTTCTCGATGCGGGATTCAAAGGACTAATCAAGGTCCTTAGTGCCTAAGGGAAGAGAACCAAGGTTGGAGAAACCGTGATGCACAGGGATGGCCCCAAAGAAATGAAAGATGGGGAAATAGAGAGCAGAATCGAGAAGGAGAATGTTACCACCGAAGTTCAAACCCATATAGTCCCCCTCCACTAGCTGAGAACGCCCAAAGTCAGCCAGGTGTGAGTGATGCAGGTAGCTCAAAAATTGAAGAGATGCTAGCTAGAGTCCTCAAGAAAGTGGAATCAACCGACAACAGGGTCAAGGAATTGGAAGGGAAGATGTATAACCTTGCCCAGACGGTGAGCTCTCATTCAACCTCCATTAAGAATTTCGAAGCTTAAATGAACCACTTGTCTACTCAAATGAATCCCCAAATAAAGGGAACGCTCCCAAGTGATATGATGCCAAACCCGAACAAAGATAGTCAATGCATGACTATTGTTACTAGGAGCGGTAAATTGGTTGTAGATGTGAGAGTGAAGCCAAAGGAGGTTGTTGCTCCTAAATCAAATGAGGAAAATGAATTTGACGAGGTGCCAAAAACACCAAGTGGTGGTGAAAAGAGTGAGGATGAAAGTGAGGGGAAGGATGATGAAGTTCCCCCACATGTTGATGAGGATGAGTTAGGCATGAAGGCCTCAAATGATGACAAAGTCGAAAAAAGAGCTCCACCCCCTTATCCACAATGGTTGGCTAAGAAAAATAAGGATGATCAGTTCAGCAAATCCATTGACATGTTCAATAAATTATCTATTAATATCTTGTTGGTGGATGCCCTTCTTCAAATGCCTGGATATTCCAAATTCATGGAAGGAGTTTCTAAAGAAGAAGAAGGTGGTTGATTAAGGTAGAGGGGAGACGACGCACATTATAGTGCGATGATGATGAGTAATCTTTCCCCCAAGTGGGAAGACCCAGGAGCTTTCACAATCCCTTGTATAATTGGGATATTTGTGTTTAAGAAAGCTCTATGTGATCTTGGTGCAAGAATAAATCTAATGCCCCTCATTATTTTCATGAAATTGGGACTTGGAGGCACCAAACCCACATCAATGAGGTTTCTAATGGCAGACGTTCCATAAAGAAGCCTGGGGGGGAGGTAATAGAAGATGTATTAGTGAGGGTGGATAAATTCATTCTACTAGCTTATTTCGTAGTCCTTGATTGTGAAATGGATGTTGAAGTCCCCATTATTTTAGGGAGACCATTGCTCGCCACGAGTAGAGCGTTGGTTGATGTGGAACTAGGAGAGCTCAAGCTTCGAGTCAAAAGTGAAAAAGTCACCTTCAAGGTGTATCCATCAGTGGAAACTCCCTACAAATGCAAGGTGATCGGAGTGTTGCATACAAAGAATGAGGAGAGCGGAGTTGAGATGGAGAAGTCTGAGTCAGAAGATGATCCTTCGAAGAAAGATTGCTAAATAAGAGTTATGTCGTGCCACGACATTAACTAAGGCGCTTCTTGGGAGGCAACCCAAGCATTTTATTTGATTTATTTTATGCCATTGTTGTTCTTGATTTTGTAGGACCAATGAAGTGAGAATAAAGGAGAGAAAGGATAAAAAAAGGCAGGTAACGCACTAGACTGGCGAATCGCCGATCCAGATGCGCAAACCACCGCGCCCTGATACAAGAGAGAAGAAAGATGGGAACATGAGTGTTTGAATGACGGTCAAACCGGCAAATTGCCAATTTAGAACAGTGTATTGCCAATCAACCGCTGGTACAACACAAATACCTGAGCATTGGGTGCCCAAGAAGCAATCCATCGGCGGAACGTCAACCCCATTCACGAACCGCCCGTCTATCACTGGTTGTAAAATAGTGAACTGGGCATTAATTCAAGCATAAAAAGGTAAGGTAGCTAAGCACCGGCTCATATCGGCGATCGGCAGTGTAACACTGATCGAGGCACGGGTTTTGTTTCAGAATCTGAATCAAATATGGACCCACCTAACACCAAAAATATGCTTGAGCCACCCTAATCTAAAAAATATTCCCTTAGGTTTCTCTTTTCCTTTTTGATCATTTTCCCACAAACCTTGTTGTCTTCCCAATACCCCACCTTCCACATTCTCACAACTCCCTCTCTCCCACTTTCCATAAACGAATTAGCTCACCATTAATACCCCCACCTTCTCCTCAATTAACCACATTCCCACCTGCTCACCTATAAAACCCCTCACTCTCTTCACCAAATTCTCACTACATTTACATTCTCCCTCTCCACTACACGAGTCTCAGAAGTGCTATTGTTGAGCATTGTCAAGATACCACAAGATAGTCTTTGCAAAATTCTCTCCTATGTGTGGTAATGTATCTTTGACTCTTTGTATGTTTTCACCAATGGAACCTTGATTTCATATTCATATGTCTTTAATATATATTCCCCTCCTTGTTAACGCCCTTCTCTCCCATTAGTTTTATGATTGATGCTCTTTTTGTTGAAAGTTGTGGGAGATAGAAGTTTTTGACTGAAAGGGGTGTGGGATATTTGTGATATTTGTGTGGACCTAAATGGGGTGAAGTCTGAGTAACCCAAATGGACAAAAAAGTCATGCTTTTCCCTATGATAGATTGGGTGATGCCATTCTTAAAGGAAAATCATCATTTGAGTCCTTTCTCATGTGTAGAATTGATGCTCTAATATAATGTGAGTGGGTGTGTGTAATTTGGTGCCATTGAAATTCTTGGAATTGCTTTGGGAATGACGACATCCAGCTATTTGCCGGTAGGGTCTGGTGAAACGCCGATGGAACGCCGATCCAATCTACAGTTGGCTTCAGGCCACTATTTGGATCCCGCATTACATCGGCGGTTTGCGGATCAGGACCGGTGACTCGCTGCTTTGTCGCTAGAGGAATCTCTATCTGCTCAGTTTACTGCTTCGTATTGGCGAGCCAGTGGCAGTCCGCGGATGCCATCCTGCAGCTCGCTGGTGCTGCCAGTTCGTTAAATGATGGTTTTTCATCTTTACTTCGCATTTCAATCTTAGACTAGCTTTAGTTATTTCATTTCAACTACATAGTGGCTATCACTAACACCATGTTTGCAGAAAAACCATGTCTTCATTTAGGAACACAGGCAACGGCAAGGCACCAGCCTCCTCAACCACCAAAGGCAAAGGCAAGGCCAAAGCCTCTGCAACACCAGCCGACTCTAGAGAGGCCATTATATTATGTGTACTCGACATGAAAAGGAACTACACTATATGCAAGGGCCGGTCGATAACGGTGGAGAAAAGGTTCGATTTGGCGGAACTGCACAGGGACTTACCCTAACATCACTGTTCAGCTCACAGACAGGCGATGGCATGCTTTTGCCAATCCTTTCCCAGACTATTACCCAAACTTGGTGTCGGAATTCAATGCCTCCTACCAGGATAGACAGGACATCATTAAGCATAAAGGAAAAATCGATGAAGTCCCCTGCCTACCAACAGTCATGGTACGCGGGGTAGAGGTAAACATAACTCCAGTTGCAATCAATTTGGAAAGATGAAATTGACTTGGGCACACAGTATATAGCTAAGATTGTGGACATGAAAAATCAATTCACCTCTATAGCCCCCATCATCGCAGTTGACACCCCACTATGGGCCTCCATGAGTGGCGAAATTTCTCGCCATGATATGAAGTTCAAGGCCAAGTTACGGTTGGCTTTTATCTATTGCTGTGTCATTTCTTCCAAAAATGAGCAGTGGGTTAGCTTGGAGTTAGCAATTCTCATAGCTTGCATCATGTTCGGAGTCCTTATTAACTTTTGGGAGATTGTGGCCCAGCAGATGAAGCGTAAGGAAAGACAGGCCAGCACCTCCATGCCTTATGCAGTCTCATTTCCTAGCTATGTTTACAAGTGGGAGTGTCATTGTTCCATAATGAGACCCCTGTCCCTACCTCAAGAGTAAACGCCTTAGACAGGAAATGAGATTCCCAGGCACCCGCAGTTAAGAGGAAGAGATTGCAAGCTTTTAGGTTGGCTGAGGGATCATTATCCCATGGGTCGGAGCAGTCACCGCATGCCCCAGATTTGAATGTGTCCCACCAAGAAGCTACAGGCCAAACCTCCGGTGACACGCCTCTTAGGGGAGCATCTCCCCTTCCTACATCCTCCCAGACAAGTGGTCTCCACAAACTCATGGAAATGACCAACTCTCATGAGAGCCAACTCCAAAAGTTGGCTAGAAGTCTCCCTACACTCATTGCTCAAATAGTCAAACCGGAGTTGAAATTAATGTATGAGACCCTTACAACATTATGCAAATGGGTGGATACAGTGGAGGGAGCTGTCACGTCTCTCCGAACTGAGGTGCGGGAGTGAAAAAGTTGGACACCTATGGAAGTGTCTGACATGAGCGCTCTTGACGCTACAATGCTGCTCCTTCCACTGTTCGAGGCCCAATTGATGATCTGTTTGAGGGATTGGGAGATGACACCGAGGATCTAGGAAAGGCTGGTTTTGCTGGTGCCATAGGAGCAGGGGAAGCTGCGAATGATGAGGATGAGGAGTGACCTGCTCAGGAAGTCTCTTACCCCTTTATTTTGCATGTGTACATTGGGGACAATGTATTCTCTTAGTTGGGGGGCGATGATGTTTTTTGGGGGTCAGTGATGTTTTTATTTTGAGATGAGTTGAAGTAGCCCCTGTCGGGCATTTTTTTAAATTATCTATGTCGAATTGTGAGCTTTATCAGGCTCAATTTTTAATCTTGTTGATGATTGCCTTCGTGGGGCCTATGATGTTTTAAAAAAATTAATGGCTTGGTTGAGTTCTTGGATGAATGTTGGTGTGCTAATGATGAGAATAGGGTCCTTTTATTGAATTGTTTTCTCCTTCAGGACCCAAGTCCTTTGATTATTCATCGTGTAAATAGTAGAATAGTACTCAAACTCCAAAGGTTTTCTTCATACCACGATTCTTTCTCAAGGAGCATTTCTTTGTTTTTTCTTTATTTTTATTGTCAAACCGGGTTGGCACTTCCCAATGATAGATTGAGTGGCGATTTTCTTAAGTGAAAATGCCATGTCGTTTTTGATTCTTTTATGGAGCTGTTTTGAGAGGTACCACCAGAAAATTTTTGAAGTAGAAATTTGAAATGGGCATGAAAATGTGAAATAAGGAACATGCGTTTGAAAAATGAGAACATAGCACGCTTTGTTATACTTTGTAGATTCCTCAGTTGACTTATGAATTTGCATGTTCTGATGTCTTAAATCAAGATTCTTTGTGGATAATGACTTTTGTGGACTCTTTAGGTGTGATGCCTTGTGTAGTATGGACTTTTGTGAATCTCATGCACAACTTCTTCTCTAGAACTTTCCCCCAAGTGTGACTCAAGGCAAAATCCTATATGTAGTTGCACTTAGAACATGATCTTAGGCCCTCTTTTGTTAAGTCACTTCACCCAAAATGACCTCCTTGAACATTAATCTTTGACAGCCAACGTTTGAGCCTTGGACCCTTTCTTTCAAAATCACATTACAAGCCTAATGATCATTTTAACCCTTGTTTTTGGCACCCGTCCTCCCTAATTGCTACTGATAAAATAACGAAAAATGGGGCTTGAAGCCCATGAAATAGGGAGCGATAAGGAAATGAGTGTGAGATGAGGCAAAAAACCTAAGTTTGGGGGTTTGCAAGAGAAGGGGGAAAATGAGAGTTTCAATGTGAGGTAGCACCAAAATTGAGATGAAATGAATGAATCGATGGGTTGAAAGATCTCGAATCATTAAAAGAAAAATTATAGTAAAAAGGTGCTATCCCTTGCATATATAACGCTAAATATGAAATTCATAGGTTTTATAAGGATGGCTTGTGTTACACAAATGATGACAATAATGAACAAGGAGAAATAAGGTGGAGTGATCTCAATAAGATAATGGGAGGTCATAAGAGTTTGTAAAGGCATTAAGGAGGCTTTAGTCACTAAAGCTAAACATTTATCCTACCCTTAGCCCTAGCCTACATTATGACCCACAAGTCCTAAGTGATTTTAAGTGCAATTGCTCTACATTAGTGGTGAATTACACGAAGGGCAAGCCTATGGATAGAGTTGTGTGCATGAAGATTTCTTTTGGGAGAGAGAGTGCAATCTTCTCTTTGTGCAATCTCTTGTTTGAATTCATTGATTTCATGATAAAAAATAGGGATTTTCTCCTCGGTGAGTGGCATCGTCCCTTTTGAGGACACAATTGCATTAAAGGTAAATTTGTGCATAGGACATGAGAAATGCGAGCTCTAAGTCAAGCTTTGAATGTGCAATGATCATGAATTGAGATGCTATGTGTACTTCATGGATAAGATATGCCCTTGTTTTGCAAAATGAAAGCTCTTGCGAATCATGTGTTTAGAGGGTAGTGGCCTCTTGAAATCTCTCCATTGTGATTGTTTTTTAGGGTAATTTGTTTCTCTTTTTCATTGAGTTGGTGAGCATTTTTGGGTTATCATAAACCAGGTGTTATTGATGTTTAAACTTGTGTGGAGTGGCATGTTTTCCAACTGAGGAGAACTGCATTACTTGAGTACAAGCAATGGTTCAAGTTTGGGGGTTTGATGAGTTGGTAATTTACCAACTTATTAAGCTTTTAAGCCTGACTTTTTGCGTAGTTTCGAGTTGTTTATGTGGATTTTATGCCCTTTTTTCCATTGTTGTGTAAAGATGTATAATATGAAGAAAAGAGTAAGAAAATAGGGAAAAAAGAAAGAAGTCGGACAAAAAGTGGCAATTCACTAAAGAAGATCCACGAAATGCCGGTCAAAAGCTGCTAAACACTACCTCAGGGAATTACAGCAACCGACAAATGCGAACATTAAGTGGTGATTCGCTGCTACATTCACCGAATGACACCTGAAGTTGCTAGATCGAAGAGAAAAGGATCGGCGGCGCACGGATGGAGACCAATGAAATTCCGAAGGAATCGACTAGGGCCATTGGAACTCACTGAAGGTGCAATTAATTATAGCCAGTAGTTCAAGGAATGTAACTGACGAACCGTCGGTACTTCCGCAAGTGCCAGAACGCTGTTCAGGGGTAAAAATGTCCATCACAAAAAAAGAGAGAATTGGATACCCTACTTTTGGATATATTCTAGAAAGAAGTACTTTGTACCCATCAAATCTTAACTTTTAGCTTTTTGAGAACATTCTATTTGTAGAAGAAGAAAGTAAGAATTCTATTGGTGGAAATATAAAGAATTGTTTTCTTTTTCTTCTTCTTCTTCCTCCATAGAAAGGTACTACCATTGTTGATGACATTTGTTGAATTTTATTTTGCTACTCCTATTATTGAATTCAATGAGTTTATTGTTAAATGTGCTTTTGAATTTCTTAAATAAGTAGCTAAATCATTAACTAGAGTGTGTGGTGATGAATGCTTAATTAGATTGGGTATTGCTAGAATCATCTCAATATTATTTAATTAGTGTAAATCTGTTAAATTCTCTCCAATCTATAATTGAAGATCCATTGTTGCTAATGTGGGTCTAATTTTTCTTATTTAATTTTTGTTTGAAAAAGAAGAATTGAGTATTGGGAGAGAATTTAATGGTGTACATGGATGTGAGGTTGTGAAATTGGGCTGGAAATAGCTAAAATCACATTCTCAATCTTAATAAATAGTTAATAGCTAGATATTAGTGTGGCTATTAATCCAAATCTGATTGGGCTGATTTAATTGTGTCTAGTGGTTTAAAAACTCTAGTAAGAGGCATTTATGAGGTTGAAAAAACATCAAATGCCCATTTTCCCGAGGTTATTTACACAACTTGAACTCATGAGATGACCTAGCATGATCCTATCTAGTTAGCATATCATCTATACCACACCTCTAATCTTTCACATTATTGTGAACAACCTTGGTCATTTTACTATCTTAATTAGCCAAATTAGAATTTTTATTCTACTGTTAATCCCAATCTCTCCCAAAATATTTATTTCCTTGTTATTTTCAAGTGGTGCAAGCTAAATTTAATTTCCCAAACAACACTTGTACATATCATTCACTAGTCCCTGTGGGATTCGACCCCGACATCCATTGGGATATTTATTTTGATACAACGACCATGTATGTTCTTTTGTAACAAAGAGTATATTTTGGACATTATCAGGTGCAAGCATCAATCTTATGCCTGCATCATTGTTTAGAACTTTGGGGTTAGGAGAACCACATCCCACCATAGTGATATTGCAGTTGGCTGACAGGTCCATCACTTGCCCCAAGGCATTATTGAAGATGTGTTGATCAAAGCGGGACCACTCATCTTGCTGGTGAACTTTATCATCCTTGATTATGAAGCTGACAAAGAAATTCCCATCATTTTGGGAAGAGGATTCTTGGACACCGTTGATGTAGTTATAACGGTGAAGTCGGGCAAGATGTTGATGAATTTGGATGGCCAAGAGGCAATTTTTGATGTATTCAGAGCAACAAGATTGCCACCTAATAACACTTAAATCAAACTCCTGTAAAAGTATGACACGGACGTTGTCAATAAAGAAACCAACTTGGTTGGGGTTGATTCCATATAGGAATATGGTAAATATGTAAAGTAATGCTGAGTGTTTATGATTTTAGTTCTGTTATTTCCTAATGGGTGGTTTAAGAAAGTAATCAAGATACGATTATTGTGAATTGATGTTGTTTTCAAGTTTGTGCAATTATCTGGGGAGATGTTCCCTATGGATCCATTACAACTTTGGGGTTAATACACTAGTGATCTATCCCAATACTTATCTTGTATAACTGATAACATAAATTCATCCAAATGATTGATTCATCCCTATTGGATTACTATACTCAATCATCGAATTAGGTCTCTTGAGTGTTTTCACTTTAACCATTACCAATTGTTCCAAGATAACTATCATGCAACCGCAACTCAAGTTATACTATCAACCACAAAGTTCAAGGCTTTATTGTTCTTTTCTTTTTCTAATCTCTACTTCTTTAGGTTCAAGTAAGTAGAGAATTCAGGCAAGTACTAATGTTGCGCCTCCGTTAAGAAATGTTTAAAGATGAGGAAAAGACAATACACGCATACATATTGGTTTAGAATCACTATGTGCAAACCCTAGTTAGTTATTCCACTATGGTTCCACAACCCTAGTTGTGAAGGTTTTGGCCTCTCATGTCTGTAAGAATAGAATTAGCATTCTTTGAAGAAAATATAATTAAATACTTATAATGATGATTGAATGAAAACCCAATTGATGAATGCACAACTCAACAATGATCAATTCAAGAACTACAAATAATCTCCAAGAATATTGACAAGAAAACTCAAAGGTACTTATTCTCTATCGAAAAGTCAAACTCTCCACCAAAATAACCTAGAATAGTATTTATACAAATAATTAAAAATCTTTCCTAAATTAACAGGGAAACTGATTTAACTGTCGTCTCCTGATCCTACGACCCATACCATGAATCTATGAGTCATATATTCCACTTGTACAATGCTTGCAATCATGAGTTTGGCTAAGTCTTGGGAGTTGGTACGACTCGTACAATGCTCCTATGAGTTGTACATCTCTGTCGTGGTCTAAATGTGAAAATCTAGCCTCATCTAAATATTTCCATGAGTGCTTTGGTATGATTCATAACTTGATCTCATGACTCGTGGTCACCTCTTGTACCATGGAATTTGTTATTCAACCTTTTCTCTGAAATTTACCATGAGTCCTTGGTAAGGGTCGTATATGGTCATCACGACCCGTGGTTGCTACCCATACCAGGAGTCTAGACAAGTGCAGGACTTTTTGAATATTTTTACGACTGACTGGTACAACTCGTACCAGGATGGTACAACTCGTACCAAGAGTCATACTTTGCCAGTGCCTTGAGCAGCTCCTCTGGATTTTATCACGAATCAAAGTACGGCTCGTACCACCAAGGTACAGCTTGTACTAAGGACTGTACTTAGCCCATTTTTTGCACTCTTTTCACTTCTTCTACAGATTTCTATTCTAACACATGATTTCCCTAAAAACATAGCAAAAGGGCATCATATCTGTATAAACATACCTAAGACCATGCATATTTCCTCATTTTTAAGCATCGAAAGTGTTGTAAACCCACAGCATATCAATACCCTTAACTTCAAGATTTTTCATGTCCTCAGGAAAATAAGACAAAACTATAACACAATGCTTAACTAGAAAGTAAAGTAGCAGACCTAAAACCAACACCCCAAAATTTGCACACATGACCATTATCAGATATTGACCCATTTTTCATTCAAAACCAAGTAAACTATGAACTCATGCAACTACAACTCATGAAACACAAGGATCTATCTATGGCATCTAACTTTTAATTCTAAACTGAGCTATCACCAATACTATTCACATAGACAACCGGCAGAATGCAATGTAAATCATGTACCCTCACAGAAAATGAAGTACGCCACACTCACACACACACACACACATACACACACACACACACACATACACACATACACACACACACACACACACACATATATATATATATATATATATATATATATATATATATGTATGTATGAAACCTGGGACTAACAAGCAAAACTCTCACTCTCACAAAGAAGTTCCAAATACGGCACAATGGATACCATGGTCTTGTCCTTATTTTCTCTACTTCAATTTTTTAGACAGTCAGGCTAGGATCTATAGGACTTTTATTGCCTTGTAATGTAGGATTCTGGTTGGGTATGGTAGATATGGACATAGGGAATAATCCTCCTTTTCACTACACAACTTGTCTTAACTTCTTACTTTTTTTACCCACTTTTTCCTTTCTCGGATTTTTCCTCCCTTCTTCGCCATTCGGCTGCAATTTATGGGTGTGGTGACTTTTCTTTCTTCTTTTTTCAGCTTTATTTATTGCACCTTCTTTCTTTTTCTTTTTATCTTTTTTTAAATTTTTAATTTTGCTCACCACACCGAATCTTTCACTAATCATCTTTTCTCTATCTTTCTCCCCCACCTCAGTTATGCACCCCTATAATAACTATCTTCAACTTAGGCATTTTGCCTGAGTTGAGGTTCACAATGTCCAATGAGGGACCAGGGTCAAACAAGTTCATTATAAACAAAATAGGGAAGGAGAATGGGCTAATCAACAAAAAGGAAAGGTCACTTTTAGGCTCAAACATGGGATCAAGGGATTCATTTTATTTGGTAGGGTCATTTAATCTAAAAGTGGGTTAATACAAAAAACGCCTATGATCCTTTCCTAACCAACTATCCTACACCCTATGCAAAGACCAACTGGGCAAGTTCTAGATCCTCTACACAATAATAAACTAGGTAAGCATCCTTACTCACTCATGGGATCTTCCATTCAACCTTTCTTTGAAATTTACCATGACTCCTTGGTATGGGTCGTTATTACAACTCATGGTTGCTACCCGTACCTGGAGTCTAGACAAGTGCAGGACCTTTAATTTTTATGACTGATTAGTATGGTTTGTACCAGGATGGTACGACTCGTACCAAGAGTCGTACTTTGCCAGTGCCTTGAGCAGCTCCTCTGGATTTTATCATGAATCAAAGTACGACTTGTACCACCAAGGTATGGCTCGTACTGAGGACTACACTTAGCCCATTTTTTCACTCTTTTCACTTCTTCTATAGATTTCAACTATGACATATGATTTCCCTAAAAACACAGCAAAAGCGCATCATATCTGTATAAATATACCTATGACCATGCATATTTCCTCAGTTTTAAGCATTGAAAGTGTTGTAAACCCGCAACACATCACCACCTCACTATGAGGAGCTTAAGACTAGCACAATGATAGAGCCTGGAAAGTCCAAGCAGGTCATTGAATAGCATGTGTTTCGAGTTGAAATAGCAGGAAATCAGGTTATGAATCGTCTCACTCAATTGGATGAGTGAGAAGTCTTGCATCATGCCGTGGTGTTAAATTATGCGCTGCATAGGATGTAACTCGTGAATGTCATTCCACGACTATAAATACCGTTCTTGGTTGAAGGAAACCTATCTTTCTAACCCATTTTTGTTTTATAGAGACGAACAGGGAATTTTAGGTGAAAGAGTAGAGAAAGGAAGCTAGAAAAATTTTAAGTCTAAGGCAAAATACCTAGCGGGGAGAGCCAGGTGTTGAAGTTCAAAAGAAAAAAATTTAGTTTGGCGTAGTGGCTGGTGCACCGCGCCAGACCTAATTCACCAAGAAAAAATTAATTTCCTAAGCATATGGGGCATTGACTTGCGGCACCACGCTAGGGGTAGTTTGGGCGAAATTGTGTTGGGTCCATAGGTCAAAAATCCGACCCAAGAACCCTAAAATAATAAAAATCCATGACCCATACCCTTTATTTTAATTCGCATTCATCTTCTCTCTCTAAAATGTCAAAAGAAAAGAAAATGAATTTTCTCTCTCCTCTCTCTTAAGCCGTAAGTCCCACTCCCATTTCCCCATTGTTGTCTTCTCCAAAAAGCTTGGTGAAACAAGAATCTCCGACTCAAGTAAGTACTCTCCTTTGGTATCTAATATTGTAAGCATGCTCTCATTACCCTTCTTCCCCAAATCAGAAGCCCAAAATCACCATTATTGGGCAAGAAGCTTGAACTTCCTAATGTGGGTTTCCATGACTTAAATGTCATATATTCTTCCATAATAATGTTGTATCCTTGATTGGGTTGCTTGTTTTGGTTGAATTTTTGTGGTTTTAAGTTGTGGGTGTGAAGAGGGTGATGAATGGGTTATAGAGAATTTCATGAAAATTTGTGAATTTGAATATTCTTTGTGGAGGAAAAAGTTTCTTGAATTGTGAAAATATTGGGTTGATAAAAATTCATGTTGATAGATTGTGGAAAGTAGAAAATTCATGTAATTTGTTGGTTGAATATATTGTACTTCCACACTTGGGTTATTGTGAACTATGAATAATTACTGGAGGAAGTAAAGTGAGTGGCTAACTTGAAGCACTCTTGAAAAAAATACAAGTAGTGTGAGGTAAATCATGAATGTGGCTTGGATTATAAAGTTTGTGAATGAATTGGGCTAATGACATTTGGCATGATAATGGGGGAAGTCTAAGTCAGGTTTTTTTTGTTATTGGGATAGGTAAATTCTTATATATCCATCCCCTGAGGGAACTAGACATGATAAATTTTAATCATCCAACTTGAGCAAGAATAAAAAGAACCAAATGAATCCATATATCCATATAAAATATATATATGGTACAATTTGACAAATTATCACAATTATCCTAGCAAATTAACTGTGGGATTGTTTTGCGCATACTACACCTAATTAGCTAGACTTGTTGTTCATGAACTAACTTTTGTGGATATTAATGTTAATTAGTAGGTGCTATGGCTTCACATGAAAACAAAGGCAAGGAAGTAGTTATTGCTAGCGAGGGGTTCAGAAGGCTGAGGAAAGGAGTTGTGTTGAGCTCATCAGCCAAAGGTCATAGAGGAGCATGGGCTCAAGTGGTTCAATACCCAAAAGGAAGCCAAGTATGCCCCGGATAATTGGATTGATAAGAGTCATCTAAACAGTTGAGTTCCCCATCATTCATGACACTATCCATGAGTTGGGGCTGGGATACGTGTTTGCTGAGCCAGAGGAGTGCAACTTCACCTTAGTGAGGGAATTTTATGCCAATTGGAACACCTTGTATGGAGAGAGCACAAAGATCAAGGTGCTGGGACAGGTAATCTATTTCACTGCTAAGTCTTTTAATACATTCCTTGGCATGTCAGTGGTGGACCCAGAGATGTATTTCATGTTGCTTGAGAAACCCCCATACCGTGATATTTGTCACACTTTGTGTGGAGAAAATTTAGCTGCCTAGAAGGCAAAAGGTGAAAATGGAACTCATTCGACACTCTCATTCTCCTACTTAACTAAGGAGGCCAGAGTTTGGGTCAAGTTGGTCTGTGCTATACATCTCCTGGGGACGCACACCAAGGAGATCACTCGAGAGCAAGTAATATTAGTGTAAGGGGTTGCCAATTAGCTTTACTGCAGTGCTGAGGGACAAAATATGGTGATCAAAGGATAACTGCTAGTGGAAGTATTGTTATGGAAGCTTGTCGACTCAGTTTATGCAGGAGCTTGGTATTGACGAAGAGTAGGCGGACCTTCATCTACCGCTAGTAGGGCACTTGGCAAGAAAAATAATTGATGTCACAAAGGTCAAGGAGCAAACCAACTCATCAACACCATTCCTCCCTCCAGCCAAACATCATGTTGGGGATGACAGTTGGAGAGGCCGTATGTTTGGGATGTTCGAGCAGCTAAAGAATGGTGGTAGACCTACGACTGCTAAGGAGAAGTCGGTAGAAGAGGAGCAGTACCCACTCATAGAAAGTTCCATGATAATGTGCAAGGTAGGACTGGCATTTGAGGAGCCATTGGATGATGATGAGCCTATAGTGCTGACTGATGCAGCTAATGATGATGATGAGGAGGAGGATGCCATTATTGGAGCTATGTAGGTTGATGACGTAGAAGGAGATGATGATGATCAGGAGTATAATCCTGATGATGATGACTTTTCTTAGAGGCCTAGGAAGTTCTTTATCTCTCCTTACTTGACATGATATGTTTGTGCACTATTTAAGTGTGGGGTGGAGGAAATAGATTTTCTGTTTATTCTATCTCTGCTAAAATTGTTGAGTGGGCTATAGTAATAGTTGTCAAACTTCTGTGTGGGCTGTAATAAGTAGTATGTGGATGACTGATGAAACTGAATGATGCTATATCATGTGATTTTTCATCTCTATGTGTTTATTTTAATTAAGTGTTTTAATTAGAGTCAAACAAATTAGATTCTATTATAGAGGTAGTGACTGGTCTTGATGATGGATGGATGATCACCATCTTAAGGAAACATTAGTCACAATTTATTTAGGATGGAGTCACTACCACTTGTGTGCTCATGATATTTCACTTAGAGATTAAGCTAGAAGCAATAAAGTGGTCATCATGAATTCATGAGAAGTACAATTCCATGAGAGACACATAGGTTCTTTAACTTGACTCTAGAAAATAGACTTTAGGTATTAATAATGGAAATTCATTCAATTTGATTGTATGGATATATGGCCATTAAAAAATTGACTCAGATAATGATTCCATAAGGGGTGAGCTTGAATTTGTTGTATTTTGTACATAGTGTAACATCTAGAACTTGCCTAAGTGTGTATATGATAGCTAGTTGTCAAAGAGGTAAGATGTGATTAAGGCATTTCTTTGAAAAAGCCATGTTTGTCCATTGTTGTTGTACCTTTCTTAACATTATCTCTAGTTAACCACATTGAGCTGTAAGCCTTAATTTTCTTCTTAGCCACAAAAGAAGCCTATTCCTTTTGTTGTGTGACCTCCAGAGTTTTTGATCCGAAGATAGCCTAAGGCACTTTGAGAATTAAGAATGAGGATTTCACTGATGTAGAAAAATTTAAGGGAAAGGAAAGAAAGAAAATAATATGGATGACAAGATGAGAAAATTGGAAAAAAGGGTTCCCATAAAGAAAATAATATGGATGACAAGATGAGAAAATTGGAAAAAGGGGCTCCCATACCAAATAACATGTTTACTTGCTGCTAGAATATAAATGAAAGATTCATAATGGTTAATTATTCTTATTGATCTTATAAGCAGAAAGTAACAGTCAAGTAGTGAAAAAAAGAGCATGAGAAAAGAAAATGGGATTAGTGAAAGAAAGGGTGAACAGTGAGGAAAAAGAGGTGGACAAGAAAGATGAACCAAAAATGCCTTAAAGTGCTTAGGACTGGTAAACACTATTAAAGAAAATCATTTCTACCCGTCCCTTAGCCAACATTACAATCAGGAAAAGTCCTTATGATCTTACTCTTTTTGAAGTAATTGAGTAATCTGACTGTACATGAAAGGTTAGCCTATGGTATGTTGAGTGTATGTGAAACATCATTTTGTGAGAGTGAGTGTGCCTTGTTTACTATGTTCCAAGTTTTGAATTTATAACATGGGGGAAGGAACATCACTAAATAAGTGAGGGCATAAGATGGTCAAAGTCGGTATATTATGTGCTACATTTTTCATACTTAATCATGTTCGCCCTATTTTGAAAAAGATGAGTCATTTATAGAAAGTATAGTTTTGAATATGAAAAACTTCTTTTTATATCTGTTGTGAATTGTTTAAGAATTCACGAACCACCTATTCATGTGCTCTGTTCTAGTTACTCGAGTGAGAATTGATAGAGGTGACAAGTGGTGTGAAAAAAAGTGTTTTTTGCATATAAGTAAGGATTGTTTGAGGATGAACAATGGTCTAAGTGTGGGATGGTGATGTTGGGCATATTCTTATGCCCATTTGCCGTACTTTCACCCATCTACTATCATGTTTTGAAATGATTATACTTATGAAATGCATGATTTCATGAATGTGTGTGTTAAATGAGCTAATAAGTGTTTTTAGATGATTTTAGCAGGTAACACATGGAAAAAGACTCAAAAATGATCCAAGGTGTGAATAAAGAAGAATTCAAGAAAATTTGGCTTAGTAAGATAGCTCGAGTTGTGCACCAGCCACTGAACTTCAGAGAAAATTGTGCTTAGTTTGGTGTTATAGCTGGCGTGGCATGCTAGACCTCGAACTTCAGAAGAAATTTTTGATCAACACCTTGGCGAATTGAGTGGAGTGGCGTTCTAGAGAGGTTTCGGACTTGGGAAAATTTTCTAACACTATGGTGCATTGGAAGAAGTAGTGCACCTGGTCCCAAAAGTGTAGAATTTTGACTAACACCTTGGCAAGATGGTAGAAGTGGCGCGCCAGATGCTCAACTTCAGAAGAAATTCAAGCCAAGTATGGCGAGATAGCTGGCGTGGTGCGCCAATTCCTATTCGGAATGGATTTTTCTAAGTCCAAAAGATGAATTACTCAAGGGAAAAAGAGTCATTTTTTATTTGTTAGATATCTTTCATCAGATAGATCGATTGTACGCAGTCTTTTAGGAGAGAGACCAAAAGTTCATTTTCTTCTTAGGTTTTTCTTCTTTACTTTTATCTTTGTTAATTCGAACGATGAATTCTTTAGTTTTGCACTTGAACATGAGTGGCTAAACTCCTGTTCTGGGGTTTTGGCCATGGCTGATGGTTATAGTTTGAATATTTATTTATTCTAGACTTTCAATTCTTCTTTTCAAGATTATTTATGCTTACTCGATTTCATACTTATTTGTTAGACTGATCACATTTTGAATATTGTATGTTGTCTCATTGGTTAAACTTGGTAGAGGGAACTAATAAGGGTTAAAAGGAAGTATACAGTAGGCTTCAATTATACTATTTAATAGTTTAAGAGTTTATTTCATTGTTGATGATAGGGATATGCCATCCAACCCTACTCAGTTGAACCAAGTAGCTTCAATCTTCATCTCATGTTTCTCCTACAATCATAGGGATATAGGTATTAGTGTTCATGAGATATTTTTTGGCTATTCGGGAAAATAGTTGAGAAGTGAGTTTGTAACTTGAAACTAGTAGTCTTTAGAAGGATTTCATCTAGCGTATTTAAATTCTAAAACTCAATCTGGAAGCAGAAGTGCAAAAAACTTAAATTCCTATCATCATTTGAATTACAAACTTTTTGCAAATCAATTTAGTTTCTTATTTTAATTTACATTCCAAGTTTAGTAGAATAATCTCAAAACTATTTTCCCATTTTATTTGTGTTTACTTGAATAGTGAAATAAAGGTTCAAACTTAAGTAATTACTCTGACAAGTCTCTGTGGGTACGATATGGGGACTTCACCATTCTATATTACTTGACGACCACGTGCACCTGTGTGCACTTGGGGCATCATGTCACGACATTAAAATCAGGCGCTGTTGAGAGGCAACCCAATTTGTAATAGTATAGTTTTTCTTATTTTTTTAATATAGTGCACTTTTGTTTTTTCTTTTGTGTGCAAGGAAGTGGAAGTCTGAGTACTCAAAATTAAAGATAAGGATCACGCCTTGAGCTTAAGTGTGGGGTGATAAGACCTGTGAATCCAAGAGACATGCTGCTAGCTAGCCCCTAGAGCGCCTCAGGGAGTTTTCTTACCCATGTTTTATTTTATTTTATAGATGCTATAAGGATAGAGCATGAATTTAAGTGTGGGGTGAGGGCATATCTCCAAAATTTTGAGGTTAAGGGTGCAAATTCCATGCGTCTTTATCTGAAAATTTTCAAAAAATGGCGTGTCTCACCGCTCTTCCATGCTCGTAGGTTGACTCACCTATGCATCCCGACTAGGGTCTCAAAACGTGCACTTCCCTTATGCATCCAACCCATCCTTTGATTTTTTTATGGCCTCGGTTCTTTTCCGAAGGGGAGATCTTTGAACCGGGTAATTTTTTTAATATTTTAGGAGTAGTTTAAAATTATTTTTTTGGAGAATAAAAGGATTTTTATGATGATGGATAGATGATGATCATCTTAAGAAAAAATTAGTCACGGATTTCTTTTAGGAGTCAAAACCACCAATTGTGTGCTCTTGATATTTCACTTGGGAGATAAGCTAGAAGGTATGGATTGTTCATCTTAAATGCATGAGAAGTGAAAATTTCATGAGAAACTCATTGGTTTTGTAACTTGACTCAATAGATGTAAAAAGGTGGGCTTAACATTGAAGATTCATTCAATACGATTGTGGTGAATATATGGTCATACAAAACTGATTCAAGCCATGATGTTGTGAGAGGTGAGCTTGTAATTATTGTGTTTCGTGCATAGGGTATCATCTAAAACTTGCCTAGTATGTGTGTATGATAACCAATTATCAAAGAGTTAAGACATGATCAAGTCATTTCTTTGGACACCCATGTTTTGTTACTTATTGTTTGCACAACCTGTGAAATTTTCCATGGTCAACCCGATTGAGCTTATAAGCCTATATCTTGTCTAGCCACATGAGAAGCCTATCCCCTTTGTTGATTGAGCCTACAAGAATTTGATCCAAAAAGAAGCCCTAATGCACTTTGAGATCTATAAAATGATAAGGAGGGTTCACTGAGGTAGTAACACTAATGAGGAAAGATGAAAATGTGGGTTGGAAAAAAAAGAGAGAAAAAAGAGTGCCCATGAAATAAAAATGTTTACTTGTGGCTAGAATCAAAGAAAAGAAAAACTCTTAACAACTCATTATTTTGGTGGGTTTAAGTTAGGAACTGGCAGTCAAGTAGTGAAAGAAAGAAAGAAAAAAAAGGGGCATGAGATGAGAAAAAGGGAATCGCGAAGAAAGTATGGAATCGAAGAAAGTGTAAGTGTAAGCGTGAGCAGTAAGGACAAAGGGTGGAAAAGAAGAACAAAGTGAAAACGTTGTCTTAAAGTGCTTAGGATTGGTAGCCACTATTTCCCAAAATAATTCCTACCCGTCCCTTTGCTGACATTACAACCTTGAAAGTCCTTATGATCTTATTCGCTTTTGATTAATTGGGTAATCTAACTATACATGAAAGGCAAGCCTATGGTAAGTTTCATATGTATGAAATGTCGTTAGGGAGAATGAGTGTGCCTTGTTGATTTACGTCCTAAGTATTTTGCATGCTTATATGAGAGAAAGAAGGGGACATCACCAAATAAATGAGAGCACAAGATGACTAGAACTGGTTTACTATGTGCCACAATTTTCGTATTTAATCATATTGGCCCTATTTTGTTAAAGAAGAGGCAGTTATAGAGAATATTTAGTTTCGAGTGAAAAGCTCTTCATTATGTGTGCTTTGTTGTTGCTATTCAACTGATAAACTCTCTATCTTGTTGTTTTATTCTAGCTGCCTATGTGTAAATTGAAAGGCGTGATAAGTGGTATGCTATCACGACCCGAGCTAAGATCTCGGATCGAGACACGAAACCTATGACCATAAATAGCTCCAAGTTAACCCATGGCATGGACATGATAACTAAAGATCATCATAAACAATGCTGATAACTAAATTCTGAAATAACGAAAGTCTGAATAACAAAACATCAATCCAAAATAACACCATAACACTGAATCCAAAGCTGAAAAATACAAGTCTATATATGAAAAGCCTCTAACATACTGACGACTGATGGGACAACACACCAACTAGCTCACTAGAAATATGAAACTAAAAATAACATAACTCAACTAACTGAAGGTCCTCGAAGGATGAGGACTCACCAACAATAGCACTGGGATAAACTCGGGAGACTGGCTAATGGTGGGACTGAGTCTGAACGTCTGAACATGTATCATGAAATGATACAACATAGAGCATGCGGTTAGTACCTGAAATGTACTGAGTATGCAAGGAAAGTAAAATAGGCTAAGTGAAAACTAAAATCATGAATATCATAAATCATCACATCATAAGATTTTGAGAGTAAAGGTTGCATGCTGTTATTTGAAAACATGAATAGCCACGAATGACCCAAAGCTGAAACTGAGATTTTTAAGTAAAACTGATAACCTGATTATTGGGTCAAACCTTCTGAAAACATAATATCATAATTGATAAACATGCTTAACTAAAATCATGAGGAACAATGGGAGACTCGTTATATAACCGATACTATCACGATAGAGCTTATGTTATCCCAACTATTAAACTCAACTAGAAGAGCCGTCCAAATCCTTGTCAGGGCTAAGGGCACTGCCATGATATCCATATCAATATGAAGGCCCAATCGAGGCAGGGGAAGCTCACAAGGAAGGTTCCAAAATAACATATAAAATCCTACTTGGCACGTAGTTCTGAGACCTGAATTTTTTCATGAACCCCTAGCCTACTCAGTGCTAGACACTGCTCTCAAAAACATGCACAATGCTCTCTATCATTTTTTAACAAAGCAGAAACCATTATTTTTCAACGAAGCTGATAATGAAATCACCTGCCTAATCTAAAATCTAAATATGGAGAGTCATGGCTCCAAACATACCATAAGCTGAATAGGGCAGTGTAGACTCTAAAACCATATGGTGAGCTAATTTATATAACTAAACTTAATTAAGAAAATATGCTAAATCTGAGTGGGATTACCCCAAAATCTAAAGATCATGCATACTTGAAATAGACTTCACTAGTCAAAATCATAGATTCATATATGGATAATTCATAAACATAAATACATGCTAGATACTTCATCATACTTGAAATCATTAATCATAGAGTAATTTTTCCCTGAACTTGCATAATTGGGCATAATCTTTTAAAATTTGAAATCATAAATTTAGAATCAATTAGTACATAAAATCTTCCCATGAATCTTAAAACATGCTTTGAAAAATGAAGGAAATTAACTCATAAATAAATCATAGAGAATTTCATAAATTTGGTTTAAAATCCCATATGATCATACACTTGAATTCATGAACTTGAAGAGAAATTTGGGCATGAGAGTGAAAGAAAACTCTCATTCATGGCCCTACATACCTGGGTAAGCTGAATCTACACTTTTCCTTGAAAGCCCAAGAGATTTGGAGAAGAACTTGAAGAATTCTAGGTTTGATCTACTATGGAATCCTCTAAACTTGCATGCATGAGAAGGGAATAGGTTAGAATAGGCTAAATCCTCTTAAAACCCTCCCAATAGAGCAGAAACGACGTAGTTTAGGACTTAGGATTTCTGGAAATGCCCTTACTTAATTGCAGAATATCGGGACACTACCAGTCCCAATGAGGGACATCACCAGTCGTTAGGAGGAGTGACGACTCGTGGCACTCACTCGTTACCTTCACTGGAATCCCAAACTCCAATCTTAGCCATCTTGCCAATGACCCACTTGACGAGTCATGAAGTGACACCATGACTCATTTCACCATCCGTGAAGACCCCTTACCATGACTCTTTACGGGCCTGATATCCCATCACGAGCCACTCCACGATCATATGGTGACCTAACGAGTCACCTAACAATTCATTTTGTGGCTTGTGCATATTTCTTTCTACTTCCTCTGATCAACCCTCAAGTCTAATCTTAGGGACTTTCAGGGTATTACAATATTTTTCCCTTGGGAACATTCGTCCTTGAATATAGGTAAACATACTGAATGGCTGGGGAAAGGAACCACAATCCCAAATACTGAATATCTAAAGCTGAAAATTGATAGAGTGACTGACTCTGGACTGATACACATGACTGAACTGAATTTATGACTCACACATACATGCACTGACATAAACAGAATTGAGAGACATGAACTTCACATGAAATTGAAATAGAGTACTAAGAAGGAAACTGATAGCTCATGCTGGAACAAAGATGGAAGGGAAAAAATGCGGGTATTTAGCCATCATATCTGCTTCATCTTCCCACATAGCTCCCTCAATAAGCTAATTCCTCCACAGAACCTTTAATGAAGCTACTTCTTTGTTTCTCAACTTTCGAACCTAACAATCATGGATCTCAACTGGCACCTCCTCATAGCTAAGGTTATCCTTCACACCTACGATCTCCACTAGAACAACAAAATTGGATCACCAATGCACTTCTTAAATAATGATACATGTAAGATTAGATGTACCAAAGCAAACACTGCTTGTAGCTGTAACTCATAGGCCACCTTGCCAACACGTCTCACAATTCGGTAGGGACCAACATATCGGGGACTAAGCTTCCCTTTCTTTCTAAACCTCATAAGCCCCTTCATGGGAGATACCTTCAAGAACACCCAATCATCAACTTCAAACTCAATCTCTCTCTGCCTAACATCAACATATGACTTTTGACGACTTTGAGATGTTTCTAGCCTTTCTCTAATAAGCTGGACTTTCTCCATAGCCTTATGAATTGAATCTGGCCTTATCAATGTATCTTCACCTACCTCAAACCAACCGACAGGTGATCTACATCGCCGCCCATAATGAGTCTCAAAAAGGAGCCATCTAAATACTAGAGTGACAACTGTTCTTGTAAGAAAACTCGATAAAAGGTAAATGATCAACCAACCCCATTTGAAGTCAATGACACATGCTCTCGACATATCCCCAAGAGTCTGAATGGTCGGCTCGGCCTGACCATCCTTTTGCGGATGAAAGGTTGTGCTAAGCTTGACCTGAGTACCATGTCCCTTCTGAAATGAACTTTAAAATTGCGAGGTGAACTTGATGTGCTGTAGATTTACAACACTATTGACGCTCAAAACTATGAAAATAGCATGGACTTAGGTATATTTATGTGGACATGAGGTACTTTTCCTTTGATTTTAGGATAAATGGGTGTTGGAACAATAAATTGCAAAAGGAAGCTAAAAGTGTGCAAAAAAGGAAAAAAAGTGCAGTCCACAGTAAAATCCGTAGGATGGACCTACGAGTCGTACTGAGGGCCTTGATAAGAAGCTGAAAGTTTAACCTGGAAGACTGATCCCATGAGACTTGTCACGGATCATACCATGATGGTACGAGTCATGGTAAGCCAGTCATGATGAAATCCAGAAAAATTCCACAAGAGGCTAATTCTCAATACGAGAGGACCCTACGACCCATGAGATGAAGGTACGATTCGTACCATACTGTATGAGTCATACCATACCTGTCATAGTGAAGTTCAAACAAAGTTCAAAGTATCAGGATCAAGCCACGGGTGCAATGTATGAGTCGTAGGATGTAGGTATGAATGGTACCTTGGCCCAACACTTAGCCAAAATTCAGTCAACACTTCAAGCCATGAGTCGATGCCACGGTCCGTGGGAAGCCCCTACGAGTCGTAGGAGGATCCGTGATGAGCTCGGCGAAACATATGGAAAGCAGTCCTGTTAGTTTAGGAAAAAGATTCTTGTGTCTCTATAAATACGTTTTATGTTTTATTATTTATAAAGGACGACAAATAGACTTAATTTTAGTAGGAAAACATTGTAGTAAGCAATTTTTACATCATTTAAAGAGAGAATTGAGTTGGTTCAACCTTGTGATCAACCTTTTCTTGAACTCATATTGTTCTTGCTACTTGTTATTCAAGATTTTGCGGATTAATTGAAGGAATCATTTTTTTGAATCATCTTTGTAAGTATTTTTTTATGTCTTCAACCATGAACACAATTCATAACCTTGAAACTTTGAGAGGCTAAAACCTCCATAGCTAGGGTTGTGGGAATCATGGTGGATTAATAAGCTAGGGTTGCACAAAGTAATTCTAAAACCAATACTAATTACTTATATTGTAGTCTCTTCATCTTTAATGATTCTTAGTGGTGCGCAATGTTAGGAAGTGCCTGAATTCTTTACTTGCTTTGGTCGAAGAGGTAGAGATTAGGAAAAGAGAATTACAACAGAGTCTTGATCTTGATGATCATTGTATTAACTTGAGTTGTGGTCGCAGGATAGTGATATCTGGAACTTAGTGATAACGGTTAGTTTGCAAAAACTCATGATACTTGGTCGAATAATTGAGGATAGTCATTTAATAGGGATTGGTCGATCGTTTGAATGAACCTAAGTTATTAGTTCTGTAAGTAAGCATTGGTAAAGATCACGAGTGTATACCTAAAGCTATTATGAACCCATGGGGAATACATACCCTACTTATCCTTTAATTATTGATTTGCAAATATAATCTTGACTTCTGTTTATTTTTATTATTGATTTTTATTAGAATTCCCCCCATTGTGAAGTAGCTACCATACGAGTTCATCTATCGGCTGTAATCTAGATCTTTCATATACCCTGTGGGATCGACCCCAACCCTATGTTGGGTTCTTTATTGACAATATCTGCTCCATACTTCAGTTGGAAGTGTGGTTTGAGCATTATCAAAAAGTGTCGTCGTTGCCGGGGAATACGACTAAGATTAGGTTATTTGCTTGTATTTGACTTTTTGGTAGTTATTTCCTTAATTACGTTTATTTTTGTGTTTTTGATGCCCACAGGCTGTCCTCCGGTGAATGCCAAGCACTCGGAGTAGTGGAGACCCCCTTGTTCCCCTAAATCCCTAAATCGAACGAGCACTGCATAGAATGAAAAACCCTAAGCAAAGAGAAGCCTGCTTAGCTGAAGAAGATAGGCAAGCCGAGCTAGCTCGGTTAGCTGCACTTCAGCAGGCTGGTGATGACAGAGATGAGGTGGTAAATGTTGCTCGACATGGGAGGGGCAATCGAGCTCAGAGATTTGCCCCCCAGTTCTTCAATGATGAGGACCCAAATATTGATGAAGTTGGGTCAACTGGAGCAATTGTGCCACCACCACTGACCGCTGGGGCCAAATTTGATATTACAAGCACCATGATTCAATTATTAAATATGAAAGGGGTGTTCAGTGGTCACACAGCGGATGATGCCAACCTGCACTTAATGAACTTCGTAGGAATATGGAAGGCATGCAGGTTGCCCAGAGTAAGCAAGGATGCCATACGGCTCCAACTCTTCCCTTTCTCTCTATCAAGGGAAGCTACTTTGTGGTTATTGGAGTTTCCCAATGTCTCCATAACCAATTGGAGGGAGCTTAAACAAGCCTTCTTGGAGAGATTCTTTCCCCCATCAAGGATGTTACAGTTAAAATATGAGAACTACAATTTCCGGCAAATTAAGACGGAGGCACTTCATGAAACCTGGTTGAGGTTTAAAAAGAAGTTGACTAAGTGCCCAAACCATAAAATCCCAGATGACAGTTTGTTGGAAATTTTTTACAGGTCTCTTAATAATAGCGCCAACTGTAGCAGACACGGTGGCTGGAGGAGCACTGATGAGTCACACATGGGAGGAAGCAACCACTATCCTTGACAGGGTGACTAAGACAAATAGGGCCTGGCATACGAGGGAGGCTAATGCAATTGAAGGTACATATGATGTTGGTTTGACTACAGACCAACGAAGGAAGGAGGAAGAACATGATTAGGAGTTGGCTCACATGCGCACATCATTGGATTCACTAACGAAGCATATCATGGGAGCAGGAGCCAAAAAGGTAAATGCAGTGGGAACTCAAGGAAGGGAGCAAGGAGCAGATCACTCTGATTCTGAGGAATAGGTATACTTCCTAGATGTCCAATTGGCAGGTTTTCGAGCCAACGCCTAAGAATCTGGACAAGACAATTGGCGCCAAGGTTCTGGATATCAAGGTCGGAACCAATACAGAGACAACTACAATAGGAACGAGTTCAGAGATAGGAACCGTGGTCGTGAGTGAGAGGGAGAATGGAGAAGAAATTATGGATATCGTAATGACCAGGCTGGAGTCTATGTGACTCCTAATGCACGAGAAGGGGAGGCCGGACAATCAATGTTGGAGAGCATGATGGATGAAATGATGAAAAAGGTGAGGTCCACAGATGATCAGTTAAAAGAAATTCAAAGTGACTTATCCAGCATGGGTCAGAAAGTGGAATCTCATGTCACCGCCATAAAGCAGATAGAACACCAACTTGGGCAACTATCAGCATCAATGAACCCTGAGAAAAGGGTACACTTCCTAGCAACATTGTCCAGAATCCAAAGAATGATTCTCATTGCATGGCAGTGATAACTAGGTGTGGTAAAACCACAGTTGACTCCCTGTTCCCTGTTGAAGTTGAAAGGAGGAAAGAGAGCGTGATTGAGGAGGAAGAGATTGGTGATGAGACACAACATGATGAGTTGCAAGAGGCCTCTAGGGTTGAGAAGGAATGATACATTGATCAAGGGGCAACTCTAGTGAAAAAAGCTATCCCAAGACCACTGCTACCATTCCCACAAAGGATGAAGAAAAAGGAGGACAACAGTAAGTTCCAAAAATTTCTTTCAATGCTTAAACAACTTTCTGTGAATATACCGTTAGTCGAAGCACTAGAGCAGATGCCAGGATATGCAAAATTCATGAAGGACCTGGTGACAAAGAAAAGATCTATAAGCTACGAGCTGGTTGACAATGTCCATCACTGCAGTGTCATAGCAACAAGGGTCTTAGCTCAGAAAAAGGAAGACCTAGGTGCCTTCACGATAACTTGCACCATTGGTAATATCGAGTTCGCAAGGGAACTATGTGATCTGGGAGCTAACATTAATATAATGCCCTTGGTAGTCTACAAGAAGCTAGGATTGGGAGCCCCAACACCAACCAATGTGCGGCTACTGATGGCCGACAAAATAGTAAAGAGACAAGTGGGCGTCCTAGTTGATGTGCTCGCCAAGGTTGATAAGTTTATATTCCCAGCAGACTTCGTGATCTTGGATTGCGAGGCTGATTATGAGGTCCCCATCATTCTGGGGCGACCATTCCTCTCTACTTGGAGAGCTCTAGTATATGTGGAAGTTGGCCTGTTAAAACTCAGGCAAATGAAGAAGAGGTCACTTTCAACATCTGTCGGACCATGAAGCAACCAAAGGAATTTAGTGTGATCTCAGCACTTGAGGATGAGTATGAGTCACTTGACGAATTCTGAGTAGTCAAGAGACTTGCGTTGTGCCTCGATGTTAAATCAAGCGCTTCTTGGGAGGCAACCTAAGTGGTGGTTTGGTGAAAGCTGAGTAACCAGACCACCAGCGTCATGCTGCGACGTTAAATCAAGCGCTTCTTAGGAAGCAAACCAAGTTAGTGAACTAAATTGTGCTCGGTGTGCAGGGAAATAAAAACAGGTGGCTGAAAAATCTATTACTACAAGATCTCAGTACTACTCGTGGTGAGGTCCTACGAGCCATGGCAGCAGTGATGGTGAAAAGCAGAGAAAATTCAAAGCAAAGTCCTACCTAGGACTCATCCTACGATTCTTACCTCAATGGTATGAGTCGTACGATGCACTCGTAGGTCACCAGGTAAGTTCTCGTTTGTTAAAGTCACTACGGGTCAGGGGACGAGTCGTAGGTTGTTCCTCAACTCGTGGCACGAGTCGTGATGGGTCAAAATTACCCGATTTGTCTTAGATTTTTAAATCTATCCTTACCTACTTAAACTTCAAAATCCACCCTTCTCCCACGCGAACACCTCACAAACCCACAACCCACGACTTAAGCAACTTCTTTCCACAACTCGTAACTCAATAACTCATCAACCAACAAAGGAATCGAGAAAATCTTTGCTCAATCCAAGTCGGTCAAACCCATACTAGTGCTACCCAGTCGAAACAAAAGCAAAAATTAAGTAAGTGATTTACATCGCAAGCTCCAAATGTTTGAAAGTGAACTTACGGGAATCAAAACCCATAAGAATCACTGGGTATGCTTGAAAATAACTGGGTATGCTTGAAAATCATTGAGTATGTTTGAAAACAAAAAATTGACTGGAAACCCACTTGAAATTTATTGAACTTTGGCCTTGGAACACCTAAAGGGAGTTACGAGTAGGGGTTGAAAAAAAAGGATTGAGTAGTATAAAAATGGAGTTCACAATATGCTTAGTCCTGGGGGAAATCTGAGTACCCAAAAATGTGCAAAACAAACACTTATACATTGAGCAAAAATGTTACACCCCGTAGAATTCCCGGCACTTAGACGACCTATTTGCACGTTGGTTAAGTATATTTGAAGGCCATACGTGCTAGGGAAAGGCCCAGGAAAAGATCGGACGAGAAACCCGTCGAAACCATCGCGGGAGGAGCCAGGCAGAGCCCCTCCGCCATGGCAGCGTGTCACGGAGGTGAGGCCTCCGCGATGGCTCCGTGACACGTTGCCCAGGTTCAGGCCCAAGTATATAAGCCCCCACTTCGGTTTAAAATCATTCACCACTTGAAAACAATTCCAGAACACGCAGTAAACAGAGAAAAACGAAGGAAAATTATATATTTCCGTCCGATTACGCTGCCAAACGCTGCCCAAACTCAAATTAATCCCAGATACCCGAGTATTTAGCAGTAGAGAGCATTTCTACGGAATTAGTTTCGCGAAATACGGCCGACGAATCGGCGAGCCACCGAACTAAAGTAAGTAGAATTGCTCTAAATTAATGTCTATGTGTTCCTAGCTGAGAAGTGAATACTTCTCCCTTCTGGGCCGCTGAAAAATAGCGAGTTTTCGACCGTCTTTCGATAAGCCTAAGTTTAGGCTATAAACTATATCGAAGTTGCTCTTTACAATAAAGCTGTATTTAGTATTGATTGACGTATTTATGAATGCAGTTGGGAGAAAATAGTTGAAGTACCAGCCGAGCCTCGTCCGACGGACGAATAGTAGAAGATAAGGTATGTAAAGTTAGTGTCCTTCGGCAAGTTAAGTAATATCAGTATAGTGTAATAAATTACGGACCAGTAGAATGTTCAGAAGTCGAGTATTGCGTTATTATGAATATTGGTACGATGTGAGAAACATTGGGTCGTAATGTATATGAAACCTATCAGTATGATACAGATTTTTAACGCAAGTGTTAGAGATTGCCCAGTATACTCAGTATGTAATGTGATATGCCATGTCAGGATATGGTTGTATTCAGTTGAAACCCCGTACAGTAATGCAATACCTGTAAAGCACTTCAGAAATAGAATAGCAGACTTAAATGAAGTTCAGAAAGCATGTCAGGATTAGTAAATCATGTTACTATAGAAAGTCAGTATACAACGTAGTTTAGCAGAAAGATTATATTCGTACATACATATATAGTACTTCCAGCCTCAGCATGTATTAAGTATGTACTTATTTCTATGACCAGTCCAGCATATAGTGTATACAGAAACTTAGTAAACAGCAGAGTTTTCTGTAGAAACATTATCTTATTTAGCATTTGCCCAGTACAGCCCGGCAGGAGACTATATTCATATTTATACATCTTTACTTGCCTCAACACGTATTAAATACGTACAGATTACTATCAGTAGCCCAGCATGTAATATATATGATACTTTACCCCTATTAGCCTCAGCATGTGAGATACCCAGACAGTATTACCAGTTGAGACCGTTGTATTGTTTGGGGTTGGATTACCTAGCATCCATGACCGCCCAGGGTTAATAGCTGTATCGACTCGTCCGCCAGAGGACGAGGATACGTCACTCTATGGAGTGGCATGCCGTCCAGCCAGGGGACGAAGATGGGATGCCAGTTTTTCCCCATATTTGTGCCTTGATCGGCCCTTACACACCCCAGTCGAGTGGATACGCCCGGGTGCAGATTCAGGAGTCCTCCGGACTCAGATGTAGTTATAGTCAGGGGCTCAGCGAGCCCAAGTGCATACCCAGGGGACCGGCAGGATGCTTACAGCCAGTATAGGAGATGGGATGACCGAGGTAGGGGTATAGATTCTGTGTTGATTGTACCTCCCGGCTTATGGGGGCCGGGTAAGGTTGTGTATGCCATGTTACGTTATGTATGTTATGTTATATTACAGTAGATACGAGCAGATTAGTAGTGGAATGATACGTCTCCAGGTATGATTCCTACTCCCTTCAGTATGATTAAGAACAGGTACGATCTACACCATCAGACAGTTATCTACTCCTTCTTATTTCAGTTTTGACAGTTATGTTATTGATTGCAGATATCCCTTCAGTTCTTACAGATTCAGTTATCTCCTACTATTCAGAATTTTTAGTTATATTACTTGTATTAAGATGTATTCAGTTTGCTTTACATACTCAGTACCAGCGGTACTGACGCCTAGTGGGGCGCTGCATTACTTGCCTGCAGGTACCCATAGACGAGCAGGCGATACCACGTGATCCCCATCAGCGGTTGAGTATTCAGCTCCTGTCATCCGGAGACTGAATTTCTAGAGGTGTAGTCCAGTTCTTTTTTTGTACAGTACGGGTAGGTCGGGGCCCTGTCCAAATCATTTCTATTATCCTTCCTAGAGGCTTGCAGTCTGTTTATATTCCCTGTGGTCAGATGAGCCGGTCGTGAGAGGCCGTGCAGTCGTATAGTTGTTAGCATTCCTTCTGTCTATTGTGATGGTCGTGTGGGGCCATAGCTATCAGTAGTGGTGACCTTGCCGGTCACGTAGCTTTTTAATACGTTACGATTGAATTGCAGATAACTAGACAGCATGGTGGCCTTGTCGGCCCGCATAGGTTCCCCTGAATTACTATGTTTCTGGTCAGCTGTTAGTACAGGTACAGAAGGCTATAGGCCAATGGGCCGGGGGGCTGTATTTACAGCCGTTATATAGCCCTTTGTTTCCAGAAATGTGAGTTAGAGCCAGCCAGGCGCCAGATGCGCTCAGGCTTAGCAGTCCAGCAGGTCAGGTCCTAGTAGGGCACCAGGTGCCAGTCATACCCCCCAGAGCGGGGTGTGACAAACTTGGTATCAGAGCAGGTCGTATCCCAGGGAGTCTGCAAGCTGTGCTAAGCAGAGTCTTGTCCATGGATGTGCTGTGCACCACATACTATGGATAGGAGGCTGCAAGGCATGATAGGATGGTTGTCTTTTATTCTTATTCAGTCGTGCTGTAGAGCGGTACAGTTTAGGGTTGAGTCCCTAAAAATCTTACCATACTCTTTGGTTACAGATAATGTCAGACCAGCGCCATCCTATCACAGGTCGGAACTTAGATGTTGCAGCCGGGGAAGGCACCAGCAGGATGCCTCACCCTCCTTTGGAGACAGCCCGACCAGAGGGCACTACAGAGGCATCATCCCAGCCTCCTCAGCAGTCTCCACCACGTCAGGAGCCACTTGGGGCGACACTACCTTCAGCAGCCCCTATATTGACTCCTTCTGACCAGGAGGTTAGGAGTGTTGTAGTTATGTTAGCACAGATGATGGCTGCTCAGCGTCAGCCAATGCCATCTACAGTTGCAGAATCGTCGGGAGGGCCCGGTAGTTCGAGGGTCCGAGAGTTCATAGCTTTGAATCCTCCAGAATTTACAGGCACGGACCGGACAGAGGACCCTCAGGATTTTCTGGACCAAATGCAGAGGATCTTCAGGGTTATGCATGCCACTTCTACCGAGTCAGTTGAGTTGGCAGCATTCCGGTTACGGGATATTGTGGTGTTATGGTATGAAAGCTGGGAGAGGTCCCGAGGGAGAGATGTTTCCCCTCCCACCTGGACCAGCTTTTCAGGAGCCTTTCTGGATCATTATTTGCCGCGGGAGATTCGACAGGCCCGGATAGACCAGTTCCTACATCTAGAACAGGGGGCCATGAGTGTTCGGGAATATTCTTTGCAGTTTGATTCCTTAGCCCGATATGCACCGGCCTTTGTTGATACTATGGCATCCAGAGTGCATCGCTTCATTATGGGATTGAATCCAGAATATGTTGAGATTTGCACTACAGCCACACTGCGAGAGGACATGGATATTGCTCGCATTCAGGCATTTGCTCAGAATATTGAGGGCATCAGACAGCGGCAACGAGAGGTCAGAAGGGTTAATCAGGAACAGCGTCGCCGGGACAGGCCAGTTGAATTACCGGGAGGGGCCCGGGGAGGACCCAGGCCCCGATTGTCAGACAGGCCGCCCAGGCCCCCGCCTCCGTCACAGTCACTAGGGGGTAGATTCAGCCGCAGGGGGCAGTCAGGGACTGGTAGAGGCTCGCAGATGGCAGATTCACCATCACAGAGGAGGGCAGAGCAGAGCAGGTATACCCTACCACTTTGCCCTATATGCAATCGACGCCATCCTGGAGCATGCAGATATGGCTCCACCGTATGTTATAATTGTGGCCAAGAAGGCCATTTGATGAAAGATTGCCCAGCCAGAGGTCGAGAGGACCGGGATAGATAGGATAGGGCATCAATAGGATCACGAGCTACAGTATCTTCGACTGGGCGCAGGCCCTCAGTTTCAGCAGGCAGGGGTCGGGGCAGATCAGGGGCCTCCAGTACAGGTGCGGGCCCAAGCCGCACATATGCCTTACCAGGGAGGCAAGATTCAGAAGCGTCGCCTGATGTTGTGACAGGTATGCTAACTATCTGCTCACACCCTGCTTATGTGTTAATTGATCCAGGGTCTACTTTGTCCTATATTACACCATTTGTGGCACGGAAGTTTAGTATTGTACCAGAATCACTACAGCAGCCCTTCCTAGTATCTACGCCCGTCGGTGACTCTATCACAGCTAGCCGAATCTACCGCGGGTGTACAGTAGAGATTGTTGACCGTCAGACCACAGTAGATCTGGTCGAGTTAGAAATGATAGACTTCGATGCCATAATGGGTATGGACTGGTTAGTACCATGCTTTGCCAATGTTGAATGTTGGACCAAGACGGTCCGATTCCACTTCCCAGGAGAAGCAGTACGGGAGTGGAAGGGTAGCACCGCTACGCCAAAAGGTAGGTTTATTTCCTACCTTCAGGCGAGAAAGTTGATATCTAAGGGGTGCATTTACCATCTTGTCAGAGTTCAGGATGTCCAAGCAGAATCTCCGACACTCCAGTCTTTCCCAGTGGTAAATGAATTCCCAGATGTATTTCCTGATGAGTTACCTGGTATTTCCCCAGAAAGGGAAATAGACTTTGCTATCGACTTGTTACCAGGCACTCAGCCAATATCAATACCTCCTTATCGTATGGCTCCTGCAGAACTCACAGAATTAAAGGAGCAGTTGAGAGATTTGTTAGATAAAGGTTTTATCAGGCCGAGTACTTCACCGTGGGGTGCGCCAGTTTTATTCGTGAGAAAGAAAGATGGCTCGCTCCGAATGTGCATAGATTATCGGCAGCTAAACAAAGTTACAGTAAAGAACAAGTATCCGCTTCCCAGATTTGATGACTTATTTGATCAGCTACAGGGAGCCAGATACTTTTCTAAGATTGACCTGCGGTCCGGATATCACCAGGTCCGAGTACGTGAGAGGGATATTCCTAAGACAGCATTCAGGACCCGATATGGGCATTTTGAATTTCTGGTTATGTCCTTCGGGCTAACGAACGCCCCAGCAGTTTTTATGGACCTGATGAACAGTATTTTCAGGCCTTTCCTGGACTTGTTCGTGATAGTATTCATTGATGACATTCTGGTGTATTCTCGCTCTGAAGCAGATCACCGGACTCATTTGCGGACAGTGCTCCAGATTCTCAGGGACCGCCAGTTGTATGCTAAGTTTTCGAAGTGTGAATTCTGGCTTAACTTAGTGGCCTTTTTAGGGCATATTGTCTCAGACGCTGGTATACAGGTAGATAAGCAAAAGATAGAAGCAGTTAAGTCATGGCCTAGGCCTACCACCCCGACTGAAGTTCGTAGCTTTCTGGGGTTAGCAGGGTATTATCGGAGATTCGTTGAGGGATTCTCAACCATTGCAGCACCTTTAACTAAATTGACACAGAAAGCAGCAAAGTTTCAGTGGACGGAGGCATGCGAGCAGAGTTTCCAGGAATTGAAAGACAGGTTAACCTCCGCCCCAGTATTAGCATGGACGGAAGGCACAGAAGGTTATCAGTTTATTGCGACGCGTCAGGTGTCGGATTGGGTTGTGTGTTGATGCAGCATGGTAGAGTAATTGCATATGCCTCCAGACAGCTGAGAAAACACGAAAAGAATTACCCTACCCATGACCTGGAATTGGCCGCAGTAATTCATGCCTTGAAGATGTGGAGGCATTATCTGTACGGCGTCCATGTTGACATTTATACAGATCATAAGAGCTTACAATACATTTTCACCCAGAGGGAGTTGAATCTGCGGCAACGCTGCTGGTTAGAGTTGTTGAAAGACTATGATGTGAATATTCTATACCACCCCGGAAAAGCTAATGTTGTAGCAGATGCCCTGAGCCGTAAGTCAATGGGGAGTTTGGCGTATTTGCGACCTGAGAAACAGAAATTAGCTAAAGAAATTCATCAGTTAGCTGGCCTAGCCGTTCGAGTAATAGAAACAGAAAATAATGGACCAGTAATTCAGAATTCTGCAGTGTCATCGTTAGTTACAGAGGTAAAAGAACGGCAGTATGAGGATCCCAATTTAGTCCAGCTCAGAGATAGAGTTCAGAAAGGTAAGGAGCCAGATTTTCAGATAACCGAGGATGGTGTGCTACATTGTAAGGGCCGCCTTTGTGTCCCGAATGTCGCAGGACTTCATGGGCAGGTCATGCATGAGGTACACTACGCCCGCTATTCCCTTCACCCAGGGGCGACGAAAATGTACCACGACATCAGAGACATCTACTGGTGGCCAGGTATGAAAACTGAGATAGCTGAATTTGTATCTAGATGTGCTAATTGTCAGCAGGTGAAAGCAGAGCACCAGAAAACGGGTGGTTTGACTCAAGCGATAATGATACCTATGTGGAAGTGGGAAGTAATAAACATGGATTTTGTAACAGGGTTACCCCGTACTAGACGCAGAAATGATTCCATTTGGGTAATAATTGACAGGCTGACAAAATCAGCTCATTTCCTGCCAGTAAGGGCTACCTTCTCAGCTGAGGATTATGCCGAATTATATATCAGAGAAATAGTTAGATTGCATGGAGTGCCAGTATCTATTATTTCAGATAGGGGAGCACAGTTTACAGCTAGATTCTGGCAGTCATTTCAGAAAGGTCTGGGGACGCAGATTAATTTGAGCACAGCATTCCATCCCCAGACAGACGGGCAGGCTGAACGTACAATTCAGACGCTCGAAGATATGCTACGAGCGTGTGTGTTAGATTTTGGGGGTAGCTGGGATGAACATCTTTCGTTAATTGAATTTTCTTATAATAACAGCTACCATTCAGCTATTCAGATGGCGCCTTTCGAGGCATTGTATGGGCGAAAATGTAGATCGCCGGTGGGCTGGTTTGAGATAGGAGAATCAACATTAGTTGGCCCAGACATTGTTCGGCAGTCCGAGGAAAAGATAAAGCTTATCCGAGAACGTTTACTAACCGCTCAGAGCCGCCAGAAGTCATATGCAGATAGGCGGCGCAGAAATCTAGAATTTTCGGTAAACGATTGGGTATATCTGAAAGTGTCCCCGATGAAAGGGGTAATGAGGTTTGGCAAGAAGGGAAAGCTTAGCCCAAGATTCATTAGGCCGTATCAGGTTCGGCGAAGAATAGGCCGCGTGGCATACGAGTTGAACTTGCCTCCAGAGTTAGCGTCGGTTCACCCAGTATTCCATGTTTCTATGTTAAGGAAGTTCGTAGGGGACCCTTCTACAGTAGTTCCAGTTCAGGATGTCCAGATCACAGAAGAGTTAGCATATGAAGAGGTTCCCGTAGCCATTTTAGACAGACAGATTCGCAGGCTGAGAACTAAAGATGTTGCATCTGTCAAGGTATTGTGGCGTAACAAAAATCGGGAGGAAATGACGTGGGAGGCTGAAGAAGATATGAAAATCAGATACCCTCACTTATTTCAGGCCTAGTCAGACGACAGGTATGTCCGTATCATTATTTATACAGCACTTTATGGTTGTATATTGTAAATGACAAAGAAAGAAGTGATATTTAGTTGTCCAGTGGATTTTAGAATAGTGTGTGCAGTGCCTATGTTGGACTTTTCTGCGTTTCAGGTTTTTGCGATAGTCCATATTACAGGGGAAACTCTACCAAAATTTTTCCAGAAAAGTAAAGTAAGTAGTCCTCTAGATAACAGTGTACATTCGAGGACGAATGTTCTTAAGGGGGGGAGAATATTACACCCCGTAGAATTCCCGGCACTTAGATGACCTATTCGCACGTTGGTTAAGTATATTTGAAGGCCATACGTGCTAGGGAAAGGCCCGGGAAAAGATCAGATGAGAAACCCGTCGAAACCATCGCGGGAGGAGCCAGGCAGAGCCCCTCCGCGATGGCAGCGTGTCACGGAGGTGAGGCCTCCGCGATGGCTCCGTGACACGTTGCCCAGGTTCAGGCCCAAGTATATAAGCCCCCACTTCGGTTTAAAATCATTCACCACTTGAAAACAATTCTAGAACACGCAGTAAACAGAGAAAAACGAAGGAAAATTATATATTTCCGTCCAATTACACTGCCAAACGCTGCCCAAACTCAAATTAATCCCAGATACCCGAGTATTTAGCAGTAGAGAGCATTTCTACGGAATTAGTTTCGCGAAATACGGCCGACGAATCGGCGAGCCACCGAACTAAAGTAAGTAGAATTGCTCTAAATTAATGTCTATGTGTTCCTAGCTGAGAAGTGAATACTTCTCCCTTCTGGGCCGCTGAAAAATAGCTAGTTTTCGACCGTCTTTCAATAAGCCTAAGTTTAGGCTATAAACTATATCAAAGTTGCTCTTTACAATAAAGCTGTAGTTAGTATTGATTGACGTATTTATGAATGCAGTTGGGAGAAAATAGTTGAAGTACCAGCCGAGCCTCGTCCGATGGACGAATAGTAGAAGATAAGGTATGTAAAGTTAGTGTCCTTCGGCAAGTTAAGTAATATCAGTATAGTGTAATAAATTACGGACCAGTAGAATGTTCAGAAGTCGAGTATTGCGTTATTATGAATATTGGTACGATGTGAGAAACATTGGGTCGTAATGTATATGAAACCTATCAGTATGATACAGATTTTTAACGCAAGTGTTAGAGATTGCCCAGTATACTCAGTATGTAATGTGATATGCCATGTCAGGATATGGTTGTATTCAGTTGAAACCCCGTACAGTAATGCAATACCCGTAAAGCACTTCAGAAATAGAATAGCAGACTAAAATGACGTTCAGAAAGCATGTCAGGATTAGTAAATCATGTTACTATAGAAAGTCAGTATACAACGTAGTTTAGCAGAAAGATTATATTCGTACATACATATATAGTACTTCCAGCCTCAGCATGTATTAAGTATGTACTTATTTCTATGACCAGTCCAGCATATAGTGTATACAGAAACTTAGTAAACAGCAGAGTTTTCAGTAGAAACATTATCTTATGTAGCATTTGCCCAGTACAGCCCGGCAGGAGACTATATTCATATTTATACATCTTTACTTGCCTCAGCACGTATTAAATACGTACAGATTACTATCAGTAGCCCAGCATGTAATATATATGATACTTTACCCCTATTAGCCTCAGAATGTGAGATACCCAGACAGTATTACCAGTTGAGACCCTTGTATTGTTTGGGGTTGGATTACCTAGCATCCATGACCGCCCAGGGTTAATAGCTGTATCGACTCGTCCGCCAGAGGACGAGGATACATCACTCTACGGAGTGGCATGCTGTCCCGCCAGGGGACGAAGATGGGATGCCAGATTTTCCCCATATTTGTGCCTTGATCGGCCCTTACACACCCCAGTCGAGCGGATACGCCCGGGTGCAGATTCAGGAGTCCTCCGAACTCAGATGCAGTTATAGTCAGGGGCTCAGCGAGCCCAAGTGCATACCCAGGGGACCGGCAGGATGCTTACAGCCAGTATAGGAGATGGGATGACCGGGGTAGGGGTATAGATTCTGTGTTGATTGTACCTCCCGGCTTATGGGGGCCGGGTAAGGTTGTGTATGCCATGTTACGTTATGTATGTTATGTTATATTACAGTAGATACGAGCAGATTAGTAGTAGAATGATACGTCTCCAGGTATGATTCCTACTCCCTTCAGTATGATTAAGAACAGGTACGATCTACACCATCAGACAGTTATCTACTCCTTCTTATTTCAGTTTTGACAGTTATGTTATTGATTACAGATATCCCTTCAGTTCTTACAGATTCAGTTATCTCCTACTATTCAGAATTTTTAGTTATATTACTTGTATTCAGCTGTATTCAGTTTGCTTTACATACTCAGTACCAGCGGTACTGACGCCCAGTGGGGCGCTGCATTACTTGCCTGCAGGTACCCATAGACGAGCAGGCGATACCACGTGATCCCCATCAGCGGTTGAGTATTCAGCTCCTGTCATCCGGAGACTGAATTTCTAGAGGTGTAGTCCAGTTCTTTTGTTGTACAGTACGGGTAGGTCAGGGCCCTGTCCCGATCATTTCTATTATCCTTCCTAGAGGCTTGCAGTCTGTTTATATTCCCTGTGGTCAGATGAGCCGGTCGTGAGAGGCTGTGCAGTCGTATAGTTGTTAGCATTCCTTCTGTCTATTGTGATGGTCGTGTGGGGCCATAGCTATCAGTAGTGGTGACCTTGCCGGTCACGTAGCTTTTTAATACGTTACGATTGAATTGCAGATAACTAGACAGCATGGTGGCCTTGTCGGCCCGCATAGGTTCCCCTGAATTACTATGTTTCTGGTCAGCTGTTAGTACAGGTACAAAAGGCTATAGGCCAATGGGCCGGGGGGCTGTATTTACAGCCGTTATATAGCCCTTTGTTTCCAGAAATGTGAGTTAGAGCCAGCCAGGCGCCAGATGCACCCAGGCTTAGCAGTCCAGCAGGTCAGGTCCTAGTAGGGCACCAGGTGCCAGTCATACCCCCCAGGGTGGGGTGTGACAAAAAAGAATCGCGAATGTGGTCTGAAAAAGGGTCGCAGCATAGTACGGGTCATAGGTTGACACTACAAGTCGTACTAAGTGCTCGTACCACCTATCTTGAAAAATTTATCTGGGAAGCCCATCCCACGATTTGTGGAATCGACCTAAGAGTCGTACCACGAGTCATGGTGAAAAATAGAGATTTATTAAAAATGGGACTTCATCAAATGACTCAAGGTACGGACCATACCTTCATGGTATGAGTCGTACCTGCTAGTCATGGGGCATTATCAGGACTTCTCACGAATCATACCTTCATGGTACGACTCGTAGTGGGGACTCGTGATGAGATTCTGAACTTCTCTTACCTGATTTTTCTTTTTCTAAAATGGACAACTAACCTCATTCTCTTCAGGTACAATGAAATACAAATGCAGGGCAGACAAAACACAAGCCTGCAGGACATCGATTGATGAAACAACTGACTCAGAGTCTGACAAGGTTGGAGATTCACCTGGTGGTTCAATTGAGGATTATCAAGTAGATACCTTAGACACTGATGGAACCAGAACCACTAGGGCAAGAGAAAAGGCCCAATCTGAAGCAACCACTGCCACATCCGTTCAAGCTCCCCAGTCTGAAGAGGGAGCTAGAGAGGAACAACAAAGGCATGAAACTGACTCCAACACTGAGGAAAGGTCAGAAGGGACCCAGAATGACGCAGAAAGCAGTGAGGAAGAAGTGGAGGAGGAGACCCCTGCTAGAGAAAACAGAACAATGCATTGGAGAGTGCCGGGTGCTAAAGAAATATATGAACAAGGCATCGCTCTCACCGCCAAGAACAAACCAAAAAGAAGCATCCAAGAAGAACCGCGGATCCTCACTAAATCTAAGAACAAAGTTGAGGAGATGAAGCGTATATTTAGCTTCTATGGTTAGAATGGATGGCCAAGACCACTACACAATACACAGATGAGATTGTCAGGGAGTTCTACGCCAACTATCTGGCCACAATAGAGGAGAAAGCAAAGGAGGGGCAACAGATAAAGGATCAACCTTGTTTGGAGAGTGTTCTAGTCTGAGGGCAAGTAGTAGATGTATCTGATCGGACCATTGCACGGATGTTATATGGACCTCAATTCAGACCAACAAGGATAACACCAGAATATGATTATAGGGTTGAGGCCATTGTCACGACCTGAGAGGGGCCCCAGATCATAGACACGGGACAAGGGACCCTGAGAGAGCCCAAGTCAACCCATGGCATTAGAATTCACTATCTCATTCCATAAACATGAAGGAAACATAAATATAACTCAGCGGAAGCCTAGCTTAGCATATCAACAGAATAAACATCTGAGTTGAATACATGTCTAAGTCTGAATAACCTCTAATCTGGACGAGCTGATGGGACAACACCACCAACTAGCTAAGAAATACTGAAACTGAAAGTACGCTTAAAATAACTGAAAGTCTATTCCTCAGCGGATGAGGACTCACCAAGAAGCAAATGCAAACTCTGATAGCAGCTACGAACAAGGCTGAACCTGAGAACCGGATCCTACATCATGAAATGATGCAGCATAGAAAGTATGCGATCAGTACGTGGAATGTACCGAGTATGCAAGGTAAGTAAAACCGCTTTGATAATAAAATCAACTAATTCCAGTCAAACATATATATGATAAACTTCGAGAGTAAGTGGGAGGGCACATGCATTAATTCTGAAATCGAACTTTATTATAACGTACTCATGCATGACTTTAGAACATCATGACTGATTTGAATGAATCAAAGCTAAATCATTATATTTATATCAAAAGTTGAAGAATGAGTCAAACCTGGCTTTCTCAACATGTATGCATAAGATAATCATCATGATTAATGGATATGCAAATTCGAACAATATAGACAATGGGAGACCCGTCACTTAACCGAGATACCATGATAGAGCTTACGTGGTCCCAACTATCATACTCAAGTGGGTAGAGCCGTCCATAACCTTGCCAGGGCGATGGACGATACCATGATATCGATATTAAGCTCAAAGGGCCAATCGGGCCGGGGATAGCTCACAAGGGAGGTCCCAACGATATAATATAATCAATCCTACGTTGGCACGTAGTTTTGGGGCATAGGGTAGTCGACCCTTAGCCCGCTCGGTGCTAGACTCTTCTCCCAAAACATGCAATGCTCTAATCGTATAAGTACGAACCTCAACATTGTCTAGTGACGAAACTCAACGTGAAGTCATGCATAAACTCAACATCGTATGAAACAAAGATCAACATTGTCTATTGACAAAGCTCAATATGAAATCATGCATGCATTAGACATCATATAAATATGAAGCTCAACAATGTAGTCTCGACAAAGCTTAGAATGAAATCATGCTTAGACTCAACATCATGCAAAATGAAGCTTAATGACAATATACATCTCATTTATGAAATTCATACATATGAAAAGCTTTATTACGACACATACCACAAGCTCAAAGATAGTGGGAGGCTTTCCTCCAAAATCATGTGGTAAGGCTAATTTAGAATTATCACTTCATTATCATCAACATAGGGACCTTGCCCAAAACCTTATCATTCTTGAACCCATTCAAATCATTTGAAAACATTTTAATTTGGGAGGTTTCACTCCAACACGAAATATTATAATCGATTCAATAAAATCGACATTCATACTTAACATTGGGCACTTCCAAAAGCTTCATCCTACATGGGTCTATTTAACCTTCTTTGAAAACATCATAAAAATCATGGGTAAGATTGAAAACATGTTTTTCATCATCTATTCCCTCATCATCACATTATCATAGGAACTCCCCACACATGGGCGTTTTAGATTCAAATTTTTTTAGAAAAATAATTTTGTAAAGTAAATTAAGATAGAATCCGCCAAAGCTCAATAAATCATCAATATCAACTCGATTAATCATACCCATGAGTAGAAAGGTAGGAATCATGCAATTGAGTGAAAACTCAAACTTGATCATCACAAATAAGTCACAAATTAATAGGGAATGGGTATGGGTGTGGAAGAAAGCACCCACTCATAACCTTACATACCTGGGATTGAAGAATATTATCTCTTCCTAACTACCCAGTTGAGATTTCCCTTGAAATCCTTGAATTTCTCCTCACTTTCTCCCCTTCAAGCTCTCACCCTTGCATGCAGTAAAAAAATGGCCTAGATGGGTTTATCTCAGCTTAAAACCCTCTATTACGACCTCAAAACGACGCAGTATAGGCCCTTAGAACTTAGAAATTATCAAAAAGCCCTTACTAAAATCATTGAAAATAACTGTCAGGGGGTCCTAACAGACGACTTGATAACGCGTTACTAGGGCTCACAATCCGTTTGATCACCCGTCAAGTACACTGCCTCATCATTCAAGAAATTTCCACTGGCTTGGTAACGGCTAACCTAACAAGTCGTTAGGATTGACGACGACTCATCGGGTGCCACCCGTCAGGTACACTGGATAAGCCTTGCTAACTTTCCCTAAGACCAACCAATGACTGAATTGACGACTCGTGGTCAGTGACCACGAGTCGTTACATCCCTCGTGAGGAACTCAAGTCCTCCAACATCTCAGGCCTTCCCCACGAGCCACCTGATAACTCGTTATGCCTCCTCACGAGTTGTCAAGTTACCCGTTCTGCAACTGCTGCAACATTTTCCAGTTTTTCTCCTGATTCACTTTCGGGTCTAATTTTTGAATTCTCGGGGTATAACAATATCTCCCCCTTGGTAACATTCATCCTCGAATGTTATAAACAAGCAGAAAACTCAGAAAGAACAATCACTACATATATATAGATGCTAATCATTGACTTTCAAACCAAAAACTGAAGGAACGACTACCCCCAAAGAGAACCACATAGCTGGTCAAAGTTCAAACATCACTTATATATATCATATCATAAAACAAACTTATTCACATGAATAGAACATGAAAAACTGAATAGAGGTTTAGGGAAATATTTGATACCTCAAACTAAAGCTGAGCCGGTAGGGAACAAATGGGGGTATTTAGCCACCATATCCGCTTCGGCCTCCCACGTAGCTCCTTGAACATGCTGATTCCTCCATAAAACCTTAATTGAAGCTACCTCTTTGTTCCTCAGCCTCCGAACTTGTTGATCCAAAATTTGGACCGGAACTTCCTCATAACTGAGACTGTCTTTCACACCAACGCTGTCTATCGGAACCACCAAGGCTGGGTCACCCAAGCACTTCTTTGAAAGCGATACATGGAACACGGGATGAACCAAAGCTAATTTTGAAGGCAAGTCCAACTCATACGCCACCTTACCAACTCTCCTCACAACTTAGTATGGACCAACATAGCGGGGACTGAGTTTACCTTTCTTTCCGAACCGCATGACTCCCTTCATGGGAGATAACTTTAGAAACACCTAGTCATCTACATCAAACTCCAAATCTCTTCTCCTCACATCCGCATACAATTTTTGATGACTCTGAGTAGATTTCAACCGGTCCTTATCAACTGAAGCTTCACCATCACCTTATGAACAGAGTCTGGACCTATCATGGCTGCCTCACCAACCTCGAACCATCCGATAGGAGATCTACACCTTCTCCCATAGAGGGCCTCGAACGGTGCCATCTGGATACTAGAGTGGTAACTATTATTGTAAGCAAACTTGATCAAGGAAAAATGATCATCCAAACTACCTTTGATATCCATCATACATTCCCTCAACATATCCTCAAGAGCCTGAATGGTTAGTTCTTCTTGGCCATCCGTCTGAGGGTGAAAAGCTGTGCTTAGCTTAACCTGAGTCCCGAGCCCTTATTGAAATGAATGCCAGAATTGAGAAGTAAATTGAGTACCTCAATCCGAAATAATAGACAAGGGAACTCCATGAAGCCGAACCAACTCTCGGATATACAACTTAGCATAATCGTCTGCTGAATCCGTGGTCTTGACCGGTAGGAAGTGTGCAGCCTTGGTCAACCTGTCCACCACAACCCAAATGGAGCCCAAATGGAGTCGTATTGCCGATGAGTACGAGGTAGACCTGTAATGAATTTCATATTTATTTCTTCCAACTTCCAAGTGGCATGGAAATATCCTAAAGTACACCTCTAGGTCCTTGATGCTCGTCTTTTACTTGCTGACAGTTTGGACACTTTGCTACGAACTCCGCAATGTCCCTTTTCATGTCATCCCACCAATAGATTTCTCAAAAATCCCAATACATTTTTGTGGATCCTGGATAAATAGAATATCTGGTACAATGTGCCTCATGCAATATCTGAACTCTCAAATTATCAACGCCCGGAACACATAGCCGACCCTTGTATCATAGCACCCCATCTCCTCCTTAGGAGAAAACCTCCACCTTCTGATTCTGCATCGCCTCCTTCAGCTTCCTCAATATTGGATCCTCATCATGCCTAGAATTAACATCAACTACCAAGGACGATTCCAACCCGTTATGCACAACAACACTGCTATTGATTGAATTAATCAGTCTAACTCCCATCCTTGCAAGACGGTGAACATCCTTTACCAACTCCTTCTTTCCCCCGTCCACATGGGACACACTCTCCATTAAGAGACTACTAAACGCATCCACAACCACATTAGATTTTCCCAGGTGGTAAAGGACACTCATGTCATAATCCTTAAGTAACTCCAACCATCTCCTTTGCCGCAAATTTAGATCCTTTTGTGTGAACACATATTGCAAGCTCTTGTGGTCCCTAAACACATCCATATGGACCCCATATAAGTAATGCCACCATATCTTCGATGCAAACACCACTGCGGCCAATTCAAGGTCGTGGGTCGGGTAATTCTTTTCATGCACCTTCAGCTATCGAGAGGCATAAGCTATCACTCTCCCCCGCTGCATCAATACACATCCAAGTCCAACTCTAGAAGCATTACAATACACCACAAAACCATCATTACCCTCGGGTATGGTCAATACTGGTGTTGAGGTAAGTCGAGCCTTCAAGTCTTGGAAGCTTTTCTCACAAGCCTCTGACCACTGGAACTTCACCTTCTTCTGAGTCAACATAGTCAAAGGCACTGTGATGGTTGAGAACCCTCAACAAACCTCCGGTAGTAGCCAGCTAAGCCCAAGAAACTGCGAGTATCCGAAGGATTCACTAGTTTGGGCCAATTCTTCACTGCCTCGATTTTCTGCGAGTCTAATTTTATGCCTTCGCTAGACACCACATGTCCCAAGAATGCCACGGAGTCCAACCAAAACTCACACTTGCTGAACTTTGCATACAATTTGCGGTCCTTTAGGGGCTGGAGTACTACTCTCAAGTGAGCGACATGCTCCTCCTCACTCCAAGAGTATACCAAAATGTCATCAATGAACACGATCACGAACATATCCAAATATGTCTTGAACACCGTGTTCTTCAGGTCCATAAAAGCTGCAGGAGCATTTGTTAGTCCAAAAGACATAACTACAAACTCGTAATGACCATACTGTGTCCTGAATGTCATCTTCAGGTATCACTCTCCCAAACTCTAAGCTGATGATACCTAGACCATATATCTATCTTTGAGAAACACTTCGCACCTTAAAGCTGATCGAATAAATCATCGAACCTGGGTAAGGGATACCTGTTCTTGACAGTGACTTTGTTCAACTGTCAATAATCAATGCACATACGAAGGGAACCATCTTTATTTCGAACAAATAGTACTGGTTCACCCCATGGGGATTGGCTCGGGCTAATGAAACCCTTATATAACAAATCCTTTAACCGATCCTTCAACTCTTTTAGCTCGGCTGGAGCCATCCTGTAGGGTGGAATAGATATAGGCTGTGTATTGGGAAGGAGGTCAATACCAAAATCAATCTCCCACTTGGGAGGAATACCTGGAAAATCATCAGGAAAGACCTCTGGATACTCACATACTACTAGAACTGATTGGATAGTTAGGGTTTCGGACTCCATGTCCCTAACCCTAACTAGGTGATACATGCAACCCTTAGAAATCATCTTCCTGACCTTCAGGTAGGAAACGAAATGAACTACAAGCACAACTGAACTATCCTTCCATTCTAAGACTGGATCACCTGGGAATTTGAACTCTACTGACCGGGTCCTGCAGTTAATGGAAGCATAACAAGCATACAACCAATCCACACTAAGAATAACATCAAAATCCATCATGGCTAACTCTATTAGATCTTCAGAGGTGACCTTATGGAGAACCAAGACCGGGCAATCTCTATACACCCGTCTAGCTATAACTGAGTCACCTACCGGAGTAGAAACTGAGAAGGATTTGATAAGACATCGAGACTGACTTTGAAGCTACTGGTTACATAAGGTGTCACAAAGGACAAGGTGGCCCCTGGATCTAATAATGCATAAACATCAACATGGAACACTCGTAACATACCAGTAACCACATCCGGGGAGACCTCCTGCTCCTGACGGGATGCTAGGGCATAGAATCTATTTTGGAGCTGACCACCAGCTGCACTGGTAGATTCCCCCTGATGTGCTGAGCGAGGGGGTGGGGCTGCTGATCTAGAAGCTGGGCCATGGCCCCCAACCTAATCCTGTCTCATCGCTGGACAATCTTTAAGAATGTGCTCGGGTTTCCCGCACTCGAAACATGCACCCAAACCTACCTAGCACTCGCCTGTATGCCCTCGGCCACATCTGCGACAAGTTGGAACCCCTGAATCTATGGTCCTGCTGCTCTGAACCCTCGAGCCTGATGCTCGTCTTCTATGATCATACCTAGGCCCAGATGGCACACTTAAGGCTGATGAAGCTGAGGCGAATGATCTCTGGTGGGTCTGCTGGTAGTGCCCACCGCCGAACCTCTGCTGGGAAAATCTGTGGTCCTCAGTCCTGGTCCTCTTGGCCTCTCTCTCTCTCTCGAATGTGTCGCCTTCATCTGCTGGGCGTACAACACCATCCGAGGGAAGTCCATATCCTGATGGAGCATAGCAATCCTGCGTTCCTTATCCAAGTAACCTATTATCCCATGCACAAACCTGCTCACTCACGCCCTCTGGTCACCCAGTAACTCAGGAGCGTACTTCGATAGGCGAGTGAACTCAAGGGAATACTCTAGTACTGTCATTCTCCCTTGCTTCAAATTTACGAACTCAGCTGCCTTTAGCTCCCTGATCTCTCGAGGGAAGAACAGATCGAGAAATGCAGCCTAAAACTCTTCCCAAGTGACCGGACCTGCTCCAGCGACCCTGCTATCCTTCCATTAACGGAACCAGATATGCGCAACCCCCTTCAACTGGTAGGAGGCCAACTCTGCGCACTCAACACTACTCACCCCCATAACCTGGGTGATCTTGATGATCTCATCAATGAAGTCATGTGGATCCTCACCTACCTTGGACCCTAAGTACTCCGGCGGATTCATCCTCAATCTGCATTGCCATTCTATAGTACATGCGCAATGGTCTGCTGATTGACCTGAGCGGTCAAGGCCTGCGCAAGCATCTGGATAGTGGCCCGGAACTCAGCATGAGCGGCTGGCTCCGGTGCCTGAGGCTCCTGAACTGGTGGGACTGGCTGATGCCCACGACCTATGCCATCCTCGTGGCCTTCACAATCTCCATTTCTCCTTTCATTCATCCTTCGAGGAGCCATGAATCTGCTATCACGAATAACACGAATTAGAATGATATAAAGACTCTTCATCGCACGACATAGATCATGAAAGATGGGAACATTTCCTAAAAATTTTCGTAGCCTCTTCATCATAAGTGTGGCACGCTTCACACCCATGAAAAAGACTCTACTTAACGCAGCATTAAGACTCCCTAGGACACTCAAACCTATGGCTCAGATACCAAGTTTGTCACGACTCGAGAGAAGACTCGGATCATAGACATGGGACAAGGGACCCTAAGAGACCCTAAGTCAACCCATGGCATAAGCATTCACTATCTCATTCCGTAAACATGAAGGAAATATAAATATAACTCAGCGAAAGCCTAGCTTGGCATATCAACAGAATAAACATCTGAGCTGAATACATGTCGAAGTCTGAATAGCCTCTAATTTGGACGAATTGATTGGACAACACCCCCAACTAGCTCAGAAATACTGAAACTGAAAGTATGCTCAGAATAACTAAAAGTCTAGTCCTCGGAGGATGAGGACTCTCCAAGAAGCAAATGCTAACTCTGATAGCGGCTACGAATGGGGCTCAACTTGAGAACTGGATCCTGCATCATGAAATAATGCATCATAGAAAGTATGCGATTAGTACATGGAATGTACTGAGTATGCAAGGTAAGTAAAACCACTTTGATAATAAAATCAGATAATTCTAGTCATACAAATATATGATAAACTTCGAGAGTAAGTGGGAGGACACATGCATTAATTTTGAAATCAAACTTTATCATAACGTGCTCATGCATGGCTTTAGAACATCATGACTGATTCGAATGACTCAAAGTTAAATCATAACATTTATATCAAAAGCTGAACAATGAGTCAAACCTTGTTTTCCCAACATGCATGCATAAGATAATCATCATGAGTAATGGATATGCAAATTCAAATGATATAGACAATAGGAGACTCGTCACTTAACAGACATACCACGATAGAGCTTATGTGGTTCCAACTATCACACTCAAGTGGGTAGAGCTGTCCATAACCTTGCTAGGGCGATGGACGATACCATGATATCGATATCAAGCTCAAAGGGCCAACCTGGCCTGGGGTAGCTCACAAGGGAGGTCCCAACAATATAATAGAATCAATCCTACATTGGCGCGTAGTTCTGGGGCATAGGGTAGTCAACGCTTAGCCTGCTCAGTACTAGACTCTTCTCCAAAAACATGAAACGCTCTATATCATATAAATACGAAGATCAACATCGTCTAGTGGCGAAGCTCAACATGAAGTCATGCATAAACTCAACATCGTATGAAAAGAAGCTCAACATTGTCTATTGACAAAGCTCATTATGAAATCATGCATGCTTTAGACATCATATAAATATGAATCTCAATAATGTCGTCTCGACAAAGCTTAGAATGAAATCATGCTTAGACTCAACATCATGCGAAATGAAGCTTAATGACAACATACATCTCATTTATGAAATTCATACATATGAGAAGCTTTATTACGACACATACCATAAGCTCAAAGATAGTGGGAGGCTTTCCTCCAAAATCATGTGGTAAGGCTACTTTAGAATTATCACTTCATTATCATCAACATAGGGACGTTTCCCAAAACCTTATCATGCTTAAACCCATTCAAATCATTTGAAAACATTTTAATTTGGGAGGTTTCCCTGCAACACAAAATATTATAATCAATTCAATAAAATCGACATTCATACTCAACACTGGGCACTATCCAAAGCTTCATCCTACATGGGTCTATTTAACCTTCTTTGAAAACATCATCAAAATAACGAGTAAGATTGAAAAGATGCTTTTCATCATCTATTCCCTCATCATCACATTATCACAGGAACTCCCCACACATGGGCGTTTTAGATTCAAATTTCTTTTTTTTAGAAAAATAATTTTGTAAAATAAATTAAGATAGAATACGCCCAAGCTCAATGAACCATCAATATCGACTCGATTAATCATACCCATGAGTAGAAAGGTAGGAATCATGCAATTGAGTGAAAACCCATACCTTATCATCACAAATAAGTCACAAATTAATAGGGAATGGGCATGGGTGTGGAAGAAAGCACCCACTCATAGCCTTAAATACCCGAGATTGAAGAATCTTATCTCTTCCTAATTACCCAGCTGAGATTTCCCTTGAAATCCTTGAATTTCTCCTCACTTTATCCCCTTCAAGCTCTCACCCTTGCATGAATGAATAAAATGCCTAGATGGGTTTATCTTATCTTAAAACCCTCTATTACAACCTCAAAACAACGTAGTATAGGCCCTTAGAACTTAGAAATTACGAAAAAGCCCTTACTAAAATCGTTGAAAATAACTGTCAGGGGGTCCTAACGAACGACCTGATGACTCGTTACTAGGGATCACGATCCGTTTGATCACCCGTCAAGTACACTGCCTCATCATTCAAGAAATTTCCATTGGCTTGGTAATGGCTAACCTAACGGGTCGTTAGGACTAACGACAACTCATCGGGTGCCACCCGTCAGGTACACTGGATAAGCCTTGCTAACTTTCCCCGAAGCCAACCAACGACTGACTTGACGACTCGTGGTGACTGACCACGAGTCTTTACATCCCTCGTGAGGACCTTAAGTCCTCACAAATCTCAAGACTTCCCCACGAGCCACCTGATCACTCGTTATGCCTCCTCAAGAGTCATCAAGTGACTCGTTTTACAACTGCTGCAACATTTTTCAGTTTTTCTCCTGATTTACTTTCGGGTCTTATTCTTTAATTCTCGGGGTATAACAACCATGAAACAGATTAGACAATTGCCCGTGCCCAAGCGACGAAGGTAGCTGGAGTTGTTAGCCGGAATGATTGCTGAAAATAAAGATGACGTTGATTGGGTCACAGGGGGAAAGCAGGTAAAAAAGAGCTCCTTGAACTTTATAGAAAAAGCTTGTTGGACATTGGTACAACGTTGATTAGCACCCACAGTCAAGGACAACACGCTAAGTGCTGACAGAGCGGCTTTGGTGGCATGCATCATGTCTCTCTACCCTCTCAACATCCCGAGGATCATGGCTACAGAGATACAAGGCTGGGCAGTGGGAGTAAGCACTACTATCCCATTCCTGAGCCTTGTATATACTTTGTGCAGGGAGGCGAGAGTTCAGCGGGGTGATGAAAGATTGATTGGAGGCCAAAGAATTGCTGACATAGGTCTTATCCGGGATGAGATGAACTTGGTAAGCAGATCGAGATTCTCTACAGTTATACCAGTAGCTCAGCCAGCAGGGACAGGTGAATGTCTCCACCACACAAGAGCAGAACGAGACACTGGCTACAGATTCCGATCACACTGAGTAAGCTCCTAGTACCTCAGCCATTCCAGCAACAGAGGGCACATCTTGGTACCACAGGATTTCCTCCAGAAGCTAGCCAAGAGATTGACCATGGTCGAGCGCAAAATTTAGGCAATGATGGAGAATGTAAAGCCATGGGTCAAATCCAAGATAGATGCAGTAGCTTAGGCCCTTCATGCCCACCTGGATAGTTTTGAGAGAAGATTTAACATGAGGATGGTGGAGCAGTCAAACACTGGAAGTCTCCAAGGGGAGTTGGGGGATCTTCGGAGTCAAGTGGTTGAGTTGTCTTTACGGCAACCAACTATTATAGAAGCCCCCACTCTTCCGAACATAGATGTCGAGCTTGATGAGGATATTGATCTGGAAGCATACTGGGAGCCAACTGCAGCTGGTGATAAAGACAAGAAGAGAGTTGTTGAAGATGCCGGTGAGGAGAGTTTGAGAAAAAAGAGAAAAAAAGAGAGGAAAGAGCACAAGTGGGCTAGAGCAGAGAGTATGCGGGCTCATGAAGAGCATATGTCTGAGCTGCAGGTGAGAGCCAGAGGAGCAGGCGGCTGCACAGTAGCTCAGCCCAAGCTTGCTAGTGGCTATGACCCTTCAGGTGAGCCACATTCAGCCCCAATTACCACAGAGGTTGTTCAAGCGGCTACATCCACTGAGGGAGGGACCACTCCCCCCATTGTTGCACCATTGAGTGTGCCGGCCACCGCTAGCGCCAGTACTATCGCCGAGGTACCACCTTCGCAAGATGACAGAGGAGAAGTCTGAGTAGCCATAGGTATGTCCTTTTCCCTACATGCCTATATTTTATGCTTCGGGGACAAAGCTCATTTTTTAAAAAGGGGGCAGTGTACTTGTATTTTTAGGATTTTTTGTTCGTCTAAGGGTTTTTCTTGCTGTGTTTCTTTTCCTTCAGGCATGCGATCTAGTAGAACCGACATGTGTTAGGATTTTTATTTTTTGTCGTGATTTTTTTTTATTATAAAGTATTAGGAATACTCAGCCAATGGATATGCACCAATTTTGTTGTTATTGACAAAATTGACCCCGCTTAAAAATTTTGCTATGTATTTGTGACAACAAAACATGATTTCTGTGGATCGTTTTATGTCATTTAGTTATTAATAGTGCTAGTCTTGTTAAGCCACGTATAAACCAGACAGGTAAAGTAAAAATAGTTCATGTACCATGTGTGAGTGAGATCTTAGTATTTATTGAGGTATGTTGTTGAAGATATAGAACTTGCCTGGTTGGTCTTTACATAGGTTAAGGATGGTTGGTTAGGATATGATCATAGGCCATTTTTTTAGCTTACTTTTAACCTATATTGCTCTAACAAAGTTTCATGAATCCCTTGATCTCGAGTTTAAGCCTTAATAGACCATATTTCTTTGATTTACCTGTTAACCGTACCCATTTGTTTATAATAAACCTGCTTGGCCCTGGTCCTTCCTTGGATATTGTGAACCTCAACATAAGAAAAATGCTTAAGTTGAGGGTGGCTAGAGTAGGGGTGCATAAATGGTGGGAGCGGGAGAAAAGGAAAGAAAAAAATAAGAAGAGAAAAAAAATGGTGAAAAATAAGGTGTGGTGAGGTGAAAAAGTAAAAAACTGAAAATTTGAGAACATGGAAAAAGAAGAATTCAAAAGAGCTTGAAATTGTTGAAAAATGTGAAAAATCACCTCACCCATGCAAATATTCTTTAAATGGTAAAAAAGGAAGAAAAGAATACAAAAAGAATGAAGGGTGAAATAGAAAAATGGTGTAGCCAAAGAATACAAAAATAATGAAGGGTGAAATAGAAAAATGGTGTAGCCAATGGATGTAGTGCCAAGGAAGGGATAGTCACTCATAAAATTTTCCATCTTTATCATGTACAACCCTAAGCCTACATTAAAAGCCATATCAAGTCCTATAGTGATCTTAATTTGACCATCTAACAAACCAAAGCAGATAAAATAAGGGCAAGCCTATGGTATCTGATGCATAATACTTGCATTTCTTTGAGAGAGTGAGTGCTTCATTTGCCTAGTCCCATGATTCATTTGATACTTCATATTAAAGTGGGGACTTTATTTTTGTGAGGGTACATGGATTATGCTTGCTTTTTACCATTGGTCTGTGTGAAACACGTAGGTGATGACTTGATTGCTTGTTGATAGTTAGATGACATGTCTTGATCCCTGAATATGATGTTTTGATGTTGCTTGCAATATATTAGCGAATGATGTTTCATGAGGAAGGGTCAATAGAGTTTGTATATAGAGTGCACAAATTTGTTTGAGTTTTGGCTGTAGTATCTTAAGTTAATTTTCTAGTTGAGCGTCGTGTTTAGTTTTTCTTTTTCTTTGCCTGAGGAAATGCAAAAAGTCTTAAGTTGAGGGTGTTAATGTGCTGTGGATTTACAGCACTATAGACGCTTAAAACTAAGAAAATAACATGGAATTAGGTGTATTTATGTGGATATGAGGTACTTTTCCTTTGATTTTAGGATAAATGGGTGTTGGAACAATAAATTGCAAAAGGAAGCTAAAAGTGTGCAAAAAGGAAAAAAAGTGCAATCCAGAGTACGATCCGTAGAATGGGCCTACAAGTCGTACTGCGGGCCTTGATAAGAAGCTGAAAGTTTAACCTGGAAGACTGATCCCACGAGACTTGTCACGAATCATACCATGATTGTACGAGTCGTGGTAAGCCAGTCGTGATGAAATCCAGAAGAATTGCACAGGAGGCTAATTCTCAGTACGAGAGGACCCTATGACCCGTGAGGTGAAGGTAAGAGTCGTACCATACCGGTCATCGTGGAGTTAAGACAAATTTCAAAGTATCAGGATCAAGCCACGGGTGCAATGTACGAGTCATAGAATGTAGGTACGAATGGTACCTTGGCCAAACACTTTGCCAAAATTCAGCCAACACTTCAAGACATGAGTCGATGCCATGGTCTGTGGGAAGCCCCTACGAGTCGTAGGAGGACCTGTGACGAGCTCGGTGGCAGATATGGAAAGCAGTCCTGTTAGTTTAGGCAAAGGATTCTTGTGTTTCTATAAATACGTTTTAAGTTTTATTTTTCAGAGAGGACGACAAATAGACTTAATTTAGTAGGAAAACATTGTAGTAAGCAATTTTTACATCATTGAAAGAGAGAATTGAGTTGGTTCAACCTTGCGATCAACCTTTTCTTGAACTGATATTTTTCTTGCTATTTGTTATTTAAGATTTTGCAGATTAATTGAAGGAATCATTTTTCTCAATCATCTTTGTAAGTATTGTTTTATGTCTTCAACCATGAACACAATTCACAATCTTGCAATTGTGAGAGGCTAAAACCTCCATAGCTAGGGTTGTGGGAACCATGGTGGATTAACAAGCTAGGGTTGCACAATGTGATTCTAGAACCAATACTAATTACTTATATTGTAGTCTCTTCATCTTTAATGATTCTTAGCGGTGCGCAACGTTAGGAAGTTCGTGAATTCTTTACTTGCTTTGGTCGAAGAGGTAGAGATTAGGAAAAGAAAATTACAACAGAGCCTTGATCTTGATGATCATTGTATTAACTTTAGCTGTGGTTGCAAGATAGTTATATCTGGAACTTAGTGATAATGGTTAGTTTGAAAAAACTCATGAGACTTGGTCGAGTAATTGAGGATAGTCATTCAATAGGGATTGGTCAATCGTTTGAATGAACCTAAGTTATCAGTTTTGTAAGTAAGTATTGGTAAAGATCATGAGTGTATACCCAAAGCTGTTATGAACCCATGGGGAACACAAACCCTAGTTATCCTTTAATTATTGATTTGAAAATATAATCCTGACTGTTGTTTATTTAAGTATTGGTAAAGATCATGAGTGTATACCCAAATCTGTTATGAACCCATGGGGAACACAAACCCTAGTTATCCTTTAATATTTATTTGCAAATATAATCCTGACTGTTGTTTATTTTTATTATTGATTTTTATGATAATTCCGCCCATTGTGAAGTAACTACCATACGAGTTCATCTATCGACTGTAATCTAGGTCTTCCATATTCCTTGTGGGATTGACCCCAACCTCTAAGTTGGGTTCTTTATTGACAATATCTGCTTCATACTTCAGTTGGAAGTGACGTTTGAGCGTTATCAGAACTAAGTACCTCTATCTAAGATGATGGACATGGGAACTCCATGCAACCAAACTAACTCCCGAATGTACAATTTAGCATAATCCTCTGCTGAGTCGGTAGTTTTGACTGGTAGGAAATAAGCTGCTTTTGTCAATCTATCTATAACCACCCAAATAGAGTCATACTGTCAAAGTGTATGAGGTAACCCTGTAACGAAGTACATATTGATCTCATCCCACTTCCAAAGTGGGGATACTGATGTCTTGTAGCACACCTCCAGGTCTTTGATGCTTAATTTTAACTTGTTGACACTTTGTACACTTAGCCACAAACTCTGCTATGTCCTTCTTTATGCCATTCCACCAATAGACTTCCCGTAGGTCACGGTACATCTTGGTGGCACCTGGATGTATAGAATATCGGGAATCATGAGCCTCATGCAACATGCACTCCCTCAAATCATCAACGCCCAGAACACAAAAACGACCCTGATATCGAAGTATTCCATCTCCCCCTGGGAGAAAACCTCTACCTTATGATTTTGAATCGCTTCCTTCAACTTTACCAAAATAGGATCCTAAACAACAAGGCGAACTCCAAAACGAGTAAGCCTATGGTCATCCTTGACGAACACTTTCCTTCCATCCTTCACATGAGAAATACTCTCCATGGATAGCCTACTAAGAGCATCCGCCACTACATTCTCCTTGCTCGGATGATAAAGGACACGCATGTCATAGTCCTTAGGAAGCTCTAACAACCTCCTTTGTCGCAAATTCAGGTCCTTCTGAGTAAGCCCATACTATAGGCTCTTATGGTATATGAACATATCTATGTGCACCCCAAACAAATAGTGCCTCCAAATCTTCAATGCAAACACCACTGTTGCCAATTCTAGGTCATGCCTCGGATAATTCTTCTCGTGAGTCTTAACCTGTCTAGAAGCATATGCAATGACCTTACCATGATGCATAAACACACAACCAAGATCAACCCTAGAGGCATTATAATAAAAAACAAATCCATTTGTTGTACCCTCAGGTAGGGTCAGTACTGGGGCTGAAGTGACTCGAATCTTTAACTCCTGAAAACTCTTCTCACAGGAATTCGACCACTGAAATTTGGCTTTCTTCTTGGTCAACTTAGTCAACGATGCAGCAATGGACGAAAACCCTTCAACAAACCTCTTGTAGTAGCTAGCTAAACATTAGAAACTCCTGATATCTGAAGGATTAACTGGTGTCACGACCCATATGGAGTCACAGATCGTAGACGCGGGACAAGGAACCCCGAAAGACCCCAAGTTGACCCATGGCATAAGCATACGTCTAACTCGCTTAATAAACTGAAGGAACAACAATATAAGCTCAGTGGAAGTTTAACTTAAATATAACATCAGAATAACATCCGAACCTGATTACATACATAAATCTGAAAAGCCTCTAATCTGGACGTGTTGATAGGACAAGACCCCAACTAACTCAACAATACTGAAACTGGAATTACATAAGGGAAACTGAAAGTTTAGCACTCGAAGGAAGAGGACTCACCACCAAGCATTTACTCACTTCGATAAGTTGTATAAGCGCGAGGCTGAACTTGAGAGCCAGGTCCTGTATCATAAAATGATACAGCATAGAAAGTATGCGGTCGGTACGTGGAATGTACCGAGTATGCAAGGTAAGTAAAACCGCTTAAGTAAAGTAAACCATTAAAGCATTTCATAACATATCATGATCTTTCAAATCTGATAGGAGGGCTTGCATGCATTCTTTTAGAAATCATAATCTTTTCATAACATGACAATACGTAGCTTCATAACATCATAGCTGACTCGAATGACTCAAAGCTGAAATGTGACATTTATATGAAAAGATGGACAATGAGTCAAACCTTTCTTTTAGAACATGCATGAGTATATCATAACCATGAGTAATGAATATGAAAGTTCAGAATCATATAAGACAATGGGAGACTCGTCACTTAACCGACATACCATGATAGAGCTTACGTAGTCCCGACTATCACACTCAAGTGGTCAGAGCCATCCAAAACCTTGCCAGGGCAAAGGAAGCTATCATGATATTGATGTCAATCTGAAGGCCCATTCGGGCAAGGGGAAGCTCACTAGGGAGGTCCCAAGTCATATAATAGTGTCAACCTATGTTGGCGCGTAGTTTTAGGGCATAGGGTGATCGACCCTTAACCCCCTCGGTGCTAGACTCTTCTCCAAAAAACATGAAATTCTCTACATCGTATATAATGAAGCTCAACAACATCTATTGACGAAGCTCAACATGAATTCATGCATATACTCAACATCGTATGAAATGAAGCTCAACATTTTCTATTAACAAAGCTCAATAATGAAATCATATATAGACTCGACATCGTATGAAGACGAACCTTAATAGTACATATATCTCAATTGAATTCATGCATATGAGAAGCTTTATTTCAACATATACCACAAGCTAAAATATGAACTTTGGGAGACTTCGCTTCAAACCATGTGGTAAGTTTATTTTGAGAAAATCACCCATTAAAATCAACATGTGGGCATTTCCCAAAGCTTTATCATTCTTAGAAATATTCAATTCTTATTGAAAAAATAATTATAGACATGGGCAGCTTCAATTCATTCTTTTCATCATAATCTCTCATCATTATCATATTTACTTCGTAAATCTTTCTTTTCATGATCAAATCTTCAATGGGCTTCAACATTCATAAAAGCTAGAAACATAATTTTAATTGAAATCATTGTAAAAGCAGCCCATGATTCACAATTCGATAATAAAATCGTAATCAACTCATACCCATGTAAAGAAATTGAATATTCATGCATTCGGGTAAAACCCCACACTTTATCATAGGAGATTTTCATGATTCAATAGAAATTGGGCATGGGTGTGGAAGCAGACACCCACTCATAACCCTATATACCTGGAAGGGATGATTCTACCACTTCCTTGATTACCCAAGATGAGATTCCAATGGAAGCCTTGAAGATTTTCTCTAAATCACCTATTCAACCTCTCAACTTTGCATGCATGGAATGAAATAACTTAGAATAGGTTTTTCCCTTTTTAAAACCTTCAAAACGATCCTTAAACGACGTAGTATAGGTATTATAAACTTAGGAATTACGAGAAGACCCTTACTGAATTCACAGGAAAAATACTGTCAGATGGTTCTAACGGATGACCTGGCAGATCGTGGTCCTTGGCAACGACTCGTTGCCTGCCTTGTCAAGTACACTGCCTTAATAACTTCTCTTTACACATAAATCACCCCACTACTTACACCATGACTTGTTACCTTACTCAACGAGTCGTGGTCAGCTTCCATTAGGTACACTGCCTTAATTTCCCTTCCTTTCCTTCTACCAAACCCACGGCTAACCTGACAACTCATAGGGTCTGACCACGAGTCATTGCTGCCCCCGTGGGGAACCTTCTCTTCAAAACTTTCCTACTCTTCACTATTCTCCCTATGAGTCACCTGACGGCTCGTGGGCTGTCCTCACGAGTCATCCCACGACTCATCTTGTACCTGCAACACCAATTTCACAATTTCCCCATTTTAAATCCCGGATTCGATCTTTAAGTTATAGAGGTATAACAATATCTCCACCTTGGAAACATTCGTCCTTGAATGTTGGAAACAAGTAGAAAATAAAAACATACAATCATCATATGCAAATACTAATAATTTAAAGCAAAAACTGACGGAATGACTACCTCCGAAAAGAACAACATGGTTGAACTGAATACAGACATCACCTACATCTATCCTAACATAAATAAAACTTGCGCACATGAACTAAACATGGAAACTAATTAGAGAATTAGGGAAAAAACTGATACCTCAAACTGAGACTGAGCCGGTAGGGAACAGGTGAGGCTATTTAGCCATCATATCCTCTTCGGCTTCCCACGTAGCTCCCTCAACATGCTGATTTCTCCATAAGACTTTAACTAAAGCTACTTCTTTGTTCCTTAGCCTCCAAACTTGACGGTCCAATATTTCCACAGGAACTTCTTCATAGCTGAGGCTGTCTTTTACACCGACGCTGTCCACGGGGACTACTAGAGCTGGATCTCCCAAACATTTCTTCAAAAATGATACATGAAACACGGGATGCACGGAAGATAACTCTGAGGGCAGGTTCAACTCATACGCAACCCTCCCAACTCTTCTAATAATCCGGTAGGGACCAACATAGCAAGGACTAAGTTTTCCTTTCTTTCCAAACCTCATGACTCCCTTCGTGGGAGATACCTTCAGAAATACCCAATCATCTACTTCGAACTCCAAATCTCTCCTCCTCACATCAGCATATGACTTTTGACAACTCTGAGCAGTTTTCAGCCTATCCCTTATCAACTAAACCTTCACCATCGCCTCATAAACTGAATCTGGCCCTATCATAACTGCCTCACCAACCTCAAACCATCTGATGGGCGATCTACATCTCCGCCCATAGAGAGCCTCCAATGGTGCCATCTGGATGATAGAGTGATAACTGTTGTTATAAGCAAACTCGATCAGAGGCAAATGATCATCCCAACTACCCTTGAAGTCTAGCACACATGTTCTTGAAAGTCTGGATTGTTCATTCTGCCGGCCATCTATTTATGGATGAAAGGTTGTACTGAGATTAATTTGAGCCCAAAGCCCCTTCTAAAAAGACCGCCAAAACTAAGAGGTAAACTGAGTACTTCAGTCCAAGATAATAGACAAGGGTACTCCATGTAATTGAACCAACTCCCAGATATACATTTTAGCATAATCATCCGCTGAATCTGTGGTTTTGGCCGGTAAAAAATGTGCAGCCTTGGTAACCTATCTACCACCACCCAAATAGAATCGTAGTGTCAGCGAGTAAGAGGTAATCCTGTTATGAAATCCATGTTAATCTCTTTCCACTTCCAAGTAGGAATGCTAATATGCTGAAGTACTCCTCCCAGCCTTTGATGTTCAACCTTCACTTGTTGGCAATTTGGACACCTGGCTATGAACTCTGCATGATCCTTCTTCATGCCCTCCCACTAATAGATTTCTCGCAAATAGCGATATATCTTCGTGGATCCCGGATGGATAGAATATCTAGTACCATGTGCCTCATGCAATATCCGACCCTTCAAACCATCAATGTTTGGAACACACCGGCAACCCTGGTACCCAAGAACACCATCTCCCCTTTTGGAGAAAACCTCCATCTTTTGACTCCGCACAACTTCCTTCAATTTCCTCAAAATCGGGTCCTCATCTTGCCTAGATTTCACATCAACCACCAAGGATGATTCTGATCCATTCTAAACAAAAACACCACCATCAATTGAGTCGACCAACCTCACTCCCAACCTTGCAAGTCGATGGACATCTCTTGCCTGCTCTTTCTTTCCTTCCTCCACATGGGCCACACTCACAATAGAGAGCCTACTAAGTGTGTTCTCCACTACATTAGCCTTATCTAGATGGTAAAGAACACTCATATCATAGTCCTTGAGTAGCTATAACCACCTCCTTTGCCATAGATTAAGATCCTTCTGCGTGAACACATATTGTAGACTCTTGTGATCCGTAAATACATCCACGTGGACCCCATATAAATAATGTCGCCATATCTTCAAGGTGAATACCACCGCTGCCAACTCTATATCATGGGTTGGGTAATTCTTCTCATGGATCTTTAACTGTCTAGAGGCATATGCTATTACCTTTCCCCGCTGCATCAATACAAACTCAAGCCCGATTCTTGAAGCATCGGAATACACCACAAAATCGTCCGTACCCTCAGGTAGTGTCCATGATGTTCCATGGATTTACAGCACCATTGACGCTCAAAACTAAGAAAATAGCATGGACTTAGGTGTATTTATGAGGATATGAGGCACTTTTCCTTTGATTTAAGGATAAATGGGTGTTTGAAAAATAAGATGCAAAAGGAAGCTAAAAGTGTGAAAAAAAGGATAAAAAGTGCAGTCCACAGTACGATCCGTAGGATGGACCTACGAGTTGTACTGAGGGCCTCGATAAGAAGCTGAAAGTTTAACCTGGAAGACTGATCCCATGAGACTTGTCACGGATTGTACCATGGTGGTACGAGTTGTGGTAAGATAGTCGTGATGAAATAAAGAAGAATTGCACAAGAGGCTGATTTTCAGTATGAGAGTACCCTAAGATCCGTGAGATGAAGGTACAAGTCGTATCATACCAATCGTGGTGAAGTTCAGACAAAGTTCAAAGTATTAGGATCAAGCTACGGGTGTAATGTATGAGTCGTACGATGATCGTATGAATCATACCTTGGCCCAATACTTAGCAAAAATTCAGCCAACACTTCAAGCCATAAGTTGATGTCACGGTCCATGAGAAGCCCCTACGAGTTGTAGGAGGACCCGTGACGAGGTCGGCGACATATATGGAAAGTAGTCATGTTAGCTTAGGAAAAGGATTCTTGTGTCTATATAAATACTTTTTATGTTTTATTTTTCATAGAGGACAACAAATAGACTTAATTTTAGTAGGAAAACATTGTAGTAAGCAAGTTGACATCATTGAAAGAGAGAATTGAGTTGGGTCAACCTTGTGATCAACCTTTTCTTGAACTCATATTGTTCTTGCTACTTGTTATTCAAGATTTCATGGATTAATTGAAAGAATTGTTTTTCTCAATCATCTTTGTAAGTATTATTTTATGTTTTCAATCATGAATACAATTCACAACCTTGCAACTATGAGAGGCTAAAACCTCCATAGCTAGGGTTGTGGGAACCATGGTGGATTAACAAGTTAGGGTTGCACAAAGTGAGTCTAAAACCAATACTAATTACTTATATTGTAATCTCTTCATCTTTAATGATTCTTAGCGGTGCGCAACATTAATAAGTTCCTGAATTCTTTACTTGCTTTGGTCGAAGAGGTGGAGATTAGGAAAAGAGAATTACAACAGAGCGTTGATCTTGATGATCATTGTATTGACTTGAGTTATGGTCACAGGATAGTTATATCTAGAACTTAGTGATAATGGTTAGTTTGCAAAACTCATGAGACTTGGTCAAGTAATTGAGGATAGTCATTCAATAGGGATTGGTCGATCCGTTGAATGAACCTAAGTTATCAGTTCTGTAAGTAAGTATTGATAAAGATCACGAGTGTATACCCAAAGCTATTTTGAACCCATGGGGAACACAAATCCTAGTTATCCTTTAATTATTGATTAAAAAATAGAATCTTGACTGTTGTTTATTTTTGTTATTGATTTTTATTAGAATCCCCCCATTGTGAAGTAATTACCATACAAATTCATCTACCAGCTTTAATCTAGATCTTCCATATTTCCTATGGGTTCGACCCCAACCTCTAAGTTGGGTTCTTTATTGACAACGTCCGCTTCATACTTCAGTTGGAGTTGTGGTTTGAGCGTTATCAAAAAGTGGCATCGTTGCCAGGGAATACGATTAAGACTAGGTTATTATCTTGTATTTGACTTTTTGGTAGTTAATTTACTTTTGATGTTTTCTTTTTCTTTTGTGACATCCTAAGGTTTTCATATGGGGATAAACCCTCCACTCAAACACCTAAAGATGGAACACGATCAGCTGCCAACCTTAGTGGAAGGAATTGTGACTTATGATACTTTCGCAGCTGTACTAATGAATTATGGAGACAATGGGAGCTCAAAATACACTGAGACGTTAATGCCTTAAATGGGATAGGGTCATATAGCTTCAGCCCAAAGAAGGTAGACCTGGATTTAAAGAACCGTTCAACACCACCGGCCAAATCATCTATGGAGGAACCACCTATCCTTGAGCTAAAAGCACTACCTCCACATCTCAAGTATGCATTCCTTGGAGAAAACAACACCTTGCCGGTTATAGTTGCAGCAACCTTATCCGATGAGCAGGTGAAAGCTGTGGTCAACATATTGAAAAGATACAAGAAGGCTACCGGATGGACCATAGCTGATATCATCAGAATCCCACCAGGCATATGCACCCATAAAATCCAGCTGGAACCAAATTCTAAGCTAAGCATAGAGCATCAGCACCGCCTGAACCCGCCCATGCAAGAAGTGGTAAAAAAAGAGATTATCAAGTGGCTGGATGCTGGGGTAATATATCCTATAGTTGACAGTCAATGGGTAAGTCCTATTCAATGCGTACCAAAGAAGGGAGGGATTACGGTGGTTCCCAATGCAAAGAATGAGCTGATACCAACACGGCCAGTCACAGCGTGTATGCATGGACTACCGGAAACTCAACCACTGCACTCAGAAGGATCACTTTCCAATGCCATTCCTGGATTAGATGCTTGATAGATGGGTAGGTAGAGGAAGGTACTTCTTCCTTGACGGGTATTCAGGTTACAATGAAATTACTATCACTCCAAAAGATTAGGAGACCACTATTACTTGTCCATATGGGACCTTTGCTTTCAAGAGGATGCCCTTCGGATTGTGTAACGCTCCAGCTACCTTTCAGCGTTGTATGATGTCCATATTTTTAGAAATGGTAGAAGACACCATCGAAGTATTTATGGATGATTTATCAGTTGTAGTTGAATCATTCATTTCCTGCGTTGAGCATCTGGGAAAAGTGCTGAAAAGATGTGAGGAAACCAATCTAGTCCTAAATTGGGGAAAATGTCATTTCATGGTTAAAGAGGGCATAGTGTTGGGCCATAAAATCTCGGGAAAGGAGATCGAGGTGGACAAGGCGAAAATTGAAGTTATCTCAGGATTGCCACCCCTATTTCCATCAAAGGGGTTAGAAGCTTTTTAGGGCATGCAGGATTCTACCGGCGCTTTATCAAGGATTTTTACAAAATAGCACAGTCATTGTGCAAACTATTGGAGAAAGAGGTGAAGTTAGTATTCAATGAGGCATGTCTAAAGGCTTTTGAGTGCCTAAAAGAAAAGCTCACCACTGCTCCTATCATCATAGCTCCAGATTGGTCTCTCCCCTTTGAGGTAATGTGTGACGCTAGTGGTGTTGCTCTGGGTACTGTTTTAGGTCAAAGGAGAGAAAAAAATCTTTCATCCAATCAATTATGCTAGCAAGACACTAAACACAACCCAAAAGAATTATACAGTCACGGAGCAGGAACTCTTGGCAATGGTATTTGCATTTGAAAAATTTCGAGCATACTTGGTCGGAACCAAGGTAATCGTTCACACAGACCATGCTGCATTGAGGTACCTGATGTCTAAAAAAGATGCCAAACCAGATTAATTCGGTGGGTACTCTTGCTCCAAGAATTTGAATTTGAAGTAAAAGATAGAAAGGGAATAGAGAACCAAGTGGCAGATCATTTATCCAGACTTGAGGCTGAAGCAAAAGAGTAGATGGAGGTTAAGATCAATGATGCATTCCTAGACGAGCAGGTATTAGCTGCATCACAGGACTTGATCCCTTGGTTTGCTGAGATAGCTAACTACTTGGTTAGCGACATAATGCCAGCAGAGATGACCCCTCACCAGAAAAAGAAGTTCTTATTTGATGTCAGACGATATTACTGGGATGATCCATATTTATTCCGCATTTGCGCAAATGGGATCATTTGTAGGTGTGTCCCAGAAGTGGAGATGCTGAGCATTATGGAAGCATGTCATTCATCTCCTGTAGGGGGCATTATAGTGGCACCATAACATCACATAAAATTTTGCAATGCAGATATTACTGGCCAACTATTCATCAAGATGCATACGACCTTGCCAAGTCCTGGGATCAGTGCCAAAGGCAAGGCAATATTTCCCATAAACATGAGTTGCCATTAACCCCAATTTTAGAGGTAGAACTATTTGACGTGTGGGGCATTGACTTCATGGACTCATTCATTAGCTCATATGGGATGAAGTACATTCTGGTGGCGGTGGATTATGTATCAAAATGGGTGGAGGCTGTTGCATTGCCAAACAATGAAGGCAAGAGTGTTACGAAATGTCACACCCCACCTTGGGGGGTATGACGGCCACCTGGTGCTTGCTAGACTCTAGACTACTAAATGGTCCAGCCTGAGCACATCTGGTGCTTTGGCTGGCTTGGGCTCTATTTCAAGAAACAAATCGGCTATATAACGGCTGTAAATACAGCCTCCGGCCAACTGGCCTGTAGCCATCTGTACCTGCAACAATAGCTAACTAGAAATAGACTTATACCAAGGAACTTATGCGGGCCGACAAGGCCACCATGCTGTCTAGTTATCTGTAACTCAACACAAAACTGCTGTAAAACTACGTGACCGACAAGGTCACCACTACTGTCAAATTAAGGCCCCACACGGCCAACATAAACTGAAATACTGAACAGCTACAGCAGACCGCACGGCCTCACACGACCGGCTCAACTAACCACAGGGAATATATACAGACTGCAAGCCTCTACGAATACTGTAAGAAATTAATGGAAATGATCGGGACAGGGCCCCGACCTACCCATACTACACAACAAAGGAAAAGGAGCTACACCTCTAGGAATCAGACTCCGGATGACAGGAGCTGATGACTCACTGGCTGGCTAGAATCACGAGGGATCGGCTCCTCGTCCGTGAGTACTTGTAGGCAAGCAATACAGCGCCCCGCTGGGCATCAGTACCACAGGTACTGAGCATGTAAAGCAAACTTAAATATGCAACTGAAACGAATAGCACAATAACATGACATTTAAGCAAGAAGTAACTAAGTCTATCTAGCTGAGGATAACTGGGGAGAGTTTATACATTCTGTAACTAACTGAGCGTACCTGAAGACGTGTCGTCCTTCTATCTATCAGTATCTACTAGCACATATCAATATATATAATAATACACACAATACCTGACCGACCCCCATAAGCCGGAAGGTGCCAACCAAGCAAGCAATCTATTTACCCCTACCCGGGTCTAAACCAACCAAAAACAAGTCACTCCACTCATCTGATAACTGTGAGCTCCTCCTACCGGCCCCCTTGGGTACGTAGCTCAAGCCTTGGCCTCTGATAATAAACTGTGTCTGAGTCCGAAGACTCCTGCCTCTGGGCACAGGTGTGCACACAGAGTGGTCTGCCCCTATAAACAGGGTGTGCTAGCTCTGCGCAGAGTAAACTGAACTACCCCTGCAAGCAGGGTGGTCTGGACCGTATTATCATGGTGGTCGGCCATCATCGTCCTTTAGTCGGACGGCATCGCCCAGCTGGTGGCGGTATCTGAATTTGGTATCGACACAGCTATAACCCAGGGGCGGTGGGGATGCTAAAGGGTGCCCACATGCCACAACAAGTCTCAACATACAAACACATACACAGCAAGCATGCTCAAATGAAAAATACTAATCATATTCTCTTCTTGTATCTCAAGGCCAGTTTGTATTAAATAATTGATACTATATTCTGTTTTACACTATTTCTGATTACTGGACTAACTGCTACCTGGCCTTTATCTGTCTATCTGATTATATCTGGATATAGCTCAATAACATAAAATGTACCATCTACTACTGGATACAATCTCAACAGATATAATACGTATTGCCTGAATATCTATTATTCTGATTATCGCATGATACGTAATTAATATACTAGCATGCTTGCTGGAAATTGTACTAAAATCGTTCCTGTACACTGGTATCAGTTAATAGCCTTTATTCTATTTGCTTTCTAAGCTATACTTCCTGGCTTGCCGAAAGAATAACTTTACATACCTAGTTTCTGAGTACCCGACTGACCGGTGTGATTTCCGTCGGTACTTCTGCTGTTTCTCCCAACTACATTCATATACACGTCAATTAGAACTAAATACATTAATATTCGGGAGAAATTATCACTTTTGATATATATATTTATCCCAACTTCAACCTTTCGGAAAACGATCAAAAACTCGTTATTTCTCGATAGTCCAGAAGGGATAAATGCTCACTGCAATGCTAGGAACACATTGGTACTAATTTAAAGTAATTCTATTTACTTTACCTCGGTAGCACGACGTTTCGTCAGCCAAATTTCACGAAACCAACTCCATAGAATTGCTCTCTGCAGCTTTATACACCTGTACCTAAGCCGGAACGGAGTTTAGACCGCGTTTCGTTGCGTAATTGGAAGAAAATATATATATATTGTCGTGGGTTTTCATTTCATATGGAAATGCCCTGTTTTTTTGCTGGAAATGTATTAATATGAGGAAGAGGCCGACTTTATTTAACAATTTCTTTTTTTTTTTTGCCTTCTAAATCCCTTAACCAACATGTCCTTAGGATATTTATTTGTTTAAAATTTACGAGGTATAACATCCTCCCCCCTTAAGAACATTCGTCCTCGAATGACATTCTGTCTAGAGGGCTGCTCAACTTACTCAACTGGTTTCTAGAAAAATTTTGGCAGAGTTTCTCCTGTATGATGGACTGTCTCAAAATTCCTGAAAATCAGAAAAGCCCAATACAGGTACTCTACACGATATAATAACATTCAGGTATAAAACTGTCTATAATCAACCGCCTGCTTTCATATATGAAGTATAAACATTAATAAGGAGAATAGTTCTAGCATACCTCCCGTTTGCCTATGCCTGGAATAAGTGGGGATATCTGGCTTTCATGTCCTCATCAGCTTCCCAGGTCATTTCTTCTCGGTTCCTGTTACGCCACAATACTTTGATAGACGCAATATCTTTAGTTCTCAATCTACGGATCTGTCTGTCTAAGATAGCTATTGGAACCTCTTCGTATGCTAACTCTTCGGTGACCTGGACATCCTGAACTGGAACAACTGTGGAAGGGTCTCCTACAAATTTCCTCAACATAGATACATGGAATACTGGGTGAACAGATGCTAACTCCGGAGGCAAGTTCAATTCGTATGCAACTCGGCCTATTCTCCGCCGAATCTGATATGGCCCAATGAATCTCGGGCTAAGCTTGCCTTTCTTGCCAAATCTCATCACCCCTTTCATCGGAGACACCTTCAGGTATACCCAGTCATTTACCGCAAATTCTAAATTTCTACGCCGCATATCTGCATACGACTTCTGATGGCTCTGAGCAGTCAGCAGGCGTTCTCTGATAAGCTTTACCTTCTCCTCTGACTGTTGAATGATGTCTGGCCCAATCAACGTTGATTCTCCCACTTCAAACCAGCCCACCGGCGATCTACATTTTTGCCCGTATAATGCTTCAAAGGGCGCCATCTGGATAACTGAATGATAACTGTTATTATAGGCAAATTCAATCAACGACAGATGTTCATCCCAGCTACCCCCAAAATCTAGTACGCATGCTCGTAGCATGTCTTCGAGCGTTTGGATAGTTCGCTCAGCCTGTCCATCTGTCTGAGGGTGGAATGCTGTGCTCAAATTAATCTGCGTTCCCAGACCCCTCTGGAATGACTGCCAAAATCTAGCTGTGAATTGTGCTCCCCTGTCTGAAATAATAGATACCGGCACTCCATGTAGTCTAACTATTTCTCTGATGTATAACTCAGCATAATCCTCGGCTGAGAAGGTAGCCTTCACTGGCAGGAAATGAGCTGATTTTGTCAGCCTGTCAACTATTACCCAAATAGAATCATTTCTGCGTCTGGTACGGGGTAATCCTGTTACAAAATCCATATTTATTGCTTCCCATTTCCACATAGGCACAGCTATATCCTGCGTCAGACCGCCTGGTTTCTGGTGCTCCGCTTTCACCTGCTGGCAGTTAGGACATCTAGATACAAATTCAGCTATTTCAGATTTCATACCTGGCCACCAGAATGTCTCTGATATCGTGGTACATTTTTGTTGCTCCTGGATGGAGGGAATAACGAGCGTAATGTACCTCATACATGATTTGCTGGCGAAGCCTTGGTACGTTCGGGACACATAGACGGCCCTTACAACGTAGTACTTCATTTCCAGTCACTTGGAAATCTGACTCTTTACCCTCCTGAATTCTATCTCTGAGCTGGACTAAGTCGGGGTCCTCGTACTGCCGTTCTTTTACCTCTGTAACTAGTGATGACTCGGCAGAATTCTGAATCACCGCTCTGTTATTTTCTGTCTCCACTACTCGAACGGCTAACCCAGCTAGTTGATGAATTTCCTTGGCTAATTCCCGCTTCTCGGGCCGCAAATACGCCAAACTCCCCATTGACTTACGGCTCAGGGCATCTGCTACTACATTAGCTTTTCCTGGGTGATAGAGAATATTTATATCATAATCTTTCAACAATTCTAACCAGCGACGCTGCCGCAGATTTAACTCCCTCTGCGTGAAAAGGTATTGCAGACTTTTATGATCTGTAAAAATGTCTACATGGACGCCATACAGATAATGCCTCCAAATTTTCAGAGCGTGGACTACTGCGGCCAGTTCCAGGTCATGGGTCGGATAGTTCTTTTCGTGTTTCCTTAGCTGTCTGGAAGCATAAGCAATAACCTTACCATGCTGCATCAACACACAACCCAGTCCCAAACCTGAAGCGTCGCAATACACCGCATACCCATCTGTTCCCTCTGGCAATGCTAGTACTGGGGTGGAGGTCAATCGGTCTTTCAACTCTTGAAAACTCTGCTCACATGCCTCCGTCCACTGAAATTTTGCTGCTTTCTGTGTCAGCTTTGTCAGAGGTGCTGCTATAGTGGAGAATCCTTCAACAAATCTCCGATAATATCCTGCTAAACCCAAGAAACTGCGAACCTCGGTCGGAGTGGTAGGTCTGGGCCATGTCTTGACCGCCTCTATTTTCTGTGTGTCTACCTGTATACCAGCATCCGACACGATGTGCCCCAAAAAGGCAACTGAGTTCAGCCAGAACTCACACTTAGAAAATTTGGCGTACAACTGACGTTCTCTAAGGATCTGGAGTACTGTTCGTAAATGGTTCTGGTGATCTATCTCTGAACGAGAATATACCAGAATATCATCGATAAATACTATCACGAACAGATCCAAATACTGTCTGAATATGCTATTCATCAGGTCCATAAACACTGCGGGAGCATTCGTCAGTCCAAAAGACATAACTAGAAATTCAAAGTGACCATACCTGGTCCTGAAAGCAGTCTTTGGAATATCCCTCTCCCGAACCCGGACCTGGTGGTATCCGGACCTCAGATCTATCTTAGAAAAACATTTGGCCCCCTGCAACTGGTCAAACAAATCATCTATTCTCGGGAGCGGGTATTTGTTCTTCACTGTAACTTTGTTTAGTTGCCGATAGTCCACACACATACGGAGTGAGCCATCTTTCTTTCTTACAAACAGAACTGGCGCACCCCACGGTGAAGTACTCGGCCTGATAAAACCTTTATCTAACAAATCTTTCAACTTCTCCTTTAATTCTTTGAGTTCTGCAGGAGCCATACAATAAGGAGGAATCGATATCGGCTGAGTACCTGGTAACAAGTCAATCGCAAAATCTATCTCCCTTTCGGGAGGGACACCAGGAAACTCATCCGGGAATATGTCAGGGAATTCATTGACCACTGGAACAGACTGAAGAGTCGGAGGTTCCACCCGAACGTCCTGGACTCTAACTAGGTGGCAAATACATCCCTTTGCTATTAATTTTCTTGCCTTAAGGTAGGAAATAAACCTACCTTTCGGCGTAGGTGTACTCCCTTTCCACTCTCGCACTGCTTCCCCCGGAAAGTGGAATCGGACCGTCTTCGTCCAGCATTCTAAGTCGGCGTAGCATGGCACTAACCAATCCATGCCCATAATGGCATCGAAGTCGACCATCTCAAGTTCTATTAAGTCTACCGTGGTCTGGCGATCAGCAACCTCTACCGTACACCCTCGGTAAACTCTTTTAGCTGTAATTGAGTCACCGACCAGTGTAAGCACTGAAAAGGGCTGCTGAAGCAATTCTGGTTCGATACCCAACTTTCGGGCCACAAATGGTGTGATATATGACAATGTAGACCCTGGATCAATCAATACATAAACAGGATATGAACAGATAATCAATATACCTGTGACCACGTCGGGAGATGCCTCTGAATCCTGCCTCCCCGGTAATGCATAGGTACGGCTGGGGCCTGCACCTGAGCCAGAGGCTCCTGGTCTACCTCGGCCCCTATTCCCTGAACCTGAGGGCCTACGCCCCGCTGAGGCTGCTGGAACTCGTGGCCCTGCTGACGCTCTATCCAGATCATCCTGACTACCCTGTCCCCTGGCTGGACAATCTCTCATTAAATGCCCTTCCTGTCCGCAGTAATAACACCCTGGGAAGCCCTGCCTGCAGGCTCCAGAATGTAGTCGGTGACATATAGGACAAGGGGTGGAGGTAACTCTACTCTGTTCTACCCTCCGCTGCTGAGGTGAGGCTACTATCCGTGAACTGCTACTGGACTCCGACTGACTCCGGCGAATGAACCTGCCCCTCTGTTGCTGTACCGGTGGTAGAGATCTGGGTGGCCTATCTGAACCGTGGTCTCGGCCCCCTAGGAATTTCCCTCTGAATCTCAGCGGGTCTGCTCCTACAGCGCTGCTCTGAAGTCGCCTGTCTGTCACCCCGCTGTCGCTGCCTCAGGCCCTCAATTGTCTGTACAAAGGCCTGTACCCTGGCTATGTCCATGTCCTCTCTCAAAGTAGCTGTCATGCACGTCTCTATGTACTCTGGATTCAGGCCCATAATAAAGCGGTGGACTCTGGACGATATAGTGTCCACAAATGCAGGATCATAGCGGGCTAAGGAGTCGAATTGTAAGGAATATTCACGGACGGTCCTAGCCCCCTGCTCTAAATGTAAGAACTGGTCCATCCGGGCCTGTCTGACCTCCCGGGGTAAGTAGTGGTCCAGGAAGGCCTCTGAAAAGCTGGACCATGTAGGAGGGGCTGCATCTCTTCCCCGAGAACTCTCCCAACTTTCGTACCACAAAACAGCAATATCCCTTAATCGGAACACTGCTAGCTCAACTGATTCTGCTGGGGTTACGTGCATGACTCTAAAGATCCTTTGCATCTGGTCCAAAAAGTCCTGAGGATCCTCCGCTGAATCCGATCCAGTAAACTGAGGGGGTCCCAACGCCAAGAATTCTCTAACCCTGGAACTACCTGGCCCCCCTAGGGATTCTGCTGCTGTAGGTGGTGCTGGCTGACGCTGAGCAGCTAGCATCTGAGTCAACATAACCACCGCACTACGTAGCTCCTGATCAGATGAAGTGGGTGCAGGAGCTGTGGGAGGCGGTGCTGCTTCAAATGGTGTCTGGCGAGGCGGAGACTGCTGGGAGGGCCGAGATGACGCCTCCGTATTGCTCTCAGACTGGGCGGAATCTGGCTGTAACTGAGGCATCCTACTGGTGCCTTCGCCCGCTGTTGTATCCAATCTCCTACCTGTAGCTGAGTGCCACTGGTCTGCCATAATATCTGTAAGCAAAGAGGGTGGTGAGTTTCAAAAGTCAACTCTATACTGTACCGCTCTATAGCACGATTGAATAAGAAAGAAGAGTGACAATCCTAACATGCCTCGCAGCTTCCTGCCTATAGTATGTGGTGCACAACACATCCATAGACAAGACTCTACTTAGCACGGCTTGGAGACTCCCTAGGACACGAACTGCTCTGATACCAAGTTTGTCACACCCCACCTTGGGGGGTATGACGGGCACCTGGTGCTTGCTAGACTCTAGACTACTAAATGGTCCAGCCTGAGCACATCTGGTGCTTTGGATGGCTTGGGCTCTATTTCAAGAAACAAATCGGCTATATAACGGCTGTAAATACAGCCTCCGGCCAACTGGCCTGTAGCCATCTGTACCTGCAACAACAGCTAACCAGAAACAAACTTATACCAAGGAACTTATGCGGGCCGACAAGGCCACCATGCTGTCTAGTTATCTGTAACTCAACAAAAAACTGCTGTAAAACTACGTGACCGGCAAGGTCACCACTACTGTCAAATTAAGGCCCCACACGGCCAACATAAACTGAAATACTGAACAGCTACAGCAGACCGCACGGCCTCACACGACCGGCTCAACTAACCACAGGGAATATATACAGACTGCAAGCCTCTACGAATACTGTAAGAAATTAATGGAAATGATCGGGACAGGGCCCCGACCTACCCATACTGCACAACAAAGGAAAAGGAGCTACACCTCTGGGAATCAGACTCCGAATGACAGGAGCTGATGACTCACTGGCTGGCTGGAATCACGAGGGATCGGCTCCTCGTCCGTGAGTACCTGTAGGCAAGCAATACAGCGCCCCGCTGGGCGTCAGTACCACAGGTACTGAGCATGTAAAGCAAACTGAAATATGCAACTGAAACGAATAGCACAATAACATGACATTTAAGCAAGAAGTAACTGAGTCTATCTTGCTGAGGATAACTGGGGAGAGTTTATACATTCTGTAACTAACTGAGCGTACCTGAAGACGTGTCGTCCTTCTGTCTATCAGTATCTACTAGCACATATCAATATATATAATAATACACACAATACATGACCGACCCCCATAAGCCGGAAGGTGCCAACCAAGCAAGCAATCTATTTACCCCTACCCGGGTCTAAACCAACCAAAAACAAGTCACTCCACTCATCTGATAACTGTGAGCTCCTCCTACCGGCCCCCTTGGGTACGTAGCTCAGGCCTTGGCCTCTGACAATAAACTGTGTCTGAGTCCGAAGACTCCTGCCTCTGGGCACAGGTGTGCACACAGAGTGGTCTGCCCCTGTAAACAGGGTGTGCTAGCTCTGCGCAGAGTAAACTGAACTACCCCTACAAGCAGGGTGGTCTGGACCGTATTATCATGGTGGTCGGCCATCATCGTCCTTTAGTCGGACGGCATCGCCCAGCTGGTGGCGGTATCTGAATCTGGTATCGACACAGCTATAACCCAGGGGCGGTGGGGATGCTAAAGGGTGCCCACATGCCACAACAAGTCTCAACATACAAACACATACACAGCAAGCATGCTCAAATGAAAAATACTAGTCATATTCTCTTCTTGTATCTCAAGGCCAGTTTGTATTAAATAACTGATACTATATTCTTTTTTACACTATTTCTGATTACTGGACTAACTGCTACCTGGCCTTTATCTGTCTATCTGATTATATCTGGATATAGCTCAATAACATAAAATGTACCATCTACTACTGGATACAATCTCAACAGATATAATACGTATTGCCTGAATATCTATTATTCTGATTATCGCATGATACGTAATTAATATACTAGCATGCTTGCTGGAAATTGTACTAAAATCGTTCCTGTACGCTGGTATCGGTTAATAGCCTTTATTCTATTTACTTTCTAAGCTATACTTCCTGGCTTGCCGAAAGAATAACTTTACATACCTGGTTTCTGAGTACCCGACTGACCGGTGTGATTTCCGTCGGTACTTCTGCTGTTTCTCCCAACTACATTCATATACACGTCAATTAGAACTAAATACATTAATATTCGGGAGAAATTATCACTTTTGATATATATATTTATCCCAACTTCAACCTTTCGGAAAATGATCAAAAACTCGTTATTTTTCGATAGTCCAGAAGGGATAAATGCTCACTGCAACGCTAGGAACACATTGGTACTAATTTAAAGTAATTCTATTTACTTTACCTCGGTAGCACGACGTTTCGTCGGCCAAATTTCACGAAACCAACTCCGTAGAATTGCTCTCTGCAGCTTTATACACCTGTACCTAAGCCGGAACGGAGTTTAGACCGCGTTTCGTCGCGTAATTGGAAGAAAATATATATATATTGTCGTGGGTTTTCATTTCATATGGAAATGCCCTGTTTTTTTGCTGGAAATGTATTAATATGAGGAAGAGGCCGACTTTATTTAACAATTACTTTTTTTTTTTTTTTTTTGCCTTCTAAATCCCTTAACCAACATGTCCTTAGGATATTTATTTGTTTAAAATTTACGAGGTATAACACGAAATTCCTTCGAAAGCATATCTTTTCTAGGTTTGGCACCCCCAAAGCTGTAATCAGCGATGGTGGATCGTATTTATGCAATCGCCTCTTCAAAACTTTACTGGAGAAGTACGGTGTTAAGCACAAGGTAGCCACACCTTACCACCCTTAGAAGAGTGGGCAGGTAGAAGTTTCTAATAGGGAAATTGTTCGGTGTTTTTCACAACTACACACAAGTGCACGTGGTCAAACAAGTAATAAAGTGGCTCAAGTAAGCCAAGTATCGATTCCACAGGGACTGGACTAAGGTAGCAATCTAATAAAGTGTCAATAAACTTTAACTCTAAATTGCAGACAATACTGTGAAGAAGATTTTGATATTTTGTTTCCTAATTTTATACTAAGTCTAAAATGAATATTCAATTTGAGTCTGAACTAAATGTGTGAGCATGCTGAGGCTAAAATGAACATGTAGAGAAATAAATTATCGATACAATTTGATTAATCTTTCCTCCGGCTGCTAGTCAAAAATTATTGTCTATGGATTAAAACTCTCGTATTTAACCCAACTTAAAAATCATGAACCTTCCACCTACATCTCCGTGATAAAAAGAAATTCATGTTCTAGCCATACAAATACGACTTTCAGGTATATCTCTATCCTGAAGGTAAATCAATTCTCAATTTTCCCAAACTAAGAAAAGATCATATCCTATCAATTCACAACTTTCCAATTTCTTGCTCTCTCGAGTGAAACCGGAATTTTTAGATATACATTAACGTTGGCCACACATTAATTAAGTAAGAACAAGAATCAATAGGACAACCATGGAAGAAACGATGAAAAACCAATTTATCAATAATTACATTTTAATACAAATGTTCTTAACCTCAGCAAGAAGGGAATTTAGCCACTCATTTGTGGATTAAACATCGTTAAATGAGTGTTAATCATACAACCAATTGAAATAAAGAAGAAGGAGATAGAGAAAAACCCTGAGATTTTCGTCCCCTCAACTGCCTGTAACCCACGTTCTTGCTCCACCAAGTCAGAATTCTTAAAAATAAAACCTAAGTGTTCTATTTATACTAGTGGGAATTTTTCCCGGAATAACAAGCAACGTGTCACGGAGTGCATCGCGGAGCACTGCCTCCGTGACACGCCACCAACGCGGACCCTCACTGGAATCCGGTCGTCCAAGTATTAAGGCCCAATGTGGCACGGCGTGCAACGCGGGGCTAGGCCAACGTGCCACGGCCCCAACGCGCACCTTCACTGGAATTGGGCATAATTTCAGCATCCAGGCAGAATGCATCCGCGATGGTAGCGTGACACGGCTCCATCGCGGAGCCCCTTTAATTCGTGCTTTCCTTGTGCTCTTTCCCTTGCTAGCTCCGAGTCCAATCCCGATCTCTCCCAACATGCATCTTAGCTCCATAACTTTATATTTTTCTTTCAAAACAACGCTAATCATGTTGGTTAGTATAAATTCACATTTACATAAAATCACATAAGAATGTATATAAATAATTAGATAAACAAGACTAAATTGAGTTATAAAGTAGCACCTGGGCATGCAATTATGCCCAAGATCACAACCCCACACTTACAGTCTTGTTCGTCCTCGAACAAACCTTTTACATCTCATGCACATGAAGACTTACACATAGCTAATTTTAGCAAGACAATTCAAGCTACTGCTACAATGACTGTTTAAGATAGCAAGCTAAAAATAGAGCATGCACGATTTAATCATTGAAATGAAATACAATTATGTTAAGACTTCCTAACCTCAAGAATTGACTCTCTATCTTAGCAAACTCATGCAAATCAACTGATCAAGAAATCCAACATGAATTATATCCTTCATTAAACATGTGCCCTCACAACAAGAGAGTTTCCCATTTTCACACGCAAATTTTTAAATCACAACATGTATGGGTAAATGAATAGAATTACGCTCACTCTCACAAAGAATTCACATGCATCATCTAATGACCCATAAGCTTGCCCTTAGTGTTTTACTCCACTAATTTAAGGATGTTTGAACGTAAGATCAAGTAGGACTTAATGGGTTGTAATGTAAGCTAAGGGACGGGTAGGTAATATTCTGGCCAGTAATAGTGACTATCTTCCCCAAGCGCTTTTAATAACTCCAACATTCATTAAGGACGTCTCTTTTCTTACTTCCTCCTCATTCTTTTCAATCCTGAATTTTCTCTTCTTGTTCCCATTTCTTTAAGCATACTCAACTTAGTAGTAAGGAGTACTTAAGCAAAAAAAAAAATTTTTCATTAATTTATTTTCTTACTCCCTACTAATAATCAACCATTTTTACACAAGTGCACCTTTGTCCTTTTCTCAACTTTCACAACTCCTACTTTTCCTTCTTTTTCACGCTTCTCACTGCTTCACTCTTTTGGATTTTTCACTTAAGCGCTTCAGAGTTTTGGATCAAATTCAAGGCAAATGAAAGAAAAAGGATTAAGCTTATGTTGTAGCTATCAAAGAATAGGCTCAAGGCTCAATGGGGCTAACTAGGATTAAATATTCAAGGTAGGTAAAGTGAGGGATAACATTTAGGTTCATTCAAAGAAATGCCTAAATCATCTCCTACAATTCACATCCTTCATTTCGTTTTATATACACACCAGGAAAGTTCTAGACATTCCACAATAGCACGGAATATTCGAAAAACTCACACTCACAGCACATGCTCAATTCAAGACACATTCCACAGACTCTTACTTAGCTAATCACAAGAAGTCAAAATTAAGCTTCAATCATATCAAGTCAAATTCAAGAGCCTAGGTGTCTCAAACATAGGTATACCACTTGCATGCTTCAACACTAAACATACTTGCATCTTACAATCATTTATAGCACATAACAAGAATATCAAGCCATCAATTAGCTACGGGTTCAAAAACCAAAACCTATTGACTAATATTCCTCAAGACGGTCGTCATCCATTCATTGTCGGAAACAGTCTCTAACTATGACTGAAAACATTATATACAGACAAAGAAAATTTTTTATTCTTTGGCTCAAAGACCTCCCGTCGGAAAAGAACCGAAAAGAAAAACCAACGGGTGATGAAGTCATGCTTGACTCACCAAAAAAAAAAATTTCCAAATTTTCTCACAAGCATTACATTCACCAAAAATCGTTAAGCACAAAAATTTTAAAATTTTCCTCACCCCACACTTGAATCATGCTATGTCCCCGTAGCATCAACTTAACATTTAAAGAGGGTGAGAAATACTCCCTGAGGCCTTTAGGCCTAGCTAACAGCATGCCTTTCTTCAACTTTGCACAAGTGGGTGTTCGACCCCACACTTTTTCTCTTCCATGCTTGTTAGCTTCCTCCTCCACGGGTACTCAGACTTCCCCTCCATCTGTGCTTAACTTTCCACCAAAACTACACAAGATGAAAAATAAATAAAATCAACTTAAATGCAAGAAATTAAAATGGTACCCATGGTACCCTTGGGTTGCCTCCCAAGCAGTGCCTAATTTTACGTCGCGGCAAGACGTACCAAGTTTCACCACTTTTTCCTCCACCTTGAGGATATGAATCTCACCCCTAATTTCTTCTCTAATTTCCTCTTATGCTCCAGGGGTGGTGGTGAAAAATTGTAAGGACCAAGCAGTAGATGTTGCCTTTTGAACTTATTGGCCCTTAAGTAAGCGAAGTCATTTTGTCTCTCCGAGTCAGCATATTTCAAAATATACGGGGCTTGGTCCTCCTCTAGACATTTCTCTATAAGCTTGGAAGACTCTATTTCTATGTTGTCGACCAAACATAATGTCGAAAAATGCTTCGAGTGTGGTCCAATAAACCTCAACTCTGAAACTGCATTGTGCTTGAACTCCTTACTTGTAAACACCTTCTCAGCATCGACATCTATCTCTCCATTAATGTCAACTGGGGAATACTCTATCTCTTCTTCCATGAATGGATTTTCCATAAGTATGAGCCCATCACGGGGACACTCAAGAGATTCTAATTGTTGGGCTTCATTCAAAAATTCACCCTTTTCTTCCTCTTGTAGTTCCTCTTGAATATCGGCTAAAACTGTTACCTGCAATTTATCACAAGCTTCAGCCTCAGCAATCATCTCCGTAACTTTGACGCTCATCCTTTCTAGAGCCTTTGCATTCTCTTCTTGCTGAATTCTTAATACTGCCATCGCCTCCTTCATTGCTTCTGATTGCTCCAGGAGTTGTTTCAGCATGTCTTCTATTTGAGCTTGGCGTCCAAAGTCCTCATTTTCAGCATGCCTATATTCAGCAAAAACAACAGAAGGATCATAGTAGGGGCTTGGGGAGGGGAATATGCATTTGGACAGCCATCCCAATGGCCATCTTGACCACCACATATATTGCACGTGTTACAGTGTTGCCACGAGTGGTGTCCTCCGCAATTCAGACAAGATTCGCCAAAATATGAGTATCCACCATTTAAACCATTTGTATTCCACGATGTCATGTCAATAAGGGTATCCGAAAAAGAAAAAAAATAAAATAAAAAAGAATTAAAACAAACACTAAGACCAAGTTGTCAGCACTTATATAGAATTTGTAAACTAACACTAAGAAAATAATTTTACCAATTGCCAGTCCCCGGCAACGACACCAAAAACTTGTTCAGTGGTTTTCACAACTACACGCAAGTGCACGTGGTCAAACAAGTAATAAAGTGGCTCAAGTAAGCCAAGTATCGATCCCACAGGGACTGGACTAAGGTAGCAATCTAATCAAGTGTCAATAAACTTTAACTCTAAATTGCAGACAATACTGTGAAGAAGATTTTGATATTTTGTTTCCTAATTTTATACTAAGTCTAAAACGAATATACAAATTGAGTCTGAACTAAAAGTGTGAGCATGCTGAGGCTAAAATGAACATGTAGAGAAATAAATTATCAATACAATTTGATTAATCTTTCCTCCGGTTGCTAGTCAAGAATTATTGCCTATGGATTAAAACTCTTGTATTTAACCCAACTTAAGAATCATGAACCTTCCACCTACATCTCTATGATAAAAAGGTATTCATGTTCTAGCCATACAAAATCGATTCCTTAATTAACTAATACGAATTTCAGGTATATCTCTATCCTGAAGGTAAATCAATTCTCAATTTTCCCAAACTAAAAAAAGATCATATCCTATCAATTCACAACTTTCCAATTTCTTGCTCTCTCGAGTGAAACCGGACTTTTTAGATATACATTAACGTTGGCCATACATTAATGCAGTAAGAACAAGAATCAATAGAACAACCATGGAAGAAAAGAAGAAAAACCAATTTATCAATAATTACATTTCAATACAAATGTTCTTAACCTCAGCAAGAAGGGAATTTAGCCACTCATTTGTGGATTAAACATCGTTAAATGAGTGTTAATCATACAAACAATTGAAATAAAGAAGAAGGAGATAGAGAAAAACCCTGAGATTTTCGTCCCCTCAACTTCCTGTAACCCACGTTCTTGCTCCACCAAGTCAGAATTCTTAAAAATAAAACCTAAGTGTTCTATTTATACTAGTGGGAATTTTTCTCGGAATAACAAGCAACGTGTCACGGAGTGCATCGCGGAGCACTGCCTCCGTGACACGCCACCAACGCAGACCCTCACTGGAATCCGGTCGTCCAGTTATTAAGGCCCAACGTGGCACGACGTGCAACGTGGGGCTAGACCAACGTGCCACGGCCCCAACGCGCACCTTCACTGGAATTGGGCATAATCTCAGCATCCAGGCAGAATGCATCCGCGATGGCAGCGTGACACGGCTCCATTGTGGAGCCCCTTTAATTCGTGCTTTCCTTGTGCTTTTTCCCTTGCTAGCTTTCGAGTCCAATCCCGATCTCTCCCAACATGCATCTTAGCTCCATAACTTTATATTTTTCTTTCAAAACAACGCTAATCATGTTGGTTAGTATAAATTCACATTTACATAAAACCACATGAGAATGTGTATAAATAATTAGATAAACAAGACTAAATTGAGTTATAAAGTAGCACCTGGGCATGCAATTATGCCCAAGATCAGAAATCAAGACCATTCTGGCCAAGACAGTAAATACGAGCCGGACAGATTGGGCCCAGGAAGCTTGATGATGCATTGTGGGCTTACTGGACAACATATAAAACTCCTATTGGCTCATCACCTTACCAACTGGTTTATGGTAAAGCATGCCACTTAGCAGTTGAATTAGAGCATAAGACATTGTGGGCATTGAAAAAGGTAAATATGAATTGGAATTATGCTGCCAAGTTAAGATTGAACCAGATCAATGAATTGGATGAATTTCGACTTAAGGCGTGTGAGAGTGCATCCATTTATAAAGAACGGATGAAGATTTATCATGACAAAAATATCACAAGAAGGGATTTTAGCCCAAGCGACATGGTATTGTTGTTTAACTCAAGACTTCGACTGCACCCTGGAAAGTTGAAATCTAGATGGATGGGACCTTACAGAGTAGTGTAAGTGTCTCCATACGGTGCAGTGGAACTTGAGAATAAAAAAGGGAAAAAGTTCAAAGTAAATGGGCAAAGAATAAAAGTGTATCTGGGAGATGAAGATGAATTGAAAAGAGTGGAGGAAATATACCTTGATGAAACCTGAGAAGTCACAAAAGTGACATCATGCCGCGATGTTAAATTAGGCGCTGCATGGGAGGCAACCCATGAGAGGTGAAGTCTGAGTAGCCACAGGTATGTCCTTCTCCCTTCATACTTAAATTTGATGCTTCAGGGACGAAGCTCATTTTTTTAAAAAAGGGGTTGTACTTGTATTTTTGGGAATATTTTTGTTCGTCTGAGGGTTTTTATTGTCGTGTTTCTTTTCCCTCAGGCATGCTATCTAGTAGAACCGAAATGTGTTAGATTTTTGTTTTAGTTGTGATTTTTGTTTGATTAGAAAGTAACTTAGGAATACTCAGCCAATAAATATGCACTAGTTTTGTTGTTTTTTAAAAATTTACCCTTCTTAAAAAATTTTGTTGTGTATTTGTGACAACAATGCATGATTTCTGTGGATCGTTTTATGTCATTTAGTTATTAATAGTGCTAGTCTTGTTAAGTCATGTATGAACCAGACAGGTAAAGTAAAAATAGTTCATGTATCATGTGTGAGTGAGGTCTTAGTATTTATTGCGGTATGTTGTTGAAGATCTAAAGCTTGCCTGGTTGGTCTCTGCATAGGTTAAGGATGGTTGGTTAGGAGTTTATCATTGGCCATTTTTGTTATAATTCACTTTTAGCCTATATATCCCTACCAAAGTTTCATGAATCCCTTGATCCCAAGTTTGAGCCTTAATAGACTATATTTCTTTGATTTACCTATTAATCGTACCCATTTATTTATATTGAACATGTTTGGCCCTGGTCCTTCCTTAGATATTAAGAACCTCAACATAAGAAAAATTCTTAAGTTGAGGGTCACTAGAGTAGGGGTGCATAAATGGTGGGAGCGGGAGAAAAAGAAAGAAAAAAAGAGAAAAAAATGGTGAAAAAAGGTGTGGTGAAGTGAAAAAGTAAAAAGCTGAAAATTTTAGAATATTGAGGAAAAAAAAGAAAAATTCAAAATAACTTGAAATTGTTGAAAAATGTGAAAAATCACCTCACCCATATAAATATTCTTAAAATGGGAAAACACGGGAAGAGAAGAAGTCAAAAAGAATGAAGGGTGAAATAGAAAAATGGTGTAGCCAATGGATGTAGTGCCAAGGAAGGGATAGTCACTCATAAAATCTTTCATCTTTATCATGTCCAGCCCTAAAGCTATATTACAAGCTATATCAAGTCCTATAGTGATCTTAATTTGACCATTTAACAAACCAAAGCAGAGAAAATAAGGGCAAGCCTATGGTATCTGATGCATAATACTTGCAGTTCCTTGAGAGAGTGAGTGCTTCATTTGTCTAAACCCATGTTTTATCTGATACTTCATACTAGAGTGGGGACTTCATTTTTTGTAAGGGTACATGGATTATGTTTGCTTTTATCATTGGTCTGTGTGAAACACATAGGTGATGACTTGATTGCTTGTTGATAGTTAGATGACATGTATTGATCCCTGAGTATGATGTTTTGATGTTGCTTGCAATACATTAGCTAATGATATTTCAGTAGGAAGGGTCAATAGAGTTGTATATAGAGTGCACATATTTTTTTTGAGTTTTGGCTATAGTATCTTAAGTATATTTTCTAGTTGAGCATCGTGTTTAGTTTTTCTTTTTCTTTGCCTGAGGACATGCAAAAGTCTTAAGTTGAGGGTGTTGATGTGCTGTGGATTTACAACACTATTGACACTCAAAACTAAGAAAATAGCATGGACTTAGGTGTATTTATGTGGATATGAGGCACTTTTCCTTTGATTTCTGGATAAATGGGTGTTGGAACAATAAGTTGCAAAAGGAAGCTAAAAATGTGCAGAAAAGGGTAAAAAGTGCAGTCCACAGTATGATCTGTAGGATGGACCTACAAGTCGTACTAAGGGCCTTGATAAGAAGCTGAAAGTTTAACCTGGAAGACTGATCCCACGAGACTTGTCACGGATCGTACCATGATGGTACGAGTCGTGGTAAGCCAGTCGTGATGAAATCCAGAAGAATTGCAGGAGGCTGATTTTCAATACGAGAGTACCCTACGATCCGTGAGATAAAGGTACAAGTCATATCATACTAGTCGTGGTGAAGTTCAAACAAAGTTCAAAGTATCAGGATCAAGCCACGGATGAAATGTATGATTCGTAGGATGATGGTACAAACTGTACCTTGGCCCAATACTTAGCCAAAATTCAGCCAACACTTCAAGCCATGAGTTGATGCCGCGGTCCGTGAGAAGCCCCTACGAGTCGTAGGAGGACCCATGACGAGGTCGGTGACAGATATGGAAAGTAGTCCTGTTAGCTTAGGAAAAGGATTCTTTTGTATCTATAAATACTTTTTATGTTTTATTTCTCATAGAGGACGATGAATAGACTTAACTTTAGTAGGAAAACTTTGTAGTAAGCAATTTGACATCATTGAAAGAGAGAATTGAGTTGGTTCAACCTTGTGATCAACCTTTTCTTGAACTCATATTGTTCTTGCTACTTGTTATTCAAGATTTTGTGGATTAATTGAAGGAATTATTTTTCTCAATCATCTTTGTAAGTATTGTTTTATGTTTTCAATCATGATTACAATTCAGAACCTTGCAATTATGAGAGGCTAAAACCTCTATACCCAGGGTTGTGGGAACCATGGTGGATTAACAAGTTAGGGTTGCAAAAAGTGAGTCTAAAATCAATACTAATTACTTATATTGTAGTCTCTTCATCTTTAATGATTCTTAGCAGTGCGCAACGTTAGGAAGTGCCTGAATTCTTTACTTGCTTTGGTGAGGTAGAGATTAGGAAAACAGAATTACAACAGAGCCTTGATCTTGATGACTGTTCTATTAACTTGTGTTGTGGTCGCAGGATAGTTATATCTGGAACTTAGTAATAATGGTTAGTTTGCAAAACTCATGAGACTTGGTCGAGTAATTGAGGATAGTCATTCAATAGGGATTGGTCGATTCTTTGAATGAACCTAAGTTATCAGTTCTATAAGTAAGTATTGGTAATGATCACGAGTGTATACCCAAAGCTGTTATGAACCCATGGGGAACACAAACCCTAGTTATCCTTTAATTATTAATTTGCAAATATAATCCTGACTGTTGTTTATTTTTATTATTGATTTTTATTATAATTCTGCCCATTGTGAAGTAACTACTATACGAGTTCATCTACCGGCTGTAATCTAGATCTTCCATATTCCTTGTGGGTTCGACCCCAACCTCTAAGTTGGGTTCTTTATTGACAAAGTCTGTTTCATACTTCAGTTGGAAGTGTGGTTTTAGCATTATCACTCAACACTGGCGCGGTAGTGAGCCGGGTCTTCAATTCCTGGAAGCTCTTCTCACAAGCCTCTGACCATTGAAACTTCACCTTTTTCTGAGTCAGCTTGGTCAATGGTGCATAAATTGATGAAAAACCCTCAACAAATCTCCAATAGTAGCCTGCTAGGCCCAAGAAACTCTGAATATCCGAAGGATTCACCAGTCTAGGCCAATTCTTCACTGCTTCGATTTTCTGAGAATCTACCTTTATGCCCTCACTCGATACCACATGGCCCAAAAATGCAACCGAGTTCAACCAAAAATCACACTTGCTGAACTATGCATACAACTAGCGATCCTTGAGAGTTTGAAGTACTACTCTCAAATGAGCAGCATGCTCCTCCTCACTCCGAGAGTATATGAGGATGTCATCAATGAACACGATCACGAACATGTCTAGATATTACTTGAACACCCTATTCATCAGGTCCATAAAGGCTACAGGAGCATTTGTCAGTCCAAAAGACATAACAAAGAACTCATAATGACTATACCGAGTCCTGAAGGCTGTTTTCGGGATATCACATTCCCGAACCCTGAGTTGATGATGCTCAGATCTAAGATCAAACTTGGATAAACACTTGGAACCCTAAAGCTGGTCAAACAAATCATCGGTCCTAGGCAAAGTATACGTGCTCTTAAAAGTGACCTTATTCAATTGCCGATAGTCAATGCACATCCAAAGCAAACTATCCGTCGATTCAGACAAATAAAACTGGTGCACCCCATGGAGACTTGCTCGATCTAATGAAACCCTTATCTAACAATTCCTTTAATTGCTCTTTTAACTCTTTTAGCTCGGCTGGAGCCATTATGTAAGGAGGAATAGATATAGGCTGCGTGTCGGGAAGGAGGTCAATACCGAAATCAATCTCCCGCTTGGGAGGAACACCTAGCAAATCATTAGGAAAATCTCTGGATACTCACGTACTACTGGTACGAACTGGATGGTTGGGATCTCAGACTTAATGTCCTTAACCCTAACTAGATGGTACATGCAACCCTTAGGAATCATCTTCCTAGCCTTAAGTTAGGAAATGAATCGACCTACAAGCACAACTGAACTACCCTTTCATTCTAAGACTGGCTCACCTGGAAACCTGAATTCTACTATATGGGTTCTATAATTAAATGAAGCATAGCATGAAAATAGCCAGTCCATGCCAAGAATAACATCGAAATCAGTCATGGCTAACTCTATCGAATCTGCTGAGGTAACCTTATGAAGGATTGAGACTGGGCAATCTCTATACAACCCGGAGTGTATAGCAATAATGGATTCGCCTACTGGAGTGGAAATTGAGAAGGGTTCTGAAAAGACATCGGGATCGTCTCCGAAGCTACTGCCACATAAGGTGTTAAAAAATACAGGGTAGCCCCCAGATCTAGCAAAGCATACACATCAACATAAAAAACTCTCAACATACCAGTGACCACATCCGGGCAGGCCTCCTGCTCCTGAAGGATTGCTAAAGCATAGAATCTGTTTTGGCACTGACTGCTAGCTATGCTAGTAGATGCCCCCGGATGTGCTGAGCGTGTGGGAGGGGCTGTTGATCTAGAAGCTGGGCCTTGGCCCCCAGCCTGATCCTGTCTCACAGCTGGACAATCTCTAAGCATGTGTCCGGGCTGCCCACATCCAAAACAAGCTCCTGAACCTTCCAAACACTGGCCTGTGTGCCCTCGACCACACCTTCGATAAGCTGGGATGTTGGAATCTGCGGTCTACTGCTATGACCCCTCGAGCCTGATGCTCGCCCTCTCTTATCATGTCTTGTTTTGGATGGCACACTCAATACTGAAGATGTTGGGGCTGATGATCTCAGGTGGGTCTGCTGTTGGTGCCCACCACCAGACCTTTACTGCCAGAATCTATGGTCCTCGGTCCTGGCCCTCTTGGCCTCCCTCTCTCTCGAATGTGTCATCTCCATCTGCTGGGCGTACAACATTATCCAAGGAAAGTCCATATCCTGGTGCAGCATGGCTATCCTACAGTCCTTGTCTAAATAACCTACGGCCCCATGGACAAATCTACTCACCTACATCCTCTGATCGTCCACCAACTCCAGAGCATATTTCGATAAGCGAGTGAACTCAAGAGAATACTCTTGTACAGTCATTCTCCCTTGTTTCAAATTCACAAACTCAACTACTTTCAACTCCTTCATCTCCCGTGGGAAAAACCAGTCTAGAGAGGCAACCTGGAACTCTTCCCAAGTGACTGGACCTGCTCCTGCGACCTTGCTTTCCTTCGATTGACAAAACCAGATATGCGCGACCCTTGTTAGCTGATAAGAGGCTAACTTAGCGAACTCCACCCCATTCACCCCCACTTGGGTGATCTTGACAATCTCATCAACAAACTCATGTGGGTCCTTATCCACTTTGGACCCAAGGAACTCCGGCGGATTCATCCTCAAGAGGTCTCTGACTCGAGCCGCAAATAGACATTACCATTGTTGGGACATGCACAACGGCCTGCAGATTGACCTGGGCTATCAAGGCCTGCGCAAGCATCTGAATAGCAGCCCGAAACTCAGCATGGGCAGCCGGCTCCAGTGCCTGAGGCTCATGAACTGGTGGGATTGGTTGATGCCCATAACCATTTCCATCCTCGTGTCCTTCACCACCTCTATTCCTCCTTACGTTCATTCTTGATGGAGCCATGATTTGGCAATAGCGAATAGCACGAATTAGAAGGATAGAAAGAATTTTCATCGCACGACATAGATCATGAAAGAAGGGGACATTTCCTAAATGTCTCATAGCCTCTTTGTCATAAGTGTGGCGCGCTTCACACCCATGAAAAATACTCTACTTAACGCGGCTTTCAAACACCCTAGGATGCTTCAAAATCTATGGCTCTGATACCAAGTATGTTACGACCCATACGGAGGCCGAGATCGTAGACACGGGACAAGGGACCCCAAGTCGACCCATATCATAAGCATATATCTAACTCGCTTAACAAACTGAAGGAACAACAATATAAGCTTAGCGGAAGTTTAACTTAAATATAACATAAGAATAACATCCGAACCTGATTACATACATAAGTCTGAAAAGCCTCTAATCTGGACGAGTTGATAGGACAAGACCCCAACAAACTCAACAATACTGAAACTGGAATTTCATTAGGGAAACTGAAAATCTAGCCCTCGAAGGATGAGGACTCACCACCAGGAAGTTACTAACTTTGATAAGCTATCTAAGTGTGAGGCTGAACTTGAGAGCCGTTTCCTATATCATAAAATGATACAACATAGAAAGTATACAGTCAGTACATGAAAGATACCGAGTATGCAAGGTAAGTAAAACCGCTTAAGTAAAGTAAGCCATTAAAGCATTTCATAACATATCATGAGCTTACAAATCTGAAAGGAGGGCTTGCATGCATTCTTTTAGAAATCATAATCTTTTCATAAAATGACAATACATAGCTTCATAACATCATAGCTTACTCGAATGACTCAAAGCTGAAACATGACATTTATAAGAAAAGCTAGACAATGAGTCAAACCTTGCTTTTAGAACATGCATGAGTATATAATAACCATGGGTAATGAATATGCAAGTTCAAAATCATATAAGACAATGGGAGACTCGTCACTTAACTGACATACCACGATAGAGCTTACGTGGTCCCGACTATCACACTCAAGGGGTAGAGCCGTCCATAATCTTGCCAGGGATAAGGAAGCTACCATGATATCGATATCAAGATGAAGGCCCATTCGGGCAAGGGGAAGCTCACTAGGGAGGTCCCAAGTCATATAATAGTATCAACCTACATTGGCGTGTAGTTCTGGGGCATAGGGTGATCGACCCTTAACCCGCTCGGTGCTAGACTCTTCTCCCACAGACATGCAATTCTCTACATCATATATAATAAAGCTCTACATCGTCTATTGACGAAGCTCAACATGAATTCATGCTTAAACTCAACATCGTATGAAATGAAGCTTAGCATTGTCTATTAACAGCTCAATAATGAAATCATGCATAGACTCGACATCGTATGAAGACGAAGCTCAATAGTACATACATCTCAATTGAATTCGTGCATATGAGAAGCTTTATTTCAAAACATACCACAAGCTAAAATATGAACTTTGGGAGACTTCGCTCCAAACCATATGGTAAGCTTATTTCGAGAAAATCACTCATTAAAATCAACATGCGGGCATTGCCCAAAGCTTTATCATTCTTAGAAATACTCAATTCTTATTGAAAACATAATTATAGACATGGATAGCTTCAATTCATGCTTTTCATCATAATCTCTCATCATTATCACATTTACTTCGTAAATCTTACTTTTCATGATCAAATCATCAATGGGCTTCAACATTCGTAAAAGCTAGACACATAATTTTAATTGAAATCATTGTAAAATCAGCTCATGCTTCACAATTTGATACTAAAATCATAATCAACTCATACCCATGTAAAGAAATTGAATATTCATGCATTCGGGTAAAACACCACACTTGATCATAGGAGATTTTCATGATTCGATAGAAATTGGGCATGGGTGTGGAAGAAGACACCCACTCATAACCCTACATACCTGGAAGAGATGATTCTACCACTTTCCTGATTGCCCAAGATGAGATTCCAATGGAAGACTTGAAGATTTGGGAAGTGCCCAAGATGAGATTCCAATGGAAGCCTTGAAGATTTGCTCTAAATCAGCTCTTCAACCTCTCAACTTTGCATGCATGGAATGAAATGACTTAGAATAGGTTTTCCCCTCTTTAAACCCTTCAAAACGAGACTTAAACGATGTAGCATAGCTCTTAGGAACTTAGGAATTATGAAAAGACCCTTACTGAATTCGCAAGAAAAATACTGCTAGGTGGTCCTAACAGACGACCTGACGGATCGTGGTCCATGGCAATGACTCGTTGCCTGGCTCGTCAAGTATACTGCCTCAATTAGTTCTCTTTACACATAAATCACCCCACGTCTTACACCACGACTCGTTACCTCACCCAACGAGTTGTGGTAAGCTTCCGTAGGTACACTTCCTTAATTTCCCTTCCTTTCCTTCTAACCCACCCCACGCCTGACCTGACAACTTGTGGGGTCTGACCATGAGTTGTTTCCATGCCCGTGGGGAACTTTCTCTTCAAAACATCCATGATCTTCACTTGTCTCCCCACGAGTCCCCTGACGGCTCGTGGGATGGCCTCACGAGTCGTTCCACGACTCGTCCTGTACCTACAACACCAATTTCACAATTTCCCCGTTTTAACTCCCGTGTTCGATCTTTAACTTTCTAGGGTATAAAAACTAGTCTAGGCCAATTCTTTACAGCTTCTATCTTTTGAGAGTCAACCTGCACACCCTCGCTTGACACCACATGGCCCAAAAATGCTACTGAGTTTTGCCAAAACTTGCACTTGCTGAATTTAGCAAATAGCTGGCGATCCTTGAGAGTCTGTAGCACAATCCTCAAATGAGCAGTAGACTCCTCCTCGCTCCGAGAGTATATAAGGATGTCTTCTATAAAGACAATCATGAACATAACCAAGTATGGCTTGAACACCCTATTCATCAAATTCATAAAAGCTGTAGGAGCATTTGTTCTTCCAAAAGACATAACTACAAACTCATAGTGACTATACCAAGTCCTAAAGGCTATCTTCGGGATGTCACTCTCCGTAAATCTTGGTTGGTGATAACAAGAACGAAGGTCTATCTTTGAGAAGAATTTAGCACCCTAAAGTTGGTCAAACAAGTCATCAATCCTGGGGAGGGGATACTTGTTCTTGATTGTAACCTTGTTCAACTGCCGGTAGTTAATGCACATACGAAGATATCCATCCTTCTTTTGGACAAAGAGAACTGGTGCACCCCATGGGGACTTGCTAGGTCTGATGAAGCCCTTAACTAAGAGATCCTTCAACCCCTATTTCAACTCCTTTAGTTCAGATGGAGCCATTCTATAAGGAGGAATAGATATAGGTTGCATATCGATAAGAAGGTCATACCAAATTCAATCTCCTACTCGAGAAGGACTCCTGGTAGATCATATGAGAAAACCTCCGGATACTCACACACCATAGGAACTGACTGGAGAGTCGGGGTTTCGGGTGTAGCATCCTTAACCCGAATTAGATTGTAAACACAACCCTTGGAAATCATCTTTCTGACCTTAAAGTAGGAAATGACGCAACCTACAGGCATAGCTGAACTACCCTTCCATTCTAGGACTGGCTCACCTAAGAATCAGAACTCTACCGTACGGGTTCTATAATTCACTAAGGCATAACATGCATGCAACCAATCCATACCAAAGATAACATCAAAATCAGTCATGTCTAACTCTACTAGGTTTGTTGAGGTGACTTTTTGAAAGACTGTGATAGGGCAATTTCTGTATATCCATCGAGCTATAACTGAGTCATCGACTGGATAGAGACTAGTTGAAGGGTTCTGATAGGATTTTGGGACCGACTCCAAAATTAATAGCATTATAGAGCATCACAAAAGATAGCATAGCCCCTAGATCTAATAATGCATAAACATTAAGATGAAATACTCGCAACATACCAATGACCATATCTGGAGAGACCTCCTGCTCCTGACGAGATGAGAAGGCATAAAATCTATTCTGACGTTGACCACCACCTACACTAGTGGATGCACCCTACTGAGCTGAGCGTGTTGGTGGAGCTGCTGAATTGATAACTGGGTCACAGTCTCTACCACGGCCCTGTCTAGCCACTGGATACTCTTTGAGCATATGGCCGGGCTTCCTACACTCAGAGCATGCCCCTGATCCTGCTAAGTATTGACCGGTGTGCCTCCTACCATAACTGTAACAAACTGGAATGTTGGGCTCCACTGACCTACTCCCCTGACCTTGAGTGCTTGATGTCTTTCCCCTCTAATCGCGCCTAGACCTGGATGGCACACTGACTAATGACAGCACTAGGGCTGATGATCGATGGTTGGACTGCTGACTATACCCACCACCAAACCTCTATTGGGAACCCAAAATTGTGTGTGCTGGACCTATTGGCCTCTCTCTTCCTCTCCCTCATATGCATCGCCTCCATCTATTGGGCATATAAGACCAACTGAGATAAGTCAATGTCCTGATGAAGCATAGTGGCCCTGTAGTACTTGACCAAATAATTCGCTACTCCATTGAAAAATCTTCTCATCTAAGCCCTCTGATCAACTACCATCTCCGGCACATACTTGGACAATCGGGTGAACTCTAGAGCATACTCCTGGACGATCATGTTGTTCTATTTTATATTCACAAATTCAACTTCTTTGATTTCTCTCATCTCCCGGGGAAAGAATCGATCTAAGAATGCGGTGAAAAACTCATCCCAACTAACGTGGCCTACTCTGACTCCCCGGATATCCTTCCACTGCCTGTACCATATATGAGCAACTCCTTTCAACTGATTGCAGGATAAGTCTGCACACTCCTCCCCCATCACCCCTATAATCTGGTTGATATTTTGAATCTCCTCAATGAACTCGTATGGGTACTCATCCACTCTCGACCCAAGGAACTTAGAAGGATTCATTCTAAGGAAGTCTCGGACTCTAGCCGCCACTGCATTCCAATTCTAGGGAACATGAGCCACTTCCTGCTGATTGACCTGAGCGGTCCATGCTTGTGCTAACATCTGAATGGCTGCCCTAAACTCGGCATGGGCAACCTGCTCGGGCATAGGATCCACTGTGGCTGGTGGGGCTTGCTGATGCCCATGTCCATTTCCATCCTCGTGGCCATTTCCATTTTGGTTCCTTCTTCCATTCATATGGCATGGAAGCATGATTCTGTAAATGCATAAAACTGGAGTTAGAGGAAATTGAGAGAGTTGAACCATAGCACGAGATAGAATCATGAAAGAAGGGAAGTTTGCTAAAATGTTCTGTAGCCTCTTCATCATAAGTGTGGCGTGCTTTACACTCATGAAAAGAACTCTACTTAACGTAGCTTTTAGACACCCTAAGACACTTCAAAACCTAATGCTCTAATACCAAGTTTGTCATGAAACGAGCTGAGACCCCATATTGAGATACGAAACCTAGAACAATAAATGGCTCTAAGTTAACCCATGGTATGAACATGATTACTAAAGATCATCATAAATAAAGCTGATAACTAAATTCCGAAAGAGCAGAAGTCTAAATAAGAAAATTTCTATCCAATCGTAACACCATAACATTGAATCTGAAGCTGAAAAATACAAGTCTATGTCTAAAAAGCCTCTAACATACTGGTAAGCTAATTGGACATCACCCAACTAGCTCACTAGAAATCTAAAACTGAAAATAACATAACTCGACTAACTAAAGGTCCTCGAAGGATGAGGACTCACCAATAATAGCACTGGGATAAACTCGGGAGACTGGCTAATGGCGGGACTGAGTCTGAACATCTGAACATGTATCATGAAATGATACAACATAGAGTATGCAGTTAGTACTTGGAATGTACAAAGTATGCAAGGTAAGTAAAATAGGATGAGTAAGTAAAAACTGAAATCATGCATATCATAAATCATCACATCATAAGATTCTGAGAGTAAAGGCTGCATGTCGATATCTTAAAACATGAATAGACATAAACTGGATCTCATAACTGAATCAAATGACCCAAAGCTGATACTAAGATTTTTAAGTAAAACTGATAACCTGATCATTGGGTCAAACCTACTGAAAACATAATATGATAACTAATAAACATGCGTAACTGAAATCATAAGGACCAATGGGAGACTCCTCATATAACAGATACTATCACAATAGAGCTTGCGTGATCCCAACTATTACATTCAAGTGGGCAGAGTCATCCAAAGCCTTGCCAGGGGCTAAAGGGGCTACCATGATATCGATATCAAGTGGAAGGTCCAATCGGGACTGGGGAAGCTCACAAGGTAAGTCCCAAAGTAACATGTGAATCTACATTGGCATGTGGTACCGAGACCCGGGTTTTTTCATGAACCCCTAGCCAATTCGGTGCTAGACACTTCTCCCAAAAACATGCAAAATGCTCTCCATATTTTTCAACGAAGTTGATAATGAAATCACATGCATAATCTGTAATCTAAATATGGGGAATCTTGGCTCCAAACATACTATAAGCTAAATAAGGGAGTATAGATTCCAAAACCATATGGTAAGCTGATTTATATAACTAAACTGAATTATGAAAACATGCTAAATCTGAGTGGGACTACCCAAAATCTGAAGATCATGCATATTTGAGATAGACATCACTATTCAAAATCATAGATTCATAAATGGGCAATTCATAAACATAAATACATGCTAGATACTTTATCATACTTGAATTCGCCAATCATAGACTAACTTTTCCCCGAACTTGCGTAATTGGGCATAATCTTTTGAAACTTGAAATCATGAATTTAGAATCAATTAGTACATAAAATCTTCCCATGAATGAGTGGGACTACCCAAAATCTGAAGATCGTGCATATTTTAGATAGACTTCACTATTCAAAATCATAGATTCATATATGGGTAATTCATAAACATAAATACATGCTAAATACTTTATCATACTTGAATTCGCCAATCATAGACTAACTTTTCCCTGAACTTGCATAATTGGGCATAATCTTTTGAAACTTGAAATCATGAATTTAGAATCAATTAGTACATAAAATCTGCCCATGAATCTTTATACATGCTTTGAAACATGAAAGGAATTGACCCATAAATAAATCATAGAGAATTTCATAAATTTGGGTTAAAACCCCATATGATCATACACTTGAATTAACACTTGAATTCATGAACTTGAAGAGAAATTTAGGCACGAGAGTGAAAGTAATTTATCATTCATGGCCCTACATACTTGAGTAAGCTAAATCTACACTCTTCCTTAATAGTCCAAGAGATTTGGGAAGAACTTCAAGAATTCTAGGCTTGATCTCCTATATAATCCTCTAAACTTACATGCATGGGAAGGGAATGGGTTAGAATAGGCTAAACCCTCTTAAAACTCTCCTAATAGAGCTCAAACAACGTAGTTTAGGGCTTAGGAGCTTAAGAGTTACGGAAATGCCCTTACTTAATCGTAGAAAATAGGGACACTGTCGATCCCAACGAGGGACATCACGAGTCTTTAGGAGGAGTGAAGACTCATGGCCCTTACTCGTTACCTTCACTAGAATCCCAACCTCCAATCTTAGTCATCCTGCCAATGAACCCCTTGACGAGTCATGAAGTGACACCACGACTCATTACACCATCCGTGAAGACCCCATGACCGTGGCTCTTCATTGGCCTAGCATCGCATCACGAGCCACTCCATGATTCTTTGGGTGACCTGACGAGTCATTTTGTGGCTTGTGTAGATTTCTTCTTACTTTCTCCGCTCAACCCTCGAGTCTGATCTTAGGTACTTTTAGAGGTATTACATGTGCAATTATCACGCCCCGAGCCTACATCCTGGATGTAACACGGTACTTGAAGTCACAAGTGACACCAAGTCAACCCCTGGTCTATCATACACTGGTATTCTGAGTAAAACATGCACAACAAAAATTTGAAATAATAACATAAAGGCATTTTATCAAAATATTAAGATAAAACTTAAATCATGAAAACTGAACATTTGCAGGTCTGAAAGCCTTCTAACTGATGAGCTACTGAGACAAGCCCCCAGCTAACTCTAAGTCTAAAGTAAAATCGTATTTGACAATAAGAAAATAAAATAAGGCCCTCGAATGATAAGGACTCACACTTCAACTACGGTTGAGGAGGAGCTGGATCGTGGCATCTAACGCTGCTGAATCTGGGAACTTCCAGCTGTATCATGAAACGATACAGCATAAATGTACGCGTCAGTACTTTGAATGTACTGAGTAAGTGAGAGAAGCATAATGATAAATATATAGATGACTGAACTGAAAAGACATGCAATGACCAACTGATAACTAAACTGAACAATCTGTAGTAAACTGAGATGGTCAAGATGACCCATCTGGTGGTCAAAGACATGTCCTATATCTGAAAGTTCTGAGTTTGAGATACTGTACTAAACTGAGCTGAGCTGTTAGGGCTGAAACTAAATTGATCTGAGCTGCTAAGGCTGAAACTAAACTGAGCTGCTTATTTTGAAACTAGACTGGACTGATTAGTGGGAGAGTCTATAACCGATATATAACCACGTGATCTATAAACCTATACTGAACTTCTAGCCTGATAGGTCAAAACTGGGGTCCAAGACTAGTCAGGGACATATAACTAAAAGTACCCTAAGAGTCTTATTGAACCAGATTCTGAAACTAGGTCTTATACTGGTCAGAGCTGCTTATATGGAAGCGTCGTAACTGTCAAAGAATAAACTATAAACTGAACTAGGGTCCTGGGGCTGGTCAGAGCAATAAATGTATATAAATGAAATGTCATGACCACCTAATGGACCAATAAACTATAATCTGAGGCTGATTCTGATAACTGAGAGGCACCACCGACACCTCGAGAAATTCTATAGTCAAACTGATTAGCTGACATTATTCTGGTTAACTCGGAGGTTTTCTAAGATCTGGCTAAGGCTAGACCGACAATTCTGAGCAATACAAAGTAAATAGACTTTCTGACTGAATCTGACAAACATACATGTAACTGAATTTCTAACACCTACAATTATTAAAGGAGCCTCTAACTCTGAAAGATGCAAGCAAGTCTCAAGAATTCAATACTTAAAGAGGATTCTAATTTTTGACTTTCCAAGAGCTAGGCTAAATTTCTAATTCACTGGAACAAGCATCATTTTAGTTGAAACTGGTGGAAAGTACCTACAATTAACATATGATAGGATTCCACATGAATTAATGAAAGAACGATAACAATATCTTCGAATTCTCAAACTCAGGGCTAGGAATGAAAGTGAACAGAGAGAGTTTTGGGGGACACAAGGGGAGAACAATCTCCTTGCTGAATTTCCACATACCTGTATAAGAAATCCTGGTGAAAATCCCTGAGAAAAACTTAGAAGAATATCAAACCCTTGCTCCTGCTCTGTGCTTTGAGAGAAGTTCTTATGTTATGTTCTTGAGGGAGTTGAGAGGAATGAATGGAAAGGGTCGTTCTACTCCTTTAAAAGAACCCAAAATGATGTGTCTTCAAGTTTAAAAAGCTAGGAGAATACTAAAATACCGCTGGAAGAAAAATTGAAAGCTTCCCAACCCTGAACAGCAGATCTCAGGACGGGTCATTGGTTCAAACAACGGCCTGTTGAAAGTTGTCGTTGGTTCTGGTTTCTGAAGTTGATTTCACTGGAAAGACCCACTGGAGGATACAATGGTCCGTTGGAATAAAGAATGGGTCGTTGACACCTTCCGTTAGAACAAGTACGAAAACTGCGCATGGAGACAAATAGTCATCACAATGACTCGTAGGAAGAACCAACTGGTCATTGTATCCACTCGTGGTCCACACTATTGCGGTCTAGAACTGGACGACGGGTGGAAACAACGGCTCATTGGTAGTAACCACGGGCCGTTGTTCCCTCTCGTTGTTACAGGGAAAGGTCCGGTAATCCTCTGAACTCGGGATTCAACGGACAACAGGACGGCTTGTTGTTAGGTTCAACGGGTCTTGCTATGTCTCGCTATTTCCCACTTGAAGATACCTACTGCAACCCATGACCCTCTACAACATTTTGTTGGTTCCACCAACGGTCCGTTGTGTGGGTCGTCTGAGACATAAAAATTTTCTGGTTTTTCCTATGGTTTTTCATGCGACGTTTGAATTTAGTCTAGGAAAGTTTCGGGGTGTTACAATATCTCCCCCTTGGGATCATTTGTCCTCTAATGAAGACCAAAACTAGGAAAAGAACTGTGATTTCAAAAATTGAGACTATGAACTGATTTTTGAAGGAGTAACTGGCTCTAAATTGACTTAACCGTACAAATAGAGCTGATGCAACTAGGATGCACATAAGAAATCTAAATAGAGCTGATGAGTATGGAACTGAGTAGAGTACTGAGAAGGGATTTAGTACCTGATTCTGGAAATGTACTGGGAGAGAACAAGTGAGGGTATCTGGCCATCATGTCTGCTTCTGCTTGCTATGTGCTCCCTTAACTAGCTGATTCCTCCACAAAACTTTCAACGAAGCGATTTATTTGCTTCTCAGCTTACAAACTTGACGGTCAAGGATTTGAACTGAAACTTCTTCATAAGAAATACTATCCATTATCTCCACACTTTCCAATGGCACCACTGAAGTTGGATCACCAACACACTTTTTCAGTAGCGACACATGGAAGACTGGGTGCCCGGCTGCTAACTCTGAAGGTAAGAATCTTGTAGGGTCCCACATATCTTGGACTGAGCTTTCCCTTCTTCCCAAATCTCATCACCCCTTTCATGAGTGATATTCTTAAATAAACCCAGCCATCAACTTCAAACTCTAATTCTCTTCTCCTCACATCGGCATATGATTTCTGACGACTCTGAGCTATTTTCAATCTTTCTCGAATGAGTTGAACTTTCTGGATTGCCTCGTGAATTGAGTTTGGCCCTATTAGAGTAGCTTCACCAACCTTAAACCACCCTATGGGAGATCTGCACCTCCTACCGTATAATGCCTCAAATGGGGCCATCTGAATGCTAGAGTGGTAGCTATTGTTGTATGCGAACTCGATGAGAGGCAAGTGGTCATCCCAACTGCCCTTGAAATCGATCATAAAAGACCTCAACATATCTTCTAGGGTTTGAATGGTCCATGCAGCTTGTCCATAGGTCTGCGGGTGAAAGGTTGTGCTAAGCTTGACCTGGGTACCTAGTCCTTTCTGAAAAGACTTCCAGAAGTGAGAGGTGAATTGGGCACCTCTATCTAAGATAATGGATATGGAACCCCATGAAGTCTAACCAGTTCCTGGATATAAAGTCTAGCATAGTCCTCAGCTCAGTTTGTGGTTTTGACTGGGAGGAAATGTGCTGACTTAGTCATCTGGTCTACTATCACCCACATTGAATCATGTTGCTAACGAGTCCGAGGTAGACCTGTAATGAAGTCCATGTTTACTTCTTCCCACTTCCATGTGGGTATAATGATATTCTGAGTCATACCTCCTAGTCTCTAGTGTTCCACCTTAACTTACTAGTAGTTCGGGCACTTGGCTACAAATTCAGCAATGTCTCTTTTCATGCTGTTCCACCAGTAAATATCTGGCAGATCGCGATACATTTTTGTAGCATCGGGGTGAATAGAGTATCTCGAGCTATGTGCCTCAGCTAGTCTCTGATATCTCAACTCACCAACATCCAGTACACACAACCTTCCCTGGTAACGGAGCACACCATCTCTCCTTTTGGGGAAAGCCTCAACCTCCTTTCTGAGAACTGCTTCTTTATGTTTAAGTAGGATTGGATTTTTATCTTGTATGGACTTAACTTCAACTACCAAGGATGAATCTGACCCGCTTTGCATTACCACCCCACCTTTAGCTAAATCCACTAGTTGCACCCCTTACCGGGCTAGCCTGTGAATATCCTTCTCCAGCTCCTTTTTGCCTTCTTCTACATGAGCCACGCTACCCATAAACACTCTTCTTAGGGCATCAGCTGCCACATTGGCTCTGCTCGGGTGATATAGCACACTCATGTCGTAGTCTTTCAGTAGTTCCAACCACCTTCTCTGACGAAGATTTAGGTCTTTCTAACTAAACTCATATTGAAGACTCTTGTGATACGTAAATACATCTACATGAGCTCCATATAAGTAATGCATCCATATTTTTAGCGCAAACACCACCGCTGCCAACTCCAAGTCATGAGTTGGATAATTTTCTCATGAACTTTGAGTTTTCTGGAGGCGTAGGCTATCACTTTGCCCCATTGCATCAGAAGGCAACCAAGTCCAATCCTGGAAGCATCACAATAAACAACCAATCTATCTATTCCTTCTGGCAAGGCCAGAACTGGAGCATTAGTGAGTCGAGTCTTCAACTCCTGGAAACTCTTCTCACACTCGTCCGACCATTGAAATTTCACCTTCTTCTATGTTAACTTAGTTAGAGGAGATGCTATAGAGGAGAAGCCTTCCACAAACCATCGGTAATAACCCACTAAGCCCAGGAAACTCCTGATTTCAGTAGGAGAGGTAGGTCTAGGCCAATCCTTCACTGCTTCTATCTTATGAGGGTCTACTTGTATTCCTTCGCCCCAGACCACATGACCTAAGAAAGTCATAGACTTTAACCAAAATTCCTACTTGTTGAATTTGGAGAATAACTGGCGGTCCCTGAGTGTCTGTAATGCTAATCTTAGGTGATTGACATGCTCTTCCTCATTTATGGAGTATACTAGAATGTCTTTGATAAATACAATGACGAACATGTCCAGGTACTGTTTGAAGACTATGTTCATTAAATCCATGAAGGCTGTTGGGGCATTTATTAATTCGAAGGACATCACCACAAATTCGTAGTGACCATACTGAGTTTTGAAAGTTATTTTTGATATTTCACACTCTCTGACTCTTAGTTGATGGTACCCTGACCTATGATCGATCTTGGAGAAACAACTGGCTCCCTGAAGTTGGTCAAACAGATCATCAATTCTGTGTAGGGATACCTGTTCTTGACTGTGACCTTGTTCAGCTGACGGTAATCTATGCAGATTCTGAGGGTACCTTCTTTCTTATGCACGAATAACACTGGAGAACCCTAGGGAGATATGTTGAGTCTGATAAACCTTCAAGAAGATCCTTTAACTTCTCCTTCAACTCCTTAAGCTCAGCTGGAGCCATTTTATAAGGAGGGATGGATATGGGTTGAGTATCTGGGAGGAGATCAATTTCAAAGTCTATTTCCCGTTCAGGGGGAACTCCAGGAAGATCCTTAGGAAAAACGTCTAGGAACTCGCTGACCACAGGGACTGACTGGATAGTCGGGGTCTCAAAGTTGGAATCCTTGAACTTAACTAGGTGATATATACATCCCTTAGAGATGAGTTTCTAGGCCTTAAGGTAGGAAACAAACCTACCCTTAGGCGTTGAACTGCTACCCGTCCATTCTAACACTGGTTCATTTGGAAACTGGAACTTGACAACTCTAGTTCTGCAATCAACTGAGGCATAGTAGGAGTGTAGACAATCCATGATGAGAATAAGGTCAAAGTTGACTATGTCTAACTCTACAAGATCAGCTAGAATAACTTTATTCAAGACTGAGATTGGGCAGTTTCTATACACCCGGCTAGCTCTAACTGACTCGCCAACCGGGGTGGAGACTGATAATGGTTCTAAGAGGACCTCTAGACTGATGTTGAACTGGACTGCTATATAGGGATTCATGAATGAAAGAGTGGCTCCTGGATCTAGGAGAGCATACACGTCTAGATGGAAGAGACATAACATACCAGTAACTATGTCGGATGAGTTTTCCTGATCTTGATGGGAAGATAGAGCATAGAAATGATTCTAGCGCTGACAACCATCTGTACCTGATGTGTTGGCCTGCTGGGGCTGATGATGTGGTGTATTGTGATCTCCCTCGCCCTATTGATGGGCACTCCCTAAGCCTGTGTCCAAGCTGTACACACCCAAAACAGGCCCTTTTTGCCCTGAAGGCACTCCCCCGGCTGATTCTTGCTGCACTTTGGGCAAGCTGGATACCTGTTCCCAGCACTGAAACACTGAGACTGAGAGCCAGATGCTCCACCTCTCCTGTCCTGACGGGACTGAAAGGTAGGGGCGCTGGCTAAATTGGGTGTTGGGGTCCTTTGCTGCTACTACTGTGGGCGGCTACCACCGCCAGACCTCTGATGGCCGTAACCTAACTAGCCAGTCCTTGCCCGTTTGTTCTTTTGCTCCATATCCTTCAGCTTTTCGACCTCAATCTGCTGGGCATAGATAATCAAATTGGAGAGATCCATGTCTCTAAGTAGCATTGTTGTTCTGCACTCCTTAAGAACCAGGTTCGACACTCCGTTCACGAATTTCAACATGTGAGCCCTTGGCTCGGCTACCCTCTCCGGAGCGTACTTTGATAGCTTGGTAAACTCAAGAGCATACTCCTCCACTGTTCTATTTCCTTGTGATCAAGTTCATAAACTTCGCTATCTTGGCCTCCCTAAGCTCTCGAGGGAAAAATCCATCTAGAAAGGCTGTGTTGAACTCATCCCACTCCACTAGTCCTACTCTCACTGGTCGCCCCTCCTTCCACTGCTCATACCAGACCTAGGCTACCCCTTTAAGCTAGCAGGCAGCCAGGTCGGAACTCTCGGAGGAGCCGACACCCGTAATATGGGTAATCTTCCTTATTTCATCCACGAACTCTTGGGGGCCCTCCCCTACTTTGGATCCCTAAAATGATGGAGGGTTCATTCAGGTGAAATCCCGCACCCTCGCAGCTGCTGCACACTCGTGGTGTTATCAGCACCATCTGCTGGTTCACCTGGTTGGTGACTATTTGGGCCAGCAATTGGATGGCAGCCCTAAATTCAGTGGTAGATATTGAATCATCTTGAGGAGCTGTTGGGGATGAAGGGGCAGGTCTATTGGTGTTACCAACCCTTCTTCCATTACCACGTCTTAGAGGCATGATTCACTGAAATGAAATAGAGCACGAGTTAGAAGGGCATTTCTAGAATTGAACTTTAACGCACAATAAGGAGTATGAACAAAAGGGAGTTTTTATAATTACATCTTGTAACCTCCTTTTCATAAGTGTGGCATGCTTCACACCCATGAAAAGGACTCTACTTGATGCAACTTTCAGACTTTCCGAGGATACTCTAAACCTAGTGCTCTAATACCAAGTTTTCACGCCCTAAGCCTACACCCTGGACGTAACACGATACTTGAAGTCACAAGTGATCCAAGTCAACCCTTGGTCTATCATACACTGGTATTCTGAGTAAAACATACACAACAGAAATTTGAAATAATAACATAAAGGCATTTTATCAAAACATTAAGATAAAACTTAAATCATGAAAACTGAACATCTGTAGGTCTAAAAGCCTTCTAACTGATGAGCTACTGGGACAAGCCCCAAGATAACTCCAAGTGTAAAGTAAAAATGTATCCGACTATAGGAAAATAAAAATAAGGCCCTCGAATGATAAGGACTCACACTTCAACTACGACTGAGGAGGAGATGGATCGTGGCGGCTAACGCTGCTGAATCTGGAAACCTGCAGCTGTATCATGAAATGATACACAATAAAAGTATGTGTCAGTACTTTGAATGTATTAAGTAAGTGAGAGAAGCATAATGATAAATATATAGATGACTGAATTGAAAAGACATGCAATGACCAATTGATAACTGAACTGAACAATCTATAGTAAACTGAGATGGTAAAGATGACCCTATCTGGTGGTCAAAGACATGCCCTAAGTCTAAAAATTCTAAGTCTGAGATACTGTACTAAACTGAGCTGAGCTGCTAGGGCTTAAACTGAACTGAGCTACTTATTCTGAAACTGGACTGGATTGACTAGTGGGAGAGTCTATAACCGACATATAACCACGTGATCTAGATGTGGAGATCACAAAAGTCTAGGGCCAATTAGGCCAATAATCTATAACTGTAACCTGCACAGGCAACATATCTGTAACCTGCACAGGCAACATAGTTTTGGGAACCTGGGACCGCTAGAACCCCGGTCCACTCAGTGCTAAGTCCTACTCCTACTGGAAACCTACACTGAATTGCTAGGCTGATAGCTTGAAACTAGGTCTAAGACTAGTCAGGGACATATAACTAAAAGTACACTGAGAGTCTTATCAGACCAGATTCTGAAACTAGGTTCTAGACTGGTCAGAGATGTTTATCTGGAAGCATCGTGACTGTCTAAGAACAAACTGTAAACTGAACTGGGGCCCTAGGGCTGGTCAGAGCTATAAATGTATATAAATGAAATGTCATGAATACCTAATGGACCAATAAACTATAATCTGATTCTGATTATGATAACTGAGAGGCACCACTTACACCTTGAGAAATTTTATAGTCAAACTAATCAGCTGGCATTATTCTGGTTAACCCGAAGGTTTGCTAAGATCTAGCTGAGGCTAGACTGACAATTCTGAGAAATATAGAGTATATAGACTTTCTGACTGAATCTAACAAACATACATGTAACTGAATTTCTAACACCTACAATTATTATAGGAGCCCCTAACACTGAAAGATGCAAGCAAGTCTCAAGAATTCAATACTTGAACAGGATTCTAATTTCTGACTTTCCAAGAGCTAGGGCTAAATTTCTAATTCACTGGAACAAGCATCATTTTAGTTACAAACTAGTGGAAAATAGCTTCAATTAACATAGAATATGATTCCACATTAATTAATCAAAGAACGATAACAATATCTTCAAATTCGCAAACTCAAGTCTAGGACTGAAAGTGAACAGAGAGAGTTTTGGGGGACGCAAGGGGAGAACAATCTCCCTACTTAATTCCCACATACCTATAGAAGAAACCCTGGTGAAAATGCCTAAGAAAAACCGAGAAGAATATCAAACCCTTTCTCCTGCTCTGTTCTTTGAGAGAAGTTCTTACATTATGTTCTTGAGGGAGTTGAGAGGAATGAATGGAAAGGTTCATTTTACCCCTTTAATTCCCTCCTATACGAACCCAAAACGATGTGGTTTCATGTTTAAAAAGCTGGGAGAATACTAAAATACCCCTGATAGAAAGAACTAAAAACTGCCCGACCTTGAACAACGGATCTTAGGATAGGTCGTTGGTTCAAACAACGGCCCATTGAAAGTTGTCGTTGGTTATGGTTTTTAAAGATGACTTCACTGGAAAGACCACGAGAGGATACAACAGTCTGTTGGAACAAAGAACGGGTCGTTGACACCTTCCAGTAGAACAGATAGGAAAACTGGGCATGGAGACAACGAGTTATCACCACGACTTGTTGGAAGAACCAATGGGTCATTGTATCCACTCATGGTCCACACTGCTGGGGTCTAGAACTGGACAACAGGTGGTAACAATGGCTCGTTGGTAGTAACCACGGGTCGTTGTTCCCTCTCGTTGTCACAGGTAAAGGTCCAGTAATCCTCTGAACTCAGGATTCAACGGACGACAAGACGGCTCGTTGTTAGGTTCAACAGGTTTTCCTATGTCTCGTTGTTTCCCAGTTGAAGATACCTTCTGCAACCTATGACCCTCTACAATGGTCTGTTGGTTCCGTCAATGGTCCGTTGTGTGGTCATCTCAGATAGAAAAATTTTCTTGTTTTTCCTATGGTTTTTCATGCAACGTCTGAATTTGGTCTAGAAAAGTTTCAGGGTGTTACAGTAATGGAGTTGTGTTGAATGAAAGTAAGGAGTTGTTTGAGGATGAAAAGTGTGGGTGGTGATATTGGGCGTAATTATATGCCCTCTTGCTACATTTTACCTATGTTTTTTTGTGTTCCAAGAAGAATATCCTTATGAAATTCAATCATTTCATAAGATGATGTGGAAAGAGCTAACGGTTGTGTTTAGAAGATGTTTTTCAGGAAATGAATGGAAAAATAACCAAAAAAAGGAGAAATCAAGGAAAGTTAAAGCTGCAAGATGTGCCGAAAGAAGAATTCAGAGAAATTAGCTTAGCAAGCTGGCTGGCATGGCCCGCTAGGCCATGAAGATCATAAGAATTTTTGCATAATGTGGTGCTCTTCCTATTGTGGTGCACCAGGGAAGAAAAATGGCCAAAAATTATCTAACACCTTAGTGCAAGGGGTGGCGTGGCGCGCCACCCCATGAACTTCAAAGAAAAGTGTTCATCTACTTGGTGAAATGGGAGACATGGTGCACCAAGATAGAAACTTTAGATGAAGTCCAAGCAAATATTGGTGTTTTGACTAGCATGGCGCGCTAGGCTTAATCCGGGGAGAATTTTTCTAAGTCCAAAAGTTGAATTACTAAGGAAAGTTTTCCTTATGTTTATAAATACATCAAAGGGTCATCCGTAAAAAAAAAGGTCGTACATTTTCTTTTGAGAGTAGATGTTATTTTTGGGAAGAATAAAGATAATAGAGTTTCATCTTTTAGGATTTTCTTCTTCTTTACTTCATTAATTTTCCTTGTATGAGAATGATGATTCTTGTAGTTTTACACTTGAATGAGTGGCTAATAACCTTAATCTAAGGTTTTGACCGCAAGCATGATTGTTGTAGCTTAAAGTTCATTTATGCTAGATGTTTAAATCTCCTTTTAAAGATTGTTTATGCTTTCTTGGTTTAATGATTATTCATTAATCTGATCACATTTTGAATAATTTATGTTGGCTCATATGTTGAACTCCGAAGAGGGAACAAATGAGGTTTAAAAGAAGCATAGAGTAGGTTTTGATTCTTTATGAAGATTATAGGGAATTGATTTCGTTGTTGTAGATAGGGATATACCCTGCAAACCTACTTAGTTGAATCAGGTATCTTTAATCATCTCTTCACTTTTCTCTTGCAACCATAGGAATCTAGGTGTTAGGGTTAGTGAAATAGTTCTTGACTATTTGGAAGAATAAGTTGAGAAATGAGTTCGTAACCTGAAACTAACAATCTTGGAGACTAAGTTTGGTGTAATTGAACTTGAAAACTCAACCTGAAAGCAAAAGTGCCAAGACCCTGGATTTAATCATCATTTGAAATACAATCTTCCTAAATCCAAATTCCCAAGATATTTCATTTACATTACAAAATTTAGTATAATTTATTTTAACTCTTGAAAACCAATTTTCCATCTATCTCAAATAGTGAAATAAGGATTCAAACTCAAATAATTACTCTAACAAGTCATTGTGGAACGATATCTAGACTTCTATCCTATTTTACTTGACAACCACGTACACTTGCATATGTGCTTGTCCGCATCAGTGATCAAGCTAATGTCAGACTAGCAGCATTGCCACAATCAAGGCCATTTCATGGCGTGATCAAAAGACCATGACATGTTATTAACCCCGTAAATCAACAATTAAGATAAATAACTTAACCAACGTGAAAATATTGCTATACATGATTTCTAATTATGCCTTTCCCCTGGATTCCTCCTTAATATTGATTACACCCATTTCATTACGTCCTTGCTTTTATTCTTTACTTTAGAAACATAATAAAAATCAACATATTCTTAGTTATAATCCCACTTATTCAATTTCATAGTATTGGTGAATTGGATATTTGCCAAGTCACAAGTCCCTGTGGGTTTGACATCTAGCTCACAAGAACCACTGTATTACTAGAACAATCGCTTACACTTGTGTGTGCTTTTGAACACAATAAATTTTTGGCGTTGTTGTCGGGGACTTAAAAATTAGCGAATATCTAGTTTTTAGTTTTCCTATTTTATTTTCAGAGTGCTAACAACTTTGTCTTAGTCACTATTCTTACAAGTATAGGCTTGTCCTTACAGCCTGCTGGCAAGGGATAGGGAGTCGATTGACCCACACCCTAAACCTGAATGATTGTTGCATCAACTAAGAAGGGAGGTTTTCCAATCCAGCAGGTTCAACAAGACGAGGTTGTTCCAATAAAAATGGTAGGAAGACCAGTTCGCAAAGTGCCAATCCCACTTGCTACCAATGTCACCTATAGTATCCACAAACTAGAACCAAGAGGACGATTTGAGATGAATAGAATATGGTTTAGTTGTTGCACATCAATGATCAATTCACAAGTCTCACACATGAGGATTCACAGCAACATTTGCAGAACTTTTGGAGATCAGTGACACCTTTATTCCCGTAGAAGTCTCAATAGACTATGTGAGACTCACATTTTTCCCTTTCTCATTCTTGGGGGAAGCAAATAGATGGTTGAAAGCAGAACTACCAAATTCAATTACAACTTAGGATTACCTTTCAAGGAAGTTCCTAATTCGGTTCTTCCCACTGGGAAAACCGCAAGGTTAAGAAGTAATTTTGAGTTTTAAGCAGAGGCAGAATGAAAAATTATATCATTCTTGAGAGAGATTCAAAGCTCTTCTTAGATATTTCCCTCATCACCATCTAACAAAATGACATGCTGGCTCGTACCTTTGTAGAGAGTCTTGAACCATACACAAAGAGTTTGCTAGATTCAGCATAAGGTGGTCAAGCTTTGGAGAAGACTTATGATGAGTTGTATACTTTGTTGAATCATATTGCACAGGGTAATCCAGTGTGGCATAGTGATGCAACAAAAGGTATGGTAAAAAAGGTTGTAGGCATGTTAGAAGTTGACAGCATTACGATATTGGCAGCAGTTGGCTTCCTTTCAGAGCCAAATGATGACACAGTTTAATAAGCTGAACTTACCTTAACCACAAGCGCAAGTAAATGCAGTGCAACTAGCTCCAACTTGGTTGTGAAATTTTTGGAGGCAGTAGTCATTCTGTAGATTTAATGTAGAATGAACTTAAAGTCAATTAATTTTGTGGGTAATGTACAGAGAGGAAATTAGAATTTCGAAAATACCTACAATTGTAACTGGAAGAATCATCCTAATTCTCATGGGGGAAATTAAAGGCAGGGTCAGAATCTTCAGCAGCAGTAATAGGAAATCAAGTCAATGCTTAGTCAAGAAATATTGAGGAGATGTTAAAAAAGATCATGGTTAATGAAGCACAACTGGCTGTAGAGATAAAGAACCAGCAACTGGCCACCAAAAAATCTAGAGCAGCGGATGGGCTACATAGTTGTAGCTCAGAATACAAGGCCACAAGGGGGTTTGTCAAATTACAGTAATCCAAATCCAAGGCAAGTTATGCCCATCACCTTGAGGAGTGGGAAAGAATTAGATGAAACGCCTACAAATAGAAAAATCATGAGGTGCAAGCAAAGTTGACTAGACTAGGATCGAGTGCAGAGAAGGGTAATAAGGAAGCAGTTGTCGAGGAGGTTGCAACACCTATAGAGAAAACAGTGAAGAGACCACAGCCACCATTCTGTTATACCCCGTAAAATTCCCAACACATAGATGGACTATTCGCGTGTTGGTTAAGAGTATTTTAAAGCCATACATGTTAGGAAAAGGCCCGGGAAAAGACCGGACGAGAAACCTATCGAACCATCACGGAAGGAGCCGGGGTAGAGCCCCTCCACGATGGTAACGTGTCACGGAGGTGGAGCCTCTGCGTTGGCTCCATGACACATTAGCCCTGTCCAGCCCTAAGTATATAAAGCCTCCACTTTGGTTCATTTCATAAATATATCCAATAATTTCCAGAAACTCGAAGAGAAATAGAGGGTGCGAGGTTTGTTGATAAACTATCGCTCGATTACGCCGTCAAACGCGGTCCAAACTCAAATTCACTCCAGATACCGAGGTATTTAGCAGCAAGGAGCATTCCTACAGATTTAGTTTCGTGAAATTCGGCCGGCGAATCATCGTGCTACCGAACTAAGGTAAGTGGAATTGCTCCAAACTAGTGTCAATATACTCCTATCCCTAAAGTGAGTACTTCTCCCTTCTGGACTTTCGAGAAATAGCAAGTTTTTGGCCGTCTTTCGATAAGCCAAAGTTTAGGCTATAAATATATCGAAAGTGACATTTTCTTTCAGAATATTGGTGTATTTAGTTCTAATTGACATATATGTAAATGCAGTTTGGAGAAATAGCTGGAGTACTGACCGAGCTTCGTCCGTTAGTTAGATAAACCGAGGCTAAGGTATGTAAAGCTATTCTAGTCTAGAAAATAAATAGAATAAAGGCTATTGACAAATACCCAGCATACAGGAATGATTTTAGTATGATTCCAACAAGCATGCTAGTGTATCATTACGTATCATGCGATAATCAAAATAACGGATAGTCAGATGATTTTAGATAGTAATGTGGTATCAGCTAGTAGCTCATCATGTTCTTATGTAATATCCAGAATGGAAGTTGTAAAAGCAGTATAATGAATTAGCAAGATTACAGATAGTATGTATTACATTTGTTGAGACTGTATCTGGTAATAGATGGCTCATTTTACATTATTGAGCTATATCCAGTTGTAGATGGCATGTTCTATGTTACTGAGTTATACCCAGATATAACCAGATCAGTAACCAGATATAGAAATAGCTCCAGACACCGATATAGCTACAAATACATATATAGCTCCAGAAATAGATAAAGGCCAAGTAGTAGTTAGCCCAACAATCAGAAATAGTGTAGAACAGAATATAGCATCAGTTGTTTAATACGGATTGGCCTTGAAATAAAAGAAGAGAATATGATTAGTACTTTTCATTTGAGCATGCTTGTTGTGTATGTGTTTTGTATGTTGAGACTTGTTATGGCATGTGGGCACCCTTCAGCATCTCCACCGCCCCTGGGTTATAGCTGTGTCGATACCAGATTCAGATACCGCCACCAGCTGGGAGATGCCATCCGCCTAGAGGATGATGATGGCCGACCACCATGATGATACGGTCCAGATTACCCTGCTTGCAGGGGCAGTTCAGTTTGCTCTGTGCAGAGCCAGATTACCCTGTTTACAGGGGCAGAATACTCTGTGTGCGCTTGTGGACGGGGGCAGTTTCAGATACAGATTTTTATAAAATTACCCTGTTGCGTGCTTGCACCCAGGGGCAGTTTCAGTCATAGATACAGCAGCAAATTACCCCGTGCGCGCTTGCGTCCAGAGGAAGGAGTCTTCGGACTCAGACACAGTTTATTGTCAGAGGCCAAGGCCTGAGCTACGTACCCAAGGGGGCCGGTAGGAGGAACTCACAGTTATCAGATGAGTGGAGTGACTTATTTTTGGTTGGTTTAGACCCGGGTAGGGGTTAATAGATTGTGTGTTGGTTGGCACCTTCCAGCTTATGGGGGTCGGTCAGGTATTGTGTGTATTTATATGTATATCTATATGTGCTATTAGATACTGATAGACAGTAGGACAACACGTTGTCAGGTACGCCTAGTTAGTTACAGAATAGGTAAACTCTCCCCAGTTATCCTCAGCCAAATAGATTCAGCTACTTCCTGCCTATATGTCATGTTATTGTTGTTACCCATTTCAGTTGTATATTTCAGTTTTCTTTACATGCTCAGTACCTGTGGTACTGACGCCCGTAGGGGCACTGCATTACTTGCCTGCAGGTACTCACAGACGAGGAGGCGATCCCTCGTGATTCCAGCCAACTTACAGAGTCATCAGCTCCTGTCATCCGGAGCTTGATATTTAGAGGTGTATTTCATTTTCTTTTGTTGTATAGTACGGGTAGGCCGGGGCCCTGTCCCGACCATTTTATCAGTATTCCTAGAGGCTTGCAGTCTGTATATATTTCCCTGTGGTTAGTTGTGTTAGTCGTGTGGGGTCGTGCGTATGTTTAGTTGCTTATGTTGGTCGTGTGAGGCCTTATCCAGTCAGTAGTGGTGAAATTGCCGGTCACGTAGCTGTTCCGCATTTATTATATTGAGTTAGAGATAACTAGACACCATGGTGGCCTTGTCAGCCCGCATAGGCTCCCTTATATTAGCATGATTCTGGTTAGCTGTTGTTATAGTACAGGTGGCTATAGGCCCAGCCGGCCGGAGGCTGTATTTACAGCCGTTATATAGCCCATTGATTCCATAAATTTAAGTTAGAGCTAGCCAGGCACCAGATGTTCTTAGGCTCACCAGTTAGCAGTCCAGGCCCTATTAGGGCACCAGGTGCCCGTCATAACCCCCCCCCAAGGTGGGGTGTGACACATTCCCTCAAAAGTTCTAGAAAAGCAAAGAGGATGAATGCTTCAAGAAGTTATTTGATATCTTCAGAGAACTACATATAAATCTTCCTGTACTTGATGTTTTGCAGGGAATACCCAAATATGCAAAGTACTTTACGAAGGTGGTGACAAACAAAAAAAGGCTTGTAGATGTGGAGACTGTGCAACTTACTAAAGAGTGCAACTCGAGGGTAATGAGCAAACTTCAGCAAAAGCTCAAAGACCCTGAGAGTTTCACCATCTGATTTGCCATGATTCCACGACACTAGAGATACTTAAAACCCTATGAATGTGCATGAATTTAGGTACATTTATGTGGATATGATGCATTTTGGTAGTTTTGCAGGTAAAACAGGTCGTGGGAGTTAAAACTGAGAAAAGAACAGATAAAGGGAAAAAATGCCTCAAACGAGCCTTACTATGGACCCTTGGTCCTTATCACGGGCCATCTTAATCAGTCATTGCATCCAATTCAAAGGAGTGGTTAAGAAGAGTGCCAAGTAATGGCTGAAACCCACGGACCATAGGAGAATACAATGAATCGTCCTATTCAGTCATGGGTTGAATCAGAAAGGATGTTAATATGAGTCTCATTCAACGGATGGATCCTACGGACCATATGAACTTATAACAAATCATCCTATCCGGTCGTGGAAAGGATCACAGAAGAGTGATTAGACAAGGCATCATCCAATGGACAGTCAATACGGACCGTGTCGTCGAAGAACAGGTCATTCTGAGCACCCATACCTCTAGGATCAGAGACCATGCTCAGGAGGCTAGGAAACAATGGACTGGACCAACGGCTCGTAGGATCTCACAATGAGCCATTGTCTGAAGCTAGATGTCTAAAAAAGGACAGGGGAAAAATGAATGGACCAATAAACACTTTAACGAGCTTTTGAAGCTTCTGACGGACCGTGGTACCTACCGACACCAGAATCCAAGTTGATTTAGGAAAGAATTTTTTTTATGTCTATAAATATTTTGTTTAGGTTTATTTTACAGTTTATGCAATTTTTACAACTTTCCACTACATTGTTTGAGTTGTTGATTAACATTAAGGTTCAAGATACAAGTTTCGTAGTTTTGTTCTTGAATTCGGTGTTAAAACTACTTTGAGTACTAACCTTAGATTCTTTTTGATTTATTCAACACGCGTGATTTCTTCTACGAATCATTATAAGTTGCAATTATGATTTCCTCTTTAATCTCCGTTATACCTCCAAAGCCCAAAGATCAAACCTGGGAGTTGAAATGGAGAAAACTGGAAATCTAGCACCAGGTCATAGAACGAGTTATTTTGTTACCCGTGGGGTTGACCACGAGTCGCAAGGAGACTCGTGGTGAGGTTCAGGATGTGAGTTGAAATTTTGGGTTTTGGAAGTCCCCACGGACCTGACCACAAGTCACCACGACTCGTTGACTCAGTCGTGGGCAAGGATTAAGGGAAAATGAAGAAAACTTGACAATGTACCCTATGGACGGTCACCTGAGTCGTGGTCAGACACCACGATTCGTAGGATGAGTCGTGGTCAGACGGTTGGATATGATTTGAAATTTGGATAGTGAGGATGATGGGTGGTGACCACGAGTCGTGGTCACCAGTAATGACTCATGAGGTCCCCCATGATGAGCCCCAGATGAACTATTGGACAGTGCACTCGACGACTGATGCCACGAATCGTGGTCTAGGGAACGATTCGTCCAGTCCCTCATGGGATCTAATAGTCAGTTATTCTCTGTGAATTTAGTAAGGGCTTTTTCGTAATTCCTATGATCCTAAGGCCTAAACTACATCGTTTTAAGCTATGAATGATGAGTTTTAAGAGGTTTAAGTTCATTTTAGTCCATTCTTACTCATGCATGCAAAGTTAGAGAGCTAAAGAGGCGATCAAGCTCCTTTCCTTCAAGATTCTTCTCAATTCTCCATTAGGCAATCAAGGAGTGGTAAAATAAGATCTTCCCCAGGTATGTAGGGTTATGAATGGGTGAATCCATTCACACTCATGCCCAATCCCTCTCTAAATCATGAAAATTCATATGTTCATTCTATGGGATTTTAACCGAATGCATGAAATTCCTAATTTACTACATGGGTATGTGTCACGACCCGAGAGTACACCCGGATCATAGACACGGGACAAGGGGTCCTGAGAGACCCCAAATCAACCCATGGCATGAGCATAACACTAAGTCATTCATATACAGCGGAAAACTTAACTCATAAATAGTAAACTAACTGAAAATCATATCATGAGAGATAAAAGGAAACAACAATATAAGATCCAACATAAATGGTTGAATACTACAAATAAGTCTGAAAGCCTCTAATCATAAAAGACGGGTTGAAGGGACAAGAACCCAACTAACCCAAACAATGTGGATACATAAGACAAGTAAATAAGTATGAACATGAAGTCCTCAAATAATGAGGACTCACCACTGAACACTGAGCGAAGCTGAGCGCAAGCTAAGAATGATGCTGAACCCGTGAACCAGATCCTAAAAATATATGGGTCAGTACTCAGAAAGTACTGAGTATGTAAGGTATGCAAAGAAATGCTTAAAACATAAAAGTTATAGGAGTGGGGACATCATGATCATAAAACTGAAATCATAAGTATATCGTAAGGCTCAATATTTCAATAAATATCCATAAACCCATCAAGTCATAACATGTGGAGAAAATGTTTCATAAATCGTAACTTGAGCCAAAATAACATAATCATGCATATTTCAAAATCATGAGGAACAATGGGAGATTTCTATAATCGACATACTTCACATGAGCACACATGAAGTCCAACTTGTACCCCTAGTCGAAGGCCTTTCATACCTTTCCAAGGGTATGAACCATGAAAGGCGTGATATAACTCATGAAGGCCCCGTAGGGCATAGGGGACAGTCACTGAGGAGGTCCCAAACATGATCCTACGGTGGCACGTAGTTCTGAGATTCGTGCCATAACCTAGGACCCGAACCTACTCAGTGTTAAGTACTACTCCCAAAACATGCAACATGCTCATAACATTCATAACCTGACATGCATGGCTAGTGAAAACATGGAAATCATAACATACATGAGGGTTTGTATTTCTAGCCATGGAATTGGGCTCGTGAGTCGACCAAAATCGTAGTTATAATTCATAAGAAACATGTGGGCATTACCCATAATTTCAAACATACTTGACATGTTTAAATTCATAAGAAAACGATCATGATAGCATGAGAAATCGAAACTTGAAGACATGCTTAAAAATTTAAGAGAAATTTGTTCATGCTTTCAGAATCATCGTGACCATAAAATTCACAAAAAATTTCCCCATAATTGGGAATCCATGCTTTTAGAGATTTGAATCATGAAATATAAAATATATATAAATAAAATCAATCCAAACACTTCAAACCCGTAAATTTAACATAATATCGCAAGTTCATGTAAGCTTTTGAGGAATCATGCAAATGGGGTTAAGACCCACAAGAATTTAGCAAATTAAGCATAAGAAATGGGAAGAAATGGGCATGGGTAGGGACTAAACTACCCATTCAAACCCCACATTCCTGGAAATTTCGAGTCTCCCAACTTCCTTGAAAACCCTAGGTAGATTCTTGAAGAATTTTGGAGAAGACACTTGAATTCCCTTTCCTCCTTCTTATCTAATCTTATATGAATTGAAATGAAGTTTTTAGGAATGATTCCCCTTTAAAAGACCTGGTCCTGACCTCAAAACGATGTAGTTTAGGCCTTAGGAGGGTAGGAATTTATGAGAAGGCCCTTACTAATTCGCAGGAAATAACTGTCAGGTGACCCTAATGGGCGACCTGACGATCTGTTGCCAAGAGCGACAGGTCATCTGGTCTTTTCGTCAAGTCCACTGGAAATTTTCCTTTAGCTCTTTACGGAGAACATCACAATTGGTCCCCCAGTGATACGACTCGTTATGCCCTTTCATCATGTACACTACCTCGTTGTCCAAGAAGAATCAATTGGCTTGGTCACGGCCCTCCTAATGGGTCGTTAGGACTGATGACGACTTATTAGGTACCATCGGTCAAGTACACTCGATATGCCTTACTATCTTACTCTAGGACCACCCCACGACTGACATGAAGAATCGTGGTGTCTTACCACAAGTCGTTACATCGCTGATGGGGACCCTGAGTCCCTCATCATCCCAGGCCTTCCCCACGAGTCACTTGATTACTCGTTGGGCCTCCTCACGAGTCGTTAAGTGACCCATTCTGCAATTGCTGCAATATTTTCCAGTTTTTCTCTTGATTCACTTTCGGACCTGATCCTTGGGTTCTTGGGGTATAACTGTATGATTTTAAAATGTTTATATTATTGAATTATGATTCATGGGCAAGTTTTACATTGTTTTCGATTAAAATCATATTTCAAAATTTGTAAATTAAAATGCCCAATTATGAGAAGTTCATGAAAGTTGAGATTTATGATGAATGTTCAAGTATGATATGATAATGATGATGAAAAGAATGTTTTAAAGTTACCCATGTTTATGATCATGTTTTCAAGTGAATTATGTATTTTCAAGTATGTTAAAGTATTGGGAAATGCCCATATATTCAAGTATAATAAATGAATTTATGAATTAAGCTTACCACATGATTTTGGAGCGAAGACTCCCATTTATATTTAGCTTGTGGATGGTTTAAGCAACAGCTCCTCATATATGATTTCATATTTGATATGTATTTGATTATTGAGCTTTAATAGACGACACTAAGCTTCATCGAAAAATGGTGGAGAGCATATGCATGTTTTTGGGAGTAGTGTTGTAATACCCTGGAGGTGCCTAAGAATAAGACCCAGGAGTTTAAATCTGAAATCTGTAGAAATTGGGAAAAATAGCACAGGACTAGTGGAGTAACAACTCGTGGTTGCAAACCACGAGCTATTTTTAGCAGTCGTGGGTTCAGGTGTTCGGGTGGAAGTGGAAGTAATGATTGATGTAACGACTCATTGTAAGAAACAACGAGTCGTCGTTCGTTGTCGTGTTAAGAGATGGACTTAGAATTTAGGGGATATAACGGGTCATCCAATGACCTGTCGTGGCATCCAATGATCCATTGTCGTGAGTCATGCTAAGGGAACCTAAATCTCCAATGGACTTGACGGACAGATACCACGATCAGTTAGAGCCAACAATGAGTCATGGTGAGACTCATTGTGGGGAAGTTCATAAGGTTCAGGAGGGAAATCAACGACCGATTAAACAACCCATTAGACCAAAGGATGAGTCTTCCTGTCTATTCGTGGTCTAATTCTAAGAGAAGGCTTGGGCAGTGCATAGCACGGACAGATACCACAGGTCGTGGTATCCTCCAACGACCCATTGGGTCGTCTGTTGTTTGGTCCAGTGAGCAGTTTTTCTGCGATTTTAGTAAGGATATTTTCATCATTCCTACGTTCTAGGGGTCTATACTACGTCATTTAAAGCTCATTTTAGTGGGTTTAAGGAGGGAAAAACTTATTCTAAGTTAATTCATTCCATGCATGCAAACTTGAGAGTTTGAAGAGAGGATTTAGAGCAAGTTTTGAAGGTTTCCATTGGAATCTCATCTTGGGCAATTAGAGAAGTGGTAAAATCATCCCTTCCAGGTATGTAGGGTTATGAGTGGGTGTTTCCTTTCTCACCCATGCCCAAATCTCTTGCTGAGTATGAAAAATTCATATGATCAAAATTATGGGGTTTTACCTAATTGCATTATTCTTCAATTTCTACACATGGGTACGATTAGAATATATTTATATGAATTGTTAATCTGAGGCAGATTTTAAATTATTTTCAATCAAAAATTGTGTTTTTTAAATTATGATATTTAATGCCCATGGATGAGAAGTTCTTGAAAGAAGAGAATGATGATGAATGTATGATGATGATGAGATTTGATGATGAAAAGCATGCTTCTAAAGATACTCGTGATTACGATATTGTTTTCAAAATGAATTGAGAAGATCCAAGCATGATAAAGTTTTCGGCAAGGCCCTTATATCAAGTATGATGATAAAGTATCTCTAAGTAAGCTTCACATGATTTTGGAGTAGATGCTCCCACTTATATTTGAGCTTGTGGTATGTTTCGGAATAAAGCTTCTCATATGCTTGAATTCATAATTGAGATGTATGTATTATTAAGCTTCGTTTTCATATGATGTCAGTTCTATGCATGATTTCCTTATTGAGCTTTGTCAAATGACAATGTTGAGCTTCATTTCATACGATGTTGAGTTTATGCATGATTCCATTGTTGAGCTTCATCAATAGACGATGTTGAGCTTAATTATATACGATGTAGAGCATTGCATGTTGTGGGAGAAGAGTCTAGCTCCGAGCAGGCCAAGGGTCGATCACTGATCTTGGGAATAATTGTGTGCCCAAGTGCTATTTTATAACTTTGTTTAGTTTTGTTTGTCTATTTATGCACTTACATTCTCATGCGATTTTATGTAAATTTGGATATGTACTAACCAACATGATTAGTCCTTGTTTTTGTAGGTTAAAAATGCATTTGAGGAACTAATTTATGATGGGTGAAGTGGAGGAATGTAATCGGAAGCAAAACACAAAAGTCAGCAAGAAAACATGCAAAACAGGCCACCTGCGCAACAGCACCGTGCCACGCCAGGCACAACTGCACGACAGGGGCCGTGTCACGGTTGCAAACGCGCTGCACAAGCAGAGTGCCACGCTGCCATCGCGGCAAGATGCTGTCGAAGCTCAGTTTTTATGCAAATTCCAGAATGCTGCCGTGATACCTCCGTGTCACGGAGGTAAATTAGCGCGACCACCTCCGTGCCACGGAGCCAGTCCATGACGGGCAAAAATTGTACATTCCCTATTTACTATAAATAGGACCCTTAGCTTCTAAAATCATTTTTTGTCACGAAATATTTTCTGAAAACCGTAGAGGAGCGAAGGGAGAAGGGAAGAACTCACCTAGGGTTCACCAAATTTACCTTCTCTTTTATCTATTCTTGAAAGTACATCACTTTAATTATGTTTTTGAGTATTTGTATGAACATGAGTGGCTAAAACCCTTCCTCTAGGGTGGAGGCTACGTGATATGACTGTAATTGCATGAATTTGTTTTGGTTTGAGTTGTTAATTGTTGTTTTGTCTTACATTCTACATTATGATTGTTTTTATGCTTGATCTCCATGAAACAAAAGGCGTTAAGCTTAGGCAAAAGCTCGAAAGAGCAACCCTAGGCAAGAACAAGATAATGTAGGGAGCAAGTTCTTATCTTTTGATATGATTCGCAGTTAGGATAGAAATTATACCTAATTTGCGTTGCTTGGTTGATAAAACGGGATGATAGCGAGACACCGGCTTAGAATTGTCACTCCACCACTCGTAGAAGTAGTTTTGAAGCTAAGCTAGTTAAATGATTAGAGGTACGAAAGTCCATAATCAAGAGCATAAACCCCGTAAACCACATGCATGTAGTTGAATTGCCCACGAACTAGAATGTCACATCCCCACTCAACAATGTAGTTGTGAGGCCAGTTTGTTGTGTTTAGAGGCTCGAAAGACCATGAACATTGCATTTTCAACTATGTGAGACAACAATTGATAATTTCATACTTGAACCATTACAAAGGGTAGCATTGCATGATTATCCGGCCTTGGCTCTAGTTGCTTCTTATATTGTTTCAAAGTATTTCTGTGACCACCCCTAGATTTGAATAGAATTTATCGAAAACTTTTATAATCAACACTTGTGAAAGTTAATATCACACTTGAACTTGATAATTAGCTGAATCGGTCAAGTACCTATGGGTTCGACATCCAGCTCTTAAAAAGGGCCACTGTATTACTTGTAAGACCACGTACGCTTGCTTGTGTGCTTGGGCGAAGTCACAACAAGTTTTTGGCGCCGTTGCCGGGGACGCGGAGAAGTTTAGTAAATTTTTCTGTTTTTGTGTGATTTTTAAATTTCCTTAAGTGTTGAGAAACTTGGTCTTAGTTTGACATATTGCAGGTGACAGGTTATCCTTGCAGAGCTGGCAAGGAATAGAGAGCTAGTGGAGCCGTTGCTTGAACCAGAGCGTCAAATTCATTTACGCAGGAGGGAAGCTCTAGAGCAAAAGCTAAAGAGACTTCAAGAGAGGGTACAACAACAACCACCAGCAGGACAAGCAAAGTTGTCACATAAGACCATGGCAGCCAGACCAGATCGCGAAGTGGCAATCCCACTAGCGACAAATGTGAACTCTAGTATCCGTAAACTGGAACCTGGAGGAAACTTTGAATTGAAGCAGAATATTGTGCAGCTGTTACATTCTAGTGGTCAATTCACTGGGATAGCACATGAGGACCCGCAGCAGCACTTACAAAACTTTCTTGAGATCAGTGACACATTCGTCCCCACTGGAGTGTCCACAGATTATGTCCGACTTACCCTCTTCCCATTTTCATTGTTGGGGGAAGAAAAGAGGTGGTTGAAGTCTGAACCACCGAACTCCATAACTTCTTGGGATGATTTTTCAAAGAAGTTCCTTATCAGATTCTTCCCGTCAGGCAAGACTGCCAAACTTAGAAGTGAGATATTGAGTTTCAAGCAAAGGCCGGATGAGAACTTGTATTTGGCTTGGGAGAGATTCAAGTCATTACTGAGAGACCGTCCCCATCATAAGCAATCTAATGAAGTGCTGGCCCATACCTTTGTAGAAAGTCTAGACCTACACACCAAAATTTTACTAGACTTTGCATCGGGTGGGCAAGCCTTAGAGAAGACTTATGATGAATTGTACACTTTGTTGAACATAATTGCTCAGGGAAATCTAGAGTGGCGCAGCAAGGCATCAAGAGGGGCAGGAAAGAGAGCAGGGCTGATAGCTGTAGATGGTATGAATGTTGTTCACTCCCAGTTACACGCAAGTGCATGTGGTCGTACAAGTAATAAAGTGGCTTTATTTCAAGCCAGGTATCGAACCCACAGGGACTGTAATGTGGCAATAATTTTTCTTTAAGTGTTTAGTATACACACTTCTTTATACAAGCAGACAAACAGAACAAATGGTGATTTTTCAAGAATACTAGTTAATGTAACTTTAAGTAAAAAGATTGTAACTTAATCTGAGCAATAGCACGAACAAGTTGAGGTTAAGGCAAAACATGCAGATATGTAATTTATTGATTAAATTTTAGTCAACACTTCTCTTCGGTTGTTGGTCAGGAATTATTAACCAGTGGATTGGGTCTTTCGAACTCCTTTCCATTTTAAGAATCATGAGACTTACATTACACATTCCTGTGATGCAAAAACCTCATATTCTAGCAATACACAACAAATTCCATAGATGACCAAATATGACATTACAGATATATTTCTATTCTGAACGTTAATCTTCTCTTAATTTCTCAACCAAGACAAGAACTTATTCTACCAATTCACATTTATCCAATTAATCTTCCTTTCGGAAATAAAACTGGAATTCTAGGATATACATTAACAATGGCCAAGCATTAATGTAGTGAAAACAAGAATTAGTAAAACAACCATTGTGGAGAAGATAAAAACTGAAATAACATCAATTACATACTACTGCAATCATCCTCAACCTCAGCCAAATGTGAATTAGCCACTCATTTGATGATTAAACATCTTCAAACAAGTAGAAATCGTACAAGCAATTGAAATTTAAAAGAAAAAGGAAGAGAATTAACCCTAGAACTTCTTCAGCTCAACTGCTTGATACCCACGTTCTAGCTTGAAATGTCAGATATCTTAAAATAAAACCTAAGTGTGCTATTTATACAAGTGAGAAATTTCCCGGAATAAACTGGCAACGTGGCCCGGAGGGTATAGCGGAGCATCAGCTCCATGCCACGGCCCTGTCGCGGAGCTTCACTGGAACTTGGATGCCAAATTGTTACCCTTAGCATGGCACGGAGGGTATTGCGGAGCATCAGCTCCGTTCCACGGATGTGTCGCGCACCTGCACTGGAATCCGGGTGTGCAGCAACGTCTTCTCACCGTGTCACGGAAGTGAACGCGGAGCATAGGCTCTGTGACATGGTGCCATCGCACACCTTCACTGGAATTCAGCTCAAATATCACTCTAGGCAGAATGCCTCCGCGATGGTTGCGTGACACGGCCTCTATCGCGGAGCATCAAGTTTTTAGCATTTTCTTGCCGACTTCTGAGTTTTGCTTCCGAGTCCATTCCTCCACTTCACCAACTTGTAGATTAGTTTCCAAAATTCATTCTAACTGCAAAAATAATAACTACTCATGTTGGTTAGTATAAATACACATTTACATAAAAACCACATGAGAATGCACACATAGAAGTAGATAAACAAGTCAAAATTAAGTAATAAAGTATCACTTGGGCATGCAATTATGCACAAGATCACCTACCCCACACTTAAAGCCTTGTTCGTCCTCGAAAAATCCTTTCACATCTCATGTAATTGAAGCCTTACGCATAGCTAATTTAGCAATACAATTCAAGCTATGGCTATAAGGATTATTTAAGATAGCAAGTTAAAAATAGGGCATGCATGATTTGATCATTGAAATGAATTACAACTATGTTAAGACTTCCTAACCTCAAGATTCGACTCTCAATCTTAGCAAACTCATGCAAATCAACCGATCAAGAAATCCACATGAATGTTATCTCTCATTAAACATGTGCCCTCACAACACAAGAGAGTTACCCCATTTTTACTTCAAAAGAATCTCAAATCACAAAAGGTATGGGTATATGAATAAAATTACGCTCACTCTCTCAAAGAATTCACATGCATCATGTGGTGAACCATTATGTTGCCCTTAGTGTTTACTCCACTAATTTAAGAATGTATGAACGTAAGATCAAGTAGGACTTAAGGGGTTGTAATGTAAGCTAAGGGATGGGTAGATACTATTCTGGCCAGTAATAGTGACTATCTTCCCCAAAGCGCTTTTAATACATCCACATTCATTAAAGACATCTCCTCTATACTTCCTCCTCACTCTTCTCACTCTTGAATATTCTCTTTTTGTTCCCATTTCTTTAAGCACACTCAGCTTACTAGTAAAGCGTATTTAAGCAAATTTTTCATTTACTTTCTTACTCTCTACTAATAATCAATCATTTTCAAACAAGTGCACCTTTGTCCTTTTCTCAACTTTCACAACTTCTACTTTTCCTTTTGTTTCACGCTTCTCACTCCTTCACTCTTTGGAATTTTTCACTTAAGCGCTTAGGAGTTTTGGATAAAATTCACTGCGAATGAAAGAAAAGGATTAATCTTATGTTGTAACTATCAAAGAATAGGCTTAAGGCTCAATGGGGCTAACTAGGATTTCACATTCAAGGTAGGTAAGATAAGGGATAAAATTTAGGTTCATTCAAAGAAATGCCTACATCCTCTCCTACAATCCACATATTTCATTTCTTTTTATATACACACCAGGCAAGTTCTAGACACTTCACAGTAGCATGGAATATTAGAAAAACTCACACTCACTGCACATGCTCAATTTAAGACATATTCACAGACTCTTAACACAGTTAATTACAAGAATTCAAAATTAAGCTTTAATCACATCGAGTCAAATTCTAGAGCCTAGGTATCTCAACATGTTTAAAACACTTGCATGCTTCCATCCTAATCACACTTGCATCTTACAGTATAGCACATAACAAGAATGTCGAAACATTAATTAGCTATTGATCAAAAAAAAATCTAAACCTACTGACTAAATTTACCTTAAGACGGTCGTCATCCATCCATCATAGGGAACAGTCTCTATCTAAGACTTCGGTTCAAAGGGACTATTCTCGAAAAAAGCACCGAAAATAAAAATCGAGAAACCCAAATCAAAAAATAGAAAAAAATAAAAAATAAAAAAAATAAAAATAGCAAATAACTTACACAAATAAGTACTTAACAATTTATTACAATTACATCACCAGCACCAACACACAAAATCATCAACAACATAACACGAAACATAATGTAACACATTAAACAGCCACAGAAACACAAGCACAGCACAACATTACTACACCAGCACCTAACTACTCCCACCCTACACTTAGTTGGAACACTGTCCCAAGTGTTCGCATATCTGCAATTAAAAACAAGGTTTGGGTGGTGTAACTCCCTGATCAATCAAAATGTTCAATCTCTTCATCAGGTGCCAGTGCCTCATCTCCAAGATCAGAATCTTCTCCGCCGTCCTCCTCTGACTCAATGTCTGAGTCATCCCGACGCGTTTCCTCATCAGTAGGGACGTCGTCATCAACTGGTTCTACAAATGCAGGCCCAATTTTGCATAATGCTCGAGCATGCTCATTAAATGGATAATCCATCTCGAGCTGCCACAATTCATCCTCTGTAGTGGGCCTTCCAACAATCCGCATTTGCAGCATCTACATTCCATACATTCTGGCCATGTATTGGTCATCCCGAGCATGTCGCTCGGCTAGTGTAAGCACCAGCCCAAATGTGGTATCGGGTGCTTTGGTCTTAGTGACGTCCAAAGCACGACAATCAATTTGCGAAATATAATCCAAGGACTCTTCTTCAATACCATGGCCCCTGAGGAAAGCTGTTAGAAGACCACCGAAACCATAACGATGCCCTTGATGAAGTCTGGCTCTCTTCATGGAGGAAATAATCACCGCTCCAACATTTATCTCCAGTCCTTTCATCAATGCATACACCAAACAAACTCTGTCCCGGGTGACATCAATCATGTGCACCCCCGGGATCAGGTAAGTACACACTATCTTCAACCAGATCCTCGCTTCTCCGTTCATTTGGGAGTATGGCAATGTCTGGTGATATCCTCTTTCCTTGTGACGACTCCACCTAGCTGTTGATCTTGCTCCACATAATGTGTGCCTGGTATCTGCATATGGTGGAGTGATATTCAGCTGGCGGAGGACATGTGCGCCTGTGTCCCGCATCCCTAAGATGGCATTAAGAAACTGTGGTTCAAAAGTAACCACCTGTCCTCTGATCTTGACTGTGTGGCTGTGCAAGGTGGGGTTCCAATTAGCGTAGAATTGCCTTATGAGATGGAGATTGCACTCTTTGGGTTCTTCAAAGATGAAGTTTAACCTAATAGTGTTTATCCTGTGTAGGATTCTCGGGAATTCTTGAGCTAGTGGTTCCCGTGCTATTTGTTTCTCTGGGAAATACTTGGTTTCCTTGTGTTTGGAGTACCATTTCTTTCCCTTATCTGAGACCCATCATGTTCCATTTGTCTACGTTGCCCCCTTGGAACAGGTGGTGTTGCTGGCACTGCTGCCCCAATTCTCAGTCTTTTTCTGCTAGCGCCAGATGTGGATGTGCCTTTCCCCTTGTCTTGTCTTCTAGACATTTGTCCTATCCATCCAAAGAATATATTTCAAATGCCATTCAAGGTATATTTGGCTACTACTAAGGCTGGGTTTAAATGGATCACCCCACACTTAGCCGTTAGCCGTAATAAATACAATTCGACAAGAACAACCACATAATTTCAGCTCTTATTTCCCAAAAGGTTCAGTGCATTCATAAAAGTGGATGGGACGGTTTCATCGTACTACTCAGACTTCATACAGTGCATTATTAAAGTTCATCCATCGACTCATTTATTAAATCATGAGCAATTCGCAATTTATGCACAGCAACCTATGGGATTTTCCTACTTTCATTCCTGAAAAATCGATCTTCAACCTAACACATTCCAAGTTTAAGCACAAAAATTTTTCAACTCCAACAACATGCACAACCCAAAATATCTGTATTTCTACCCTTTTCTTCTTCTTCCCATCTAAATTTCTCATCCCTAGTTATCAACGATGTAAGATTTTTAATACAAATCATGTAATTATTGAGTTCATAACACAAAATTAGGACAAAATCAACATTCATCCATAACCCAATCAATTACACATCTTATTAATAACTTAGGGCAGAATTTCATCAAATAAAACATGTTCAAGAATCAAAATATGCAGCAAGAATGACAAAAATTTTGAGAACATACCTTTACTTGAAGAGTTGTAAGAAGACTTGAAGAAATTTCTTAAGTTAGAGCCGTGGCACGTTGATGGAGAAGGGGAAATGGGAGTTTTGTAGCGGAGGGTTTCAGCAAAATGGGGGAAAAATCATGTTTTGGGGGTTAAAAAGAGTGATTTCGCGCGGGTCAACCAGCTGCCCTGAACTGACCCTACGCGAAATTGGCCTCAACGTGTCACGGAGGCCAACGTGGAGGGTAAGCTCCGTGACACAGAGCCAACGTGGCAGCTTACTGGAAACCTTAACAAACCTGGGTTAGCCTCAACGTGTCATGGAGGGTAACGCAGAGGTCAGCCTCCGTGACACGGAGCCAACGCGTAGGCTCACTGTTTCTTGCCCCAATTTTCACTTTTTACCTTTATTTTTCCACTTGATATTTTAGTATTTTTTCCCTCCAAATTTCCTGAAAATCATTGGTTGCCTCCCACCTAGTGCCAGCCTTTTTTTTTTCTTTTTTTTTTTGAATTTGTTCCTAACTAGTCTAGTACATTACATCCACGGGTTGCCTCCCGTCAGCGCTTGGTTTACCGTCGCGGCTCGACGCTTGACATCCTCATTCATCTACTAAGGTGATGGACATCTTCTCTCGATTAACGTCTTCACCCCAGTAGTGCTTACACCTTTGCCCATTCACCAAAAATGTGGCACTTTTATCCTCTTGCCACAATTCAACTACCCCGTGTGTGGTCATCCTTGCTACTTCAAACAGCCCTGACCACTTGGAGCGCAATTTCCCTGGAAAGAGTTTCAATCTAGAGTTGAATAGCAACACCTTTTGGCCTGGCTCAAAGATTCGATGCACCATGTGCCTGTCGTGCCACCTTTTCATTTTCTCTTTGTAGCATTTTGCACTTTCATATGTGTGCCATCGAAACTCGTCCAACTCACTCAGCTGCATCAATCTCCTCTTTCCTGCAAGCTCAGGATCCATGTTCAGCTTCCGTATAGCCCAAAAAGCTTGATGTTCCAGCTCCACGGGTAGATGACATGCCTTCCCGTAAACCAATCTGTATGGTGAAGTCCCAATGGGTGTCTTATATGCAGTTCGATATGCCCACAACGCATCATCCAGTTTGCTTGCCCAATCCAAGTGTTGTGCGTTCACCGTTTTCTGCAAAATCTGTTTAATTTCCCTGTTTGACACCTCCACTTGCCCTCTAGTTTGGGGATGATATGCTATAGCCACTTTATGCCGAACCCCATATTTTGCTAACAAATTCCTAAACCGTGCATTCACAAAATGTGCCCCTCCATCACTGATTATTGCTCGTGGCGTACCAAACCTGGTGAAAATCTGCTTCTTCACAAATCTAGTCACCACCTTGTTGTCATTCCTGAGACAAGCACTGCCTCAACCCACTTAGACACGTAGTCCACCGCCACCAAGATGTATCGATTGCCAAACGATGGTGGAAACGGGCCCATAAAATCTATCCCCCACACATCAAACACCTCAACTTCCAATATGTGATGCAATGGTATTTCCTGTCTTTTGCCGATTGTTCCTATTCATTGACATCGATCATATACTTTGACATAAGCTACAGCATCTTTGAACAATGTGGGCCAAAAGAATCCGGATTGCAGCACTTTGTGAGAAGTACGCTCTCCTCCATGATGACCTCCATACAGCGATGAATGACAACTCCTCAGCACCTCTGCCGTCTGACTTTCTGGAATGTATCGCCTCATCACTTGATCTGGTCCTTGCTTGAATAGATACGGCTCATCCCACATGTAGTACCAGGACTCATGCCTCAGCTTCTTCCTTTTTTGAGTCGTTGCCTCATGTGGGTATACTCCACTTACTAACAAGTTCACAATATCTGCATACCAAGGGAGTTCAGCTTCCTTTATTGCTAAGAGTTGTTCATCGGGGAACTCTTCTCTGATGCTCTCACCTTTCTTCACATGTGAACGGTTCTCTAACCGCGATAGGTGATATGCAACCTGATTTTCACTTCCCTTCCTGTCTCGAATCTCTAGATCAAACTCTTGCAGCAATAATATCCACCTGATTAGCCTGGGCGTCGCATCTTTCTTGCCAAATAAGTACCGAATTGCCGCATGATCAGTGTGTACCACCACTTTCGACCCCACCAGATAGGATCTAAACTTGTCAAATGCAAACACTACAGCCAGCATCTCCTTCTCAGTGACTGTATAATTAACTTGTGCAGCATCAAGTGGTTTGCTTGCAAAGTAGATGGAATGAAAAATCTTATTCCTTCGCTGCCCCAATACCGCTCCTACAGCCACATCACTTGCATCACACATCAACTCAAAAGGATATTCCCAATCAGGAGCAATGAGAATAGGAGCTTCCACCAGCTTCTTTTTCAGCTCCTCAAATGCTTCTACACATTCCTTGTCAAATTCAAACTTCACCTCTTTTTCTAGCAATTGGCATAACGGTCTAGAAATTTTAAAGAAGTCTTGAATAAACCGTCTGTAAAACCCAGCATGTCCTAGAAAGCTGCGAACACCCTTAACTGATACTGGAGGTGGTAGCTTTTCAATCACCTCTATCTTTGCACGATCAACTTCCAACCCTCTGCATGACACCTTATGGCCAAGAATAATACCCTCCTTGACTAAAAAGTGACACTTTTCCCAGTTGAGCACCAGGTTTGAGTCTTCAAATCTTGCTAACACCCTGTCAAGATTCTGCAAACACATAGCAAAAGAGTTACCAAAAATAGAAAAGTCATCCATAAATACCTCGACATAGTCTTCCACCATATCGTGGAATATCACCATCATGCATCGCTGGAATGTGGTTGGTGCATTGCATAGACCAAAAGGCATCCGCCTGAAAGCATATGTCCCATAAGGACATGTAAACGTGGTCTTTTCCTGATCTTCTGGTGCTATAGATATTTGATTATAGCCAGAGTAACCATCCAGAAAGCAATAATATTCCTGCCCTGCCAGCCTGTCTAACATCTGATCAATGAATGGAATTGGATAGTGATCTTTCCGAGTGGCCTCATTGAGCTTCCTATAATCCATGCAAATTCGTCAGCCCATGACTGTGCATGTGGGAATCAGCTCATTCTTCTTATTTGTGACCACTGTCATTCTCCCTTTCTTGGGAACACATTGAACTTGGCTAACCCATTCACTGTCTGAGATGGAATGTACCACTCCTGCATCCAGCCACTTGATCACTTCCTTTCTGACTACATCCTTCATCACCGGATTCAATCTCCGTTGATGTTGCACGGTTGGCTTGGATCCCTCTTCCATAAATATTTTGTGCATGCAGAAAGCTAGACTAATCCCCTTAATGTCCGACATCTGCCATCCTATTGCTCTCTTTCTCCTCTTAAGGACCGCCAATGCATCTTTCACTTGTGCATCTGTCAGTTCTGCTGAAATGATGACTAGTAAGGTGTAATCTTCACCCAAGAATACATACTGCAGATGTGGAGGCAATGTCTTTAACTCTAATTTAGGTGTCTCCTTTATTGATGGCTTTGGGGATGGTTCCAAGGACCTCTGCAATGGTTCAAAATCTTGCTTCCTGAAGAACCATTTTGGCTCATTCAAAGTCTGCACCATTTCATATGCCGCACTGTTCCCAAAATGATCACGTCCTACCAAGGCTCTCTTTAAGGGATCCTGTGAGTCAATAATCTGAAGGGTCGACTCTTGATTCAAAACACTGATTGCTGATAACTCTTCATAGATAGCAGGTAGCTTCATGGCCTTGTAGACATCAAAGACCTCTACCTTGTGATGAGCTCTCATGGTTAGCTCTCCAGCAGCTACATCAATTAAGGCTCGCCCGGTTGCCAAAAAGGGACGTCCCAAAATAGATGGGACTTCCGTGTCTGGCTTAAAATCAAGAATTATAAAATCCACCAGGAAAATGAGGGAGCCTACTTGCACTAGCACATCCTCCACAATTCCATCAGGTCTGGCCAATGAACGGTCAGCTAGCTGTAAGATCATAGTAGTGGGTCTAGGACTGCCCAGCCCCAGCTTCTTGAATACTGATGTTGGCATCAAATTTATACTTGCTCCGAAATCACACAAACCACGAGCTCGAATAGACTGCCCAATTGTAATCTGAATAGTGAAACTCCCAGGATACTTGAGCTTTGTCGGCAATCGATTCTGAATACGGTAGGTGCACTCCTCAGTAAGTGCAACTGTAGCATACTCTGTCAGTCTGCTCTTGTTTGCTACAATGTCTTTGATGTACTTAGCATATTTTGGCACTCCTTGCAACACATCAACTAAAGGAAGATTAATATGTACCTACTTCAACACTTCCATGAACTTCTTAAAGCATGCTTCCTCCTTGTGCTTTTTCAATCTTTGAGGAAACGGGGGTCTACCTCTGCTGCCTTTTCATTCCCCCTCACATGATCGTTTCCTTCATCCTTTTTTGTTGCTCCAAATTTTTGAGGTGGCCTTTCAGGTTCCACCTCCCCGAGTAGCTTTCCACTCCGAGTAGAAACTGCATTCACCTGCTTAGGATTTGGGTCTGTATCACTTGGTAATCCTCCCCTCGGTCTAGTATTTTGGGCTTCAGCTAACTGTCCCAACTGATACTCCAATGCCTTTGTAGCTAACTGCTGATTTTTCATATCAGCTGTCAATTTTACCTGATCAGCCTGCATCTGCGCCTGGTTAGCTATTATAGTTTTAAGCATATCCTCGACGTTGCTGGACTGAGGAGGTGCATTATTTCCTCCGAACTACAGTTGAAAATTGTGATGAACCCCTTGATTTCTGTGCACGCCCTAATTTGAACTCTGTCCCTGATGACTATTACTCCCCCATGAAAAATTTGGATGATTCCTCCAATTTGGGTTGTAACTGTTGCCATACTGCTGATTACTGCTCCTCTAGGTGTTTCCAACAAAATTTACTGAATCAAGATTGGCACCACAACACTCAGCTGAGTGTTCACTACTTCCACAAACTTCACACCACACCTGATGAACTGCATTGACTGGGGCTTGTGCCTGGCTCAAGCTCATACTGCTGAAATGAGTGGTAAGTTGATTTTGCAAAGCAGCTATCTGTGCAGCGATAGCTATGAATCCGTCCACCTCAAAGACCCCTGCGGCTTTCTTTGCTCCCCCTCGAGTTGTATCTGCATTCCATTCTGGATTACCTTATGAAATACGGTTCAACAAGGTGTAAAGCTCTTCATGCCTGCCCCCCGGCTGCTGAATCTAACAAAATCTTCGTATGCGGTTCCAAGCCCTCAATAAATGTATGCACCAATACATCATTAGACTGGTGATGGTGAGGACAATCTCTTAGCATTGACTTGAACCTCTCCCAAGCCTGATACAAATTCTCGCCATCTCTCGGTTTGAAGCTTAGAATCTGACTTCCAAGCCTGGTTGTCTTCCCTGATGGAAAGAATCGTATCAAAAACTTCCTTGCTAGGTCATCCCAAGTAGTAATAGAATTTGGAAGTTCAGCCTTCAACCATCTCTTGGCTTCCCCCAGCAGTGAAATAGTGTAAGCCTCACATAATCAGATGATACTCCAGTAGGTATATATATGTCACTTATCTCCAAGAAGTTTTGGAGATGCTGTTGTGGATCTTCATGAGGGAGACCTATAAATTGCCCGCTGGTGTGCAATAACTGCACCATATTCTGCTTAAGTTCAAATCTCCCTCCTGGTTCTAGCCTGTGAATGCTGGATGTTACATTGTTCGCATGTGGGATTGCCACCTCACGGACCGGTCTTGCTGCCATCTCTTCAAGCACTAAAACTGCCCTTACAATCGGTGGTTGTTGTTGTTGCTCCAAAATTTCCCTCCTTAATAAGTGCAATTTCTTTTCTAGAGCTTCCCTCTTCTGTAGATGAAATTGTCTCTCCGGCTCAAAAACGAATCCACCAACTCCTTATCTCTTGCCAGCATTCAGAAACAACTTAGTACCTGCAAGAGAAATGCTAAGATCAAGTTGTCAACACTTGTATCGAACTTGTAAACTAACACTAAGAAAATTAAGTCACCAATTGCCAGTCCCTGGCAATGGCGCCAAAAACTTGTCCACTCCCAATTACACGCAAGTGCACATGGTCGTACAAGTAATAAAGTGGCTTCATTTCAAGATAGGTATCGAACCCACAGGGAATGTAATGTGGCAGTAATATTTCTTTAAGTGTTTAGTATACGTGCTTGTTTATACAAGCAGACAAACAGAACAAATGGTGATTTTTAAAGAATACTAGTTAGTGTAACATTAAGTAAAAAGATTGTAAATTATAATCTGAGCAATAGCACGAACAAGCTGAGGTTAAGGCAAAACATGCAGATATGTAATTTATTGATTAAATTTCAGTCAACACTTCTCTTCGGTTGTTGGTCAGGAATTATTAACCAATGGATTGGGTCTTTCGAACTCCTCTCCAATTTAAGAATCATGAGACTTACATTACACATTCCTGTGATGCAAAAGCCTCATATTCTAGCAATACACAACAAATTCCATAGATGACCAAATATGACATTACAGATATATTTCTATTCTGAACGTTAATCTTCTCTTAATTTCTCAACCAAGACAAGAACATATTCTTACAATTCACATCTATCCAATTAATCTTCCTTTTGGAAATAAAACTGGAATTCTAGGGTATACATTAACAATGGCCAAGCATTAATGTAATGAAAACAAGAACTAGTAGAACAACCGTTGTAGAGAAGATAAAAATTGAAATAACATCAATTATATACTACTGCAATCATCCTCAACTTCCGCCAAAGGTGAATTAAGCTCATTTGACGATTAAACATCTTCAAACAAGTAGAACTCATACAAGAAATTGAAATTTAAAAGAAAAAAGAAGAGAATTAACCCTAGAACTTCTTCAGCTCAACTGCTTGATACCCACGTTCTATCTTGAAATGTCAGATATCTTAAAATAAAACCTAAGTATGCTATTTATACAAGTGAGAAATTTCTCGGAATAAACTAGCAACGTGGCACGGAGGGTATCGCGGAGCATCAGCTCTGTGCCACGGCCCTATCGCAGAGCTTCACTAGAACTTGGATGCCGGATTATTACCCTCAGCATGGCACGGAGGGTATCACAGAGCATCAGCTCCGTGCCACGGACGTGTCGCGCACCTGCCGTAGAATCCGTGTGTGCAGCAACGTCTTCTCACCGTGTCACGAAAGTGAACACGGAGCATAGGCTCCGTGACACGGTGCCATCGGGCACCTTCACTGGAATTCAGCTCAAATATCACTCTAGGCAGAATGCCTCCGTGATGGTGGCATGACACGGCCTCTATCGCGGAGCATCAAGTTTTTAGCATTTTCTTGTTGACTTCCGAGTTTTGCTTCCGAGTCCATTCCTCCACTTCACCAACTTGTAGATTAGTTTCCAAAATTCATTCTAACTGCAAAAACAATATCTAATCATGTTGGTTAGTATAAATCCACATTTACATAAAAACCACATGAGATTGCACACATAGAAGTAGATAAACAAGTCAAAATTAAGTAATAAAGTATCACTTAGGCATGCAATTATGCGCAAAATCAAATGCCTTGGCGGCACGGCTATCGTCATTCCAGCATCAGATTATGACTCAGTTCAATAAACTGAGTATGAACCAACAGCAGGGTCAGGTAAATGTAGTTCAGCAAGCTCCGAATTGGTGTGAAATCTATGGGAATAATGGGCATAATGCAGAATCATGTGGGGCCAATCCGGAATCAGTCAATTTTGTTGGGAATGTTCAAAGGAACAATCAGAACTTTGGGAACAATTACAATAAGAATTGGCAAAGCCACCCAAATTTTTTTTGGGGTGGAAATCAAAGGCAAAGTTAACAGCAACCTCAGCAGCAGTAGTATCAGCAGAATAGGCAGATTGATGGCCAGTTGAGTAGCAACATTGAGGAGAAGTTGCAAAAAATTATGGAGACTCAGACTCAACTAGCAGAGAATCAAGCGAGGATGGCATCGGATTTGAAAAATCAGCAGTTGGCCACCCGCAATCTAGAGAAGCAGATGGGTCAAATAGCAGCTTCTCACCACATGAGACCACAGGGAGGACTACCCAGTGACAAAGATCCTAACCCCCGCCAGGTCAATGGCATTAGTCTGAGGAATGGCAAGCAATTAGCTGATGTGATACCTAAAGAGAAGAGAAGTTAGGTGCAGCCGGAGTTGGTTAGGAAAGGACCATCCACTGACAAGGGAGAGAATCAGAGTGCAGTGCAACAAAATGTACAATCATCATTGTAGCTGATCATGGGCTAAAATAGCATGCCCAAGTGATGCTTTATACCTTAATGTAGTCTTGTTTATCTAATTTATTTTATACATTTTCATGTAATTTTATATAAATGTGAATATATGTGCTAACCAACATGATTAGTCCTTGTTTTGTAGGTTTCAATGATTTGGAGGAACTAATTTATAAGTTGGTGAAGGAAAGGAATGGAGTTGGAAGCAATCGGCGGAAGTCGGCAAGGAGTAGGCATGGCAAGCGAGCAGATGCGGCAGCAACGTGCCACGACAGGCCAGCCCCGTGCCAGCGCCGTGTCACGCCAGCAGCATGCCATCGCGCTGCCCAAGCAGCGTGACACACTGCCAACGCGGCTAGAAGGTTGACTAGGGTCGATTTTGGGTGATTTCCAGAAAGCCTTCGCGTTACCTCCGTGTCACGGAGGCAGAGCTCCGCGATACACTCCATGACACGGAGCCATTCCACGACAGGCTAAATTGTGCACGTTTCTCATTAATTATAGATAGGTCCCTTAGCTCCTAATTCCATTTTGTCACAATTTTATTCTGGAAAACTACCTAGGGGTGAAGGGAGAAGTGGGAGAACTCATCTAGGGTTTGGCAAATTCCCTTCTCTTCTACCAAATTCATGTAAGTATGTTAGTTTAGTAGTAGTTAATTGTAGTTTTACGAACATGAATGGCAAGAACCCTTCCTCTAGGGTTGAAGCCATGAATTATGATTGTGATTTTATGAGACTGTTTTGGAATTAAGTTATTGATTGTTGTTTTCGTCTTGCATTCTGGATTGTTGGTTGTTTTTATGATTGATCACCATTAAAACATATATGTTAGCTTGGGCAATTGCTTGAGAAAGAATTACCTAGGTCAGGACATGAGAATGTAAGGAGCATGTTTGTATCTCACGATATAAATTCGTGTTAGGATAGAAATATACCTAACACCTTGCTTGGTTGATAATCGGGGGTTATCAAAGACCAACTTAGGATTATCACATCACCACTCGAAGAAGTAGTTGTGAGGATAAGTTGAGTTAAATGGTTAGACGCACGAAAGTCCCAAATCGTTTCCCTGTAAACCACGACATAATTAATTGCCCGCGAACTAGAAATTAGCATCCTCGCTCACAATGATGCAGTGAGGCTAGTTTGCCTTGTTTAGAGGCTCGAAAGACCATGAACATGCAATTCTAATTATGTGAAACAAAAATTGATAGTTTCATGCTTAACCCATTGCAAATCGTAGTATCGCATGATTAACTGGTTTTAACTGTATGTTGCTCCTAGAGTAAATTCAGGATATTTCGTTGACCAAAACTAGACTTAATTAAATCTCCCTCGAAAACATCTATAACCAAAACTTGTGAAAGTTAAGTTCACACTTGAAATGGATAGTTAGAGGAATGGGTCCAGTCCCTATGGGTTTGACATTCCGGTTCTCTAAAAGAGCCACTATATTACTTGCACGACCCGTACACTTGCGGGCACGACAAGTTTTTGGCGCCGTTGCCGGGGGACTCGGCGAAGTTTTGATAATTTATTTGTTTTTGTGTGATATTTGAATTTCCTAAAGTGTTGAAAAACATGGTCTTAGTCTGTTTATTTGCAGGTGACAGGTTGTCCTACCGAGCTGGCTAGAAATAGAGACCTTGTGGAACCGTTGCTTGAACCTGAACGTCAAATCCATTTGTGAAGGAGAGTAGCTCTAGAGCAAAAGCTGAAGAGACTTCAAGAAAAGGTACAACAACAACAACCCGCGGGACAAGTACAATTGTCATCAGAAGCAATGGCAGCAAGACCAGTTTGCGAAGTGGCAATCCCACTAGCGACGAATGTGACCTCTAGCATCCGTAAACCGGAGCCTGGAGGGCACTTTGAGCTTAAACAGAACATGGTGCAGCTGTTACATTCTAGTGGTCAATTCACGGGGATGGCACATGAGGACCCATAGCAGCACCTACAGAGCTTTTTAGAGATTAGTGACACATTTGTCCCCACCGACGTGTCCACAGATTATGTCCGACTGACCCTCTTCCCATTTTCATTATTGGGAGAGGCAAAAAAAAAGTGGTTGAAGGCTGAGCCACCAAACTCCATAACTTCGTGGAATGACTTGGCTAAGAAGTTCCTTTGCACAGCTAAAGGCAAGGTCAAGTCTTCAGCCCAAGTCTGATGAAGGGCTTCAAATTAAGAAAAAGTTGGAGAAAGAGAGGAAAAGAGTGGAGGTTGTTTCCTCTAAACAGCAAAAGAAAAGGAGATGGTTCTCGAAAGGGAACCCAGGTATGAGGATGTCCTGAAAAGGACAGTCCACGTCGGGCCACGACGTAAAATAAGGCGCTGCTTGGGAGGCAACCCAAGGGTACCTCAGGTACAATTTGTAATTTTGATTTTGTGTTGATTTTGTTATGTTTATTTTGTTTGTGTTTTTGGTGGAAAGTTAAGCACAGATGGAGGGAAGTCTGAGTACCGAGATGGTGGAAGCTAAAGAGCATGGAATAGAAGAAGTGTGGGGTCGAACACCCACCTCTGAAAACTTGAAAGGAAAGCATGCTTTTAGCTTGGCATAGAGGCTCATGGAGTATTTCTCATCTTTTAAATGTTAATTTGATGCTATGAGGACATAGCATGATTTAAGTGTGGGGTGAGAAAAATTTCAAAATTTTTGTGCTTAACAAGTTTGTGGTGAATGTAATGCTTGGGAGGAATTTGTGAGAAGTTTGAAAATTTTGAAAAATTTTGCGAATTAAGCATGACTTCATCACCCGTTGGTTTTTCTTTTCGGTTCTTTTCCGACGAGGGGTCTTTGAACCGAAGAATAAATTTTTTTTCCTTTTTCTTTCCTTGGTCTGTATATAATGTTTCTTGTCATAGTTAGGGACTGTTTCCAACGATGGATGGATGACGACCGTCTTGAGGAAAAATTAGTCGATAGGTTTTGGGTTTTTGAAACCATAACTAATTAGTGCTTGATGTTCTTGTTATGTGCTATACGTGATTGTAAGAGACAAGTATGTTCAATGTGAAGCATGCAGGTGTATAACTTTGTGTGAGACACTTAGGCTCTTGAATTTGACTCAATATGATTGAAGCTTAATTCTGAATTCTTGTGATTAGCTGAGTAAGAGTCTGCTGAATGTGTCTTGAATTGAGCATGTTCCATGAGTGTAAGGTTTTTGAGTATTCTGTGCTATTGTGGATTGTCTAGAACTTGCTTGGTGTGTTTATAAAACGAAATGAAGGATGTGAATTGTACGAGATGATTTAGGCATTTCTTTGAAGGAACCTAAATGTCATCCCTCATTTTACCTACCTTGAATAATTAATCCTAGTTAGCCCCATTGAGCCTTGAGCCTATTCTTTGATAGCTGCAACATAAGCTTAATCCTTTTTCTTTCATTAGCCTTGTATTTGATCCAAAACTCCTAAGCGCTTAAGTGAATAATCCGAAAGAGTAAAGGAGTGATAAAAAAATGAAAAAGAAGGGAAAGTAGCAATTGTAAAAGTTGAGAAAGGTCGAGGGTGCACTTAGTTGAATACGGGTGAGTATTAGTACGGAGTAAGAAAATAAATAAATGAAAATTTAATTATAGAACTCCTTACTAATAAGTTAAAAGTGCCTAAAGAAATGGGGTAACAAAAGAGAAAAAAGAAAGATGAAAGGAGAAAAAGGTTAAGTGATAAAAGGGAAGCTCGTAATGAAGGCGTAATGTATTAAAAGCGCTTGGGAAAGTTAGTCACTATTATTGGCCAGAATAGTTGTTCGGTCGTTTGTTGGGTATAAAACTAAACGCAAGTGCACGTGGTCGAACAAGTAGTAAAGTGGCTTAAGTAAGCCAAGTATTGATCCACAGGGACTGGGATGAAGTGCAATCTGCTCAAGTGTACTATATTTTGATTCTAAAAATGCAGACAACAGTGTAACCAAGAGTTTAATATTTTGATTTATAATTTTTATGCTAAATCTAAAACAATTATCTAATTTCAGTCTGAACTATGAATGAGAGAATGCTGAGGTTAAACGAACATGTAATGAAATTAATTATCGACATAATTTGGTTAGTCTTTTCCTCCGGTTGCTAGTCAAGAACTATTGCCAAGAGATTAAAACTCTCGTATTTAACCCCACTTAAGAATCATGAACCATCCACCTACATTTCTGTGATTAAATGCAATTCATGTTCTAGCCATACAAACCCGGTTCCTAAATTGACTAATACGACTTTCAGGTATATTTCTATCCTGAAAGTAAATCAATTCTCAATTTTCCCAAACTAAGAAAAGATCATATCCTATTAATTCACAACTTTCCCATTTCTTGCTCTCTCGAGTGAAACCGGACTTTTTGGATATACATTAACGTAGGCCACACATTAATGCAGTAAGAGCAAGAATTAATAGAACAACCATGGAAGAAAAGATGAAAAGCCAATATGATCAACAATCACATTTCACTACAATTGTTCATAACCTCAGCAAGAAGATGAATTAGCCACTCATTTGTGGATTAAACATCGTTAAATGAGTATTAAACATACAAGCAATTGAATACAAGGAGAAGGAAAGAGAGAAAAACCCTGATAATTTCGTCCCCTCAACTGCCTGTAACCCACGTTCTTGCTCCACCCAATCAGAATCTTGAAAAATGAACCTTGTTCTATTTATACTAGTGGGAATTTTTCCAGGAATAACAAGCAACGTGTCACGGAGTGCATCGCGGAGCACTGCCTCCGTGACACACTACCGACGCGGACCTTCTCTGGAAACTGGGGGTCCAGGGAATAAGGCCCAACGTGGCACGACGTGCAACGCGGAGCCATGCTACCGTGCCACGGACCTATCGCGTACCCTCTCTGGAAATTGGGCGAAAATTCCCTATCCAGGCAGAAGGCCTCCACGATGGCAGCGTGACACGGCTCCATCGCGGAGCCCCTTTATTTTGTGCTTTCCAATGCCTTGTCTCTTGCTCACATCCGAGTCCAACCCCGATCTCTTCCAACAAGCATTTAAGCTTCCCAAAATTACATTTTACCTGCAAAACAATGCTAATCATGTTGGTTAGTATAAATTCACATTTTATCACCAATTACACGAGAATGTATACACATTGATAGATAAACAAGGCTAAAATTCCACATTGGAGTATCACTTGGGCATATAAATTTGCCCAAGATCAATAGTACCTATCTGTCCCTTAGCTTACATTACAACCCATTAAGTCCTACTTGATCTTATATTCACACATCCTTAAATTAGTGGAATAAAACACTAAGGGCAAGCTTATGGGTCATTACATGATGCATGTGAATTCTTTGTGAGAGTGAGCGTAATTCTATTCATGTACCCACACATGTTGTGATTTAAAAATTGTTTTTGCGTGTGAAATTGGGTAACTCTCTTTCCGTGAGGGCACATGTTAAATGAAGGATAAAGTTCATGTGGGATTTCTTAATCAGTTGATTTACAGGAGTTTGCTAAGATTGAGAGTCGATTCTTGAGGTTAAGAAGTCTTAACATAGTTGTACTTCATTTCAATGATCAAATCATGCATGCTCTATCTTTAGCTTGTTATCTTACGTAATCATTGTAGCCGTAGCTTGAATATTCTTGCTAAATGAGTTATGGATGAGTCTCCATATGCATGAGATGTAATAGGTTGTTCGAGGACGAACAAGACTTTAAGCGTGGGGTAGGTGATCGTGGGCTAAAATAGCATGCCCGAGTGATGCTTTATACCTTAATGTAGTCTTGTTTATCTAATTTTTTTTATACATTTTCATGTAATTTTATATAAATGTGAATATATGTGCTAACCAACATGATTAGTCCTTGTTTTGTAGGTTTCAATGATTTGGAGGAACTAATTTATAAGTTGGTGAAGAAAAGGAATGGAGTCGGAAGCAATCGGCGGAAGTCGACAAGGAGTAGGCATGGCAAGCGAGCAGATGCAGCAGCAACGTGCCACGACAGTCCAGCCCCGCGCCAGCACCGTGTCACGCCAGGCCAGCTTCACGCCAGCAGCATGCCATCGCGCTGCCCAAGCAGCGTGACACACTGCCAACGCGGCTAGAAGGCTGACTAGGGTCGATTTTGGGTGATTTCCAGAAAGCCTTCGCGTTACCTCCGTGTCACGAAGGCAGAGCTCCGCGATACACTCTGTGACACGGAGCCATTCCACGACAGGCTAAATTGTGCACGTTTCTCATTTATTATAAATAGGTCCCTTAGCTCCTAATTCCATTTTGTCACGATTTTATTCTGGAAAACTACCTAGGGGTGAAGGGAGAAGTGGGAGAACTCATCTAGGGTTTGGCAAATTCCCTTCTCTTCTACCAAATTCATGTAAGTATGTTAGTTTAGTAGTAGTTAGTTGTAGTTTTACGAACATGAATGGCAAGAACCCTTCCTCTAGGGTTGAAGCCATGAATTATGTTGTGATTTTATGAGATTGTTTTGGAATTAAGTTATTGATTGTTGTTTTCGTCTTGCATTCTGGATTGTTGGTTGTTTTTATGATTGATCACCATTAAAACATATACATTAGCTTGGGCAATTGCTTGAGAAAGAATTACCTAGGTCAGGACATGAGAATGTAAGGAGCATGTTTGTATCTCACGATATAAATTCGTGTTAGGATAGAAATATACCTAACACCTTGCTTGGTTGATAATCGGGGGTTATTAAAGACCAACTTAGGATTATCACATCACCACTCGAAGAAGTAGTTGTGAGGCTAAGTTGAGTTAAATGGTTAGACGCACGAAAGTCCCTAATCCTTTCCCTGTAAACCACAACATAATTAATTGCCTGCGAACTAGAAATTAGCATCCTCGCTCACAATGATGCAGTTAGGCTAGTTTACCTTGTTTAGAGGCTCGAAAGACCATGAACATGCAATTCTAATTATGTGAAACAACAATTGATAGTTTCATGCTTAACCCATTGCAAATCGTAGTATCGCATGATTAACTGGTTTTAACTCTATGTTGCTCCTAGAGTAAATTCAGGATATTTTGTTGACCAAAACTAGACTTAATTAAATCTCCCTCGAAAACTTCTATAACCAACACTTGTGAAAGTTAAGTTCACACTTGAAATGGATAGTTAGAGGAATGGGTCCAGTCCTTGTGGGTTCGACATTCCGGTTCTCTAAAAGAGCCACTACATTACTTGCACGACCCGTACACTTGTGGGCACGACAACAGCTAGCACAGAGACCACCACCACCATTTTCGCAGAGATTCAGAAAGAGCAAGGAGGAGGAATGCTTCAAAAAGTTCTTCGAGATTTTCAAAGAACTTCACATAAATTTGCCTTTGCTTGATGTTTTATAGGGAATGCCCGAGTATGCTAAGTACTTGAAGGATGTGATGGCCAACAAAGTCATATTGGTGGATGTTCAGACGGTAGCACTGACTGAGGAGTGCAGTCACAGGGTGATGAGCAAGATACCTAAAAAGCTCAAAGAACCAGGAAGTTTTACCCTCCCCATACAAATTGGTAAAGCTGAGGTGATAATAGCTTTGTATGATCTAGGGGCAGTAGTTAATCTAATGCCCCTATCTTTATTTAACACCTTGGGGTTGGGTCAACCGAGACCAACAAGATTGATGTTGCAGCTGGCAGATAAGTCACGAGTGGCACCAGATGGAATTATAGAGGACCTTCTCATCAAAGTGGGTAAGTTCATTATACCCGTTGATATTATGATATTGGATTTTCATGTTGATGATCAGGTACCCTTAATCTTGGGATGGCCATTCTTGGCTACTGGAGGAGCCATTATCGATGTGAGAGCAGGGACCCTGAAAATGAGGGTTGAGGATGAAGAAGAACTCTTTCGAGTCTACCAAGAGATTAACCCACCCACACACTATAGAAACTTGTGTAAGATCAGTGTGTTATCATAGGATAAGTGTGGGGTGGCAGATTCCACAGGTCCACGGTCAAAGGAGATGATTAGTTGTCAGCCCGAGTCTAATGAAGGGCTTCAGTATGAGAAGAAGTTGGAGGAAGAGAGGTACAGAGTGGAGGTTGTTCCCTCTAAAAATCAAAAGAGAAGAAGATGGTTCTCTAAAGGGAACCCAGGTATGAGGATGTCCTGAAAAGGACAGTTCACGTCGTGCCGCGACGTAAAATTAGGCGCTGCTTGGGAGGCAACCCAAGGTTACCACATGTACAATTTGTAATTGTTGTTTGTTTTAATTTTTTTTATTTTCAACTTGTGTTGTTTTTGGTGGAAATTTAAGCACAAATGGAGGGAAAATTTGAGTACCCTTGGAGGAGGAAGCTAAAAAGCATGGAAGAGGAAAAGTTTGGGGTCGAATACCCACTTGTGCAAAAATGAAGAAAAACATGTTGTTAGCTAGGCCTAGAGGCCCAGGGAGTATTTCTTACCCTTTTGAATTTTAATTAGATGCTTTAGAGACATAGCATGATTCAAGTGTGGGGTGAGAGAAATTTCAAAAATTTTGTTCTTAATGATTTTGGTGAATGTAGTGCTTGATACATATTTGAAAAAAAAATTTGTGAGTTGAGTATGACTTCACCACCCGTTGGTTTTTCTTTTCGGTTTTTTTCCAACGGGGGGTCTTTGAACTGAAGAATAGGAAATTTCATTGTCTGTATATAGTGTTTTCAGTCATAGTTAGAGACTATTTCCGACGATGGATGGATGACGACCGTCTTGAGGAAAATTAGTCAATAGGTTTTGGTTTTGAACCCCTAGCTAATTGATTGTTTGATGTTCTTGTTGTGTGCTATACATGATTGTAAAATGCAAGTGTGGTTAGTGTTGAAGCATGTAAGAAGTGTATAACTTTGTGTGAGACACCTAAGCTCGTGAATGTGACTCGATGTGATTCTAAGCTTAATTCTGAATTTATGTGATTAGCTTAGTTAATAGTCTGCTGAATGTGTCTTGAATTGAGCATGTACTGTGAGTGTAAGGTTTTTGAATATTCCATGCTATTGTGTAGTGTCTAGAACTTTCCTGGTGTATATAAAGTGAAATGAAGGATGTAGAGTGTAGGAGATGATTTAGGCATTTCTTTGAATGAGCCAAATTTCTAACCCTTGCCTTACCTACCATGAATATTGAATCCTAGTTAGCCCCATTGAGCCTTAAGCCTATTCTTTGATAGTTGCAACATAAGCTTAATCATTTTTCTTTCATTATCCTTGAATTTGATCTTAAACTCCTAAGCGCTTAAGTGAAAAATCTGAAAGAGTAAAGGAGTGAGAATCGGGAAAAAGAAGGAAAAATAACAGTTGTGGAAGTTGAGAAAGGTCAAAGGTGCACTTGTTTGAAAATGCTTGGGTATTGGTAGGGAGTAAGAAAATAAATGAACGAAAAAGTTTCTTAAGTACTCCTTACTAATAAACTAAGTGTGCTTAAAGAAGTGGGAACAAGAAGAGGAAATTCAAGAGTGAAAAGAACGAAGGTGAAGTAAGAGAAGAGATGTCCATAATGAAGGTGCGATGTATTAAAAGCGCTTGGAAAAGATAGCCACTGTTATTATCCATAATAGTACCTACCCGTCCCTTAGCTTACATTACAACCAAAAAAGTCCTACTTGATCTTACATTCGCACATCCTTAAATTAGTGGAGTAATACACTAAAGGCAAGCTTATGGGTCACTACATGATGCATATGATTTTTTTGTGAGAGCGAGCTCAATTTCCATTTATATACCCATACATGGTGCGATTTGAAATTTTGTGAGTAAAAATGGGTAACTCTCTTGTGTTGTGAGGGCACATGTTTAATGAAAGATAAAAATTTATGTCGGATTTCTTGATCGGTTGATTTGCATGAGTTTGCTAAGATTGAAAGTCGATTCTTGAGGTTAGGAAGTCTTAACATAATTAAATTTGATTTTAATGGTTAAATCATGCATGCTCTATTTTTAACTTCCTATCTTAAATAGTCATTATAGTCGTAGCTTGAATTGTCTTACTAAATTAGCTATGTGGGAGTCTTCATGTGCATGAGATGTAAAAGGTTTGTTCGAGGACAAACAAGGCTTTAAGTGTGGGGTGGTGATCTTGGGACTAATTGTGTGCCCAAGTGCTATTTTATAACTTAGTTTAGTCTTGTTTGTCTATTTATGCACTTACATTCTCATGTGATTTTATGTAAATTTGGATATGTACTAACCAACATGATTAGTCCTTGTTGTAGGTTAAAAATGCATTTGAGCAACTAATTTACGATGGGTGAAGTGGAGGAATGTAATCGGAAGAAAAATGCAAAAGTCAGCAAGAAAACATGTAAAACAGGCCACCTGCGTGACAACACCGTGCCACACCAGGCACAGTTGCGCGACAGGGACCGTGTCACGGTTGCAAACGCGCTGCACAAGCAGCGTGCCACGCTGCCATCGCTACAAGATGCTGTCGAAGCTCAATTTTTTTGCAAATTCCAGAATGCTGCTGTGATACCTCCGTGTCACGGAGGTAAATTAGTGCGACCACCTCCGTGCCAAGGAGCCAGTCCATGACGGGCAAAAATTGTACATTCCCTATTTACTATAAATAGGATTTAGCTTCTAAAATCATTTTTTGTCACGAAATATTTTATGTAAACCGTATAGGAGCGAAGCGAGAAGGGAAGAACTCACCTAGGGTTCACCAAATTTACCTTCTCTTTTATCTATTCTTGTAAGTACATCACTTTAATTATGTTTTTGAGTATTTGTACGAACATGAGTGGCTAAAACCCTTCCTCTAGGGTGGAGACTACGTGATATGATTGTAATTGCATGAATTTGTTTTGGTTTGAGTTGTTAATTGTTGTTTTGTCTTACATTCTTCATTATGGTTGTTTTTATGCTTGATCACCATGAAAACAAAGGTGTTAAGCTTAGGCAAAAGCTCAAAAGAGCAACCCTAGGCAAGAACAAGAGAATGTAGGGAGCAAGTTCTTATCTTTCGATATGATTCGCAGTTAGGATAGAAATTATACCTAATTTGCCTTGCTTGGTTGATAAAATGGGATGATAGCGAGACGCCGGCTTAGAATTGTCACTCCACCACTCGTAGAAGTAGTTGTGAAGCTAAGCTGAGTTAAATGATTAGAGGTACGAAAGTCCATAATCAAGAGCATAAACCCCATAAACCACATGCATGTAGTTGAATTGCCCACTAACTAGAATGTCACATCCCCGCTCAACGATGTAGTTGTGAGGCTAGTTTGTCGTGTTTAGTGGCTCGAAAGACCATGAACATTGCATTTTCAATTATGTGAGACAACAATTGATAATTTCATACTTGAACCATTACAAAGGGTAGCATTGCATGATTATCCGGCCTTTGCTCTAGTTGCTTCTTATATTGTTTCAGAGTATTTTTGTGACCACCTCTAGATTTAAATAGAATTTATTGAAAACTTTTATAATCAACACTTGTGAAAGTTAATATCACACTTGAACTTGATAATTAGCTGAATTGGTCAAATCCCTGTGGGTTCGACATCCGGCTCTTAAAAAGGGCCACTGTATTACTTGTAAGACCATGTAAGCTTGCGTGTGCGCTTGGGCACAGTCACAACAATCACCCTATGACCCAGAACTACGCACCAACGTAGGATGATACTATTATGTTGTTGGGACCTCCCATGTGAGCTATCCCCGGCCCTAATGGCCCATGAGCTTGATATCGATATCATGATAGCATCCTTAGCCCCGGAAAGGTTATGGATGGCTCTGCCCGCTTGAAGTATGATAGTCGGGACCACGTAAGCTCTATCGTGGTATGTTGGTTAAATGACGAGTCTCCCATTGCCTACATGATTCAGATTTGCATATTCATTTTCATGATTATTACTTTAAGCATGCATGTATTAAAAGCAAGGTTTGACTCATTGTTCAGCTTTTCTATAAATGTCATGTTTCATCTTTGAGTCATCCGAGTCAGTTATGAGGTTATGAAGCTATGCATGGTCTTATTATAAAAATATTACGATTTCAGAATGAATGCATGCAGTTCTTCCTCTCAGATTTGAAAGTTTATGATATATTATGAAATGTTTTAAATGATTTACTTTACTTAAGTGGTTTTACTTACTTTGTATACTCGGTACATTCCACTTACTGACTGCATACTTTCTATGTTATATCATTTCATGATACAAGACCCAGCTCCCAGGCTCCACCCCCTCGGAGTCGGTTGTCAGAGTCAGCACCTTCTTGGTTGGTGATTCCTCATCCTTTGAGGGCTAGACTTTCAATTACCTTGTGTATTTTCATTTTAAGTATTGTTGAGTTAGTTGGGGTCTTTTCCCATCAACTTGTCTAGATTAGAGGCTTTTCAAACTCATGTATGTACTCAGCTTTGGGTTTTTATTCTGATGTTATGTTGAGTTAGACTTCCACTGAGTTTATATGATTGAATCTTCAATTTACTAATTGAGTTAGATGTATGCTTGTGCCATGAGTTGACTTGGGGTCTCTCGGGGTCCCTTGTCCTGTGTCTATGATCTGGGCCTCCATTGGGGTCATGACAAACTTTGTATCAGAGCAATAGGTTTGAAGTGTCCTAGGGTGTCTGAAAGTCGCATTAAGTAGCATCTTTTTCATAGGTGTGAAGCGTGCCACACTTATGACAAAGAGGATATGAGACGTTTAGGAAGTGTTCCCTTCTTTCATGTCTATGTCATGCTATGAAAAGTCTTTCTATCCTTATAATTCATGCTAGTTGCGATTGCAGAATCATGGCTCCTAGAAGAATGAATGAAAGGAGGAATGGAAGTGTTGAAGGTCGTGAGGATGGAAACGGTTATGGGTATCAGCCAGCCCTACCAGTTTAGAAGCCTCAAGCACCGGAGCCAGTCATTCATGCTGAGTTCCGGGCCACTATTCAGATGCTTGTTCAAGCCTTGACTGCGCAGGTCAATCAGCAGGCAATTGCGCATGTTCCGCAAAATGTCAATGCAGCGGCGGCTCGAGTCAGGGACTTCTTGAGGATGAACCCGTCGGAGTTCTTGGGGTCCAAGGTAGATGAGGACCCGCATGATTTCATTGATGAGATTGTCAAGATCACCCAGGTCATGGGGGTGAGTAGTGTTGAGTGCACAGAGTTGGCCTCCTACCAGTCGAAGGGGGTTGCGCATATCTAGTTTTACAATGAAAGGATATTAGGGTCGCAGGAGCAGGTCCGATCATGTGGGAGGAGTTTCAAGTTGCATTCCTAGATCGATTCTTCCCTTGGGAGATGAGGGAGTTGAAGGCAGCTAAGTTTGTGAACTTGAAGCAGGGAAGGATGACAGTGCAAGAGTATTCCCTTGAGTTCACTCGTCTATCGAAATATGCCCGGAGTTAGTTATCTTGGGCAGAATTATGTGCCCAAGTGATGCTCAAATGCTCTATTTTGTCTTGTTTGTCCATCGTTATTTGTACATTCTCATGTGATTTGTAGTTAAAATGTGAATTTATACTAACCAACATGATTAGTGTTGTTTTGCAGGAAAAATGTAATTTTAGGAAGCTAAGTTGCATGTTGGTGAAAATCGGGAATGGACTCGGAAGCAAGCAGCGGAAAAGGTCAAGTACAAGCAGCAAATAAAGGGGCTCCGCGATGGAGTCGTGTCACGCTGCCATCGCGGAGGCAGTCTGCCTCGGGTGGGTTACTTGGACAAATTCTAGTGAAGGTCCGCGTCAGGGTCGTGGCACGTTGGCCATATTTACCTGGAACATGAAATTCCAGTAAGGGTCCGCGTTTGCACCATGTCACGGAGGCAGTGCTCCGTGATGCACTCCGTGACACGTTACTTGTAATTCCGGGAAAAATTTCCACTAGTATAAATAGCACACTTAGGTTTATTTTTAATTATTCTGACTTAGTTGAGCAAGAACGTGGGTTACAGGAAGTTGAGGAGACGAAATTCTTAGGGTTTTTCTCTAACTCTTTATTCTTTATTTTAATTGTTTGTATGATTTATACTCATTTGATGATGTTTAATCCACAAATGAGTGGCTAAATTCACTTCTTGCTGAGGTTAAGAACATTTGTAGTGGAATGTAATTGTTGATCATTTTGGTTTTTCATATTTTCTTCCATGGTTGTTCTATCAATTCTTGTTCTTACTGCATTAATGTCTGGCCAATGTTAATGTATATCTAAAAAATCCAATTTTATCTTGAAAGAGAAAGAAATTGGAAAGTAGTGAATTGGTAGGATATGATCTCTTCTTAGTTTGGGAAAATTGAGAATTGATTTACCTTCAGAATAGAAATATATCTTAAAGTTGTATTAGTCAACTAAGGAATTGATTTCGTATGGCTAGAACATGAAATTCTTTTATCACAGAAATGTAGGTTGAAGGTTCATGATTCTTAAGTTAGGTAGAATACAAAAGTTTCTCTCCATAGGCAATAATTCTTGACTAGCAACCGAAGGATAGATTAACCGAATTGTATCAATAAATTACTTCCCTGCATGTTCGTTTTGGCCTCAGCTTGCTCATTACTATAGTTCAGACTCACTTTATAATTTTGTTTTAGATTAGTATAAACTAGGAAACAAACTCTTCAAAATCTTCTTTAAACTGTTGTCTGCATTTTTAGAGTTAGAGTTCATTAACACTTAATTCGATTATTACCTTGGTTCAATCCCTGTGGGATCGATAGTTGGCTTACTTAAGCCATTTTACTACTTGTTTAACCACATGCACTTGCGTGTAGTTGTGAAATACACCGAACAGTTAGTGGCTGACCAGAGGTCGCAGGTGAGCAGATTTGTGCATGGTATAGCAGGGTATTTGGACAAGGAGTGTTGAATTGCTATGCTTCACCAGGATATGGACTTCCCTCGCATAGTGATGTACGCCCAGCAGATGGAGGAGGCATATTCGAGAGAGAGGGAGGCCAAGAGGGCCAAAACCGAGGATCATAGATTCTCTCAGCAAAGGTCTGGTGGTGGGCACCGATAGCAGACTCACCAAAAATCGTCAGCCCCAGCATCTTTGGAATTGAGTGTGCCATCCAGGCCCAGACATGATTAGAGATGGCAAGCGTCACGCTCGAGGGGTCAGAGCAGTAGACCCACAGATTCTAGCATCCCAGCTTGTCACAGATGTGGTCGGGGGCACACAGGCCAGAGCTTGGTAGGTTCAGGTGCTTGTTTCGAGTGTGGGCAACCCAAACACATGCTTTGAGATTTTCCAGCTACGAGGTAGGATTAGGTTGGGGGTCGATACCCAGCTTCTAGCTCAGCAGCCCCTCCCGTATGCTCAGCACATCAGGGGGCATCTACTAGCACAACTGGCGATCAGCACCAGAACAGATTTTATGCTTTAGCTTTCCATCAGGAGCAGGAGGTCTCCCTGGATGTGGTTACTGATATGTTGCGAGTTTTTCATATTGATGTTTATGCTTTGCTAGATCCGAGTTCTACCTTGTCTTTTGCGACACCATATGTGGCCAGTAGCTTCGGAGTCAGTCCCGAAGTTTTGTCAAAACCCTTCTTAGTTTCCACTCCAGTAGGTGACTCAGTTATAGCTAGACGGGTGTATAGGGGTTGCCTAGTGTCAGTTCTACATAAGGTCACCTAAGAAGACTTCATAGAGTTAGCCATTACCGATTTCGATGTTATTCTAGGCATAGATTGGCTATTTGCATGCAATGCTTCAGTTAATTGTAGAACCCGGGCCATAGAGTTCAGATTTTTGAGTGAGTCAGTCTTAGAATTGAAGGGTAGTTCTGATGTGCCTGTAGGTCGATTCATTTCTTACCTTAAGGCCAGGAAGATGATTTCTAAGGGTTGTATGTACCATCTAGTTAGGGTTAAGGATGTCGAGCCTGAAACCCCCGAATATCCAATCAGTTCCAGTAGTACGTGAGTATCCATAGGTCTTTCTTGATGATTTGCCAGGTGTCCCTCCCGAGTGGGAGATTGATTTCGATATAGATATTCTTCCCAACACGCAGCCATATCTATTCCATCCTACAGAATGGCTCTAGCTGAGCTAAAAGAGTTGAAGGATCAGTTGAAGGACCTGTTAGATAAGGGCTTTATTAGGCTGATTAAGTCTCCATGGGTTGCACCAGCCCTATTCGTTCGGAAGAAAGATGGTTCTCTTCGGATGTGTATTGATTATAGGCAATCGAACAAGGTCACACCATTAAGAAAAGGTATCTGTTACCCAGGATTGATGATTTGTTTGACCAGCTTAAGGGTGCCAAGTGTTTCTCCAAGATTGATCTCGGATCCGGGTATCACCAGCTCAGGGTTCGAGAGTGATATCCCGAAAACCGCTTTCAGGACACGGTATGGTCACTACGAATTTGTTGTTATGTCTTTTGGAATAACCAATGCCCCTGCAGCTTTTATGGATCTAATGAACAGGGTGTTCAAGGCATATTTGGACATGTTCGTGATTGTGTTCATTGATGACATCCTTATATACTCTCAGAGCGAGGAGGAGCATGCCGCTCACTTGAGAGTAGTGCTTCAGACCCTCAAGGATCGTCAGTTGTATGCAAAGTTCAGCAAGTGTGAATTTTTGTTGGACTCTGTGGCATTTTTGGGCCATGTGGTATCTAGTGAGGGCATAAGGGTGGATTCTCAGAAGATTGAGGCGGTGAAGAATTGGCCCAGACCAGTGAACCCATCAGATATCAGGAGCTTTTGGGCTTAGCGGGTTACAATAGGAGATTCGTTGAGGGCTTTTCATCTATTGCAGCACCTTTGACCAAGTTGACTCAGAAGAAGGTACAATTCTAGTGGTCGGAGGATTGTGAGAAAAGCTTCCAAGAGTTAAAGACTCGACTCACTTCAGCACTAGTGATGACCCTACCCGAGGGTACCGATGGTTTTGTGGTGTATTATGACGCTTCGAGAATCGAACTTAGGTGTGTGTTGATGCATCATGGGAAAGTGATAGCATACGCCTCAAGAAAGTTGAAAGTCCATAAGAAGAATTATCCGACCCATGATCTTGAGTTGGCCGCAGTGGTATTTGAATTGAAGATATGGTGAAATTACTTATATGGGGTCCACGTGGATGTATTCACGGATCACAAGAGCTTGCAATATGTGTTCACACAGAAAGATCTCAATCTTTTGCAAAGGAGGTGGTTGGAGCTACTAAAGGACTACGACATGAGTGTCCTTTACCACTCCGGTAAGGCTAATTTGGTAGCGGACGCACTTAGCAGGCTCTCTATGGAGAGTGTGTCCCACGTGGATGAAAGAAAGAAGGAGTTGGTGAAAGATGTCCATCGGCTTGCGAGGTTGGGAGTTAGATTGGTCGACTCAACCAATGGCGGTGTTATTGTGCAAAATGGATCAGAATTGTCCTCGGCTACTGATGTGAAGGCTAGACAAGGTGAAGATCTGATTTTGGTAAAGCTGAAAGAAGTCATTCGGAGTCAGAAGGTGGAGGCCTTCTCCCAAGGGGGAGATGGGGTGTTGCGGTACCAGGGCCGTCTATGTGTTCCAGCTATTAATAATTTGAGGGATCGGATATTGCATGAGGCACATGGATCTAGGTATTCTATCCATCCGGGTTCCACCAATATGTATCATGATTTGCGGTAAATATATTGGTGGAACGACATGAAGAAGGATATTGCAGAATTCGTAGCCAAGTGCCCGAACTGTCAGCAAGTGAAAATCTAGCATCAAAGGCTGAGAGGCATATTTCGGGATATTAGCATTCCCACTTGGAAGTAGGAAGAGGTTAATATGGATTTCATTATAGGCCTACCTCGTACACGCCAACACTACGATTCAATTTGGGTGGTGGTAGATAGGTTGACCAAGGCTGCACACTTTCTACCGGTCAAAACCACAAATTCAGCGGATGATTATGCCAAATTGTATATCCAGGAGTTGGTGCGATTACATGGAGTACCCTTGTCTATTATCTCAGACCGAGGTACTCAGTTTACCTCTCAATTTTGGAGGTCTTTCCAAAAAGGGGTTGACGCTCAAGTTAAACTCAACATAGCATTTCATCCACAAATGAATGGTACAGCGGAGCGAACAATCCAGACTCTCGAGGACATTTTGAGAGCTTGTGGATGGACTTTAAAGGTAGCTGGGATGATCACTTGCCCTTGATTGAGTTTGCTTACAATAATAGCTATCACTCCAGCATCCAGATGGCACCATTTGAGGCTCTTTACAGACGGAGGTGTAGATCGCCCATCGTATGGTTTGAGGTTGGTGAGGCAGCTATGATAGGACCTCATTTGGTTCATGAGGTTATGGTGAAAGTTTAGTTGATAAGGGATAGGCTGAAAACCGCTCAAAGTCACCAAAAGTTATTTGTTGATGTGAGAGGAAGAGAGTTGGACTTCGAGGTGGATGATTGGGTATTTCTGAAGGTGTCTCCCATGAAGGGAGTCATGCTTTTCGGAAAGAAAGAAAAACTCAGTCCCTACTATGTTGGTCCCTACCGGGTTATGAAAAGAGTTGGTAAGGTAGCGTATGAGTTGGACTTGCCAACAGAGTTATCTTCAATTCATCCCATCTTTCATGTATCACTCTTGAAAGTGCTTGGGTGATCCATCTTTAGTTTCCCTAGTGGAAAGCGTTGGTATGGGATGTAGCCTCATTATGAGGAAATTCCAGTTGCAATCTTGGATCGTCAGGTTTGGAGGCTGAGGAACAAAGAAGTTGCTTTGATGAAGGTGTATGGAGAAATCAGCCTCATGAGGGAGCTACATTGGAAGCCGAAGTTTCTATGATGGCTAAATACCCTCACCTGTTCCCTACCAGCTCAGTTTCAGATTGATGTATCAATGTAAGAAACAACGAGTCGTCGTTCATTGTCGTGGTAAGAGATGGACATAGCATTTGGGAGATATAACGGTTCATCCAATGACCCATCATGGCATGCAACGATCCGTTGCCGTGATTCATGGTAAGGGAACCTAAATCTCCAATGGACTTGGCGGACGGATACTACGACCTGTTGAAGCCAACAATGAGTCGTGGTGAGACTCGTCGTGGGGAAGTTCATAAGGTTCGGGAGGGAAATCAATGACTGATTAAATGATCGTTAGACCTAAAGACGAGTCATCCTGTCTATCTGTGGTCTGATTCCAAGAGAAGGCTTGGGCAGTGCACAGCACGGACAGATACCACGGGTCGTGGTATCCTCCAACGACCCGTTGGGTCGTCCGTTGTTTGGTCTAGTGAGAAGTTTTTCTGCGATTTCAGTAAGGGTATTTTCATCATTCCTAAGTTCTAGGGGCCTATACTACATCTTTTAAGGCTCATTTCAGTGGGTTTAAGGAGGGAAAAACCTATTCTAAGTTAATTCATTCCATGCATGCAAACTTGAGAGTTTGAAAAGAGGATTTAGAGAAAGTTTTGAAGGTTTCCATTGGAATCTCATCTTGGGCAATTAGAGAAGTGGTAAAATCATTCCTTCCAAGTATGTAGGGTTATAAGTAGGTGTTTCCTTCGACACCCATGCCCAAATCTCTAGCTAAGTATGAGAAATTCATATGATCAAGTTATGGGGTTTTACCCAATTGCATGATTCTTCAATTTATGCACATGGGTATGATTAGATTATGTTTATATTGATTAATTGTGAAGCTTGGGCAGATTTTAAATTGTTTTCAATCAAAAATTATGTTTTCTAAATTATGATATTTAATACCCATGGATGAGAAGTTCTTGAAAGAAGAGAATGATGATGAATGTATGATGATGAAGAGATTTGATGATGAAAAGCATGTTTCTTAAGCTACCCATGATTATGATATTGTTTTCAAAATGAATTGAGTAGATCCAAGCATGATAAAGTTTTGGTCAAGGCCCTTATATCAAGTATGATGATGTAGTATCTCTAAAGTAAGCTTACCACATGATTTTGGAGTAGATGCTCCCACTTATATTTGAGCTTGTGGTATGTTTTGGAATAAAGCTTCTCATATGCATGAATTCATAATTGAGATGTATGTATTATTGAGCTTCATTTTCATACGATGTCGGTTCTATGCATGAATTCATTATTGAGCTTTGTCAAATGACAATATTGAGCTTTGTTTCATAAGATGTTGAGTTTATGCATGATTTCATTGTTGAGCTTTTTCAATAGATGATGTTGAGCTTTGTTATATACGATGTAGAGCATTTCATGTTGTGGGAGAAGAGTCTAGCACCAAGCAGGCTAAGGGTCAATCACCCTATGCCCCAAAACTACGCGCCAACGTAGGTTGATACTATTATGTTATTGGGACCTCCCTTGTGACTATCCCCAGCCCTAATGGCCCATGAACTTGATAGTGATATCATGGTAGTGTCCTTAGCCCTGGCTAGGTTATGGAAGACTCTGCCCACTTGAGTGTGATAGTCGGGACCATGTAATCTCTATCGTGGTATGTCGGTTAAATGACGAGTCTCCATTGTCTACATGATTCAGATTTGCATATTCATTACTCATGATTATTACTTTAAGCATGCATGTATTAAAAGCAAGGTTTGACTCATTGTTCAGCTTTTCTATAAATGTCATGTTTCAACTTTGAGTAATTCGAGTCAGTTATGAAGTTATGAAGCTATGCGTGGTCTTATTATGAAAAGATTACGATTTCAGAATGAATGCATGCACTCCTTCCTCTCAGATTTGAAAGCTTATGATATGTTATGAAATGTTTTAAATGATTTACTTTACTTAAGCGATTTTACTTACCTTGCATACTCGATACATTCCACGTACTGACTGCATACTTTCTATGCTGTATCATTTCATGATACAGGACCCAGCTCCCGGCTCCGCCCTGCTCGTAGTCGGTTGTTAGAGTCAGCACCTTCTTGGTAGGTGAGTCCTCATCCTTCGAGGGCTAGACTTTAAATTTCCTTGTGTATTTCCAATTTCAGAATTATTGAGTTAGTTGGGGTCTTGTCCCATCAACTTGTCTAGATTAGAGGCTTTTCAGACTCATGTATGTATTCAGCTTCGGATGCTTAATCTGATGTTATGTTGAGTTTATATGATTGAATCTTTAGTTTACTGATTGAGTTAGATGTATGCTTGTTCCATGGGTTGACTTGGGGTCTCTCGGGGTCCCTTGTCTCGTGTCTACGATCCGGGCCTCCGTTTGGGTCGTGACAAATGTCTAGCACCAAGAAGGCTAAGGGTCGATCCTCCTATGATTCAGAACTAAGCGCCAACGTAGGTTTAGGAATATCTTATATATACTTTGGGACCTCCCTTGTGAGCTATTCCTTGCCCCGATTAGGCCCCAAGCTTGATATCGATATCATGGTATCATCTTTAGCCTTGGCAAGGCTTTAGACGGCTCTGACCACTTGAGTGTGATAGTTGGGACAACGTAAGCTCAATTGTGGTATGTCGGTTATATGACGAGTCTCCCATTGTTCCTCATGATTTCAGTTATGCATGTTTATCACTCATGATATATATTTATATAAATGTTCTAAAACAGGTTTGACCCAATGTTCAGTTTTACTTATGATTATGAGATTTCAGCTCTGGGTAAATCATTTCAGTTATAATGTTATGTTATGATCAGATCATGATTTCAGAAAATAGTATGCAAGTCCTATTCTCATATTCATATCTTTTTCATGTTTTGCATTATGCGTTTTTTAAATGATTTTACTTATTTAAGATATTTTACTTACCCTGCATACTCGGTACATTTCATGTACTGACCGCATACTCTATGTTGTATCATTTCATGATACAGGCCCCGATTCTCAGACTCAGCATCGTTTGCAGTCAGCCTTTCAGAGTTAGCATCCCACATCTGTTGGTGAGTCCTCATCTCCCAAGGACCATGCTTTATCAATTTTCTTTATGTATTCAATATCAGACTTAGGAGTTAGTTGGGGTCTTGTCCCATCAACTCATCGTATTAGAGGCTTTTCATACATAGAATGTAATCAGCTTCAGATTCGTGTGTATTTCTGATGTTATACTTATTTCAGAATTCTACTAAGTTTATCATATTGATCTACCGCTTTTATGATTGAGTTAGATATATATTCATGTCATGGGTAAACTTGGAGTCCATCGGGGTTCCTTATCCCGTGTCTCGATCTTGGCCTATGTTCAGGTTGTGACAATCTTTAAATTTAATCTTCCAAGTATGAGTAGCTAAGTACACAACTAGTGTTTTGGGAACCATGATGAATTAACATAGGCAAAAATACTTAATGAATCTTGAACAGGGTTTATGCATGTATTATTTTTCCCTTCTTTTTAATTGTTTATTAACGGTTGCAAATATTAAAATTTTCCTTCTTCTTACTCACTGGATCAAGGGGGAGTAAGGAATGGGAAAAGGGATTAACAACGGAGATTTGAGGGTATCAACCCTCATCTAATAGCTTGACCTTGTCCAGGAATAGCTAATCCGATATCAAGGGTAAGGGTAAATCAAGTATACATCCGCATACAGATCAAGTTGTATGGTGATAATCATCTAAATAGGGGACCAACCATTTAGGTAAAGTTAACTACCAATATTACATGTTAAGCACCAAAATAGATCACTAGTATAAAACACCTTGTGTTTATGAAGTCATGGGGAACACAATCCTAGTCAACTCACTCTTTGAATTCAATCAATTTTAAATAAAGGATCTACACTCTTTACTGTTTTCTATTATTTCTTTCTAAAATTTCCCCCATAGGAAATAAGTAATCCAATAGTAGTAGTTAAACGAATTAACTAAGGTCCTCGCCATATTCCTCGTGGGATTCGACCCCAACCCTAGTTGGGTTCTATATTTGACATCGACCACTTTATATCTTATTATGAGGTGTAATTTGGGCAACATCAAATTTTGGCACCGTTGCCGGGGAATATGGCTTAGGCTTTTGTTAATTGTGTTTGCTTTGCTGTTGGTCCTTATTTCCTTTTTATTTTTATTTTTCTGTTGTTTTTTCTTCTTCACAGGTCTCAGGTTTGTGTATGCCCAGTACTAGGAGACGAGGAAAATCCCTAGTTCTAATTGATCACAAACTTGAGTGAACACTACGGAATTTAAGGAACATAGAAAACGCATATGGGAAAGAAATAGTGGAAGAAGCAACAGCCAGAATGTTGGCTGAGGAATAAGATCGAGCAAGAGATAGAGAGGCAGTGAGGCTCACAAAAGAGCAACACCAAGCTGTCGAAGCTGAGTGAGCTAGAAGGAACAAAGGTCCAAACCAGCAGAGGCACTGGCACTTTGATGATGATGATGATGATGATGATATTGATTAAGTCGGTGCCACAGGAGCTATTATCCCTCCCCCTTTGCCTGCTGGGGCAAAGTTTGATATTACAAGTGCGATGATCAAATTGCTCAACATGAAAGGGATATTTGCGGGTCATGCTACTGATGATGAACATATTCACTTGAAAAATTTTGTGGATATTTGCAAAGTATTCAAACAACCGAGGGTGAGTCAGGATGCAATCAGACTGAGGTTATTTCCCTTTTCTCTAGGGAGTGAGGCAACATTTTGGTTAGCTAAACTACCAAATGATTCTATCACTACTTGGAAGGGAGCTTAAAAGAGCTTTTCTTGAGAGATTCTTTCCACCTTCCAGAGCATTGCAGCTGAAAGATGAAATTTATAACTTCAGGCAGTTGAATTCAGAAGCATTTCATGAGTCTTGGTTGCGGTTTAACAAGAAGCTGAAAAAGGTGCCCAACCACAGGATCCCAGATGATGCCCTATTGGAGAAATTTTATAGGTCTCTAAATTCTAACACCAAGGCGGTGGCAGATACTGGCTCTGGCGGCACATTCACGAGTCATACATATGCTGGGGCTACTGAGGTCCTTGACAAGATCACCAAAACCAATCGCGCATGGCACACAAGAGAGTCAGAAGTTTGAGCTAGTACTTATGCGGCAGGTATGTCTGCGGAGCAGAGAAGAAAGGATGAAGATCGAAATCATGATATTGCTGAGATCAAAACTATAATTGGCCTTCTGGCTAAACATATTATGGGAGCTAGGACAAAAAAAGTGAATGCATCTGGTTCCCAGGGCAAGGCCTCAAGAAATGATGGAGGCAAGTCAAAGTCTGAGAAGGAAGCCAATTATTTGAATGATCAAGGGGCAGGTTTTCGGACCACCACACAAGGGTCTAACCAAGACTCTTGGCGTCAAGATCGGGGGAACCAAGGTCGTAACTTTTACAGCGACAATAACTACAACCGGGGCCAATATAGGGGTAGGAGTAGAGGTAGAGACAATGGTGACTAGAAAAAGCGTGAGGAGTACAAAAATGATAGAAGCAGTCTCTATGTTCCTCCAAGAGAAGGTGAATCAGAGTCTAGCGGTTCAAGGGTGGAAGATATGTTGTCAAAGGTACTCAAGAAGATGGAAGCGACAGATGGCCATTTTAAGGAACTCCACGTTGATATTTCCGGTATGAACCAAAAGGTGGAATGACATGTCGTTGCCATTAAGAAGATTAAGCAGCAGCTTGGTTAGATATTTGTTGCTATAAACTAGATGCTAAAGGGCACACTTCCCAGTAATACAGTTTATAATTCAAAAAATGACAGTCATAGCATGGTTGTCACTACTAGGAGTGGGAAGGTGACAGTTGATTCTCTTATGCCGGTTGTGACTGATGAGATAGTCGAGCCCTCAATGATTGATGATGATAGGGTGGTAGACTCCAAGGAGAAGGTTTTGATTGATAATGCAGTTGAGAAGACAGCTCTTAGTAATGGAAAGGAGCATGGGTCTGACAAAGGGAAGGAGAAAGAGGTACCTCAAAAGATAACGCCTATTCCTAGACCTGCTCACCCTTTCTCGCAGAGCTGAAGAAGAAGGTTGAAGATGGGAAGTATCAAAAATTCATTTCAATGTTGAAACAATTATCTTTGAACATCCCATTAGTCGAGGCACTTGAGCAGATGTCTGGCTATGCTAAATTTATGAAGGACCTTGTCACTAGAAAGAGGACCGTGAAATTTGAACCTGCTGATAATTTGCACCACTGTAGTGCAATAGCATCTCGATCTCTTGAGCAGAAGAAGGAAAATCCTGGAGCTTTCACCATATCGTGCACTATTGAAGCCTTTAACTTTTCTAAGGCATTATGTGATCTAGGTGCTCGTACAAATATGATGTTGTTGGCAATGTTTAGATAATTGGGCTTGAGAGCCCCCAAACCGACTACAATGCGGCTATTGATGGCAGATCGCACAGTGAAAATTCCGGTCGGGATTCTTTATGATATGCTGGTGAAGGTGGAGTCCTTTATATTTCTGGAAGACTTTGTTATTCTGGACTATGAGGTTGATTTCAAGGTCCCCATTATCCTAGGGCGACCATTCCTCGCCACCGGGCATGCTCTTGTAGACATGGAGACCGGACAGCTAAAATTCTAGTTGAACAATTAAGAGGTGACATTTAATGTGTGTCGGTCCATGAAATAGCCAAATGACATTCGGGTGGTCTCAGTGATTGATATTGTGGAGGCTGAGCTTCCAATCATGCCTATTGATGAGAGGGTGAGTATTGAAGACGTTGTAGCAGTGTTGATGAATGTTGATGCTGAAGAGATCAATGGGGATGATGAGATCGTTAATACACTTACAGGTATGGGGTCATACACTTTTGCTCTAAAGAAGATTGATCTTGATCTAAAAAATCATGTGACCCCACCGGCCAAACCATCTATTGAGGAGCCTCTAGTATTGGAGCTCAAGGCACTCCCATCTCACTTATGATATGTATTTCTGGGGACCGAAAACACATTATCAGTCATAGTTACAGCTAACTTGGTGGAATGGCAGGTGGAGGCTTTGGTCTCCATTCTGAAGAGGTATAAAAAGGCCATTGGGTGGACCATAGAAGATATTATTTGGATCCTATCCGGTATTTGCACACATAAGATCCAACTTGAGCCAGATTGTATTCCGAGCATTGAGCATCAGCATAGGTTGGATCCGCCTATGCAAGAGGTGGTCAAGAAGGAAATTATTAAGTGGTTGGACGCAGGTGTGGTTTACCCTATTGCTGACAGCAAATGGGTGAGCCCAGATCAGTGCATACCAAAGAAGGGAGGAATCACTATAGTCCCAAATGCTAACAATGAGCTCATTCCACTGAGACCAGTCACAGGTTGGAGAGTATGCATGGACTATCGAAAGCTAAATCGTTGGACGCGGAAAGATCATTTTATGATGCCATTCATGGATCATATGCTAGACCGACTTGTAGGAACGGGGTGATACTACTTTCTAGATGGATATTCGTGGTATAATCAGATCTCTATAGCCCCCAAATACCAAGAGAATACCACTTTCATCTGTCCCTATGGGACATTTTCTTTCAAGAAGATGTTGTTCGGGTTATGTAATGTGCCCGCCACTTTTCAGTGCTGCATGGTGTCCATATTCTCTGACATGGTGGAGGACACCATTGAAGTCTTTATGGATGATTTTTCGGTGGTGGGTGACTTATTTAAGGATTGTTTGGCTCATTTAAGCAAGGTGCTGCAGCAATGCGAAGAGACTAACTTGGTGCTTAATTGGAAAAAGTGTCATTTCATGGTCAAAGAAGGTATGGACAGAGCGAAGATCGATGTAATATCTAGTCTACCATCTCTAATTTCTGTAAAGGGTGTTCGAAGCTTTTTGGGTCATGCAGGATTTTATCAGAGATTCATCAAGGATTTCTCAAAGATTGCACATCTCTTGTGCAAGCTACTTGAGAAAGAGGTGAAGTTTGTTTTTGATGATGCGTGTTTGAAGGCTTTTGAATGCTTGAAGGATAGATTGACTACTGCTCCGATCATAGTGGCCCCTAACTAGTCCTTACTGTTTGAGGTTATGTGCGATGCTAGCTAAGTAGTCCTGGGAGCTGTTTTTCGCCAAAGGCGTGAAAAGATTTTTCATCCAATTTATTATGCTAGCAAGGCATTTAATGCAGCTCAGAAGAATTACACCATGATGAAACAAGAGTTGTTAGCTATGGTGTTTCATTCGAGAAGTTTCAAGCTTACTTGGTTGGAACTAAGGTGATAGTTCATACAAACCATGTAGCTTTGAGATATTTTATGGAAAAGAAGGATGTCAAGCCACGATTGATTTGATAGGTTCTGTTGCTGCAAGAGTTCGAATTTGAGGTTAAGGACCGGAAGGGGATCGAAAATTAGGTGGCGAATCACTTGTCGAGATTAGAGGCAGATGCAGCACTATGAGATGAGCTTGATATAGATGAGCTTGATATAGATGATACATTCCCCAATGAGTAGGTTTTGGCTACTTCCCAGGATCTCACCCCATGGTTTGCGGACTTCACTAATTATCTGGTGAGTGATGTGGTACCGAAAGATTTATCTTTTCACCAGTGGAAGAAATTCATGTCTAATGTGCGGAAGTTTTTCTGGGATGAGCCTTACTTATTTCGCATATGTGTTGATGGGGTGATTCGTAGATGTGTGCCCGAGGCTAAGATGTTGAGCATATTTGAGGCTTTTCACTCATCCCCTATTGGGGGTCACAGCGAAATTCGCACAGCCCATAAAGTTCTGCAATATGGGTACTATTGGCCAACCATTCACCAAGATGCACATGATTTTGCAAAGGTATGTGATGCATGTAAAAGTCAAGGAGGCATGAGCTCCCCTTACTCCCATCTTTATCATTTAGTTGTTTGACATTTGGGGAATTGACTTCATGGGCCCATTTGTGAGCTCAAATGGGATGACGTACATACTTGTAGCTGTGGCCTATGTTTCAAAGTGGGTGGAGGCAATTGCACTTGATGTGTTGTGAATTTACAGCACTTTCGACACTCAAAACTAAGAAAATAGCATGGATTTAGGTGTATCTATGTGGATATAAGGAACTTTTCCTTTGGTTAATGGATAAATTGGTGTTGGAGCCAAAATATGTAAAAGATAGCCTGAAGTGTGCAAAATAGGCTCAAATTGCAGTCCATAGTACGAGTCGTAGGAAGTACCTATGAGTCGTACTGGTTGCCGTGAAAAGTTGCAGAAGGATAATATTGAAGAGATGCAGTATACGAGTCTCGATACGACTCGTACCAAGCTTGTACGAGTCATGGTGGTGAGTCGTGAAAAGATTCATAAGATTTGCATAAAAGGCTGACTCCTGCTACGGAGAGGAAGTACGAATAGTGGAATGAAGGTACGAGTCATACCACGGCGGTCGTGATGAACTTTAGAAATATTTCAAAATCCCAGAGTCAATCCACGGGAGCTCAGTACGGATCGTAAGATAGAGGTACGAGTCATACCAGGATCCAACACTTAGCCAAAATCTAGCCAGTCATGCAATGTACGATAAGATGTTACGGATCGTAGGTTGACTCGAGACATGGGCGGAACCATATATGGAAATTCACCCTGTTATTCTAGGAAAAGGATTCTTGTGTCTATATAAATACGATTTATGTTTTATTTTTCAGTAGATTTCATTAGAGGAAATTTTTATCAGAGTAGTTTGTTACGAGAGACATCATTGGACACAACATTAGACAATTGAGAAAAAGAGAGAATTGAGTTGATTTAACTTGTGATCAACCTTTTCTTGAATTCTTCTTGTTCTTGCTACTTGTTCTTCAAGATTTTTCTGATTAATTAAAGGAAGTGTTTTTCTCATTCATACTTGTAAGTATTGATTTATGTTCTTAATCATGAATGCAATTCACAGCCTTACAACTATGAGAGGCTAAAACCTCCATAGAAAGGGTTGTAGGAACCATGGTGGATTAACAAGCTAGGGTTGCACAAAGTGATTCTAAAACCAAAACAAACACTTCTATTGTATTCTCTTCATGATTAAACGTTTCTTAACGGTGTGCAACGTTAGGACATGCCCGGATTCTTTACTTTCTTAGGTCAAAGAGGTAGAGATTGGGAAAAGAGAATTATAACGGAGCCTTGATCTTGATGATCATTGTATTAACTTTAGCTGTGGTCACAGGATAGTTAAATCTGGAACTTAGTGACAAGGATAGTTTGAAACCGCTCATGAGACTTGGTCGAGTAATTGAGTATAGTCATTCAATGGGGATTGGTCGGTCATTTGAATGAACCTGGGCGGTCATTTGAATGAACCTAAGTTATCAGTTCGATAAGTATTGGTGATGATCACGCGCGTATACCCAAAGCAGTTATGAACCCATGGGGAACACAAACCCTAGTTATCCTTTAATATTGATTCAAAACCAGAATTTTGATAATTTTTTTTATTATTGATTTTCTATAGAACCCCCCAATTTTGAAGTAACTACCTCACAAGTTCACTTACCGGTTGTAATCTAACTCTTCCATATTCCCTGTGGGATCGACCCCAACCTCTAGTTAGGTTCTTTATTGACAATGTCCGCTTTATACTTAGTAAGAGGTGTGGTTTGAGCGTTATCAAAAAGTGGCGTTGTTGCCGAGGAATACGGCTAAGACTAGGTTATTTGCTTGTATTTGACTTTTTGGTAGTTACTTCATTAATTATGTTAATTTTTTGTGTTTTTGATACCCACAGGTTGTTCTCTGGTGAATGCCAAGCACTTGAAGTAGAGGAGATCCCCTTGTTCCACTAAATCCAGAAATCGAAAGAGTACTACACAAAATGGAGAACCACGAGCAAAGAGAAGCCTGCATAGCTGAAGAAGCTAGGCAAGCTGAGCTAGCTCCACAAGTAGCACTACATCATGTGGAAGATGACAGAGAAGAGGTAGTAAATACTGGTCGACATGGGAGGGTCAACAGAGCTCATAGATTTTCTCCTCAGTTCTTCAATGATGAGGACCCATATATTGATGAAGTTGGGTCGACTAGCGGAATTGTGCCACCACCATTGCCCACTGGGGCCAAATTTGACATTACGAGCACCATGATTCAATTATTAAACATGAAAGGGGTGTTTAGTGGTCACGCAGTGGATGACGCCAACCTGCACTTAATGAACTTCGTAGGAATATGAAAGGTGTACAGGTTGCCTGAAGTAAGCCAGGATGCCATGCGGCTCAGACTCTTCCCTTTTTCTCTATCAGGGGAAGCCACTTTATGGTTATCGGAGTTTCCCAATGACTCCATAACCAACTAAATGGAACTCAAACAAGCCTTTTTAGATAGATTCTTTCCCCCATCCAGGATGTTGCAGCTAATGGATGAGATCTATAATTTTCGACAAATTAAGACTGAGGCACTTCATGAAACTTGGTTGAGATTCAAAAAGAAGTTGACAAAGTGCCCTAACCACAAAATCCCAGATGACAGTTTGTTGGAAATTTTTTACAGGTCCCTGAATAATAGCACCAAAGTTATAGCAGACACGGTGGCTGGAGGAGTATTGATGAGTCACACCTGAGAGCAAGCTGCCACTATTCTTGACAGGGTGACTAAGACAAATAGGTCCTGTCATACGAGGGAGGCTGATGCAGTGGCAGGCACATATGTTGTTGGTTTAACTGCAGACCAACGAAGAAAATAAGAAAAAAGCGACCAGGAGTTGGCTCTTATGCGCACATCATTGGACTTGCTAAAAAAGCATATTAGGGGAGCTAGAGCCAAAAAGGTAAATGCAGTGGGAACTCAAGGAAGGGAGAAAGGAGATGATCACTCTGGTTCTGAGGAAGAGGCAAACTTCCTGGATAGCTAAGTGGCGGGTTTCCGAACCAACGCCCAAGCGTCTAGACAAGACAATTGGCGCCAAGATTGTAGAAATCAAGGTCGGAACCAGTATAGAGATAACTATAACAGAAATGGGTTTAGAGATAGGATCCAAGGTCGTGAGCATGAAGGAGATTGGAGACGAAATGATTAATACTGCAATGACTGGGTTGGAGTCTATGTGCCTCACATTGCACGAGAAGAGGAGGCTGGGCAATCAAAGTTGGAGAGCATGATGGCTGAGATATTGTAAAAGGTGAGGTCCACTGATGATCAGCTGAAGGAGATCCGAAGTGACTTATCAAGTATGGGTCAGAAAGTGGAATCTCATGCTACCGCCATCAAGCAGATCAAACATCAACTTGGGAAACTGTCAGCATCAATGAACCCTAGATAAAAGGGTACACTACCTAGCAACACTGTCCAAAATCCAAAGAACGATGCACATTGCATGGCAGTGATGATTAAGAATGGTAAAACCATAGTTGACCCCCCGTTTCCAGTTGAAGTTAAGCGGACGAAAGAGAGTATAATTGAGGAAGATGATACGAGTGCTGAGATGGAGAATGGTGAGTGTCAAGAGGCCCCGAGAGGTGAGAAGGAACCTGAAATTGATCAAGGGGAAACCCAAGTGCATAAAGCTATCCCATGACCACCGCCACCATACCCTCAAAGGATGAAGAAAAAGGTGGAGAATGGTAAGTTCCAGAAATTTCTTTCAATGCTTAAGCAACTATCTGTGAACATACCATTGGTCGAAGCATTAGAGCAGATGCGAGGATATGCAAAGTTTATGAAGGACCTGGTGACTAAGAAGAGATCTGTGAGCTATGAGCCTATTGACAATGTACATCATTGTAGTGTCATAGCTACAAGGGTCCTAGCTCAGAAAAGGAAGACCCAAGTGCCTTCACTATACCATGTACGATTGGAAATGTCAAGTTCACAAGGGCACTCTATGATTTGGGAGATAGCATTAATTTGATGCTCTTGGCAGTATTCATGAAATTGGAATAGGGAGCCCCCACACCCACCAACATGCAGCTACTGATGGCCGACAGAACGGTTAAAAATCCAGTGTGCATCCTAGTTGATGTTCTTGTCAATGTAGACAAATTTATATTCCCAGCAGACTTCGTGATTTTGGATTGCAAGGTTGATTATGAGGTCCCCGTCATTTTGGGGTGACCATTTCTTACAACCAGGAGGGCTCTAGTAGATGTGGAAGCTGGTCTGCTGAAGTTTAGATTAAACCAAGAAGAGGTCACTTTCAACATCTGCAGGACAATGAAGCAACCCAAGGAATTTAGTGTAATCTCAGCACTAGAGGATGAGTATGAACCACTTGATGAATTTTGAGTAGTCAAGAGATTTGCATCGTGCCGCGACGTTAAATCAGGCGCTTCTTGGGAGGCAACCCAAGTGGTAGTTTGGTGAAGTCTAAGTAACCAGGCTACCTATGTCGTGTCGCGACATTAAATCAAGCGCTTCATGGGAGGCAATTGATCTTGGGCAGATTTATATGCCCAAGTGATACTCAAATGCGTCATTTTGTCTTGTTTATCTAGCGATGTTTGTACATTCTCATGTGAATTGTAGTCAAATATGAATTTATACTAACCAACATGATTAGCATTGTTTTGCAGGAAAAATATAATTTTATGAAGCTAAGATGCATGTTGGGAGAAATCGGGATTGGACTCGAAAGCGAGCAAGGAAAAGGCCAAGGAAAGCATGAATTAAAGGGGCTCCGCAATGGAGCCGTGTCACGCTGCCATCACGGATGCATTCAGCCCGGATGTTGAAGATGAGCCAAATTCCTGTGAAGGTGCGCGTTAGGGTCGTGGCACGTTGGCCTAGCCCAGCGTTGCACGCCGTGCCACGTTGGGCTGAAATACCTGGACGACCGATTCCAGTAAGGGTCCGCGTTGGTGGGGTGTCACGGAGGCAGTGCTCCGCGATGTACTCCGTGACACGTTGCTTGTTATTCCGGGAAAAATTCCCACTAGTATAAATAGCAAACTTAGGTTTATTTTTAAGAATTCTGACTGGGTTGAGCAAGAACGTGGGTTACAGGCAGTTGAGGGGACGAAAATCTAGGGTCTTGTCTATCTCTTTCTCCTTTATTTCAATTATTTGTATGATTTACACTCATTTAACGATGTTTAATCCACAAATGAGTGGCTAAATTCACTTCTTGCTGAGGTTAAGAACATTTGTATTGAAATGTAATTATTGATCAATTGGTTTTTCATCTTATCTTCCATGGTTGTTCTATTGATTCTTGTTCTTAGTGCATTAATGTGTTGCCAATGTTAATGTATATCTAAAAAGTCCGGTTTCACTCGAGAGAGCAAGAAATTGGAAAGTTGTGAATTGATAGGATATGATCTTTTCTTAGTTTGGGAAAATTGAGAATTGATTTACCTTTAGGATAGAGATATACCTGAAAGTCGTATTAGTCAATTAAGGAATTGGTTTTGTATGGCTAGAACATGAATTTCTTTTTATCACAGAGATGTAGGTGGAAGGTTCATGATTCTTAAGTTGGGTTAAATACGAGAGTTTTAATCCATAGGCAATAATTCTTGACTAGCAACCGGAGGAAAGATTAATCAAATTGTATCGATAATTTATTTCTCTACATGTTCATTTTAACCTCAGCATGCTCATACTTATAGTTCAGACTCAATTTGTATATTCGTTTTAGACTTAGTATAAAATTAGGAAACAAAATATCAAAATTCTCTTCACACTGTTGTCTGCATTTTAGAGTTAAAGTTTATTGACACTTGATTAGATTGATACCTTAGTCCAGTCCCTGTGGGATCGATACTTGGCTTACTTGAGCCACTTTACTACTTGTTCGACCACGTGCACTTGCGTGTAGTTATTTCCAAACAGCCGAACAAGTTTTTGGCGTCGTTGCCGGGGATTGGCAATTGGAAAAATTTTCTTAAGTGTTAGTTTACTATTTCCTCTTAGTGTTGACAACTTGGTCTTAGCCTGTATTTTGCAGATATTAATTTCTGTTGAACACTGGCAAGAGACAAGGAGCTGGTGGACTCATATTTAGAGCCGGAAAGACAATTCCATCCTCAAAGGAGAGAAGCTCTAGAGAAAAAGCTGCATTTGCTCAGACAAACAATCCTGGAGCAACAACAGAATCCACCAGTTGTAAGGGCAGTGTTAGTGCCCGAGGAAATGGCATCTAGGCCAGTTCGCGAGGTGGCAATCCCACATGCTAACAATGTAACATCTAGCATCCGCAAACCTGAGCCAGGAGGGAGGTTCGAGCTTAAACAGAACATGGTGTAATTGCTGCACACCAGCGGGCAGTTCACAGGTCTCCCTCACGAGGTTCCACAACAACATATCCAAAACTTTTTGGAGATAAGTGACACTTACATCCCCGCTAGAGTGTCATCAGATTATGTCAAGCTTACATTGTTCCCATTTTCACTTTTGGGAGAAGCTAAGAGGTGGTTGAAAGCTGAGCCACCTAATTCCATCACCACGTGGGATGATCTTGCAAAGAAATTCTTGATACGGTTCTTTCCATCCGGTAAAACAGCAAGACTTAGAAGTCAAATTCTAAGTTTTAAACAGAGAGAGGGAGAGAATCTGTATCATGCCTGGGAGAGATTCAAATCTATGTTGCGGGATTGTCCTCATCATCACCAATCCAATGATGTGTTGGTGCATACTTTCATAGAGGGTTTGGAACCCCACACAAAAATCTTGCTAGACTCAGCAGCTGGGGGACAAGCATTAGAGAAGACTTATTAGGAGCTGTATACTTTGTTAAATCATACTTCACAGGGGAATCCGGAGTGGAATGCGGACTCTTCAAGAGGAGGAACAAGGAAAGCAGCTGGATTCTTGGAAGTGGATGGTTTTACAGCTATTGCTGCACAGATAGCCGCGTTACAGAATCAACTCAACACCCACTTCAGTAACATGAGCATGAACCAGTCTCAAGCCCTAGTGAATGTAGTGCAGCAGATTTGGTGTGAAGTGTGCGGGAGTAATGAACACTCAGCTGAGTGTTGTGGAGCAAATCCTGATTCGGTGAACTTTGTTGGTAATGTACAGAGAAATAACCACCTACCGTATGGCAACAACTACAATTCCAATTGGAGGAATCACCTGAATTTCTCTTGGGGTAGCAACAACCATCAAGGGCAGAGTTCGAGTCAGGGGGCACAGAGAAATCAAGGAGGGCAGCAGAACTATCAGTCGCAATACAGAAGCAACAATGCACCTGTTCCACCACCATCACCCAAAATTGAGGAGATGTTCAAGACAATGATAGCTAACCAAGCTCAATTGCAGGCTGACTACGTGAAATTGGCAGTCGATGTAAAGAACAATCAGTTAGCTACAAAGACGTTGGAGTACCAGTTTGGGCAATTTGCTGGAGCTCAAAACACCAGGCAGAGAGGAGGACTTCCGAGTGACACTGATGCGAACCCCAAGCAGGTAAATGCAATGACCACAAGGAGTGGTTTGCAACTCAAGGAGGTGTAACCAGAAAGACCACCACAGCAGTCGAAAGCAGGTGATAATAAGAGGGATCACAATGATGATAGGGGGAAGGAGAAGGAAGCTGAACCAGAAAGACCACCACCCCCGTTCCCTCAAAGACTAAGGAAACACAAGGAGGAAGCGTGTTTCAAAAAGTTCATGGAGGTGCTTAAATAGGTACACATTAATTTACCTCTTGTTGATGTTTTGCAGGGAGTGCCGAAGTACGCAAAATATATCAAGGACATCGTGGCGAACAAAAGCAGGTTGACTGAGTACGCTACGTGGCGCTTATGGAGGAGTGCACTTCACGGATACAAAATAGGTTTCCCACAAAGCTCAAGGACCCTGGGAGATTTACAATTCAAATTACAATTGGGCAGAGTATCCGAGCTCGTGAGTTATGTGATTTGGGAGCGAGCATTAACTTGATGCCGACATCGGTATTCAAGAAGTTGGGGCTAGGGAGTCCTAGACCAACAACAGTGATCTTGCAACTAGCGGATCGTTCCTTAGCCAGACCTGATGGCATTGTGGAGGACATGCTGGTGCAAGTGGGCTCCCTTATCTTCCCGGTAGACTTCGTCGTGCTGGATTTTGAGCCAGATGAGGAAGTCCCATTTATTTTGGGACGTCCTTTCTTGGCAATCGAGAAAGCGCTAATTGATGTAGCTGCAGGGCAGCTAACTATGCGGTCACACGACAAGGTGGAGGTGTTTGAGGTGTACAAGGCTACAAAGCTTCCGGCAGTGTACGAGGAACTCTCAGTGATCAACGTGCTTGATCGAGCAGATATTGCTCAGAGTGTTGAGTCACGGGAGCCATTGGGGAAACCACCGGAGAAGTGTAAGCATGAAATGGGTGAGGACGATAGTCGAGAGAAGACATCCGTCACCCTAGAGGATGATTGAGCTTAATGACGTCGAGCCACGACGGTACACCAGGCGCTGCACGGGAGGCAACCCGTGAATTTGTTGTAAGAAATAAGTAGAAGTAGTTAGCTAAATAAAAAGAAAAAAAATTTAAAAAAAAAAAAATATATATATATATATATATATAAAACAAAAAAATTATCATGTTGTGTTTGAAACCTTTGAATTCTAACAAATTTCTTGTGGTGACATGAATTTCAGGTTGAATGGAGGGAAAAAATGCAAAAGATCGCAAAGGAAAAATCGAGGTGAGAAAAATAATAAAAAGTGGCAAAACAGTGAGCCTGCGTGATGGCTCCGTGTCACGGAGGGCATGCTCCGCGTCACAGAGAGCATGCTCCGCGTTACCCTCCGTGACACATTGAAGTGTAACCTGGAATTTTTGAAAAAATTCCAGAGTACTGGCGCGATGGCTCCATGTCACGGAGGGCATGCTCCGCGTTACCCTCCGTGACACATTGAAGGCAATTTCGCATCGGGTCACACCGGGTTGCCGGGTGACCCGCGCGAAAATACCTCTTTTTAACCCCTTTTTCCCTCATTGTTTTTTCCCATTTCTCATCTCCTCTGAGACAAACACCCAAGAATCCCCCCTTCCCCAATGTGACACGGACCTAGGAGCTAAAATTCTTCAACTTTTCTTCGATATCATCGAATTAAAGGTATGTTCGTTAACTTCATCTCATTTCTTGACTAATTTTTCCGATTTTGAGCATGGGAGGTGAGGAAAACTTGCCCTAATTGTAAATTGAGCTTGAATTCATGAAGTTATTGTTGATTGATGTTCGTAGTATCGTTATGATTATATGAACTCGATAAATACATGGGTGATCGAAATTCTTGTGAAATTTGTAGCTAGGGTTAGAATTTGAATATGAAGAAGTTAAAATTGAGTTGAAATGTGAAATTCTTGTTGGTTTGTGCATGTTGGGTGAGGTAAATTATGTTGTGCTTAACGTTAATATGCTAAAGGCGCGATGGATTTTCGGGATAATGAAATTGTTGAAATTGCATAGAAATTGTGGGAATTGCATCGGTTTTATTGATAGAAATTTTCGCTAAGTGCTATGTGATGAAATGTTATCGATGGTAATAGTGGATTAGCTGTACGAAGTCTGAGTAGTACATAGAATTTATACCGTCGAACCCTCTGAATGCACGAGGCATTTTTTTATTGTTTTTTTATTTGAAAGTTAGAAAAAGAGGAATGTCTTGCTGTAATGTTGTGATTGTGGATAAAGACTAAGTGTGGGGTGGCCTAGCTTAACCCAACCTTAGTCGGAGCTAATTTTAATTTGAATAACATTGGGACTGTCTGTTTGATTTGACAGGAACAATGGCAAGCAGGCAAGATAAAGGAAAGGGCGCATCGACATCGGGCGTCGAAAGGAAAAGAATCAGACTGGGAGCAGCAGTCCCAGCAGCACCAGCGGTTCCGCGCGGCCAACACCATCAATACAGAACCCGATGGGTGACAAAGGAAGGGAAGAAATGGTACACAAAGCATAAGAAAAGCAAATACTTCCCCAAGGAGCATATTGCAAAGGAACCGTTGGCACAGGAATTCCCCAGAATTGTCCACAGGATTGACGCTGCCGGGCTGAACTTCATCTTTGAATAGCCTAAGGAGTGCTATCTCCACCTGATTCGGGAGTTCTATGCCAACTGGAACCCGACACTCCGAAGTCACACTGTCAAAATAAGGGGGCAGGTAGTCACTTTTGATCCCCATCACCTTAATGCCATCTTGGGGGCGCGGGACACAGACGCCCATGTACTCCGGCATCAATAGTGACCGTTCCCTATGATGGGTGGATGACGACCGTCTTAAGGGAAATGTAGTCGATAGGAGTAGTTTTTGTCTTTTAATTTTTGGTTGTCGTTTGTATCCCAAACGGGTTGCTACTTTATGGTTGCGAAATTCTTGTTGCGTGTTGTACATGATATTTAAAATGCAAAGGTGATTCATATGAAAGCATGCAACTTTGTAAATATGTTGAGATACCTAGGCCATAGAGTTCGATTCGGTGTGATTGAGGCTTAATGTTGAATTCTTGTAATTAGCTGATTGAAGAGTCTGTGAATATGTCTTGAGTTGAGCATGTGCAAAGAGTGTATGGAGAGGTTTCGATTATTCCATGCTATTGTGAATTGTCTAGAACTTACCTGGTGTGTGTACGAAACGAAATGAAGGATGTGTATTGTAGGAAATGATGTAGGCATTTCTTTGATTTAACCGAAAGATTTTTTCTCATTATCGTACCTACCTTGAATGTACATCCTAGTTAGCCCATTGAGCCTTTAGCCTATTTTTTCTTTTGTCGAAAAGGTGTAAACCGAGCTTAATCCCTTCTTTTCATTATCCGTGAATTTGATCCAAAACTCTTAAGCGCTCAAGAGAAATAATTTTCCCACAGTGTCAAGGAGTGAGAATTGAGAAAAGAAAAGAAAAAGCAAAGTGATGAAAGGAAAGAAAAGGGTCAAAGGTGCACTTGCTATAAATTTAATAAAATGAAGATGTACAACTAATCTTTATTATTAAGTCGAGTGTGCTTAAAGATATGGGAACAAAAAAAAATAAAGACAGACTTCAAGAATGGGAGGATGAAGGAAGAAACAATGCCCATACAGTTGATGGGATGTATTGAAAAAGCGTTTAAGGATGCTAGTTGCAATTATTGGTTAGCCCAGTATTTACTATTCAGTAGCTTACATTACAACCCGTTAAGTCCTACGTGATCTTACATCACGCGTCCTTATATTAGTGGAGTAATACACTAGAGGCAATCCTATGGTTCATGACATGATGCATGTGAATTCTTTTGGGAGAGAGAGCGAAATCGTGTTTATATGCCCCTGCATGTAATGTCTTTGAGTTCATGTGATTAAAAAGGGGGAAATTCCCTTTTGTTGTAAGGGCACATGCTCGACGAGAAATTGAATTTCTTGTCGGATATCTTGATCAGCTGATTTGCATGAGTTTGCCGATATCGAGAGTCGATTCTTGAGTCTAGGAGGTCTTAATGTGTTGAAGGTCAATGAATTGATAAGACTATGCATGTTTTCTTGATTATTTGCTATATTAAATAATCGGTATAACCGTAGCTCAGATTGTCGAGCCAAAGTAGCCATGTTTGGGTGTCAATTGCATGAGGTGTAAGATTATTGTTCTGGGACAAACAAGGCTTTAAGTATGGGGTAAGTGATCTTGGGAAGATTTATATGCCCAAGTGATACTCAAATGCGTCATTTTGTCTTGTTTATCTATCGATGTTTGTACATTCTCATGCGAATTGTAGTCAAATGTGAATTTATACTATTCAACATGATTAGCGTTGTTTTGCAGGAAAAATATAATTTTATGAAGCTAAGATGCATGTTGGGAGAAATCGGGATTGGACTCGAAAGCGAGCAAGGAAAAGGCCAAGGAAAGGCATGAATTAAAGGGGCTCCGCGATGGGCCGTGTTACGCTGCCATCGTGGATGCATTTTGCCCGGATGTTGAAGATGAGCCAAATTCTAGTGAAGGTGCGCGTTGGAGCCGTGGCACGTTGGCCTAGCCCCGCGTTGCACGTCGTGCCACGTTGGGCTTAAATACCTGGACGACCGGATTCCAGTAAGGGTCCAAGTTGGTGGCGTGTCACGGAGGCAGTGCTCCGCGATGCACTCCATGACACATTGCTTGTTATTTTGGGAAAAATTCCCACTGGTATAAATAGCACACTTAGGTTTATTTCTAAGAATTCTGACTGGGTTGAGCAAGAACGTGGGTTACAGGCAGTTGAGGGGACGAAAATCTAGGGTTCTTCTCTATCTCTTTCTCCTTTATTTCAATTATTTGTATGATTTACACTCATTTAACGATGTTTAATCCACAAATGAGTGGCTAAATTCACTTCTTGTTGAGGTTAAGAACATTTGTATTGAAATATAATTATTGATCAATTGGTTTTTCATCTTATCTTCCATGGTTGTTCTATTAATTCTTGTTCTTACTGCATTAATGTGTGGCCAATGTTAATGTATATCTAAAAAGTCCGATTCACTCGAGAGAGCAAGAAATTGGAAAGTTGTGAATTGATAGGATATGATCTTTTCTTAGTTTGGGAAAATTGAGAATTGATTTACCTTTAGGATAGAGATATACCTAAAAGTCGTATTAGTCAATTAAGGAATCGGTTTTGTATGGCTAGAACATGAATTTCTTTTTATCACAGAGATGTAGGTGGAAGGTTCATGATTCTTAAGTTGGGTTAAATACGAGAGTTTTAATCCATAGGCAATAATTCTTAACTAGCAACCGGAGGAAAGATTAATCAAATTGTATCGATAATTTATTTCTCTAAATGTTCATTTTAACCTCAGCATGCTCATACTTATAGTTCAGACTCAATTTGTATATTCGTTTTAGACTTAGTATAAAATTAGGAAACAAAATATCAAAATTCTCTTCACACTGTTGTCTGCATTTTAGTGTTAAAGTTTATTGACACTTGATTAGATTGATACCTTAGTCCAGTCCCTGTGGGATCGATACTTGGCTTACTTGAGCCACTTTACTACTTGTTCGACCACGTGCACCTGCGTGTAGTTATTTCCAAACAGCCGAACAACAATTCAAGTTATTGAACTAATGTGTGCTTAGTGTGCAGGGAAATTAAAAATAGGAGGCTGAAACATCAGCTACTACGGCTCTCAGTACGACTCGTGTTGGGACCCTACGAGCCGTAGCAGCAGTCGTGGTGAGGATCAGAGAAAAAATAAATACAAGCTCCAACCTGCGATTCATCCTATGGATCGTACCTCAGTTGTACGAGTCATAGGAACTATTCGTAGGTCGCCAGGTAAGTTTACTTCAGTCGGGTCACTTACGAGTCGTAAGTATTTCCTACGACTCGTGGTACAAGTCCTGACGGGTCAAAAATATCAAAAATACCTAACTCGGCCCAGATTGTTTTAAAATTTTCCATTACCTATTTAAACCCCACAAAAGGAACCGACCCTTATCCCACGCTAATAACACTCAAAGGCACGACTTGAACCAACCACCCCCACACCCGTAACTCATAATCACCGAACATTCGAGCAAGCCTTTGCTCAAATCAAGTTCTGCCAAACCCTATACATTGATTTAGAATTGAAGAAGCATCTATCAAGTAAGTATATTTCATTGAACATTGTTAAACACTCATATACCGAAAGTGATGGTGCCAAAACCCCTGTGGTTCAATCACTATGCTCGAAAAATAATTTTGAAAAGAAAGATAATGATCAGGGTGTTATGAAATGGTTTTTCAACTGGAGATATGCTAAAACTTCGATGAACTTAGGTCTTAAAACACTCACAAAGGGTTATGTGTAATAGGTCAAAAGGGGAGGATTGAGCATGGGTTAAATTGAGTTAATGATGTGCCTAGACCTGGGGGAAATCTGAGTACCTAAAATTGTGAAAAGAGAACCCTTGCAAACTGAGAAAAGAAAATAGACTAAGGTCTGAAAGTGGTATGAGGCACAGTACGGATCGTAGGTTTCTACTACGAGTCGTACTAAGCACTCGTACCACCAAATTGAACAAGGTTGCATAAAAATCCTTTCCTATGACTCGTGGAATAACCTATGGGTCATACCATGAGTCGTGGAAAAATCTAGAGAAATACTAACGCGGGGGCTTCATCAGATGACTCAAGGTACGAATCATACCTCTGTGGTATGAATCGTACCTGTGAGTCGTACTAAAAATTTGTAGTAATTTTCCGAATTCTCATGAGTCGTACCTTTATGGTACGACCCGTAGTGATGACCCGTGATGAGAATCTGAAAATCTCCTATCTAACTCTTTTTTTTTCAAAAACGGAATGCTAACTTCTTTATCTACAGGTACAATGAAATACAAATGCAGAGCAGATAAATTAACAACCTGAAGGACATTAATTAATGAAACAACTGAGTTGGAGTCTGAAAAGGAAGGGGACTCACCTAGTGGTTCAGTGGAAGAGTATCAAGTTGACACCTCCGACACTGATGGAACCAGAACCACTAGGGCAAAAGCAAAGTCCCAAGCCGAAGCAACCACTGCCACATCCGCTCGAGCTCCCAGACTAAGGAGGGAGTTAGAGAGGAACAATAGAAGTTGGAAAATGAATCCAATGCTGAAGAAGGGTCAGGGGAGACCCAAAATGGAGAAGAGATCAGTAGTGAAGAATCAGAGGAGGAGGCTCCTAATGTTGCACAAGAACAGACCCCACCTAGGGAAAGCTGTACAATTTGGTGGAAAGTGTCGGGAGCTAAAGTAATCTATGAGCAAGGCATCTCTCTCACCGCCAAGAATAAACCTAGGAGAAGCATCCAAGAAGAGCCATGGATCCTCACAAACTCACTAATGAAGTTGAGGAGATGAAGCGGATTTTTAGCTTCTATGGTTTTGAATGGATGGCCAAGACTCCAGCACAGTATACAGAAGAAATAGTCTAGGAGTTCTATGCCAACTATTTGGCCACCATGGAGGCAAAAGCAAAGAAAGGGAAGAAGATAAAATACCAGCCTCGACTGGAGAGTGTTATGGTCTGAGGTCGAGAGGTTGATATATTTGAGTAGACCATCGCTCGAATGTTGTACGGACCATAGTTCCTGCCTAAAAGGATGATTCTAGAGTACGATCATAGGTGGAGGCAATGAAGCAGATTAGACAGCTAAATGTGCAGGAGTGACAGAGGCAGCTGCAATAGCTAGCAGTGGTGATTGCTGAGAACAAGGAAGAAGCTGAGTGTCTTATAAGTGGAAAGCAGGTGACAAAGAACTTACTAAATTTCATCTTAAAAGCCTGTTGGACACTAGTGCTCCATCGGTTAGCACCTACGATCAACGATAATACATTGAGTGCTGATAGGGCAGCTTTGGTGGCATGCCTCATATCTCGTTACCCCATCAATATCCCGAGGATCATAGCAGATGAGATACGAGACCGGCCAGTGGGAGTGAGCACTACTATTCCATTCCTAAATTCTAGATTAAGACTATGTATGGAGGCAGAAGTTCCACGGGGTGACTAGCGTTTGATTGGAGGCCATAGCATTGCAGACATAGGCCTTATCCGGGATGAGATGAACCCGGTAAGCAGATCTAGGATTCCCACAACAATTCCAGCAGCCCAACCGGCAAGGGACGCATAGGTGAATGTACCCATTACACAGGAGCAGAGCGAGACATCGATTATAGACGTCGGTCATTTAGAGTCATCTCCTAGCACCTCAGCTGCACCACTGCCCAGCCTGCAGACTCAGACACCAGCAGGATATACTTTGGTACCACAGGACTTCCTCCAGAAGCTGATCAAATGGTTGACCATGGCTGAGTGAAAGATTCAGGCCATGATGGATAATGTAAAACCATGGGTCAAGTCAAAGATAGAGGCAGCAGCTCAGGCTTTACATGCTCGCCTAGATAGTTTTGAGAGCTATTTCAACATGAGGATGGCGGAGCAAACAGATACCAGCAATCTCCATGTGGAGTTTGGGACTCTTCGGAGCCAAGTAGTTGTCATCACAACAACCAACAGTTATAGCAACCCCCACTCTTCCGGACCTAGATGTCGAGCCTGACGAGGAGATTGATTTGGCAGCATATTTGGAGCCGACTATAGCTGTGTAAAAGGGTAAGAAAAGAGTTGTTGAGTATGTTAGAGAGGACAGTCTGAAAAAGAGGAGGAAGAAGGAGAGGAAAGAGCGTAAGAGGGCCAAAGAAGAGAGCATGCGGACTCATGACACTCATATGTCTGAGCCGCATGAGAGAGTTATAGGAGCAGGTAGCTCCACCATAGCTCAGCCCGAGTTTGCCAGTGGCCATGACCCTTCGGGTGAGCCACATTTAGCCCCCTATCATTACAGAGGCCGTCAAAGCGGCCACGATTACTGATGGGGGGGCCACTCCCCCCATTGACACACCATTGAGCACGCCGGCCACCGCTAGCGCCACTATTACAACAAGATGACAGGAGCGCCTAGTTCGCCACAGGTATGTTCTCTTCCCTATGTTATTATAGTTTATGCCTCGGGGATGAAGCTTACTTTTCAAAAAGGGGAGGGGGTGTACTTGTGATTTTTGGGATTTTTGAATCGTCTGAGGGTTTTTCTTATTGTGTTTCTTTTCCCTTAGGCATGCCATCTAGTAGAACCGGCATGTGTAGGATTTTTATTTTTTATCTTGTGAATTTTGTTTAATTAGAAAGTAACTTATGAGTACTCAGCCAATAAAAATGCACTAGTTTTGATTTTTGAAAAAATTGACTTGTTTAAAATTTTGTTCTTTTTTTATGCATTAAATATGTATTTGTGACTACATGCATGATTTCTGTGGATCTTTTGTTGTCATTTAGTTTATCAAACATGAGTAGACTTGTTAAGCCATGTATAAACCAAACAGTTGAGGTGAAAATAGTTCATGTACCATGTGTGAGTGAGGTATAGTATTCAGTTCAGTATTGTGTTGAAGATCTAGAACTTTCCTGGTTGGTCTTTGCATATGCTACGGATGGTTGGTTAGGATATGATCATAGGCCATTTTGGTTTAGCTCACTTTTAGCCTATATTACCTTACAAAAGTTGTATGAATCCCTTGATCCCAAGTTTGAGCCTTAATAGACCATGTTTCTTTGATTTACCAATTAATCGTACCCATTTATTTACAATGAACCTGTTTTGACCATGGTCCTTCCTTGGATATTGTGAATCTCAACATAGGCAAAATGCTTAAGTTGAGGGTGCCTAGAGTTGGGGTGCGTAAATGGTGGGAACGGAAGAAAAGGAAAAGAAAAGAGAAATGAAATGGTGAAAAATAAGGTGTGGTGAGATGAAAAGAAAAGAGATGAAAATGTTGAGAATCTTGAAAAAGAAAACTCAAAAGAGAAAGAAAATGCTAAAAAAGTTGAAAACTCACCACACCCATGCAAATGTGTATAAAAAGAGGTGAAAAGGAGGGAAAAGGGGAATGAAAGAATAAAGGGTGAAATAGGTGAATGGTGTAGCAAATGTATGTAGTGCCAAGGAAGGGATAGTCACTTATAAAATCTTCCATCTTTATCATGTCCAGCCCTAAGCCTACATTATAAGCCATACTACGTCCTATAGTGATCCTAACTCAACCATTTGATAAACCAAAGCAGAGAAAATAAGGGCAAGCCTATGGTATCGCACACATAATACTTGTAACTTCTTTGTGAGAGTGAGCGCCTTACTTGTTTGGTCCCATGCTATGCTTGACATTTCATATTTAGTGGGTACTTCATTTGTGTGAGGGTACATGGATTATGTTTGCTTTTACCATTTGTTTGTGTGAAAATATTGGTGATGACTTGATTGCCTGTTGATAGCTAGATGACATGTATTGATCCTGTTTATGATGTTTTGAGGTTGCTTGTAATGTATTAGCTAATGTTGTTCCATGTGAAAGGGTCAATAGAGTTTGTATACAAAGTGCAAGTTTTGTTGGAGTATTGGATGTAGTATCTTAAGTCTATTTTCTATTTGAGAGTCGTGTTTAGTTTTTCTTTTCTTTGCCTGAGGACATGCAAAAGTCTTAAGTTGAGGGTGTTGATGTGTTGTGGATTTATAGCACTTTCGATGCTCAAAACTAAGAAAATAGCATGGACTTAGGTATATTTATGTGGATATAAGGAACTTTTCCTTTGGTAATAGGATAAATTGGTGTTGGAGCTAAAAGATGTAAAAGATAGCCTGAAGTGTGCAAAATAGGCTCAAATTGCAGTCCACAGTACGAGCCGTAGGAAGGTCCTACGAGTCGTACTAGGGGCCGTGAAAAGTTGCAGAAGGCTAATGTTGAAGGGATGCAGTATACGAGTCGTACCAAGATTGTATGAGTTGTGGTGGTGAAGTCGTGAAAAGATTCAAAAGATTTGCATAAAAGGTTGACTCCTACTACGGAAAGAAAGTACGAATCGTGGAATGAAGGTACGAGTCGTACCATGGCAGTCGTGATGAACTTCAGAAATATTTTAAAATCTCAGAGTCAAGCCATAGGAGCTTAGTACGGATTGTAAGATGGAGGTACGAGTCGTACCAAGATCCAACACTTAGCCAAAATTCAACTAGTCATGCAATGTACGAGAGGATGTTATGGACCATAGGATCTAGCTACGAATCGTAGGTTGACTCGTGACGTGGGTGGAACAAGATATGGAAATTCACCCTATTAGCCTAGGAAAAGGATTTTTGTGTCCATATAAATACGTTTTATGTCTTATTTTTCAGTAGATTTCATTAGAGGAGATTTTTATCAGAGTAGATTGTTACAAGAGACATTATTGGAGACAACATTAGACAATTGAGAGAAAGAGAGAATTGAGTTGATTTGACTTGTGAGCAACCTTTTCTTGAATTCTTCTTGTTCTTGCTATTTGTTCTTCAAGATTTTGCTGATTCATTGAAGAAAGTGTTCATTCATACTTGTAAGTTTTGATTTATGTTCTTAATCATGAATGTAATTCACAACCTTACAACTATGAGAGGCTAAAACCTCCATAGCTAGGGTTGTGGGAACCATGATGGATTAACAAGATAGGGTTGCACAAAGTGATTCTAAAACAAATACAAACACTTATATTGTATTCTTTTCATGGTTAAACATTTGTTAACAGTGTGCAACATTAGGACATACTCGATTCTTTACTTGCTTAGGTCTAAGAGGTAGTGATTCGGAAAAGAGAATTACAATGGAGCCTTGATCTTGATGATCATTATATTAACTTGAGCTGTGGTCGCAGGATAGTTAAATCTGGAACTTAGTGATAAAGGATAGTTTGAAACCGCTCATGAGACTTGGTTGAGTAATTGAGTATAGTCATTCAATAGGGACTGGTCGGTCGTTTGAATGAACCTAAGTTATCAGTTCTTTAAGTAAGTATTGGTGATGATCACGAGTGTATACCCAAAGTAGTTATGAACCCATGGGGAATAAAAACCCTAGTTATCCTTTAATATGGATTCAAAACCGGATTTTTGATAATTGATTTTCTTTAGAACCCCCCAATTTTGAAGTAACTACCTCACAAGTTCACTCACCGGCTGTAATATAGCTCTTCCATATTCCCCGTAAGATCAACCCCAACCTCTAATTGGGTTCTTTATTGAAAATGTCCGCTTCATACTTCAGTAAGAGGTATGGTTTTAGCCTTATCAGCGCTTCCAAAAATGAAGTTAAGAGTGTCACAGTGTTCTTAAAGCAGAATATTTTCGCCAGATTCGGGACTCCTAGAGCCATCATTAGTGATGGGGGTTCGCACTTTTTCTACTGGTTGTTTTTGACTTCACTTGAGAAATATGGAGTGAAACACACAGTGGCAACACCTTATCATCCACGATCTATTGGGCAAGTTGAGGTCTCCAACTGGGAGATAAAGACCATCTTAGCGAAGACTGTGAATGCTAACCGGACAGATTGGTCTAGGACGTTGGATGATGCCTTATGGGCTTATCGGACTGCATTCAAGACCCCTATAGGTATGTCTCCTTATTAGCTTGTGTATGGGAAAGCATGTCATCTTCCAGTCGAACTTGAGCACAAAGCTATGTGGGCTCTCAAGAAGCTGAATCTGAATTGGAGCGATGCTGCGAACTTGAGGCTTGATCAGTTGAATGAGCTAGATGAATTTCATTTGAAAGCCTATGAAGGTTCAGAAATTTATAAAATAAGGATGAAGTTACAGTGTGATTGGAAGATTGTGCGGAGAGAGTTCAACCCTGGAGATATGGTGTTACTATTTAATTCTAGGCTTCACTTGTTTCCTGGCAAGTTGAAGTCCAAATGGTTGGGACCATTTTGAGTTGTCCAAGTATTTTCCTATGGTGCAATTGAGTTGTAAAATCATGAAGGAAAATAGTTCAAGGTGAATGGCAGTGGGTAAAAGCATATCATGGGAAGAGTGAAAAAAATCAAACTAGTGGACCTTTAGGCTCTGGGTGAAGTCTGAGTAACCCATGGAATTGCGTCATGCCGCGATGTTAAATCAGGCGCTGCATGGAAGGCAACCCATGGAGGTGTCTTGAGGAAGTCCGAGTAATCAAGATACCTACATTGTGCCGCGACATTAAATCAGGCGCTTCTTGGGATGCAACCCAAGTTGTACTTGTAATGTAAATATAATGTTCACGGGTGTTGAAGCATGCAGGTTTAAGGCAAAAGGAAACCCAGATGATTCAGTCCACACCTGAAACCACAAGTCTCAGAACGATCTATTATAACTTGGTACGGCTCGTGGTTTCAAGTCGTTGTTCCAACCCTGAGTGCCCATTTTCAGTAGCGAACCAACAGGCACTCAAAACAGACCGTAATTAGTTGACACGGGTCGTGGGATCGGCCATTCTAACCACTTCCTGCAGGCCTAAAATCAACGGAAAGAACTTACGGACGCATAATATGGGTCGTTGTGAAAACCAACAACCCGTCCTATATGCCTGTAGGTTCCATAGGTAAGTTTTCTAAAACTCTACTAATCGGAAGAAGGTACAGGTCATTGTTACCTTACACGACCTATTGGATGAGTCGTGGCCAAAAAAAATTAAAGATCCCTAACTTACAATAACCCGACCCAACTCGCCCAGCCCATACCAGCCTTGTTTAAAACCCCACACAAATTAACATTTGAAATCAAAAGAGAAGTTCTCATCCATTACTCCCCTCCAACAACAACTGAAGCCATATGAAGAGCACAACTCCCACAATCGACGAATCTCCCATTTCTAAAAAGCTTAAAATCGTACGTCCCTTCTAAAGTGAGTTCAAAATTTTTTTATTATGCTTTCTTTCTTAAACATATGAGTGCTTCATCATTCCAATCATGGATGTCTTTTGAGTTAAAGAGGCATCAAGCTTGCTTCATTTCTGTTTGAAGGATGAAGTCGAATTCGTATCTCTCATGGTACCCTAAAAATGGAATTTAGAGACTAGGAGGGAGTTTGGACAAACTTTAAAACTAAAACAAAACCTAATAAATCGCCTAACAAACCTGTGTAATATGAAAGTGTGATAGGATTGCATGATGCTTGGGTAATTGGTGAATTATGATAAAGAACACATATGGGTGAGGGTGGGCTATATGACCCAATCAACGACCCATTGTACCCCACAATGGCTCGTTGATCCGGTCATTGGGACTGCTCAGGGATCCCAAACACTAGTCTTACAATGATTAATTCAATGAACCATTGGTTCACCTAACGGATCGTTGAAACTAGTAATTGTGTGAAGTTCCGCACCCTAAGCCCTGACTCCCTTAGCACGGACCATTCAGACAGTCTGTTGTATTTACTCATGGGAAGAAACAGATTTGACACTTTTAAAGATTGGTTCAACGACCGCGCAATGGGTCGTCGTTTCCTACAACGACCCATACTAAAGGTCGTCTGTTTTGATAGAACACCAATATAGTTTGTCCTATTTTTGTGAAACTTCAATATGAAACAAGAAGCAACAAGAAGCTGCCGCATGGAAGGAAATTGCTAAAAAGTGGCAGCTCCGTGATAAGTCATAATGGACAGCTCTAGTAGTTCAAAGGTGCACTATAACATTGAAACCTCTGACGAGTCTCTAGTGGTTACCACTAGAGCAAAGTCCAAAGCCCAGGAAGCTGCAACGGCTACTTCCTCACCTCCCTATTCTTAAGATGTAGGAGAAGAGGCCGAGTCTAATGGTGACAACCCTCCTGTGGATAATGCAGAGGCGAGCAACGCTGATGCTGAGGAGTTAGGGGATGACGATACTGAGGCAGAGGAGTCCAGTGACAAGGAGAGTGCTGCTAAAAAGTCTGGCAGGCAGGTGAAGGACTCTGACCCTAATACCACACCAGAAGAAAGGTCCAAAAGATGGTTTGTAAAGGGCTCTCAGGATGTAATTATGCAGGCTAGCTCTCAATGACAAAGGGAACCCCAGCCGCAGTATTCAGGAGGAGCCCAAATTTTGGATCAATGCCCTGAATGAGGTTCCAGATCTCAAAACGCTCTTTGATGGCTACAATATGCACTGGATGGCCAAGACTCCAGGCAAATATAGCATGGATATGGTGCGTGAGTTCTACGCAAATTACCACCGCACCCTAGAGAAAAAGGCCCCCTCAAAGAATGCAATTAAGAAGGATCCCGTGCTAGACTCTGTCAGGGTAAGAGCTATCCCAGTTGACATATCTAGCGGACCATCACCCGATTCTTGATGGGTGGTGACTATACAGTGCCGACCCAACCTACTGAGTATGACTACCAGATGGAAGCAATGAAGGGGATCAGAAAATTAAGCACCGAGGACAAATTGATGCACTTTCAATGGATGGCTAATATTATTATTGAGGATAAGGAGGGATAAAAATGGGTCACAGGCAGGAAACCGATCTATGAGGCTTCCCTAAACACTTTGGCCAAGTCATGGTGGTCCATCGTCTGACATCGGCTCGCATCTACAGTGAATGATAATGTTTTGAGCGCAAATAAGGCAGATTTTGTGGCATGCATTATGTCTAAGTACCTGCTGAACATTCCCCGTATTATTGCCACAGAGATTCGAGAGCGGGCAGTGAAAGATCACACTACACTTCCATTCCCGAGCCTGGTTTACCAGTTATGCATGGAGTCTGGAGTGTCTGTCTTCCCAGATATTGATCATATGATTATGAACATTAGGACGGCTGATATAACGTTGATTAAGGATGATTTAAATTCAATCGCCAAAGTCTGAGTTCCATTTGGTGGACCCAAATTGAGTGAGAGTGCATCGAGAGGAGGTGATTAGGGTGATACATCTGACCTGTCTGAGCAGTCCATGGAGTTTCCTTCCACTCAAGCCGATGATGCCAAAGCTACCACTCCTATTCTGTCAGGTAGCACATCCCAGTTTATTCCCACTGGGTACTTGCTGGTCCCAGAGAATGACATGAGAAAACGGCCAAGAGATTGACATTGCAAAGTGAAAGATTGACATGTTGCTTGAGCAAGTTAAGTCGTGGGTAAAAAAAGAAAATAAAAGATACAGCACTAGGGTTACGCATGAGATTGGATGATTTTGAGGTATGCCTCAAATAGTTCCGATCTGATGCTCAGACCTGGTACTGGATGCAATGGAGAGAGAGATAGCAGCATTGAGAGCCTCCGTGATAAAGTTATCATCCAGACCGACTCCACTACTACCACCACAGGCTTTATCAGTGATAGAGGAGGACCTAGATGTAGAGATTCCTCAGTTCTTCGACCTCGAGCTGGCCCGTGTGAAAAAGACAAAAAGAAGAGGGCACCAAGGGAGTGGAGGATGAGGATAGAAGAAAATGAAAGAAGGAAAAGCGAGCATTTAAGGCTACCCTCAAAGAAAACTGACACACCACCGATGCGCAGGAGAGAGAGATACTGGAGAGGGTGAAAGGTGCAGCCAGCTCTAGTGTGCGAGTGGTGCCCAAGGAGAGTGGGGGCAAAGTTAATTCCCCCATGCAGACAGCTTCATAGAATGCACAGGCCACAGCCGGTGCCACTGCAACACAAGCTGGAGTTGTGACTGAGACTCCAGCTGCTGAGGATTTTGGGGTTGCATCCGCAGCCCCCATTGACCAAACCACTGGCGCCTAGGACACCCAAGTATGTCCCAATATCATTTTTTACTTTTTAAATGCGTCGAGGACACCGCATGATTTTTTTATGGGGGCGGTGTAGTACTTGATTTTTTTTAACATAACTAGAGGGTTTTTCTTGCCGGATGTCTTTTCCCTCGGGTGTTTTTATCTAGTATAATCAACATATTTAGGGTTTTTTTACTTTATTTTGTCTTGTTGGTTAACTAGAAAAAAATAGGAGGCATAAGAGCAGTCAAACAAAGCATGTGATGAACTGATTTTGTGAAATGACACCCCTCCTAAAAGTTTTTGTGTGAATATAATTGTGTTGTGAGGCGTGACCAGTATGGATCTTTGTATGGCATCATAGGTATCGCTAGGATAATTAATGCCTAAGTTATGCATGAACCTGGTAGTTGGATCCTAGTCGTGCAATTAAGTGCTTGTATGAGTGAGGCATAGAATTAGTTTTATTGTGTGTGTCAATCTAGAACTTGACTGGTCAGTCATACCGAGGTATAGGATGAGAGATTAGGAAAGAATCATAGGTCATTATTCAGAATAGTCTAATTAGCCTAAATGACCATCCAAATGAGTATGAATATCCCTTGATCCCGAATTTGAGTGAAAATTGACCCTTGTTGTTGTTTAACCAATTCACCTTCCTGCTTTAATTATAATGAACCTATTTTGGCCCTGGTCCCTTCTTGGATACTATGAGCCTCAACTCAGGCAAATTGCCTAAGTTGAGGATGGCTATTATAGGGGTGAATAAGAGGAGTAGGGAAAAGGATTGAATAAGGCGAACAAAAGACGAGTGTGGTGTGCACGGATATAAAAGAGAAATAAATGTGTATACCTATTGAAGAATGCATAAAAGAGAAGAAAAAAGAAAGAGAGAAAAAAAAGAGAAAATGAAAAAGAATAGCCCGCACCGTGGTTTTAAAGAAAAAAAGAAATAAAGGAAACAAAGGATAAAGGGAGAAAAGTGAAAAGAAGGTTAGTTGGAGCCAATGTTAGTGTAGTGACAAGGAGAGTTAAGTTACTATTCCAATATCTACCATACCCAACCCCGAGCCTACATTACAATCTGAAAAAAGTCCTATAGTGATCCTAGTTCAACCGTCTGAAAATCGAGGTATTAAAAGTAAAGGCAAGCTTATGGATTGTATTTGCACAGTTGAGAGTGAGTGAGTTCTCACCCAATCCCAAGATAAAACATTTTCACGATCATATATATATATGTGTGTGTGTGAGAGAGAGAGAGAGAGACTTCTTTACTGTCAGGGCACGTGATTGCATTGGTTGATTGCTAGCTACCTAGGAGAAATATCAATTGTGTGTGCTTGGTTGTGTAGTGATAATATGGTGTCATCCTTTGATCTTATTGTGTCATGCTGAGAAGTGTTGAGTCGTCACACCAGCTTCTGTTTTAGCATTGTAAGAAGGAGTTTAATTGAGTAAAGATCTTATATGTTTTGTGAGTTTGGACTGCTATGCATCTCCTAGGTTTTCTCTAGCTAAGCATCGCCATGGGTTGATTTTATTTTATTTACCTGAGGACATGCAAACATGCTAAGTTGAGAGTGTTGATGTGTCGTGATTTCACAGCACTGGGGATGCTTAAAACCCTGTGAATGTGCATGACTTTAGGTACATTTATGTGGATATGACGCGTTTTGGTAGTTTTGCAGGTAAAAAACAGACTGTGGGAGTTAAAACTGAGAAAAGAACAGAAAAAGGGAAAAAATGCCTCAGACGAGCCTTACTACGGACCCTTGGTCCTTACCAGGGGCCGTCTTAATCAGTCGTTGCATCCAATTCAGAGAAGTGGTTAAGCAGAGTGCCAAGTAACGGCTGAAACCCATGGACCATAGGAGAATACAACGAACCATCTTGTTCGATCGTGGGTTTAATCTAAAAGGATGTTAATATGAGTCTCATTCAACGGATGGATCCTACGGACCATGTGAACTTATAATGAATCGTCCTGTTCGACCGTGGAAAGGATCAGAGAAGAGTGATTAGAGAAGGAATCATAATGGACAGTCAGTATAGACTGTGTCGTCGAAGAATGGGTCATTTTGAGCACCCATACCTCTAGGATCAGAGACCATGTTCAGGATGCTAGGAAAAAACGGACCGGACCAACAGCTCGTAGGATCTCACAACGAGTAGTTGTCTAAAGCCAGATGTCGAAAAAAAGACAAGTCTGAGGGGAACAATGAATGGACCAACAAATACTCAAACTGGCTGTTGAAGCTTCCGACGGAATGTGGTACCGATCGACACCAGAATCCAAGTTGATTTAGGAAAGGATTTGATTTATGTCTATAAATATTTTGTTTAGGTTAATTTTACAGTTTATGCAATTTTTATGACTTTCCACTATATTGTTCGAATTGTTGATTAGCACTAAGATTCAAGAAACAAGTTTTATAATTTTGTTCTTGAATTCGGTGATTCAAATGACTTTGGAGTATTAATCTTAGATTCTTGTTGATTTATTCAAGACGTGCGGTTTCTTCTACGAATCATTGTAAGTTGCAATTATGATTTCCTCTTTAATCTCTAATTGTAATCTTTCTAGCATGAGTAGCTAAATCCACAACTAGGGTTGTGGAAACCATGATGAATTAACATAGGCAAAAATACTTTGTAAATCTTGAACAGGGTTTATACATGTATTATTTTTCCCTTCATTTTAATTGTTTCTTAACAGACACAAATGTTAAAACTTTCCTTCTTACTCACTGGATCAAGGGGAGTAAGGAATGGAAAAAGGGATTAACAACGGAGATTTGAGGCTATCAACCCTCATCTAATGGCTTGACCTTGTACGGCAATAGCTAATCTGATATCAAGGGTGATGTTACACCCCGAAAATTTTTTTGATGATTATTTAATGGTTGTATGTCATATTAGGGGAATTATGAGTTGTATATTGGCCGTAGGTGAGGAGGGAAACATGTGCAAAGGAAAAAGCGAAGAGTATGTGAAGTTTGTAAGTAAGGATCAACTTTAAATGGATATATCTCCAAATATAAATTGATTCACTATAACCTATCAAATAAAAGGTATTTGAGTCAAGTTTACAGTGAAAAAAATCACTCATCAATCGGTATTTGGAGTAAAACGTTATACTCGTTTGAAGATAGCACTGTCAGCTGGAAAAGCACCTAGGTGCGCGGGCTCCAAGACAGGCAAGCAGCAGGCACGCGCACGTGAGGGCATGTCGCACGAGGGCTGCATGCGGGCACATGCCCATTCCTTGGCTAGCCCGCCTATATGATGTAAATTTGAGCTAGAAAGCTCATTTTTACTCTGTTTTACTTGATTTTTTTTTCAGAATTCAGAAAATTCAGAGCTCTATCCAATGGTGTAAACAAAACCTAGGTAAGAACTAGTATGTATAGGTCAAATTTCCTTATATTCTGAGTTTGGAAAGAGTTTCTTATGTCGTAAGCTTCTAACTGTGGAGTTGTTGCATTTTTGGCTGCCAATGCATTGCATTTTTAGGCACTAAGGAGGTGAAGTTCTACCTCCATCTTGGTGAGATTTGAGTAAAAAAGGAGGTAAGTGCTTTTACTCCTTAAATTCTCATGAATTCACAAGTTATGTGTTCGGCTTGTTTGGTATAACTACACGCAAGTGCACGTGGTCGAACAAGTAGTAAAGTGGCTCAAATAAGCCAAGTATCGATCCCACAGTGACTGGACTAAGGTAACAATCTACTCAAGTGTCAATAAACTTTAACTCTAAATTGCAGACAACAGTGTGAAGAAGAGTTTGATATTTTGTTTCCTAATTTTGTACTAAGTCTAAAATGAATATATAATGTGAGTCTGAACTATAAGTATGAGCATGCTGAGGCTAAAATGAACATGTAGAGAAATAAATTATCAATACAATTTGGTTAATCTTTCCTCCGGTTGCTAGTCAAGAATTATTGCCTATGGATTAAAACTCTCGTATTTAACCCAACTTAGGAATCATGAACCTTCCACCTACATCTCTGTGATAAAAAGAAATTCATGTTCTAGCCATACAAAACCGATTCCTTAATTGTCTAATACGACTTTCAGGTATATCTCTATCCTAAAGGTAAATCAATTCTCAATTTTCCCAAACTAAGAAAAGATCATATCCTATCAATTCACAACTTTCCAATTTCTTGCTCTCTCGAGTGAAACCGGACTTTTTAGATATACATTAACGTTAGCCACACATTAATGCAGTAAGAACAAGAATCAATAGAACAACCATGGAAGAAAAGATGAAAACCAATTTATCAATAATCACATTTCAATACAATTGTTCTTAACCTCAGCAAGAAGGGAATTTAGCCACTCATTTGTGGATTAAACATCATTAAATGAGTGTTAATCATACAAGCAATTGAAATAAAGAAGAAGGAGATAGAGAACAACCCTGAGATTTTCGTCCCCTCAACTGCCAGTAACCCACGTTCTTGCTCCACCAAGTCAGAATTGTGAAAAATAAAACCTTAGTGTTCTATTTATACTAGAGGGAATTTTTCCCGGAATAACAAGCAATGTGTCACGGAGTGCATCGCGGAGCACTGCCTCCGTGACACTCCACCAACGCGGACCCTCACTGGAATCCGATCGTCCAAGTATTCACACCCAACGTGGCACAGCGTGAAACGCGGGGCTAGGCCAACGTGCCATGGCCCCAACGCGTACCTTCACTGGAATTTGGCATAATTTCAGCATCCAGGCAGAATGCATCTGCGATGGCAGCGTGACACGGCTCCATCGCGGAGCCCCTTTACTTCGTGCTTTCCTTGTGCTTTTTCCCTTGCTAGCTTCCGAGTCCAATACCGATCTCTCCCAACCTTCATCTTAGCTACGTAAAATTATAGTTTTCCTGCAAAACCACACTAATCATGTTGGTTAGTATAAATTCACATTTTATTACAATTCACATGAGAATGTACAAACATCGATAGATAAACAAGGCTAAAATGACACATTTGAGTATCACTTGGGCATATAAATCTGCCCAAGATCACTTACCCCACACTTAAATCCTTGTTCGTCCCTGAACAATAATCTTACACCTCATGCGATTGACACCCAATCCTTTCTACCTTTGGCTTGACAATTCAAGCTATGGTTATACCGATTATTTAATATAGCAAATCATCAAGAAAACATGCATAGTCTTATCAATACAATGACCTTCAACACATTAAGACCTCCTAGACTCAAGAATCGACTCTCGATATCGGCAAACTCATGCAAATTAGTTGATCAAGATATCCGACACGAAATTCAATCTCTCGTCGAGCATGTGCCCTCACAACACAAGAGAATGTTTCCCTTTTTAATCACATGAACTCAAAGACATTACATGCAGGGGCATATAAACAAGATTTCGCTCTCTCTCCAAAAAGAATTCACATGCATCATGTCATGAACCATAGGCTTGCCTTTAGTGTATTACTCCACTAATATAAGGACGCGTGATGTAAGATCACGTAGGACTTAATGGGTTGTAGTGTAAGCTATGGAACTAGCAAATACTGGGCTAACCAATAATAACAACTAGCCTCCTTAAGCGCTTTTTCAATACATCCCATCAACCTTATGGGCATTGTTTCTTCCTTCATCCTCCCATTCTTGAAGTCTGTCTTTATTTTTGACCCCATATCTTTAAGCACATTTGACTTAATAACAAAGATTATTTATACATCTTCATTATATTTAATTTATAACGAGTGCACCTTCGACCTTTTCTTTCCTTTCATCACTCTGCTTTTTCTTTTCTTTTCAAAATTCTCACTCCCTGACACTGTGGGAAAATTATTTTTTTCTTGAGCGCTTAAGAGTTTTGGGTCAAATTCACGGATAATGAAAAGAAGGGGTTAAGCTCGGTTTACACCTTTTTGACAAAAGAAAAAAATTAGGCTAAAGGCTCAATGGGCTAACTAGGATGTACAGTCAAGGTAGGTACGATAATGAAAAAAGCTTTCGGTTAAAGCAAAGAAATGCCTACATCCTTTCCTACAATCCACATCCTTCATTTCGTTTTGTACACACACCAGGCAAGTTCTAGACACTTCACAATAGCATGGAAGAAACGAAACCTCACCACACACTCATTGCACATGCTCAACTCAAGACATATTCACAAACTCTTCAATCAGCTAGTTACAAGAATTCAAACATTAAGCCTCAATCACACCGAATCGAACTCTATGGCCTAGGTATCTCAACATATTTACGAAGTTGCATGCTTTCATATGAATCACCTTTGCATTTTAAATATCATGTACAACATGCAACCAGAATTTCGCAACCATAAAGTAACGACACGTTTGGGATACACACAAACAAAAGAAAAAAAATTAAAAAGAACAAAAGAAATCTACTCCTATCGACTACATTTCCCTTAAGACGGTCTTCATCCATCCATCATAGGGAACGGTCACTAATTACGACTTTGGTTCAATGGGACTATTCTCGGTAAAAGAACCGAAAACAAACGCCGAGAAACCCAAAAATAAAAAGTTTCACGAAAAATTTTAAAAATATCGATAATTTCGATAAAACAAAAATATTTACAAAACCAGCTAACAACATTCAACAGCACACAACAGCTTCACATTAATTACAATACAGACATACACACAAAAGTCATAGGGTCAAGTTTTTCCAAGCACAACAATAGAACAGAGACATTAATAACAACAACAACTAGCACCTAACTACTCCCACCCCACACTTAAATCGAACACTGTCCCCAGTGTTCACAAAATTCAGCATAGCACAAAAATGGGTGGTGAAACTCCCTGATCAATCGAAGTATTCCACTTCTTCGTCAGGTGCCGCTGCCTCATCTCCCATGTCTGAATCGCCCCCGTTGTCATTATCTGACCCAATATCGGAGTCATCACGACGTGTCTCCTCATCTATCGTGACATCATCATCAGTGGGCTCCACAAAAGCTGGCCCCATTCGGCATAGAGCCTTGGCATTTTCGCCAAAAGGGTAGTCTAGCTCGAGCTGCCATAGCTCATCTTCTGTTGCCGGCCTCCCGCCTATGCGCAACTGGAGCCTCTATATCCCGAACATGCGAGCCATGTATTGATCATCCTGAGCATGTCGCTCGGCTAGTGTAAGAACTGGCCCGTGAGTGGTGTCGGGTGCCTTAGTTTTGGTGACATCTAAGGCCCGCCTCTCCATCTACGGGATGTAGTCAAGGGCCTCTTCCTTAATATCCAGACCTCTCAGGAACGTGGTCAGTAATCCACCAAACCCGTACCTGTGCCCTTGATGCAAACGGGCTCTCTTCATGGCGGAGATAATCACCGCCCCAACATTGATCTCCAGCCCTTTCATCAAGGCATAGACCAAGCACACACGATCCCGGGTGACATCTGTCATATGCACCCCTAGGATGAGGCAGGAACAAATAATCTTAAGCCATATCCTGGCTTCCCTGTTCATCTGTGAGTAGGGCAATGTCTGATGGTAGCCCCTCTCCTTATGCCTGCTCCACTGTGCTGTAGACCGGGCTCCACACAGAGTGCGTCTGATGTCCGCATATAGTGGAGTGATATTCAGCTGCCGGAGCACATGGGCGTCTGTGTCTCGCGCCCCCAAGATGGCATTAAGGTGATGGAGCTCAAAAGTGACTACCTTTCCCCTTATCTTTATGGTGTGACTTCTGAGTGTCGGGTTCCAGTTGGCGTAGTATTCCCGAATTAGGTGCAGATTGCACTCCTTAGGCTCTTCAAAGATGAAGTTCAGCCCGGCTGCCTCAATCCTGTGGACAATCCTGGGGAACTCCTGTGCCAACGGTTCCCTAGCAATGTGTTCCTCGGGGAAGTATTTGCTTTCCTTATGCTTTGTGTACCATTTTTTCCCCTCCTCTGTCACCCATCGGGTTCCGTATTGCCGACGTTGGCCGTGCGGAACCGCTGGTGCTGCTGGGACTGCTGTTCCCAGTCTGATTCTTTTCCTTCCGGCGCCCGATGTAGATGCGCCCTTCGCTTTATCTTGCCTTCTTGCCATTGTTTGTGTCAAACCAAACAGACAGGTCCAATGTTATTCCAATTAAAATTAGCTTCGACTAAGGTTGGGTTAAGCTAGGCCACCCCACACTTAGTCTTTAGCCACAATCACAACATTACAGCAAGACATTACCATCGATGACATTTCTATACATAGCACTTAGCAAGGAAAAAAAAGAAAAAAATTTATCTACATAAACCTATACAATTCACCCATTTCTTGCATATCACAATTTCGTTACCCCAAAAATCCGTCGGTCTTTTAGCATATTAACAGTTAGCACAACCAACTCATCTCACCCAACATACACAACCCAATAAGAATTTCATATTTCACTAAATTTTTCCCCTTTTCATATTCAAATTTTCAAGCCCTAGCTACAATTTTACAAAAATTCTATCAAGCTATGTAATTATCGAGTTCATACAATCACAATGATACTGCGAACGTCAATCAACAATAACTCAATTGAATTTAAGCTTAATTTCTACTTAGGGCAAGTTTTGCTCACATCACATGTTCAACATCAAAAAATTCAACAAGAATTGAGATAGAGTTGAAGAACATACCTTGAATTCGATAAAATGAAGAAAACTTGATGAAAATATGTGCCTAGGTCCGTGTCACGTTGAGGGAGAAGGGGTTTTTGGGATGTTTGTCGCGGAGGGGATGAAAAATGAGGAAAAATGAGGGGAATTCGGGGTTAAAAAGTGGGGATTTCGCGCGGGTCACCCGGCGACCCGGTGTGACCCGACGCGAATAACACCTCAACGTGTCATGGAGGGTAACGTGGAGAACCCCCTCCGTGGCACGGAGCCATCGCGTAGGTGTTCTGGAATTTGTAAAAATTCCAGAATTGCCTTCAACATGTCACGGAGGGTAACGCGGAGGCCCTCCTCTGTGACACGGAGTCATCGCGTGGGCTCACTGTTTTGCCACTTTTTATTTTTTTTTCTTACCTCGATTTTCTCCTTTGCGATTCTTTACATTATTCCCTCCGATCAACCTGAAATTTATCTTACAACAAGAAATCGGTTAGAATCCCAAGGTTTGAAAACATAACACAATATATTTTTTTTTATATTTACATTTTTATATATTTTTTTTTCTTTTTCATTTTCTCTTTTTTTTCTTTTTCTTAACTAATGGACAAATACAATACAACAAATTCACGGGTTGCCTCCCGTGCAGTGCCTGGTTTACCGTCGCGGCTCGACGTCATTCACACTCATTCAGACCTAAGGTGACGGACGTCTTCTCTCGATTACCGTCCTCACCCCAGTAATGCTTACATCTCTGCCCATTGACTAAGAATGTGGCACTCTGATCTTCTTGCCACAACTCTACTGCCCCGTGCGGGGTCATTCGCACTACCTCAAATGGCCCTGACCATTTGGACCGCAGTTTCCCTGGAAACAGCTTCAATCTTGAATTGAAGAGTAATACTTTCTGCCCTGGCTCAAAAATACGATGCACCACATGCTTGTCATGCCACCTCTTTGTTTTTTCTTTGTAATACTTGGCACTCTCATAAACATGCCAGGGAAACTCTTCAAGTTCGCTGAGTTGCATTAGTCTCTTCTTGCCCGCTAGCCCTAAGTCCATATTCAATTTCTTCAAGGCCCAGAAGGCTCGGTGCTCTAGCTCCACTGGCAGATGACAAGTCTTACCATAGACCAATCGGTATGGAGAAGTTCTAATCGGTGTCTTGTAAGCAGTTCTGTATGCCCACAACGCATCATCAAGTTTGCTTGACCAATCATTCCATTGTGCATTTACTGTTTTCTGGAGAATCTGTTTCACTTCTCTATTCGACACCTCCACTTGCCCACTAGTTTGGGGGTGATATGTTGTTGCCACCTTGTGGCGCACCCCATACTTGGCTAGTAGCTTCTTGAAACTTTCATTTACGAAATGAGCCCCTCCATCACTGATAATGGCTTGGGGTGTCCCGAACCTGGTGAGAATGTGTTTTTTCACAAATTTTGTTACCACCTTGTTGTCATTCCTGGGGCAAGCTATTGCTTCAACCCATTTTGATACATAATCAACGTCCACCAAGATGTAACGATTACCAAATGACGGTGGGAACGGGCCCATGAAATCTATGCCCCATACATCAAAGGTCTCCACTTCAAGTACATTTGCAGCGGCATCTCTTGCCTCCTACCAATTGTGCCTGTACGCTGGCATCTATCGCACATTTGACGTATGCCATAGAGTCTCTGAATAGTGTAGGCCAAAAGAAACCTGACTGTAGAACCTTGTGCATTGTCCGCTCGCCTCCATGGTGGCCTCCATACAACGAAGAGTGACAACTCCTCAGCACCTCTGCAACCTGGCTTTCCAAGATGCATCTTCTCATCACCTAATCCAGTCCCTGTTTAAATAAGTATGGCTCATCCCAAATAAAATACCGGCAATCGTGCCTCAATTTTCTTCTCTGCTGAACTGTCACCTCAGGTGGATAGACTCCACTCACTAGCAAGTTGACTATGTCTGCCTACCAGGGAACTTCAGCTTCCCCTATTGCCAAGAGTTGCTCATCCGGGAACTCCTCATTGATGTTATCACCTTCCTTCACATGTGACCTGTTTTCCAATCGCGATAACTGATCTGCCACCTGATTTTCCCTCCCCTTTCTGTCCTTAATTTCGAGGTCGAACTCTTGCAACAACAGGATCCATCTGATTAGTCTGGGCTTTGCATCCTTCTTGTTAAACAGATACTGAATCGCTGCATGATCGGTATACACCACTACTCTCGAACCCACCAAATAGAACCTGAATTTATCAAATGCGAACACCAATGCTAGCATCTCCTTTTCTATGACTGTATAATTACTCTGGGCAGGGTTCAGTGTTTTGCTTGCATAATGAATAGAATGAAAGATTCTATTTTTCCTCTGCCTCAATACAGCTCCCACAGCCACATCACTTGTATCACACATCAATTCAAATGGTTGTTCCCAATCCGAAGAAATAAGAACAGGTGTTTCTATCAATTTCTTCTTCAACTCCTCAAATGCTTTAACACACTCATCATCCAACTCAAACTTCACCTCTTTTTCTAACAATCTTCATAGTGGTTCAGAAATTTTTGAAAAGTTTCTAATGAACCGTCTGTAGAACCCTGCATGCCCAAGAAAACTGCGAACACCTTTCACTGACACAGGTGGTGGTAACTTCTCAATAACCTCAATCTTAGCACGATCGACCTCCAGCCCCTTGCAAGACACTTTATGGCCAAGGACGATACCTTTCTTGACTAAGAAATGGCATTTCTCCCAGTTTAGTACAAGGTTGGATTCTTCGCAGCGAGCCAGCACCCTGTCAAGATTCTGCAAACAAGTAGCAAACGAATTACCGAAAATAGAAAAATCATCCATAAATACCTCAACAAAATCCTCCACCATGTCGTGGAAAATAGCCATCATGCATCTCTGGAATGTGGCGGGTGCATTGCATAACCCAAATGGCATCCGCCTAAAAGCATATGTCCCATAAGGGCAAGTAAAAGTAGTCTTCTCCTGATCCTCCGGTGCAATGGCTATTTGATTATAGCCAGAGTACCCATCAAGGAAACAATAATATTCCTGTCCAGCCAACCTATCTAATATCTGATCAATGAATGGGATAGGATAATGATCTTCCTTGTGGCTTCATTAAGCTTTCTATAGTCCATGCAAATCCGCCAGCCTGTGACAGTCCGTGTAGGAATCAGCTCATTTTTTTCATTGGTGACCACGGTCATCCCTCCTTTCTTTTGAATGCACTGAACAGGGCTGACCCATTCACTGTTCGAGATAGGGTAGACCACACCTGCATCAAGCCACTTAATTATTTTTTTCCTCACCACATCCTTCATCGCTGGATTTAACCTTCGCTGAGGCTGAACAGTTGGCTTTGCTCCTGTCTCCATGAAAATCCTGTGTGTGCAAAAATTTGGGTTGATACCCTGAATATCTGACATTTGCCAGCCCATTGCTTTCTTCCTTTTTCTGAGGACACCTAATGCTTCCTTCTCCTGTGCCTCCGTCAATTCTGCGGAGATGATGACCGGCAAAGTCTCATCTTCCCCTAAAAAGACATATTTTAAATGGGGAGGCAATTCTTTCAATTCCAGCTTTAGTGCTTCCTCAATAGATGGTTTCGGCAATGGTTCCAGAGACCTCATTAGAGACTGAAATTTCTGTTTCCTAGGATGCCTTTGTGACTCATTCAACATTTGTACCACCTCATAAGCATCTCTATCTCCGAAATGATCGGAGTTCATCAACACTCTTTTCAGTGGGTCTTGAGATTCAACAATCTGACGAATTTCTTCTTGATCAAACACAGTGATTGCTGAAAGCTCCTCATGTATGGTCGGCAGCCTCATGGCCTTAAATACATCAAATACCTCAACTTTGTCGTGTGCCCGCATAGTTAGCTGCCTTGCTGCTACATCAATAAGTGCTTTCCCAGTAGCCAAGAAAGGACGTCCCAAAATAAATGGGACTTCCGCGTCTAGCTCGAAGTCCAGCATAACGAAGTCTACCGGGAAGATAAGGTAGCCCACTTGCACCAGCACGTCCTCCACAATGCCATCAGGTCTTGCCAAGGAACGATCTGCTAGTTGCAAGATCACTATTGTTGGTCTAGGACTCCCTAGTCCCAACTTCTTGAATACCGATGTCGGCATCAAGTTAATGCTCGCTCCCAAATCACATAATCCGCGAGCTCGGATACTCTGCCCAATTGTAATTTGAATTGTAAAGCTCCCAGGGTCCTTGAGCTTTGTGGGAAACCTATTTTGTATCCGTGAAGTGCACTCCTCCGTAAGCGCCACCGTAGCGTACTCAGTCAACTTGCTTTTGTTCACCACGATGTCCTTAATATATTTTGCGTACTTCGGCACTCCCTGCAAAACGTCAACAAGAGGTAAATTAATGTGTACCTATTTAAGCACCTCCATGAACTTTTTGAAACACGCCTCCTCCTTGTGTTTCTTTAATCTTTGAGGGAATGGGGGTGGTGGTATTTCTGGTTCAGCATCCTTTTTCTTCCCCCTCTCATCACTTTGCTCCCTCTCAGTTTTTGCTGCTCCCCACTGTTGATGTGGTCTTTCTGGTTCCACCTCTTTAAGTTGTAAACCACTCCTTGTGGTCACTGCATTCACTTGCTTGGGGTTGGCATCAGTGTCACTCAGAAGTCCTCCTCTAGGCCTGGTGTTTTGGGCTCCAGCAAATTGCCCAAACTGGTACTCCAGCACCTTGGTAGCTAACTGATTGTTCTTTACATCGGCTGCCAATTTCACGTAGTCAGCCTGCAATTGAGCTTGGTTAGCTATCATTGTCTTGAACATTCCTCAGTGTTGGGTGATGGTGGTGGAGGAGGTGCATTGTTGTTTCTGTATTGTGACTGATAGTTCTGCTGCCCTCCTTGATTTCTCTGCGCCCCCTGACTCGAACTTTGCCCTTGATGGTTGTTGCTACCCCAAGAGAAATTTGGGTGATTCCGCCAGTTGGAATTGTAGTTGTTGCCATACTGTAGGTGGTTGTTTCTCTGTACATTACCAACAAAGTTCACTGAATCAGGATTTGCTCCACAACACTCAGCTGAGCGTTCGTTACTCCCGCACACTTCACACCAAATCTGCTGCACTACATTCACTGGGGCTTGAGACTGGTTCATGCTCATGTTACTGAAGTGGGTGTTGAGTTGATTCTATAATGCAGCTTTCTGTGCAGCAATAGCTGTAAAACCATCCACTTCTAGGACTCCTGCTGCTTTCCTTGTTCCTCCTCTTGACGAATCCGCATTCCACTCCTGATTCCCTTGCGAAATACGATTTAACAAGGTATACAACTCTTCATAAGTCTTCTTTAATGCTTGTCCCCTGGATGCTGAGTCTAGCAAGATTTTTGTGTGGGGTTCCAAACCCTCTATGAAAGTATGTACCAGCACATCATTGGATTGGTGATGATGAGGACAATCCCGCAACATAGATTTGAATCTCTCCCAGGCCTGATACAGATTCTCTCCCTCTCTCTATTTAAAACTTAGAATTTGACTTCTAAGTCTGGCTATTTTACCGGATGGAAAGAACCGTATCAAGAATTTCTTTGCAAGATCATCCCACGTGGTGATGGAATTAGGTGGCTCAGCTTTCAACCACCTCTTAGCTTCTCCCAAAAGTGAAAATGGGAACAATGTAAGCCTGACATAATCTGATGACACTCCAGCGAGGATGTACGTGTCACTTATCTCCAAAAAATTTTGGAGATGTTGCTGTGGATCCTCATGAGGGAGACCTGTGAACTGCTCGCTGGTGTGCAGCAATTGCACCATGTTCTGTTTAAGCTCGAACCTCCCTCCTGGCTCAGGTTTGCGAATGCTAGATGTGACATTGTTAGCATGTGGGATTGCCACCTCGCGAACCAGCCTAGCCGCCATTTCCTCGGGCACTAGCATTGCCCTTACAATGGGTGGATTTTGTTGTTGCTCTAGGATTGTTTGTCTAAGCAACTACAGCTTTATCTCTCGAGCTTCTCTCCTTTGACGATGGAATTGTCTTTCCGACTCTAAAGATGAGTCCACCAGTTCCTTGTCTCTTGCCAGTGTTCAACAGAAATTAGTATCTGCAAAATACAGGCTAAGACCAAGTTGTCAACACTAAGAAGAAATAGTAAACTAACACTTAAGAAAAATTTACCAATTGCCAGTCCCCGACAACGGTGCCAAAAAACTTGTTCGGCTTTTTTGGTATAACTACACGCAAGTGCACGTGGTCGAACAAGTAGTAAAGTGGCTCAAATAAGCCAAGTATCGATCCCACAGTGACTGGACTAAGGTAACAATCTACTCAAGTGTCAATAAACTTTAACTCTAAATTGCAGACAACAGTGTGAAGAAGAGTTTGATATTTTGTTTCCTAATTTTGTACTAAGTCTAAAATGAATATATAATGTGAGTCTGAACTATAAGTATGAGCATGCTGAGGCTAAAATGAACATGTAGAGAAATAAATTATCGATACAATTTGGTTAATCTTTCCTCCGGTTGCTAGTCAAGAATTATTGCCTATGGATTAAAACTCTCGTATTTAACCCAACTTAAGAATCATGAACCTTCCACCTACATCTCTGTGATAAAAAGAAATTCATGTTCTAGCCATACAAAACTGATTCCTTAATTGACTAATACAACTTTCAGGTATATCTCTATCCTGAAGGTAAATCAATTCTCAATTTTCCCAAACTAAGAAAAGATCATATCCTATCAATTCACAACATTCCAATTTCTTGCTCTCTCGAGTGAAACCGGACTTTTTTAGATATACATTAACGTTGGCCACACATTAATGCAGTAAGAACAAGAATCAATAGAACAACCATGGAAGAAAAGATGAAAACCAATTTATCAATAATCACATTTCAATACAATTGTTCTTAACCTCAGCAAGAAGGGAATTTAGCCACTCATTGGTGGATTAAACATCGTTAAATGAGTGTTAATCATACAAGCACTTGAAATAAAGAAGAAGGAGATAGAGAAAAACCCTGAGATTTTCGTCCCCTCAACTGCCAGTAACCCACCTTCTTGCTCCACCAATTCAGAATTGTTAAAAATAAAACCTTAGTGTTCTATTTATACTAGTGGGAATTTTTCCCGGAATAACAAGCAACGTGTCATGGAGTGCATCGCGGAGCACTGCCTCTGTGACACGCCACAAACGTGGACCCTCACTGGAATCCGGCCGTCCAAGTATTCACACCCAACGTGGCATGGCGTGCAACACAGGGCTAGGCCAACGTGCCACGGCCCCAACACGCACCTTCACTAGAATTTTGCATAATTTCAGCATCCAGGAAGAATGCATCCGCGATGGCAGCGTGACACGGCTCCATCGTGGAGCCCCTTTACTTCGTGCTTTCCTTGTACTTTTTCCCTAGCTAGCTTCCGAGTCCAATCCCGATCTCTCCCAACCTTCATCTTAGCTTCGTAAAATTATAGTTTTCCTGCAAAACCACGCTCATCATGTTGGTTAGTATAAATTCACATTTTATTACAATTCACATGAGAATGTACAAACATCGATAGATAAAAAAGGCTAAAATGACACATTTGAGTATCACTTGGGCATATAAATCTGCCCAAGATCATTATGTTGGAAGTGAAGTTGGAACTTAACTGTTGCTTGTGTGTGTGTTGCTGCTGCATTTCAGTGGATTTGTTGTTGTGTTTTTGAAGTAGTATCTAGCTAAGGATATACTCCATTTTGGTTGGATTTGAATACAAATATAATATAAGTGTTTCTACTTATTAATTCCTATGAATTTGCAAGCTAAAGGTAGAGGTTGAAAGTGAAGGTTGAGGTGTTGTTTTGTATGTGTTATGGTGTGAAGGTACTGCTCATTTTGAAGGTTGGAGCTGCTGTGTTTTGTTGATAATATACTATATATTTGTTGGTGTTTTTCATGAGGAAAGTTAGGTAATTTCCTACTTATATTTTCCCTCAAATTTGTAGAAACAAGTTGAAGTAAAAAATGCTAAATGTTGCCTTGTTTGTTTTAGTTGTGAATGCCTATTGGTGCAACATTTTGACTAGATAAAAATGCTTAAAACATCCTATTCACTTGGTTATAAACTCAAGGAATTGAAGAGGCTAACTGCTTCTTCTTGAAGGGAAAAGTCGGCTAAGAAAAACTCGTCAGAAACAAGGTATGTAAGGCGCTCATTATCTCTTGTTTTCAAGAATGTTTTCATGTCATCGACGAGTCCAGCATTCGTATGTATAGTTTATGTTGGAAGCATATTATGATTCTGTCCAAGGGTTTAAGTTGTTGTAACACCCCAAAAGTTCCCAAGATTAAAAATTCAGGATTCGGAATGAGCTTAGCATAAAAATCTGCAACATTGCCTCAGTACAACTCAAGGTATGAGTCTTAGGTCGACTGTACGGGTAGTAGGAAGACCCGTGGTTCAGATCAGATAAGTCATTTTCCCAACCACGAGTCCCCACCACAAGCCGTAGTATGTGGGTATGACCCGTGGCCAGAAGTCATGACGAGTCTTCCAGGTTAACATGTGGATGATTATATGGGTGATGGTAAGACTCGTAGGATGGAGTTACGGGCATGGTACGAATCGTAGGTTTTAGCAATGATGAGGAGTTGTGGCTATGTCATAATTGGTGAGGGTGGATGATACAACGACTGTTAGTACGACTCATAGAAGGTCACTACGAGTCGTGGTGAGTGAGTCGTGGCCAGATTCAGAGGATTTGAGAAGTGGTTACTATGAGAGGTGACCACGAGTCGTTACTTCATGGTACGACTCTTGGCATGATTCGTGGTCGGGGGCAGAGCAGTTTTTCAGGGTTTTTCATTAATGTCATTTTCATAATTTATAAGCCCTAGATTCCTAAACTATGTCATTTTGGGTTCTACCTTGCACGATTTTAAGGGCCTTTCATGCCTAAACCCCCATTATCTAAAATCTCCTTCTTCCTCCTATCTTCTCCAAATTTTAGGGTTTCATTAAGGTGTTCTTCAAGCTTCAAGGAAGATTTTCGAGTGGGATTTTCATCTACCGGGTATGCGGGACTTGAACAAGGATATTCTTCCATCCTCGTGCCCTAAAATGTTTTCAATAAGAATATGATTAATTTATTTAGAATATCATGATCTACGGTTTGAATAATGGGTAAATTCTTCTTCATTCTTTTTCTTAAATGCAAATATTTACTGCAATTATGGAATTTATTTGGGATGTTAATTTGATAGGTTGTTAGGAATATGGATCATATGTTGGGAATGCATGAGGATAACATGTTGTTCATAAATTGGCTTGAGTAATGAATGGGTGTTGCTTATTGTTCAATTAATTTTCGTAGCCATGCATGAATATGAAGAAATTGCGAAAATATAGGTTGAATATGTATGAATGTAGTATGTTCTTCCTAACTCGATTTAACTGTTGAATGGAAATTGTTCATTTCTCCTTTGATTATCGTAGAAATTCATGATTATGATGGAAGTGTGGAAATATTGCATAATTAACCCTAACGGCTTGATTATGATATTGATGACCATGTTGGATTGAGTAGGAGTTGTGGGCTTGAGTAATTGAAGTAAATTATATGCCATCACCATGTTCTAGATTTAATTGATTGGGCATGACAAGATTGCATCTCCATTGTTGAACTACGAAGATTGGCGGATTCTATATTATTTTTCCTTACTAAAATTGTTTTTATAAAAATCTCGGAATCTAAAATGCCCGTGGCTAAAGAATTCACAAAGGAGTGATTATGACAAGTGTGTGGAATGTTGTAGACCTAAATAAACGAAGTCATGTATCTTGATAGAGTATGAGTTGTATTTTATAAACCATATATGATCTCATATTACATGTTGAATGAGATGAACTTGGAATTTGGAATGTCATGATAGCATATGCATAATGTGACCCTGTAGAATGCTCGTTAGCGTAAGATGCTTGAGATAGCTATGAGGTGAATTAGGATGATAATGCATGAAAATGATATTTCAAATATTGTGCTTGATGTTATTAAAAGGTAGCCCCCATCCTGTTGATGAGAATGTTGTATGATGAAAAATCAGTTGTGTCCTTGTCTCTGATTATCTGTTGCAATTTAGATTACCGCTAGTCAGTCGAGATTCTCGTTAGCAAGAATATTTTCCTAGTCTATCGGGATTCTCGTTAGCAAGAACGTTTCCCTAGTCAATTGGAATTCTCGTTAGCAAAAAGGTTTCCCTAGTCAGTCAGGATTCTCGTTAGCAAGAATATTTCCCTAGTTAGTCGAGATTCTCGTTAGCAAGAATGTTTCCCTAGACTGTTGTGACCCACATCCCTAGCTACTAGCCATGCATGTTTCTCCTCCTTCAGTCGAAACTAACATCCCTAGCTAGCTAGTGACTCGCTATATCAGAGTCTTCGCTCCCTTAAACAGTCAGGGACCCTGATGATATCAGTCACGACATTGCATCTCTGTATTATTATGATTACTACTTTTGTGCATCATTGAACTTATAATAATGCATGTCCTTATTATATGATTATGTTTATATGAATACGTGGATCTCATACCAGGTTGTTGTATCTCATTTCGGTTACGTTACTAATCCTGTGATTTATAGTACTCCCGACTTGTATACTTATACTTATGAGCTATTTATTTATGTTCCTGCATACTTGTTCGGGTGGTTTTGGGATATATAACCGACACGCAAGTGCACGTGGTCGAACAAGTAGTAAGTGGCTTTAGTAAGCCAAGTATCGATCCCACAGAGACTTGGATTAAGTGCAATTTGCTCAAGTATACTATATTTTACTTCTAACAATGCAGACAACAGTGTAACCAAAAAGTTAATAGTTTGTTTTATAAATTTTTATACTAAAACTAAGAACAATTATCTACTTTGAATCTGAAATATGAATGAGAGCATGCTGAGGTTAAACGAACATGTAATGAAATTGATTATCATCATACTTTGGTTAATCTTTTCCTCCAGTTGCTAGCCAAGAACATTTGCCAAGGGATTAAAACTCTCGTATTTAACCTCACTTAAGAATCATGAACCATCCATCTACATTTCTGTGATCAAATGCAATTCATGTTCTAGCCATACAATTCCGGTTCCTAATTTGACTAATACGACTTTCAGGTATATTTCTATCCTGAAAGCAAATCAAAACTCAATTTTCCCAAATCAAGTAAAGAACATATCCTATTAATTCACAACTTTCCAATTTCTTGCTCTCTCGAGTGAAACCGGACTTTTTAGATGTACATTAATGTAGGCCACACACTAATGCAGTAAGAACAAGAATTAATAGAACAACATGGAAGAAAACATGGAAAACCAAAGAATCAATGATCAAATTTCATTACAATTGTTCATAACCTCAGCAAGGAGAGGAATTAGCCACTCATTTGTGGATTAAACATCATAAAATGAGTGTTAATCATACAAGCAATTGAATTAAAGAAGAAAGAAAGAGAGAAAAAACCCTAAACTTTTCATCCCTCAACTGCCTGTAACCCACGTCCTTGCTCCACCAAGTCAGAATTATAAAAAATGAACCTAAGTGTTCTATTTATACTGCTGGGAATTTTTCCCGGAATAACGAGCAACGTGTCACGGAGTGCATCGCAGAGCACTGCCTCCGTGACACGCCATGAATGCGGACCCTCACTAGAACTGGGGGTCCGGGAATTCAGGCTCAACGTGGCACGGCGTGCATCGCGGAGCACTGGCTCCGTGCCACAGAGCAAACGCGGACCTCCACTAGAAATTGGGTGAATTTTCCCCATCCAGGCAGAATGCCTCCGCGATGGCAGCCTGACACGGCTCCATCGCGGAGCCCCTTTAATTCATGTTGTCCAATGCCTTTTCCCTTGCTTACATCCAAGTCCAACTCCGATATCATCCAACATGCATTTTACCTGCAAAACAATGCTAATCATGTTGGTTAGTATAAATTCACATTTTATTACCAATTACATGAGAATGCATACACATTGATAGATAAACAAGGCGAAAATGATACTTTTGAGTATCACTTGGGCATATAAATCTGCCCAAGATCACTTACCCCACACTTAAATCCTTGTTCGTCCTCGAACAACAAACATACAATTCATGCAATTTACATCCCAACCTCGCTACTTTGGTTCGACAATTTAGGCTACGGTCATACCGATTACTCAATACAGAAAATCATCAAGAAAACATGCATGGTCTTATCAATGCAGTGACCTTCAATACATTAAGACCTCCTAGACTTTAAGAATCAACTCTCGATATCGGCAAACTCATGCAAATCAGCTGATCAAGATATCCGACACGAAAATTAATCTTTCATCAAGCATGTGCCCTCACAACACAAGAAAATCTTCCCCTTTTTTGCTCATATGACTCACAAACATTCAAACAGGGGCATGTACACACAATTTCACACTCTCTCCCAAAAGAATTCACATGCATCATATCATGACCCATAAGCTTGCCCTTAGTGTATTACTCCACTAATATAAAGAAATGCAATGTAAGATCACGTAGGACTTTAATGGGTTGTAATGGAAGCTATGGAACTAGTAAATATTGGATTAGCCAATAATAGCCACTAGCATCCTTAAGCGCCTTTTCAACACATCCCATCAACTCATGGACATTGTTTCTCTTTTTTTTTTTCATCATCCCATTCTTGATGATTTTCTTTAGTATGGCCCATTTCATTAAGCACACTTGACACAACAACAAAGATTATTCATGCACCTTCATTATCGTTTATTTATAACAAGTGCACCTTCAACCTTTTCTTTTCTTCCCTCACTCTGCTTTTCTTTTTCTTTTCACCATTCTCACTCTTTGACACTTTGGGAGAATGATTTTCTCTTCGTAAGTGCTTAAGAGTTTTGTATAGACTTTACGGCTAATGAAAAGAAGGAACTAAGCTCGGTTTACACTTTTTGGACAAAAGAAAGAAACAATCGGCTAAAGGCTCAAAGGGCTGACTAGGGTATACAATCACAGAAAGGGGGGTATGACAAGGAAAAAAATAGAAACTCTCGGTTAAAACAAAGAAATGCCTACATCCTTTCCTACAATACACCTCCTTCATTTCGTTTTGTACACACACCAGGCAAGTTCTAGACACTTCACAATAGCATGGAATGTCAACACCTCACTTCACACTTTTTGCACATGCTCGATTCAAGATGTATTCACAGACTCTTCAATCAGCTAATTACATGAATTCAAACATTAAGCCTCAATCACACTGAATCGAACTCTACAGCCTAGGTATCTCAACATATTTACAAATTTTCATGCTTTCATACGAATCACCTTTGCATTTTGAATATCATGTACAACACTCAACCAGAATTTCGCAACCATATAGTAACTACAGGTTCCGGGATGCAATCCACCAAAGAAAAACTAAAAAAATAATTGAGAAAAAAACTACTCCTAACGACTACATTTCCCTTAAGACGGTCGTCATCCATCCATCATAGGGAACGGTCACTACTTAAGACGTTGGTTCAATGGGACTATTCTCGGTAAAAGAACCGAAAACAAACGCCGAGAAACCCAAAATTAAAAAATGTCAAAAATATCGATCATTTCGATAGAAAAATTATTTACAAAATATTTTAAAATTTACAAACTATTTTAAAAATTTTTAAAAATATCGATCATTTCGATAACAAAAATATGTACAGAATCAGAATCTGCTAGCAACATTCAGCAACACACACCAATTTAACAAATATTTACAAATATGGAACAATAATTTGAAAATTCACAACTCACAGGGACAAACACATTTTCACATACACGACAGCAAAATAGAGCATACATGCAAAACAGCCCAGCCCAGCACCTAACTACTCCCACCCCACACTTAGCTCGAACACTGTCCCCAGTGTTCACAAAAATTAAAATAACACAAAATCGGGAGGTGGAACTCCCTGATTAGTCAAAGTATTCCACTTCTTCATCGGGTGCTGCTGCTTCATCTCCCATGTCCGAGTCGCCTCCGTCGTCATCATCAGACTCCACATCGGAGTCCTCCCGACGTGTCTCCTCGTCCGTGGGGACATCATCATCTGTGGGCTCTACAAATGCTAGCCCCACTCGGCATAGAGCCCTGGCGTTTTCACCAAAAGGGTAGTCTACCTCGAGTTGCCATAGCTCCTCCTCTGTCGCCGGCCTCCCACCTATACTTAGCTGGAGCATCTGCATCCCATACATCCGAGCCATATACTGGTCATCACGAGCATGTCGCTCGCCAAGTGTAAGCACTAGCCCGTGGGTGGTGTCGGGAGCCTTAGTTTTAGTAACGTCTAAGGCCCGCCGCTCCAACTGCGGGATATAATCGAGGGCCTCCTCCTCAACATCGAGGCCCCTGAGAAAGGTGGTCAGTAGTCCACCAAAACCATACCTGTGCCCCTGGTGCAACCGGGCTCTCTTCATGGTAGATATAATAACCGCCCCAACATTGATCTCCAGCCCTTTCATCAGGGCATACACCAGGCAAACACGATCCCGAGTTACATCAGTCATATGTACCCCCAGGATTAGGCATGATCAGACTATCTTCAGCCAGATTCGGGCTTCCTTGTTCATCTGTGAATAGGGCAACGTCTAGTGGTAGCCCCTCTCTTTGTGTCTGCTCCATCTAGCTGTTGATCGGGTCCCACACAATGTGCATCTGATGTCCGCATACGGTGGGGTAATGTTCAGCTGTCGGAGGACGTGGGCGTCTGTATCCCGCGCTCCTATGATGGCATTGAGGTAGTGAGGCTCCAGAGTGACTATTTACCCTCTGATCTTAATGGTGTGACTCCTGATCGTCGGGTTCCAATTGGCATAAAACTCCCGAACCAAGTGCAGATTGCATTCCTTGGGCTCCTCAAAGATGAACTTGAGCCCAGCTGCCTTGATCCGGTGAACCATCCTGGGGAACTCCTGTGCCAATGGTTCCCGTGCTATATGCTCCTCGGGGAAATATTTATTTTCTTTGTGCTTTGCGTACCACTTTTTCCCCTCATCGGTCACCCATCTCGTTCCGTAATGGCAGCGCTGGCTGCGTGGAACTGCTGGTGCAGCTGGGACTGCTGTGCCCAGTCTGATCCGTTTCCTTCCGGCGCCTGAAGTTGATGCGCCTTTTCCTTTCTCTTGCCGGCTAGCCATTTCACCTGTCAACCCAAGCAAACAAGATCAATGTTAAGCTCACAGATATTAACTTCGGCTAAGGTCGGGTTACGCTAGGTTACCCCACACTTAGTCCTTAGCTACAGTTACAACAATACGGCAAGAATATCTTTATTTGCACAAAACAAACAACTATACAATCATGCTTAGTGCGTTCGAAAAATTCGACGGTATAACTTCTGCGTACTACTCAGACTTCGTACAGCTAATCACAATCACTACCATCACTAACATTTTAACCATCGCACTTAGCAAAGAAAAACAAAGAAACAAAGACGACAACAAAAATATATCTACACACGAACCTATTCAACCAACCAATTCTTACAAATTTCAACATTTCCCCCAACCTGAGAATCCGTCGTTCTATTAACATCCTAACAATTTGTACATTGACTCATCTCATTCAACACATCCATCCCGGCATAAAATTCACAAGTTCAATACACTTTCAACTTCAAATTCCAACAAACAAGCCCTAGAATTGAGATTATCAATCAAATTCGATCAATTCATGCAATCGACAAGTTCAAACAATCATACGACATTCCGAACATTCATCAATCGACAATGAAATCAAATTCATGATTAATTTCGACTTAGGGCAATTTAGCTCACCTCCCATGCTACAAATCGAAGAAAATCGACAAGAATTTGCAAGGGAATCAAAGAACATACCTTGTTTTTGAAGAATCGATGAAAACTTGGTGAATTTCTTGCCTTACTCCATGTCACGTTGATGGGGGATGGGTTTGGGGGGGTTTGGTCGCGAAGGGATTAGAAAATGAGGGAAAAGGGGAGGTTTTCGGGGTTAAAAAGGAAGAAAATTGCGCAGGTCACCCGGCGACCCGGTGTGACCCGTCGCGATATACACGGCAACGTGTCACGGAGTGCATCGCGGTGCACTGCCTCCGTGACACGGAGCCATCGCGAGGCTGTTTTGGAAATTTTTAAAATTTCCAGTTTTACCTCAACGTGTCACGGAGGGTAACGCAGAGGTCCTCCTCCGTGACACGGAGCTATCGCCCCAGCTCACTGTTTTCCACTTTTTATTAATTTTTCATACCTCGACTTTTCCTTCGCGATTCTGTGCGTATTTTTCTCCGTTTGACCTGAAATTCATCTCACTATACAAAATTGGTTAGAATTATAGGTTTCACTCTAAATATAAATAAACAAAAACTAAAACAAAAAATTTTGTAGTAAATCAAGAAAAAGAAAAAGAAAAGAAAAATCTATTTACACTTTACAAAATGAAAGAAAAAAAAAATTCACGGGTTGCCTCCCGTGCAGCGCCTAGTTTACCGTCGCGGCTCGACGTCGTTTAAGCTCAATTGTCCGCTAGGGTGATGGACGATTTCTCTCGATCACCGTCCTCCCCCCAGTAGTGCTTACACCTTTCCGGTGGTTTTCCCATTAACTCTTGGGAATCCTTCATCTGCTTATCATCACCTTGATCAATCACATTGATCACCGAGAGTTCTTCATGCACCATCGGGAGCTTGGGTGCCTTGTACACATCGAACACCTCTACCTTGTCATGTGCTCGCATTGTTAGCTGCCTCACAGCTACATCGATTAGTGCTTTCCTGGTTTCCAAGAAGGGACATCCCAAAATAAATGGGACCTCCGCGTCTGGTTCAAAATCCAGCACGACAAAATCTACCGGGAAAATCAGGGAGCCAACTTGCACCAGAACGTCCTCAACAATGCCATCCGGCCTAGCTAAGGATCAATCCGCCAACTGCAAGATTACCGTTGTGGGTCTAGGACTCCCTAGACCCAACTTTCTGAATACCGATGAAGGCATCAGATTTATGCTCGCTCCCAAGTCACACAATCCCCGAGCTCGGATGCTCTGCCCAATAGTAAGCTGGATAGTAAAACTCCCAGGGTCTTTTAACTTTGTGGGCAGTCTATTTTGGATCGGGGAAGTGCACTCCTCCGTTAGAGACACCGTAGCATACTCAGTCAACCGACTTTTGTTTGCCACGATGTCCTTTATATACTTCGCATATTTCGGCACTCCCTGTAAGACATCAACAAGAGGTAAGTTAACATGTACCTGTTTCAGCACCTCGATGAATTTCTTGAAACACGCCTTCTCTTTGTGTTTCTTTAGTCGTTGAGGGAATGGGGGTGGAGGTCTTTCTGATTCAGCTTCCTTGGTTTTCCCCCTTTCAGAACTTTGCTCCCTCTCAACTTCTGCTGCTCCCGACTGTTGAGGTGGTCTTTCTGGTTCCACCTCTTTCAGCTGCAAACCACTCCTTGTGGTCACTGCATTTACCTGCTTGGGATTGGGATTCGTGTCGCTTGGCAGTCCTCCTCTAGGCCTTGTGTTTTGGGCACTAGCAAATTGCCCAAATTGATATTCAAGTGCCTTGGTAGCTAACTGGTTGTTTTTCACTTCGGCTGCCAATTTCACATAGTCAGCCTGCAATTGAGCTTGGTTAGCTATCATGGTCTTGAACATCTCCTCAATGCTGGGTGATGGTGGTGGAGGAGGTGCGTTGTTGTTTCTAAATTGAGCTTGATAGTTCTGCTGCCCTCCTTGATTCCTTTGCACACCCTGACCCGAACTTTGGCCCTGATGGTTGTTGCTACCCCATGAGAAATTAGGATGATACCTCCAATTGGAGTTGTAGCTACTACCATACTGCTGGTGATTCCTTTGTGCATTACCCACAAAGTTTACCGAGTCAGGATTGGCTCCACAACACTCAGCTGAGTGCTCACTGCTTCCACACACTTCACACCACATCTGCTGGACTGCATTAACTGGGGCTTGAGGCTGGTTCAGTGTCATGTTGCTGAAGTGATTGTTCAGTTGATTTTGCAATGTAGCTATTTGTGCAGCGATAGCTGTAAACCCATCCACTTCAAGCACTCCTGCTGCTTTCCTTGTCCCACCTCGTGACGAATCAGCATTCCATTCTGGATTGCCCTGTGAAATACGGTTCAACAAGGCAGCTCCTCATAAGTCTTCTCCAGCGCTTTCCCTCCAGCTGCTGAATCTAGCAATATTTTGGTGTGGGGTTCCAAACCCTCAATAAATATGTGCACCAACACATCATTGGACTGATGATGATGAGGACAATCCCGCAACATGGATTTAAATCTCTCCCAGGCCTGATATAAATTTTCTCCCTCTCTCTGTTTGAAACTTAGAATTTGACTTCTAAGTCTTGCTGTTTTACCAGAGGGAAAAAACCTTATCAAGAACTTTCGTGCAAGATCATCCCACGTAGAAATAGAATTTGGTGGCTCAGCTTTCAACCACCTCTTGGCTTCTCCCAATAATGAGAATGGGAACAATGTAAGTCGGACATAGTCTGGTGACACTCCAGCGGGGATGTAAGTGTCACTTATCTCCAAAAAATTTTGGAGATGCTACTGTGGATCTTCATGAGGGAGACCGGTAAATTGCCCGCTTGTGTGCAACAATTGCACCATATTTTGTTTAAGTTCAAATCTCCCTCCCGGCTCTGGTTTGCGGATACTCGATGTAACATTATTGGCATGTGGGATTGCCACCTCGCGAACCGGTCGTGCTGCTGCTTCTTCGGGCACTAACACTGCCCGTACTACCGGTGGATTCTGTTGTTGCTCCATGATCGTCTGTCTGAGCAACTGCAGCTTTCTTTGTAGAGCTTCTCTTCGCTTACTGTGAAATATCCTTTCTGGCTCTATATACGATTCCACCAGCTCCTTGTCTCTTGCCAGTGTTCAACAGCAATTAAGTCTGCAAAATACAGGCTAAGACCAAGTTGTCAACACTAAGAAAATAAAAATACAGTAAATTAACACTTAAAACAATTTCACCAATTGCCAAGTCCCCGGCAACGGCGCCAAAAACTTATTCGGGTGGTTTTGGGATATATAACCGACACGCAAGTGCACGTGGTCGAACAAGTAGTAAGTGACTTTAGTAAGCCAAGTATCGATCCCACAGAGACTTGGATTAAGTACAATTTGCTCAAGTATACTATATTTTACTTCTAACAATGCAGACAACAGTGTAACCAAAAAGTTAATAGTTTGTTTTATAAATTTTTATACTAAAACTTAGAACAATTATCTACTTTGAATCTGAACTATGAATGAGAGCATGCTGAGGTTAAACAAACATGTAATGAAATTGATTATCATCATACTTTGGTTAATCTTTTCCTCCAGTTGCTAGCCAAGAACATTTGCCAAGAGATTAAAACTCTCGTATTTAACCTCACTTAAGAATCATGAACCATCCGTCTACATTTCTGTGATCAAATGCAATTCATGTTCTAGCCATACAATTCCGGTTCCTAATTTGACTAATACGACTTTCAGGTATATTTCTATCCTAAAAGCAAATCAAAACTCAATTTTCCTAAATCAAGTAATGAACATATCCTATTAATTCACAACTTTCCAATTTCTTGCTCTCTCGAGTGAAACCGGACTTTTTAGATGTACATTAATGTAGGCCACACACTAATGCAGTAAGAACAAGAATTAATAGAACAACATGGAAGAAAACATGGAAAACCAAAGAATCAATGATCAAATTTCATTACAATTGTTCATAACCTCAGCAAGGAGAGGAATTAGCCACTCATTTGTGGATTAAACATCATAAAATGAGTGTTAATCATACAAGCAATTGAATTAAAGAAGAAAGAAAGAGAGAAAAAACCCTGAACTTTTCATCCCTCAACTGCCTGTAACCCACGTCCTTGCTCCACCAAGTCAGAATTATAAAAAATGAACCTAAGTGTTCTATTTATACTGCTGGGAATTTTTCCCAGAATAACGAGCAACGTGTCACAGAGTGCATCGCGGAGCACTGCCTCCGTGACACGCCATGAACGCGGACCCTCACTAGAACTGGGGGTCCGGGAATTCAGGCTCAATGTGGCACGGCGTGCATCGCGGAGCACTGGCTCCGTGCCACGGAGCAAACGCGGACCTCCACTGGAAATTGGGTGAATTTTCCCCATCCAGGCAGAATGCCTCCGCGATGGCAGCGTGACACGGCTCCATCGCGGAGCCCCTTTAATTCATGTTGTCCAATGCCTTTTCCCTTGCTCGCATCCAATTCCAACTCCGATATCATCCAACATGCATTTTAGCTTCCCGAAATCACATTTTACCTGCAAAACAATGCTAATCATGTTGGTTAGTATAAATTCACATTTTATTACCAATTACATGAGAATGCATACACATTGATAGATAAACAAGGCGAAAATGATACTTTTGAGTATCACTTGGGCATATAAATCTGCCCAAGATCACTACTCAGTACATTCCAAGTACTGATAGCAGGCCTCTTGTGCTATATCATTTTATGATATAGATTCAGGTCTCCAGGTCCAGCCGCGTGACTAGATACGCTTCTTTCTCTCCAGCTGCCAACTGTGAGTCCTCATCTTCCAAGGATGTGGTGTATATTCTTATTTTTTTAATTTTTTCAGTTTCCAGACTTTTGGAGTTAGCTGGGGGCTTTTCCTAGCAACTCATCAGTTTGTTAGAAGGCTTTCAGACTTATGTGGACAGATTCAGCGTTATATTTAAGCATTTGTAAATTGTCTTTATGGATCCTATTAGACTTTTGTTATTCCTTTCGCTGGTTCATGATGTTAGATGTTTTTTATGTTAGCTGCATGCGATGATTATGCCATGGGTCGACTTGGAGCCTCTCGGGGTTCCTTGTCCCGTGTCTACGATTTGGGTCTATTCTCGGGTCGTGATAGTTGCTTAATATAAGCCATTGGTAAAAGGGTTGAAGCTTGTGAAGGTAAAGCAAAAGAGTATAATTTATACGCTTGTTGTTGTATTATTATTGCCGTAGCTATAGATTGAGTCTAGAGGCCCCTTAGCATAGGCGCTCTGAGATGGTCCTTTACTTTATGTTACATATATGTGGTTCCAAATGTGATAAATGTTGGATGCTAAGTGAAATTGGTAAAAATGGCAAGACGATGACGCGCGAACGAACTTAACGCTAGAAAATGACTTTAAGCTAAATAAGGTAAATGAGAATAACAAAATGGAAATTCCTATCAATAGTCATCCACCCTCTTATTCACATGTTCTATGTTACATAAGGCCAAGAAGAGATTCCTTGATTTCTCTCCCTTTAGCTAACCGGCTAGTTTACGAGTTTCCGAACCAACTAATACGTTAAACTTGAAAGATAGAACTCAAATGTGTAAATTATCGATATTTCTATGAAATCATCTTTATGGGCAGGTTATATGTAGTATCTTAAGGTTAGTAGGTTATACAAAAATAATAATATATTTAGGCTTATGCTTACGTTCAAGTTACATGCTAAGGAAACAAGAATTGTCTTTAAAATGTCGCCATAGGTTTAGTGGAACTCTTGTGCTATCTGAACCTCTTGGGACTGGCCAAGGAATTAAGTTAAATAAGTGGTGTAAATACGTTATGTGGTAAAATGATATAATGAATATTATGTAACAACCTTCTATGAATCAATTAGAGTTGAACGTCCGTAAATTAGTAAAGTAAGTTAAAGAGAAGCTTGATCTCGGGAAAAAATAGCATGCCCAAGTGATGCTTTATACCTTAATTTAGTCTTGTTTATCTAAGTTATATTTTACATTTTCATGTGATCCTATATAAATGTGAATATATGTGCTAACCAACATGATTAGTCCTTGTTTTGTAGGTTTCAAGGATTTTGAGGAACTAATTCATAAGTTGGTGAAGTAGAGGAATGGAGTCGGGAGCAAATGGCGAAAGCCGGCAAAGAAGCATGCCTTGGCAAGGTTGGCCGCGCATGGCAGCGTGCCACGCTGTGCGTGTGCCGTGCCCAGCATCGTGCCACGCCTATGCCAGGTGCACGAGAGAAGGCAGCATGCAGGCAGGCGAGCCAGCTGTGCGCCAGCAGAATGCCATCGCGCTTCTTGAGCAGCGTGCCACGCCGGGCATCGCGGCAAGGGGCTGCCTTGAGTCGATATTTGTTGATTTCTAGTGTGCCTCCGCGTTACCTCTGTGTCACGGAGGTAGTGCTCCGCGATACACTCCGTGACACGGAGCCATTCCACGACAGGCTAAATTGAGCATGTTTCTCCTTTATTATAAATAGGTCCATTAGCTCCTAAAACCATTTTGTCATGATTTTATTCTGGAAAACTACCTAGGAGTGAAGGGAGAAGTGGGAGAACTCATCTAGGGTTTGGCAAATTCCCTTCTCATCTACCAAATTCATGTAAGTATGTTAGTTTAGTAGAAGTTAGTTGTAGTTTATGGCAAGAACCCTTCCTCTAGGGTTGAAGCCATGAATTATGATTGTGATTTTATGAAATTGTTTTGGAATTAAGTTATTGATTGTTGTTTTCGTCTTGCATTCTGGATTGTTGGTTGTTTTTATGATTGATCACCATGAAAACATATACGTTAGCTTGGGCAATTGCTTGAGAAAGAATTACCTAGGTCAGGACATGAGAATGTAAGGAGCATGTTTGTATCTCACGATATAATTTCGTGTTAGGATAGAAATATACCTAACACCTTGCTTGGTTGATACATGGGGGTTATTAAGAGACCAACTTAGGATTATCACATCAACACTTGAAGAAGTAGTTGTGAGGCTAAGTTGAGTTAAATGGTTAGACGCACGAAAGTCCCTAATCGTTTCCCTGTAAACCACAACATAATTATTTGCCCGCGAACTAGAAATTAGCATCCTCGCTCACAATGATGCAGTGAGGCTAGTTTGCCGTGTTTAGAGGCTCGAAAGACCATGAACATGCAATTCTAATTATGTGAAATAATAATCGATAGTTTCATGTTGAACCCATTGCAAATCGTAGTATCACATGATTATCTGGTTTTAACTCTATGTTGCTCCTATAGTAAATTCAGGATATTTTGTTGACCAAAACTAGACTTAATTAAATCTCCCTCGAAAACTTCTATAACCAACACTTGCGAAAGTTAAGATCACACTTGAAATGGATAGTTAGAGGAATGGGTCCATTCCCTGTGGGTTCGACATTCCGGTTCTTAAAAAGAGCCACTATATTACTTGCACGACCCGTACACTTGCGGACGCGCGAATAAGGACACGTCAAGTTTTTGGCGCCGTTGCCGGGAACTCGGCGAAGTTTTGATAATTTATCTGTTTTTGTGTGATTTTTGAAATTTCCTTAAGTGTTGAGAAACTTGGTCTTAGTTTGTTTATTTGCAAGTGACAGGTTGTCCTGCCGAGTTGGCTAGAAATAGAGAGCTTGTGGAACCGTTGCTGGAACCTGAACGTCAAATCCATTTGAGAAGGAGAGTAGCTCTAGAGCAAAAGCTGAAGAGACTTCAAGAAAAGGTACAACAACAACCACCCGCGGGACAAGCACAATTGTCATCAGAAGCAATGGCAGCAAGACCAGTTCGCGAAGTGGCAATCCCACTAGCGACGAATGTGACCTCTAGCATCCGTAAATCGGAGCCTGGAGGGCACTTTGAGCTTAAACAGAACATGGTGCACCTGTTACATTCTAGTGGACAATTCACTGGGATGGCACATGAGGACCCGCAGCAGCACCTACAGAGCTTTTTAGAGATTAGTGACACATTTGTCCCCACCGGCGTGTCCATAAATTATGTCCGACTAACCCTCTTCCCATTTTCACTGTTGGGAGAGGCGAAAAAGTGGCTGAAGGCTGAGCCACCGAACTCCATAACTTCATGGAATGACTTGGCTAAGAAGTTCCTTATCAGATTCTTCCCTTCAGGCAAAACTGCAATGTTGAGAAGTGAAATACTCAGTTTCAAGCAGAGGCCTGATGAGAACTTATATATGGCTTGGGAAAGATTCAAGTCATTGTTGAGAGACTGCCCCCATCACCTGCAATCAAATGAAGTGCTGGCTCATACCTTTGTAGAAAGTCTAGACCCACACACAAAAATATTACTAGACTCTGCATCAGGTGGGCAAGCCTTGGACAAGACATATGATGAGTTGTACACTTTATTGAACAGAATTGCACAAGGAAATCCAGAGTGGCACAGCGAGTCATCGAGGAGGGAAGGAAAGAGAATGGGGTTGATAGAAGTAGATGGTTTGAATGCCTTGGCAGCACAGTTAGCTTCGTTCCAACATCAAATGATGACTCAGTTCAATAAACTGAGTATGAACCAACACCAGGGCCAGGTTAATGCAGTTCAGCAAGCTCCGAGTTGGTGTGACATTTGTGGTAATAATGGGCACAATACAGAATCTTGTAGAGCCAATTCGGAATCAGTCAATTTTGTTGGTAATGTGCATAGGAATCAGAATTTTGGGAACAACTCCAACAGAAATTGGCAGGGCCACCCGAATTCTTCTTGGGGTGGAAACCAAAAGCAGAATTATATGCAACCTCAACAACATCAGTATCAGCAGAATAGGCAGAATGATGGGAAATTGAGCGGCAGCATTGAGGAAACATTGCAAAAAATCATGGAGACCCAGACTCAGTTAGTGGAAAATCAGGCGAGGATGGCAACAGACTTAAAGAATCAGCAAATGGCCACCCGCAATCTTGAAAAACAAGTGGGCTAGATAGCAGCTGCTCAAAACAGGAGATCACAAGGGGGATTACCAAGAGACACAGATCCTAACCCCCGGCAGATCAATGCCATCAGTCTAAGAAGCGGTAAGCAATTAGCTGATGCAGTGCCAAAAGAGCTGAGAAAGGGGGTGCAGCCGAAGTTGGTTAGACCAGGACCATCCATCAACATGGGAGATAATCAGAGTGCTGGGAAACAAAATGCGCAACTTTCGTTGCAGCCAGCACAAAGACCACCACCACCATTCCCTCAGAAATTCAGAAAGAGCAAGGAGGAGGAATGCTTCAAAAAGTTCTTTGAGAGCTTCAAAGAACTTCACATAAATTTGCCTCTTATTGATGTCTTGCAGGGAATGCCCAAGTATGCTAAATACTTGAAGGACGTGATGGCGAACAAAGTTGGATTGGTGGACGTCTAGACTGTAGCACTGACTGAGGAGTGCAGTCACAGGGTATTGAGCAAAATGCCAAAGAAGCTCAAAGACCCAGGGAGTTTTACCCTCCCCATACAAATTGGTAAAGCTGAGGTGCTACGAGCTTTGTGTGACTTAGGGGCAGTAGTTAATCTAATGCCCCTATCTTTATTCAACACCCTGGGGTTGGGAAAACCGAGGCCGACAAGGTTGATGCTGCAGCTGGCTGACAAGTCGCGAGTGACACTTGATGGAATAATAAAGGACCTTCTCATCAAAGTAGGTAAGTTTATTATACCTGTTGATTTTGTTGTCTTAGATTTTCAGGTTGATGACCAGGTACCCCTGATCTTGGGACGGCCATTCTTGGCCACCGGAGGGGCGATGATTGACTTGAAAGCAGGGACCCTGAAAATGAGGGTTGAGGATGAAGAAGAAATCTTCCGCGTTTACCAAGAAATGAACCCATGTGCACACTACAGAAACCTTTGTCAGGTTAGTGTGTTGGCGGAGGATGAGTGTGGGGTGGAGGATTCCACAGGTGCAGGGCCAAAGGCAATGACAAGTATTCAGCCCGAGTCTGATAAAAGGCTTCAAATTGTGAAGAAGTTGGAGAAAGAGAGGAACAGAGTGGAGGCTGTTTCTTCTAAACAACAAAAGAAAAGGAGATGGTTCTCGAAAGAGAACCCAGGTATGAGGATGTCTTGAAAAGGACAGTCCACGTCGGGCCATGATGTAAAATAAGGCGCTGCTTGGGAGGCAACCCAAGGATACCTCAGGTACAATTTGTAATTTTCATTTTGTGTTGATTTTGTTATTTTCACTTTGTTTGTGTTTTTGGTGGAAAGTTAAGCACAGATGGAAGGAAGTCTGAGTACCGAGAAGGTGGAAGCTAAAGAGCATGGAATAGAAGAAGTGTGGGGTCGAACACTCACCTCTTAAAACTTGAAAGGAAAGCATGCTTTTAGCTTGGCGTAGAGGCTCAGGGAGTATTTCTCATCCTTTAAATGTTAATTTAATGCTATGAGGACATAGCATGATTTAAGTGGGGGGTGAGAAAAATTTTAAAATTTTTGTGCTTAAAAAGTTTTTGGTGAATGTGATGCTTGTGTGAAATTTGGGAGAAATTTGAAAATTTTTTAGAGTCAAGCATGAATTCATCACCCGTTGGTTTTTCTTTTCGGCTCTTTTCCGACTGGGGGTCTTTGAACCGAAGAATAAAAAAATTTCTTTTTCTTTCCTTTGTCTGTATATAGTGTTTTTAGTCATAGTTAGGGACTGTTTCCGACGATGGATGGATGACGACCGTCTTGAGGAAAAATTAGCCGATAGGTTTTGGGTTTTTGAAACCATAACTATTTGGTGCTTGATGTTCTTGTTATGTGCTATACGTGATTGTAAGATGCAAGTATGTTCAGTGTGAAGCATGCAGGTGTATAACTTTGTGTGAGACGCTTAGGCTCTTGAATTTGACTCAATATGATTGAAGCTTAATTCTGAATTCTTGTGATTAGCTGAGTAAGAGTCTACTGAATGTGTCTTGATTTGAGCATGTGCCATAAGTGTAATGTTTTTGAGTATTCTGTGCTATTGTGGATTGTCTAGAACTTGCCTGGTGTGTTTATAAAACAAAATGAAGGATGTGAATTGTAGGAGATGATATAGGCATTTCTTTGAATGAACCAAATTTTTATCCCTCATTTTACCTACCTTGAAAAATTAATCCTAGTTAGCCCCATTGAGCCTTGAGCCTATTCTTTGACAGCTGCAACATAAACTTAGTCCTTTTTCTTTCATTAGCCTTGAACTTGATCCAAAACTCCTAAGCGCTTAAGAGAAATATATGAAAGAGTAAAGGAGTGAGAAGAAGGAAAAGAAACGAAAAGTAGCAAGTTGTAGAAGTGGAGAAAAGGACAAAGGTGCACTTGTGTAAAAATGGTTGATTATTAGTAGGGAGTAAGAAAATAAATGAATGAAAGAAAAATTTTTGCTTAAGTACTCCTTACTACTAAGCTGAGTGTGCTTAAAGGAATGGGAACAAGAAGAGAAAATTCAAGATTGAAAAGAATGAGGAGGAAGTAAGAAAAGAGATGTCCTTAATGAATGTTTGATGTATTAAAAGCGCTTGGGGGAGATAGTCACTATTACTGGCCAGAATAGTACATACCCGCACCTGGGTTACATTACAACCTAAAAAGTCCTACTTGATCTTACATTCATACATCCTTAAATTAGTGGAATAAAACACTAAGGGCAAGCTTATGGGTCATTACGTAATGCATGTGAATTCTTTGTGAGAGTGAGCGTAATTCTATTCACGTACCCACACATGTTGTGATTTAAAAATTGTTTTTGTGTGTGAAATTGGGTAACTCTCTTTCCGTGAGGGCACGTGTTGAATGAAGGATATAATTCATGTGGTATTTCTTAATCAGTTGATTTGCATGAGTTTGCTAAGATTGAGAGTCGCTTCTTGAGGTTAAGAAGTCTCAGCGGAGTTGTATTTCATTTCAATGATTAAATCGTTTATGCTCTATTTGTAGCTTGTTATCTTACGTAATCATCATAGTCGTAGCTTGAATTATCTTACTAAATTAGTTATGTGTGAGTCGCCATATGCATGAGATGTAAAAGGTTGTTCGAGGAAGAACAAGACTTTAAGTGTGGGGTAGGTGATCTCGGGCAAAAATAGCATGCCCGAGTGATGCTTTATACCTTAATTTAGTCTTGTTTATCTAAGTTATTTTATACATTTTCATGTGATTCTATATAAATGTGAATATATGTGCTAACCAACATGATTAGTCCTTGTTTTGTAGGTTTCAAGGATTTTGAGGAACTAATTCATAAGTTGGTGAAGTAGAGGAATGGAGTCGGGAGCAAATGGCGAAAGCCGGCAAAGAAGCATGCCTTGGCAAGGCTGGCCGCGCCAGGCAGCGTGCCACGCTATGCGTGGCCGCGCCCAGCACCATGCCACGCCTATGCCAGGCACACGAGAGAAGGAAGCATGCAGGAAGGCGAGCTGCGCGCCAGCGCCGTGCCACGCCAGGCCAGCTGCGCGCCAGCAGCATGCCATCGCGCTGCTTGAGCAGCGTGCCACGCCGGGCATCGCGGCAAGGGGCTGCCTAGAGTCGATATTTGTTGATTTCCAGTGTGCCTCCGTGTTACCTCCGTGTCACGTAGGTAGTTCTCCGCGATACACTCCGTGACACGGAGCCATTCCACGACAGGCTAAATTGAGCATGTTTCTCATTTATTATAAATAAGTCCCTTAGCTCCTAAAACCATTTTGTCACGATTTTATTCTGGAAAACTACCTAGTAGTGAAGGGAGAAGTGGGAGAACTCATCTAGGGTTTGGCAAAGTCCCTTCTCATCTACCAAATTCATGTAAGTATGTTAGTTTAGTAGTAGTTAGTTGTAGTTTTACGAACATGAATGGCAAGAACCCTTCCACTAGGATTGAAGCCATGAATTATGATTGTGATTTTATGAAATTGTTTGGAATTAAGTTATTGATTGTTGTTTTCATCTTGCATTCTGGATTGTTGGTTGTTTTTATGATTGATCACCATGAAAACATATAGTTTAGCTTGGGCAATTGCTTGAGAAAGAATTACCTAGGTCAGGACATGAGAATGTAAGGAGCATGTTTGTATCTCACGATATAATTTCGTGTTAGGATAGAAATATACCTAACACCTTGCTTGGTTTATAAACGGGGGTTATTAAGAGACCAACTTAGGATTATCACATCAACACTTGAAGAAGTAGTTGTGAGGCTAAGTTGAGTTAAATGGTTAGACGCACGAAAGTCCCTAATCGTTTCCCTGTAAACCACAACATAATTATTTGCCCGCGAACTAGAAATTAGCATCCTCGCTCACAATGATGCAGTGAGGCTAGTTTGCCATGTTTAGAGGATCGAAAGACCATGAACATGCAATTCTAATTATGTGAAATAATAATCGATAGTTTCATGCTGAACCCATTGCAAATCGTAGTATCGCATGATTATCTGGTTTTAACTCTATGTTGCTCCTAGAGTAAATTCAGGATATTTCGTTGACCAAAACTAGACTTAATTAAATCTCCCTCGAAAACTTCTATAACCAACACTTGTGAAAGTTAAGATCACACTTAAAATGGATAGTTAGAGGAATGGGTCCAATCCCTGTGGGTTCGACATTCCGGTTCTTAAAAAGAGCCACTATATTACTTGCACGACCCGTACACTTGCGGACGCGCGAATAAGGGCACGTCAAAGCTCTTCTCTATACCCCTAAATGATTATATTAAGTTATCCCTTCTATGTGTTGAGATTATTTTCCAAGTTTAAAAGGGTAATCCTAGGAGTGTAATACCCCAGAAGTGCTTAGGAGTAGACCCAGGAAGCTAAAATGAAAAACTGTTGAAAATTGGGAAAAAGGTTGCAGAACGACAGGTACCACGACCCGTGGTAAGTAACCATGGGCCGTCGTTGTGGCTGTGGGTTCAGAAGTTCAGATGTCAGGGGGAAACAACGGTTGATTCGATGACCCGTTGTAAGAAACAATGAGCCGTTGTGGTGGTCGTCGTAAGGAGTCAGCCCAGATGGATGAAGTAGCAAGGGTGTTACAACGGCCCATTGTGAGGAATGATGGTCCGTTGTTAGAAGTCATGGCAGAGTTATGGACTGTCTCAGTGGATACAACGGGTGGAAACCACGCCCCGTTGAAGCTTACAACGAGCCGTGGTGAGACTCATGGAATGGGAGTGCAGAATTTCAGAAGAACGAAACAACAACCAAAGGAACGATCTGTTGAAGCTTAGGATGATTTGTCCTGTGTGTCTGTGGTATGATTCGGAGAATGGGCTTTCTGCAGTGTTTTCAACAAGAAGACAGCATGGGCCGTGGGTGGGTTCCATGACCCTTTGGTACCACTTGTGGGTTCCATCCGGCTAGATTTCAGGGCAAATTCATTAACAGTATTTTCGACTTTTCCACTATTTTAGAGCCTAAACTATGTCATTTTGGATATTTTCTGACTGTGATAAGATGAGTTAAGTCCATTATGCATGCCCATTCTAATGCAAGAACTTTTGAGAGATTTTTGGGAGATTCAAGGTCTTCTTCCCTAAGCTTCCATCAATTTATTTGTGGGTATTCAAGAAACTTTGAGTCAATCCATTTCCAGGTATGTAGGGTTTTAATGGGTGTCTTCCTTCCATGCCCATGCGCAATTCCTATCAATTAGTGTTAAATTATGAATAATCAATTATGGGGTTTTGATCAATTGCATGATTCTTCTATCTCTACACATGGGTATGATTAGATTAGAATTATATTTATGATTTACAAAGCTTGGGTGGATTCTAACTTGTTTTCTCTTATAAAAATTGAATCTAAAACGCCCATGGATGAATAGTTCATAGAAGATGTGATTTGTGATATGTGTGTGATGATGATGAAATAAATAACAAAAGCATGTTTCTAACCCTACCCATTATCATATTGATGCTTTCAAAGTGAATTGAATGAATCCAAGTATGATAGAGTTTTGGGTGAAGCCCACGTGATGTTTTTAAAGTTATGATTTTCCCGACATAAGCTTACCACATGGTTTGAAGTGAATTTTTCTCAACTCTTATTATAAATTCTATCTTGTGGTATGTTTCGAAGTAAAGCCTCCTATATGCATGAAATTGTAATTGGGATGTGTGTGACTATAAGCTTTGTCGGTAGACAATGTTAAGCTTCACTTACATATGATGTTGAGTCTATGCATGATGTTATTATGAGTTTTGTCAATAGACAATGTTGAGCTTCATTTCATAGGATGTTGAGTTATGCATGATTTCATATTGATCTTCATCATTAGATGATGTTGAGCTTCATCAATTGACGATGTTGAGCTTCGTTATATACGATGTAGAGCATTGCATGTTTTGGGAGAAGAGTCGAGCACCGAGAGGGTTAAGGGTCGACTATCCTATGCCCCAGAACTACACGCCAACGTAGGTTGATACTTATAAATTATTGGGACCTCCCTTGTGAGCTATCCCCGGCCAATTGGCCCTTGAGCTTGATGTCTATATGTTGGTAGCGTCCACCGCCCTGGCAATGTTATGGATGGCTCTTCCCACTTGAGTGTTATAGTTGGAACCACGTAAGCTCTATCATGGTATGTAGGTTAAGTCACGAGTCTCCCACTGTCTATATCTTCCAGAATTGCATTTTTATTACTCTTGATAGTTACCTTATCCTTCATGTTCTAAAAGTAAGATTTGACTCATTGTTCAGCTTTTGATATAAATGTTATGTTCAGCTTTGAGTCATTCGAGCTAGTCATGGTGTTGTAAATCTAAGCATGATCATTTATACTATGAGTATGATTTCATAATGAGCGCATGTGGTCTTCTTCTTATCCTTAAAAGCTTTTGGATATATGTATGACTTGCTTAAAGAGATTTACATTATTTTTGCGATTTTACTTACCTTGCATACTCGGTACATTTCACGCACTAACCGCATACCTTCTATGTTGCATTGTTTCATGATACAGGGTCCAAATCTCAGGCTCGTCCTCATCCCTAGTCCATTTCAGCTTGTGCTATTAGTTTATTGGTGAGTCCTCATGTTCTGAGGGTTGTTGACAAACTTTTATGTTATCTTGAGTTTCAGTACTGCTCGGGTTAGTTGGGGATGTTGTCCCATCAACCCATCATATGTGAAAGAGGCTTTCAGACTAGTATGTAGTACTCAACTCTTGTATACGTCCAGTATTTCAAGGTGTTATTCTATGTTTACGTTTCTTCTATGTTTTATGTTTAATTTCCCACTTGTTTAATTGAGAATAGTTGTATGCATGTGCCATGGGTCGACTTGGGTTCTCTCGGGGTCCCTTGTCCTGTGTCTATGATCTGGACCTCCATTCGGGTTGTGACAAACTTGGTATCAGAGCTAGGTTGGTTTGATATGTCCTAGGGAGTCTGAAAGTTGCGTTGGGTAGAGTCTTTCTCATGGGTGTGAAGCGCGCCACACCTATGACGAAGGGGCTACTAGACGTTTTAGGAAATGTTTCCTTCTTTCATGTTCTATGTCGTGCAATCAAAAGCCTTTCCACCCTTCTAATTCGTGTGATTCACAATTGCAAAATTATGGCTCCTAGAAGAATGAACGGAAGGAGGAATGGAAATGATGAAGGCCACGGAGATGGCAATGACCATGGGCATCAGCCAGCCCCACCTGTTCAGGAGCCCCAGGCACTAGAGCTAGTTGCCCACGCTGAATTTCGGGCGGCTATTCAGATGTTGGAGCAGGCCTTGACTGCTCAGGTCAACCAGTAGGCCGTTGCGCATGTTCCTCAGAATGGTAACGCGGCGGGCGGCCAGAGTCCGAGACTTTTTGAGAATGAATCTGCCGAAGTTCTTGGGGTCCAAGGTAGATGAGGACCCGCATGACTTCATTGATGAGATTGTCAAGATCACCCAGGTTATGGGGGTGAGTAGTGTTGAGTGCGCAGAGTTGGCCTCCTACCAGTTGAAGAGGGTTGTGCATATTTGGTTCCGCCAGTGGAAGGACAGCAGGGTCGCTGGAGCAGGTCTGGTCTCATGGGAGGAGTTTCAGGTTGCATTCCTCGGTCGGTTCTTCCCTCGAGAAATGAGGGAGTTGAAAGTAGATGAATTTTTTATCTAAAGCAAGGGAGGATGACTGTCTAGGAGTACGCCCTTGAGTCACCCGCTTATTTAAATATGCCCCTGAGTTAGTGGCTGACCAGCGGGCGCGGGTGAGTAGATTTGTGCATGGTATTGCAGTATATTTGGCCAAGGACTGCAGGACAGCTATGCTCCACCAGGACATGGACTTCCCTTGCATGGTGTTGTATACTCAGCGGATGGAGGCAGCACACTCGAGGGAAAGGGAGGCCAAGAGGGCCCGGACTGAGGACCACAGATTCTCGCAGCAGAGGTCCAGTGGTGGGCATCGACAGCAGATCCACCAAAGATCTTCAGCCCCAACATCATCATCCATGAGTGTGCTATCCAGGCCCCGACGTGATTAGAAGGGGCGAGCGTCAGGTTCGAGGGGTCATAGCAATAGACCCATAGATTCCAGCATTCCATCTTACCGCAGATGCGGCCGAAGGCACACAGGCCAATGTTTTCCAGGGTTAGGAGCTTGTTTAGGTGTGGGCAGTGGGAACATATGCTCAGAGATCCACTGTGAGACAGGATTAGGTTTCGGGCCGAGGCCTGGCTTCTAGTTCAGCAGCACCTCCCCCAAACACAGCACATCAGGGGACATCTACTAGCACAGTTGGCGGGCAGCGTCAGAACAGATTCTATGCCTTAGCCACTCTCTAGGAGAAGGAGGCCTCACTAGATATAGTCACCGGTATGTTGAGAGTCTTTCATGTTGATGTATATGCATTGCTAGATCCGGGGGCTACCCTATCTTTTGTGACACCATATATACCCAGTAGCTACGGAGTCAGTCCCGATGTCTTATTAGAGCCCTTCTCAGTTTGTACTCCGGTAGGTGACTCAGTTATAGCTAGACGGGTTTATAGAGATTTCCCAATCTCAGTTCTTCATAAGGTCACCTCAGCAAATTTGATAGAGTTAGTCATGACCGATTTCGATGTTATTCTCGACATTGATTGGCTATATGCATGTTATGCTTCAGTTAATTATAGAACCCGGTTAGTAGAGTTCAGATTTCTGGGTGAGTCAGTTTTAGAGTGGAGGGGCAGTTCAACTGTGCCTGTAGGTCGATTCATTTCTTATCTAAAGGCCAGGAAGATGATTTTCAAGGGTTGCATGTACCATCTAGTTAGTGTTAAGGACGTGAAGTCTGAGACCCCAACCATTCAATCAGTTCCAATCGTATGTGAGTACCCAGAGGTCTTTCCTGATGATTTTCCATGTGTACCTCCCGAGCGGGAGATTGATTTCGGTATAGACCTTCTTCCCGACACGCAGCCCATTTCTATCCCGCCCTAAAGAATGGCCCCAGACGAGCTGAAAGAGTTGAAAGATCAGTTGAAATACTTGTTGGATAAAAGCTTCATCAGGCCGAGTAAGTCTCCATGGGGTGCACCAGTATTATTTGTTCAAAAGAAGGACGGTTCCCTTCACATGTGCATTGATTATCGGTAGTTGAATAAGGTCACCGTCAAGAACAGGTACCCCTTGCCCAGGATTGATGATTTTTTTGACCATCTTCAGGGTGCCAGGTGTTTCTCGAAGATAGATCTCAGGTCCGGATATCACCAGCTCAGGTTTCGGGAGTGTGACATTCCAAAAACCACCTTAAGGACTCGGTATGGTCAGTATGAGTTTGTAGTTATGTCTTTTGGACTAACCAATTCCCCTACACCTTTTGTAGATCTAATGAACAAGTTATTCAAGGGATATCTAATCCTGTTCGTGATTGTATTTATTGATAATATTCCTCATATACTCTTGGAGAGAGGAGGAGCATGTCGCTCACCTGAGAGTAGTGCTTCAAACCCTCAAGTATCAGTAGTTGTATGCAAAGTTCAGAAAATGCGAGTTCTGGTTAGATCCTGTGGCATTCCTAGGCCATATGGTGTCAAGTGAGGGTATAAAAGTAGATTCTCAAAAGATCGAGGCGGTAAAGAATTGGCCTAGACCGGTGAACCCATCAGACATCAGGAGCTTTTTAGGCTTAGCGGGTTATTATCGGAAGTTCGTTGAATTTTTCTCATCCATTGCAGCCCCGTTGATTAGATTGACTCAGAAAAAGGTAAAGTTCCAATGGTCGAAGGCTTGTGAGAAAAGCTTCCAGGAGTTGAAGACCTGACTCACTTCAGGACCAGTGTTGACTCTACTCGTGGGTACGGATGGCTTTGTGGTGTATTTTGATGCTTTGCGAGTTGGACTTGGGTGTGTTAATGCAGCATGGGAAAGTAATAGCATATGCCTCAAGATAGCTGAAAGTTCATGAAAAGAATTACCCGACCCATGATCTTGTTTTTGCCACAGTGGTGTTTGCATTGAAGATATGGCGGCATTACTTATATGAGGTCCATGTGGATGTATTCACCGATCATAAGAGCTTGCAATATGTTTCTCACGGAAAGATCTAAATCTTCGACAAAGGAGGTCGTTGGTTATTGAAGGACTACGACATGAGTGTTCTCTACCACCCAGGCAAGGCTAATGTGGGTACGGATGAACTTAGTAGGATCTCTATGGAGAGTGTGTCCTATGTGAATGCGGGGAGGAAGGAGTTGGTGAAAGATGTCCACCGACTTGACAGACTAGGAGTTAGATTGATCGATTCGACCGATGGCGACGTTGTTGTGAAAAACGGGTCAGAATCGTCTTTGGTTGTTGATGTTAAATCCAGGCAAGATGAGGATACAATTTTGAGGAAGCTGAAGGAGGCGGTGAAAAGTCAAAAGGGTGGAGGTTTTCTCCCAAGGGGGAGATGGTGTGCTAGATATCAGGGTCGTCTATGTGTCCCAGATGTTGATGATTTGAGAGTTTAGATATTGCATGAGGCACATGGTACCAGATTTTCTATTCATCCAGGATCCATGAAAATGTATTGGAACTTGCGAGAAATCTATTTGTGGGATGGTATGAAGAATGATATTGTAGAGTTCGTAGCAAAATGTCCGAACTGCCAGCAAGCTTACAACGGGTGGAAACCACGCCATGTTGAAGCTTACAACGAGCCGTGGTGAGACTCGTGGAATGGGAGTGCAGAATTTCAGAAGAACGAAACAACGACCAAAGGAACGGTCTGTTGAAGTTTAGGACGATACGTCCTGTGTGTCTGTGGTACGATTCGAAGAATGGGCTTTCTGTAGTGTTTTCAACGAGAAGACAGGACAGGCTGTGGGTGGGTTCCACGACCTGTTGGTACCACTCGTGGGTTCCATTTGGCCAGATTTCAGGGCAGGTTCATTAAGGGTATTTTCAACTTTTCCACGCTTTTAGACCCTAAACTAAGTTGTTTTGGATATTTTCTGAGTGTGATAAGATGAGTTAAGTTTTTTATGCATGCCCATTCTCATTGAAGAACTTTTGAGAGATTTTTGGGAGATTCGACGTCTTCTTCCCCAAGTTTTCATCAATATCTTTGTGGGTATTCAAGGAACATTGAGTCAATCTATTTCTAGGTATGTAGGGTTTTAATGGGTGTCTTCCTTCCACACCCATTCCCAATTCCTATCAATTAGTGTTAAATTATGAATAATCAATTATGGGGTTTTGATCAATTGCATGATTCTTCAATCTCTACACATGGGTATGATTAGATATAATTATACTGATGATTTACAAATCTTGGGTGGATTCTAACTTGTTTTCTCTTATAAAAATTATTTTTCTAAAAATTGAATCTAAAACGCCCATGGATGAATAGTTCATAGAAGAGGTGATTTGTGATACGTGTGTGATGATGATGAAATAAATAATGAAAGCATGTTTCTAACCTTACCCGTGATTATATTGATGCTTTCAAAGTGAATTGAATGAATCCAAGTATGATAGAGTTTTGGATGAAGCCCACATGATGTTTTAAAGTAATGATTGTCCCGACATAAGCTTACCACATGGTTTGAAGTAAATTTTCCTCAACTCTTATTATAAATTCTATCTTGTGGTATGTTTCTAAGTAAAGCCTCCTATATGCATGAAATCGTAATTGGGATGTGTGTCACTATAAGCTTTGTCGGTAGACAATGTTAAGCTTCATTTACATATGATGTTGATTCTATGCATGATGTTATTATGAGCATTGTCAATAGAAAATGTTGAGCTTCATTTAATACGATGTTGAGTTATGCATGATTTCATATTGAGCTTCGTCATTAACAATGTTGAGCTTCATCAATTGACGATGTTGGGCTTCGTTATATATGATGTAGAGCATTGCATGTTTTGGGAGAAGAGTCTAGCACCGACAGGGTTAAGGGTCGACTACCCTATGCCCCAGAACTACACGCCAGCGTAGGTTGACACTTATAAATTATTGGGACCTCCCTTGTGAGCTATCCCCGGCCGATTGGCCCTTGAGCTTGATATCGATATCTTTGTAGCGTCCATCGCCCTAGCAGGGTTATGGACGACTCTTCCCACTTGAGTGTGATAGTTGGGACCACGTAAGCTCTATCATGGTATGTCGGTTAAGTGACGAGTCTCCCACTGTCTATATCTTCCAGAATTGCATTTTTATTACTCATGACGGTTACCTTATGCATGCATGTTCTAAAAGTTAAGTTTGACTCATTGTTTGGCTTTTGATATAAATGTTATGTTTAGCTTTGAGTCATTCGAGCCAGTCATGGTGTTGTAAAGCTAAGCATGATCATGTATACTATGAGTATGATTTCATAATGAACGCATGTGGTCTTCTTTTTATCCTTAATAGCTTTTGGATATATGTATGACTTGCTTTAAGAGATTTACATTATTTTAGCGATTTTACTTACCTTGCATACTTGATACATTTCACTTATTGACCACATACCTTCTATGTTGTATCGTTTCATGATACAAGGTCTGAATCTCAGGCTCGTCCTCATCCCTAGTCCATCTCAGCTTGTGCTATCAGCTCATTGGTGAGTCCTCATGTTCTGAGGGTTGTTGACAGACTTTTATGTTATCTTGAGTTTCAGTATTGCTCGAGTTAGTTGGGGATGTTGTCCCATCAACCCATCGTATGTGGTAGAGGCTTTCAGACTAGTATGTAGTACTCGGCTCTTGTATACGTCTAGTATTTCATGGTGTTATGCTATGGTTACGTTTTCGCTATGTTTTATGTTTGATGTCCTGCTTGTTTAATTGAGAATAGTTGTATGCATGAGTCATGGGTCGATTTGGGGTCTCTCGGGGTCCCTTATCTCATGTCTACGATTCGGGCCTCTGTTCGGGCCGTGACAAGGAGCTTCTAAGGTGCTTATAATTATGTAAGTTGTCTTCAGCTCCTGAGATAATTGCACATTTGTGTATGTTAATCCAGCATCGTCCAAATTATGGCTATAAGGCCTTATTTTCCTATAAGGCATCACTTAGAGAGTTGCTCAAGAGTTCCCAAGTTACAGAGCTCCAAGTCTCAGATCCTTAAGTTATGCCTTCACGTCCCTATGTTATGTTGAAATGTGCTATGCTAATCTAAGAAGTTTTCAAGAAATCATATTTTGAGAATCATGCTAATGTCTCGGGCAAGTATTTGAAGTTGCATACAAGTCATTATAAGAATTTCTGGTAAGAAGTCTTAATGTATATGATTTTCATGTTATAACATATAGTTGAATTCTTTCAGTTATATTCAAGTCTTACATCTATATATTCAGCTCTTGTTGAGTTATCATTTGAAATCCTAAATTTAGAGGAGAGATTTTCCCACGTACCAATGTCCCCAACATCGAAGTAGGTATAAGCACAGGCTATGATAATTATCAGTTAAGCTTAGAACTTCTAATTCCAAGAAGTCTCTTGGAGGTCACTTAGTTAACTAAATACGAATTTATACCTTATATAGAAGTCTCATACGTCGTATGTCTGCAGTTCAGCTCTCAGCCCTATGTATATGTTAAGTGTTATGATAAATAACTCCAAGTTCCAATTTATAAGTTCTATGTTTTCCTGCAAATAAGACAAATGAATTAAGAAATATATGTGCTTATTGAAGTGATAAGTTTGATAACAGAATTTCAGTGTATAGTTATCGATACATGTAAAGGAACCACCCTGTGGGCAGTATATATATATAGTATCCCGATGTGAAAGGATTGTATAGAAATGAGAATCTATGTGCTTATACTCAAGCGATATGTTAAATTGGTAAGATTATTTGTAGGACATTGCTTGTAAGCCTACTAAAGTTCTTACATTGTCTAAACCTCCTGAAGGTCTGTCAAGTCACTGAGTCGACATGTTTGTATATAATTTGACAGCTTACGTGATATAAGTTCATATTTGCTAATTTTGCATTCTATATGTGCTCACTTGCATTATATGTTACGAAAGAGACCTATTACGGCCATAGATTTAGCATTTGTCATTTCAATGGCAAATGTGTTAAATTGACTCAGTATAAGCTCTATTTGCTCCGTTCATGATTATGATTGAGATATTTTTATTTTACCCCGGTGTGGTACACCGATTGGAGATATTTTTATTTTACCCTGGTATAGTACACCGGCTGGAGATATGTTTATTTTACCTCGGTATGGTACACCAGTTGAAGATATTTTTATTTTGCCTGGATATGGTACACTGGCTGGAGATATTTTTATTTTACCCTAGTGTGGTGCACTGGCTGCAGATATTTTCTTTTACCCCGGTGTGGTACATTGGCTGGAGGCATTTTTACATAAATTTTATGGTCTGTTGGCTGCCGACATTACAGTTATAACTTTGCTTCTGCATTATTTGGTTGCATTTACACTTCAGTATTGAGTTATTGTCAGGTTTTAGTTTCCAGGATTCCAGGTTGTTACTATTCCTTATTTTTGGCTTAGTTGTCATTACTATCTTATATGTTTACAGTTATTAGCCTTACATACCAGTACATTTCATTCGTACTGACGTCCCTTTTCCTGGGGACCTGCGTTCATGCCGTAGGTGCAGGCAGAGACCGGGATTGCCAATTGCAGTAGCAGTTTGTGAGATCAGCGGATGTGTTGGTATGCTCCTTTTTCCTAGAGCTAGGGCTTAGTTATTACAGCTTGAGTTTTGAGTTATAGTTACGGGTAGGTCGGAGCCCTGTTCCAACCATCAATTCAGTTTACTCTTAGAGGTTTTGTCTACATAGTATGTATAGTATTATTCTGTTTGTGGCCTTGTCGGCTTTTCGTTGCTTAGTTTAGCATAGTCATGGCCTTATCGGTATTTCAGTTATTTATTTGCGGTAGTTGAGACCTTATGGGTCCAGATGTTTACTCCAGTTGATTATGATAGGTGGCCTGTAAGGCCTAGCTATTACATCTACAGATGCTATATAGTCGGCTTCCCGGTCAGTCAGGTATCGGGAGCTAGTTGGCCCTCCCCTAGTTTTGGGGCGTGACAGGTAAGGGTAAATCAAGTATACATCCGCATACGGATCAAGTTGCATGGTGATAATCATCTAAATAGGAGACCAACCATTTAGGTGAAGTTAACTTACTGATATTACATGTTAAGCACCGAAATAGATCACTAATATAAAATGCCTTGTGGTTATGAAGTCATGGGGAACACAATCCTAGTCAACTCACTCTTTAAATTCAATCAACTTTAAATCAAGGATCTACTCATTGCTCTTTACTGTTTTCTATTATTTCTTTCTACAATTTCCCCCCATAGGAAATAAGTAAGCCAATAGTAGCAGTTAAACGCATTAACTAAGGTCCTCTCCATATTCCTCATGGGATTCGATCCCAACCCTGGTTGGGTTCTATATTTGACATCGACCGCTTTATATCTCATTACGAGGTGTAATTTGGGTGACATCACTGTCCCTATACAAATTGGTGGAAGTGAGATGATGCAGGCTTTGTGTCCCTTAGGGGAAAGTGTAAATTTGATGCCTCTATCAGTGTATAATACTCTTGGCCGGGGAAAATCAAGGCCCTCCAAAATAGTTCTACAGCTTATTGATCGATCAAGAGTGGCTCCGGAGGGAATCATTGAGGATGCGCTCATCAAGGTTGGTAAGTTTGTAATCCCTACTGATTTTATTATTCTTGACTATGAAGCAGATGATAGGGTGCCAATCATCTTAGGACATCCACTTTTAGCAACTGGGGAAGTATTGATTGATCTAAGAGAGGGCAACTTGAAGATGAGAATGAATGTCGAGGAGGTCACTTTTAGAGTATACAAAGCACTCAACACACCTTCACACTACAGAGATCTATACATCATCACCAAGGTAAAGAAGGATAAGTGTGGGGTGGAGGAGTGTGAATTGATAAATGCTCATTCAAAATCTCTCATTAAATGGCCCAAGGTAAGTACAGAGGAAATCTACAAGCTACAGAGAGAACTTGAGCCTATGTTAAGAGAACTGGAACATGATCCTAGAAAGGATTTGAAGATAAGAAAGAGGGAAAGTATTGATACTAATCCCTCTAGAGTTAAGAAAAGAAGAAAGTCGAGCCTGAGAGGAAGCAAAGATTGAGAAAATCCTGAATGGTTTGGTGACACACGTCATGTCGCAATGTTAAATAAGGTGCTACTTGGGAGGCAACCCAAGCTGTACTAGAGGTATTCTTGTTTTTTTTATAGTGTCACCTTTCGTTTTCATTTTTGCTTGTTTTTGCAGATTGAGGAAAGTCTAAATACCCAAAAAATCAAAGATAAGGAGCATAGTGAAGCATAAGTGTGGGATCATTTGCCCCTTTTGATGGAAATTGGAGAGAGAAACATGCTACCGGCTAGACCTAAAGGCCTTAGAGAGTATTCCTGACCCTTGTTTTACTTTTGATTAATGCTTTGGGGACATAGCATGATTTCAAGTGTGGGGTGGGAATCTTTTAATTTTTTTGATGAGGGTGAAGTATGTGATGGGTATTTGTTCTAGTTGCAATATTAAGTAGAGCATACTTTGCCCACCCTTTGGTTTTTCATTTCAGTTCTTTTTCGGGGGGAGGGAGGCCTTTGAACCGACTACCAACTTTTTTTTCATTTTTAAGAGTGAGTTTTTTTCTATTTTTCAGTCGTAGTTAGCGAATGTTCCTGATAATGGATGGATGACGACCATCTTGACAGAAAATTAGTCACTAGAAATGATAGAACCCTTCATTGATTAAATGCTAGGTGCTCTTGTTAGGTGCTACACATGACTGAATAGTGCAAGTTAGTTTTAATTTTAAAAGCATGTTGTATAAATTGAATGACTTTATTGGAGACACTTAGGCTCATTAACTTGACTCTTGGATGATTTTAGCTTAAATCTGAACTCGTGTTGTTAGCCTAATTGAGTGTTATATGGATCCTTCTTGAGTTGAACATGTGCCGTGAGTTTGAGGTATTTGTGATAGTCCATACTTTCATATTGATGTCTAGAGCTTGTCCAGTTTATTTGTAAAGCGAAATGAAGAATATTGAATTTAGGAGATGATATGGACATTTCTTTTATAAGACATATTTTTATCCTTTTCTTTACCTACCCACGATGGATAATTCTAGTTAGCCTCATTGAGCATTTAGCCTATTCTTCAGTAGTCATGTGTGAAAATTAATCCTTTTCTTTCAATTAACCTTTAATTTAATCCAAAACTCCTAAGCACTTACATTGAAAAATATATAAGAGCTACAAGGAGTGAGAAATTGAAAAAAAGAAGATAGTTGGGTGTGGAAGTTTGAAGAACTGACTAAGGGTGCAAATGTTTAAAATTCATATGTTGCTGGCAGGAAGTAGAGAAAGAACAAAAGAGTTGAAAAAGTGTTTGATAATTGAGTAGTCCTTACTAATTGTGTGTGAACTTGCTTAAAGAAACGAGAAAACAAAGAAGATCATGGATGAAAAGAGCAGGGGAAGAGTTAGTTGATTGAGGAAAGTGCTTAATGAGAAAATTGTGATGTATTAAAGCGCTTAAGGAAGATAGTCACTATTACTAGCCAGAATAGTTCCTACACGTCCCTTATCCTACATTACAACCCGGAAATCCTACTTGATCTTACAGTTTGATGTTCTTATATTAGTGGAGTAGTAGGCTAAGGGCATGCTTATGGTTCATCATATGTAGCATGTGAAATTCTTTGTGAGAGTGAGCATAATTTTATTCTTTTACCCTTTCTTGTGATAACTTGTAAATTTGTAAGTGAATATGGGTAACTCTCTTGTTGTGAGGGCACGTGGTTGATGAAAGATAAGTGATGTATTTTATTTCTTGGTTGGGTGACCTACATGAGTTTGCTAATATCATGAAGTCAGCTCTTGAGGGTAGGAGGTCTTGAAGTAATTATTTACGAGTTTAAATATGTTAAAGAAAACATACTTGATAAGAACTTATCATCTATGTTAGTCATTGTAGCCTTAGCTCGAGTGATCATAGTTCAATTGGTGATGCTAAACCTTTTCTTATAGCATGGGATATAAACGAGTTGTTCAAGGAAGAACAAGGCTTTAAGTGTGGGGTGGTGATCTTGGGTGTATATATACGTCCATATGCCATTTTATGCCCATATTCTAGCTTAGTTTGTGAATCAATTTGATTATAATCTTATATGTTTTGATTAAATTGTGTCCATGAACTAACATGTGTGATTAGGCCTTTTTGTAGGTAGAACTTGCTAACGGATGGAGCTTTACTTGAAGATAAAAATTAAAGGTCGGATCATGGGACATTAGACAAGATAAAATGGCATTTGGAGTCACCTCCATGGTATAGAGCAAGGAGTTCAACTTGATGAGAAATGAAGCGCCTAAACAGTGGGTATACGTGTTGTGACCGTGCGATAGAGGGAAGATTAGCATGATCAAGGTCGTATAAAACTGGTTGCATTGCGTGATCAAGGCCATGTCACGGAATGAAGTTAGCGCGCTAGCCACCATGCTACGCCAGTGGCATTAGGTTCCAAAAGTTCTGAATAATGAACGTGTGCAATGGTGGCGTGTCATGCTGCTTGAATGGCATGCTGCCCACTGTACCACATTGAGTGGTGATTTCAGCCAAAATTCTTACACTATAAATAGATGTTATAGCCCCTGGAACCCAAGGATCAGGCCCGGAAGTCAAAACGGTGAAAAATTGAAATTTCGCACCAGGTCAAAAGACGAACCATGAAGTGGCTCATGAGGAGTGACCACGAGTCATAAGGTGACTTGTGGTCAAGCAGGGAGGTGGATTGGTCTGGAGGTCACCACGGGCATGACCATGAGTCGTGGTCAGGCCACACGACCCGTGAAGTCACCCGTGGCCTGGACTGGATGCTGGGTAAGGACAGTTGGGCAGTGTAGACCACGAATGGTGACCACGAGTCGTGGTCACTCACCATGATTGGTGGTGTCCTCCGTGGGGTCCGAGGGTGGAATTCTGGCAGTGTACCTCACGACTCTGGCAACGAATCATTGTCCCTGGAGATGAGTCGTCCAGTCCCTCATGGGGATTGGCAGTCAGCAAAATTCTGTGATTTAAGGGCTTTTCTGTAATTCCTAAATCCTAGGGTCCTATACTACATTGTTTTAACATCAGAAAGGGTGGTTTAAGATAGAATAGACTAGTCTAAGTCCTCATTCATGCATGCAAAGGTTTGGGGAGGTGATAGAAGGATGATCTAGGTGATTTAAAAGTGTTCTTCCTCAATTTCCTCTTGGGCAATCTAGGGAAGTTAAGAACCATCTAATCTCAGGTATGTAGGATTCTCAATGGGTGATTTCTTCCATACCCATGCCCCTCCTCTATGATTTTTACAAAGGTTTCATTAAATACTCATGGGGTTTTGTAATTGATTTATATATAATCGAATGATTTGATTATGGGTTTTGTGATTTTAAAATCTTATCATAATCCATGGATTTGTGATCAGCTTTTGTGATTAAAATTGATTATTATATTATCGATTTTGATTTCTATGTAATTAAGCCTAATTATGCATTCCCCATGATGAATCGATTTATAATCTACCTTCTTATTGATGAGATTTGCAAGCCCAGCATGAAGTATAATTAAATTCATGAAATTATTATATTACCCATTATGATTTTATGAATTTCAAGCTATATGTATGATTTACGAGCATGTATGAGCCTTATGAATTAGGAATTATGTTTTGGCCGACTCATAGGCCTTATGTCATGACTAGTTCATGTATGTACAAGTATGTTTATGATATTCATGATTTAACTAGCCCATGAATTCATGCCTGTTATACTATGAGCACTATATACGTTTTGGAAGTAGTATCGTACACTGAATAGGTTCGGGGCCTAGGTTCTGCTTGGGATCTCATAAACTACGTGCCACCATAGGTATGTTGGGACCTCCTATGGACTGTCCCAAGCCCAAACTGCCTTTTCATGGTGATATCACAGTTCCATGGTGATATCACACTTTCATGGTTCTACCTTGGCAAGGTACTAACACCCTCCCGACGAGGGTTACAAGTCTGGCTTCATGTGTGCTCATATGGGGTATATCGGTTAAGAGAATCTACCACTATTCCTCATGATTTATGCATATTGATGATTATGTATATTGGCTCAAGTCATGTTAAATAAGGCTTTCCCTTATGAGTATGAGTACTATTGCATTACGAATGTTTTGAAAACCTTGAGCTTTGTATTATGTTTTGATGTTTACGATATAAGCATGATGTACTACTCTAATGATCGTTTATGAGTTTTATATATTTTAAATATTTGTTTTACTTACCTTGCATACTCAGTACATTCTAATTACTAATTATATACTTTCTATGTTGTATTATTTCATGATACAGGACCCGACTCTCAGGCTCACCCTCCTCAGTAGTGTTTCAGAGATTGATATCACCGTATTTTGTGAGTCCTCATGTTTCGAGGTCCATTTTCTTATACTCTATGCTTCTCTTTCAGTTTTAGAATTGTTGGGTTAGTTGGGGAGTTGTCCCATCAACCTGTCTTTCATGGTTAGAGGCTTTTCAGACTACCAACTGTATTCAGCCGTCATGCATGGATGTTGATTGTCCTTTTTTTCATATTTATGACATGTTTACGTTTTCTTGTGTTAAGTATTCCGCTTATATGATTGAATTAGGTATATGCTCATGCCATGGGTTGACTCGGGGTCTCTCGGGGATCCTTGTTCCGTGTCTATGATCCGGGTGTACGTTCGGGTCGTGATAAACTTGATATCAGAGCCATAGGTTTGAAGTGTCCTAGGGTGTCTTCCGTGTTAGGTAGAGTCTTTTCATGGGTATGAAGTGCACCATACTTATGAAGAAGAGGCTACTAAACATTTAGGAAATGTTCCTTTCTTTCATGATCTATATCATGCAATGAAAGTCCTCTACCCTTCTAATTCATCCTATTCGCGTTTGAAAATCATGCCTCCATGCAGAGTGAATACCAGAAGAAACGGTAACAGTAATGATCACGAGGGTGCCAATAGTGAGGAGCATCAGTCAGCACCACCCGTTCGCGAGGAGCACGCACTAGAGCCAGCTACCCACGCTGAGTTTAGGGTAGCGATTTAGATGTTGGCACAGGCCATGACTTCCCAGGTTCAAAATCAGACAGCGGCACATTACCCTCAGAATGGGAATGCGGCGGCAACCAGGGTGAGGGATTTCTTGAGGATGATCCCTTTGAGTTCACGGGGTCGAGAGTGGACGAGGATCCCCACAATTTCATTGAGAAGATTTTGAAGATCACCCAGGTTATGGGGGTGAACAATGGAGAGTGTGTCAACTTGACCTCCTATCACCTTAAGGGGTGGCTCATATTTGGTTTAAGCAGTAGAGAGATGCCATGGAAGTGGGTGCAGGCTCGATAGGTTGGGAAGAGTTTCATGCGGTATTTTTGGATCGGTTCTTTCCTCAGGAGATGAGGGAGCTCAAAGCGGACGAGTTTGATAATTTGAAGCAGGGAAACATGTCTGTTCAGGAGTACGCATTATAGTTCACTCAATTATCCAAGTATGCTCTAGAGTTGATGGGGGATCAAAGGGCTCGGGTGAGTTATTTTGTGCATGGGGTGGCGGACTACTTGGACAAGGATTGCAGGATCGCCATGCTTCATCGAGATATTGACTTTCCCCGTATTATATTGCATGCACAGTATATGGAGTCGGTCTACCGGAGGCAAAGGGAGGCCAAGAGGGCCAGGACCGATTGCTATAGGGTTTCTCAAGTGAGGTCAAGGGGTGGACAGCATCAGCAATTCTAGCATAGGTCTATCGCTCCAGCTATATCATCAGCCAACACTCCATCTAGGTTCTGAGAAGATCAAAGGAGCAGGGCTTTAGGCTCAAGGGATCAGGGTAGAATGCAGGTGGAGCGCACTTTTCCAACTTGTGCGAAGTGCGGCAAGAATCATTCCGGTAGGTGCTTAGTGGGCTCAAATATGTGTTTCGGGTGTGTCCAACCCAGGCACAGACTTAGGGATTGCCCCTCAACCAGATCAGGGGTCGGTGGGACCCGTGTGACAGCAGTCAGTTCTACCGCTCCAGCAGCACGTCCCCCTCAGCAGGATGCCTCTACTAGTTCAGTAGGCGGTCAACGGCAAAACAGGTTTTATGCTTTAGTACCCCGCTAGGAGCAGGAGGCTTCGCCAAATGTGGTCATTGGTATGTCGCAAGTCTTCCATATTTATGCTTATTCCTTGCTAGATCCAGGAGCTACTTTTTCTTTTTTGACCCCATATATTGCTAGTAGTTTTGGAGTTAGCCCTAAAATTCGGTCAGAACCGTTCTCAGTCTCTACTCCAATTAGTGATTCGGTTGTAACTAGGCAGGTGTATAGAGGTTTCCTCATCACAGTGTTGCATAAGGTTACCTCCGCAGACTTATGCTTATTCCTTGCTAGATCCAGGAGCTACTTTTTCTTTTGTGACCCCATATATTGCTAGTAGTTTTGGAGTTAGCCCTAAAATTCGGTCAGAACCGTTCTCAGTCTCTACTCCAATCGGTGATTCGATTGTAACTAGGCAGGTGTATAGAGGTTTCCTCATCACAGTGTTGCATAAGGTTACCTCCGCAGACTTAGTAGAGTTAGCTATGACTGAATTTGACCTTATTTTGGGCATGGATTGGTTGTCTGCATGTTATGCTTCGATTAATTGTAGAACCCGGTCAGTAGAGTTCAGGTTTTCGGGTGAGCCGGTCTTGGAGTGGAAGGGTAAGTTAGCTATACCAGCCGGTTGGTTTATTTCATACCTTAAGGCCAGGAAAATTAATTTTAAGGGTTGCATGTATCACCTAGTTAGGGTTAAGGATTTTGAGTCTGAGACCCCGACTATCCAGTTAGTTCCGGTAGTGTGTGAGTATCCGGAGGTTTTTTTCGATGATTTGCCAGGTGTTCCTCTAGAGAGGGAATTCCTTGCTAGATCCAGGAGCTACTTTTTCTTGTGTGACCCCATATATTGCTAGTAGTTTTGGAGTTAGCCCTAAAATTCGGTCAGAACCGTTCTCAGTCTCTACTCCAATCGGTGATTCGGTTGTAACTAGGCAGGTGTATAGAGGTTTCCTCATCACAGTGTTGCATAAGGTTACCTCCGCAGACTTAGTAGGGTTAGCTATGACTGAATTTGACCTTATTTTGGGCATGGATTGGTTGTCTGCATGTTATGCTTCGATTAATTGTAGAACCCGGTCAGTAGAGTTCAGGTTTTCGGGTGAGCCGGTCTTGGAGTGGAAGGGTAAGTTAGCTATACCAGCCGGTTGGTTTATTTCATACCTTAAGGCCAGGAAAATTAATATTAAGGGTTGCATGTATCACCTAGTTAGGGTTAAGGATTTTGAGTCTGAGACCCCGACTATCCAGTTAGTTCCGGTAGTGTGTGAGTATCCGGAGGTTTTTTTCGACGATTTGCCAGGTGTTCCTCTAGAGAGGGAAATTGATTTCGGCATTGATCTCTTACCTGATATGCAGCCCATCTCTATTCCTCCCTACAGGATGGCTCCAGCCGAGCTAAAGGAGTTGAAGGACTTGCTAGATAAGGGCTTTATTAGACCAAGCAAGTCTCCATGGGGTGCACGGGTGTTATTTGTCCAGAAGAAGGATGGTTCCCTTCGCATGTGTATTGACTACCGATAATTGAACAAGGTCACCGTTAAGAATAGGTACCCCTTACCTAGGATTGATGACTTGTTTGACCAGCTTCTGGGGGCCAGATGCTTCTCCAAGACAGATCTCCGGTCCGAATATCACCAGCTCAGGGTTCGGGAGAGTGACATCCCAAAAACCGCTTTCAAGACTTGGTATGGTTACTACGAATTTGTTGTTATGTCTTTTGGACTAACCAATGCCCCTGCAGCTTTCATGGACTTGATGAACAGGGTGTTCAAACAATATCTAGACATATTCGTAATCGTGTTCATCGATGATATCCTTATATACTCTCAGAGCGAGGAGGAGCATGTCGCGCACTTAAGAGTAGTGCTCAAACCCTCAAGGATCATCAGTTGCATGCTAAGTTCAGGAAGTGTGAATTTTGGCTGGACTCCGTGGCATTCTTGCGCCATGTGGTGTCGAGTGAGGTCATAAGGGTGGATTCTTAGAAAATCGAGGCGGTGAAGAATTGGCCCAAACCGATGAATCCTTCAGGAGTTCGGAGTTTCTTGGGCCTGGCTAGCTACTAACGGAGATTCATAGAGGGTTTCTCCTCAATTGCAGCACCATTGACTAGGTTGACCCAGAAAAAGGTAAAGTTCCAATGGTTGGAGGCTTGTGAGAAAAGCTTACAAGAGTTGAAGATTCGACTCACTTCAGCACCAGTGTTGACCCTACCCAAGGGTACTGATGGTTTTGTAGTATATTGTGATGCTTTTAGAATCAGACTTGGGTGTGTGTTGATGCAGCATGGGAAAGTGATAGCATATGCCTCGAGACAATTGAAAATCCATGAGAAGAATTACGCGTCACATGATATTGAGTTGGCTGCGGTGGTGTTCTCTTTGAAGATATGGCGGCATTACTTGTATGGGGTCCACATGGATGTGTTTACAGACCACAAGAGCTTGTAGTATGTGCTCAATCAAAAAGATCTCAATCTTCGATAAAGGAGGTGGTTGGAGCTACTAAAGGACTACGATATGAGCGTTCTTTACCACCTGGGTAAGGCTAATGTGGTAGCGTACGCACTTAGTAGGCTCTCTATGGAGAGTGTGTCCGACGTGGATGATGGGAGGAAGGAGTTGGTAAAAGATATCCATCGACTGGCAAGGTTGGGAGTTAGGTTGGTAGATTCGACTGATGGCAGCGTTGTTGTGCAAAACGGATCAGAATCATCCTTGGTGGTGGACGTGAAAGTTAGGCAAGAAGAGGATCCGATGTTGGTAAAGCTGAAGGAAGCCATTCAGAGTCAGAAGGTGGATGTTTTCTCCCAAGGGGGAGATGGGGTGCTATGGTACCACGATCGTCTATGTGTTCCAGATGTCGATAATTTGCGGTACCAGATATTGCATGAGGCATATGGGTACAGGTATTCCATCCATCCGGGTGCCACCAAGATGTATCATAATTTGCGGGAAATATATTGGTGGAACGGCATGAAGAAGGATATTGCAGAATTTTTAGCCAAGTGCCCGAACTGTCAGCAAGTGGAAGTCGAGCATCAAAGGCCGGGAGGCGTACTTCAGGATATTAGCATTCCCAAGTGGAAGTGGGAAGATATTAATATGGATTTCATTAAAGGCCTACCTTATACTCGCCGACACTATGATTCTATTTGGGTGGTGGTAGACAGGTTGACAAAGGCTGCACATCTTTTACTGGTCAAAATTACAGATTCAGCGGATGATTATGCCAAATTGTATATTTGGGAGTTGGTTCGACTTCACAGAGTGCCCTTGTCTATTATTTCAGACCGAGGTACTCAGCTTACCTTTCATTTATGGCAGTCTTTTCAAAAAGGGCTTAGGACTCAAGTTAATCTCAGCACAGCCTTTCATCCGCAAATGGATGGCCAAGCCAAACGAACAATCCAGACTCTCGAGGATATGTTGAGAGCATATGCGATAGATTTCAAAGGTAGATGGGATGATCGAGTTTGCTTATAATAACAGCTATCACTCTAGTATCCAGATGGCACTGTTTGAGGCTCTTTACGAGCAGAGGTGTAGATCGCACATAGAATGGTTTGAGATAGGTGAGGCTGCAATGATAGGACCTTATTCGGTTCATGATAAGGGACAGGCTGAAAACCGCTTAGTGTCATCAAAAGTCATATGCGGATGTGAGAAGGAGAGATTTGGAGTTTAAGGTAGACGATTGGGTATTCCTAAAGGTATCTCCCATGAAGGGAGTCATGCGGTTTGGGAAGAAAGGAAAACTCAGTCCCCGTTGTGTTGGTCCCTACCGAGTTATAAAAAAAGTTGGTAAGGTAGCATATGAGTTGGACTTCCTATCAGAGTTATCTTCAGTTCATCCCGCCTTTCACGTATCGCTCTTGAAAAAGTGTTTGGGTGACCAATCTTTAGTTGTCCCGGTGGAATGCGTTGGTGTGGGAGATAGCCTCAGTTATGAGGAAATGCCAGTTGCAATTTTGGATCATCAGGTTCGGAGGCTGAGGAAAAAAGAAGTATCTTCAGTTAAAGTTCTATGGAGAAATCGACATGTTGAGGGAGCTATGTGGGAGGCCGAAGCGGCTATGATGGCCAAATACCCTCACCTCTTCTCTACCGGCTCAGTTTCAGTTCGAGGTAGAAATTTTTCCCTAATTCTCTACTCAATTTGCATGTCCAGTTCATGTGCACAAGTTTGATTTATGTTATGATAGATGTATGTGATGTCTGAAATCAGTTCAGTTATGTAGTTATTTTCGGGGTTAGTCATTCCGTTAGTTTTCAGTTTAAATGATCAGTGTTTGTATATGATGATTGCATGTTTCTGAGTTTCTTTGTGTTTTTAACATTCGAGGATGAATGTTCCCAAGGGGGAGATATTGTTATACCCTCGGAAACCCAAGGATCAGGCCCGGAAGTCAAAATGATGAAAAACTGAAATTCCGCACCAGGTCACAAGACGAATCATGAAATGGCTCGTGAGGAGTGACCACGAGTCGTGAGGTGACTGGTGGTCAAGAAGGGAGGTGGATTGGTTTGGGCGTCACCATGGGCATGACCACGAGTCGTGGTCAGGCCACACGACTCGTGAAGTCACCCATGGCCTGGACTGGATGCTGAGAAAGGATAGTTGGGTAGTGTAGACCACGAATGGTAACCACGAGTCGTGGTCACTCACCACGATTCTTGGTGACCTCTGTGGGGTCCTAGGGTGGAATTTTGGCAGTGTATCTCACGACTCTGGCCACGAATCATAGTCCCTGGAGACGAGTTGTCCAGTTCCTCGTGGGGACTGGCAGTCAGCAAAATTCTGTGATTTAAGTAAGGCCTTTTCCGTAATTCCTATGTCCTAAGGTCCTATACCATGTCGTTTTAACATCATAAAGGGTGGTTTAAGAGGGAATAGACTAGCCTAAGTCCTCATTCATGCATGCAAAGGTTTGGGGAGGTGATAGAAGGGTGATCTAGGTGATTTCAAAGTGTTCTTCCTCAATTTCCTCTTGGTCAATCTAGGGAAGTTAAGAACCATCTAATCTCAGGTATGTAGGGTTCTCAATAGGTGATTTCTTCCACACCTATGCCCCTCCTATATGATTTTTACAAAGGTTTCATTAAAAACTCATGGGGTTTTGTAATTGATTTAAATAGAATCGAATGATTTGATTATGGGTTTTGTGATTTTAAAATCTTATCATAATCTATGGATTTGTGATCAGCTTTTGTGATTAAAATTGATTATTATATTATCGATTTTGATTTCTATGTAATTAAGCCTAATTATGCATTCCCCATGATGAATCGATTTATAATCTACCTTCCTATTGATGAGATTTGCAAGCCCAACATGAAGTATAATTAAATTCATGAAATTATTATATTACCCATTATGATTTTATGAATTTCAAGCTATATGTATGATTTACGAGCATGTATGAGCCTTATGAATTAGGAATTATGTTTTGGCCGACTCACAGGCCTTATGTCATGACTAGTTCATGCATGTACAAGTATGTTTATGATTTTCATGATTTAACTAGCCCATGAATTCATGCATGTTATACTATGAGCACTATATACGTTTTGGAAGTAGTATCGTACACTGAGTAGGTTCAAGGCCTAGGTTATGCCCCGAATCTCATAAACTACGTGCCACCGTAGGTATGTTGGGACCTCCGATGGACTGTCCCAAACCCAAACTGTCTTTTCATGGTGATATCACACTTTCATGGTTCTACCCTTGGCAAGGTACGAACACCCTCTCGATTAGGGTTACATGTCGGGCTTCATGTGTGCTCATATGGGAGCTTCATGTGTGCTCATATGGGATATGTCAGTTAAGAGAATCTCCCATTGTTCTCATGATTTATGCATATTGATGATTATGTATATTGGCTCAAGTCATGTTAAATAAGGCTTTCCCTTATGAGTATGAGTACGATTGCATTATGAATGTTTTGAAAACCTTGAGTTTTATATTATGTTCTGATGTTTACGATATAAGCATAATGTACTACTCTTATGATCATTTATAAGTTTTATATATTTTAAATGTCCATTTTACTTAAATTTCATACTCAGTGCATTCCAAATACTGACCGCATGATACAGGACCCGGCTCTCAGGCTCACCCTCCTCAGTAGTGTTTCAGAGATTGCTATCAGCGTATTTGGTGAGTCCTCATGTTTCGAGGGCCCTATGCTTAGACTTTATGCTTTTCTTTCAGTTTCATAATTATTGGGTTAGTTGGGGAGTTGTCCCATCAACCCTTCTTTCATGATTAGAGGCTTTTCATACTACCAGTTGTATTCAGCCGTCATGCATGGATGTTGATTGTCCTTCTTTCAGTATTTATGACATGTTTACGTTTTCTTGTGTTAAGTCTTCTGCTTATGTAATTGAATTAGGTGTATGCTCATGCCATGGGTTGATTCGGGGTCTCTTGGGGCTCCTTATCCCGTGTCTACGATCTGGGTGTACGTTCGGATCGTGGCAATAGAACACTTAGCTTTTATTTGTGAGGACACATGACTTTGGAGTGCATAGGAGCATCAAGGAGGCTTGGAACTAGGGTTCTTTATCTTTTTTTACTTTTCATTTTTACATGAACCATTACAACTTTGTAATTTCTTGTAAGATTATGAGTGGCTAAGAATCCTCATTCTAGGGTTGAGGCTACAAAGTGTGATTGCATAGCATACTCTTGATTTCATTTGAGTGTTTATCATATTTGGTTGTTCTTGCATTCTTGATTTTATTATTTTTATTATTTGTAGCAATTAAAAGACATATTTAATTCTTGTGCAAACTCGGAAGGAGAATCACATAGAATAGAACAAAGGATGTGAGGAGTAAGTTCTTCTCTTTAATAGAAATTAGAGACTAGATTCGCGTTTAGGATAGATATATACCTAAAATGCATCATTTGATTACAAAACGGAATGATACATAAATGCATTTGAATTGGGTTATCACATCACCACTCGATGATGTAGTTGTGAGGTTAATTCGGATAGATGACTAGAGGCTTGAAAGACCTTGATCATATTATTAACCTCGTAAATCAACAACCAAGATAAATAACTTGACCAACGTGAAAGTATACATGATCGCTAATTATGCCTTGATCCTAGAATCCTCCTTAATATTGAATACACCATCATTACGTCCTTGCTTTTATTGTTTATTTTAGAATCATAATAAAAATAAACATATTCTTGGTTACAATCGGACTTATTAAATTTCATAGTATTGTTGAATTGGATATTTTCCAAGTCAGTAGTCCCTATGGGTTAGAAATCTAACTCCCAAGAGCCACTGTATTACATGCACGACCGCATACACTTGTGTGTGCATTTAAACGCGATAAGTTTTTAGTGACATTGTCAAGGACTTAGAAATTAACAAATATCTCATTTTAGTTTTACTATTTTCTTTTTTAAGTGCTGACAACTTGGTCATAGTCACTATTCTTGTAGGTATAGGTCTGTCCTTACAGCAAGCTAGCAAGGGATAGGGAGTTGGTTGATCCACACTCTGAACCTAAACGACGATTTTATCAACTAAGAAGGAAGGCTGCTACACTCTATCCAATCCAGCAGGTTCAACAGAATGAGGTTGTACCAACAGAAATGGCAGCAAGACCAATTCGCGAAGTGGAAATCTCACTCACTAGTAATGTCACCCTAGTATTCGCAAACAAGCCCCCATAAGCCCTAGCAAGTACCATCCAATCTATATACTCCTACTGGTAACACCCTGGCCCCGTAGACAATTTGTATCTCGAGCACACAAGGCTCCTATGTCTGTATCTAGAGCACAAAAGGCTCCTATAGCTGCACCCCAAGCACACAGGCTCATATATCAGTATCTCGAGCACACAAGGCTCTACTAAGGATCAACAATGTCATTCCAGGCATAAGGAAGTCCATAAGTGAACACACTTAATCTGGCTCTCAGGCCTTAGTGTAGTCGTTTGAGACATCATAACGTTCTGTGAGTATAGCTTAGCCTTACAAAAGAAAGAGCATAAAATCCACCTAAATGACCTGAAAACTAAGCAAAATCAATTAGGACTTGGGATCATAATGAAGGCTAAGGGTACGGGTAGGAGAATTATTTAGCTCTAGTGACTAGAACCTCCCTAATGGCCCTTTTTGAAAACTTTTAACATCCCATCATACTCTTTAGATCACCCTCCTCCCATCTCTCATTATTCTCATTTTCATCTTTGTTAATCAAGAGCCACCCTTACAACTCCTATAGTTTTCACATTAAGCCTCATTTAAGAAAATGGGTAGCACCTTTCACTATTATTTCTCTCTTTCGATGATTCTAGGTTTCTCAACCCATCATTTCATTCATTTTGATCACAATTTGGTGCTACCTCCCGTTAATGCTCATCACATTTCTCCTCTTTTTGCAAACCCCCAAACTTAGGATTTTTGCCTCGTTTCCATTTTCCTTATCTCTCCCCATTTCTTGGGCTTCAATCCCCTTTTTCATTCTTTCATCACAAAAATAAGCAATTAGGGAGGGTGGGTGCCAAAAGATAGTATTAGAAGGGGACATTGGCTTTGTAATGTGGTTTCCAATAAAAAGGTTAAAGGCTCAACATTGGCTAGCAAGGAAAGATGTTTAGGGAGGTCATTTTGGGTGAAGTGACTAGCAATAAAAGGCATAAAATCATATTCTAAGTGCAACTACCTCTAGGATTTCTCTTTGAATCACACTTAAGACAAGTTATAGACAAATTTATATGCATGGGAATCATTCAATCAGTCGCACTACACAAGGCATCATACTCCAATGAGTTCACACAATACATTGCCACAGCTAGATTATGATTTTACGACCATTAAGCATGTGAATCAACAAGACAAACAAGAAATGTGCAATATATGACAAGAGAATGCTACATTTTTCATTTCCAATTCCCACTTTCTTCAAAACTCATTTTTCATGCCACAAAAAAATTTTCTGGTGGTAACCTTCAAAAACAATTTCACAAGACTCAAAGACATGGAATTTTCCCTTAAGAAAGTCATCTTACAATCTATCATTGGGAAATGTCACGTGGTTCGACAAAAGAAAGGAAAAAGAAATTCCTCCTCGAAAAAGAATCGTGGTATAAATAAAATTCTTGGAGTTTATTCACTACCTACTATTTACAAAGGCGAAATTCAGACTTCCACTAACAATTCAAAGATAATTTTTCATTTTATTTCATCCATTCTGATCCCGAGAAAGGCTCAACAACCATTCAATAAAGATTAATCAAAAACAAAAGCATGGCAAGGGCATCCCGAGCCTGACAAAGGCTAACCAATCATCACCAATTAAAAATAAAAGCCCGACAAAGGAAACATCAATCATCAATAATTAAAAAAAATGACCACCACAAAAGAAACACTCATCCCACCCCAACTTAAACAATAAATTGTCACCAATGTATGCATATAAAACAAAGAGGGTGAGATCTCCCTAAAGTGGTCACTCATCATCATCCTTATCATCTTCAGCTTCAGCTCCCGCATCATGGCCTTCATCTCCCAGGTCCTCATCATCATCCCCCAAGCCCTCAAACAAGTCATTGATGGGGCCTCGGACTGTAGAAGGGGCAGCTATAGTTGCATCCAGTGCACTCATATCAGGCACCACTATTGTTGTCTGACCTTTCCACTCCCTTACCTCAACCCAGAGAGAGGTGATATCCCCCTCAACAACATCCACACGCGAGCATAGCTTGGTCAAATCTTCATATATTGACTTCATCTCCTTTTTTATCATTTCGATCAAGGCAGGGAGACTCTTAGCCAATTTGTGAAGCTGGCTCTCATGGGAGTGTGTCATCTCTGCCAGTTTGTGGAGGCTACTTGGCTAGGACAATGTGGGAGGAGATGAGGCTCCCCTAGTCGATGCTTCTCCTGAAGCCTGGCATAATGCCTCTGGATGTAGCATGTTGAGATAGAGGGACATTGGGGCTGCTCAAACCCATGAAAGAGGGACTCCTTGGAGACGTCAAATGCTTGCAACCGCTTCCGCTTGCTCTTGGGAAAATCTACATCCCTTTTTCTATCCACTATAATCACATCGGTAGCGTAGCTAGGGGCGTCATCGGGGAAGAGTGGCACTCTGGCTTGAAGGCATACCTGAGATGTAAGCACAGTATAGGGAATTGAAGTACTAGCTTGACTCGCTTTCCTCTTCATCTAAATGGCCACTATTTCTCCAAAATTTATTGGGACTCCTGTCATGATGCATGTGATGAGGATGGCCGCTCCCAAACTTACCCTATGCTCATTCTTTGAAGGCATAATCCGGCTACAAATGAAATCTATCCACATATTGGCTTCAAAATTAAGATCATACCGCGAGATCTCGCTACCCATCGAGGCCAAAAAAGGAGTGTCTGCTGCAATGACAGGAGTTATCCACCTAAATTGGTTCTCTTCGTTAGTAATTCTAGAAGCATACTCAGAATCGGTGTTAATCTCATCCTCCCAAAATAAGGAATTGATGGCTTTTGGGGTTATGTCCACTTCTACACCCCTCACCATGACAGAAGGAAGGCAAGGGAATTCATCAACCTTGGCTCTGTGCTTCATGCTTTCTTTCCTTACCTGATATGAAGCGTAAAATTCAGGCACTAGGCTGTAATAGAAGTCAGGCAGAGGGTTGGTAAAGATATGCCATTTGCAGTCTATGAATTATGCTATGATGTTGGGGAAATCACGTCGCAGCCCCGCCAGATCGAAGCATTTTTCTATAGTGATAGAGCGCCCTTTGCAAATGGCATAGTGCCCCTCCATGTCAGGCACACAGAATATAATGGCCTCTCTGGGGTTAGGGGCTGGGTTCGCCCTTGCTTTTCCTTTTCCCTTGACTTTGAGAGGGTCGGGGCCTTGTCCTTACTTGATTTCCTGGATGAAGACATACTCTGCAAAACCATGTTAGTGCCATACAACAATATTATTTTTGTATTTTTTTGTTCAAGAAAAATAAAAACTGATATCTATCCTAAACTAAGGCAAGAAATTATAACTATTGGATGGCAAACAAGCAGAAGAGTTCAGCTATTAAACACTGGTAGCATCGACGAATCGAAGGTGGAGACCCGCGAACCGCCGATTAGCCGTCGGGAATTAACATAATATTGGGGACACAGGGATCATCCGGCAGCACACCGGCACTTTGTCGGTCTTGACTCACAGAGCGCCGATGTAACGTAGGTCTGGGGCAGTGGCCTGAAGCCCAGAACCCCGACTTGTGTTTCATCGGGCGTTCCGTCGGGCCTGATCGGTGGTTCGCCAGTGGACGCTTGTCAGCGAAATTCATCCTAAACTCAGTGAAATCACAAAACATTCAAATTCAAGACTCACTCACTCAACACAACAACAGCCAAACAAGTAAAAGTGATAATTTACCCTTAAGAAAGATGTCACTCCATCTATCATCGGGCAAATTTTGCATTTTAAGCACACATGGGGCTACTCAGACTTCACCCCCAAATAAAATAAAACAAACTAAGAAGCAAGTATTTTTCCACAGATAAAACCCACATTGTCCTTCAACATTATATCTCCCCCCCCCCCCACATACTATAATATGAATAATACAAAAGTACTAACAAGCACAATCATGGGGTTAATAGGGATACATGAGTAGGGAAACTTTGATTTTCACATGCTCAAAATGATCCATTTCTATGAACAATAACCAAAAACAGAGTGAGAGACACATACCAAATGGATTTGAGAACAAATAGAGAAGAAAGGTCAAAGCTTGAACAATAGAGTTCCACAAAAAATTTTCTTGCCTTAGTGTAGTGAAGAGATGAGTGAGTAGTGATAAAATGAGGAGAGTGGAGTGTGGAATTTATAGGAGAGAAGAAATGGAGTGGATTGGCAGGTGAAAAGGTGGATTTAATGGTGGGAAGGTGGGAAGGTGGAAAGGTAGTGTATGAGAAAGTTAAAAAGGTGTAATAGGGAAACAGGAAGGTGGAAGAAAGGGTTTATGGGGATTTGGAAAGAGTTTGACTAGCGTTTTAAATTCTCAAATTGGGCTTTGTCCATGGAGCAGTCAACATTTTAAAAGACTTACGTTCCTGTACCCGTGCTTGACCAACAGTCGTCGATAGGTAACGGTGTTTCGCCGCCTTAATGCAGGTGACCAAAATTCTGCTCAGTTCACTGTTTCATGGCCGGCGATTCACAGGTTGTCACCGGTGTTCCGCCAGTCGGGTCACCAAGTATATCACAACTCCCAGGTGTACTGGTTTGAGCCGGTGATGTATCGGTGGTTCGGGCATTAGCATCGGCTTTCTGCCGGTCGATCGTCGGTTTCCTCTCATTCCCCACTTTTCTACTTTGCACATGCAACATGGCGGCGCCTCACATATTTGCACTGGCGTTTTTCCGGTCTAGCACTGTGCCTGCCCTATTCTTCGCCTCTTTGTTTGCACATCCAATCTTCCTACAAAACCAAAAACAACAAAACATTAAAATGCTCAAAATAAAAATACTTGGGTTGTCTCCTAAGAAGCGCCTTATTAACGTCGTGGCACGACGATACCATCTCAAGCTTCACACTTCATAAGGTCATCCTCTGATTCAACTTCTTCATGAAAAGGTTCATACTGCTCCATTTCACCATTATTCACTTTCAACCTTGCACTCATCCGGGGGCTTAATCGGCTGACATATAGTGAAAGTAATCTCGTCACCACCTAAGCTCCCCAAGCTCCACATCAATCAAAGCTCTTCTTGTTGCTAGTAATGGGCACCCCAAGATAATTGGCACCTCGATGTCCATCTCACAATCCAGCACAACAAAATCAGTTGGAAATATGAATTTGTCCACCCTCACAAGGACATCAACTAGTACTCCAATGGTTCATTTAATCGACCTATCCGCCATCAACAGCCTCATGGATGTAGGTTTGGGATTCGCTAACCCGAGTTTCTTGAAGATCATTAGAGGCATTAAATTGATACTTGCACCAAGGTCGCAAAGAGCTTTATTGAACATACACAAGTCTATTATGCAAGAAATGTTAAATGCCCCTAGATCCTCACGTTTTGGAGCAAGGTTGCTAGACATTACATCACTACTATGAGGGTCACCTCATCGGTGCCCGTATCCACCACCTTCTTTTTCTTCAAGAGCTCCTTCATAAATTTTGCATATCCTGGAATTTGAATCAAAGCATCCACAAGCGGTATATTGATGGATAATTTGTTGAACAACTCTATAAACTTGCAAAATTGATTATCCTCCTTCTTGGTCAACAGTTGTGGATATGGTATGGGAACTATTATTTCATGAGCTTTGATATTGGGGGCCTTCTTGCCCTCATATCCATTCAAATCTTTCAAGAGAATCAAATCAACTTCTCCCTCATCCTTTCCTTCTCATTATCACAAATACTTGGTGCTTTTGGCACCTCTTCCATCACATCATCCTCAATTTCCCTTGGGGAAACAACATCTTTAGGCTCCACGCCCGCATCCTTCAATATCTTACAACTCCTAGTCTCTATCACCATACAATGGTCATCTTTCTTCGGATTTGGGACAGTGTCACTTGGGAGTGCACCCTTTATGCGGGAGTTCATTTGCGAAGATAGATGGTTCATTTGTGCTTCAAGGTGTTTGATTGACGCCGGGTGGGAGCTCACTGTTTGGGTGAGGTTAGATACCTCCCCTTTCAACTCTTTAACCCCACTATCAGTAGATTGTACCTTCTTCAACACCCAAGACAACATGTCTTTAATTTTTGAGTTACCCACATCACTCACTCTTGGCTGGCCTTGAGTTGCTTCTACTTTTGGAGGAGGCACATAAGGGTTAGCACTTCAATACATCTCTCTCGTTCGCAATTTTGATCTCTGTTACCCTATCGATCATTTCTCTTCCCTTATCCTGGATTATCACGACTTCTCCAACCTTGATTCTCCTCCCACCGCTACCAAGGTCCTTGATTGGCACCTTGATACCCAAGGGAGAACCGGCCAATTGGCCCTCCATGTATTGACACTCCTCATATATCAGGGGTGAAGTGTCATCATTAAATTGAGGATGGTTTTGGGTGCCTACAACATTCACACTCTTTGCACCAGCTCCTATCACATGTTTCGTCATCAACTCTAGCTAGGTCATCATCTTAGCAAGAGTTTCATCTCTAGCTTCATCCCTTTTTCTCATCTCAGCAGTCACAAGGTTGGGAGCAACACTAGAAGATACCTCCACTTCTCTAGTATGCCATGCTAGATTGGTCTTGGTCATTCTATCAAGTGCCTTGGCTATTTCATAGGGCTGATTCATGATGGAACCCCTGCCAAATTATTTGCCACGAACTAATTGATAGAATTCAATGAACGATAGAAGCTCTAAAGTAAGACCCCATCGGGTAAGCCATGCTTTCGTAAATGGCTACTTTTTTCTTGAACCTCAACCATGCTTCATGGAGTTGTGCCCCCGGTAGTTGCTGAAAATTAGTAATGTCATCCGTTAGCTGCAACATCCTTGAAGGAGGAAAGAACCTAACCAAAAAAGCTTTCGTAAGTTCATTCCGAGAGGTAATAGACCCAGGAGGCAATTCCTCCAGCCATGCGGTTGCTTCCCCTATGAGTGAGAATGGGAAGAGTCTCAATCTGATTGACTCTTGAGTTACATTTGTGATGTTGAAGGGCTGACAAATATCCAAGTTACGAAGATGCCTGTTTGCATTTTCACTAAGCGTTCCTTCAAATAGCCCCTTCATTTGAAGTAGGTGCAGTATTGTACTCGTCACATGGAAAATTGTATTCCATAACGTAGAAAGTAGGAGAATTGCACCTGCTACGTTTGGCATCAGGGGATCCTCATCCTCATGATCCGTATGCCCATCCACCGAGCCTTCCCCTTCTAATGAATGTTGTCTCATATCAAGATCAACCTAGAGGGCACCAATCATAACAACAAAGTCAAAGCAACAACGATGCAAAATCAATTCAAAATAACAAACAACTAAAGGCTATCAAACTACATTCCCAAGCAATGGTCCAATTTTTGATAATATCCAAATTCACTCCTCTTGAAGAGAGAGTGTAAACGGTCATTGACAAAATAAATATACCCGACGGGTGTCGGGGTCGAATCCCACAAGGAATGTGAGTCAATCACATAAGAGTTGTCTATTAAATTGAAGTAATTCGCATCAATGTTTTAAAAGAAATAAAGTAAAAATTGGGGGAAATGCAATTTGTTAATTAAGAGAGGATTTTTATCACGAAAATAGAGGTAAAGCATAGAAAACACCAAAGGAGAAACAACTAGAGGTGTGATATTGATAGGGGTGTCATTGAATTGGGATTGCTAAAAGCTCCTAGCATTACTCAATAGTATAATTAGTTGTAGTCAAGATAGCATCCTAAGTTTCTCAATCAATTAGATGCATTAACCTATGGTTTTTTCAAACTCCGAAATTCTTTTCACAACAACCACATCAACTTCGGTGAGAATTAACTATTTCTAGCTTAGATTATCAATGGGTATATGACAATGGATTTTGGCTATGTCTATCCCAATCCCACATGATCAACACCCGATTACCTATTAGTATTTTCTCATCCATACTTCAAATTCCTTTTTCAAGACAAATTGAAGTAAGTAAATTCAACCCACATTTGCAACTATGAGTATTAAGATTAAAACTCAAAGGAAATACTAAAATTATACTAGTAGAGTAAATATAAGATCAAATACACAATACTCAATTTAAATCAACCCCAATCATTCACACACCCCTAGCAAGAAATTTAGCTACTCATGGAAGTAGAAAAAGACATTGCATTCAATAAAAATTCAATATCCATTTACAATTTGAGTAAGAAAATTTCAGCAAGAGTTTGAGCTCCAATGGAGTTTCTACCTAGTAGAAGAAGAAGAAGATTGTTTCTCTCTATCTCTCTTTACTTCAACACAATGCTAATAGAATTGTGAAAATCTGATATGGAATAATGGAATGTTTAGTTCCTTTTTGAGATGTACAAAAATAGGGTACAAATCTGCTCCTCTTTTTTCGTTCTTGACGTTTTTACCCCTTTCTGGCGGGCGTCACTTGCGATTCACCAGTGGTTCGCCGGTGCTTATCCGCGGGCTGCCGGTCAGTCAGCTGATGGATAATAAGTTCTTGATCACTTCGGCGTTGGCACCGGCGATTCATCGGTGCTGATCTGCGGTCCATCTATCTTCATCCTTCCTCAGCACAATAGACAAACACAATCAACCGGCGTTTCACCGGTGTCCTCCAATGGAGCGTCGGTCCTCAACTCTATTTTCATGTTTTTTGCTCAATTTCATGCATTTCTCTATTCAATTTAAGTACCTACAAAGACCAAGGAGAAAGGACATTAAATCCATCTAAATGACATGAAAACTAAGCAAAAACTCATGTTTAAGAGCCTAGTGAGTTGGTAAATTACCAACTCATTAGCAACTATCATCAACAATCCTGTAAGCATCCACAACAACTAATAGCCCGAAAGTAATCACTATAATGCTAGCTATAGCGGCTCTAAAGGTGTCAATGATACACTAATAACTCGAAGATGAGTAATATAACTGTAGGCGACCTATTCACTTGGTCACTCTGCCCTACCCAAGTATAATGCCGCTAATAAGAGAATACAATCCTCTACAACTAACCACAATAGCCTTGTAGGCATCCACAACAGACAAGTTGTCCGGAGGCATCAATATCACGCTAACCCAAGTAGCTTTATAGGTACAAATGATATACCGATAGCCCTAAGGCGAGCAATATAGCTATAGGCATTCTATACGCATAAACTTTACACCTCATTTGGATTATGTCACTAATGATAGGATATAATCTCCTATAACTAATCACAATGGTCCCTCAAGCATACGGTAATTAAAGGAAACTAGCCTAAGCATAGTCAATTTAGCGACACGCGACCTATACGAGTGATTCTATATCGTATCTAACACGAGGTCTCTACTAAATGATTTTTAATTCCGAAAAGGGAATTATATACAGCCAACAAAGAACAAATATTCCTATGAACAAAACAGCGATGATAATCGAGCCGTAAAGATTCTATGATCTAAGGAAACTTGTCGAAGGAGGTTTAGCCATAACATACCTTTACATGCAGTTCCTCCATACAAAATATGAGTCTTCACTTGTAATCCTCGATCCCTCACAGATCACACAGCAAGTCACAATCAATCTGGATAGGTATGATCGAAAGAGGGGGCAACTCGATTCCTACAAAGCACAAAGGAGAAACAAGTGAGAGAATCGACATTGATAAGTTTTTCTTGAAATTAGACCCCGAGCATCTGAAACAAAAAAGAATTGAAAGTTAAAGAATCCTTACCTTCATAGAATCTGATCCTAACTTGGTCGTAGAAGAGATATTCGATCCACCTCTTCGAAATCAACAAGAGTAGAGCCAAATCGACGGAAGAACGTGCACTACTCGATGCCGATGTAGGCTAGGCTCGGTTAGCTTGGATAGGACCTTCTCCTCTTAAATCCACACATATGTATAGATGGAGATAATTTTTGTTGAGCTCTATGAAATTTTATGTGGATAAAAACAAGTGATCTAAGTATGACTTATATATATTCTTCCACTGCCACCCCTAGCTCGTGTTGCAAGCTCCATTACAAGGGGTGGCCTCGCTTTAGGCTCTGCCTCGCGAACACTATAACAAGGTCTCCCCCCCCCCCTTGGGCTTTGAGTGGCCATCCCTTACTACCCTAAGGTTAGTCATTTAACAAAAATTAACGTAACATATGCAACTACACTTCCCGATGTCTCCTTGTCGTACATCGTAAAGTGATAGACTTAACTCGTATACTTTCGATCTAAGAACTTCTCGCTTTGAAAATATGGGTGTTACAATAAATCACCCTCCAGACCTAACAGAACTGTCAAAACTCAAATCTTAGACTTAAAGTAATGATTTTGGTCAAACTTTCAAAATTGAAAATCCTCTCCGAGGTACATCCACTCACCTCAGTAATCGTGTCATTCATCTTCACAAGTCATAGACGACATAATGAAGCTACAAGGAAAGTCAAAGTAAGGAAAGCAACAAACAACCATGAGGAACAACAGCTAAAAATTAGTTCAACTGTCGGAATTACTCCTGAGCCCCTCGGAACCCATACAAACCATCCATTCAAGTTAAAAATCAGCCTCCGAACCTAATGAAACCATCAAAACTCGATTTCGAGCTCGTTTACTCATTTTGTTGACCTTAATCAAAACTCTTTTCAAAATTCTAGAATTTGATTATCCTATACACATTGGATTGCCTCGAAAATTATGTTACTTATCCCCACAAGTCATAATTCACATAATAAAGCTATAGAAACGGTCTTTTAGGACTTTTCAACACCCCACATTAATTTTAACATAGAATTAGAAAATTAGTATCAAGAGATTCAAGGAAGTAACATAACCATCAATTAAATCATACAAAGATACACATAGGACTTTTCAACACCCCACATTACATCCGGGGCTGAATATCTAGAGCGTAGGCAATTTAATATTGGGGCCTCTCCTCTGGTACCATATTAAAGAAATGGACCTTATGCCTAACTCAACCCCAGAAACTAGCTCAAGAGTTGAGGATTGTGCAATACCACATAAAGAGACCACCCATCCATTTTTAATATGATGTTGGACTCTTCAACACCCACCTCACACTCAAGGTTAGATATCTGGAGCGTGGTCAATTTGTTATAGGGCCCCAGCATCGATAAAAAATAATTGAGATGGCCTGCTCTCATACTTAGTTAAAGAAATGGACTTTGGACCTATCTCAATCCCAAAAACTAGCTCAAGATATGAAGATTGTTCAAGACCATATAAAGAGATCACTCGTCTTTTTTTAATTCAATGTGGGAATCTTCAACAAGATGGAGAGTTCATCTTACGGAGATACACAATTTAGGCCGTTAGTCGTTGGTAAAAAAAATTTGCAAAAACACAATTTGCAAATTCCACCACATTCACGTCGAATATTCTGTGTTGCTGTAAAGTTAAGCTGAAATGCTTCTACAAGATGGAGGACGGAGAAGAAATTTTGGGAGCAAACTGGGGACGAAACGTGGATGGAAAATTGGGGAATTTGGGTGGAAGACAGAAACGCCATCATCTTTAATGTGTTGACATGTATCTTGGAGACGTAAAATGTGAGCACAATGTTAACCTTAGGTTAGCATATATATATACTAAAAAAGCTATGGATACCATGTTTAGTCATTCATCACTAGATTAATCTCTGAACATTGATTAAAGGACTAATTCCAGAGATATCATAGACAGTTTTTTTCTGTAATCTCTTAGTTACAGGAACACCTTCCGAGTAACTTGAATATATCTATGACGCAATTAATGAGCTTTTGATTGAAACAGTATTGCATTAATATTTAAAAATATCTAACAGAAATAATTATGTCACTATGCAGAAAGTCCTATTTGTCACAACCTGATAGACCAAGACATAAGCCTGCAGCTGCTAGATGACCTGGCTTGAAATTAGTCAACATGGCTATCAAGTTTAAACTGTAAACTCTCAAAAGAACACATGATTCGAATGACAAAACAGTCGAAAGTCCAGCTCAATTCAAAATAACTAATGACATTCACAACATTGCAACACCATCAATCCATTTTGGGGTGGTAGAAGCAAGGAATATATGACTCAAAAACAAAACATGCTAAAGTAGCAGACCTGCATCCACTGTCAGTTTTCCATGGAAATTTAGCAAATATCCAAAGAAAAAGAATTTCACCTATCACTGGTTGATATAATCAGTTTTCAGTCTTCCTTCTGTAAAATCTTCTACCAAGAAAATTTAGAACGAAACGAATCTACACAATCACTTTTACTTCAGGAAGGGAGTGAGTACTAACGGTTATGCATTCATCTGCTTTTCAACATATGCCCTCGGCAGAATTACACCTTTCAACATTATATTTAAAAATAAAAATAAAAGACTCCCTTGTCTTGCGTTACCAAGATAAAGTGAAAAAGAAAATTTCTTCGTCGACTTGAAGCTACTGGTTGGCAGTAGAAAATGTAGCAATTCACCCACCAAGGCGATAGGATCTCCCTCTAAATGCTACACCAGAACTGTTATCAGGATGCACAGGGTTAGTTGTTGCTACACCAGAACCCCTACCAGGTTGTGCAGGATAAGCTGTTGCTCCACCAACTCGATAAGATCTTCCTCTGAAAGCTGCACCAGAATTATCAGGTTGTGCAGGAGTACCAGTTGGTGCACCAATCCTCCAACGCATGACCAGTTTATGTCTATACATAAGCAGTTAAAGAAATTTGCAGAAAAGAATAAATCATTTCCTAGATGCAGAAAAATGAGCATTTTCTTAACCTTCTCTTTCTGTTTAGGTTTTGTTAGGTGGAAATCATAAAATCCAAATTAGCCAGGGACAACCCAGCAGCAAAATAAAATTTGATAGTCTAAGAAGCATTCAACTGCAATGACTTCTGGTGCTGCTCTGTGAAAAGACATAAACATGGGTGATTTCAAATAGCAGTTAAAAGAACATCTAGATGACCACTGGTCAAACTGCAATCAAAAGGATACACCAAAATTGGTGTCTTCAGCAGGTTTTTCCCGGTGGCAAGTGGATGCAACACGGTTAAGAAGTAATAGAGATGTCCAGCAATGATCCCCAAGAGATCTGGCATAATTTGTGAACCAAAAATAACATCTAAACCCAGCATGGCCCATGGCAAGTAAAATGCCTGCAAGTTGGATAGAAAGAAGCTTTTCACCAATGGACAATAAGATAAAGAACATGAGAACCGGAGAGGCTTGAAATATCTAAATGGAAGTACTGAAACATACCTTTAGGGTCACAAGACCATAAATGTTGATATTAGCACTTGGGAATTCTCTACTCCAGACATACAGAAGCATGAAAACCAGTGAGATACCCAAGAATGGGGAACGGAAGAAGGGGATTGCAGATAACGCCTACAGTGAGACAACATATTGAAAACTGTAAGATTGGTCTTTTGCATATCAAAGGAATCAAGCATCATCTTCATTCGAAGATAAACAGCATAACCGTAAAGAGGATAGCAAGGGTAAAAAGTTTGAGGTCACCGCTAAAACAGACACTAATAGGAGCTCATGTCTAGGGTAATTTACTCTCTAAATGTTCTGCAGTATCTACATACCAACAATGTCAAAGCTCCAAATATCATCATCCACAGAAAATCTGCTGTTCGTCTTTGGAAAGGTCCACTCTCCAGTTGCACTCCATATCTCGCTCTATAACAAGCAGCAGCAACCATAATTATTTTTTAAAGAAGTAAAAAATGAGATCTTTTTGCATTTCATATCTAATTGCTTGCTTTAATAGCGCTGTAGAAAATGATTTGTATTAGAGAAACCAGACTTTAGAAGACGGCTACTACTCAAAAGTTGTGAGTACTTACATCATTAAGAGGCGAATCCCAAAATTAATTGAGAACTTCCCAAGAAAGAAGAAATTTGTAATCAATCTCCATACCTGAAGCAAATGTAGCAATGTGTAATTATTTAAGAAAATAAAATCTAAAAGAAAAAGAAGAATTACGTGTATCATGGGCACTCGAACAAAAACTTTTCAGGCACCACAATCTATGCACGTGCATGTGATGCAAAATGCTCGTTTTCTGGGCTCAACATCATCTTATTTTATGCAAATTAACAAATAATGTTACTTCCTATCATCTTTTGGGGAAGTACAGGCGTGTAGCACAATCCAAGAATTGTCAGAGTAGGCATTGATTATCAAGCAATACTAGAAATTTCAATTATTCAGTGATATGGTGCTTTAATCAAATATAATCAGTCTTTCTCCTAAAAACTAAAATATTTAACACCTTTTTTCCTGATTTTTCACTTCAAAAATCACATTCTCGTGGTTCTCTTCTTCAACAACAATTCTTCATCAAACTGAATGTTAAAATGTTAGTTTGGTAGCCATTATCTTTACATTTATTTTTAACAAATGATTTTATATATATATATACATATATATATATAAGTTAAGATAAAATAATTTTTTAATAAAGCAGTACCAAGGAGGTACTGCAAAAGTTATGTAAGTCTGGACTCCATCAAAAACTACACAAACAAAATCAAGAGAGTCCATAAAGTGAGTTATATTAGTAACATTATTGTCCCTATGCCAAACAAAATAAGTTCTGCAAGCATATAATTTTACAAAAGCAATCAACTCCTTTCTTCCTTCAAAGCATCTTTTGTTTCCCTCATGCCATATTGTCCATATTATGATGCATAGGGGGATTAAACTCCAAATCTTACTTCAGCTTTCTTTCCACACTATGTCCTTGCCAACAGTTGAGAAATCTTTAAAGCTCTGCGGCATCACCCAATAAACACCAAAGATGTTTAGAAATAACAACCAAATCACCCATGTTTGATTACAGTGCAACAAGTGACTTAACAGCTTCATCAGAGCGTTCACATAAAAAGCACATGTTGCATAAGCTGAAACCCCCCCTGTAAATTATCTTGAGTCAAACAACCACCATAGGCAGCAATCCACCCAAAACATACTATTTTTTCTTGGAGCCTTAGTTTTCCAAAGCATTTTTCTAGGGCCAACGAATCACAAAACTATGAGTCTTTCGTTGTAGCCTTTCATAACAAGAATTCACAGTAATGTTTCCCGAATTATTGCAAGTCTACATGTGCATCCTACTTTTCTTCTTCAATCTTCACAATCTGCATTTTCTGAACAACAAAGCTGCTTTATCCAACCCCCAATCATTAAGATCCCTTCTGGATTGAAAGTTCCAGCCTCCATTAAAAAAAAAATCACCAAGCACGCACTCTTGATCTAGAACCAAGCTGTAAATGGTATGAATTGGTTCTTCAACAACCCCTCATCAAACCATCTGTCAAACCCCAATCTAATCTTTTTTCCATTCCCCACCTTTAATGTAATACTATTCTTAAATTCACCCCCACAGGTTTACTATTTGCTTCCACATAGCCACCGCATTGGGAGAGGTTACAGGCCTTACTCCAAGCCCTTCTTTTGCTTTTACTCCTTGTTACTTTTTGTCATTTCGCCAAGTGGAATTTCCTGCTGTCACCATTACCATCCCAAATGAAATCCCTCCTCAGCTTGTAATAGGCTACTCCAATTTGCTAGGATTGGTAATAATGATATTAAGTAAGTCGGTATCCCATCTAAAACATTAGCCAAAATTAATCTTCCGCCAAGAGAGAGACACTACTTCTTCCACAGATAATTTTTTTTCTCACACTCGTCTATAACACCTTGTCAAACACCAATGTCATGTCTTTTGGCACACAAAGCCAATCCCAAGTAGTAGAAAACTTTTCATTGGTACAACCAGACTTTCAGTGAACTCCTCTATGAGATTGTCCACATTAACAGAGAAGATGCAACTCTTGTTCCCGTCTATTTTAAGTCCAGAGACTGCTTCAAAGGCTAGCACGATAATTCTCATGTGTAAAATAGTTGCCTCATATCAGCTTCGCATAACATAGAGTGTGTGCTTGATTTGCAGATCATTTCCATCATCTCCTTCAATCCTAAAACCTTTTGTCCAACCATTCCAAGAATCTTTTTGCAACATCTCGCTAAACACCTCCATAATTAGAACAAACAGATAAGGAGACAATGAGTATCCTTGCATAAGAACCTTTGAGATCTGAAAAAGCCCTCAAGATTCCCACTGATCAGAACTAAAAACTTAACAATGGAATGGATATAGAGGATTCAAATACCCATCCAACTTTTTCCAGATTGAGGCCCAGTTCTTGTATTACTATAATGGATAAAGTTACATTTCCTACAACTTCTTGTGACCATCTATACCAGAAAATTGTGAATGTATATTATGATCACCAGATACTATAAAATTTATGGTTGTTTAGCATTCAAAATTTATTTAAACAATTCAAATTGAAGTTCCAAGTTTAAGACTCTTCAAATCTCAAGTGTTTTTGACATGTCATTTAAAGTTAGAACAAGCACAAGCCCTCCTCCTTCAATTGATTGATTTTTGCTGGCTCATACGGTTAAACAATTTGTCCTTTGACAAGGAAATAGTGAAGTAGAGGTAGTTATTGTTAATTTTGTTTGCTAATAGGATAAGTGGCAGAAACAGAAAGTCACCAGGTTACAGCAACAGCAAATAGAAGTTTGCTGCAGTTAACAACAGAATTATCTTTCAACAAACATTAATTGAACCATTTAACCATGCCATGAACTAATTTAATTGAGGGAAAGCCAGAGGAGTTGCGGTTAAAGAGCTTCCCAGTCCAAACTTGAGGCAAAAGCCATGCATGACAGCATGAGCGATAAAGGGAAAACAGCAATAGCTCCCATGTAATAAAACAGCAGAGATATTTGTTCTCACATATCGCACAGATTCATTATACCATTATCCAAAGTAAAAAACTATAACCATTAAATGATAACTGAAAACAACAATAATAAGCACTAACATAGAGCAGTTGTAAGGTAAACTCAAAATCATAAATTAAGCATGAGAATATTAGCATTGGACCATTGACACTTGAGAATGTTTCAAACTGCATATACTTGTCGTAGGCCTCGTAGGTATGTGAAGATTTTGAGAAGAAGTCTGCTTGTATTTTTGTATTTCTATGTCTTTACATCCCATGAGAAGGGATATATATACAATGAATCCTATGGCTAATTAAGGAAAGACAATCAATTACAATAAAAAGGAATATTCAATTCCTATAGTTACGCTAGGAAAATAAAATCTACTAAAAATCGTGCTAATTAATTAACATAATCAACACTCCTCCTCAAGTCGGTGCAAAGATGTCACACATGCCCAAATTGCAAACCAAAGTATGAAAAGCCTTTCTGCTGACGCCATTTGTAAGCACATCCACTAGATGTTTTTCTAACAGTAAATGAAGCAAACACAAGATATCACTAGTAACTTTCTCTTTGATAAAGTGTCGATCAGTTTCAACATATTTTGTTCGGTCACTGTGAATGGGATTTTCAGCTATACTAATTGCAGCTTTGTTGTTGTAGTACAAGGAGAGTTTTCTTTTTCAGACAATCTAAATTCTTCCAATAACTTTTGTAGCCAAATAAGCTCACAAACGCCTAGGTCATAGCTCTATATTCCGCTTCCGCACTAAATCTGACAACTACACTTGCTTCTTGCTTCTCCAAGTTACATAGGTCTCATCCTACGAGTGTACAGTAACAAGATGTAGATCTTTATATCTGTAAAAGCTTCTATCTAGAGGTGATCATGTTTAGAGAAGAGCAAAACTTTCCATGGAGAAGACTTCAGATATCACAAAATGTGAAAGACATCTTGCATATGATGATCTCAGGATCATGCATGAACTGACTCGCTAAGCTGACTACATAGACCTAATAGTCTATGTTTGGTCTAGTTGAGAGAGAGAAATGAGTCTTCCAGCAAACTTTTGATATCTCTTCTTATTAGCTAACTCCCCAACCCTGTTTGTAACTTGTGATTGCTTTCAATAGCCAATCTGCTGGCTTACAATCTGTCATACCAGATTCCTTAAAGAGATTTAGAATATACTTCCTTTGAGAAATAAAGATTCTTATTTTTTATCTAGCAACCTCAATTCCCGAGAAACACTGCAACTTCCCTAGATCTTTGATGTCAAATTCTTGTGCTAACAGTTACTTCAATCGGGCCATCTCGTGTCATTACTATATCATCAACATAAACTACGAAAAAAGTGAGTTAGGATACAATTGGCATTACTTTGTTGGTAACAAAAGGGATATCGGCGCTTCGGAGAATCTATCAAACTAACCTCTAGGGGATTGATTCAGTTCATACAAGGCTTTCTTCTATCTACACACCTCTTGCGGACTTTGTTCAGTATAAAATCCAGGAGGGATCTCCATATACACCTCTTCTTCTCCGTGAAGAAATGCATTCTTCACATTCACTGTTGTCGACCCAATAAAGGTTAGTCGCGCACGAAAAAAAGATTCTGATAGTGTTTCACAGTGAAAATACATTTGTAGTCAACCAACTTCTTGTCTAATGGTGAAGCAACAAGTTCCCAAGTCTCGATTTTTTGACAAGGCTTTCATTTCTTCAAGCATAGCTTGCATCCATTTAAGATCTACAAAAGCTTCCCCTCCAATTTTCGGAATAGATATAGAAGAAATAGACAAGGCCAAGGATCTATAGGAAGGAGATAAAGAATTATAGGTGACAAAATTAGATAAAGGATATTTGCTACAAGATCTAAGTCTTTTTCTATGAGCAATAGGAAAATCTAATTCATCAGGAAATGTAGATAACTCATCCATAGAAGAGGCTGCAGCTTCGCCAGATTGTATAAAGGCTTCTTCTGCTCAGTTCTATTTGAGTAACTTATCTAATCAATTCTATCCAAATGCCCAACAATCTCCTCCTGAATTCATTCTCCAATTTCACCTTTTCCCTGTGATAGTGGTTTCACTAATGGAACTAGGGCGGATCATCTTTTCCTCCTTATTGCCCTCCCCTGAAGAGGTGATGGTTTTTTATTCTGGTTAAATTTTACTTTATCAGGCTATGCCTAATAGAATGTTTTATTAATAAAATCAAAGCAAGAAAAGCAGTCTGTTACATAGCTCCAAAATGGGAACTAGCTCTAATAAAATATTCTAAGTGCTGACTGATGTAACAATTCAACCTGACTAAACAGATTTAAGCTAGAACAAAATGTGGCAAGTTGCATCCCGTAATCAGCTGTTGATCCTGCTACCAAATTAAACAATGTCCAATCTGTCCATATGAACATTGCTATCTCTATCCTTTGCATCTATGTACCCATGATATGTTAATCTTCCTTGTTTTGATTCTTAAATAAGGTATCCAAGCTTTGTCTGTGTCAAGTATTCTCCTTCCTTCGGCTGGTAATTGTGCAAAATCATTCACCTGCAGTCCATCAGTGTCATCCAGCATGGTTTGCTAGAAAGACAGCAAGTTTGTTTTGTTCCCTTCCGGGAAGATGTGAATAATCTGAGGATGACATGTGACCATCTCTTGTTGGATCTTTACTATCAGTTCTATCAGTTTCCATGGGGGTTTTCCAGTTTCTCAAAAATGATCTGTTGCATCACCTGTGAGTCTGTCTCAATTGTAACTTCAGTAATGCCGTGAGTTCTGCAGTTTTTCACAGCTTGCATTATAGAGACTACCTCAGCTTCCATATTGGTTGTCCTCCTGATTTCTTGAGTTTGAGCATATATAAGATCACCAATTGTTGTCCCTCAACCAGAAGCCATAAGCACTTTTTCCTGGATTCCCTCTGCTTGCCCAATTTGTGATACATTTAAGTCATCCTGTTGGTGGCATTTTCCAGTAGACTTCGGCATGATATAGCTTGGGCTTGTAATTGCCTAAGCATTGGCTCATGGAATGCCACTCAGTAGGAGTAGAATGTAGCCATGGAAATCTGGATTTTCCCCACTGATAAAGAGTGAGTTGAACTTGATATATCAGTCTATTACATGTGACTGATCCCCATGTTTGATTGCATTTCTCCTCTTCCACTGCTCTCACGTGATGGTATAATACCGAAATAGAGTTCAGACTCTTGAAAGGTAACATCCATGCTGACAAAGGATTTCCTGGAGTGAAGATGATAGCACTTGTACCCTTCCCGTGAAGGAGAATACCCAATAAAGACACTTTTTTTTTTGAGAAAGGTAAAGTTGTACTCTTCAGCATTAAGGGTACGCTGGCCACCTCCAAAAAATTACAAGTAAATCTTTAATTACAAAGATCCTAACAGCTCTACCAGCTGTTCAGCTTCCTCTAAATTTTCTTGTTTACACCAAAAGTATAAGGTATTAATACAGGTTTCTTTAATTCTCTGGATAGGATTGGTAATATCCTCAAAACATCTGTTGTTTCTCTCCCTCCATATTGTCCACCATATACAAGCTGGAATTAAAGTCCATTTTTTCTGGCTCTTGCTTCCTCCTCTCCTTATCCAGCAGCTAAGAAGATCTGTTGTATGCTCAGGCATTACCCAATTGACCTTGGCTAATCCTATGAATAAGGACCAGATCTGAGTTACAAACTTGCAATGTATGAAAAGATGGGTGTTAGTCTCTTCCTTCTCCCTACAAAAAAAACATCTTGAGACCAATTGAACCCCTTCTTTTTAGCTTCTCATGAGTCAGGCAGGCCCTTCTGCACACCAGCCAAGTGGAACACTTGACTTTAGTAGGGGTATTGCCTTTCCATACCTGTGTCCAAGGTCCAGTAATGCCTCCTGGCAGCTCCTCCATTTTCTTCCTGTATAATCTGTTCACTGTGAATCTCCCATCCCTTTCATGCATCCATGTCAATTTGTCTTGGTCTGTAGAGAGACCTTTGAAGTCATTTAGGACAGCTAGGAATGAACCATTCTATCCATTTCCTAGTCATTTAGAGGTCTTCTGAAGTTCAGATTCCAGCCGCTGTCAGACCAGTTCTCAGCTACAGATGATGTTGTGTTCCCACTGAGTAAGAACAGATCTGGAAAGGAGATGTTAAGAGGTTCCTTCCCTATCCGCTTATCTTTCCAGAACCTGATCTTAGTACCATCTCCCACCCTATAGGTAATATGCCCCTCTATTTCATCCCAAAGATTCCTTATACTTCTCCATGCTGACACTCCATAGGTGGCAGTGACAGTGTTAGTAGTCCATTGGTCACTTTGGCCATATTTGCGCACCATGACTTCCTTCCAAAGTGCCTGGTCTTCCTCAGTGAATCTCCACAGCCATTTTGCCAAAAGACATTTGTTTTGGGTTCTTAAGCTCCTTATGCCAAGTCCCCAACCTGTTGGCTCAGTTGTGCAGTCTGTCATTTAACCCACTGTAAGCCTTTTCCTTCCTTATTTCCCATCCATAAAAAGTCCCTCCTCAGCTTGTCCAGTTTGTCCTCCACATTGGAAGGTGGGGGGAAGAGGGACATAATGTAGGTGGGCAGTGAGTCTAGAACTGATTTAATGAGGGTAAATCTACCCACCCCACCCCACCCCACCCCCCCAAACCAAGGATAAATATTGGGCTTTCCAACCTGCTAGTCTCTTTTCTGCCTTCTCAATGACCCCATCCCAGATGCTTGAGTGCTTGTGATTGTTCCCTAATGGCATACCAAGGTATGTTGTAGGGAAGTTGTCAGCTTTACAGTTTCAGGATCTTTGCCAAACTTTCTATATTTGGAACATCTTTCACTGGAAACATGCTGCTCTTCCTCCAGTTAACTGCCAGACCAGAGACTGCCTCAAAGATCACCAAGATAATCCTTATATAACTGATTTGGTCTGGTTTAGGATCACTAAATATTACTGTACCATCTGCGTAGAGTAATTGGCAAATATGCTTCTCCTCCCCTGTCTGGTTGCCTACATTGAAGCCTGTTATCCACTTGTTTTGGGTAGCTATTCTCATCATACTATTGAAGCCTTCCATAACCATTATGAATAGGAAAGGAGAGAGCCGGTCTCCCTGTCTAAGACCTCTCTCTGAAGGAAAAAAAGCAGCAGGTCCTCCATTAATAATAATAGAGAACCTAACAGTTTTTATACAAAAGCCAATCCACCTTATCCACCTGTTCCCAAAACCCATCTGCCTCAATAAACTTAGCAAGAAGTCCCAGTTAACATAGTCATAAGCTATTTCTCTATCCAGCTTGCACATAATTCCTGGCTCTTCTCCTCTCATTCTGGAGTCTATGCATTCACTAGCTATTAGTGCTGCATCCACAATCTGTCTGCCCTTTATGAAAGCCATTTGATGTTTGTTGATTAACTTGCTAATAACCTTCTTCAGCCTTTCTGCTAGCAATTTAGCAATAACTTTGTATATCCCACCAATAAGACTTATTGGTCTGAAGTCTCTTAGTTCAGTGGCCCCTACTTTCTTTGGGATGAGAGCCACATGAGTGGCATTGAAACTCTTTTCAAACTTCTGCTCTTCATGGAATTGTCTGATTGTCATCATCAAATCTTCTTTCAGAATCTCCCAAAAATGCTGGTAGAAACTCATGGGAAAACCATCAGGTCCAGGTGCCTTGACACTGGCACATAACTTTATGCACTCAAAAACTTCAGCTTCATCAAACTCCCTTTGTAGCCACTCTCTCTCCTCCACACTGATGCCATCAACCCCTTGCTGATTAAATTCTGGTCTCCACTGTTCCTGCTCTTTGTATAAGTTTTGATAGTAATTAACTGCTGCCTCTTTGATTGCTTCTGGATTGGTTACTGTTTCTCCCTCCACTGTCAGATTGTCTATTGAATTAAACCTTTTGTGTGCTGTGGCAATCCTGTGAAAATACTTGGTGTTTTTGTCCCCTTGTTTCAGCCACTGTACTCTGGACCTCTGCCTCCAAGCTATTTCTTCATTCTTGGATACTTCCTCAAACTCCATCTCAAATGCATTTTTTGGATGATCTCATCCTCTGTGAGAATTCTTGCTTCCTATGATCTCTCCAGACCTAATAGTTTGACCATGATGTTCTCCTTTTGTTGCTGCCAGTTGTTTCTGTGGTTCAAACCCCATTCATTCAACTTCCTTTTAAGTAGCTTTAATTTCTTGGCCAGTATGAATGATCCTGTGCCAGTCACTGAATATGATGACCACCATTCTTTCACCTTTTCTTCAAAACCTGCCACCTCCATCCACCATTGTTCAAACTTGAAGTATTGACTTTCTCACCTGTAATACTCCACTCTCTAACATAATAGGGTTATGATCAGATCCTACCCTGGAGGTTTTGTTTGATATGGGGAAAGGCCTCCTCCCATTGAGCTGAATAAAGGAACCTATCAATTCTTGAGGCAGTAAAGTGGTTATCTCCTCTTCTCCAGGTGAAAGCTCCCCCAAATAAAGGAGGATCAAAAAACTCCATGTCATTTACCCACTTCGAGAACTCCGACATTGCCCCTGTTATCCTGTGGCTTCCAGACCTTTCATTTGGATATCTTGTGACATTGAAGTCACCGCAGGGCCATTGCAAAGGCTTCTTAGAGAAGTCAGCTCCCACCATAAATCCCTTCTGGTATTGATATCACAAGCAGCATACACAGCACTGAGATACCAATTGAATGTCTGATTTACCCCTTCAAAATAGCAAGTCACCATTTGATCAGATGATACTACTGTAGTTCCTTTCCACTCCATTTTGTCCCATTAACACTAGAATTTCCCCGCTACTTCCTACTGCTTCTAAATGAATCTCCCCCATCCATGTATTGTGCCATGGTTGTGTTAGAGCCGCAGTTTGTATTCCTGCCAATTTTCTTTCTACTAACACATATATGTTAGCCCCCCACTATTTTAATAACCTTCTCACCAAAACCCTCTTTTCTCCACTATTCAATCCCCTCACGTTCCATGATAAGATTTTAACTCTCATTGAGACTTGAGAGTTGTTATTCTCCCTCTGTTTCACGGTTCTCCTTCTTTGAATTTAACATGAAATTCCAGGTTCCTGATTTCCTTTGGTATTGTATTTTTGTTGTTGACCTTCTTAGTCTCCATGCTCTGTTTTTTCAAGAGCCCCCTTTTTTGATCGATTCTGAGAAAAAGGTCAAACGCCACTTTGTCACAACCTTCGAACGCAGTCCCAAATAATCTACTAAGTTTGAGAACATTTGCTTGAACCCATAATGATGATGTATCCTCTATTGCTTGCTCCGACAAATCTCCACTAATCTGGAGCGGAATTGGCTCCTCGATCAGGGAGAGAGGCCTATTCGAGCTTTCCCCAACCTCCGCATCCCCTCTAACACTGCCAAACATGTGATCATCCTCGATTGGCCCTTTGTACCGTGTGATTTTCATGCAAGACTTGTGATTTTCTCTGTCGAGGACCATTGGTTGCTGCATCTGTGGGACTTCTTGCATACCTCCTGTCAATTCTTCCTTTATGAGGGCTGTACTGGTTGGTGATTGCATGTTGTGGGTGTTGCTGAAAATATTGTTTACGAAAGCTTCCTCCCCCTTTTGTAAAATAGGCTGCTTTGTGGGCTCTTTACAGCTTGCTTGGGCCTCCCACAGCCCCATCTTGTTAATTAACAGGCCCAAACTCTAGTTAATAAGAGTTGAGCCCACCTCCTCTATTAAAGATCTCACGTGTTCCTCTGATAAACCCACGTGACTCTCTTCCTTTTCCTCCAGAACCGGTACTGTGCCCTCTTTACCCAGCGGATAAACTCCCGTCTCCCTGTGTGCCGAGCACTGAGGTGTCACCATCACATGTGCCCCTCCCTATTGACATCTCTGATTCATAATCGTACTCTCCTCTCGATTCGCATGCTCCGCTTTCTTCTCTCTTTTGAAACTTGTCGGTGCCTCGCACCATATCGGCAGGGAGAAAGAGTACTCGCCGTCGCTGACTATGACATGGGATGGGATGTTTTCTCGAGGTCCCTTTATGCGAATTCGAGCCCATCTTAGGTGGTTTCTAAGCTGAGTTTCTTCTTCCGTCTCGATCCAACCACCACACTGTTCTCCTATATCTTTCATCACCTTATCTGACCATAGTTGCAGAGGGAGTCCTAGGGCACGTACCCAGAACCATGAGAACTGCGTCTGATCCGGAACAGCTCCCGTAGTGGGTGACCACCATTCTAGACTCAACTAATGTTTACCCTTCATCCATGTCCCTCGCTTCACATGTTCTGCATCTTTCCTCGATTGGAACTCAAAAAGAAATTGAATACCATTCAAATCAAAGACTTGGATGTTGTGTAAGCCCTTCCAAGCTTGTTGGACCCATTGTCTTATATCGTTATGAGTGGGGATCTCGTCGCAGCTTGGAAAGCAACCTACTAGGCTTCTCCTTAGGGGTTCTCTATCATCGGTGATTGCCGATTTAGGCCTCATTGACACCCATCTGCTAGAGTGAATCGCTTCCTTGCAACTCCCCTCTCCCCTTTTGTTGTTGCCAGTAATCGCCCCTGTTTCTAAGCGATCTTTACGTACTTCTCTATTAACGAGGCCTTCTATTTTTGCTACCAACCCGTTCCATCCCTCATTTAATGTGTTTTCCGGTAGAATGATCACTGATCTGGACTCCCCATTAACCGTAATAACTGAGACGTACCTACCAAATTTATTAAACTTTAGAGTACAATAAATACAGGTGGTAGGTCTCTGCACCTCCAAGACTTGAATGATTTGCCTACAATCGCTGAGGCTTCCTTTAGCCTATTACAAAGCCATAAAAGGGCTCCTTTACTCAAAGCCATCCTTCTCATGTAGAGTTTTCCACTTTCAACCCACTCATATCCCGACCCTGACTGAGCTACCGGCTCCGTCAGGTCGTATGACTTCCCACCCGGTCTGAAATAAATCTTCTCCCTGAAGGACGAAGAAAAGGCTGAAGAAAATTATGCAATCACTTTGACTCCGGTGAAAGAAGTTCGCCGGAGTAAAGCCCCAGGGCCAGAAGGGCCACTAAGGCATACCTAGGGAAATGTGTAAAAGCTCTAGGATCAAGTTTCCCAGAATTCCTAGTGTGAACTAAGCAAACACACAACCACCTTCACAGGAACAAATATTTATTATCACCTTCTAAAGCCTCTAGAGGACTCTGAAAATTGAATGTTTTAAGTGGGGAATTATATTGATAAGAGAGGCAGCAACTAGAGTGGCATCCCTAGCAGGTTTTTGTATACTCATGGTAAATATAAGAGATCTTGACACTTCTAATAAATGCATGTTTTTCTTTCAACGACCACATTTTGCACACTAGTGTAGGAACAACTAGATTGATGGATTATCACATTGAACTCCAAATAAGCACCAAATCTTTTATCCATGTATTCTGTGTCATAGTCAATTCACAAGATTCTTATTCTTATCTTAACCTCAAATTGAGTACAGATCATCTTATGAAATGTTACACCCCGTAAAAACACTAAACTTTAATAGACACACATGTGAGTTGTGACGAACAAAGGGAGTATGACGCGTGTAGAGAAACCTCGGAAGTCCGGTCGAACAAGGCCAGGCCGCAAGAGCCAGCGCGACGCGCCAGCACCCTGGCGCTTTGGGTAGCGCGGCGTGCCGGCCCCCTTGGTGCGTTGAGTGGCGCGACGCGGGGCAAGGGATGCCGCAATGGCTGGCGCGGGGCGCCCCCCTGCAACCCGTTTTCTGGTCCCCCCAGAGCCAGGGGGTGCTTGTGGGGGGGGGGGGTGCCACGACGAAACAAGGGAATGAAAGGCCGCTTTGCGTTGGATGCTCTTTAACCTCCCTACAATGATGGCTTTGTTGTCTTAATTTAACTAATTTGAACTTAATTAAACTAAAGAGTCACGCTCTTTAAACGCCCTATAAGAAGAAGAAAGGGCTTAAGTCATCGCTTCCAATCCGATAAAGGGCTTTTTTCTTTTCCATGAAAGTCCGTCCCAACAATTGTTGCAAAGGATATAAATATGAATGATAGCAAGGTAGTCCAATAGAGCTGGTAAACTAAGCTAATAGCAGGCATTCCGAAAGCAGAATTGAAACCCTTCTCCAAGGGTGGCTGGGTGCTTTAAATAAGAAGATTTCAAAAAAAGCGTATGTAAAAAATTATCTGGTGTTTTTTCTTCTCGATCGAGATTGGGTTAGCGAGGAAATAACAATGGATGTAAGGAAATGTTCCACCAGTCCTCGATACACAACAGCAGTTTCCTTGAGCGGGTCGTCCGAACCAACCCGAGGCGATTCCACTCCCTTCTTGGTCTACTTCGGTTACAACTTGATCTACAGTCCGATCAGCGTGTCAAGTGCGAGATTGGATTAGACAACACGGCATCAGCCATATGTAACAATGTATAAAAGGGAAAGCGGATCTTAAGTTCAGCGGCTTTCATCGTTGACGAACACCTGCGCTAATAAGACAAAGAAATGGAGAGTCTATGCCTTGAATGAATCAGTAACAACGGATTAGTGGAATGGGGGATCAAGAGACGGATAGGGAGGGAATGGCCTATCAATCATTGGTTGACCTTCCCTTGAACCAGTCACGGAGCTCTCAACTGAGTTGTTTAGGTTCTGGAATTCCATCTCTAGTTGGGGCTTTCGATTCGAAAAAATGTGGTGCGGGTTCATCTCTCTCTCTCGACCAAATCAGGTGAGAGGGAGGATGTAATTCAGCTCGAACGAAATGAGAGGGCTGAAAAGGGGCATACTCATATAAAAAATTTCCTAACAAAACCAATTGGGTGATAGACCCGTGAAGCCAAAGCTTTTTTCCTAGCATTGAACCTTACTTCAAAGACTGAAAAAAGCGGATCATCAGATTTGACTACGAAGGAAGGAACTCGAAGTGAAAGGGCACCGTCTTGTGCAAGGCAACGATAGTTGGCCCTCTATCATCTTCTATCAGGTAGACTTAGTAAAAAGGCCCCGACTTATTTCCAGAATTAGAGTTCGACCGCGGGTTCCCCCTTTTTTTTGGGGGGGGGGATCAAGTTCCTTGCCAACTGCCACCTATCGACCCCGATCTCTTTTCATTTGTTTTGGATATTACCAAACCTAGCCTAGCCTTCGTAAATCACACTAAAGCGGACAACCAACTATGGAAAACCTCCTTAAGGGTGGGTTAGGTTAATCAATCCGGCCCGAGACGCGTTCGTTGACAACGTAGGAATTTCTACTTTTCAATAGAGTGGAGGCAAACTCAGATTAAAATGCAGGACCGGTAGTAGGGGCCAACGTTTTTGCTGTTACAGAATCCCGTCCACATGTATATATATAGCCCTTATTGTAGGATCATTTGGAAATATATCAAATCGGCCAATGAGGGAGAAATACGAAAGAATCAAGCGAATTTTGTCCGTTTACGCTATGAAACGTCGCGCGAATTCAAATTAACTTCGGGTATCGAAGTTTAAGGCTGTAGGGAGCATTACTACGGAGTTATTTTCGTGAAATTCGCATGGCAAATTGATATCACGCCGAGTCAAAGTTGTCGGAATTGCTCCAAACTTCTATACGGACACAGGCTTTAAGTAAGAATTTCTCCCTTCTGAATGCTCGGGAAATTATAAGTTTTCGGCCGTGTTTTGATAATTTAAAGTAGAGTTAATATTAGTATTAAAAGGTTATCGTTTTCGCCGAATTTAGTACTGAAACTAGTCTTATTCTCCCAATAATACGATTACAGTTGGAAAGGACTGTTGAATACGGATTGAAACTCGCCAGTTAATCAGAAGTCAGCAATCCAGGTATGTAAGGCTGTTCCTTCGGCAAGTTATGTTCGTCGTAAAGTTAGTACGACACGTATGCTTGTAGTATTTCAGAGTACACCTATTGGGGTTAGCTGTTATGAATTGAATTGAGTTAATAATGATAATTAGTAACTCTTGTCAGAATTAACCCTAGTCAGTTCGCTTGTTGTGTATCGTATTTGGGGGTTTGAATGTTGTTGCCTATAGAGTTATATTCACAAGAGTAGTATGATGTCCAAGGGACCAGAGTAAGGCTATGAGGACCATATCCAGTTTCAGAGCTTACATTATGGCCCATAGTCGAGCCAAGGCTCGGGGCCCAATCACAGCAGTTCCATTATGCCCCACAGTCGGGCCAAGGCCCGGGGTCCAGTTATCAAAGATTACGTTATAGCCCATAGTCGAGCCAAGGCTCGGGGCCCAATTACAACACTTATGGCATGATCCATAGTCGAGCCAAGGCTCAAGATCCAGATACAACAGTTGCATTATGACCCATAGTCGGGCCAAGGCCCGGGGTCCAGCTATCAGTGGTTACATTATGACCCATAGTTGAGCCAAGGCTCAGGGTCCAGTTACACAGCCAGACAGTTCAGACACAGATACAGCCACAACAGCCTATTAGGCTCAGACGTGTATTCAGAGAACGAGTAATCCAAAGTTACAGTTTGCTCATAGTTTTTAGTAGCCAAGCAGTAGAAGTATACCTTGTTTGTACCTGGCGAGGCTTATGGGGGCCCAGGTAGGTTTTTCTGCGTTGTTTCTACCTTCCAGGTTTATGGGGGTCCGGTTAGGTTCTTGTTTGCATATAGATAGACTTGTTGTTTAAATATTTCAGACAGTGAAGGTATTCAGGTTAAACTCTTACTCTCTTCTTTGATTACTACAGTTTTACCAGCTTCAGTCAGTTACTATCTTTCTGCCTTACATATTCAGTACATGTTGTACTGACGCCCACTCGGGGCGCTGCATTACTTGCCTGCAGGTGCGGATAGACGTGGTTCAGGACGTTCCTCACCTTCAGCTGAGGTCAGCAGTTTATTCAGCTCCTTCCCTCCGGAGTTGAAAGTTAGATGAGGTTTACTTTTGATGTACAGCTTTGGAGTAGGTCGGGGCCCTGTCCCGACCATTATATCATTCCTAGAGGCTTGCAGACTGTTGTATATTCCCTGTGGTTAGTTTGATGTTGGCCAAGATGGGCCCGTGTATGCTTTATCTCCTATGATGGTCGTGTGGGGCCTTTTTTAGCTATTAGTAGCGGCCTGTTGGCCATAGAGTAGTTTAGTGCCTGATTTATGTTCCAGTTATCACTAGACAACATGGTGGCCTTGCCGGTCCGCATAGGATCCCTGTTGCTATGTTGTTGTGGTTAGCTGTCTTCTTTTACAGGTGGCCTTGTCAGCCAGAGGTTGTATTTACAGTCAAGATATAGCTCATTGGTTTCTGGAGTTGAGTGTTAGCGTGCACTAGCAGTGCACCAGTATAGTCTGGATTGGTTTAGATCTAGTGTGGCACCAGGCGTCAGTCATACCCCCAAGGTGGGGCGTGACATGAAATGCATAAAACAAAGAGAACCTCTTTTTTGGCCTTTAACATATAGCCCAAGTCATCCTAGTGCAACAATCAATAGAGGTAACAAACCATCGATTTTCAAACAAAGAAACAATTTGAGTAGGACCCCAAATATCATAATGAATATTCGTAAAAGGAGTAGCACATTTATTATCACTCAAAAGGTAGTTTCTACTATGATGGCATATTGCATCACAAAATAAAGAATCAAACTCGGTTCTGAAAAACAAACTAGGATGTAACTTCTGGAAAATAGAAAAGGATAGGTGGCCCAACTGCATCTGCCACTATATATTTTTTGGTTGACATCTTTATTTCCTCCAAAAGATGTTTGACCAGAGTCTTGAGTCCCATCAAATATGTATCAGCCATCATACAATCTACCACTGCCTCTTCATTGTTTGAAAATCCTAAAATACACGATGATCATGGAAAAAGTCGATACTACAACTTAGTTCTTTGGTCATGGATCTTAACAGATAACAGGTTAACAGGAAACTCAGGTACATGAAGAATGGATGATAATGTAATATCAGGTGTACAGACAACAGAACATGTTTCAGATATGGGGGTTAGAGAATCACAGGCTATTCTAACATAATCCCCTCTAAGACTACGAGAGTAGTTTTGTAAGTCTTTGGAGGAGCCTTGCATATGTCGATTCATGCTAGAATCAACAATCCAAGAATTAAAGGTGAGCAGTAAAAAACAGTACCTGATTGCACATAATTGAATGTAGCAACAGAAGGTGAATCAAGTTTGGTCAGGAATTGGCGAAAATGGTGAATTTCATCCAAAGACAGTTCCTCCCATAGTCATTTCCTAGGTTGTCTCCACACATTTTGCGCAATATTAGTCACAGACCCTTTAATGACCCACACGTTTTCACCCAAGACCTCTAATTTGTTTGTCATGTAGTTTCAGTATGCCTCCTTTGTATGCCTAGGCTTTCCACAATAATCACAATGTAATTGATCTTTATAAGAAGTGATAGCCTTTAGTTGTTCATGATAGACAGTTATCCAGACTTTTTGAATGGATCCTGATATAGCATGATACCTCATCGGCTTTCTTCTTCTTGTTGAACACAGAAGTATGCATCCTCAAGAGAAGAAAAAGAAACTTTGCCAAGAACTTGAAGCCAGATCTGATCACACTCTTCGTTCAAACTGGCCAGAAAATTATAGACCCTTTTCTTTTCAACCAATTGTTACAAGAGAATTGCATCATTGGTACACTTCGCTTGGATATCCTAATAACAGTTTCCATAACCCACTTAACTCAGAATAATAATCAACTCACCTCGCTTAGTGGCATGAATTTTATTTTAAATCTCAAAGATCTAGGCATCATTACCCTTGCAAGAGTAAGTGAAGTTAGTTGAATTTCAACACTTTTCAACAGTATCAAGCAATAACTATTACTTAGAGATTCGGGGGTGAATAGTATTCCACAGTCATGTCATAACAGGGGAACTATCAGAATCTCATTGACCATAGTTAGCATCAATCACAACAAGTGCTTGTTTTTCTCCAGTAATATAACCAAACAACTTTCTAGACTTAACTAAAAGCAAACTAAAACTTGACCAAGCAAGTCTACTTTCACAGCACTGATTTGTGACAAAGAATTATTATTCACTACCTTTCATGTCCTCCATAATTTGGACAAACAAAGATCTAAAATCAACAAGTGTTCTGAGAAGAAATACTTCACAAACAGATGTTGAGGGTCAACACCATCGCCAGAAAAAAGTTCTGGAAGTGAAACAGTGACCGGAGATCTGGCTGGAACTGTGACTAGACATCAAAACCCTACTGTTCATGGTCGGAAAGTGAAAAATTATATAGGTGAGCTCGAATTCACAGGTGAACCCCAAGAAAAGGAAACCGAAAAAAATCTTTCCGGAAGTGGCCCCATGCGTCAACGCATGACAGTGACGCATCGAACCACTGGCGGCACATGAGGGCACGTCAAGAAGTATTTCCGACAGCAGCCAACTGGGGTTTGGTCTCCTTTGCCTTACTGGTATTAATTTTCCCAAAAACTGATAGAGAAATTGTTCAATCACGGACAACTTCAAGGAGGGAGAAAACCCAATCTCCTTCTGAGTAAAAAAAAGGTAATCCTGATGCTGCGAGGGAGGAAAACTCACCTCAAAAGACAGCAATGGCTCTGATGCTATGAAGATTTTGAGGAGTAGAAAAGACTTCTTGTATTTATATGTCTTTACATCCTATGAGAAGGGGTATTTATAGAATAAATCCTATAACTAATTACAGAAAGACAATCCATTACAATTAAAAGTATAATATTCATGTAATTACGCTAGGAAAATAAAGTCTCCTAAAATCATGCTAATCAATTAACACAATCAGCAGTATGATATATTTTGGTGTCTGGTTAGCATCGTAAGGATGCTCATATACAATGTTTATAAAACAATGCAAGCATATCTACCTGAAAATTAGAGAATACTAGCTCATATAATAATGCAATATCAACAGGATAACACAATCCCAATTGACATGCAACTGTAAACAACAGACAAGCAGTTCCATAAGCCTTGCTTATAGGTGGAAGTGATTTGTAGTACCTGCAATGAAAAGACCAATTATATTTTGTATTGAAAACATGACATGGAAAATCATGAAGTATAAAGCAGAAAACATTTATAGCAATGACCAGAAGATGGGACGAAAAATGGCCAAATGGATTTTTAAAAAAATGGAAAGCAAAAGATAACAAAGCTACACACCAAAGGTTATAGGTAGGAGAGGACAGCATCCCATAGCTATCAAATATAGCCTAACTCTCAAATCAGTACACATTTGATAGCCTAACTCTCAAATCAGTACACATATATTCCAAATTTTTCCTTTCCATGGAAATGACATAAGCATTAGATTCTGAAGGATGCCTCTCTTGAGCACACGCCGCAGAAAGATAATTTCGGAATTTGTACAACTTCACAGCACAAGCATGAAGTTGCCATAGCTAAATGCTTAACAATAAACAACAGAATCAGTTGGGACCTTAGATTTTGGAGGAATCATCAATAGTGAAAGGGAATAACCCCATTATCCAAGAGTTTAACCAGCAGCGGAACTATTAGAAGAGGTAGACTCTTTCAGGTACAATAGATGGCAGGTCATAGTAAAGTCATATTACAATCTCCACCCTAGTAAAATAGAAATGGTCAACAGTTTCTAGGCAGTTAATATGGAGAGCCAAAATACCAATAAAATTGACCTGTCTTTTAAGGAAAGAAATGCATAAGGCTTGTGATACCATCCACAGTGGCATACTTCCATTAAAAGTTGACGAGCTTCAATTGAAAAACAAGGAGATGTTTATCGTGGAAGAAGAGCCCAAGAATGATGGTGATGAATGGACTAGGTGCTAGACATATTTTATGGTTAAGGCTTGTGATACCATCCACAGTGGCATACTTTGGTTAAAGGTTGACGAGCTTCAATTGAAAATCAAGGAATGTTTATTGTGGAAGAAGAGCCCAAGAATGATGGTGATGAATGGACTGGGTGCTATACATATTTCATGGTTCAAATCCAAGCCCAAGAGGAGAGATATTGGGCCTCAAAGAAGAGCCGAGAGGATCTGAGTTTTGGATGCTCACATGGAGGCCCAAAGGAGAGCCAAAGGAGGATTTTCGTGCCCAACAAAAGAGCTAATTTTGCTTGCTAATTTGCATGGCCAAATAGGGATGAATTCAAGCCCACTATGGATCTAATCACTTTTGATCTAAGTTCTTGAATTGACCTTTATTAGTATCATATTAGTTTTAATCCGTTAATTTTGAATACTACGATCAATTAGGGTTCTTAGTACTTATTTTGAAATTTGGGGACTTTATTATCAAATTTCACATCTTTCAAATTTATGTCTTAATCTTCATATTTTTGTTTCTACATTATTTTCTTGTTTTATTCAAGTAACCCAATTCTTACTTGTTTCATGCAAGATATCTACAAAGAGGTCAGAATAGGATGCAATAGATGCTACCCACATGAAAAGATGTTGTCATCTTTACAGTCTCTATTCAGAGGTGACAGGCATCTGGAACTATTTCTCTGACCATTTGACTTAAGCAGTGCAATGCCCTACACCATCAAAGGTGCCTTAGCAAGCTGGATCAGATGGAGGACAAAAGAACTAACTAAAAACATGTGGATCTCAGCACTATAATTCATTTGGTGTCAGATGTTTTGGAGGAAGATCAGTTTCATGTCATATTCGGAAATACAGATGACCAAGCACAACTCATTGATGAAGATGAAGATGATTAGCCTTTAATGAAGACGGACACCAGCTTATAAAGCTGTTACATTCTTTTTCCTTTTTCTTTTTGTTGATATAGTATTAATAATTTGCATTTTGTCATATACAAATTTCCCAATTCCTGCTCTACCCCATGATAATGTCAGATGATTTTAATATTGACAAATTTACTTCAGCGGGAATGAATTTTCGAATCCCAGCACATCACCATCACACTTAAAGGTAGTGTGTTAAGATGTTTTGAATTTAGGAAGCTGGCCCATGATTAATTTTCTTCCGAAGTATTGAATCTTAGGTTTAAACATCAATATCTAAGGCTTGATTCAAGCATGTTGAGTAGAAGATTCAAGTTTGACATGTTCGAAACTTTGAATTTTCACATTGGATGTATGCTAACAATATGCCTGTATATTCTGAATCTTCAAATTGGGTGTGTGCTAGCCGTATGCCGATAAACTGAGGCACCCTATTACATCGGTTAACCATGGAAGAAAATGTAATGAGAAGAAGAAAGAAACCTCCTCAAGTATGAGGAATAGGAGTTGTTAAATAGTCAGTGAGAATCATGAGATTTTTCTTTTGACAAGTGAGACAGTATTATAGAATGAGGTGTTACGATACACTAGTGTAAAATTCATCTTAAAGTGAAATTGTAAGGCATTACTTTGAGGTACTTTATGGATGGAATTAGAGTGTAGTCATTTCTATTTCCTTTTTACATGATTGGTGCTGAGAAGTGCTTAGTCAATTTTGTTCAAGATGAAGCAAGTCTCCTATGTTAGAAAATGCAAGCCAAGGCAGATATCTATTAGAGGTCTTGAATTTTCAAGAAATTAGCAACTGTTGATTTTCTTCTTATGTCTTCAGATATCCAAATATTGATGGTTATATTCAAACATGAAGGGTTTGAACCAATCTAGATTGCTTGATTCAAACATGCTGAATAGCAGATTCAAATTTGAGAAGCTTGAACAGTGTGAAGGTTTCGAGTCTCCCAATGGCGTAGTACTAACAATATGCCTGTAAATTGATGCACCCTTTCTGATTTTTAAGGCATAGAAGGAGAAAACGAGAATTATAAGGAAAGTTATATCCTTACACTAAGTTGTGAAGTCGACTGAACGATTGTAAGACAACATTAGAGAATGAAATATTTGGACATTTTTCGAGTAAACTAGCATGTTTCTGTAATTTGTATTCTCTCTGGATTTTATTATACCAGAATTCCTCATCGCCCGTGGCATAATTGGCCGAACACATAATTCCTGGTTTCACATTTATTCTCTCTGTATGTTGTTGTCCTGATCACATCAAATGTACCAATCAATCGTCTTCACGACGTAACAAAACAGAGCCTTCCCTTCCAAACAGTGGAGCACCTTAATGTTGCAACCTATAATACTCCCTCCATTTCAAAATAAGTGGTGTTTTTAGCTTGTGCATATCCTTTAATAAAACTACTTATTCCTAGAAAGTAAGATGTACTTTCACTAACATACTTTTAATAAATAACTTGAAGAAGATGTAGCTCTTTAGTAGTTTCTTGGTTATGTAAAACTTCCTTTATTTAAATAAGGGTAAAACTTTCGTAGGATCTACGTTTCTCTCTCGGGGCGGGTAATCCTAACGTGCGCCACCCATGGGGAAAAGGGCATGTATTCCCACTCGGAAGGCTCAGGAAGCGGTGGCATATGGCGGCGGCCAGGTGAGGAAGAAAGGGAATCTAGTGCAAGTGGCTTTAAGATCCATGCAGGAGAAGGAAATTGGAAGAAACTTGATTATAGAGGAAGAGGCAGATGCAGTTGCAAATACAGTAATCAATGACATAAATACAGAAGGATCTAAACCAGTTAAACTTCTTAGTAAGGCAATTGAAGATCAGAAGAACAATGAGCTAGCTGAGGTAAGGAACACAGAAGAAGAGCACATAGCAGGAAATTGAACAATAACCCCACAGAGCAATGCAACAGTAACAGGGAAGATCAAGGAAGTGAGTTCAAATCAGAAACCAGAGGCCATGGCCAGGGCTCGCAGGTTATCTTGGGCGGAGGAGGTGGAAGCAGATCCAGATCTGGAAAAGAAAACATCGATCTGGGACAACTTCGACATCTCTAAGGTATCTAATGCAGGATTTAAACTAGACTTTGTTGCACCTGATAAACATGGAGAGATACCTATTTGTGAAATTGCCTTAGAGGACATAAGTTCTGAAGTACTGTTTTGGGAAAACTCTGTAGTGTGTTATGTATTGGGAGCGAACCCTCCTTTCTCTGTGTTGAATGGTTTCATTCGAAGACAGTGGGCAAAACATGGCATTAACAAGGTATCAATCAATGCTTAGAAATGGAATTATGCTGGTCAAATTTGAATCTGCCATTGGGATGAATGAAGTCATTCAAGGTGGTATTTACCACTTTGATAATAAATCATTTATAGTGAAAGCCTGGACTGTTGACATGGAATTCTCTAGGGATAAGTTGCATTGGTCAGATTTGAATCTGCCATTGGGATGAATGAAGTCATTCAAGGTGGTATTTACCACTTTGATAATAAATCGTTTATATTATCAAGCTACATGGCCCAGATTTCAAATACTGGAGTTTAAAAGGACTTAGCAGGGTAGAGAGTTTGATTGGTAAACCCCTAATGGCTGACGAAAACACTTCATCCCCAAGCTTAATCCATGTTTTCTTTGCCTGAAGAAGCTAGTATTATAATCAGACATTTGACTAAGATTGATTCGGTCATTGTGAAAAATGAATGGTTGAGTCAAATGCCTGATTATAATGCCAGCTTCCTCACTGAAGGGATAAGTGACCATTGCCCCATCAAGGTTGAATAAATGAACACCAGAAGAGCATCCAAAAGGCCATTCAAGTATTGAATGTTTGGTCTAACCATCCTTGTTTCATGGACAAAGTTAAGGAAGTACGGGATGCACCATTTCTAGATGGCTGATGTTACAAGTAGTAGAGAAGCTGAAAATCCTAAAACATAGTTTGACAGAGCTGAATAAGGAACATTTTAGCACAATTTTGACTAATGTTGAAATGGATAGGGAGGCACTCTGTCAAGCTCAGAAAGCATTGCAAAGGGATCCAAATGACCAAGAATTGCAGAAGCATGAGAAGAAACAATACCAAAGATTCAGGAGATCTTATCTTGGTGAAATGTTCTTTCTGAAACGGAGCAAAGCAAACTTGGATTAAGCTTGGGGATGATAACACAAGGTACTTCTTCTCTGTCATTAAACACAGGAAATTGCAGCAGGCTATTACTCAACTGAGAGATACACATGATGTGGTGCAAACTGATCCAATTATTATAGCAAACATTTTTGTGGAGTACTATCAAGATCTCCTAGGCAGGAAATAGAGGAACAGAATAAAAGCTTTTAATAGCTTCCTCAAGAATGGTAATACACCAGTTTTGTTTTTTTGGGGTGATAGTGGAAAAGTTGACAGATAAGTCACCCTTACTGCCACTCTACAGAACCGTACATGAGATTTTCACCTCATACGGCTCCTCGTTCAATTCTTTCGAATTCATTGGATCCTTTTCCGCGTTCAAGAACCCCCCCCCCCCCAACTACAGAACCGGACGTGAGAGTTTCTTCTCATCGAGCTCCTCGCGAATATAAAGCAACACCTAAAACTCCCATTAAGAGAAAAACAGAACCCCCTGCTGTGTACAAAATAAATTTTGTAGCTGATTTCTTGGTACATCACATTCATGCATTTACGATTCATGTGACGGTATTAATACTCTTGAAAGGTGTTCTATTTGCTCGCAGTTCCCGTTTGATACCGAATAAAGAAAATCTTGGTTTTCGTTTTCCTTGTGATGGATCTGGAAGAGGGGGTACATGTCAAGTATCGGCCTGGGATCATGTCTTCTTAGGACTATTCTGGATGTACAATTCAATTTCGATAGTAATATTCCATTTCAGTTGGAAAATGCAGTCAGATGTTTGGGGCAGTGTAAGTGATCAAGGGGTAGTAACTCATATCACGGGAGGAAACTTTGCGCTGAGTTCTATTACTATTAATGGGTGGCTCCACGATTTCTTATGGGCACATGCATCCCAGGTAATTCAATCTTATGGTTCTTCATTATCTGTATATGGCCTTTTTTTCCTAGGTGCTCATTTTGTCTGGGCTTTTAATTTAATGTTTCTATTCAGCGGACGTGGTTATTGGCAAGAACTTATTGAATCCACCGTTTGGGCTCATAATAAATTAAAAGTTGCTCCTGCTACTCAGCCGAGAGCCTTGAGCATTATACAAGGACGTGCTGTAGGAGTAACCCATTGCCTTCTGGGTGGACTTTTGAGCCTTTCAACAATTAACCAATTTTACCTTTCGAATATGTATTACGTATTCAATTGAGCAACAATTAGAATAAATACTGCCTTATCTAGCAAAGGATTTGAAAAATGCAATATTTAGTATTGCTAGTACAAAGAGTCCTGGGCCTGATGTCTATGGAAGTGATTTTTTCAAATAGACATGGAATGTGGTGGGAGAGGATGTGACAAATGCTATACTCCAGTTCCTCTATAATGGAAGGCTACTTCAAGAGATAAACTCAACCTTAATTTCCCTAATCCCTAAGGTTACTGTGCCATTACTGGCTAGCCAATATCTTGTTGTAATATCCTCTACAAATGCATCTCTAAGATCATATGTGTGAGACTGAGGAAGGCATTGGCTCATCTGGTGGCAGGAAATCAGGCAACATTTGTGGAAGATCACTAGTGCACAATGTTCTCATCTGTCATGATTTGATGAGATATTACAAGAGAAAAACTTCTTCTCGGCGCTTAATAAAGATTGATCTCAGAAAGGCTTATGACATGGTAAGTTGGGATTTCATTGAGAAGGCTTTGATTGGATATGGCTTCCCTGCTTCATTTATCCAACTGGTTATGGTTTGCATATCATCTACTAAATTCTCTATTAAAGTAAATGGGGTAGGACATGGTTATTTTGACAGAAGAAAGGGACTTAGACAAGAAGATCTAATATTGCCATTACTATTTGTCCTATTAATGGAATACTTTACTAGAGCCATGAACAAGATGAGTGAACTTTCTGATTTTAAATTTTATCCCATGTGCAAAACATTGAAACTCACACACCTCATTTTTGTTGATGATTTGATGATTTTCTGCAAAGGGACTATAAGATCAATTGAAAGGGTGACAGAAGTACTGCATCACTTTGGCATGGTCACTGGATTAGTAGCAAATGTGGATAAGTCTAAGATTTTTCTGGCTTGTGTGGATGAGACAACTCAGACTGCAATTACTGCTCTCACTGGTTTCTCAATTGGTACTCTGCTTATGAGATACCTTGGACTACCTTTGACATCTAAAATATGGGGGAAAATGAAGTGCCACCAACTAATAGAAAAGATCACAGTAAGAATAAATACTGCCTATTCTAAACATTTGTCCTATACAAGAAGGTTGCAGATCATTATTTGAGTGTCGTTGTCTGTATACAATTTCTGGAGTGTTGTGTTCATTTTACCTCAAAGTGTACCGAAGGAGGTGGACAGGAGGTGCAAAGAATATCTTTGGGTCAAGGCTGATGAGTAGAGGAAGTTGGCTTTAGTGGCCTGGGGGAAGATTTGTATTCCAAAGAAATATGGTGCGCTAAACATTAAAGGATGCAGGAAATGGAATGAAGAATCGATGAGAAAACTGTTATGACAACAAGTAGAAAAGCAAGATAGTTTACGGGTTAAATAGGTCCATGGAGTATATATATAAAATAAGGAGGGAGTATATGGGAGCATATTCCACCAATAGATAGCAGCTTTACCGAAAGAAATTAAATGCACTCAAGCTGGAAATGATGCACTGGTATCAAAACAACATATATACTCTTACTGCTAATGGTGCATATTCAGTCATAAGAAGCTACAATGCTACACGGGGATTCCTGATCAGATTGAAGGAACCAGATCTAATCTGGACCAAGGTGATGTAACCTAAACAGAGATTTTCTATTTGGCCGGCTAGCCAGGATAGGCCTCAAAGTTTACATATCCTAGTTGATGATAGTGAGTGTTGTCTATGTACTAGAGGCTTTGAGGAGAGCAACTAGAACTGAACTAACTAGATGGACAGGGATTCAAATGGGACTTCTAGGGATTGGATAAAGAGAAAGCACCCGAGACAAATGAAGAATGAGATCCTGATTGCAGTATAGGGTGCCATGGTATATTATTCTTGCCAAGTTAGGAACATGAAAGTCTTAAGAAAAACCACCGTAAATACAAATGTTGTAGACACATAGATATAGGAAGAGATTATACATAGGCTAGAACTATTGCATAGCACAAAGAGAGCACAAAGATCCAAAAACTATGTAACTAGAGGAGAGGTTTGACGGCTGTTTTTTCTTCACTGATTGAGGTCAAGACAACTATAGCACTCTCCCTAGGAGGTGGCTGTAGCTTCAGACGCTCTTCGTTTGTAACTTTTTGGTTTGTCAATGGTAATAGTTCATAATTATTACCAATAAGTAAGGGTAAAATTGAAAGAACGCTATTAATGTTTTCTTAATTTTGTAAAACGAAACAAAATAAAAAGGTAAAAACACCACTTATTTTGAAATGGAGGGATTATAATTTATCGGCATCAATGGTCCTTCTTGTTCCTCTTATGCATTTATGTTATGCCGTGACCTCTGTAAGACGTACTCATTGCTTCTTCTCTAATGCAACAATTTCTGGTTCTTAATTTTGGTATTAATACACAAAGCGCAAGCAACTGTCCACCCAGAATGTTAACTCCATCATTTAAACAGAAAAAAAAAATTGAGAATTTATTACTTCGGGCAACTAAACATAAAATCTCCAAATAGTTCAAACATCCCGCAACCAAAAATTGCATAATATATCCTATCAAATAAGGGAAAATCCTCAATCACATTACCTAACCCACTGAAAAGCCCTAAGAGTACAAAATTGAGATCATTTCATAAAGAAATTAATAGAATTAGCATCAGATTATACGTATACTATCGTATACATTGAAACTAGGTGTGTTGCACTACCGAAAATTACATAATATATTTTTTTAATCAAAAAAAGGAAAAGAATTACATAAAATATTAAAATAATTTAAAAGTAGGTGCATAAAGGTTGAGGAGGTTAAAGGTTCCACTAGTAGGATGCATAGGAGAGCGGCGAGGACATACGAGATTCCAATTGGAAGTGTGCAGGCAAGCAAGGTATAGAGTGGCTGCTTGGGTTGTTTAATGTCATTTTTAAGACAATAAAAATGCCTAAAGAATGGAGATGGAGTACAATGATTCCATTGTACAAGAGCAAGGATGACATTCAGAACTACAACAACTAAAGGGTATCAAGCTGCTAAGTCATATGAAAATGTGGGAGAGGCTGGTGGAGATGAGGGTGAAGAGGGGTATAGCTATTTCTGAGAACCAGCTAGGATTTGTGCCAGTGCACTCAATTACAGAAGTCATTCATCTTGTAAGGAATTCATCTTGTAAGGAGACTACTGGAGCAGTATAGGGAGAGGAAGAAAGATTTGTACATGGTGTTCATTAACCTTGAAAAGGCTTCCGACAAAGTTCCATGGAAGGTTCTATGGAGATGCTTAGAGGCTAAAGGTGCACCTATGGCACATATTAGGGTGATCAACGACATGTATGATGAAGCCAAGACCCAGATAAGGACTGTGGGAGGAGACTCGGAGCATTTTCCAATTGTAATGGAGTTGCACCAAGAATCAGCTCTAAGCCCATTCTTATTCGCTTTGGTGATGGATGTATTGACGCAACAAATTCAAGGAGAGGTGTCATGATATATGTTATTTGCGGATGATATAGTTTTGATTGATCAGGCTCGCGGCAGAGTTAACATTAAGATGGAGGTTTGGAGACAAACCCTGGAATTTAAAGGGCTAAGATTGAGCAGGACCAAGATAGAATACTTGGAGTGCAAAATTCAGTGATGTAGCATATGAGGCTTGCGTGGAAGTGAGGCTTGACACGCATGTCATCCAAAAGAGAGAGAGTTTCAAGCATCTTGAATTTATTATCTAAGGAAATGGGGAGATTGATGATGATGTCACACACTGTATTGGTGTAGGGTGGATGAAATTGAGGCTTACATCCGAAATCTCGGGTGATAAGAAGGTGCCATCAAGACTTAAAGGCAAGTTCTACATAATGGTGGTTAGACCTACAATGTTGCATTGGGCGAAGTGTTGGTCAGTCAAAAACTCTCATGTCAGAAGCTGAAAGTCGGGAAGATAAGGATATTGCGATGGATGTATGAGCATATTAGGAGAGACAGAATTAGAAGTGAAGATATCCAACTGAAGGTGGGATTGCCGTCAATGGAAGACAAGTTGCGGGAAGCGACGTTGAGATGGTTCGAGCATATGAAGAGGAGAGAAACAGATGTCCTGATGCGAAGGTTGGCTATTGATGGTATCAAGCGAGGTGGAGATAGGTCGAAGAAGTATTTGGCGCAATTCCAACTTATCGAGAACATGAGCATATGGGAGTTTATGGAAGACACAAACTAGGATAAAAGTATAGTAGGTAGTTGAGCATTGTATTACTTATCTTTCCTCACTAGTAGTCATAGTAGTACTCCTATAGTTTCTATTTGCTATTTCTTGCACGTCATTTATGGTATAAGTTTATTGAAATTCAAAATTATTTTTGGCCAAGCCTCGATTGAAAACGACGTCTCTGCTTTCGAGGTAAAACTAAGATTCGTGTGTACTCTATACTCCTCAACCCCACTTATTAGTGAGATTACAGTAGGCTGTGTTGTTGTTTTCAAATAATTCCAAAAAAAAAAAAAACTAGCCAAAACAGCATAGAACTGGGGGGAGGGGAAAAACCCTAGACTCACTAAAAAGCCTTAATGGTTCAACATATATGGAGATAATGAAAAAGAATTTAACTATCAACAGGGACTTACTCTGCAGGAGATGACATTGCGAATTCAGAAGGGGAACTACACGCTTACGAGATCTCAAAGCAATTGAGAAGTTGTGATCGCTGAGGAAAAAAATACTGAATTTAGGTGAGATTATGAGGTTGAGGACAACAAGGAAATTGTTTTTTTTTTTTGGGTGAGATTGGAAGGTCGCTAACGATTTCTACGAGAATGGATTGTTTTTCTTTTCCACATTCCAGAATGTATCCGACTGGGCCACACATGTGATTCCGATGAAAGAAAAGAACTATGCACAACTTTTCTTCTTCTTTTTTTTCATTCTACGGGGAAAAAAAAACTTATCGACGATAAATATCACGAGATTAGAAAAATACTTTTAACAAATATAGTATTTTATCTTAATACAATTAAGATTACGTTCTTAATAATTTTTATAAATTTTCTTTTCAGCTATAAATTTAAAAAAGTCTTCGAATTTGATCTTGAATTTTAATATATATTTTAATTTAAAAGTTTCAAATTTAAAATTTTAAATTTCAATTTAGATATTTAGCTGTTTAAAATATTTAAATATTTATAATTTGTAATCTTTAATCTACGAGCTCATTCTAACATTTATTATGAACTTGTTTTGATATATATTCATTAATTAGATGTGTGTATTGCGTCTGGAATAAATAAATAAATAAATAAATATATATATAAATTATCATATAATAGTACTAATAATTAATTATAAAATAAATATAATATTTATTTAAATTGGGCTATTTATTGAGAACTAATCATCACTGTCACGCCCCATCTTGGGGGGCGTGACTGGCACCTAATGTCACACCGGGATCTGGACTGATCTGGCTGGGTATATGTACCTCTGGTGCCTGCCAGCGACTCAAAATCAAGAAAACAAACAGTTATATCTCGGCTGTAAACACAGTTTCGGGCTGACAAGGCCACATAGCAAACCTATAAAAGAAAACAGCTAACTCAGCAACATAACAATAAGGGGATCCTATGCGAGCCGATAAGACCACCATGTTGTCTAGTCATAATTGAAGGAAAGCGGGCAGTCATATTTATACTATAGTCGACAACTGCTACTAGAAAGTAAAAATGCTTATCTATCACTTGTAGCCGCTTAAGACTCAATTAGAAGTGATTTCTACAACTTTTACTCGGTGAGGTTTCGGTACTCCGAGCGAATTTTCAAGAAATAACTCCGTAGAGACGTTCCTCGTAGGCCTGTAACCCGTTATCTAAGACGAATTTGTGTTTGAACAGAGTTTAGCAGCGTAATTTTGCTAAAAACTGATGAAAAGTTGAGAGGAAAATTGTAGGGTCGCTGGTATGATCTTGAGGAAATGTTGAATGTGTCATGCCCCACCTTGAAAGGTATGACTGGCACCTAATGCCATACTGGGTCTGGGCTAACCTGGCTAGGCATATGCACCTTTGGTGCCTACTAACGATCCAAAATCAAGGAAATAAACTGTTATATCTCGGTTGTAAATACAGCCTCGGGCTGACAAGGCCACGCAGCATCTGTAAAAGAAAACAGCTAACCCAGCCAACATGACAATAAAAGGGATCCTATGCGGGCCAATAAGACCACCATACTGTCTAATTATAACAGAATGAAAAAACAGGCAGTCATATAAGCACTATAGCCGACGAGGCCGCTAAGTGAAAGCTATATTGGGCCCCACACGGCCAATATACAGAAATGAGCATATATAGGCCCCACGCGGCCAACACAGATAACTAACTAAAGATTGTAGTCTGCAAGCCTCTAAGAATAAAAATACCTGTCCCGGCCTATCCAAATGTTATAGAAATAAAAGACAGGTAACCTCTACAACCTGGCAACTCCGAATGAAAGGAGCTGGCCAATCTGTTGACTCTGAATTGCTGCTAAGAGATCCCGCAATGTGTCTGTCTAAACCTGCAGGCAAGTATGCAGCGCCCCATAGTTGGGCGTCAGTACAATATGTACAGAATATGTAAGGCGGTGATGAAAAGCTGAATAGCAGCTAATGAAGACTGAAGGTAAATACCAAAAAGGGGCAGAAGATAACCTGTAAGTTTTCTTATCCATAACCTGCATCTAGTAAATCATTATACGTATATGAGTTGAACTTTTACATTCACAGACTATAGCTAGCAAGCAAGCACACAAACAAGAACCTAACTTGGCCCCTATTAGCCCAGAAGGTGCAAGCAGCACAAAAACAACCTACCGAGGCCCCCATAAGCTCTAACAAGTACAATTCAATCTATATACCCCTATCCAGGTTCTTATGATTCTACTGGTACTATAGCCAACCTACCTGGCTTCTGGGTCCACATTTGAGCCAGCTGGACTCCTGTAACTGTGTCTGAGCCCGTTGGAATTCTATAACTGCATCCTGGGCACACAAGGCTCGACGAAGGGTTAATGACGTCGATACAACATAAAAGTAGAAGCCCATTCGTGGATGGACTATGGTATGACCCTTGGGCCTGAATATACCTCTTTGGGACATCACATAGCTTCTCGGAGCAACATCATAAAACTCCTCTAAGCAACATCATATAGCCCCTTAGGTGATGATACAGTTAGTAACCCTGAAGTTGGTCAATGGAAGGCTATCCTAGGTGGTGTCACTCCCAACCAATATACTACATTTAAGTCTCAACCTAGCCACTCAAAATACGTACCTGGCTCTTAAGGCCTAACGCGACCGGCACTCGCCCTTAGAATAGTCTGTATAGCTACCAACAAGTATACCCCGTGTGCCTACATTTAATCCTGGTCGTGATCATAATCTCTAATGGTCCAGACAGGATAGGGCGAGATCTGGAGTGGCCTAAACGATACTCTGAATATCATGCTAGGACAATGATAGCTCATAAGCGAACCGTAAGGTCGTGGATAACCCACTATTTAGTCCCTTCGCTTAGAACAACTGTAGGGCTGCTACTAATCAGACATGCTTCTGAGCAGTCAGCCCCTAACCTTTCACAAGCAGCTTGCTATAATTCTTAGCCTGAAGGTAATATTGTACTAACATGGTTCTAGACCCTTAGACCTTAACTTGGTCTGTTTAGATTTCATATGACTTCTCTAGGTGACATAGCCTCGTAGGCAGGTTTATTTGAACTTAGCCACTCACTGCAACCTACACCTGAGTACCTATACGAGTAAGCTGGGTGTGGGCCCCACATCGGACTACTACTAAGGTTTCCTCCTTAGGTATCAATTGGTCTATCAGACTTGTAGCACTAGGATGGTTCCCTGGGCGACTTATATGATAAGCATTAAGTCAACTGGAGCTAACGATCACTGACAGTAGCCAATCACATGGTGAGCTGTCTCTCAGTACGTTAGGCAACCTTGGTGCCAACAACTCGAGAATAAGCCCTCCCCATCTAGATCCCGGCCCTGGAGGTGTCAAGGTACGCCATCAGCCTCTGGGCGAGCTTTGCTGAAACTACAAGCGTCAACTGAAAGTTATATTGCCCGGGCTACGCCCTATGCTGCCCAACTTGCCATTTTGGCCCAATAGCTAACCATAGACTTCTAAGGCCTTGGTGCGACAGTAACACATTAGGATCCCACTAATACTGTGAACAAAAAAACAGAGGAGTCTCTATGACGCTCCTAGCGTGAGTCATACTTAACATATTTTTTCCCGACGAAGGATACTATAGTATATTCTCAATACGTCTTTTAGTAGCTAACCACAGCTTATATAATCATAATCTACTAACACCAGCTAATCACAACATATATAATCATAATCTACTAGCAACAACTAAGTACAACATATAGGATTGTTATCTCCGTTCAAGCACATAGGTCGTATTATCATACGATGAGAATGACTTGCTGAAAGGATAGGCCTTAACATACCTCAAACGCCGACTTTCATTCACCCCAAGCAGTTTTCAATCCTGAAGCCAGCAGTTCCACTTAATTGCAGCCTTTACGCTGAGAGAATAACGTTATTTCAATAGTAGGAATCAACAAACAACGATATCTTTCGAAGAACACTAACTACAATTCAACTTCATTCTATTCAGCCAAAAACTCACAATTTCTTGAGAATTTAAAAGTGAGAAATGCTTACCTATTGCCTGCTTAGAACTCAGTCTGAAGTAATTTCGACAACCTTTACTCAGCGGGGTTCCGATCCCCTAAGCGAATTTCCAAGAAATAACTCTGCAAGTATTTTCTCGTAGGCCTGGGACTCGTTATCTAGGATGAATTTACATTCGAACAGGGTTTAACAGTGTAATTTGATGAAAAACCAAAGAAAGGTTCAGAGAACTTCGTTGTAGGGCCGAGGGTCTATTTTATAAAAAGTTTTAAATGAATCAAGTTTCCTCACTTAAACATATATATATATATACAGAGAGAGAGAGAGAGGTGATGGGGGAGGTCCGGGGAGCGCCGCTTTACGGGCGCAACGCGCCACCCAACACGGGGGAGGGGGTTCGCGACGCAGTGCCCGTTGCGGCTTGCCTCTAGCCTTCTCCCACCGCTAGCTCGGTATTGTGCTCATGCGTTCATTTTCTAAGACCTTGTCCATATGCATCGTCCTCCAAAACTCTCAACATACGTACGAACGCATCAGCTAAATGATAGAAAACTTAAAGGATGTAACATCATCCCCCCATTAGGAACATTCATCCTCGAATGTAATCTTAAGCTTAAAAGACTCGGCTCCTTTAACTATTGCTAGAAAAATTTCGGCAAAGTCTCCTATGTATATGGACTATCTGGAAACCTGAAACGTAGAAAAATCCAACATAGGCGTCTCATAGGACGCTGCAAGCAACGATACAATATAGTTTCATGTCATAAAGGCGAATAACTAAACAATACTGATAACATAAGCACATGGAAATAATTAAACAACCACCTCACCTCAATTGCATAGTCTGAGTCGGGTCTAGAATAAGTGAGGATATCTAAAACTCATGTCATCCTCAGCTTCCCAGGTCATCTCTTCTACCTTTTTGTTCCTCCATACGATTCTACTAGGCTACAGATTTGGTTCTCAAGATAGCCCCTCTGGATATGCCAATCTAGTATAACTATTGAAGTCTCCTCGTGGGAAAGCTCTCCTGTGACCCGAGCATCCTCGACTGGGATAACCCGAGAAAGGTCCTTTACGCACTTGCGTAACATTGATGAGCAGATCCTATCCCCGAAGGCAACTCTATCTCATAGGCCACTTGGCCGATCTTCCAGAAGATACGGTATAACTTAGTGAATCTAGGGCTGGATTTGACCTTCTTGTCAACTCTCATAACGCTCTTCATTGGCAAAATTTTTAGGAATACCCTGTCGTTGCCTTAATCTTTAACTCCCTCTGCCATATATTGGAATAGGACTTCTGACAACCCTAGGCTGCCAGTACACATCTTCTAATGAGTTTAACTTTTTCCCTCAGACTGATGTAGTATGCCCGGTTCAACTATCCCTGACTTACCTGCTTCAGGTCACTATATAGGGGGCCTACATTTCCACCCATAATGAATCTCTGGGTGTCTGAATCGTGTGCTCTGCTTGGCCATTCTGCTTGGCCATTTACCTTATGACAGGAAGTCGTACTCGACCTAGCGTGCGTCACAATCCGTTCTAACACCTTTTCCAAAACCTAGCTGTGGGTTATGCCCCTCATGTAGCTGGATTATCTCTTTGGTATTTAACTCGGCGTAATCTTTAGCTACAACGTAATTCTGACCAACAAGAATGAGTTGATTTCATTAGCCTATCAATAATGACCCAAATGGGGTCACGTTTACGCCTGGTATAGGGTAACCTTGTAGTTATATTCATATTGTCTACGTTCCACTTTCATACAGGCATGGCTATTTCCTGGATTAGCCTGCCTGGTTTTTGATGTCTAGCCTCTCCTTGTTGGCCTATGGAGCTTTATTCCATAACTCGCTAATATCCTTCTTCTTCCTATGCCACCAGTAGGTGTCGTTCACAACCTGATGCGTCCTCGTTAAATCCAGACAGAGGAAAATAACGGACATGGTGTATCTTTGCTATAGTCTATTAATGAATCCCTGTTGCATTTGGAATGCAAAGTCGACTCCTGGGTCTCAAGACTCTGTCCCCTATTATCTCAAAGGTCGATGACTCCTTCTGCTAGGCCTTATCTCTGGCTACACTAGGCTAAGGTCTCCGTACCGTTATTCCTTCGCCTCCACCACTGAGGTGATTTTGCGATATTCTAGGTAACAATCTTACTATTCTATAACTGTCAGCCTGATGCTTATTTTTCAACATTCAGCCGCGATTCCAATCTCAATCAGGCGGCTACAACCTAAAGGTGGTCCTGTTCCCCTTCAGAGCTAAATTCTCATGTCATGCCCTTACTCCTATAAGCTAATAACCGGGATTCGTGCCCCATGCACCGTACTGGCAAAGATACTACTGGCCAAATCTACCAATCTATATCGTCCAGACCAACACTCGGGTCGGTTCCCTTCATATAATCTCTCTGTCTTTCGACATAATAACCTAGGGGCCATAGCCATCATTCTTCAGGCATTCGCTATCGTCATCCACACTTTGCGGCAGAATTAGCCTATTCCTGACATGAGCTTTACTATTACTGGGGGTTCATTACTTATGGACGCTCACACGTACTTGGGTGTTGTTGGCAATCTTACCTGCCTTCCTGATTTAGTGTCGTGAGGGTGTAGGTGACTTATTTAAGCACAAGGGTTTTAATCACTTTCTAACACTTTCCCGGAATCAACGGATCTAGCCCTCCTTTACTATTTACTTTGGGCAACATCGTGTCAATACTTGTGCTCCTTGTTATACTGAAAAAAGAATGGGAGGCAAAAAATAACCCTATCATTCTATAACAGGGTTAAGGTGCAAAACTCGACAAAATCTAAAAGCTGGGGGTACAAACCTGACACAATTCTTCGCATATTTCAAGTAACCCAACATTAACTATCGTCCCTGTCTAATTCCAACTATCTACTAAGCAAGCCAACTCATATATATACTATACTCCTGACCTCCTATTCCGAGGCTAAAGAAAGAACTGGGGACGGTACTGGAGTATCTGTTACCTTATGAGGTTTCTGATGCCCCGAGAGGATGCCAAGGAGATTAAAAGGACATCTACTTTCGCCCTACGGCTGATTGTCCCCCAACTATGGCACCTCACTGGTACTCTCTCCTACCGTTGTAGCTAACTTACGGCTGGCTGGAGTCTGTCTCATATCAAATATTACTCTAGCAAACATAACAATCAAAACTTAGGGACTCATTCATATACAACTCGGCTCTATAGCATGATCTGAGAAGAAGGAAGGGTAACCATACTATCATGTCTCGTAGCCTCCTGCTTATAGAATGTGGTGTACAACACATTTATAAACAAGACTCTATTAGACACGGCTTGCAGACTCCCTAGGATACAACGTTGCTCTGATACCAAGTTTGTCACGCCCCGCCTTGGAAAGCATGACTGACACCTAATGCTACACTGGGATCTGGGCTGACCTGGCTGAGCATATGCACCTTTGGTGCCTACTAACGACTCAAAATCAAGAAAACAAACTGCTATATCTCGGCTGTAAATACAGCCTCGGGCCGACAAGGCCATGTAGCACCTACAAAAAAAAATAGTTAACCCAACCAATATGACAATAAAAGGAATCCTATGCAGGCCGACAAGACCACCATGTTGTCTAGTTATAACATAATGAAAAATAGGCAGTCATATGAGCACTACAGCTGACGAGGCCGCTAACTGAAAGCTATACTAGGCCCCACGCGGCCAACACACAGAAATGAGCATATATAAGCCCCACATGGCCAACACAGACAATTAACTGAAGACTGTAGTCTGCAAGTCTCGAAGACTAAAAATAGTGGTCGGGACAGGGCCTCGGCCTACCCAAATGCTATACAAATAAAAGACAGGTAACCTCTACAACCTGGCAACTCCAAATGAAAGGGGCTAGCCAATCTGCTGACTCTGAATAGCTGCTAAGAGATCCCACAATCTGTTTGTGATTTATATTTATTACTCTACTATTTCATGTAATAACTAAAGGACCGATTCACGAACCAATTCTTTGTATATTCCCCACTAATAATCTTTAAATACTTTCACTTATGATTAAATAATATTTGAGAGCTTTATAAGGTTGGGATTTTATCGTGAATGAGAAAGCAATATAAATGCTAAACATACGGATGTACCTACTTTCCTCTATTTCTTCCCTATTTGGTAAGTTTCTCTTAGAAACTTAAATATAATTTTGTCGATTAACTTTAATTCATAATTTGATCTAGAATTTGAGCATGCCTCCATTTATTTGCCCTCTCTCATTATTGTCTATTTGGTTCATGTTTTAATTTTCTTTCATGGTATTTGGCCTTCTCATCTCTTTCACTATTTTTTTTTGGATAAGCCTATAAGTCTCTCATTTGGAATATCATGTTTATCATTTGGTTTTCTGTTAATTTCTTCTTTCTTTTCTTTATTAACACAAGCATTTTAATTTATGAAAAGAAAGTAAAGAAAATTGATAGTAAAATCCATTTAGGGTACATCTTAAATGTGATTGTTATTGCAAAGTTAATTATAATACAATACACTTAAATACTTAGGCAATTTACTCAAAATTTTGATCATATTATACATACGTAATTAACTAAAATGCATATGAAATCTCTTTGATTTTATCCTATTATTATTATTTTGCAAAGTCAAAATGAAATAGAAATTTAAATTCAACAGATATTTTTAGTATTAGTTTAGTCTTTCAATTTTCATCTTCTTCTTTGTTTTTGCAGAAAAAGCAACGATTTCAGAAGATGGGAAGTAGCAAGAGCTATTGGAGTCTATAATTGAATTAGCCATCAGAATCAACTTTACTACTGCCTCTTCTTATTAGATTTTATGAAAATTGAACACAAATTTATTTTAGCGCACGATCTTTATATATCATTGTATAAAAGTATTTAAATATCTTTATATTTCATTGTATAAAAATATTTGGATGCATATATTATTATCCTAATATATAATATTTTAGTTTTAGTATCCAAATATTCGTTTTGTACTTTTATTAGTTAATTTCTGTTTTATGTACTTTTAGTAGTTAATTTCTCTCTCTTTATATATATATATTATTTATAATGAGAAGATATTTGTTACTTCTTGAAGGTTTAAATTTTGTAATTGATAATTATAAGTACTCCTATTGCAAGAAGAGTGAAATCTCTTAGCAAAAATTTAAGAAAAAAAGTAATAATTTATAAGCAATCTACTATAAACATATTTAAGAAAATTTTCAATAATAATTTAATAAATTAAATAAATTTAAAAGAAAATAATTAATATATTTTTAATTATATAAATGAACACTTATTTTGAATTAAAATAAAAATGTTAATAGAACACTTATTATGGGCCAGAGGAATTAGTACTTCTAATAGAAATTTCAAATTAGACAAAATGTTTATGGTAGCTAACATAGTATCTTGAGTTTCAAATGTAAAAGTAAAATTTGAGGATAATTTTCTAAAATTTCAACTGAAAAAATTAAACTTCAAAATACTGTCTTGAAGTTTCAATTGCTCTCTATGGAAGAGAGGCAAATGTGATCATTTGTTTTCCAATTAATCTCATTACACATATTTGTTCCTATCTAATTAACTAAGTTTAATTGTTTAATTCTGCAAGAAAATTGAGTTCGATGGAATAGACTAACCATTCATATATATAAGTTTGAACTTTTTTTCAATATATAAAACCATTAAATTTTAATATTATATACTCCCTCTGTCTCAATAAAAGAATTTAATCTGATTAATATGGAATACACGGGCAAGACACGTGTTCAAATACTAGTAGGTATATAAATATGAGAAATTTACCTCCCACAATTGCTTAACACTTTAAATTACTAAACATAACAATATTTTTTTCTTATTTACAAAATATAACAAATATTTTACAAAACATAACATATATTTTTTTTTAAAAAAAAAGTTATTTTCCGTCTCCTCCTCCTCCTCCTTCTTCCTTCTTCTTTATTTTTTCAATTTACTAAATTTTTTTTATAAATTAAATTCTTGAATCCACCATTGATAAAAAAAAATTAAAAAATTATTTTTCTTTTTCTCCTCCTCCTCCTCCTTTATTTCTCCAATTTATCAAAAAAAATTATAAATTAAAATAATGAATTTCACCATTGATGAATTTTTGAAGTTTCAAAGTTAAAATTTTCTATTTTGAAAAATTAAAATAATTTCAGGTTGGGTGTGGTTTCAAAAATTTGAGAACATCTTAGGGAGTTTATGTCTCAAATTTAGGATGATTTGATGTAGATTTGATATGGTTTTGAATAAAATTTCAGATTCAATCTCGACTTCCACCATGAATGATACTTGAAGCTTCAAAGTTGAAATTTGGATCTGAAAAATTTAAACAATTTCGAAATGGCATAGTTTCAAAAATTAGAGAACATATTGGGAAACTTTATCTCAAATTTAGGATGATATAATATAGATTTGATGTGATTTTAAATAAAATTGTATGAATTTAAGTTTATGTTGTGTGATTTTACTAAATTTATATGAAAGTTGTATCCAATGTTTGTTGTAGATGTATTACATTTTAAAAAATGTAATACGAATTTTTATATAAATTTTATACTATTAGATACATATTTCATACCGAATTTGAGCGAATTGTTTAAGCTTTAAGCAAGATATACACATTTTATATTGATTTTATATAGTTTTATATACATAATTTTGAGCGAAATATATACATTTTATATCGTTTTTATACTCAAAACTTTGAGAGAAAATTTGAGAGAATTTCTTTTAAAAGAACACTGATGTTATATTTTGTAAACTAAAAATCTTGATATATTTTATAATATTGAGTACTATTTGTGTGTGTGTGTGTAAAATTTTCCCTACAAATATAACTTATCTTTAATTATCAATTACAATACATACTTAGACCATCTCCAACTTTGCTTCAAATGCATGATGATTTGGTCTCCTTGCAATGTAGTTGATTGCTTGGAACATCGGGCGGCGGCTTTGACAACGCCAATATTTGATATCTTGATCTCTTTATGAAGATCACATGAATTTACTGTAATTTAGAGATGCTCCTTCAAGGAAATATGTGTCTTGATCTCTCTCTCTCTCTCTCTCTCTCTCTTTTCTTTTTTTTCTTTTTTTGCAGTTTTGTAGCTTCATATAATTCTGGAGATCTAATTTGTGAAATAAGAGACGAATGACAAATTTGATCCCAATGGTATGCAATTTGTTTGCAATAATTGATAAAGTGATAAAAAATAAACTACAATCACAAATACAACATGATCATAAAGATTTTATTGATGAATATTAATGAGTATAATTTTGTTCCTCCCTTAATTCTTCTTTAAATTTTCTCCGTAAGTTGAGGGTTGTTAGTAGCGTATTTCTTGAATGTATACTGATTTGGATCTCCCTGTGATGTAACTGATTGCTAGGACAACTTTGACAAAGGCAGTATTTGATGTCTTGATCTGTTTATGAATATTTCAAGAGTTTATGCGATTTCAAGATACTCCTTCAAGGGATTATGTGTTCCTTTTTATAGGCATGAGCTACAATTTAGGATAAAGTAGGCTCCAAGAAACCCCAATGGACCTTAGAGTTTGAAGATGGATTGGACACATTTTGGAGAGTCCTATCCTTAGAGTACGAATAGATTAGACTCGTCTTGTAGAGTCATATTTTAAATCCAGTAGAAAACCTCTTGTAGACAATAAAATTTGCATCAAGAAAATAATCTTCAAGATAGAAAAATATCAAAACAATCCTCATATTTTATTTTAAATATAATGAGTATTACCATCTCTATGAATCCATTGATCCTTCTTATCAAATATAAATTTAAGGTCTTTTGAGTTTGATCTTGAATTTAATGGATTTAATCTTGAGTTGTACTTGAATTTAAGGCTTTTAAGCTTAATCTTGAATATGGTGGTCTTGAGTTTGACTTGTGCTTGAATTCAAGGGTTTTTGAGCTTGATCTTGAATCTTCAATCTTCGTCTTGATCTTGACTTATATTTGAATTCAAGAATTTTTGAGTTTAATCTTGAATCTTTGTCTTGATCTTGACTCGTATTTGCATTCAAAGTCTTTTGAGCTTGATCCTGAATCTTCATCTTGATCTTTGAAACTTGTAGAGAAATACTTGAGTGCTTGAATGCTTATAGATTGTAGAGAAATCTGTGGCGTTTGATCAACGAGCTCTCTCTGGCATCTTGTTAGAATTTTGGTCATCTTTTCTGAATTATGAGACCCCTATTTATAATTGTGGAATGAAAGAGTCATAATGAGGACAAACTCTTTTCGACAAATCAGATTGAAGTTGATATGACGACATTTTATTGATTGGAACATGTCATTTGTACTTGTTGTTGACACTCAATTTTGACCTTTTTATATCCATATCTATTTTATCAAGATGTTATTTTCTACTTTATAAACTTCTTGACGTATATTTTACATAATCACAAACTATTTTACCTTTTACATAATTATTTATAATTTAATATTGTACTTAATTAATTACACATTTTATTTTTTTTATTTCTATTTCATTTTTACTCATAATTTTACGAGGGCATTCATCATTTCTATTTCTTTTAAATTTAAATAGCTCAAAATATTTTTATCACATCAAAGACATTATTATTTTATTATTGTTATTATTATCATAATATATAAAATTAATTATTTTTTGAATAATTACAAATCAATTTCCTCATTTTTATTAAGATCTTGTATAACTATTTGTCATTAATATGGTATCTAATTTAAAATAGTATCTTTTATATCACATTTTTATTAGTAGTAAATAAAATTTTATTTTTCATAATTTTACATAATCATTCATGTATATTTAACTAATTTAAATAACAGTTTATGTGATATTATTATATAGTTGGTTATGTTTCTACTATAATTTATTTGAGTATTTTTATTGATTAAATGGATGTTAACAATAAATTTTTAAGTGATAGAAAATAAACTGCAATCAAAAATAAAATTTGATGAAACATAAATTTAATTGATGAATACTTGTGAGTGCAACTCTACTCCTCCCTTCATTCTTCTATCTGAATTTTCTTCATAATTTGAGGGTTGTTACTAGCGTATTTCGAATATAGGATGATTTAAACCTCCTGCTATGTACTTGATCGTTAGGAACATTAAGCGACGACTTTGACAAAGACAGTATTTGATGTCTTGACCTCTTTACAGATATCGTAAGATTTTATGAAATTTTGAGATATTTCTTCAAGGGAATATGTGTCCCTTTTTATACACGTGAGCTAGTGTTTTGGGTAAAGTAGCCTCGAAGAAACCCTAACGGAACATGAAGTTTAAAGATAGATTGGACTCATCTTCTAGAGTCTTATTTTAAATTCAATAAAATTTTGATGTCTATAGATGCCCTTTACTTCATGGTTTGTCGGAGTGTAGACTTATCGAAACTTAAAGACAAGATTTGAAGTACCCATAAAAATGGAACTTCCATCTTTGAGATTTTGCGGCCTCATATTTTGTAGACCTGATTTGTGAGAGAAGAGATGAAGATAGATTTGATCCGACTGGGCGTGCTAATTTGTTTGCAATAAATTTTAAAGTTTTGAAAACTAAACTGTAATTACAAATAAAATTTGATAAAACAAAGATTTTAATTATGAGTATTTGTGAGTACAATTCTATTTCTTTGTTGATTCTTCTCTTTGAATTTTCTCTATAATTCGACTGCTGAATTAGTAACATATTTCTTGAATATAGGATGATTTGGATCTTCTTGCAATATATTTGATCTCTAGGAATATCAGGCGATGACTTTGATAAAGACAATAGATGTCTTGATCTCTTTATGAATATCCCAAGATTTTATGGGATTTCAAGATGCCTTTTCAAGAGAAATATATGTCCCTTTTTATAGACGTGAACTAGTGTTTGGGATAAAATAACCTCCAAGAAACCCTAAAATAGCCTCCTTGTTTAAACTTATTATTATTATTATTATTGTTATTATTATTATTATTATTATTATTATAAAGGAAGCTTAGAGGCATGCTTATGTGGCATGCCTCTAAGACCTCCATTCCCATTTTTCTTTTTTATGGTTTTTTGACTATTTTCTCTTTTTTAAAATTATTTATTTAATTATTATTGTCATTTAATGTTATCACAATGTATCGAGAATGTTAAATATAACATATTTAATATAATTAAATATATATATATATATATATATATAATTAAGAAAGTCAAAACAATAATTTTTTAAAATTATTTTTTTTATATATATAATCTATGTCTATCTATATCTATATATAATATAAAGTTAGGCATTAGAGAAGTGATGTAACACCTCTCTTTGGACAAGGATTCTATTTATCTTTTTTCTCATTTTTTTGATAATTTTCCTCACATTTTTATTTTGAAAAAAATTATATGGGCTATCAATTGTTAGACTAAAATTACCATTCCTACCAAACTTAAAAATTATTTACTAATAATACATATATTTATCTAATATACCAGAATTTTCTCCTTTTTTATAAATTTCAAATTTTCTTTTTGTATTTTCTGTTTTAGGGGAAAAAAGTGAAAGCAGTTAACATTTTTTTTTCCTTTTATATTTACAGTTTTAGGAAAAAATTAATATATATATATATAGTATTCACAGTATTAGAAAAAAAATTAAAGTGATTAATTTTTTTTAAATGAATCGCAATTTTAGGAAAAAAGTAAAGCAATTAATTTTAATTTTTTGTATCCACAATTTTAGAAAAAAATAATTAAAGCAGTTTTTTTTATATTCACAGTTTTAGAAAAAAATAAAATAGTTATTTTTTTTTGTATTTGCAGTATATAGAAAAAAAATTAAAGTGGTTATTTTTTTAGGAATCGCAGTTTTAGGGAAAAAATTAAGGCAATTAGTTATTTTTTGTATTCGCAGTTTTAGAAGAAAAAACTAAAGCAGTTAACCTTTATTTTTTATTTTTTATTTTTGTATTTGCAGTATTAGAAAAAAAAATTAAAGAAGTTAATTCTTTTTTATTTATTAATATATATTCTATTCTATTTTAAAATTAAGAGATCAGTTTATATATTTTATTTTTTTAGTTTTTGTATTTCTGATAATGTATTTTAATTTTTTTGTATTTCTGATGTATGTATCTTAATTTTTTTTGTATTTCTGATTATACAGTATATATTTCTGTTAGAAAATAATTGGATAGTAATTTTAGCATAATTGTGATGTGTAAGAAAGAAAAAAAAACGTACAATGTTTATTAAGTAACTAAAGCAGTTAATTTTTTTTGTGTGTTTCTTGTTTTTTTGTATTCACAGTATTCATAAGTAGTTAATTTATTTTTATTATTAATGTATATTCTGTTCTATTTTAAAATTAAGAGATTAGTTTATATGTTTTGTTTTTTTAGTTTTTGTATTTATGATGTATGTATTTTAATTTTTTTTATTTCTCATTGTACAGTATATATTTCTGTTAGAAAATAACCGGATAATCATTTTAGCATAATTGTGATTTGTCAAAAAGAAGAAAAAAAAATATACAAGGTTTATTAAGTGACCAAGTTTAATTAGGACTTTTTATACAATTATTCATACTTATCAGAAATAAGTGACCAAATTTAATTAGGATTTATTATACAATTATTCATATTTATCAAGCTAATTAGTTAATTAAAAAATGGCAATTTTGGTAAACATAAAATTAGTGGTAATATATATAATTAATTTGATAATATTGTTTGCCCATGTAATATTTATTTATTTATTTATTTATTTATTATTATACAAAATAAATGTGTCAATTACTACTCACTCTATTTATTTTTATTTTATAGTAAAAAATTAAATGTCTCAAAATTTACTATGCTACTTGTTTTTATTCTTTATTAGAATATTTAAACATCTAAATATTTACTACTGCAACCTTTCGTTTCCTCTATAAAGAATAATAATATGTTAAAATGAAGTGTGTCTGTGTGTATATCATATTACTATATAAGTGATAAGCCCTTTAGTTGAAAAGTTGAATTACCAAAATGTCTATTAAATAATAAACGATCATTTACCCTTTACTTAAACATTACTCATTTTAATAATTTTATACAAAAAAGTAAATTTAACTTTTAATAAATATAAATCATATTATATTATAAGTAGGAAGCACCAAAGTCAAAAGTTAGATTACAAAAATACCCCTCTATTAAAAACTGAGATTTTTTAGTTAAATAAATAATTTTGGTATAAAATTAAATGCATGATAAAGGGTTGTAACATCTTTCAATACTTATTAAATTTTAATTATTTTATACGTATAAAAATAATTAAAACAGGAAGAAAGAGAAATTTTATATCAAAAGTGGGAAGCTTTTAACTTCAAAATTAAATTACCATTTTGCCTCTCCACTAAATAAAATAAATAAATAATAAAAATATTATAATATGATATATATATTTTTGGTAACTTCCAAAGATATATTATTCCTATATAATACTTGTGTACAAAAATATAAACTTATATTACATTAAATTAAAAAAATAAAGATATTTATAGAAAATAGTAATATTTAATCATTATTACTATCGTGTTTGAGTCTCTTCAATTTTTTTAAATTTTGTGCTCTTTTACTACTTGATCATGAAATTGAGAAACACTACAACTATATTTATTATCTAATTAAATTATAAATAAATGCATATTTACTATACATTTTTTCATCTTACGTGCTAATGCAATGCTTCTGGTCTTCCTAAATTCTTTATAATGAGACGTTTCAACAGTATTAAAAATAATAATGAATAATTAAAGATACAATAAATGATATATTCAAGCTTTTTATCTTTTATTTATTTTTTCATGCCTTACAGAAATATATAAACACACTCAACATAGAAGGATTTATTTGAGCAGTAAATTAGATATGTGAAAATCTCGATCAAAATTTCAACAGAGTCTTCTATCTTTTTTTAATATATAAGGTTTATTTCGTTTTTGCCTCTTTCATTTTGAATAATGATGGGTTTACTTTAAATTACTGTAAATCATGAAGTTTTTTTTTCTCTATTTCACTCGTTGAATTAATGGGTTTAAGTGATTTGCTTGAAATTCACTTGAATGTAGAGCTTTTTTTTTCTAATATAGTTGTCTAGACTGTTGCATTTGATATTCGTATGTTGATGATCAAAAATATATGGAGCCCTTATACAACTTATGAGGGATTTTAGTAGTTTAGTTAGTTATTTATACGAGTATTTATCTTATTATTGAGAGTTTGATTTCCCACATTGTAATTTTTTTTCTCTCTCCAAATTTAAAAAGAAATAATAAAACTTACGGGTTTGGCAGCAACCATTAGTTTTCTCCCAAATCATGTGTTTGTACTAAAAAATTACTTAATGTATATAAAATAATTTATTTTAACTCAGTAATATGAAACAAAATGAAGATAATTTATTAACAAAAATATCATATCATAAAAGTTATCTTTTTAATAATTCAGAACTCATAACTCCAAATTTAAGCCTTTAAAAAAGTTTGCACGAGCAATTTCAATGAATCTATTCAGGTGGTCATATCTAATACCTTCGCATTTTCTTTTAAAAAAAAATATCCAAAGTATAAAATTAAAATTACCAAAATAACCATCATAAATTAAATGATATTTTTGCCCTTCAATCAAACACCAATTCTATAATATTTTTGTGTAGAATTGTAAATAAACATCCCAAATTAATTATTTTTTTCTATTTTTTTCCCTTGATCCCCTCATTTATTACTTAAATTTTGTATTCTTTAGTTTGAAGCCGGTAAAATTTGAGAAGACAACGTCTAATACAAAATTTAAAATATTTATCATTATAATATGATATTTGAGTTTCTTTCAAATCTTTCGATACGGATATGAAACTCCAATGACTTCGTTCTTCTATAAACTTAATTATAATTATTGTTGAAATGTAATGCATAATGCATATGGTACTAATTAGAATTTTTGAACGTTTCATCTATATCTATATATTATATAATTCTGGTCTTAGGACTAGTAACGTGACATACTTCTAAGATCAGGAAATCATGTTTTCGTCAACTTTTTAATGATTTCCTATTTTCTTAACTTTTAAATTTTTTGGTCATTAATTATGAATATAAATACTATTTTTTTCTAAATAATAATAAATAGGTTTGCATTAAAAGTCAATTAGAGGTTAGATCATTAGTAATTATAATAGTTTAATGTGTATTAATCTCTAAATAATTATATGTAAATTAATTCTTGAGCCTCTTCATATTATATTTTTGGTGTTAATTATTGTACCTCTTCATATTACATTTGGATTCATCTTTTTTAGTCTTTTTCTTTATTTTCTACTTTTTAAATTTTTGGTCTTGTGAAATTTTTTTAACCATTTATTTTTTATAAAAAACTCAAAAGTCCCCTTTTAACTCACTTAATTATGATGAAAACTCTTTTTTAGAGCCTTTTCCTCTCCCCTGAAAATAATTATTAAATCTAATCAATTCATCACTTATAACTTAAATATAATTGCAACATTGACAATATTAGAAATAACATGCCTATAAATATTATTCAAGTAGCTATTAATTTTTTCCTCCTTTGTGTATTTCTCATTGCACTTAACGTTTTCTCCAGATCACTTTCTATTTGTTTTCATCAAAATTTATTTGAACATGTAGAATTGTTATATATATAAATGTAATTTTGTAAGTGAGAATATTTTTATTTTCTTTATTTTGCAGATAAGAAGGTACATGCATGATGATGTTATAAGGCTTGGTGATGCTGAGAATTTGATGGATTATTTTTTTATTTGAGTGCAACTCTCAACTACTCTTCTTTTATACCAAATTAGTCTTTTGAATTACCTTAAATATAAAGTTTAATCTCATTCCCTCAATTATTAATTAGAGATTTTAGATTAAACTTTGAGAACAAAATCGTCTTTAAAAATAAAATAATTTATCCAAATAGAATTACCCTGCATGAACTCGCAAACTCCATTAGTCCTTCCAAATATAAGTACCAATATAGAATAAAAAAAAATCTCTATTTAATATCAATTTTTGTGATAATGCTGGAAAGATGAGGAGCCGCTGAATTGAAGAAAAATGTGAAGGTATAATATGAGAAGGTGACTAATGATCTGAAAGAGACAAAAGAAACTAAAAATGATTTAAAATAAAAAGAAGAAAGACGCGAACCACAGAAAATAATTAGAAAAAATAGATAAAATTTTAAAAGAGAAGAAGATAATTAAGTCTTATAAAAAATTAATGAAGTGTACATTTCTAATGATGAAAAGTAGAGAAAAATATTCTTAAATTTTTTTAAAAGAAGAATCTTGAAATAAAATAAAAAATTAGCGTGGTGACTGTCATGGCTTCATATTTTTATTTTTTCTTAAAATTATGTTTGACTTTAAGATTTTAGTTTCGATTTTAATATTAGAAGGACAGTTTGATGGACAAAACAATCAGAGTTTAAATATAAATTTATAAAATACTTCTGAGTTGGAATTATATATTTTAACTTTAAATTCTCCAATTATAAATAAGTTTAAGATAATTTCAATTGTTGCAAACTTATATTTTTGATCTTCTTTCTTTTAAAAAAATTCGTAAGTTTTTTGTGGCCTAAATTTTAATATTATCTGATTGTAAAATAGAATTTAAGATTTTTTAATTGTTGTACACTTAAATTTTTGACTTTTATTTTTAAAATATTTTCATAAATTAAGTAAACTTTCGCGCGAAAAAATTTACTACTTATTTTATTACTTCAATCCTTTTTCTTTTATTCTCTCCTTTTAAATTCTTACTTTTTGTCTTTAATTATTTTTTCTATTTTCTTAAATTAAGTTCCAAATCATAGCATAGTCTCAACTCAAATTACCCCAAATCAGAATTTTATTGTTTTCCTAATTTAAAATTCTTGCCATCAATTATCTCTCCTACCATTTTTAATACTTCAATTCTCTCACTGTAAATATCATGCCTTTTATCCTCTCAAGACACTTCATATTCATTCTTTTGCAGACACCTAAATTTTTATCGAATCTAAGGTTTTACATTATATTTTAATATTTTTTAGGTATAAATTACATGTTTTAATTTTAATTTTATGTAAGTTTTACTTTTAAAATCATAACTATAAAAAATAGTCACGCTTTAGAATAAGTTTTGTTTTCAATTTTTTTCTTCCAAAAAAAAAAAGAAAATCTATTTAAAAATAATATTTTTTTAATTAAGTTTTTATAAGCTAGTGATTTTGATATTTTTCTTAATTATATTTTTTTTAAGCCATAAACCCCACTATCACACCACTCTCCATTTTCACATATATACCACACAAAAAAATATATTTCTATTCTATTATTGTTATAAAATAATAAAGCAAAAAGAAGAATATTGTAGAGAAAGAGAGAAGAGAGAATAATTATTATTTCTCTTGAGAGATGATTTACAATGAAAAGAATCCCGCTATTTATAGGAATAATTCCTCCTAACTTTTCTCCAAAAGATAGACCTTCACTATAATACAAATACACACATTCACTACAATATAAATACCTTTATAGATATTCACTATAAATACAACTATATTTATAACACTCCCCCTTGAATATCTATTTAATAGATAATGTGCTTCGTTAAAACCTTACAAGAAAAAACCTAGTGGAAAAAATTCTAGTGAAGGAAAAAGAGTACACATATCCAATAATACGCATTTTGGCTGCCTCATTAAAAACCTTACAAGAAAACCCAGTGGGACAAAATCTCGTAAGGGAAAAAGAGTACAACGCATATTAACTCCCCCCTAGTGAGAACATCTTTAAATCTTTGCATCTCGATCTTGTGACCATCTTCTTTAAAGTAGTACTTGGTAGAGATTTGGTGAATAAATCAGCCACATTATCACTTGAATGAATCTGTTGCACGTTGATATCATCATTCTTTTGGAGCTCATGTGTATAGAAAAACTTTGGAGAAATGTGCTTCGTTTTATCTCCTTTTATGAATCCTCCCTTTAGTTGTGCTATGCATGGTGCATTATCTTCATATAAAATTGTAGGTACTTTGACACATTTCAAACCACATTTTTCTCAAATGAGATGTATCATGAACCTCAACCACACACATTCTCGGCTTGCTTCATGGATAACTATTTTTTCATCATGATTTGATGAAGTGGCTATGAGAGACTGCTTTGTAGATCTCCAAGATATGGCAGTACCTCCACATATGAAAGTGCAGCCAGTTTGAGATCGAGTTTTGCGTGGGTTAGATGAATACCTTGTATCAGCATAACCAATAAGATCGGGACTACAATTATTAGAATAAAATAAATCCATATCGGTAGTCCCTTTTAGATATCGCATTATGTGTTTGATCCCATTTCAATGCCTCCTAGTAGGAGCATAACTATACCTTGCTAACAAATTTATCGAAAATGCTATATCAGAACGTGTAGTGTTAGCAAGATACATTAGTGCACCAGTTGCACTAAGATATAGTACTTTATGACCAAGAATTTCCTCATTCTTTTCTTGAGATCGAATTAGATCCTTATTCACATCAAGTGATGGAACAACCATCGGAATACTTAATGGACGTGCTTCATCCATATAAAATCTTTTCAATACTTTTTTTATATAGGCAGATTGATGAACAAAGATACCATTTTTCAAATGCTCAATTTGCAAACCAAGACATAATTTTGTCTTTCCAAGATCTTTCATCTCAAATTCCTTCTTTAAATAATCAAATGCCCTTTGAATATCTTATGGAGTTCCAATAAGATTTATGTCAATCAACATAATTAGCAAGTATAATAAACTTCGATGTTGTTTTCTTTATAAAAACACATGGGCAAATTTCATCATTTGTATAACCATCCTTAAATAAATATTCACTAAGACGTTTATACCACATGTGTCTGGGTTGCTTCAAACCATACAATGATCTTTGCAATCTAATTGAATATATTTTCTGAGACTTTGAACGATATGCTTCAGGCATCTTAAATCCTTCGAAAATTTTCATGTATATCATTATCAAATGACCCATATAGATAGGCGATAACCACATCTATCAAATACATTTCAAGCCTCTCATGGACAGTGAATCTAATAAGATAACACAATGTTATTACATCCATAACTGGTGAGTATGTCCCTTCATAATTGACACAAGACCTTTGTGAAAATCCTTGTGCAACAAGGTGTGCCTTATAGCTTTGTACTTCATTTTCTCATTTTTTTCGGATAAAGGCCTATTTATAGCCAACAGGTTTAATACCATTATGTGTTTGAGCTATAGGTTCAAAAACTTCACGCTTGATAAGTGAGTTCAATTATGATTGAATTGCTTCTTTCCATTTTGGCCAATCATTTCTTTGTTGACATTTTGTGATAGATTGAGATTCAAGATCCTCACTATCTTGCATGATTTTTGTTGCAATACTATATGCAAATATATAATCCACCATTATTTTCAATCGACTAATTTCAGCATCACTTGAATTTATGGATAGTTCCTCATTTGCTTGAGTCTTAGGCTCATTGATTCCTACATAGATGTCAAAATTGCTCAAGTCTTGAACTTCCATATATGGTTCTCTCGTAGTGTCATCTTGACCATTTATTTTTTCTTTTCTAGAATTTCAATCCTTAGAATCCAATGGTCTACCACACTTTAGGCGTGTTTTGGACTCATTAGCTATGCCCACTATTAGATGGTCCTTCAGGGACATCAATTTGAACTGGGACATTTTCTGCAAGAATATGTGATTTAGTAATCCTTTTCAAATTTGTAAATGCGTCTGGCATTTGATTTGTAATTTTCTGCAAGTGAATAATCTTTTGTACTTCTTGCTCACAAATAAAAGCACGTAGATCAAGATGAGACAGTGATGGATTTTTTCACAAAATTTTTCTTTTGATTTCACTATTTTCTCCCCTTAATTTTGGGCAAACTGTCTCATCAAACCGACAATCTAAAAATCGAGCAGTGAACATATCTTCAGTGAATAGTTCAAGGTAGCGAATGATGGACGACGATTCAAACCCAACATAAATTTCTAACCTTCTTTGGGGACCCATCTTTGTGCAATGTAGTAGTGCTACAGACACATATACAATACATCCAAAAATTCTCAGATGAGATATATTGGGCTCTTGACCCAAAATTAATTACAACAGAGAAAATTTATGATAATTTGTTGGTCCGAGACAAACAAGTGTTGCAGCAGGTTGAATTGCATTACCCCAAACAGAAGCGGGCAACCTAGTTTTCATGAGCAATGGTCTTGCTATCAATTGCAGACATTTAATTAATGACTCTTCAAGGCCATTTTGAGTGTGGACATGAGCTACATGATGTTTAACTTTTATCCTAATTAATAAGCAATAATCATTAAATGCTTGGGATGAAAACTCTGCAGCATTATAAGGCGAATAGACTTAATCTGATTATCAGGAAATTGTGCTCGCAATCATATTATTTGTGCCAATTGTTTTGCAAATGTCAGGTTGCGAGATGACAATAGGCACACATAGGACCATTCAGAAGAAGCGTCTATTAAGACCATAAAGTATCTAAACGACCCACTAGGTAGGTGGATAGATCCACAAATGTCTGCATGTATACTTTCCGAGAACGCAAGGGACTTAATCTCAACCTTTGTTGGTGATGGTTTCACAATTAACTTGTCTTGATAACAAGCAGTACAAGAAAGTTAACCATTTGAAAGAACCTTCAAGTTCTTTAATGGATGCCCATTTGAATTTTTTATAATTCATCTCATCATTATAGATCCAGGATGTCCCAAATGATCATGCCAAAGTACGAAAGTATTAAAATTAGTAAACTTATGATTTACCATAGAATGTACCTCAATTTCACTAATCTTTGTCTGATACAAGTCAGAAGATAAAGCAGAAAACTTTTCGATAACACATGTTTGCCCAAACACATTTTTGGTGATACCAAGATATTCAAGATTCATCTCATCCATTGTATTGATATTATAATCATTTTTACGAATATATTTAAAACTCAACAAGTTTTTCCGAGACTTAGGAGAAAACATAACATTATTTATGATGAGTTTAGCTCCCTTAGGCAAGATTATAATGATTTTTCCATCATATCAATATCATTAATAGACTCTCCATATATTTTACACTGAGAAATAATTCTGAACATGGAAGAGTTATACTCATGAATAGACTTAACATGCGGTTTGTTAAAGGCCCGAATATGGGTCTCCAACTATCATTCCTTTAGATGGTCTCCTCAGGTAAGACATTTTAGGAGGTAGTAGAGTATGTGAAGAATATAGAGGGGGTGAAATAGTAAGGGTACGCGAAGAATGCTGAGAAGAAGGCTCGGAAGGTGGGTTCCTACAGTGGCTCTTTTGCTAGAACTCTAGTACCACAGGGTTTCTCCGGACGTCCTATTCAGTCAGCTATGCAGGTGTCAGCCGAAGGTCTGTCAGGGACTGCTCCGTGGTCGTCAGGTGTAGTTGGGGGTACTCAGCTTATTCATTTAGACTTCGAAGGTCGCCCTATTTCTTTTGTTCCAACTCAGAGACCGGTGATCGAGAGGGTATGCCACGAGTATGGAGAGTATGGCCACATTCGTAGGTGATGCCCCAGGTTTGGTTGGGGCGGACAGATTATTCCGCATCCAGCTCCTTGAGCTCCGACCCTTGCCGGGAGAGGAGGTAGTGCATTTAGTAAGGATCATCACAACTTGGGCAAGGTAGTCAGCCGGCCATCAGAGGCGGTACACAGACTGGTAGAGGAGGTACTCAGACTGAAAGGGGTGGTATTTAGTCTGGTAGAGGGGTTGCACAACCCAACCGGGGCGGTTCTCAGGTGGGTGGTCAGGCTCACTTCTATGCATTCCCAAGTAGGCCCAATGCAGAGGCTTCCGACGCTGTTATCACAGGTACAATCTTTGTGCCCGACAGAATAGCTATGGTTTTGTTTGATCCAGGCTCTATCTTTTCCTATATGTCTACTTATTTTGCTTTGGGATTGGATCGTTCTTGTGATATACTTGATACTCCTATCAATGTGTCAACTCCTGTTGGGGTTTTGGTGGAGGTGGATAAGGTATGTCATCATTGCATTATTGATTTTATGGGTTTTGATACCCTGGTAGATTTAGTGATCTTTGATATGGTAGATTTTAATGTGATTCTGTGAATGAGCTGGTTATCTCCTTACCACGCTATTCTGGATTCTATGCAAAGACCGTCACTTTATCAGGTGCCGAGTCATCCAGGTTGAAGTGGAAAGGGAATTTTACCTTTGCTTATAGAAAAATCATTTCCTATATTCGTGCCCATAAATTGATAGAGCTGGGGTGTTCAGCATGTCTAGCTCATATTTGGAATACTAGTTTCGAGGGTCCTTCAATAGAGTCGGTACCGGTAGTTTGTGAATTCTTAGAGGTATTCCCTGCTGATCTGCCCGGCATGCTGCCGGACCATGATATTGATCTCTGCATATATTTAGAGCAAGGGACTCGACCCATTTCTATCCGCCGTATGGAATGGCACTAGTTGAATTGAGAGAATGCAAGGAGCAGTTGTAGGAACTACTTAATAACGGGTTTATCAGGCCGAGTATCTCTCCGTGGGGTGCCTCGATATTTTTTGTGTAAAAAGAAATGGTAGTATGTAGATGTGCATTGATTAACGCCAGTTGAATAAGGTAACCATTCAGAATAAATACCCTCTCCCTCGAATAGATGACTTGTTTGATCAGTTATAGGGGGCAACGGTGTTCTCCAAGATTGGCCTAAGTTTGGGTTATCATTAGTTGAAGATTCATGCTGAAGATATTCCCAAGACAGCCTTCCAGACCAGGTATGAACATTATGAGTTCCTAGTCATGTCCTTTGGACTCACAAATGCTCCAACAATGTTCATGAGCTTTATGAATGGTATCTTTAAACCCTGTCTAGATTCATTCGTGATTGTTTTTATTGATGATATCTTGGTGTACTCTAAGGACAAGCAGGAGCATGAAAACCATCTGCGAATTGTGTTGGGGCTGCTGAAGGAGAAGCGATTGTATGCCAAATTCCCCAAGTATGAGTTTTTGTAGGAGTCGGTGTCTTTTATGGGACATGTAGCCTCTAAATACGGAATTAAAGTGGATCCTCACAAGGTGGAGGCGATTAGGAATTGGGCTAGGCCTAGTACTATAACGGAGATTCGGAGTTTCATAGGGCTGACTAGTTACTATCACTGATTTGTGAATGGGTTTACATCCGTTGCCTCATTATTTATAAGGTTGACTCAGAAGGATGTACCTTTTTTGTGGTCTGAGGAACGTGAAGAGAGTTTTCAGAGGTTCAAGACCCTACTAACCACGACATCTATCCTGATGTTACCGGTGGAAGGTAAAGATTTTGTTGTTTATTGTGATGCTTCATGGTCTGGGTTGAGTGTTGTATTGATGCACGAAGGGCAGTTCATTGCTTACGCCTCGAGACCGTTGAAGGTGCATGAGAAGATTTACCCTACACATGACTTGGAGCTAGCTATGTTGGTGTTCGCACTAAAAATCTGGAGGCATTACCTGTACGGGGCTCATTGCGAGGTATTCACAAATCATCATAGCTTGCAATATATGTTCTCCCAAAAAGACCTCAACCTTAGACAGAGGAGATGGGTGGAGCTGCTAAAAGATTATGCTATAATGATTTTGTATCACCTAGGGAAGGCTAATATGGTGGCAGATGCGTTGAGTCGGAAAGAAGTGAGTATGGACAGTCTAGCTTGCTTGGAAGCTACTCAATGACCGATGGCCAAAGAAGTCCAAACACTAGAAAACAGCTTGATGAGGCTTTCATTGAGAGAAACAAGTGGAATACTAGCCAGTATGGAGGCTAAGTCATCACTGTTGGAGGAGATAAAGCTAGGCAATTTGAGGATGAGAAGTTAGGTAAGATCCGAGACAAGGTTATGAGAATAAAGGGATGCGTGTGTGTTCCCAAGTTGATGAGCTAATTAAGACCCTCCTGGTAGAAGCTCACAACTCGAGGTACTTTATCCATATTGGGGCTACCAAAATGTACCATGACTTGAAGCGTCCCTATTGGTGGGGCAGAATAAAGAGGGACATTATTGACTATATTGCCTATTTTTATGGATATCTTTAAAACTCAACAAGTTTCTCCGAGACTTTGGAGAAAATATAACATTATTTATGATGAGTTTAGCTCCCTTAGGCAAGATTATAATGGTTTTTCTATCATATCAATATCATTAATAGTCTCTCTATATATTTTACACTGAGAAACAATTCTGAACATGGAAGAGTTATACTCATGAACAGACTTATCAGGCAGCCTGAATGTAGGTCTACAACTATCAGCCCTTCAGATTGTGTCCTCAGGTAAGACCTTTCAGGAGGAAACAAAGTAAGTGAAGAATATAGAAGGGGTGAAATAGGAAGGGTACAAGAAGAATTCCAAGAAGAAGGCTTGGAAGGTGGATTCCCACAGTGGCTCTTTTGCTAGGACTCCGGTACCATAGGATTTCTCTAGATGTCCTATTCAGTCAGCTATGCAGGTCTCAGCCGGAGGTCCACCAAGGATTCTCCATGACCGTCAGGTGTAGTTGGGGGTACTCAGCTTGTTCATTCATACTTTGAAGCTTACCCTATTTATTTTATTCTGGCTTAGAGGCTAGTGATCGAGAAGGTATGCCACGAGTGTGGAGAGTATGGCCACATTTGCAGATGGTTCCCTAGGTTTGGTCAGGGCGAACAGATTATTCCACACCCAGCTCCTTGAGCTCCCCACTAGGAGAGGAGGTAGTGTGTTGAGTAAGGATCGTCCATAACTTGGGCGAGGTAGTCAGCCAACCGTCAAAGGTGGTACACAGACTAGTAGAGGTGGTACTCAGACCGGAAGGGATGGTATTTAGTCCCGTAGAGGGGTTGCACAACCCAACTGAGGCGGTTCTCAGGCGGGTATTCAGGCTCACTTCTATGCGTTCCTGGGTAGGCCCGAGGCAGAGGCTTCCGATGATGTTATCACAGGTATGATCTTTGTGTCCGACAGAATGGCTATGGTTTTGTTTGACCTAGGTTCTACTTTTTCCTATGTGTTTGCTTATTTTGCTTTGGGTTAGGATCTTGCTTGTGATATACTTGATACTCCTATCCATGTGTCTACTTCTGTTGGGGATTCAGTGGTGGTGGAGAGGATATGTCGTGATTGCATTGTTGATTTTATGGGGTTTGATACTCTGGTAGATTTAGTAATCTTGAATATGGTAGATTTTGATGTGATTTTGAAAGTGAGCTGGTTATCTCCTTACCGTGCTATTCTGGATTTCTATGCAAAGACCATCACTATATCAGGTCTTGGGTCGTCCAGGTTGGAGTGGAAAGGGAATTATAGACCTGCTCCTAAGAAAGACATTTCTTATATTCGTGCCCGTAAATTGATAGAGCGGGGATGTTTAGCATGTCTACCTCATATTCGGGATACTAATTCCGAGGGTCCTTCCATAGTGTTGGTCGCGGTAGTTTGTGAATTCTTAGAGGTATTCCCTGCAGATCTATCCGGCATGCCGCCGGACCGTGATATTGATTTCTGCATAGATTTAGAGCCAGGGAATCGACCCATTTCAATTCCGCCATACAGAATGGCACCAACTAAGTTGAGAGAACTCAAGGAGAAGTTGTAGGAACTACTTAATAAGTGGTTTGTCAAGCCGAGTGTCTTTCCATGGGGTGCCCTAGTATTGTTTGTGAAAAAGAAAGACGGTAGTATGCGAATGTGCATTAATTACCACCAGTTGAATAAGGTTAGCATTCGAAATAAATATCCTCTCCCTTGAATAAATGACTTGTTTGATTAGTTATAAGAAGCAGCGGTGTTCTCCATAATTGAGGTCGGGTTATTATCTGTTGAAGATTTGTGCTGAAGATATTTCCAAGATAGTCTTTCGGACCAGGTATGGACATTATGAGTTCCTAGTCATTTCCTTTGAACTCACAAATGCTCCACCAACGTTCATGAGCTTGATGAATGCTATCTTCAAACCCTATCTAGATTCATTCGTGATTGTTTTTATTGATGATATCTGGTGTACTCTAAGACCAAGCAGGAGCATAAAAACCATCTGAGAATTGTGTTGGGGTTGCTAAAGGAGAAGCAGCTATATGCCAAATTCACAAAGTTTGAGTTTTTGTTGGATTCGATGGGATATGTAGTCTCTAAATAGGGAATTAAAGTGGATCCACGGAAGGTGGAGGCAATTAGGAATTGGGCTAGGCCTACTACCATGACGAAGATTCGGAATTTTGTAGGCTAGCTAGTTATTATTGCCGATTTGGGAAGGGGTTTGCATCCATTCCCTCAGTACTGACAAGGTTGACTCAAAAGGATGTACCTTTCTAGTGGTCGGAGGATGTGAAGCGATTTTTCAGAAGCTCAAGGCCCTGCTAACCACGACACCTATCCTGGCATTACCAATGAAAGGTAAAGATTTTGTTGTTTATTGTGATGCCTTATAGTCTGGGTTGGGTGCTGTGTTAATGCAAGAAGGGCAGGTCATTGCTTATGCCTTAAGGCAGTTAAAGGTGCACGACAAGAATTACCTTGTGCATGACCTAGAGTTAGCAGCAACGGTGTTCACCCAAAAAATCTGGAGGCATTATCTACACGGGGCTCGTTGTGAGGTATTCATAGAACATCGTAGCCTGCAATATGTGTTTTCCCAGAAGGATCTCAATTTGAGGCAGATAAGGTGGATAGAGCTGCTCAAGGACTATAATATCACTATTTTGTATCATCCAGGAAAGGCAATGTGGTGGCAGATGCATTGAGTCGGAAAGTGGTGAGTATGGACAGTCTAGCTTGCTTAGAAGCTACTCACCGGCCGATGGCCAGAGAAGTCGAGACACTGGAAAACATCTTGATGAGACTTTCATTGATAGAAACAGGTGGGATACTAGCCAGTATGGAGGCTAAGTCATCACTGTTGGAGGAGATAAAGGCCAGGCAGTTTGAGGATGAGAAGTTAGTAAGATCCGAGACAAGGTTCTGCGAGAAGAGGATAAGGAAGTAGTACTAGATGGAAAAAGGGTCCTGAGAATAAAGGGACGTGCGTGTGTTCCCCGAGTTGGTGAGATAATTAAGACCCTCTTGGCAGAAGCTCACAACTCGAGGTACTCAATCCATCCCGGGGCTACCAAAATGTACCACGAGTCTATGACTTGAAAGGGCACTATTGGTGGGCAGAATGAAGAGGGACATTATTGACTATGTCGCCCTGTGTTTGAAATATCAGCAAGTGAAGTACGAGCACCAAAAGCCTAGGGGAATACTTCAGATGAAGCTTATCCCTGAGTGGGAATGGGAAAGAATAGCAATGGACTTCGTGGTTTGTCTTCCAAAGACATTGGGGAAGTTTGACTCCATTTGGGTCATTGTTGACAGATTTACCAAGTCTTCTCAGTTCTTGCATGTCCAAGTGAGTTACAATGCCTAGAGGATGGCCAAGATTTATGTGAAAGAAGTGATTCGACTGCACGGGGTGCCGGTTTTGATTGTGTCAGACAGGGGCACTCAATTCACCTCCCATTTCTGGAGGACCTTGGAAGCAGAGTTAAGCACGAGGTTGGATTTGAGTACAACCTTCCACCCTCAGACTGATAGGCAGTCAGAACGAACCATCCAAGTGTTAGAGGACATGATCCAGGCCCGTGTGATAGATTTTAGAGGCCAGTGGGATAAATTCTTACCCTTGGAGGAGTTTGCTTACAACAAAAGCTATCATTTCAGCATTGGCATGACACCATTTGAAGCTCTGTAGGGAGGAAATGTAGGTCTGCAATTGGGTGGTTTGATGTATTTGAGGTGAGGCCTTGGGGAACCGATTTGTTGAGGGAATACTTGCAAAAAATTTGGGCAATCCAAGAACGTCTGGTAGCTGCTTAGAGTAGAAAGAAATAGTATGCAAATAGAAAAGTGAGATATATGGAGTTCATGGAGGGAGAGAAAGTCTTGCTCAAGGATGAAAGGGGGTAATGCGGTTCGGTAGGGGGGGAAAGCTTAGCCCAATATATACTGAGTCATTTGAAATCCTCCGATAAGTGGGTGAAGTAGCTTATGAGTTGGCCTTACCGCTAAGGCTCTCATGGGTACATCCAACCTTCCATGTTTCTATGTTGAAGAAGTACCATGGGGATGGATCGTACATTATCAAATGGGACTCTATGTTGTTGGATGAGAACTTGTACTATGAGGAGGAGCCAGTGGTGATATTGGATAGGGAGGTCCGCAAGCTGAGATCAAAAGAGATTGCAACGGTAAAGGTCCAGCAGAAAAATCATCCCATAGAGGAAGCCGAGGCCGACATGCGGATCAAATACCCTCAGTTATTATGGAATCTGGTACATTCTCTTCTTTGCTTTTGTAGACCATTTGGGGAAGAGCGGTATTATAGTTGATATCTGCTGTGAAGACCTGTATGTCATTATGAGGGGAAATCGACTTAAAACACTCTAACGGGGCTAAGAATGGTTAGGAAAGTGTTTTGGAGTGAGCTAGTGGAAATTGATGATTTTTTAGGGAGCTACTGATTTTGGGGGACCGCTGTAGTGGTAGAATTTCCGCTGTAGCGAGACTGTGGTAACGATCAGAGTCCGCTGTAACAAACTGGGGGAATAACTATCGGATCCGCTGTAGGGCTTCCTGACTGCTGTAGCAGGTCTATTGCAGCGGATGATGGGAATTAGAAAGTTGGTTTAAGTGGGGTTTATAGGGTTATACCCCATTATTTCCAAAGCATGAAACCTCAAGGACTGAAGGCGATTCCTCCCCCCACCCAGAGCAATAGAATTTTCTTATCAAGGTAAGACTCTTGAATTTCTACCACTATGATTGATTATGTAAACACCTAGGAATCAAGGAGAACCTTTAATAGTGATTTTCTAGCAAAGAAACCCTAGGTTGATAAACTAGGGCTTAATCATAGGGAACTAATGGGGGTTTGATTTCGAGTTTAACGGGGAGCAATGATCATTCCCCAAGGTTAGTTGTTAAAGAGCATGGTTCATGTTGAAAATCAGACCTAGAGATAGGTGGAATTGGGATTTACTCTTAAAATTTCCTTAAAAAGGGTGAGTTTGGGGTGTCCAAGATCATTGTATGGGTGATAGGGTACTAAATCGTGTTGTATTTCTTGTTTTTATACTTCGAATGTTCGGAGGCATCGAGGAAGGGCAAGGCTCGAGTAGAATAATTGTTATTCGGACCCTCCTAAACTGAGGTACTTTATTGTTTAGAGGAGTTAGACTTTACATAATGACCTGTATGTTTGTGAATGATAATATGTTGCTTAGGTCTTTGGACATTATTTATGGTGATGATTCCCTGTTAAAGTTTAATTATTGAAATAAATTTGATATGTTGTTGCCACCGAACCGACGTGGAATTGTGTTGAACTGTTAGTTGTGTTCTTTTGTATTACTATTGAATGAATGATGAACCGATTGATTATTATATGAGTGGGATAGGTAGATTATTATCTCCTAAATGTCATGATGATGAACTTGTCTATGAGATAATTACCGTGAGAATGAGTAAGGATAATGAGAATGTCTTAAGATGAGAAGTTCGTGCCTAAGGGGAGCATCCAAGCGAGCATTATTGTTTGAGTGACTCGTGTCCGAGGGAAGCATCTATACGAGCGTATGAGTAGGAGTGAGTATCACGCCGATATAGTATATGTATTTCTAGAGTCCCCTGCAGGTCATGACTGTAGGTTATGCAGCATTTTATGTGTCAGATGTAGTAACTTTTATGTTTCTGAATGAATGAGATGATATGTGATGTTGTGAATAGTTGGTGAAATGATTAAGTGCAGCTAAGTCAAGCTATTGCCTAGGTCAGTACCACTGCAAGAGGACCTATTCCGCTATAGCAAGACCGCGGCAGCGACCGAGTGATCAGTGCAGTGAAGAGCCTAGTCTAGCGAGTAGGCCAGTTGCACCTGAGTATAGTTGAATTTCCTGGAAGGCTGGAACGAGTAATATGTATTTGAATGTGTTCTAGACTGGTTTCATGTTGTTATATGCATTCTTATATGTTATTATGTAAGGTCGGCCGATAATGCCTACTAGTTTTGTTTCGTACTGACGCTACTCCTGTACTTCTTTTCTGAGTGAAAAACCCAACCCAGGAAGTTCATCATGATCTCACCTTTAGGGCGGTGATCAAATACTGAAAGGTGAGTGACGCAGAATTGGCTGTTCTACTCCTACTTCGAAGATGTCTCTCTTACGGACACTTGCAATTTTACTTCTTTTTGGTTATAAACATTCTTAGACTTTTGTTAGATGTCTGAATGCAATGAAAATCAGATTTTGGGAATTGTAGTCAGATTTTATTGGTTTTCTTTCGGTTGACTTAGCTAATATTGCTTTCGGTCAACACACCTTAGTTACAGCTTGCTTATGGGCGTGTAGTGTTATATTTAGGAGGGTATGAATTGCTTGAACTTGCTGGGGCTTATGGGGGCCCAGGTAAGTTATCTTGTGCTGTGTATACCTTCCAGGCTTATGGAGGCCAGGTTAGGTTCTTGTTTGTATATTTGCCTGTTAGCTATAGTTTATGTTGTGAGATTGTTCAGTTTATGTTGTGAGATTGTTCAGGTTATCTTCTGACTCCTATTACCAATTACTTTCAGCTTTCTTATTAGTCCTTACTCAGTTGTTATTATTTTACCTTACATATTCTGTACATATTGTACTGGCGCCCATGCATAGGGCGCTGCATACTTGCCCGCTGGTCCAGACAGACAAGGTCTGAGACCTTCTCAGTAGTTGTTCAGATCCAGTAGATTGGCTAGGTCCTTTCTTCTGAAGTTGCCAGGCGTTAAAGGTTTGACTACCTTTTGTTGCATAGCTTTTGGGTAGGCCAGGGCCTTATCCTGACCAATATTTTACTCTTTAGAGGCTTGCAGACTATAGTTCTTGGTTAGTTGTGCGTTGTTAGCTGTGTGGGGTCTATATGTGATATGATGTGCGTTGTTGGCCACAGGTCTAGTTATATTATCTGCAACATCATGGTCGTCTTGTCGGTCCACATAGGATGACATTATTGCAACTGTTGGGTTAGGTTATTTCATGCAGGTGTTTATGTAGTGGCTCGTTCATCCCTAGGCTATGTTTTGAGCTGATATATAGTTGTTTGTTTTCTTGATAGGTGCGGATGGTATGCACCATAAGTGAATATGCCCAGCTGGGTCAGCTCAAAGTTCAGTATGGCATTAGGTGGCAGTTACGCCTCCCAAGGTGGGGCATGACAAACTTGGTATCAAAGCAACGTCGTATCCTAAGGAGTCTGCAAGCCGTGTCTAGTAGGTTCTTACTTATAAATGTATTGTGCGTCACATTTTATAAGTAGGAGGCTACGAGGCATGATAGTATGGTTATCCCTTCTTCTTCTCAGATCGTTCTATAGAGCTGAGTTATGTAGGGTTGAGTCCCTAAGCTTATATTGTTATGTATGTCTACATAGATGTCTGATGTAAGGTAGAACACAGTTAGCCGTGAGTTAGATATAAAATAGGAGAGGGTACCAGCAGGGTGCCACAACTGGGTATAGCCCAGCCTGAGGGTGAAAGAGAGACATCCTCTCGGTCTCTAGCGTTCTCCGGGGCACTAGGAACCTCTGAGGAAAACAGCAGCGCTGAAACCACTTCCATTTCCTCCTACACCCTTAGATCAGGATGCTAGGAGTGCAATATGTATCTTGTCTCAAATGATGGTTGTTCAGTGTCAGCCAGTAGTACCAGTCATTACCGAGCCTATTAAAGAGCCCGAAAGTTTGAGAGTTCGTGAGTTCCTTGCTTTGAGTCCTCCATAGTTTATAGGGATAGACCGCAAAGAGGACCCTCAGAACTTCATAGATCAGTTACAGAGGATCTTCAGGGTCATGCATGCTTTATCTACAGAGTCAGTTGAGCTAGTAGTGTACCGACTATGAGAGATAGCAGTTCTATGGTACGAGAGTTGGGAAAGGTCTAGAGGCAGAGATGGACCTCCACCTATATGGCCTAACTTCTTTGAAGCCTTTATAGACCACTATTTGCATCGAGAGATCTGACAGGACAGAGTAGAGCAGTTCTACACTTGGAGCAGGGCAGAATGAGTGTTAGAGAGTATGCATTGAGGTTTGATTCCTTGGCTAGATATGCGCCAACATTTGTTGATACTATGCCATCCAGGGTAAATTGGTTTATTATGGGACTTGCACCATAGTATGTGGAGTCCTGTATTATAGCCACACTGTGAGAGGATATGGACATCTCGTGAATCCAAGCTTTTTCCTAGAATATAGAAGAGATCAGGCAGCGTCAGTATAGGACCGAAAGGACAGGTCAGGAGCAGCATCAGAGGACTAGACCTGTTGATTTTAAAGCAGAGTTTTAGGGTGGGCCCAAGCCCGTTGGTCAGTAGGACACCTAGGCCCTCATCTCAGCAGCATTAGGGCAGCAGATCAGATCGTCGTGGACAAGTAGGGCCCGATGAGAGTTCACGAGCGTTAGACTTGATCTTGGGCAAATTTATATGCCTAAGTGATACTCAAAAGTACCATTTTCGCCTTGTTTATCTATCAATGTGTATACATTCTCATGTAATTGGTAATAAAATGTGAATTTATACTAACCAACATGATTAGCATTGTTTTGCAGGTATAATGTAATTTCGGGAAGCTAAAATGCATGTTGGAGGATATCGGGGTTGGACTTGGATGCGAGCAAGGGACAAGACATTGGCCAACATAAAATAAAGGGGCTCTGCGATGGAGCCGTGTCACGCTGCCATCGCGGAGGCCTTCTGCCTGGATGGGAATTTTCAGCCCAATTCCAGTGTGGGTTTGCGATGGGTCCGTGGCACAGTGGCTTGGCTCCGCGTTGCACGCCGTGCCACGTTGGGATTTATTTCCTGGACCCCCAGTTCCAGTGAAGGTCCGCGTCCGTAGCATGTCACGGAGGCAGTGCTCCGCGATGCACTCCATGACACGTTGTTTGTTATTCCGGGAAAAATTCCCACCAGTATAAATAGAACACTTAGGTTCATTTTCTAATATTCTGACTTGGTGGAGCAAGAACGTGGGTTACAGGCAGTTGAGGGGACGAAATTATCAGGGTTTTTCTCTCTTTCCTTCTCCTTGTATTCAATTGCTTGTATGTTTTACACTCATTTAATGATGTTTAATCCACAAATGAGTGGCTAATTCATCTTCTTGCTGAGGTTATGAACAATTGTAATGAAATGTGATCATTGATTCTTTGGTTTTTCATCTTTTCTTCCATGGTTGTTCTATTAATTCTTGTTCTTACTGCATTAATGTGTGGCCTACGTTAATGTATATCTAAAAAGTCCGGTTTCACTCGAGAGAGCAAGAAATTAGAAAGTTGTGAATTACTAGGATATGATCTTTTCTTGGTTTGGGAAAATTGGGAATTGATTTACTGTCAGGATAGAAATATACCTGAAAGTCGTATTAGTCAATTTAGGAACTGGGTTTGTATGGCTAGAACATGAATTGCATTTAATCACAGAAATATTGGTGGATGGTTCATGATTCTTAAGTGAGGTTAAATACGAGAGTTTTAATCTCTTGGCAAAAGTTCTTGGCTAGCAACAAGAGGAAAAGACTAACCAAATTATGTCGATAATTAATTTCATTACATGTTCGTTTAACCTCAGCATGCTCTCATTCATAGTTCAGACTCAAATTAGATAGTTATTTTAGAGTTAGCATAAAAATTATAAAACAAAATATCAAACTTTTGGTTACACTGTTGTCTGCATTTTTAGAATTGAAATATAGTACACTTGAGCAGATTGCACTTCATCCCAGTCCCTGTGGGATCGATACTTGGCTTACTTGAGCCACTTTACTACTTGTTCGACCACGTGCACTTGCGTGTGAGTTATATACCCATATAACAAACAGACCGAACAAGACTCACAACAACAAAGAGGCCTTGATCAGGTGAGGCCAACGGTACCACATTGTAGTACTTGTAGTAGGCGACATCTTGGGAGATGCAGATATGGCTCTACTTCCTGCTATTCATGGGACAGGAGGGTCACATGATGAGAGATTGTCTGACTAGAAACTAGATTGATCGGGACCAGTAAAGTAGGTCCTCAACAGGTTCACATTATCCAACACCTTATGCAAGACGTAGGCCCTCAGCTCCAGTAGATAGAGGCAGTGGTAGATTAGGGGCATCCAGTTCTAGTAGTGGTCCGGATCATACTTATGCATTAACAGGGCGACAAGACTCTAAGGCATCTCCAGATATTATGACAGGTACATTGAATGTTTGCTCCCACTTAGTTTATGCTTTGATAGATCCAGGCTCTACCTTGTCTTATGTTACTCTGCTAGTGGCGCGGAAGTTTGGTATAGTACCATAGTTGCTTCAACAACCATTTTCTGTGTCTACTCCTATTGGTGAATCTATTATCACTAGGAGAATTTATCGAGGTTGTACAATGGAGATTGTGGGCCGCCAAACCTTTGCAGACTTAGTAGAGTTAGAAATGATTAATTTTAATGTAATTATAGGCATGGATTGGCTAGTGTCATGTTATGCCAATGTTGAGTGCTAGACAAAGACTGTCAGATTCCACTTTCCAAGATAGGTAGTATGGGAATGGAAAGGAAATGCAGCTACGCTGATAGGTAAGTTCATATCCTATCTTCAGGAAAGTAAGATGGTTGCAAAGGGTTGTACCTATTATATTGTTAGGGCTTAGGATGTACATGCAGAATCCCCGACTCTTCAGTCTATCCCGGTGGTTAGTGAGTTCCCAGATGTATTTTCGGATGAGCTCCTAGTATTCCCCAGAATGGGAAATTGATTTCCCTATTGATATGCAACCAGATTCACAACCCATATCTATTCCTCCTTACAGAATAGCTCCTATCGAGCTGAAGGAATTGAAGGATCAGTTGAAAGACTTGTTAGATAAGGGTTTCATTCGGCCTAATGCTTCACCATGGGGTGCGCCAGTCTTATTTGTGAAAAAGAAAGATGGCTCATTGCGAATGTGTATAGATTATCATCGGATGAATAAAGTTATTATTAAGAATAGGTATCCCCTACGAAGAATAGATGACCTATTTGATTAGCTGCAGGGGCGAAATACTTCTTAAAGATTGACTTAAGGTCAGGGTACCACCAGGTACTAGTTCGGGAGAAGGATATTTCGACAACAACCTTTAGAACTAGATATCACCATTTTGAGTTCCTTGTTATGTCTTTCGGGTTGACGAATGCCCCAACAGTGTTTATGGATTTGATGAACAACATATTCAAGCCATATTTAGATTTGTTCGTGATAGTGTTTATTGATGACATTTTGGTATATTCATGTTTAGAAGCTGAAGATAGAGATCATTTGTAAATAGTACTCCAAATCCTCAAGAGATCATAAGTTGTATGCGAAGTTATCGAAATGTGAGTTCTGGTAAAATTCTGTAGCTTTCTTGGGCCATATTGTGTCAAATGCAAGTATTCAGGTGGACTCGCAGAAAATTAAGGCTGTAAAACTTGGCCTAGACCTACAACTCCAACCGAGGTTCATAGCTTCTTGGGGTTAGCTGGATATTACAAAAGGTTTGTGGAAGGATTCTCTGCCCTATCAACGCCATTGATGAAGCTAACGCAGAAAGCAGTTAAGTTCCAGTGGACTGAGGCTTGTGAATAGAGTTTCCAGGAGTTAAAACATAGATTGACATCTGCACTAGTATTAGTTTTGCCACAAGATTCAGAGGGCTACACTATATATTGTGATACTTCAGGCAGTGGGTTAGGATGTGTTCTGATGCAGTATGGCAAGGTAATTGCCTATGCTTCTGGGCAACTGAGAAAACATGAGAAGAATTACCCTACCCATGATTTAGAATTAGCTACAACTGTTCACGCTTTGAAAATTTGGAGGCATTACTTGTATGGTGTTCATGTAGACATCTTCACTTATCACAAAAGCCTCCAGTATGTTTATGCACAGAAAGAATTGAATTTGCGACAATGTCATTAGCTAGAGTTGTTGAAAGACTACGACGTGAATATCTTGTATCATTCAGGAAAGGCTAATATTATATTTGAGGCCAAAAAAGTAGGAGATAGCTCGAGCTACTCTAGTTAGCTAGTCTAGCAGTCTGGATAGTAGATTCAAAAGATAATAGGGTAGTGATTCAGAATACTGCGGTGTCGTCTTTGATAGTGGAAGTGAAAGAGCGAAAGTACGAAGACCCTAGCCTGGTAAAACTTAGAAATAAAGTACAACAAGAAGGGTTGTTTGCCTTTGAGATAACAGAGACGGAGTTTTGAGATTCATAGGTCTACTTTGCGTTCCAGATGTGACAGGGTTTCGTCAGCAGATTATAGTAGAGGTACTTTATTCTCGTTATTCTCTTCACCCGGGCTTGATAAAAATATATCATGATATAAAAGAGAACTATTTGTGGCATGGGATGAAGAAAGATATTGCTGAGTTTGTAGCACAGTTTCCCAATTGCCAGCAGGTAAAAGTTGAACATCAGAAACCCGGTGGACTGACTCAGGAGATAGCCGTGCCTATATGGAAATGGGAAGTGATCAATATGGATTTTGTTACAGGGTTATCTCGCATCAGACACAAATTTGAATCTATCTGGGTCATTGTCGATAGGTTGACGAAATCAGCTCATTTCTTGCCAGTCAGGACTACATTTACAGTTGAAGATTATGTTGAGTTGTACATTAAGGAGATAGTTCGACTGCACAGTGTCCCAGTGTCTATCATTTTTGATAGAGGGGCCCAGTTCATAGCTAGATTTTAGAAGTCATTTCAGAAAGGTTTCGGGACGTAGGTTAACTTGATTACAACTTTTCATCCCCAGACAAATGGCCAAGCAGAGCGTACCATTCAGACGCTCGAAGATATGTTACGGGAGTGTGTGCTAGACTTCAGAGGAAGTTGGGATGAACACCTACCCCTTATTGAGTTTGCATATAATAACAGTTACCATTCTACCATCAAGATGATGCCTTATGAAGCCTTATACGGGCGAAAATGCAAATCCCCTATAGGATGGTTTGAAGTAGGTGAGTCAGGGTTGATTGGACTTGACATGATACATCAGTTAGAAGAGAAAGTTAAACTCATCAAAGAGCATTTATTGACAGCCCAAAGTCGTCAGCAGTCCTACTCTGATGTACGACATAGAAACTTAGAGTTTGATGTCGACGACTGGGTATTCTTGAAGGTTTTGCCAATGAAGGGCGTTATGAGATTTGTCAAGAAGGGAAAGCCTAGACCTAGATTCATCGGGTTATACTGGATGCTCTGGAAGATAGGCCAAGTGGCCTATGAGTTAGAATTGCCTTCGGGACTAGAATATATTCATACAGTCTTTCATGTATCAATGTAGTGCGTAGGAGATCCTTCACGGATTATTCCCATCGAGGATGTTCAGGTCACAGAAGAGCTGTCCTACGAGGAGACTCTAGTAGCTATACTATACCGGCAGGTCTGTAGATTGAGAACCAAAGACGTAGCATATGTTAAAGTTTTATGGAGGAGAAAAAATGCAAAAGAAATGACTTGGGAAGTTGAGGACGACATGAGGTTTAGATACCCTCACCTGTTCCAGGCCCCATGACGATAGTATACTATATTAAGATAGTTATAGTTGCGAGGTATCTCTCGGATGTTGTATTGTTGCTTTTGTTGCTATTGTTGTTAGTTGCTCATTTATATGTTACAAAACTATATTATTCAGCTATTTGTAGCATCTTGTGAGGTGCCTACGTTGAATTTTTTGCATTTTAGGTTTTTAGATAGTCCATATTACAGAGGAGACTGCCAAAATTTCTGGCAAAGCCTAAGAACTAAGTCTCCTGAGATTAAATCATATTCGAGGATGAATGTTCTTAAGGGGGATGATGTTACACCCCATAAGTTTCCATTGTTCAACGGATGTGTGCGGATGTATGTCGAGAGTTTAGGACACGAAGCATACGAGAGTAGGCTCGAGGTTGGAGCACACGAGCGAGTTGTTGAATAAGCGGAAGGTCGGGGCCGGAGGTAGGGCGCACCAGGCGTTGCGCCGTGCAACCCACCCCTGCGCACGGGCTGGCACGTCGTGCCCGTATAATGGCACAATGGGGGGCGTGCTGCCCACCCTGCCCAACGCCTCAAATATATATATATATATACATATATATATATATATATACACACATATATACATATATATATATATATATATATATATATATATATATATATATATATATATATATATGTTAAGTGTGAGATGATTAATTCATATAAAAACATTTCAAATTTTAAGCTACGGACTTGGGCGACCCTTTTACGAAGATTTTATCAAATTGAAGCCGGATTACACTGCTAAACGTCGTTCGTTTGCAAATTCACCTTGGGTAACAAGTTTGGGGCCTATGAAGAACGTATCTACAAAGTTATATATTTTAAATAGCTCAGATTTTCAGAGCCCCGTAGGGTAGAAGTTATAGAAATCACTTGTAATTAAGTCCTTACTCTCTACAGGCGATAAGTAAGTGTTTCTACCTTCTGAATTCCCTGAAATTCATAAGCTTTTGGCCGAATTAGACGTGTTATGACTTATGGTTATTATGTTGTTTGAGTAAAGTTGTTGGCCGCCTTCTTGAATTAGAACGACCTTATTCCATTGACGTGAAAGCTACAAATTGGAGGGATTACAAGTTCTGAATCAAAGAAGGATTGATTAAACAAGAATTCGGCAATTGAGGTATGTTAAGGTTAACCTCTTTCGGCAAGTTATTCTCGTTGTATAGTTGAGACGACTTATAACTTTGTAGTAGCTTAGATTGTATATGTTGTGATTAGATGCAATGAGACGAATTAAGATAATAACATAGTATCCCTCGTTGAGAAAGGTTATATTCAGTTTTGTTTATCGCTATAAGCAACATAGAGACTCCTTGTTCATTTATTTACCGTCTAGAGAGACTAGTAGTATTTTGCTGCTGTACTGACACTATAGAGGCTTGTGGTTAGCTGTTGGGCAGCGTAGGGCACAGTCTGATGATATAACTTTCTGTTTTGATACCTACATATGTAGTAAAGCTTACCACAGGCCACTGGCATACCTTGACGCCTACAGGGTAGAACCTCGATAGTATAACTCTACCTTTGAGTTGGCGGTACTAGGATTGCCTAATGATCTGAGTGGTAGTTTGTTAGGTGGATTACCTCGTTCCAGTAGCCTTATAGTGTCATACGACTCAACAGCCTATCATATAGGCCGCTTAGGAAATCACCCTAGCCGTTAGTCATCTGATAGACTATTATGGTGCCCCATAGAATGATCTTGCTAGCTGCTAGACATGGGTCCAACGTTTCTGGCTACTCATACACATGCCCACGTATATGTTCCCAGAAAGGGACAAGTATAAATATACCTGCCTACGGGGCTACAGATACAATTACAGGAACCTAGACGGCTCAGATTCAGTTACGAGAGCCTACATGGCTCAGATACAGTTCCTGAAGCCCAGACGGCTCAAATACAATTACAGGAGCCCAGAGACTCAAATACAATTACAGGAGCCCAGGCGGCTCAGATACAGTTATAGGAGCCCAGACGGCTCAGATACAGTTACAGGAGCCCAAATAGCTCAAATACAGTTAGAAGAGCCCAGATGGCTTAGAAACAGTAACAGGAGCCTAGAAGGATCGGTTACAACTTCAGAGGTCAACACACCTTAGTTACAGCCTGCTTACGGGCCTATAGTGATACAGATAGGAGGGTATGGATTGCTTGTACTTTCTGAGGCTTATAGGCCCAGGTAGGTTATTCTGTGCCATGTGTACCTTCCAGGCTTATGGAAACCAGGTTAGGTTCTTATTTGTATATTTGCCTGTTAGCTATAGTTTATGTTATGAGATTGTTCTCATAGGTGAAGCAAATCAAACCTATTTTCAGACAAAGAAGATAAAAAAAAACTATAGTGGCTAGGAAAGGTCCGGAGATTCTATGGGAAATTGAATCAGGTTATCTTCTAATATTACCGATTACTTTCAGCTTTCTTATCAATCTTTACTCAATTGTTATTATTTTGCTTTACATATTCTGTACATATTGTACTGACACCCACGCATGGAGCGCCGTATACTTGCCTACAGGCCCAGATAGATAGGGTTCGAGACCTTCTCAGTAGCTGTTCAGATCCAGTAGATTGGTTAGCTCCTTTCTTCCGAAGTTGCCAAATCTTAAAGGTTTGGCTACCTTTTGTTGTATAACTTTTGGGTAGGCCGGGGCCCTGTACCGACTAATATTTTACTCTTTAGAGGCTTGCAGACTATAGTTCTTGGTTAGTTGTGCGTTGTTGGCCGTATAGGGCCTATATGTGATATGATGTGCGTTGTTGGCCACGTGGGGCCTAACTATATTATCTGCTAGCAACATGGTGGTCTTGTCGGCCCACATAAGATGACATTATTGCAACTGTTGGGTTAGCTGATTTCATGCAGGTGTTTATGTAGCGGCCTCGTCAGCCCAAGGCTATGTTTTGAGCCGAGATATAACTGTTTGTTTTCTTGATAGGTGTAGCTGGTATGCACCAGAAGCTTCGATGCCCAGCTAGGTCAGCTTAGAGTTCAGTATGGCATTAGGTGCCAGTTACGCCTCTCAAGGTGAGGCATGACACTTAGGATCTAATATTTAATTTGAATTTTATTACCGCAATGGAATAAGTTTATTAGAACTCGAAGATAATTTATTTGGTATATTTAATTGAATTATATAACAATCATGAATCTTTATTTTAAAATTTATTCTTATTAACGCTAATTGGTTGTGTAATTTTTTATTTTATAATTATGCATTTGTTATTTTTGCCATCTTTTTTTTGAATAGTAAACCACTTAAATTCATTATTTTTTTGTAATTGAGTAGTTTTACTTAACAAGAAAATAAGTATTTGCAAGCAAATTAAAATTCATTTACTTCTTTAATTACCAACAAGTTATATGCTAAAAATATGATCAATGTGATAGTTCATATTCTGTTATCAAAACTTAATTTTATTAATTTTTCTACAAATATAAAGGTTGTGAAAACTCAAATTTCTCAAATATAATATTTTTATGGGATTTGTTAATATTTTTTAAAAGAGCTAACTTGTTTCAAAAAAAATTCTTTTCTCATTTTGTTTAGACAAAAAGAATAGCAATATTAAACATTTATTGATAAGTTGAAAAATAAAGTAAGTAATCTATTATAATTAATTAAATTTAATTTTATAAATATAAAAATATAAAGATATTTTACTGTCAATATACGTAAAGTGGACTTAAGAAATACTTTTTTTTTAAAATCAAAATTTGATTCGACAACTTCAAAATTAAATCAAGCTTACTTTATTTCAAATATTTAAAATGAAACAAAATATAAACTTGATCCTCTATTTAAATAAAGAACTATTATTTTAAAACATAATAAAAACTTCTAGTTTACTTTAATTTTAAATATTTCATCCAGTTCATTTTATTTATCACATTATCTTTTATACTTTAAAAATATTAACAATAATAATTTAATTAAGAATATTCTTATTTATTTTTTGATATCATTTTAATAAATTATTCTTTTCACCACACTAATTTTTTATATATTTATTAATACAAAAATAGAGGTAAATAAAATAATAAACTGTATTTTAAAACTAGAATAATAAATTTTTGATATTAAATATTTTAGTAAATATTTTGAATAGAAAATATGTTATTAAACTTAGAGAAGAGCAAAATAGAGCAATTATATTAGATGTTATACTAAAGAAAAGAAAAGAAAGTGTATATTTTCTACTTGAGCTCCATCATAAACTATTTACATTTCAAGACAATAAAATAAATACAATTAATATTCCTTTTTTTTTTGTATTTCCTTAATTTATTTTCTTAATTGCATTTTGATTGATTAGGACGAAGTTCAAATACTTTTAAAAACTAATAATAATAATAATAATAATTAAAAAAAGAACTTCTCTGTAATTTTAAAAAAATAAGAAATAGTCCCCACATTTTTAAATATACACATGATTCTTTTTACTATTCTAACACAAGGAAGTCATTAAAATTTTCTAGAACTTGATTAATTTTTTAGAAATTTAATACTCTCTTTTATGATGTACAACTATTTCAAGTTAGATGTTTTATAATTGACAAAATTGCCCTTGGTCGTCCCACCTCTTCACTCTTTTATGTAATAGGAAAAAAGAGAATAAAAATAAATATAAAATAAAAATTTATTTTTCATTTTTAAAATTGAATAAATAAAATTTTTATTTATTTGTGAGTCCATGTGTATATGACATAGAAAAAATATTCTGTCATGTTAATTTTCTTAATGATAAATTTAGTTGAGTGATTTTGTAAGAAAAATATTCGAAGTCGAGTGATGTTATGAATACCAAAAAAAGTTTAATAACTTTACAATATATATCTCCAAAATTGAATGATTTTTTGAGATATTATGAAAAAAATATCTAGCCACAATTCATGGAGGAAGGAAGATGGATGGAGAACTGAATATACAACAAAGTTAAAGTAAAAATGAAGAAGCAATAAATAAATTTAATGGAGAAAGAGAAGACAAAAAATCCAGAGTATTGAAACATTCTAGTGCCTTTGTATTTTTTTTTTTTGTGAAAGAATATCAACTTTTAAGTTTTAACATTTGATTTTTAAAGCATTTGTAGATTAGATGTGAAATTTCAAAAGCGCCCTTGATCGTCCTAACACATGACTCTTCTATATAATAATACTAGATAATTTAAGACCCGTGCAAGGACCCAATATAACTGATTATAAATTTAAAATTAATTTAATATAAAAAAATTAATTTTTTGTAATTATTTTATCTATTTAAAAAACATATTAAAAGGTTGCTTATAAAAATATTATATAGCATCTTGACCAATTTTTTATTTGTTCCGATTAAAATTTTAGCATAAATAAAATATTACAATAAAATAATTTAATCCAAAAATATTTTCAATTATTTTTTATATAAATTATGAAAATATTTATTTTTTAAGTTGTAAACCACTCAAGATTTAACATTTAATTTGCATTTTACTATCGCATAATGACATAAGTTTATTAGGAGTCGAAGATAATTTATTTGTTAGATTTAATAAAGTTTTATAACAATTTGAGTTTTTGTGTATTATTTTCTTAAAGGTCAATACTTTTAATTTATTATTCACAAGTAAAAATTAAAATTAAGAAGCGCATCTCATTATCACATGAAGTTCAATATATAACTCATCTTAATCAATAACCAAAAGATTATTATCGTAACACAATATTTTTTTTTTGATTCTTTTTTTCCTGAAGAATGATACTCTATAGTTAATAAGTATTTATATCATTTAAGCAATTTAATAAAAAGATTACATATAATCTCAATCACAAGTGTATTTGAAATTTTTTATTTAAATTAACTTTTAAATTCATTTATGAAATTCATCTATGTATTTGATATCCATAGTTATATAACAAATTCAATTTTTGGCTCATATTCTTATTTTATTTCAAGATTTGATCTTATCAATATTAATCAATTATGTAATTTTTATATTATAATTATGCATTGGTTATTTTTGTCATTTTTCTCTAATTAGTAATCAACATAAATTTATTTACTTTTTTCTTATAAGTAATTTTATTTATTAAGAAAATAAATATTTACAAGAAAAGCAAAATTCACTTATTTCTCTATTGATAGTAAGTTATATGTTTGAAACTGTCATGCCCCACCTTGGGAGGCATGACTGGCACCTAATGCCAAACTGGAATCTGGGTTGACCTGGCTGGGTATAGGCATCTCTGGTGCCTACTGACGTGCCCTTATTCGCGCGTCCGCAAGTGTACGGGTCGTGCAAGTAATATAGTGACTTTTTTTAAGAACCGGAATGTCGAACCCACAACGACTGGACCCATTCCTCTAACTATCCATTACAAGTGTGATCTTAAATACCGAAAATGTTGGTTATAGAAGTTTTCGAGGGAGATTTTTAATTAAGTCTAAATTTTGTCAACGAAATATTCTGAATGCACTCTAGGAGCAACATGGAGTTAAAACCAGATAATCATATGATGCTACGATTTGCAATGGGTTAAGTATGCAACTATCGATTGTCGTTTCACATAATTAGAATTGCATGTTCATGGTCTTTCGAGCCTCTAAACACGACAAACTAGCCTCACTTCATCATTGTGAGCGAGGATGCTACTTCTAGTTCGTGGGCAATCAATTATGTTGTGGTTTACGTGGAAATGATTAGGGACTTTCATGCGTCTAATCATTTAACTCAACTTAGCCTCACAACTACTTCTTCGAGTGGTGATGTGATAATCCTAAGTCGGTCTTTAAATACCCCCGTTTTATCAACCAAGCAAGGTGTTAGGTATATTTCTATCCTAACATGAAATTATATCGTGAGATATAAACATGCTCCTCACATTCTCCTGTTCTCACCTAGGTCACTGCTTTCTCAAGCCTATGCCCAAGCTAACGTATATGTTTTCATGGTGATCAATCATAAAGACAACCAACAATCCAGAATGCAAGACGGAAGCAACAATCAATAACTTAATTCCAAAACAGTGTTATAGAATCACAATCATAATGCATGGCTTCAACCCTAGAGGAAGGGTTCTAGCCATTCATGTTCGTAAAACTACATGAAACTACAATTAAATTAACATACTTACAAGAATTTGGTAGATGAGAAGGGAATTTGACAAACCCTAGATGAGTTCTTCCGCTTCTCCCTTCACTCCTAGGTAGTTTTCCAGAATAAAATCGTGACCAAGTGTTTTTAGGAGCTAAGGGACCTATTTATAATAAATGAGAAACGTGCATAGTTTAGTCTGTCGTGGAATGGCTCCGTGTCACGGAGTGTATCACGGAGCACTGCCTCCGTGACACGGAGGTAACGCGGAGGCTCTCAGGAAATTGCTTCCAAAAGCCAAAACTGCCGAGTGTCACCGCGCTGCTGGCGTGACACGCTTCTCATGCAGCGCGTTGGCAATCCCCTGTCGTGGAGCTGGCACGGCGTGGCACGTTGTTGGTGCGCTGGTGCTGCCTGCCTGTCGCATCTGCTCGCGTGCCTGGCCTAGGCGTGGCACGGCGCTGGGCGCGGCACACGCACAACGTGGCACGCTGCCTGGCTCTGCCAGCCTTGCCATGGCCTACTCCTTGCCGACTTTCGCCCATTGCTCCCGACTCCATTCCTATCCTTTACCAACTTATGAATTAGTTCCTCAAAATCATTGAAACCTACAAAACAAGGACTAATCATGTTGTTTAGCACATATATTCATATTTATATAAAATCACATGAAAATGTATAAAATAAATTAGATAAACAAGACTAAATTAAGGTATAAAGCATCACTCGGGCATGCTATTTGCCCGAGATCACCTACTAGCTACTCAGAATCAAGAAAATAAACTGCTATATCTCGGCTGTAAACACAGCCTCGGGTCGACAAGGTCACACAACACCTATAAAAGGAAAAAGCTAATCCAGCCAACATATCAATAAAGGAGATCCCATGTGGGCCGACAAGACCACCATGCAGTCTAGTTATAATAGAAATAAAAACAGGTAGCTATATTAGGCCCCACACGACCAACAACAACCAACTAATTGACAACTGTAGTCCACAAGCCTTTAAGAGTACAAATAGTGGTTGGGACAGGGCCTCAGCCTTCCCAAATGCCATACAAATAAAAGACAGATAAACCTCTACCACTTGGTAACTCCGAATGAAAGGAGCTGGCCAATCTGCTGACTTTGAATAACTGCTAGAAGATCTCACAATCTTTCTGTCTAAACCTGCAGGCAAGTAATGCAGTACCTCATAGTTGGGCGTCAGTACAATATGTACCGAATATGTAAGGCAATAAATAAGCTGAACAAAATCTGTTAAAGACTGAAAGTAAGTAGAGGGAAGGGGCAGAAGGTAACCTGGAAGTTTGCTTATTCAAAACCTGCATCTAGTAAAACACTACACGTATATGAGCTAAGACTGCACAATCACATATTCACAATGATAACTAGTAGACAAGAGTACAAATAAGAACCTAACCTGATCCCCATAAGCCTGGAAGGTACAAGCAACATAGAAATAACCTACAGGGCCCCCCATAAGCATTGGCAAGTACAATTCAATCTATATACCCCTATCCAGGTTCTATGACTCTATTGGTGCTGTAGCCAACTTACCTGACTTCTGGGTACGCATCTGAGCCCGCTTGACTCCTGTAATTGTGTTTGAGCCCGGTGGGCTCTTGTAACTGCACACTGGGAACTAGGCTCGATGAGGGTCAGTGATGCTGATACGATATAAAATAGTAGTCTAGCCATGGAATGCGCTGTAGTATGTCCCTTGGGCCTCTGCATCATCTCTTGGGATGACATATAGCTCCTTAAAGCAACATCATATAGCCCCGTAGACGATGACATAGTTAGCAGCCCTGAAGTTGTGGATGGAAGGCTATCCTAGGTGAGGGTAATCCTAATCGATATGCTATACTGAAGTCTTCATCTAGCCAATCAAAATGTGTATCTGGCCTTATGGACCTAGCGCGACTGCTGGTCGCCCCTAGAATAATATGTATAGCTACTAGCAGGCCCATATACCTGTATTTGATCAGAGGATCCTGATAGTGATCATGATCTCTAATGGTCTAGACCGAGTAGGGCGAGGTATGGAGTGACCTAAATGATACTCTGAATGTCTTGCTCGAACAACTATAACTCATAAGCAACTGTAGGGTCGCAGACGATCAATTACTTAGTTCTTTTGCTTAGAACAACTGTAAGGCTGCTACAAATCGGACATGCTCCTGAGCAGTCACCCCCTAATCTTCCCCAGGCGGCTTATGATAATTCTTAGCAATACTGTACTAATATAGTTCTAGTCCCTTGAACCTTAATTTGGTCTATTCTGATCTTATGTGACTTTTATGGGCGATTCCTAACCTTTTAGATAAGTTTATATGGACTTAGTCACCCATGGCAACCTGTACCTGAGTATCTTATAGAAGCAGGCTGGGGTGTTGGCTCCGCCTCTAACTACTAATAAGGTCCCCTCCTTAGGGTACCCACGGGTCTATTTGTCCTGGACGGCTGGGATGACTCCTTGAAAAACCGATACGACATGCACTAAGTCAACTGAAACTAACAGTCATTGACAGTAGCTAATTATATGGCAGGCTGACCCTCAACTCACTAGGCAACTCTGGGGCCACTGACTCTGGGGCAAGACCATTCTATCTAAATTCTGGCCCTGAAGGCGTCAAAGCACGCCAATGGCCTCCGGGCGAATTTTACTAACAATACAGACGCCAAACTAGTAATTATATTGCCTAGTTGCGCCTATGTTGTTCCACTTACTAACTCAGGCCAAATAACTATCCACGAGCTGCTAAGATTTAGGCTTGACAATAAAACATCCAATTCTATTAATATAATGAACTGAAGAACAGAGAAATTTCTATGACGCTTCTAGCGTGAGTTACACTTAACATGTTCTTTCCCGATAAGGAATACTGAGATATATTCTTTATACATTTTCTAGTAGCTAACCACAACATATTAACCGTAATCTACTAATCTCAGCTAATCACGGTATACCTGATCCTTATATACTAGCAATAACTAATTACAACATATAGGATCATTATCTACGTTTAAAACATAGGTCATATCACTATATGATAGAATAATTTTCCGAAGGAATAAGTCTTAACATACATCGAATGTCGATTCTTGTTTAACTAGCGAGTTTTAGCTTGTAAACGACAGTTCCTTCCAACTACAATCCCTATGCTGAGAGAATAGGGCTAATTTCAGTACTAAATTCGGCAAATATTGGTAACTTTCGATAATAATAGTAACTATAATCCAACTTCGAATAACTCAGTCAGAATTCTATAATTTTCTAAGAGTTCAGAAGGGAGAAGTGCTTACCTAACGCCTGTAGCCAGTAGGAATCAATTTGGAGCAGTTCTAATAACTTTTACTCGGTGGAGTTCCGATTTGCCAAGCAAAATTTTGAGAAATAACTCCGTAGTAATGCTTTCTGTAGACGTAGAACTCGTTACCCGAAGTTAATTTGCGATTGGACGGTATTTGGTAGCATAATCAGACGAAAATTCGACGAAAATTGCGTTTTCCTCTCTTCACTGGCCGTGGTCTTATGTTTGAAGTGAATTAAAATGAGCAAGGAAGGATTATATAGGCATAGGAAGGTGTCCTTAGAGGCGCCTCGCGCCGGCCAAGGCGCCACAAGCCTGCCGCGCCGCGCTCCCCAGTGCACAGGCTGGTTGGTGCGTCGCGCTGCCCCCCCGTGGCCTAGCCTCGCCCGACCCTGCTTCCGAGGCTTTTCCCACACGCATCAAGCTCTCCTTACTCGTACATATCCACGCGTGTGCATATCAACCGGTAATATTTTGTGGGGTGTAACAGAAACATGATTAATGTAATAGTTCATATTCTGTATTCAAAATTTTATTTTATTAATTTTTGCTATGAATATAAAGATTGTGAAAATTCAATTTACTCAAATATAATATTTTCATATGATTTATTAACTTCTTTTAAAAGAGATAACTTGCTTAAAAAGAAATTCTTTTCCCATTCTTGTCCAGACAAAAAACATAGCAATATTAACTATTAATTGACAACTTAAAAAATAAAGTAATCTATTATAGTTGATTAACTTTTAACTTGATTAATTAAAAAATATAAAAATATTTTATTGTCAATATACATAAATTGGACTCAATAAATACCTATTCTTTTTATCAAAATTGATTTGATAACTTTAAAATTAAATCAAACTTATATTAGTTTAAATAAATGAAATAAAGAACAAACTTAATCCTCTGTTTAAATGATAAAATCCAGTGAACACTTCTAGTTTACTTTAATTTCAAGTATTCCATCTAGTTCATTTTATTTATCATGTTAATTTTCATGTTTTAAAAAATAATTTTATTAAATAACTCTTGTTTATTCTTTGATCTCCATTTATTATATTATTCATTTGCTACACTAACTTTTTTCCATGTTTTTATTAGAAAAAAATAAAGTTAAAAAATAATTAGTTATATTTTAAAATTTTAAAATAATAATTTTTTTAATACTAAATTAATTATTTTAGTAAATATTATGAATAGAAAATATGTTCGGAATTAAACCTGAATAGTACTTTAAAAAATAACTTCTCTTATATTTTTTGAAGATAAAAAATGGGTTTCACATTTTTAGACGTACATATGATTTTTTAACTCTTTCAGTGTAGGAAATCCATTAGAATTTATTTAAATTTGATTATTTTTTCAAAAAGTCAATACAGTATTTGCGTGATATATAATTGTTTTAAGCTGGATGTTGTAATAATATATAATATATAAAAGATATATGAGTAAACTTTTTGGAAAAAGTTGATAGTTGTGATATATATATATATATATAGGAGACTTAGAGGTATGTTAATGTGACATGCCTCTTTGAGCTCCATTCATATTTTTTTCTTCTTCTGATTTTTTAAAATATATTTTCCATTTAAAATTATTTTTTAAATTTATTTATTTAATTATTATTGTCATTTAATGTTATCACAATGTATAGAGAGTGTTAAATATAGCACATTTAACATAATTAAGAGATTTAAAAAAAATATTTTTTAAAATTTTTTTATATAACACATCTAAATATATCTGTCTATATATAATCTATATCTATCTATATCTATATCTATATCTATATCTATATATAATATAAAGTTAGGCATTAAAGAAGTGATGTGCCACCTCTCTTTGGACAAGGATTCTAGTAATGTTTTTCTCATTTTTTTTTGATAATTTTTCTCACATTTCTATTTACTTATTATTATAAAAAAATAAATGTGTCAATTACTACTAACTTTATTTATTTTTATTTTATTTTAAAAAATTAAATGTCTCAAAATTTACTACTCCACTTATTTTTATTCTTTATTGTAATATTAAAATACTAAATATTTACTATTGCAACCTTTCGTTTTCTTTATAAAAAATAAAATATGTTAAAATAATGTGTGTGTGTGTGTCATATATATATATATATATATATATATATATGACCTCTATGACCGCTGATGTGACATGCTTCTATGACCTCCGTTCCTATTTATCTTTTTTGTGATTTTTTTGAGTATTTTTCTATTTTAAAATTTATATCATATATCATATATCATATTATTATATAAGTAGGAAGTCCATATCTTAAAAATTGAATTACTATTTTACCCCTATAGTAAATTAAAATAAAATAAATATCTAATTAAATAGTAGTAATATTTTATCATCCATTGAATTAAAATTAAATTAAATAGTAATATTTAATTTTATATAATATAAAAATTGGATTATTATTTTACCACTGTAATAAATTAAAATAATTTATACACACACACACACACATATATATTCTAAGCATAGAGTAGGTGATGTGACACCTCTTTTTTATCAAGGATCTTATTTATCTTATCTTTTTTTTTTTTTTGATTTTATCTCTTATTTTCTCTCCTTTTTTTTTTTGACTCTATCTCTCCTTTTTATTTATAATAATAACTCATACTTACTTGTTTTTATAACTTCTACTTTTAATTAATAATTAATAATATTCATAACCCCAAATCTTTTATGTTCATAACTTAAATTAATTAATCGATGTGCAAGTTTATGAGCAATTTATTTTTCATTTAACCGATTAAAAATGTTGTCAGATATCTTCTCACCTATTTGTGTTGATTTTTTGAAATTTTTCTATTTTTTTATTTATATATTTGTCAAACATTATCATTTTATTTCATATATTAATGAGTTAATAATTTTTATGTGCTATAATTAAAATTGAAAAGATATGACTCTTCATTAAATATTTAAATTTCATAACAATTACAAATCTTTTCACCTCCTCTAGCTTCTCCTCAAGAGATCCAATAAAATCATTTTTGTTTGTGATAATTTTTATTGGTATTGAAATTTGAATTTATAAAGGGTGAAATAATGCTTCGATTCTCTTTCTTTTTTTTTTTTTAAAAATATATTTATTTTTTTAATTGCAAGATGATTAATAACTTGAGAGTTGCATAACTACCATTTCAATGAATTTCATAAATATTTTTTGAAAATGTTTCCTTTATTAATGGTATTATTAAATTTTTAAAATTTTTGATATATTTTTAACTTTATTTTGATTGACTAATATCTTTTATGATATTTTTTTTGATTATGTAACCTTTTTTATGATTAAAAATATTGTGCCATCATGTGTCGATTGTTTTTTTTATTTTTTTAAAGAATATAAATATATTAATTTTTCTTAATTCAAGACATATATTAATCGAATTTCCTTACGAGGTAGAAGTGTTTCCAATTCTCTTGTCAAAATTGATGATGATGTTCATTTTGGAGTGAATGATCAAAAAAATGAAACCAAAAATGGTAGATGAACTGCGGGGAGAAAAAGAATATATTTTATATGCACTTATATTCTAGAAAGTATGATTCAAAATTTAATTTATTGTCTAATTTGGTGTTGCATTCTCGCACAAAATGCATCGATGTTAACTTATTATCATGTTATATTTTATAATACAATTATATATATAACATATAATTCAATTAAGACTTTCTGTCAAATCCACAGATGAAAAGATTCATACGTTTGATAATGATTTACTAGCCATCCTAATAAAGACATATGTTAATAGAATTTCCTTACAATTTTTACTACTTACTAATTTCATTCGACAACAATTTCTTGGTATGTATGAGGCTGTAATAAAAATACGGAGGTTATAATTTCTTAAAAATAGGGTATAAATTTTATGACTTGAAGTATTTATAATCATATGTGATATTGCTAATATCTACATATAAATTATGTGTTGTTGAAATATTAGATAAGCTGAATGTTCAATATATTAGAGTAATCTCTAATATTTTTAATTTTTTAAATAATTAGAATGAAATACACGTGCAATGCACGTGTTCAGAAACTAGTACATAATATATAGAAATTAAATTACACATGTTTAAAGATTATTGCTGAGGAAATAAGATAAGACCAAGTACATATTACAATATGTATTGCTTCTTATATAACTATATATAGCCATGGTTGTTCTTCCATGGATCTTCTATATATAGAAATAGAAATATATAATAGAAATATAGAAGAGCCATAACATGAACAACCAATGGCATTTTTGAAATTCTAACTTCATCTGAGGACAAATGTCACGACCCAAATGACTGTGATTGTCACCCACACTAATCCCCCAGTGGGCGAACCAACGAATTCAAATAATTACCCCCACATCAATCATTCCATCGAGAAAGAAATAACACTTTTATAATAAAACGAATAGAAATATCCTCCACGAGCACAATCATCTAAAACAAAATAATAATCCCAAGATCTGATTGTCATTGCACCAGACGTCTACTACAAAGCTAGGAATGATAAATCTAGAAACTAAAGAACTAACATGCCCGAAGGAAAGACATCTTCAACGGAGGAGTGGGACTGCCCGTCTTGCGGTCGCTCACCTTTCCAACGAGTTTGCTACTGCTTTATACGTGAGGGCGAGAGGAGCTTTCTGGTTCAAATTCTGCACTTTAGAAAAGAAGTGCTGGAGTAGTATCAGTATAAAATACGGTAATGGTAGGCATCATCAGCGGACTTTGCATAATAACATATAAGCAATACAACAACAATATAAAACCAGTCCAGAACATCTTACAGAAGTACAATAAATATTTCAAGATCATTAGTTCTGCACAGGTGACAACCGGCCTCCTAACTAGATTAGGCCTTTCACTACAACAACCACTTGACTGCTGCCACGGTCTCGCTGTAGCAGAATAAGTCCTGCTGCAGTGGTAATGCCCCAGGCAGTAGCTCAACTTAGCCGCACCTTCATCATTTCACCAACTTTTAGCAATTCATACATTCTAGTGCTCATTCATATATAAATGCAAGTCGTTGACATCAATTCACAACTATTCAAAATCACCTACGATATGAAGCAAATCATGACCAGTTAGAACAACTCAACATCAAAATATTTATTTATCCATATCACACGTCAAGTTTTTTCCACTTTTCCACATTCAAGTAACAATCACATGTTCAACAACTCAACTCAACCACATAGCACTTACTCATTCCAAGTATTTAACACATTTACAACTACATCATAAAATAGCACAATTGGTTACAATACTGGGTACACACCTCCGCCATATCACCATAAATACTCCATCACCATTATCAATGTACACACATGCTAGAGGGGCTTATTTCTTCCCTTCCAGTCATGACTTGCAAGGAACTCTAGAAATTTATATACTGTACCGGCGTGGTATCCGCTCCCACTCATATGCTCGTCCAGATGCTCCCAAGAGCCACTCAATCCATATTGCTCACTCGGATGCTCCCCTCGGGCATGAGCCACTCATCTTAGAATATTCTTACTATCCTTAGCCGTTCTCAAAATAATTGAAACATAGCAGAGTTCGTAATTGATGCATTCAGGAGTTCACAATCTATTTCCCTCACTCAAATAAATAACAAATCATCAATCACTTCAGTAAAAATGTAAAAGGAACACACTTAACAATTCGACACAGTTTCACATTGGATTGGTGACCACATCATATCAAATTTACTTCAACAGTTTAATTCAACAGGAAATTCATCATAACAAGTAATGTCCACATATCAATCACCACATCATCATTAGACATATGTACAAGCCATTGCAAAAAGTCTAACTTTTCTAAACCATAACCTACCTCAAACTGGGAGAGTTCAGATAAAAGTCACTTGCTGGAGTCTTTCCCTTTCTTAGTGCTTCCGAATGCGCAAAATCTAACAAGAACAATACATAATTTAGTAATCTACCACCCACACAAATGCCTTAGAAACTCAAATTCCCTTCAGGGCAATTTTAAGAGTAAAACCCCAATTCCACCTAGTTCTAGGTCTCAATTCCCGCATAACTCATATTCTTTAATAATTAAACCTTGGGGAATGATCATTACTCCCTATAAACCTCTAATCAAACCACCCCATTAGCTCCCCATGATTCAGCCTTAATTTGTCAACCTAGAATTTTTTAGCTTAGAAAATCACCATTAAAGGTTCTTCTTGAATCCTAAAGTCAACATAATCCATCATAGAGGTAGGAATTCAAGAGACTTACCTTGGAAAAGGAATTCAACTGCTCTAGGGGAGAAACTCGGCTTCAGACCCTAACCCTTCGTGTTTTGGAAATAATGGGGTATAATCCCAGAAATCCACTTAATCCCACTTTCTGATTCCTGTTGTCCATTGCAGTGGACCTGCTATGGTAGTCAGGAAATGGCTATAGTGGATCTGGCGGTTATTTCCATAGTCCATTACGGTGAGACTCCGACCGTCATAACGGTCTCGCTGCAGCGGTCCCCCGAATCCAGTAACTCCCCCAAAATCATTAATTCACACTAGCTCACTCCATAACATTTCTCTAACTGCTGTCTAGCCTTATTTAAAGTATTTTAGATTTGTTTCTCCTTGTAATGACATACGGGTTATTACAACAAACTATAATTATAATATTAATGATTAAAATGAAATTCTAGAATGACCTATTTTCTTTTTCAATGCCCACAATAAAACTTTACTTTACATGTGTGTAGGAATATACTTTTCATACAAACTCATAGCAACACGGTGTCCCATTTAATGATGTACGATCCATCCCTATGATATTTCTTCAACATTGAAACATGGAATATCGGATGTATCCCAGAAAGCCCTGGCGGTAAGGCCATTTTATAAGCTACTTCACCCACATGTCGGAGGATTTCAGACGATCTAATATACCTCGAGCTAAGCTTGCCTCTCTTACCTAGCCTCATTATCCCCTTCATGGGAGATACCTTGAGCAAGACTTGCTCTCCCTCCATAAACTCCATATCTCTCACCTTTTTGTCTGCATACTATTTTTGTCTACTTTTAGTAGCCACCAGACACTCTTGGATTTCCCAAACTTTTTCCAAGGATTCCTTCAACAATTCAGTTCCCCAAGATCTCACTTCAAATGCATAAAACCACCCTATTGGAGACCTGCATTTCCTCTCATGCGGAACTTCAAATGGCGCCATGCCAATGCTCGAGTGATAGCTGTTGTTGTAAGAAAACTCTGCCAAGGGTTGACTTATCCCAATGGCCCCCAAAATCTATAACACAGGCCCGTAGCATGTCCTCTAATACCTGGATGGTCCTTTTTGACTGTCCGTCTATGCTTAACTCAGCCTGTAAGGTCCTCCAGAAATGAGAGGTGAACTGAGTACCCCTGTCAAACACAATTGACACCGTCACCCCGTGCAACCGAATCACTTTATTCACATACAGCTTGGCCAACCTCTTGGCTTTGTAAGTCATTTGGATAGGTAAAAAGTGAGCAGACTTGATCAATCTGTCCACAATGACTCAAATGGAGTCAAACTTCCCCAAATTCTTTGAAAGACCAACTACAAAATCCATAGCTATTCTCTCCCATTTCCATTCAGGGATAGGCATCCTCTAAAGTACTCCCCCAGGATTATGGTGCTCGAATTTCACCAGTTGATAGTTCAATACTAGGTGACATAGTCAACAATGTCTCTCTTCATTCTGCCCCACTAATAATGCCACTTCAAATCATGGTACATTTTGGTGACTCCAGGGTGAATAGAGTACCTCGAGTTGTGAGCTTCTGCCAGAAGAGTCTTAATTAGCTCACCAACTTGGGGAACACGCGAACCTCTTTATCCTCAGGACCCCTTCGCCATCTAGCACTGGTTCCTTCACTTCTCCTCACAAAACTTTATCTCAGATCTTACCCAACTTCTTATCCTTAAATTGTCTTGCCTTTATTTTCTCTAACAACGATGACATAGCCTCCATGCTAGCTAGTATCCCACCTATTTCTGTCAAAGAGAGCCTCATCAAACTGTTTGCCAGTGTCTAAACTTCTCTGTCCATCGGTCGTCAAGTAGCTTCCAGACAAGCTAAACTGCACATACTTATTGCTTTCTGACTCAATGCATCTACCACCATATTAGCCTTCCCTGGGTGATACAAGATGGTGACATCATAATCCTTGAGCAGTTCCATCCACCTCCCCTGCCTCAAATTGAGATCCTTCTGGTAAAACACATATTGCAGGCTACGATGGTCTGTAAGTACCTCACAACGAGCCCCGTATAGATAGTGCCTCCAGATTTTTAGGGTGAACGCCACCGCTGCTAGCTCTAGGTCATGCATGGGGCAATTCTTCTCGTGCACCTTTAGCTATCTCGAGGCATAAGCAATAAACTGTCCTTCCTATATTAACACAGCACCCAACCCAAAACTGAGGCTTCGCAATAAACAACAAAATCTTTACCTTCTACTGTAATGCCAGGATAGATGTCGTGGTTAGCAGGGTCTTGAGCTTCTGGAAACTCATTTCATATTCCTACAACCACTGGAAAGGTGCATCCTTTTGAATCAACCTAGTCAGTACTGAGGCAATGGATGCAAACCCTTTCACAAATCGGCGGTAGTAGTTGGCCAGCCCCATAAAACTCCAAATCTCTGTCGTGGTAGTTGGCCTAGCCCAATTTCTGACCGCCTCCACCTTCTATGGGTCAATTTTGATTCCCTCTTTGGAGACCACATGCCCCAGGAAAGACATAGAGTCCAACCAAAACTAACACTTAGTGAATTTGGCATACAACTGCATCTCCTTCAGCAACCCCAACATGATTCTCAGATGATTCTCATGCTCCTGTTTGGTCTTAGAGTACACCAAGATATCATTAATAAAACCAATCAGAAAGGAATCTAAGTAGGGTTTGAAGATATCATTCATCAAGCACATGAACGCAATTGGGGCATTAGTGAGTCCGAACTATATGACTAGAAACTCATAATGCCCATCCCTGGTCCGGAAGGCTGTTTTGGGAATATCCTCAGCCCGAATCTTCAACTGGTGATAACCCAAACCTCAAGTCAATCTTTGACAACACAGATGCTCCCTGTAACTAATCAAATAAATCATCTATTCAAGGAAGAGGGTACTTGTTTTGAATAGTTATCTTGTTCAACTGATGGTAATCGATGCATATCCACACTATCACGATCCTAAATAAGCAATCGTGCGGGCAACTACATCGACCCTAATCGATAGGAGAACCCTGGCGGAACATTACATAAATACTCAAGTACTTTTATTAACTTACACAAATCAATAATAATGTGAAACAATAACTAAAGATCTCCATAGACCATGACTCTCCCAAGATCTAGTCTAGACAGGTTAGCGAAATTACCCTACCATCCTAGCCATCAATTTATCTCCAATATGCCTCCTTACTATTCCACTGCAATGAGTACTCAGACCACCACATCGGTCCCGCTACCACGGTTATTTATCCACTGCAGGTGACATCATCAGCAGTCAGTAATCGATTTTTCCTTGATCAGTTCTGTTTATTTCCGCGATAAAATTTCATAGCATCGCTACCTCTTTTACCATTTCACTATGATTGACCAAGTCCTTTCCTACCATTTATAAACCTTTTTATTTATCTACAGGACTTTTCGACCCTTTTTAATAAGGTACATTAAATAATAAAGTCTACTCACTTTCTCACTGTAATTCACTATCTTTTGTTTGAACCCTTCATGCTACCTTCCGTAACCCACAAAACTAATTAAAACAAAACATTCAATTGCAAATATGGATTAACTAATTCAAGTGCATACAAAAGTCATCAAAACATATCGAGGGAGTCAATTTTCCCCAAGCATTAAAGTACATGCACATACTTGTCTCCATACCACGAAAATGCCATAAGATATCATCCCTAAACCATGTATCCATACACGGTATTCGACACATATTTCTCACCTCAACCCAAATCATGTCGGTGTATTCCGTATCGCACTTGTATAAATGTACCTTTTTGTCTCTGCAGCCGTATGTATAATTAATCCATACCTGCATAGTATTTGTCTCAAAATCATCCATCGGTGATATGTTACACACATGCCTCCGTCTCTTCAAGGTACACACATGCTAGAGGGTCTTATGCACACATGCCAGAGGGTCTTATGCTTTCCCTTCCAGTCATGGCCTGCAGGGGACTCTAGAAATTCATGTATTGTACACCTAGCCGTATGAAACCTTCATCATACCTGTCTATGCACACATATTCACACACCCAGCCACATGGACTTTTAGCCATACCTATCTGTGTACTCTCTCATACCGCTCGCCCTGATACTCACCTCGGGCACGGGCCACTCATGTATCCAACCCTTATTCAGAGTCTAATCATACCATCTCGCTCATCCAAGTTCTATCCCTCTGTCCCCAGGCCTCATATTCACCATCATATCAATGATTTACCTTTCCGTATTATACATTATCTCATGCACACATTCGATCGATACCAACTCGCCCCTCAATCTCGGGACCCATATCATAGCACAACAAATGATAATTCATACACGACAAGAGTTATGTGTACATATCAACAAGTATAATTTAATGCATAATTTCGAACCCAATCTCGTACCCAAATAGTAATAATATCAGTTACATTAACATATCAAGAGGAAATTATAACTTGGCTCGCTTGCTGGTTTGGGCTTCGCTGCAGCGGCATTACTGCCACCACAACGGTCTCGCTGCAGTGGTACAATACCCGCTGCAGTGGTACTGTTCAGCAATACCTTGACCAGTTTCCTTTCCAGTTCCTCCCACGAATTATTTCTTCCCCCTCTAATATTTCATCTCTATCATGCCCACCACAATGGAGGCATCATAATAAGCTTATTTCAATAATTAACTTTTCAACAGTACAACCATCAACAGGGACAAATTTCACCAACCCAAATAATACAATATTAACCTCATCACATACATGTCATTTCACAAAGTCTAACTACCCTAATTTACGGGATTTAACTCATGCTCGGTAATAATCATAATCTATTAACCTTTTAATTATTGCATCCTCTAAGCATGATTTATATGAATAGCCGTCCAAGATTTCAATTCGGAAAGCATGACTCTATAATTCTATACACGAAAAAATATATTTAACAACGCCTGAAGGTCAATCTACGTACAATTAGTTCGATCCCACATATGCCATTACGCATAGACTAGTTATTAATGCAATCCCTCCCCTTTGGGCTTTCACATTACGGGGATATCACTACCCCTTTTTAATCCATCCATTCTCAGAATCTCACCAATTTCAATTAATCAACAATAAATTGTCTAAGTTTCGATCCTACCCATCAAAAGCATATCAACCATACACACGTATATGTTTAGCTAGTCAAAATCTAACACAAATGTGAGTAAACCATAGCCTACCTGGGTGCCAAACTATCATCAAGACATTCTCAATTGCATGCTTGCACCGATTCCTGAGTTCTTGTGGAAAGTCCTAGCTATGGAGGACGAATCTTCACCTTTTAGCGCATCTTCTTTTTTCAAAAAATCTATTTTTTTTGCATTTTATTAAGCCCCTTTTTAGAGAATAGGTTTTTAATTTCCTAACCAGAATGAGATTGGGAACCCTGGTCTGCGTCACCTGCTGCAGCGGGACTATTTGCTGCTGCAACGATTTCGCTACGGCAAAGGGTAACCTGTCGTGGCGGACGTGTGCCTAGATCCACTTATTGTAAATTGTCCCATTAGAACTTGTTCTTCTTACACCATTTGTTTTCGGGAATTTCATTTCAAATTTCCAAAAATTTAAATTCACCTGCTCTTAGGTGGTCAGGTTACTATAACAACCGGGCAGGTCGTTACATCAGATACCAATTAAAAATTCATTCATCCCCGAATGGCGCTACTATATAGAGGTGGGGATTTTTAGTCAACCCAGGTTAATTTTAACATCGGTCATAGATTTTCCCACTTCGAGTCGACACCAGGGTTTATTGATTCTGTGTCTTGGTCCCTAAACTGATCGTTGTAGGACCCCTTTATTACACCTTGCTATAAAATTTTCCCACGTAGGTCTAATAATTTCTTGTGGAGCTATAAATCTTTGTCTGGGCTTGACCAAGGCTTGAGCCTCAAATTATGCAATTACCCCTCCTTTGGGTGTTTCAGATTCTTATTCCCAGCTCGAGTGTCTTAGGTATTCCCGATTTTGTTGGACTTCTCGGAGCGGTTGTTTTTGAAATAGTGGGGCCCTGCAGTGGAATTTGAACCATCACTATTTTAACCGTCCCTTGCAGCGAGTGGGTTTCCTACGACAGTAGTTTCGCCGCAACAAAAAATGTTTCGCTACAACGGGGTCAGTAAAAGGTAGAGCAGACGGTTTGAGTTTCATTCTCAACTTTTTCACTCCTATTTTGTGCAAATCCTCTCAATTCTCCCAGTGATTTTCTTTGGTTTCTCAGGCAATCCTTATCCTCATGGCTTTATTACCTCATTTGCTAGTGAATGATTGTTGTGTATTGATTATTGCTTTCTTTTTTGGGTAGTTATAGGGAGATATAGGTAGGTTCTTTTCTTTTGAATTCATGGCTAGATTGTCGTAGCATGCTGCTTGTATTTACATTCTCAAGTGATCTCTACTATTCTTTGCGTATTTCTGGTCGGTTTCATGGGGTTGTGGGGTCGAAAATGAGGGAGTTTGGGTAGGGTGGTGGTTTGACTTCCTTGAAGCTTTTGGCTTGAATCCGTACCCTATCAGGATGGGTAATGGTCATTAGGGTTTGGGCAAGTTCTCTCCTTGCCTGATCTATAATTTAATTGAAGAAATTCGGAGGTTGGAATTTCAACCTCCATTGATAAGGTTCGAAGTTCTGGGGAAGACGATGTCCACTACAGTGGAACTATGATCTCTGCAGCGGTACCGTGACAACGGACCTACCTCTACTATGCAAACTCGCTGCGGCGGACATACGTCCACTGCAGCGGTTCGCCTGAGTAGTGGCTCCCCCCTGAACCTTGATTTTTCTCTTCTCTCATACTCTGTTCTCCTAGTCATTCAGTCCCCCTTCTAATACTTTTTATTAGTGCGGGTTTATCAACATGGCCACGTTTCGTAGCAACATCCACACCGAGGACTATATTTGCTTCGTAAACAACCAGTGTCAGTTCTGACACAACGAACAAGCCGCGAAGGACTTGTTGCATGAGACGGGGTTTGTCATGTAAGATGTAAAGGAGAAGGCATTGGAGTTTTATGCCCTCCTCCAGGAGATCGGCTGAGGCCTATTGGTGGAGGACCTGGGTAAGGCTAATGAGGCCTAGGTGAGGGAGTTTTATGCTAACCTCCCAATGGTGGCTTGGAGTCGGGATGAGCCGGTGGCTTACGTTAGGGGTATGCAGATCACCTTAAACCCCATTGCCAACAATGAAGCTTTGGGTCTATCAAACCCTCTCGAGGACGAGCTGAAGGCCCGAAATGTAGAATAAAATGGGCAATGGCTGGTAGATACTCTGGTAGTGGAGGAGCAGAGGGCCTCGACTAACTGGGGGGTCACAAGGACGGGCATCCGGAGCTGACATTTCTCATTGGAGGCCAAGAGGTGGCTCAACCTCATGTATTGGAGGATCCGTGCATCCTCCAATGTCACGGACGTAACCTATCCTCATGCCATGGTGGTGGCCCGTGTTTTGAGTGGGGGTGAGGGTGAATGTGGGGGCTCAAATTATTGAGGAGTGGAGGTATTTCTGTGCGAAACCCATTACCTTCCTGCCATTTCCTTCTCTTATCACCAAACTCTACAAGCGGGCCAACATCATCAGGAGTCTCGAGATGTCATTGTAGAATGCAACAGGCCCTTCGATCCCTTGAGGGTGAAGGGGGCTCCAGGGAGAAGCCGAAAGAAGAAGAAGACTACATTGGCTAAGGAAAATAATGGGGCCAACACCTCCAGACCAGTCGAGCTATTTGAGTGGATCGAGGCTGAGATGACGGCTATATAGAAGCTCCTTAGAGGGTTGCCAGACCTCCTGCCAGCACCCGACCCTCTAGTGCATCAGCCGTGATTTTGGGGTGGTGCAGGGGGTAATAACGGCCTTGGCTTGGGCCCATATAGAGCTCCGGGAGGACTTGGAGCGAGAGAGGAGGAGGCGGCATTCTCGGGACAGGCTTCTCGTCTGCATATGGAAGGCGGATTAAGAAGATCCTGAAGACCCTTGCTCCTAGGGTCAGGACACCCCAAACGACCATGCAGGACCACCTCGAGTTCTCCTTTCTCAGCGGGTTCGAGGAAGAAGCGGATGAGGACGCAGGCAGCGACAACAACGAGGCCTCCAGCTAGATGGGTTGCAGTATCTGTTCGGTGATTTGGTGACTACACGCAAGTGCACGTGGTCGAACAAGTAGTAAAGTGGCTTAAGTAAAGCCAAGTATCGATCCCACAGGGACTGAACTAAGGTAATAATTAACTTAAGTGTTAATGAACTATAACTTTAATAATGCAGACAACGAATTAAACAATATTTGGAGAGTTTGAGTTTCCTAATTTCTACAAATCTAAAACAAAATTATAAAGTGAGTCTGAACTATAGTAATGAGCATGTTGAGGCTAAAACGAACATGCAGGGAAGTAATTTATCGATACAATTCAGTTAATCTTTCCTTCGGTTGCTAGTCAAGAATTATTGCCTATAGATTGAAACTTTTGTATCCTACCCAACTTAAGAATCATGAACCTTCAACCTACATTTCTGTGATAAAAGAATTTCATGGTCTAGCCATACAAAACCGATTCCTTAATTGACTAATACGACTTTCAGATATATTTCTATTCTGAATGTAAATCAATTCTTAATTTTCCCAAACTAAGAAGAGATCAATCCTACCAATTCACAACTTTCCAATTTCTTTTCTTTTCAAAATCAAAATTGGATTTTTTAGATATACATTAACATTGGCCAAACATTAATGTAGTAAGAACAAGAATTGATAGAACAACCATTGAAGAAACGATGAAAACTAAAATGATCAACAATTACATTCCACTACAATTGTTCTTAACCTCAGCAAGAAGTGAATTTAGCCACTCATTTATGGATTAAACATCATCAAATGAGTATAAATCATACAAACAATTGAGATAAAAGAGAAAGAGATAGAGAAGAACCCTAGAATTTTCGTCCCCTCAACTGCCTGTAACCCACGTTCTTGCTCAACCCAGTCAGAATAATTAAAAATAAACCTAAGTGTGCTATTTATACTAGTGGGGATTTTTCTCGGAATAACAAGCAACATGGCACGGAGTGTATCGCGGAGCACTCCCTCCGTGCCATGGTGCAAACGCGGACCCTCACTGGAAATTGATGTTCCAGGTAAATATACGCAATGTGCCACGGCTTGTATCGTGTGGCATTGCCTCCGTGTCATGGAGGCAACTCAGACCTTCATTGGAATTTGCCAAAATAGATCACCCAAGGTAGAAGGCCTCCGCGATAGCAGCGTGACACGGCTCCATCGTGGAGCCCCTATATTTGCTGCTCTTCCTTGACCTTTTCCACTGCTTGCTTCCAAGTCCATTCCCGATTTTTACCAACATGTATCTTAGCTTCCTAAAATTACATTTTACCTGCAAAACAACACTAATCATGTTGGTTAGTATAAATTCACATTTTAACTACAAATCACATGAGAATGCACACATAACGATAGATAAACAAGACGAAATGAAGCGTTTGAGCATCACTTGGGCATATAATTCTGCCCAAGATCACTTACCCCACACTTAAAACCTTGTTCGTCCCCGAATAATACTCTCACATCTCATGCAATTGACACCCACGCATAGCTACCTTGGCTCGACAATTCAAGCTACGGCTATACCGATTATTTAATATAGCAAATCATCAAGAAAACATGCATAGTCCCATCAATACCATGACATTCACCACATTAAGACCTCCCAAGCTCAAGAATCGACTGTCGATCTCGGCAAACTCATGTAGATCAACTGATCAAGATATCCGACACGAAATTCAATCTCTTTTCAAGCATGTGCCCTCACAACACAAGAGAATTTCCCCTTTTTCAATCATATGATTTCCAAAGCATTACATGTAGGGGTATATGAACACGATTTCGCTCTCTCTCCCAAAGAATTCACATGCATCATGTCATGAACTATAAGCTTGCCTCTAGTGTATTACTCCACTAATATAAGGACGCGTGATATAAGATCACGTAGGACTTCACGGGTTGTAATGTAAGCTAAGGAACTAGTAAATACTGGGCTAACCAATAATAGCAACTAGCTTCCTTAAGCGCTTTTCAATACATCCCACCATCATTATGTGCATTGTTTCTTCCTTCATCCTCTCATTCTTGAATTTTTTTTCTTTATTTTTGTTCCCATTTCTTTAAGCACACTCGCCTTAATAACAAAGATTAGTTATACATCTTTATTTTCTTTAATTTCAGCAAGTGCACCCTTGACCTTTTCTTTACTTTCACCACTTCCGCTTTTCCTTCCTTTTCACAATTCTCACTCCTTGACACTGTGGGAAAATTATTTTTCTTGAGCGCTTAAGAGTTTTGGATCAAATTCACGGCTGATGAAAAGAAGGGATTAAGCTCGATTTGTACCTCTTCAAAGAAAGAAAAAAATAGGCTAAAGGCTCAATGGGGCTAACTAGGATGTACATTCAAGGTAGGTATGATAAGGAAAAAAAAATTTTCGGTTTAATCAAAGAAATGCCTACATCCTTTCCTACAATACACATCCTTCATTTCGTTTCGCACACACACCAGGCAAGTTCTAGACACTTCACAATAGAATGGAATAATCGAAACCTCACCTCACACTCCTTGCACATGCTCAACTCAAGACTTATTCACAGACTCTTCAATCAACTAATTACAAGAATTCAATATTAAGCCTCAATCACACCGAATCGAACTCTATGGCCTAGGTATCTTAACATGTTTACAAATTTTCATGCTTTCATAAGAATCACCTTTGCATCCTAATATCATGTACAACACGTAACAAGAATTCCGAACCATGAAGTAGCGACACGTTTGGGAAACAGACAAAAGAAAGAAATTAAAAGGAAAAAAACTACTCCTATCGACTACATTTCCCTTAAGACGGTCGTCATCCATCCATCATAGGGAACAATCACTATTTACGACTTTAGTTCAATGGGACTATTCTCAGTAAAAGCACCAAAAACAAAGGCCGAGAAACCCAATCATAAAAAAATTCAACAAAATTTTTTAAAAATATCGATAATTTCGATAGAAAACAAAAATATTTACACAACCAACCAACAACAACAACTCACCACAGCACAAAGCAACCCAACATTCATTACAACACCGAATTACATTACAGAACATACCACACAAAATCACAGGGTCACATTTTTCACAGGCACAACAACACAAGACATAACATAAACCACAACAAAACAACTGGCACCTAACTACTCCCACCCCACACTTAAACCGAACACTGTCCCCAGTGTTCACATAATTTAACATATCACAGAGGTGGGTGGTGAAACTCCCTGATCAATCGAAGTATTCCACTTCTTCATCAGGTGCCGTTGCCTCATCTCCCATATCTGATCACCCCCGCTGTCCTCATCTGGCTCAACATCTGAGTCATCGCGGCGTGTCTCCTCATCAGTGGGGACATCATCATCTATAGGCTCGCCAAAAGCTGGCCCCACTCGACATAGAGCCTGGGCATTCTCACCAAGGGGTAATCTAGCTCGAGCTGCCATAGCTCATCTTTTGTTACTGGCCTCCCGCCTATGCGCAACTGCAGCATCTGCATCCCGTACATGCAGGCCATATATTGGTCATCCCGATCATGTCACTCGGATAGTGTGAGAATAGGCCCGTGAGTGGTGTCAGGTGCCTTGGTTTTTGTGACATCCAAGGCGCGCCTGTCAATCTGTGGGATGTAGTCTAGGGCCTCCTCCTCAATGTCATGGACCCTCAAGAACGTGGTAAGCAAACCACCGAACCCGTACCTGTGGGCTTGATGCAAGGGAGCTCTCTTCATGGCGGAAATGATTACCGCCCCAACATTCATCTCAAGCCCTTTCATCAGGGAATACACCAAGCATACTCGATCCCGGGTGAAATCTGTCATGTGCACACCCAGGATCAGGCAGGAACACACAATTTTATGCCAAATCCTGGCTTTCCTGTTCATCTGAGAGTAGGGCAGTGTCTGATGGTATCCCCTCTCCTTGTGCCTGCTCCACCGTGCTGTCGGACGGGCTCCACACAAAGTGCGTCTGATATCCACATAAGGTGGAGTTATGTTCAGCTGCCGGAGTACATGGGCGTCTGTGTCCCGTGCCCCCAATATAGCATTCAGATGATGGGGCTCAAACGTGACGACCTGCCCTCTTATCTTGACGGTGTGACTGCGGAGGGTCGGGTTCCAGTTGGCATAGAACTCCCGAATCAGATGGAGATTGCACTCCTTGGGCTCTTCGAATATGAAGTTCAGCCCGACAGCGTCAATCCGGTGTACAATTCTGGGGAATTCCTGTGCCAGCGGCTCCCTTGCAATGTGCTCCTTTGGAAAGTATTTGGTCTCTTTATATTTTGCATACCATTTCTTCCCTTCATCCGTCACCCATCGGGTTCCGTATTGTAGGCGTTGGCCTCGCGGAACCGCTGGTGCTGCTGAAACTGCTGTTCCCAATTGAATCCTTTTTCTGTCGGCGCCCGATGTAGATGCGCCCTTTCCGTTGTCTTGCCTGCCTGACATTGTTCCTGTACCATCGAACAGACAATCCCAATGTTATTCAAGTCAAACATAGCTTCAACTAAGGTTGGGTTGAGTTAGGCCACCCCACACTTAGTCTTTAGCCACAATTAAAATAATTCGGCAAAATAACCATGCTTTCCCAATTCTTATCAATCAAATTGCTTAGTGCATTCAGATAAGTCGATGGACTAATTACTATGTACTACTCAGACTTCGTACAACGACTAACAATATCACCATCGATTCCATTACATCACAAAGCACTTAGCCAAAATTTTTGTTCTCAACAACCTATGCAATTCACCCATTTCATTTTTCCGACAATTCCCTTGTCTACTTAGCATATTCATCTATATTCCCAACATCATTCACATCACCCAACATGCACAACCCAATTTTTTTCACATTTTCAACCAAGTTTAGTTTCTTCCTATTCAAATTCTAACCCTAGCTACCAATTTCGCAAAAACTCAATCAAACATGCATTCATCGAGTTCATATATTCACAACGAAACTATGAACATTAATCAATCAAAATTTAAGTGAATTCAAACTTAATTTACACTTAGGGCAAGGTTTACTCACCTCACATGCTCAAAAATTGAAAATTTAAGCAAAAATTGAGGTTAAGTTCAAGAACATACCTTTAATCCGATGAAATCGAAGAAAAGTTGAAGGAAACTCGTGCCTAGGTCCGTGTCACGTTGGGGGAGGAGGGAATTTGGGGTGTTGGTCGCGGAGAGAGTTGAAAATGGAAAACAAAATGAGGGGATTTCGGGGTTAAAAGGGTGTTTTTCGCGCGGGTTACCCGGCGACCCGGTGTGACTCGACGCGAGTTACACCTGAACGTGTCACGGAGGGTAGAGCGGAGCACCCCCTCCGTGACATGGAGCCATCACGCCAGCCTTCTGGAATTTGTAAAAATTCCGGAATTGGCTTCAACGTGTCATGGAGGGTAACGCGGAGGCCCTCCTCCGTGACACGGAGCCAACGCATAGGCTCACTGTAATGCCACTTTTTTATTTTTCTCACCTCGATTTTTCTCCTTTGCAATTCATTGCATTTTTGCCCTCCTTTCCACCTGAAAATCATTTCAAAGCAAGAAATTGGATAGAATTCATAGGTTTCAACGCAAACAAAATTTTTTATTTTTATTTTTTTCTTTTTTTTTCTTATTTTCAACTAATTCTACTCATCTAGTACAACAATTTCATGGGTTGCCTCCCGTGCAGCGCCTGGTTTACCATCGCGGCTCGATATCATTGAAACTAAATCATCTTTTAGAGTGATAGATGTCTTCTCTTGAATAACGTCCTCACCCCAGTAATGCTTACAACGTTGCCCATTAACCAAGAACGTGACACTTCGATCTTCTTGCCACAACTCCACTGCCCCGTGTGGGGTCATTCTCACTACCTCAAACGGCCCTGACCATTTGGACCTCAATTTATGTGGAAACAGCTTCAATCTTGAATTGAAAAGCAACACTTTTTGCCCTGGCTCGAAAATACGATGCACCATATGCTTATCGTTCCACCTCTTTGTTTTCTCTTTGTAACACTTGTCACTTTCATAAGCATGCCAATGAAACTCATCATGTTCGCTGAGTTGCATCATCCTCTTCTTGCCCGCTAGCTCTAGGTCCATATTCAATTTCCTCACGGCCTAGAAAGCTCGGTGTTCTAGCTCCACCGGCAGATGACACGCTTTTCTATAGACCAATCGGTATGGAGAAGTCCCAATTAGTGTCTTGTAAGCAGTTCTATAAGCCCACAACGCATCATCGAGTTTGTTTGACTAATCACTACATTGTACATTCACTGTTTTCTAGAGAATCTGCTTCAGTTCTCTGTTCGACACCTCCACTTGCCCACTAGTTTGGGGATGATATGCTGTTGCCACCTTGTGGCGCACCCCATACTTAGCTAGCAACTTCTTGAAACTTGCATTGACAAAATGAGCCCCTCCATCACTGATAATGGCTCGGGGTGTCCCGAACCTGGTGAAAATGTGCTTTTTCACAAATTTTGTTACCACCTTGTTGTCATTCCTGGGACAAGCTATTGCTTCAACCCACTTTGATACATAATCAACGGCCACCAAGATGTAACGATTACCAAATGATGGTGGGAACGGGCCCATGAAATCAATACCCCATACATCAAAGATCTCTACTTCTAGTATAAGTTGCAGCGACATCTCTTGCCTCCTACCAATTGTGCCTGTCCTTTGACATCTATCACACATTTTGACGTATTCCATAGAGTCTCTGAACACTGTAGGCCAAAAGAAACCTGACTGTAGCACCTTGTGCGTTGTCCGCTCGCCTCCGTGGTGCCCTCCATACAATGAAGAGTGAACAACTCCTCAAAAATTCTGCAATCTGGCTCTCCGGGATGCATCTTCTCATAACCTGATCCGGTCCCTGTTTAAACAAGTACGGCTCATCCCAGATAAAATACCAACAATCATGCCTCAATTTTTTTCTCTGCTGAGCCGTAGCCTCCGGTGGATAGACTCCACTCACTAGCAAATTCACTATGTCTGCATACTAAGGGATCTCAGCTTCCTCTATTGCCAAGAGCTTCTCATCCGGGAACTCCTCTTTGATGCTGTCACCTTCCTTCACATGCGACCGGCTTTCCAATCGCGATAGGTGATCTGCCACTTGATTCTCGCTCCCCTTTCTGTCCCTAATCTCTAGGTCAAACTCTTGCAACAACAAGATCCATCTAATCAGCCTGGGCTTTGCATCCTTCTTTTTAAACAGATACCGAATCACTGCATGATCGGTACACACCACCACTCTAGAACCCACCAAATATGACCTGAATTTATCAAATGCGAACATCAATGCTAGCATCTCCTTTTCTGTGATTGTATAATTAACTTGGGCAGCGTCTAATGTTTTGCTTGCATAATGAATAGAATGAAAAATTCTATTCCTCTGCTGCCCCAATACAGCTCCCATAACCACATCGCTTGTATCACACATCAGTTCAAAAGGTTGTTCCAAATCCGGAGAAATAAGGATAGGTGCTTCTATCAATTTCTGCTTCAGCTCCTCGAATGCTTTGACACACTCATCATCAAACTCAAACTTCACCTCTTTTTCTAGCAACCTGCATATTGGTCTAGAAATTTTGGAGAAGTTCTTGATGAACCGTCTGTAGAACCCTGCATGCCCGAGAAAACTGCAAACACCCTTTACTGACACAGGTGGTGGTAGCTTTTCAATAACTTCGATCTTAGAAAGATCGACCTCCAACCCCTTGCAAGACACTTTATGTCCAAGGATGATACCCTCCTTGACTAAGAAATGACATTTCTCCCAGTGAGTACAAGGTTGGATTCTTCACAGCGAGCTAGCACCCTGTCAAGATTCTGCAAACAAGCAACAAATGAATTTCCAAAAACAGAAAAATCATCCATAAATACCTCTACGAAATCCTCCACCATGTCATGAAAGATAGCTATCATGCATCTCTGGAATGTGGCGGGTGTGTTGCATAACCCAAATGGCATCCGCCTAAAAGCATATGTCCCATAAGGACATGTGAAAGTAGTCTTCTCCTGGTCCTCCGGTGCTATGGCTATTTGGTTATAGCCAGAGTACCCATCAAAGAAACAATAATATTCTTGTCCAGCCAATCTGTCCAATATTTGATCAATGAACGGGATAGGATAGTGATCTTTCCTTGTGGCTTCATTGAGCTTTCTATAGTCCATGCAAATCTGCCAGCCTGTGACGGTGCGTGTAGGGATCAGCTCATTTTTCTCATTGGTGACCATGGTCATCCCTCCTTTCTTTGGGACACACTGAACGGGGCTGACCTATTCGCTGTCCGAAATAGGATAGATCACACCTGCATCAAGCCATTTGATTACTTCTTTTCTAACCACATCCTTCATCATCGGATTCAACCTCTGCTGAGGCTGTACAGTCGGCTTTGCTCCTGTCTCCATGAAAATTCTGTGTGTGCAAAAAGCTGGATTGATACCCCGAATATCTGACATCTGCCAGCCCATTGCTTTCTTCCTTCTTTTGAGGACCACCAACGCTTCCTTTACCTGTGCCTCCGTTAATTCTGTGGAGATGATGACTGGTAAAGTGTCATCTTCCCCCAGAAAGACATATTTTAAATGGGGAGGCAATGTTTTCAACTCTAGCTTTGGTGCTTCCTCAATAGATGGTTTCGGCAAGGGTTCCAGGGACCTCATTAAAGGCTGAAAGCCATGCTTCCTGAGATACCATTGTGGTTCATTCAACATTTGCACCATCTCATAAGTATCTTTATCTCCAAAATGATCGGAGCTCACCAATGCTCTTCCCAATGGATCTCGAGATTCAACAATCTGAAGAATTTCTGCTTGATTTAGCACATTGATTGCTGAAAGCTCCTCATGTATGGTCAGAAGCTTCATGGCCTTATATACATCAAATACCTCCACTTTGTCATGCGCCCGCATGGTTAGCTGCCCTGCAGCTACATCAATCAAAGATCTCCTGGTTGCCAAGAAAGGACATCCCGAAATAAATGGGACTTCCGCATCCGGCTCAAAATCTAGAACAATGAAATCTACCAGGAAGATAAGGGAGCCCACTTGCACCAACACGTCCTCCAAAATGCCATCTGGTCTGGCTAAAGAACGGTCCGCTAACTGCAAGATCACCGTAGTTGGTTAGGATTGCCCAGCCCCAACTTCTTGAACACCGATGTCGGCATCAAGTTAATACTTGCTCCCAAATCGCATAATCCGCAAGCTCGGATACTTTGCCCAATTGTGATTTGAATTATAAAGCTCCCAGGGTCCTTGAGCTTTGTTTTTAACCTGTTTTGTATCTAGGAAGTGCACTCCTCAGTAAGCGCCACCGTAGCATACTCCATCAATCTGCTTTTGTTAGCTACGATGTCCTTGATATACTTTGCATATTTCGACACTCCCTGCAAAACATCAACAAGAGGTAAATTAATGTGTACCTGTTTAAGCACCTCCATGAACTTTTTGAAACACGCTTCCTCCTTGTGTTTCTTTAATCTTTGAGGGAATGAGGGTGGTGGTCTTTCTGCTTCAGCTGCCTTCTCCTTCCCCCTCTCATCATCATGTTCCCTATCTTTCTCCACTGCTCCTGACTGCTGAGGTGGTCTTTCTGGTTCCACCTTCTTGAGTTGTAAACCACTCCTTGTGGTCACTGCATTTACTTGCTTGGGATTCGGGTCAGTGTCACTCGGTAGTCCTCCTCTTGGCCTGGTGTTTTGAGCTCCAGCTAGTTGTCCAAACTGGTACTCCAACGCCTTTGTAGCTAACTGATTGTTCTTTACATCTGCTGTCAATTTCACATAATCATCCTGCAATTGAGCTTGGTTAGCTATCATTGTTTTAAACATTTCCTCAATGCTGGTGGATGGTGGAGGAGGTGCATTGTTTCCTCTATATTGAGTCTGATAGTTCTGCTGCCCTCCTTGATTTCTCTGCCTACCCTGATTCGAACTCTGCCCTTGATGGCTGTTACTACCCCAAGAGAAATTCGGATGAATCCTCCAATTCGAGTTGTAATTGTTGCCATACTGTTGGTGATTATTTCTCTGTACATTCCCAACAAAGTTCACTGAATCTGGATTTGCACCACACCACTAAGCTGAGTGTTCATTACTACCGCATACTTCACACCAAATCTGCTGCACTACATTGACTGGGGCTTGAGGTTGATTCAAGCTCATATTGCTGAAGTGGGTGTTGAGTTGATTTTGCAACGCAACTATCTGTGTAGCGATAGCTGTAAAACCATCCACTTCCAAGACTCCTGCCGCTTTCCTTGTTCCTCCTCTAGAAGAGTCTGCATTCCACTCTGGATTTCCCTGCGAAATACGATTTAACAAAGTATACAGCTCCTCATAAGTCTTTTCTAATGCTTGTCCCCCAGCTGCTGAGTCTAGCAAAATTTTTGTGTGGGGTTCCAAACCCTCTATGAAAGTATGCACCAGCACATCATTGGACTGGTGATGGTGAGGACAATCTCTTGGCAATGATTTGAACCTTTCCCAAGATTGATAAAGATTCTCCCCCTCTTTGTTTAAAACTTAGAATCTGACTTCTAAGTCTTGCTATTTTCCCGGATGGAAAGAACCGTATCAAAAGTTTTCTTGCAAGATCATCCAAGTGGTGATAGAGTTAGGTGGCTCAGCTTTCAACCACCTCTTTGCTTCTCACAATAATAAAAATGGGAATAATGTAAGCCTTACGTAATCGGATGATACTCCAGCGAGGATGTAAGTTTCACTTATCTCCAAAAAGTTTTGGAGATGTTGTTGTGGATCTTCACGAGGGAGACCTGTGAATTGCCCGCTGGTGTGCAGTAATTGCACCATGTTCTGTTTCAGCTCAAACCTCCCTCCTGGCTCAGGTTTGCGAATACTTGATGTAACACTGTTAGCATGTGGGATTGCCACTTCGCGAACCGGCCTAGCTGCCATTTTTCGGGCACTAACACTGCCCTTACAAGTGGTGGATTCGGTTGTTGCTCCAGGATTGTCTGTCTGAGCAACTGCAGCTTCTTCTCTAGATCTTCTCTTCTTTTATGATGGAATTGTCGTTCTGGCTCTAAGTATGAATCCACCAGCTCCTTGTCTCTTGCCAGTGTTCAACAGAATTCAATATATGCAAAAGACAGGCTAAGATCAAGTTCTCAGCACTTATATAGAAATTGTAAACTAACACTAAGAAAATAATTTACCAATTGCCAGTCCCCGGCAACGACGCCAAAAACTTGTTCGGTGATTTGGTGACTACACGCAAGTGCACGTGGTCGAACAAGTAGTAAAGTGGCTTAAGTAAAGCCAAGTATCGATCCCACAGGGACTGAACTAAGGTAATAATTAACTTAAGTGTTAATGAACTATAACTTTAATAATGCAGACAACCAATTAAACAATATTTGGAGAGTTTGAGTTTCCTAATTTCTACGAATCTAAAGCAAAATTATAAAGTGAGTCTGAACTATAGTAATGAGCATGTTGAGGCTAAAACGAACATGCAGGGAAGTAATTTGTCGATATAATTCAGTTAATCTTTCCTTCGGTTGCTAGTCAAGAATTATTGCCTATGGATTGAAACTTTCGTATCCTACCCAACTTAAGAATCATGAACCTTCAACCTACATTTCTGTGATAAAAGAATTTCATGTTCTAGCCAGACAAAACCGATTCCTTAATTGACTAATACGACTTTCAGATATATTTCTATTCTGAATGTAAATTAATTCTCAATTTTCCCAAACTAAGAAGAGATCATATCCTACCAATGCACAACTTTCCAATTTCTTTTCTTTTCAAAATCAAAATTGGATTTTTTAGATATACATTAACATTGGCCAAACATTAATGCAGTAAGAACAAGAATTGATAGAACAACCATTGAAGAAATGATGAAAACTAAAATGATCAACAATTACATTCCCCTACATTTGTTCTTAACCTCAGCAAGAAGTGAATTTAGCCACTCATTTGTGAATTAAACATCATCAAATGAGTATAAATCATACAAACAATTGAGATAAAAGAGAAAGAGATAGAGAAGAACCCTAGAATTTTCGTCCCCTCAACTGCCTGTAACCCACATTCTTGCTCAACCCAGTCAGAATAATTAAAAATAAACCTAAATGTGCTATTTATACTAGTGGGAATTTTTTTCGGAATAACAAGCAACGTGGCACGGAGTGTATCGCGGAGCACTCCCTCCGTGCCACGGTGCAAACGCGGACCCTCACTAGAAATTTATGTTCCAGGTAAATATACGCAACGTGCCACGACTTGTATCGCGTGGCATTGCCTCCGTGACACGCAGGCAACACAGACCTTCACTGCAATTTGCTAAAATAGATCACCCGAGGCAGAATGCCTCCGCGATGGCAGTGTGACATGGCTCCATCGCGGAGCCCCTATATTTGCTGCTCTTCCTTGACCTTTTCCACTGCTTGCTTCCAAGTCCATTCCCGATTTTTACCAACATGTATCTTAGCTTCCTAAAATTACATTTTACCTGCAAAACAACACTAATCATGTTGGTTAGTATAAATTCACATTTTAACTACAAATCACATGAGAATGCACACATAACGATAGATAAACAAGACGAAATGAAGCGTTTGAGAATCACTTGGGCATATAATTCTGCCCAAGATCAATATCTCCCCCCCTATTTTTAGCTTTTATAACTATTTTTGGGTGGCCCCTCTTTGGGGCTTTTAAGGAAATTCTAATTTCTTTCTTTCTAGTTGTTTAATGATGATGCTAGTTCTACTTTGGAGTATCGATTCCTGTTTGCCATCCTCAGACATTGGCCGTGTTTTTGGCCTTTTTCTATAATATCGTAGTTGCTTTCCCTTATTCGCATTGCTTGAATGGTTTTGTCATTTGATGCTTGTACTTGCTATTCAAAATAGGGAAACTTGGAATTTCTGGAATCTGGAACTCTGCCTGAACATTTTCGCTATAGCAGTCGCCTTACCGCGACAACGAACTGTCACAATGGTACACCTTTCACGGTAGTGAGTCCGCGGCAGCGAGATAACCTCGCTGCAGTGAAACTCGCTAAGCCGAATACCTGTACATTTCTTGTCTCTCTGGTCAACTCAAGTCAATCCCGCCCACTAGTTTATTTCATGTCCTTTATAACCTCACAAAATCGGATACCAACTGTGCTTGTTGAGATACCAATTGAAATCCTCCAGATACCAATTGGACTCGACCTAGGTGGTCGACATACTCAGACAACACAATAGGAAAGAAATAAAGTGAAAATTCCAAGATGCCTCATAGCTTCCTAAAGATTAGATGTGGACGTGTACACACCAATCCGCAGGAGTCTATGCGACATTGCTCTTGTACTTATGAGACTGGTAACCTAGACGCTTTGATGCCAACTTGTCACGACCACTTATTTAGGGTCGTGACACGCATGCTACCGTCTTTCTTCTTCACAAAAAAGATCGGGGCACCCTACGGAGAGACACTTGGACTAATAAACCCCTTACTAAGCGGCACTTGCAGCTTCTCCTTGAGTTCTCTCAACTCAGCTGGTGCCATTCGGTACGGCGGAATAGAAATGGGTCGGGTCCCTAACTCTAAATCTATGCAAAAATCAATATCACGGTCCGGCAGCATGCCAGACAAATTTGCAGGGAACACCTCTAAGAACTCATAAACTATCGGTACCGACTCTGTGGAAGGACTCTCGGAACTCGTATCCCAAATATGCGATAGATACGCTGAACAACACTGCTCTATCAACTTACGAGCATGAATATAAGAAATGAATTTCTTAGGAGTACGGCTACAATTCCCTTTTCACTCGATCCTGGACGACCCTGGGCTCGATATAGTGACGGTGTTAATATGGCAATCCAGATTAGCATGGTAAGGAGATAACTAGCTCATTCCCAAAATCACATCAAAATCAACCATGTCCAAGATCACCAAGTCTACCATAGTGTCAAACTCTATAAAATCAACAATACAATCCCGACAAACCCTATCTACCACCATAAAATCCTCAACAGGAGTAGACACATGGATAAGAGTATCAAACATATCATAAGCAAGATCCAATCCCAATGCAAAATAAGCAGGCACAAAGGAAAAAGTAGAACCTGGATCAAACAAAGCCATAGCCATTTTATCGGACACAAAGATCGAACCTGTAATAACAGCGTCTGAAGCCTCTACCTCGAGCCTGCCAGAAAAAGCATAAAAGTGAGCTTGGCTACCTGCCTACAAACAACCCTAGTTGGGCTGTGCCACCCCTCTACCTGACTAGGTGCCAACCTTACCCACCTGATCACCTCCTCTACTCGGCTGAGCACCACCGTTGACGGCTGGCTGTCTTTCTCGCCCAAGCTGTGGACGATACTAAACGTACTGCCTCCTCTTCCGATAGGGGCTGGAGCTCGAGGAGCTGGGGGCAGGATGATCTGTATGCACTGACCAAACTTGGGACTCCATCTGCAGATGTGTCCATACTCCCCACACTCGTGGCTTACCTTCTCGATCACTTGCCTCTAAACTGGAACAACAAAAATAGTGCGAGCCCCGAAGTCTGAGTTAATAAGCTGAGTACCCTCGACTGTACCTGCTGGTCGGGGAGTGTGTCCTAAAGGACCTCTGGCTGACACCTGCACAACCGATTGAATAGGACGCCTAGAGGAACCCTGCGGTACCTGAGTCCTAGAAATAGAGCCACTATAGGAACCTACCCTCCGAGCCTTCTTCTCGACATTCTTTGTGTACCCGTCCTGTTTCACCCCCTCTATGTTCTTCACATATTCCACTACCTCTTGAAAAGTCTTACTTGAGGAGACCATCTGAATAGCTAATAACTGGAGACCCACATTCAATCCTTTAACAAATCGCCGAATCCTCTCTTCCTCTGTAGGCAGTAAAGGTAGAGCATACCTGGATAGTGAATGGATCCGGGCCTCGTAGGCTGCAACAGATGATCTTCCCTGCTTCATAGTGGTGAACTCATCCCGTCTCATATCTCTCAAGGTACGGGGTACATACTTCTCTAAAAACATGGAATAAAACTGGGTCTAGGTCAACGGTGGTGACCCTGCTAGTCTGCACTCCACGAAAGTCCTCCACCAGAGCTTTGCATCACCCATCAGCAGGAAGGTGACAAATTCCAGACCGTACTTCTCTACCACCCCCATCTTATGGAGCCTCTCGTGATAATCTATAATGAATTCATAGCGTCCTCTACCTTAGTACCATAAAAAGTGGGAGGCTTTATCTTGGTGAACCTCCAGAACAAGTCATGCTCCTCCCCTGTCATCACAGGCCCAACCACCGGCCTCGGCGAGGAGCCACTATAGCCGCATATTGTACCCCTGATTTCTATCCTGTAAGAGTCACTGGTGCTGCCCCATTACCCATGAGGCCACTTAGTAGATTAAGAACCTGAGCCAAAACTGATAACACTGAAACTCACACTCCTGACAAAGTATGAAGCTGTGATACCCCGTAGAATTCCCGGCACCTAGACGACCTATTCGCACGTTGGTTAAGCATATTAGAAGGCCATACGTGCTAGAGAAAGGCCGGGAAAAAGATCGGACGAGAAACCCATCGAACCATCGCGGGAGGAGCCGAGGCAGAGCCCCTCCGCGATGGCAGCGTGTCACAGAGGTGAGGCCTCCGCGATGGCTCCGTGACACGTTGCCCAGGTTCAGGCTCAAGTATATAAGCCCCACTTTGGTTTAAATTCATTTTAATCAAAGGAAATATCAGAAAACAGAGGCTACGGCAGAGAGAAGTAAGAACGAAGGAAATTATATAATTTTCGTCCGATTACGCTGCTAAATGCTGCCCAAATTCAAATTAACCCCAGATACTGAGGTATTTAGCAGCAGAGAGCATTCCTACGGATTTAGTTTCGTGAAATACGGCCGATGAATCGGCGAGCCACCGAACTAAGGTAAGTAAAATTGCTCTAAATTAATGTCTATGTGTTCCTAGCTGAGAAGTGAATATTTCTCCCTTCTGGACTGCTGAAAAATAACGAGTTTTCGACCGTTTTCCGAAAGGTTAAAGTTGGGATAAATATATATATATCAAAAGTGACAATTTCTCCCGAATATTAATGTATTTAGTTCTAATTGACGTGTATATGAATGTAGTTGGGAGAAACAGCAGAAGTACCGACGGAAATCACATCGGTCAGTCGGGTACTCAGAAACCAGGTATGTAAAGTTATTCTTTCGGCAAGCCAGGAAGTACAGGGTAGAAAATAAATAGAATAAACGCTATTAGCAGATACCCAGCGTACAGGAACGATTTTAGTACAAATTCCAGCAAGCATGCTAGTATATTATTACGTATCATGCGATAATCAGAATAATAGATATTTAGGCAATACGTATTTCATCTGTTGAGATTGTATCCAGTAGTAGATGGTACATTTTATATCATTGAGCTATATTCCGTTATAGATGGCATGTACTATGTTATTGAGTTATATTCAGATATAATTAGATAGACAGATAAAGGCCAGGTAGCAGTAAGTCCAGCAGCCAGAAACAGTGTAAGACAGCATATAGCAGCAGTTATTTAATACAGATTAGCCTCGAAACAAAAGAAGAGAATATGATTGGTATTTTTCATTTGAGCATGCTTGCTGTGTATGTGTTTGTATGTTGAGACTTGTTGTGGCATGTGGGCACCCTTTAGCATCCCCACCGCCCCTGGGTTATAGCTGTGTCGATACCAGATTCAGATGCCGCCACCAGCTGGGCGATGCCGTCCGAATAAGGGACGATGATGGCCGACCACCATGATAATACGGTCCAGACCACCCTGCTTGCAGGGGTAGTTCAGTTTACTCTGCGCAGAACTAGCACACCCTGTTTACAGGGGCAGACCACTCTGTGTGCACACCTGTGCCCAGAGGCAGGAGTCTTCAGACTCAGACACAGTTTATTGTCAGAGGCCAAGGCCTGAGCTACGTACCCAAGGGGGCCGGTAGGAGGAGCTCACAGTTATCAGATGAGTGGAGTGACTTGTTTTTGGTTGGTTTAGACCCGGGTAGGGGTAAATAGATTGCTTGCTTGGTTGGCACCTTCCGGCTTATGGGGGTCGGTCAGGTATTGTGTGTATTATTATGTATATTGATATGTGCTATTAGATACTGATAGACAGAAGGACGACACGTCTTCAGGTACGTTCAGTTAGTTACAGAATGTACAAACTCTCCCCAGTTATCCTCAGCAAGATAGACTCAACTACTTCTTGCTTAAATGTCATGTTATTGTTGCTATTCGTTTCAGTTGCATATTTCAGTTTGCTTTACATGCTCAGTACCTGTGGTACTGACGCCCAGCGGGGCGCTGTATTGCTTGCCTACAGGTACTCACGGACGAGGAGCCGATCCCTCGTGATTCCAGCCAGCCAGTGAGTCATCAGCTCCTGTCATCCGGAGTCTGATCCCCAGAGGTGTAGCTCCTTTTCTTTTGTTGTGCAGTATGGGTAGGTCGGGGCCCTGTCCCGATCATTTCTATTAATATCTTACAGTATTCGTAGGGGCTTGCAGTCTGTATATATCTCCCTATGGTCTGATGAGCCGGTCGGGTGAGGCCGTGCAGTTGTATAGCTGTTAGTACTCTTTCTCTCTTTTATGATGGCCGTGTGGGGCCGTAGTTACTAGTAGTGGTGACCTTGCCGGTCACGTAGCTTTTGAGTGCTTCATGATTGAGTTGCAGATAACTAGACAGCATGGTGGCCTTGTCGGCCCGCATAGGCTCCCTTATATCGGCATGTTTCTGGTTAGCTGTTATTACAGGTACAGATGGCTACAGGCCGGTTGGCTGGAGGCTGTATTTACAACCGTTATATAGCCGATTTGTTTCTTGAAATAGAGCCGAAGCCAGCCAAAGCACCAGATGTGCTCAGGCTGGACCATTTAGCAGTCTAGAGTCTAGCAGGCACCAGGTGCCGTCATACCCCCCAAGGTGGGGTGTGACAAACTTGGTATCAGAGCAGGTCGTATCCCAGGGAGTCTGCAAGCCGTGCTAAGTAGAGTCTTGTCTATGGATGTGTTGTGCACCACATACTATAGGCAGGAGGCTGCGAGGCATGTTAGGATTGTCACTCTTCTTTCTTATTCAATCGTGCTATAGAGAGGTACAATATAGAGTTGACTTTTGAAACTCACCACGCTCTTTGCCTACAGATATTATGGCAGACCAGTGGCACCCAGCTACAGGTAGGGGATTGGATACAGCAGCGGGCGAAGGCACCAGTAGGATGCCTCAGTTACAGCCAGATTCCGCCCGGTCTGAGAGCAATACGGAGGCGTCATCTTGGCCCTCCCAGCAGTCTCCGCCTCGCCAGACACCATTTGAGGCAGCACCGCCTCCCACAGCTCCTGCACCCACTTCATCTGATCAGGAGCTACGTAGTGCGGTGGTTATGTTGACTCAGATGCTAGCTGCTCAACGTCAGCCAGCACCACCTACAGCAGCAGAATCCCTAGGTGGGCCAGGTAGTTCCAGGGTTAGAGAATTCTTGGCGTTGGGACCCCCTTAGTTTACTGGATCGGATTCAGCGGAGGACCCTCAGAACTTCTTGGACCAGATGCAGAGGATCTTTAGAGTCATGCACGTAACCCCAACAGAATCAGTTGAGTTAGCAGTGTTCCGGTTACGGGATATTGCTGTTTTGTGGTACGAAAGTTGGGAGAGGTCTCGGGGAAGAGATGCAGCCCCTCCTACTTGGTCCAGCTTTTCAGAGGCCTTCCTGGACCACTACTTACCCCGGGAGGTCAGACAGGCCCGAATGGACCAGTTCTTACATTTAGAGCAGGAGGCTAGGAGCGTCCGTGAATATTCCTTACAATTCGATTCCTTAGCCCGCTATGCTCCAGCATTTGTGGACACCATGTCGTCCAGAGTCCACCGCTTTATTATGGGCCTGAATCTAGAGTACATAGAGACGTGCATGACGGCTACTTTGAGAGAGGACATGGACATAGCCAGGGTACAGGCCTTCGCACAGATAATTGAGGGCCTGAGGCAGCGGCAGCGGGGTGACAGACAGGCAACTTCAGAGCAGCGCTGTAGAAGCAGACCCGCCGAGGTTCAGAGGGAAATTCCTAGTGGGCCGAGACCACGGTTTTCAGATAGGCCACCTAGATCTTTACCGCCGGTACAGCAGCAGAGGGGCAGGTTTATTCGCCGGAGTCAGTCAGAGTCCGGTAGCAGTTCACGGATAGTAGCCTCACCTCAGCAGCGGAGGGTAGAACAGAGTAGATTTGCATCTACCCCTTGTCCTATATGCCACCGACTACATTCTGGAGCCTGCAGGCAAGGCTTCCCAGGGTGCTATTACTGCGGACAGGAAGGGCATTTAATGAGAGATTGTCCAGCCAGGGGACAGGGTAGTCAGGATGATCTGGATAGAGCGTCAGCAGGGCCACGAGTTCCAGCAGCCTCAGCAGGGCGCAGACCCCCAGGTTCAGGAAATAGGGGCCGAGGTAGGCCAGGAGCCTCTGGCTCAGGTGCAGGCCCTAACCGTACCTATGCATTACCAGGGAGGCAGGATTCAGAGGCATCTCCCGACGTGGTCACAGGTATATTGATTATCTGCTCATACCCTGTTTATGTATTGATTGATCCAGGGTCTACCTTGTCATATATTACACCATTTGTGGCCCGAAAGTTGGGCATCGAACCAGAATTGCTTCAGCAGCTCTTTTCAGTGCTTACACCGATCGGCGACTCGATTACAGCCAAAAGAGTTTACCGAGGGTGTATAGTAGAGGTTGCCGATCGCCAGACCAGAGTAGACTTAATAGAACTTGAGATGGTCGACTTCGATGCCATTATGGGTATGGACTGGTTAGTGCCATGCTATGACAACTTAGAATGCTGGACCAAGACGGTCCGATTTCACTTTCCGGGGGAAGCAGTGCGAGAGTGGAAAGGGAGTACACCTACGCCGAAAGGTAGGTTTATTTCCTACCTTCAGGCAAGAAAATTAATAGCAAAAGGATGTATTTACCACCTGGTTAGAGTCCAGGACGTTCGGGTGGAACCTCCGACTCTTCAGTCTGTTCCAGTAGTCAATGAATACCCTGACGTATTTCCGGATGAGTTGCCTGGTATCCCTCCCGAAAGAGAGATAGATTTTGCGATTGATTTGTTGCCAGGGACTCAACCTATATCCATTCCCCTGTATCGCATGGCACCAGCTGAGCTTAGAGAGTTGAAAGAGCAGTTAAAAGATTTGCTCGACAAAGGTTTTATCAGGCCTAGTACTTCCCCGTGGGGTGCGCCAGTTCTGTTTGTAAGAAAGAAAGATGGCCCACTTCGTATGTGTGTGGACTACCGGCAGCTGAATAAGGTAACAGTTAAAAACAAATACCCGCTCCCGAGAATAGATGATTTGTTTGACCAGTTGCAGGGGGCCAAATGTTTCTCTAAGATAGAGTTGAGGTCCAGATACCACCAGGTCCGGGTTCGTGAGAGGGACATCCCAAAGACTGCTTTTAGGACTAGGTATGGTCACTTTGAATTCCTAGTTATGTCTTTCGGGCTGACGAATGCTCCCGCAGTGTTTATGGACCTGATGAATAGCATATTCAGACCGTATTTGGATCTGTTCGTGATAGTATTTATCGATGATATTCTGGTATATTCTCGTTCAGCGACAGATCACCAGAACCATTTACGAACAGTACTCCAGATCCTTAGAGAACGTCAGCTGTACGCCAAGTTTTCTAAGTGTGAGTTCTGGCTGAACTCAGTTGCCTTTTTGGGGCACATCGTGTCGGATGCTGGTATACAGGTAGACACACAGAAAATAGAGGCGGTCAAGACATGGCCCAGACCTACCACTCCGCCCGAGGTCCGCAGTTTCTTGGGTTTAGCAGGATATTATCGGAGATTTGTTGAAGGATTCTCCACTATAGCAGCACCTCTGACAAAGCTAACATAGAAAGCAGCAAAATTTCAGTGGACGGAGGCCTGCGAGCAGAGTTTTCAAGAATTGAAAGATAGATTGACCTCCGCCCCAGTACTAGCATTGCCAGAGGGAACAGATGGGTATGCGGTGTATTGCGACGCTTCAGGTTTGGGACTGGGTTGTGTGTTGATGCAGCATAGTAAGGTGATTGCTTATGCTTCCAGACAGCTGAGGAAACACGAAAAGAACTATCCGACCCATGACCTGGAACTGGCCGCAGTGATCCACGCTCTGAAAATTTGGAGGCATTATCTGTATGGCGTCCATGTAGACATTTTTACAGATCACAAAAGCCTGCAGTACATTTTCACACAGAGGGAGTTAAATTTGCGGCAACGTTGCTGGTTAGAATTGTTGAAAGACTATGATGTAAATATTCTCTATCACCCAGGAAAAGCTAATGTAGTAGCAGATGCCCTGAGCCGTAAGTCAATGGGGAGTTTGGCGTATTTGCGGCCCGAGAAGCGGGAATTAGCCAAGGAAATTCATCAACTAGCTGGTTTAGCCGTTCGAGTAGTGGAGACAGAAAATAACAGAGCGGTAATTCAGAATTTTGCCTAGTCATCACTAGTTACAGAGGTAAAAGAACGGCAGTACGAGGACCCTGACTTAGTCCAGCTCAGAGATAGAATTCAGAAAGGTAAGGAGTCAGATTTCCAAGTGACTGAAAATAAAGTGCTACGTTGTAAGGGTCGTCTGTGTGTCCCGAACGTACCAGGGCTTCGTGGGCAGATCATGCACGAGGTACACTATGCTCGCTATTCCCTTCATCCAGGGGCGACGAAAATGTACCACGACATCAGAGACATCTACTGGTGGCCAGGTATGAAAGCTGAGATAGCTGAATTTGTATCTAGATGTTCTAATTGTCAGCAGGTGAAAGCCGAGCACCAGAAACCGGGTGGTTTGATGCATGACATAACGGTGCCTATGTGGAAATGGGAAGCGAAACATGGACTTTGTAACAGGGTTACCCCGTACCAGACGCAGAAATGATTCCATTTGGGTAATAGTTGACAGGCTAACAAAATCAGCTCATTTCCTACCAGTGAAGGCTACCTTCTCAGCTGAGGATTATGCCTAATTATATATTAGAGAAATAGTTAGACTACATGGAGTGCCGGTATCTATTATTTCAGACAAGGGAGCACAATTCACAGCTAGATTTTGGCAGTCATTCCATAGGGGTCTGGGAACACAGATTAATTTGAGCACAACATTCCACCCTCAGACAGATGGACAGGCTGAGCGAACTATCCAAACGCTCGAAGATATGCTACGAGCGTGCGCACTAGATTTTGGGGGTAGCTGGGATGAACATCTGTCGCTGATTGAATTTGCTTATAATAACAGCTACCATTCAACTATTCAGATGGCGCCTTTCGAGGCATTATATGGGTGAAAATGTAGATCGCCGGTGGGCTGGTTTGAAATAGGAGAATCAGCATTAGTTGGCCCAAACATTGTTTGGCAGTCCGAGGAAAAGATAAAGCTTATCCGAGAACGTTTACTGACTGCTCAGAGCCGCCAGAAGTCTTATGCAGATATGCGGCGCAGAAATCTAGAATTTTCGGTAAATGACTGGGTATATCTGAAAGTGTCCCCGATGAAAGGGGTAATGAGGTTTGGCAAGAAAGGCAAGCTTAGCCCAAGATTCATTGGGCCATATCAGATTCGGCGAAGAATAGGCCGAGTTGCATACGAGTTGAACTTGCCTCCAGAGTTAGCATCTGTTCACCTAGTGTTCCATGTTTCTATGTTAAGGAAGTTCGTAGGGGACCCTTCTACAGTAGTTCCAGTTCAAGATGTCCAGGTCACAGAAGAGTTAGCATATGAAGAGGTTCCCGTAGCTATCTTAGACAGACAGATTCGCAGGTTAAGAACTAAAGATGTTGCATCTGTCAAAGTATTGTGGCGTAACAGGAATCATGAGGAAATGACGTGGGAAGCAGAAGAAGATATGAAAGTCAGATACCCTCACCTATTTCAGGCCTAGTCAGGCGATAGGTATGTCCGTATTATTACTTATGCAGTACCTTATGGTTGTATGTCTGTGAATGATAAAGAGTGATATTTAGTTATCCAGTGGATCCTAGAATATTATGTGCAGTGCCTGTGTTGGACTTTTCTGCATTTCAGGTTTTTGTTATAGTCCATATTACAGGGGAAACTCTGCCGAAATTTTTCTAGGAAATAAAGTAAGTAGTCCTCTAGATAACAGTGTACATTCGAGGACGAATGTTCTTAAGGGGGGGAGAATGTGATACCTCATAGAATTCTCGGCACCTAGACGACCTATTCGCACGTTGGTTAAGCATATTAGAAGGCCATACGTGCTAGAGAAAGGCCGGGAAAAAGATCGGACGAGAAACCCGTCGAACCATCGCGGGAGGAGCCGAGGCAGAGCCCCTCCGCGATGGCAGCGTGTCACGGAGGTGAGGCCTCCGCGATGGCTCCGTGACACGTTGCCCAGGTTCAGGCTCAAGTATATAAGCCCCACTTCGGTTTAAATTCATTTTAATCAAAGGAAATATCAGAAAACAGAGGCTACGACAGAGAGAAGTAAGAACGAAGGAAATTATATAATTTTCGTCCGATTACGCTGCTAAATGCTGCCCAAATTCAAATTAACCCCATATACTGAGGTATTTAGCAGCAGAGAGCATTCCTACGGATTTAGTTTCGTGAAATACGGCCGACGAATCGGCGAGCCACCGAACTAAGGTAAGTAAAATTGCTCTAAATTAATGTCTATGTGTTCCTAGCTGAGAAGTGAATATTTCTCCCTTCTGGACCGCTGAAAAATAACGAGTTTTCGACCGTTTTCCGAAAGGTTAAAGTTGGGATAAATATATATATCAAAAGTGACAATTTCTCCCGAATATTAATGTATTTAGTTCTAATTGACGTGTATATGAATGTAGTTGGGAGAAACAGCAGAAGTACCAACGGAAATCACATCGGTCAGTCGGGTACTCAGAAACCAGGTATGTAAAGTTATTCTTTCGGCAAGCCAGGAAGTACAGGGTAGAAAATAAATAGAATAAACACTATTAGCAGATACCCAGCGTACAGGAACGATTTTAGTACAAATTCCAGCAAGCATGCTAGTATATTATTACGTATCATGCGATAATCAGAATAATAGATATTTAGGCAATACGTATTTCATCTGTTGAGATTGTATCCAGTAGTAGATGGTACATTTTATATCATTGAGCTATATTCCGTTATAGATGGTATGTACTATGTTATTGAGTTATATTCAGATATAATTAGATAGACAGATAAAGGCCAGGTAGCAGTAAGTCCAGCAGCTAGAAACAGTGTAAGACAACATATAGCAGCAGTTATTTAATACAGATTAGCCTCGAAACAAAAGAAGAGAATATGATTGGTATTTTTCAATTGAGCATGCTTGCTGTGTATGTGTTTGTATGTTGAGACTTGTTGTGGCATGTGGGCACCCTTTAGCATCCCCACCGCCCCTGGGTTATAGCTGTGTCGATACCAGATTCAGATGCCGCCACCAGCTGGGCGATGCCATCCGACTAAGGGACGATGATGGCTGACCACCATGATAATACGGTCCAGACCACCCTGCTTGCAGGGGTAGTTCAGTTTACTCTGCGCAGAACTAGCACACCCTGTTTACAGGGGCAGACCACTCTGTGTGCACACCTGTGCCCAGAGGCAGGAGTCTTCGGACTCAGACACAGTTTATTGTCAGAGGCCAAGGCCTGAGCTACGTACCCAAGGGGGCCGGTAGGAGGAGCTCACAGTTATCATATGAGTGGAGTGACTTGATTTTGGTTGGTTTAGACCTGGGTAAGGGTAAATAGATTGCTTGCTTGGTTGGCACCTTCCGGCTTATGGGGGTCGGTCAGGTATTGTGTGTATTATTATGTATATTGATATGTGCTATTAGATACTGATAGACAGAAGGACGACACGTCTTCAGGTACGTTCAGTTAGTTACAGAATGTACAAACTCTCCCTAGTTATCCTCAGCTAGATAGACTCAGCTACTTCTTGCTTAAATGTCATGTTATTGTTGCTATTCGTTTCAGTTGTATATTTCAGTTTGCTTTACATGCTCAGTACCTGTGGTACTGACGCCCAGCGGGGCGCTGTATTGCTTGCCTACAGGTACTCACGGACGAGGAGCCGATCCCTCGTGATTCCAGCCAGCCAGTGAGTCATCAGCTCCTGTCATGCGGAGTCTGATCCCCAGAGGTGTAGCTCCTTTTCTTTTGTTGTGCAGTATGGGTAGGTCGGGGCCCTGTCCCGATCATTTCTATTAATTTCTTACAGTATTCGTAGGGGCTTGCAGTCTGTATATATCTCCCTGTGGTCAGATGAGCCGGTCGGGTAAGGCCGTGCAGTTGTATAGCTGTTAGTACTCTTTCTTTCTTTTATGATGGCCGTGTGGGGCCGTAGTTACTAGTAGTGGTGACCTTGCCGGTCACGTAGCTTTTGAGTGCTTCATGATTGAGTTGCAGATAACTAGACATCATGGTGGCCTTGTCGGCCCGCATAGGCTCCCTTATATCGGCATGTTTCTGGTTAGCTGTTATTACAGGTACAGATGGCTACAGGCCGGTTGGCCGGAGGCTGTATTTACAGCCGTTATATAGCCGGTTTGTTTCTTGAAATAGAGCCAAAGCCAGCCAAAGCACCATATGTGCTCAGGCTGGACCATTTAGCAGTCTAGAGTCTAGCAGGCACCAGGTGCCGTCATACCCCCCAAGGTAGGGTGTGACAGAAGCATACATTTCAATAAAACCCAACAAAGAGGTTAGGGTTGAACCCACAAGGAATATGTTAAGAACTAGACTAATGCCGGTATTTATGCTTTTTGGTGGGTTATCTCCAAATTGGGGGATTTATAGAGGAACAATTGTAAAATAAATATAAAAACCAAGTGTTGTTAGTCAAGGTTTGCAATTAACTAGGTAAGTGTTCCCCATGGGTTCATAACTACTTCGGGTTTACACTTGTGATCAATCCCAATGCTTACTTGTAGAACTGATAACTAGAGTTCATCTAAACGACTGGTTCGTCCCTATTAGATGACTATACTCAATCACCGGGTTAGGTATTATGAGAAATTTCAAATTAACCATTATCGATATGTTCCAAATTAAATATCTTGCGACTGCAGCTCAAGTCATACAAGGCTTTATTGTAATTCTCTTTTCTTAATCTCTATCTCTCTAGGTTCAAGCAAGTAAAGAATTTGGGAAAGTCTCAATATTACTCTTCGTTAAGAAACATTAAAGATGAAGAGAATACAATACAAGCGTTTAGTATTGGTTTCGAATCACTTTGAGTAACCCTAGTTCGTTAATCCATCATGGTTCCTACAACCCTAGTTATGGAGGTTTTAGCCTCTCGTGATTGTAAGATTGTGATTAGTATTCATAGACAAACACACATACTTACAATGATGATTGAAATAAAACCTGTTGTGAATATTGCAATGGAATATGATGAACAAAATCAAGAATAATTGAGAAATCCAAGTTTTGATTCTCAATAATTGCTCTCCAATGTTGTCAAAAACTAATTACAAACTTGATAGAAATTGACAATCAACTAAATCTGACCTCCTCTCACCTAAAAGAAACATAAAATGTATTTATATAGATAATGAAATCCTTTTCCCAAGTTAATAGGAAAATGACCAAATCTGGTGCCGATACATCCTACGACTCATCATACGATCTGTAACAGGATTATATGGGTCATGTCTTGCTCTCATACATTCCTTGACTTCTGCAGAATTGTCTAAGTGTTAGAAGCTGGTACGACTCGTAACATGATCCCACGAGTCATACAATCCAATCGTGGTTTTTCTATGAGAACTTTGACATATTCTAAAGTTTTCTACGAGTGTCTTGGTACGCCTCGTACCTTGCTCCTACGACTCGTGACAGCTGGTTGTATCATGAATTCTGCCAAGTCTTTAGAATTACTGAAGCTTTCCACGGCTCCTGGTACGAGTTGTAGGTAGATGCTACGATCCGTAGGTGCCACTCGTATCAGGAGACTACTTGTGCAAATAACTCTGAAATATTCCACGACTCCAGTTACGACTCGTACCAGCTTGGTATGGCTCGTACTGAGAGTCGTACTTTGCCTTTGCAATATTCTAGCCTTCTGAGCTTTTCCACGAATCTCAGTACGGCTCATACAATCTAGGTATAGCTCGTACTAAGATTAGTACTTGGATGCTTTTCTTTACTTTTCTGCAACTTTTGCTCCAACACCTATTTTCCCTGAAAACAAAGTAAAAACACCTCATATCCGTATAAACAAACCTAAGTTCATGCTATTTTAGCGTCAAAAGTGTTGTAAACTCACAGCACATCAACACCTCTAACTTAAGACTTTTGCATATTCTCAGGCAAAGAAAACAAAAACTAAAAACAATGCTTAACTAGAAAATAAACCTAGGATACTACAGCCAACACCAATCAAAATTTGCACTATGAACTCAAACAACTTGTGACCCTTTTCCTGTTAAACCAAATCAGCATATGCACATCAAGTAACCACAAACCATGATAAACAGGCATCAAGATATGTCATCTAGTCATTAGCAAAGAATCAAGTCATTACCAATGCTTTTCACACAGACAACTGGTAGAATAAAATACAAACTGTGTACCCTCACAGCAAATGAAGTCCCCAACTCACAGATATACGAAAATATGAAACCTGTGACTGAGAAAGTAAGACTCTCACTCTCACAAAAAATTTTCAAGTACTGCACATCGGATACCAAAGGCTTGCCCTTATTTTCTCTGCTTCGGCTCTTTGGACAGTCTGGCTAGGATCACTATAGGACTTTATTCGGCTTGTAATGTAGGCTTTCGTGCTGGGTATGGTAAATATGAAATTCTTAGTGACTAAATCCTCCTTGGAACTACATACATGTGGCTCCACTTTTCACTTATTTCACCCTTTTCACTTTTTCAACTTTTTCCTCCCTTTTCTCCATTTTTTTGCAATTGTATGGGTGTGGTGTATTTTCAACTTTTCATTCATTTTTTTCTATTTTGTATCTTCTTTTCAATTTTTCTTTTTTAGCTCTTATTTTTCTTCTTTTGTTTTGTACACCACACCTCATTTTAACCCTTTTTTCTTTCTTTTTCTTTTTTACCTCCCCATGATCTATGCACCCCTATTCTAGCCACCCTTAACTTAGGCATTTTTTCTGGGTTAAGGTTCACAATGTCCAAGGAGGGACCGGGGCCAAAAAATGGGTAAGGTAATAGGTTAATCAAACAAAAATGATTCATTTAAGGCTCAAAATCGGGATAAAGGAAATCGTATCATGTTGGTAGGGTAATTTAAGCTAAAATAGGCTAAACAAAAAAAACCTATGATCCCTTCCTAACCAATAATCCTAAAACCTCTGTAAAGACCAACCAGGCAAGTTCTAGATCCTCTACGCAGTATTTAACTAGATATAGACCTCACTCACTCATGGTACATATTTTGCATTCATTCTACCTGTCCGGTTCATACATGACCAACTATAACTACTCAAGCTAATACACTAAATGACACAAACATCCACAGAAATCATGTTTTGCAATCAACAAGTACACAGCTAACCATCAAAAATTATAAACAGGGTCAATTTTTTCAAAACTTCAAAACTAGTGCATTTTATTGGCTAACTAATCCTAAGCTACTTTCTAATTAAGCAAAAACATTCTAAACATGTCGGTTCTACTAGATAGCATGCCCTAGGGAAAATAAACACGACAAAAAAAACCCTTGGACGAATCCAAAAATCTCCAAAAAATATATAAGTACACACCCTCTCCTTTTGAAAAGCATGCTTTGTCCCCAAAGCATAGAATATAAAACATAAGGAAGGGAACATATATGTGGCTACTTAAACTTCACCTTCCATGGGTTTCCTCCCATGCAGTGCCTGATTTAACGTCGCGACACGACGTAACTTCCATGATTTTTCAGGTGTCATCAAGGTACACCACCTTAATTCCTCTTATTTCCTCGGTGTCTCCCAAATACAACTTTATCCTTTGCCCGTTCACCTTGAACCTTTTACCATCTTTATTTTCAAGCTCCACTGCACCATATGGGGACACAGTCACCACTCTGTATGGTCCCATCCACCTAGATTTCAATTTTTTAAGATGCAAATGGAGCCTTGAATTAAACAGTAAGACCAAATCACCAGCATTGAACTCCCTCTTTGCAATCTTCCTATCACGATAGATCTTCATTCTTTTTTTTATAAATGGACGCACTCTCATAAGCTCGAAGTCGAAATTCATCTAACTCATTGAGTTGGTCGAATCTCAACTTGGCTGCCTCATTCCAATCTAAGTTTAGCTTCTTCAGAGCCCATAATGCCTCATGCTCTAACTCTACCGACAAATGACATGACTTTCCATAGACCACCTGATATGGAGATGAGTCTATGGGGGTTTTATAAGTTATTCGGTATGCCCACAGCGCATCATCGAACTTCCTAGATCAATCTGTCCGGTTGGTATTCATCGTTTTGGCCAGAATAGTCTTTATCTCCCTGTTAAAAACTTCCACCTGCCCACTTGATTGAGGATGGTAAGGTGTTGCCACCTTATGTTTCATGCCATATTTTTCCGGTAGAGTTCTAAAGAAGGGTTATAAAAGTGTGATCCACCATCACTGATGATTGCTCTGGGAGTCCCAAACCCAGAGAATATGTGCTTTCGCAGAAATGCTGTGACAATTTTGCCTTTATTATTAGGTAGTGCAATTGCCTCTACTCATTTGGAGACATAATCCACCGCCACCAAGATGTATTTCATCCCATATGAGCTAACAAATGGGCCCATGAAGTCAATTCCCCATACATCGAATAACTTAACTTCCAAGATATGAGTCAATAGTAACTCATGCTTGCGAGTAATGCCACCTTGTCTTTGAAACTGATCACATGCCTTGGCATAACCATAAGCATCTTGGTGAATAGAGGGCCAGTAATACCCACACTGCAGAATTTTGTGCGCAGTTCGGATACCACTATGATGACCCCTAAATGGGGAAGAGTGGCAAGCCTCCAGAATGTTCAACATCTTTACCTCTGGAACACACCTCCGGATTAACCCATCTACACAAATGCGGAATAAGTATGGTTCATCCTAATAGTACCTTCGAGCGTCAAATAAGAACTTATTCCTTTGGTGGGGTGTCATATTTGTTGGGATCATGTCACTGACCAAATAATTTTCATAGTCAGCGAACTAGGGAATCAAGTCTTGAGATACAGCTAATACCTGTTCATCTAGGAAAGCATCATCGATATCAATATCCTCTCTTGCTCTAGCTTCATATTCCAATCTAGACAAGTGATCAACTACCTGATTTTTAGTTCCTTTCTGGTCTTTCACCTCAAACTCGAATTCCTGGAGCAATAGCACCCATCTGATCAACCTGGGTTTAGCATCCTTTTTATACATCAGGTACCTTAAAAAGCATGGTTTGTATGAACGATCACCTTAGTTCCAAGCAAGTATGCTCGAAACTTTTCAAATGCAAAGGTCACTGCTAGCAGCTCCTATTCTGTGACCATGTAGTTCTTTTAGGCTGTGTTGAGTGTTTTACTAGCATAGTAGATAGGATGAAAAATCTCCGCTCTCTGTTGGCCCAAAACAGCATCGAGGGTCACCCCACTAGCATCACATATTACCTCAAATGGAAGAGACCAATCTGGAGCAATAATAATAGAAACAGTGGTGAGTTTCTCCGTCAGGCACTCGAAGGCCTTCAGACATGCCTCATTAAATACAAACTTCACCTCCTCCTCGAGCAGTTTGCACAATGGTCGTACAATCTTTGAAAAGTCCTTGATGAACCTCCTATATAATCCTACATGCCCTAAAAAGCTTCTGACCCCTTTTACGAAAATAGGTGGTCGCAATCCTGCTATTACTTCAATTTTCTCCTTGCCCACCTTTATTACTTTTTCAGAGATTCTGTGACCCATCACTATTCCTTCTTTGACTATGGAGTAGCATTTTTCCCAATTTAGGACCAGATTAGTTTTCTTTGCATCTGTTCAACACTTTGCCCAAATGCTTGAGGCAAGATTCGAATGATTCACCCACAACTGAGATGTCATCCATAAATACCTCATATCCTCCATCATATATGAGAATATCGATATCATACAGTGCTGGAATATGGCTGGTGCATTGCACAACTCAAAGGGCATTCTCCTGAAAGCAAATGTTCCATATGGGCAAGTGAAGGTGGTCTTCTCTTGGTCTTTTGGGGCTATAGTGATCTGATTATACCCCGAATAACTATCGAGAAAATAGTAACAACCTCAACCTGCCAACATCTGATCCATGAATGGAATCAAAAAATGGTCCTTCTGGGTCTAATGGTTGAGCTTTTGGTAATCCATACATACACGCCAACCTGTGACTGGTCTTGTCGGTATCAACTCTCCCACCTTTCTTTAGCATACATTGTATCGGACTCACCCACTTGCTATCCGCAATGTGGTAGAATACACCAACGTCTAGCCACTTGATATTTCCTTTTTCACTACTTCTTGCATAGGTGGGTTCAGTCATCATTGATGTTCTATGCTGGATACATAATTCGGCTCGAGCTGGATTTTGAAAGTGCATATGCCTGGAGGGATCCCAATAATGTCAGCGTTGGTTCATCCAATTACCTTTTTGTGCCTTTTCAATATGGTAATCAAAGTTTCTACTTAACAATCCGTCAAGTCGACTGCATTGATTACTGGCAAAGTGTTTCTTTCACCCAAGAATGAATATTTGAGGTGGGGAAGTAATGCCTTAAGTTCCAGAACATGTGGTACCTCTACTGATGACTTTGTTGGAGGAGTTACACGGTTCTTCAAGTCAATGTCTAACTTCTTTGGTCTGAAGTTATACGACCCCATTCCTTCTAGAGCATTTACCAGTTCCGAGTACCACGACACTCCATTTCCCTCACAATTCATCAAGACAGCTGCTAGTGTATCAATAGTCATCATCTCTCCCATAGGCACTAGCAGCTTCTTATCTTCCATCTGGGGGTTCGCAGAGGTAGCTTCCTTGGTGTAGCCTGAATGATTCACAGAAGAAAAAAAAAGAAAACGTAAATAGAGAAATAACAATCAAAAGTTAGATACAAGCAATTAATCTAATCTTAGCCGTATTCCCCGGTAATGGCGCCACTTTTCGATAACACTCAAACTCACAATCCTTATAAAGAATGAAGTGGACGTTGTCAATAAAGAACCCAACAAAGAAGTTGGGGTCGAACCCATAGGGAATATGGTAAGAACTAGACTAATGCCGGTATTTAATCTTTTTGGTGGGTTATCTCCAAATTGGGGGGTTTATAGAGAAATAATTGTAAAACAAACGTGAAAACCAAGTGCTGTTAATCAAGGTTTGTAATTAACAAGGGTAATTGTTCCCTATGGGTTCATAACTACTTTGGGTTTACACTCATGATCAATTCCAATGCTTACTTGTAGAAATGATAACTAGGGTTCATCCAAATGACTAGTTTGTTCCTATTGGATGACTATACTCAATCACCGGATTAGGTTTCATGAGCAATTTCAAGTTAACCATTATCAATATATTTCAAATTAACTATCCTGCGACCGCAGCTCAAGTCATAATATGATCATAAAAATTAAGGCTTTTGTCACACCCCACCTTGGGGGGTATGACGGGCACCCGGTGCCTGCTAGACTTTGGCTCTATTTCAAGAAACGAACCGGCTATATAGCGGCTATAAATACAGCCCCCGGCCGATTAGGCCTATAGCCACCTGCAATGCACAACAGCTAACCAGAACGATGACACTATAATCTGAAGCAACTACTATTCACATTTGTGACCGACAAGGTCACTAACTATAACCAGAAGAAGGCCCCACGCGGCCAACATCAGCAACTAAACACATATATACATGCACGACCCCACACGACCGGCTCCACCACCACAGGAAACATCAGACTGCAAGCCTCTAGGAAGTAATAATAGAATGGTCAGGACAGGGCCCCGACCTACCCAAACTGTAATCAAAAAGGAAATAGGAACAACCTCCGACTGTCTAGCTCCGGAGGACAGAAGCTGATAACTCTGCTGACTGGATCACGAGGGATCGACTCCTCGTCTATGTGTACCTGCAGACAAGCAATGCAGCGCCCCCACGGGCGTCAGTACCACAGGTACTGAGCATGTAAAGCAAACTGAAATATACAACTAAAATGGGTAACAACAATAACATGACATATAAGCAGGAAGTAGCTGAGTCTATCTGGCTGAGGATAACTGGGGAGAGTTTACCTATTCTGTAACTAAACTGGGCGTACCTGACGACGTGTGGTCCTACTGCCTATCAGTATCTAATAGCACATATAGATATACATATAAATACACACAATACCTGACCGACCCCCATAAGTTGGAAGGTGCCAACCAACAGAACAATATATTTACCCCTACCCGGGTCTAAACCAACCAAAAATAAGTCACTCCACTCATCTGATAACTGTGAACTCCTCCTACCGGCCCCCTTGGGTACGTAGCTCAGGCCTTGGCCTCTGACAATGAACTGTGTTTGAGTCCGAAGACTCCTGCCTCTGGGCGCAAGCGCTCAACGGGGTAATCTGCTGCTGTATCTGTGACTGAAACAGCCCCTGGGTGCAAACACGCAACAGGGTAATTTTATAAAAATCTGTATCTGAAACTACCCCCGGCCACAAGCGCACACAGTGTAGTCTGCCCCTGTAAACAGGGTAATCTGGACCGTATTATTAGGGTGGTCAGCCATCATCGTCCTTTAGGCGGACGGCATCGCCCAGCTGGGGGCGGTATCTGAATTTGGTATCGACACAGCTATAACCTAGGGGCGGTGGGGATGCTAAAGGATGCCCACATGCCATAACAAGTCTCAACATGCAAAACACATATACAACAAGCATGCTAAAATGAGAAATACTTATCATATTCTCTTCTTTTATTTCAAGGCCAGTCTGTATTAAACAACTGATGCTATATTCTGTTTTGCACTATTTCTGATTGCTGGGCTAACTGCTACCTGGCCTTTATCTGTCTATCTGATTATTGTTATCCGTGATCTGAAGCTATATCAGTTTCTAGAGCCATATCTGTTTCTGGAGCTATATCTGTATCTGGAGCTATATCGGTGTCTGGAGCTATTTCTATACCTGATTACTGATCTGATTATATCTGGACAAAACTCAATAACATAGAACATGCCATCAATAACTGGATATAGCTCAATAATATAAAATGTGCCATCTATTACCGGATACAGTCTCAACAAATGTAATACATACTATTTGTAATCTTGCTAATTCATTATACTACTTTTACAACTTCCATTCTGGGTATTACGTAAGAACATGCTGAGCTACTAGCGGATACCACATTACTATCTGAAATCATCTGACTATCCGTTATTCTGATTATCGCATGATACGTAATGATATACTAGCATGCTTGCTGGAAATTGTACTGAAATCATTCATGTACGCTGGGTATCTGTTAATAGCCTTTATTCTATTTTTTTCTAGACTGTACTTCCTGGCTTGCCGAAAGAATAACTTTACATACCTGGTTTCTGAGTACCCGACTGACCGATGTGATTTCCGTCGGTACTTCTGCTGTTTCTCTCAACTACATTCATATACATGTCAATTAAAACTAAATACATTAATATCCTGGAGAAATTATCACTTTTGATATATATTTATCCCAAACTTTGACCTTTCGGAAAACAGTCAAAAACTCATTATTTTTCGATAGTCTAGAAGGGATAAATGCTCACTGCAAGGCTAGGAACACATTGGTACTAATTTAAAGAAATTCTATTTACTTTACCTCAGTAGCACAAAGTTTCACCGGCCAAATTTCACGAAACCAACTCCGTAGGATTGCTCTCTTCAGCTTTATACCTCTGTATCTAAGCCAGAACGGAGTTTAGACCGCGTTTCATAGCGTAATCTGAAAGAAATATGAGTAAATAGTCGTGGGTTTCCTCTTCCCTATCATATTCCCCTCTTTTTCTGGAAATTATTGATGTATATATGAAAAAGCCGACTTTCCCCTTTTTTTTTTTGCTTGCCTTCTAAATCCTTTAACCAACATGCCATTAGACTATTTATTTTCATTTAAAATTTACGGGGTGTAACATCCTCCCCCCCTTAAGAACAGTCGTCCTCGAATGACATTCTGTCTTATAGAAATCTTAACTGGCCGACTTATCCCTAAAAAAATTTCGGCAGAGTTTCCCCTGTATTATGGACTATCTCAAAATTCCTGAAAAGCAGAAAAGCCCAATACAGGTACTCCACACGATATAATAATATTCATATATAACTGTCTATAATCAATCGCCTTCTTCTATATATGAAATATAAGCATTCATAAGGAAAAATAGTTCTAACATACCTCCTCTTTGCCTATGCCTGGAATAAGTGGGGATATTTGGCTTTCATGTCCTCCTCGGCTTGCCAGGTCATCTCTTCTCGGTTCCTGTTACACCACAATACCTTGACAGATGCAATATCTTTAGTTCTCAATCTACGAATCTGTCTGTCTAAGATAGCTACTGGAACCTCTTCATATGCTAACTCTTCTGTGACCTGGACATCCTGAACTGGAACAACTGTGGAAGGGTCTCCTATGAACTTTCTCAACATAGATACATGGAATACTGGGTGAAAAAACTCTAATTCTGGGGGCAAGTTCAATTTGTATGCTACTCGGCCAATTCTTCGCCGAATCTGATATGGTCCAATGAACCTCGGGCTAAGCTTGCCTTTCTTGCCAAATCTCATCACCCCTTTCATCGGAGACACTTTAAAATATACCCTGTCATCTACTACAAATTCTAAATTTCTGTGCCGCATATCTACATAAGACTTCTGGCGGCTCTGAGCAGTCAGTAGGCGTTCTCTGATAAGCTTCACCACCTCTTCTGATTGACGAATAATATCCGGCCCAATCAGCGCTGTCTCCCCCGTTTCAAACCAGCCAACGGGTGATCTACATTTTCGTCCGTATAATGCAGCAAAGGGCTCCATCTGGATAGCTGAATGATAACTGTTATTATAGGCAAATTCAATCAACGGCAGATGCTCATCCCAGCTACCCCCAAAATCTAGTACACACGCTTGTATCATATCTTCGAGCGTCTGGATAGTTCATTCTGCTTGCCCGTCTGTCTGAGGATGAAAGGCTGTACTTAAGTTAATCTGTGTCCCCAGGCCTCTCTGGAACAACTGCCAGAATCTCGCTGTAAATTGTGCTCCTCTATCTGAGATGATAGACACCGGAACACCGTGCAATCTGACTATCTCTCTGATATATAGTTCAGCATAATCCTCAGCAGAGAATGTAGTTCGTACTGGCAGGAAATGGGCTGATTTTGTTAATCTGTCAATGATTACCCAAATAGAATCGTTCCTGCATCTGGTACGGGGTAACCCTATTATAAAATCCATATTTATCGCTTCCTATTTCCACAAAGGCACAGCTATATCCTGCGTTAGATCGCTCGGTTTCTGGTGTTCTGCTTTCACCTGCTGGCAGTTAGGACATCTAGATACAAATTCAGCTATTTTAGTTTTCATACCTGGCCACCAGTAGATGTCTCTGATGTCGTGGTACATTTTCGTTGCTCTTGGATGGAGGGAATAGCGAGCGTAATGTACCTCATGCATGATCTGTTGGCGAAGCCCTGAAACATTCGGGACACATAGGCGGCCCTTACAACGTAGCACTTCATCCTCAGTCACTTGGAAATCTAGCTCCTTACCTTTCTGAACTCTATCTCTGAGTTGGACTAAGTCAAGGTCCTTGTACTGCCATTCTTTTACCTCTGTAACTAACGATGACACAGCAGAGTTCTGAATCTCTGCTCTGTTATTTTCTGTTTCTACTACTCGAACGGCTAAACCAGCTAGCTGATGAATTTCCTTGGCTAACTACCGCTTCTCGGGTCACAAATACGCTAAACTCCCCATTGACTTACGGCTGAGGGCATCGGCTACTACATTAGCTCTCCCTGGGTGGTAGAGAATATTTATGTCATAATCTTTCAGCAATTCTAACCAACGACGCTGCCGCAGATTTAACTTCCTCTGTGTGAAAATATACTGTAGGCTTTTATGATCTGTAAAAATGTCTACATGAACGCCATACAGATAATGCCTCCAGATTTTCAGAGCGTGGATCACTACGGCCAGTTCCAGGTCATGGGCCGGATAGTTCTTTTCGTGCTTCTTCAGCTGTCTGGAAGCATAAGCAATTACCTTTCCATGCTGCATCAGCACACAACCCAGTCCAAAGCCTGAAGCATCGCAATACACCGCATACCCATCTGTTCCCTCTGGCAATGCTAGTACTGGGGCGGAGGTCAATCTGTCTTTCAATTCTTTAAAACTCTGCTCACATGCCTCCGTCCACTAAAATTTCGCTGCTTTCTGTGTCAGCTTTGTCAGAGGTGCTGCTATAGTGGAGAATCCTTCAACAAATCTCCGGTAATACCCTGCTAAACCCAGGAAACTGTGGACCTCGGTCGGAGTGGTAGGTCTGGGCCATGTCTTGACCGCCTCTATTTTCTATGTGTCCACCTGTATACCAGCATCCGACACGATATGCCCCAAAAAGGCAACTAAGTTCAGCCAGAACTCACACTTAGAGAACTTGGCATACAGCTGACGATCCCTAAGGATCTGGAGTACTGTTCGTAAATGGTTCTGGTGATCTGTCTTTGAACGAGAATATACCAGAATATCATCGATAAATACTATCACGAACAGATCCAAATACGGTCTGAATATGCTATTCGTCAGGTCCATAAACACTGCGGGAGCATTCGTCAGCCCAAAAGACATGACTAGAAATTCAAAGTGACCATATCTGGTCCTGAAAGCAGTCTTTGGAATGTCCCTCTCACGAACTCGGACCTGGTGGTATCCGGACCTCAGATCTATCTTAGAGAAACATCTGGCCTCCTGCAACTGGTCAAACAAATCATCTATTCTAGGGAGTGGGTATTTGTTTTTAACCGTTACCTTATTCAGCTGCCGGTAGTCTATACACATACGTAGTGAGCCATCTTTCTTTCTTACAAACAGAATTGGCGCACCCCACGGAGAAGTACTAGGCCTGATAAAGCCTTTGTCGAGCAAATCTTTTAACTGCTCTTTCAACTCTCTAAGCTCAGCTGGTGCCATGCGATACGGGGGAATGGATATAGGTTGAGTCCCTGACAACAAGTCAATTGCAAAATCTATCTCCCTTTCGGGAGGGATACCAGGCAACTCATCTAGAAATACGTCAGGGAATTCATTGACCACTAGAACAGACTGAAGAGTCGGAGGTTCCACCCGAACGTCCTGGACTCTAACTAGGTGGTAAATACATCCCTTTGCTATTAATTTTCTCACCTGAAGGTAGGAAATAAACCTACCTTTTGGCGTAGCTGTGCTCCCTTTCCACTCTCGCACTACTTCCCCCAGAAAGTGAAATCGGACCGTCTTGGTCCAGCATTCTAAGTTGGCATAGCATGGCACAAACCAGTCCATACCCATAATGGCATCGAAGTCGACCATCTCAAGTTCTATTAAATCTACTGTGGTCTGGCGATCAACAACCTCTACCATACACCCTCGGTAAACTCTTTTAGCTGTAATCGAGTCACCGATCGGTGTAAGCACTGAAAAGGGCTGCTGAAGCAATTCTGGTTCGATACCCAACTTCCGGGCCACAAATCGTGTAATATATGACAAGGTAGACCCTGGATCAATCAATACATAAACAGGGTATGAGCAGATTGTCACACCCCACCTTGGGGGGTATGACGGGCACCCAGTGCCTGCTAGACTCTGGCTCTATTTCAAGAAACGAACCGGCTATATAGCGGCTGTAAATACAGCCCCCGGCCGATTGGGCCAATAGCCACCTGTAATACACAACAGCTAACCAGAACAATGACACTATAATCTGAAACAACTACTATTCACCTTTGTGACCGACAAAGTCACTAACTATAACTAGAAGAAGGCCCCAAACGGCCAACATCAACAACTAAACACATATATACATGCACGACCACACACGACTGGCTCTACCACCACAGGAAACATCAGACTGCAAGTCTCTAGGAACTAATAATAGAATGGTCGAGACAGGGCCCTGACCTATCCATACTATATGACTAAAAGAAAATGAAATACACCTCTAAATATCAAGCTCCGGATGACAGGAGATGATAACTCTGCGCTGGCTAGGATCACGAGGGATCGGCTCCTCGTATGTGAGTACCTGCAGGCATGCAATGCAGTGCTCGACGGGCGTCAGTACCACAGGTACTGATCATGTAAAGCAAACTGAAATATACGACTGAAATGAATAGCAACAATAACATGACATATAAGTAGGAAGTAGCTGAGTCTATCTGGCTGAGGCTAACTGGGGAGAATTTACCTATTCTGGAACTAAACTGGGCGTACCTAACGACGTGTCGTCCTATTGTCTATCAGTATCTAACAACACATATAGATATACATATAAATACACACAATACCTGACCGACCCCCATAAGCCGGAAGGTGCCAAACAATAGAACAATCTATTTACCCCTACCCGGGTCTAAACCAACCAAAAATAAATCACTCCACTCATCTGAAAACGGTGAGCTCCTCCTACCGGCCCCCTTGGGTACGTAGCTCAAGCCTTGGCCTCTAACAATAAACTGTGACTGAGTCCGAAGACTCCTGCCTCTGGGCGCAAGTGCACACGGGGTAATCTGCTGCTGTATCTGTAACTGAAACTGCCCCTGGGTGCGAGCACAGAACATGGTAATTTTATAAAAAAATCTGTATCTGAAACTGCCCCTGGCCATAAGCACACACAGAGTAATCTGCCCGTGTAAATAGGGTAATCTGGCTCTGCACAGAGTAAACTGAACTGCCCCTGCAAGCAGGGTAATCTGGACTGTATTATCATGGTGGTTGGCCATCATCGTCCTCTAGGCGGATGACATCGCCAGCTGGTGGCGGTATCTGAATCTGGTATCGACACAGCTATAACCCAGGGGCGGTGGGGAATGCTAAAGGGTGCCCACATGCCATAACAAGTCTCAACATGCAAAACACATACACAACAAGCATGCTCAAATGAAAAATACTAATCATATTCTCTTCCTTTATTTCAAGGCCAGTCCGTACTAAACAACTGATGCTATATTCTGTTTTACATTGTTTCTGATTGCTGGGCTAACTGCTACCTGGCCTTTATCTGTTTATCTGATTATTGTTATCCGCGATCTGAAGCTATGTCAGTTTCTAGAGCCAGATCTGCTTCTGGAGCTACATCTGTATCTGGAGCTATTTATGCCATCTATAACTGGATATAGCTCAATAACATAAGATGTGCCATCTATTACCGGATACAGTCTCAACAAATATAATACATACTATCTGTAATCTTGCTAATTCATTATACTACTTTTAAAACTTCCATTCTGGGTATTACGTTGAAACATACTAAGCTACTAACTGATACCACATTACTATCTAAAATCATCTGACGATCCGTTATTCTGATTATCACATGATACGTAATGCTATACTAGCATGCTTGCTGGAAATTCTACCTAAATCGTTCCTATACGCTGGGTATCCGTTAATAGCCTTTGTTCTATTTATTTTCTAGACTGTACTTCCTGGCTTGCCGAAAGAATAGCTTTACATACCTGGTTTATGAGTACCCGACTGACCGATGTGATTTCCGTCGGTACTTCTGCTATTTCTCCCAACTACATTCATATACATATCAATTAGAACTAAATACATTAATATCCGGGAGAAATTATCACTTTTGATATATATTTATCCCAAACTTTAACCTTTCGGAAAACGGTCGAAAATTCGTCATTTCTCGATAGTCCAGAAGGTATAAATGCTCACTGCAACGCTAGGAACACATTGGTACTAATTTAAAGCAATTCTATTTACTTTACCTCGGTAGCACGACGTTTCGCCGGCCAAATTTCACGAAACCAACTCCGTAGGATTGCTCTCTGCAGCTTTATACCTCGGTATCTAAGTCGGAACGGAGTTTAGACCGTGTTTCATAGCGTAATCGGAAGGAAATATATATATAAAGTCGTGGGTTTGCCTTAAAATGGCTACCCTCTGTTTTCTTTGGTTTTTATTGATGAAGATGAAAAAAAACCCGACTTTGCTAATATTTTTTATTTTAAAAATCACTTAATCAACATACCATTTTGGCTATTTATTCATTTAAAATTTACGGGGTGTAACATCCTCCCTCCCTTAGAAACATTCGTCCTCGAATGACATTCTGACTTATAGAAATCTTAATTGGCTGACTCATCCTTGGAAAAATTTCGACAGAGTTTTCCCTGTATTATGGACTATCTCAAAATTCCTGAAAAGCAGAAAAGCCCAATGCAAGTACTCCACACGATATAATAACATTCATATATAACTATCTATAATCAATCGCCTGCTTTCATATATGAAATATAAGCATTCATAAGGAAAAACAGTTCTAACATACCTCCCGTTTGCCTATGTGTGGAATAAGTGGGGATATCTGGCTTTCATGTCCTCCTTGGCTTCCCAGGTCATCTCTTCTCAGTTCCTGTTACGCCACAATACCTTGACAGACTCAATATCTTTAGTTCTCAATCTACGAATCTGTCTGTCTAAGATAGCTACTGGAACCTCTTCATATGCTAACTCTTCTGTGACCTGGACATCCTGAACTGGAACAACTGTGGAAGGGTCTCCTACGAACTTCCTCAACATAGATACATGGAATACTGGGTGAACAGACGCTAACTCTGAAGGCAAGTTCAATTCGTATGCAACTCGGCCTATTCTCCGCCGAATCTGATATGGCCCAATGAACCTCGGGCTAAGCTTGCCTTTCTTGCCAAATCTCATCACCCCTTTCATCGGAGACACTTTCAGATATACCCAGTCATCTACTGAAAATTCTAGATTTCTGTGCCGCATATCTACATAAGACTTCTGGCGGCTCTGAGCAGTCAGTAGGAGTTCTCTGATAAGCTTCACCGCCTCTTCTGACTGACGAATAACATCCGGCCCAATCAGCGCGGTCTCCCCCGCTTCAAACCAGCCAACGGGTGATCTATATTTCCGCCCGTATAATGCTGCAAAGGGCGCCATCTTGATAGCTGAATGATAACTGTTATTATAGGCAAATTCAATCAACGACAGATGCTCATCCCAGCTACCCCCAAAATCTAGTACACACGCTCGTAGCATATCTTCGAGCGTTTGGATAGTTCGTTCTGCTTGCGCGTCTGTCTGAGGATGAAAGGCTGTACTCAAGTTAATCTGTGTCCCCAGGCCTCTCTGGAACGACTGCCAGAATCTCGCTATAAATTATGCCCCTCTGTCTAAAATAATAGATACGGGCACTCCATGTAATCTAACTATTTCTCTGATATATAATTTGGCATAATCCTCGGCCGAGAAGGTAGCTTTCACTTGCAGGAAATGAGCTAATTTTGTCAGCCTATCAACTATTACCCAAATGGAATCGTTTCTGTGTTTGGTACGGGGTAACCCTGTTACAAAATCCATATTTATCGCTTCCCATTTCCACAAAGGCACATCTATATCCTGCGTCAGATCGCCCGGTTTCTGGTGTTCTGCTTTCACCTGCTGGCAGTTAGGACATCAGATACAAATTCAGCTATTTCAGCTTTCATACCTGGCCACCAGTAGGTGTCTCTGATGTCGTGGTACATTTTCGTTGCTCCTGGATGGAGGGAATAACGAGCATAATGTACCTCATGCATGATCTGTTGGCGAAGCCCTGAAATATTCGGAACACATAGGCGGCCCTTACAACATAGCACTTCATCCTCAGTCACTTGGAAATCAAGCTCCTTACCTTTCTGAACTCTATCTTTGAGCTGGACTAAGTCAGGGTCCTCGTACTGCCGTTCTTTTACCTCTGTAACTAATGATGACACAACAGAATTCTGAATCACTGCTCTGTTATTTTCTGTTTCTACTACTCGAACGGCTAAACCAGCTAGCTGATGAATTTCCTTGGCTAACTCCTGCTTCTCAAGTCGCAAATACGCCAAACCCCCCAATGACTTACGGCTCATGGCATCTGCTACTACATTAGCTTTCCCCGGGTGATAGAGAATATTTACGTCATAATCTTTCAGCATTTCTAACCAGCGACGCTGCCGCAGATTTAACTCCCTCTGTGTGAAAAGATACTGCAGGCTTTTATGATCTGTAAAAATGTCTACATGAACGCCATACAGATAATGTCTCCAGATTTTCAGAGCGTGGATCACTGCGGCCAATTCCAGGTCATGAGTCGGATAGTTCTTTTCATGCTTCCTCAGCTGTCTGGAAGCATAAGCAATTACCTTTCCATGCTACATCAGCACACAACCCAGTCCAAAGCCTAAAGCGTCGCAATACACCGCATACCCATCTGTCCCCTCTGGCGATGCTAGTACTGGGGCGGAGGTCAATCTGTCTTTCAATTCTTTAAAACTCTGCTCACATGCCTCCGTCCACTGAAATTTCGCTGCTTTCTATGTTAGCTTTGTCAGAGGTGCTGTTATAGTGGAGAATCCTTCAACAAATCTCCGGTAATACCCTGCTAAACCCAGGAAACTGCGGACCTCGGTCGGAGTGGTAGGTCTGGGCCATGTCTTGACTGCCTCTATTTTCTGTGTGTCCACCTGTATCCCAACATCCGACACGATATGACCCAAAAAGGCAACTAAGTTCAGCCAGAACTCACACTTAGAAAACTTAGCGTACAACTGACGGTCTCTAAGGATCTAGAGTACTGTTCGTAAATGGTTCTGGTGATCTGTCTCTGAATGAGAATATACCAGAATATCATTGATAAATACTATCACGAACAGATCCAAATACGGTCTGAATATGCTGTTCATCAGGTCCATAAACACTGCGGGAGCATTCGTCAGCCCAAAAGACATGACTAAAAATTCAAAGTGACCATACCTGGTCCTGAAAGTAGTCTTTGGAATGTCCCTCTCACGAACTCGGACCTGGTGGTATTCGGACCTCAGATCTATCTTAGAGAAACATTTGGCCCCCTGCAACTGGTCAAACAAATTATCTATTCTAGGGAGAAGGTATTTGTTTTTAACCGTTACCTTATTCGGCTGCCGGTAGTCTATACACATACGGAGTGAGTCATCCTTCTTTCTTACAAACAGAACTGGCGCACCCCATGGGAAAGTACTAGGCCTGATAAAGCCTTTGTCGAGCAAATCTTTTAACTGCTCTTTCAACTCTCTAAGCTCAGCTGGTGCCATGGGATATGGGGGAATGGATATAGGTTGAGTCCTGGCAACAAGTCAATTGCAAGATCTATCTCCCTTTCGGGAGGGATACCAGGCAACTCATCTGGAAATACGTCAGGGAATTCATTGACCACTGGAACAGACTGAAGAGTCGGAGATTCCACCCGAACGTCCTGGACTCTAACTAGGTGGTAAATACATCCCTTTGCTATTAATTTTCTCACCTGAAGGTAGGAAATAAACCTACCTTTTGGCGTAGCTGTGCTCCCTTTCCACTCTCACACTGCTTCCCCCGGAAAGTGAAATCGACCATCTTGGTCCAGCATTCTAAGTTGGCATAGCATGGCACTAACCAGTCCATACCCATAATGGCATCGAAGTCGACCATCTCAAGTTCTATTAAGTCTACTGTGGTCTGGCGATCAGCAACCACTACCGTACACCCTCGGTAAACTCTTTTAGCTGTAATCGAGTCACCGACCGGCGTAAGCACTGAAAAGGGCTGTTGAAGCAATTCTGGTTCGATACCCAACTTCCAGGCCACAAATGGTGTAATATATGACAAGGTAGACCCTGGATCAATCAATACATAAACAGGGTATGAGCAGATAATCAATATAATTGTGACCACGTCGGGAGATGCCTCTGAATCCTGCCTCCCTGGTAATGCATAGGTACGGCTGGGGCTTGCACCTGAGCCAGAGGCTCCTGATCTACCTCGGCCCCTATTTGCTGAACCTGAGGGTCTGCGCCCTGCTGAGGCTGCTAGAGCTCGTGGTCCTGCTGATGCTCTATCCAGACTATACCGACTACCCTGTCCTCTGGCCAGACAATCTCTCATTAAATGCCCTTCCTGTCCGCAGTGATAGCACCCTGAGAAGCCTTGCCTTCAGGCTCCAGAATGAGGTCAGTGGCATATAGGACAAGCGGTAGGTGCGAATCTACTCTGTTCTGCCCTCCGCTGCTGAGGTGATGCTACTGTCCGTAAACTGCTACCGGACTCTAACTGACGTCGGCGAAAAAATCTACCTCTCTACTGCTATACCGGAGGTAAAGATCTCAGTGGCCTATCTGAAAACCGTGGTCTCGGCCCCCTAGGGGTTTCCCCCTGAAACTCAGCGGGTCTGTTTCTATGGCGCTGCTTTGAAGTCGCCTGCCTGTCGCCCCGCTGCCGCTGTCTCAGGCCCTCAATTGTCTGTGCGAAGGCCTGTACCCTGGCTATGTCAAAGTCCTCTCTCAAAGTAGCCTTCATGCACGTCTCTATGTAATCTGAATTCAGGCCCATAATAAAACGATGGACTCTGGACGACATGGTGTCCACAAATGCTGGAGCATAGCGGGCTAAGGAGTCGAACTGTAGAGAATACTCACGGACGCTCCTGGCCCCCTGCTCTAAGTGTAAAAACTGGTCCATCCAGGCCTGTCTGACCTCCCAGGGTAAGTAGTGTTCCAGGAAGGCCTCTGAGAAGCTGGACCAAGTAGGAGGGGCTGCATCTCTTCCCCGAGATCTCTCCCAACTTTCATACCACAAAACAGCAATATCCCTCAACCGGAACACTGCTAGCTCAACTGATTCTGTAGGGGTCACATGCATAACCCGAAAAATTCTCTGAATCTGATCTAGGAAATCCTGGGGGTCCTCTGCTTGATCTGACCCAGTGAACTACGGGGGTCCCAACGCCAAGAATTCTCTAACCCTGGAACTACCTGGCCCACCTAGAGATTCTGCTGCTGCAGGTGGTACTGGCTGACGCTGAGTAGCTAACATCTGGGTTAACATAACCATCGCACTACGTAGCTCCTAATCAGATGAAGTGGGTGCAGGAGCTGTGGGAGGCGGTGCTGCCTCAAATGGTGTCTGGCGAGGCGGAGACTGCTGGGAGGGTCGAGATGACACCTCCGTATCGCCCTCAGACCGGGCTGAATCTGGCTGTACGTGAGGCATCCTGCTGGTGCCTTCGCCCGCCGATGTATCTAATCTCCTGCCTATAGCTGGGTGCCACTGGTCTGCCATAGTATCTGTAAACAAAGAGGGTGGTAAGTTTCAAAAGAACCAACCCTATACTGTACTGTGCTATGGCACGACTGAGTATGAAAGAAGGGTAACTATCCTATTATGCCTCGTAGCCTCCTGCCTATAGTATGTGGTGCACAACACATCCATAGACAAGACTCTACTTAGCACGGCTTGCAGACTCCCTGGGACACGAACTGCTCTAATACCAAGTTTGTCACACCCCACCTTGGGGGGTATGACGGGCACCTGGTGCCTGCTAGACTCTGGCTCTATTTCAAGAAACGAACCGGCTATATAGCGGCTATAAATACAGCCCCCGGCCGATTAGGCCTATAGCCACCTACAATACACAATAGCTAACCAGAACAATGACACTATAATCTGAAACAACTACTATTCACCTTTGTGACCGACAAGGTCACTAACTATAACCAGAAGAAGGCCCCACACGACCAACATCAACAACTAAACACATATATACATGCACGACCCCACACGACCGGCTCCACCACCACAAGAAACATCAGACTGCAAGCCTCTAGGAAGTAATAATAGAATGGTCGGGATAGGGCCCCGACCTACCCGTACTATACGACAAAAGAAAATGAAATACACCTCTGAATATCAAGCTCCGGATGACAGGAGTTGATAACTCTGCGCTGGCTAGGATCACGAGGGATCGGCTCCTCGTCTGTGAGTACCTGCAGGCAAGCAATGCAGCGCCCCACGAGCGTCAGTACCATAGGTACTGAGCATGTAAAGAAAACTGAAATATACGACTGAAATGAATAGCAACAATAACATGACATATAAGCAGGAAGTAGCTGAGTCTATCTGGCTGAGGCTAACTGGGGAGAATTTACCTATTCTGGAACTAAACTGGGCGTACCTGACGGCATTTCGTCCTATTGTCTATCAGTATCTAATAGCACATATAGATATACATATAAATACACACAATACCTGACCGACCCCCATAAGCCGGAAGGTGCCAAACAACAAAACAATCTATTTACCCCTACCCGGGTCTAAACCAACCAAAAATAAGTCACTCCACTCATCTGAAAATGGTGAGCTCCTCCTACCGGCCCCCTTGGGTACGTAGCTCAGGCCTTGGCCTCTGACAATAAACTGTGTCTGAGTCCGAAGACTCCTGCCTCTGGGCGCAAGTGCACACGGGGTAATCTGCTGCTGTATCTGTAACTAAAACTGCCCCTGGGTGCAAGCACACAACAGGGTAATTTTATAGAAAAATCTGTATCTGAAACTGCCCCCAGCCACAAGCGCACAGAGAGTAATCTGCCCCTGTAAACAGGGTAATCTGGCTCTGCACAGAGTAAACTAAACTGCCCCTGCAAGCAGGGTAATCTGGACCGTATTATCATGGTGGTCGGCCATCATCGTCCTCTAGGCGGATGGCATCGCCCAGCTGGTGGCGGTATCTAAATCTGGTATCGATACAGCTATAACCCAGGGGCGGTGGGTAATGCTAAAGGGTGCCCACATGCCATAACAAGTCTCAACATGCAAAACACATACACAGCAAGCATGCTCAAATGAAAAATACTAATCATATTCTCTTCTTTTATTTCAAGGCCAGTCCGTACTAAACAACTGATGCTATATTCTGTTTTACACTGTTTCTGATTGCTGGGCTAACTGCTATCTGGCCTTTATCTATTTATCTGATTATTGTTATCCGCGATCTGAAGCTATGTCAGTTTCTAGAGCCATATCTGCTTCTGGAGCTACATCTGTATCTAGAGCTATTTCTATATCTGATTACTTATCTAATTACATCTGGATATAACTCAATAACATAGGACATGCCATCTATAACTGGATATAGCTCAATAACATAAGATGTTCCATCTATTACCGGATACAGTCTCAACAAATGTAATACATACTATCTGTAATCTTGCTAATTCATTATACTACTTTTACAACTTCCATTCTGGGTATTACGTAGAAACATACCGAGCTACTAGCTGATACCACATTACTATCTAAAATCATCTGACGATCCGTTATTCTGATTATCACATGATACGTAATGCTATACTAGCATGCTTGCTGGAAATTCTACTAAAATCGTTCCTATACGCTGGGTATCCGTTAATAGCCTTTATTCTATTTATTTTCTAGACTGTACTTCCTGGCTTTCCGAAAGAATAGCTTTACATACCTGGTTTATGAGTACCCGACTGACCGATGTGATTTACGTCGGTACTTCTGCTATTTCTCCCAACTACATTCATATACATATCAATTAGAACTAAATACATTAATATCCGGGAGAAATTATCACTTTTGATATATATTTATCCCAAACTTTAACCTTTCGAAAAACGGTCGAAAACTCATTATTTCTCGATAGTCCAGAAGGGATAAATGCTTATTGTAACGCTAGGAACACATTGGTACTAATTTAAAGCAATTCTATTTACTTTACATCGGTAGCACGACATTTCGCCGGCCAAATTTCACGAAACCAACTCCGTAGGATTGCTCTCTGCAGCTTTATACCTCGGTATCTAAGCCGGAACGGAGTTTAGACCGCGTTTCGTAGCGTAATCGAAAGGAAATATATATATAAAGTCGTGGGTTTGCCTCAAAATGGCTACCCTCTGTTTTCTTTGGTTTTTATTGACGAAGATGAAAAAAAAACCGACTTTGCTAATTTTTTTTTCTTTAAAAATCACTTAATCAACATACCATTAGGCTATTTATTCATTTAAAATTTACAGGGTGTAACACAGATAATCAATATACCTGTGACCACGTCGGGAGATGCCTCTGAATCCTGCCTCCCTGGTAATGCATAGGTACGACTGGGGCCTGCACCTGAGCCAGAGGCTCTTGATCTACCTCGGCCCCTATTTGCTAAACCTGAGGGTCTGCGCCCTGCTGAGGCTGCTAGAGCTCGTGGCCCCGCTGATGCTCTATTCAGACTATCCCGGCTACCCTGTCCTTTGGCCAGACAATCTCTCATTAAATGCCCTTCCTGTCCGCACTAATAGCACCCTGAGAAGCCTTGCCTTCAGGCTCCAGAATGGGGTCGGTGGCATATAGGACAAGCGGTAGGTGCAAATCTACTCTGTTCTGCCCTCCGCTGCTGAGGTGATGCTACTGTTCGTAAACTGCTACCAGACTCTGACTGACTCCGACGAACAAATCTGCCTCTCTGCTGCTGTACTGGAGGTAAAGATCTAGGTGACCTATCTGAAAATTGTGGTCTCGGCCCCCTAGGGATTTCCCCCTGAATCTCAGCGGGTCCGTTTCTACGGCGCTGCTCTGAAGTCGCCCTCAATTGTCTATGCGAAGGCCTGTACCCTTGCTATGTCCATGTCCTCTCTCAGAGTAGCCGTCATGCACGTCTCTTTGTAATCTGAATTCAGGCCCATAATAAAGCGATGGACTCTGGACGACATGGTGTCCACAAATGCTGGAGCATAGCGGGCTAAGGAGTCGAACTGTAAAGAATACTCACGGACGCTCCTGACCCCCTGCTCTAAGTGTAAGAACTGGTCCATCTGGGCCTGTCTGAGCTCTCGAGGTAAGTAGTGTTCCAGGAAGGCCTCTGAGAGGCTGGACCAAGTCGGAGGGGCAACATCTCTCCCTCGAGACCTTTCCCAACTCTCGTACCATAATACAGCTATGTCCCGCAACCGAAACACTGCCAGCTCAACTGATTCTGTAGGGGTCACATGTATAATCCGGAAAATTCTCTACATCTGATCTAGGAAATCCTGGGGGTCCTTTGCTTGATCTGACCTAGTGAACTGCGGGGGTCCCAATGCCAAGAATTCTCTAACCCTGGAACTACCTGGCCCACCTAGAAATTCTGCTGCTGCAGGTGATACTGGCTGACGCTGAGTAGCTAGCATCTGGGTTAACATAACCACCGCACTACGTAGTTCCTGGCCAGATGAAGTGGGTGCAGGAACTGTGGGAGGCGGTGCTGCCTCAAATGGTGTCTGGCAAGGCGGAGACTGCTGGGAGGGTCGAGATGACACCTCCGCATCGCCCTCAGACCGGGCTGAATCTGGCTGTACGTGAGGCATCCTGCTGGTGCCTTCGCCCGCCGCTCTATCCAATCTCCTGCCTGTAGCAGGATGCCACTGATCTGCCATAGTATCTGTGGACAAAGAGGGTGGTAAGTTTCAAAAGAACCAACCCTATATTGTACTGTGCTATGGCATGACTGAGTATGAAATAAGGGTAACCATCCTATTATGCCTCGCAGGCTCCTGCCTATAGTATGTGGTGCACAACACATCCATAGACAAGACTCTACTTAGCACGGCTTGCAGACTCCCTGGGACACGAACTGCTCTGATACCAAGTTTGTCACACCCCACCTTGGGGGGTATGACGGGCACCTGGTGCCTGCTAGACTCTGGCTCTATTTCAAGAAATGAACCGGCTATATAGCGGTTGTAAATACAGCCCCCGGCCGATTAGGCCTATAGCCACCTGCAATGCACAACAGCTAACCAGAACGATGACACTATAATCTGAAGCAACTGCTATTCACATTTGTGACCGACAAGGTCACTAACTATAACCAAAAGAAGGCCCCACACGGCCAACATCAACAACTAAACACATATATACATGCACGGCCCCACACGACCGGCTCCACCACCACAGGAAACATCAGACTGCAAGCCTCTAGGAAGTAATAATAGAATGGTTGGGACAGGGCCCCGACCTACCCAAACTGTAATAACAAAGGAAATAGGTACAACCTCCGACTGTCTAGCTCCGGAGGACAGGAGCTGATAACTCTGCTGACTGGATCACGAGGGATCGACTCCTCATCTATGTGTACCTGCAGGCAAGCAATGCAGCGCCCCCACCGGCGTCAGTACCACAGGTACTGAGCATGTAAAGCAAACTGAAATATACAACTGAAATGGGTAACAATAATAACATGACATATAAGCAGGAAGTAGCTGAGTCTATCTGGCTGAGGATAACTGGGGAGAGTTTACCTATTCTGTAACTAAACTGGGCGTACCTGACGACGTGTCGTCCTACTACCTATCAGTATCTAATAGCACATATAGATATACATATAAATGCACACAATACCTGACCGACCCCCATAAGCCGGAAGGTGCCAACCAACAGAACAATCTATTTACCCCTACCCGGGTCTAAACCAACCAAAAATAAGTCACTCCACTTATCTGATAACTGTGAGCTCCTCCTACCGGTCCCCTTGGGTACGTAGCTCAGGCCTTTGCCTCTGACAATGAACTATGTCTGAGTCCGAAGACTCCTACCTCTGGGCGCAAGCTCTCAATAGGGTAATCTGCTGCTGTATCTGTGACTGAAATTTCCCCTGGGTGCAAACACGCAACAGGGTAATTTTATCAAAATCTGTATCTGAAACTGCCCCCGGCCACAAGCGCACACAGAGTAGTCTGCCCCTGTAAATAGGGTAATCTGGACCGTATTATTAGGGTGGTCAGCCATCATCGTCCTCTAGGCGGACGGCATCGCCCAGCTGGGGGCGGTATCTGAATCTGGTATCGACACAGCTATAACCCAGGGGCGGCGGGGATGCTAAAGAATGCCCACATGCCATAACAAGTCTCAACATGCAAAACACATATACAACAAGCATGCTCAAATGAGAAATACTAATCATATTCTCTTCTTTTATTTCAAGGCCAGTCCGTATTAAACAACTGATGCTATATTTTGTTTTGCACTATTTTTGATTGCTGGGATAACTGCTACCTGGCCTTTATCTGTCTATCTGATTATTGTTATCCGTGATTTGAAGCTATATCAGTTTCTAGAGCCATATCTATTTCTGGAGCTATATCTGTATCTGGAGCTATATCGGTGTCTGGAGCTATTTCTATACCTGATTACTAATCTCATTATATCTGGACATAACTCAATAACATAGAACATGCCATCAATAACTGGATATAGCTCAATAATATAAAATGTGTTATCTATTACCGGATATAGTCTCAACAAATGTAATACATACTATCTGTAATCTTGCTAATTCATTACACTACTTTTACAACTTCCATTCTGGGTATTACGTAAGAACATGTTGAGCTACTAGAGGATACCACATTACTATCTGAAATCATCTGACTATCCGTTATTCTGAGTATCGCATGATATGTAATGATATACTAGCATGCTTGCTGGAAATTGTACTGAAATCGTTCATGTATGCTGGGTATCTGTTAATAGCCTTTATTCTATTTATTTTCTAGACTGTACTTCCTGGCTTTCCGAAAGAATAGCTTTACATACCTGGTTTATGAGTACCCGACTGACCGATGTGATTTCCGTCGGTACTTCTGCTGTTTCTCCCAACTACATTCATATACATGTCAATTAAAACTAAATACATTAATATCCGGGAGGAATTATCACTTTTGATATATATTTATCCCAAACTTTGACCTTTCGGAAAACGATCGAAAACTCGTTATTTCTCGATAGTCCAGAAGGGATAAATGCTCACTGCAAGGCTAGGAACACATTGGTACTAATTTAAAACAATTCTGTTTACTTTACCTCGGTAGCACGACGTTTCGCCGGCCAAATTTCACGAAACCAACTCCGTAGGATTGCTCTCTGCAGCTTTATACCTCTGTATCTAAGCCGGAACGGAGTTTAGACTGCGTTTCGTAGCGTAATCGGAAGAAAATATGAGTAAATAGTCGTGGGTTTCCTCTTCCCTATCATATTCCCCTGTTTTTCTGGAAATTATTGATGTTTATATGAAAAAGCCGACTTCCCCCTCCCCCCCTTTTTTTTGCTTGCCTTCTAAATCCCTTAACCAACATGCCATTAGACTATTTATTCATTTAAAATTTACGGGGTGTAACAGCTTTATTGTAATTCTGTTTTCCTAATCTCTACCTCTCTAGGTTCAAGCAAGTAAAGAATTCGGGAAAGACTTAACGTTGCGCTTCATTAAGAAACATTAAAGACGAAGAGAATACAATACAAGCGTTTAGTATTGGTTCCGAATCACTTTTTTATCCTAGTTCATTAATCCATCATGGTTCCCACAATCCTAGTTGTGGAGGTTTTATCCTCTCATGATTGTAAGATTGTGATTAGTATTCACAGACAAATACATAATTAAATACTTACAATGATGATTGAAAGAAAGCCTCATGTGAATATTGCAATAGAAGATGATGAACAAAATCAAGAATAATTGAGAAATCCAAGTTTTGATTCTCAAGAATTGCTCTCCAATGTTGTCAAAAACTAATTACAAACTTGATAACAATTGACAATCAACTAATTTTGACCTCCTCTCACCTAAAAGAAACATAAAATGTATTTATATAGACAATAAAATCCTTTTCCTAAGTAAACAAGGAAAATAACCAAATCTGGTGCCGACACATCCTACAACTCATCATACGACCCGTAACAGGATTGTATGGGTCGTGCTTGCTCTCGTACATTCCTTGACTTCTGCAGAATTGGATATGTATTGGAAATTGGTATGACTTGTAACATGATCCCACGAGTCATACTATCCAATCGTGGTTTGGCTTTGAGAACTTTGACATCTTCTTGAAGTTTTCTACGAGTGTTTTGGTATGCCTCATACCTTGCTCCTACGAATTGTGACAACTGGTTGCATCATGAATTCTTCCAAGTCCTTAGAATCACTAAAGCTTTCTATGTCTCCTGGTACGGGTTGTAGGTAGATGCTACGATCCGTAGGTGCTACCAGTATCAGGAGACCACTTATACAAATAACTCTGAAATATTCCACGACTCCAGTTACGACTTATACCAGCTTGGTACGGCTCGTACTGAGAGTCATAGTTTGCCTTTGCAGTATTCCAGCCTTCGAGCTTTCCATGAGTCTCAGTACGACTCGTACAATCTAGGTATGACTCGTACTGAGATTAGTGCATGGCTGCTTTTCTGCACTTTTCTGCAACTTTTACATATCTTTTGCTCCAACACCAATTTTCCCTAAAAACAAAGTAAAAAAACACCTCATATCCATATAAATATACCAAACTCCATACTATTTTCTTAGTTTATGCATCAAAAGTGTTGTAAACTCACAACACATCAAGAACTTCGGAGCATGCTGGTGCAGCAGGAACCTTTCCCCGTGACAGAACTTCCACCTCTACCGCCACCCTTTTCTAAATTGTGGGAGGTACCGCAGATGATACCCTCTCTCGTACTGGATAAGGAGCGCGAGCCCCTTCTCTGGCTGCAGAAGGCCTTCGGCCGCGTCCTCGGCCCTTTCCTCTGCCGCGGGCTACTGCTTCTCTGTTTCTATATGCATGTGTTCTCGCCATCTGTGAGAGAAAGAAAGAAGAGTTGTTAGCTACTAATTTGGATCACCAGATACCAATTGGATCAAGTAGTCGCACGAAAGGGAAAAAGAAAGGAGTTTTCCTAAAGTCTTGCAGCCTCTTGAAGATAAGTTACGAACGTCTCCGCATCGATCCGCGAGACTCTAATAGACCCATCTTAGTGTAATGAGATTGACGAACCTAGAGTTCTGATACCAACTTTTTCATGACCCAAATGGCTGTGATTAATACCCACACTAACCCCCCAGTGGGCGAACCAATGAATCCAAATAATTACCCCGACATCAATCATACCAATGAGAAAGAAATAACTCTTTTATAAAAGAAACAAATTGAAATATCCTCAATGAGAATAATAATCTAAAATAAAACAAAATAATAATCCCAAGATTCAATTGTCATTGCACCAGATGTCTACGTACAAAGTTAGGAATGATAAATCTAGAAACTAAAGAAGTAAAATGCCCGGAGGAAAGACATCTTCAACGGAGGAGTGAGACTGCCCATCTTCCAATCGCTCACCTTTCCAATGATTTTGCTATTGCATTATAGGTGAGAGTGATAGGAGCTTTCTGGATTAAATTCTGCACTCAAAAAAGAAGTGCATGAGTAGCATTAATATGAAACACGGTACTGGTAGGCATCATCGACCGACCTTACATAATAACATATAAGTAGTGCAACAACAATATAAAACCAGTCCATAACACGATACATATATACAATAAAAATTTAAAGATCATTAGCTCTGCATAGGTGACAACGGCCTACTCACCGGATTTGGCCTTTCGCTGTAACGGTCACTTAACCGTTGCTGCGGTCTTGCTATAACGGAATACGTCCAGCTGCAGCGGTACTTCTCTAGGCAGTAGCTCGACTTAGCCGAACCTTCATTATTTCACTAGCTTTTAGCAATTCACACATTCTAGTGCTCATTCAGATATAAATGCAAGTCGTTGACAACAATTCACAACTATTCAAAATCACATGCGATATAAATCAAATCATGACCAGTTAGAACAACTCAACATCAAAATATTCATTTATCCATATCACACATCAAGTTTTTTTCACTTTTTCATGTTCAAGTAACAATCACATAATCACCAACTCAACTCAACTCAACCACATAGCATTTACTCATTCCAAGTCTTTAACACATTTACAACTACATCATAAAATAGAACAATTGGTTATATGCCAAGCACATGCACCATATCACCATAAATACTTCATCACCATAAATACTTCATCACCAATATCAATGTACACACATGCTAGAGGGTCTTATTTTTTCCCTTCCAATCATGACCTGTATGAGACTCTAGAAATTCATGTACTGTACCGGAGGGGTACCCGCTCTCACTCATATGCTCGTCAGGATGCTCCCCTAAGACATGAGCCACTCAATCCATATTACTCGCTTGGATGCTTCCCTCGAGCACAAGCCACTCATCTCAGGATATTTTTACTATCCTTAACTGTTCTTAAAATAATTGAAATATAGCAGAGTTCATTATTGATACATTTAGGAGTTTTCAATCTACTTCCCTCACTAGAATAAATAACAAATCGTCAAACACTTTACTAACAGTGCAAAAGGAACACACTTAACAGTTCAACACAGTTCCACACTGGTTCGATGACCACATCATATTAAATTTACTTCAATAGTTTAATTCAATAGAAAATTAATCCTAACAAGTAATATCCACAGACCAATCACCACATTATCATTGCACATACATACAGGCCATTATATGAAGTCTAACTCCTCTAAACCATAACCTACCTCAAACTTGGAGAGTTTAGATGAAAGTCACTCTGCTAGAGCCTTTCCCTTCCTTAGTGCTTTCAAATGCGCAAAGTCTAACAAGAACATGATAGAATTTAGTAACCTACCACCCACACAACTGCTTTAGAAACTCAACCCCTTCCCTTCAGGGAAATTTTAAGAGTAAAACCTCAATTTCACCTAGTTCTAGGTCTCAATTCCCGCATAACCCATATTCTTTAATAATTAAACCTTGGGGAATGATCATTACTCCCTAAAAACCTCTAATCAAACCACCCCATCAGCTCCATGATCCAGCCTTAGTTTGCCAACCTAGGTTTCTTAGCTTAGAAAATCACCATTAAAGGTTCTCCTTGAATCCTAAAGTCAACATAAACCATCATAGAAGTAGGAATCCAAGAGACTTACTTTGGAAAAGGAATTCAACTGCTCTGGGGAAGAAAATCAACTTCAGACCTTAACCCTTCGCGTTTTGAAAATAATAGGGTATAATTTCATAAATTTCACTTAAATCCACTTCATGATTCCCGTCATCTGTTGTAGTGGACTCGCTATGGCGATCAGGAAATGACTATAGTGGATCCGATAGTTATTTTCTCGGTCTGTTATGACGGAACTTCGACCGTCACCACGGTCTTGCTGCAGCGGCCCCCCGGAATCAGTAACTCCCCAAAAATCATCAATTCACACTAGCTCACTCCATAACACTTCTCTATCTGCTGTCTGGCCTCGTTTAGAGTATTCTAGGTTCGTTTCTCCTCGTAATGACATACGGATCGTTACAACAAACTATAATTATAACATTAATAATTAAAATAAAATTGTAGAAGGACTTAGTTTCTTTTTCAATGCCCACAAAAAAAAAGCCTTACTTCACATGTGTGTAGGAATATACTTTCCATACAAACTCATTTTTTTTCTTTTTTATAGAATGGGATAAATTTTTTTTTCTATTTTTTAGTATGATAATATCATAATTTCAATTTATTTATATTAATTTTTTACTTTCATATTTGATTATTATATAAAGTTATAGTAATTGAATAATAATAAATCTATTAATATTTAAAATAATTTTTTATTCTATCCACGTTCTTTGAAAGAAATTTCAAATGGAAATATTCATATATCTAAAGGTAATTTAAGAAGTAAGTTTTGCTAAAACTCAATATATTTAATTTTTATTTGGTATTCAATATTTAAAAATGTAATTCAAGTGACTAGATTTGTTCATATTTACTAGGAGGACAATATTATAAGTTTAATCAATGTGAGAATCTAATATATAAAATATCTACTTAATAAAAAGGTCAAAATACTCTTACTCTATGTGAAATTGAAACAAAAATATCATTTGTTAATAGTTTGGTCCAAAAATATTCATGTCGTTGATAGTTTGATCCAAAAATACATTTATCATTAATTATTTGGTTCAAAAATACTTCTATTCTTACTTTTGAGTCAAAATATCTTTTTATTAATAAACATATTTTTTCAACACACATTAAAATAAAATATTTTTTTTAAAAAAAATAGTTTCTTATTTTTTTTCTTTTAAAATTTCTTTAACTGATAAAAAAAAAATTGAGAAGTAAATTTTTTCTTCTTAATCTTATCTTATATAAAAGAGTCATAACATGAATAACCAATGGCATTTTTGAAATTCTAACTTTATCTAAAATAAACCATAATTATAACATTCATGATTAAAATAAAATTCTAAAAGAGCCTATTTTCTTTTTCAATACCCACAAAAAAACCTTATTTCACATGTGTGTAGGAATATACTTTCCATACAAACTCATATTTTTTTTATATTATGGGATAAATTTTTATTCTATTTGTTTAGTATGATGGTGTCATAATATTAAATTAAGCATTTCAATTAATTTATATATAATTTTTATTTTCATATTTGATTATTATATAAAATTATAGTAATCTTCTTATATAGAAGGGCCATAACATGAATAACCAATGGCATTTTTAAAATTCTAACTTCATCTAAGGGCATATTATAATTATAACATTAGTGATTAAAATAAAATTCTAGAAGGGCGTATTTTCTTTTTCAATACCCACAAAAAAAAAAAACTTATTTCACATGTGTGTTGGAATATACTTTCCATACAAACTCATATTTTTCTTTTTTTATATTATGGAATAAATTTTTATTCTATTTGTTTAGTATTATAATATCATAAATATTAAGTTAGGCATTTTAATTTATTTATATTAATTTTTTATTTTCATACTTGATTATCGTATAACATTATAATAATTGAATAATAATGAATCTATTAATATTTAAAATAATTTTTTATTCTATCCATATTCTTTGAAAAGAAATTTCAAATGGAAATGTTCATATATCTAAAGGTAATTTAGAAGTAAGTTTTGCTAAACTCTAATATATTTAATTTTTATTTGGTATTCAATATTTAAAAATTTAATTCAAGTGACTAGATTTATTCATATTATACTAAGAGGACAATACTTATAAGTTTAATAAATGTGAGAATCTAATATATATATCCCTACTTAATAAAAAGGTCAAAATGCTCTTACGCTGTATGAAATTAAAACAAAAATATCATTTGTTAATAGTTTGGTCCAACAATATCCATGTCGTTAATAGTTTAATTCAAAAATATATTGTCATTAATTGTTTTGTCCAAAAATATTTCTATTCTTATTTTTGAGTCAAAATATATTTTTACTAAGAAGCATATTATTTTTTTCTTTTTAAACACATTATTTTTTAATAAAATATTATTTTTAAAAAGTTATTTTCTTTTTTTCTTTTTAAAATTTCTTTAACTAATAAAAAAAACTGAGAAGTAATCTTTTTTTTTCTTAATCTTATTTTATCAATTAAAATAGAATAACAACCATCTACTTTTTAAACTGATAATATTGGTCATATATATAAGATCAAACTCATTATTAATTTTTATTTAGATAATAATAAAAATAAATTTTCAATAAAATAGAAAATATTTTTATTTCTTTACTTTTTTCAAATTGAGATAAAGTTTTATGTAATATAGATAATGAATACATGTACAGATAAATAGATTTTATTTTGAAGTGTGAATACCAATTTTAGAAAAATTAGCATCATATTGCGATCACCACCAGTTCCGTACTTTTTTTTATTGCGTAAAACGAGTATTATTGAAACATATAAAATTTGTGTGGACAATTTTTACGTAAAAACATATAAAAAGATATCATAATCGTAACTTCCTTAGATACTAAACAATAAAATTAACTTACTGATAATTTAATTTATTAATTATTTTCTTTATACTTTTGCTTAGCTTATTTTATGTGCCGAATATAAATTTTACATGTAGAATTTACACATTAAACTTATAAAACTTTCATAAAGATGCATGATCAATCTCTAGACCAAGACATGAATTCATCAACTAACTATTACTTCCGCAATGTATATTGCTATCATCCAATTTTTCAAGCATAAATTTAATATTTTAATAAATCAAAACAATAAATAATATATGCAACAAATAACAATTATATCTGAACTAAGAGTATTAGTATATTTAATGAATTAGAGAATTATTTTATCAAGTGAACATAAAATATTTATCTCTACTTGATCCGTTGAGTACATACAAGATGTACTTGCACAAGAAGTAGAAATTACACCATTATCATAATCAATAAATTATATTTAATTATATCCTATAATCATTTTGATGGCTTATCCAATCTTCTCTTAGATTGTGAACATAATCTTTATTACTTATAAAAATCGATAATTTAATCTTCCTTGTATAAACTAAATTTTCTACACTAAATCATCCACTATATAAATAAAGAACACACACAAATAAATATATGATCTATTTTTGTCACGCCCCACCTTGGGGGGTATGACTGGCACCTGGTGCCCTACTAGGACCTGAACTGATGGACTGCTAAGCCTGAGCACATCTGGTGCTTGGCTGGCTCTAACTCAGATTCAGGGAAACAACGGGCTATATGACGGCTGTAAAAACAGCCTCCGGCCGACTAGGCCTATAGCCACCTGTACCTGTGCTGACAGCTAACCAGAAACATATCAATATAGGGAAACCTATGCGGGCTGACAAGGCCACCATGCTGTCTAGTTATCTGCAACTCAACAATGAAATACTAGAAGGCTACGTGACCGGCAAGGTCACCACTACTGTCAAGCTATGGCCCCACACGGCCAACATAAAAGAAATAAAGGTACTAACAGTTATACAACTGCACGGCCTCACACGACCGGCTCAACTGACCACAGGGAAATATATACAGACTGCAAGCCTCTAGGAATAGCAATAGAAATGATCGGGACAGGGCCCCGACCTACCCGTACTGTACAATAAAAGAAGACGAAATACACCTCTGGAATTCAGTCTCCGGATGACAGGAGCTGAATACTCGATCGCTGACAGAAATCATGAGGGATCGCCTCCTCGTCTGTGAGTACCTGCAGGCAAGTAATGCAGCGCCCCACCGGGCGTCAGTACCACTGGTACTGAGTATGTAAAGCAATAACTGAAAGAAATATCTGAAAAATATAATACAACTGATGAAACTGAAGTAGAAAGAAATGGATTAACTGTCTGATAATGTAAATCATACCTTCTTTTAATTATACTGGAAGGAGTAGGAGCCATACCTGGAGATTTATCGTCCTACTGTCCATCAACTTGTATCTACTGTACATGGCATAACATATCATAACATCACATAGCACACACAAACCTTGCCCGGCCCCCATAAGCCGGGAGGTACAACCAGCACAGAATCTATACCCCTACCCCGGTCATCCCATCTCCTAAAATAGCTATAAGCATCCCACCGGTCCCCTGGGTAAGCACTTGGGCTCGCTGAGCCCCTGACTATAACTGCATCTGAGTCCGGAGGACTCCTGAATCAACACCTGGGCGTATCCGCTCGCAGGGGTGTGTAAGGGCCGATCAAGGCACAATATGGGGAAAACTGGCATCCCATCTTCGTCCCCTGTGGGACGGCATGCCACTCCGTAGAGCGACGTATCCTCGTCCTCTGGCGGACGAGTCGATACAGCTATCAACCCTGGGGCGGTCATGGATGCTAGGTAGTCCAACCCCAAACAACACGACGGTCTCAACTAGTAATACTATCTGCATGTCCCACATACTGAAGCTAATAGTGGTAAGGTATTTGTATATACTACATGCTGAGCTAGTGAGAGCAATATGTACGTACTTACTACATGCTGAGGCTGATAATGGTATATATGTATAAATATAGTCTTCTACCAGACTGTACTGGGTCTAATGCTGAACAAGATATAGTCGTTCTGTTGAAAACTATGTTGTATACTGGGTTTCTATAGTAACATGATTTACTATTTTTAACATACTTTTTAAACCTCATTTTAACCTATCATTCTACTTCTGAGATGCCTTATAGATATTACATTGCTTTACTGAGTTTCAACTGAATACGATGATATTCTAACATTTTGTACTACATCACATATGGAGCATGCTGTGCAGTTCCTAACACTTATATTAGAGTCTACATCATGCTGGCAAGTCTCGTACTAATTATAACGTGATGCTTCTAATAACGTACCAACATTCGTAATTAACAGAACACATGATTCCTGAACATTCTACTGGCCGTTAATTTACTTTATTATACAGAGATTTATTGACTTGCCGAGGAAACTAGCTTTACATACCTTATCCTCAAACTATCCGTCTGTCGGACGAGGCTCGGCCGGTACTTCAACTATTTTCTCCCAACTGCATTCATAAATATGTCAATTAATACTAAATACAGCTTTATTTTAAAGAGCAACGTCACTTTCTATATAGTTTATAGCCTAAACTTTGGCTTATCGAAAGACGGTCGAAAACTTGCTATTTTTCAGAGGTCCAGAAGGGAGAAATACTCACTTCACAGCTAGGAACACATAGACATTAGTTTAGAGCAATTCCACTTACCTTAGCTCGGTAGCTCGACGATTTGTCGGCCGTATTTCACGAAACTAAATCCATAGGAATGCTCTCTGCTGCTAAATAACTCGGTATCTGAGGTTAATTTGAGTTTGGACAACGTTTAGCAGCGTAATCGGACGAAAATTATCTTACCTCCTTCGTTCTTATCTCTCCTCTGCTGATCCCTCTCTGTTTCACTGGAAATTATAAGTGTTTAATGATTTAAAATCGAAGAGGGGCTTTATATACTTGGGCCTGGACAAGGCCAACGTGTCACGGAGCCAACGCGGAGGCCTCACCTCCGTGACACGCTGCCATCGCGGAGGGGCTCTGCCTCGGCTCCTTCCGCGATGGTTCGACAGGTTTCTTGTCCGATCTTTTCCCGGGCCTTTCTCTAGCACGTATGGCCTTCAAATATGCTTAACCAACGTGCGAATAGTTCATCTAGGTGCCGGAAATCCTACGGGGTATAACATTCTCCCCCCCTTAAGAACATTCGTCCTCGAATGTAAACTTCTATTTAGAGGACTTCTCAACTTACTATCTAGGAAAATTCCGGCAGAGTTTCCCCTGTAATATGGACTATCCTAAAAACCTGTAACGCAGAAAAGTCCAATACAGGTACTGCACGCAATACTTTAAGATTCACAGGATATCTAATCATCAATCTTTCTCATCTATACATATACAACCATAAGATACTGCATAAGTAACAACACGGACATACCTGTCGTCTGACTAGGCCTGGAATAGGTGAGGATGTCTAGCTTTCGTATCTTCTTCAACCTCCCACGTCATCTCCTCTCAGTTCCTGTTATGTCACAGTACCTTGACAGATGCAATATCCTTAGTTCTTAATCTACGAATCTGTTTGTCTAGAATAGTTACTGGAACCTCTTCATAGGCCAGCTCTTCGGTAACCTAGATATCCTGGACTGGAACTGCTCTGGATGGGTCTCCTATGCATTTCCTCAGCATGGACACATGAAAAACGGGATGAACGGATTCTAGCTCTGGAGGCAAGTTCAACTCATATGCTACTCGGCCTATCCTTCGAGAATCTGATAAGGCCCAACAAACCTCGGGCTGAGCTTACCTTTCTTGCGGAATCTCATTACCCCTTTCATCGGGGACACTTTCAAAAATACCCAATCATTCACATCGAATTCCAGGTTTCTGCGCCTCACATCTGCATATGATTTCTGGCGGCTCTGTGCAGTCAGTAGGCGTTCTCAGATAAGCTTTACCTTTTCCTCTGACTGCTGAACAACGTCTGGCCCAACCAACGCTGATTCTCCTATTTCAAACCAGCCAATCGGCGATCAGCATCTTCGCCCGTATAAAGCCTCAAAAGGCGCCATCTGGATGGCTGAGTGATAGCTATTATTATAAGCAAACTCGTATAGGGGAAAATGCTCATCCCAGTTACCACCGAAATCTAGCACACACGCTCGCAACATATCTTCGAGCGTCTGAATAGTGCGTTCAGCCTGTCCATTTGTCTGAGGGTGGGAAGCTTTGCTTAGATTAATCTGCGTCCCCAGCCCCTTCTGGAACAATTTTCAAAACCTAGCCGTGAACTGCGCTCCTCTGTCTGAAATAACGGATACTGGCACTACATGCAATTTGACTATCTCTCGGATATACAACTCCGCATAATCTTCAGCCGAGAAAGTAGTTCTAACTGGCAGGAAATGAGCTGATTTAGTCAATCTATCAACTATTACCCATATAGAGTCATATCTGTGTCTGGTACGGGGTAATCCTGCCACAAAATCCATATTCACCGCTTCCCATTTCCAGAGAGGCACAGCTATGTCCTGAGTTAACCCGCCTGGTTTCTGATGTTCTGCTTTCACCTGTTGGCAGTTAGGACACTGGGCTACAAATTCAGCAATTTCTCTTTTCATACTTGGCCACCAGTAGTTCTCTTTGATGTCATGGTACATTTTTGTGGTACCGGGGTGAAGAGAATAACGGGCGTAATGTACCTCGTTCAGAATCTACTGGTGGAGCCCTAAAACATCTGGAACATATAGACGGCCTTTACAACGTGGCACTCCATCCTCTGTTACCTGAAAATTTGGCGTTTTCCCCTGCTAACCAGGTCAGGATTCTTATACTACCGTTCTTTTTATTTTCACAACTGATGACGACACGATGGTGTTTTCGATTACCGCTCTATTGTCCTTCATTTCTATTACACGAACGGCTAAATTGACCATTTGATGTATCTCTCTGACCAACCCCCGTTGCTCGGGTTGCACATACACCACACTCCTAATAAATCTATAGCTAAGAGCGGTTGTTTCTCCATTACCTCTTCTTGACTGATATAACATTTCTCATACTTAGAGAGTTCGGCATATAATTGACGGTCATACTAACTTGTCTTGCCGAAGAGATCGACAGGTAGTTTACAGGCGTTGCTAGAGCATATCTGGCCCTCCGGCCACATGCTAAGGCTACTTGTTGCTGGGATAACCTGAACGACCGTCTGCGCACCTTGTGCCTTTATCTGATCAGAGGATCCTGATATTGACCATGACCTCTAATGATCTGGCTGCATAACCTTAAATAACTGAATAGTCGGGTTGAATGACCCGAATGTGGCAGTAATAACAATGCTCTAACTGTTCTACTAGAGTACTTATAGTTCATGCATAACTGCAGACTTGTGGGCATCTAATTGCTTTGTTATTTGCTTGAACCACTGTAAGGCTGGGCTTAATCAAACTTATTCCCAGGCGATCAATCTCTGGATCTTCACGGGGAGCCAACTGATCCCCTGGTCTTAATAAACACTGTGCTAGCAGGGTACTATCAATTTCTTATGCCTTGTGTGTATCCACTTGGATTTATACTGCTATTCTGGGGAATTCTCGGTCTTATGAGCTATTCTGTAAATACTAGCCTTCTGCTAGGGCTCTGTACCTGAATATCTTACGAGAACCAGCTGAAGTACTAGTCTGTCGCTGACTACTGATGTGGACCCTTCCGTGGGGTACCCACGGGTATTCTGACTAGGACGGCCGGCTGACTTACGGGATGTTCCACATCATAACTGCTAGGTTAACTAAGGCCGACTCTCACCTACAAGGCTGGAAAAATGACGTACGACCACTTAACATACTAGAACAATTCTGGTATTGCTAATCTCTGAAATTTGCCTACTTGGCCTCTAATCCTAGTTCTAGCACATGCACTAATGTTACCGATCTTCAGGGATGCTTCCCTGCTAATGCAGGCGCCAGCTGGTCGGTAGACCGTCTAACTGCGCCCTTATCATCTAGCCATCTGGTTTAGGCCATTAACTCTGGTAAGTTCCTAGAGCCTAGATCTGGCAACAACACATAAGTCTATTAACTTAATAACTGAGAACTGAGATAGTTTCTATGACTTCATACGTAATTCACACTTAATCTGCCCTTTCTCTTCTCCTTTCCCTTTCTCCTTTCTTCTCTCCTTTTCTTTCTTTCTTCTCCCCCTTTTTTTTTGGCAAGGGGGAGGTCCTGCAATGCAATTTATACATGCTTTCTATTACTAATCAGCATCTGTGATTGTACCCCTTATAGGCAGCTACTCACAGCATATCTATTATATATATATATATATATATATCAATAGCTACGTACAATATGTACTGAATTCTGCGGTAATACATAATCTCTGACATGCTCTGCTGAGTCTCACACCGTACATGATACCCCGCTTCTACGGCCTAATAATATCTCCTGCCCTGACTTATCATGTCATTGTTTTGTCACCCCATTCTGAAAGTAACAAACATAAGCACTTTAGTTATTATCTGCTGTTTGAAATCCGCCACTCTTGCGATGTGGGGTCAACGTTCAAATCTTGTGGCCTTACTAGGCATATATTGAGAGCCCATGACTGTCTGCTGGGCCTTATCTCTAGGTCACACTAGATTAGAATTGCTGTATTGGTAATTTCTCAACTTCACCATAAGCGAACATGCTGCAGCATTCTGGATCGCAATCTTACTGTCAGCCCGAGGCTTAATTCTTAATACGATATTCTACCAATCCGGGGGTAATCCTAATTTCCCCACAACATCCGACACTCCTGCTTCTTCCCCTCATCTTGCTTAAGCTGAACTCTGGGGTTCAAGGTACCCGCCTTTCGTTGTTAATGAGATTACTGATCAAGCCTCGGCCTATACTTCTTCTCGCTTGCAGTCGGACCCATCTTATTCATATAATCTCCCTGTCTTTTGATATCACAACTGGATCATAACTACAATCTTACAGGTATGTCTTGCTATCTGTTAGCATATGTGGCGGACTTGGCCTTTTTTTCTGAATCGAACTTGACTATTACCCGGCATTCATCACTAACAGGTCTTTTACCCCTGCTTCGGGTAAGCTAACGGTCTTACTTTCTCTACTGGCTTATTATCATAAGGGTCTGCACAACTTACGTAATCGTAGGGGCTCTTTATACTTTCTAATACTTACTAGGATCAATCAGCCCATCTTTACTTACTGCTTGATTGGCAACCCCATCTCAAGTCTTATGCCCCTTTACTATACTGGCATCAAAATCAAGAGGTAGGAATAACCCTTTTCTTATTTCAACAAATAAAAGCATTTAACCGTACCATATCCCAAAAGATGTATTTGGGATTCCTACATTTCCCTCTCTTTCTTATACTTACCTGGTGGTCTGACCTTGTCTGTAATCTTAATCAGATCTTATATAGCTAATAAATAATTCAACTCGTATGTACATTACACTCCTGACTTCCTATCCTGACGTTATCAACATATACTGGGGATAGTACCGATAAAGGTATCATGCTGGGAGGTCTTGGGTACCTCCTCCTGCTGCTGTAGTTATCATGTAACTGGCTGATGCCTTCTTCTGTTGCTATATCTGATCTTCTGCCGGTAATAGGGTAATGATGATCTGCCTTAGTATCTGTAATCAAAGAATACGGTAAGTTTTTAGAGACTCCACCCTATACTTACCGCTCTAAAGCACGACTGACTGAGAAGGAAGGGTAACCATCCTATCATGCCTCGCAGCCTCCTGCCTATAGTATGTGGTGCACAACACATCCATAGACAAGACTCTACTTAGCACGGCTTGCAAACTCCCTGGGACACGACCTGCTCTGATACCAAGTTTGTCACGCCCCGCCTTGGGAGGTATGACTGGCACCTGGTGCCTACTAGGACCTGAACTGATGGACTGCTAAGCCTGAGCACATCTGGTGCTTGGCTGGCTCTAACTCAGATTTAGGGAAACAACGGGCTATATGACGGCTGTAAAAACAGCCTCCGGCCGACTAGGCCTATAGCCACCTGTACCTGTGCTGACAGCTAACCAGAAACATATCAATATAGGGAAACCTATGCGGGCCGACAAAGCCACCATGCTGTCTAGTTATCTGCAACTCAACAATGAAATACTAGAAGACTACGTGACCGGCAAGGTCACCACTACTGTCAAGCTATAGCCCCACACGGCCAACATAAAAGAAATAAAGGTACTAACAGCTATACAACTGCACGGCCTCACACGACCGGCTCAACTGACCACAGGGAAATATATACAGACTGCAAGCCTCTAGGAATAGCAATAGAAATGATCGGGACAGGGCCCCGACCTACCCGTATTGTACAACAAAAGAAGACAAATACACCTCTGGAATTCAGTCTCCGGATGACAGGAGCTGAATACTCGATCGCTGACAGAAATCACGAGGGATCGCCTCCTCGTCTGTGAGTACCTGCAGGCAAGTAATGCAGCGCCCCACCGGGCGTCAGTACGACTGGTACTGAGTATGTAAAGCAATGACTGAAAGAAATATATGAAAAATATAATACAACTGATGAAACTGAAGTAGAAAGGAATGGATTAACTGTCTGATAATGTAAATCATACCTTCTTTTAATTATACTGGAAGGAGTAGGAGCCATACCTGGAGATTTATCGTCCTACTGTCGATCTACTTGTATCTACTGTACATGGCATAACATATCATAACATCACATAGCACACACAAACCTTACCCGGCCCCCATAAGCCGGGAGGTACAACCAGCACAGAATCTATACCCCTACCCCGGTCATCCCTTCTCCTAAAATAGCTATAAGCATCCCGCCGGTCCCCTGGGTAAGCACTTGGGCTCGCTGAGCCCCTGACTATAACTGCATCTAAGTCCGGAGGACTCCTAAATCAACACCCAGGCGTATCCGCTCGACAGGGGTGTGTAAGGGCCGATCAAGGCACAATATGGGGAAAACTGGCATCCCATCTTCGTCCCCTGTGGGACGGCATGCCACTCCGTAGAGAGACGTATCCTCGTCCTTTGGCGGACGAGTCGATACAACTATCAACCCTGGGGCGGTCATGGATGCTAGGTACTCCAACCCCAAACAACACGACGGTCTCAACTAGTAATACTATCTGCATGTCCCACATACTGAAGCAAATAGTGGTAAGGTATTTGTATATACTATATGCTGAGCTAGTGAGAGCAATATGTACGTACTTACTACATGCTGAGGCTGGTAATGGTATATATGTATAAATATAGTCTTCTACCAGACTGTACTGGGTCTAATGCTGAACAAGATATAGTCGTTCTGCTGAAAACTATATTGTATATTGGGTTTCTATAGTAACATGATTTACTATTTTTAACATACTTTCTAAACCTCATTTTAAGCTATCATTCTACTTCTGAGATGCCTTACAGATATTACATTGCTTTACTGAGTTTCAACTGAATACGATGATATTCTAACATTTTGTACTACATCACATACGGAGCATGCTGTGCAGTTCCTAACACTTATATTAGAGTCTACATCATGCTGGCAAGTCTCGTGCTAATTATAACGTGATGCTTCTAATAACGTACCAACATTCATAATTAACAGAACACATGATTCCTGAACATTCTACTGGCCGTTAATTTACTTTACTATACAGAGATTTATTGACTTGCCGAGGAAACTAGCTTTACATACCTTATCCTCGAACTATCCGTCTGTCGGACGAGGCTCGGCCGGTACTTCAACTATTTTCTCCCAACTGCATTCATAAATATGTCAATTAATACTAAATACAGCTTTATTTTAAAGAGCAACGTCACTTTCTATATAGTTTATAGCCTAAACTTTGGCTTATCGAAAGACGGTCGAAAACTTGCTATTTTTCAGAGGTCCAGAAGGGAGAAATACTCACTTCACAGCTAGGAACACATAGACATTAGTTTAGAGCAATTCCACTTACCTTAGCTCGGTAGCTCGACGATTTGTCGGCCGTATTTCACGAAACTAAATCCATAGGAATGCTCTCTGCTGCTAAATACCTCGGTATCTGAGGTTAATTTGAGTTTGGACAACGTTTAGCAGCGTAATCGGACGAAAATTATCTTACCTCCTTCGTTCTTATCTCTCCTCTGCTGATACCTCTCTGTTTCACTGGAAATTATAAGTGTTTAATGATTTAAAATTGAAGTGGGGCTTTATATACTTGGGCCTGGACAAGGCCAACGTGTCACGGAGCCAATGCGGAGGCCTCACCTCCGTGACACGCTGCCATCGCGGAGGGGTCTGCCTCGGCTCCTTCCGCGATGGTTCGACAGGTTTCTTGTCCGATCTTTTCCCGGGCCTTTCTCTAGCACGTATGGCCTTCAAATATGCTTAACCAACGTGCGAATAGGTCATCTAGGTGCCGGGAATCCTACGGGGTATAACAATTTTTTATTATTTTTTGGTTAAAAATAAATAATTAATTATTTTATAATATATAATATATTTAAATACATAATTAATAGTACATATCCTAATATATTATTTAATTAACTAATTATTTATATCAAAATAAAATATATAATAATATAATTATTGGGCCCGTGATTTTATGGGCCTATCTCATCTAGTATTATTATATTATATAATTATATTATATAGAAGAGCCATGAAAGAACTATCATGGCTATGAAGAGTTGTACACGAAGCAATATAAATTGTACTATATACTTGGCCTTATCCTATTTTTTCACCAATAATCTCTAAATACATGTAATATATATGAGGCCAATAATTATATTTCTGATGAGCTCATTTTTTTTATATCATGTAATTATAGTAGCTTAGTACTTTTTATATATAGACTTATTCAACCTCATAAAATTTAAAATGTATAACATTATCAACTTTCATTCATATTATATTTTTTCACCTTTTTTTAAAAATTTTTTATTTCACTCATTATTTACTATTAATAGAATGATGCATTCAATAAAAAATACAACACTTTTAAACATCAAACTATACTTCTAAATTTGAATTTTCAAGATTCAAAACTTTTAAACTTATATTTTAGCCCAAAAATTATTGTCATGAACTTCTACTAACAAACATATAAAATAAACTGGGATTAATTTATAGACGATATACAAAAATTATATTAGACGAAAGGTAATCTTTTTATGTAAAATTTAATATACTATATAAAATATGGTTATTTTTTAGCTAAGTTTTAAAAATTAAGTTATGGCTTTGAATTGTGATTATATTTAATTTAAAAATTATAATAAGATAAAAGATTATGATAGAATTAATTTTTTTTTGAATTTCTATTATATAGAAAGATGAAGAGGTGGTAGACCAAGGGCATATTTGTCTTTTCACTCTATATCTATGTCCAAGGATAAAATTATATTTTTATTTATATTTATATCTCTATATATTTTTATATATTATATTATTTAGTAGAGATGGCCTATAATTTTTTAACATATGGTTAAATATCCATTATCCATCACATTTTTTATTCGACCTTTCAAAAAAAATTTATTTTAGATTTCTCACTCTTTTAGAGAGTTTGAGATCTATCCCACTTCATATATTTATTATTATTTCAATTATATAGAAGATCCATGGAAGAGCAACCATGACTATAAAAGAAATTGTACAAGAAGCAATATAAATTGTACTATGTACTTAACATTATCTTATTTTCTCACCATTAGTCTCTAAATAGATGTAATATATATGAGGCTAATTGCATTTTTGATGAGCTCATTCTTTTTATATCATCTAATTGTAGTAGCTTGGTCCTTTTTTTATATAGACTTATTCAATCTTATAATAAATGTATAACCATTATCAACTTTCATTCACGTTATATTTTTTTTTCACATTTTATAAAGAATTTTTATTTCACTCATTATTGACTATTAATAGAATGGTGCATTCAATAAAATACAACTCTTTTAAATATTAGTCTGTACATCTAAATTTATATTTTCAAAATTTAAAGCTTTTAAAACTATAATTAGCCCAAAACTTATCGTCATGAACTTCTACTAACAAACATATAAAATTCACCAGAATTAATTTGTAGACCATATATAAAAATAATATTAGACAAAATATAATTTCTTATTTGAAATGTACTACATTTGTCACGTCCTATCTTGGGAGGCATGACTGGCACCTGGTGCCCTACTAGGACCTGAACTGCTGAGCTGACTGAGCCTAAGCACCTATGGTGCAAGGATGACTCTAACTCTAGAATAAAAAAAACTACGGGCTATATAGCGGCTGTAAATACAACCCCCAACCGACAAGGCCTATAGCCACCTGTGAAAATAAATCGCTAACCAGAGACAAACAATCATAGGGAGTTCTATGCGGGCCGACCGGGCCGCCAATCAACAGCTAAACAGGGCCCCACAAGGCCAACACACACCATCTAAAACATAGGGGAGTAACACAATCTGCAACCCTATAGGAGTAATAAGATGGTCGGGACAGGGCCCCGTACCTACCCATACTATACAAACAAAAGGAATAAACCTCTATCACACAAGCCCCGGAAGAAGGGAGCTAACGATTCTGTATGGCTGACTGGAATTATGAGGGACCTGCTCCTCGTCTATCTGTACCTGCAGGCAAGTAATGCAGCGCCCCAGAAGAGGGCGTCAGTACAATATGTACCGAATATGTAAGGCAATAGATAAGTTGAATAGGACTGAAAGCAAATAAAAAGAAGGGCCGAAAGATTAACCTGTACGCCTGCTGATTCGTAATCTGTATCTAACTGGCACTACATGTATATAAGCTAAGAATGCATACTTACACATTTATACACTATGGCTAGCAGACAAGAATTCATACAAGAACCCCACCTGACTCCCATAAGCCGGGAGGTACAATCAGCACAAAATAATTTGTTCAGGCCCCTATAAGTCCTGGCGAGCACTTCTCAATCTATATACCCCTACTCAGGTGTCTACAACTCTACTGGTACTGTAGCCAACCTACCGGTCCCCTGGGTCTACAACTGAGCCCTCTTGGCCCCTGATCTGTAGCTATGTCTGAGTTTGGAGGACTCCTGATATCTACACCCCGGGCATAAACGCTCGACGGGGGTGTGTATAAGGCCAACCACGGCATATGAGGATTTGGATCCCCATCTTCATCCCTTGCAGATGGCATACCGCTTCGTAGAGCGACGTATCCTCGCCCCTGGCGGGCGAGCGACATAGCTATTAACCCTGGGGCGGTCATGGAAGGCTTCTAACTGAGGGCAACCCCAACCCAGGTGCTATACTAACACATTAATCTATCTATATAAAGAGAGCGTATCTGGTGTTCTGGGCCTCATGCTAGTGCTACTCGCTTCTGGGATAATCTGTATGGCTGTCTACAGGCACGCCATGTGCTCGTATTTGATCAGAGGATCCTGATAGTGATCATGATCTCTAATAGTCTGAGATGAATAGAGCGAGGTACGAAGTGGCCTAGCAATACTCTAAATGTCCTACTCGGACACCTATAACTCATGAATAACTGTGGGGTTGCGGATAGCTAACTACTTTATTCTTATAATTAAACAACTATAGGGCTGGGCTTGGTCGAACTTGCTTCTACGCGATCGGCACCCTGGTCCTTCATAGGGAGCTTACCGATCTCCTTAACTTGTGGTTAACACTGTACTAGCAGAGTACTACTGACTCCTTAAACCTTGTCTGAATCCACTCGGATCTATATTACTGTTCTGGGCAATTCTTAATCTTATAGGCAATTCTATACAAACTAGCCCTCTCCTGGCACTCTGTACCTGAATACCTTACAAGAACCGGCTAGGGCGCTGGCCCATCACTGACTACTGATGTGGAACCCTCCTTGGGGTACCCACGGGTTTATCTGACTCGGACGACTGGGCTGGCTTGCTGGGCGTCCTACATGATAACTGTTAAGTCGAATAAGATTGACAATCACTGATAAGGCTGAAGGGATGGTGGACGATCACTCAATACACTGACAACCCTAGTGTCGCTAACTCTAAAGTATACCTATTCTGTCTCTATTTCTGGTTCTGGAACATGCGATAACGTCAATGACCTCTAGGGATGCTTTCCTGCCAATACAGGCGCCAACTAGTTGTTAGACCGCCTAACTGCGCCCATACTGTTTAACCAACTGATTCAGGCCAATAACTCTTACGGGCTTCTGAAGTCTAGGCCTGACAACAAACATTTAAGTCTACCATCACAATAAACTGAGAACTAAAGAGTTTATATATAGTTCATAACGTGAATCACATTAACTTGCTCCCTTTTAGCGAGGGGTCCTACAATACGATCTGTATATATTTTCTAGCAGCTAACCAGAATTTATGTAACTATAATTCCTATTAGCAGCTACTCGCAACATATCTGATATTTATATATGTATATCATTAACAGCTAATTACAATATATCGAATTACAATCTAATGGTAGCAACCGTCTGCAGTATCTGAGATCGTTATTTCTATTTGAGAGCATAAGTCGTAACACTGTATGACAAGGATACTTGCCGAGAGTTAAGCCTTACATACCTCGTTCGCCGTTTTCTGACTAACTAATAAGTATAGCTCGTATTCAACTACCCTTTTCAACTGTAATCATATTAATGGAAGAATAGGGCCAACTTCGTTACTAAATTCGAAGAAAACGATAACTTTATATATATAGTAACTATATTTCAACCTATCGAAAGATGATTGAAAACTTGTAATTTTCTCGGGAGTCTATAAGAGAGAAATGCTTACTTTAAGTCTGTGATCGTATTGACACTAGTTTGAAGCAATTCCACCAACTCTGGCTCAGGGTAACGATGATTTGTCGGGCGTATTTTACAAAAATAACTCCGCAGTGATGCTCTCTGCAGCCTTATACTTCACTACCCGGAGTTAATTTAGATTTGGACGGTGTTTAGCGGCGTAATCGGATGATTATTAAATGTTTTCCTCGGTCTCCCTCTGTTCTGGCCGAGATTTGTGAATTATAATCTAACTTCTAAGTGTGAGACCCTTATATACTTGAGGCAGCAAACAAGACAACGTGGCACTCTGCCCATCGCGCTGATTCTGCTCCATGCCACGTTGGCTAATACGGAGGAGCTGCTCCGCGCCACTTTGCCCCTCTGGATAGCTTGGTTCGGCCTCCTCCCGTGAAATCCCAACTTTGTACTTGTTCAGCCTTTTCCGGGCCCTTTCCTCGTACGCATGGCACTCTAAAACTCTCAACCAACATACGAATAGGCCGACTAAACGTTAGAAACTTACAGGGTGTAACAACATTATATAAGATATGATTATTGATAACTTAAGTTTTAAACATTAAAGATATGACTTTGAATTGAAATTATATTTAATATAAAAAAATTATAATAGGATAAATAATTATGATATAATTGAATTTTCTATTATATTATTTATTTTTATATAGAAAGATGAAGTGGGACCAATGGTAGTTTTGACATTTCACTAAGATCATGATAATATGTACTATACACTTTTGAAATAAAAATTGAATATTTTAGCCAAATAATATAAAAATCAGAATCTTCTCTTTTAATCCAAGACGATTTTCTTTTACCTAATTTTAGAAGGTCCATAATGTATTTCTTATTTTGTAACGTGGTTATATCACTTTTTTGAACTTAAGTTTTCTATTTCTACTTGATAAAAATAATATTTATATAAGTACAATATTTAAATTAATATTTACATATATATATATATATATATATATATATATATTAATAAAAAAATACATCTTACTTGATATGATATTAAAATTCTCATGTAAATAGAATTTTGTGTAAAATATTTAATAAAATAAAAATAATTTTTCAAATTATTTTTAATGATATAAAATTGATAAGATGTTTGTTACACCCCGCAAGTTTCTAACGTTTAGTCGGCCTATTCATATGTTGGTTGAGAGTTTTAGAGTGCCATACGTACGAGGAAAAGGCTCGGGGAAAGGCCGAACAAGTGCAAAGTCAAGATTTCACGGGAGGAGGCCGAACCAAGTTACCCAGAGGGGCAAGTGGTACGGAGCAGCCCCCTCCGCGTTACCCAAAGTGGCATGGAGCAGAATTAGCGCGACCAGCAGAGTGCCACGTTGCCTTGTCTGCCGCCTCAAGTATATAAAGACCTCACACTTAGATGTTATTTCATTATTCATATAACCTCGGCCAGCAGAGGTAAGAACGAAGGGAAACTATTGAAAATCATCCGATTACACCGTTAAACGCCGTCCAAATCTAAATTAACTCCGGGTAGTGAAGTATAAGGCTGCAGAGAGCATCGCTGTGGAGTTATTTTCGTAAAATACGCCCGGAAAATTGACATCCCGCCGAGCTTAAGTTGATGGAATTGTTTCAAACTAGTTTCAATACGATCACGTGCCTAAAATAAGTATTTCTCCCTTCTAGATTCTTGAGAAATTACGAGTTTTTGATTATCTTTTGATAAGTTGAAGTATAGTCAGTATATATATATATAAGTTATTGTTTTCTTCGAATATAGTAATAAAGTAGCCCTATTCTTCCGTTAATATGATTACAGTTGAGAAGGGCAGTTGAACACGAGCCAAAACTCGCTAATTAATCAGTAAATAGCGAACGAGGTATGTTAAGGCATTTTCTTTTGGCAAGTTAGTTTCTTCAGCATTGTAGTCCAGCATGAATCCCAGTAAAGCATGTCAGGAGTATGTTATCATGTCTAGTTGTTGTTGCCAGTTGAGACTCGTAAATTGTATTGTTTTGGGCTGGATTATACTTGTATAGCTTTCATGACCACCCCAGGGTTAATAGCTGTGTCGCCGCCTGCAAGGGGAGAGATTACGTTGCTCCATGGAGCGGCATGCCATCCGCAAGGAAGATGGGGATCCATATCCTCATATGTCGTGGTTGGCCTTATATGCACCCCCGTCGAGCGTTTATGCCTGGGGTGTAGATATCAGGAGTCCTCCAGACTCAGACACAACTATAGTCAGGGGTCGAGCAGGCCCAGTTGTAGACCCAGAGGATCGGTAGGATGCTTATAGCTAGTAGTTGACTTAGAATGACCTGGATAGGGGTATATAGATTGAGGTGTAGTCACTAGGGCTAATGGGGGTCCAGGTGGGTTATTCTGTGCTAATTGTACCTTCCGGCTTATGGGGGCCAAGTAAGGTTTATGTTTGCTTTAGTTACTGATAGTTAGCCAGTAAGACGCCTCGCTTGTCAGGTATGACCCCTACCCTCCTTATTACAGTTATGTTTAACCCTGATTTCACTACTTCAATCATCTTTAGTCCGGTTCCTTTACTTCAGTCATTGTCAGTTCTATTTCCTTACTTGCAGTTATTTAAAGTTACTGCCTTACATATTCAGTACCTGTGGTACTGACGCTCTCTTCTCGGGCGCTGCATTACTTGCCTGCAAGTACATATAGACGAGGAGCAGGTCCCTCGTAGTTCCAGTTAGCCGTACATAATCATCAGCTCCCTTATTCTAGAGCTTGTGTGATAGAGATTTATTCCTTTTGTTTGTACAGTATGGGTAGGTCGGGGCCCTTTACCGACCATCTTATTACTCCTAGAGGCTTGCAGATTGTGTTACTTCCCTGTGGTTAGATGATATCGGCCGTGTGGGGCCCTGTTTAGCTGTTGATTGGCGGCATTGTCGGTCATAGTTCAATCTAGCATCTGATTTTACTTTTCAGTTATAACTAGATATCATGATGGCCTTGTCGGTCCGCATAGGACTCCCTATTGTGGTTTCTCTCTAGTTAGCTATTATTTTCACAGGTGGCTATAGGCCTTGTCGGCCAGGGGTTGTATTTACAACCGCTATATAGCCCTTGTTTTCATGATTCTAGAGTTAGAGTCAGCCCTGCACCAGAGGTGCTTAGGCTCAGTCAGCTCAATAGTTCAAGTCCTAGTAAGCACCAGGTGCCAGTCATGCCTCCCAAGGTGGGGCGTGACAATGTTATTATGATGGGGTGTTGGTCAGAGTTAAAATATATCAGGCTAGATGTTTAAACTAAATCACATTAGTTTATCATGGTTAGATCACATATTAATGATAAAGTGTACATTTATTAACTGTAATTTAGTGATAAAAGTATATATGAATAATAGATTTTACATATTCATTAGTTTGACGTAAATATTGAATGTAAATAATTTCAATTGGGACTGATTACGATTGGGAGTATAAAAATAAATATATTATATATTAATAAATATTATGATACAGAGTCATACAATATTTTAATAAAATATATATTAGATATATGTGAGATGATTTTTAAATATTTATTGAGAAATATACCGTAAATTGAAAATGATGTTCAATAATGATGCTATAAGTATAAACAAAACATATTATTCATATGTCAAAATAAGATATAAAAATAGAGAAAGTTATAATCACAATAACTTATGTAATTTTAAAAAAAAAATAAGTATAGACTATTTTTTTTGTAAGAAAAATGCACCTAAAGTATTAAACACCATAAGTAGTTCTATTTAGGAGACATGACATTTTAACTAGCTTAACTGACAATTCTATTCGAGGAAGAGGGTATTTGTTTCAAATAGTTACCTTGTTCAACTGACGGTAGTCGATGCACATCTGCATAAACCATCCTTTTTCTTTACGAATAAAATCGAGGCACCCCACGATGACACACTCGGTCTAATAAATCATTTACTAAGCAATTCCTGCAACTGTTCCTTGAGTTCTCTCAACTCAGCAAGTGCCATTCGGTATGGAGGAATAGAAATGGGTCGGATACCTGGTTCCAGGTCTATACAGAAATCTATGTCATAGTCCAGCGGTATGCCGGGTAAATCTGCAGGAAACACCTCTAAAAACTCACAAACAACCGGGATCGACTCTATGGAAGGACCCTCTGAACTAGTGTCCTGAATATGCGCTAGATATGCTGAACAACCCGCTCTTTCAACTTACGGGCACGAATATACAAAATACGTTCCTTAGGAGCAGGGCTACAATTCCCTTTCAACTCCAACCTAGATGACTCTGGGCCCGATATAGTGATGTTCTTAGCATAAAAATCTAGAATGGCATGGTAAAGGGACAATTAGCTCATTCCCAAAATTATATCAAAATCGACCATGTCTAAGATCATTAAGTCTGCCAAAGTGTCAAACCCCATGAAATCGACAATGCAATCACGAACAACCCTATCCACAATCATAGAATCCCCAACAGGAGTCGACACACAGATAGGAGTATCAAGCAGATCATAAACAAGATTCAAACCCAATACAAAATAAGTAGACACATAAGAGAATATAGAGCCTGGATCAAACAACACAATAGCCATTCTATCGGCCACGAAGATCATACCTGTAATAATAGCGTTTGAAGCCTCTGCCTCTGGTCTACAGGAAAAGCATAGAAATGGGCCCGATTATCCGCCTGAGAACTGCCCTAGTTGGGCTATGCTACCCCTCTACCTGACTGGGTGCCAACCCTACCCACTTGAGCACCACCTCTAACGGCTGGCTGACCACCTCGTCCCAGCTGTGGACAATCCTAACTATATGCACTACCTCCTCTCCTGGTAGGGGCCGGAGCTCGAGGAGCTGGGTGAGGAACAATCTGGCCACCCTGTCCGAACCTGGGACATTATCTGTAGATGTGGCCATACTTGCCACCCTTATGACAGACCTTCTCAATCACTGGCCTCTGAGTCGGAACAGAGGATATATTGCGAGCTCCGAAATCTGAACGAACAATCTGTGTACCCCAACTGCACCTAATGGTCGCTGAGCTGTCCCTGGCAGACCTCCGGCTGATACCTACATGGAAGACTGAATAGCGCGCCCAGAGAAACCCTAAGGTGCGGAGCCTTAGCAAAATAACCACCATAAGAACCTACCGTCCGAGCCTTCTTCTTGGTGTTCCTTGCATACCCCTCCTATCTCACCCCTTCAATTGACTTCACATACTCTACCACCTCCTAGAAGGTCTTACCTGAGGAGATTATCTGTAGAGATGATATATGGAGACCCACATTCAGGCCTTTAAAAAATCTCCTAATTCCTTCCTTCTCTGTGGGTAGTAAGGGCAGAGCATACTTGGACAGTGAGCGAAACTGTGCCTCATATGGTGCAACGGATGAGCTCCCCTGCTCAATGGTGGTGTACTCATCCCGTCTCTTATCCCTCAGAGTGCGGGGAACATATTTCTCTAGAAACGTGGAGTAGAACTGGGTCCAAGTCAATGGTGGTGACCTCGTTGGTCTACACTCCACAAAAACTCTCCACCAAAGCTTAGCATCCCCCATCAACTGAAAGGTCACAAACTCTACTTCGTACTTCTCTACCGCCCCCATCTTGTGGAGCCTCTCATGGTGATAAACTCATAATCATCCTTTGACTCTGTGCCGTAGAAAGTGGGAGGCTTCATCTTGGTGAACCTCCAAAATAGGTCATGCTCCTCTCTTGTCATCACTGGTCCTACTACTGGTCTCAAAAACATGATAGCTTCAGACATATCATCGATCTGCGGAGCCATAGCAGATGCATGCTGTATCCCTGAATGCTACCTCGCTGGAGTTGCTGGCGCTACCCCAGTACCCACAAGGCCACTCAGGAGGTTGAGGAACTGAGCTAGAACCTCAGAGGATGCTGGCGTGCCAGGAGCTTCTCCCTGTGGCGGAACCTCAACCTCAACAGCAACCTGCTCCTGTACTGCTGGTGGCACGAGAGATACAGACCTCTCCCTGACTGGAGCAGGAGCACGAGCCTCTCCTCTAGCAGCAGCAGACCTCCATCCATGACCTCTGCTCCTTCCTCTGCCACGAACTGCGGCTGCCACTGCTGGCTCGGGTGTTGCGTTTCTATTACTATTGGCGCGCGTTCTCACCATCTGAGAAAGAAAGAAAAGAAAGTGATTAGATACCAACTTGGATCACCAGATACCAATTGAAATCAAGTAATCACATGAGATGAAAGAAGAAAGGAGTTTTTCTAAAGTCTTGCAGCCTCTCGAAGATAAGTTACGAACGTCTCCGCATTGATCCGTGAGACTCTACTAGACCCATCTTAGTGCAATGAGATCAACAAACCTAGGGATCTGATACTAACTTTGTCACGACTTAAATGGCCATGATTGGCACCCACACTAACCCCCCCGGTGGGTGAACCGGCGATTCCGAATAAATACCCCAACATCAAACTTTCAAAAAGAGATAAGAGCTATAACTAATGAAAGGCGTCATCGGAAACAGTAATCAACCTCTTACAACCAAAACAAAAAAAAATCCCAAGAGCTAAAAGTCATTACACAAGACGTTTGTTTACAACTGTAAGAATGTTTAAAAACTAAAGACAAAATAAATAAGTGGCCGAAAGAGAAGGACATCTTCAAAACAGGGGAGTGACTCTGCCTCCTTATACTGGTCACCTTTTCACGATCTGCTGCTGCTTACAGGTGAGGATGTGAAGAACTGCCTGGGTCGAACTCTGCACTCAAAATACAAGTGTAGGCATAGGGTCAGTACATAACATGATACTGGTAGGCATCATCAGCCGACCTCGCATAATAACATGTAAACAGAGTAACAATGACATAAAATAAGTCTTTAACATCATACAGGAGTACATAAATCAATTCAAGTGCATTGTCTCTAACATAAATGACAGCTGACCTGCTCACTAGATTGGGCCTTCTCCTGCAGTGGTCACTTGATTGCTATAGCAGTATCGCCGCAACGGAAGGATTTTCGCTACAATAGTACTGCCTTAGGCAGTAGCTTGACTTAGCTACACTTTCAATAGTTCATCAATTCAACAATTCATCAATTCACATGTTCTACCGGTCAATTCAACTATCACACCAATCTGAGAATTAATAAATAGAAAATTTGCACCCCTTACAGTTGCAACAGGTAATTACAAACAAAAATACACTCAACAATTACCAGTATCATGACCGTGTCACTCTTAGAACCAGATTCATGTCTTTCGTTTCAAATTACATAACAAAGTCCAAATTTCCCATAACCATTTCGCACATTCTTCATTAATTCATACATATAAGTTGTAATAGTGGGAATTTGGTAGAGGAAGAATCCTAGGCTGTTAAGTAGGGCTGAATTGTAGGTTGATTAAGGGATTAAATTGAGTTGGGTTGATAAGTTTTGATCACTTCCCTAGAATCACGTTGTGAACAAGGGTTGCTTGGGGAATTGAATTAGAATCGAGTAGAATTGGGGTTTTACTTTTGAAAAACACCCCGAAGGGGACGGTTTGATTTGTTAGACTCTAAATTGAAGGATAATTAATGAATTACTCTTGTGTTGTAGATTTCTCACATTTGAATTGTTACCTCCCAAATTGAGGTAGGTTACAGTTTATAGGGATAGACCTATATAATGGTATGTATATTGTGCTTGTTGATATATGATTGGTCTTGGACGTTTACGTGATACGTGAGTCTATTATTGTTAATTTATTTTTTGAACGCGAATAAGATGTGATGTTGAATTGTGATGACTTGTTTAAAAGATTGTGTAAATATGTTAGTGTAATTACCTGTGATGAGTGGTTAGTAAAGTGATCCCACTCCGTTAATGAGAGAATTGTTAATTGATGATGATTTATTTGAGCAGCAGATTATAACTTTCTGTATGCTGCAATAATGTACTTTTCATGTCTTTTATGAGAATGATGAATGAAAAGATTTAATATCCTAAAATGAGAAGCTCGAGCCCGAGTGGAGTATTCGGGCGAGTGAATAGCTTTATTTGAGTGGCTCGTGTCCGAGGGGAGCACCCAGACGAGCTTATGAGTGGGAGCGGGTGCCATGCCAACACAGTATATGGATTCTAGAGTCCCCTGCAGGTCATGACTGGATGGGCATAAATAAGACCCTTTGGCATGTGTATACATGATTTTGTATGCATATGGTTAGGAGTGGGCATTCGATTTTTCGGTTCGATTTTTTTAAATTTTGGTTCAGTTTTTTTGGTTTTTGGTTTTTCATTTAGTGTACCGAGCACCGAACCAAATTAATTTGGTTTGGTTTGATTTTTTTCAAATTCAGTTCGGTTCGGTTCGATTTCCCTAATTCGATTTTTTTGGTTATGCGCCTAATTAATGGGCTATTTTTTTGCTTACAAAATGAGCTACTTTTTAAATTGAAAATGAGTTATTTTATCTTTTTTAAATTCAAAATAAATTATTTTAAGTTTGAATTCTAAAGTTTAATTCAACTAAGCCTAATTTTAACTTTTTAAGTAAAGAAAATAGGGGGATCAGTTGATTTACATTTAGTAGTATGTACATAGCATTTGATAATAAATTTTCTCATATGCTTAATATCCTTATACCTAACCCAACAAAAAATTAAGAGACTTTTAAGATTTCAATAATCTATGATCCCTAATTTCTTGTTGAATAAATATTATATATTTCATTTTTCTTTCAAAGCATATTAGTAATCGTAAGAATTTTCTTAACATGCTAAAACTATTATAAAACTTGTTATTTATAAAAAATCTTAAGCAATTGTATCAATTATATAAATAATTCTCTAAATGGGCTTTGAGATTTGGATTGGGTGTAGTACTTTTATTTTTTTGAAATTAAGCTATAATTTATTTTATTTTTTATTTTTTAAAACAAAATATATAAAATTTTGGTTAAATCGAAAAACTTTGAAATTCTAAAATCAAAAACCGAACCGAATAACCAAAATTTTAAGAAAAAAGAACCAAAATCGAATCAAAAAACCGGAAAACCAAAACCAAAAAATTGAATTAGTTCGGTTTGGTCTGATTTTTTATTTTTTCGGTATTTATGCGCACCCCTACATATGATTGAGTGTTAAAGGGAAATGGCGGAGGCGTGTGCCCGTCGTGCTACCCTTGGTTGTATTGTTTGCATATTTGTTTGTGATTTTATTTATATTAATGAGGTGAATGCGAATGTGCTATGAGAATGTGCGAAATTTATTGTGGATATGATGCAAATTGATAACAATGACTATGGTGTTAATGCTAAGTGCTAATTTGTCACCATGTGTAGTTATTGAGTCGTTGTTGCTATGAATAACTGAGGCATTGAAACTCTTAATAGATATTGTTTGCTTATTATGGTTGTTTGATGGATTTGTGGAGTATGTGAAATGTTAGTTGTTGATCTAATGAACAGTGGGATGAATGAACTGAGAAGAGTGCAGTCTGTCGAGCTATTGCCTACGCAGTGCCGCTACAGCGGAACCATTTCCTTTGGATCGAGACCACTGTAGCAGACAAATGACCGCTGCAGCGAGAGGCCTAGTCCAGTGAGCAGGCTGACTGATTTCTAAATAGAGCTAATGTTCATAAAATGGCTTGTACATCTGTGTAAAGCTGAGGATCCCTTTTTATATCTCTATTGCTGTAATTATCTATTATTATGTAAGATTGACCGATGATGCCTACCAGTACTGTGTTATGTACTGACCCTACTCCTGCATTATTTTTTGAGTGTAGAGTTCGAGCCCGGTAGTTTTTTCACGCCCTCACCTGTAAACCAGTAGCATTTGTGCATTGAGAAGGTGAGAAAATGAGGATGCAGATCACTCATTCATTGCAGATGTCCTTCTTTTGGATATTTGAGCACTTTATTTCGTTTTTAGTTTTAGTTCATTATCTTGTAAAACTAGGCGTCTGGTGCAATGACAATCAGGTTCTAGGAAATTAGTTATTTGATTTTGGGGCGTGCAGTATAATGATCTGAAATTATTTTTTTCAATAATAGTTGATTTTTTTCATGAATATTTTGATTATGGGGGTAGTATCGGGATTCGTTGGTTCCCCTACTAGAGGATTAGTGTGGGTGCCAATCACGACCATTTGAATCGTGACAATATATGATGCTAATTGCATTTTTTGATGAGCTCATTCTTTTTATATCATGTAATTATAGTAGCTTGGAACTTTTTATATATAGACTTATTTAACCTCATAAAATTTTAAATGTATAACCATTATCAACTTTCATTCATGTGATATTTTTTCATATTTTTTTAAATATTTTTTATTGCACTCATTATTTACTATTAATAGAATAGTGCATTCAATAAAAATACAACTCTTTTAAATATCAAACTGTCAAAATTCAAACCTTTTAAAATTATATTTTAACCCAAAAATTATTGTCATGAACTTCTACTAACTAACATATAAAATTCACCGGAATTAATTTATAGATCATATATAAAAATTATATTGACAAAAGATAATATCTTATTTGAAATTTACTGCACTTTATAAGATATGGTTATTGATAACTTAAGTTTTAAACATCAATATATGACTTTGTATTGAAATTATATTTAATTTAAAAATTATAATAAGATAAGTAATTATGATGGAATTGAATTTTCTATTATATTATTTATTTTTTCTATAGAAAGATGAAGTGAGATCAACGACAGTTTGACATTTCACTAAGATCATGCTAATATGTAATACATACTTTTGAAATAAGAATTAAATATTTTAGCCAAATAACATAAAAATCATAATCTTCTCTTTTAATCCAAGATTATTTCTTTTACCAAATTTTAGAAGGCTCATCATGTATTTAAGTCTTTCTTATTTGATCTATTGATTATATTTTAGCAAATAAAATTATTTTTCATCATTTCTAATATGGTGATATCATTTTTTGAACTTAAGTTTTCTATTTCTACTTGATAAAAATAATATTTATATAAGTACAATATTTAAATTAATATTTACACATATATTAATAAAAAATAAATATTATTTGATATGATATTAAAATTCTCATGTAATTAGAATTTTACATGAAATATTTAATAAAATAAAAATAATTTTTAAAATTATTGTAATGATATAAATTGATAAAATGTTATTATGATGGAGTGTTCGTCGGAGTTTAAAATTTATCTTGCTAGATGTTTCAACTAAATCACATTAGTTTATCGTAGTTAAATCATATATTAATGAGAAAATATACATTTATTAAATGTGATTTAGTGATAAAAGTATATAAGAAAAATAGATTTCACATATTCATTATTTTGACGTAAATATTGAATGCAAATAATTTCAATCGTGACCGATTATGATTGCGAGTATAAAAATGAATATAACATATATTAATAAACACTATGACACAGAGTCATATAATATTTTAATAAAATGTATATTAGATATGTTTGATATAATTTTCAAACATTAATTGAGAATATAAAATTAATGAAATATATCATAAATTAAAAATTATATTCAATAATGATGCTATAAGTATAAACAAAACATATTATTCATATGTCAAAATAAGATATAAAAATGGAGAAAGTTATAATTAAAATAACTTATGTAATTTTAAAAAAAAAAGAGTATAGACTAATTTTTTTGTAAGAAAAATGCATCTAAAGTATTAAACACCACAAGTAATTCTATTTAGGAGAAATGACATTTTAGTTAGCTTAACTTTTCTTCAATCATATTATTTTAAAATAATATTTTATAAAATTTCAGTAATTAAATATCCAGAACATAAAAAGTCTCTTTTACTTCAATTTAAAAGAGATATATTTTTGTCTCACATATTTTTTTTATAATATAAGCCAATTATTTATTCAACATTAAAATACATAATATAATTTAATTTTCTAACATATTTTTCTATTATAAGATGTTGAATATTTTTATATAAGAAGAAATAGAAAAATAATAATTAAAGTTTTACTAAAGTTATATATATAAAATGATGAATCAATGATAAATTTATTTAGATTACATTTTAAATATAAAGAAAAAAATAATTAAAATTTATATTGAATTAAAAAAAAGTAAATTAATTAATGTTAAAATGAGATAAAAAATTAGGACAACAAATTATTTCTATCAAAGAAGAAAATCTTTTAAGCTTTGCTTAAGTATAGAAAATCATTCAATTTTTTTTAGAATTTAATTTGAAAAGTTCTTAAGAAACTTATGACTCACTTTTTCAAAAAAAAATTTTAAATTAAAAAATTTAAAAAATTGATTCAAAATTAGATTTTAAAACTTTTTATGTGTTGAACACACTTATCTAGTGTTATATAGAAGAGTCATAACATGAACAACCAATGCCATTTTTGAAATTTTAACTTCATCTAAGGGCAAACTACAATTGCGGGCAGTATACCACTGCAGCGAGACCGCTGTAACGACAGTGATGCTACTACAACGGAGCCCAAACCAGTGAGCGGCAAAGTCGAAAATCTTATAACTTGTTGAAATAAATATGATTATTATTGATCGGACACGAGGTTGGTTTAGTTTTATGTTATTATACTTGTTGTTTGACTGAGTAATTCCTGTCATCTAATGATTTGCTATGTGATGTGTTGCATTATGCGTCCCGCGATTGAGGTGCAAATTGGCATTAAAATAAATGTGTGACAAAGATGATGGATAATACGGAAGAAAAGCTATCGATATGATGGTAAATGAGGGGCCTATGGCCGAATTTAAGGAACTCATATGAACATGTTACTACAATCAGATTGTGAATAAGGATTGGATACACGAGTGGCTCGTGCCCGAGGTGAGCATCTGGACCAACGGTATGAGAGAGTACATAAACAGGTACGGCTAAAGCACCATGCGGTTGGGTGTATGAGTGGCTACACAGACAGGTATGATGAATGTTCATACGACTGGGTGTACAGTACATGGATTTCTAGAGTCCCCTGCAGGCCATGACTGGAAGGGAAAGCATAAGACCCTCTGGCATGTGTGTACAGTGATATCACAAAGGCGTGTGCCCGATATATCACCGATGGTATGATTGTGAGACAGAAATTATGCGAGTATGGTTGATATACACACGGTTGCAGATACAAAAAGGTAATAGATATACTAGTGTGATACAGGATAAACCGTCATGAATCGAGTTTGAGGTGAGGAATAGGTGTGAAATATCGTATATGGATACCCAGTTCGGGTTTGGTATTTTATGATATTTTGTGGTATGAGGTTAGGTATGTGCATGTACTTACTGTTGGGGAAATTGACTCCTTCATGTTGTTTTGATGACCTTGTGTGTACTTGAGATAGTAATCCGTAATTGCGTTTGATTGACTTGTTTTAAATTGATTTTGTGGGCTATAAATGATAGTATGACGAGTTGAATGGAAGATAGTGCATTACCATGGGATAGCAAGTAGACTTTATTATTTAATGTACTACACTAACGCGAGCTGGAAAATATCCTTCAAATAACTACATAGGTTAATGAAAGGTAGAAACGAAATTGGTCTTTCATAGTGAAATGGTTAGAGAGGTAGTTCAGTTATAAGTTTAAATGGTTGAATAAAACCGAATCGGACTAAGGAAAATTGATTACTGGCTGGACGGGGTAACGTTGTAGCGAACACATCACCGCGGCAGAGGGATCGCTGTAGCGGCCTAAGTCCTCGCTACAGCAGATATACAGAGAGACAGACTGATAGGCTAATTAACAGCCAAACGTGTAGGATAATTGCATAAACCTTGTTGAGTCGTAAGAAACAATACTGTAGTGATTAAACTTAGTGGGATGTTTCTTAAGTAAAGTAACTGCTGAATTTAGTAATATTGATTGTATATTAATTATATGTTGTTGTACTAACTAACCCTAGTCAGCCGATGATGCCTAACGGTACATGCAGTGTATTGATACTATCTTGCTACACATTTTTCTTTTGGTGTAAGATGTGGTAGGTTGAAGTTCCTTTATTAGCGTTGGGTACTCATCACCAGCTTTAGTATTCCTCTTTCCGAACGAAGCTGGGTCATTTTATTGTCTAGTATTCAAATAGAGCTCTTGAACCTGTCTAGACTAAATCTTAGGGGAGTCATGTTAGAGAAATCTTGTAATGTTATTTTGTTGAAATATTTTATCAATTAATGAGAAGAAATGAAAATATTTTGAGACTAATTCTCATATATTAATGGTAACGTTTGTAAGGGTTCTCCTATCGAGTAAAGTTGATGCCGGTGGCTGCACAACTTGTCTGGTTGGGTCGTGACAAGTTGATATCAGAGCGTCTAGGTTACAAGTCTACAAGTACAAGAGTAATATCGAGTAAACTCCTGCGGATTGGTGTGTAGATGTCCACATCTAATCTTCGGAAAGCTATAAGGCATTTAGGAAGTCCCACTTATTTCTTTCCCATCATGTTATCCGGTTGTGTCGATCACCCGAGTTTAGTCCAATTGGTACCTAGAAGATTTCAATTTGTATCTCGACAGGCCTAATTGGTATCTGCCTAAGTGTGATTAATAAAAACCTGCGATAAGACTGGTGGGTGGAATTGACTTGATTTGATCAAGGAGACGAGGAAACCTTGTTATACATTTGCTCCGCTTAGCGAGTTTCACTGCAGCGGACTCGCTACAGTGGAATAACTACTGCTGTCATGAATCCGTTGTCGCAGAGGGACAACCACTGCAGCAAACGTGGACAGACAAAATAATAGATTTTAGAATTTCAGTACCCCCTGTTACGAACATCAGATAGCAGATAGCACCTAGTGAAAATCTTCGACAATTCGAAACCACAGGGCTATAACTGACAGGAAAATTTAGAGAAAGTTTTAAGGAGAAGAATCAATATAGTCATAATTTGATGGAACCATATCTAAAATTAACATGGATAACATTCTTCATGAATTTAATGAAGTCTGACATATAATTTCTTCACATTCGAAAGTTCAGGGCTAGAACTGATAAAGAAACTAGGAGGGATTTTGGGGACACAAGGGAAGAACTATTCCTTTTTTGAATTCCCACATACCTGGTTACAAATTCCTTGGGAAAGAAAACTTGAATCGCTGTAATAGATGAGAAGCCTTAGTCTTGCTTGAGAGTTTTTGGGAGGAAAGCTTATGTTATTTTTCGAAAATTTGAGTGGGAATGAGGGAAAAACCATTTAACCCCTCTAAATCCCCTTAAAATAATCCCAAAACGAGTAGTTTAGAGTCTAAGGAGGTTAGGAAATTATGGAAAGACCCTTGATAAACTCACAGAGAAAATTGATCGCCAATCCCTACAAGGGACCCAACCACTCATGCCCAGTGACCACGACTCGTGGTCACGGTCGTTGAGTGCACTGCCAAAAACCCCCTCTTGGTCACCACGACTCGTGGTGTAGCCAATGAATCGTGGTGACCCACTCGTCAACTACACTTCCAAAGTCTCCATTTCCCAAACCCTCCTGGACCACGGGTCACCTAACAGATTGTGGTATGGACCAAGACTCATGGTGCCTACTTGTTAGGTACACTGCCTAACTTTTCATCGGTCTCTAATTTGCTCTTACCACGGATCACATCACGACTCGTGGTGTTGTCGTGGTCACCCCATTTTTTCCAAATTTTTTTCAATCAAGTCTTGACGCTTCTCCATGAGTCACTTCACGAATCGTGGCCTACCTCACGGATCATAGGACGACTCGTTCTGTGATGTGATATAGAAAATTTTGTTTTCTCCATTCCAACTCACGGGTCTGGTCTTAGAGTTTTTAGGGCATTACAATATCTCTCCCTTGGGAACATCCATCTTCAAATATTGAAAAACACATAAAAAAGCAGAGAATTGCAATCATTATACTCAAATACTGATCGTGAAGGCTGAAAACTAACAAAATGACTACCTCCGAACTGAACTACAAGTCTGGACTGAATTCACTAATCATACACATATTCATTTACTTGAAAGAAACTGGAACCCATGAACTAAAAAGAGTTTTAGGGAGGAAATTGATACCTTAAACTGAAACTAAGCCGGAAGGGAACAAGTGTGAGTATCTAACCATCATATCTGCATCGGCTTCCCATGTAGCTCCCTCAACCTGCTGATTTCTCCGCAAGAATTTGACTAAAGCTACCTCCTTGTTTCTCAACTTATGAACCTGATGGTCAAGGATCTCAACTGGAACCTCTTCGTAAGAGAGACTATCTTTCACTACCACACTGTCTAGCGGCACAATTGAAGTTGGATCACTGATGCACTTCTTCAATAGTGACACATGGAAGACTGGGTGCACAGATGCCAACTCTGAAGGTAATTCCATCTCATAGGCTACCTTGCCAATTCGCTTCAGAATTTTGTAGGGTCCCACATATCTAGGACTGAGTTTTTCTTTCTTCCCAAATCTCATCACCCTTTTCATGTGGGAAATTTTCATATAAACCCAGTCATCCACAGCAAACTCAAATTCTCTTCTCCTCACATCAGCATAAGATTTCTGATGGCTCTGGGCTGTTTTCAATCTTTCTCGAATGAGCTGTACTTTCTACATAGCTTCGGAACTAAGTTTGACCCGATTAAAGTAGCTTCACCTACCTCAAAACACCCAATAGGAGATCTACACCTCTTGCCATACAATGCCTCAAACGGGGCTATTTGAATACTGGAGTGGTAGCTGTTGTTGTATGCAAACTCGATAAGAGGAAAGTGATCATCCCAGATGCCCTTGAAATTGATCAAGCACGCTCTCAACATATCTTCTAGGGTCTTAATAGTCCGCTCAGCTTGTCCATCTGTCTACAGGTGAAAAGTTGTGCTGAGCTTGACTTGGGTACCAAGTCCCTTTTTAAAGGACTTCCAGAAATGAGAGGTGAATTGGGTGCCTCTATCTGAGATAATGGACAAGGGAAGCCCATAAAGTCTAACTAACTCCCGGATATAAAGCCTAGCATAATCTTCAGCTGAATCTGTAGTTTTAACTTGGAGGAAGTGTGTTGACTTAGTCATCTGGTCTACTATCACCTAGATAGAATCATGCTGCCGACATAGACCCATAGTAAAATCCATATTCATTTCTTCCCAATTCCAGATGGGTATATACTAATATCCTGCATCATACCTCCCGGTCTCTGGTGTTCAACCTTGACCTGCTGACAGTTTGGGCACCTGGCCACAAATTCTGCAATGTCTCTTTTCATGCCATTCCACCAGTAAATATCCCATAGATCATGGTACATCTTAGTAACACCTGGGTGGATAGAGTATCTTGAACTGTTTGCTTCTGCCAGTATCTGTTGTCTCAAATCACCCACGTTCGGTACACACAGCCTCCCTGGTAACAGAGCACGCCATCTCCCCCTTTGAAGAAAGCCTTAATTTTTTTTCTGAGAACCGCTTCCTTTAGCTTAAGTAGTATGGGATCTTTATCCTTTCTGGACTTAACTTCAACAACCAAAGAAGAATCCGACCCACTTTGCATTACTACTCCGCCCTCAGCTGAATCAACCCATTGTACCCCTAACCGAGCTAGTCGGTGAATATCCTTCGCCAATTCCTTTTTTCCCTCTTCAATATGGGCCACACTCCCCATAGACAACCTGCTTAGGGCATCGACGACCACATTGGCTTTGCCCGGGTGGTACAACACACTCATGTTATAGTCCTTCAATATCTCCAACCATCTTCTCTAATGGAGATTTAGATCCTTCTGACTGAATACATACTGAAGGCTCTTGTGATCAGTGAAAACATCCACGTGAGCCCCGTACAGGTAATGTCTCTATATTTTCAATGCAAACACCACCGCTGTTAACTCTAAGTCATGAGCCGGATAATTCTTTTCATGAACTTTGAGTTGTCTGGAGGCGTAGGCTATCACCTTGCCTCATAGCATCAGAATGCAACCGAGTCCAACTCTAGAAGCATCGCAATACACAACCAGTCCATCTGTTCTTTCTAGTAAGGTCAAAACTGGAGCGATAGTGAGTCGAGTCTTCAACTCCTGAAAACTCTTCTCACACACATCTGGCCACTAAAATTTCACCTTTTTCTATGTCAGTCTAGTCAGAGGAGATTCTATAGAGGAAAAGCCTTCCATAAAACGTCCGTAGTAATCGGCTAGACCTAGGAAACTCCTGATTTTGGTTGGGGATGTAGACCTGGGCCAGTCTGCTGCTATTTTTTGAGGATCAACCTGAATACCTTCACCCAAGACCACTTGACCTAGGAAAGTCACAGACTTCAACCAGAATTCGCATTTGTTGAACTTGGCGAACAACTGGCGGTCTCTGAGTGTCTGAAGCACTATCCTCAGGTGATTAGCATGCTCTTCCTCATTTCTGGAGTAGACCAGAATGTCTTTGATAAATACAATGACGAACATATCCAAATACTTCTTGAAGACTCTATTCATCAGGTTTACAAAGGCTGCAGGGGCATTTGTTAGTCCGAAGGACATAGCCACAAACTCGTAGTGACTATACTAAGACCTGAAAGTTGTTTCCGATATGTCACACTCTCTGACTCTTAGCTGATGATACCCCGACCTGAGATCTATTTTGGAGAAACAGCTGGCTCCCTGAAGTTGGTCAAACAAGTCGTCAATTCTAGGTAGGGGATACCTATTCTTGACTGTGACCTTGTTCAATTGACGGTAATCGATGCACATTCTAAGGGCACCGTCTTTCTTTCACTCGAATAGTATTGGAGCACCCCAGGGAGAGATTCTGGGTTTGATAAAACCTTTATCAAGAAGGTCCTTTAGCTGCTCCTTCAACTCCTTAAGCTCAGCTGGAGCCATTCTATAAGGAGAAATGGAGATGGGCTGATTATCTGGGAGAAGGTTTATACCGAAGTCGATTTCCCACTCAGGAGGAACTTCAGAAAGATCTTCGGGGAACACATCAGGAAATTCACTGACAACAGGGACTGACTGGATAGTTGGAATCTCAGAGTTGGATTCTTTGACCCTAACTAGATGATAGATACATCCCTTAGAAATAAGCTTTTGGGCCTTAAGATAGGAAATAAACCGCCCCTTAGGTGCTAAACAACTGCCCATACACTCTAACACTAGCTCATTTGGAAACTGAAATTTGACAACTCTAGTTCTGCAATCGAATAAGGCATAACCGGAGTGTAACCAATCCATGTCAAGGATGAGGTCAAAATCGACCATGTTTAACTATACAAGATCAGCTGGAATAAACTTATTGAAGACTGAGACTGGGCAGTTTCTATACACCCTGTTGGCTCTAACTGACTCGCCAACTAGGGTGGAGACTGAAAACGGTTCTAAGAGGACCTCTGGATTGATACTAAACTGAACAACTATGTAAGGAGTCACGAACAATAGTGTGGCTCCTGGATCTAGTAGGGCATATACATCTAGGTGGAAAAAACGTAACATACCCGTGATTACATCAGGTGAGCTCCCCTGATCCTGACGAGAAGACAATGCATACAAATGATTTTGGCACAAACCACCATCTGTACTTGAAGTATTGGCCTGCTGAGCTAGTCGGCCTGCTGGAGCTGCTGAAGTGGTGGATTGTGCCCTTCCCTGTCCTATTGACGGGCACTCTCTAAGTTGGTGGCCCAACTGTCCATAACTAAAGCAACCCTCTCGGCCCGAAAGGCAGTCCCCTGGGTGATTCTTGCCACACTTAGGGCAAGTTGGATACCTATTACTGGAACTATAGCTCTAGGACTGAGAGCCAGATGCTCCACCCCTCCGATCCTGGCGGGACCGAAAGGTAGGGGCGCTGGCTGAGCTGGGTGTTGGAGCCCTCTGCTGCTGCTATGGGCGGCCACTACCGCCAGACCTCTGGTGGCCATAATCTATTTAGCCAGTCCTTCCCCTTTTGTTCTTCCGCTCCATGTCCTTCAGTTTCTCCGCCTTAATCTGCTGAGCATGAACAAGGAGGCTGGAGAGGTCAATATCCTTAATCAGCGTTGCTGTCCCGCACTCCTTGAGGACCAGGTTCGACACTCCATTAACAAATTTCAGCATACGAGCCCTTGGCTCGACTACCATCTCTGGAGCATATCTAGATAGTCTGGTGAACTCCAATGCATACTCCTCCACTGTCCGATTTCCTTGTCTCAGATTCATGAACTCCGCCACTTTTGCCTCTCTGAGCTCCCGAGGGAAGAATCTGTCTAGGAAGGCTATAGTAAACTCCTCCCATTCCAGTGGTCCTGCTCCCGCTGGTCTCCCCTCCTTCCACTGTTCGTATCATACTTGGGATACCCATTTCAGCTGGTAGGAAGCCAAGTCGGCACTCTCCGAGGAATTGACACCCATGATCTGGGTGATCTTTTTAATCTCATCCACAAACTCTTGTGGATCCTCTCCCACCTTAAATCTGTGGAAATCTGGAGGATTCATCCGAGTGAAATCTCGCACTTGGGCAGCTACTGCAGACCCATTATTTGTTGATCGGAATCACCTACTAGTTCACCTGGTTGGTAACTGTATGAGCGAGTAGTTGGATAGCTGCCCTGAACTCTTCGGTGGACACTAAGTTGTCCTGAGGGGCTGATGGAGCTGGTGGGGCAGGTCAGTGAGATTTACCGGCCCTTCTTCTATTACCACGTTGTGGAGGCATAATTCATTGAAATGAAACAGTGCATGAGTTAGGAGAACGATTCTGGAATTGAATTTCAACGCATGATAAAGAGTATGAATAAAAGGGAATTTTCCTAATAACATCTCGTAGCCTCCCCGTCTAAAGTGTGGCGCGCTTCACTCCCATAAAAGGGACTCTACTCGATGAGGCTTTTATACATCTGAGGATACTCTAAACCTAGTGCTCTGATACCAAGTTTTTCACACCCCGAGTCTACACCCTGGACGGGACACGATACTTGGAGTTACAAGTAACCCCAAGTCAACCCCTGGTCTATCATACACTGGCATTCTGAGTAAACATATAGATGTAGTGGAAGCTTTAAAGTAAGGTATAAACATTTATGAGAATGAAGCTTGATCATAAAGTTTAAAAGTATCTGAACAAACCTACAAGTCTGAAAAACCAAGTCTGTATCTGAAAGCCAACTATAACTGATGAGTTGCTGGGACAGACCCCCAACTAACTTCAAGTCCAAACAGAAGAAAACAGAAATGAATAAAATGATCTTCATCCTCAAAAGATGAGGACTCACCAAATAGTGCTGCTGGAGTCTTTTGAGCACAATCTACTAATGAGGTTGGGACTGAGATCCTACAACTGTATCATAAAATGATACAACATAAAAGGTATACTTCAGTACTTTGAATGTACTGAGTAAGTGAGAGAAACCATACACAAGAAATAAAAACACTAAACTGAATAGACATGCAATCACCAACTGAAACTATTGAACTGAATAACTGTAATAACTGAGATGGTCTAAAAAGACCCTGTCTGATGGTCAAGGACATGCCCTAAATCTGAGATACTGTACTAAACTGGTCTGAACTGACTAATCTGACTAGTGGTAGAGTCTATAACCGACATATAACCACATGAGCTAGACATAGAGTCCGATGTATACACCCCATAGGTAGGACCTAATATACCTTGCTAGGGTATAGAGGCATAAACTGGGTTATCACAAATCTGGGGACATGAACCAATAAAATTGTAACCTACGGTGGCAGCGTAGTTCTGGGAACCTGGGTGCGTTAGAACCCCAGTTCGCTCGGTGCTAAGTCCTGCTCCCACTGGATATTTCTAGACTGACTACTAAGTTGATAGCTCGAAACTGGGGCCCAAGACTAAGTCAGGAATACTTATCTGAAAGCACCCTGAGAGTCTTATCAGACCGGATTCTGTAACTGAATTCTAAGACTGGTCAGAGCTGCTTATTTGGAAGTGTCGTCACCGTCTAAAGAACAAATTGTAATATGAAGCTGGGGTCCTAAGGCTGGTTAGAGCTGCTTATCTAAGAGTTTCATGACCGCCTAAAGAACCACTAAAATCTGACACTTGAGTCTAATTCTGATAACTGGGAGACACTACTGACACCTCGAGAATTTCTGTCGTCAAACTAATCAGATGACATTTATGACTAACACGGGATATTCTAACATTTTTTATTGGAACTAGGCTAACATGTATCTGACTGAGAATTCCACATATACAAATAATATGGGAATCCTCAAAACTGATAGAATCAAGCAACATGAAATAACTAGTCCGATATGCAAGAATCTGATTCAGTGAATTGAGAAGCTAGGGCTAAATCATTCTTCAAGAAGCTAGTTTCCACAAAATATCTAAGGACTGGGAAATATAGCAACTAATATCATGAACAATATTCCACTAGAATTTTATAGAATTCTGTCTAAAAACCTTCCATAATTCGAAACCATAGGGCTATAACTGACAGGAAAATTTAGAGAACGTTTTAGGGACAAGAATGAATATAGTCATAATCTGATGGAACCATATCTAAAATTTACATGAATAACATTTTCATGAATTTAATGAAGTCTGACATATAATTTCTTCACATTCGAAAATTCAGAGCTAGAACTAATAAAGAAACTAGGAGGGATTGTGGGGACACAAGGGAAGAACTATTCCCTTATTGAATTCCCACATACCTGGTTATGTATTCCTTGGGAAAGAAAACTTGAATCACTGCAATAAATGAGAAGCTTTAGTCTTGCTTGAGAGTTTTTGGGAGGAAAGCTTACGTTATTTTTTGAAAAATCTGAGTGGGAATGAGGGAAAAACCATTTAACCCCTCTAAATCCCCTTAAAATAATTCCAAAACAACGTAGTTTAGAGTCTAGGAGGTTAGAAAATTATGAAAAGACCCTTGATAAACTCGTAGGGAAAACTGATCGCCAGTCCACATGAGGGACCTAACAACTCATGCCCAGTGACCACGATCGTGGTCACAATCATCGAGTGCACTGCCAAAACCCCCCTGTTGGTCATCACGAGGGATACCACAACTCGTGGTGTACCCAACGAGTCGTGATGACTCACTCGTCAACTACACTGCCAAAGTCTCCATTTTCCAAACCCTCCTGGACCACGGGTCACCTAACGGATCGTGGCATGGACCACGACTTTTGTGGTGCCTAGTAGTTAGGTACACTGCCTAACTTTTCCTCGATATCCAATTTGCTCTTGATCGCGGATCACATCATGACTTGTGATGTTAACCACGACTCGTGGTCACACCCGTTCTCACCCCATTTTTTTCCAAATATTTTCAATCAAGTCTGGACCCTACCTCACGAGTCACTTTACGACTCGTAGCCTACCCTACGGATCACAAAATGACTCATTCTGTGATCTAGTGCAGAAAATTCTGTTTTCTCCGTTTCAACTCTTGGGTCTGGTCTTAGAGTTTTCGGGGCATTACATTAGCATAAAACTCCCGAACCCAAGCCTTATTGGCCTTACCTGGGTCCTTCACCCAAGGGCCCCACCCGATCTCATGAAGAAGAGTATAGAACTCCAGGGCTTTTTCCTCTACGTCTTGCATAACGAAACCCCTCTCATGCAACAGATCCTTCGTGGGTTGTTCGCTATACTAGAATTGACATTGATCATTAATAAAACGGATGTAGTCCTCAGTGTGAACGCTGCTACTGGAAGAGGCCATGATAACAAACCTGAAACAAAGGAAGAGGATTAGAGGTGAACAATGCGGGAGGGGAAGAAAAGAAGTAAGGACTGAAATTGAAAGGAGGTACTGCCCAGCTGGACCGTTACAGCGATCGTACGTCGGCTGTAGCGGGTCTACTTCAGCGAAAGAGAGAATGCTAGGATGGTACTACTTCAACGATAAAGGTTTGCTGCAGTGGACATCGTCTTCTCTAGATCTCCATATCCCATCAATGGAGGTTGAAAGTTCAACCTCCATAATCTACCAAACTAACTATAGATCGGGCAAGGGGTCGACTTAACCTTGCCCTATTAGGAATTTTCCATTTCAATAGAGTTCAGATTCAAGCTCGGAGAGAAAAACGCAATCAAACCATCACCCTAATCAAACCCCCTATTTTCGAGCCCACAACCACATGAAACTAGCCAAAAACACACAAAGAACGAAAGAAAGTACTTGATAATGTAAAAATTACAAGCATGCTTCGAAAATATAGCCTAACAAGAAGAAAGGAAAACCTACCCTCCCCACTTCAAAAATGACTCAAATACGAGGGTAATGGACATAATATTACGAGAAAAACAAGTAGATAAAGGCTAGAATCATAAGAGTAGAGAATTACTTGAGAAAATGTCGAATTCTTGTCGGGGGAAGTTGAGAGAATTTGAGCAAATGAAATTGGAAAAGTTGGAAAATGAACTTAGAAACCCTCTTTTCTGCCTTTAACTGACCCCGATTGTCCACTGCAGTTGACCATATTTCAGCTACAGCAAGACTGGTGTAGAAAAAATTCCACTCGCTGCAGCGACTGTCAAAAAATAGTAACTGTTGAAATTCTTTGGCCGAACCTCGCCTTTTCAAAAAAAAAATTAGTCCAAGATGTCCATCGAATTAGTAATACCTAGATGTTCGGGTAAAGAGGGAAATATCCATAACATAGAAGGAAGGGTAATGACGTGAATTGGCATTCAGGTCTGGGTTAAAACCTAGGCGAATAATTATGATCCCACTAGAACTATCAGCGATACATGAGAAAATTAGGAATAAGAGTAAGTATAGGGGTTTCAAAATAATCGGTTCAGAGTTCGGGACACAGAAGCCGACAAATCCCGACGTTGACCAAAAGTAAGAGGAAAATTATGGTAGTCGTTTTAACCCCGCCTCAACATCAAGCGTCATTCAGAGATGAACGAATTTTTAATTGGTATCTGATTATAACGAAACGCCTGATCATTATAGCATTCCGACCCTATAAAAATTGAGTGAATTAAAATTTTTAGAAATTCACAATAAATCTTTGATAAATGAAAGGTACAATGAAAATAAATTCAAATGGGCGTACTCGAGATCGAGCGGACCCAAGTAAGTGTCTGCCGTGGCGGAAATGGTTTCCGCCGCAGTGAAACTACTGCAGCAGGAAGGGTGTCTGCTACAACAGATGACACAAACCAGAAATCCGCAATCCTGCTCTGTATTGAATATTAAAAACCTAGTCCTTGAGAAGGACTTATTAAAAATGTATAAAAATAGAAAATAGACTTTTTGGAGGAAACAAGAGGATCCAAGGGTGGAATTGGACATCCATGGCTGGGAACTCTAGCGAGGAAATCAAGAATGGGGTAGCCGCAAACGAAGATGACCGGGACGATAGCTTAGTGCCCAGGTAGGCTATAGTTTACTCGCTTTTGCGTTAGAATTTGGTTAGCTAAACATATACGTGTGTATGATTTATATGCTTTTGATGAGTAGGATTGTACTTTTAACTATGTTATGGTCTATGAATCGGAATCAGTGAAAATCTAACAACAAGTGTATTACAAAAGGGGTGAAGAAAACTCATAATGAGGTAAAACACTAGGGGAGATACTTCAACCGATAAATGGATACTTGTTCTAGGTTATGCTTTGAGTCAAACTTTGTTTAGGAGATTAACTTTCGGGTGTTATTGACCAAATATTCCAGGATATAAATATGAACTTCTTTCTTCTTGGAATCGAAACCTTAGATGTGTAAAATCACATAGACTCTGTGTAGGGGATGCGATTAATGGACTGATTAATAAGTTATAATTATGTTTAAACATGAGATGAAGCAAGTGGCGTAGGATAGTAATCCCTTACACAATGACTTGAATGTGCTATGGTTGGTGTGGTATTTTTCAAATTGATGATTGTTGTCCGTATTAGTGGTGACACTGTGGTAAGATAATTGTTGATGTAAGTTTGTTATATTATGGTGGTATAAAGATGTTACACCCTGTAAGTTCTTGACACTTAGTTGGCCTATTCGCATGTTGGTTAAGAGATTTAGAATGCCATACATGCGAGAAAAGGGCCCGGGGAGAGACTGGACAAACGCCAAGTTGGAGCGTCGCAAGGCAAATGCAACTTATAAATCGCATTCGACAAATGCGACTTATAAATCGCATTCAACAAATGCGACTTAAAGGCCCCAAGTATATAAGGCTCCCACTTAATTTCAAATCATTTTCCCTTCATATAATTTCCAGTAAACGAACAGAAACAGAGGGGAACGAAGGGTTTGATTAAATTTCCTTCCATTTACACCGTCAAACGCAATCCAAACTCGAATTAACTTTGGGTAGGGAAGTATAAAGCTACCGGGAGCATTCCTACGGAGTTAGTTTCGCGAAATTCAGCCGGCGAATCGTCATCACGCCGATTTAAGGTAAGTGGAATTGCTCCAAACTAGTGTTAATATACTCCCAGCATTAAAGTGAGTATTTCTCCCTTCTAGACCCCCGAGAAATAGCGAGTTTTCTGCCGTTCTTCGATAAGTCGAAGAATAGGCAGTAGGTATAACCATAATATGGTTTCATTCCAAAATAATAGTAGAATTAATTCTATTCTTTCGTGAATATGAATACAGTTGGGAGAAATAGCTGAATACTAACCGAGCTATGCTAGTTAATCAGAAAGTCAGCAGTTGAGGTATGTAAAGCCAGTTTCTTTCGGCAAGCTAGTAGTTCTAGTATAGAAAAATAGTACGAATTTCAGTAGAGTGTTTTAGAAGTCGTATATTATGTTCAGTATGAAATTTAGTAAGCATGTTAGAAATATAATACAGTGTTCAGCATGAAATTCAGTAAAACAGTATAAGTCCCAGCAGAATATTCCAGAAATATTATTATTAGATCCAGTATATATATTACATGTGCCTATTGTTATATGTGGAGACATTATTGTTCAGTGTTGGGCACCCTTAGAGCTTCCTTGACCGCCCCAGGGTTAATAGCTGTGTCGACTCACCCGCTAGAGGGTGAGGATACGTCGCTCTACGGAGTGGCATGCCGTCCGCCAGCGGATAAAGATGGGATGCAGATTCCCCATAGCAGGCTGATCAGCACTATACCACAGCCCCTATCGAGCGTTTGCGCCCGGGGTACAGATTTCAGATTTCAGATTACAGATTTCAGATTTCAGATTTCTGGAGTCCTCTGGACTCAGATACAGCTATAGTCAGGGGCCCAGTGAGCCCAAGTTGCATACCCAGGGGGCTGACAGGATGCTCATAGTTACTAGGTGGATTGTATGACCTGGGTAGGGGTATATAGATTGTGTGTTGGTTGGTACCTTACGGCTTATGGGGGCTAGTAAGGTTCTTGTATGCTATGTTGTGTTAGTTATTAATAGATAGAAAGTAGACCGCCATATTATCAGGTATGACTCTTACTCTCTTCAGTAAAGTTACGCTCTTTTCAGTCAGTCTCATCCCGTCTCCTATTACTTCAGTATCTATCAGTATTATTGTTTGCTTCCAGTTATTTTCAGTTATTGCTTTGCATACTCAGTACTAGTGGTACTGATGCCCGTTTTTGGGCACTGCATTACTTGCCTACAGGTACACATAGACGAGGAGTAGATCCCTCATAGTTCCAGCCAGCGTACGAAGTCTTCAGCTCCTATCATCTGGAGCTTGAAAGCTAAATGTTTACTTCCCTTTTTGTTTGTATAGTATGGGTAGGTCGGGGCCCTATCCCGAGCATCTTATTATTCTTAGAGGCTAGCAGATTGCATTATATCTCCTGTGGTTAGATGTATCGGCCGTGTGGGGTCATATATGTGTTTCAGATTATATGTGGTGACCGTGTGGGGACTTGTTCAGCTGTTAGTTGATGACCTTGTCGGTCACAGATTAGTTTTGCTCCTGATTTCGTTTTTCAGCTATAACTAGATATTTGGTGGCCTAGTCGTCCCGCATAGGACTCCTTATACTTGGTTGCTTATGGTTAGCTATTTACTTTTACAGGTGGCTATAGGCCTTGTCGGCCGGGGGCTATATTTACAGCCGCTATATAGCCTTTCCTAATTCCAGAATTAGAGCCAGCCTTACACCAGAAGTGCTTAGGCTTAGTTAGTTTAGCAGTCCAGGTCCTAGTAGGGCACCAAGTGCCAGCCATGCCTCCCAAGACGGGGCGTGACAAACTTGGTATCAGAGCAGGTCGTATCCCAGGGAGTCTGCAAGTCATGCTAAGTAGAGTCTTGTCTATTGATGTGTTGTGCACCACATACCATTGGCAGGAGGCTGCAAGGCATGATAGGATGGTTACTATTTCTTCACATTCAGTCGTGCCATAGAGCAGTACAATATAGGGTTGAGTCCCTAAAGCTTACTATACTCTTTGTTTACCAATAAAATGTCAGATCATCGACATCCTATCACAGGCCGAAGATGGGATATAGAAGCAGGAGAGGGCACCAACAGGATGCCCCAGTCTCGATTAGAATCAGCCCGATCTGAGGGCGATACAGAGGCATCGTCCTGACCTTCTCAACAGTCTCCACCCTATCAGGAGTCACTCGGGACGATACCACCTCCGAAAGTTCCTATACCTACACCATCTGACCAAGAGGTCAGGAGTGCCATAGTTATGTTAGCGCAAATGATGGATACTCAGCGCCAGTCAATTCCACCTACAGCTGCAGAGTTATCAGGTGGGCCTGGTAGTTTGAGGGTCCGAGAATTCCTGGCACTAGGTCCCCCGCAGTTCAGAGGGTCGGATCTGACAGAGGACCTCCAGGACTTCCTGGATCAGATGCAGAGGATTTTTCGGGTAATGCATGTTACATCTACAGAGTCGGTTGAATTGGCAGTATTCCGACTGCGGGATATTGCTGTGTTGTGGTATGAGAGTTGAGAAAGGTCTCGAGGGAGAGATGTTGCCCCTCTGACCTGGTCCGGCTTTTCAGAAGCTTTCCTGGACCATTACCTACCATGAGAGATCCGACAGGCCCGGATGGACCAGTTTTTACACCTGGAGAAGGGGGCGATGAGTGTTCGAGAATACGCCCTGCAGTTCGATTCTTTGGCCCGCTATGCTCCAGCCTTTGTAGACACCATGCCATCCAGAGTCCACCGGTCTATTATGGGGTTGAACCCAGAGTATATTGAGACCTGTATGACAGCTACTTTGCGGGAAGATATGGATATTTCTCGAGTGCAGGCTTTTGCTCAGACTATTGAGGGCCTCAGATAGCGGCAACAGGATAGCAGACGAACAAGTCAGGAACAGCGCCGTAGGGACAGGTCAGATGAGTTACAGGGGGAGATTCGGAGAGGGCCTAGGCCACGATTATCAGATAGGCTACCTAGACCCCCGCCTCCATCATAGCAGCAGAGGGGTAGATTCAGTTGCTGAGGACAGTCAGAGTCCAGTGGAAGTTCTCGAACAGTAGATTCACCCCAGCAGAGCAGGTATACACCACCACTTTTCCCTATTTGCAACCGACGCCACTCTGGAGCGTGCAGATATGGCTCCACGGGATGTTATATTTGTGGACAGGAGGGTCATTAGATAAGAGATTGTCCAGCCAGGGGTTAGGGTGTCCGGGATCGACAGGATAGGTCATCAGCAGGGTCGCGAGCTCCAGCATTCCCGGCAGGGCGCAGGCCCTCAGTTTCAGCAGATAGAGGCCGAGGCAGATCAGGGGCCTCCAGTTCAGGTGCGGGCCCAGACTGTACCTATGTATTACTGGGGAGACAGGATTCAGAGTCGTCACCAGATGTTGTGATTGGTATGCTGAATATTTTCTCTCATCCGACTTATGTGTTGATAGATCCGGGATCCACCTTGTCCTATGTTACACCGTTATTGGCTCTGAATTTTAGTATTGTGCCGGAATTGCTTCGGCAACCTTTTTCAGTGTCTACACCCACTGGCGACTCTATCATAGCCAGAAGGGTCTATTGGGGGTGTACAGTAGAGGTTGCCAGTCGTCAGACGACAGCAGACTTGATAGAGCTAGAGATGGTTGATTTTGACGCCATTATGGGTATGGATTGGTTAGCTCCATGTTATGCCAATGTTGAGTGCTGGACCAAGACTGTCTGATTCCACTTTCCAGCGGAGGCAGTACGGAATGGAAAGGTAGTACAGTTACGCCAAAAGGTAGGTTTATTTCCTATCTTCGGGCGAGGAAGTTGATAGCAAAGGGTTGCATTTACCACATTGCCAGAGTTTAGGATGTTCGGGCAGAACCTCCGACCCTTCAATCCGTTCCAGTGGTTAATGAGTTCCCAATGTATTTCCAGATGAGCTTCCTGGTATTCCCCCAGAAAGGGAAATTGATTTTGCAATCAATTTATTACCAGGCACTCAGCCTATATCTATTCCCCCTTATCGGATGGCTCCTGCTGAACTTAGAGAACTAAAGGAACAATTGAAAGATTTTCTAGATAAGGGCTTTATCAGGTCGAGCATCTCATCATGGGGTGTGCCAATTCTGTTCGTGAGAAAGAAGGACGGCTCCCTTCGTATGTGTATAGACTATCGACAACTGAATAACATCACTGTCAAGAATAAGTACCCGCTTCCCAGAATAGAAGACTTGTTTGATCAGCTACAAGGAGCAAGGTATTTCTCAAGGATTGATTTAAGTTCCGGATATCATCAGGTTTGGGTTCGTGAAAGGGATATTCCAAAGACTGCCTTCAGGACCCAATACGACCACTTTGAATTCCTAGTCATGTCCTTCGGACTTACAAATGCCCCAACAGTGTTTATGGATATGATGAACGTATCTTTAGACCATACCTGGACTTGTTCGTGATAGTATTTATCGATGATATTCTGGTATATTCTCGCTCAGAGGCAGACCACCAGGATCATCTATGGACAGTGCTCCAGATTCTCAGAGACCGCCAGTTATATGCCAATTTTTTTAAATGTGAATTTTGGCTGAATTCAGTAGCCTTCTTGGGCCATATCGTGTCGGACGCTGGTATACAGGTAGATACACAGAAGATAGAAGTAGTGAAAACATGGACTAGACCTACCACTCCGACCGAGGTACGTAGTTTCCTGGGGTTAGCAGGGTACTACAGAAGGTTCGTTGAAGTTTTTTCCACCTTAGCAGCACCTCTGACTAAACTGACGCAGAAGGCAGCAAAATTTCAGTGGACTGAGGCATGTGAGCAGAGCTTCCAAGAATTAAAATACAGGTTAACATCAGCTCTAGTGTTAGCATTGCCAGAAGGTACAAAAGGTTATGCAGTTTATTGTGACGCTTCGGGTGTTGGGTTAGGATGTGTGTTGATGCAACATGGTAAAGTAATTGCTTATGCTTCTAGACAGCAGAAGAAACATGAAAAGAACTATCCTACCCATGACATGGAATTATCTGTGGTAATTCATGCCTTGAAAATATGGAGACACTACTTGTATGGCGTCCACGTAGATATTTTCACTGATCACAAAAGCCTGCAGTATATCTTCACCCAGAAAGAATTGAATTTGCAGCAGCGTCGCTGTTGAAAGATTATGATGTGAATATTTTATATCACCCAGGAAGGGCCAATGTGGCAGCAGATGCCCTTAGCCGTAAATCTATGGAAAGTTTGGCATACTTACAGCCCGAGCAGCGAGAATTGGCTCGAGAATTGCATCAGCTAGCCAATTTAGCCGTTCGTATAGCTGAAATAGGAGACAATAGAGCAGTAATCCAGAATACCGTAGTGTCATCTTTGGTTGTGGAAGTGAAGGAACGGCAATATGAAGATCCCAGCCTGGTTCAACTCAGGAATAGAGTCCAGCGAGGGGAAGTGACAGATTTTCAGGTAACCGAGGATGGAGTTTTGAGATATAGGGATCGCCTCTGCATTCTAGACGTTGCAGGGCTTTGCCAGCAAATTATGGGCGAGGTACACTATGCCCGTTACTATCTCCATCCAGGTTCGACAAAGATGTACCATGATATAAAAGAGATCTACTGGTGGCCAGGAATGAAAAAGGGGATAGCAGAATTTGTAGCTCAGTGTCCCAATTGCCAACAGGTGAAAGCTGAACATCAGAAACCAGGCGGACTAACACAGGATATAACTGTGTCTCTATGGAAATGGGAAGTAGTTAATATGGATTTCGTAGAAGGATTACCTCACGCCAGGCGTAAATATGATTCGATCTGGGTAATTGTTGACAGGTTGACAAAATCAGCTCACTTTCTGCCAGTAAGGACTACCTTTCAGCCGAAGATTATGATGAGTTGTATATTATAGAAATAGTCATATTGCATGGTGTTCCATTGTCAATTATCTCCGACAGAGGGGCACAATTTACAGCTAAGTTTTGGCAATCATTTCAGAGAGGCTTGGGGACGCAGGTTAACCTGAGCACAGCTTTTCATCCTCAGACAGATGGGCAGGCAGAACGCACCATTCAAACGCTCGAGGATATGTTGCGAGCATATGTGTTGGATTTCGGAGGTAACTGGGATTAACATTTACCACTCATTGAGTTCGCCTATAATAACAGTTACCATTCAGCTATTCAGATGGCGCCTTATGAGGCATTATATGGGCAAAAGTGCAGATATCCAGTTGGTTGGTTTGAGGTAGGAGAATCAGCATTGATTGGGCCAGATATCATTCATCAGTCAGAGGAAAAAGTAAAGCTTATCAGAGAACGTTTACTGACTGCTCAGAGCCGCCAGAAATCTTATGTTGACGTGCGGCGCAGAAACTTGGGATTTAATGTGGGTGATTAGGTGTTTCTGAAAGTTTCACCGATGAAGGGTGTAATGAGATTTGGCAAGAAAGGCAAGCTCAGCCCGAGGTTTGTTGGGCCTTATCAGATTCGCCAAAGAATAGGCCAAGTGGCATATGAGTTAGACTTACCTCCAGAGTTAGAATCTGCCCACCCAGTTTTCCATGTATCAATGCTGAGAAAGTGCATAGGAGATCCCTCCAAAATTGTCCCAGTCCAAGATGTTCAGGTTACAGAGGAGTTGGCCTATGAAGAAGTTCCAGTATCCATACTAGACCGGCAGATCTGTAGATTAAAAACTAAAGATGTTGCTTCTGTCAAAGTATTATGGCATAACAAGAACTGAGAGGAAATGACTTGGGAAGCAGAAGAAGATATGAAAGTCAGATACCCTCAGTTATTTCAGACTTAGTTAGTCAGAGGTATGTTGATATTGCTGTTTTATGAGTTGCTTTATATTCATGTGTATGAGTGAGATGTTGACTTCAGTTTATTATGTAATGGATGCTATAGTATTATATGGAGTACCTGTATTGGACTTTTCTGCGTTTCAGGATTTTTGAGATAGTCCATATTATAGGGGAAACTCTGCCGAAATTTTTCCAGAAAAGGTAGAGCAAGTTAAAATTTCTGTAAATGGAAGTTAACATTCGAGGAAGAATGTTCTTAAGGGGGAAAGGATGTTACACCCCGTAAGTTCTTGACACTTAGTTGGCCTATTCGCATGTTGGTTAAGAGTTTTAGAATGTCATACGTGAGAGAAAAGGGCCCTGGGAGAGACCAGACAAGCGCCAAGTCAGAGTATCGCAAGGCAAATGCGACTTATAAATCGCATTCGACAAATGCGACTTATAAATCGCATTCAACAAATGCGACTTAAAGGCCCCAAGTATATAAGGCTCCCACTTCGTTTTAAATCATTTTACCTACATATAATTTCCAGTAAACGAACAGAAACAGAGGGGAACGAAGGGTTTGATTAAATTTCCTTCCATTTACACCGTCAAACGCAGTCCAAACTCTAATTAACTTCGGGTAGCGAAGTATAAAGCTGCCGAGAGCATTCCTGCGGAGTTAGTTTCGCGAAATTCGGCCAGCGAATCATCGTCACACCGAGATAAGGTAAGTGGAATTGCTCCAAACTAGTGTTAATATACTCCCAACATTAAAATGAGTATTTCTCCCTTCTAGACCCCCGAGAAATAGCGAGTTTTCTGCCTTTCTTCGATAAGTCAAAGAATAGGCAGTAGGTATAGCCATAATATGGTTTATTTCCAAAATAATAGTAGAATTAATTCTATTCTTTCGTGAATATGAATACAGTTGGGAGAAATAGCTGAATACTAGCCGAGCTACGCCAGTTAATCAGAAAGTTGGCAGTTGAGGTATGTAAAACCAGTTTCTTTCGGCAAGCTAGTAGTTCTAGTATAGAAAAATAGTACGAATTTCAGTAGAGTGTTTTAGAAGTCGTATATTATGTTCAGTATGAAATTTAGTAAGCATGTTAGAAATATAATACAGTGTTCAGCATGAAATTCAGTAAAACAGTATAAGTCCCAGCAGAATATTCCAGAAATATTATTATCATATCCAGTATATATATTACATGTGCCTATTGCTATCTATGGAGACATGATTGTTCAGTGTTGGGCACCCTTAGAGCTTCCTTGACCGCCCCAGGGTTAATAGTTGTGTCGACTCGACCGCCAGAGGGTGAGGATACATCACTCTACGGAGTGGCATGCTGTCCGCCAGCGGACAAAGATGGGATGCAGATTCCCCATAGCAGGCCGATCAGCACTATACCACACCCCCTGTCGAGCGCTTGCGCCCGAGGTGCAGATTTTAGATTATAGATTTCAGATTTCAGATTTCAGGAGTCCTCCGGACTCAGATACAACTATAGTCAGGGGCCTAGCGAGCCCAAGTTGCATACCCAGGGGGCCGGCGGGATGCTCATATTTATTAGGTGGATGGTATGACCTGGGTAGGGGTATATTGATTGTGTGCTGGTTGGTACCTTACGGCTTATGGGGGCTGGTAAGGTTCTTGTATGCTATGTTGTGTTAGTTATTAATAGATAGAAAGTAGACCGCCATGTTATCAGGTATGACTCTTACTCTCTTCAGTAAAGTTATGCTCTTTTCAGTCTGTCTTAGCCCGTCTCTTATTACTTCAGTATCTATCAGTATTATTATTTGCTTTCAGTTATTTTCAGTTATTTCTTTGAATACTCAGTACCAATGGTACTTACGCCCGTTTTGGGGTGCTGCATTACTTGCCTGCAGGTACACATAGACGAGGAGCAGATCCCTCGTAGTTCCAGCCAGCGTACGGAGTCTTCAGCTCCTATCATCCAGAGCTTGAAAGCTAAAGGTTTACTTCCCTTTTTGTTTGTACAGTATGGGTAGGCCGGGGCCTTGTCCCGACCATCTTATTATTCTTAGAGGCTAGAAGATTGTATTATATCCCCTATGGTTAGATGTATCGGCCGTGTGGGGCCATATATGTGTTTCAGATTATTTGTGGTGGCCATGTGGGGCCTTGTTCGGCTGTTAGTTGATGACCTTGTCGGTCACATATCAGTTTAGCGCCTGATTTCGTTTTTCAGCTATAACTAGATATCATGGTGGCCTTGTCGGCCTGCATAGGACTCCTTATACTTGGTTGCTTCTGGTTAGCTGTTTACCTTTACAGGTGGCTATAGGCCTTGTCGGCCGGGGGCTGTATTTACAGCCGCTATATAGCCTGTCATTTTTCTGATTCCAGAATTAGAGCCAGCCTTACACCAGAAGTGTTTAGGCTTAGTTAGTTTAGCAGTTCAGGTCCTAGTAGGGCACCAGGTGCCAGTCATGCCTCCCAAGATGGGGCGTGACAAACGAAATCAAAAAATTGGAGAAATGGGAATAAAGATTGGTCGCAGTACTGCTAGCAGTACCGCTGCTAGGTAGTATATCACTGCAGTGAGACCGCTGTAACGGCAGTGATGCCGCTGCAGTAGAGACCAAACTAGTGAGCGGGCCAAGTCGAAAATCTTACAACTTTCTAAATTAAATGTGATTATTATTGTTTGGATACGAGGTTGATTTAATTTTATGTTATTGTACTTGTTGTGTGACTGAGTAATTTTTTTCGTGTGATGATCTGTTATGTGATGTGTTGTATTATGTGTCCCAAGATTGAGGGGTGAATTGGCATTAAAATGAATGTGTGAAGGAGATGACGTATAATACAAAAGGAAAGTTATCGATATGATGGTAAATGAGGGGCCTATGTCCGAAGTTAAGGAACTTAGATAAACAGGTTACTACAATCAGATTATGAATAAGGATTAGATACACGAGTGGCTCATGCCCAAGGTGAGCATCCGGGTGAGCGGTATGAGAGAGTACACAAGAAGGTATGGCTAAAGGACCATGCGGCTGGGTGTATGAGTGGGTACACAAACAGGTATGATGAATGTTCATTCGACTGGGTGTACAGTACATGGATTTCTAGAGTCCCCTGCAGGTCATGACTGGAAGGGCAAGCATAAAGCCCTCTTGCATGTGTGTACAATTATATGACGAAGGCGTGTGCCCGACATATCACCGGTATTATTATGAGATAGAAATTATGAGGGTGTGGTTGATATACATACGACTGCAGATACAAAAAGGTAATTCATATACCAGTGTGATACAGGATAAATCATCATGAAGTGGGTTTGAGGTGAGGAATAGGTGTGAAATACCGTTTATGGCTACCAAGTTCAGGTATGGTATTTTATGACATTTTATTGTAGAGGTCAGGTATGTTCATGTACTTTACTGTTGGGAAAATCTACTCCCTCTTATTGTTTTGATGACATTTGTGTGTACTTGAGATAGTAATCCGTAATTGCATTTGATTGACTTGTTTTAAACTGGTTTTGTGGGTTATGGGGGATAGCAAGTAGATGTTATTATTTAATGTACTACACTAAAGCGAGATTGAAAAAATCCTTCAAATAACTAAATAAGTTAATGATAGGTAGAAACGGAATTGGTCTTTCATAGTGAAATGGTAAGAGGGGTAGTTGAGTTATAAGTTTATATGGCGGGATAAAACCGAACTGAACTAAGGGAAATTGATTACTGGCTGGATGGGGTAATGTTGTAGTGGACACAACGTCGCGGCAGGGGATCGCTGTAGTGGCCTAAGTCCTTGCTGCGCGGGTATACAGAGAGACAGACCGATAGGCAAATTAATGGCAAAAAATATAGGATAATTGTGTAAACCTTGTTGAGTAATAAGAAACAATAATGTAGTGATTAAACTTAGTGGGATATTTCTTAAGTATAGTAATTGTTGAATTTAGCAATATTGATTGTATATTGATCATATGTTGTTGTGTTAACAAACCCTAGTCGGCTGATGATGCCTACCACAGCGTGTGGTGTACTGATACTATCTTGCTACACCTTTTCTTTTGGTGTAGGATGTGGCAGGTTGAAGTTCCTTTATTGGCGTGGAGTACTCAGTACCAGATTCAGTATTCCTCTTACCGGGTGAAGCTGGGTTATTTTATTGCCAAATATTTAAATAGAGCTCTTGTACCTGTCTAGACTAGATCTTAGGGGAGTCATGTTAGAGAAATCTTGTAATGTTATTTTGTTGAGATTTTTTATCAAATAATGAGAAGAAATGGAAATGTTTTAGACTAATTCTAGTATATTAATAATAACATTTGTAAGGGTTTTCCTATCGAGTAAAGTCGATGTAGGTACCCATACGGCCAGTCCAGTTGGGTCATGACAGCTGGTTTTTTATGGTATTCTGCTAGGTGAAGGGATTGATATTTGGGGTAGAATGTTGGTTAGGGAAGTTGGAGGAATTAGATGGAGCGTTGTTCCTACGATTGGAAGAGTTTGGTTGTCCATTTTTGGGAGCACTATTGTTGGACTGGTGATGACATTGAGTAGTTATCATGGGTTTGTCGGCTTAGACTCTGAGTGTTTGAAGAACATCTCATGAGTACGGAATTTGTCAAAGAGTTCCTTAAAGATGATAGAATTATCACGAGCTCTTATTGCTGCAGATAACTCCTTGTATTCGAGACCTAGACCCATAGACTACTGGAACTTAATGAAGAGTTCCTCACCTTTCAGGGGTGAGCCACTGCAAGCCAAGTCATCTGTAAAGGACTTGATTTCTCTCATATAATCGCTGATTGAGCATGCCTCCCATTTGATATTTGACAGAATATTGCGCAAATTGAAAATTCTTAAGTGCGAATTGCTGGCATAAGTTGTTTGGAGAATGTCCCAAGCTCTTTAGAAGTGGAAGCATGAGCAATAAGAGGAGCAATTATAGCATCAACTGATGCTATAATAGTATCGCAAATAAGACTTTGTTATCGTTGCCACAATTTGAAGTTGAAATTGGGGGATTGTTGATTATCTTTGTCCATAGCTAAATAATAGTGTGGTAACTTGGGATTTCCATATTGGATAATTTGCGTTGCTTGTTTGCTTGAAGGATAACTGTGACTCAGGGTTAAAGGAGAACAATTGAGAGGGCTAAACGACACACCCCTTTTTTGAGAGTTGCCGTTGGATAGATAGGAGAGGGAAGAAGAGGAATATTTTAACATTCTGAAAAAGAAAAAAAGGGAGAGGATCGAATATACTCGTGAGAGTATTTACTAGGCTCCTGATATCATATAAGAGTTGAGTATGATTATGAGAAGCTTAATTATTATTGATACAATGCGTGGTATTTATATCTGTACAAGTATAGAAGATAAAAATAATTTCCTAAACATAGAACACTCAATGATAAAAGGAACTAATACGTATACAATTCAAACATTTATATTAAAGTATTAGGATGTAACATACTTATTCTTATCAACTAGTACAAGACTTTCTGAGTAATACTAATGCTACGATCACTCAAACTTACCTCCAAATAACTTTTTAAAATCTTCCTTCAACTAATTCGAGCATTCAACTCCACGTAATCTGAGTAATTTAAATAATTAACTCAAATCAGCTCGTCGATTCCAACTTTTCCAACAAATTTTCGGATAGCCTTTCATGGTTGCTTTTCCAATTTTCCACCAATATATCCCCAAAACTAATAAATACTCTAAGAAGCCTAGAATGCTAATTTAGTGGTAGAGGAATTAATAACTTAATTATCTTGAATGACGACCGTTCATATCCTAACTTTTGGGTCATTGAAGAACTTCTAGAAATATCTAGAGGAAATCTAGGATTTGAGAATTTCACGATATTCGTTTAACTAGTTTTTGAACGTGTGTGTTGCATGTGTATTTTATGCTAATTAGTAAGAAAATAATTTAATTTATTAAATATAACATGATAATAAGTTAACATTGATGCATTTTGTGCAAGCATGCAACAAAAAAATAGACAATAAATTAAATTTTGAATCACGCCTTTTAGAATATAAGTGCATATAAAATATATTATCATCTCGATTTTTTTTCTTGTCGCAGATCATCTATTGTTTTTTATTTCATTTTTCTGATCATTCACTCTAAAATAAATATCATCATCAATTTTGATAAGAGAATTGAAAATACTAATGCCTTGAATATGAGGATAGAGATAAATTACATGGGGACAAAGACTAGAATCAATTTTAAAAAAAAATACGAAATGAATAGTTGCCTAGAAATTTTCCCTTCTCCTTTAAGATCTCTTGAAAGGAATTTTAGAACAGTAGTTGGACCTATTCTAACTATATCTCATGTCTGCATAAGTAGAAGTTTGTCAAGTAGTTGTCAAGTTTTCCACAACTACTTAGCACATTCTTCAATAATTATTACATATAAGCATAACGCAACAGAAACAAAGTAAAACATAGGGTTACATATTGGACACACACCTCCTACATGTCCCCATTATTACTCAAAATTCACCAACTCAGTGTATCCACAAGTCAGAGGGTCTTATTTTTTTCCTTTAAGTCATGACTTGTAGGGGACTCTAGAAATCTATGTACCGTGCCGGCGCGGCACCCGCTTTCACTCATATGCTTGTCCGGATGCTCCCCTCGGACTCAAGCCGCTCAACAATATCACTCACCTGGATACTCCCCTCGGGCGCGAGCAACTCATCTTAGGATACTTTTAATATCCAATTCATCCTTCATCCATTAAGTACAACATGATACGACTCATACACACACACATATATATGTAAGTAAACACTTAGGAGTCTACATTCCACTCCGTCATTTGTACAGACATAGATCATTCATTCACATTGTATCATTCTTTAAAGAAATATAGTTCACAATTCAATGGAACTTACACAAAAGCTCATAATCATCTCATATTACATGATCTCCCTTAATTATTCAAATAAACCATTTAACAACAGATAATGTCTAAAGACTAATCTCATATCATTATCACACATACATACAATTCATTATATAGGGTCTAATCCTCTAACCATAACCTACCTCGATATTTGAAGATAATGATTCAGTTACTCTATGGGAGCCTTGCCCTTCCTCAAAGCTTGATCATTCAAAATATACACAAGAAGAGTAATTCACTACTTACTTTTCAATCATGGGTCTAAATAGATTAAACTCTCCCCTTGGGGGTACTTTCAAAAGTAAAAACCTAATTCTACTCGGTTCTAGTGTTAATTTCCCGCATAACCCTCATTTTCAATACGTAATTCTAGGGGAGTGATCAAAACTCTTCAAACATCAACCCAAGTCAACCCATAATCATCCTACAATCTAGCCCTAGTTCAACACCCTAGGGTTTTTCTCCACAAAAACTTCCACCATTAAAGGTCCACAAGCAATCTAGGATCAACACTACTCGTAGTAAAGATAGGGAATCGAAATTCTTACCTTAGGAGAAGATTTTACTGCTCTGGAGAGATTTTCCGTTTTCTAGCCCTTCTGATCGTATTTTGGAAATTATGGGGTAAAAACCCCGTAATTCCCATTTAAACCCACTTTCTGACTCCCGTCATTCACTGCAGCAGTCACATTTCTACTGTAGAAGACCCACTACAGCGATCAAAGTATCGCTGTGGTGGTTCTGCGGTCATTTCCCAAATTTATCATGGCGGGACCTCGACCGCTACCATAGTCTCGCTGCAGCAGAAATTCCACTGCTGCAGCGGTCCCCCGAATCAGTAACAACCTAAAATCAACCAGTTTCACACTTAGAATATTTCACAACACATTCTATTCCTTCCTTAACCTATTTCCAGTGTTCTAGGCCCCCAACCATCCCGTAATGACGTTCGGGTCATTACATTAGATACTAATTAAAACACCATTCATCCCCGAATGGTCTATACAAAGAAAGGGGAGAGTACTTACCAGATTCCACGAACAACTGAGGATACTTGATCCACATATCAGCCTTGGTCTCCCAAGTGGCTTCCTCAATTCTTCCACAGGACTATTACTGTCGCAATTTCTTTTGACCTCAGCTTCCGAACTTCTCTAGCCAATACCGCTATAGGCTCCTTGTCATAAGATAAATTCTCATCTAATCGCACAGAGTCCCATTTGATAATGTACGTTCCATCCCCATGGTACTTTTTCAACATTGAGACATGGAACATTGGATTCACCCCCGATAACTCTGGCGGTAAAGCTAGCTCATACGCTACTTCCCCCACACACCGGAGTATTTCAAACAGTCCAATGTACCTCAGGCTAAGCTTGCCCCACTTTCTGAACCACATCACCCCCTTCATAGGAGACACCTTTAGCTGCACTTGCTCTCCTTCTATGAACTCAATATCCCTTACCTTCTTGTCTGCGTACTGTTTCTGCCTACTCTGAGCAGCTACCAATGGTCCTGAATTATTCGAACTTTTTCCTAGGACTCCCTCAGCAAATTTAGTTCCCCAGGTTCTCACTTCAAATGCATCATACCAACCAATCGGAGACCTGTATTTCCTCCCATACAGAGCTTCAAATGGCCCCATGCCAATGCTCGAGTGATAGCTGTTGTTGTAGGCGAACTCTGCCAATGGTAAGAATTTATCCCAATGGCTTCCAAAATCTATCACACACGCCTGAAGCATGTCCTCCAATACCTAGATAGTCCTTTATGATTGTCCATATGTCTGGGGATGGAAGGTTGTGCTTAAATCCAACCTCGTGCCCAACTCCGCCTGTAAGGTCCTCTAGAAATGAGAAGTGAACTAAGTGCCCCTATCTGACACAATTGAAACAGGCACCCCATGCAATTGAATCACTTCATTCACGTACAGTTTAGATAGTTTCTCGGTGTTGCAAGTCACCTGGATCGGTAAGAAATGAGCCAACTTGGTCAATCCTTCCACAATGACCCAAATTGAGTCAAATTTCCCCAAGGTCTTGGGAAGACCCACCGCAAAATCCATTACTATTCTTTCCCATTTCCACTTAGGGATAGACATTCTTTGAAGTACTCCTCCAGGCTTTTGGTGCTCGTACTTCACCTGCAGACGATTCAAACATTGGGCGACATAGTTAATAATATCTCTCTTCATTCGGACCCACCAATAGTGTTGCTTCAGGACATGGTACATCTTGGTGACCCCAGGGTGGATGGAGTACCTTGAGTTGTGAGCTTCTGTCAAAAGAGTTTTAATTAGCTTACCAACTTGGGGAACACACATCCTCCTCTTTATTCTCAAGATCCGTTCATCATCTAACACTGCTTTTTTGTCTTCTCCCCTCAAAACCTTATCTCGAATCTTAGCCAGCTTTTCATCCTCGAACTGTCTTTCTTTGATTTCTTCTAAAAGGGATGACTTAGCCTCCACGCTAGCTAATATTCCACCCATTTTAGTCAACAAAAACCTCACCAAACTATTTCCCAAAGTCTAAACTTCTCTGACCACTGGCTGCTAAGCAACTTTCAAGCAAGCTAAACTGCCTATGCTCACTGTCTTTCGACCCAACGTGCTTTCCACAAGATTGGCCTTTCTTGGATGGTATAGTATAGTGATATCATAATCCTTAAGAATCTCCATCCATCTCCTTTGCCTAAAATTGAGATATTTCTAGGAGAAAACATACTGCAAGCTGCGATGATCGTGAATACCTCACATAGAGCTCCATACAGGTAGCTCCTCCAAATTTTCAGGGCAAACACCATTGCTGCTAAATCTAGGTCGTGCGCGGGGTAATTCTTTTCATGCATCTTCAATTGTCTCGAGGCATAAGTAATGACCTGTCCTTCCTGCATTAACATGGCACCCAATCCAGACCGTGAGGTATCACAATAAACAACAAAGTCTTTACCTTCCACGGGTAACACCAGGATAGGTCTTGTGGTTAGTAGAGTTTTGAGTTTCTGAAAACTTGCTTCACATTCCTCTAACCACTGGAAAGGTACATCTTTTGTGTCAACTTGGTCAATGCCGAAGCGATGGAGGTGAAACCCTTCATGAACCAGCGGTAGTAACTGGCTATCCCCACAAAACTCTGAATTTCCATCATGTTAGTTGGCCTCACCCAGTTTTTGACCGCCTCCACCTTCTATGGATCAACTTGGATGCCCTCCTTGGAAACCACGTGTCCCAGAAAAGACATCGATTCCAACCAAAACTCATACTTGGTGAACTTAACATACAATTGCTTCTCCTTCAGTAAGCCCAACACAATTTGTAGATGATTTTCATGCTCCTGCTTGGTCTTAGAATACACCAAGATATCTTCAATAAAAACAATAACAAAGGAATCCAGGTAAGATTTGAAGATACCGTTCATCAGGCTCATGAACGCATATGGGGCACTAGTGAGTCCGAATGACATGAATAGAAACCCGTAGTGTCCATACCTGGTCCAAAAAGCTATTTTGAAAATATCCTCAGCCCGAATTTTCAGCTAGTGACAATCGAACCTCAAGTCAATCTTCGAAAACACAACCGCCCCTATAACTAATCAAAAAATCATCTATTCGAGAAAGAAGGCACCTGTTCCGAATAGTTACCTTGTTTAACTGACGGTAGTCGATGCACATCCTCATACTATTATCCTTCTTCTTCACAAACAAAACTGGGGCACCCCATGGCGACACACTCGGCCTGTTAAATCCTTTACTAAGCAATTCCAGCAATTTCTCCTTGAGTGCTCTCAACTCAGTAGGTTCCATTTGGTATGGAGGAATAGAAAAGGTCTGGGTACTTGGTTCCAAGTCTATACAGAAATCTATGTCATGGTCTGGTGGCATGCTGGGAAAATATGTAGGGAACACATCTAAAAACTCACAAACAACCAGGGATGACTCTATGTAAGGACCCTCTGAACTAGTGTCTCGAATATGCGCCAGATACGCTGAACAACCCCACACTATCAACTTACGGGCATGAATATAAGAAATAAGTTTCTTAGGAGCAGGGCTACAATTCCCTTTCAACTCCAACCTGGACGACTCTGGGCCTGATATAGTGACGGTCTTAGCATGCAATCTAGAATGGCAATGGTAAGGGGACAACCAACTCATTCCCAAAATCACATCAAAATCTAGCATGTCCAAGATTACTAAGTCTACTAGAGTGTTAAACCCCATGAAATTAACACTACAATCACAAACAACCCTATCCACCACCACATAATCCCCAACAGGAGTAGACACACGATAGGATTATTAAGCACATCATAAACAAGATCCAGACCCAAAGCAAAATAAGCAGACACATAAGAAAATGTAGAGCCTGGGTCAAACAACGCAATAGCCATTTTATGACTAACAAAGTTAGTACCTGTAATGACAACATCTAAAGCCTCTACCTCGGGCCTACCAGGAAAAGCATAAAAGTGGACCTGGTTACCAGTCTAAAAACTGCCCCAGTTGGGTTGTGCCACCCCTCTACCTGCCTGGGTGCCACCCCTACCCACCTGAGCACGTCCTCTAACCTGCTGAACACCACCTCTAACGGCTGGCTGACCACCTTATCCCAACTGTGGATAATCCTGACTGAATGCACTACCTCCTCTTCTGGCAGGGGCCAAGCTCGAGGAGTTGGGTGAGGAACAATCTTCCCACCCTGTCTGAACTTGGGACACCATCTGATGATGTGGCTATACTCACCTACTTATGAAAGACCTTCTCAATAACTGGTCTTTGAGAAGGAACAAAGGAAATAGGGCGAGCTCCGAATTCTGAATGAATAGTTTGAGTACCCCCAACTGCACCTGACGGTCGCGGAGCCGTCCCTGGCGGACCTCCGGTTGACACCTTTCATAGTGGACTAAACGGGGTGCCCAAAGAAACCCTGCGGTGCTGAAGCCTTAGCAAAAGAACCACCATAAGAACCTACCCACCAAGCCTTCTTTTCTGCATTCCTCGCATACTCCTCCTGTCTTACCCCTTCCACGGATTTCATATACTCTACTACCTCTTAGAAGGTCTTACCAAAGAAGACCATTTGCAGAGCTGATACCTGAAGACTCACATTCAGGCCTTTAACAAATCGGCTGATCCTCTCCTCCTCTATGGGAAATAAGGGTAGAGCGTACCTGGAGAGTGAATGAAAACGAACCTCATATGCTACAACAGATGAGTTCCCTTGCTTGATGATGGTGAACTCATCCCGCCTCCTGTCCCTCAGAGTATGGGGTACATAATTCTCCAGAAATGTGGAATAGAATTTGGTCTAATTCAATGGTGGGGACCCTGCTATTTTGCACTCCACAAAAGCTCTTCACTAGAGCTTAGCATCACCCATTAATTAGAAGGTGACAAACTCCACACCGGATCTCTCCATTGCCCCTATCTTATGGAGCCTCTAGTGGCAGTCTATAATGAACTCGTAGGCATCCTTTGCCGCTGTGTTGTGGCAAGTGGGAGGCTTCATCTTGGTTAACCTCCAAAATAGTTCATGCTCCTCCCCTGTCATCACCGGTCCTACTACCGATATTGAGAATATGACAGTTTCTGACATATCATCAATTCGAGGATCCACAACAGTTGCATGATGTATCCCCCACTGCTGCCCTACTGGAGTTGCTAGTACTGTTCCATTGCCTACGAGGCCGCTCAAGAGATTGAGGACCTGAGCCAGAACCTCATAGGATGCTGAAGCAGCAGGAGCTTCTCCCTAAGTCGGAACTTCAACTTCAACAGATACTTGCTCCTGTACTACAGGTGGCACAGGAGATGCAGACCTCTCCCTGACTGGAGCAGGAGCACAAGCCCCTCCTCTGGCAGTAGCAGACCTCCGTCCAAGACCTCTGCCCCTTCCTCTACCTCAAACTACGGTTGCCATTGTTGGCTCGGGTGCTGCATCTCAATCACCGTTAGCGCGAGAAAGAAGAAAAGTTGTTAGATACCAATTTGGATCACCAGATACCAATTGGATTGGAATCAAGTAATCACATGAAAGGTAAGAAGAATGGAATTTTCCTAAAGTCCTGCAGCCTCTCGAAGATATGTTATGGACGTCTCCGCACCGATCCTCGAGACTCTACTAGACTTATCTTGGTGCAATGAGATCAACGAACCTGGCTTCGATACCAATTTTGTCATGACCCAAATGGTCATGATTAGCACCCACACTAACTCTCCCTCCCCCCTCCCCCTCCCCCTCCCCCTCCCCCTCTCCCTCCTCCCCCGGTGGGCGAACCAACGATCCCCAAAAGTTACCCTAACATTAAACATTCAAAATAAACCATAGGTTAAGATAAAACAAAATGAATGATCACAGATAGTAATTAAACTCTTACAACCAAAACAGAACAAAATTAAACTAATTCCAAGACCTGAAAGTCATTGCACCAGATGTCTGCTTATAACTCTAAACAATTAAAACTAAAACAATGGGAATAAGTGTCCGGAAGAGAAGGACATATTCAAAAGGGAGAGTGACACCACCTCCTTGTTCTGCTCACCTTTCAATGAATTGTTGTTGCTTACAGGTGAGGACATGAGGAATTTCCTAGTTCAAACTCTGCACTAAGAAAAGAAGCACAGGGGTAGGGTCAGTACATAATACGGTACTGGTATACATCATCAGCAGACCTTACATAAAATGTGTAGACATAGCAACAATGATATAAAACAAGTCTTTAGCACCATATAGAAGTACAGAAACCAATTCAAGTGCATTGGCTCTAACACAGGTGACAGCTGGCCTGCTCACTGGATTAGGCCTTTCGCTGCAACAGTCACTTGATCACTACAGCGGAAGAAGTTCCACTGCAGCGATACTGTCTTAGGCAGTAGCTCGACTTAGCTGCACCTTCAGCAGTTCATCACATCACCAGTTCAATAGTTCATCAGTTCACATACTCTACAGATAAATTTAACTATCACACAAGTTTGAGAATCAATAAATAACAAATCTTAATCCCTTACAAATGCAGCTGGTAATTACAAGCAAAAATCCATTCGGCAATTACAAGCATTGTGACTGTATCATACTTAGAATCAGATTCATGTCTTTTATTTCAAGTTACATAACAAAGTCTAGAATTTTCCACCATCACTTAGCACATTTTTCAATCATTATTACATATAAGCACAACGCAATAGAAACAAAGTAAAACATAGGGTGACATGTTGGGCACACGCCTCCGCCATGTCCCTATTATCACTTAAAATTCACCAACTTAGCGTACACACATGCCAGATAGTCTTATTTTTGCCCTTCCAGTCATGACCTACAGGGACTCTAGAAATCCATGTATCATGCTGGTGTGGCACCCGCTCCCACCCATATGCTCGTCCGGATGCTCCCCTCGGAGACGAGCTACTCAATAATATCGCTCGCCCGGATGCTCTCCTCAGGCACGAGCCACTCATCTAAGGATACTTTTATTATCCAAATCATTCTTCATCTATTAAATGTAACAGGGTATATCTCATACACACACACATACATACACGCACACACACACACACACACACATATATATATATAATTCAACACTTAGGGTTCTACATTCCACTCCCTCACTTGCACAAATATAGATCATCGATTCATATTATAGAATTCTAAAAGAAATTCACTCCCCAATTCCATGAAATTTATACAACAGCTCATAATTATAATACCCCAGAAGTGACTAAGATTAGACCCGGGACTTGAATATAGAAATTTGCATAAAATTTGAAGACCTGACACCAGACACAGAATGAATCATTGAGAGGCCCGTTAGGGCTGCCCACGAGTCATTATGTGACTCGTGGGGGAGGTCAGGTGTGAGGATTGAGGTTTCAGTATAAAGTGTCTCACGGTTAAGACCACGATTCGTGGTCAGCCACCATGAGTCTGGGCAGGGGTCGTTGCCAGGAAGAAGGAGAATATTGGGGAGTTGGGGCAGTATACTTCAAGAATGGAGACCATGACTCGTGGTCACCCACAACGAGTCATGAGGTCTCCCGTGAACAGCCCCCGACGTTTAGTGAAGTAGTGTACTTGACGAGCAGCACGACGAGTCGTCTTCTTCAGCGACAACGGACGACCTGATAGTTATCTTTAGTGAGGGCCTTTTCGTAATTTCTAAATGTCCTAAAGCATAAACTATGTCATTTTAGCTTATGAAAGGTGGGTTTTTAGGGGAATAATTTATTCTAAGTCTTCATTCATGCACGCAAGAGTATAGAGAGGTGATCAAAGGGGTGATTTAAGGCTTCTCTCTTCAAATCCTTCCAATTCCTTCTTGGGCATTCAAGGGAGATTAAGAATAAGTTTTTTCCAGGTATATAAGGCTATCAATGGGTGTTTTATTTCATACCCATGCTCATTCTCTATGATTTCATAAAAATTTTATCAAAAGTTTATTGGGTTTTGGAATAGAATTTTATAAAAATCTAATGATTTGCTAATGGATTTTATGATTTTTGAATCTTAGCATATTCTATGGGTTTTTGACCAGCTTTTATGATTTAAATTATTTACAATGCTATCGATTTTGATTCTATGGAATTAAGCCTAATTATGCATTACTCATGATAAATCGATTTACTATCTACTTTTCCATTAAAGATATTTACAAGACCAGCATGAATTGTGATCTAAATTATGGATTTAATCAATTACCCATCATGATTTCATGAATTTCAAGCTATATGCATGATCTACAAGTATGTATAAATTTTATGATTTATGAATTATGTTTTGGCCGTCTCACGTGCCTTGTTTCATGGCTAGTTCACATATGTACAAGTATGTTTATGATTATTATGATTTAACTAGCACATGAATTCATGCATGTTATACTATGAGCACTATATATGTTTTGAGAGTAGGAGATGTGAGGTGCGGGTGGTGATGATCACCCCGGGGTATGCGCTAGCGCCCTTGACAGGCACTCCAGAACCCGCCAACGCTCGTGAAAACCCGTATTGAACACTGAGTAGGTTCGGGACTCGGGTTAAGCCCCGGATCTCACAAACTACGTGCCACTGTAGGTATGTTGGGACCTCCTTTGTGACAGTCCCTAGCCCAATTGGCCCTTTTCATGGTGATATCATTCCCTTCATGGTTCTACCCTTGGCAAGGAACGAACGGCCTCCCGACTAGGTTTACAAGTCGGACTTCATGTGTGCTAATATGAGGTATGTCGGTTAAGAGAATCTCTCACTGTTCCTCATAATTTATGCATGTTATCATTATGTATCTTGGCTCAAGTAATATTAAGTAAAGCATTTCTCTTATGATTATGATTACGTTTGTATTACGAATGTTTTGAAAATTTTGAGCCTTATATTATGTTATGATGTTTACGATATGAGCATGATGTCCTACTCTTATGATCATTTATGAGTTTTATATGTTTTAAATTTCTATTTTACTTACTTTTCATACTCGGTACATTTCACGTACTGACCGCATACTTCCTATGCTGTATTGTCTCATGATACAGGACCCAACTCTCAGGCTCACCCTCCTCGGTAGCTCCTCAGAGTTCGCTATCAGCTTATTTGGTGAGTCCTCATATTCTGAGGGCCATATGTTCAGACTCTATTATTCTTTTTCAGTTTTAGTATTGTAGGGTTAGTTGGGGTATTGTGTCATCAACCCGTCTTTCATGATTAGAGGCTTTTCAGACTATAGTTTATTCAGCCATCATGCATGGATCATATATATTGTCTTATCACCGTTGTTATGTCATGATTTCATTTTTCTTATGTTAAGTCTTCCTCTTATGTGAATGAGTTAGATGTATGCTCATTCCATGGGTTAACTTGGGGTCTCTCGGGGCTCCTTGTCCAGTGTTTACGATCCCGGTGTATGTTCGATCGTGAAAATAATCATCTCATATTAATATTACCTCCCTTAATTATTCAAATAAACCATTTAACAATAGATAATGTACGAAGACCAATCTCATATCATTATCACATATGCATGCAAGTCATTATATAGGGTCTAACCCTCAAACCATAACCTACCTCGATATTCAAAGATAACGATTCAGCTACTCTGGAGGAACCTTGCCCTTCCTCAAAGCTTCGAATCGTTCAAAATCTACACAACAAGAATAATTCATTACTTACTCTTAAACCATTGGTCTAAATAGATCAAACCCTCCCCTTCGGGGTATTTTTGAAAGTAAAACCCCAATTCTATTAGATTTTAGTCTCAATTCCCCGCGTAACCCTCATTTTCAACACGTAATTCTAGGGTAGTGATCTAAACTCTTCAAACATCAACCCAAATCACCCTCTAATTATCCCGCAATCTAGCCCTAATTTAACAGCCTAGGGTTTTTCTCCACAAAAACTTCCACCATTAAAGGTCCACAAGCAATCTAGGATCAACACTACTCGTAGTAGAGATAGGGAATCGAAATTCTTACCTTAGGAGAAGAGTTCACTACTCTGGAGAGATTTTTCGTTCTCTAGCCCTTCTGATAGTGTTTTGAAAATTATGAGGCAAGAACCCCATAATTCCCACTTTAAACCCACTTTCTAACTCCCGTCATCCGCTGCAGTGGACCTGCTACAGTGATCAAAGTGTCACTACGGCGGTTCCAGTGGTCATTTCCCAAATTCGTCATGGTGGGACTCCGACCGCTACTACGGTCTCACTGCAGCAGAAATTCCACTGCTGCAGCAGTCCCCCAAACCAGTAGCCACCAATAATCAACCAATTTCACACTTGAAATATTTCACAACATTTTCTATTTCTTCTTTAGTCTGTTTTCAATGTTCTAGACCCCTAACTATCCCCTAACAACGTCCGGATCGTCACAATTAATTAATTGAATTAACTTATATTTTAATTAATTTAATCTACCTACAATTCAATAACATATTACAACTATTTAAATTCTATAGTGATACTAATGAAGAGGTAAGTATATTTAATGAGAAAATAAGTTACATAGTTATATTGAAGACGGAATGTAAAAAACTTGACACATATTATAAAGTAATAATTAAATGCAGCTCAATTATTCATTTGTAAAAATATTTATTATGATTGTTCAATATATTAATTTTAAGAAGAATACAATAATAACATATAAATTAATGAAAAATATTCAACTATATTATTATATTTTATAGGAATTACTATAATTATTTATTGGGGACAACTTTTTAATATTTATGCACAATTAGAACATGGCATGCTAAATCATTAACTGTAATTAAATCTTCAAACTTTTCAACTTTTGAAAGTAAGAAATAACATTAATTTTTAAGGGAATAAAGACTTATTAATTTTATATAAGCATTTTAGTCTTTCAGTTTTTAACTTTTGGACTTCTTGCTGAATTTTTTATCTACTCACCCTTAATGTGAATTAAATATTATTATTTGATTTGGAATTTAATATGTTTTAAATATTACTATTTAATTAAATATTTAATTTGATTTTGATTCAACATATACAACTAAAAATATCTTAAATTCTATATATTTGGAGAATATTAAAGTTTAGGCCAAAGACTTACTTAATTTATGAAACTTTTTTTTAATAGGATCGAAAATATAAATTTGCAACAAATAGAAATAACTTAAATTTATCTTAACATAGGAGAATCTACAATTGAAGTATATAATTTCAATTCAAAAGTATTTTACAAATTTATGTTTAAATTCAAACTGCTTTGTTCATTAAACTGCCTGTTTATATTTAAAACCAAAACTAAAAATTTAAAATCAAACAAAACCTTAGGGAAAAAAAAAAGAAGTCATGACAACACAATCACCACGCTAATTTTTTTTGTTTTACTTCAAAAATGTTCTTAAAAGAAAGTTTAAGAATGTTTTCCTCGACTTTTCATTATTAGAAATGTACACTTTATTAATTTTTTTTTTGGTAAAAATTAGTTATCTTCTTCTCTTTTAAAATTTTACACTTTTTTCCTAATTATTTCTGTGTTTCCCTTCTTCTTCTTCTTTTCTTTTTTTTTTTTTAAATCATATTTAGTTTCTTTTGTCTCTTCTAAATCACTCATCACCTTCTCACAATTTATACTTTCATATCTTTTTTTAAAAATTTTTGACTCCTTGTCTTTCGAGCATGATATCAGAAACTGTCATTAAGTCTTTCTAGCATCATATCATAAACTGACATTAAATAGAAATTATATTTTTTTTCAATTTTCTATTCAATACTGGTATTTATATTTGGATAGATTAATCGAGTTCGTGCGAGGTAATTTCACCTTGGATAAATTATTTCTTTTTAAAGATGATTTTAGTATTTAAAAGTTAATCTAAAATATCTAATTATTAATTGAGGCGTATGAGACTAAACTTTTATATTTAAGGTAATTCAAAAGACTAGTTGATATAAAAGAAAGAGTAGTTAAGAGGAACACTCACTTGAACAAAAGAACTGTCCATCAAATTCTCGGCATCACCAAACCTTATAACACCATTATACACGTCCTTCTTATCTGCAAATATATATATTCGGGCCAATTATTATATTTTTTAAATTATATTTGTAGGTGTTTAATAATTTTTTAAAAATAAATTAATCATTAGTATTTTCAGCTAAATATAATAAAGAATTATATCGAGGATCACAATTTATAATAAATTATATTTTTAATTTTTATAAAATTAAACAATAATTTATAACTTATCTAAGTTGCCATAATTAACATTAAAGGATTATGTATTTTAATACTCATTTAAACATTATGTCAAACATATACACTAAATTAAATAATTAATTTCAATAATATTCTACTTACATTATATTTGAAAACATATACCCTAAATTTTAATAGTATTTTTTTCAAATTGTATTTGAAATTATACAAGAAAATTATTAAAACTGTAAGTTTAATTTATATTAACAAATTTTATAGGATTAGACGAAACAAAAAACATATGAAACTATCTATAAATTAATCTTGTATACACATAAGTTCGTCTTTAATATGTTTAACCAATAAAATATTCACATACTTGATAAAAATTAAAAATGAATCACATTATTCTTTATAAATGATAGAAGATGGAAACAAAAAAAGAAACTATAGCTTTACTTCATATTCTATACACAACAATACCAAGAGAATACTTTATTACAATAAACAAAGAAATTTTTCAAGAGATTCGCATGCACAATGAGACAATGTACTAACTCAAATAAATAGAACATAAAGGCTTTAAGAAAAACTAATGTGATATAAATTATAGCAATTCAGTGAGATAGTTAAAATTGTACTTTAATGAAACTCGTTTAAAATAACATTAACTGGAAATAATATAATAAACTTATGAATATTACAATATACCTAGTGTAATCCCATAAAATAAGATCTCAAATTTTTAAATATTATTATATAAATTACATGTATTTTAAATTTTTTTCAATTAAAAAAAGTATAGTCTTCTTTACTTAATATAGTATATATTCATTTATGAAATAATTATAATGAAACCAGGCAAAAATTATAAAGAGATAAATTTTAAGTCCATTTTTATTAATAAAAATGACTCACGGAATAATGGAGTACAAACAATAAACACATATCTTAATAAAGTATGAACAAAAATCATCAAATATAAATTAGTTTTTAAGGTTTACCAAAAACTATCTGTGAAAATTTTTGAATTGAAATTATTTTCAAATAGCGTTAATAAATGAATGTCTTTTAGATACTTGTTAATAAATTTTTATATTTTTTATTAATAATAATTAATTTGTATATTAATTAATGTGCAAATAATAACTTAATTCTACTTGCTTTTGGATATTTTTATTTGAGTAAACTAAAATTAAAATTTCACCATATGAAAAGGGAATAAAAATGAGTATTTTCACCTTGCAAATACTCCCCATAAATATAGAATAATCAAATTAATTAGGTTTGATACAAAGCATTTGAAAGTTGTAGTGGAAATTGTGGAGTTCACATGAGATATTATACTATTTGGGATATGATTGACATTTAAGAAAAATGATTTGGTTATTTTGTTATTAAAAATATATGAACAAATTTTGAAGTTTATAATAAAAGTAAACAATGTAGATTTTTTTATTGAAATGACTATAATACCCTTGGTCATCCCACATCTTCACTCTTCTATTTAATAGAAATATAATCATTTGTAAAATTATTTATTACATTTATATATATAACTATTCCACATGCTCAAATAAATTTTGATGAAAAAATTTACAAAATGAACGTGAGAATGAGTGCAATGAGAAATACACAAAGGAGAGAAAAATCAATAACTACTTAAATAATATATATAGACTTATTATTTACAGTGTTGTGAATGTTGCAACTCTATTTAAGTTATAATTGATGAATTAATGGGGTATAATGAAAAGAGAACGTGGGATATATAAGCCTTATTTGTTGGTTTAGTGATTGAGTAATTACTTATGGTCAGGGATAGGAAAAAGATTTTAAAAACAAAGAGTTTTTCATCATAATTAAAAAATTTAAAAGAATGACTTTTGAGCTTTTTAACACAAAATAAATAGTTTAAAAAAAATTTTTACAAGACTAAATCACAATTATAATATATATAGATAGGGATTATTGTTATTATTATTTATTAGGGATAAGTTTTCAATGTTTCTGGATAATTGTTAAAATGAACGTGACATACTAAATCATTAAATGTAATTAACTCTTCAAAATTTTTAGCTTTTGAAAGTAAGAAACAACATTAATTTTTAAGGGAATAAAAATTTATTAATTTTATATATGAGCATTTACTTTTTTAATTTTTAACTTTTGAACTTCCTACTGAATTTTTTTTATCTACTCATCCTTAATATGAACTAGTTTCTGATTATCTGCGATGCACGTGTATTCTATGTTAATTGATAAAATATTTTTTCACTTATAAAAATTATCAATAAAATATATATGCTCATAAGATATAAATTAAATAAAAAAAGAAAAAAAATACAAACTTAAAGTGATGAGAGGTGATCCTAATTCTGACAGTTATATTATATGTATTGAAATTTTAAGAATTTTTTTTAAATGTGAAGGTATTAGATATGACCACCTGAAAAGGTTCATTGAAATTGATTGCACAAACTTTTTCAAAGGATAAAATTTGGACTTTTATGAGTTTTGAATTGCAAAAAAAAAAAGAAAAAAACTTTGTTTGTAATCTAACATTCTTATTGATAAAAAAAATCTTCATTTTACTTCAGATCACTGATTTTAAATAAATTATTTTATAAATATTAAGTGACTTTTTAGTACGAACACATGATTTGGGAGAAAACTGTTGGTTTCTATCAAACCCGTAAGTTTTATTTAAAAAAATTGGGAGAAAGAAAAAAATTACAACATGAAAAATCAAACTCTTAACAATAAGATAAATACTTGTATAAATAACTAACTAAACTACTAAAATCTCTCATAAGTTGTATAATGGTTCCATATATTCCTGATCATCAACATACGAATATCAAATGCAATAGTCAAAACAACTATATTAGAAAAAAAAAGCTCTACATTCAAGTAAATTTCAAGCAAATCACTTAAACCTATTAATTCAAAAAGTAAAGGGATAAAAAAATTATGATTTACAGTAATTTAAAGCAAATTACATAATCCATCATTATTCAAAGTGAAAGAGATAAAGTGAAATAAATCTATATATTAGAAAAAGATAGAAGACTCTGTTGAAGCTTTGACCGAAATTCTCACATTTCTAATTTTCTGCTCAAATAAATCCTTCTATGTTGAGTGTGTTTTTATATTTCTGCAAGTCATGAAAAATGAATAAAAGATAAAAAATTTGGATATATCGTTTATTGTATCTTTAATTGTTCATTATTATTTTTAATACTATTGAAACGTCTCATTATAAAGAATTTAGGATGACCAGAAGCATTGCATTAGCACGATAATAAAAAGATATATACTAAATATGTATTTATTTATAATTTAATTAGATAATAAATATAGTTACAGTGTTTGTCAATTTCTTGATCAAGTTGTAAAAGAGCACAAAATCAAAAAAAATTTGAAGAGATTCAAACATGATGGTGATAATGATTAACTGTTACTTTTTACTATAAATATCATTATTTTTTAATTTGTTTAATATAATATAAGTTTATATTTTTGTACATGAGTATTATATAGGAATAATATTTCTCCGAAAGTTACCAATATATATATATATAATATTATAATATTTTTATTATTTATTTATTTTATTTAGTGAAGAGGTAAAATGGTAATCCAATTTCAAAGTTAGGAGCTTCTCAATTTTATTATAATATAATATTTATCTATTTATTTATTTTATTTAGTGGAGGGGTAAAATGGTAATCCAACTTTGAAATTAGGACTTCTCACTTTTAATATAAAATTTTTCATTTTTTCTATTTTAATTATTTTTATATGTATAAAATAATTAAAACTTAATAAATATTGAAAGATGTTACAACCTTTTATCATGCATATAATTTTATACCAAAATTATTTATTTAACTAAAAAATCTCATTTTTTTAAATAGAGGTATTTTCGTAATCTAACTTTTGACTTGGGGACTTTCTACTTATAATATAATATGATTAAATATTACTTTTTCATTTAGAATTTTAATATGTTTTAAATATTACTATTTAATTAGATATTTAATTTAGTTTTAATTCAATGGATGGTAAAATATTCCTATTTAATTAGATATTTTATTACATTTTAATTTTACAGCAAGGGCAAAATGGTAATCTATTTATGACTTTCCAATTATATAGTAATCCATATAATATAAAGTTACGCATTAGAGAAGTGGTATGACACCTCTTTTTGGTCAAGGTTCTTATTTATCTTTTTTTTCATATTTGGGCAATTTTTCCTATGTTTCTTTACTTATTATTGTACAAAAATAAATGTATCAATTATTACTCCCTCTATTTATTTTTATTCTTTATTTATTATAAAAACTTAAATGTGTCAAAATTTATTTTAAATTTTCACCTCCATAACTCAAATCTACTCTTAATGATATTATTAACTTTATGATTTTTAACTTTTCATATCCACAACCTCCAACTAATTAATTTTAAAATTCAAGATACCTTATGATATTCCTCCATTTTTATTTATGTAAATTCACATTTTTTATGAGAATCGTACTCAAGATTATCTTTTCTATTCCACATTTGAAGGTCCTTATATTATTATTATAGTATTAGATATTATGCTATAGCTTAACTCGATGAAAGAAGGCTCTTGGATATTGCTTAGTTTGCGCGAGGAGATGTCAGACAAGAGCTTAAAAAATTATGTACCGACTCTGTATTTTTTTTCACCTATTTTCTTAATATTAAGGTCCTATGGAAGATATGTGTTGTATATTTTTTTCTTTTTTATTTACTTTCTTGTATGTTCTCTCTGTAAAATTTCTTTAGTTTGAGTTTTTATGAATTTTTTATTATTGCAAGTTTGTACTTTCGTTTAGGCTCAAATTAATTATGTGTAACTATGTCAAAAATCTGCTACTACTAATCAAGGTTCAAAATATATTAGTGATAGATTAAAAGAAATATATATTAAAAATTAAAATACGTCCTTCTTTGTGGTTTTTTTTTAATGATATGAAGAATATTTATTTTTTAAAGATTTATTCATTTCTTCTACTTTTAAGAAAATAGCAAAAGAACTAATTGTAATAAGTATGTATACTGATAAATACAATAATATTGTTTAACTTCAATCTTAGTCAATTATATCTATTTTAATAAATTAAACTAGAATTTCTTTATAAGAATATCAATAATTTCTTTAGGTAATTCTTTATCACATGTTGAGGTCAAGATGAAGTGAACAAGAGACAATCTCAATATACTATTGTCATATGAGATGCTTATGACTGAGTAAAGATAAAAATAAAATAAAAATATTAAATATTCTTGCCGAATAGTTGTAACGACCCAAATAGCTGTGATTGACACCCACACTGATCCCCCGGTGGGTGAACCAGCGAAACCCGATAACAATTTTCAAGTGACCCCAAAATCAAGACATTCATGAAAAACAAATTAATTATTATGTAAAAAACATAATTCCAGATCATTACACTGCGCATACCAAAACTAACCAATTTTCCAGAACCTGATTGTCATTGCACAAGACGTCTGTTTCCACAAGCTAAAAAGCTAAAATTAAAAATGAAATAAAGTGTCCAAATGTCTGAAAAAAGGACATCTGTAACAAATAAATGAACTGTGTCCTCATCTACTCACCGTCTAACTCCCAAAAGCTGCTGGTTTACAGGTGAGGGCGTGAAGAACTGTCGGACTTGAACTCTGCACTCAGAAAAGAATGCAGGGGACGGATCAGTACATGGCACAATACTGGTAGACATCATCGGCTGACCTTATATAATAACAGATAATTAAAGCAATAGTGATATAAAAAGTGTCCTTAAATTTATACAGGAATACAAACCATTTTATGAACACTAGCTCTACTCAGAAATTAGCCAATCTGCTTGCTGGATTAAGCCTCTCGCTGCAGCGGTCACTTGTCTGCTACAGCGGTCTCGCCGCATTGGAAATGGTTCTGCTGCAGCAGAACTGCGCAAGGAATAGCTCGACATGCTGCACTCTTCTCAGTTCATCCATCCCACAGTTCATTAGATCAATAGTTTAACATTTCACATATTCTATAAATTCATCAACAACAATAATAAAAAAACAATTGCATTAGCTATTAGGAACTATAGTTTGTTGATGTTTGCTTTCAGTTACTGCAGTAATTTTTATCATAATAAGTTATTTAGGTTTAGGATGAATTTAAATTTTAAATTTCTTTTAGGTTGTTTGAGTTGTTGAGATATTTTAGATTTTTGAATTTTAAACTATGCTATTTTTTACTGTAAGTTGGCTATATAGAGCTCTCCTATGCTTAATAAAATTATTGAGAGACTTTTTCAAATCCTTTTTGCTGCACCACCTTTTAGAAAAAACCAACAGTGGTATCAGAGCCTCATTGATCTTACGGGATCTGAGTTCATCTTAAAAAATCATTTCCAAAAAGTATTTTCAATTCATTTTAACCTGTGCTTATTTTTAATGCGTAGGGCTACTTTTAACTAAATCAACTTTTAACCAATATCAATTTTAACCTGTTTTCAAACATGGCAAGCAGCAGTCTCTCCTTGATGCCTCAAAAACTTTCACTAGTGAAAATTATTAAATTTGGTCAGTGAAAATGAAATCATATCTTGAAACCTATAATTTGTGGAAAGTTGTAATGGTTGATACACCCTTATAATCACTCCCTGAAAATCCTACCCTTTCCCAAATTAAATCTCATTCAGAAGAGAAAATCTAAAAATTCAAAGCCAAAACTGTAATTCAAAATTCAGTTACATATTCAATTTTTTCAAAAATCATTGCTTGTGAGACAACAAAAGAAGCTTGGGAAAAACTAAAAAAAGAGTACCAAGGAAGTGGCCGAGTTAGACAAATACAAATTCTGAATTTTAAATCTCTTAGGATACAAGAGGATGAGACTATTATTAATTATTCTAATAAGATTTCTTTGATTGTTAACAAAATCAGGTCTTGACGAGGATTTCAAAGATGATAGAATAGTAGAAAATTTTTTTGTGACAATTCCAGAGAGATTTGAGTCTAAGATTTCATCTCTGGAAGAGTCTAAAGATATCTCTACCATTTCTGATGAAGAACTAATAAGTGCTCTTCAAGCATAAGAGCAAAGAAGAGCCTTCCGACAAGACAATGTTATTGAGGGTGCTTTTTATCCAAAACTAGAAAAGAAAAAGTTAATTATCCTCTTTGCAAATACTGTAAAAGAAAAAAAACTTAAAATTTTTTTGTTGGTGGAGACCTGATGCAATTTGTGGAAATTGCAAACAAATAGGCCATGTTGGAAAGTGTGCAAGTTAAAAAATAATTCTCAAACACAAGTAGCAGAAGCAGAAATCGAGGAGGAGCAACTTTTGTAAATTGCAGGAACTGACGTAAAGGAGGAGTGTTGAAGTTTGCTTTCAGTTATTGTAATAATTTTTATCATAATAAGTTATTTAGATTTAGGATGAATTTGAATTTTAAATTTCTGTTAGGTTGTTTGAGTTGTTTAGATATTTTAGATTTTTGAATTTTAAACTATGCTGATTTTTTTACTATAAGTTGGCTATATAAAGCCCTCCCACGCTTAATAAAATTATAGAGAGACATTTTCAAACTCTTTTTGCTGCACTACCTTTAAAAAAACCAACACAATTCCTCAGTTATTCATAGTAACAACTACTTAATAACTACACATGGTGACAAAGTCACATTTAGTACTAAAACCATGTTCATTGTTATCATCTCACATCAAATCCACGATACATTGCACATTCTCATAGCACATTTTACATCCACCTCATGAACATAAATGAAATCACAAACAATATGCAAACAGTACAAACAAGGGTAATGTGATGGGCACACGCTTCCACCATCTTCCTTATCTCTCAACCACACGAAACATGTACACACATGTCAGAGGGTCTTATTTGTGCCCATCAAGTCATGACCTGTGGGAGACTCTAGAAATCCATGTACTGCGCTGGTGTGGCACCTCCTCCCACTCATAAGCTCGTCCGGATGCTCCCCCCGGATACAAGCCACTCAAATAATGTTATTCGCTCACCAAAATACTCCCCTCGGCCTCGAGCCTCTCATTTTAGGATGTTAAATCTTTTCATTCATCATTCTCATAAAAGACATATCAAGTGTATTATTTCATCATACAAAAGTTACAATCTACTTCTCAAATAAGCCATTATCAACTAACATTTCTCTCATTAATGGAGTGTGATCACTTTATTAAACATTCATCACAGGTAATTACATTATCTTATACACAATTTTTTTAAACAAATAATCACAGTTCAATATAACATCTGTTATACCTCGTATTCCCGGCACCTAGATGGCCTATTCGCGCGTTGGTTAAGCATATTTGAAAGCCATACGTGCTAGGGAAAGGCCCGGGAAAGGATCGGACGAGTAGCCTGTCGGACCATCGCGGAAGGAGCCGGGGCAGAGCCCCTCCGCGATGGCAACGTGTCATGGAGGTGGAGCCTTCGCGTTGGCTCTGTGACACGTTGGGCCTATCCAGGCTCAAGTATATAAAGCCCCACTTCGGTTTAATTCCATTTAACTCAAGATAATTTCCAGAAAATTTGTAGAAACAGAGAGGGACGAAGGAGGTTAACATATAATTGTCCGATTACGCTGCCAAACGTTGTCCAAACTTAAATTAACCTCAGGTACCGAGGTATTTAGCAGCAGGAAGCATTCCTACGGATTTAGTTTCGCGAAATTCGGCCGACAAATCGTCGTGCTACCGGGCTAAGGTAAGTGGAATTGCTCCAAACTAGTGTCTATGTGTTCCTAGCTGTGGAGTGAATACTTCTCCCTTCTGGACTTCTGAAAAACAACAAGTTTTCGACTGTCTTTCGATAAGCCGAAGTTTAGGCTATAATTATATCAAAAGTGACGCCGTCCTTCAGAATAATGTTGTATTTAGTACTAATTGACGTGTTTATGAATGCAGTTGGGGAGATTTAGCTGGAATACTGACCGAGCCTCGTCCGACAGTCGAATAACTCGAGGTCAAGGTATGTGAAGTTGTTCTTCGGCAAGTTAGTAAACCTTAGCTTGGTAAATCATAGTAAACTCCGTATTCAAAACTCTCGGAGTTGAATGTTGAGAATTAAGTAAGTCTAATAGATTCTGAGTTGTGTTGCCGTATAGTAGTCAGTCCGAAAGTTAGTAAAGCATGCGCCAAAGGGCGAGTTAGCATTCCAGATCCAGTATAGCCTATTGTATGATTAGCAAGCATGTTGTAGAATAAAAAGATACAGATTTTCAGAATAAAGGCTAATAAAGTAAAATCAGATAGACAGACAGTTTTATGGCTACAGATTAGCCATTCAGACAGATAGTAACCTGGCTACAGATTAGCCAAGCAGTTAAATAAAGATTTCAGAATCAGTATAATCAGTAAAGAATCAGTTCAGTATAGAAACAGATCAGAATAAGAAATCAGATTTCAGATAGTCTTTTTCAATTATACATGCTTGCTATTTATATGTGATATTTGTTTGTTGAGACTTGATGTGGCGTGAGGGCACCTTATTGAGCGTCCTCGCCGCCCCTGGGTTGGTAATCGTGTCTCCCACTGAGCGGGTGGGTTTTACGTCACTCCAAGGAGTGGGATGCCGTCCCCAACTTGGACGAAGATGGGATGAAGCTTTCCCCATAGCAGTCTGATCAGCATTACAGGTGCAGCTCTAGTTTCAGATAGCCCTATTGAGTTTTGTGTCCAGGGAATCAGACCCAATCTGTTACTTTCTGTACATTCAGTTATTATAGGTATAACTTTGGTTTCAGGTAGCCCCGTTGAGTTGTGTCCGGGGATCCAGACCCTATCTGTTACTGTCTACACAGGAGTCCTCCGGACCCAGACACGGTTGCTTATATCGGAGGCCATGGCCCAAGCCGGAGACCCAGGGGGCCGGTAGAGGAGCTCCGCAGTGAGCAGATGAGTGGAGTGACTTATTTTTGGCTGGTTTTGATCCGGGTAGGGGTATATAGATTGTTTGCTTGCTTGGCGCCATCCGGCTTATGGGGGTTGGTATTGGCTCTTGCTTGCTAAATGTATATGTATTTATGTGCTTTATATATATTAGTCGATAGACAGCAGGCCGCCATGACTACAGACACGCTCCTGCCTATCAGTGCAGAAAGGTTTGACCTAGTTCCTATCAGCTCTTCAGATTTAGTTATCTTCTGCTCACAGACTTGTTAGTTATGTATTCTGTACTCAGTTGTATTATTTCAGTTGCTTTGCATACTCGGTACCAGTGGTATTGACGCCCAGTGGGGCGCTGCATTACTTGCCTGCAGGTACTCATAGAAGAGGAGGCGATCCCTCGTGATCCTAGCCAGCGCAGAGTCATCAGCTCCTGTCATCCAGAGCTTGATATTTCAGAGTTTTATATCATTTCTTTTTGTTGTACAGTACGGGTAGGTCGGGGCCCTGTCCCGACCATCTTATCAGTATTCCTAGAGGCTTGCAATCTATATATATTTCCCTGTGGTCAGTTGAGCCGGTCGTGTGAGGCCGTGCAGTTTGTTTATAGCTGTTTAGCATTTCAGTTTATGTTGGCCGTGTGAGGCCTTATCCAGTCAGTAGTGGTGACCTTTCCGGTCACGTAGTTATTCAGTATTCCATTATTGAGTTTCAGATAACTAGACAGCATGGTGGCCTTGTCGGCCCGCATAGGTTCCTTGTTACGAGTATGTTTCTGGTTAGCTGTCATTACAGGTACAGGTGGCTATAGGCCCAGTTGGCCGGAGGCTGTGTTTACAGCCGTTATATAGCCCGTTGATCCTTTGAATCTGAGTTAGAGCTAGCCAGGCACCAGATGTGCTCAGGCTTAGTAGTCTATCAGTTCAGGTCCTACTAGGGCACCAGGTGCCAGTCACCCCCCCCCCAGGGCGGGGCGTGACAACATCATAGTCGCATTCTTGAGATAAATTATCAACAATAGACTCACATATCACGTAAACATCCGAAGACCAATCGTATATCAACATTGCACATTATTCATGCCATTATATAAGTCTATCCCTATAAACCGCTACCTACCTCAATTACTCAAAATTATCAGCTTCGCTACTCTGCAGGAGCTTTTCCCTTCCTCAATGCTTCGGATTGTTCGAAATCTACATACATATAATCATTGGTTAATCACCCCTTAAGATAGGTCCTAATTCGATCAAACCCTTCTAGTTTTAGGGCGATTTAACAGAAAACCCTTCCTTTCCACCTAATATTAGGCCCCCACCTTGTATGACCCATCAACATTAACAAGAGGGACCCTATAAAGTAAACATTACCCAAATTTTCAAATATTAACCCTCCCATTACTTCCCCACAATCTCAGCCCTAGTTCATCAACATAGAGTTTTCTCTATATAACTTCTACTATTAAAGGTCCACAAGCAATCTAGGATCAACACTAATTGAAAGTAGGGGTAGGAGAATTGAGATTCTTACCTTTGGAGAGTAGTTCACCGCTCTGGAGAAATTTTCCGCCCCTTAGCCTTTCTGTCGAGTTTTTGAGAATAATAGGGTAAAACCCTGTAAATTCCCATTTAAAATCCACTTTTTGACTCCCGCTGGGCGCTGCAGCGATCACATTTTCGCTGCAGTGGACCTGCTACAGTGGCCATAGAGTCGCTGCAGCGGTTCCAGTGGTTACTCCCTCATTTCGCCACGACGGGACTTTGACCTCTACTACGTCTCGCTGCAGCGGTCCCCCGGACTAGTAGCTACCCAAATCTCATAGTTCTATACTTAGTTTATTTCAGAACCTCCCTATCTCATCCTTATTCAGTTTTCTGTGATCTATGCCCTTAACCATCCCCTAACGACATCTGGATTGTTACATCATATACCACTTAAAATACCGTTTGTCCCCCAACGGTCTATACAAAAGTAGGAAGGATACGTACCATATTCTATGAACAACTGGGGATATTTAACCCGCATATCAGCCTCGGTCTCTCAAGTGGCTTCTTCCATCGGACGGTTCTTCCACTGGACTTTTACTATCGGAATCTCCTTCGACCTCATCTCCCGAACCTCTCTGGCCAATATCGCTACAGGCTCCTCTCATATGATAGATTCTCATCCAGTAGCACAGACTTCCACTTGATGATATACGTTCCATCCCATGGTACTTTTGCAGCATAGACACATGAAATATCAGATGCCCTCTAGACAATTCTGGCAATAATGCCAGCTCATAAGCCACTTCCCCCATACGTAAGAGTATTTAAAATAGCCCAATATACTTCAGGCTGAGCTTGCCCCGCTTTCCGAACCTCATCACCCCTTTCATGGGGGACACTTTGAGAAGAACTTGCTCCCCTTTCATGAACTCCATGTTCCTGAATTTCTTATCTGCGTACTGCTTCTACCTACTCTGTGTAGCTTCCAGATGGTCCTGAATTATTCTAACCTTTTCCAAGGAATCCTTTAACAAATCCGTCCCCCAAGGCCTCACCTCAAATGCATCAAACCAACCAATTGAAGACCTACACTTTCTCCCATACAAGACTTCAAAAGGTGTCTCCCAATGACCCCTGAAGTCTATCACACACGCCTGGAGCCTGTCCTATAACACTTGAATAATTCATTATGATTGTCCTTCTGTCTGAGGATGAAAGGCTATGCTCAAGTCCAACCTCGTATCCAACTCGACCTACAAGGTCCTCCAAAAATGAAAAGTAAACTGAGTGCCCCTGTCTGATACAATTGAAACAGGCACACCATGTAACCAAATAACCTCCTTCACATATAGCTTGGCTAGTTTCTTAGTGTTGAAAGTCACCTGGACCGGCAAGAAATGAGCAGACTTGGTCAACCTATCCACTATGACCCAAATTGAGTCAAACTTTCCCAAATTCTTGGGAAGACCAACCACAAAGTCTGTAGCTATCCTCTCCCATTTCCACCCGGGGATAGGCATTCGCTGAAGTACTCCTCCAGGCTTTTGGTACTCGTATTTCACTTGTTGACAATTTAAACACTAAGCCACACAGTCCACAATGTCTCACTTCATCTTACCCCACCAATAATGCTATTTTAGATTGTGGTATATCTTCGTGACTCCGGGGTGAATGGAGTACCTTGAGTTGTGAGCTTCTGCCAAGAGAGTTTTAATTAGTTTACCAACTCAGGGAATACACACCCTCCCCTTTATTCTTAAGACCCCTTCATCATCTAACACTGCTTCCTTGCCCTCTCCCCATAGGACTTTATCTATGATCTTACCCAGCTTTTCATTTTCAAACTATCTGGTTTTGATTTCCTGTAATAGCAAGGATTTAGCCTCCAGGTTGGATAACACACCACTAGTTTCGATCAACGACAATCTTACTAAGCTGTTTTTTGACGTTTGGACTTCCCTGGCCATCAGCCTTTGAGTAGCCTCCAAGCAAGCCAGACTGCCCATGCTCACCGTCTTCCTGCTTAACGCGTCTTCCACCACATTAGCCTTTCTTAGGTGGTACAAGATAGTAATGTTATAATCCCTAAGCAACTCCATCTATCTCCTCTGCTAATTGATATCCTTCTGGTATACATACTGTAAGCTGCAATGATCCGTGAACACCTCACATCGAGCTCCATACATATAGTGCCTCAAAATTTTCAGTGCGAACACCTCCATTGCTAACTCCAGATTAGGCGCGGGGTAGTTCTTTCCATGCACCTTCAACTGTCTCAAGGAATACGCAATAACCTGTCCTTCCTGCGTCAACATAACACCCAATCCAGACCATGAGGCATCACAATACACAACAAAATCTTTACCTTCCACGGGTAACACCAGAATAGGTGTTGTGGTTAGCAGAGTCTTGAGTTTCTAAAAGCTCGCTTCATATTCCTCTGACCACTAGAAGGGCACATCCTTTTGTGTCAACTTGGTCAATGCCAAAGCGATGGAGGTGAATCCCTTCACGAACCGACGGTAGTAACTTCTCAGCCCCACAAAACTCCAAATTTCTGTCACATTTGTTGGCCTTTCCCAGTTCCTGACCGCCTTCACCTTTTGTAGATCAACTCGAATTCCCTTCTAGGAAACCACATGCCCCAAAAAGGACACTGATTCCAACCAAAACTCGCACTTGGTGAATTTGGCATAAAATTGCTTCTCCTTCAGCAATCCCAGCATAATCCTTAAATGATTTTCGTGCTCCTGCTTGGTCTTAGAATACACCAAGATATCATTAATAAATATAATAACAAAAGAATCCAGGTAGGGTTTGAAAATACTGTTCATCAGGCTCATGAAGGCGGCTGGAGCATTAGTCAGTCAGAACGACATGACCTGGAACTCTTAATGCCCATACCTGGTTCAAAAGACTGTCTTGGGAATATCTTCAGCCTGAATTTTCAACTGGTGATAACCTGAGCTCAAATCAATCTTTGAAAATACAACTGCTCCCTATAACTGGTCAAACAGATCATCTTTTCAAGAAAGAGGGTACTTATTCCAAATAATTACCTTGTTCAACTGGCGGTAGTCGATGCACATCTGCATACTACCATCCTTCTTATTTACAAACAAAAGTGGGGCACCCCATGACGATACACTCAGTCTAATGAATCCTTTACTGAGTAACTCCCACAACTATTCCTTGAGTTCTCTCAACTCAGCAGGTGCCATTCGGTATGGAGGAATAGAAATGGGTCGGGTTCCTAGTTACAAGTCTATACAAAAATCTATGTCACGGTCCGGCAGCATGTGGGGCAAATCTGCAGAGAACACCTCTAAGAATTTACAAACAACTGGGACCGACTCTATGGAAGGACCCTTTGAACTGGTGTCCCAAACATGCGCCAGATACGCTGAACAACCCCGCTCTATCAACTTACGGGAATGAGTATAAGAAATAAGTTTCTTAGGAGTAGGGCTACAATTCCCTTTAAACTTCAACATAGACGATTCTAGACCTGATATAGTGATCGTCTTAGCATAGCAATCTAGAATGGCATGGTAAGGGGTAAACCAACTCATTCCCAAAATTATATTAAAATAAATCATGTCTAAGATCACTAGGTCCGTCAAAGTGTCAAGTCCCATGAATTCAATAATGCAATCATGAACAATCCTATTCACTAACACAGAATTCCCAACGGGAGTAGATACACGGATAGGAGTATTAAGCATATCATACACAAGATTCAGACCCAAAACAAAATAAGTAGACACATAAGAGAATGTAGAGCCCGGGTCAAACAACACAATAGCCATTCTATCAGCCATGAAGATCATACCTATGATGATGGTGTCTAAAGCCTCTGCCTCCGGTCTACTAGGAAAAACATACAAATGGGCCTAGTTACTTGCCTAAGAACCACCCCAATTGGGATATGCCACCCCTCTACCTACCTGGGTGCCACCCCTACCCACCTGAGCACGTCCTCTGCCCTGCTGAATACCACCTCTAGTAGCCGGCGGACCACCTCATCCCAACTGTGGACGATCCTGACTGAAAGCACTACCTCCTCTTTTGGCAGGGGTCAGAGCTCGAGGAGTTGAATGGGGAACAAGCTACCTTCCCTTTCTGAACCTGGGGCACCATCTATGGATGTGGCCATACTCACCACACTCATGGATGACCTTCTCAATAACTGGTCTCTAAGCTAGAATTGAAGAAATAGGATGAGCCCCAAAATCAGAATGAACCATCTGAGAACCCCCAACTGCACCTGGCGGTCGTGGATCTTTCCCTAGTTGACCTACGACTGATACCTGCATGGCAGACTGTATAGGGCTCCCAAAGAAACCTTGTGGTGCTGACCCTTCACATAAGAACCACTGGAAGAGCCAACTCTCAAAGCCTTCTTCTCAGCATTTCTAGCATAACCCTCCTCCTGCCTCACCCCTCCAACTGACTTCACGCACTCTACCACCTCCTGAAAAGTCTTACCTAAAGAGACCATTGTAGAGATGGTACCTGGAGACCCACATTCAGGCCTTTAACAAATTGCCTAATCCTCTCCTCCTCAGGGGCAGTAAGGGTAGAGCATATCTGGACAAAGAGTGAAATCGGGCCTCGTATGCAACAACTGATGAGCTCCCCTGCTTGATGGTGGTGAACTCATCCCGTTACCTATCCCTCAGAGTGTGGGGAATATATTTCTCCAGGAATGTAGAGTAGAATTGGGTCCACGACAATGGTGGTGACCCTGCTGGTCTGCACTCTACGAAAGCCCTCCACCAGAGCTTTGCATCCCCCATCAGTTGGAAGGTGACGAACTCAACACCGTACTTCTCCACCGCTTCCATCTTATGGAGCCTCTCGTGACAATATATGATGAATTCATAGGCGTCCTATGCCTCTGTGCCATAGAAGGTAGGAGGCTTCATCTTGATGAACTTCCAAAACAAGTCGTGCTCTTCCCCTGACATCACCGGTCCTGCCACCAGCCTTGGGAACACCACAGCCTCCGATATGTTATCAATTCGCGGGGCTATAGCAGCTGCATGCTGAATTCCTAACCGTCTTCCCACTGGAGTTCCTAGCACTGCCCCGATGCCCACTAGGTCACTCAAAAGGTTGAGGACCTGAGCTAGGACCTCTGAGGACGCTGACGTGGTAGGAGCTTCTCCCTGCATCAGGACCTCGACCTCAACAGCCACCTGCTCCTGCACTGCTGCTGGCACGGGAGATGCAGACCTCTCCCTGACTAGACCAGGAGCACGGGCACCTCCTCTTGCCGTAGCGGGTCTCTGTCCACAACCTCTGTCCCTTCCTCTACCGCGAACTAGGGCCGCCACCGCTGGCTCGGGTGCTATGTCTTTGTTACCATTTGCACATGTTCTCACCATTTGAGAAGGAAAGAAGAAAGGTTGTTAGATACCAATTTGGATCACCAGAGACCAATTGGAATCAAGTAATTGCACGAAAGGAACGAAGGAGGGAGATTTCCTAAAGCCCTACAGCCTCTCGAAGATAAGTTATGAACGTCTCTGCACCGATCCACAAGACTCTACTAGACCCATCTTAGTGAAATGAGATCAACGAACCTAGGGCTTGATATCAACTTTGTCACGACACAAATGGCTATGATTGGCACCCACAGTAACCACGGATAGGCGAACCAGCGAAACCTGATAACAATTCCCAGGTGACCCCAAAATCAAGAATTCATGAAAAAGAAATCAACTATTATGTATAAAGCAATTCCAGATCATTACACTACGCATAGAAAAATTAAATAACCAATTTTCTAGAACTTGATTGTCATTGCACAAGACGTTTGTTTCCACAAGCTAAGAAACTAAAACTAAAAATGAAATGAAGTGTCCAAATGTCTGAAAGAAGGACATCTGTAACGAAGGAGTGAACTGCATCCTCATCAACTCACCTTTTAACTCCCAAAAGCTGTTGGTTTACAAGTGAGGGCATGAAGAACTGCCGGTCTCGAACTTTGCACTCAGAAAAGAATGTAGGGTAGGGTTAGTACATGACACAATACTATAGGCATCATAAGTCAACCTTACATAATAATAGATAATTAAAGAAACAACTATATAAAAAGGGTCCTCAACTTTATACAGAAATACAAGCCATTTTATGAAAACTAGCTCTACTCAGGAATCATCCGGCCTGCTCACTGGATTAGGCCTCTGTCACGATCCGAGAGTACACCCGGATCGTAGACATGGAACAAGGAGCCCCGAGAGACCCCAAGTCAACCCATGTCATGAGCATATAACTAATTCATACATATGAGGCAAAAGACTTCGCTTAAAAATCATGAACTTAAATGAAAATGTGACATGAAGTATATAAGAAACAGTAATACATAATTCGAGCATAAATAGCGGAATACTACAATTAAGTCTGAAAGCCTCTAATCAGAATAGACGGGTTGAAGGGACAAGACCCCAACTAACCCCAACATTCTAAAAAAAGAAAAGATAAACAAGATCCAAATATGAAGCCCTCGAATCATGAGGACTCACCACTGAAAGCTAAGAGCAGAATGAGAGCAAGCTAGGAACGATGCTGAACCTGCGAACCGGATCCTGAAAATATGTGGGTCAATACTTGGAAGGTAATTTGTATGTAAGGTATGCAAAACAATACTTAAAAACATAAAAGTTATTGGAGTGGGGACATCATGATCATAAGACTGAAATCGTAAGTATATTGTAAGGCTCAAGATTTTCAAAATATTCGTAAACTTGTCATAGTCATAACATGTGAGAAAAAAATTTCATAAAACATAACTTGAGCCAATAGAACATAATCATGCATGCATTAAAACCATAAGGAACAACGGGAGATTTCTATAACCGACATACCCCATATGAGCACACATGGAGCCCGACCTGTAAACCTAGTCGGGAGGTCGTTCATACCTTGCCAAGGGTATGAACCGTGAAAGGCGTGATATCACTCGTGAAATCCCCGTAGGGAATAGGGGACAATCACTGAGGAGGTCCTAAGCATAACCTGCGGTGGCACGTAGTTCTGAGATTCGGGGCATTACCTAGGCCCCGAACCTACTCGGTGTTAAGTACTACTCCCAAAACATGCAATGTTCTCATGGAAATTCATACCTGACATGCATGGCTAGTTAAATCATGAGAATCATATCATGCTTGAGAATTCGTAATACTAGCCATAGAATTGGGCCCGTGAATCGGCCAAAATCATAGTTCATAAATCATAAGCGACATGTGGGCATTGCCCATAATTTCGATCGTACTTGAAATGCTTAAATTTATAGGAAACATGATCATAATAACATGAGTAATTGAAAACATGCTTAAATTCAGGAGTTCATATCATGCTTGAGAAATCACCATAACCATGAATTTCGCTAAAAACCCCATGATTTGGGCATATGTGCTTCTAGGGATTAAATCATCAAATATTGATTAAAATAAGTGAAAACATGCCAATAATTTGAAACCCATGATTTTAGACATACTACAACATGCTTATATCGATTTTCTAGGAAACATGCATTTGGGTTATGACCCATCAAGAATTGGTAACTTAAACATAGAATTAGGGAGAAATTGGGCATGAGTAGGGACTAAACTACCCTTTAAAAATACCACATACCTGGAATTACATGATTCTTAACTCCCTTGAAAAACTATAGGTGGAAACTTGAAGAATTGGAGAAGAACACTTGAAATTCCTCCTACTCCCTTCTCTAGTTCTTGCAAATGCCAAAATGAGACTTAGCATGAATTTTTCTTCCTTAAAAGACCCTTTCCTGACCTCAAAACGACATGGTTTAGGGTCCAAAAGCATAGAAAAATCAAAATTGCCCTTAATGAAATTGACCTGAAAAACAGTTCTGGCCCCGACCACGACTCATACCACGAAACAACAACTCGTGGTCATCTCTCCACTTTTCAATCTTTTGAATCTGACCACGACTTGTAGTACCATCCTACCGGTCTTAGTATCAGTCGTGGTACCATCAACCCATACCAAATACGACTTAACCACGACTCCTCATCACGACTCATTGCTACATCCTACGAGTCGTACCATCACCTGTGATGACTCACTCTGGCACCACTGAGAATTTCACCACGACTCCTAACCACGAGTCATACCTACACATCACGATTCATAGGACCACCCGTGATATGACCTCAGGCTCCCGAAATTCATCATGACTCAAGTCACGAGTCGTAGGTCCTCACCACGATTCGTACCTCAAGTCGTCCTGGTTTAAAATTCTAGTTTTTTCTGTAGTTTCCAACTTCAACCCCCGGGTCTATTCTTAGGCCCTTCCAGGGTATTATAATATCTCCCCCTTAGAAACATTCTTTCTTGAATGTAGGAAACAAGCAGCAACCAGAAACATACAATTACCATATGCAAATACTGATCATTTAAGTCGAAAACTGACGGAATGACTACCCTAAAAAAGAACTACATAGCTGGACTGAATTCAGACATCACATACATATATCATATCGTAAAACAAACTTGCATGCATGAATGTAACATGAAAAATTGATTAGAGGTTTATGGCAAAAACTGATACCTCAAACTGAAACTGGGCCGGTAGGGAACAGGTGGGGGTATTTAGCCATCATATCCGCTTCAGCTTCCCGCGTAGCTCCCTCAACATGTTGATTTCTCCATAACACCTTTACAGAAACTACTTCCTTGCTCCTTAGCCTTCGAACCTGACGATCCAAAATTGCAACAGGAATTTCTTCATAATTGAGGCTATCCTTCATGCCAACACTTTCCACCGGAACCACCAAGGCCGGATCTCCCATGCAATTTTTCAAGAGAGATACATGAAATACAGAATGAACTGAAGCTAACTATGAAGGTAACTCTAACTCATAAGCTACCTTTCCCACTCGTCTCACAATTCGGTATGGGCCAATATAGCGAGGGCTGAGTTTGCCTTTCTTTCCAAATCTCATTACTCCTTTCATGGGAGATACCTTCAGAAACACCCAATCGTCGATCTTGAACTCAAGCTCCCTTGTCCTCACATCCGCATAAGACTTTTGGAGACTTTGAGCCATTTTTAGCCTTTCTCTTATTAACTGAACTTTCTCCATAGCCTCATGGACTGAATCTGGACCCATTAACAAAGCCTCACCGACTTCAAACCACCCAATGGGTGATCTACACCTTCGCCCATAAAGAGCCGCTAACGGCGCCATCTGAATGCTGGAGTGATAGCTGTTGTTGTAGGCAAACTCAATAAGAAGCAAATGCTTGTCCCAACTACCCTTTAAGTCAATAACACAAGCTCTCAACATTTCCTCAAGAGTCTGGATAGTCTGCTCCGCCTGACCATCTGTTTGCAGATGAAATGTTGTGCTAAGCTTGTCCTGGGTGCCAAGTCCCTTTTGAAAAGATCTCCAGAACTGAGAGGTAAACTGAGTACCTCTATCTGATATAATGGACAAGGGAACTCCATGCAGTCTAGCCAACTCTCAGATGTATAACTTAGCATAATCTTTTGCTGAGTGGTTTTGACTGGTAGAAAATGAGCAACCTTGGTTAACCTGTCCACTACAACCAAAATAGAGTCATACTATCTACGAGTGCGGGGTAAACCTATTACAAAGTGTTCGACCTGTTGGGTATAACTACACGCAAGTGCACGTGGTCGAACAAGTAGTAAAGTGGCTCAAGTAAGCCAAGTATCGATCCCACAGAGACTGGACTAAGGTAACAATCTACTCAAGTGTCAATAAACTGTAACTCTAAATTACAGACAACAGTGTGAAGAAGAGTTTGATATTTTGTTTCCTAATTTTATACTAAGTCTAAAATCAATATATAATTTGAGTCTGAACTATAAGTATGAGCATGCTGAGGCTAAAATGAACATGTAGAGAAATAAATTATCGATACAATTTGGTTAATCTTTCCTCCGGTTGCTAGTCAAGAATTATTGCCTATGGATTAAAACTCTCGTATTTAACCCAACTTAAGAATCATGAACCTTCCACCTACATCTCTGTGATAAAAAGAAATTCATGTTCTAGCCATACAAAACCAATTCCTTAATTGACTAATACGACTTTCAGGTATATCTCTATCCTGAAGGTAAATCAATTCTCAATTTTCCCAAACTAAGAAAAGATCATATCCTATCAATTCACAACTTTCCAATTTCTTGCACTCTTGAGTGAAACCGGACTTTTTAGATGTACATTAACGTTGGCCACACATTAATGCAGTTAGAACAAGAATCGATAGAACAACCATGGAAGAAAAGATGAAAAACCAATTTATCAATAATCACATTTCAATACAAATGTTCTTAACCTCAGCAAGAAGGGAATTTAGCCACTCATTTGTGGATTAAACATCGTTAAATGAGTGTTAATCATAAAAGCAATTGAAATCAAGAAGAAGGAGATAGAGAAAAACCCTGAGATTTTCGTCCCCTCAACTGCCTGTAACTCACGTTCTTGCTCCACCCAGTCAGAATTATTAAAAATGAACCTAAGTGTTCTATTTATACTAGTGGGAATTTTTCCCGGAATAACAAGCAACGTGTCACGGAGTGCATCGTGGAGCACTGCCTCCGTGACACGCCACCAACGCGGACCCTCACTAGAATCTGGTTGTCCAGGTATTAAGGCCCAACATGGCACGGCGTGCAACGCGGGGCTAGGCCAACGTGCCACAGCTCCAACGCGCCCCTTCACTGGAATTAGGCATAATTTCACCATCCAGGCAGAATGCATCCGCGATGGCAGCGTGACACGGCTCCATCGCGGAGCCCCTTTAATTCGTGCTTTCCTTGTGCTTTTTCCCTTGCTAGCTTCCGAGTCCAATCCCGATCTCTCCCAACATGCATCTTAGCTCCATAACTTTATATTTTTCCTGCAAAACAACGCTAATCATGTTGGTTAGTATAAATTCACATTTTATTACAATTCACATGAGAATGTACAAACATCGATAGATAAACAAGGCAAAATGACACATTTGAGTATCACTTGGGCATATAAATTTGCCCAAGATCACTTACCCCACACTTAAATCCTTGTTCGTCCCCGAACAATAATCTTACACCTCATGCAATTGACACCCCATCCTGGCTACTTTGGCTCGACAATTCAAGCTACGGTTATACCGATTATTTAATACAGCAAATCATCAAGAAAACATGCATAGTCTTATCAATACAATGACCTTCAACACATTACGACCTCCTAGACTCAAGAATCAACTCTCGATATCGGCAAACTCATGCAAAACAGCTGATCAAGATATCCGACACGAATTTTAATCTCTCGTCGAGCATGTTCCCTCACCACACAAGAGAATTTTCCCCTTTTTAATCACATGAACTCAAAACATTACATGCAGGGGCATATAAACAAGATTTCGCTCTCTCTCCCAAAAGAATTCACATGCATCATGTCATGAACCATAGGCTTTCCTTTAGTGTATTACTCCACTAATATAAGGACACATGATGTAAGATCACGTAGGACTTAACGGGTTGTAATATAAGCTACGGAACTAGCAAATACTGGGCTAACCAATAATAACAACTAGCCTCCTTAAGCGCTTTTTCAATCCATCCCATCAATCTTATGGACATTGTTTCTTCCTTCATCATCCCGTTCTTGAAGTTTGTCTTTATTTTTGACCCCATATCTTTAAGCACACTTGACTTAATAACAAAGATTATTTATACATCTTCATTATATTTAATTTATACCAAGTGCACCTTCGACCTTTTCTTTCCTTTCATCACTCTGCTTTTTCTTTTCTTTTCAAAATTCTCACTCCCTGGCCCTGTGGGAAAATTATTTAATTATTTTTTTTCTTGAGCGCTTAAGAGTTTTGGATCAAATTAACGGATAATGAAAAGAAGGGGTTAAGCTCGGTTTACACCTTTTGAAAGAAATAGGCTAAAGGCTCAATGGGCTAACTAGGGTGTACATTCAAGGTAGGTACGATAATGAAAAAAAACTTTCGGTTAAAGCAAAGAAATGCCTACATCCTTTCCTACAATATACATCCTTCATTTCGTTTTGTACACACACCAGGCAAGTTCTAGACACTTCACAATAGCATGGAAGAAACGAAACCTCACCATACACTCATTTCACATGCTCAACTCAAGACATATTCATAGACTCTTCAATCAGCTAATTACAAGAATTCAAGCATTAAGCCTCAATCACACCAAATCGAACTCTATGGCCTAGGTATCTCAACATATTTACAAAGTTGCATACTTTCATTCGAATCACCTTTGCATTTCAAATATCATGTACAACACGCAACCATAATTTCGCAACCATAAAGTAACGACAGGTTTTGGGATGTAAACCAATAAAAGAAGAAAACTAAAAGAAAAAATGAACAAAAGAAATCTACTCCTAACGACTACATTTCCCTTAAGACGGTCGTCATCCATCCATCATAGGGAACGGTCACTAATTACGACTTCGGTTCAATGAGACTATTCTCGGTAAAAGAACCAAAAACAAACGCCGAGAAACCCAAAAATACAATTTCACAAAAATTTTAAAAATATCAATAATTTCGATAAAACAAAGATATGTACAAAACCAGCTAACAACATTCAACAACACACAATAGCTTCACCTTAATTACAATACAGACATACACACAAAAATCACAGGGTCACAAGTTTATCCAAGCACAACAACAGAACAGAGACATACATTAATAACAACAGCAACCAACACCTAACTACTCCCACCCCACACTTAAATTGAACACTGTCCCCAGTGTTCACAAAATTCAGCATAGTACGAAAGTAGGTGGTGAAACTCCCTGATCAATCAAAGTATTCCACTTCTTCGTCAGGTGCCACTGCCTCGTTTCCCATGTCTGAATCTCCCCCGTCGTCATTATCTGACTCCACATCGGAGTCATCACGACGTGTCTCCTCATCTGTGGGGACATCATCATCAGTGGGCTCCACAAAAGCTGGCCCCACTCGGCATAGAGCCCTGGCATTTTCTCCAAAAGGGTAGTCTAGCTCGAGCTGCCATAGCTCATCTTCTGTTGTCGGCCTCCCGCCTATGCGCAGCTGGAGCATCCGCATCCTGAACATGCGAGCCATGTACTAATCATCTCGAGCATGTCGCTCGGCTAATGTGAGAACTGGCCCGTGAGTGGTGTCGGGTGCCTTAGTTTTGGTGACATCTAACGCCCACCTCTCCATCTGCGGGATGTAGTCAAGGGCCTCCTCCTCAATATCTAGTCCCCTTAGGAACGTGGTCAGTAAGCCACTAAACCCGTACCCGTGCCCTTGATGCAAACGGGCTCTCTTCATGGCGGAGATGATCACCGCCCCAACATTGATCTCCAGCCCTTTCATCAGGGCGTATACCAAGCACACACGATCCCGGGTGACATCTGTCATATGCACCCCCGGGATCAGGCAGGAACAAACAATCTTAAGCCATATCTTGGCTTCCCTGTTTATCTGTGAGTAGGGCAATGTCTGATGGTAGCCCCTCTCCTTATGCCTGCTCCAACGTGCTGTAGACCGGGCTCCACACAAAGTGCGTCTGATGTCCGCGTATGGTGGAGTGATATTCAGCTGCCGAAGCACATGGGCATCTGTGTCCCGCGCCCCCAAGATGGCATTAAGGTGATGGGGCTCAAAAGTGACTATCTGCCCCCTTATCTTTATGGTGTGACTTCTGAGTGTCGGATTCCAGTTCGTAGAATTCCCGAATCAGGTGCAGGTTGCACTCCTTGGGCTCTTCAAAGATGAAGTTCAGCCCGGCTGCCTCAATCCTGTAGACAATCTTGAGAAACTCATGTGCCAACGGTTCCTTAGCAATGTGTTCTTCGGGGAAGTATTTGCTTTCCTTATGCTTTGCGTACCATTTCTTCCCCTCTTCTGTCACCCATCGGGTTCCATATTGACGGCGTTGGCCGCGTGGAACCGCTGGTGCTGCTGGGACTACTGTTCCCAATCTAATTCTTTTCCTTCCGGCGCCTAATGTTGATGCGCCCTTCCCTTTTTCTTGCCTGCTTGCCATCGTTCCTGTCAAACCAAACAGACAGTCCCAATGTTATTCAAATTAAAATGTGCTTCGACTAAGGTTGGGTTAAGCTAGGCCACCCCACACTTAGTCTTTAGCCACAATCACAGCATTACGGCAAGATCATACTTATTTCTAATTTACAAAAAAAAAAAAAAAAAAAAACACAACAAATATGCCTCGTGCATTCAGAGAATTCGACAGTATAAATTCTTTTGTACTACTCAGACTTCGTACAGCTAACCACAACATTACCATCGTTCACATTTCATCACATAGCACTTAGCAAACATTTCTATCAATAAAACCGATACAATTCTCCCAATTTCTATGCAATTTCAACAACTTCATTAACCCGACAATCCGTCGCGCCTTAATCGTCTTAACATTAAGTACAACCTAATGTTCCTCACCCAACATGCACAAACCAAGAAGAATTTAACCTTTCAACTCAATTTTAACTTCTTCATATTAGAATTCTAACCCTAGCTACAATTTCGCAAGAATTTCAATCAAACATGTATTTATCGAGTTCATACCATCACAACGATACTATGAACATCAATCAACAATAATTTACATGAATTCATGCTCAATTCACACTTAGGGAAAGTTTTCCTCACTTCCTATGCTAAAAATCGGAAAAATAAGGCAAGAAATGAGATAAAGTTAACAAACATACCTTCAATTCGATGATATCGAAGAAAAGTTGACAAATTTGAGCTCCTAGTCTGTGTCACGTTGGGGAAGGGGGGGTTTTGGGTTGTTTGTCACCGAGGGGAGTGGAAAAATGGGAAAATGAGGGAAAAAGGGGTTAAAAAGAAGGTTTTTCGTGCGGGTCACCCGGCGACCCTGTGTGACCCGACGCGAAATTACCCTCAACGTGTCACGGAGGGTAACGCGGAGCATGCCCTCCGTGACACGGAGCCATCGCGCAGGTGTTCTGGAATTTGTAAAAATTCTAGAATTACCTTCAACGTGTCACGGAGGGTAACGCGGAGGCCCTCCTCCGTGACACGGAGCCATCGCGTAGGCTCACTATTTTGCCACTTTTTATTAATTTCTTACCTCGATTTTTCCTTTGCGATCCTTTGCACATTTATCCTCCGTTCAACCTGAAATTCATCTCACAACAAGAAATTGGTTAGAATTTATAGGTTTCACATAAAACACAAATTTTGTTTTTATTTTCTCATTTTTTTCTCTTTTCTTTTTTTCTACGAAATCTAATAAAATATTACAAAAATCTTCACGGGTTGCCTCCCGTGCAGCGCCTGGTTTACCGTCGCGGCTCGACGTCATTAAGCTCAATCATCCTCTAGGGTGACGGACGTTTTCTCTCGACCACCGTCCTCACCCCAGTAATGCTTACACCGCTGCCCATTGACCAAGAACGTGGCGCTCCGATCTTCTTGCCACAACTCTACTGCCTCGTGCGGGGTCATTCTCACTACCTCAAATGGCTCTGACCATTTGGACCGCAGCTTTCCTGGAAACAACTTCAATCTTGAATTGAAGAGCAATACTTTCTGCCCCAGCTCAAAAATACGATGCACCACATGCTTGTCATGCCACCTCTTCGTTTTTTCTTTGTAGTACTTAGCACTCTCATAAGCATGCCAATGGAACTCTTCAAGTTCACTGAGTTGCATTAGTCTCTTCTTGCCCGCTAGCTCTAAGTCCATATTCAATTTCCTCACAGCCTAGAAGGCTCGGTGCTCTAACTCCACTAGCAGATGACACGCTTTACCATAGTCCAATCAGTATGGAGAAGTTCCAATCGGTGTCTTATAAGCAGTTCTGTATGCCCACAACGCATCATCAAGTTTGCTTGACCAATCATTACGTTGTACATTCACTATTTTCTGGAGAATCTGCTTCACTTCTCTATTCGACACCTCCACTTGCCCACTGGTTTGGGGGTGATATGTTGTTTCCACCTTGTGGCGCACCCCATACTTGGCTAGTAGCTTCTTAAAACTTGCATTGACAAAATGAGCCCCTCCATCACTGATAATGGCTCGGGGTGTCCCGAACCTGGTGAGAATGTGTTTTTTCACAAATTTTGTTACTACCTTGTTGTCATTCCTGGGGCAAGCTATTGCTTCAACCCACTTTGATACATAATCGACGGCCACCAAGATGTCACGATTACCAAATGATGGTGGGAACGGGCCCATGAAATCTATGCCCCATACATCAAAGGTCTCCACTTCCAGTACATTCTGCAGCGACATCTCTTGCCTCCTACCAATTGTGCCTGTACGCTGACATCTATCGCACATTTTAATGTATGCCATAGAGTCTCTGAACAGTGTAGGCCAAAAGAAACCTGACTGTAGAACCTTGTGTGCTGTCCGCTTGCCTCCACGGTGGCCCCCATACAACGAAGAGTGACAACTCCTCAACACCTCTGCAATCTGGCTCTCCGGGAAGCATCTTCTCATCACCTGATCCGGTCCCTGTTTAAATAAGTATGGCTCATCCCAAATAAAATACCGACAATCATGCCTCAACTTTCTTCTCTGCTGAACTGTCGCCTCAGGTGGATAGACTCCACTCACTAGCAAGTTGACTATGTCTGCGTACCAGGGAACTTCAGCTTCCCCTATTGCCAAGAGCTGCTCATCCGGGAACTCCTCATTGATGTTATCACCTTCCTTCACATGCAACCGGCTTTCCAATAGCGATAAGTGATCTGCCACCTGATTTTCGCTCCCCTTTCTGTCCTTAATTTCGAGGTCGAACTCTTGTTGCAATAGGATCCATCTGATCAGCCTGGGCTTTGCATCCTTCTTGTTAAACAGATACCGAATCGCTGCATGATCGGTGTACACCACCACTCTTGAACCTACCAAATAGGACCTGAATTTATCAAATGCAAACACCAATGCTAGCATCTCCTTCTCTGTGACTGTATAATTACTTTGGGCAGTATTTAGTGTTTTGCTTGCATAATGAATAGAATGAAAGATTCTATTTTTCCTCTGCCCCAATACAGCTCCCACAGCCACATCGCTTGCATCACACATCAATTCAAATGGTTGTCCCCAATCTGGAGAAATAAGGATAGGTGCTTCTATCAATTTCTGCTTCAATTCCTCAAATGCTTTAACACACTCATCATCCAACTCAAACTTCACCTCTTTTTCTAACAATCTGCATAGAGGTCTAGAAATTTTTGAGAAGTTTCTGATGAACCGTCTGTAGAACCCTGCATGCCCAAGAAAACTGCGAACACCTTTCACCGACACAGGTGGTGGTAACTTCTCAATAACCTCGATCTTAGCACGATCGACCTCCAACCCCTTGCAAGACACTTTGTGGCCAAGGACGATACCTTCCTTGACTAAGAAATGGCATTTCTCCCAGTTGAGTACAAGGTTGGATTCTTCGCAGTGAGCCAGCACCCTGTCAAGATTCTGCAAACAAGTAGCAAACGAATTACCGAAAACAGAAAAATCATCCATAAATACCTCAACAAAATCCTCCACCATGTCATGGAAAATAGCTATCATGCATCTCTGGAATGTAGCGGGTGCATTGCATAACCCAAATGGCATCCGCCTAAAAGCATATGTCCCATAAGGACAGGTAAAAGTAGTCTTCTCCTGGTCCTCCGGAGCTATGGCTATTTGGTTATAGCCAGAGTACCCATCCAGGAAACAATAATATTCTTGTCCAACCAACCTATCTAATATCTGATCAATGAATGGGATAGGATAATGATCTTTCCTTGTGGCTTCATTAAGCTTTCTATAGTCCATGCAAATCCGCCAGCCTGTGACGGTTCATGTAGGAATCAGCTCATTTTTCTCATTGGTGACCACGGTCATCCCTCCTTTCTTTGGAACGCACTGAACGGGGCTGACCCATTCACTGTCCGAAATCAGGTAGACCACACCTGCATCAAGCCACTTAATTATTTCTCTCCTAACCACATCCTTCATTGCTGGATTTAACCTTCGCAGAGGTTGAACAGTTGGTTTTGCTCCTGTCTCCATGAAAATCCTGTGTGTGCAAAAAGCTGGATTGATACCCTGGATATCTGACATTTGCCAACCCATTGCTTTCTTTCTTTTTCTGAGGACACCCAATGCTTCCTTCTCCTGTGCCTCCATCAATTCTGCGGAGATGATGACTGGCAACGTCTCATCTTCCCCCCAGAAAGACATATTTTAAATTGGGAAGCAATTCTTTCAATTCCAACTTTGGTGCTTCCTCAATGGATGGTTTCGACAATGGTTCCAGAGACCTCATCAAAGACTGAAATTCCTGTTTCCTCGGATGCCTTTGTGACTCATTCAGCATTTGTACGACCTCATAAGCGTCTCTATCTCCAAAATGATTGGAGTTCATCAACACTCTTTTTAGTGGGTCTTGAGATTCAACAGTCTGACGAATTTCTTCTTGATCAAACACACTGATTACTGAAAGCTCCTCATGTATGGCCAGCAGCTTCATGGCCTTAAATATATCAAATACCTCAATTTTGTCAAGTGCCCGCATGGTTAGCTGCCCTACAGCTACATCAATCAGCGCTTTCTCGGTCGCCAAGAAAGGACGTCCCAAAATAAATGGGACTTCCACGTCTGGCTCGAAGTCCAGTACAATAAAGTCTATCGGGAAGATAAGCGAGCCCACTTGCACCAGCACGTCCTCCACAATGCCATCAGGTCTTGCCAAGGAACGATCTGCTAGTTGCAAGATCACTGTTGTTGGTCTAGGACTCCCTAGCCCCAACTTCTTGAATACCGATGTCGGCATCAAGTTAATGATCGCTCCCAAATCACATAATCCGCGAGCTCGGATACTCTGCCCAATTGTAATTTGTATTGTAAAGCTCCCAGGGTCCTTGAGCTTTGTGGGAAACCTGTTTTGTATCCGGGAAGTGCACTCCTCCGTAAGAGCCACCGTAGCGTACTCAGTCAACCTGCTTTTGTTCGACACGATATCCTTAATATACTTTGCGTACTTCGGCACTCCCTGCATAACATCAACAAGAGGTAAGTTAATGTGTACCTGTTTAAGCACCTCCGTGAACTTTTTGAAACACGCCTCCTCTTTGTGTTTCTTTAATCGTTGAGGGAACGGGGGTGGTGGTCTTTCTGGTTCAACATCCTTTTTCTTCCCCCTCTCATCACTTTGCTCCCTCTCAGTTTCTGCTGCTCCCGACTGTTGAGGTGGTCTTTCTGGTTCCACCTCTTTAAGCTGTAAACCACTCCTTGTGGTCACTGCATTCACTTGCTTGGGGTTGGGATCAGTGTCACTCGGAAGTCCTCCTCTAGGCCTGGTGTTTTGGGCTCCAGCAAATTGCCCAAACTGGTACTCCAGCGCCTTTGTAGCTAACTGATTGTTCTTTACCTCGGCTGCTAATTTCACGTAGTCAGCCTACAATTGAGCTTGGTTAGCTATCACCGTCTTGAACATTTCCTCGATGCTGGGTGATGGTGGTGGAGGAGGTGCATTGTTGCTTCTGTATTGTGACTGATAGTTCTGATGCCCTCCTTGATTTCTCTGCTCCCCCTGACTCGAACTTTGTCCTTGATGGTTATTGCTACCCCAAGAGAAATTCGGGTGATTCCTCCAGTTGGAATTGTAGCTGTTGCCATACTGTAGGTGGTTGTTTCTCTGTACATTACCAACAAAGTTCACCGAATCAGGATTTGCTCCACAACACTCAGCTGAGTGTTCACTACTCCCGCACACTTCACACCAAATCTGCTGCACTACATTCACTTGGGCTTGAGACCGGTTCATGCTCATGTTACTGAAGTGGGTGTTGAGTTGATTCTGTAGCGCAGCTATCTGTGCAGCAATAGCTATAAAACCATCCACTTCTAAGACTCCTGCTGCTTTCCTTGTTCCTCCTCTTGACGAATCCGCATTCCACTCCGGATTTTCCTGCGAAATATGATTTAACAAGGTATACAGCTCCTCATAAGTTTTCTCCAATGCTTGTCCCCCAGCTGCTGAGTCTAGCAAGATTTTTGTGTGGGGTTCCAAACCCTCTATGAAAGTATGCACCAACACATCATTGGATTGGTGATGATGAGGACAATCCCGCAACATAGATTTGAATCTCTCCCAGGCCTAATATAGATTCTCTCCCTCTCTCTGTTTAAAACTCAGAATTTGACTTCTAAGTCTTGCTGTTTTACCGGATGGGAAGAACCGTATCAAGAATTTCTTTGCAAGATCATCCCACGTGGTGATGGAATTAGGTGGCTCAGCTTTCAACCACCTCTTAGCTTCTCCCAAAAGTGATAATGGGAACAATGTAAGCCTGACATAATCTGATGACACTCCAGCGGGGATGTAAGTGTCACTTATCTCCAAAAAATTTTGAAGATGTTGCTGTGGATCCTCATGAGGGAGACCTGTGAATTGCCCGCTGGTGTGCAGTAATTGCACCATGTTTTGTTTAAGCTCGAACCTCCCTCCTGGCTCAGGTTTGCAGATGCTAGATGCGACATTGTTAGCATGTGGGATTGCCACCTCGCGAACCGGCCTAGCTGCCATGTCCTCGGGCACTAACATTGCCCTTACAACTGGTGGATTCTGTTGTTGCTCCAGGATTGTTTGTTTGAGCAACTGCAACTTTTTCTCTAGAGCTTCTCTCCTTTGACGATGAAATTGTCTTCCTGGCTCTAAATATGAGTCCACCAGCTCCTTGTCTCTTGCCAGTGTTCAACAAAAATTAGTATCTGCAAAATACAGGCTAAGACCAAGTTATCAACACTAAGAAGAAATAGTAACTAACACTTAAGAAAAATTTACCAATTGCCAGTCCCCGGCAATGGCGCCAAAAACTTGTTCGGCCTGTTGGGTATAACTACACGCAAGTGCACGTGGTCGAACAAGTAGTAAAGTGGCTCAAGTAAGACAAGTATCGATCCCACAGAGACTGGACTAAGGTAACAATCTACTCAAGTGTCAATAAACTGTAACTCTAAATTGCAGACAACAGTGTGAAGAAGAGTTTGATATTTTGTTTCCTAATTTTATACTAAGTCTAAAACGAATATATAATTTGAGTTTGAACTATAAGTATGAGCATGCTGAGGCTAAAATGAACATGTAGAGAAATAAATTATTGATACAATTTGGTTAATCTTTCCTCCGGTTGCTAGTCAAGAATTATTGCCTATGGATTAAAACTCTCGTATTTAACCCAACTTAAGAATCATGAACCTTCCACCTACATCTCTGTGATAAAAAGAAATTCATGTTCTAGCCATACAAAACTGATTCCTTAATTGACTAATACGACTTTCAGGTATATCTCTATCCTGAAGGTAAATCAATTCTCAATTTTTCCAAACTAAGAAAAGATCATATCCTATCAATTCACAACTTTCCAATTTCTTGCTCTCTCGAGTGAAACCGGACTTTTTAGATGTACATTAACATTGGCCACACATTAATGCAGTAAGAACAAGAATTAATAGAACAACCATGGAAGAAAAGATGAAAAACCAATTTATCAATAATCACATTTCAATACAAATGTTCTTAACCTCAACAAGAAGGGAATTTAGCCACTCATTTGTGGATTAAACATCGTTAAATGAGTGTTAATCATACAAGCAATTGAAATCAAGAAGAAGGAGATAGAGAAAAACCCTGAGATTTTCGTCCCCTCAACTGCCTGTAACCCACGTTCTTGCTCCACCCAGTCAGAATTATTAAAAATGAACCTAAGTGTTCTATTTATACTAGTGGAAATTTTTCCCGAAATAACAAGCAACGTGTCACGGAGTGCATCGTGGAGCACTGCCTCCATGACACGCCACCAACGCGGACCCTCACTAGAATCCGGTCGTCCAGGTATTAAGGCCCAACGTGGCACGATGTGCAACGCGGGGCTAGGACAACGTGACACGACCCTAATGCGCACCTTCACTGGAATTACGCATAATTTCACCATCCAGGCCTAATGCATCTGCGATGGCAGCGTGACACGGCTCCATCGCGGAGCCCCTTTAATTTGTGCTTTCCTTGTGCTTTTTCCCTTGCTAGCTTCCGAGTCCAATCCCGATCTCTCCCAACATGCATCTTAGCTCCATAACTTTATATTTTTCCTGCAAAACAATGCTAATCATGTTGGTTAGTATAAATTCACATTTTATTACAATTCACATGAGAATGTACAAACATCGATAGATAAACAAGGCAAAATGACACATTTGAGTATCACTTGGGCATATAAATTTGCCCAAGATCACAAAGTCCATATTGATTTCTTCCCACTTCCAAGGAATGTTGATATCTTGGAGTACACCCTTCGGTATCTGATGCTCGGTTTTCACCTGTTGGCAATTCGGGCACTTGGCTACGAATTCTGCAATATCCCTCTTCATGCCATTCCACCAGTAGATTTCCTGCAAGGCATGATACATTTTGGTGGAACCTGAATGGATAGAATATCTGGATCCGTGAGCCTCATGCAACATCCAACTCCTCAAATCCCCCAAGTTTGGAACACATAAACGATCCTGGTACCGAAGCACACCATCTCCCCCTTTGGAGAAGACTTCTACCTTCTGACTTTGAACAACTTCTTTCTACTTTACCAATATTGGATCTTCATCTTGTTTAGCCTTCACCTCCGTTACAAAGGACGACTCTGACCCGTTCTGAACTACTACCCCACCATCGGTCGAACGACCTAATCTAACTCCCAACCATGCAAGTCGATGTACTTCCTTTACCAGCTCCTTCTTGTCTTCATTCACATGTGACACACTTTCCATAGAAAGTCTACTAAGGGCATCTGCTATCACGTTGGCCTTACTCAGGTGGTAAAGGACACTCATGTCGTAGTCCTTAACTAGCTCCAACCACCTCCGTTGCCGAAGATTTAGTTCCTTCTGTGTGAATACATATTGTAAGCTCTTGTGGTCCGTGAATACATCTACCTGAACCCCATACAAGTAGTGTCGCCATATCTTCAAAGAAAATACCACTGCGGCCAACTCAAGATCATGGGTTGGGTAATTTTTCTTGTGAATCTTTAGCTGTCTGAAGCATATACTATGACTTTCCCATGCTTCATCAATACACATCCCAGTCCAACTCTCGAAGTATCACAATATACCACAAAGCCATCGATACCCTCCGGTAAAGTCAACACTAGTGCTGAAGTGAGTTTGGCCTTCAATTTCTGGAAGCTCTTCTCACAAGCCTCCGGCCATTGAAACATAACCTTTTTCTGAGTCAATCTAGTCAGTGGGGCTGCAATGGATGAGAAACCTTCCACAAACCTCTGATAGTAACCCACTAAGCCCAAAAAGCTCCTGATCTCCGAAGGGTTTACCGGTCTAGGCCAGTTCTTTACCGCCTCTATTTTCTGGGAGTCCACCCTGATACCTTTGCTTGACACTACATGTCCCAAGAATGCAATTGATTTCATCCAGAACTCACATTTGCTAAACTTGGCGTATAGATGGTTATCCTTGAGGGCCTGAAGTGCTACCTTTAGGTGTGCGACATGCTCCTCCTCGCTCTTGGAGTATATTAATATGTTGTCAATGAACATGATCATGAACATGTCCAGATATGCCTCGAATACCCTATTCATTAGATCCATAAAAGCTGCAGGAGTGTTGGTTAGTCCAAAAGACATAACAATGAATTCATAATGGCCATACCGGGTTTTTAAAGCAGTCTTTGGGATGTCGCTCTCCCGAACCCTGAGCTGGTGACACCCAGACCTGAGATCTATCTTGGAGAAATATTTGGCACCCTGAAGCTAATCGAATAGGTCATCAATCGTAGGTAAGGGGTATCTATTCTTGATGGTGACCTTGTTCAACTGCTTATAGTCAATACACATCTAAAGAGAACCGTCTTTCTTCCAGACGAACAATACCGAGGCACCCTATGGGGACTTTCTCGGTCTAATCAAACCCTTATCCAGCAAATCCTTCAACTGCTCTTTAACTCTTTTAGCTCGGCTGGGGCCACTCAGTAGGGAGGAATTGATATGGGCTGCATGTCGGGCAAAAGATCGATCTCAAAATCAATCTCCCTCTCGGGAGGAACACCTGGTAGGTCATCTGAAAATACCTCGGGATATTCAATACCACAGGGACTGACTGAATGGTTGGGGTCTCAGATGTGACATCCTTTACCCTAACCAAATGGTAAATACAACCCTTGGAAATCATTTTCCTAGCCTTGAGATAGGAGATAAAGCGACCTACAGGTACTGCTGGACAACCCTTCCATTCAAAAACCAGTTCACCTAAAAATCGAAACTCCACAGCTCGAGTTCTACATTTAATAGAAGCATAACATGCAAACAACCAATCCATGCCCAAGATGATGTCAAAATCAGTCATAGCCTAAGTCTGTGGGGGTAACCTTATGCAATACTGTAATGGGGCAACCTTTATATACCCGCCTCACTATGACTGAATCACCAACCGGAGTAGATACAGAAAATGGTTCTGACAAAATTTCAGGACTGACTCCAAAGTGACTAGCAATATAAGGTGTCACAAAAGATAGTGTAGCTCCCGGATCTGACAAAGAATAAAGATCAATATGAAAGGCTCGCAACATACCCGTAACCACATCGGGAGAAGTCTCCTGCTCCTGTTGAGAGCCAAGTGCCTAAAATTGGTTCTGGCGCTGACCGCCAGCTGGACCAGTTGAAGTACCTTGTTGAGTAGGACGTGCCACTGGAACTGCTGAACTAGCCGCTGAAGTGCGGGCTCCACCACCCCCCGACCTAGCTACGGGGAAATCCATGAGTCTGTGTCCGGGTTTGCCACACCCGAAATAAGCATCTGACCCCACCATACATTTCCCTGGGTGATTCTTGCCACAATTAGCACAAGATGGAAAAGTGAACTCTATGTGCATGCTTATTCTGACCCCTCGAACCTGAGGCGCTGCTCCTCTAATCATCTCGAGGCCTGGATAGGGTACTGGTTGAAGATGGTGCTGGTGTAATAGACCTGTGCTGGGACTGCTGGTGAGGCCCACCTCCTGGTCTCGGCTGGGAGAACCTGTGGCTATCAGTTCTGGGCCTATTGGCCTCTCTCTACCTCATATGAGCTTCCTCCATCTGCTGGGCATAGAGGACTATTCGTGGGTAGTCCATATCCTAATGAAGCATGGCTGTTCTACAGTCCTTGTCCAGGTACTCGGCTACTCCCTGCACGAATCTGCTCACCTATGCCCTCTGGTCCATCACTAACTCCGGAGCATACTTTGACAGGCGTATGAACTCTAGTGAATATTCTAGCACCGTCATATTTCCCTGTTTGAGGTTGACAAACTCGGCTTCTTTCAATTCCCTCATCTCCCGAGGGAAGAACCTATCGAGAAAGGCCTTGTGGAACTCTTCCCAGCTGATAGGGCCCTCTTTCGCTGCCCTGTTGTCCTTCCATTACTTGAACCAAATATAAGCAACCTCCTTCAGTTGATAAGAGGCCAAGTCAATGCACTCCTTATTCGTTACCCCCATCACCTGAGTGACTTTCAAGATCCCTTTAATGAACTCGTGTGGATCTTCGTCCACCTTTTTCCCTGTGAACTCAGGAGGGTTCATCCTTAAAAAGTCCCTGATCCGAGCTGCCGCTGCATTGCCGTTCTATGGAACATGCACAACAGCCTGCTGGTTGACCTGAGCGGTCAAGGCCTAAACTAATATTTGAATAGCCGCCCGAAACTCGGCGTGGGCAGCTAGCTCTGGTGCTGGGGCCTCCTGCACATGTGGGGCTTGCTGACGCCCATTATCATTGCCACCCCCGTGTCCTTCATCATTTCTATTCCTCCTTCCGTTTATCCTTCTAGGATCCATAATTTTCTGCAATCATGAATAGCACGAAGTAGAAGGATAGAGAGATTTTCACCGCACGACATAGATCATGAAAGAAGAGAATATTTCCTAAAATGTTTAGTAGCCTCTTAATCATAGGTGTGATGCGCTTCACACCCATGAAAAAGACTCTATCTAACGCGACTTTCAGACTCCCTAGGACACATCCGAACCTATTGTTCTGATACCAAGTTTGCCACGACTCGAGAGTACACCCGAATTGTAGACACGGGACAAGGAGCCCCGAGAGACCCCAAGTCAACCCATGGCATGAGCATATAACTAATTCATACATATAAGGTGAAAGACTTCGCCTAAAAATCATGAATTTAAATGAAAATGTAACATGAAATATATAAGAAACGGTAATTCATAATCCAAGCATAAATAGCGGAATACTACAATTAAGTCTGAAAGCCTCTAATTAGAATAGACGGGTTGAAGGGAAAAGACCCCAACTAACCCCAACATTCTAAAAAAACAAAAGATAAACAAGATCCAAATATGAAGCCCTCGAATGTTGAGGACTCACCACTGAAAGCTGAGAGCAGAATGAGAGCAAGCTAGGAACGATGCTGAACCTGCAAACCAGATCCGGAAAATATGTGGGTCAGTACTTGGAAGGTACTTTGTATGTAAGGTATGCAAAACAATACTTAAAAACACAAAAGTTATTGGAGTGGGGACATCATGATCATAAGACTGAAATCGTAAGTATATCGAAGGCTCAAGATTTTCAAAATATTCGTAAACCTGTCATAGTCATAACATGTGAGAAAAACATTTCATAAAACATAACTTGAGCTAATAGAACATAATCATGCATGCATTAAAACCATAAGGAACAATGGGAGATTTTTATAACCGACATACCCCATATGAGCACACATGGAGCCCGACCTGTAAACCTAGTCGGGAGGTCGTTCATACCTTGCCAAGGTTATGAACCATGAAAGGCGTGATATCACTCGTGAAATCCCTGTAGGGCATAGGGGACAATCACTGAGGAGGTCCCAAGCATAACCTGCGGTGGCACGTAGTTCTGAGATTCGAGGCATAACCTAGGCCCCGAACCTACTCAGTGTTAAGTACTACTCCAAAACATGCAATGTTCTCATAGAAATTCATACCTGACATGCATGGCTAGTTAAATCATGAGAATCATATCATGCTTGAGAATTCATAATACTAGCCATAGAATTGGGCCCGTGAATCGGCCAAAATCATAGTTCATAAATCATAAGCGACATGTGGGCATTGCCCATAATTTCAATCATACTTGAAATGCTTAAATTTATAGGAAACATGATCATAATAACATGAGTAATTGAAAACATGCTTAAATTCAGGAGTTCATATCATGCTTGAGAAATCACCATAACCATGAATTTTGCTAAAAACCCCATGATTTGGGAACATGTGCTTCTAGGGATTAAATCATCAAATATTGATTAAAATAAGTGAAAACAGGACAATAATTTGAAACCCACGATTTTAGACATAGTACAACATGCTTATATCAATTTTCTAGGAAACATGCATTTGGGTTATGACCCATCAAGACTTGGTAACTTAAACATAGAATTAGGGAGAAATTGGGCATTGTTAGGGACTAAACTACCCATTCAAAACCCCACATACCTAGAATTACGTGATTCTTAACTCCTTTGAAAAATCCTAGGTGGAAACTTGAAGAATTGGAGAAGAACACTTGAAATTCCTCTTACTCCCTTCTCTAGTTCTTGCAAATGCCAAAATGAGACTTAGCATGAATTTTTTTCTTCGTTAAAAGACCTTGTACCGACCTAAAAATGACGTGGTTTTGGGTCTAAAAGCATAGAAAAATCAAAATTGCCCTTAATGAAATTTTTCTGAACAACAGTTCTGGCCCCGACCACGACTCGTACCACGAAGCAACAACTCGTGGTCACCTCTCCACTTTTAAATCTTTTGAATCTAGCCATGACTCACATACCACGACTTGTAGTACCATCCTATGGGTCTTAGTATTAGTCGTGGTACCATCCACCCATACCAAATACGACTTAACCACGACTCCTAATCACGACTCGTTGCTACATCCTACGAGTCATACCATCACCTGTGAGGACTCACTCTGGCGCCACTGAGAATTTCACCACGACTCCTAACCAAGAGTCATACCTACACATCATGATTCATATGACCACCCGTGATATGACCTCAGGCTCCCGAAATTCATCATGACTCAAGTCACGAGTCGTAGGTCCTCACCACGATTCGTACCTCGAGTCGTCCTAGTTTAATATTCTAGGTTTTTCTGTAGTTTCCAACTTCAACCCCCGGGTCTATTTTAGGCCCTTCCGGGGTATTACAGCCTCTCGCTGCAGCAGTCACTTATCCGCTATAGCGGTCTTACTGCAATGGCACTTGTTGCACCCTAGCGCATGCGCAAACATACGTGGTCGTACAAGTAATATAGTGACTCTGAAGAGCCGGATATTGAGCCCACAGGGACTGGACTATTTTAGTGAATAATCAAGTTCAGGTGCTAAATTAATTTTCACAAGTGTTGGTTTTAGAGATTTTGAATATTTTATCTAAATCTATGGGTGATCACAACTAATTCGGAAACAAGAATAAGAAGAATCTAGAGTTAAGGCCTAACAATCACACAAAGCTGAATTTCACAGTGCTTCAAGTATTAAAATTCATTTATTGTCTCACAGAGTTAATATGCAATGTTCATGGTCTCTCGAGCCTCTAAACACAACAAAATAGTCTCACACCTACATTATTGAGCGGGGATGTGACGTCCTAATTAGTGAGCAATTAATACTATGGATGTGGTTTGCGGGGTTTATGCCCTTGGTTATGGACTCTCGTACATCTAAACATTTAACCTAGAATTAACTTCATAACTACATCTGAGAGTAGTCTATGTGTTGAAATTATCTTCCATGTCCGAAAAGGGTAATCCTAGGAGCTTCTAATCCATTTATAATGATGTAAGCTTTATTAAGCTCCTCGGTTAATTACAAAGTCGTGTAAGTCAATCTAGTGTCGTCCCAATTACGTTTATAAGTCTTTATTTGCCTATAAGGCAACACTTGGAGAGTTGCTTATGAATTCTCAAGTTGAACAAATCCAAATCTCAGATTCTTAAGTAATGTCTTCCAGTCCCTAAGTCATGTTGAAGTGTGTTATGCAAATCTAAGAAGTTTTCAAGAGATTACATTCCGAGAATCATGCTAATGTCTCGGTCAAGTATTTGAAGTTGCGTACCAGCCTATGAACTCAAGTCTTTATATGTATTACCAGTAAGAAGTCTTAATGTATATGATTTTAATGTTATAACATACAATTGAATTCTTTCAGTTATATTCAAGTCATGCATCTATATGTTTAGCTCTTGTTGAGTTATCATTTGAATTTCCTAAATTCAGAGGAGAGATTCTCCCATTTATCAATGTTCCTAATGTCTAAGTAAGTATAAGCACAAGCTATGATAATGATCAGTTAAGCTTAGAACTTCTAATCCCAGGAAGTCACCTGGAGGTCACTCAGTTAACTAAATACGAGTTTATACGTTATACAGAAGTCTCATACATTGTATGTCTGTAATTCAGCTCTCAGCTCTACGTATATGTTAAGCGTTATGACAAATAACTCCAAGCACCAAGTTATAAGTCCCATGTTTTCCTGCAAATAAGGAAAATGAATTGAGAACTGTATGTGCTCATTTACTGATAAGTTTGGCAGTGAAATTCCAATGTATAGTTGTCGATACATGTAAAGGAACCACCCCGTGGGCAGTATATATATGTAGTTCCCAGATGTCAAAGGATTGTATAGAAATGAGAATCTATGTGCTTCTACTCAAGTGATACGTTAAATTGGTAAGACTATCTATAGGACATTGCTTGTAAATCTACTAAAATTCTTATGTGTTAAATTGGTAAGACTATCTATAGGACATTGTTTGTAAACCTACTAAAATTCTTATGTTGGCTAAACCTCCTGAAGGTCCGTCGAGTCACTGAGTTGACATGTTTTTATATAATTTGATAGCTTTACATGATATATGTGTATATTTGCTAATTTGACATGGTATATATGCTCACTTGTATTTATATGTTACGAAGAGACCTATTACAACCACAAATTAAGCATTTGTCATTTCAATGCTACATGTGTTAAATTTGACTCAGTATAAGCTTTATTGGCTCTATTCATGATTATGATTGAGAATATTTTTATTTTTACCCCGGTATGGTACACTTGCTGGAGATATTTTTATTTTACCTCGGTATGGTACACTGGCTGGAGATGTTTTTATTTTTACCCCGTATGTCCCACCAGTTGGAGATATTTTTATTTTTACCCTGGTGTGATACACATGATGGAGATATTTTATTTTACCCGGTATGGTACACTGACTGGAGGCATTTTTATATGGTTTTTATGGTCGGCTAGCCGCTGACATTACAGTTATAGTTTTTCTTGTGCATTACTTGGTCACATTTGCACTTCAATATTGACTTATTGTCAAGTTTCAGTTTTCAGGATTCCAGGTTGTTACTATTCCTTATTTCTGGCTCGGTTATCATTGCTATCTTACTTGTTGTTTTCAGCCTTACATACCAGTACATTTTATTCGTACTGAGTCCCTTCGCGTGGGGACCCATGTTCGTGCCGCAGGTGCAGGTAGAGGTCGGGATTGCCAGTTGCAGTAGAAGTTCATGAGATCAGCGGATGTGTTGGTATGCTCCTTTCTTTTGGAGCTAAGATCTAGTTTTTTTAGTTAGAGTTTTAAGATGCAGTTATGGGCAGGTCAGAGCCCTGTTCCGGCCATCAATCAGTTTACTCTTTAGAGGCTTTGTGGACTTAGTGTGTATAGTGTTATTCAGTTTGTGGCCTTGTCGGCTTTTTCTTGTTTGGTTTAGCATACTCATAGCCTTGTTTACATTTCAATTGTTTACCTTGTATTGTTGAGACATTATGGGTCCAGTTTGTGCTCCAGTTGATTGTGACAGGTGGCCCTAATGGCCTAAGTGTTACAGTTACAAATGTCATATAGCCGGCTTCCCAGTCAGTCAGGTATCAGGAGCCAGTCGCGCCCTCCCTTAATTTTGGGGTCGATAACTTAATATAATCGTTTAGGGGTATAACAGAGAGCTTCTCTTTAACTTAATTTACTATTTTACAAACATTCAACTCTAACTGATTCTTACAAGGTCATCATATAATATTCCTTATATCATTACCACATAACGTATTTATATCACTTATTTAACTCAATGCCTTGGCGTTTAGATAGCAAAGAGTTACGGCGACATTCTAAAGACAATTCTTGTTGCCCTAGCATATAACTTGAACGTAAGCATAAGCTAAGTATGTACATATTTTTGTATAACCTGCTAACATTAAAATACTGTGTATACCCTGCCCATAAAGATGGTTTCATAGAAATATCAATAATTTACACATTTGAGTTCTATCTTTCAAGTTCAAGATCAATTATTTACACATTCGAGTTCTATCTTTCGAGTTCAACATAACGGTTGGTTAGAAAACCCGTTAACTAGTTGGTTAGCTAAAGGGAGAGAAATCAAGGAATCTCCTCTTGGCCTTATATACCTTAGAACATGTTCATAAGAGGGTGGATAACTATTTTAAGGCATTTTCATTTCGTTATCCTCATTTACCCTTATCTAGCTTAAAATTATTTTCTAGCGTTCAGTTCATTCGCGCGTCGCCATCTTGTCCTTTTACGAATTTCACTTAGCAACTAGAATTTTGAACACATTTGATATCATATGCATGATATAATATAAAGGACCAGCTCACGGTGCCCACGTTGAGGGGACTTCAGACTCAATTTACAACTACAACAATAATCATAAACAATACATCTTTCACTTCATTCGTTCACTTCAAGCATATTTAAATCTTCAAGCTTTCTATGAAGTATTTCTAATAATTTGGGAAGAATGATGTATGCCTCAACATGAACTCAAAATATATGAAGATTGGCCCGATCAACAACAAGATTTCGTGCTTGTAAAATAAGAATAGGGACGCCTTTACATACCTCGCTTCGTCGCGTCTTTTTAGCCAATTTCTTCCGCTTGCTAGCAACTCCACCACCTTCAACTTCCTTAATTACACTTAATGGAATGAGGACTGGTTTATGCCAAGTTCCCAGTCACAATTCATGTCCCAAAACGTACAACCAAACAGCGACATCACAATATAATTTTCAGCAATTCTATATATCTTAGGCGTCTTAAACTTGAGGCAATTCAAGAGAGTTTCGCTTACATGATTTTGATGTTTAACTTCCAAAAAAGTGTGGTGTATTCCTTCCATCTTTTGGATAAATTGCAGCATCTATATAGCTGTAACAATCTCCCAACAAAGGGCAACGACCTCAGTCAAATATCACATAAAACACATATCGACTTTATTTCATTTCCTTATTTTAGCTTGCGAATTTGAGTGGATAAACCAAGTAGGAACACTTACCTTTCACTTGTATATAAACCCTGCCCTTATGGAGTTCCTCTTCAGCCAAATACTATTCCAAAAACATAGCAACCATGCTGCCAAACCGCAACAAAAACACACAGCCAAGCTACACATAAGTTCCAACTTCACTTGCAACATAACTTGTTAATTCATGATAATTTAAGGAGTAAAAACACATACCTCCTTTTGTACTCAATTCTCACCAATATGGAGGTAGAAATTCACCTCCCTTTGCCCAAAAAGCTTGGCAGCCAAAAACGAAGCAACTCGATGATTAGAAGCTCACGACACAAGAAACCCTTTCCAAGCTTGGACTATAAGGAAATTTGACCTATCCATACAATTTCTTACCTGGGATTTGTTTTCACCATTGGATAGATCTCTGAATTCTGAAAAAAAAATCAAGTAAAACGGAGTACAAATGAGCTTTATAGCTCAAATTTACTTCATATAGGTGGGCTGGCCAAGGCCTGGGTGGTCCCTGCATATGGCGCCCGTGCAACGCGCGCGTGCGCCCGATGGAAGCCTGCTGCCTGCCTGTCTCGGCGCCCGCGCACATGGGCATTTTCCCAACCGACAGTGCTATCTTCAAATGAGCATAACTTTTTACTCCAAATTCCGATTGACGAGCGATCTTTTCACTGTAAAGTAGAATCAAATACCTTTCATTTGATAGATTATGGGACTTTTGAATCATTATATATTTGGATATGTATCCATTTAAAGTTTACCCTTATTTACAAACTTCACACACTCTTCGCTTTTCCCATTGCACGTGTTTCCCTCATCACCTATGGACAACATACAACCCATAATTCCCTTAATATGAAATATAACCATCAAATAATCATCAAAAAAAAATTTGGGGTGTAACATCCTTTCCCTAAAAAATCATTTGTCCTCGAATGAGGGTTATACCTTGGTAGCCGTAACTTTAGCCATAACATCTTTAACTTTTCCTTTCCTTGTGCCATAAACATACATTCCATTTATTCGTAAACATATCCTTTCCTTTTGTTGCTTCATATCAAACTATACTTATTCAACTCAATCTATTTTTCTAACATAAGACAGACGTGCCTTAACACCACATAATCGATAAACTTTTCTAACCGTAAGCAAATTTATACACTACCATGGCTGATGATTAACTCCAATACCACTTTCCATTCACTACTTAAGATATAGGATCAATGTTAAATCTAAAGCTGTGCTTTTACCTCTTCTTTTACCATGGCCCATTATTGGCGGTCTTGATAACTGAAACTAAAACGTGATCTAGGGAAAAAAAGGGACTAACTATTCAAGAGAAACTAAATGTCTGGACACCCAGTGCCTTGAAACACTACAAGGGGCCTTAAATAATCTGTTGACCTGGTCTACCCCACTCTATTCTACTTTTATGTCGGTACTTGAAGACGGTGAATCAGATCCTCTATCAAACCTAATACAATCAATATACTCTATCCATCGTATTCTACACCCTATCTGAAGCATATCGGGCCAAAGAGTTAAACATGATACTATATTCGTGAATACTCATGCTGCCCTACTCTAGGTACAAAACCTTACTGGCTTGAACCCATTGAAGTTCTTGTGGTAAGAACTGATTCGTGAAGGCTAGGGGATTTAGACTCAAAACTCCCAGGCACTAGAGCTCTCAAAAGTATTTCCCCTGGACCCTGCCATTAATTTCAACTGTTGATTTTGAAACGTCATTACTCGGGTTAACATATGAAATACATTCTCATAATCTCGTCCCTTTGATATACCTGAAGGTACAATAGGTGCTGAAGGATCAATAACTCTACATTTTCTTGGCTCTATCGAATCTGAAACAACAGGAGGGGATGAATCCCCTCCCACAGTAATTCCAACTAGAACTTGGAGGAACTATGGAACGAGGAATGCGAAACTCGCTTCGAGCCTCTAATCTATTTTTCGAATCGACAGAGGGCGACTGGGACCCTTTCAAACATCAATGCCGATAAATCTCGTAGCAATTTGCCTTACTCCAGGCTAATTTTAAAACATAAGCACGATTTAGATTTAAAACACCTCTTACATCTTTGCTCTATAGCACGATCTATTAATGAACAAAGTGAAACAACTCCTAAATGCCATGTAGCCTCCTGATTATAAGTATGGTGCACAACATACCCATAAGCAAGACTCTACAAGACATGGCTTGTGGACTCTCAGGGATAATTTAATCCTAACTGTCTAGCTATCTTCCCATTTAATTAACCAATCAATGCGAATTAGGTATATTTCTATCCTAACTGTGAATTCTATCTTGAAGACAAGATCTTTCTCCCTACATTCTTAGTTCTAACCTAGGATTACTCTTTCGAACTTTTGCCTAAGCTTAAAAATTGCATTTCAATGGTGATCAAGAATTAAAATGATAATTAACAAGAAAACAAGACAAAACAACAAAGAAAACTTGAACCAAAGGTGAAATTTACATAATTACAATTATGTTATGTGGCCTCAACCCTAGAAGAAGGGTTTTAGCCACTCATGTTCATACAAAGATTCAAAAACATGTTTGAATTCAAGTACTTACAAGAATGGTTAAAATAGAAACAAAGAATTTGAACCCCTAGGTGAAGTTCTTCCATTCTCCCTTCGTTCCTTTCCGTTTTCCAAAAAGAATACGTGATCTCCAATTAAACTGCTAAGTAAAATTGTCAAAATTTAGCCTGTGGTGGACTGCCCCCGTGTCACGCTAGCTTTCACGGAGATTTTCCTCCACGACACACTAGCTATCGCGGAGATTTGCCTCCGTGACACTCTGCTGTCACGGATGTTCACTGTTTTGCAGCCCCTACTCGTATAAATTAATTCTTTGCTCCATGGAACGTTGTTGAACGCCCCAATGCTTCTCCATGGCACAGAGTTGACTCCAAATGTCCTTTTTATCTTGTCTCACCATCCATAATCCGTCCCTTAGCATTTATCTTCAAGATTAGGACCATTATCATCACATTGAGCTCCATCCATTGACAATTTCAACCTACAAAGAGAGCTAATCATATTTGTTAGTCCATGACCACAAATTACACAAAATACATGAGATTATTCTTCAATTAAGATACAAACATGGCTAAAATATGGGTAAAAAGTATTACTTGGTCATGTACATATGCCCAAGATCACTACCCCACACTTAAATTCTTGCTTGTTCTCGAACAAATCCTTTTCATCTCATGCACAAGGAAGATTCACACATGACTAATTGACGCAAGACGACTCTAATTAAGGCTACAATGACTTATTTAGATGGCAAGTTCAAATAGAGAATGCTATATATAACCCAATTAAAAACAAGTATAACCAAGTTAAGACCTCCTAGCCTTAAGAATCGACTCTACAACCACAACAACCTCATGCATGTTAGCCAATCAAGAAGTCTAGCATGAATCCTATATTTCCTCAAACGTGTGCCCTCACAATAAGAGAGATAATCATTTTTACTCTCAATTTTTCAAATTATAACATGTATGGGTATATGAATGAGAATCAAGCTCACTCTCACAAAGAATTCACATGCAACTTGCAATGACCCATATGCTTGCCCTTACTGTATTACTCCGCTAATCCAAGAACATTTAAAAGTAAGATCAAGTAGGGCTTTAAGGGTTGTAATGTAAGCTAAGTGATGGGTAGGTACTATTCTGGCCAGTAATTGTGACTATTTTCCCTAAGAGCTTTTAATACTTCACAAGTTCTCATTAAGCACATGATCTTCTTTTACTCATTTACTTCAAGCACATGATTTTCTTTTACTCATTTACTTCACCCCTTGTCTTTTCAATAATCAATTTCCTTTTCATTTACCCCATTTCTTTAAGCACACTTATGTTATCAGTAAGGAGTACTCAAGCGTTAAACATTTTTTTGTTTTTTTTACTTCCTACCAACACTTAGACATTTTGGACAATTGCACCCCCTTCATTCTTTTCTTCAAATTCCACAGCCAACTATTTCCCTCCTTTTCAATATTCTTACCAACTATTCCCCTCCTTTTCAATATTCTTACTCCTCTGACTCTTATGCAGTTTTCACTTAAGCGCTTAGAAGTTTTGGATCAAATTCAAGGCTATTAAAAGAAAAGGATTAAGCTTTTACTATGGCTACAAAGAATAGGCTAAAGGCTCAATTAGGTTAACTAGATTATGCATTAAGGGTAGGTAAAGCATAGGATGAAAAATAGGCTTATTCAAAGAAATACCTACATCATTTCCTATAATAACATTCCTCATTTCGCTTTGAAATACACCAGGAAAGTTCTAGACACTACATGATGGCATGGAATACATCAAGAACCTTACACTCACTTCACATGTTCAATTCTAGATAGACCCATACAGACTCTTAACATAGCTAATCACATGAAATCAACAATTAAGCATACAACATACATAGTCATATTCCTGAGCCTAGGTGTCTCAACATACCATTTACTCAACTTGCTTCTTAATTACATCCCTATTTCCTCTTACAATCATGTATAACACTCAATAAGAGTATCAAGACATCAATCAGTCAAGGATTTAACAAAAAATCCTATTGACCAATTTTCCCTTAAGACAATCGTCATCCATCCATTGCCGGGAAAAGTCTTTAACTATGACTAAGACAACTATTCACAAACAAACAAAAATTTTATTCTCGATTCAAAGTGCCCCCCTTCGGAAAAGAACATAAAAGAAACACTAAAGGGTGGGTGAATTATGCTCAACTCAGACTTCCAAATCAAACAATTTTCAAACTAAGCACCAAATTCACCCGAAGTCAACATCACAAAATTTTTAAATTTCCCTCACCCCACATTTAAAATATTCTATGCCCCAAAGCATGAATTAAAATTTAAAACAAGGGTTAGAGATACTTCCTGAGGCCTCTAGGCGTAGCTAGTAGCATGTTTTCATCCTTTTTCATCACAAGGGTTATCAACCCCACACTTGTGTTTTTCCATGCTCCGTAGCTTCTTCTTTAAAGGGTACTCAGACTTCCCCTCAATCCGTGGTACTACTTGGGTTGCCTCCCAAGAAGCGCCTGATTTTACTTCACGGCACGACGTATCAAGTTTCACTACTTTTTCTTCCATTTTGAGGATATGAATTTCACCCCTAATTTCTTTTCCAATTTCCTATTAAGCTCTGGGGTTGGTGGTGAAAACTTTAAGGGACCAAACAGTAGATGTCACCTCTTACACTTATTGTCCCTTAAGTAAGTGAAGTCATTCTTATTGTTCGACTCAGCAAATTGTAGAATATACGGGGCTTGTTCCTCATCTAGACCTTTCTATATATGCTTGGAAGACTCTATTTCTAGGTTGTCAACCAAACTTAATATCAAGAAATAGTTCGAGTGGGATACAATACACCTTAATTCTGAAACTGCATTGTGCTTGACCTCCTTACTTTTGCACACCTTCTCCACATCAACATCTAACTCCATATGAATGTCAAATGGTTGGAACTCTATCCCCCTTTTATGACTGGATTGTCCATATATGTGAGACCATCATGGAGACTCTCAGGAGATTTTAATTGTTGAGATTGTTCCAAGAACTCACCCTTTTCTTCTCCTTGCAATCCCTCTTGAGTATTCACTAGGACTGTGACTTGCAAATTAATGCAAGCTTCAGCCTTAGCCTTTAGCTCTGTGAACTTGGCGCTTATCATTTCTATGACCTCTCTGTTTTCTTTAGTATGAACCAACATTACTTCCATCTGCTCCCTCATCATTTCTGTCTGCTCAAGGACCTATTTTAACATGTTTTCTATCTGATCTTGGTGTTCTAAGTCCTCCTTTTCATCATTTCTGTACTCATCATAAACAACAGAAGGACATAGTAGGGGCTCGGGGGAGGGGAATATGAATTTGGACAACAGTTCCACTGGCCATCCTAACCACCACATATATTACATATATAATAGTGTTGTCACAAGTGGGGTCCTCCACAATTCAGACAAGAATCATTGAAATATGAGTATCCACCATTCAATCCATTTGTATTCCATGATGTCATGTCGAGAAGGTTTCAAACTAAAAACAAAAATAATAGAAATCTAAAAGTAATATTTTTTTCAACACTTAGAAAATTCTACATCAACACAAAAATAAGTTCACTAATTTCGCCAGTCTCCGGCAACGACGACAAAAACTTGGTGCGCCCCAGCGCACGCGCAAGTGTGATGAGTTGGAAATTTACCAACTCATTAGGCTCCTAAACATGAGTTTTTGCCTAGTTTTAGAGTCATTTATGTGGATTTTATGCTCTTTCTCTTTGATTCTTTGTAGGTACTTTATGTGAGTGGAGAAAGCATGAAATAAAGCAAAACACATGAAGTTTGGGATGGAATTTGATGAGTTAGCATATGAAGCAGAGGAGACAAAGATAATGGAATATTTGAGCTCAAGAAGAGGTGTAAGGACATGCTTTGAATTGACTAAATGAGGATTCGGAAGGGCGAAACGCAAAAGTTACTGCCTAGATTGGCTAACCAACCGGCTCTTCGCGGGTTAGCACGGGCTATTCACCAGTGGTTCACATGTTGGCACCAGTTGCTCGCAGGTTGGCAACTCGTAGGTTGGCATCGGCTGTTCGCAGTTCGAAGGGCTACTGACCCAATTTCGCTGATGGAAGGGCAAAAACATCCTGAAAGGTTCCTAAAGCTCCTAGAAGCATCCAAGGGCACTTTTGGAAGGTTGTACACAAAAAAGTACATATATTTTATAACCCCCATTGTACACCACGAAAAAAAAGGAGGGCATTATTCAACAATTCATTTCATCTAGACTTCATCTTTTTCATAGAATTTTTGGTAGAACCTTTTCATCATAGAATTATAGAGTTAGATGGTACTTTTCTTTTTCTTTTTATTTAACCAAATTGGGGAATTCCACCATTGTTGTAAGATCTTGTGAAGCTAATGTGACGAATGTGAGGGGAATCCTCTTGGTATCTTTTCTCTACCTTTAAATATGCTTTACTAATTTGCTAGCTAGAGGTAAATTCATGGTGGATTTATTAATTTGATTAGATTTTGATAAATTGATTTTGGATTCCTATTGAAATTGTAGATTTATTATCTTCTCACAAGTTATAATTGCTAAAATTGATAGTTTGCAAACATAAATTGTGCTTTACTTTTATTGCTTTTGCTTGGGAGAGAAAGGTGAGAATTGGGTGAGAAGATAATAGTAAGGAATTGGAGTGTTTGCCTGTGAGGTTAAGCTAGAGATATTTAAGACCCACATTTTCACTCCATTAAAGGTCAAGGCTCAAAATAGCTAGTCCTTCCTCAAGCTTGTGTGGTTGATTACTTGAATTGGCTTTGGGGTTTGAAAGGACCCAAGGCATAAACATTCTTATAGTTGAAAACAAAAGAATGTGAATTATCCATTGCTATCTATGCTAATTATAGGTCTAAGGAATTGAAGAATTCTCGATTTAGTTAAGATCTCATCTATAGAATGCCCCTAGCTATATCTCTTGTGATTGCTTCAACTGGAATTCCCCCAATTAGTCTTAGTTTAGAATTAGATAGTTATTTAACTTTAATTTTCCCCCAATTTTACTTTTCAAATGTTGAACAAATATGCATTCTAGTTTGAATTAGTTTATAACTCTTGAATTATCAACTCAATTCTCTGTGGAATTCGACCCCGATATCCATCGGGATATTTGTTTTGATAAAGTGACCGTTTATACTCTTTTGTAACGAAGAGTATATTTTGAACGTTATAAAAAATGGCGACATTTTCGGGGAATTGAGTTGTGATAATACATTAGTTATTTATTGATTCGAACTAGTTTTGCATTTTTATTTTACATCTTGTTTTGTTTTTATTTTTATTTTTGTTTTTGCTTGTTTGTAGTTGTATGATGTCATCGTGGAATAAAAGGAGGTTTGTTGGTTACCAACCCTTATCATAATGACCCGTGTCCCAATTGTGGAGGACCACACTATTGGCAAGATTGCAAATATGCCCCTAGAAGGGAGATGAGTCACCTTCTCCTTCCTATGGTGGGTACAGATGCACAATATGTAATAGTCATGGGAGACATTGGGATGGATGCCCAAATGGGTTCACCTCCCGCTATAATGGTTATGATAGAAGTTATGCTCCCAAGCTTGAAAGGAATGAAGCCATGGCAAGTGCGGGAAGCAGAAGTACATGTGGGCGCATGAAAGCCATGCTCCAAGACTTTTTGGAGCAGGAGTCTAACATGGAAAAGAATACTAACCCCTCTATTCCCATGGAATCATTAAATCCAAAAGAAGAAATATGTAAATCTCTAAAAGAAGAAGCGGAGGAGACATTGAGGAACATAATAAGAAGAAGTGAACAATGGGGTATAGCTCAACTTGACTCATGGGAGGAAGCTCAAAATGATGATGAAGAAGGAGTCAAGGTGAACTTTGAATAATTCATAGAGGTGTGCCAACTAACCAACATTGCAAAAATGCAAGATGCTGAAGTTGAAGAAGTGACACTAGAGTCCCCAAGTGACATCCAACAAATCATGCTTAAGGATTCTAGTGCACTTGAAGAGGAGGATGCCAAGCAAGAATTATTCTCGAAAAGGGAGCGACTTAAACCGCCCTCTTATCATTTTTCAACATTGAACTTGGTTGACAAAATGGAGACTGAGGATACCAAGTCAATGAAGGAAGTTGAGGAGGACGATCAAGATGGCTTTATCTTAGAGTATGCCATGCCAACAAAGTCAAAGCACATCCCTCCTCTAAGGGCCAAGAAACACAAGATGCAACATCCATTGCTTGGTCCCTTGATGCTTACACTACCACCCCTCAAGAGGAATAGAAGAATGAACAAGAAACTAGGGGTGCAATTCAAAAGCTCGAAGTGGAGAGAAAAATGGTGAAGTTGAAGTAGTCGAGCCACAACATTAACTAAGGCGCTTCTTGGGAGGCAACCCAAGTGCTTTTACATTTTGTTTCTACTTTTTCTTTTGTTTTTTGACTTGATGTTTGTGTTATCTTTGATTGTGAAGGGATGGAATAGGTATGAAATGTGATAAAGGCGAGGGAAGACAAATTCAAATTGAGAAACCGATGCTAAATCAGCGAAGCGTAAGCTAAATACACGAAATGTAGATGTCAAACAGAATGCCTGGAAGAAAATTGCTTAAGCAGTGGCACATCTGCGTTAGCCCGGCAAAATGCCAATTCAAATGTGCGAGATGCCAGTCAAATGCCGGTTATGAGCAGAAGGGCTGGAAAGAGGAAGTTCTGAAGAAATGGTTCTATAATGCACATAGTTCCAATGCAGATGCCTCCATTATACCAAGGAGTTCTTTCACCTATTCCTTTTTTGCTTTGTTTTACCATGTGCATCGAGAATAATGCTTTATTTATGTTAGGGGTGAAGTTTGAGTAGCTCACTTGTTAAGTGATATACGATATGGCCCTATGATAGATTGGGCGACATCATTCTTAAGGGAAAATCATCATTACTTGTTAATAGCATCGCCTTTTTAGGTAGTATTCTTTGAATTAACTCCAAGGGTTTTCTTTATACTACGGTTCTTTCCCAAGGAGCAATTTCTTTGTCTTTTCTTTTTATTGTCGAACCGGGTTGACACTTCTTGATGATAGATTGAGAGGCGACTTTCTTAAGAGAAAATGTCAAGTCTAGGGTCTTATTGAATCTTTTGTGCACTTGTTTGATGAGGTACCACCAATATTTCTTGCTTGGAATTGTGCATGAATTTTGAAAAGAAAAGAGGGGTATCTAAATATGAAAATGAGCACTCCTTTGTCATGAATTATATATTCCTTGCTTGACATGTTGATTCGTAACTAGCTTGTTAAAAGTCATCCTGTTAATGTGATGAAGGAAGTGTGTGAACTTCTTAGATTGTGATGCCTTGTGTGGTAAGGTTTTTGGCTTAATTCTTGTGAATGCATGATTGTCTAGAACTTACCCTAAGTATGATTCAAGGCGAAATAATAGATGGGGCTGCACTCAGAACATGATCTTAGGCCCTCTTTTGTTCGTCATTTCACCTAAAATGACTTCCTTGAACATTAATCTTTAATAGCTAGTGTTTGAGCCTTGGACCCTTTCTTGGAAAACACATTACAAGCCTAATGACCATTTTTAATCCTTCTCTTTGGTACCCATCCTCCCTAATGGCTAGTGATGAAAGAATGAAAATAATGGGGGCTTCAAGCCCAAGAAGTAGGGAGAGATAAGGAAATGAATGTAAAATGAGGAAAAAACCTAAGTTTGGGGGTTTGCAAGAGTAGGGGGAGAAATGAGAAGCCAAAAATTGAGTTAGCACTAAAATTGCGATAAGTTGAATGAATCGATGGGTTGAAATACCTTGAATCATCAAAAGAGAAAGAATATTATAAAGGTGATATCTCTTGCATATATAAGGATAATGTGAAATTCATAGGTGTTATAAGGGTGGCTTTTGTTACACAAAAAATGAAGATGATGGACAAGGAGAAATAAGGTGGAGTGATCTCAATAAGATGATGGGATGTTACAAGCATTTGTAAAGGTATTAGGGAGGCTTTAGTCACTAAAGATAAACATTTATCCTACTTTACCCCTAGCCTTCATTATGACTCGCAAGTCCTAATTGATTTTGAGTGTAGAAAAACTACATTAGTGGAGATATACATGAAGGGAAAGCCTATGGGTCAATTTGTATGCACTTGAATTTCTTTATGAGAGTGATCACCTTTGTATTATCTTATAATCCCTATGTGTGACATGCTAAAAAATGTTTACGATTCTCTCTTCTTGTGAGTGGCATCACTTCCTTGGGGTACATGCTTAAAATGATTTTCGAAAGAGAGGTATGATTAAGGCAAGCGAGTAGAGAACTTTAAGGCAATCTTTGAATGTCAATTGTCAATGATTTAAGATTCTCTTTGAACTTGTTTTGATGAACTGTGCCCCTTGTTTGAAAGGAAGGAATGCATGCAAGATATGTTTAATGATTGTGGTCACCTATTGAAGCTTGTGCAACATGTTTGAGTCTTTTCTTTTTCTTGAATTGGTGTATAATGTTTGGGTTGTCTTGAGGCTTGATAATTCTGTGTGCAACTACCGTAGTGCTCTAAGCTTTAGCAAATTCCTCTTGTGAAAGAACGTCTTGATTGTCCCTTGATACAGAAACTCATATATAGCATGTTGTTCATTTGCTCAATTTAAAAGAATTGCATTACTTGAGGACAAACAACGGTTCAAGTTTGGGGGTTTGATGAGTTGAAAATTTACCAACTCATTAGGCTCCTAAGCATGAGTTTTTACCTAGTCTTCGAGTCGTTTATGTGGATTTTATGCTCTTTCTCTTTTATTCTTTTTAGGTACTTCATGTGAGTGGAGAAAGCATAAAATCGAGCAAAACAAATGAAGTTTGAGATAGAATTTGATTAGCATATGAAGGAGAGGAGCCAAAGATAATGGAAGATTTGAGCTCAAGAAGAGGTGTAAGGACATGCTTTGAATGGGATAAACGGTGATCTGAAAGGGTGAAATGCAAAAGTTACTGCCCAGACCAGCTAACCAACTGGCTCTTCACAGGTTGGCACCAGCTATTCACCGGTGGTTCATAGGTTGGCACCAATTATTCCCAGGTTGGCACCGGTTGTTCGCAGGTTGGCACCGGCTGCTCGCAGGGTAGCACCGGCTACTCGCAGGTTGGCACCATCTATTTGCAGTTTGGCACCGATTGTTCGCCGTTCAAAAGGCAAGTGACCCAATTTCACTGATGGAAGGGCAAAAACGTCTAGAAAGGTTCCCAAAGGTCCTAGGAGCATCCAAGGGTACTTTTGAAAGGTTGTGCACACAAAAGTACATATATGTTATACCCATTGTACACCACACACAAAAAAAGAAAGGCATTATTCAACAATTCATTTCATCTAGATTTCATCTTTTTCATAGAATTTTTGGTAGAATCTTTTCACCATAGAATTGTAGAGTTAGATGGTACTTTTCTTCTTCTTTTTTATTTAACCCAAATTGGGGGAATTCTGCCATTGCTGTAAGAGCTTGTGAAGCAAAATTTGTGAAGCTAATGTCTTGAATGTGAGGGGAATCCTCTTGGTATCTTTTCTCTACCTTTAAATATGTTTTACTAATTTGCCAGCTAGAGGTAAATTCCTGGTGGGTTTATTAATTTGATTGGATTTTGATAAGTTACTTTTGGATTCCTATTGAAATTGCAGATCTATTATCTTCTCCCAAGTTATAATTACTAAAATTGATGGTTTGCAAACATAAATTGTGTTTTACTTTTCTTACTTTTGCTTGAGAGAGAAAGGTGAGAATTGGGTGAGAAGATAATAGTGAGGAATTGGAGTGTTTACGAGTGGGATTAAGCTAGAGATAGTTAATACCCACATTTTCACTCCATTAAATGTCAAGGCTCAAAATAGCAAATTCTTCCTCAAGCTTGTGTTGTTGATTACTTGAATGGGCTTTCGGGTTTGAAAGGACCCAAGGCATAAACATTCTTATGGTTGAAAAACAAGAGAATGTGAATTATCCATTGCTATATATGCTACTTATGGGTCTAAGGCATTGAATAAATTCCCAATTTAGTTGAGATCTCATCTATAGAGTGCTCCTAGCTATATCACTTTTTATTGCTTCAATTGGAATTCCCCCCAATTAGTCTTAGTTTAGAATTAGATAGTCATTTTCCTTTAATTTCCCCCCAATTTTACCTTTCAAATGTTGAACAATGATGTATTCTAGTTTGAATTAGTTTATAACTCTTGAATTATTGACTCAATTCTATGTGGGATTCGACCCAGACATCCGTCGGGATATTTGTTTTGATACAAGGACTGTTTATTCACTTTTGTAATGAAGAATATATTTTGAACGTTATCAAAGAGTACGTGGTCGTACAAGTAATATACTGACTCTAAAAAGTCGGATGTCGTACCCACAGGGACTGGACAATTTTAGCGAATAATCAAGTTCATGTGCTAAATTAATTTTTACAAGTGTTGGTTTTAGAGATTTTTGAATATTTTATCTAAATCTATGGGTGATCACAACTAATTCGAAAACAAGGATAAGAAGCATCTAGAGTTAAGGCCTAACAATCATGCAAAGCAGAATTTCACAATGGTTCAAGTATTAAAAATTCATTTGTTATCTCACAGAGTTAATATGCAATGTTCATGGTCTCTCAAGCCTATAAACACAACAAACTAGTATCACACCTACATTATTGAGCGGGGATGTGACGTCCTAATTAGTGAGTAATTAACACTATAGATGTGGTTTATGGGGTTTATGCCCTTGGTTATGGACTCTCGTACCTCTAAACATTTAACCTAGAATTAACTTCATAACTACGTCTGAGAGTGGTGATGTGATAATTTAATCCTATGTGTCTAGCTATCTTCCCATTTAATTAACCAAGTAAGGCGAATTAGGTATATTGCTATCCTAACCGCGAATTCTATCTTGAAGACAAGATCTTGCTCCCTGCATTCTTAGTTCTAACCTAGGGTTACTCTTTTGAACTTTTTCCTAAGCTTAACAAATGCATTTCAATGGTGATCAAGAATTAAAATGATAATTAACAAGAATGCAAGACAAAACAACAAAGAAAACTTGAACTAAAGGTGAAATTCACATAATTACAATCATGTCATGTGGCCTCAACCCTAGAAGAAGGGTTTTAGCCACTCATGTTCATACAAAGATTCAAAAACATGTTTAAATTCAAATACTTACAATAATGGTTAAAAGAGAAGAAAAGAATTTGAACCCTAGGTGAAGTTCTTCCGTTCTCGCTTCGCTCCTTTCCGTTTTCCAAAAAAAAATACGTGATCTCCAATTAAATTTCTAAGTGTTCCTTTTATAATTTCCAAAATATGGCCTGTGGTAGACTGACTCCGTGTCATCCTAGCTATCTGTAAAACCTCGGAAGTGCCTAAGACTAGACCCCGAATTTGAACGTGAAAAGTAGCTGAAATATGAAAATCCTTCTTAGAATGGGTCATTGTACAGGTTGTTAGTGGGACTAACAGCATGTTGGATGTGTCTGTGGAGAGGTTCTGCAGGACTGGAGTTGCAAGTAATGAGTATAGAAATGACTCGTTGTTTGATGTAACGGGTCATTGGATGTGAGCCGTTGGATGTGAGCCATTGTGAGGTTGTTCAGGTTCAGGGAGGAAGTAAAGGATCACGTAACGACTCGTCGTTGGGTGCGACGAGTCATTGTAAGTTCCCGTTGGGAGAAATTACAGAAGAGAGATAGTGGGACAACGGATGGTTGCCAAGTGTCGTTGGATCTGGGCACGACTCGTGGAACCTGTCGTGGTAGGAGGTTTGGGATCCCGTATTCTAGGTGAAACAATGGGGGGGGGGGGTGTAACGGACTATTGAAGCTAGTAGTGGTCCGTTGTGACGCCCTTTGTCACTGGCAGTGCCTAATTTCAAGGATTTTCATTAAGGGAATTTTCGTCATTCCTAAGCCTTAGGGTCTTAAACTTCATCGTTTTAAGCTCCGAATAGTGAGTTTTAAGAAGGGTAAGTTCATTCTAATCCATTCCTAATTCATGCATGAGAGTTTAGAAGTTTTGCAAAGGTGATCAAGCCTAGTTCTTCAAGTTTTTCATCAATTCTTCATTGGGAAATTAAGGGAGTTGTAGAATCAGTTCTTTGTAGGTATGTAGGGTTATTAATGGGTGAAATTGTTCACACCCATGCCCAACTCCTCTCTAATTCATGAAACTCTATTAATAATTCTATGGGGTTTTATCACCATTCTTACGAAATCCTTATGATCTATCTATGGGTTAATCCCTCTCATGTATAAATTCACGTTTCATGAATCATGAGTAGATTTTATAGCTATTTAGATTTAAATTTCTACAAACTATGCCCAATTATGTATATTTCATGAAAGTTCAAGTTATGATTCCATTTTGAATTTTATGTTCATTAGCCTATTATGATTTATGACTTAAGATATGATTTCTCTAAAATGCTCATCATGAATTTATGAATACCAAGTATAAATGAATTTTTAGTATGCATGAACTTCACGGTTTGTGTATTTATGATTTTGGCTGACTCACGGGCCTTATTTCATGGCTAGTTCACGTATTTCAAGCATTCTTATGATTATCATGATTTTAAACTAGCCCGTGAATCTCATGTATATTATCCTATGAGCACTATATATGTTTGGGAGTAGTATTTAATACCGAGTAGACCCGGGGTCCAAGCACACCCCGAGTCTCAAAACTACGCACCAATGTAGCCACGATGGGACCTCCATTATACTGTCCCCTTTTCCCAAATGGGCCTTTTGTTGTGATATCACACCTCTTTTCATGGTTCTACCCTTGGCAAGGTACGAACACCCTCCCGACTAGGGGTTTACAGGTTGGGCTCCATGTATGCTCATATGGGGTATGTCGGTTATAAGAATCTCCCACTGTTCCTCATGATTTATGTATGGTTATGACTATATACTTTGGCTCAAGTCATGTTTAATAAAGCTTTTCTCTTATGATTATTATTATGAATGATTTATGAATGTTTTGAGAACCTTGATCCTTATGTTTATATTATGATATTTACGTTATGATCATGTTGTCCCACTCTTATGAACTCTTATGTATTTTAAACTGTCCGCTTTTACTTACCTTGCATACTTGGTACATTCCAAGTACTAACCGAATACTTTATGCTGTATCATTTTATGATACAGACTCCGATCTTCAGGCTTAGTCCCGCTAGTCAGACTTTCGGAGTTAGCTATTCTCAGTATTTGTTGGAGAGTCCTCATCTTGCAAGGGCCCTATTTTATCAGTTGTATTACGTCTTTTAGTTTCAGATTTAGAGAGTTAGTTAGGGCCTTATCCCAACAACTCATCAGAGGTAGAGGCTTTTCAGAAATAGATTGTATTTAGCTCAGACTCATGTTGTAAGTTTAAATTTTATGTTAATTTTAGAATTCCGCTATGTTTATCATGTTGCTCTTATGCTTTTATTGATTGAGTTAGATATGTGTTCATGCCATCGGTTAACTTGGAGTCTATTGGGGCTCCTTGTTCTATGTCTCGATCCAGGCCTATGTTCAGGTCGTGACAAACTTGGTATCAGAGCAATAGGTTTTGTAGTGTCCTAGGGTGTCTGAAAGCCGCGTTAAGTAGAAACTTTTTCATGAGTGTGAAGTGCGCCACACTTATGACGAAGAGGCTACGAGACATTTAGGAAATGTTCCCTTCTTTCATGATCTATGTCTTGCGGTGAAATGTTTCTCTATCCTTCTAAATCGTTCTATTCGCTTTGCAGAATCATGCCTCCCCACAGAGTTAACAGAAGAAGAAATGAAAACGGAAATGGCCATGAGTATGGCAATAGAGACGAGCACCAACAGGCCCCACCAGTCCATGTGAAGCACCTACCCGAGCCAGTTGCCCACGCAGAGTTAGGGCAACTATTTAGATGTTAGCCCAGGCCCTGTGTCATGACCCGAATGGGGGCCCGGATCGCAACACGGGACAAAAATCCCCGAGAGACTCCAAGAGAACCAATGGCGTGAACATACATCTAACTCAATTGATAAAACTGAAGAATCAATAAGATAATCATAGAGAAAGTCTAAATTAAGCATAACAACATAATACACAATCTGAAGCTGAATACATCTTTTGTCTAAAAAACCTCTAAACATGATGAGTTGATGGGACAAGACCCCAACTAACTCAATAAAGCTGAAACTAAAAACACATAAAGGAAATCTGAATAAGTCTAGTTCTCAGGAGATGAGGACTCACCTACATCGCATAACTCTGAAGACTGACTATGAACAGGGCTGAGCCTGAGAGTCGGGTCCTATTCATGAAACAATACAACATAGAGTATGCGGTCATTACGTGGATTGTACCGAGTATGCAGGGTAAGTAAAACCACTTAAATAAGTAAAATCATTCAAAGTCATGCATAATGTAAATCATAAACAGTAAGAATCTAAGAGTAGGGCTTGCATGCATTCTTTCTGAAATCATGATCTCATCATAACATAACATCATAACTGAATCGATTAACTCAAAGCTGAAATCTGATAGTCATGAGTAAAACTGAACATTGAGTCAAACCTGCTTTAGAACATATATATATATATATATAGAAATCTTATGAATGACAAACATGCATAACTGAAATCATGAGGAACAATGGGAGATTCATTTTTTTAACCGACATACCACGATAGAGCTTACGTGGTCCCAACTATCACACTCAAGTGGTTAGATCCTTCCAAAGCCTTGCTAGGGCTAGATGATACCATGATATCGATATCAAGCTCGTGGGCCAGTAGGGATGCGGATAGCTCACAAGGGAGGTCCCAAAGTAATATATAATAGTATAAACCTACGTTGGCATGCAGTTCTAAGGAATAGGGTGATCGAACCTTAGCCTACTCGGTGCTAGACACTACTCCGAAAACATGCATATGATCTACATCATTTTTTAACGAAGCTCAACATCGTTTATTGACGAAGCTCAATAATCAAATACATATAAAAGCTGAAATTATGAATATGAGAAGCTTTAACTCAAACCATACCATAAGCTTAAAACAATTGGTAGTATTTGTTCGGCTTGTTTGGAATAACTACACGCAAGTGCACGTGGTCGAACAAGTAGTAAAGTGGCTCAAGTAAGCCAAGTATCGATCCCACAGGGTCTGGACTAAGGTATCAATCTAATCAAGTGTCAATAAACTTTAACTCTAAACTGCAGACAACAGTGTGAAGAAGATTTTGATATTTTGTTTCCTAATTTTATACTAAGTCTAAAACGAATATACAATTTGAGTCAGAACTATAAGTATGAGCATGCTGAGGTTAAAATGAACATGTAGAGAAATAAATTATCGATACAATTTGATTAATCTTTCCTCCAGTTGCTAGTCAAGAATTATTGCCTATGGATTAAAACTCTTGTATTTAATCCAACTTAAGAATCATGAACCTTCCATCTACATCTCTGTGATAAAAAGAAATTCATGTTCTAGCCATACAAAATCGATTCCTTAATTGACTAATACGACTTTCAGGTATATCTCTATCCTGAAGGTAAATCAATTCTCAATTTTCCCAAACCAAGAAAAGATCATATCCTATCAATTCACGACTTTCCAATTTCTTGCTCTCTTGAGTGAAACCGGACTTTTTAGATATACATTAACATTGGCCACACATTAATGCAGTAAGAACAAGAATCAATAGAACAACCATGGAAGACAAGATGAAAAACCAATTTATCAATAATTACATTTCCATACAAATGTTTTTAACCTCAGCAAGAAGTGAATTTAGCCACTCATTTGTGGATTAAACATTATCAAATGAGTGTAAATCATAAAAACAATTGAAAATAAAGAAGAAAGAGATAGAGAAGAACCCTAAGATTTTCGTCCCCTCAACTGCCTGTAACCCACGTTCTTGCTCCACCAAGTCAGCATTCTTAAAAATAAACCTAAGTGTGCTATTTATACTAGTGGGAATTTTTCTCGGAATAACAAGCAACGTGTCACGGAGTGCATCGCGGAGCACTGCCTCCGTGACACGCCACCAACGCGGACCCTTACTGGAATCCGATCGTCCAGGTATTTAAGCCCAACGTGGCACGACGTGCAACAGGGGCTATGCCAACGTGCCACGGCGCCAACACGCACCTTCACTGGAATTTGGCTCATCTTCAACATCAGGGAAGAATGCATCCGCGATGGCAGCGTGACACGGCTCCATCGTGGAGCCCCTTTAATTCATGCTTTCCTTGGCCTTTTCCTTGCTCGCTTCCGAGTCCAATCTCGATTTCTCCCAACATGCATCTTAGCTTCATAAAATTATATTTTTCTTGCAAAACAACGCTAATCATGTTGGTTAGTATAAATTCACATTTGACTACAATTCACATGAGAATGTACAAACATCGATAGATAAACAAGACAAAATGACGCATTTGAGTATCACTTGGGCATATAAATCTGCCCAAGACCAGTATTCGCTCCAAAACCATGTGGTAAGCTTAATTTGGGAAATCATAAATCATTAAACATGTGGGCATTGCCCAAAGATTTATCATTCTTGAAAATACTCAATTCATATCAAAAACATGATTATAAACATGGGTAGCTTGAAAACATACTTTTCATCATATTATCTCATCATAATCATACATTCATCTCAAATCTCTTCTTTCATAAACTTTTCATCGATGGGCTCTTTAATTCATAAGACTTGAACATGATTTCAATCAAAAATAATATAAAACCTGCCTATGCTTCATAATTCAATAATAGAAACATATTTAAATCATACTCATGTAGAGAATTTAGGAAATTCATGCATTAGATTAAAAACCCATAGAATAGACATAGAAAACTCATGATTTCGAGAGGGATTGGGCATGGGTGCGAAAGGAATCACCCATTCATAACCCTACATACCTGGTGGTAGCTGATTCTTACACTTTTTTAAATGCCTAATAAGAATTGAAGAGAAATTGAAGAACACTAAGCTTGATCACCCTCTCTCACCTTCTACCTTGCATGCATGAACAAATATGGCCTAAAATGAACTTAACCCTTTAAAAGTCATCATTCATAACCCAAAACGACGTAGCTTAGGCCTTAGGATCTTAGAAATTACGAAAAAGCCCTTACTAAATTCGCAGAGAATAACTGCCAGCTGGTCCTAACGACTTGTCATCATGGGCCACGACTCATGGAGTTGTATGTCAGGTACACTACTTGTCAGGTCTTCTGGGCTCATAACGAGAGACATCACGATCCGTTACTGGTGACCACGACTCATGGTCACCACTCGTTGTATACACTACCTCATCCGTGATTAAATTTTTACCCTGCTACTCATGACCCTCCCCATGAATCATGGTGACCGACCACGACTCGTGGGGTCCTTCCGTTTGGTACACTACCCTCTTCCTCCTCTTTTCTCACTCATCACTCTCCACGAGTCACATCACAACTCGTGGGCTGCTCTCACGGGTCACCTCACTACCACTCCTGATGCCTGGTGCCAGATTTTAACTTTTCTCCGTTTCAACTCCCAGGTCTGATCTTTGTGCTTTGATAAAGTCCAAAATATATCCATAATATAAGTAATATACACGGCCGAGGTATCAAAATAAGTAACCCGATGAGTGTCGGGGGTCAAATCCCACGAGGACTAGGGAATGATAGTTTCAAGTGTTGATTCAAAAATTAATGTTAGTCTGCACCATGCAAATTTAATATAATAACAAAGAAAATTAGGGGAGTTGAAATTTTCAGTGAATTGTATTGGTTGAGTAAGTGAAATAAAATAGCAAGATCAGCTAAGTTGTCAACAAGGATGTGAAAGACTAGAGGTACGGTGTAGATGAAATACTAACTAGATCGGGACATGTCAGGTCATCTTATTAGTTTAACAAGTGTAAATAATCTCAGGAGTGGGTAATTATAGCTTTTCATCCTTCTAATTACCTCTCACTAGAGTTTTGTCAAATCTCTAGTCACAATTAAGCTCAACCCGATTTGATCTGGATTAGCAACTGCACTAATTCCTAACTATTAGCTGCTAATAAGGAAAGAGAATGCAATTTCAGTTATTTCTAGACTAATTTCACACTCTTTTCTCCACACGCACTACAAAATTCTCTTTCAATACTTAATTATTCTTTTTCAAGAAATAATCAAGCAAGGATAGATAGACATCAATGGATCTTACATTATAGATTGAAGAGAATCTAAGAGGTTTACACTTGCATGAACAATATGAAGATGACTCTAGCAATACCTAATCCAATTAAGTATTCATCATCACATACCTCTAGTTAATGATTTTAACTACTCATAATTAAGAAATTCAAAAACACATTCATCAATAGCATCATTGAATTTAATAAAAAGAGTAGATAAATCAACTTCACAAAATAATTTTCAACAATAGCTGAGACTTACTAGCATAGAAGAGGAAATAGAACAGAGTACTTTCTACAATTTTAAATCAGAATCTCCTCTTTCAACTAAGAGAATGTTCTTCAGCTAAAAGGAGAAACAATGATGCGATGTAAGCTTTTTTCTCTCTTCAAAATCTCTATTTCTATCTCTCCCTTTGCATATCTGAGTACAAAGTACTTTATCTCTATTTATCTCCTGAAAAATAGGGCACTTTTTATCTATTTTCCAGTGTTGGACGATTATACCCCCATGAGCACAGTTCTGGAACCAGTGAAAGCACCAGTGATTCACCAGTTACAATCCGTGAACCACTGGGTGTCTTTTCTGCATCTTCACGAAATTCTAGTGAACACCAGTAGTTCACCCGGCGTTTCGCCAATGCCAATCCGTGAACCGCCGGGTCTTCAAGCCATTTTCTAGAACTTTTGGGTATCATTTGGCGACTAGACCGGCGACTCGCCGCTGGTGGAATTTAATCCTCTGAGGCAGTGATATTCGGCCTTTGGTCGGCATCTCGCCCGTTTTCATCTACTAATCGCTGATTCACTCTCACTCCCTTCTTTTTGCTCCATTTTTTGCTCTTTTCTTCACTTTTAGCCATCTGCACACAACTAAAGAAAAAAGAGTATAAAATCCAAATAATCAACTCAAGAACGAAACAAAAACTCAAGTTTTAGAGCCTAATGAATTGGTAAATTACCAAATCATTAAACCCCCAAACTTAAATCATTGCTTGTCCTCAAGTAATGCAATACTCAATTATTGAGGAATATGCCACCTCTATTCATAATTAGATCTCTCCAATCACCTGGACTATGAAAACCCCAAAAATACTCACCACGCTTACCGAAAAAGAGAAGAAAATACCCCAAAAGACCAAAACAATGAAGATGTTTCAAACAGACAACCACTTTCTACCAAGAAAAGCTTATGAAAGGAATCATTTAGAAAAATAAAGGCATTTCTCAACCAAGTAACACACATAGCATCTCAAGTTATAATCACTGCAAATTCAAAGCTTGCCTTAGAGTTTATACTCCTTGCCCTATTTCCACCTTAACTCTGAATGCTTTTGCATCCCCAAAAAGGAATGACGCCACTCACCAAAATAAGGATCCCTATTCTTTTGGTCATGTGATCATTTGAATGTACACAAGGGATTATTTGGAAGAGACACTCACACTCACTCTCCCAAAAGATATCTTCATGCATACACTTGACCCATAGGCTTTCCCTTCATGTAATTTACCACTAGCGTAGAGTAGCTGCACCTAGAATCATTTAGGGCTTGAGGGTTATGATGCAGGCTCGGGGTAAGGGTAGGATGAACATTTGGTTATAGTGACTAGATCCTCCCTAATTCTTTTTGTGACATACCTTACATCAGTTCCACTCACTTCACCTTCTTCCTTTCTTTCCTTGTTGATGACTTTCATTTCTTTAACAATCCCCCTTATAACCCCATTTGCTTTCACAGCTAGCCTTATTATATCAAGAGGAAATATCGATTCACACAAATTATCTTTTTTTATTTCTCCTTTGGTGCATTTTGACAAAAGGCGGTGCTCCCTTCACACTATAATTTTTATCTTCCCCCTTTGTTTTGCATACTCCCAAACTTAGGATTTTGTCTCATTTTTCACAAATGTTTTTATCACTCCCTCTTCTTAGGCCTTAAGCCTTATTTCATCACTTATCTTGTCACTAGCATTTAGGGAGAATGGGGGTAAAAATGAGGTATTAAGATTGGTTTTAAGGCCTGTAATGTGGTTGCCAAAGAAAGGGTCTAAGGCTCAACATTGGCTAACAAGGATCAATGCTCATGGAGGGCATATGAGTGAAGTGACTAGACAAAGGAAAGCCTAAACTCATGTTCTTGGCCCAACTACATCTAGGATTTTGCCTTGAATCACATTTGAGGCGAGTTCTAGACAAGATATAATGCATGAGATTCATCAAAAATGTCCTCACCACACAAAGCATCACCCTTAAAGGGTCTACAAGAGTCATTCTCAACACAAGACACCAAATTAGGACATCAAAGCAAGCAAAGATCATAAGTCAAGCAAGGAATTTACAATGTATGACAAAGAATACTATGCTACGGTGTCAACACTTACTCACTAGCTTTATTTTCATTCCCTTGTTTTTATAATTCCATTTCAACAGTTTTTTTTTGGTGGTGCCTCTCAAAACAACTTCACAAAAGACTCACACCAACATGGAATTTTCCCTTAAGAATGTCGCCACTCAATCCATCATTGGGAAAAACCACCCCGGTTCGACAACCAAAATAATGAAAATAAAAAAAATGCTCCTTGGGAAAGAACCATGGTCAAAAGAAAACCCTCGGAGTTTTAATTTCTACATGACTATTCACAGTGACGAAAACGAAACAAGACTTTGGGGTCATTTCATTCAAGATTTTCAAGATTTTGCAGTTCAAACCAAAGACCCTGTCACACCCCGCCTTGGGAGGCATGACTGGCACCTGGTGCTCTACTAGGACCTGGACAGCTGGACTACTGAGCCTAAGCACTTCTGATGCCAGGCTGGCTCTAACTCTGGATTCAAGAAAATGATGGGCTATATAACGGCTGTAAATACAGCCTCCGGCCGACTAGGCCCATAGCCACCTGTAAGATAACAACAACTAACCAGAACAACGGTAATATAAAGGAACCTATGCGGGCCAACAAGGCCACCATGCGGTCTAGTTACTTCTGAATCAAGAAAACAGATGCTAAAATGCTACGTGACCGACAAGGTCACCACTACCAACTAAGTAAGGCCCCACACGACCATTATAAAAAAGCTAAAACATAAACACGGCCTCACACGACCAGTATAGCTAACCACAGGGAATATACAATATGCAAGCCTCTAAGAATACTGATAAAATTGTCGGGATAGGGCCCTGACCTACCCATACTGTACAACAAAAGAAAAGGAATAAACCTCTAGCTATCTAGCTCCGGATGACTGGAGCTGATGACTCTGTGTGCTGGCTGGAATCACGAGGTATCGGCTCCTCGTCTATGAGTACCTGCAGGCAAGTAAAGTAGCGCCCCAAGCGGGCGTCAGCACCACTGGTACCGAGTATGTAAAGAAAAGTGAACATAACTGAATATAAGCAATAATACGGGTAGTTCTGAATAGTAGAAAGTAGCTGAAACTGTCTGGGCTGGCGGAATCAGAAATAAGCTTATCTGTACTGAAGGTAAGGTAGAAGCATACATGTCAATGTGGCGTCCTGCTATCTATCAGCTAATAAATAACATGTATATACATATATAACATACAAGGACCTATACCAGCCCCCATAAGCCAGAAGGTGCCAACCAACACACAATCTATATACCCCTACCCGGGTCAAAACCATCAAAAAGTAAATCACTCCACTCGCCTACTAACTACGAGCACCTCTACCGGCCCCCTTGGGTCTGCAGCTCGGGCTCTGGCCTCTAACTATAACTGTGTCTGAGTTTGGAGGACTCCTGTAACTGTAAACTGTAATCTGTATCTGTATCTGTATTTGTAATCTACCCCCTGGACACAAGCGCTCGACAGGGTAAGCTATAATACTATGCTGATCAGCCTGTTATGGGGAATACTGCATCCCATTTTTGTCCTACTGCGAACGGCATGCCACTCCTTGGAGTGACGAATCCTCACCCTCTGGCAGGCGAGTCGACACATCTATTAACCTAGGGGCGGCGAGGACGCTCTAAGGGTGCCCTCATAGCACAAACAGGTCTCAACAAACAATAATCACGTATAGCAAGCATGTTCAATCTGAAAATACTATCCATGTCTTGATATTCTATTCTGAATCTTTTTTCTGCATTAAACTGATTCTGTTATGGAGCTAACTATATCTGAAATAATATTTGGCTGTCTGATACTGACTTACTGATTTTTATTCTGAATATAGCATAATAACATAAGACATGTTTGCTGGATTCATACTGGACTCAATACTCAACTTCTGGATTCTTTCTTTTAGAATTCACTCTATTTTCTATACTAGGATTACTAACTTGCCGTAGGAACTGGCTTTACATACCTCGATCTATGACTTCTTGGCTAACTGGCGTAACTTGGCCAATATCCAGCTATTTCTCCCAACTGCATTCATAATTATAACAATTAGAACTAAATTCATCAATACTCTAGAAGAAAATATCACTTTTAATATATATATATATATATATATATATATATATATATATATATATATATCCCACACTTTGGCTTATCGAAAAACGGTCGAAAACTCGCTATTTCTCGAAAGTCCAGAAGGGAGAAATACTCATTTTAGGGCTAGGAGTATATTGACACTAATTTGGAGCCATTCCACTTACCTTAGCTCGGTAGCACGACGGTCCGCTGGCCGAATTTCATGAAACTAAACCCGTAGGAATGCTCCTTGCTTCTTAATACCTCACTACCCAAAGTTATACCGAGTTTGGACTGCGTATAATGGCATAATTGAAAGGAAATTATAGCATACCCTTCGCACTCCCTGTTTCTTGGTTACTCTCTCTGTGAGTTTCTGGAAATTTTATGAAATTTAACATTTAAACCGAAGTGGAGGGGTTTATATACTTGGTCCTGGACAGGGCGTCTGTGACATGCCGCCATTGTGGAGGCCCTCCCTCCATGGCACGCTGCCATCGCGGAGGGGTTCTGCCCCGCTTCTCTCGCGGTGGTTCGATGCAATGTTCGTCCGGTCTTCCCCCGGGCCTTTCCTAGCATGTCTGGCATTCTAAAACTCTTAACCAACATGCGAATAGGCCATCTACATGTCAAGAATTTACGGGGTGTAACATCCTCCCCCCTTAAGAACATTCGTCCTCGAATGTAAATTTCTACTTATAGGGGTCTCAACTTACTCGACTTACTTTTAGAAAAATTTTGGCAGAGTTTCCCCTGTAATATGGACTATCTCAAAAACCAAAAATGCAGAAAATTCCAATACAGGTACTCCACACAATACTATAGCATACATCACGTAAAAGACTAGAGTTGACTATCTCATTTATACATGTAATATAAGACAATTCATATGCTAACAATACTAACATACCTCTTGACTGACTAGTCTTGAAACAAGTGAGGATATCTGGTTTTCTATCTTCCTCTGCTTCCCAAGTCATCTCTTCTCGGTTCCTGTTACTCCATAATACTTTAACAGAAGCAATATCTTTAGTTCTCAATCTAGGAATCTGGCTGCCTAGTATGGCTACTGGAACCTCTTCATAGGCCAGCTCTTCCGTAACCTGGACATCCTGGACTGGGACAACTCTGGAGGGTTCTCCTATGTACTATCTTAGCATAGATACGTGGAAAATTGGATGAACAGACTCTAATTCTGGAGGCAAGTTCAACTCGTATGCCACTTGGCCTACTCTCCGCCGAATCTAATAAGGCCCAACGAATCTCATACTGAGCTTACCCTTCTTGCCGAATCTCATCACCCCTTTCATTGGAGATACTTTCAAAAATACCCAGTCATTCACATTAAATTTTAGGTTTCTGCGCCGCACATCAGCATACGATTTCTGGCGGCCCTAAGCAGTCAGTAGGCATTCTTTGATAAGCTTTATCTTCTCCTCTGACTGATGAATAGTATCTAGCCCAATCAGCGCTGACTCTCCTACTTCAAACCAGCCAACTGGCGATCTACATTTTCGCCCATACAATGCCTCAAAGGGCGCCATCTGGATAGCTGAGTGGTAACTATTGTTATAAGCAAACTCAATTAGCGGTAAATGCTCATCCCAGCTACCTCCAAAGTCCAGCACACACGCCCGTAGCATATCCTCGAGCGTTTGAATAGTGCGTTCCGCCTATCCATCTATCTGAGGGTGGAATGCTGGCTCAAATTAATCTGCGTTCCCAGACCTCTCTGAAACGACTGCCAAAATCTAGCTATAAATTGTGCTCCTCTATCAGAGATAATAGATACTGGAACACCGTGTAATCTGACTATTTCTCTGATATACAATTCAGTGTAGTCTTCGGCAGAGAAAGTATCTTTTACTGGCAGGAAATGGGCTGATTTCATTAGTCTGTCAACAATTACCCAAATTGAGTCATGTCTATGCCTGGTACGGGGTAATCCTGCTACAAAGTCCATGTTTACTGCTTCCCACTTCCAAAGAGGCACAGCTATGTCCTGAGTCAATCCGCCTGGTTTCTGGTGTTCTGCTTTTATTTGCTGGCAGTTAGGACACTGGGCTACAAATTCTGCTATTTTCCTCTTCATACCTGACCACCAGTAGATTTCTTTGATATCGTGGGACATTTTCGTCAGGCCTGGGTGGAGAGAATAGTGCGCATAATGTACCTCACTCATCAGCTGCTGGCGGAGCCCTGAAACATCTGGAACACAAAGGCGACCTTTACATCGCAACACTTCATCCTTAGTTACCTGAAAATCTGGCGCTTTCCCTTGCCGAACTCTATCTTTAAGCTGAGCCAGGTCAGGATCTTCATACTGCCGTCCCTTTACCTCCATAACTAATGACGACACTGCAGTGTTCTGAATTACCGCTCTGTTGTCCTCTGTTTCTGCTACACTAATGGCTAAACTGGCTAATTAGTGTATTTCTCTGGCCAACTCCCACTGCTCGGGCTGCAAGTACGCCAAACTCCCCATAGATTTGCGGCTAAGGGCATCTTCTACTACGTTGGCTCTTCCCGGATGATACAGAATGTTCACATCATAATCTTTCAATAACTCCACCAGCGACGCTGCCTCAAATTCAACTCCCTCTGAGTGAAGATATACTGTAGGATCTTATGGTTAGTGAAAATATCCACATGGACGCCATACAAGTAATGTCTCCATATCTTTAGGGCGTGGATTACCGTGGCTAGTTCCAGGTCATGGGTAGGATAATTCTTTTCATGTTTCCTCAGCTGTTTGGAAGCATAAGCAATTACTTTGCCATGCTGCATCAACACGCATCCTAACCCAACACTCGAAGCGTCGTAATACACTGCATAACCCTCTGTACCTTCTGGCAATGCTAACATTGGGGCGGAGGTTAATCTGTCTTTCAATTCTTGGAAACTTTGCTCACATGCCTCTGTCCACTGAAATTTTACTGCTTTCTGCGTCAGCTTAGTCAGAGGTGCCGCTATGGTGGAGAATCCTTCAACAAATCTTTTATAGTACCTTGCTAATCCCAGAAAACTGTGGACTTACGTCGGAGTGGTAGGTCTGGGCCATGTTTTTACTTCTTCTATTTTCTGCGTGTCTACCTGTATACCAGCATCCGACACAATATGCCCCAAGAAAGCTACTGAGTTCAGCCATAATTCACATTTGGAGAACTTGGCATACAACTGATGGTCCCTGAGAATCTGAAGAATTGTCCGTAAATGATTCTGGTGATCTGCCTCTGAGCGAGAATATACCAGAATGTCATCAATGAACACTATCACGAATAGGTCCAAGTACGGTATAAAGATGCTATTCATCAGGTCCATAAAGACTGCTGGGGCATTCGTCAGCCCGAAGGACATGACCAGGAATTCAAAATGGTAGTATCTGGTCCTAAAGGCAGTTTTTGGAATGTCCCTTTCACGAACTCGAACCAGATGATATCCGGACCTCAAATCAATCTTGGAGAAATATTTGGCCCCCTGTAACTGATCACACAAATCATCTATTCTGGGAAGCGGATACTTATTCTTAACTGTAACCTTATTCAGCTGCCGGTAATCTATACACATATGGAGTGAGCCGTCCTTCTTTCTTACAAATAGAATCGGCGCCCCCCAAGGGGAAGTACTCAGCCTGATAAAGCCTTATCTAACAGATCTTTCAGCTGCTCCTTTAATTCTCTGAGTTCAGCAGGAGCCATACGATACGGAGGAATTGATATGAGCTGAGTGCCTGATAGCAAATCAATTGCAAAATCTATCTCTCTTTCTGAAGGAATGCCAGGTAGCTCATTTGGAAACACGTCAGAGAATTCATTAACCATTGGAACAGACTGGAGAGTCGGAGGCTCTACCCGAACATCTTGGACTCTGACTAGGTGGTAAATGCATCCCTTAGCTACCAACTTTCTCGCCTGAAGGTAGGAAATAAACCTACCTTTTGGCGTAGTTGTGCTGCCCTTCCACTCTCGTACTACCTCCCATGGAAAGTGGAGTCGGACCGTCTTGGTCCAACATTCTACGTTGGCATAGCACGACACTAACCAATCCATACCCATAATGGCATCGAAATCACTCATCTCTAGTTCTACCAGATCTATTGTAGTCTGACGATCAGCAACCTCTACTGTACACCCTCAATAAACCCTCCTGGCTATAATGGAGTCACCGACGGGTGTAGATACTGAAAAGGGTTGTTGAAGCAACTTTGATACAACACTGAACTTTCGAGCCACAAATGGGGTAACGTAGGACAAAGTATACCCTGGATCAATCAATACAAAAGCAGGGTATGAGCAAATAGTCATCATACCTATTACCACATCTGGAGATGCTTCTGAGTTCGGCCTCCTTGGTAATGCATAGGTATGGCTTAGGCCCGTACCTGAACTAGAGGCTCCTAGTCTACCTCGGCCTCTACCTGCGGGACCTGAGGGCCTACGCCCTGCTGAGACTGCTGGAGCTCACGGCCATGCTGACGCCCTGTCTTGATTATCTCGGCTACCCTGACCTTCGGCTGGACAGTCTCTCATCACATGACCCTCCTGCCCGCATATATGACACCCTGTGGATCCATATCTACAAGATCCAGTATGGGGTCGGTTGCAAATAGGGCAAGGTGGGGGGTGTGTATCTGCTCTGTTCTGCCCTCCTCTGCTGAGGTGAATCTACCGTTCGAGAACTGCCACCCGACTCTGACTGTCCTCGGCGAATAAATCTGCCCCTCTGCTACTGTGATAGAGGTGGGGGTCTACATGGCCTGTCTGACAACCGGGGCCTGGGTCCTCTCTGAATCTCCCTCTGTATTTCATCTGATCTATCCCTGCGGTGCTACTCCTGATTTATACGTCTACTGTCTTGTTGCCGCTGTCTAAGGCCCTCAATAGTCTGGGAAAAGGCCTGCACCCGAGCAATGTCCATATCTTCCCGCAGTGTAGCTGTCATGCATGCCTCAATGTATTCTGGGTTCAGACCCATAATAAACCGGTGGACTCTAGATGACATGGTGTCTACAAAAGCTGGAGCATAGCGGGCTAGGGAATCAAACTGTAGGGAATATTCTTGTACGCTCCTCGCCCCCTGCTCCAAGTGCAAGAACTGGTCCATCCGGGCCTGCGGATCTCCCGTGGAAAATAACGATCCAGGAAGGCCTCTGAGAAGCTGGACCAGGTCGGAGGGGCAAGATCCCTCCCTCGAGACCTTTCCAACTCTCGTACCACAACAGAGTAATGTCTCGCAACCAGAGTACTGCTAACTCAACTGATTCTGTAGGTGTTACATGCATGACCCGAAAGATTCTCTACATCTGGTCCAGGAAATCCTGGGGGTCCTCTGCCTGATCTGACCCTGTGAACTGTGGGGGACCTAATGCCAAAAATTCCCTGACCCTCGAACTGCTAGGTCCACCTGATGGCTTTGTTGTTACGGGTGGCACTAGTTGGTGCTGAGTGGCCATCATTTGCGCCAGCATAACTACTGCACTTCGAATTTCCTAGTCGGATAGTGTAGGTACAGGAGCTGTCGGAAGCGGTGTCGTTCCGAATGGCTCCTGGTGAGGTGGGGACTGCTGAGAAGGCTGTGATGATGCCTCTGTATCGCCCTCATATCAGGCTGATTCTAAATGAAGTTGGGGCATCCTGCTGATGCCTTCTCCTACTGCGGTATCCAGTCTTCTGCCTGTGGAAGGGTGTCGCTGGTCTGCCATTTTAATCTATAAATAAAGAGTATGATAAGTTTTAGGAACTCCACTCTATACTGTACTGCTCTATGGCACAACTGAATATGAAGGAAGAGTAACCATCCTATTATGCCTTGCAGCCTCCTGCCTATAGTATGTGGTGCAAAACACATCCATAGACAAGACTCTACTTAGCACGGCTCGCAAACTCTCTGGGACACGACCTGCTCTGATACCAAGTTTGTCACGCCCCGCCTTGGGAGGCATGACTGGCACCTGGTGCCCTACTAGGACCTGGACAGCTGGACTACTGAGCCTAAGCACTTCTGGTGCCAGGCTGGCTCTAACTCTGGATTCAAGAAAACGATGGGCAATATAATGGCTGTAAATACAGCCTCCGGCCGACTAGGCCCATAGCCACCTGTAAGATAACAACAGCTAACCAGAACAACGGTAATATAAAGGAACCTATGCGGGCCGACAAGGCCACCATGCGGTCTAGTTACTTCTGAATCAAGAAAACAGATGCTAAAATGCTATGTGACCGACAAGGTCACCACTACCAACTGAGTAAGGCCCCACATGGCCATTATAAAAAAGCTAAAATATACATACGGCCTCACACGATCGGTATAGCTAACCACAGGGAATATACAATCTGCAAGCCTCTAAGAACACTGATAATATGGTCAGGACAGGGCCCCGACCTACCCATACTGTACAACAAAAGAAAAGGAATAAACCTCTAGCTATCTAGCTACGGATGACTGGAGCTGATGACTCTGTGTGTTGGCTGGAATCACAAGGTATCGGCTCCTCGTCTATGAGTACCTGCAGGCAAGTAATGCAGCACCCCAAGCCGGCGTCAGTACTACTGGTACCGAGTATGTAAAGCAAATTGAACATAACTGAATATAAGTAATAATACGGGTAGTTCTAAATAGCAAAAAGTAACTGAAACTGTCTGGGCTGGCAGAATCAGAAATAAGCTTATCTGTACTGAAGGTAAGGTAGAAGCATACCTGTCGACGTGGCGTCCTGCTATCTATCAGCTAATAGTTAACATGTATATACATATATAACATACAAGGACCTATACCAGCCTCCATAATCCGGAAGGTGCCAACCAACACACAATCTATATACCCCTACTCGGGTCAAAACCATCAAAAAGTAAATCACTCCACTCGCCTACTAACTATGAGCACCTCTACTGGCCCCCTTGGGTCTGTAGCTCGGGCTCTGGCCTCTGACTATAACTGTGTCTGAGTTTGGAGGACTCCTGTAACTGTAAACTGTAATCTGTATCTGTATCTGTAATCTACCCCCTGGGCGCAAGCGCTCGACAGGGTAAGCTATAATGCTATGCTGACCAGCCTGTTATGGGGAATACTGCATCCCATCTTCGTCCTACTGCGGACGGCATGCCACTCCTTGGAGTGACGAATCCTCACCCTCTGGCGGGCGAGTCGACACAACTACTAACCCAAGGGCGGCGAGGACGCTCTAAGGGTGCCCTCATAGCACAAATAGGTCTCAACAAACAATAATCACGTATAGCAAGCATGTTCGATCTGAAATACTATCCATGTCTTGATATTCTATTCTAAATTTCTTTTCTGCATTAAACTGATTCTGTTACGGAGCTAACTGTATCTGAAATAATATCTGGCTGTCTGATACTAACTTACTGATTTTTATTATGAATATAATATAATAACATAAGACATGCTTTCTTGATTCATACTAGACTCAATACTCAACTTCTTGATTCTTTCTTTTAGAATTCACTCTATTTGCTATACTAGGATTACTAACTTGCCGTAGGAACTGGCTTTACATACCTCGATCTTTGACTTCTTGGCTAACTGGCGTAACTTGGCCAGTATCCAGTTATTTCTCCCAACTGCATTCATAATTATAACAATTAGAACTAAATTCATCAATACTCTTGAAGAAAATATCACTTTTAATATATATATATATAGCCCAAACTTTGGCTTATCGAAAAACGGCCGGAAACTCGCTATTTCTCGAAAGTCCGGAAGGGAGAAATACTCACTTTAGGGCTAGGAGTATATTGACACTAATTTGGAGCAATTTCACTTACCTTAGCTAGGTAGCACGACGGTCCGCCAGCCGAATTTCACGAAACTAAACCAGTAGGAATGCTCCTTTCTGCTTAATACCTCACTACCCAAGGTTATACCGAGTTTGGACCACGTATAACGACGTAATCGGAAGGAAATTATAGCATACCCTTTGCACCCTCTGTTTCTTAGTTACTCTCTCTGTGAGTTTCTGGAATTTTTATGAAATTTAACATTTAAACTGAAGTGGAGGGGTTTATATACTTGGGCCTGGACAGGGCCTCCGTGACACGCCGCCATCGCAGAGGCCCTCCCTCCGTGGCACGCTGCCATCGCGGAGGGGTTCTGCCCCGGCTTCTTCCGTGGTGGTTCGATGCAATGTTCGTCTAATCTTCCCCCGAGCCTTTTCCTAGCATGTATGGCATTCTAAAACTCTTAACCAACATGCGAATAGGCCATCTACATGTCGAGAATTTACGGGGTGTAACAAACCCCATTTGGTCACTAATCATCAACCATCAAGAGCATTTTTAGCACCCCAGAAATTTCAACATGCAACGAGCAAGAATCATCCCACCCCCAAACTGAAAATAGACATTGCCCCTAATGTATCCAAAGAAAAGATAAGCAAGTGAGAGATGCTTCCTAATTGAGTTAGTGATTGGGCCGCAACCTCCAAGTATAGGTTGCAGTATCAAATTGCCAAGAAGTTGTCTCTTCGTTCGTTGGTTGCTGTGGATCCGGTGAGAGTGATAGAGGTTGTCTTGGACCTTGCACCACCCAATTTCCCGGAAAAGTGTGAAGCTCATGGTATGACGTCGTTGCAACTCCACCGGGTTTCTAGGAAGGATCGACATCATATACCGAACACATTGGAGGTGGAGGAGGGCAGCTATGATGGAGTTCCTCATTGGACACTTGTTCTGACTCACTTCTATAGCCTACCCACCAATCATCCAGCGGGCTTCTGGGTGCTTCGGGTACTATCTCAGGTTCACAAAGGTTTGGTTGGGCAATAGATGAAGGTGAAATGAGAGAAGCCACCTCTTGTTTTAAAGTATCCACTTTGTATTCAAGGAAATCAACCATAGAGCATGGGCTGACCAATTTGTCTTTAGCAGGCTGTAAGGCTTTCTTGATGGCACCCTGTATCATGGAAGGAAGAGCCTTGGCTAACTGCACTAGCTAGTTCTCATGCATTTTGGCCCTTTGTGCGATGTTGAATAAATCAGGAGGTGGAGATCTTTAGGGCTCAGTTGTATGGAGTGGTGCAGTTATTGTGTGAGTGGATGCCGAAGATGATGGTAAAGTCATGTTCCTTGTATACTTTGCCCGCTTCATAGCTGGAGCCTTTTTATTGGTTTTGGTGGCCAATGTAATCACACTGTTAGCCTGCACCATCCTATCCAATGGCCGGAACAAAGGACAAGTTGCACGTATAAACAACATACATACTAGGTTAGGAAATGGAAATGCGGTGTCTTGTTGATTGGCCTTGCGTTTGAATTGATCAGCAATAATCTCCCCCATATTGATGTGTACATGATCCATGATGCAAGCAAGGAAAATGGAAACTTCGATTGGGACTTTTAGTGTATTCAGAGAAGGCATTAGCCTTGAGCAAACCAAATCTAACCGCATACGTGCTTCAAATTTTAAATCATGCTGATGAATGAGGCCCTTAGAAGTGGCCAATTGTGGTCGCCCTTTTGAAATCAGGTTGGCTACCCATTGGAATTGAGTCTCTTTGTTCTCCACTTTATTGCAGAATATTGGATGAGATGGATTGGCTCATCCCAATAAATTGAATTTGTTGCTTCTGGAGTTATAGGCACCTCTTGTCCTCATAACCATACCGATGTGAGGCACAAAATGCTTCAGTTCTACCCCTTTGCTTCATTAGTTGTTGCCTTACCCTGTATGATGCATAGAATTCCCACACCAGCTTTAGAAGATATGGGTCAACTGGTGTGGTAAATGGACCCCAATCACGCATCTCAATATGGTGGTAGATATCTGGGCAAGTAGTCTTGAAAGATTCTTCATCAAATTGGGCTTCTGCATGGATGAAATGTTTTTCCTTGAAAATTATATAAAACTCCTCCATTCCTTCCGGCCCAAACCTAGCTTGAGGGGTATTGGTGGGCACTGATGCTTGGCCTGTATGAGAGTGCTGGGAGATAGACATGATGCTACAAATGTAGGTTAGTAATGGGCCATAATGTGCAATTAGATACTAAGAAAAGCAGAAGAGATCAAGTAAGATTTTCACAGGCTCAGGTGTCATCGGCGACTCATCAGCGAGAGGCAGATGCATTTCGCTAGTCTCCGATGATTCACTGATTGGCACTGTGAAGAAAAAAACTTGGACACATCGGCATTTCGCCGGCAGACCACCACTAGTTATCCGCTAACCGTTGTTCTGCATTCAGTCGCCCACCAATCACCTCCATATAAAAGCTAACCAACCACACTCATATCTCTACAACAAAAGACAAATTTGCCCTTAAGAAAGGTGTCAATAAATCCATCATTGGGAAACTCACCCAAGTACGTAGATTATACCCGGATATGAAGTGACCACAACAAAACAACATTCACTCACATACATCAAAGAAGCAAAATAAAATGTGATAAGCATGACTAGAGCAAAATATTACTAATGTTATTAGGACCTTTCAAGCATGAGTTGAGAGTTCTTACCTCCAATGGACTATGCTTGTGAAGCTTTGTGGAGGAATGAAGGGGATGAAGACAAGTGGGGTTTTTAAATTGCAAAGGAAGGGAGGTTGAATGGGTGCTTGGGTGGCAAGTATTAATAAGTGTTAGGTGGAAAGTAATGGGTCTTGTTGGGGAAAGGCAACCTGGGTAGAAGATGAAAGAAACTGGGGAAATGGAAGAGTTTTTGGAAATTTTTCATATATGGTTTTTTTTCATCGGGGGCCACACCGGTGGTCACCGAATTGAGCTCACATTACCTGAACATGACTCTGAATGCAAGTTCGGCGGGTGACCAGCACTCCACGAATCCCTTCTGGAATTTTGCCGGATGAGGAGCCGATGCCTGATCCATTGCTAGGGACTCTGGTTGAGAGCAGCGACAAGCCGGCGGTTCACGTTTTATCATGGCGCTTCGCTGATTGGGCCGCTGGTTCACCTTGGGCCCTTTAGCTTGCTGGATGGAATCGACGCCCCAATGGTGTTTCATGGATTATCACCGGCGGTTCGCTGGTTTGGATCGTCGTTTTACCTTGAATCCTTCAATGCATTGGTCAGGGCGGTGCTTGAACTGTGCTTCGCAAAATGCGATCGGCATTTCGCTGGTTGCAATGCCGGTTAGTTATTCATCCTGTAGTGCACCCTTCCTATCCTTAAAAAAACATCAAAAACAACAAAACATATGAGAGAGAAGAAGGAAAAAAATGAAATATGCTCGGGTTGCCTCCCAAGAAGCGCCTTATTTAATGTCGTGGCATGACGAAAGTTACTCCAAGCCTACGGCTCATCCAAATACACCATCTCTGTTCGGCCAACTTCTTCCAACACCCCCAAATACCTTAACCCTTTGACCATTTACTTTGAACTTGTTCCCATTCTCACTACAGAGTTTAATGGCTCCGTTCTCGTACACCTGAAACCTTTAAAGGTCCTGACTATTTAGACTTTAATTTTCCGGGGAATAGCTTTAGTTGAGAATTGATCAGTAGCACCAATCCCCTGGAACAAAATTACACTGCAACACTTTTTGGTCATGATAATATTTCATTCTGGCTTTATAAATTTCTGCATTCTCATATGCCTTCATTATGAATTCATCCATCTCATGTAAATTATTGATTCGACCTTGGATAGCTCTTTCCCATTCCAGGTTTAAACTCTTCAATGTCCACAAAGCTTTGTGTTCTAGCTCCACCGGGAGGTGACATTCTTTACCAAACACCAGCTAGTAAGGAGACATTACAATCGGTGTTTTAAATATAGTCAGATATGCCCATAATGCATCATCTAACTTTTGTGCCCAATCTGTTCTGTTTAGGTTAACTATTTTAATCAAGATGGACTTTATTTCCCAGTTTGAAACTTCCACCTGTCTGCTGGTCTGCGGGTGATACGGGGTGGCCACTTTATGCTTCACACCATACTTAGCTAGTAGTGTGCAAACATCCGGTTGCAAAAATGAGATCCTCCATCGCTAATGATAGCTCTTGGGGTACTGAACCACAAGAAGATATGTTTCTTTAAAAAGATATTAACACTTCTCACTTCATTGTTTGGTAATGCAACAGCTTCCACCCATTTGAAAACCTAATCCACTTCCACTAAGATGTATTTGTTTCCATAAGAACTTACAAAAGGACCTATGAAGCCGATCCCCCAAACATCAAACAACTCAACCTCTAAGATGGGTGTTAGTGGGAGTTCATGCTGCCTCGAAATGCTCCCTGTCCTCTGGCATCGATCACATTACTTCACAAAGTCATGTGCGTCTTGATGTAAGGTAGGCCAATAAAACCCCTATTGCAACACCTTAGTCGTTGTTCGCACGCTCCCATAGGAGAAGAGTGACACGTCTCTAGAATTGGGACCATCTCCACTTCCAGAACACACCTCCATATTAACCCATCTGCACAACTTCGGAAGAGGTAAGGTTCATCCCAAAAGAATTTCCATACATCATGCATGAATTTCTTCTTTTGCTGAAAATTCAATCCTTCAGGCACAATGCCGCTGGCTAGGTAATTAGAAAAATTAGCAAACCACGGTGTCAGGTCGTGGGTTACAGCTAATATTCGCTTATCCGAAAAGACGTCATTGATATCCTCTTGTGTTCCTAGCTTCCCATTAGTTTCTAGGCGCGACAAATGGTCGGCCACTTGATTCTCACATCCCCTACGGTCTTTCATTTCAAAGTCAAATTCATGCAACAACAACACCCACCTAATCAATCTTGGTTTAGCATCCTTTTTGTCCATTAAGTACCTGAGTGCTGCATGGTTCATGTGCACCACCACTTTGGTTCCTGGCAAGTATGCCCAGAACTTTTCAAATGCAAACACAACAGTTAGGAGCTCCTGTTCCGTTACTATGTAGTTTGTTTATGCATTGTTCAGAGCTTACTAGCACAGTAAATTGGGTGGAAGATATTGTCTCTTCATTGCCCAAGGACCGCTCCTAATGCTACCCCACTTGCATCACACGTGAGCTCAAATGGCTTTGACCAATCAGGTGCTACAATGATTGGAGAGGAAATTAATCTATCCTTTAACTCAGCAAGAGCCCTCAAACAATCCTCATCAAAATTGAACTTAGCCTCTTTCTCCAACAGCCGGAATAGAGGATGAGCTATCTTAGAGAAATCTTTACTGTAATGGCGGTGAAACCCGCATACCCGAGGAAACTCCTAACACCCTTCACGGTACACAGTGGAGGTAACTGAGCAATGGATCCACTTTGGCTTGATCCACCTCAATCCCTTTTTCAGAAATTTTGTGGCCCAATACAATCCCTTCTTTGACCATGAGTGACACTTTTCCCAATTTAGGACCAAATTCGTCTTCGTACATCCCTTTAATACCTCATCTAAATGTGTCAAGCAGTCATCAAATGAGTTCTCCACAACTGAGGAGTCATCCATGAAGACTTTCATCGTATCTTCCACCATCTCAGAAAATATGGACATCATGCATCTCTGCAATGTGGTCGGGGCGTTAAAAAGACCAAAAGGCATCCGCTTGAATGCAAAAATGCCATAGGGGCATGTAAATGTGGTTTTCTCTTGATCCTCGGGTGCAATTGAGATTTGATTGTATCCCTAGTATCCATTCTAGAAACAATAGTACTCTTTACAAACTAGAAGTTCCAACATTTGGTCAATGAATGGCACTAGAAAATGATCCTTCTTTGTCCAAGAGTTTAACTTACGGTAATCCATACAAACTCTCCATCTCATGACTTGACGAATAGCTATAAATTCATTCTTTTCATTTGGAATAACCTGTAATGCCCCCTTTTTTGGGCACACACTGCACTGGGCTAACATACTACTGTCTGCAATGGGATACACCACCCCTGCATCTAACCATTTAATAATCTCTTTCTTGACCACCTCTTGCATAGGTGGATTCAACCTTCTTTGATGTTCAACTGACGTGCTGCAATTTTCTTGAAGATTGATCTTGTGTGTTCAAATCCCCGGAGGGATACCAAAGATATCCACTATTGACCATCCTATGGCTCGGATATGCCTTTTTAACACCTCAATGAGTTTATCTACCTGCAACGGAGTAAGCTTTGCTGAAATGATGATCGGGAGCATTTCATTCTCTCCCAGGTATGCATATTGGAGGTGAGAGGACAAGGGTTTGAGCTCCAGCTTTGGTGGGGACACAATAAAAGACTGTGACGGAGGTTGTACAATTCTTCAAATTAAGGTCCAGCTTTATAGGTGGGAACGGATAATCTCTTATCTCCTTACACACATGGTGAACTTCCTCAAGTTCTTCACCTTTCAAGAAAACATTAGCAATAAGTTCTCCAACAACCTCTTCCTCAATTTCCCACTCAAATATATCATTCTCTACAATATACTGCATTGGAGCCATATTGTTCTCTATTGTTTGCGCTGCCATCTGAGTTGCTAACTCGTTTATCTGCTCTTCCAATTGTTGGATGATGACCTCATGACTTTTTACAGTGGTTTTTAGATCCAAGAGTTTACTCCATAAATCTTGAACTCCTCTTCAGTCGCAAGAACCTTTTCAAGCACCACTTCTAGAGTACTTTCCATATGAGGTGGGATTGACTCATTGTTCCCTTGACTACTAGTATCACTGACCGAGCAATGTTCCAAACTTAGTTTCCATAATAGATATAATCATAGTCATGGCTGGCTTGGTTACATCTATCATGGAAACCCTTCATATAGTTCGTCAACAACTCCATCTTCTTCATCATGACTAACAACATTGCGTCTTTCTTCCCTTCTCTATGCCACATTTTGTATACTAGCTTGATGGTCTCCACACAAGGCACCCCTTTCGGGTTTCATGAACATCCTCCGAAACTGCTCATAAGCCACACAGGATTTGATTAGTCGCGACCACTGTGGTGTGGAACTAATTCAACTTAACAATCAACAAAAGATCATCAAGCGCTAGTCCCCAGCAACGACGTCATTTTTTATAATGTCCAAAATATAACCTTAATGAAAAGAATATACATGGCTGAAGTATCAAAACAAGTAACTCGATGAGTGTCAAGGTTGAATCCCACGAGGACTAGGGAATGATAGTTTCAAGTGTCGATTCAGAAATTGATGTTAGTTTGCACCACGCAGATTTAATATAAATACAAATAAAATTGGGGGATTTGAAATTTTCAGAAAATTGTATTGGTTGATTTAGTGAAATAAAATAGCAAGATCAACTAAGTTGTCAACAAGGATGTAAAAGACTAGAGGTGCGGTGTAGATGAAATATTAACTAGATTGGGACATGCCAAGTCATCTTATGAGTTCAACAAGTGTAAATAATCTCGGGAAGGCCTTCTAATTACCTCTCACTAGAGTTTTGTCAAACATCTAGTCACAATTTAGCTCAACCCGATTTGATTTGGATTAGCAACTGCACTAATTCCTAACTATTAGCTGCTAATAAGGAAAGTGAATGCAATTTCAGCTATTTCTAAACTAATTTCACACTCTCTTCTCCACACCAACTACTAAATTCTCTTCCAATACTTAATTATTCTTTTTCAAGAAAGAATAGATAGACCAATATCATAATCAATGGATCTTCCTTTATAGATTGAAGAGAATCTAATAGATTTACACTTGCATGAATAATATGAAGATGACTCTAGCAATACCCAATCCAATTAAGTATTCATCATCACACACCTCTAGTTAATTATTGTAGCTACTCATAGTTAAGAAATTCAAAAACACATTCATCAATAGCATCATTGAATTTAATTGCAAGAGTAGATAAATCAACTTCACAAAATAATCTTCAACAATAGCTGAGACTTACTAGCACAGAAGAGGAAATAGAACAGAGTACTTTCTACAATTTTCAATCAGAATCTCCCTCTCTCAGCTAAGAGAATGTTCTTCAGCTAAAAGGGAAAACAATGATGTGATATAAGCTTTTTTCTCTCTTCAAAATCTCTATTTCTATCTCTCCCTCTGCATATCTGAGTACAACGTACTTTATCTCTATTTATATTCTGAAAAGTAGGGCACTTTTTATCTCTCTTCTAGTGTTGGACGATTATACCCCCATGAGCACCATTCTGGAACCGGCGGAAGCACCAGCAGTTTGCCGGTTACAATCGTGAATCGTCGGGTTTCTTTTCTGCATCTTCACTAAATTTCAGTGAACACTAGTGGTTCACCCGGTGTTTCGCCGATGCCAATCGGTGAACTGCCGGGTCTTCAAGCCATTTTCCAGAACTTTTGGGTATCAGTCGACGACTGAACCGGTGACTCACCGCTTGCAATAATTGAACCGCTGGTGGCATTTAATCCTTTGAGGCAGTGATATTCAACCTTTGGCCAGCATCTCGCCGATTTTCATTTGCGAATCGCCGATTCACTCTCGCTCCCTTCTTTTTGCTCCATTTTTGCTCTTTTCTTCACCGTTATCCATCTGCACACAACTAAAGCAAAAAGGGCATAAAATCCAAATAATCAACTTAAGAACGAAACAAAAACTCAAGTTTTAGAGCCTATGAGTTGGTAATTTACCAACTCATCAGGCTTCCGGGGTATAACAATATCTCCCCCTTGAGAACATTTGTCCTTGAATGTTGGAAAACACACAGAAAAGTAGAGAGATGCAATTATCATATTCAAATATTGATCATTTAAGCCGAAAATTGACGGAATGACTGTCTCCGGTTCAAACTACATAACTGAACTGAATTCATGAATCGTACATACATCCACATACGGAAAAGAAACTTGGGCACATGAGCTGATCATGAAAACTAAATAGAGTTTTAGGTCAAAACTGATACCTCAAGTTGGAACTGAGCCGGTAGAGAATAAATGTGGGTATCTATCCATCATATCTACTTCAGCTTCCCACATAGCTCCCTCAACATGATGATTCCTCCATAACACTTTAACTAAAGCTACTTCCTTATTCCTTAGCCTTCGAACCTGACGATCCAGTATTTCTATCGGAACCTCCCCATAACTGAGGCTGTCTTTTACACCAACACTGTCCATCAGGACGACTAGAGCTGGATCACCCAAATATTTCTTCAAGAGAGATACATGAAAAGAAGGATGCATGGAAGCTAATTCTAAGGGCAACTCCAACTCATAAGCCACCTTGCCAACACGTCTCACGATTCAGTACGGGATGACATAGCGGGGACTAAGTTTCCACTTCTTTCCGAACCTCATCACTCCCTTCATAGGAGACACCTTTAGAAATACCCAATCATCAACTTCAAATTCTACTTCCCTTCTCCTCATCAACATAGGACTTTTGGCGATTCTGAGTAGTTTTCAACCAGTCTCTTATCAACTGAAACTTCTCCATACCTCATGAACCGAATATGGTCCTATCATTGCCGCCTCACCAACCTCAAAATAACCAAAGGGCGATCTATATCTCCTCCCATAGAGAGCCTTGAACGACGCTATCTGAATAATGAAATGATAGTTGTTATTGTATGCAAACTAGATAAGAGGCATATGATCATCCCAACTACCTTTAAAGTCAATCACGCATGCTCTCAACATGTCCTCGAGAGTCTGAATTATGTACTCCGCTTGACCATCCGTTTGCGGGTGAAATGTTGTGCTAAGCTTAACCTGAGTACCAAGTCCTTTTTGACACGTCTTCTAAAACTAAGAGGTAAATTAGGTACCTCTGTCTGATATAGTGGACAAGGGCACTCCATGCGATTGAACTAGCTCGTGGATATATAGTTTGGCATAGTCCTCCGTTCAATCCGTGGGTTTGACTGGCAGGAAATGAGTGTCCTTGGTTAACCTGTCTACCACAACCTAGATGGAGTCATATTGCCGGCGAGTGCGAGGAAAACCTAGGATGAAGTCCATGTTGATTTCTTCCCACTTCCAAATAGGAATACTAATATCCTGAAGCACGCCTGTGGGTCTCTGATGCTCAACCTTTACTTGCTGACAGTTCAGACACTTTGTTATGAACTCTGCGATGTCCTTCTTCATTCCATTCCACCAATAAACTTCCTGTAGGTCATGGTACATCTTGGTGGCACCTGGATGGATTGAATACCTAGATCCATGAGCCTTGTGCAACATTTGGCTCCTTAAATCATCCACATCCGGAATACATAACTGACCCTGGTACCGAAGCACACCATCTCTCCCTTTGGAGAAGACCTCTACCTTCTGACTTTGAACCGCTTCCTTTATTTTTACCAAAATAGGGTTCTCATCCTGCCTAGCCTTTACATCAGTCACCAATGATGATTTTGATCCATTCTGAACAACAACACAATCATCGGTCGAGTTAACCAACCTAACTCCCAACCTTGCAAGTCAAAGCACATCCCTCACCAACTCCTTTTTCCCTTCATCCACATGGGACACACTCTACATAGAGTCTATTAATCACGTCCACTACTACATTGTCCTTACTCAGATGGTAAAGGACACTCATATCATAGTCCTTGAGTAGCTCCAACCACCTCATTTTCCAAAATTTGAGATCCTTTTGGGTAAACACATAATGCAAACTCTTATGGTCTGTAAACACATCCACGTGGACCCCATGCAAATAGTGTCACCATATCTTCAAGGCAAAAACTACCGGGGCCAATTCAAAATCATGGGTCGAGTAATTCTTCTCATGAACTTTTAGCTGCCTGGAGGCATATGCTATAACTTTCTCGTGCTACATCAATACACATCCAAGGCCGATCCTTGAAGCATCGCCATACACCACAAACCCATCGGTACCCTCCAGTAAAGTCAACACCACTGCTGAAGTAAGTTGGGTCTTCAACTCTTGGAAGCTCTTCTCACAAGCCTCCAACCATTGGAATTTCGCCTTCTTCTCGGTCAATTTGGTCAAGGGTGCTATAATAGATGAGGAACCTTCAACAAATCTCCGATAGTAGCCAGCTAAACCCAAGAATCTTTGAATATCTGAAGGATTAACCGGTTTAGGCCAATTCTTCACCGCTTCTATTTTTTGAGAGTCCACCGTGATGCCTTTGCTTGACACAACATGGCCCAAAAACGCCACTAAGTTCAACCAAAACTTACATTTGCTGAATTTGGCATATAATTGGCGATCCTTGAGAGTCTGTAGCACTACTCTCAAATGAGTGGCATGCTCCTCCTCACTTTGAGAGTATATCAGGATGCCATCGATAAACACAATCACAAACATATCCAAGTATGGCTTGAACACCCTGTTCATCAAATCCATAAAAGATGCAGGAGAATTTTTTAGTCCAAAAGACATAACTACAAACTCGTAATGACCATACCGCGTCCTGAAGGTTGTCTTCGGGATATCGCTCTCCCGAACTTTGAGTTGATGATACTCGGATCTGAGATCTATCTTTGAGAAACACTTAGTACCTTGAAGCTGGTTAAATAAATCATCAATACTGGGTAGAGGATACTTGTTCTTGACGGTGAATTTATTCAATTGCCGCTAGTCAATACATATGCGAAGAGAACCATCTTTCTTTCAGACAAAGAGAACTGGTACACCCCATGGAGACTTGCTCAGTCTAATGAAACCCTTATCTAACAGGTCCTTCAACGACTCTTTCAACTCCTTTAGCTCGACTGGAGCCATTCTGTAAGGAGGAATAACATAGGTTGCATTTCGGAAAGATGGTCAATACCAAAATCAATCTCCCGCTCGAGAGCGATTCCCGATAGATCATCTAGGAAGACTTCCGGATACTCACATACTACTGAAACTGACTGGATAGTCGGGGTCTCAAACTCAACATCCTTAACCCTAACTAGATTGTACACACAACCTATAGAAATCATCTTTATAGCCTTAAGATATGAAATGAGATGACCTATAGGCACAGCTGAACTACCCTTCCATTTGAAGACTAGCTCACCCAGAAATCTAAACTCTACTGCGCGGGTTCTATAATTAACTGAGGCATAACATGCAAATCGCCAATCCATGTTGAGGATAACATCGAAATCTGTCATAGCTAACTCTATCAAATCTGCTGAGGTAACTTTCTGAAGGATTGAGATCGGGCAACTTCTATACACCCGTCTAGCTATAACTGAATCACCTACTGGAGTAGAGACTAAGAAGGGTTTTGATAAGACTTTGGGATTGATTCCGAAGCTACTGGCCACATAAGGTGTCACAAAAGATAAGGTATCTCTCGGATCTAACAAAGAATAAACATCAAGATGGAAAACTCATAACATATCAGTGACCATATTTGGGGAGACCTCCTTCTCCTGGAGAGATGCTAAGGCATAGAATATGGTTTGGCGTTGATCGCCACCTATGTTGGTAAATGCCCCCTGATGTGCTGAGCGTGCAGGAGGGGCTGCTGAACTGGAAGATGGGCCTCATCCCCCTTCATGATCCTGCCTCACCGTTGTGCAATCTCTGAGAATGTTTTCAGGCTTCCCACACTCGAAACAAGCACCTATACCTGCTAGGCACTAACCCGTGTGCCCTCGACCACATCTACGGCAAGTTGGAATGCTAGAATCTGTGGGTCTACTGCTCTAACCCCTCGAGCCTGATGCTCTCCGTATCTGATAATGCCTAGGCCTTGATGGCACACTCAAAATTGAAGATGTTGGGGCTAAAGATCTCTGGGGGGTCTGCTGTCAGTGCCCACCACTCGACCTCGGCTGTGAGAATTTGTAGTCATCGATCCTGTCCCTCTTGGCCTCCCTCTCTCTCAGATGTGCCACCTCCATCTGCTGGGTGTACAGGACTATCCGAGGGAAATCCATATCCTAGTGGAGCATGGAGGTCTTGCAATTCTTGTCCAAATAGCCCACCACTCCATGAACGAACCTACTCACTTGCGCCCTCTAATCAGCCACTAACTCCGAGGTGTACTTTGATAGGCGGTGAACTCAACTGCATACTCCTGCACCATTATCCTCCCTTGCTTCAAATTTACGAACTCAACTGCCTTTAGCTCTCTCATATCATGAGGGAAGAACCTATCTAAGAATGCAACATGGAACTTTTCCTAAGTGACAAGGCCTGCTCCTGCGACCCTACTATCTTTCCATTGACGAAACCAGATGTGCGTGACCCCTTTCAGCTGATACGAGGCCAACTCCGCGCACTCAACTCCATTCACCCCCATGACTTGGGTGATCTTCACAATCTCATCTATGAACTCATGCGGATCCTCATCTACCTTTGACCTGAGGAACTCTGGCGGGTTCATTCTCAAGAAATTCCTGACTCGAGCCGCCGCTGCATTAAAATTTTACGGGACATTTGCAACCACCTGCTGATTGACCTGAGTGGTCAAGGCCTACGTGAGCATCTGAATAGCTGCCCAAAACTCAACATGGGCAACCGTCTTCGGTGCCTGGTGCTCCTGAACTGGTGGGGCCTGCTGGTGCCCATTTTCATTGCCATCCTCATGGCCTTCTCTATTCCCATTCCTTCTACCATTTACTCTTTGGGGAGCCATGATTCTACAATTGCGAATAGCAAGAATTAGAAGGATAAGGAGACTTTTCATCACACGACATAGATCATGAAAGAAGGGAACATTTTTCTAAACATTTCGTAGCCTCTTCGTCATAAGTTTGATGCGCTTCAAACCCATGAAAAAGACTATACTTAACGGGGCTTTCAAACACCCTAGGACACTTCAAAACTATTGCTCTAATACCAAGTTTGTCACGACCTGAATGGGTGCCCAGATCGCAACACAGGACAAGGAGCCTTGAGAGAATCCAAGTCAACCCATGGCGTGAACATACATCTAACTCAATCGATAAAACTGAAGAATCAACAAGATAATCATAGTGGAAGTCTAAATTAAGCATAACATCAGAATACACAATCTGAAGCTGAATACATCTTTTATTTGAAAAGCCTCTAAACATGACGAGTTGATGGGACAATACCTCAACTAACTCAACAAAGATAAAACTGAAAATGCATAAAGGAAATCCGAATAAGTCTAGTCCTCAGGAGATGAGGACTCACCAATAGCGCAAGATGCTAACTCTAAAGACTGACTATGAACGGGGCTGAGACTGAGAGCTGAGTCTTGTATCAGGAAACGATACAGCATAGAGTATATGGTCAGTACATGGAATGTAACCGAGTATGTAAGGTAAGTAAAACCTCTTAAATAAGTAAAATCAATTAAAGTCATGCATAATGTAAATCATAAACAATAAGAATCTGAGAGTAGGGCTTGCATGCATTCTTTCAGATATCATGATCTCATCATAATATAACATAACATAACATCATAACTAAATTGATTGCCTCAAAGCTGAAATCTGATAGTCATGAGTAAAACTGAACATTGAGTCAAACCTGCTTTAGAACATATATATATATAGAGAGAGAGAAATCTCATAAATGATAAACATGCATAACTGAAATCATGAGGAACAATGGGAGACTCATCTTTTAACTGACATACCACGACAAAGCTTATGTGGTCCCAACTATCACACTCAAGTGGGTAGAGTCGTCCAAAGCCTTGCCAGGGCTAGAAGATACCATGATATCGATATTAAGCTCGTGGGCCAATAGGGCCGGGGATAGCTCACAAGGGAGGTCCCGAAGTAATATATATAATAGTATAAACCTACGTAGGCGCGTAGTTCTAAGGCATAGGGTGATTGACCCTTAGCCTACTCGGTACTAGACACTACTCCCAAAAACATGCATATGCTCTACATCATTTTCAATGAAGCTCAATATCATCTATTGTCAAAGCTCAATAATCAAATACATCTCAAAGCTAAAATTATGCATATGAGAAGTTTTAACTCAAACCATACCATAAGCTAAAAATAATTAGGAGTCTTCGCTCCAAAACCATGTGGTAAGCTTAATTTTGGAAATCATAAATCATACTTTAAACATGTGGGCATTGCCCAAAGCTTTATCATGCTTGAAAAATACTCAATTCATATCAAAAATATGATTATAAATATGGGTAGCTTGAAAACATGCTTTTCATCATATTATCTCATTATAATCATACATTCATCTCAAATCTCTTCTTTAATGAACTTTTCATGAATGGGCTTTTTAATTCATAAGACTTGAACATGATTTTCAATCAAAATAATATAAAACCTGTTCGTGCTTCATAATTCAATAATAGAAATATATTTAATTCATACCCATGTAGAGAATTTAGGAAATTCATGCATTGGGTTAAAACCCCATAGATTAGACATAGAAAACTCATGATTTAGAGAGAGATTGGGCATGGCTGTTAAAGGAATCACCCATTCATAACCCTACATACCTGGTGGTAGCTGATTCTTACACTTCTTTAAATGCCCAATAGGAATTGAAGAGAAATTGAAGAACACTAAGCTTGATCATCCTCTCTCATCTTCTACCTTGCATGCATGAACGATTATGGCCTAAAATGGACTTAACCCCTTTAAAAGTCATCATTAATAACCCAAAATGACGTAGTTTAGGCCTTAGGATCTTAGGAATTACGGAAAAGCCCTTACTAAATTCGCAAAAAATAACTGCCAGTTGGTTCTAACGAGGGACCTAACGACTCGTCATCATGGGCCACGACTCGTGGAGTCGTCCATTAGGTACACTGCTTGTCAGGTCTTCTGGGCTCATAAAGGGAGACATCACAATCCGTTAATGGTGGCCACGACTCGTTGTTACCACTCGTCGTATACACTGCCTCATCCTTGATTAAATTATTACCCCGCTGCTCACGACCCTCCCCACGAATTGTGGTGACTGACCATGACTCATGGGGTCCTTCTGTTAGGTACACTACCCTCTTCCTCCTCTTTTCTCACTCATCACTCCCCATAATTGACCTAACGACTTGTGGGGCCTGACTATGAGTCGTGGTCACGCCCGTGGGGATCCTATTTCCCAAACTGCAAACTCATCACCTGGGCCTCCCCTCGAGTCACATCACGACTCATGGGCTGCTCTCACGGGTCACCTCATGACCCGTCCTGATGCTCGGTGCCAAATTTTAACTCTTTTCCATTTCAACTCCCGGGTCTGATCTTTGGGCTTTCGGGGTATAACACCCTGACCACCCAGGTCAATCAGCAGGTGGTAGCACATGTGCCTCAGAACGGGAATGCGGAGGCAACAAGGATTAGAGACTTTCTAAGGATGAACCCTCCTGAGTTCCTTGGATCGAAGGTGGACGAGGATCCACATAAATTCATTGAGGAGATTTTGAAGATCACCCATATTATAGGGGTGACAGGGGAGGAGTGTTCTGATTTGGCCTCATATCAGTTGAAGGGGATTACACACATTGGTTTCAAACAGTGGAAGGATAGTAGGGCGGTTGGAGCAGACCTTATCAGTTGGGATGAGTTTCATGTCGCTTTTCTTGATTGGTTCTTCCCTCGGGAGATGAGGGAGCTAAAAGCGACCAAGTTTGTAAATCTTAAGCAAGGAAAGATGATGGCTCAGGAGTATTCCTTGGAGTTCACACGTTTGTCGAGGTATGCACCTGTGTTGGTGGCGGATCAGAGGGCCCATGTGAGCAGGTTCATACACGGGATAGCAGACTCCTTGGTTAGGGATTGTCGAATCGTGATACTTCTCTAGGATATTGAATTTGCTCAGATAGTCCTGTAAGCCCAGTAGATGGAGGCAGTACAGCTGAGTGAGCGGGAGAGGGAGGCCAAGAGGGCCAAGATTGATATCATTGGATTCTCCTAGCCGAGGCCTAGTGGGCACCGTCAACAATCCCACCAGAGATCTTTAGCCCCAGTACCATTATCAACTAGTGTCCCTTCCCGACCCAAATGTTATAAGAGGTGTAGAGCATCAGGCTCAAGGGGCGAGGGGAGCATTTCAGGAGATCGCACTTTTCTAGCCTATGTAAAGTGTGGCAAGAACCCCTAGGGAGGTGTTTAGTTGGTTTAGGCGGTTGTTTCAGGTGTGGAAAATCCGGACACAGGCTCAGCGATTGCCCTTCAACCAGATCAGGCAATGGTGGAGTCCGTACCCCAGCCGCAAGTTCAACAGCTTCGGTAGCACGCCCCTTCCAGCAGGGTGCTTCTACTAGCACAGGTGGCAGGCATCTCCAAAATAGATTATATGCCCTAGTGTTCGATGTGTTATATGGGTATATAAAACGACACGCAAGTGCACGTGGTCGAACAAGTAGTAAGTGGCTTTAGTAAGCCAAGTATCGATCCCACAGAGACTTGGGATAAGTGCAATTTGCTCAAGTATACTTTATTTTTACTTATAAATATGCTGACAACTAAATAACCAAAAATTGAATAATTTGTTTTATAAATTTTATACTAAAACTACAGACAATTATCTACCTTGAATTTGGAATATGGATAAAAGCATGTTGAGGTTAAAGAACATGTAATGAAACTGATTATCATCATAAATTGGTTAATCTTTTCTTCCAGTTGTTAGCCAAGAACAATTGCCAAGAGATTAAAACTCTTGTATTTAATCTCACTTAAGAATCATGAACCATCCGTCTACATTTCTGTGATCAAATGCAATTCATGTTCTAGCCATACGATTCCGGTTCCTAAATTGACTAATACGACTTTTAGGTATATTTCTATCCTGAAGGTTCATCAAAACTCAATTTTCCCAAATCAAGTTAAGAACAATATCCTATTAATTCACAACTTTCCAATTTCGTGCTCTCTCGAGTGAAATCGGACTTTTTAGATGTACATTAATGTAGGCCACACACCAATGCAGTAGAAATAAGAATTAATAGAACAACATGGAAGAAAAAGATGAAAAACCATATAATTAATAATCAAAATTCATCACAAGTGTTCAAAACCTCAGCAAGGAAGGGAATTAGCCACTCATTTGTGGATTAATCATCATAAAACGAGTGTTAATCATACAAACAATTGAGTTAAAGAAGAAAGAAAGAGAGAAAAAACCCTGAACTTTTCGTCCCTCAACTTCCTGTAGCCCACGTCCTTGCTCCACCAAGTCTGAATTATGAAAAATACACTTAAGTGTTCTATTTATACTAGTGGGAATTTTTCCCGGAATAATGAGCAACGTGTCAAGGAGTGCATCGCGGAGCACTGCCTCCGTGACACGCCATGAACGCGGACCCTCACTGGAACTGGGGGTCCGGGAATTTAAACACCAACGTGGCACGGCGTGCAACGCAGAGGCTAGCCACCGTGCCACGGAGCAGACGCGGATCCCCACTGGAAATTTGATGAATTTTCACCCTCCAGGCAGAATGCCTCTGCGATGGCAGCGTGACACAGCTCCATCGCTGAGCCCCTTTAATTCGTGCAGTCCTATGCCTTTTTCCTTGCTCGCATCCAAGTCCAACTCCGATATCATCCAACATACATTTTAGCTTCCCGAAATCACATTTTACCTACAAAACAATGCTAATCATATTGGTTAGTATAAATTCACATTTTATTACCAATTACATGAAAATGTATACACATTGCTAGATAACAAGGCGAAAATGATACTTTTGAGTATCACTTGGGCATATAAATCTGCCCAAGATCACTTACCCCACACTTAAATCCTTGTTCGTCCTCGAACAACAAACATACAATTCATGCAATTTACATCCCACCCTCGCTACTATGGTGCGACAATTTAAGCTATGGTCATACCGATCATTCAATATTGCAAATCATCAAGAAAACATGCATGGTCTTAACAATGCAATGACCTTCAATACATTAAAACTTCCTAGACTTTAAGAATCGACTCTCGATATCGGCAAACTCATGCAAATCAGCTAATCAAGATATCCGACACGAAAATCAATCTTTCATCAAGCATGTGCCCTCACAACTCAAGAAATCTTCCCCTTTTTGCTCATGTGACACACAAACATTCAAGTAGGGGCATGTAAAAACAATTTCACTCTCTCTCCCAAAAGAATTCACATGCATCATGTCATGACCTATAAGCTTGCCCTTAGTGTATTACTCCACTAATATAAAGAAATGCAATGTAAGATCACGTAGGACTTTAATGGGTTGTAATGGAAGCTATGGAACTAGTATATATTGAATTAGCCAATAATAGCCACTAGCATCCTTAAGCGCCTTTGCAACACATTCCCATCAACTCATCGACATTGTTTCTTTTTTTTTTCATCATCCCATTCTTGATGATTTACTTTAGTATGGCCCATTTCATTAAGCACATTTGACACCATAACAAAGGTTATTCATGCACCTTCAACCTTTTGTTTTCTTCCCTCACTCTGCTTTTCTTTTTCTTTTCACCATTCTCACTCTTTGACACTTTGGGAACATTATTTTCTCTTCTTAAGCGCTTAAGAGTTTTGTATAGACTTTACGGCTAATGAAAAGAAAGAATTAAGCTCGGTTTACACTTTTTGGACAAAAGAAAGAAATAATCGGCTAACGGCTCAAAGGGCTGACTAGGGTATACAATCATAGAAAGGGGGAGTATGACAAGAAAAAAATAGAAACTCTCGGTTAAAACAAAGAAATGCCTACATCCTTTCCTACAATACACCTCCTTCATTTCGTTTTGTACACACACCAGGCAAGTTCTAGACACTTCACAATAGCATGGAATATCAACACCTCACTTCACATTTTATGCACATGCTCGATTCATGATGTATTCACAGACTCTTCAATCAGCTAATTACATGAATTCACACATTAAGCCTCAATCACACCGAATCAAACTCTACAGCCCAGGTATCTCAACATATTTACAAAATTGCATGCTTTCATATGAATCACCTTTGCATTTTGAATATCATGCACAACACGCAACCAAAGATTCGCAACCATATAGTAACTACAGGTTCCGGGATGCAATCCACCAAAGAAAAAAACTGAAAATAACTTGAAAAAAATATCTACTCCTAACGACTACATTTCCCTTAAGACGGTCGTCATCCATCCATCATAGAGAACGGTCACTAACTATGACGTCGGTTCAATGGGACCCTTCTCGGTAAAAGAACCGAAAACAAACGCCGAGAAACCCAAAATTAAAAAATTGAAAAATTTTGCAAAACATCGATCATTTCGATAGAAAAATTATTTACAAAATATTTTAAATATGAACAAATTATTTTCAAAAAAAAAATTTAAAAATATCGATCATTTCGATAAGAAAAAATATTTACAAAAATATTTACAGAATCAGCTGGCAACATTTAACAACACACATCAATTCCACAAATATTTACAAATACAAAACAGTTTGAAAATTCACAAACACAGGGAAACACAACATACAAAAATACAGAGGAAAACATACAAACAAAACAGCCCAGCCTAGCACCTAACTACTCCCACCCCACACTTAATCCGAACACTGTCCCCAGTGTTCACAAAAATTAAATAGCACATAATCGGGTGGTGGAACTCCCTGATCAGTCAAAGTATTCCACTTCTTCATCAGGTGCTGCTGCCTCATCTCCCATGTCTGAGTCGCCTCCGTCGTCGTCATCAGACTCCACATCGAAGTCCTCCCGACGTGTCTCCTCGTCTGTGGGGACATCATTATCAGTGGGCTCTACAAAGGCTAGCCCCACTCGACATAGAGCCCTGGTGTTTTCGCCAAACGGGTAATCTAGCTCGAGCTGCCATAGCTCCTCCTCCGTCGCCGGCCTCCCACCTATCCTGAGCTGGAGCATCTGCATCCTATACATCCGCGCCATATACTGGTCATCACGAGCGTGTCGCTCGCCAAGTGTCAGCACTGGCCCATGGGTGGTGTCGGGAGCCTTAGTTTTGGTCACATCCAAGGCCCACCGCTCCAACTGCGGGATATAATCGAGGGCCTCCTCCTCTACATCGAGGCCCCTGAGAAAGATGGTGAGTAGTCCACCAAAACCATACCTGTGTCCCTGGTGCAATTGGGCTCTCTTCATGGCGGATATGATAACCGCCCCAACGTTTATCTCCAGCCCTTTCATCAGGGAGTACACCAGGCACACACGATCCCGGGTTACAACAGTCATATGTACCCCCGGGATGAGGCAAGAGCAGACTATCTTCAGCCAAATACGGGCTTCCCTGTTCATCTGAGAATATGGCATAGCCTGATGGTAGCCCCTTTCCTTGTGCCTGCTCCATCTAGCTGTAGATCGGGCCCCACACAATGTGCGTTTGATGTCGGGATACGGTGGGGTAATTTTCAGCTGTCTAAGGACGTGGGCGTCTGTGTCCCACGCTCCTATGATGGCATTGAGCTTGTGGGGCTCCAGAGTGACTATCTGCCCTCTGATTTTGATGGTGTGGCTTCGGATTGACGGGTTCCAGTTGGCATAGAACTCCTGAACCAAGTGCAGGTTGCATTCCTTGGGCTCCTCGAATATGAACTTGAGCCCCGCTGCCTCGATCCGGTGAACTTTTCTGGGGAACTCCGGTGCCAATGGCTCCCGTGCTATATGCTCTTCGGGGAAATATTTGTTCCCTTTGTGCTTCGCATACAACTTTTTCCCCTCGTCCGTCACCCATCTTGTTCCATATTGGCGGCGCTAGCCGCGTGGAACTGCTGGTGCAGCTGGGACTGCTGTGCCCAGTCTGAGTCGCTTTCTTCCGGTGCCTGAAGTTGATGCACCCTTCCCTTTATCTTGCCGGCTTGCCATTTTTCCTGTCAACACACGTCGACAATCGCAATGTTATGCTAAATGAATATTAACTTTGGCTAAGGTCGGGTTACGCTAAATTACCCCACACTTAGTCCTTAGTTACAGTTATAACCTAGGGCAAGAATAACTTTATTTACACAAAACAACCAGCTATACAATCATGCTTAGTGCGTTTAAAAAGAAAATTCGACGGTATAACTTCTGTGTACTACTCAGACTTCGTACAGCCAATCACAATCACTACCATCGCAAACATTTTAACCCTCGCACTTAGCAAAAAAAAAAAACAAAGAAACAAAAATAACAACAAAAATTTATATACATTAACCTATCCAACCAACCAAATACAAACAATTTTTAACCATTCCCCCAAACCCGAGAATTCGTCGTCTATTCACATCCTAACACTTTGTACAACGACTCATCTCATTCAACACGTACAACCCGGCATACAATTCACACTTTCAACACATTTCTAATTTCACATTCAACAACAAGCCCTAGAATTGATTTTCGCAATCAAATTCGAATAATTTATGCAATCGACAAGTTCAAACAATCATAATGACATTCCGAACATTTATCAATCAACAAACAACTCGAATTCATGCTTAATTTTGACTTAGGGCGATTTAGTTCACCTCCCATGCTTAAAATCAAAGAAAATCGACAAAAACTTGAGAGGGAATCGGAAAACATACCTTGTAGTTGAATAATTGAAGAAAACTCGGTAAATTGTTGCCTTAAGCCGTGGCACGTTGGTGGGAGAGGGGTTTTGGGACGTTTGGTGGCGGAGGAAATTGAAAATGAGGGGAAAAGGGAAGAATTCGGGGTTTAAAAGGTAGGAAAACACGCGGGTCACCCGGTAACCCGGTGTGACCCGTCGCGATATACAAGGCAACGTGTCACGGAGTGCATCGCGGTGCACTGCCTCCGTGACATGGAGCCATCACGACAGCATACTGGAAATTTTTAAAATTTTTGGGTTATACCTCAACGTGTCACGGAGGGTAACGCGGAGGTCCTCCTCCGTGACACAGAGCCATCGCCCCAGCTCACTGTCTTCTACATTTTATTAATTTTTCATACCTCGACTTCTCCTTCACGATTCTGTGCACATTTTTCTCCGTTTGACCTGAAAATCATCTCACTGAATAAAATTGGTTAGAATAATAGGTTTCACCTAACTAAAAATAAAAAATGCTAACTAAAACGAAAAATTTTGTAATCAATCAAGAAAAAGAAAAAGAAAAATCTATTTACACTTTGCAAAATGAAAGAAAAAAAATTTTCACGGGTTGCCTCCCGTGCAGCGCCTGGTTTACCGTCGCGGCTCGACATCATTTAAGCTCAATTGTCCACTAGGGTGATGGATGATTTCTCTCGATCACCATCCTCCCCCCAGTAGTGCTTGCACCTATCCGGTGGTCTTCCCATTAACTCTCGGGAATGCTTCATCTGCTTAGCATTACCATGATCAATCACATTGATCACCGAGAGTTCTTCATGCACCATCGGGAGCTTGGGTGCTTTATACACATCGAACACGTCTACCTTGTCGTGTGCTCGCATTGTCAGTTGCCCCGCAGCTACGTCGATTAATGCTTTCTCGGTTGCCAAGAAGGGTCGTCCCAAAATAAATGGGACTTCCGCGTCTGGTTCAAAATCCAGAACAACAAAATCTACCGGGAAAATTAGGGAGCCAACTTGCACTAGAACATCCTCAACAATGCCATCCGGCCTAGCTAAGGATCGATCCGCCAACTGCCATATCACCGTTGTGGGTCTAGGACTCCCTAAACCCAACTTTCTGAATACCGAAGACGACATCATATTTATACTTGCCCCCAAGTCACACAATCCACGAGCTCGGATGCTCTGCCCAATAGTAAGCTGGATAGTAAAACTTCCAGGGTCTTTTAGCTTTGTGGGCAGTCTATTTTGGATCCGGGAAGTGCACTCCTCAGTTAAAGCCACCGTGGCATACTCAGTCAACCGACTTTTGTTGGCCACGATGTCTTTTATGTATTTGGCATATTTAGGCACTCCCTGCAAGACATCAACAAGAGGTAAATTAACATGTACTTGTTTAAGCACCTCCATGAATTTCTTGAAACACGCCTCCTCTTTGTGTTTCTTGAGTCGTTGAGGGAACGGGGGTGGAGGTCTTTCTGATTCAGCTTCTTTGGTCTTCCCCCTTTCCGAACTTTGCTCCCCCTCAACTTCTGCTGCTCCTGAATGTTGAGGTGGTCTTTCTGGTTCCACCTCCTTCAGCTGCAAACCACTCCTTGTGGTCACTGCATTTACCTGCTTGGGATTCGGATCCGTGTCGCTTGGCAGTCCTCCTCTAGGCCTTGTATTTTGGGCACTAGCAAATTGCCCAAATTGATACTCAAGAGCCTTGGTAGCTAACTGATTGTTTTTCACTTCGGCTGCCAATTTCACATAGTCAGCCTGCAATTGAGCTTGGTTAGCTATCATGGTCTTGAACATCTCCTTAATGCTGGGTAATGGTGGTGGAGGAGGTGCGTTGTTATTTCTGAATTGAGATTGGTAGTTCTGTTGCCCTCCTTGATTCCTTTGCATACCCTGACCCGAACTTTGGCCTTGATGGTTGTTGCTACCCCATGAGAAATTAGGATGATTCCTCCAATTTGAATTGTAGCTACTACCATACTGCTGGTGATTTCTTTGTGCATTACCCACAAAGTTTACTGAGTCAAGATTTGCTCCACAGCACTCAGCTGAGTGCTCACTGCTTCCACACACTTCACACCACAATTGCTGGACTGCATTAACTGGAGCTGACGGCTGGTTTAAAGTCATGTTGCTGAAGTGGTTGTTTAATTGATTTTGTAAGGCAGCTATCTGTGCAGCGATAGCTGTAAACCCATCCACTTCAAGCACTCCTGCTGCTTTCCTTGCCCCACCTCGTGATGAATCAGCATTCCATTCTGGATTGCCCTGTGAAATCCGGTTTAGCAAAGTATACAGCTCCTCATAAGTCTTTTCCAGCGCTTGCCCTCCAGCTGCTGAATCTAGCAATATTTTGGTGTGGGGTTCCAAACCCTCAATAAATGTGTGCACCAACACCTCATTGGACTGATGATGATGAGGACAGTCCCGCAACATGGATTTAAATCTCTCCCAGGCTTGATATAAATTTTCTCCCTCTCTCTATTTGAAACTCAGAATTTGACTTCTAAGCCTTGCTGTTTTACCAGAGGGAAAAAACCTTATCAAGAACTTCCGTGCAAGATCATCCCACGTTGAAATAAAATTTGGTGGCTCAGCTTTCAACCACCTCTTGGATTCTTCGAGTAATGAGAACGGAAATAATGTAAGCCGAACATAGTCAGGTGACACTCCAGCGGGTATGTAAGTGTCACTTATCTCCAAAAAGTTTTGGAGATGCTGTTGTGCGTCTTCATGAGGGAGACCGGTAAATTGCCCGCTTGTGTGCAACAATTGCACCATATTTTGCTTGATTTCAAATCTCCCTCCAGGCTCTGGTTTGCGGATACTGGATGTAACATTATTGGCATGTGGGATTGCCACCTCGCGAACCAGCCTTGCTGCTGCTTCTTCGGGCACTAACACTGCCCTTACAACCGGTGGATTCTGTTGCTCCATAATGGTCTGTCTGAGCAACTGCAGCTTCCTTTGTAGAGCTTCTCTCTGTTTACTATGAAATATACGTTCTGGCTCTATATAAGATTCCACCAACTCTTTGTCTCTTGCCAGTGTTCACAGCAATTAAGTCTGCAAAATACAGGCTAAGACCAAGTTGTCAACACTTAAGAAAAATAAAAATACAGTAAAATTAACACTTAAAACAAATTCACCAATTGCCAAGTCCCCGGCAACGGCGCCAAAAACTTGTTCGGTGTGTTATATGGGTATATAAAACGACACGCAAGTGCACGTGGTCGAACAAGTAGTAAGTGGCTTTAGTAAGCCAAGTATCGATCCCACAGAGACTTGGGATAAGTGCAATTTGCTCAAGTATACTATATTTTTACTTATAAATATGCTGACAACTAAATAACCAAAAATTGAATAATTTGTTTTATAAATTTTATACTAAAACTACAGACAATTATCTACCTTGAATTTGGACTATGGATAAAAGCATGCTGAGGTTAAAGAACATGTAATGAAACTGATTATCATCATAAATTGGTTAATCTTTTCTTCCAGTTTCTAGCCAAGAACAATTGCCAAGAGATTAAAACTCTCGTATTTAATCTCACTTAAGAATCATGAACTATCCGTCTACATTTCTGTGATCAAATGCAATTCATGTTCTAGCCATACAATTCCGGTTCCTAAATTGACAAATACGACTTTCAGGTATATTTCTATCCTGAAGGTTCATCAAAACTCAATTTTCCCAAATCAAGTTAAGAACAATATCCTATTAATTCACAACTTTCTAATTTCGTGCTCTCTCGAGTGAAATCGGACTTTTTAGATGTACATTAATGTAGGCCACACACCAATGCAGTAGAAACAAGAATTAATAGAACAACATGGAAGAAAAAGATGAAAAACTATATAATTAATAATCAAAATTCATCACAAGTGTTCATAACCTCAGCAAGGAAGGGAATTAGCCACTCATTTGTGGATTAATCATCATAAAACGAGTGTTAATCATACAAACAATTGAGTTAAAGAAGAAAGAAAGAGAGAAAAAACCCTGAACTTTTCGTCCCTCAACTGCCTGTAACCCACGTCCTTGCTCCACCAAGTCTGAATTATGAAAAATACACTTAAGTGTTCTATTTATACTAGTGGGAATTTTTCCCGGAATAATGAGCAACGTGTCACGGAGTGTGATCTTCGGCAGATTTATATGCCCAAGTGATACTCAAACGTATCATTTTCGCCTTGTTTATCGTGCAATGTGTATATAATTTCATGTAATTGGTAATAAAATGTGAATTTATACTAACCAACATGATTAGCATTGTTTTGTAGGAAAAATGTGATTTTTAGGAGCTAAAATGCATGTTGGAACAATATCGGAGTTGGACTTGGATTCGAGCACGAAAAAGGCATTGGACTGCACCAATTAAAGGGGCTCCGCGATGGAGCCGTGTCACGCTACCATTGCGGAGGCACTCTGCCTGGAGGGTGAAATATTAGTCAAATTCCAGTGGAGCCTCGCGACAGCTCCGTGGCACGGTGACAAGCCTCCGCGTTGCATGCCGTGCCACGTTGAAGCTTTATTCCCGGACCCCAAATTTCCAGTGAGGGTCCGCGTCCACGCCATGTCACGGAGGCAGTGCTCCGCGATGCACTCCGTGACACGTTGCTTGTTATTCCGGGAAAAATTCCCATTAGTATAAATAGAACACTTAGGCTTATTTTTAATTAATTCTGACTTGGTGGAACAAGGACGTGGGTTACAGGCAGTTGAGGGACGAAAAGTTCAGGGTTTTTTCTCTCTTTCTTTCTTCTTTAACTCAATTGTTTGTATGATTAACACTTGTTTTAGGATGATTAATCCACAAATGAGTGGCTAATTCCCTTCCTTGTTGAGGTTATGAACATTTGTGATGAATTTTGATTATTGAATTATATGGTTTTTCATCTTCTTCTTCCATGTTGTTCTATTAATTCTTGTTTCTACTACATTGGTGTGTGGCCGACATTAATGTACATCTAAAAAGTCCGATTTCACTCGAGAGAGCACGAAATTGGAAAGTTGTGAATTAATAGGGTATTGTTCTTAACTTGATTTGGGAAAATTGGGTTTTGATGTGCTTTCCTGATAGAAATATACTTGAAAGCCGTATTAGTCAATTTAGGAACCGGAATTGTACAGCTAGGTCATGAATTGCATTTGATCACAGAAATGTAGACGGATGGTTTATGATTCTTAAGTGAGATTAAATACGAGAGTTTTAATCTCTTGGCTAATGTTCTTGGCTAGCAACTGGAAGAGAAAGATTAACCAATTTATGATTATAATCAAGTTCATTACATGTTCTTAACCTTGGCATGCTCATATCTATAGTTTAAATTCAAAGTAAATAATTGTTAGTAGTTTTAGTACATAATTTATAAAACAAACTTTTCAATTGTTGGTTACGTTGTTGTCAGCATATATAGAAGTGAGATAGAATATAGTATACTTAAGCAATTTTTACTTATCCAGAGTCTCCTTGGATCGATACTTGGCTTACTTAAGCCACTTACTACTTGTTTGACCACGTGCACTTGCGTGTCGGTTTTTAACACCCAACAAACAACCCGAACAGAGTGCATCGCGGAGCACTGCCTCCGTGACACGCCATGAACGCGGACCCTCACTGGAACTAGGGGTCCGGGAATTTAAACACCAACGTGGCACTGCGTGCAACGCGGAGGCTAGCCACCATGCCACGGAGCAGACGCGGACCTCCACTGGAAATTTGATGAATTTTCACCCTCCAGGCAGAATGCCTCCGCGATGGCAGCGTGACACGGCTCCATCGCGGAGCCCCTTTAATTCGTGCAGTCCTATGCCTTTTTCCTTGCTCGCATCCAAGTCCAACTCTGATATCATCCAACATACATTTTAGCTTCCTGAAATCACATTTTACCTACAAAGCAATGCTAATCATGTTGGTTAGTATAAATTCACATTTTATTACCAATTACATGAAAATGTATACACATTGCTAGATAACAAGGCGAAAATGATACTTTTGAGTATCACTTGGGCATATAAATTTGCCCAAGATCACCTAGCATCCCGCTAGGAGCAGGAGGTCTCCTCGAATGTAGTCACTGGTATGTTACGAGTTTTTCACCTTGATGTATATGCTTTGTTAGATCCATGGGCTACTTTATCTTTTGTGATGCCCTATGTTGCTAGTAGCTTCGGAGTTAGTCCTAAAATCCTATCATAACCCTTCTCGATCTCTACTCCAGTAGTGATTCAGTTGTAGCTAGACGGATGTATAAAAATTGCCCGGTCATAGTCCTTCGAAAAGTCACCTCAGCAGATTTAGTAGAGTTAGCCATGACCACTTTTGATGTTATTCTTGGCATGGATTGATTTTTTGCACGGTATGCCTTAGTTAATTGTAGAACCCAGGCAATAGAGTTCAAATTTCCGTGTGAACCAGTCCTAGATTGGAAAGGTAGTTCAGCTTTTCCTGTAGGTCATTTCATTTCCTACCTTAAGGACAGAAAGATGATCTCTAAGGGTTGCGTTACCATCTAGTTAGGGTTAAGTATGCTACGTCCGAGAACTCAACTATCCAGTCAGTCCCAGTAGTATGTCAGTATCTAGAAGTGTTCCTAGATGATTTACCAGGAATTCCTCCCGAGCGGGAGTTCAATTTTGGTATAGACCTCCTTCCCGATATGCAGCCTATATCTATTCCTTCTTATAGAATGGCAATGGCCCCAACCGAGTTAAAGGAGTTGAAGGAGCAGTTGAAGGACCTTTTAGACAAGGGATTCATCAGATCGAGAAAATCCCCATAGGGTGCACCAGTTCTCTTTGTCAGAAAGAAAGATGGTTCTTTTCATATGTATATTGATTATCGACAATTGAACAAGGTCATCATCAAGAAAAGGTATCCTCTTCCTAAGATTGATGATTTGTTTGACCAGCTTCAGGGTTCCAAGTGCTTTTCGAAGATAGATCTCAGATCCAGATACCATCATCTCAGGGTTCGGGAGAGTGACATCCCGAAGACAGCCTTCAGGACTTCGTATGTACATTACGAGTTTGTAATTATGTCTTTTGGACTAACGAATGCTCCTGCAGCTTTTATGGATTTGATGAACAGGGTGTTCAAGCCGACTTAGATATGATCATGATTGTGTTTATCGATGATATCCTGATATACTCTCAGAGCGAGGAGGAGCATGCAGTTCATTTGAGGGTGGTGCTACAGACTCTCAAGGATTGCCAATTATATGCTAAATTCAGTAAATGTGAGTTTCGGTTGAACTAAGTGGAATTTTTGGGCCATGTGGTGTCGAGTGAGGGTATAAAGGTGGACTCTCAGAAGATAGAAGCGGCGAAGAATTGGCCTAGACCGTTGAATCCTTCAGATATCAGGAGCTTTTTGGGCTTAGCTGGTTATTATCATAGATTTGTTGAGGGGTTTTCACCTATTACAACGCCATTGACCAAATTGACCTAAAAGAAAGTGAAGTTCCAATGGTCAGAGGTGTGTGAGAGGAGCTTCCAGGAGTTGAAGACTCGACCCACCTCGGCACCGGTATTAACCCTACCGAAGGGCACCAATGGGTTTATGGTGTATTGCGATGCTTCTAGAATCGACCTTGGTTGTGTATTGATGCAGCATGGTAAAGTGATAGCATATGCTTCTAGGCAGCTGAAGGTTCATGAAAAGAATTACCCGACCCATGATCTTGGCAGCGGTATTTGCCTTGAAGATTTGGAGACACTATTTGTATGGGATCCACGTAGATGTGTTTACGGATCACAAGAGAATACAATATGTGTTTACCCAGAAGGATCTAAATCTACGCCAAAGGAGGTGGTTAGAGATACTCAAGAATTATGATATGAGTATCCTTTACCATATGGTAAGGCTAGTATAGTAGCAAATGCACTTGGTAAGCTCTCTATGGAGAATGTGTCCCATGTAGATAAGGGAAGGAAGGAGCTGGTGAAGGATGTGCATCGACTTGCACGGTTGGGAGTTTATTTAGTTAACTCGACCGATGGTGGTGTTATTGTTTAGAATGGATCAGAATCATCATTGGTGAATGATGTAAAAGCTAGACATGAAGAAGACCCTATTTTGGTAAAACTAAAGGAAGTTGTTCTGAATCAGAAGGTAGAGGTCTTTTCCAAAATGGGAGATGGTGTGATTTGATACCAGGGTCATTTATGTGTTCCAGATGTTGATGATTTGAGAAATAAAATGTTGCATGAGGCTCATGGTCCTAGATATTCCATACATACAGGTGCCACCAAGATGTATCGTGACCTATAGGAAGTCTATTGGTGGAATGGCATGAAGAAGGACAGCAGAATTTGTGGCTAAGTTTCCCAATTGTCAACAGGTGAAGGTTGAGCATCAAAGATCGGGAGGTGTGCTTCAAGATATCAGTATTCCTACTTGGAAATAGGAGGAGATCAATATGGACTTTATCACAGGGTTTCCTTGCACTCATCAATAGTAGGACTCCATTTGGGTGGTGGTGGATAGGTTGACCAAAGCAGCTCATTTCCTACCAGTCAAAAACTACCAATTCAGTGGAGGATTATGATAAGTTGTATATTCGGGAGTTAGTTCGGTTGCATGGAGTTCCATTGTCTTAGCAGATAGAGGTACTCAGTTTACCTCTCAATTTTGGAGATTATTTCAAAAGGGACTTGATACTCAGGTTAAACTTAGTACAATATTTCATCCGCAAATCGATGGTCAGGCGGAGAGAACTATTCAGACTCTCGAGGACATGTTGAGAGCATGTGTGATTGACTTCAAGGGTTGTTGGGATGATCATTTGCCTCTCATAAGTTTTCATATAACAACAACTATCATTCCACCATTCAGATGGCTCCTTTTGAGGCTCTCTATGGGTGAAGATATAGATCGCCTATTGGTTGGTTTGAAGTCGGTAAAGCTACGATGATAGGACTGGATTCAGTCCATGAGGTTATAGAGAAAGTTCAGCTTATAAGGGACGGGTTGAAGATAGCTCAAAGTAGACAAAAGTCCTATGCGGATGTGAGAAGGAGAGAACTTGAGTTTGAAGTTGATGATTTGGTGTTTCTGAAGGTTTCCTCCATGAAGGGAGTGATGAGGTTTGGAAAGAAAGGAAAACCCAGTCCCCATTATGTTGGCCCATACCGAATTGTGAAACGGGTTGGCAAGGTAGGATATGAGTTGGAATTTCCCTCAGAATTAGCCTCAATCCATCCAGTTTCCATATATCTCTCTTAAAAGAGTGTTTGGGCGATCCAGCTCTAGTTGTTTCGGTGGGCAGTGTTGGTGTGTAAGACAAACTTAGTTATGAATAGGTTTGGGTGAAGATATTGGATCGGTAGGTTCATAAGATAAGGAACAAAGAAGTATTTTTAATTAAGGTTTTATGGAGGAATCAGCATGTTAAGGGAGCTACGTGAGAAGCCGAGGCAGATATGATGGCTAAATACCCGCATTTATTCCCTACCGACTTAGTTTCAGCTTGAGGTATCAGTTCCTCCTTAATACTTTATTCAGTTTCATGTTTAGCTCATGCACCTCAGTCTCCTTCATGTAAAGGGATGTATGTGTGGTTCGGAAATTCAATTTAGTTATGTAGCTCAAAACGAAGTCAGTCATTCCATCAGTCTTCAGCTTATATGATCAGTATTTGAATATGATGATTGCATTTCTCTGCGTTTCTGTATGTTTTTGCAACATCTGAGGATGAATGTTCCCAATGGAGAGATATTGTAATACTCCGAAAGTGCCTAAGACTAGACCCGAGATTTTAAAGTGAAAGGTAGCTAAGATCTGAATATCCTTCTAAGAATGGATCGTTAGTGGGATTAACGACCTGTTGGATATATCTGTGGTGAGGTGCTGCTAGACTAGAGCTGTAAGTAATGGGTCTAGGAACGACCCATTGTTTGATGTAATAGGTCGTTGGATTTGAGCCGTTGTGAGGTTGTTCAGGTTTAGGGAGGAAGTAACGGATCACGTAATGACTCGTAGTTGGGAGCAACGAGTAAATTCCCGTCGGAAGAAATTCCAAAAGAGGGCAATGGGGACAACGGATGGTTTCCACGAGTCGTTGGAGCTGGGCATGACTTGTGGAACCTGTCGTGGTAGGAGGTTTTGGATCATGTATTCGGGGTGAAACAACGGGGAATGTAACAGACCGTCAGAGCCAGTAACGGTCCGTTGTGACGCCCATTGTCTCTAGCTGTGCCTAATTTCCAGGATTTTCATTAAGGGCATTTTCCTCATTCCTAAGCCCTAGGTCCTAAACTACGTCATTTTAAGCTCTGAATATTGAGTTTTAAGAAGGGTAAGTTTATTCTAAGCCATTCTTAATTCATGCATGCAAGTTTAGAGGTTTTGGAGAGGTGATCAAGCCTAGTTCTTCAAGTTTTTCATCAATTCTTCATTGGTAAATCAAGGGAGTTGTAGAATCAGTTCTTCTCAGGTATGTAGGGTTATGAAATGCGTGAAATTGTTCACACCCGTGCCCAACTCCTCTCTAATTCATGAAATTCTATTGATAATTCTATGGAGTTTTATCCCGATTCTTATGAAATCCTTATGATCTATCTATGGGTTAATCCCTCTCATGTATAAATTCATATTTCATGAATCATGGATAGATTTTATAGCTATTTAGATTCTACAAACTATGCGCAATTATGCATATTTCATGAAATTTCAAGTTATGATTCCATTTTGAATTTTATGTTCATTAGCCCACTATGATTTATGACTTATGATATGATTTCTCTCAAATTCTCATCATTAATTTATAAATATCAAGTACAAATGAATTTTAAGTATGCATGAACTTCATAGTTTATGGATTTATGATTTTGGCCGACTCGCGGGCCATATTTCATGGCTAGTGAACGTATTTCAAGCATGCTTATGATTATCATGATTTTAAACTAGCCCATGAATCTCATGTATATTATCCTATCACTACTATATACGTTTGGGAGTAGTATTTAACACTGAGTAGACTCGGGGTCTAAGTACACCCCGAGTCTCAGAATTACGCGCCAACGTAGCCACGATGGGACCTCCATGATACTGTCCCTTTTCCCAAATGGGCCTTTTTTGTGATATCACACCTCTTTTCATGGTTCTACCCTTGGAAAGGTACGAACACCTCCCGACTAGGGGTTTACAGGTCGGGCTCCATGTGTGCTCATATAAGGTATGTCGGTTATAAGAATCTCCCACTATTCCTCATGAGTTATGTATGGTTATGACTATATACTTTGGCTCAAGTCATATTTAATACAGCTTTTCTCTTATGATTATGATTATGAATGATTTACGAATGTTTTGAAAACCTTGAGCCTTATGTTTGCATTACGATATTTACATTATGATCATGTTTTCCTACTTTTATGAACTCTTATGTATTTTAAATTGTCCATTTTTACTTACCTTGTATACTCGGTACATTTCAAGTACTGACCGCATACTTTATACTGTATCGTTTTATGATACAGGCTCCGATCTTCAGGCTCAATCCCGCTAGTCAGAATCCTGGAGTTAGATATTCTCAGAATCTGTTGGTGAGTCCTCATCTTGTAAGGGCCCTATTTTATCAATTGTATTACGTCTTTCAGTTGCAAACATAGAGAGTTAGTTGGGATCTTGTCCCATCAACTCATCAGACGTAGAGGCTTTTTAGACATAGATTGTATTCAGTTTCATACTCATGTTGTATGTTCAAATTTTATGTTATGTTTAGAATTCCGCTATGTTTATCTTGTTGCTCTTCCGCTTTTATTGATTGAGTTAGATATGTGTTCATGCCATGGGTCGACTTGGAGTCTCTCGGAGCTCCTTGTTCCTTGTCTCAATCCGGGCTTACGTTTGGGTCGTTACACTACCACGGAGATTTGCCTCCGTGACATGCTGGATATCGCAGAGATTTGCCTCCCTGACACTCTGCTGTCACGGATGCTCACTGTTTTGCAGTCCCTGCTCATATAAAAATAATTCTTTGCTCTGTGGCATGGTTTTGAAAGCCCAAATGCTTCTTCATGGCACGGAGTTGACTTCAAATGTCCTTTTCATCTTGTCTCACCATCCATAATTCGTCCCTTAGAATTTATCTTCAAGATTAGGACCATTATCATCACATTGAGCTCCATTCATTGAAAATTTTTAACCTACAAAGAGAGCTAATCATATTTGGATGGACCAGAAATTATATAAAATACATGAAATTATTCTTAAATTAAGATACGAACAAACATGGGTAAAAATATCACTTGAGCATGTACATATGCCCAAGATCAGCACTACATAGGCAGTAGCTCGACATGTTGCACTCTTCTCAGTTCATCCATCCCACATTTCATTAGATCAACAATTTAACATTTCACAGACTCCATAAATCCATCAACAACTATAATAAAACAACAATCACATTAGCCATTAAAAGCTACAATTCCTCAGTTATTCATAGCGAAAACTACTCAATAACTACACATGGTGACAAAGTTACACTTAGCACTAAAACTATATTCATTGTTATCATCTCACATCAAATCCACGATACTTTGCACATTCTCTAGCACATTTCACATCCACCTCATTAACATAAATGAAATCACAAACAATACGCAAAGAACATAACCAAGGGTAACACGACAGGAACACGCCTCCACCAACTTCCCTTATCTCTCAACCACACAAAACATGTGCACACATGCCAGAGGGTCTTATTTGCGCCCATCCAGTCATGACCTGCAGGGGACTCTAGAAATCCATATATTGTGCTGGCATGGCACCCGCTCCAATTCATAAGCTCGTCCGGATGCTCTGCTCGGACACGAGCCACTCAAATAATGTTATTCGCTCACCCGGATACTCCCCTCGGGCTCAATCCTCTTATTTTATGATGTTAAATCTTTTCATTCATCATTCTCATAAAAGACATATCAAGTGCATTGTTTCATCAGACAGAAAACTACAATCTACTTCTTAAATAGGGCATTATCAAATAACAGTTCTCTCATTAATGGAGTGTGATCACTATACTAAACATTCATCACAGGTAATTGCATTATCATATATACAATCTTTTAAAAAAGTCATCACAGTTCAATATTATATCATAGTCGCATTCTTGAGATAAATTATCAATAATAGACTCACATATCACGCAAACGTCCGAAGACCAATCATATATCCACATTACGCACTATTTATGCCATTATATAGGTCTATCCCTATAAACCGTAACTCATCTCGATTACTCAAAATTATGGGCTTCGCTACTCTGCAAGAGCTTTGTGCTTAGTCAACGCTTCGGATTGTTTGAAATCTACACATATATAATCATTGGTTAATCACTCCTCAAGATAAGGCCTAATTCTATCAAACCCTTCTCTTTTCAGGGAAATTTAACAGAAAACCCTTCCCTTCCACCTAGTTTTAGGCCCCTACCTTGTCTAACCCATCAACATTAACAAGAGGGACCCTAGGAAGTAAACATTACTCAAATTTTTAACAATCAACCCTCCCATTACTTCCCCACAATCTCATCCATAGTTACATCAACTTAGAATTTTTCCCCTTAGCCCTTTTGATCGAGTTTTTGAGAATAATGGGGTAAAACCCCGTAAATTCCCACTTAAAACTCACTTTTTGACTCCCGCTGTCCGCTGCAGCGGTCACACTTCTGCTATAGCGGACCCGCTACAGTGGCCATAGGATCACTGCGGCGGCTCTAGCGGTTACTCCCTCATTTCGCAACAGTGGGACTCTGACCGCTACCGCATGTTGGAGTTAAGTGTTGGATGTGAATTGGAAAATGGAGAGAAATAAATTAGAGGGAAGAGAAAGTTGAAAAGTTTCTTTTCCAATGGTAGCCATTCCGAATAGACACCATCTGAACAGGTGTCTTCACAACCCTTCACTTCAGATCTTTGGCTTTAAATAAAGGCCTTTTTCCTTCATTTTTTAAGTACTTTTTTCGAGACTTTTGCTAGAAAATTCAAAAAACATTTTGCATATTTTGAAGAACTAAAATTCGAGTCTAGTGTGTGATTCGTTATCGTTCTTTGAGTTCGACAAAGTTATTGGTGTTTGAGGTACTGCTCCACCATTAACAGGTTAATCCGTTTTATCCTGGGAGGAAGTAATCCAAAAACCTCGAGTACAATGAGGGGATTAAATTCCTTAAGGACACACAGTGAATTCTATGGACTCGGATATTATTCTTTTCCTTTGCTTTGCAGATTTGAACACAGGCCAACAACATTCTTAAGGAATTTAATTTATTTCTTTTCTGTGTTCATCTATTTTCAGAATTTGGATACTAAAACCTTTCTAGCTTTCCACTCCATTGTTGGAGATTAAAATATTCAGATTTTCTACTCCCGTTGAGATTAAAATTTTTCTACTTATTATGATTGCTAGTTTGAAGATTTTAAAACTTTGCCAAGCAAATCTGATTGTTGATAATTCGGTTTGAAGATATAGAAACTTCACCGATTACTCAGTTTAGTTCTGTCAAAAGTTTTTCGGTTTGAAGAAATAGAATCTTCATTGATTGCTAACTTTTGTTGTTAATGTTCAACAGATATGACAGGAACAACTGACCCCATGCTTGCCTCTACAAGCAATGGAATCTCCTCCAAGCGTGTTGTGCAAGCACCGGCTCCGGCAGAAAAGCCCAAAAAGTTTTCTAGTATTGACTTCAAATGCTGGCAGCAGAAGATGTTCTTCTATCTGACCATATTGTTTCTGCATAAGTTCATTAATGAGGATAAACCGATTCTGCCGGAATCAACTCCCAAAAATGAACAGTTCTTGGTGATTGAGGCCTGGAAGCACTCAGGTTTTTTGTACAAGAACTATATCCTAAGAAGATTGGAGGATGATCTGTATAACGTATATAGCAATATGGAGACTTCTAAGAACTCTGGGATGCGGTATAGAAGGAGTACAAAACCGAAGATGTCGGTTTAAAGAACTTTGTTGCAGCCAAGTTTTTGGACTACAAAATGATAGACAGCAAGCCTGTTATCACATAAGTCCAAGAGCTGCAAGTGATAATTCACGATCTCCTTGCTGAAGGTATAATTCATACTAATGCTTTTGTCAAAAGTATTACTTATGGTGCTAATAATGAGTTGTTCATGGAAGGTTTGGTCATCAATGAAGCTTTTCAAGTTGCAGCAATGATTGAAAAGCTACCTCCTTCATGGAGGGACTTTAAGAATTATTGAAGCACAAGCGCAAGGAGGTGAAGCTTGAAGATCGTACCGTTCGATTGAGGATTGAAGAAGATAACAAAGCTTCTGAGAGGAAGGTAAAGGGAAACTCAACAATTATGGGGGAAAATATTGTTGAGACCACTCCATCTAAATCCAAAAAGAGGAAGAAGCCTTCTGGACTAAAGAATTTTCCTAGCAAGAAGAAATTCAAAGGAGACTGCCACAACTATGGACAAATTGGACACAAGTCTGCTGAATGTCATGCTCCAAAGAAAGGAAAGCAAAAGGGATAAGCTAACATGGTTGAGAAAACCATGGAGATTGATGACTTGTGCGCTATGGTGTCTGAATGCAACCTAGTGGGAAGCCCCATATATTGGTGGCTTGACTCTGGATCCACTCGACATGTTTGTGCTGTCAGAAAAGCATTTGCTTCCTATGTCCCTGCTGGACCCAACAAGAACATGTATATAGGAAACTCTTCAACAACCAAGATTGAAGTCTATGGAAAAATATTTCTAAAAATAACATCCGGTAAGGTGGTGACTCTCAATAATATCTGTCATGTTCCAGAAATGAGGAAGAACCTAGTTTCTGCAGGTCTTCTCATCAAGAATGGATTTAAGTGTGCTCTTGTTTCAAATAGTACTGTAATAAGTAAGAATGATGTATGTAGGAAAAGGTTACCTAACTGACGGCCTTTTCAAATTGAATATAATTGTTGTTGAATGCAATAAAATTACTGTTTTTTCTTACTTGATTGAGTCAAATGATTTATGGCATTTTCATTTGAGAAATGTCAATTATAAAACCTTGTGAAAAATGGTCAATTTAGAGTTATTGCCAAAGTTTGAATGCAATCAATCAAAATATCAAATCTGTGTTGAATCAAAGTATGTTAAACATCCTTATAAGTCAGTTGAAAGGAATTCAAGTCCCTTAGACTTAATTCACACAGACATTTGTGACATGAAGTCAATACCCTCTCGTGGTAGAAAGAAGTATTTCATAATGTTTATTGACGATAGTACGCGATCCTTCTATGTTTACTTACTTAAAAGTAAAGACAAAGCAATTGAAGCATTCAGGCAATATAAAAGTGAAGTTGAAACACAACTTAACAAAAATATCAAAATATTAAGGAGTGATAGGGGCAGCGAATGTGAATCTCCTTTTGAAGAAATATGTTTGAAATATGACATTATTCATCAAATAACTGCCCCTTATTCGCCACAATGTAATGGGATTGCGGAAAAAAATAGAACATTAAAAGAGATGATGAATGCTCTGTTGATAAGTTCTGGTTTACCCCAGAACTTTTGGGGAGAAGTTATCCTTACAGCTAGAAGAATACTCAATCAAATGCCTCATAGCAAAACACAATCCATTCCATATGAAAAATGGAAAGGAAGAAAGCCTACACTTGAATACATGAAAGTGTGGGGATGTTTGGCTAAGGTACATGATCCTAAACCCAAAAGGGTTAAGATAGGACCTAAAACCATTGACTTTGTTTTCATAGGATATGCTACAAATAGTAAAGAATATCAATTTCTGGTTTATAAATCAGAAAATTCTGAAATTTATGTTAATACAGTAATGGAATCAGAAAATGTTGAATTCTTTGAAAATATATATCCGTATAAATAGAATTGTGAGTCATCTAGCGAAGGATCTAAATGACCTCGGGAAGAGACAAAGAAAAGTTTTCCTAATGAGGAGAATCCAAGACGTAGCAAACGTCAAAGGACTTCTACTTCCTTTGGACCAAATTTTCTAATATTTTTTTTGGAAAATGAGCCTCAAACTTTTCAAGAAGCTATGACTTCTTCGAAGGCTCAATATTGGAAAGAGGCAGTCAATAGTGAAATTGAATTCATAATGAATAACCATACATGGGAATTGGTTGACCTTCCTCCAAGCAACAAACTATCATGTTGTAAATGGATTTTCAAAAGAAAAGTTAAAGATGATGGCACTATTGACAAATACAAAGCAAGACTTGTAGTCAAACGGTTTAGTTAAAAAGAAGGTCTTGATTACTTTGATACGTACTCTCTGGTAGCCAGAATTATATCCATTTGGGTGTTAATAGCGTTAGACGCCGTATACAATCTTCAAATCCATCAAATGGATGTGAAAACAGCCTTCTTAAATGGAGATTTAGAGAAAGAAATTTATGTGGAACAACCTAAAGGTTTATAGTTCCCCGAAATGAAAAGAAGGTGTGCCGACTTGTAAAGTCCTTGTAAGGACTAAAACAAGCACCCAAACAATGGCATGCAAAATTTGACCAGACCATGTGTTGACACCCAATTTTGACCGACCTGCGCTTTAATATGCTGCTTATATATGTATATATTTATTTATTTAACGCAAAAAATTCGACTTATTTTTGTATTTATAAAATAATTTATTATCATAATATTGCGAAAATTATTTCAAGTTATATATATGATTTATATTAATTTTAAATTTTGATACTAAATAATTACATCGGATATAATATATTTTTGTATTAATATGCGCCCTTATTTTGAAATATATTCTTTATTTAATAAATTATTTACCTAATTTTACTAGGTTTTACAAATTTATTTGATTAATAATATTAGTTGAATTTATAAATTATTTATGTTAATAATATGTTTTTTTATAATATTTGATAACTTGATTTTATATTTTAGTCATTAAATTATTCATAAATATAATAATTTAATTATAGATATTTACATAAGTGTACTTAAATTTAGAATTTATTTATTAATAATAATATTTATATGATTTTTTTTTAATAATTTAAACTACTTTATTATTTATTTATTAAATTATTTAAAAGTGTAGTATAGTTATTAATTTAATAGCAGCAAAATTCTTTTTCCTCAAATTTATTTAAATTATAGCCATTTGTTTATTCAATTCATTCAATCTATTTCAAATCTGGCCACTTCCTATTCAATTTATTTCAATTTTAGCCATTTTGAATCATTGTGGCTATTATTTAAATTAAATTTCAGCCTAAAACAATGCCTAACCATCCACCTATTTAATTACCCGTGACCCGCTTAAAATAACCCAGGACCCGACCCAAAGATATTCATTGAATCTCAATCGTCCATTATCTTTGATCCTACGGTCAAAAATAACCCTAATACACTTCCCTTATTTATCAGAACTACCTACCCAAACCCTAAACATTCTTTCATTCTTCCCCTTCTCACTAACCCAAGCCGCCCCTACCCTATCTCCCTCTTTCTCCCTCCTATCGGCGGCCAACTCCGGCCAAATAACACCAAAAGCCGCCAGCCTCTTTAACCCCCAAAACAACAACATGCAACCTGCCGGCAACCGTAACTCCCTCTCTCCCTCGTCTTCTCCGACGACAGTCACCGGATCTCCCTCCTCTCCATCGTCGGAAACAAGCCGCCTCCTCTCCTCCCTCTCTTCTCACGTAAACCATTTTTTCCGGCGACGTAGTCGCCGGAAACCAACAACCGCAGACTCCATAACAACCAAACACTCAGCAAACCCAGCCGTCCCTTCTCCCTCTTTTTTCTCCTTTAACGGCGCACCTTACTCCCCTTCCCGTCACTCCTCGCTTCGCCGTCATCTTCCCCTTCACCCAAAACAACCGCTGCATGCCTCCCTTTTCAACAACAGCCTGCCCAACAAACCCATTTGTCGCCGGAAACCATCAGCCGCAATTCCCTCCTTCTTTCCCTCTTCTCGCCGGAAAACACCCGTCGCTCCGGTTACAGTCTGATCGGACAGATCTATGATCTGTCCGTAAATTATTTATTTATTTTATTTTTATTTTTCATTTTTTGTTGTTTATTGTTACATATGTATATAATAAATTATATCTATATATAATATAATATATATATATATATGTAATGTATATAATAATATATGTCGTATATACTGCTTTTGTTTCATTTTTTATATATAATGTCATAACGTATGATATATATGTATATAGGTATATATAATATAATATATATATATATATACGTATATATATGTGATAGATGTATAAATATATATAATAATATATAAAATAATATATAATATATGTGTGTATAATATATATGCCGTCTTTATTTCTCTGTTCCATTTTTTTTTTTAATATATAATAAATATGTATAGCTATAATAATGCATATGTTCTATAATAAATATTTGCTCTAATAAATATACATATAATATGCACTGTTTTCTTTTCCTTTCCGTTTCATGTAAATAATGATATAATATATAATATATAATATATATGTATATGTATATGTATAATTATTATTGTTTTGTTTTTCTGTCCATTTATATATATATATATATATATATATATATATATATATATATAGTATATGTAATATATGTAATGTGTAATAGACGTAATATATACATATATGTGTGTGTGTGTAATTATTACCGTTTTCTCTTTTCTGTTCATTTATATATAATAAATATATAATATATAATATATAGTATATATATAACTCTATATACTGTTGTTCCTTTCTGTTCATTTATATAATAGATATGATATATCTGTATGTACAAGTAACCTATGTTGTTTTTCTCTTTATTTCGTTTCTGTATCGGTATAATAAGCGGCTTCTAGTTACTTAATCTGTCTGAAAATTCTGTATTAGTTGATAATGTTTATTTGGCATTTAGATTAATTTGCTTGATAATTTAGTGTTGATTAAATCATACAATTGTTACTGTTTGATTCTGGTATTGTTTGAAATGTGTTGTGTCACTGATCACTCTAATTAAAAGATATTCTTCAATTATTATTTTGGTATATGCAATCTATTAGGGTAATTTTTGTACTCACCTTTGTCCTTAAAAATAATAACTTGTTCTCTTTCCATTTAATTTGACTAAATTTTATTTTTTATGACCTGATTTTCTTTCCTTCCAGTAATTATGTTAAATAAAGCTATGAATTTCTTTACTCATTTAGACATATTTTATGTTATTCGTTCAATTTATAACAATCTTTGACTTAATTTGCCCTATTTTGTACCACTTATTAATGATAAATATTTCATGCAGTTATAGTTTCTGGCTAATTATGGAATTATTTAGAATAATTTCTGAATCAATCTGTCTTATCTGGTATTTATCTATTAATAATAGATATTTCGTATTATTTTAGTGCCGTTTAATTAAGGAAAATAATATATAGAATAATGACTTACTCGATTTGCCATATTTGGTTTATTTGTTAATTTAGGGTAAATATTCCATGTGTTTCAGAATATTATTTAGGGATAAGATTTAATTTATTTTATTGTTCCTATTTAAGGAAATCAGTTTGACAGATTTTATTCCCTTCCTTTTTGCATTGATTTACTGTCTGTTATTATGAAAAAACACGTTTAGCTCCTTAAAATATATGATCTGATTTTGTTAATTAAGGAATAATTATTCCTTTAATTGAGTTTCCATTTTTGTTTCTTGCCTTTAATTTTTCTGACTTTATGATTATAAAAGCAACCCTTTGCCCTTTATTATATTCATTCGAACTTTAAGAATTTTCTATCAATTAGTTCTAACAACCTTTCTTCGGAAAAAAAAAAAGGAAGAGAAAATAACGTCCCTTCTAGCAATTAATTTAAAACGGATATCTATTTTCAAAGAAATCACTTCCGTTTCTTCAACTGGTTAGTACATTCTTTTATGTTATACTTCTGTGATAATGTGCCTTTAAATTACTATGTGTATTGTTGAGTGATTTGTTCCTTTTGAACTTATTTAATTTGTTTAAAAACAGGGTCAAAAAATGTAATTTGTGTTAGAATTACATTGTATATATGCTCGTATTTGTTTGTTCTACCATTTAACAGGTTATGTCGAAGAGTCGCTTCGGGTTGGAGTAAAAACAGTCAGAAATGACTGTTTGGAGTAGTTTAAATTTCTCTGTGTATTTGTATATTTCATTTATTTAATTCGTTATTGTAATTTGTAAATAAATGGTGATAAATAGTGAAAATGGGGTTTTATGGGGGCGGGGAGTATGTGTTTTATTTATTTTCCTTCCAATCTCCAAATCCACCTAGACAGCATGCTTATAGGATTTTTAAATCATGCAAATCATATCGTTTAAATTAATTTAGCTAACTATGTATGGCATAAAAAATCATACCACAGAATTTCCAAAGGGTTCAGTTTTTGATAAATTTTTAGAGTGTTTGCGTTGACGTTTTTTTTAGAATAATTCATTAAGACATGCCGTGAAAGAATTCTCTAACTGTTATAATTAGGATTCACGTCTGTTAAACTTTAATTGAATTTATATGCGATAATCACTGTCAATGTCATTTATTTTGTTTGAGTATTATTTTGGTTTGCCTATTGTTATACATTAACAAGAAAACCTTGAGGGTGATTATATAAAAGTTAAATAATACTCACATCCCCCCACGTCTGAATCAGATCCGTATATTTTATCTATGTTGTTTAATCCGTCAAAACATGTTTAGGTTATCGATGTTATCCTTAGTCTATTTACATTTTTTTTAAAGATCATGCCTATAGAAGATTGATTTGTCAATGCAAGATTAGCCTAAAAATTCATGCCTATATTAATGCTTTAAAAGACAGTCTTATAGAAATTCAATGCGTATGCAAACATGTTTTATTTGATCATAATGGGTTTCGGTGCTTATCTGATGATAATCTACTGGCTAAGAAACTTACTACTTTGATATTCACAAGTTGAGATTTTGGTTATCAGTTCTATCATCATTAAACATGCCTAGGTTTTAGATTTTATACAATTTGTTTATATATTATTTTCTATGAAAAATGTTAAATTAATTATTTTCAGCATGTTTAGATCCTGACTGATAATAATGTCTGTCTATAAAATTATACAACATCATGTAATACCATTTTAATCTAGACTATAATGTTCATTAGGTATGAATTTTGTTGTAAGTGTTTTGGTTGGTTGCGTATTTAAATTAAAAAAAAAAATCAAACTTTGCAAATTGACGCATGCTTATTTGTCTGTCTGCTCTGACGTTAAAACGACCTTATTATATATGATTGTTAGTTCTTGTGGAATTTTTTAAAAATTTACCTGATTGAAGTTAGATTCTTTTGCAATTATTTAAATAATATATTTTTTTTAGTAATTGAATTATTTGTTAAATGATTTTGTTGCAATCACTCATTTGCTTGAAAATCTTTAGAACTCATGCTTTAGGGTCCTTAAAATAATTAAGTTGAAGTTGTTTTATATTTAAGTATTATTCCTGCAGTTATAGAAGTTAAATAAGGTATAAACTCTTCTTATTATTCAACTTAGAGGATAAGGTGTTTGCTTGTTCAAATCATGCAGTTAATTATTATACAGCGTTCATCTATGTCAAGTTTGTTTTCTATGAATCTATCCTTATGCGTGTCCATTTAGAAATCATATCTATAGGTTTAAACAAAGAGGCTATTTGAAACCTTTACATGCTTGTTGCAAAAATATTTGTTTTGCTTGTCGTGTTCTCCTAAAGCCATAGGATTTTTAGATCAACAATCCAAAATAGATGTCCAACGCCTCTTGGACCTTAAGAATGGTGCGGGTAGGCAAATAGTAGGACGTTAGTTTCATCACCTAGAGCGTTTTAGGCTAATTAATTAACTAGGCGGGTAGTCGGGAAATGATATTTGTGCTCACTGAATAATACGAGCAATTCAAAAGATTGCGAAGTATTATTTAAGTTGCACAAGTGATCCCATTAGGTCAAACTTTTCTAAAGTTAGAACTACGTTTGGCCTGATTCCCTTAAGGGATACGTAGGCGCCTACCGAGGCTCGGCCCCATAATTAAAAAAGGGTTTATTTGTTTTTTTCAATAAATGATTGATTGCCAAAGCTTTTGTATTTTATTTAAGAACTTAGAATATTATAAATGTGTTTTAATTTTCATTCCGCTCAAATTTCCTGCTCGTTTTTCCAAACTTTATCTTTGGTTTCATTAGTTAGTTTAAACAATATAAATTAAAATCAGTTTATTTGATTACTTAAGTAAATTCCCCATTTAATGAGTACGGTCGGGTACCACCTTTGTGGACCTCGAAAGGTGCCTAACACCTTCCTTTTGAGGTAATTAAAGCCCTTACCCGAACTCTGATTACCTAGGTAACAAAATAAGCTTAGAACGGTGCCCTAACGCACCTTTAATTCGTTAGGTGGCGACTCTTCATTTTCACCCCTAAGAGTCCTCAATGTTGTATCCCGCTTTTCCGCGAGGAAAAATGGGGCGCGACACCATGTTGTCAAATGGTTTCAAGATTAATGAGTGTGATAAATGTGATTACATTAAGAACACTCAAAATCAAATCATCATTGTTTTCCTATATGTGGATGAAATGTTAACAATGAGTAACGACATTGCTAACATAAATGCTAACAAGCGTATGCTTGCTAGTAAGTTTGAGATGAAAGATCTAGGAGTCGCTGACTTGATATTGGGAATTAAGATCCACAAAACTCCTGAAGGTCTAGCATTGTCTCAGTCAAATTATATCCAAACAATACTTGAAAATTTTAAGTATTTGGATTGAAAAATTGCAAATACACCAATTGATGTAAATCTTGCTCTTCCAAATAACAAAGGTGAAAGCAAGTCCCAATTGGACTATGCAAGAGAATTGGGAATTCTGATGTACATCATGAACTGTAGACGACCAAATATAGCTTGTGCGATAAGTAAACTTAGTCGATACATAAGTAATCCCAATCAGAGTCATTGGATGGCTATGGAATGAGTTTTGGGGTATTTAAAACATACTCAAAACTTTTCTTTGCATTACAACAAGTATCCAGCAGTTGTTGAAGGATATTGTGATGCATATTGGATCACCAGATCAATTGAAACAAAATCCACAAGTAGATATGTGTTTACCATTGGTGGAGGAGCAGTGTCTTGGAAATCATCCAAACAAACATGTATTGCTCACTCTACAATGGAGTATGAATTCATAGCTTTAGACAAGGCTAGTGAAGAAGCTGAATGGCTCAGGAATTTTCTAGAAGACATTCCATTCTGGCCCAAACCGTTGGCACCAATATGTATACATAACGATGGCCAAGCGGCAATCGGAAAGGCTGGAAATGTAATGTATAACAGAAAGTCTCATCACATACGACAGAGACATAACACTGTTAGACAACTACTCTCTAGTGAAATTATCAAAATTGACTATGTAAAGTCAAGAGATAATGTGTCGGATCCACTTACAAAAGGCCTAACTAGAGAGGCAGTTGAAAGATCATCGAAGGGAATGGGACTATGGCCGAGGATAAGTCATCGTGGCGGTAACTCTACGTAGAATACTGGAGATCCCAAGATCTAGGTTCAAGGAGATCAAACAAAGTCATTGATGACGGTTCAACATTGTCAAAATAACCTTTGGTCTATTCTCGTGATAAGACAATATTCAGTAACAAGGATAAAACATTAAAGACTTTTTAATGATTTCTAAATTTGGCATGGGGTATGTCAAATGGTGTATCTACGGGATAACACATTTAGGAATTACCTATATAAGTGTGAAGTGTAAGCCGCTTCAAGGAGAATTCTATAAGGGCAACTCTCTACGCACTTACGAAACCAAGTTGTGTTCATGGCTGAAACGAATAAAACAATGAGAACCTAAGATGGTTAAAGGATTAATTGTGTAACTTATGTTGTCTAGGTATATATTAAAGCTCGAAGGTTCAAAGATATCAAATCTACCGACTGACCGAGTATATCCGATATATGTTCACTACAGAAAGTTCAAGTGGAAACCCACTTATCCAGATATAATTAATTCTTGCTTATGAATCACACAGTTTTTCATGCATATAAATTTTTTATATAGTCATTCCCCATTCATGTGGGGGATTATTGGAGTTAAGTGTTGGTGTGAATTGGAAAATAGAAAGAAATAAATTGGAGGGAAGAGAAAGTTGAAAAGTTTCTTTTCCAATGATAGCCATTCCGAAAAGACACTATCTGAACAGGTGTCTTCACACCCCTTCACTTCAGATCTTTGGCTATAAATAATGATTTTTTCCCTTTAATTATGAAGTACTTTTTTTGAGACTTTTGCTAGCAAATTTAAAGATCATTCTGCATATTTTGAAAAATCAAAATTTGAGTCTAGTGTGTGATTCGTTGCCGTTCTTCGAGTTCGATGAAGTTATTGGTGTTTGAGGTACTGCTACACCATTAACAGGTTAATCCGTTTTATCCTAGGAGGAAGTAATCTAAAACTCTTGAGTACAATAAGGGGATTAAATTCCTTAAGGACACACAGTGAATTCTGTGGACTCGGATATTATTCTTTTTCTTTGCTTTACAGATTTGAACACAGGTCAACAACACCACAGTCTTGCTGCAGCGGAAATCCCCACTGCTGCAATGGTCTCCCGGACCAGTAGCTATCCAAACTCTCACGGTTCTATACTTAATTTATTTCACAAACTCCCTATCTCATTCTTAGTCAATTTTTTTTGTGTTCTATGCCCTTAACCATCCCTTAACGGCGTACGGGTCGTTACAATATTTTTTATATAAAATTATGTAAATTGTAAAAAATTTCTTTTTCATTTTTCGATTATTTACTTCTTCTTCTTTTTTTTGAGATTTATGTTTTTTTATTTATAAGATGAGTAACAGAAATATTGAAATAACAGTATATTATGATGTCAAAGAGTTAGAATAAAAAAACAGAAATTTGTAAGCTAAAAAAGTGACATTCTCTAGAGTGACTTTAGGATAGAGAAAGGAAAAGAAAAAATAGGACGAAAAAAATAATAACGTAATAAAAATAAATACTGTAGTAAAGGATAGATACGAAATCAGCAATATAATTTGTTTAAATGATTATAAAAAAAAAAACAAGAACAATGAAAAGATAAAATATCAAAAAGGAAATGAAATAATATTTCTCTCTTTTTAATCCTATTTTTAGTTCATCATTTTTTTTGCTTTATTCTTTTATATTAATAGAAGAAAAAATTATTAAGGAAGCAAGAAAAAATCAAGTTCTTAAATACATATCAAACTATATTAATTAAGAGAATCTCGTATTAACCTCATAATATATGAGATTTTTTCCTAATAATTTTTTTTTTCATTTTAAAGTGTGTGTGTGTGTATGTGTATCTCTATGTGTGTGTGTATGAAGAAAGGTTTTGAATGTGATGATGTGGCATGCTTCTAAAGGCACCATTCTCATTTATCTTTTTTTTCTTATATTTTTTTGAGCATTTTTCTTTATTTTCCTATTAATTTTTTTAATTATCTTTATAACAACATTAAATGACTCAATAATTAATACTCCACTATTTTTCCTCTTAAAGTCTCACTAATAACATTTACTAGCTCAATACACTATACTTTTTCTTGTCTTAACGTCTCACTAATGACATTTATCAGCCCACTACACTCTTTGATTTTATCTCTCACTATATATATGAAAAAATATATATTTTTCTCGTAATATGTTAAAAATGACAAAAGTAAAAGTGGAAGTCTATTTTTAATATAGTGAACAAGTCAAAGTAAATATAGGAAATATTTTTTTTTCTTTTTTTAATTTTTTATTTGTCTTAATTTTAAAAATTTAAATATCTATATAATTACTCAATTAAAGAGCAAGACAATTGCTCACTACAGTGAAAAATGAAAAGTCTTAACTCTCCAAAATATTTTTCCCAACTTCCTCTTATTTATTGTATTGTATTTATGAATCCATAAATATTGTTAAAAGTTAGTTTTTATTCTATGAATATATATTTATACAGAGAGAGAGAGAGTGAATTGACAGCTTCTTCCCTTCCCAAAATGTAAAAATATATTTTTAATCAATATCTATTTACTGGCACAAAATTTTAAGAAAGTGATACAAAAGTGTTAGGTGAAATCTCCATCATTGAGATGTTAGTGGAAGTGATGAAATACGAAGGCAGTAGCAGGACTTCTTCAGGTAGAAGTAGCAGAGAAGATTGAAACAATCTTTTAAGATGACCTTTGACTTATGTTATAACAAACTGCTCTTTTTAACATTTATTTTTAATCCCTTGCATAGATCTATGTCACGATAATATGATATTCATATCATAATTTTGTAAGCAATTGCTATAGAGGAAGTTTAAAGTAATTTTATCGCTTATTAGATGCTCAAGGAACTAAAGTGAAATAACGAACCTAGCTACCATCTCCTGCTTTCTTTGTTTTTTGCAAAATCTTAGTGTAAATATTAAAGAAAAGTAATAGAGTAGATGTTGAAGTCGGTAATGATTTAGTAATATAGATTTGATATCATATTTTCACGTCTAAAGGATATTTGATAATGTGGCATAGTTCTTTTTGGTCAATAATTTATTTTTTATTTGGTTCTTTACACTACTTTTGTTATTTCATTCAATTCACTCTTGTCACGACCCAAATGGACGTGATAGGCACCTATACTAATCCCCCGGTGGGTGAACCAACGATTCCCAACAACTACCCCGTCATCAATCACACAAGAAGAAATAACAATGTGATAAAAGTAAATGAATTGCAATATCTTAAAATTGTATTTAACCAACTAAACTCAAAAACAGCATGTCATGACCCAATCTAGGATCATGAACGGTGCTTAGGAATAGAATCCCAAAGCAAGCCCTAAAAATTCTACAAAAAATCGGGCAGAGTTTTTCCTGTTTTTGATCTATCCATAAATTTTTCTTGTCTTAGAATCAATAGGCAACAACCAATAATACTAAACAAGTCATTACCATTCTCAATCAACCCATTCTAAACATCACAGTTCTAACTATCTCTAAAATATGGGAAGGACAAACAGTACTACTCACAAGTCTGTAATAGTGAAAGAATACTCATGGAACTAACAAAACGCCAATGGAGCAACTCTAAGAATTCAAAGGAAGAGACTATAAAAATTAAGTAAGCATTTGCCTACACGAACAAATGCGAGGCTCACCAGAAATTTACTAACTTAAACGCTTTAATTAATAGAATACTCGCCAATGTCAGCTGCAGTCTCTAAAAAAATAGCGTAGGGTGAATCGCTAACTCAGTGAGTAATAATACTTAACCACAATCCCCTTTAATGGGGACAAATCATAAATATTGCTAGTAAGAAAATCAGCAAATATCACTAAATAAGTGCCTCTTTCAGAAATGGTAAACCAAAAATCAGTTTTGTTAATGTCTTATAAGTAGAAATCAATAAACAAGTCGGTGATGATCTCAATAAACACTGTCATATCAAATTTTGTATTTTGAGAGGTTTCCAAGGATGAATCATGTAATCGATGTGGCTCCCTACCTTGAGAGATAGCCAAAAACTATATGCTAGTTTTACCTTCCCACTAGCTAGGGTTGTAATGGTAATCTGTAAATGCAAGGTGCACCAGGTCTAACAAACCCGCCGTTAGCTACGAGATCCATCAAGGTCTACTCCCATTTATACTTTTATTTATAAATAGTAAGTACTCATATGAAAGCATTTTCACAACAGTGTAGGATACTTAAGTTCTTATAAAAATCATGTACTTTCTTTTCGGTAAGGATAATCATCTCAAGTAACAGTAAAGCATATTTAGAAATTGTGAGAACATCTAAAATAATGGTAAACATATCAAATAAATATTTCAATACCATATCAAGTAAAAGACTTGTATCACATGCAATTTCAAATCATTCGATGACACACTACTTGGAAAATCATTATAAATCATGCAGATTGTAAAAATATAAATTGTGGTAAGGTCACTACTCATTGTACTCGTGTCGAACTACTCAACTCGTCACCTCGAACAACCGTATGATTTCCTTCGATCAATCTATAATCATTTCATATTAATTTCGTGTTAGTTTTCTCGTTTAGGCTAATTAATAACTAATTGAAAATATCTAATCCTTGGTGTTTCATGTTTAACCATCGATGTCGAATTATATTCACTCATGCCATGAGTAATTTAGCAATGCAAAATCTACTAATTTCAGCTAAATCATGTAGTTTATTCATACAATTCATACCCAAATTTCTCTAAATTTATGCTTAAAGAAAACTAAAATAACTTTCCTATCCATTCTATTTTTTTTTAGTGTATGCCAAAATATAAGAGTTTACCCTCCAATCTTCTAATGTACTCACTCAATTCATAAGAATTTAATAGATTTCTCCATTTTTTTTAACCCTTGATTCTAAAACTCTCAACACCAAATTCGATAGTCATGGGTTATATGAATTAAATCTATAAATTAAGTTGAGAGATTTATCTTTTTCTTCTCCTTTTCTCTAGAACTATTTATCCAAGTATTGAATTACCTCCTCTTCATTCTCCTTTTCTGAAAAATTAGTACTCACTCTCTCACATTTTTTCCTCTCTACTTCAGCTTCTTTCAGCAGAAGCCCTTGTTTTTTTCTTTTGTTTTTTTATTTCAACTGAAAGCTTCTTTCAGCCCTCATGATCTCTTTTGATTTTCTTTTCTATGTAATTGGGCCTTCGCTCACAAATGCCCTTTCCCCCTCTTTTATTAAACTAAATAACTTTTTTTAAATGGGTATTACATTCTTCCCTCCTTATGAAATTTGGTCCTCGAATTTAACACAAGTACATACCTGTAGCCTGGAACAAGTGACGGTACTTGACTTGCATATCATTTTCTGACTCCCAAGTAGCTTCTTCAACTGTATGGTTCTCCATAAGACTTTCACAGATAAAATTTCTTTTGACCATAACTTCCTTACTTGCCTGTCCACAATAGCCACTAGCTCCTCTTCATATATCAAATTCTCATCAAGCTATATAGTCTGTGACTCAAGCATACGAGAGGAGTCTGATGTGCATTTTCTCAGCATAAAGACATGGAACACTGGATGGATAAAAGACATCTCATAAGAAAGTGTCAAACAATATGCTATTTCTCCTACCCGGTTAAGTATCTCATATGGTCCTATAAACCTTGGGCTCAATTTACCTCTTCTCCCAAACTGTATCACACCTTCCATAGGGGAGACTCGTAGGAAAACTTTATCCCCAACTGTGAATGCTAAATCTCTCCTTCTCTTATCCGCATAAGACTTTTGTCTACTTTGGCCTGTGAGCAACCTCTACCTAATTAACTGGACCTTGTCAATAGCTTCTTGCACCAATTCTGGTCCTAACACATTTGCCTCTCCAACTTCAAATCATCCTATAGGAGAACGACATTGCCTACCATACAAGGCTTCATATGGGGCCATCTGGATACGTGATTGGAGATGTTGCTGTAGGCAAATTCATCTAAGGGTAGATAAGAATCTCAACTACCTCCAAAATCAAGAATACAATCTCTCCTATTAAGTCACGTGAAGATGCAGAATCAAAAAGAATTCATTTATTCGTCTTATTTATTATTATTTAGTATTTATATAAAAAAAATTATTTATTATACAAGCTTTCAACATATCCTCCAAAATTTGTATAATACGTTCAGACTGCCCATTTGTTTGCGGATGAAATGTGGTACTAAGATCTACTCATGTACCCAATGCTTCTTAGAAGGATTTCCAAAAGTGTGAAGTGAATTGTGATCCTCTATCAGAGATGATGGATACTATAACTCAGTGGAGTCGAACAATTTTATTTATAAATATTTATGCATATCTCACTCCACCATGTGTAGTCTTTACTGAGAGAAAGTGTACTGATTTCGTTAGTCAGTTTACTATTACCCATACAGAGTCATAACCTCTAAGGGTTCATAGTATACCAATGTTCATAGTATACCAATCACAAACATAGTAACTCTTTTCCATTTCCACTCTGAAATTTTGATCTATTGTAGTAGTTCTCCGGGTCGCTGATGCGCAGCTTTAACCTGTTGACAAGTCAAACAACTAGAAACAAAGTTAGCAACATCTTTCTTCACACCTTCCCACCAGTAAAACTTCTTTAGATCACGATACATCTTAGTGGAACCAGGGTGTATGGTGTATCTATAGTTATGAGCTTTCTTAAGGATAACTCGTCTCAACCCATCTACATATGGTACACATAACCAATTACCTAGTCACAGAACATCATCACATTTAACAGTCATCTTTTTTATTTTTTACCAATTAAGACCTCATCTCTGTATTTGCACAATTTCCCATCCTCATATTGAGTGGCCTTTATGTGCTCTACTAATGAAGATTTTGCTTGCACACAAGCCAACAATGTATCTGAATTTTTCACCCAAAATCTGACACTTGTGCCTTCGAGTTTATGCATCTCCTTCGCCAACAGTCTCTTTTCAGGAGCTATATGTGCCAAACTGCCTATTGATTTTCTGCTCAATGCATCGGCACAACATTAGCTTTTCCAAGATGATACAAAATAGGACAATCATAATCCTTAAGCAATTCCATCCACCAACACTGCCGAAGATTTAGATCTCTCTGCTGAAAAATGTACTTCAAGCTCTTATGATCAATATAAATCTCACAAGTTACACCATATAGATAATGCCTCCAAATCTTAAAAGCAAATACCACCGCAGCCATCTCTAAATCATGTGTAGGATAGTTTTGCTCATGCTTCTTCCACTGTATTGAAGCATAGGCCATAACACGACCAACTTGCATAAGAACACATCCTAATTCCACGCTCGAAGCATCACAAAAGACCGTGAATCCTTCAGAACCTGGTGGTAAGGCTAATACCGATGCAGTGGTCAAACATGTTTTGAGTTTCTGAAAACTCTGCTCACATTCCTCTGTCCACTAAAATTTCACATTTTTCTGCGTTAACTTGGTCAATGGGGCTGCTATTCTGGAGAAATCCTACACAAAATGCCTGTAGTAAATTCCCAAGTCTAAAAAGCTACGAATCTCTATAGGTGAAGAAGGTCTAAGACATTTTTGTACAACTTCTGTATTTTTAGGATCCACCATAATTTCATCCTTGGATACAACATTCCCTAGAAATGCTTTTGAGTCTAGCCAAAATTCGCACTTCGAGAACTTAGCAAAAAGCTTATGTTCTCGCAATATCTGCAACACAGTCCTCAAATGATTCTCATATTCCTCCTGGCTACGAGAATATATAAGGATGTTATCAATAAACACTATCACAAACTTGTCTAGGAATGACTTGAACACCCTATTCATCAAGTCCATGAATGTAGTCAGAGCATTTGTCAATATGAAAGGCATCATAATGAACTCGTAGTGCACGTACCTAGTTCTGAATGTTGTCTTGGAAATATCATCTTCCCTTATTCTAAGCTGATGATAACCAGACCAGAGATTAATCTTTGAAAAGTGGACAGCTCCCTGCATCTGATCAAACAGGTAATCCATACGAGGTAAGGGATACTTGTTATGTATTGTTACCTTATTCAGTTGTCTATAGTTGATGCACATTCTTAGAGACCCATCTTTCTTATTTACGAACAGTACTGGTGCACCCCATGGTGAATATACTCGGTCTAATAAAACTCTTATCTGGTAAGTCCTGCAACTATTGTTTTAGCTCCCTCAGCTCCGTCGGTGCCATACGATATGGAAGTATTGATATTGGTAGGGTCTCAGGTGTTAAATCAATACTTAAATCTATCTCTCATACCGGAGGTAAACCTGGCAAATCCTCAGAAATACATTCAAAAATTCTTTTACCACTGGTACCTTCTCCAAGCTAAGTGTTTCCTCTCTAGTGTCTCTTACCATAGCTAAGAGACCCATGCAACCTTTCTTCAGTAATCATTGGGCCTTCAATAGAGATTTAACCTTACTAACCTATGGAACTTGACCCCTTTTTAATACAAAAGTAGGCTCATTGGGTATCTCAAACTTGACTATTTTTGCATGGCAGTCAACTATAGCATAGTAAGGAGATAACCAATCCATTCCCATCAACACATCAAAGTCGATCATATCAAGTACTATCAGGTCAGCTAGAGTATTTCTAGGCTCTACTCGAATCTGACATTCTCGATACACATATCAACTAACAGAGAATCTCCCACGGGAATAGAAACAATAAAAGGGTAATTTAACATCTCTGATTGTCTATCAAACCTCAAAGAAAAGTAAGAGGACACATAGGAGTATGTAGATCCTGGATCAATCAAAGCAAGTGCATCAAGTGAACAAACTGAAAGAATACCTGTAACCACTGCATTTGAGGCCTGAACATCTTAAGTGCAAAAATGCCTGACCTATACCAAAATTTCCCTATACTTGATCCTCAACAGCACTATCTCCAACACCTCGACCTCTATTTCCAATGCCTAAAATATTACGAGTAGCCTGAGTAGGTACAGCTAACTAAACAGAAGCCTGGCTGGAATTCTTTGGAGGTTTAGGGTAGTCCCTCAGGTGATGTCCCAACTGGCCACAACAAAAGCACTGGTCAAAACACGACACTGACCCAAATGTGATCTGCCACATGTCTGGCAGGCTGGAGTAGTGGCATACATCTGCCCAGAACTATGATGTCCAGATGATGACAATGGTCCCCTATTACCCTGTCTATGATGTGGTCTGTATGTGGATTGTGATACCATATCTCTCCCTGTCTGTGCACCCTATTGTTGTTGTCCTTGATCACTCACTCTGCTATTTGTACTAAAGCCGCCACTGAAAGATCCTCCTGTCTTTTCCTTCTTACGTACATCGTTGGCTGCACGTTCCTCGCTTCCTTCATTTTTTATCTTTATAGAAAGATCAACTATATCTGAGTAGGTCAAAATCTTCATTTGTGGAGCTACTTCACTGTATAGACGATCAACCAAACCATTAACAAACCTCTGAACCCGAGCTTCTTCATCAGCCACTAAGCAAGGAGCATGTCTAGCCAACTTACAAAATTTGGTGTTATATATTGACACATCCATATCTGGGGTCTGTACCAATCTCTCAAACTCCTTGGCATATTTCTGCCTCATACTGTCAGGAAGAAAGTGATCCATGAACAACTTGGTGAACTCATCCCATGTCAATGGTGTTGCTCCTGCATGCCTTCCTAGCAATATGGTTTCATACCATGTATTAGCCATGTCCTATAATTTGTATGCTGCAAGCTCCACGTCTCTCTCACTGGAACACCCTAGTGCTCATAATGACTTGAGTGTCCCATCCAAGAAACTCTGAGGATCAACTGAACTATCAGAACCTGTGAATTGTGGTGGCTTCAACTTCAGGAATTCTTGCAAAGGTACTACTTTATTCCTAAAAGTATAAATCTATGGGGTTTCCTGAGATGGTACAGTGTTTTGTTGTTCAATCCTCTCCTTCCTATCTATTCTATCAATCAAGCTCTCTATGGCTCTTTGCATGAAGGTAAGTGCCTTGACAGTAACTCCCTCATGTGATGGTGGAGGTGGGCTAGTACTTATTTCAAGAGTAGGCTCTATTATCACTCTTGTGGTGGTACTACTACCCTTTGTGGTGGTAGTACGGCCCCTACCTCGACCTTTTCTGTGAGCTCCACCTCTTCCCCTAGCGGTGGAAGTCAACTGCCTATCTGATGTGGAGTTCAGTGTCTGTGGTGCAGCTGTTGTAGCTCTGCCATTATATAATCGAGTTTAAGCCATCTGGTTAACAAATAAATATTGTTAGATTCATCTAGTTGGTTTTAAACATCGCACTCGTAAGGAGGAATAAGAAAGAAAGACAAGACATGTCCTATCATGCCCTCGTAGAATCACGATTATAGAAATGGCCGGCTACATAACCATAATTGAGACTCTACTACTAACATGTGCTCCATTAGTCATAGAAATAACCTAAGCTAAGGCTCTGGTACAAAATTTTTCACAACCCAATTTAGGATCATGATCGGCGCTAAGGAATAAATCCCAAAGCAAGCCCTAAAAATTCTACAGAAAATCAGGCAGAGTTTCCCCTGTTTTTGGCCTATCCATAAATTTTTCCTGTCTCAGAATCATTAGGCAACAACTAATAACACTAAACAAGTCATAATCGTCCTCAATCAACCCATTCTAAACATCACAGTTCTAACTATCTCTAAAATATGGAAAGGACAAATAGTACTAACCACAAGTTTGTAATAGTGAAAGAATACTCATGGAACTAACAAAACGCCTACGGAGCAACTCTAGAATTCAAAGAAAGAGACTATATTAATTAAGCAAGAACTTGCATACACAAACAAATGCGAGGCTCTCCATAAATTTACCAACTTGAACACTTTAGTTAATAGAATCCTCGCCAACATCACCTACAGTCTCTGAAAAAAATAGCAGGGGGTGAGTCACTGTCTCAGTGAGTAATAGCACTTAACCGAAACCGCTTTTAATGGGGACAAATCATAAATATTTCTAGTATGAAAATTATCAAATATCACTAACTAAGTGCCTCTTTCAGAAATGGTAAACCAAAAATCAGTTCTGTCTATGTCATATAAGAAAAAATCAATAAATAATTCGGTAATGATCTCAATAAATACTGTCATATCAAATCTTATATTTTGGGAGGTTTCCAAGGATGAATCATGTAATCGGTGTGGCTCTCTACCTTGAGAGATAGTCAATAACTATATGCTAGTTTTACCTTCCCACTAGCGAGAGTTATAATAGTAATCTGTAAATACAAGGTGCACCAAGTCTAACGAACCCACTGGTAGCTACGGAGCCCATCAAGATCTACTCTCATTTATACTTTTATTTGTAAATACTAAGTACTCATATGAAAGCATTTTCACAATAGTGTAGGGAACTTAAGTTCTTATAAAAAACATGTACTTTCTTTTCGGTAAGGATAATCATCTCAAGTAACAGTAAAACATGTTTAGAAATTGTGAGAACATCTAAAATAATGGTAAATATATCAAATAAATATTTCAATACCATATCAAGTATCCCACATGTAATTTCAAAGCATTCGGTAACACACTACTTGAAAAATTATTATAAATCATGTAGATTGTGAAAATAAAAATTGTGGTAAGGTCATTACTCACTGTACTCGTGTTGAACTACTCAACTCATCGCCTCGAACAACTGTATGATTTTCTTTTATCAATCTATAATCATTTCATATCAATCTCGTGTTAGTTTCCTCGTTTAGGTTAATTAATAACTAATTGAAAATATCCAACCCTCAGTGTTTCATGTTTAACCATCGATGCCAAATCATATTTACTCATGCCATGAGTAATTTAGCTAAGCAAAATCTACTAATTTCAACTAAATCTTATAGTTTATTCATCCAATTTGTACCCAAATTTCTCTAAATTTATGTTTAAAGCAAACTAAAATAACTTTCCTGTCCATTCTATTTTTCTTTGAAGTATGCCAAAATGTAAGAGTTCACCCTCCAATCTTCTAATTTACTCACTCAATTCATGAGAATTTAATAGATTCTTCCATTTTTTCTAACCCTTGATTCTTAAACTCTCAACCCCAAATTCGATAATCATGGGTTATATGAATTAAATCTATAAATTAAGTTGAGAGATTTACCTTTTTCTTCTCCTTCTCTCTAGAATTATTTATCCAAGTCTTGAATTACCTCCTCTTCATGCTCCTTTTCTGGAAAATTAGTGCTCACTCTCTCACGTTTTTTTTCCTCTCTACTTCAACTTCTTTTGGAAGAAGCCCTTGTTTTATTTCCTTTTGGTTTTTGTTTCGGCTGAAAGCTGCTTTCAACCCTCATGGTCTCTTTTGATTTTGTTTTCTATGTAATTGGGCCTTGGCCCACAGAAGCCCTTTCCCCCTATTTTTTTAAAATAAATAAAAAAATTTAAATGGGTATTACACAGCAAAATCTCCCAAGATTCAAAAGTCATTGCACTTCAACATCTAACTACATGTCTAGAAATATTTAAACTAAAAAGAAAAAAAATGTTGCAATGTCTGGAGGAGGGACATCTTTATCAAAAGAATGAGACTGCTCGCCATTGCGCTCATTCACCTCTCAAGAGAAACCACTGTTGTTTATAGGTGAGGATGAGAGGAGCTTCCTGAATCAAATTCTGCACTTAGAAAAGAAGTGCAGGAGTAGGTCAGCACGAACACAGTATTGGTAGGCATTATCGGCCAACCTTACATAATAACAAATAATTAAAGTAACAATAATATAAAACTAGTCTCAAACATCAAACATAAGAATAACAACATTTCAAGTACACTGGCTCTGCACAGGTGGCAACTGGCCTGCTTACTGGATTGGGCCTTTCGCTGCAGCGGTACTACTCGAGGCAGTAGCTCGACTTAGCCACACCTTTTATCAATTCACCGATTTTCAATAATTCACACACTCGGATATTGAATCACAGGACACATGAGCTTTTGATACCCATTCACATCTACTCATCATCACATAATAACAACATCAACATCAATAATAGTTTAGTTAATTCACACTTAACCTTTTTCCACTATCCTCAATTCAGGTTACAAGTACAGGATTCACAAACTCAACTCTACCACTTAACACATGCTCATTCCGAAATTGTTAGCAAGCTACAAAAGTTCATAAAATAGAACAATGGGTGACATGTTGGGCACACACCTCTGTCATGTCCCCATAAATACTTTGTCATCAATATCAGCGTATACACATGCTAGAGGGTCTTATTTCTGCCCTTCCAGTCATGACCTGCATGGGACTCGAGAAATCTATGTACTGTACCGGCGTGGTACCCACTCCTACTCATATGCTCGTTCGAATGCTCCCCTCGAACACAAGCAACTCATCGTAGGACATTATTTCTATCCTTAACCATTCTCACCAACTGAATACAACAAGGTGCATCATTTAAACATACAGGAGTTTACAATCTACTCTTTCATGTGTATAATTACAAACCAATAAATATCTCGACAACAATGCAAAACATCATTATTTAACAACTTAACACAGTTTCATAACGATTCAAATACCATATCATATTCACATCATTTCAACAGTGTATTTAACAGGAAATTCTCATAACAAGTAATGTCCACAAATCAATCACATATTATCATTGCACAAAACATACATGCTATTATATAGAGTATAATCCCTCGAAACCATAACCTACCTTGATTTTTAGGTAAGGAACGTCAGCTATCCACAAAAGCCTTATCATTTCTCAATGCTTTGGAAAGTTCAAAAACTACAACAGCAATATAGAGTAATGTAATTATTTTATCTTCGAATAAGGGTCGCAAAAGTTCAAACCCTTCCCTTTAGGGTACTTTCAAATGTAAAACCCCAATTTCACCTAGTTCTAGGTCTCAATCCCGTATAATCCACATTCTCTAGCAAGTAATCCTAGGGAGTGTTCAATACTCCTCAAACTTCAAATTAAACCACCCCATGGACTCGGTATGATCCAACCCTAGTCTATCAACCTAGGTTTCCTCAATTCAAAATTCCACCATTAAAGGATCTATAAGAATTCTAGGATCAACAATACTCATTATCGAGATAGAGAATCAAGAATCTTACCTTGGGAGAGGAATTCACTGCTCCGGAGGAAAAAATCATCTTCTGACCCTTCTGATCGTGTTTTTAGAAATAATGGGGTAGAACCCTAGAAATACATCTTAAACCCACTTCTGATTCCCGTCATCCGCTACAGCGGTCATATTTCCGCTGCAGCAGACCCTCTAAACTGCTACGGTGGATCCGGTGGTTAATTCTCCAATCCGTTATGACGAGACTCCAACCATCACCACGGTCTCGCTGCAGCAGATATCCTACTGTTGCAGTGGTCCCCCAAAACCAGTAGCTCCTCCAAAAGCATCTTTTTAACACTTAGCTCATTTCACAATCATTTTCTACAAATTCTAGCTTTTTCTAGCGCTCTAAGTCCTTTTCCCTCGTAACGACATCCGGGTCGTTACAACTCTATTTTGAATGATATGAAATATTTCATTTTAAGTATTTTTTATTTTATTATATTTTACAAAGAGTAACTACTCATACTCATATCTCTTCAAATTTCTACACTTTATAATCCATATATATATATGACACCTCTCTAAGTATTTTTCTCTTTCTATATATATAATATATAACTAAGAATAATAATAACGTTAGGAATAGAAAAAGTGATGTGGCACCTATATTTGGACAGAAACATAATTATCTTTTCTTTTTTTTAAAAGTGTAAGAATTTTCTCTATTTTTTCCTCATTTACGTGTTATATTAAAAAAAACTTGAAAAATCACTCTTTTAACTCTCTTAATTATATGAAATATGAAATATGAAATGTTAAGAAACTAAAGAGTTATTTCTTTAAATTTCTTTAATGTAAAATATAATGGTCTTTATTTTCATTACTCCTGGTATTTTTTATTTTATCACAACCTTTAAAATAATTAATAGTTATATTCATGATATTATTTAGTATTTCATATTGTAGTCCTACAAATAGAAATATTGTAAGACTTTGTAGAAATTATCACATTAGATTCATCTTTTAGTTTGACATAAAAATAAGATGAATGCTATTGAATGGTGATCAGCTTGTGGGAGTGAATTTTGATAAGAGTTCAGAAGATTTTGCATTAATTTTATATATTTTTTCATTTTTTTAATGATTAAGTTTGTAAGAATGATGTTGCATTATTTATTTTTTAGTATGTTTTCTGTGATTTCTCTTTATTTTGTATTTATATGAATTTCTGATTATCGTAAGTTTATAATTTCTTTTAGTTATATATATTGTGAATATCTCTTTATTTATATTATATTTAATAAAATTATTGATATTTATTTTTTTTAAATCGCGCGAACAAATTCACTAGTATATATTTGATAATGAAAATATAATCCCTTTAAACTCGTATTCTACTAAAATATCTATTTTGTGATTTTATCATTTTCTTAATTCTGTAGTTGAGTTTGCTTAACTTCTTCTATCTCGATTGAATTTTTGGACAAATTATTTCTAAACTTACTGATATTTTTCATATGTAATTACAAGCGCGAAGTGCACAAGTTCCCTAATATAATAATAAAGTTAGGAAAAGAAAATTCATGTGATACCGACCAAGAAACACAATTATCTTTTTTCTCTTTTTTTTTGGGGGGGGGGGGGGGGGTTTCTCTATTTTTTCTCATTTATGTGCTATATTTTTCTTTCAAAAAATCACTCTTTTAAATCTTTTAATTATATTAAATATGTAATATTAAAAAACTAAAAAGTTATTTCTTAAAAATTTCTTTAATTTAATGGCCTTTATTTATATTACTCCAACAACTTTATATTATCATAGCCCCTAAAATAATTAATAGTCATATTCATGATATTGTTTGGTATTCTATATTGTAGTCCTAGCTATAAATATATTGTTTGGTATTCTATATTGTAGTCCTAGCTATAAATATAGACATTGTAGAAATGATCACATTAGCCTTTTAAGTTGTTATGCTTTCGATGCTTTTATATAGATGTTTTAGTTTGACTTGAAGAATAAAATGAAGACTATTCGATGGTGATCGGCTATTGGGAATGGATGTTGACAAGAGTTCGAAAGATTATGCATTAATTTCATATTTTTTTAATTTTTTAAGGATTAAGATTGTAAAAATAATGTTGCATTACTTATATTTTTCTATGTTCTCTCTATGGTTTCTCTTTATTTTAATATTTATACAAATTTGTGATTGTCGTAAGTTTATAATTTCTTTTGATTTAAAATAATAACTCGTGGCTTTGTTCAAGTCTTCTAACTACTAACCACACATTTTCCTTTATGAAATCAATTATACATCTAGGTATATATATAATATAATGAGAGAGAAAAAAGATAAGATAAATTATAAATATCTTTTCTATTTATATTATATTTAATAAAATTATTGATATCTTATCATCGCGGATATAATATAATGTTCATCTCCTTAAGTAAAATGTAAAGTTAATAGGATTCTTACATTATAAGTAGTGTAGTAGAACCCTAGGTTGGAAAATTCGTCAAGGAGGTGGAAGAAGTGGCTCAGTCAGTTTCAGCTCTATGCACATGGCCATCGATAGAAGCTTAGCTCACTGCTTGTTCGAAGAATTTTCCTTCAACAATATAATTGAGTACGCATTGGCTTGGAACATATTTTCCCAATTCTTTATATTTTTAATCTTCCATCAATCATGCTTGGTTGCAAACTATATATAGGATTGTTGCCTTATTCCATCCAAACAATATATATATATATAAAAGCTATGCATAAACAAGGTAATGTGACACCTTTTTATGGTCTAAAAAATTATTTATATTTTATCTCATTTTTTAAAAAATTTTCCTTCATTCTTTTTTTAACCAATTTATTTAATAATTTTAAAATAATTTATTATATTTATTGCATCTACTTATACTTTATTGTAAAAGCTCAAAAGTTTCTAACATTCAAAAATTCTACTACTAACATTTATTACCATAAATAAATATATTGAATATGTTTTTGTAACTCCAACTTTTATATTAAACATTAATTTAATAATGAATGGCAATTAGGAACATAACAACATGCTCCGTAAATAATTTTACATAATTTTCATTTAGATAACAATATCTAGAGAAGAGCCTGACATTTGTGAAATCTCAAAATGATCAAAATAGCGATCACTTTGATGGGAAAAAACTGACAGTGTGGCTATTTAGTTAGCAAGGATGGGTTTTTCCACGTGATATTTGGGTAAGTTCTTAGTATCAGTATTGTTACATGTAATAAATAATATAAGTAATAGCAAAGATAGATTTCTCTCCGCTCTCATATTTTACTCTCGTTAGTTTTCCAGTTAAATTTTTGGACTATGATAACTCTAATTTTCTTTCTTGTGAGTTTTAGATGGAAGAAGGTGCATAGTGAAAATTATAATTGACAGAGATGTATTTTCTTAGCCGAGTACTTTGAAGATATTTACCATGCGGAGAAATTTTTTTTATATATATTTATAATTGTGATCTCAATTTTTGTGAATAAGTAAGGGTCATAATGAGGAAAAGAAAGAAAAATAATTATAACGGAAAAAAGAAGAAATAGGAATGAAATCAAAAAAAAATATCTCTAATTAGTAGAGCAAATATAATTTATGCATTTGCATATCTTACTTGTAAATGATTTTAGAATTGATAAATTCTTATTTTATATTCTCTATTTATACATAAAGCAAAAAGAATCTACAAAAATGTATCTTTGAAATAGACTTTGAATATTTCATTTTCAATTATTATGATCTTAACCTATGTAAATATTTTTTATGATTATAATCAGAATAGAATCGTATATATCAAATGTCATAGTTTACATTAATTACTTTCTAAATTATTTATTGCGTATGACACCAAAACAGATAAAATCCTTTTACAAAATGATAAAATGGGGAATTGATTTTGGTTCTTACCAAAATGGACACCTCGTTGTTGGGCCAACGAGGTTCTATTAAATATTTTTTAAAAAAAAATTATTGAACCTCGTTGGACAGCCAACGAGATTTCATTAAATTTTTTTTACATTTAACATGTTTAAAAAATGAAAAAACATTGTGAAGAACCTTGTTGGACAGCCAAAAAGGTTTTATTAATTTCCAACAAGATTTTATTAATTTTTTTTTACTTTTAACATATTTTTAAAAATTTTAAAAAATTTTTGAAGAACCTCGTTGAACAGCCAACGAGGTTCCATTAATTTTTGTTTATTTTTTATTTTTCACATGTCTAAAAAATGAAAAAAAAAATGTGAAGAACTTTGTTGGACAGCCAACGAGGTTCCATTAATTTTTTTCTTTTTACATGTCAAAAAAAAATTTAAAAAATTGTGAAGAACCTCGTTGGACAGCCAATGAGGTTCAATTATATTTTTAAAAAAAAAAATTTACGTGTCAAAAGAAATTTTTAATAGAAAAATTTGTGAAGAACCTCGTTGGACAGCCAACGAGTTTTCATTAATTATTTTTTAAAAAATTATTAAAAGAACATTGTTGGACACATTCAAAGAGGTTATGTTGTAATTTTTTGTTTTTCTAATTCTTCATATACTGAATTAAAAAAAAATTATAAAAGAACCTGGTTGGACATCCGACGAGGTTCCGTTTAATTTCTTTATTCTCAAATAAAACCTAAAAAATTCTAAAGAACCTCGTTGAACAATCAATGAGGTTCCACTTTAAATTCCACACCTATAAATTGATTTCATTCTTATCTCAAATGTTCACACATTCACAAAATGAATTAAGAGTTAAAAGTTGAGTAACTTTGTTGAATATACGCCTTTATAAATAACTGGCATTCAAAAAAAATTGTCTCTTCATTTTCTTGCTTTGGGTTTCTTCCATTGTTAATCAAAATGGTTGAACGCTACATAAGATTTACTTTATATTGGGGCAGTTAAATTATCAATGGAGCCGGTTCGATGATATACAATCGACTGAAGCAGTTCAAAGGTTTCTATTAACTCTTAAATATTCGCATCTTCAACGTATTTTTAGGAGTAAAATAACTGTTATTGATCCTGAATTATCTATTGTTACTAGTAGACGATATCCAATGTCGTTTATAACAAATGAATTTTCAATATATGGGGAGACTAGTATTTGTGATGATGATTCTTTGACGTCATTTTTTGAAAGTTCTGATACTTTTAGTAGTCACATTAGTATAACTATGCTTGACATGTATGCATCAATACAAAGACTTGATATCATCCAAGAATTCACCGATGATGAGTATGATTTTCATGAAAGCACATATCTATCAAATTTATATATTGGTGTTAATAGTGGTTTAGTCCAACAAGAAACAATATTTGGATTTGGTAGATAGTCAAATGTCATCCTTAATTCAAGTACACAATACGAGGGTGGTGTTGAAGTGCATAGTCATAATTTTGAATGGAGTATGTAGAATCATGAAATGGGAGGACCTAGTAATCCACCACCTCGTTGCAAAATTTGGATTTGAGTGGTGGACACTCAATGCATAGTAATACAAGCGAACTCCTGGATAGGTAAATTTAATGTAGTTTTTATCAATTGATTTAATTATATGCTAGAATTTACTATTTTAATTTTTTTGTATTTTGTAGGTGTAATAATTTTGGAGTCTCATTGGCTCAACTCACCCAAATTGTGAGTAACAATGATGAAGCAAATAATCAAATTGATGATTCGGGTAGCGACAGACCATTAGATGATGAATCGACTGATGGGGACCATCAGTGATGATGGCGATGTTGATGGAGAAGCTATAGCAATCAGAGATGATAACATTAATTATCATTCTAATGCTATTCCATATTTAGATTATACTAAAGAGAGCCAAGAAGACTTTGTCTGTACGAGAGATACTGACTTTATTAGAACAACATTTTGGAATGCCAATAATCCTGCTTCTCTTAAGTCAGGTCAGACTGCTATCCTTTTGTTTATAATATATCCTTTCGTATATAGGTCCAGTTAATTTTTATATTATTTATATTTGGTGATTGCTATATTTCCTTGTATATGGAATTAAGTATGCTTTTCAAAAGAAGAAAGAAATGAAAACTGCCATTAGATTATACAATATTAAAAATAGGAAGGAGTTCATTAGTGAAAGATCCAAAAGTTAGAGGGAAGGTTATTTGCAAACATCATTTGTTGGGGTGTCGTTGGATCATTCGCTTTAGAGAGATTCCAGGCTGTACGTGGAAGGCAGACAAAATGATTGAGCCGCATACTTGTGAAACAAATGATTACAAGGAGGATCATTTCAACTTGAGCAGCAATATGATTCTAATTTATTGATATCATATCTTATGGATAATCCAGATATAAATATTAAGACTGTTCAAAAAAATGTTAAAGGGGTGCATAAGTACACACCCAGCTATAGAAAATTCCAAAAAGGCCGGAAAAGGCTTTTGAAATGGTTTTTAGTGATTTTCAAGGTTCTTTTAAGGCACTACCGCATTACATGGCAGCTTTGCAATTTTTTAATCCAAACACTATTATTGAGTGGGAGCACCATGGTACATCAATGCAGGGTGATCAAATTTTCAAGTTTCTTTTTTAGGCCTTTAAACCAAGCATCGATGGATTCAAAAGTTGTAGGCTAGTCATCTCAATAGACGACAGTCATCTTTATGGTTTGTATGAGATAAAATTATTAATTGTTGTTGGAAACGATGCTAACAATAATATTTTTTCACTTGATATGTCGTAGTTGCACATGTGAGTTATAAGTCTTGGTCATGGTTTTTAAGTTTACTTTAGAGACATATTGTCTGTGATAGACAAGGAATCGACCTTATATTGGACTGCCATAATAGAATCTTGCAATGTGTCCAATCTTATGAGTGGTTGCAGCCACTATCTACGTATCATAGGTATTGTGCTCGTCACTTAAAAGTCAATTTTAATAAAAAAATCTCAATAAAGATCTTCAAAATCATATGTGGTTGGCTGCTACAGAACACCAGAAAAAAATTCAAACAAAGGATACAAGAAATGACCCCGAAACTTATAAATGGTTAACTGACCATCAATTGGATAAGTAAAAAATGTATAAGGATGATGGTCATTGATGGGGAGCTTTGACGATCAATATATCTGAGTCGTACAATGGTATATTGAAAAAAGCTCATGGCCTTCCAATCACTACTATGATTCGTCTGACTTTTAAAATTATGGTTGATCGTTTTGTTGAAAGAAATAACTTTGTAGTGGCTTTGATTGAAAATAATAAACCCTGGTTGTCGCGCCCCATTTTTCTCACAAAAAGCGAGATACAACATGTGACGGCTCTTAAGGGTTTGTTGTGAAAGGAGAGTCGCCACCTAACGATTTGAGGTGTGTTAGGGCAACGTTCTAAGCTAAAAGTCTGCTTAATTACCTAAGTTACCAGAGTTGGGCAAGGGCTTAAATTACCTCGAAAGGAAGGTGTTAGGAACCTTTCGAGGTCCATAAATATGGTTCCCGGCCAGATCCATTAATATGTGGGAAAATTAACTAGGCGAGAAAATGAATTAATTTTAACTTATATTGCTACAATTTTAACTAAATCGATAGGCGTAAAATAAATAAAGGATTACAGACAAACGAGAAGAAAGAAATCAAAACAGAATAATTTAAATATAATTAATTTTTACATTATTTTTCTTTGTCACAATATACAATAAAATATTGCAAATAAAATAAGAAAAATAATTTAACGCATAAAAGAATATAACAGAGTAATTTATAAAATCCCACACAAAAGGCAACAAAATAAATATTTATTTAAATATGGGGCCGAACCTCGATGAGGCGCCTACGTATCCCTAAAGGGAATCAGGTCGAACGTAGTTCTACGCTTAAAGAGGGGTTATTTTATCCTAATGAGATCACCCCATGCAACTTAAATAATATTTCGCAATCATTTGGGTTGCTTGTATTATTCAGCGAGCACGGACTATCATATCTCACTATCCACCTAGTTTGATTATTAGCCCTAAAGCGTTTCTAGATGACAAAACTAACGTCCTAGTATTTGGCTACCCGTCCCAAGCCTAACGTCCAAGAGGTATTGGACAACTAATTTGGATTTTGGTATAAAGTTCTTAAGGCTATTAAGGGGTGATTTAAATGTCAAACGATAGAAAATTAAACGTACAATTGATATCTAAAAGGTTTCACACAAGTCTCTACGTTAAATGAATGAACATGATGTCCAAACAAGTGAAAATAGATTGAGAATCTTACGGGCAGGAGTTCTAAAAAATGCAAACAAATTATCTTAAATGCAGATTTCTAATAAGATCAGGTTACCTATTATAATGGTTAATTTTATGCAGTTCATCATAAATCTATTTTCCAGAGGCAGAATTTTGATGCATTTAATCAGCCATATTAAAGTGGCAAATTGAAAACATGATTTCTAGTTGTTAGGCTAACCAAATTTAGCAAGTGGTGAAATCTTATGATTTCTGATAAGTGATTTATTCATCATGAAGTTCAAGGTATTAAATGCATTAGAAGAATTTGAAACTGTTGTAATTGCACAATCAAAAAATAACATTCTAACACAGCTTCTAGAAGGAAACAACAGTATTAATTATAAATCCCGTAGGCGATTTTTTAAACCAATTGTTTCTATGTTCTCAAAAACTACATGCGATGACTAAAGAAACGGTTCTAAATTTTAAGCAAATTATTGATTTTTAAGATTAAACTGATAGTAGTATAAAAACAGGATGCTGATATTGGAATTTCATTTAACCTTGCATGCAGATTTAAATACTTCACACATTTTGAATTAAAAACATCATAACTAACACAATATGATCCATACAGACATGAATTAATCATACTTATTTCAAAATCAATCCTGTGAGTTCTAGCGTGTTGATCCTATAGGCATAATTTCTATTTGTCGCGTATGTTATTGAAATTTCTATGAGCATGATTTCTAGATTAGCAATTAAAACAGTAAAGAGGAAGCATACGATCCCCACCCCCAGACCCCCTGTCACTATTAATTATCATTTTCACAATTATTACAACACTAAAAAAAATAAAATAATAAATTAATATAAAATAAATAAATAAACTAAAGAACAAATCCCTAGTCCTTCGTGTTCCGGGCGACTCTTCGTCCCAAAAATACGTGAAACCTGTTAAATGGGCGATATAACAAATACACGTACAAACACAGATATGGAAATCCTTAACTTATTTAATTAAGTTTTCTGCCGAATGTCTATACAAACAAGTTGAGTCAAAAAGTTCAAACACACATTGTACGACCTATGCAAAATATTTAAAGAGTTTATGTTTGCTATGCAAGTATAAATTTGCACATAGTATTATCAAAAGTAATATAGAGAAGTAACTAACTGGTTAATCAATAAAGAAATAGAGCGACAACCAGCAATTTTCGGAAAGAATTTCCCAGTAATTGAGACCCAAACCTCAATACGCCAAGATCACAAGGATCTAGTGAATCCCCACTAGTGCCCGTATTGAGGCGGGGTAGAAAAATATGATTTTTCTTAAAAGAACAAAGCAGTAAAGTATATTTAATCTTTTTGACTATATCCGAATGAATCAAATAAAAGAAGAGGATTACTTATATAACCGGAGTAACCAATCGGTTAGGGTCATAAAAGGGAAAGGAAATAATAATTATCCTTCCAAAAAGGCCGTACTTCCTTACTTAATAAATAAAACATCATTCATGCAAAACAGATCCATTTATTCCATAATTAAAGGCAACACATTAATTAAAGGAAGGAAAAATTATTGAAAACATTTACCATAAATCAAGAACGAATAGGAACAAGAGCAAGTTGTTATTAAGCATATAGCAGAATAATAAAAATAGAAATAAAATAAATAAATATTATGCCCGTATCACCAAATAATGGCAAACTTAATAGAGAAAGAAACAAATCACCAAAAGGGATCTTCCCTTTAACTACTAAAATCACCACATCTCCAATGACTAAACTTATATTACCATAATTGCAAACCAATCGAAATTAAAAAAAAATCAGTCAATGAAATATTGTTACACCCCGAAAATCTTATTTATTTATGTTTTTTGATGATTATTTGATGTTTATATGTCATATTAAGGGAATTATGGGTTGTAGGTTGTCTATAGGTGAGGAGGAAAACATGTGCAAAGGAAAAAGCGAAGAGTATGTGAAGTTTGTAAATAATGGTCAATTTTAAATGGATATATCTCCAAATATATAATGATTCAAAGGTCCTATAACTTATCAAATGAAAGGTATTTGAGTCTAATTTACAGTGAAAAAATCGCTCGTAAATCGGAGTTTGGATTAAAAAGTTATGCTCATTTGAAGACAGCACTGTCGGCTGGAAAAGCGCCCATGCGCGCGGGCACCGAGACAGGCAAGCAGCAGGCTTGCGCGCGCGCGCGAGGGCACGTCACACGGGCGCCGCACGCGGGCACCGCCCAACCCGCCTATATGATGTAATTTTGAGCTAAAAAGCTCATTTCTACTCCGTTTCACCTCATTTTTTTTCTAAATTCACAGGATTAAGAGCTCTATCCAATGGTGAAAACAAATCCCAGGTAATAAATTGTATGAATAGGTTAAATTTCCTTATAGTGCAAGATTGGAAAGGATTTCTTACGTCGTGAGCTTCTAATCGTTGAGTTGATGCATTTTTGGGCAGTAGGGAGGTGAAGTTCTACCTTCATGTTGGTGAGAGCTGAGTACAAAATGAGGTAGTGTTTTTACTCTTTAAATTATCATGAATTAACAAGTTATGATGAAAGTGAAGTTGGAACTTATTTGTTGCTTGGGTGTGTGTTGTTGCTGTGGTTTGGCAGCATGATTGCTACATTCTTGGAAAAGTATTTGGCTGAAGAGAAACTCCATACGACAGGGGTTATACACAAGTGAAAGGTAAGTGTTCCTACTTGGTTTATCCGCTCAAATTCCCAAGCTAAAGTAAGGAAATGAAGTAAAGTCAATATGTGTTTTATGTGATATTTGACTGAGGTTTCTACCCGTTTTTGGGAGGTTGTTACAACTATATAGATGCTAGAATTTATCCAAAAGATGTAAGGAATACACTACACCTTTGGGAGGTTAAAAACCAAAAGCACGTAAGCGAAATTCTCTTGAATTGCCTCAAGTTTAAGACGCCTAAGGTACGTAGGTTTGCTGAAAATTATATTATGATATGGCTATTTGGTTGTATATTTTGGGATATGATTTGTGACTGGGAACTTGACATAAACAAGTCCTCACTCCATGTACTGTAAATAAGGATGTTGAAGGTGTCGGAGTTTCTAGAAAGCAGAAGAAATTGGCTAAAAAGACGCGATGAAGTGAGGTATGTAAAGGCGGACCTATGCTTATTTTTCAAGCATGAAATCTTGTTGTTAATTGGGCCAATGTTCCTATGTTTTGTGTTTCTATTGAGGCATAGATGATTCTTCCTAAAGTATTAGAAATACTTCATAGAAGGCTTGAAGAGTTATATATGCTTGAAGTGAACAAATGTGAAGTGAAAGGCGTATGTTTACGATTTTTATTGTTGTAAATCGAGTCTGAAGTTCCCTCAGCGTGGGTATCGTGAGTTGGTACTTTATATTATTTCATGCATGTAATATCAAATGTGTTAGAAATTCTAGTTGCTATGTGAAATTGGTAAAAGGCAAGAAGATGACACGCGAATGAACTTAACGCTAGAAAACAATTTTAAGATAAATAAGGGTAAATGAGAATAACAAAATGAAAATGCCTTACAATAGTTATCCACCCTCTTATTAACATATTCTAAGGTATATAAGGCCAAGAGGAGATTCCTTTATTTCTATCCCTTTATCTAACTGACTAGTTAACGAGTTTTCAAACCAACCAATACGTTGAACTTGAAAGATAGAACTCAAATGTATAAATTATTGATATTTCTGTGAAACCATCTTTATGGGCAGGTTATACACAATATTTTAATATTAGCAGGTTATACAGAAATAAGTATATATTTACGCTTATGCTTACGTTCAAGTTACACGCTAGGGCAACAAAATTTGTCTTTAGAATGTCGCCGTAAATTTACTGTAACTCTTGTGCTATTTGAACCTCCTGAGAATCGCCAAGGAATTAATTTAAATAAGTGATATAAATACATTATGTGGTAATGATATAATGAATATTAGGTGACGACCTTCTATAAATCAGCTAGAGTTGAACGTTTGTAAAATAGTAACTTAAGTTAAATAGAAGCTCCCTGTTATACCCCTAAACGTTTATGCTAAGTTATCGATTCTAAGTGTTGAAATTGTCTTCCATGACCGAAAAGGGTGATCCGAGGAGCTTCTAATCCAATTATAATGATGTAAGCTTTTTTGAGCTCCTCGGTTGATTAAGAAGTTATGAAAGTCAATCCAGCGGCGTCCGAATTATGGTTATAAGTCTTTATTTACCTATAAGGCAGCACTTGGAGAGTTGCTTATGAATTCTTAGGTTGAACAAATCCAAATCTCAGATTCTTAAGAAATGTCTTCCAGTCCCTACGTTATGTTGAAGTGTGTTATGCTAGGAAGCTTTCAAGAGATTATATTTTGAGAATCATGCTAATGTCTCGATCAAGTATTTGAAGTTGTGTACCGGCCTAAGAACTTAAGTCTTTATATGTCTTTCCAGTAAGAAGTCTTAATGTATATGATTTTCATATTATAACATACAGTTGAATTCTTTTAGTTATATTCAAGTCATGCGTCTATATGTTTAGCTCTTGTTGAGTTATCATTTGAATTTTCTAAATTCAGAGGAAAGATTCTCCCATGTACCAATGTTCCTAATGTCTAAGTAAGTATAAGCACAAGCTATGAAAATGATCAGTTAAGCTTAGAACTTCTAATCCCAGAAAGTCACGTGGAGGTCACTCAGCTAACTAAATATGATCTTATACGTTATACAGGAGTCTCATACGTTGTATGTCTGTAATTCAGCTCTCAGCTCTACGTATGTGTTAAGCGTTATGACAAATAACTACAAGCTCCAAGTTATAAGTCCCATGTTTTCCTGCAAATAAGGAAAATGAATTGAGAACTGTATGTACTCATCGAAGTGATAAGTTTGGCAATGAAATTCCAATATATAGTTGTTGATACATGTAAAGGAACCACCCTGTTGGCAGTCTACATATGTAGTTCCTAGATGTGAAAGGATTGTATAGAAATGAAAATCTATGTGCTTCTACTCAAGCAATACGTTAAATTGGTGACTATCTATAGGACATTGCTTGTAAGCCTAGTAAAATTCTTATGTTGGCTAAACCTCCTGAAGGTCTATCGAGTCACTGAGTTGACATGTTTGTATATAATTTGATAGCTTTAAGTGATATATGTGCATATTTGCTAATTTTACGTGGTATATATGCTCACTTGCATTTATATGTTACGAAAGAGACCTATTACGGCCACAGATTAAGCATTTGTCATTTCAATGCTACATGTGTTAAATTTATTGGGATAGCGGAACAATAATAAACACACACACACAAATTAACTGCGAGAAAATAGAGAAAAACGGAACACAAAGCGACACAAAATAATTTACGTGGTTCGGTCTCGCGACCTAGTCCACAGCTGCAACTGGGAGGAATTTTATTGCTCTCTCTTGTGGTGTGTAGATTACAAGTACAAGCTATCTATTTATAGAAATAGATTCGGGCTATTAAGAATTCTAACAGTCATAAGTCGGAATTCTAATGGTCATAAGTCGGAATTCTAATGGTCATAAGTCGGAATTCTAACAGTCATAAGTCGGAATTCTAACAGTCATAAGTCGGCTTAATCATGTCTCCACAAGCCCAACAATCTCCCACTTGGAGGCATGATAATCTTCAACTGCCATCCACTGTGAGCACTTGTACGTCTAGTAATCTCTTCCTCATCTTCCTGGTTGCAGCAACCTTTTCATCAGTTAACCTGAAGGCCCATTGAAGCTTCCCCAAGCTCCAACATCAGTCACGGCTAAAACTGCCCCTAACTCGTCCTCTGTCCCTACCGACTCCCACTTGCACGAACTACCGAATCTTGGGATACTCTGAGAACAAACGACACTCTCCATAGTTAGCAGGTAATCATCCGGAGAGACTTTGACAGCTGGAACACTGGTTCTCTTAACCCATTGTCTGGTGACTCTGGCTGAAGCTTTAACTGGCTGACTACCGGTGCTCCCACTGCCATGAAAATCCCTAACTGGTTTACCTGAACCTTTCCAAGCACGTTCAACCTGAATCTGATCTGTGGCTCTGGGTTTATTTCCTGCAAAACAAACCTTCTTCTGCCCACGAGACTCTGTGAACCGGATTTTGTTTCTCTTCTGATCTGGGACAGTCACTCCCTCAGACGGTAAATAGACCATATACAGCAAACTCCATTTCTTTCCTCGAGCTATGACCAAGTTCCCCTTTATCACCTTCCACTGCCCGTTTCCGAACTTAACATCGTGTCCCTCATTATCCAACTGCCCAACAGAAATCAACTGTTTCTTCAAGCTTGGAATCACTCGGACATCCTTTAAAGTCCACGGACCGACTGAAGTTTTTAGAATCATGTCACCCATGCCCGTTACATTAAGAACTTTATTGTTCGCTAGTCTTACCTTTCCAAAATCCCCTTCTTTCAGATTCTGCAATGCTCCAATGCTGTGGGTAGCATGAAATGAAGCACTAGAATCCATGACCCAGGAATCCACACTGCTCTCCACGCTACATATCAAGAGATCATTATGAGCGTTGTCTACTGCAATGTTAACTTGTTTATTATTCGGGCATTGATTCCTGAAATGCCCCACCTCCGGGCACATCCAACACGTTTCACCTGAGCGATCCTGAGTCTTCGACTGACTCCTCCTTCTGTTCCTGCTCCCACTACCTCTGCTATTTCTCCTGCCTCTGCTGACATTTAGCAATTCACTCGACGATTCCCCAGAACTCCTTCTTCTGACATCCTCGCCTAGAATGAGATCACGAATCTTTTCAAAAATGAATCCATCGGGTACTGGTAACTGTTGTAACCGTTCCGGACCAACTGTCAGGTAATGACGATAGCAGTAGTAAGGCTTGAACTTCATCATCGAACTTAATGCCCACTGACGTAAGTCTGGCTAAGATCGAATTCATTGTATTGATGTGCTCGGTGACTGAATCGCCTTCCTTCATTTTTATGTTCACCAATTCTCTAATCAGAAAGACCTTGTTTGCTGCAGATGGCTTCTCGTACATGTTAGACAACGCTTCCATGACACCTTTCGCTGTCTTCTTCTTCAGAATGTTAAACACAATATTCTTGGTCAACGAGAGTCGGATAACCGCCATGGCTTTCCGATCCAAACCTGCCCACTCTGCATCAGGCATCTTTTCCGGCTTGTCACCCAATACCATGTCTAACTCCTTCTGAACCAGCAAATCCTCAATTTGCATTTTCCACCAACTGAAATCTGCACCATCAAACTTTTCAATTCGATATTTCCCATCTTCTGCCATCTCAAACGACTAGATGAGGTACCCGGTACAACTGATCTCAGGTCTTGGTAATTTCAAAAGAAAAATTGACAAAGCCAATACGCACCAACAAAGTTAACTCGGACCACCACCAACAAGAGACCAATTGGAAGAAATTTTCTTCCCGAAAAAAAATTTTCCGACGAAACAGTACCTGTCGGTGAAAAAAAATTTCTCCGGCGACTCGATCTACTGCTGCTCACTCTGCTTCTCCGGTTGGCTGCACAGCTGGTAGGTGCTGCTCGCGATCTGAGCAGATCCAGCAGCGATGGCTGCTTGGTGGGATCTGTGACTGGTAGCAGCGGCGACTGCTGCTTCTCCTGGGCTACACTGCTGCTGTTTTTGGTAGCGACTGCCAGCAGCGCGACGGGGGCAACGACTTCCTGGGCTGCTCGACGGAGGCAGTAGCTCGAGATCTGGTTCTCTGCGCGACGGCGATAGAGACTTTGGCAGCTGCGGCGATCTGTTCAGATCCAAGCGGCACTGCTCGATTTGGACCGCGGGTGGCTGCTGCGCTTTCTTTCTCCGATCGGCGACTGTTCTTCTTACGGTAGCAGATCTGCTGCCCCTTTTTTTCTTTCTCCAAAAAAAAAAATTTTGGTGACTCTCGCTAATTTTTTCGTGTGTATAACCTCGCTCTGATACCAACTGTTGGGACAGTGGAACAACAATAAACACACACAAACAAATTAACTGCGAGAAAATAGAGAAAAATGGAACACAAAGCGACACACAAGAATTTACGTGGTTCGATCTCGCGACCTAGCCCACAGCTGCAACTGGGAGGAATTTTATTGCTCTCTCTTGTGGTGTGTAGATTACAAGTACAAGCTATCTATTTATATAAATAGATTCGGGCTATTAAGAATTCTAACGGTCATAAGTAGGAATTCTAACGATCATAAGTCGGAATTCTAACGGTCATAAGTCGGAATTCTAACAGTCATAAGTCAAAATTCTAACAGTCATAAGTCGGCTTAATCATGTCTCCACAAGCCCAACAAAATTGACTCAGTATAAGCTTTATCGATTTCATTCATGATTATGATTGAGAATATTTTTATTTATACCCCGGTATGCACACCGGCTGGAGATGTTTTTATTTTACCCCAGTATGACGCACCAGCTGGAGATATTTTTATTTTTACCCTGGTATGGTACACCGGCTAGAGATATTTTATTTTACCCCGGTATGGCACACCGGCTGGAGATATTTTTATATTTACCCTGATTTGGTACACCAACTGGAGATATTTTTATTTTTACCCCGGTATGGTACACCTGGTGGAGATATTTTATTTTACCCTGGTATGGTACACTGGATGGAGGAATTTTTATATGGTTTTTATGGTCGATTGGCCACCAACATTACAGTTATAGTTTCTTGTGCATTACTTGGTTGCATTTGTACTTCAGTATTGACTTATTGTCAGGTTTCAGTTTTCAAGATTCTAGGTTGTTACTATTCCTTATTGTTTGCTGAGTTATCATTGCTATCTTACATGTTTACAGTTTTCTGCCTTACATACCAGTACATTTCATTCGTACTGATGTCCCTTCACCTAGGGACCTGCGTTCGTGCTGCAGGTGCAGGTAGAGGTCAGGATTGCCAGTTGCAGTAGCAGTTCGTGAGGTTAGCGGATGTGTTGGTATGCTCCTTTCTTTCTGGAGCTAAGACTGATTTTTTTTCAGTTAGAGTTTTGAGATGCAGTTATGGGTAGGTCGGAGCCCTATTCTGATCATCAGTCAGTTTACTCTTTAGAGGCTTTGTGGACTTAGTGTGTACAATGGTATTCAATTTGTGGCCTTGTCGGCTTTTTGTTGTTTAGTTTAGCATACTCATAGCCTTGTTTGCATTTCATTTGTTTACCCTGTATTTTTGAGACATTATGGGTCCAGTTTGTGCTCCAGTTGATTGTGAATGGTGGCCTGTACGGCCTAAGTGTTACAGTTACATATGTCATATAGCCAGCTTCCCAGTCAGTCAGATATGGGGAGCCAGTCGCGCCCTCCCCCAGTTATGGGGTGTGACAAATATTCACCTTAAAATAAGGCAAGTTGAAAGGAATGAGAACTAATTGGCACTTAATATTTTCAAAATAAATATTAGATGACTTTAGCGGGCATATGCCAGAATAACATAAGAAATTCCTTTTAACCAAAGTAATCACCGTGATATGAAACTTTTCCCAAAATAATAGTCACACGTCAGAAACAAACTATATGAAATAGCTTGTTATAAGTTAATTTATACTAAAATATTCTTCACCATGCGATTTGATTCTAACTACCAGTTTTAACTTAATTAAAATCTGTCAAGGGCAACCAAATAGCCACATTATCAACTGATTAAACATTGAATCGCCATATAAATAATAATTAAAACTTGGTTAACTCAACCATTTAGACGTAATTTTATAGAAGCAACGTAATTTGCAATCCTTGGCAAAAGAATATCAAACAAATATATATTAGAGTTCTCGTAGAGGGAAAAATGCCAAACAGGGATTATATATATGTATATGCATGTTCATACCGAAAAACACAGAACAGATAATACGATTTTCAAATAATATTTAACGAGAATAATATATATAAAATATGTAGAGCTAGATAAACCTATTTTTCATAAGAACTCTCGGCTAAAACAAGATGGAAGAAACAAAGATCATGTAACATTCAAGATTTTCATGATATTCTAGAGGCATATTAATGATATTATCGGACGAGCATAGAAGGAGAATTAATTAATTTTTTTCCAGTCAAGAAATAAAAAATACAAAAAGAGGAAGAGGGCATCCAAATAAACTAAAAGAACAGACAAAGGATAGATCTGTGAGGATTTGTCCGGAATCAAACTTGCATTTGACCCCCGAAGATGGGTCTGTTGGAGAAAAGATGAAAAAAAGGGCGAGGGCTTCGCCGGAATTCTGGGGGGAAGGGAAGGTCATTTGGTGGCTGTGCGGAAGAGAAGAGCGACGGGTGGTGCTGTGGTTTTTCCGGCCAACAGTGGCCGGAACCAAATGGGAAAAATGGTGAGGCGGCTGGAGCAACTGGTCGGGGTTGGTGGAGAAGAGAAAAGGGAAGAAGCAGAGGGAGGAAGGTTGATGGCTGGTTATGGTGGACGGCTTGTTGCTCGCTGGAGTTCACGGAGGGAAAATGGGGAGGGGAGAGGAAGACGATGTTGGTGAGGAGAGGGAGGTTCGGTGGCTGGTTATGGCGGACGGCGCAGCGTAATAGAGAGAAAAGGGAGAGGCGGCCGTTTGGTAGGGAGGAAGAATGAGAAATGATTTTAGGGTTTGGGGAGGTTGGGATATTAAAGGAAATTAAGTAGGGTTTGATATCAGCCTTTAGATCAAAATGGATGAACGACTAAGATTAATTTTAAGGAAGATGGGTCGGGTCGCGGGTTTTCTAGCGGGTCGCGGATAATTAGATGGGTAGGGTTAAATTAAAGTTGAATTGGGCTTTAAAAAATGGCCAGGTCTAGTAAAAATAGGCTAAAATTGAATGAAATTGAGTAAAAGTGGCTAGAAATTAAATAAATTAGATGGAATTGAATTTAGCTACTGTTAAATTAATAAGTATACCACACTTGTAAATAATTTAATAAATAGATAATAAAATAATTTAAATGACCGAAAAATCATATAAATAATATTTTCTGTGTAACTGAGTTGTAAATAAATTATGTAAATATTGTATAATTATTAAATATTATATTTTGTAAATAATGACTAGGAAATTAATTTATTAAAAATTATATAAATTTTATTATTAACATAAATAATTTAAATTCACGCAAAATTATCACGCAAATAATTTATAAAACTAAGTTAAAATTATGTGAATATTATCATGTAAATAATTTATAAAAATTAAGTAAAATACATATTTTAGAATACGAAATATACTGTATATGCCACAATTATTTAACATCAAGATTAATAAGTTAAAATTGATGCGAATTATACACACACATATACACACACACACACACACACATGTATATGAGATAAAAATATAATTTTGCAGGAATTATGGTAATTAATTATTTTTTTATTTTTTTAAAAAATTATGAATGCAAGTTGAATAATTATGTAAAAAAGGTAAATAAAAGATATATATATATATATATAAGCAATGTATACGGTCGTAGGGAGGTCAAAATTGGGTGTCAACATTGGTCACCTGCAGTTAAAAAAAATTTCACACTTATTAGGAAAGAGCCCAGATGCATACTGACATGACGAATTATAGTACTGTAAATGGGCTATTTGAGATTCGTACATTTGCACGTAAGGGAAAGGGGTGGAAATATCCATAGAGTTAGTGCTGAAAGAAAAAAATATACTTGTGAAAAATGGAGAAACTTTCACATGCCATGGTATTCGTGGGATGCAACCTAACAGCTATGTTAGCAAGTATTATAGCACGAGGTTGTACAAACAGATATATAGTGGAATATTTTTTTCCATGGGTTACGAGATGTATTGGTCACCAACTCCATTTTCTCTAATTGCAAATACTGAATATAAGCAGATGATTGGGGTGCAAGGAAGAAATTGACTTAAGAATGATATGGACATTGTTCCTGCGTGACCTAATAAGGGTTCCTCCATACGGGCGTAGGGAGGTCAAAATTGGGTGTCAACAACGGCCCCTTCTTTGCTCGGGAATGAAGGATTAATTGGTGAGCAAAGAACGTTGACCTAGTGGCCAATTTTGTCCGACCGAGGAAAAATTTTGGTGAGGCCGGATGAAAGAAAATGAAATTGTGAGAATGTTGTGGCTGAGACTTTGATATCAAGTCGCCTATATATATCGGGTCTCACGATAATCAGGCCGCGTGTAGTTCTAGATTTAGGGACGAACGAAATCCCTAAAAATTGGCAACACGAAGTTTTGAATAAAGATGGGGGTAGCACGAATTGGCAAGATTTAGAATACATTACAAAAATTGGGTGTCAACAACTGTCCCTTCTTTGCTCGGGAATGAAGGATTAATTGGTGAGCATAGAATGTTGACCTAGTGGTCAATTTTGTCCGATCGAGGAAAAATTTCGGTGGGGCCGGATGAAAGAAAATGAAATTGTGAGAATGTTGTGGCCGAGACTTTGGTATCAAGTCGCCTACATATATGTCTCACGATAATCAGGCCACGTGTAGTTCTAGATTTAGGGACGAACAAAATCCCTAAAAATTGGCAACACGAAGTTTTGGATAAAGATGGGGGTAGCACGAATTGGCAAGATTTAGAATACATTATAAAAATAAACAGATGGGAATACGGTTTGAAAAGAAAATAGTAGTAAAGGCGCAATCATTCGTAGCTCATTATCCCTCGGCATTAGCGTAACCAAACAATTAAAGCATATGCATCAAATAATTCGTAATATAAACCGATGCAAAAGATTAAACATGATGCAAGTTCCCTTTAGACGATGGAAATTTGCTTCGAGATAAGGTCTCTAAACCATGGTGTCTTGGGCCATGATACGCAAAATAAATTCCTTAGGCCATGAAATGATGTCCGCGGGCCATAAAAGATGACTCCTTAGACTATGAAGCCTTAGGAGCATGATAATCATAAAATAAATTTCCTAGGCCATGAAATGATGTTCACAGGCCATGAAAGATGACGTCTTTAGACTATGACGCCTTAGGAGCATGATAATGGTAAAATAAATTCCCTAGGCCATGAAATGATGTCTGCAGGCAATAAAAGATGACGCCTTTAGACTATGATGCCTTAGGGGCATGATAAGTGGAAAAGTAAATCCTCAGGCCATGACATGATGTTCGCAGGCCATGAAACAATGCCTTTGGACCATGACGCCTTCGAATGAGTAGGAAAATGATAATTTGAAGAAAGTAAATTATTCAAGAGCCTAAATAACTCAAATGATAGCTCTGATTTATTCGGGATCAATGCAAATAAGTCATAGGGCTCAAAATGTGTAAAATGGGCTTGAAATGCAAATAACGGGCTCAACGGGCTCAAATGCAGATGCGGGCTCAACTATATATCAAATTGCGTATATCACGTGCATCACGGGCTCAATATGTAAATACGGGCTCGAATGTATATAAATATGCAAATACGAGCTCGAATGTATATCAATATGCAAATACGGGCTTAAATGTATATATTGTGTATATCAACGGTTCAAAATGCAAATATGGGCTCGGATGTATAGCAAAATGCAAATACGGGCTCAAATATGCAATAGGGGATCGAGTGTATATAAAAATGCACATTATCATATATATCACGGGCTCAATATGCAAATACGGCTCAGATGTATATCAAAATGCATATGCCATGTATATCACAGGCTTGATATGCAATTGAGTGCTCAAATCTATATCAAAAATGCATATATCGAAAATCACGGGCTCAATATGCAAATATGGGCTCAGATGTACATCAAAATGCAAATACAGGCTCAAATGCATATATCAAAAAGTATACCACGGGCTCAAATGCATATATAAAAATATATACCATGGGCTCGATATGCAAATACGGGTTTGAATGCATATATCATGTATATCACGGGATCGAAAGACGCATATAAAGGGCTCAAAAATGTAGATACGGGCTCAAAATGCAAGTATGACAGGCTCAAATGTATATTTCATATATATCATGGGCTCAAGAATGCATGTATCGTGTATATTGTGGGCTCGCAAATGCATATAATAGCTTAAAATGTGAATACAGGCTCAGATGATGGAATAGAAAGATATAAATAGAGGCACAAGGGAGAATGACTTAGCTCTATGTCTCCTTGTGACAAGATGTTCTCCATCTCTGCCTTTTGCATTTTCGTTATTTCTGTACTCAAAGAAAAATTATTAGTTTGTAAAGGGGAGGTTGATTTGCGTGTCTGTCCTGTAGCCTTCTTCTATCCGTTAGACACCTATTGTTGAACTCCGTCCAGGTATATGCTCAGGTATAAAGTTAAAAAAAAAAAGGAAAACCTTTTAAACTAATTTAGTAAAAGTAAAAGTAAAAGTAAGTTTTGAGGTATGTAGAAAAATTGAATTGAATCACGGGCCATGACATGTTTTATAACCGTACAACATCCTTTTATAAATCGAACCCTTTTCTTGACTTAGTCTCGACGAAATTTGGAGATCCTTCTCAAAATTTCTGCCCCAGTGTAGAACATGACATCAATTCCTTTGCAAATGACATAGAGTTGCGAATTTTTGAGGTCCTCTCAAAAATTCTGCCCCAGTTTGCAGCTTGTTAACCGAATCACCATAGAAAATATGATAGAATCACTAAGACCCCTTTTTTAACAAAAGGGGAGAATAAAATTTTATAAAGATATAGACTGAGTCCACATGGACGCCTACATATCCCTCTTAAATGGGAATCAGGTCCAACGCAGTTAAAGTTACAAGGTAGAGTAAAAAATAAATTCCCAATCTAAATGTAGTATCTCTTAACAGCGTCTGAGTTGATAGGTTTGGGCCAGATTTCACCATCCATCTCTGCTAGGATAAGTGCTCCTCCTGTCAGCACTCGGTGAACTATGTAAGGACCTTGCCAGTTAGGCGAGAACTTGCCTTTAGCTTCATCTTGGTGTGGAAAAATCTGCTCTAAAACCAATTTCCCAGGTGTGAAAAGTATTGGCCAAAATTTCTTGTTAAAAGTCTTGGTCATCCTGTTCTGATAAAGTTGACCATGGCAGACTGCATTTATCCTTTTCCCATCAATGAGTGCTAGTTGCTCAAATCTACTTTGCACCCATTCTGCATCGCTCAATTCTTCTTCTTGAATGATTCTCAAAGAAGGAATTTCCACCTCAACTGGTATCACTGCTTCATTACCACATACCAACATATAAGGCGTAGCTCCAGTAGACGTTTGGACAGTGGTACGATATCCTAACAAAGCAAAGGGCAGCTTCTCGTGCCAGTGTCTGTAGTTATCAATCATCTTGCGCAAAATTCTCTTGATGTTCTTGTTTGCAGACTCCACGACTCCATTCATCTACGGCCTATTCGTAGTAGAATTGCGGTGCTTGATCTTGAAGTTTTCACACATCGTTCGCATCAAGTCACTATTTAGATGAGCGCCATTGTTAGTGATAATAGATTCAGGTACCCCAAATCGGCAAATGAGATGCTCACGGAAAAAATCTGTCACCACCTTCTTTGTGACGGACTTGTGAGAGGTAGCTTCAACCCATTTAATGAAGTAGTCGATCGCAACCAGAATGAATCTATGTCCATTAGATGCTGCAGGCTCGATGAGACCAATTACATCTATTCCCCAAGCTGCGAATGACAAAGGCGAGCTCGTGGCATGAAGCTCGTTGGGAGGAGCTCGAATCACATTTGCGTGGGTTTGACATCGATGGCATTTTTGCACGTACTTGATACAGTCTGTCTCCATAGTCAACCAGAAATAGCCAGCTCTCAAGATCTTATTTGCCAAGATGAAACCATTCATGTGAGGACCACAAGTTCCGGCGTGGACTTCCTCAATCAAATTTGTTGCCTCCTTAGCATCCACACATCTTAGCAATCCCAAGTTCGGGGTCCTCCTATAAAGGATTTCTCCGTTTAGGAAAAATGATTGGCTAGACTCCGAACCGTGCGTTTTTGGATGCTTGTCGCATGCTCAGGATAACCCCCGTTTTTCAAATACCCTTTGATGTCAGCATACCATGGTTCACCGTCTGGTTCTTCCTCAACATGGAAGCAATAAGCTGGTTGCTTATGTATATGAACAGGAATGGGATCAATGTAATTCTTATCAGGGTGCTGGATCGTCGAAGACAATGTGCCAAAGCATCTGCAAATTCATTTTGTACTCGGGGAACATGCTGGAACTCAATCTTGACAAACCTCTTACATAATTCTTTCTCACAATGTAAATAGGGCAAGATCTTCATGTTCTTCGTGGCCCATTCTCCCCTCACTTGATGCATCAGCAAATCTGAGTCGAATACCAGTAACGACTGCACGTTCATATCGACTGCCAGTCGAATACTCAAGATGCAAGATTCATACTCATCCATGTTGTTAGTACAAGGGAATCGAAGCTTAGCTGATACAGGGTAATGCTGCCCAGTCTATGATACCAACACTGCTCCAATGCTTACTCCTTTGAAGTTTGTTGCTCCATCGAAGAATAACCTCCAACAATCATACTCTTCGGCAATATCTTCTCCTATGAAGGATACTTCCTCGTCGGGAAAGTATGTATTCAGTGGTTCATACTCCTCATCCACAGGAGTTTTTGCCAAATGATCTACAAGAGCCTGTCCTTTTACCACTTTCTGCGTGACATAGACAATATCAAACTCACTTAGCAATATCTGCCATTTATCCAGCCTCCCTGTCGGTATGGGCTTTTGGAATATATACTTCAGCGGATCCATTCTGGAGATCAGATAAGTCGTGTAAGCAGACAAATAGTGCCTCAGCTTCTGAGCAACCCAAGTCAAAGCGCAACACGTCCTCTCCAGCAATGTATATCGAGCCTCATAAGGTGTGAACTTCTTGCTCAAATAGTATATGGCTTGCTCCTTTCTCCTTGTCTCATCATGTTGGCCCAAAACACAACCAAAGGCGTTTTCTAGCACGGACAAATACAAGAGCAAAGGTCTTCCTTGTTCTAGTGGGACTAAAACTGGAGGATTTGATAAATAATCCTTGATTCTATTGAAAGCTTGTTTACACTCAGGAGTCCACTCTGTAGCAGCATCTTTTTTCAGCAATTTGAAGATAGGCTCACAAATAACCATTGACTGAGCAATGAAACGGCTGATATAGTTGATTCATCCTAAAAAGCTCATGACTTCCTTCTTACTCCTCAGCGGTGGGAGCTCTTGGATGGCCTTAATCTTGGTTGGATCCAACTCGATACCCCGACGGTTGACGATAAATCCCAATAATTTTCCCGATGGAACACCAAATGCACACTTCGCTGGATTTAGCTTCAGATTATACTTTCACAATCTGTCAAAGAACTTTCTGATGTCTGCCAAATGATCTAAGTTTTTCTTTGACTTAATGATGACATCATCCATATAAACCTAAATTTCCTTGTGGATCATGTCGTGGAATAGAGTGGTCATGGCCTGCATGTAGGTGGCTCTGGCATTTTTCAACCCGAATGGCATTACCTTATAGCAATATACACCTCATGGCAAAAGGAATGCAGTTTTCTCAGCATCGTCATCATGCATTCTGACCTGATGATAGCCAGCGAAACAATCTACGAACGACTATGTCTCATGCTTGGCACAGTTGTCAATAAGGATGTGGATGTTTGGCAGCAGAAAATCATCTTTAGGGCTGGACTTGTTGAGATCCCTATAATCCACACAAACTCTGACCTTTCCGTCCTTCTTCAGTACTGGCATGATATTGTCCAACCAAGTGGGATATTCTACTACTTTGAGGATTCCGGCGTCGATCTGCTTAGTCACTTCCTCTTTGATTTTCAGACTCATATCAGGCTTATATTTGCTCGGCTTTTTCTTGAGAGGAGGATATGCTGGATCAGTAGGCAACCTATGCGCTACTATGGAATGGATGAGCCCCATCATATCAGCATAGGACCAGGAGAAGACGTCTTTATATTCCTTCAGAAACTCTATGTACTCCTCAACCTCATCTTTTGGAAAATGAGTGCTGACTTGAGTCTCTTTAGGTGTCTCTACATCTTCTATGGTTACCACATCAGTCTCTGTTAGATTTGCTTTGGGCTTGTCCTCGAACTCTTCTACCTCCTTGACAATTTTAGCAGGTACCTCATCCTCTTCGGAATCTAATGAGTTGTCTGTGTTATGTTGTATAGTTTCATTACAAGTCATGGCCTTAAATTCTACGCGTTTGATACTAGAAATGCTGAAAATATAAATAAGATTGAATCAAATATGTGAAAAGAAAATAATTTTATTAATTTAAAATTTTAGTCAAAAGTTTGACATAATATTCAAAAGAAAATTTCATGACTTCAAAAACAAATATTTTATTTTGAAACAACAAAACTGATCCTTTTGATCTACCCAGATGCCTGGAGAGCTCTAGACGGAGTGGTTGTCCAGTTGGCGGCTCCTCTTTGAGCTCCTGCTTCCTGTTGTGGGGCCCCTCCTTCCTCCTCGTTGATAATGGCATGACAACTGTTATCACTTGGCTCATCCAAAAATAGATTCCTTAAACTGAGTAGCACGACATCCTCCTCAGCCCGCTTGATATCGAGAAAACCGTTAGAAATGAAGGTTTGCTGAAGTGAAGGCAGTGGATTTGGAAACAAAAAACTTTTCTTTCCCAAAGGATATTTCCAATCGTACAGCTCTTCGGCAATGGGTTGATATCCCAATCCAAAAGTGGTTCTTTGTGTTGCCACTTGCAGCGTCTCTGACGTCCCTTGTAATCTGACCCCAAGGCCTTTGCCTGGCTCAAATCCTAACCATAGCAGCATACTCAGAACTTTGTCGCTCCACCACCTTACTTCCTCGATGACACCAACAATTTCTAGGGTATGGAAACTCTCCCCGTCCAAACCTCCTTTTCCTTCGATAACGGGGATAATAGGAGCAACATAGATTGGACGACTTTCATCCGCATGGACCACGACCTATTGGTGATCCCACTCGAACTTCAGGCATTGGTGTAGAGTTGAAGGCACAGCCCCCGCGGCATGAATCCATGGGCGTCCCAATAGAAAATTATAGGAGGTTGGGATGTCCATTACTTGGAATGTTATAGTGAATGTGGCAGGGCCAACCAGCACGGCCAGATCGATTTCTCCCACGGTGTCCCTTTGTGAACGATCAAAAGCTTTGACGTTCATCTTCCATAGCTTGATTCAAGTGAGGTCAACTTCCAGCCGGGTCAAAGTATTCAGCGGGCAAATATTTAAACCGAAACCCGGGTCAATCAATACCTTGGTGAAGAACTTGTCTGAGTGTTGCACTGTGATATGCAACGCTTTGTTATGAGCCACGCCTTCCACAGACAATTCATCTTCATGGAACGAGATTTTCTGGGCTTCAAATACTTGTCCTACCATATGGGCTACTTTACTGCTAGATATGCTTGCAGGAACGTATGCTTCTCCTAACACCTTCATCAGAGCTTTTTGGTATTGATCAGAGCATTTGCAGAAGGGACAAAATAGAAATTTGAGCTAGGGTCTTGCTCAACTATTCTACCACAGAGTATTCCTTTGCTTGCACCTTCTTCCATATACCATTATTTTCTGCTTCCGCCGTTGGTTGTTTTCCTTTGTCGGCTCCTTGAGCCAGAGTGTCAGGAGTGTATACCCGTCCAGACCGCGTCACCCCTTGTGCCGCATCTGCCTCTAACACCTTTATTCTCCATGGGGCATTTTCCTCGTGGGTCCAAGGTACCGTTTTGTACGAAGTTGGAGCAGCTCTTACCACTGTAAATGGAGGCCTTGGCGTAGCTACCTCAACCTCGAACGGAGGACGTCCCTGCACTGTCACAGATGGGTCTGAAGAAGAACCTGCCTTATGTTCTATCACCCCAATAATATTCGACAAGTCTTCAGCCTCATCACAAGAAATCATATTCACTTGGTGGTTTGGCAGAGGATTACTTGTTACGTTTGGTGACGGATCTTTAAGGTGAATAACCTTTGTATCAATCAACTTTTGTATTTTGTCCTTCAACGATCTGCGGGACTCTGTAGTGTGCCCCCTCATGCCCGAGTGATACATACATACCTTGTTGTGGTCATACCACTTAGCTTGGGTATCGACCGGGAGGGCAGGAATAGGCTCAATGTAACCTGCTTCTTTCAGCCTCACATACAGTTGATCAATTGGTTCTGCCAATGGGGTATAAGTTTTTGTTTTCCTCCTTTCAAATTGAGCCCTAGGCCTTTGTCTTGGTGAGGAAGAAGGTCGTGGGTGAGAGGGTCGTGGATAAGTGGATTGTGTGCTATAGATGGGATAAGTGGGGGCTTGGTAATATGATGGAGGTGTTTGGAAATGGGTCGAAGGGGGAGTTTGATATGGAGCTTGGTAGGAATAGGGATTTTGGTATGGTGATGGAGCTTGATAAGGTGATGATGGAGCTTGATATGGTGGAGGTGGAGTTTGGTAGGGTGAGGTCTGGTAATGCGGGGTTGGAATTTGGTAGTGTAGGGTTGAAGTCTGAGGTCTGTAAACATAACTCTTCGGCCCTTGGGCCATCATAACAGTGCCAACTTCTTTCTTCTTGCGGCTTTCTAAAGTAGCTCCAGACTACAAGGCTTTGTTAGCCGCTTGCAATGCATTCAAATTTATAATGGTACCATCCTTGATACTGTCTTCAATCTTCTCTCCCAGCTTGATGATCTCTGCAAAACTTTTCTCGCTAACTAACATCAATCTGTCATAAACTTGCGGGTCCAGAGTCCGCATGAAAATCTCCTTCATCTGTGCCTCCTCCATTGGAGGTTGTACTCTGGTGGCCTCGTTTCTCCAACGAGTTGCAAACTCCCTAAAAGTCTCAGTGGGCTTCCTCTTGAGGTTTTGGATGTAATGCAAATCAGGTGCATTTTCTGTATTGAACCCAAAACGCTCCATAAAGGCTGCTGCCATCTCTGCCCAGGTAAACCATTTCTTCAAATTTTGCTCCACGTACCAGCTAAGAGCATCATCGGTCAAACTTCGCATAAATAATTTCATCCTTATCTTCTCATTTCGTCACACTCCTACTATCTTATCGCAATATAATCTCAAGTGGGCCCATGGATCACCGGTCCCATTAAACAGTTCAAACTTGGGAGGTTTGTACCCCTCCGGTAGTTCGACATCCGGATGTGTGCACAAGTCTTCATAATCCAGACCCGTTATTCCCTTGGTGCCTTCAACACTTTGCAATCTGCTGTTTATCTTTTTCAGCTCCTCTGCTAGAGTATGAATCAGTCTGTCCTTTTTTGAAGGCTCGGATTCCTCAAAATGGTGAGTCACAAGCGTCGTCTCCACATAGATTGGGTTGGTATGAGTGTGGGTTGTGAAGACATTGGGAGGCTGGCCGGTGCTTTTGAAGTTGAGGTGTCAGCTTGAGCCCCAAATAATGCTGTCAGGTTGTTTAAACTGCGAACTTGTGCTAACTCTTCTTGAAGCTCGAAAATTTTCTGCTCTAGTCTCATAATTACCTCGTTGTAATCTGGAGGGCAAACCCCTTCAGAATTATCTTATTCATCCCTAGATGTATCGTTACCACTCTTGTCTGAAATGCTGTTGTGCTCACTAATCTTGTTATTCCCTCTGTTGCGGTTACGGATGGGGGAGGAGAAGGAGGATCCCTTTTGGACCTTGTATAGTAGGTCAGGTTTGCACAGATCAACCTTTGGGAAGGGGAAAAATAAGACAAACAACAAACAAATCACAGTTAGTAAGAGAGGTTAGAAATCATACTGATTTAAGTAAAGATCAAACAAAATGTTGACGCGTTTTCTAATTTTGGAGCCTCTTTTATGCAAGAGGTAGGCCTAACGAGTTTGAGAGAAACATGTTATTAAGTATTGTCATTTTGCTCCAAAAATAAACCCCAAAATAAAACTTTATTAAGATAAAATGTTGAAAAATACAAGAAACGAACTAAATAAAAAACAACACTCAATTAAATCTTGAAAACTTCTTCCTCGGGGTCTGTTTTCTTTGGATCTTCCAGCACTTTGTCAAAACGGTGACGACTGGACAGAAGATAGGCCAATGCTCAATCCTTCCCCATAGCTCCCCCATTCAGGCATTCCTCCCCATGTTTGCTGAATTCATCGCGCAAATCTTGTGTCCTTAAATCCAAACCTAAAGCTCGATCTTTCCAGTACTCCAACTCTTTGCCCATCTTAGCAATTTCTTTGGCATTATCGTCATGTAAATTGTCAGTGAAAAGCCTCAGAATCTTGGACCTTTCTCTTTAAGCGGTGATAGAGGGTTTGTGCTTGGGCTTCCTTATCTTCCACATGCTTGCCTTGTTTGACACTCGATATTGCAGTACCAGCCCAATCGTCATGTAGCCACTCGACATATCCTGTTATGTAGCCTGCCTAATATCCATCAGCCTCTGTGCTCTTGTCGTCGAGGTAGATCCTTTTGTTCCATGCTTTTGCAATGTCCAGAGCTTGCGGAACAAGATCGTCCTTGTAATCCACTTGGTATGCGTCCATGTCGGCGACCCTGGGTATTATTTGCATTCTTCCAGTCTGACGCATCGTCCGCATCGGAGAGTACGATTGAAGACCTCGAAGTCCTATCAAAACCAAATAGTACCGAAATTTGGTATATACCACAAAGTTGGATCTCGAAAACCAATCGAGCATCCATTGTACAGAGTCCTCTGTCAAATTACCCAACATTTGACCCCATTTTTCTACCTCCTTGGGACTTTTTATTGGTTTAACTCCCAAAGTGACCCTGTAATGGTGAGTGGCAATGTGATCGGTTTCTGTAGGTCTGGGCATGATTGGGTATCTATGCACCTTTTGAAGATGTTCGATAAGCCAGAGTTGAAGCAACAAGTTACATCCTTCGAAATGCTTAAACCCATTTTTGCACTTTCCCAAGACTCGATAGATGTCGGTCACAATCATGGAGACGATTGGACAAGGTCCTTTGTCCACACCCTTGCACAATACATGAGAGACCGAAACAAGGAGGATATCAATGTCTTTCTCAGCTCCTCATGGGAAGACCACCATCCCCAGAAAATAAACGATGAATGCAAATATTCTTTTGCTCATCCACGAGCTCGGATTAGGACTCTCTTCTTTGTAGATCTCTCGAGTTGAATTGTGACCAAACCGGTTGAGCAAATAATTTTCCGGCATCCTTCCCTTGATTACATAGGATACTATGTTGCTACCTTGTAACCCCAACTTGTCACGCACATCTTTTAAGGTGACGCTTTTGGGTATAATCATCTCAGCTTTTTCCCATTTCCTATTCCTCCACAACAGGCTCACGTTTTCTACATACCTGCCAACTTCCTCCAACAACGGAGACATTTCAATGTCACCAAATATGAAGACATCCCTTTTCTCGTCCCAAAATGCAGTGGCCGCTTCGATAAGTTCTCGACATGGGGCAACTTGCATAAGAGAAGGCAAGTGTACCAATACTTTCCTCACCTCATTTTGGCCATATTCCCCTAAATCACACCACCCTGCTTTCATTCCTACAGGCATGCACCAAACCATGCCAAATCTCGAATAGGAGGTAAGGAGGCTCATTGTACCTGCAGCACAAAGAAAGGTTAAACTAACCTACCCACCCAGGAGCAAAATGACATTACTTAAATATTATTTCTCTCAAAATGCACATAATGTATGAATTGTCCTTCTCGGGATTTTAAAAAATCCCTTAAGACTCAGGGCAAGGTTTCTCTATTAATCTTGACGTGCCATGGACGTCGTGGTTTTCTAAGTTTAAAATGATGTGTAAACCTTACTAAAGGCGTACACGGTCAAGATCTAGGAATGAGAGCGGGTATGACATGATTTCCTCAAGCGGACAACTCGAGAGTGAGGAAGCTTATGACCGTCAACGCACCGCTGATCGACCAAATCATAAGGCATTCCTCGAGGTGTTTTAATAGTGAACGACCATGAAACCACGCAACCGTTGTTGTGTGTGATAGTGAGAGGTTCCCAAATGGGGGAAAATATGAGCGGTATGCCAGTTTAAATAAAATACAACAGTTTATAAATAATTATTGCATATTACAAGTCATAAAGAATTAATAAATAATGATGTGAAAAACAAAAGAAGAAAATTGTTAGTAACTTCTTGGTAAAACATATAAGGAAGCGAATAAATACTTATAGAAACAAATAAAGGAAAAGGATTTTAAACCTGACAGTTAGCAATTTTTAAACTTAAAACTCAAATAAAAAAAACCCACATAAAATGAACACGTTGTGGTTAAAGCCTAAAATCCCCAGCAGAGTCGTCATGCTGTCGCGCCCCATTTTTCTCTCGAAAAGCGGGATACAGCATGTGACAGCTCTTAAGGGTTTGTTGTGAAAGGAGAGTCGCCACCTAACGCTTTGAGGTGCGTTAGAAAACCATTCTAAGCTAAAAGTCTGCTTAATTACCTAAGTTACCAGAGACGGGCAAGGGTTTAAATTACCTCGAAAGAAAGGTGTTAGGCACCTTTCGAGGTCCACAAATGTGATTTCCGGCCGGATCTATTAATATGGGGGGAAATTAACTAAGCGAGCAAATAAGATTGATTTTAACTTATATTGCTACAATTTTAACTAAATCGATAGGCGTAAAATAAATAAAGGATTATAGACAAGCGAGAAGAAAGAAATCAAGACAGAATGAATTTAAAGATAATTATTTTTTACATTATTTTTCTTTGTCACAATATACAATAAAATATTGCAAATAAAATAAGAAAAATAATATAACGCATAAAAGAATATAACAGAACAATTTATAAAATCCCACACAAAAGGCAACCAAATAAAGATTTATTTAAATATGGGGCAGAACCTCGATAGGCGCCTACGTATCCCTAAAGGTAATCAGGCCGAACGTAGTTCTACGCTTAAAGAGGGGTTATTTTATCCTAATGGAATCACCCGGTGCAACTTAAATAATATTTCGCAACCATTTGGGTTGCTCGTAATATTCAGCGAGCACGGACTATCATATCTCACTACCCACCTAGTTTGATTATTATCTCTAAAGCGTTTCTAGGTGACAAAACTAACGTCCTAGTATTTGCCTACCCGTCCCAAGCCTAACGTCCAAGAGGCATTGGACAACTACTTTGGATTTTGGTATAAAGTTTTTAAGGCTATTAAGGGGTGATTTAAATGTCAAACAACAGAAAATTAGACATCCAATTGATATCTAAAAGGTTTCACACAAGCCTCTACGTTAAATGAATGAACATGATGTCCAAACAAGTGCAAACAGATTGAGAATCTTACGGGCATGAGTTCTAAGAAATGCAAACAGATTATCTTAAATGCAGATTTCTGATAAGATCAGGTTACCTATTATAATGGTTAATTTTATGTAGTTCATCATAAATCTATTTTCCAGAGGCAGAATTTTGATGCATTTAATCAGCCATGTTAAAATAGCAATTTGAAAACATGATTTCTAGTTATTAGGCTAAGCAAATTTAGCAAGTGGTGAAATCCTATGATTTCTGACAAGTGATTTATTCATCATGAAGGTCAAGGTATTAAATGCATTTAAAGAATTTGAAATTGTTGTAGTTGCACAATCAAAAAATAACATTCTAACACATAGCTTCTAGAAAGAAACAACAGTATTAATTATAAATCCCGTAGGCGATTTTTTAAACCAATTGTTTCTATGTTCTCAAAGACTGCATGCGATGACTAATGAAAGGGTTCTAGATTTTAAGCAAATTATTGACTTTTAAGATTAAACTGATAGTAGCATAAAAACAGGATGTTGATATTGGAATTCATTTAACCTTGCATGCAGATTTAAATACTTCACACTTTTTGAATTAAAAATATCATAACTAACAAAATATAATCCATACAGACATGAATTAATCATACTTATTTCAAATTCAGTCCTGTGAGTTATAGCGTGTTGATCCTATAGGCATAATTTCTATTTGTCGTGTATGTTATTGAAATTCCTATGAGCATGATTTCTAGATTAGCAATTAAAACAGTAAAGAGGAAGCACACGATTCCCACCCCCAGACCCCCTTCCACTATTAATTATCATTTTTATAATTATTACAAAACTGGAAAAAATAAAATAACAAATTAATATAAACAAAGATAAATAAATAAAATAAAATAAATAAACTAAAGAACAAATCCCTAGTCCTTCGTATTTCGGGCGACTCTTCATCCCAAAAATAGGTGTAACCTGTTAAATGGGTGATACAACAAATACACGTACAAATACACATCTGGAAATCCTTAACTTATTTAATTAAGTTTTCTGCTGAATGTCTATACAAACAAGTAGAGTCAAAAGTTCAAACACACATAATACGACCTATGCAAAATACTTAAAGAGTTCATGTTTGTTATGCAAGTATGAATTTTCACATAGTATTATAAAAAGTAATATAGAGAAATAACTAACCGGTTAATCAATAAAGCAATAGAGCGACAACCAGCAATTTTCGGAAAGAATTTTTCAGTAATTGAGACCTAAACCTCAATACGTCATGATCACAAGGATCTCGTGAATCCCGAGCAGTGCTCGTATTGAGGCGGGGTAGAAAAATATGATTTTTCTTAAAGGAACAAAGCAGTAAAGTATATTTAATCTTTTTGACCGTATTCGAATGAATCAAATAAAAGAAGAGGGCTGCTTATATAACCGGAGTAACCAATAGGTTAGGGTCATAAAAGGGAAAGGAAATAATAATTAACCTTCAAAAAAGGGCGTACTTCCTTACTTAGTAAATAAAACATCATTCATGCAAAACAGATTTGTTTATTCCATAATTAAAGGCAACACATTAACTAAAGGAACAAAAAATTAATGAAAAATATTTACCATAAATCAAGAATGAATAGGAACAAGAGCAAGCTATCATTAAGCATATAGCAGAATAATAAAAATAGAAATAAAATAAATATTATGCCCGTATCACCAAATAATGGGCAAACTTAATAGAGAAAGAAACAAATCACCAAAATGGATCTTCCCTTTAACTACTAAAATCACCACAACATCTCCAATGACTAAACTTATATTACCATAATTGCAAACTAATCGAAAGAAAAAAAATCAGTTAATGAAATATTCACCTTAAAATAAGGCAAGTTGAAAGGAATGAGAACTAATTGACACTTAATATTTTCAAAATAAATATTAGATGACTTTAGCGGGCATATGCCAGAATAGCAGAAGAAATTCCTTTTAACCAAAGTAATCACAGTGATATCAAACTTTTCCCAAAATAATAGTCACACGTCAGAAACAAACTATATGAAATAGCTTGTTATAAGTTAATTAGTACTAAAATATTCTTCATCATGCGATTTGATTCTAACTACCATTTTTAACTTAATTAAAATCTATCAAGGTCAAACAAATAGCCACATTATCAACTGATTAAACATTGAATTGCTATATAAATAACAATTATAACTTGGTTAACTCAACCATTTAGACGAAATTTTATAAAAGCAACGTAATTTTCAATCCTTGGCAAAAGAATATCAAACAAATATATATTAGAGTTCTCATAGAGGGAAAAATGCCAAACAGGGATTATATATATGTATATGCATGTTCATACCGAAAAACACAGAACAGATAATACGATTTTCAAATAATATTTAACGAGAATAATATACATAAAATATGTAGAGCTAGATAAACCCATTTTTCATAAGAACTCTCGGCTAAAACAAGATGGCAGAGACAAAGACCATGTAACATTCAAGATTTTCATGATATTCTAGAGGCATATTAATGATATTATCGGACGAGCATAGAAGGAGAATTAATTATTTTTTTTTCCAGTCAAGAAATAAAAAAATAAAAAAAGAGAAAGAGGGCATCCAAATAAACTAAAAAACCAGACTATGGATAGATCTGTGAGGATTTGTCCAGAATCAAACTTGCATTAGACCCCCGAAGATGGGTCTGTTGGAGAAAAGATGAGAAAAAGAGGGCGAGGGTTTCGCCGGAATTTTGGGGGGAAGGGAAGGTCGTTTGGTGGCTGTGAGGCAGAGAAGAGCGACGGGTGGTGCTGTGGTTTTCCCGGCCAATAGTGGCCGGAACCAAATGTGAAAAATGGTGAGGCGGCTGGAGCAACTGGTCGGGGCCGGTGAAGAAGACAAAAGGGAAGAAGCAGAGGGAGGAAGGTCGGTGGCTGGTTATGGTGGACGGGTTGTTGCTCGCCGGAGTTCACGGAGGGAAAATGGGGAGGGGAGAGGAAGACGATGTTGGTGAGGAGAGGGAGGTCCGGCGGCTGGTTATGGCGGACGGCGCAACATAATGGAGAGGAAAGGGAGAGGCGGCCGTTTGGTAGGGAGGAAGAATGAGAAATGAATTTAGGGTTTGGGGAGGTTGGAATATTAAAGGAAATTAAGTAGGGTTTGATTTCAAACTTTAGATCAAAATAGATGAACAACTAGGATTAATTTTAAGGAAGATGGGTCGGGTTGCGGGTTTTCTGGTGGGTTGCGGATAATTAGATGGGTAAGGTTAAATTAAAGTTGAATTGGGCTTTAAAAAATGGGCAGGTCTAGTAAAAATAGGCTAAAATTGAATGAAATTGAGTAAAAGTGGATAGAAATTAAATAAATTAGATGGAATTGAATTTAGCTACTATTAAAGTAATAAGTATACTACACTTGTAAATAATTTAATAAATATATAATAAAATAATTTAAATGACGGGAAAATCATATAAATAATATTGTCAGTATAACTGAGTTGTAAATAAATTATGTAAATATTGTATAATTAATAAATATTATATTTTGTAAATAGTGACTAGGAAATTGATTTATTAAAAATTATATAAATTTTATTATTAACATAAATAATTTAAATTCACGTAAAATTATCACGCAAATAATTTATAAAACCAAGTTAAAATTATGTGAAATTATCATGTAAATAATTTATAAAAATTAAGTAAAGTACATATTTTAGAATATGAAATATACTATATATGCCACAATTATTTAACATCAAGATTAATAAGTTAAAATTGATGCGAATTATACACACACACATATATATACACACACATGTATATGAGATAAAAAAATAATTTTGCAAGAATTATGGTAATTAATTTTTTTTTTTAAATATGAATGCAAGTCGAATAATTATGTAAAAAAAAGGTAAATAAAAGATACATATATAAGCAATGTATACGGGCGTAGGGAGGTCAAAATTGGATGTCAACACTGGTCACCTGCAGTTAAAAATTTTTTTACACTTATTAGAAAAGAGCCCAGATGCATACTGACATGACGAATTATAGTACTGTAAATGGGCTATTTTAGATTCGTACATTAGCACGTAAGGGAAAGGGTTGGAAATATCCATAGAGTTAGTGCTGAAAGAAAAAAATATACTTGTGAACAATGGAGAAACTTTCACATGCCATGGTATTCGTGGGATGCAACCTAACAACTATGTTAGCAAGTATTATAGCACGAGGTTGTACAAACAGATATATAGTGGAATATTTTTTTCCCTGGGTTACGAGATGTATTGGCCACCAACTCCATTTTCTCTAATTGCAAATACTGAATATAAGCAGATGATTGCGGTGCAAGGAAGAAATTGACTTAAGAATGATATGGACATTGTTCCTGCGTGACCTAACGAGTCGTTATCACTGCCGACCTTGCTTCATTGTTTAATTAGGAAAGGATTTATTTTATGTCTATAAATATTTTATTTAGGTTTCTTTTTATAATTTATGACTTTTTACCATAGTTTGAAGGTTGTAGATCGACATTGAGATTCAAAAAATAATTTTCATAATTTTGTTCTTGGATTTTGAGATTCAAACAACTTTGGATTATTGATTTTGGATTCCTGTTGATTAATTCAAGACGTATGATTTCTTCTACAATTTATTGTAAGCTTACAATTATGATTTTTTCTATAATTCTTGATTATAATTCTTCAAGTATGAGTAGCTAAACCAATAACTAGGATTTTGGGAATCATGATAAATTAACATACATAGGCAAAAATACTTGATGAATCTTGAATGAGGTTTATGCATGTATTGTTCTTCCCTTTGTTTTAATTGCTTCTTAATGGTCATGAACGTTGGAATTTTCTTTATCCTTATTCACCAGATCAAGGGGTTAATAATGAAAAAAGGGATTAACAATGGAGATTTAAGTCTATCAACCCTCATCTAATAGCTTGACCTTGTTCTAGAATAGTTAATCCGATATCAAAGGTAAGGGTTAATCAAATATACACCCTCATATGGATTAAGTTACTTGGTGATAATCATCTAATTAGGGGACCAACAATTTATGTGAAGTTAACTTACCGATATTGCATGCTAAACACTAGAATAGATCACTAGTATAAAATGCCTTATTGTTATGAAGTCATTGGGACACAAACCTAGTCAACTTACTCATTGAATACAATCAATTTTAATCAAGAATCTACTCACTGCGATATATTGTTTTACATTATTTCTTGTTACAATCTTCCCTCCAGGAAATAAGCAAACTAATAGTACTAGTTAAATGCATTAACTGAGGTCCTCGCCATATTCCTCGTGGTATTCGACCCCAACCCTTGTTGGGTTCTATATTTGAATATCGACCACTTTATATCTCTTGGAGGTATAATTTGGGCGACACCAAATTTTGGCGCCGTTGCTAGGGAATACGACTTAGGCTTTAGTTAATTGTAATTTCTTTGCTATTGGTCCTTATGTCCTTTTGTTACACCCGCAAGTTGCCATTGATTAGTGGACAAGTATGTGCGCTTGTGATAGTATCGGGAGCACGGCATGTGCCAAAAAAGGCCCGAAGAAGGGAGCGCACGAGCACATCATTAAGCGAGCAGGAGGACAAAAGAGAGGCAGGGCGCAAGGACTGCCCCTACCAGGCACCTTGATCGGCACATCGTGCCCCTATATTGGCACTATAGGCGTTGCGTTGTGCCCCCGCTGCCACTGCCTCATATATATTTATATGTTAAGTATGTAGATGTGTTTCATTTTAAAAATTTCCTAACCTCGGCCCCACAAAGCTTCCTCTCTATGTTTCATCCATTTTTCGCCAATTTACACCGTTAAACTCCATCCAAATGCAAATTCGTCTTGGATAACGAGTTCCAGGCCTACGAGAAACATCCCTACGGAGCTATTTCTTGAAAATTTGCTCGGAGTACCGGAGCCCCGCCAAGTAAAAATTGTAGAAATTGCTTCTAATTGAGTCCTAAGTGGCTACAAGTGATAGATAAGCATTTCTACCTTCTAAACTTTTCTGGAATTTGTGAGTTCTCGGCCAAATTGAATGAAGTTGGGTTATAGTTAATATTATTGAAAGATATTGTTATTTGACGATTCCTACTATTGAAATGGCCTTATTCTCTCAGCGTAGAGGTTGAAACTAAGTGGAATTATCAGCTGTAGGTTGGAACTATTTTGGGTGAATGAGAACCGGCATTCCAGATATGTTAAGGCTTATCTCTTTGACAAGTGATTCTCATCGTATAAGTTGATACGACCTACACTTTTGTAAGTAAGTTGTAAGTACGTATCTTGTGATTAGGTGCTACAAGTAGATAATGATTTTATATATTGTGGTTAGCTTCTACGAGACGAATTGAGATTATATCATAGTACTCCTCATCGGGAAAGAATATACACAATGTGACAGATGCAAGGAGCATCATAGAAAATCCCTGTTCAATTATTCACAATATTAGTGGGAGTCCGATGTCTCGATGTTGTACCAAGGCCTTAGAACCTTGTGGTTAGCTGTTGGGCCTAACTTGGTAAAGTTGAACAATATAGGGCGCAACTGGGTGATATAACTTTCTATTTGACGCCTATATAGACAGTAAAGCTCGCCCGTAGGCCATTGGTGTACCTTGATGCCTCCAGGGATATAATTTTGGTAAGATGGTCTTACCTTCGAGTCGATGGCACCAGGATTGCCTAATGAACTAACCGATAGCCTACCATATGATTGGCTATTGTCAGTGACCTTTAGATTCAGTCGACTTACTACTTGTCATATAGATCGCTCAGGAAACCATCCCAGTTGTTAGAAGTCTGATAGACTAGCTGATACTCTAAGGGAAGGAACATTTTTAGTAGTTAGATGTTGGGCCAATGCCCCAGGCTACTTTTACAGATGCCTATTACACATGTTGTTGTGAAGGGCTAAATCTAGATATACCTACCTACGAGGCTATGAATAGCTCAGATGAGCCATATGCAATTCAGACAGATCAAGTTTACGTCTAGGGGACTAGAACCATAGTATCACAGCATTACCTTTAGGCCAAGAATTACAGTAAGTTTCCTGTGGGAAGTCAAGGCTGACTATTTAGGAGCATGTCCGATTAATAGTTGCCCTACAATCGTTTTAAGTGAAGGAACTAAAATAGTTGGTCTCCTGCAACCTTACGGTTCTCTTACGAGCTATCATTGTTCTAGCATAACCTTCAACCTATCACTTAGGTCACCCAGGCTCGCCCTTTACCGTCTAAGCCGACGGAGATTATAATTGCTGCCAGGACCCTCTGGCCAGGTGTAGGCATACGGGGTGTGCCTATTGGCAGCTATATAGACTATATTAGGAACGAGCAGTGGTCGCATTAGGCCTATGGGGCTAGATATGCCTTTTGAGTGACGAGATTTGTGGATAGTAGCATAGTATCCCTAGTTGGGGTAGATCGTGTTTCGTACTGCCTCTTGCTATGAATAGCTGAATGGTTGCTAGTTGAACGAACTGCTTTTGGAGCTATACACTGCTTACAGAACTACGATGCTGCTAATGCTTACGGAGCTATAGATTACTTACTGAGCTATGATGTTATATCGCTTACGGAGCTACTAAATCGCTTACGAGCCATATATTGTCTGTAAGGAATAAAGTGAAGCCTATGGGACCGTATTGAAGTCTATTCACTTATGGACTTCTTCTATGTTGCAGCGGCATTACAGACCCTTCATAGAGCCTTGTATGCTCGGGGTGCAGTCACAGTAATCTAGATGGCTCAGACACAGTTACAAGAGCCCAGATGGCTTAAATACAGTTAGAGGAGCCCAGAAGGCTCCAGTAAAGTCTCAAGAGACTAGGTATGTTCAGTTACAGTTACTTGCAAAGCCTCAGGGTACCAATAGGGATATATAGACTGAGTGGCGCCTGCTAGGGCTTATGGGGGCCAGGTAGGTTATCTTTGTGTTGATTGTACCTACTAGGCTTATGGGGGCCAGGTTAGGTTCTTGTTTATATACTTGTTTGCTAGATATAGCTTATGAATATATAATCGTACAACTTACGCTCTTACTTGTATAGTTGTTTACTAGATGCAGGCTATGGTTATTAAAGCATACAGGTTAATTTCTACTCCTTTTCGCTGATTACTTTTAGTTCTTTATCAGCTTTTATTACTGCCTTACATATTCAGTACATATTGTACTAACGCCCATTTATGGGGCACTGCATACTTTCCTGCAGGTCTAGATAGACAGGTTTCAGGTCCCCCTTTAGCAGCTATTCAGAGTCAGCTGATTGGTCAACTCCTTTCATTCATAGTTGCCAGGTAGTAGAGGTTGGCTTGTCCCTTATTATATAGATTTTAGGTAGGTCAGGGCCCTGTCCCGACCAATATTTATCACTCTTAAAGGCTTGTAGACTACAGTCTTCAGTTCCTAGCTAGTTGTGCGTTGTTGGCCGTGTGGGACCTATATGTTATGTTTTGTGTGTTGGCCATGTGGGGCCTAGTTTAGCTATCTATTAGTAGTCTTGTCAGCTATAGTTTATGCATGACTACCTATTTTCCTTTTGTTACAACTTAGACAGCATGGTGGTCTTGTCGGCCCACATAGGATCCTCTGATGATTGTGACTACTGGATTAGTTGTGTCTTTACAGGTTTTTTGTATGGTCTTATCAGCCCGATGTTGTGTTTACAACCAAGATATAGTCATTTGTTTACTTGCTATATGCTGCTGGCATGCACTAGAAGTGTATGTGTCCAGCCAGGTTAGCTCAGAATCCAGTGTGGCATTAGGTGCCAGTTACACATCCCAAGGTGGGGCATGACACCTTTTTATTTTTTATTTGTTGTTTTTATTTCTTTATAGGTCTCAAGTTCGTGTATGCCCAGTACTCGGAGCCAAGGAAAATCCCTGGTTTCAATTGATCACGAACTTGAGCAAACTCTGAGAAATACAAGGAAAATGGCCAACGTTTGTGGGCAAGAGATAGTGGAAGAAGAAATAGCCCTAATGTTGGCTGAGGAACAGGCTCATGCATGAGAAAGAGTGGCAGCTAGGCTTTTTGAAGAGCAACACCAGGTTGCCAAAGCTGAGCGAGCTAAAAGGAACAGAGGTCCAGACCAGCAGAGGCACCAGTACATTAATGACGATGATGATGCAGATATTGATGAGCCCGGTGCCACTGATGCTATTGTCCCTCCCCCTTTGCCTATTGGGGCAAAGTTTGATATTACTAGTTCAATCATATAATTACTCAATATGAAGGGGATATTTGTTGGTCATGCTACTGATGATGCACATACTCACTTGACAAATTTTGCGAGTATTTTCAAGGAGTACAAACATCCAGGGGTGAATCAGGATGCAATAAGCTTGAGGTTATTTCCCTTTCACTTGGAGTGAGGCAATGTTTTGGTTGGCTGAATTGCCAAAAGATTCTATTACTACATGGAGGGAGCTCAAAAGGGCTTTTCTTGAGAGATTCATTTCACCTTTTAGAGCGTTGCAGCTGAAGGATGAGATTTACAACTTCAGACAGTTGAATTCTGAAGAACTCCATGAGACTTGGTTGTAGTTCAACAAAAAGCTAAAGAATGTGCCCAACCATATAACCCCAGATAGTACACTATTGGAGACATTTTATAGGTCTCTGAATGTTAATACCAAGACGGTGGCAGGTACCGTCTCTAATGGAACATTCATGAGTCATACATATGATGAGGCTACTGAGGTACTTGATAGGATCACCAAAACCAATCGCGCATGGCACACAAGAGAGTAAGAATTTCCTGTTGGTGCTTATGCGGTAGGTATGTCTATGGAGCATAGGAGGAAAGATAAAGAGTGAGATCATTATATTGCTGAGATCAAAACCACGATAGGGCTCCTTCTCAAGCATATTATGGGAGCCTGGATAGAAAAAGTAAATGCAGTTGGTTCTCAAGATAAGGCCCCAAGGAATGATGGAGGAGAATCAGAGTCTGAGGAGGAAGCAAATTATTTGAATGATCAAGGGACGGTTTTCCGGGCCAATGCGCAAGGGTCTAACCAAGACACTTGGCGTCAAGGTAGAGGGAATCAATATTGGAGCTATTATAGAGACAACAATTACAGTCGAGGCCAATACAGGGATAGGAGTAGAGGTAGAGATAATGGTGACTGAAAAAAGTGTGATGAGTACAAAAATGATAGAAGTGGTCTTTATGTTCCTCTAAGGAACCGTGAACTAGAATTAATGGTTCGAGGGTGGAAGATATGTTGTCCAAAGTACTAAATAAGATGGAGGTGACTGATGGAAATGTTAAGGAACTTTGTGCTGATATTTCCAGGATGAACCAAAAGGTGGAGTCGCATGCAGTTGCTATTAAGCAGATGGAGCAGCAGCTTGGTCAGATGTTTGCTGGTATGAACCAGAGCAAAAGGAAACACTTCCCAATAACACAGTTCAAATCTAAAAAATGACAGTCATTACATGGTTGTTACTACTAGGAGTGGGAAGGCGACAGTAGACCTTTCTATGTCGGTTGTGACTGATGAGGTAGTTGAGCCCGCATTAATTGATGATGATAAGGTGGTGGAATCTGAGGATTAGTTTTTGGTTGATGATGCAGTTGAGAAGATAGCACCTAGAAATGCAAAGGAGCATGGCTCTAAAAGGGGGAAGGAAAAAGAGGTATCTCAAAAGTTAACACCCACTCCTAGACCTCCTCCCCTTTCCCGCAGAGGCTGAAAAAGAAGGTCGAAGATGGGAAGTATCACAAATTCATTTCAATGCTGAAATAATTATCTGTGAACATCCCCTTGGTTGAGGCACTTGAGCAGATGCCTCGCTATGTGAAATTTATTAAAGATCTCGTCACTAAGAAGAGGACCGTGAGCTTTGAACCTGTAGATAATTTGCACCAGTATAGTGCAATAGCATCTCATTCCCTAGTGCAGAAAAAAGAAGACCCTGGAGCATTTACCATATCATGCACTATTGGAGCTTTCAATTTTGTGAAGGCTCTATGTAATCTGAGAGCTAGTATTAATCTTATGCCGATGGCAGTGTTTAGACAGTTGGGCTTGGGAGCCTCCAAACTGACTATAACGCAGCTTCTAATGGCAGATCGTATGGTGAAAAATTCGATGGGGATTCTTTATGATATTCTGGTGAAGGTTGAGTCCTTTATATTTTCACTCGATTTCATTATTCTTGACTATGAGGTGAATTTTAAGGTCCTTATTATCTTGGGGAGATTATTTCTTGCCACCGGTCGTGCTCTTATGGACATGGAGACCGGACAACTGAAGTTTCAGTTGAATAATAAAGAAGTGACATTTAATGTGTATCGATCTATGAAGCAGCCTAATGATATGGGGATGTTCTCAATGATGTGGAGGCTGAGCTTCCTATCATGCCTATTGATGAGAGGTTAAGTATTGAGGACTTAGCAGCAGTGTTGATGAATGTTGATGCTAAGGAGATAAAGGCGGGCTGATGAGATAGTTAATGCACTTGTAGGTATGGGGTTGTATACTTATCGATCTTGATCTAAAAAATCATATGACACCACCGCCCTAGCCATATATTGAGGAGCCTCCAGTATTGGAGCTTAAGGTTCTCCCATCTCACTTACGATATGTATTTTTAAGGACCGAAAATACATTACCGGTCATTGTAGGAACAGACTTGGTGGAATGGCAAGTGGAGGCTTTGGTCTCCATTCTGAAAAGGTATAAGAAGGCCATTGGATGAACCATAGTGGATATTATTGGGATCCCACCAAGTATTTGCACACATAATATCTAGCTTGGGCCAGACTGTATTCTGAGTATTGAGCATTAGCGTATGTTGAATCCCCCTATGCAAGAGGTGTTCAAGAAGGAAATTATTAAGTGGTTGGATGCAAGTGTGGTTTACCCTATTGCAGATAGCAAATGGGTGAGCCCAGTTCAGTGTATGCCAAAAAAAGGTGAAATCACTATAATTCTAAATGCTAATAATGAGCTCATTCCACTGAGGCCAGTCATAGGTTGGAGTATGCATGGAAAATTGGAAGCTAAACCACTGGACGCAGAAAGATCATTTTCTGATGCCATTATGGATCAGATATCGGACTGACTTGCAGGCAGGGTGTGGTACTACTTTCTTGAAGGTTATTCGAGGGAAAAATCAGGTCTCTATAGCCCCCGAAGACAAAGAGAAAACCACTTTCACCTTCTCTTATGGGATGTTCGCTTTCAAGAGGATGTCGTTCGGGTTATATAATGCACCCGCCACTTTTCAGTGTTGTATGATGTCTATATTCTCTGACATGGTGGAGGAAACCATCGATGTCTTTATTAATGAACTTTTGGTGGTGGGTGACTCTTTTGATGATTGTTTGGCTCATTTGAGCAAGGTGTTGTTGGTGCTTAATTGGAAAAAGTGTCATTTCATGGTCAAAGAAGGTATAGTGCTCGGCCACAGGGATTTCTGGTAAAGGCATTGAGGTGGACAGAGCAAAGCTTGATGTGATTTCTAGTTTACCACCTCCGATTTCTATGAAGGGTATTTGAAGCTTTTTGGGTCATGCAGGATTCTATCAGAGATTTATCAAGGACTTCTCAAAGATTGCACATCCTTTGTGCAAGCTACTTGAGAAAGAGGTGAAATTTGTATTTGATGATGCTTGCTTGAAGGCTTTTGAGTGCTTAAAGAAGAGATTGATTACTTCCCCAATCATAGTGGCACCGACTGGTCCTTAATGTTTGAGGTGATGTGTGATGCTAGTGGAGTGGCCCTGGGTGCTATTTTGGGTCAAAGGCATGAGAAGATCTTTCATCCGATCTATTATGCTAGTAAGGCGCTTAATGCAGCTCAGAAAAATTACACCGTGATGGAGCAAGAGTTGTTGGTTGTGGTATTTGCATTTGAGAAGTTTTGGGCATACTTGCTTAAAACTAAGGTGATAGTTCATACAGACCACGCAGCTCTACGTTATTTGATGGCAAAGAAGGATGCCAAACCACGGATGATTAGATGGGTTCTGTTGCTACAAGAGTTTGAGTTTGAGGTTAAGGATCAAAAGGGAACTGAAAATCAGGTGGCAGATCACTTGTCAAGATTAGAGGCGGATCAACACTTAGAGATGAGCTTGATATAGATGACACATTTTTCGACGAGCAGATTTTGGCTACTTCACAGGATCTCATTCCATGATTTGTGGACTTTGCTGATTATCTAGTGAATGATGTGGTACTAGAAGATTTATCTTTTCACCAGAGAAAGAAGTTCATATCTAATGTGTGAAAGTTTTTCTAAGATGAGCCTTACTTATTCCGCATATGTGCTGATGAGGTAATTCGGAGGTGTGTGCCCGAGGCTGACATGTTGGGTATATTGGAGGCTTATCACTTATCCCTTCTTGGGGGTCATCATAGCGGGATCCATACAGCCCATAAAATCTACAATGTGAGTACTATTGTCCAACTATTCACCAAGATGCACATGATTTTGCAAAGGTATGTGATGCATGTCAAAGTCAAGAAGGCATATCACGAAGGCATAAGCTCCCTCTTACTCCCATTCTTGTCATTGAGTTGTTTGATGTGTGGGGCATTAATTTCATGGGACCGTTTGTGAGCTCAAATGGGATGAAGTACATACTTGTAGTTGTGGACTATGTATCTAAGTGGGTGGAGGCAGTTGCACTTCCAAATAATGAAGGCAAGAGTGTCACAGCGTACTTGAAGCGAATATCTTCTCCAGGTTTAGGACTCCTTGAGAAATAATTAGTGATGGGGGTTTGCACTTTTGCAATTGGTTGTTTCGGACCTTGTTGGAAAAATATAGGGTGAAGCATAGGGTGACAACACCTTATCACCCACAATCGAGTGGGCAAGTTGAGGTCTCTAACCGGGAGATAAAGACCATGTTAGCAAAGACTGTGAATGCTAATAGGATAGATTGGTCTAGGAAGTTGGATGATGCATTATGGGCTTATCGGATTGCATCGAAGACCCCTATAGGTATGTCCCCTTATCAGCTTGTGTATGGGAAAGCATGTCATCTTCCGATCGAGCTTGAGCACAAAGCCATGTGGGCACTCAAGAAGCTGAATCTGAATTGGAGTGATGCTGCGAACTTGAGGCTTGATCAGTTGAATGAGTTAGATGAAATTCATTTGAAAGCCTATGAAAGTTCAGCAATCTACAAAGAGAGGATGAAGATACAGTATGATCGAAAACTAGAGCAGAGAAAGTTCAGCCGGGGGGATATGGTTTTGCTGTTCAATTCTAGGCTTCGCTTGTTTCTTGGCAAGTTGAAGTCTAAATGGTTGGGACCATTCCAAGTAGTCCAAGTATTCCCATACAGTCCAATTGAGTTGGAAAATCATGAAGGCAAACGGTTCAAGGTGAACAGACAGCGGGTAAAAGCATATTTGGGGAAAAGCGAAGAAATCAAACTGGTGGATCTTTGGGCTCTGAGTGAATTCTGAGTAACCCGGGGACTTGCATCGTGCGGTGACGTTAAACCAAGTGTTGCATGGGAGGCAACCCATGGAGGTATCTCGATGAAGTCAAGTAATCAAGATACCCACATTGTACCGCGATGTTAAATCAGGCACTTCTTGGGAGGCAACTCAAGTTGTTATTGTAACATAAACATAGTGTTCACGTGTGTTGAGATGTGTAGGTGTGAATAAGAGGAGAAATTTGGAGTTGGATAAAATAGGTTAGCATTAAAGTCTGGTGCCAAAAAGCACAGAACGAGTCGTTATTAGACATAACAACTCGTCATCACCAGTCGTGGACACTGAAGTAGAATTAGTAAAGCTCTAAAGCGTACTTAACTGGTGACGTGATGACTCATCATATCACTAAACAAGTCATTGGGTCCCTCATCCTGAAGAATCCAAAATTTAGCTGAGGGTACAGGGCAACGACTCAAACCATGAATCGTTGGGCTTCATAAAGAGTTGTTTCCCGAGTCGGCTGGTCCCAGGTAAGATTTTCTTATCACAACGCATAACACAAAATACAACGAGTCATGGACACTCTAAATGACTCATTGTAGGGGTCATGGTCCACATGTTAAGTTCACACTCACCTAACCCAACCTGTAATTGAAAAGTTTAAAAATTGAATTCTTGTCCTTAATTGCATCTGTTTCCCTCAAATTAATCGCACACTCAAAGTTTACAAAATAAACAGTTTCCTCTTCACTCCCCACTCATCACCTTCACTCTCACATACTCACAGAATCACCACACCACCGCACATTGCACGGAGCATAATCGCACCATCATTGTACGGTCATCGTGAAGCATAATCAGTTGAACTCTCATCTTCTCTCCCAGAAAATCATTATAAAAGTGAGTGTTTGAAATGCTTCCCGTATTCATGCTCGAACATGTCTATGGAATTCTGAATTTGCTCCCATGATAAACCCTAGGGTGATTTACACATGAATAAATGAATTTGTGACCTAAATTGATTGCTTGGGTAGACTGCTAATGGATTAAAATGGATAAATTATGTTGTTTGTTGGTAAAATTGTATCTGGGGGAACTCTTGACTGTGATTGAAAAAAGGATGGTTTGGGTTGTCTATACCTATTGAGTCGGTAGGAATTACGATCTGTAATCGCTTTAGTTAAAGATTGGATTGTTTTGTCTGTCCAACTCACACTGAAATATGTTGCAAAATTGTGAAATGGGTGAAGTCTGAGTATCCCAATACGACTAAGGTCTTCGAATTATGAATAATTATGGCCAATCAGTGATGACGCCTCAAGTAATGACTCATTTGATAAACGAGTCATCATTTGAGTCATCACGACTGACAATAATTATATTGACCACTGGACTCTTTTGAATGAGCCACCTGACGAGTCATAGTCTCATTTGACGACTCATAGGGTGACTCGTCCTGAGTGGGAGAACAAATGATAAACTTCTGAAGAGGAAGTCAATGACTGAGTTAACTATTCATCCTCACTAGAAATGACTTGTATTGTAAAGTTGTCAAGTCTACTGGAAAAATTTGCAACATCTGCACATGCACATAATGGATGGCTTAACGAGCCTTTGTCAGTGACAATGACTCATTTAATCACTCGTCCTGACTGACCATAGTAACATATTTTTTTTATTTTGACATTCTTCTATGAACAATTCAGGTTACTAATTTGATTTCCACAGGTACAATGGCACCTAAAGGGACTCCCAAGAAGGGTCAGGCTAAGAAATAGAGGATGGAAAAGGGACAACCCTCGACTAGTAGATTGGTAGACGAACAATCATCCTCAGAAGATTTGAGTGGCTCAGTTGAAGAGCATCAGATAGAGGAGGAGTAGTTGGAATAGCGATCAACCAGGGCTAGGACTAAACATCCCAGAAATCCAACAGCCATGGTTACATCTCTGACTCCGCTCACAAGGGGTCCTCCTAGAAATGACAGAGATAATGATGGTGACATACCTCCAGAGGAACGGGGGGTGATTCCAATGCTGGATAGAAAAGTGTTGCAAATAAAGAGACAGAAACCTCGGACATCTCTCCCACTTCTGCTGACATAGACCGACCATAGAGACTGATCAATAGGTGGGATATCCCGAGTATGAGGGCGATCTATAATTGGGACATCGCTACAAATGATAAGGTCCATCCAAAAAGGAGCATCTACGAGGAGCTGAGGTTGGTCACGATCGGGATCAAAGACCTCTGAGAGATTCGGGCACTATTTGAGAGGTATCGGTTCAGCTGGTTGAGTGAACCGTCCGACAGTTATAGCCCAGCCTTAGTCCAAGAATTCTATGCGGCATACGCGGCCACCCTAAAAAATCAGGCTATGGAAGGCCAAGACTAGAGGAAGAAGCCTGCATTGACCAGAGTAATGGTACGGGAGACACAAATGGACATATCTGAGCGCACCATCTCGTGTATGTTGTATGGTCCAGAGTTTGAGCCTCCGACTAACATACTCGAATTTGATTATCGGCTAAGTGAGTTGCAGAAGATTAAGGTTAGGAAATTGAGTCAAGAGGACAAGAAAATATAGTACACATGGCTAGCACGGATCATAGCCACTAGGGGTACATCGGTGGAGTGGCTAAACAAACCAGAGGCTCAGATCAAAAAGGCCACACTAAACTTCCAAGTGAAATTTTGGTGGTCATTGGTGCAACACAGGCTGGCCCCAACCAGCAATGGTAACGTTGTATCATTGGACCGAGCTACATTGGTAGCCAGCATTATGGAGGGCTATGCAATTAATTTCTCGAGATACATAGCTGAGGAGATTCGGGAGAGAGCCATCATGGAAAGTAGGAGCATTCCCTTTCCATGCCTGATGGCTCAGTAGGGAGTCACAGCTCCTGAGTTTCCCACGGTTGACTAGAAGTTCAAGGTGCTCAAGATTACAAATATCGTGTTAATCAGGGATGAAACGAATACGGTCTCTAGGTTTAAGAGTCGTCTTGCAATAGCTACAGGGGCTGTATTATTAGATGAGGCATTGCATGAGGGTCCTTAGAGTGATACTCCAGGGTTCACTGAGGTCAAGATAAAGCATCGTGTTGGTAAGGAGACGGGTAGTCAGTCTGATACCACCACTGCAAAAGATGTGCCTATGACCTCTGAGGCCCCAGCATCCTCCTCCACCATACCAGCAGCTAGACCACCAGCTTCATCACCAAGATCCTCACAGGCCGACCTAGTTACTATCTCATAGGAGTTCATCACTGACATGGCTAGATGGCTGGCTAAAGCAGAAAAGCAGTAGGCCCACATAACACTTTAGGTGAAAGTGCTAATGGAGCAAGTAAAGCCCTAGGTGACCAAGGAGTTGGAACGCTTATCGAGGACATGGCATGGACAGCTAGATATATTTGAGAGGCAGATAGATGAGCGACTTGCATAGTTACAGGTGCTCGAGCTGGCTCGGTGATATGCAGAGGTTGATGCCCCTAAAGAAGAGTTGCGAGAGTTGTCGGCAATCTCGGCTATACCACCGCCGGTGATCCAGTTGCAGAGGACGAGAATGAGGAGGAGCTGCCTCCCATTTTTGATTTCATCATTGAGAAGCCCGTGGCTGAGGGCAAAGGAATGAGGCCTCGGGAAGAGGTGAGTAGAGATAATAGTGGTGATCTGCTGCGAAAGCAGAAGAGAGAGCGACAGTATATGGAGGCAGCACTGAAGCTATCTAGAGAGGAGGCCCAAGAGAGGGTAGAGTTTGATGCTGCTGGAGCTCATGGAGAGGTACGAGCTTTATTGGTTCAAAGAGCACGCCAGTTATCACTGGTGCCATAGGAGAGGAGGCTGGGGGTGCATCTGCACCTCCCACCGACCAGACCACAGGAGTCTAGATCGCTCAGGTATGTTCCCTATTCTCATGTTTTACTTTTGATATGCGTCGAGTATGTTGCATGATTCTTTTGATGGGGGTGGGGTGGTACTTGATTTTTGTTGAACATAACCTGAGGGTTTTTCTTGTAGGATATCTTTTTCCTTGGGTGTTCCTTATCTAGTAGAACCTATATGTTTAGGTTTTTCTTTTTGTTTATTTGTCAATTGAAAGGAAAATAGGAGACCTTAGGGCAGTTCAATAAAATGGAATGGAAGGAAATTTTTGCAAGATTAACATGTGGAACTCATTTGAATGATACCCCTCCTAAATTTTTGTTGTGCGTTGAGCGTGTTGTGTAGATATCATGACCTTTGTGGATCTTTGCATGGCATTAATACTGTGAATGTGATAACCATTGCGTGACTCTGCATTGACTAGCAATTGGTAGTGATGATGTTGTCCCGTGCATTGTGTGTTTGAGGTGCTTAGTGTTAGTTCAACAGTGTGTGCACAATCTAGAACTTGCCCGGTTAGTCATACCAAGGTTGTAAGATAGTTGGATAGGAAATGATCAAAGGTCGTTGTTCAAAGTAGTCCAGTTTAGCCTAAATGACCTACCAAATGAATATGAATATCCTCTGATCCCGATTTTGAGCCTAAAATGACCCTTTTTGTTGATTAGACAATTCGCCTTCCTTATTTAATTATGATAAACCTGTTCTGGCCCTGGTCCCTCCTCGGACATAGTAGATCTCAAATTAGGCAAATTGCCTAAGTTGAGAGTGGATATTATTGGGGTTAATAAGAAAAGTATGGTGGAAAATGGCCAAGTAATAAAAATAAAAGGCGGGTGCAATGTGCTTAAAAAAAATTGCAAATAGAGATGAAAGGAAAAATCTGATGAGAAATGCAAGAAAAGAACATAAAAAAAGTGAAAAAAAAGAAGAACCCACACCCATAGTCTTTAAAGATTGAAGAAAAAGAAGGAAAAATAGAGAAAAATGAAAAGATGTTAAGTGGAGCCAAGGTAGTGTAGTGCCAAAGTGGGTTGAGTCATTATTTCCATATTTACCATACCTGTTCCCGAGCCTACATTACAATCCTAAGAAAGTCCTAGAGTAATCCTAATCCAACTTTCTGACCAACTGAGGTATAAAAAATAAGGACAAGCCTATGATTTTATGTGTGCATTGTATGAACTTCTTTGTGAGAGTGAGTGCACTTGACATAATCCCTTTTTTGAATTGTAATGATTTGTATCTGTGAGTGATTGGGACTTCTTTGTAATGAGGGCATATGGGCAACAACATTGCTTTCTAATTGTCTGAGTCAGTGTCATAGGATTTTATGCATGGTTGCAAGTTGATAGTATAATGTCATTTCTTGATTCCTTCATGTCATGGTAAAAAGCTTTGCATAGGCATTGTGATTTTTTGTTTGATGATATAGGAGAGGTTAGAAAATTTGATTTGATTATGCCATGAGTTTGTAACTGCCATAGGTTCCCTAGGTTTCTTTTAGTTGAAGCATCAGGTTAGTTTTTGTTTCTTTTTTTGGCCTGAGGACATGCAAAAGTTCTAAGCTGAGAGTGCTGATGTGTCGTGATTTTACGGCATTTTCAATACTTAAAACTAAGAAAATATGCTAATCCCAAATATGTTTATATAGATATAATATGTTTGTGTTAAGTGTTGTGGGAAAACAGGTTCGGAAAGTAAAATGGGTAGAAAAACAAGTCAAATGTGGGCTAAGGCTAGACTGCCAATGATGTAACGAGTCATCATTTCACTTGACGACTCGTTCCTTGAGCCGTTAGGAGAAGAGGGCCTCAAAGAACAAAAATTGGACTAAAAATAATGGTGATAACGAGTTGACACCACGACTCGTCAAGTCTGACAATGACCCATTAGGTGAGGCATTGGACTACGACCCGTTAGGTGAGGCGTTGGAAGTGGAAGCTGAGATTTGATCAACACAATTGAGAGACTTGACAGGAGGAGTAATGAGTCGTCATATGGCTGAACGACTCATCATTTGCATCTGTTAGCTGAAAGGCCAAAAATCTGAGCCAAGTACTAAGAGTGGTGATAGAAGGAGCTACGAGTCGTTATAAGACTCAACGACTCGTCATGAGTAGCTAGAGTAAATCGTGAAGAACATTGAAAAATTAGGTCCCTGAATCAACGGATGACCTAACGACTCATCCTGTCACTTGACGAGTCATTAGGTGAGCCGTCATCAAGAAGAAGGTTTTGTTGAGAACGAGCCGTCAGTACACTCAACAACTCGTTAGGTCACCTAACGATTCATTAGGTCTTTTGTTTCTTCATGGACCTAATTTTCTAGTATTCTTCAGGATTTACCCTGGCTGCTCATGACGAGTTGTTGAGTCTCATAATGACTCGTAGCTCCTTCTGTCACCACTCTCAGTACTTGGCTCAGATTTTTGAGCTTTCTGCTAATGGATGCAAACAACGAGTCATTAATCCATATGACGACTTGTTACTCCTCCTTGTCAAGTCTCTCAATTGTGTTGATCAAATCTCAGCTTCCAATTTCAATGTCTTACCTAACAGGTCGTTGTCATACTTGACGAGTCAACTCGTTGTCACTACTGTTTTCAACCCAATTTTTGTTCTTCAAGGCGCTCTTCTCCCAATGGCTTAAGGAACAATTCATCAAGTGACATGATGACTTGTTACATAATGGGCAGTCTAGCCTTAGCCCAATTTTGGCTTATTTTTTTCATTTCACTTTCCGAACCTATTTTCTGCAACACTTAACACAAACACATTATATCTATATAAACATACCCGGGATTAGTATATTTTTTTAGTTTTAAGCGTCGAAAGTGTTGTAAACCACGACACATCACTGCGCATATGACTAGAACGTGTGATATTTGCAAAGAAACAGGTCATACAAGGACCCATTGTCCTAGAAGGCCTCAGTAGTATTATGTGTGAAAGTTACTTTGTTGTTCACTAGATTGTATAACTATTTTGTTATAGTTATTTTATTAAATAAAAATAGTGTGACGGTTATTTTTGTTGTTGTTGTCTAACATTTTATTACAATTTAAAAGAACACTTGCATGTTACCAATAATTAAAACAACATATAATTATGTGAAAAATAAAGTTGGACTAGAGGCGTTCATTCGGTATCTCATCCTCCGATTGATAGAGTTCGTGTGCTAAAACACTTACTCGTTCGCTCGCACACAATGAGCAATTTGTTGCTTGAGCTTGTTCTTCGGCGAGTTTAAGAATATAATACCTACAACGTCTTTCCAACATTCTATTATTTTCTTTTCGAATTTGTTTGACAACTACCTCGTACTAATCTTTATTTTTGCGCTGCATCTCTAGAGAAAAGTGACGTGGTATCAGTGCTTCTAAGTCATCAAGTTCATGAACAAGGCAATAAGAATCATCGTATCTATAATTTCATTGACGCTTAAGGCCGCAAAAGTACTCATGAGGATCTGATATTGTAACATACGAAAATTATCTTCACGTTCCATTAGCATATATGATTTATATATATCCATCTCAAAATCTTAATAATCCCACGATCCCCAATCTCTATTTGGTGATTTTGAATCTGAGTTGTCACTATTATTTTCTTGAAAAGAATAAGCAAATAGTAAATTATTTTATGCTCGGCGTGCAGAAGAGGAGCTTGTGCCATTGTTATTATTGTTGATTAACATTTTCTTTATAAAATTTTAACAGGTCTAGGTGGTCTAGGATTCTATACATGTGAATTATGCAATTTTTCTTCAGCAATACTGACCTTTTTAAAAAAAAAACTGCAAAAAACATGTGATTGCTGCAATTTTATAGCATTATTGACCAAAAAAATAAGAAAAAAAAAAGGACTCTTTCCTGTGATCAGAAAAAGAAATAATAGATTTTTATTTTAAAAGAAAAAATTCAAAAGCTGTAATTGTTATCCGTTAATGTTGAAATTTTACATGTGAATGCTTAAATTTTTTAGCAGTATTGAGCAGAAAATAAAAATAACAGATTTAAGGAAAAAAAAAACTGCCAACGATTTATAAGTGCATGCCCGTGAATATAGAGCAGTGAATGCTGGAATTTCAAAAATGAAAAAAAGAAAACATAAAAAGAACACCTATACGTGACTATAAAAAAATAATCAAAAAACGCATTACTATCATAATTAATTTCTTTTTGATATTTCTAATACTTCAACGACGTTACTTTCTTTATAATATTTCTTCAATGCATTAATTTCTTTATGATTCTTTTGTAACTTCTCATTAAGTTCAAGTTAACTTCTCGATTAGTATTTCAGATTGACTTAAAATATGTACAGCACTTTAATAAATAATAAAAATATATAAAAATTAGATTTAACATAAATATGTAGCTTTAATTTCGTGAATTATTATAATTAATATTTCAAACGATTCATGGGAAATATTTCATGAAATGAAACAATAATGTTATGGAAAATCACCTTCATCTGACATTTCACAATCAGAACACCAATCAGGAATAACATGAAATTCCATTCTATGTCCCCCATGTGCCACCAGCGGAAACACATCCTATTATTTTCCTCACGAATACAATTTAGAGCAGCACCAATTTCCTGTGGCGAGGTTCACAGTATTTTGACTGCACGGCGTTTTGGATGAGGTAGTCCACATTCCCTCAAATCAATCTCAAGATTATGAGTTTCGGCAAGATAGTAGTTCCACTCTTTTCTCATAATCCTGTTGCATTCTCTATTATATCAGTCACTCGAATTCAGCGAATACTCAAAAAATCACGATCTAAAAGCCATTTTCTACCTATTGACTCAAAAATATCACCCGAATAGAAACTCATTGGACCACATTGCATAACAAGGGATTCCAAGAAGACATTTCAATGAAAGTAATATATCAATGTTATGCGAAATTTAATAGAAGACATGATTCTGATGTTGCACTTATTTATAGATAAATTTTAGATTTGAAAAGATATATATAATTTGGTATCAAATGGGTAACAAAATAATTCAAATTTTAATACTTTTCTCATAATTTATTCTTAAATATTTAATTATAAACATCAAATATTTATCTTTACTAAAAATATATATTTTTAATATTTAGGTATATATTCACATATTTAATTAGTATATAATTTTTATACTGAAATTCATCATATATGAATGGACATTCCTATAGATTCATGTCATGCTTCACTTAAATTCACATGTGATTTTAAGAAGTTTGTTGGAAAAAAAAAACTCTCCATCAAGAGTTAAAAGCTGAGAAATTTTGTTGATTAAATTTTTTCAGCTACTTCAATTACAGTAAGTTAGTAAGTTTTATATGATACTACTTTTTTATAATGATATTTTTTTTATTCTGATAACAGATACAATTATTATACACGTAAAATAATTTTTATTATGGAATTTCATGTTTAAAATTTATGTCAATTACAATATGTAAAACTAACGACTTTATTTCATTGATTATAGATATGAATCCTCAAGAAAGTCATCCTGGACCAGTAGTGGACGACATACTAACCATGCAGCGAAAACATCAATTTGAAGGTATGTGGAATGGTCGTTTGAGTGAAGAAGGGGCGTGCCTACATCCACGACATGTTGATCGTGAATTATGGCAACACTTAAAAAATAATTCATTATATGAATGAGCACTAAACTATTTAGAATTATGTAGATTTAGGGGAAAGTGTGTTAGAATATAGGCATACGCAGCGAAAGAAACAATTCAGGATCAAACTTGCATGTAATATAGACAACACATAAACACATATTTTAATCAAACATAAAATCGATACTAATCTCTTGAATCATGACCACAAATCAATCCTCTTAAAGCTATTGCACAAATTTTCCAATACGTTCTCCCGGTCTGTGATCTTCTGCTATAGCCTCAAAAATCTCCGAGTAGGGAATACTTGTGTGGGCAAGTACTACTTCTCAGAAAAGTCAAAGTTCTTCCATCATATTTCATGGAGGATGAGAATCCTATTTATAACCACGTTTTAGGGTATAAAACCCTAATCCCAAAACATATAGAAATCTTTCTCTCCAAATAATAGTCAAACTTTCCTTCTAGAAGACCAATTTATTTTGACCAAAATCTTGCAGGATTTTACTTCTTCTAGAAATTGATTTCTTCCTTTGCAAGTTCATTAATTAATCAGGCATAGCAGAGACCGCATATTTAATTAGTGAGGTTTTCAATTATGGTATTAATTCGCAAAATGAATGAACTAACCTACCATAATAAATTACAGATTATTCCACTAAAAACCCGTAATTCCACTCCTCGGTATAATTTTAAAATCATTCAGTAAATCTTATTTAACTCCCCATGTTAAGATTACAGATACCAATCAATTGAATTAAATTTCTGACTATTTAATTTATTAATTAATTTAATCCTTTATTCAACGCTTAACTTATTTCATATGACGGATACTAAATCCACCTATAGGGCTTTTTACATGAAAACTTATAAGCAATCATAAAGGGGTATCATCAATCTCAAGGCTGAAACATGGATTCTATCAACTAATTATTATTTCACAAATGTCATTTGTCATCATCCAATCTATCGGGAATATTTTAACTCGCAAAAGATCGAGTTTCACCCTTTGATAGATCAAAACAACAAATAAATTACATTGATCATAATAATTATATCAAGATTAAGAGTATAAGTACATTTAATGATCTAGAGAATTTATTTTATTAAGTCAGATAAAATACTTATCTCTACTTGGTCCATTCAATACATACTAAATGTAGTAGCACAAGAAGTTGGAATTATACCATTTCCATAATCAAGATAAATTATATTTAATCTTGTGCTACAATCGTAGCGATGAATTTATCCAATTTTCATCTTAGATTGTGAACATATATAAACTTTATACTTATAAAAATCAATGATTTAATCTTCCGTGTATAAGATAAACTCTATACACTAAATCATCTACTATACAAGTAAAGGGCACATCGACTAATATATGATCTATTTAAACCTTTATTATAATTGAATAAACAATTGTTCTATAATAAATACTATATCTAAACACATGGTTAATAGTACATAACTCATGGTTAATAGTATATAACCCAACAATCTCCACTTAGACTTTTAACTATTATAATTGTTAGAATATACCATATCTAAATGCATGGTTAATGGTATATACCCCCAACGATCTCCCACGTAGACTCTTAACCATGCATCTAACTTTTACAGGCATTCTTTTTATACGATTTTCAAAAGTTTTAGCCAATAAGCTCTATGCAAAAAGAACTTGTCAAGTTATTTTCTAATGCAACTTTGTCTAATAGTAATTAGTCGTACCTAGCCAATTCTGTATTAATATCTTCAGAAATTCTATCACCGGACCGATCTATAAATATCATTCTCCCACTACTACTAAGTACTATCACTACTGTTATCACACTATAATGTTCTTGAGTCTTAATATTTTCTTCATTACCTTTTAGTATTGAAATATTAACAGCTTCATATAGTGTTATTTGCTCAACATCACCCCCACTATTTTGAGGTAGTGAATTTTCTTGCGTCTATTAACGTTTCTCCCACTACATAAATGCAATGGAACGTCAATCCTAACTTCTCGGTTAGATGTCTTGAACTTCTAAATTTTCAGATGACTCTTTTTTTATTTCTTTGCTTAGTTCCTGTGAAACTAGTTTACTTCTAGGAACATGGTTTATTAAATAGTCCTTTTTTAGAAATCTGGCATTTTTATTAACAATTACCTTATTTTCTTTAGGACAACAAAATAAACCTCCTTTCGTTTCCTTTGGATATCCAATAAACACTCACACATTCATTCTTAATTCCAACTATTCTATTTTCCTTTTCAACACATATGCTGGACAACTCCATATATAAACATGTCACAAACTAGACTTACTTTAAATCCACAGTTCATAAGTGTCAACTGTATCGACTTAGAAGGAATTAAATTAAGAATGTAACTTGAGTTTTTTAAAAAAGAATATCCAAGACGAAAAAAATAAAAATGAATAAGTTAATCGTTAATCTTATCATCTCCATAAGAGTCTTATTTCTTTCCTCTTCTACATCAATCTATTATAGAGTACATGATGTAGACAATTGATTGCAATCCCTCTTCCTGATAAGTGATTAAATATCTCCAAAGAGGTACTTGCCACTGTGATCAGATCATAGTGACTTAACATATTTTTCATAACGCTTTTTCATCTGTCGTAAATACCTTGGCTATGTAAAAGCACTCAAACTTATGGAGCATCAAATAAATATATTCATATCCTGAGTAATCTTCTGTAAGTGACACAGAATACTCAAAATCACCTCTTGCCTAGATGTTCATTTGACCACACAAGTCGGAATGGGTTAATTCAAACTTATCACTAGGTTTATTTTCTTTTAAAGGGAATATATTTTAGTTCATTTTTTCCTTCTAAACAAGACTCAAAAGTTGGTAGTGTCTTCACTTTCAATAAACCTTCAAGTCCATCAGTTAACCAACCTCGAAGTCCTATCCAGAATAAATGACTTAAAAGCTGGTGGACTACGTAAGTTTCATTCAATATTAAAGAATATTTTCTCTTATGGGATAGATTAATACGACTCCATTCAAGAGATATATTAATAAAGAGGCCATGCATTTATGTACCACAAGAGATAAAAAAGTTTATCAAGTTCAATAACACAAAAGTTATAAGAAGAATAAACTAAATATTCATCTCTTAACTGTTTAGAAACTGAAATTAAATTCTTTCCAATAAAAGATACATATACAATGCATTCTTTAAATTAATCTGATATCTTTGAGAAAAAGAATATACTCTTGAATAGTAATAGTGAATAGGATAAAGTCTGTTGGAAATCTGATATATAACATATTAAATAGATCATAATAAGCCGATAAACTGAATTATTAAATTCAGATCGCATTCATTAATATATATACATACATGCATCTGAATAATAGATTTCGATGGGAAAAATACTATTCATTTCAATGTATATATATTATGCAAGATTAATACAGTTCAAAAAGAAACAAAACCAATTCAGTTGGAGAGTAAATTGTTACTTTTAGTCAATTGTATATAATTATTGAACACTAGTTCCATTGATCCAACACGTAACTCAGTTGGAGAGTTAATACACGTTATCAATAACTAGTGATGAAAACTACAGTAATTGACCGTAATGAGTCTATCCGATGGGGAAAGAAGACCAATGTGAACATGTAAACTTATTACTGTTATCAATAACTAGTGATTTTATTCCAGTGACAACCTACAATAAATTTATCCGTTATGAAGGAAGACCTAAAGTCAACACATAAAATTTATTATCTAACTTGCCACATGAATTAATATCGATCACCACTTTACATGTCCGTCTTAAAATTTCAAAACTGATCCAACATATAAACTCAAATGGAGAGTAAATACATGCTATCAATTACTAGAGGACGAGGATACGTCGCTCTACGGAGTGGCATGCCGTCCCACAGGGGACGAAGATGGGATGCCAGTTTTCCCCATATTATGCCTTGGTCGGCTTTTACACACCCCTGTCGAGCGGATACGCCCAGGGGAGTCCTCCGGACTCAGATGCAGTTATAGTCAAGGGCTCAGCGAGCCCAAGTGCATACCCAGGGGACCGGCAGGATGCTTACGGGGTTTATAGGAGATGGGATGACCGGGGTAGGGGTGTAGATTCTGTGCTGGTTGTACCTCCCGGCTTATGGGGGCCGGGTAAGGTTTGTGTGTGCTATGTTATGCTATGTTATGCTATGCCATGTTATGATAGATACGAGTCGATCAGCAGTAGAACGATACGTCTCCAGGTATGACTCCTACTCCTTCCAGTATAATTGAGAGAAGGTATGACTTACATTATCAGACAGTTAATCTATTTCTCTCTACTTCAGTTTCATCAGTTATATTATTGTTTTCAGATATTTCTTTCAGTTATTGCTTTACATACTCAGTACCAGCGGTACTGACGCCCGGTGGGGCGCTACATTACTTGCCTGCAGGTACTCATAGACGAGCAGGCGATACCACGTGATTCCTGTCAGCGATCGAGTATTCAGCTCCTGTCATCCGGAGACTGAATTCCAGAGGTGTATTTCATTTTCTTTTGTTGTATAATACGGGTAGGTCGGGGCCCTGTCCCAATCATTGCTATTGCTATTCCTAGAGGCTTGCAGTCTGTATATATTTCCCTGTGGTCAGATGAGCCGGTCGTGTGAGGCCGTGTAGTTGTTTAGCTGTTAGTACTTCTGTTTCTTTCATGTTGGCCGTGTGGGGCCATAGCTTGACAGTAGTGGTGACCTTGCCGGTCACGTAGTTTTCTAATATTCTATGATTAAGTTACAGATAACTAGACAGCATGGTGGCCTTGTCGGCCCGCATAGGTTTCCCTATATCGGCATGTTTCTGGTCAGCTGTTAGTGCAGGTACAGGAGGCTATAGGCCAATGGGCCGGAGGCTGTGTTTACAGCCGTTATATAGTCCTTTGTTTCCAGAAATGTGAGTTAGAGCCAGCCAGGCACCAGATGTGCCCAGGCTTAGCATTCCAGCAGTTCAAGTCTTAGTAGGGCACCAGGTGCCAGTCATACCCCCCAAGGCGGGGTGTGACAACCTAAAGTCAACATGTAATTTTATTATCTCACTTGTAATTAATAACGGAGACCATAGAAATTGATTCATATCACCACTTGAACACGAACAATTTATACATGATACATTGAGAATATCAATGACTTAATCAAATAAACCTCTTGATGGAAGCTCTTTGTTAATCATAATTCTCAATCTATGCATAATATAATTTCACATGAAAAATAAAATAAGAATCTTCAATGACCCCTTATAAATAGACCACTTTAGCAGAAACTATTTATTAATCATGAATTCTTATTCAAGTAATATAACATGCATGTGAAATAAATCAAAATAATGTATCATCAAATATTAAAATTCATAACACACCACGTATATATCCATGTATCTTCAATAGTAAATTTCGATGGGAAAAGAATTACTCATGCAACACACATACGTGATGTTAGATTATTCACTCTAATAAATTAAAATTAAGGTTAACTCAGATGGAGAGTATATTATTAATTTAATCCAAGTGAATATCATTTTTATCATCTCTAGTTCCATTCATCCAACATGTAACTCAGTTGGAGAGTTAATACAAGTTATCAATAACTAGTGACGAAAAACACAACAATTAACCATAATGAGTCTATCCTATGGGGAAAGAAGACTAATGTCAACATGTAAACTCATCACATTATTGTTATATGTCAATGGAGACCATAGAAATTGAACTCTACCACCACTGGTTGAAAGAAAATAATTTTTCTAAATTTTTAAATTTTTCAGAAAATAAAAAAATATCCAAAAACTCATAAAAAATGACTCCGAATGTCCAAAAAACGATGTTAGTCACTGCATCGCAATGAGTATTATTGAGTGGGTCATTTTTTATGAATCTATCAAATTTCAGGTTAATTAGAGTTCGTAAATTTTCGATCTCCAAGTCTATGACCAAATTCAGAAAACAGCCGATTCAGGAGATTTAAGGGAAAAAATAATTTGATCTATATTCTTATCATATATCAATTCATGTTAAATAATCATGTGTAAGAATGTGCTAGATTTAACATAAATAAAATCGATATAAAAAATAGTGTTTTCAGACTTCATCAAATTTTAATCCAACAAACTGCCTAAAACCCATCTAAACGTACAATCTCAGAATGACGAATACGACATCGATACTATAAAGTCGTGAGCATCATTCACTAGGTCTTTTTTTATGGTCTTCTCAAATTTCAAGTTAATCGGAGATCATGAAATTCATGATCACCAAATTATGACCAAATCTGAAATAATCGTTTTACAAAAGGTTAAGGATTAAAATAACTTGATTTAAATTTTCATTCTCCTAATTATCCATGAGCATAAGGTATACAATATGTGTTTTTTCTGGTCGGACACACAACATTATCTTACTATAATTTATCCTCTCGACTAATACACATGAGAATCCAAGATATTATGTTTATTCCTTTCGAGTGAAAACTTCATATCTCTTCTCATGAAGAATTACGTGTTACTAGTATCTAAAGACACATTCTATACTAGTAGATAAAACACCACCACTGATGTACCTTTATTCTGGACAATTCTTGATAATGCATTGAGAATATTTTCTGACTCAAACAAATAGACCATTTCATCATAGTGGATCTTATTTATTAATCATAATTCTCAATCCATGTATTGATATAATCTCACATGTTTAAAACTTTAAGAACTTTTCAATGATTTCAAATAAATAATTCACTATAATAATAATTATTTATTAATCATAAATTCTTAATTTATACCATATTGTATACGGTGAGAAGGATAGAGACCATGCTCATATAATTAAAACCTTTTAGAAGTCGCGGTCCAACACTCACTATAATAAAAGTTCATTGAAAACAAGGACCAATGGGTTTCATTGCAAATACAATACAAATTTCTCAATAAAGATTGAACTCAAGTTCCCGCTTTACTGTCACAACAATGACAACAATTATTGCCCCAAAATATTTTGGATAGTTACGTCAATTCAAAACAATCGAGAGAGCTTCAGGATTCATTAACATAAATCAAAAAAAATTTAAGTAATGATTCCAAGCCAAAAATATGTTTACTGCATAATCAAATTCATGAAGAGCAAGGCTTAAAGTGATGCCTTCTATGTCAACCGTAAGTTATGGTCCAGTGGCTTAAATCGAAACCTAATTGTTCCTTCCACCTGACAACCACTCTTTTACGTTTCCTGTTGATTTTTTTTTTTTTTTATCAATCATATATAATCGAACATATATATTTGATCTAGGTTATCTATAATAGATGCAAGTAGGCCCTTGATGCTAATTGTTAGAATATAGGCATACGCAGCGAAAACAACAATTCAAGATCAAATTAATATAGACAACACATAAACACAGATTTCAATCAAATATAAAATCGATATTTATCTCTTGAAGCGTGACCACGAATCAATCCTCTTAAAGCTATTGCACAAATCGTCCAATACGTTCTCCAGATATGTGATCTTTTGTTGTAGCCTCAAAAATCTTTGAGTAGCGAATACTTGTGTGGGCAAGTACTGCTTCTCAGAAATGTCAAAGTTCTTACATCATATTTCATGGAGGATGAGAATTCTATTTATAACCACGTTTTAGGGTATAAAACCCTAATCCCAAAATGTATAGGAATCCTTCTCTCCAAGTAATAGTCAAACTTTTCTTCTAGAAGACCAATTTATTTTGACCAAAATCTTGTAGGATTTTACTTCTTCTAGAAACTGATTTCTTTCTTTCCAAGTTCATTAATTAATCAGGCATAGCACAGACCACAGATTTAATTAGTGAGACTTTCAATTATGGTATTAATTCGCAAAATGAATGAATTAACCTACCATAATAAATTATAAATTATTTCACTAAAAATTCGTAATTGCACTCCTCGGTATAATTTCAAAATCGTTCATTAAATCTTATTTAACTCCCCATGTTAAGATTACAGATATCAATTAATCGAATTATTTCTGACTATTTAATTCATTGATTAATTTAATTCTTTATTCAAACGCTTAACTTATTTCATATGATGGATACTAAATCCACCTGCAGGGTTTTCACATGAAAACTTATAAGCAATCATAAAGGGGTATCATCAATCTCAAGGCTGAGATATGGATTCCATCAACTAATTATTATTTCACAAATGTCATTTGTCATCATCCAACCTATCGGAAACATTTTAAGTCACAAAAGATCGAGTTTCACCCTTTGATAGATCAAAACAACAAATAAATTACATTTTTCATAATAATTATATCACGATTAAGAGTATAAGTACATGTAATGATCTCGAAAATTTATTTTATTAAGTCAGATAAAATACTTATCTCTACTTGGTTCATTCAATACATACTAAATGTACTAGCACAAGAAGTTGGAAGTATACCATTCTCATAATCAAGATAAATTATATTTAATCTTGTGCTACAATCGTAGCGATGAATTTGTCTAATTTTCATCTTAGATTGTGAACATATATAAACTTTATACTTATAAGAACGGGTAATTTAATCTTCCGGGTATAAGCTAAACTCTATACACTAAATCATCTACTATATAAGTAAAGGACACATCGACTAATATATGATCTATTTAAACCTTTATTAAAATTGAATAAATAATTATTTTATAATAAATACTATAGCTAAACACATGGTTAATAGTACATAACCCATGGTTAATAGTGTATAACACAACAATCTCTCACTTAGACTTTTAACTATTATAATTGTTAGAATATACCATATCTAAACGCATGGTTAATGGTATATACCCCAACAAAGTGGATGTTGGATTTATTCTGTATGACTTTGGAGTCATTACCGCACTGGTCAAGAGGTGGAGGCCCGAGACCCATACCTTTCACATGCGTATAAGTGAGGCGACAATCACCTTACAGAATGATTTGACTGATTGGGAAACTACGCCAGAAGATTTTGATGGAGTTAGCAGAATTAGTGTAACTAGTTTAGCTAACTATATCTATAATTTACCTGCTATCAAGGCCTATTCAACTAAATTTGAAGTTCAGCAGTGTAGGCTAGGTTATACCTATTTTAGCTGTGTGGCGGGACACTGTGTTCGAATAAATCTGACGCCTACCTTTCCTTGAATTTCTTAATAAGCATGTAGGATCTGCAGGACATGTCAACACAGGCTTGGGGAGCGGCCGCATTATCATACCTCTACAATACACTGTGTCACGCCTCTTTATCTGTATCTAGTGATATTTGTGAATTTCTTTCTTTGTTGCAGATATGTGATTATTAATCATTCGACCTATTATTTATCTATCCTATTTGTGTTTATATGACATGTAATTTTCTCAAATATTGGTGTAGGCTTAGGAGCATGTTATCCCACTGCAACCTTTAACTCGTCCTGCAAGAGGGAACCAACATATTCCTGATACTCCAGAAACAACACTTACACGTAAGTGGACTCGTTGTCGGGTTCACCAAAATGAGGCATGAAACATGGTTGGTGTTATTAGGGACGTGCTTGACAGTTTAATGGAAGGACATGTATAATTTTTCTTTTAATACTTTGATTTATAAAAATATTTAATAGATTTTCTTTTGAAGAGGTTGACATGCAAATTCTTCTACTTATTCTGTCCAGCTTCATGAATTTTAACCACTTATAGTCAAAGCTCAATTAATTTACTTCATGAACTTTAACCATCGTTCAATTTATCATCTTGTAATTACTCTCACATTTAACATATTTCTTGTTTTCAATGTAATAAACAAAATATCTATTAAATTTCTAATTACTAGTTTTTCTAAAAGAGTTCTGTACGTATACATAAAGGGTTACAATAATAACAAGTCCACCATATGTCAAGCTGACAGATAAGGCAGGCGAGCCAAATCATAAAATATTCAAATAGTTTTATCTGTTACATTAATTAAAAGTCTAATAGTGTAATATTTCTTATTGCATTAATAATATATATAACATAATAATATATGTCATATACAAAATAACATTTTGTAAATATTTTATTTTTCAAAACGGTTTGTGTGGCAGCTTTATTTACAGGATCTCATTTTTGAGTTGCCCGAATGGTGGCGGAGGGGTATGCAAATTTGAATATCAACTCTCGCTTATATGTGGTTTTTCACTAGGAGTGACACATGAAAGACCGAATTTTAAGACAATTCGGTTATATCCATCATATACCTATAATTTATTTTTATAACTTCATTACAAGCGTGATAAGCGACATAAAATAAGTTGGCAAGATCAATAATTTTTTTGCGGAAACTCAACTTTGTTGGGAACAATGGCGAAATCATATAGTTCATCCTTATTCTGTGGATGATCCTTTGGACTATTTTCATTGGTATCGGCATCACTCATGCATCTTCATTGGAAATCCTAACTTGAGGAGAATAGAGGTTATCAACAATTGACAAGCAGGCACGAGACATTAGTCGGTGCCCTGTTCTATTTTGTTATATTTTTATAAATGTGAATGATTTTATATTTTAACAGTTATAATTTAGTTTTGTAGGCTCGTGGATATGAAAGACAATATAGGTAGACACGCATAATTGAATAGAATCCAAACACATCAGATGAGGATAGATCAATAGCACGGAAGTTTGGCGCAATTTCAGAAAATGTATGAGTATTTCTTTCTTGAGAACTAGATTGAGCTTCGCTCTAGAGTATGCACCACCAGAAGAAACTGAACAACCGCAGGAAGTGTCTACTCGACGTCGTCCGAGACACTTTATTCCTATGGATGGTGCACGTCATGGTGAAAGGGAGACTAGTCAACATCGGGGTAGACGTCGTGCCGATTAAAGTTTGGTTAATGAAGTTAATACAATATTTGATTTTTTCGATCCGTAAACCATAACCCCCTGATAAAACATTTATCCAACATTTGATTTCGGTGAATCGTCGAATGTTCCTCGCGATAATCTCCAATATCATACAACTGGGTTTGTCACTCCACCTAAAGAGGCACTTGATTTTGCACAATTTAGTGGTTCTCAGTCTCAGATGCCATTTAATTTTGGAGGAGTAGCTCAAACTGACACACCTGAGTTTCACAGACATAATTCACCATTTGCTAGCAGATTAAAGTTCACCATTGTTCAGAAAAGTGAAAGTAATGAAGAAGAAGAAGAAGAAGAAGAACACGTAGTGCAACAACAACACGTGCAAGTGAAATTTCGAAGATCGACTAGACCGCACGAATCAACTGGATGTTGTATGAGAAGTCGTCATAAAATTGTGCTTGTATCTGCACGTCATCATCGTAAATAGTTATAATAAATAAAAATATCTTGTAATTAATTAATTTTTTTGCTTATTAAAAAATAACTAATAATTGTTAAAACAAATCTATTGGCAAACTTCTCACACTTATTTTTAATAAATAAAAATATTAATCAATTGCAAAAAATTAATTTTGTAATTAATAACTTATTAGTTAATAAATTTTTTTTTTCTAATCGTTGCTTAAAAAATTAGTTATTTTTTTGTTGTAATTGAATCCATAACATATGGTACAAGTTGAATTGTTAGATGCTCAACGAGGTTCTTTTTAGAACTTTTTAGGTTTTATTTGGGATTAAAAAAATTAAACGAAACCTCATTGGATGTCCAAAGAGGTTCTTTTATAATTTTTTTCAAGTATATGAAGAATTAAAAAAATAATTACAAAGGATCCTCATTGGATGTCCAATGAGGTTCTTTAAAGAATCTAAAAAAAATAATTATGAAATCTCGTTGGATGTTCAATGAGGTTCTTTATAATTTTTTAAAAAAATTTTCTTAACATGTAAGAGGAAAAAGAAAAATATTAATGGAACCTCGTTGGCTGTCCAACAAAGTTCTTTACAATTTTTTTTTAAAAATTTCTTTTCACATGTAAAAAGTTAAAAAAGAGATTGTAGTTGAACCTCGTTGGATGTACAACGAGGTTCTTCATAATTTTTTTAAAAAATTTCTTTTGACATGTAAAAAGTTAAAAAAAAATAAAATTAATGGAACCTTGTTCGCTGTCCAACGAGGTTCTTCACAAAATTTTATTATTTTTTTAACATGTTAAAAGTAAAAAAATAAAAAAAAATTAATGGAACCTCGTTGGCTGTCAAATGAGGTTCTTCAGAAAAAAAATTTCAGTTTTTTTAACATATTAAAAGTAAAAAAAATAAAAAATAATTTTTTTTAATGGAACTTCATTGGCTAACAAGGTTCAATAATTTTTTTAAAAAAATCATTAATAGAACCTCGTTGGCCAAGCAACGAAGTGTCCGTTTTGGTAACAATCAAAATCAGTTGCCCATTTTGGAATTTTGTAAAAGGATTTTGTCTGTTTCGGTGCCAGACTCATTGTTTATTCATGTAAAAAAAAGTGTTTGGATCTTTTCAATATATTATGTAGATTTTTTCTTTTTTCTTGTGCATAATTTATAAATTTAAAATTAAAATTTCAATAGAATTTGTTAGGTGACTTAAAACTCTTAATTAATTGATTCTTTTTTTTAAATGATACTTTCAAATCATAACTCTATAAAACTGTCATCTGGTCACATATTTTTCTTTGTTTATATTATATAAAATTAAAAATGATTACTTGCATAGTTTGAAGATTAAAATTGACTCTTAAAACTATAAGAAGGTTATATAAGTATAAAATTTTAACTTTTCAAGGAAAGGTATATCATGTATACACAATTTATATGCATAAAATATTATGTGCGTAAATATAAACTAAGTAATTACACTTCGGATGAAATTTCAAAGAGCTAATTGTCTAAAGGAATAAAATATTTGATAAAATTGGAGATTCAAAAATCACGTCAATTATTTAAAAATTAATGAATTTTTCTTATGAGAAAAAAATAACTGTCAAAATTATTGACCAATCAAGAACTTAAAATAATCTTTAAAAATATATTGATACATTAAAATATTCATTTAATAACGTAATTACATTTTCGAATCAACAATTGGACCAAGTTAAAGTAAACAAAATACGGTACTTTCACACATTCTCCGAAACCATGCAAAAAGATAGGACGCTTTACATCGTTGTCAAATGCATGTTTGATCTTGGTCACCGTTTTGACTGAGCCAAAACGAAATTGCAAAGTATTCAAGCTTTTTACAATAAGTTCACCAATATTCAACTTTAACGAATTAGGTAAAGTCTAAAACAAGATAGTCACACTACCATTTGTCATCTAGTTGCTTGCTACATAAATAGTCAATTTTTGTAGTTAAACCTCCAGCTGCTTAGTTGCTTCCATTCTTTTCAGCAAGCCTGTAATCTCAGATTCCATTCTCAGTTTCATCTTATAGTAATCACAATGTGAATTCTCCAATACTTTAAGCTCTTCCAAATTTTTCCTCCTCCTTTCCTCACTCTCCTGCAAGCACAGTCTAGCAAGTTTTTCTGAATACTCATTCTCCAATTTCTCACTTTTCATTATAGCTACCTGTCTAAAACTCTCTGCCTCTCGCCGAGCATCATCTGCTCGATTCTGAAACATCCTTGCTTCTGCTTCTTTGATCCGCACTATGCTTTCCAAGCTATCAAGCTCATCCTTCTTTAGTCGCTTCACAGACCATTCATCTTCAATCATTTTTGCAGGCATGAAGGAAGCCTTAACATCTTTCTGCTGATGCTCATCAAACATCGTATCTTTTCTTCTGCTTGAAAAGCTTATGTTGTAGAGGGAAGATTTGGGAGCAAGGAAGGTAGATGCAGGCATAGAAACGACGTCTTTTGTTGGACCAGCTTGACTACTACAATCTTTATCAGGAAAAGTGGATGAAGGAAACTCTGACAGGCCTTCTGTGTCTGTCAATCGAAGAAAAAAGTTAAACTGAAATTTGATAGCCTTCAGGCAAACAAACAATCAAACCATCAGCTCATGCTCAATAAGTACATAATTTATATTGGATAGTATATATATATATCTGCGACAACTATATCTCAACTGAAACACAAAGCCTGCTTATGGGTAAATGATTTCCCAAAGGTTCTTATTAATTTAAACAAAATGATTTTCCCTGATTAATAAATTCTAAACTATTTCTAAGATCCAATTATACTAAACAGATAAAGACAGCATTATAAGGCAGCTCTAAACACTTTAGCTGTACAAAATTGTTAGTTTGCTCAGTACAAACTCAATCTGTTGTCACTCAGTTGCTCAGTCACCGAAGCAATATGGAAATCATTAACTAGTACACTTGAAGCAATGATATTATATCATAGATTATCATCTTTATCTTCAAAATTTGGTTCTTCTTAAGACATAAGGAACCTTATCTTCTGTTTTGCAAAGGAAAATGAGTATTGTATATCATTGGAAGTCAATATAATTTGAACCTTCAGTTGTTCAGCTTTTTAGTACAATATGTAGACATTAGATGGGAAAAAAGGTAAGAAAAGGAAGGTTTCGAAGCAGATTGATGACAGACTTTATTCCCTGTATCGCGTGTGTAGTGGTCTCTGGATATGTATGTACTGTTCTACTCCTTAGACTTGAACATAATCCATCTTCAAAACTGTTGACTAGCGCAACATGATGCTCAGTATTCATTTCATTATAAAAGGTCTACCAATATTTTCTTTTTCCAGGTAAAAGACTCAAATTCCGAATTTTTCATTCTTCATATCCAAAGAGAAGTAGATCTCGAAGTCATAGCTAAGGCCGTATTAAACAAGGATTACTTTAGTCCTTTCAGGGAGAAATTAAACGAGGTCACTAGTATAAAATAAACAATCCTTGAGAGGACTAAGTGTTAATTATAGATATACAATCTGTATTACGAAAGTAATAACAGAAGCAAAGATAACCAAAAGCAAGACAGAGAGGAAAGCGATTTAGCCTATAAATATGCTCAGTATACCGGTAGAAAGAAGTAACATCGAAGCTAACAATTGAGAAATGAGAAATAATGTAGTTAGGTATTGAGAAGTAAGAAATAATGTACATAGATATTTATTATACTTACAACTAAAAAACTGAAAGATGAAATTGCAGACATCTGGACGAGAAATCATCTTTTTCTCTAGCTTGCTACGCAATTCATCAGCCTTAACATGCAACTCCTTGCCTTTAAAATCTTTACTCCCTTGGAAGATTTTCTGAACACAGGCAAGCTCTTTCATCAATGTTTCTTCACCCCAGTCTTTTGCACAAGACGTGAAGACATCTTTAACAAATCCAAACATTTCAGATGCATGCCCACATCCTAGACAATAAAATTGCATTTCAGTTGTTCCTTTGAAGCTTGGACCTGGCTTTATGAGATTCCTCTGAATACCACAAACAGCATGACACCAGTGTGAACAAGCATCACAGCCTACCCAACTGCAAGTATTATTGGCACAATCAAAATTCAAACATACTGGACACATACATTCACTGCAGAACCCCTTCTTTGTTGAACAAATCTTGCATTCACAATCCTCAACAGGCAAAACCCTCATGCAGTTCATGTTTCGACACCTTTCAAGTAAGAAAATTTCCACCAATTCAGTTGTTGGTAGGAATTTTTTTCTAGATAAGAAGCTTCCAAGACCCATTTTTATTGCAACAAAAAGCTCCAGTTGAGTCTTGTGACACTTTGCGAGAGTCTCATTGGTAAGATCACATCTCCTATTTAACCTGTTCTGAAGGATAACAAACTCATCTTTTCTTTCAGGTGTTGCAATAAGACTCCTCAAGTATTCCTTTGTTGATTCAACTGTTTCATCAGGAAGCTCTTGCATAATCTGAGCCATAAGAGGAATAGATTCAGAAACTATTTCTCTAAGGATTCTTTCGGGCCTAGAAATATTACGAGCCTGTCCACCATCCGTACTCTCCAAACCTCTCAGACTTTCCGAATCTCTTCCCCTTGAATCACCTGATTGACCATCAATTCTTGGTCTTGCGGGCAACTCAGATGGAAAAAAAGAAATGTTATCTGAGCTTGCCTTATGTAAAACTTGTCTACCAAGAGCAAAATTGTTATTTGCAAATGCAACACCGCCATCTCCAGTTGGCCTAAACCGGCTATGAACTGAACCATTAGTTCCTTCTCCACAATTCCAGATGTGATCACTTCCCCTCCCCACGGAATACTCTGTTGAATTCCGGGTAAGTGAGCAACTGGGATTGTGGGAAAAAGGGTGGGAATAAGAGCATGACAATGAGGCATCATTGGAATGAGTGGTTTTTGTAGTGTTATGTGATGGTTCTAATGACTGTACACTCCTGCTAGGCCGAAGATCACCATTTAGGAGCCTATTTGAGCCAGCCAAAGACAGTGAAACATCAGGCAAAGCCAAAGAAAGGTTAAGCGTTTCTATCTTTGACTTGTTCTCCCTATTTTCTGTCTCATCCTCAGCATCCCTTTTAAGTGAATTCCCATTCCCTCTACTACTCTCATTCATTTGAAGAAAGTCCCTTTCTACCCATCTGTTGTAGCTTTCCTCGTTGTGATCCATCACTTCTTTCCCTTTATAGCTGCTACCCACTTTCCCAGAGAAAACATCTTTTTGTTGAAACCCCAGTTTGGAATTTTCACAGAGGTAACTAAGAGTCAACTCTTGGCAGCTAGGAGGAGTTTCTGTCCTTTTGGCACCGCCATCACTGGCCGTTTCAATTTTTGATACCGATTTTCCAAGAAAATGAATACCTTTTCCCCCAAACGTTGTCGGTCCAAGGCTTTCGAGATTGTTCCCTTTTACATTGTTGCCGGAGTCGTTTGAATTTTCCTTGTCTTTCACCATTTTTAATGCAATAGGAAGGGGAGAAAATTGAGAGCAGGATCAAACAACTTACAGGTAGAATTTCAGAGAAGGAAGAAGAAACAAGCTGTTCAGAGAATCTTGGGGCTAACAGGATCTTCCGCTCTGCAGTCCATAGCTATCCGCTGTTTAGAAAAGATAACACTAGTATTTGCAACGGCTGCATCTGTCTTTTACGTTTTAATAAATTACTTAAGAGCTCCTGTATTTTACGTTATTTGCTGATCTGCCTAAAAACTTTCATTTATTTTGTTTAGTCAACTAAGGATATAGTTACAAACAATATCACTTGTACTTAACAAAACTAGAGTACTTATAACAACTAAGTGCGCTGTTAACTCTTGAAGCAATTATCTTTCCTTTTAACCAGAAACTTAGTTAAAGGTTAACCGCACTTTATAGCTTATAACTTATAAACATGACTATAAGTTAAAAATCTTAATTTATTTTAATTATTTTAATTTTAAAAACTGTTTATCAAATTTTTTTTTAAATCAAATATATTTAAAAGATATTTTTATTTAAAAGCATCTAAATTGAATTAATCTAATTTAAAAAATAAAATTAAATTAAAAGACGGCCTAAAAGAAATTAATATCACACATTTGATAGACTCTAAATAGAAAAAACTTTCAGCTTCTCTATGTAGTTCATGATTTTTGTAATTTTATATGAACTTCTATGTTTGGTTATAATAATCTGGTCTCTGCATGCTGTTGATTTTGTGACTTCGGTCTGAAACTTAGTTGTTGGCAGTATTAATCTGGTTTTCTTGCCTACATTTAATAACTTCATAGTTTTTTTTTTAAAAAAAAAAAAATTATTACTTATTTCACTAATTTGATCCGAGGGATGTTTTGAACCTTAAGCTTGGGATTTGTTGTTTGTCTATATTGAACAATTTTTTTTTGCCTTTGATGGTAATTCTCGAAAGTTATTATATTTGATAGTACCTGCAAAATTAAACATATTGTTAGCTAAATGATCTGCCAATTGGGTGTCTTTTCTCAACCCATGATAAATGTCGCGTTTCATTTTTCTCGCGAAAAGCGGGTCTCGACATATGACAACTCTTAAAGAATTATTCAAAAAGAAGAGTCGTCACCTAACGAATTATGGTGTGTTAGGGTACCGAACTAAACTAATTAAAAGGAATACTTGTTTTAACTAGCCTAAGTCACCAAAGTCAGGTAAGGATTCAAGTAACCTCAAAAGGAAGGTGTTAGACACTTTTCGAAGTCCACAAATGTAGATCCCTTTCGGATTCATTAATTATGTGGGGGATTACTAAGTGATCAAAAAAGTCCATTAATTTGTTAAAAACTACCTTGACTATGTGATTTATTAGGCAAATAAACTCTCATTTTTAGAATATATAAATAGGCTAAATAAAACTAAGTTATTTTACTAATTAATGTGAAAACTAAAAGACAAGATGTCGCTAAAATTTTATCGAGCAAGTTTATTTCAACAAGAATAAATATTCAAGCAAGAACTAAATTAATTTATCGTTAACATGCAACTTGAGTGATAAGATAATGCAAACTTATCAAAATGAAAATATTCCAAAATATTCAGTACACGAGACAATTGAATCTACTATTTTATCACAACATAAATAAATCAAGCCTAAATTTAGTCATTTATCAAATTAATGCAAACCTATGTGACAATAATAATTAAGATATTTCCTAAAAATTCATTTTAAGATAAATGAGTATTTCAAATTAAATTAATACACTAATTAATATAAAATTTAAATGATAAACAAATTCAACATATAAACTTATTTACTAAACATAAAATACTTTTGTTCAAAAGGAAGAAGTTATATAGTTAAACTTATTTTTAAGTGATACTAAGTGCTTAAGACAATATCAACTTATTTATTAAATAAGTAGATAATTAGGAGGACAAGGACATTATTAATTAAAAGATCTAAATTATTCAAACAAATAAGGAGAAATTTGAAAACATAAAAAAAACACCGTAAACGATATTTTTATCTACTAAACTACAACATATAAATCTTAACTACCCCAAATAAAATAAAAGAAGGACAAGAAAAACTATGATTTATAAATACTTTTACAATGATTTAAACATCTTCAAATATTAGACAAGCTTAAAAGGAGTTAAAAGTCTAAAAAATATTTGTTGCTTTATAGGAATGACCACACGATATTATGAATCGTGACCTTCAACCTTAGCAACAAGTTAAATTGGAGGTCGATTTTAAGTTGAAAATATAATAATAATATATTTAAAAAGATTAGAATAAAAATTTGAATTTTGAAATATACACACATAAATATCTATATATAAATACACATAATCCCTTTGAAAATCTTAGATTGATATTATATTCCAGGGACGAATTGACTTAATTTAAAATTTTAAAATTAAACCTCGTAATTTCTTTTACTTTCCCATTAATTATATGTTAAGGGATAATATTCGTATAATTACAAGATAATAGCCCAATTCAAACAAAGAAAAATAAATCTGGACAGTGACCTTGATTTTTTCTTTTAAAAAACTTGCAATAAATAAACAGAAGTGTAAACTTATAATTAAAAAAAAAAAAAAAATATATATATATATATCATAATTTTGAACCCCTTTAACATCCTCTTTCACTATATACACTGTTTATACATGCTTATTACAAATCAAGATAATGAAAAAAATACATGAGATAAATTTAACATATCTAAATTGCCCTCCTGATCTCTCATCCTCTGAATTCCAAACGACTTTTCAATGTACCCAAACAAAGGTAGGTAAAGGAGATACCTGCTTCAAAAAACTAAACAAACACATGCAAATACATATATATAGACACAATCAGTAGTGTCATATAAATAACACCTAAAAATTCATAATTTATCATGTGGACGTAAATAAATTAATAAATAATAAATCAATTTAAGCTTACACACTTTAAATAACACATGAATCATCTTTATATTTACTAATCAATGACTAAACTAGAGAATAGCCAATTGAACTAACCAATTTAGGGACAAATTAAATAAGAAACGCCTCATGAACCAATGAGCCCGAAACGTAGAGAAAGAAAATCTCGGATATCAAGTAGACTTTTTAAAATGTTAAAGAAAAGAAAAAATTTAAAAATTATTGTTTTCTAGAAAATTAGTCATTTTAGAATGTTAAAGAAAAGAGAAAGTTAACATTGTACTGCTAAAGAAGTAGTGAGGTTTTTCTTTTTTCGTCCCTTGAAAAAGAAAGAGAGCATGCTTATATAGCCATGAAACCATAATTAATCAAAAGGTTAATTAAAGAATGAAATAATCAGTAAATCAATCAATGAAATTATTTTTCTTAAATAACAAATATGAATCAATTAAGTATAATATTATTACAATTTACCTTAAATGAAAATATACTAGATCACCCAAGGGCAAGGGATGATCATCCATGTAAACATTCCTTAATAAAACCAATCAAATGAAATCAATCCGTGTGAATAAAACAAGGGAAATTCACAATTTATTCAAGGTAAGTAAATAATAAAGCTGTTACATTTACATATTCCCATTTCTTTATTACCATAAATAAAAATCATTTACTAAACTAGAAGAACAAGCTACCATGTATAGACGAGTAACAAAGTTGTACATATTCACTAATTGAAAAAGATTATATATAGAGACTAATCATAAAATCAACAGACTAATAGTTGTGCTTACAAAATTATCATTAGCCTACTATTATGTTTGTTTAAGAACACGGTAAAATCACCAAAGGGCTATAGTAAAATTAGCAATTATTCGAACACATGCACACATATATGGAGTAAATATCAATCTCTACTTTTGTAAATTTACTAGACATGATTCAAAACTCAAACTTCAGGACTCACAAAGACAGAGAGTTTTATCTAAGAAAAGAAAAAAAATCAAACAATAGCAGCAAATTCTAAACTGGAACTTATAACCATTGATAGGATTATAGATTTAACAACTAACACCATAGATTCATGTAAACACAGAGAATAAATGATGGGAAATGATTATAAATAAAAGTATACCTGGTGAAGATTTGTTAAGGATCCGTCCTAAAGCTGAGCTTAATCGAATGGGGAAAATGGAGATGAATGGGCGGCTGTATTGTTATTATTGGCCTGCTGTAGGAGTGGCGCGGCTGACCCCATGGCATTTTGATGGCCAAAAATGGAGGAGAGGAGGTTGTGCGCGGCGCTGCAGTTTCAATATGCGACTGTGGTGGCATTTCATTTTGATGAAGAAGACAAAGCCACGACGGTGGAGGCCCGATTTTGCCGGAAATGGGAGAAGATGAAGAGAGGGGCGCGGTTCTTCTTGGTTTCGCCGGTGGTTCGACAGAGATGACTGGGTCTGTTTGGTGGTTCTTCGTTGGAGATGGGAGGCGCTGATGTGAGGGTGTATGACGCGGGGTGGCGCTAGTGAGAGGAAGAGACGAAGAGGGAGGATAGGAAAAGGGAGGCGACTGGTAGTAGTTTTATCGGCGTTGGTGGTGCGTTTATTTTGTTTAACCGGAGGAGATGAAATGGCGGAGGGGAGTATAGGGGCTGTGCAGTGGCTTCTGGTGCTTGAAGATCACCCGAGCTAAGGAAGAGAGAGAGATGCGGCGGCTAGGGTTTTGGTGAGGAAGAGTGGAAGAATGAGATTAGGTTATGAGTTTTGGATGGTAAAAAGGAAATAAGGTAAGGTTTAATTATGACCATAGGATTAAAGGTGATGGATGGCCAAGATTGATTTTAGATTGAGTGGATCGGGTCACAGATATAATTGGATCGCGAATCGGGTTAATTGGGTTGAGTTTAGATCAAAGCCTGAACTGCATTCAAAGAGTGGTCAAAATTAATTAAAATTGGTTAGAATTGGCATATATTGGATAAGAAATGGCTAGATTTTAAATAAATTGAGCAAAATTAGACTGCTATATAATTAACAAAAATACTACACTTATATAATTTTAACAAATAGGTAACATAATAGCTTAAATCACAATAAAGCTATATAAATATTATTATTATGAAATTAATTATAAATAATTTATAAAAATTAAGTAAAATTATATTTTAAAAGTAAAAATTTGTTTAATTAAAATATGAAATAGATAATTTATAGTAAAATGCGTAATTACATATAATATTAAAAAAAATTAATAACTTAAAATTAATGCAATAAAATATTTTAGAAGTATAACTTGAAAGATGCATAAATAATAAATAATTATGCAAAATCTAAATATGTAAAAATATCATGAATGCAAACTAAACAATTGTGTTAAAAGGGTAATTTATGCAGCTTAAACGGGCGTAGGGAGGTCAAAATTGGGTGTCAACAATAGATCTGTACATCTCCTTTCTTTCTCCATTCCTCTATCTGTTGTACTATCATACTTATTCTTCTGGGGTATCCCATTTCTTATCCAGTACCTTCTTCGTGATTAAAGAATCATTTTTCATTATCAGAGAAAGAAGTTGATTGTTAATACAATGCATTATCCCTTCCTGCATAACTTTTGCTTCTACACAAAAGTTGCGGTATTAGGAATGGTCTAGGCTGTTGTATAAATGAGATCTCTTCTCCGATATCTTATACAAAAAGCTATGAAGCTAGGTCCTAGGTTTCCTATGAAAGAGCAATACGTGTTACATTTGTAATCCTGAATTGGCTTATTCCAGCATACAATCTTGCATCTAATTATAGGTCTATAATTATCAAGACAATATATTATTTATGGCCAAGTATCTGGAATATTCCTGATCCAAGAGTATATCACTTTGGCCAAGATATGTAGGTTGAGATTGATCTAATAGAGTACTCTACTTCTAGATATGTTACCACCATTTATTATATTGTTCCTCCTTTTTCGTAATTTCCATATGATTATACCTAGGGCAGCCTGATATAGTGGTTTTAGTTTAGGGGGCACTCAACTTTCCACCGCTGCACTATTGCTTGGTTGATCTGAATGAAAGGACCTCGAATCCCAATTGCTATAAAAAATATACTCCAAATGTTACTTGCATATTCCCCAATTAGTAATAAGTATAGCATAGTTTCTACCTGGGAATTTATGCAACATCTGCATCTTAATACCATGGATATGCCATTATTCACCATCACCCACTGGTAAGTTTTTTTTTTCTACATCCTCCATAAGAAGAAAGAGAAATTAAAAGGTAAACCCTTAATCAATATTTGGTTAAAGAATCGAGTCTTCTTTGCTTTATTTTTTATTTATTCCATGCACTCTTTACTGAAGAGAATCTACCATGGTTTATCCTGGAAAATCTATTCTCCTATCTGTAATTCAGAAGTGATGTGATTTATAATTTCTTGAGTCAGTTTCTAATGTAACAATTGTACATTCCACTGGTCCTCCACTGTGAACTCATGTACCTCTTCTATGCTATAATCAATGCTAAATTTTGTTGGAAGGATATTAGTCAATGAACCAAGTCTATCCTATTATCATACCAACAGTTAGCTGTCCCATTTTTTGATTCCCACTAAATATACTTTTTTATCTCATTCCTATCATATAGTATCATTCTTCCACATTTGTGATCCTCTTTGTCATTTGATCTGAGATGAGATATATTTCTTACAGTACTTGTTCCACAGAAAATTTGACTGTAATGATGCAGTTGTTTTGAATTTCCACTATAGATTAGCATAAGACTGAACGGTGGGACGGGATGCATCACTCCCAACTGGAATTCATTGGTGGGCCTAGACGAACTGAATCGGGATGACCAGGATCATCTGGCGGTCTCATCTCGTCACACTATAAAATGGAATAGGATGAGACGAGATAAATAGGACAAACGGGATGGAAAATAAATTTTTTAAAAAAATTAGTTAAAAGTGTAAGTTGTGATTTTAAATTACTTTTAATTTTTTTACAAAAATTTAATCCTTTATAGTCTTAATGTTTAGACTTAAAAATTTTAGATTATTGTATCTTAGTTTCTTAGAGTTAGGTCTTAGAGTTGGATACTTTAAATTTTAAACTTGAAATTTGAAATATGAAGTAAAAAATATTTCAATTTGAAATATGAGGTAAGTTATCTAAGCAATAAAGTATTTATTAAAATTTTGGAATTTATAAGTTTATTAAAGTTTTTTTAAAAATTAAATTCTATAGTAAGTTTGTAAGTTGTAATTAAAAAAAATTTGAAATAAATAAAGACTTGTATTAGGTATAACACAAATAAATAATAAAAATTAAGTGTTATGCCCCACCTTGGGAGGCAAGACTGGTACCTGGTGCCATACTGGGATCTGAACTGACCTGGCTGTTATGCACTTTTGATGCACGCCTGCTTTTCGAATCAAGAAAATGACGAGCTATATCTCGGCTGTAAACACAGCCTCCAGCCGATAAGGATGCATAACTACCTGTAAAAGGAAACAACTAACCAACAACAAGCAGTACCAAGAGATCCTATGCGGGCTGACAAGATCACTATGCTGTCTAGTTATCTCATATTGGAAACAAGCAATCAGAACTATACTACATCAACAAGGCCTTTAACTGATAACTAAACTAGGCCCCACACGACCATCACACAAAAGAAAATATACATAGGCCCCACATGCCAACAACTGAACTAACACTGGAAATCTGTAGCCTGCAAGCCTCTAAGAGTGGAATAATGGTCGGGACAGGGCCCTGACCTACCCATAAACTATACAACAAAAGAACAAACCTTCTAACTAACAACTATGCAGCAAAAGGAGCTAATCAGATGATGACTAGGGAGGTCCTGAATTGCATCTAACCGTACCTGCAGACAAGTAATGTGACGCCCCAAAGATGGGCGTCAGTACAATATGTACCGAATATGTAAGGTAGTAAATAAAAATGCTGAAACAATTCAATAGGAGGGATAGGGAGTTAACCTGATATAACCTTATAACCTGCTGTACAACTAATAATGAATAGTGCAAACAAGACCTTACCTGACCCCCATAAGCCCGGATGGTACAACCAGCACAGAATAACCCACTCGGGGCCCCCATAAGCCCTGGCGAGCACACTCCAATCTATATACCCCTAACAAGGTCAAAATAAGTCAGCAGGTAACTACAGCCAACCTACCGGTCCCCTGGGTTTGTAATTGAGCCAGCTCGGCTCTTGATCTGTAGTTGTGTCTGAGTCCGGTGGACTCCAGATAACCGCACCCTAGGCACCAGGCTCGATGAGGGTCAGTGATGCCGATACGACATAAAAAATAGCAGTCCAGCCATGGAATGGACTGTAATATAGCCCTTGGGCCTTTGCATCATCCCTTGGGACGACATATCGCTTCTTGGAGCGGCGTCATATAGCCTTGTAGGCATCGACACAGCTAGTAACCCTGGGGTTGGTCACGAAAGGCTATACAGGACAGGGTCAATCCCAATCTGAATAGGAAACACTAATCTCAGACTAGTAATAGCAGCTAACCATAATAATCATGCTCCTGGCGTTCTTACAAGAGTCTAGGTTGTATTATGACATGCCAGGAACAACTTGCCAAAAAAATTTGTCTTAACATACCTCGAATGCCGATTTATGATTTAACTGGTAAGATTTAACTTGCAAACTGCAGTTCTTTCCAACTGTAACTTCTATGCTGAGAAAATAGAACTAATTTCAATATTAAGCTCCAAATATTGATATCTTTTGATAATAAAATTAACTATTATTCAACTTCGCAAAACTTGGCCGAAAACCTATAATTTTCCGAGAGTTCAGAAGGAAGAAATGCTTACCTAATGCCTGTGGCGGTTTAGGAATTAATTTGGAGCAATTCTAATAACTTTTACTTGGTGGAGTTTCGATTTGCCGAGCGTATTTTCGAGAAATAACTCCGTAGAAATGCTTCCCGTAAGCTTAGGATTCGATACCTGAAGTTAATTCGCATTTGGACCACATTTAGTAGCGTAATCGGATGAAAATTATATGAAAGTGCATTCTATTCTTTCTCTGGCTGAGGGACTTAATATCAAATGAAATTTAATTGAAGGAGGGCTCTATATATATAACTTTGGGCGGTGGATAGGGGATCTGTGTCACGGCCCCAATCGCACCATTTTACAGGCGTGCCACACTGCCCAATGCGTAGGAGGGGGTCCGTGACACGCTGGTTGTCGCGGCCTATCCCTAACCCTCTACCTCGTGCTAACTCGATACCGTGCTCGTACATCCCTCCCTCGAGCCCTTTTCCGTATGCGTCGTACTCTAAAACTCTCGACTTACGTACGAATGCACACATCCTACCCCCTTAGAAATATTCGTCCTCGAATGTCACCCTCAGGTTTAAAGGAGTTAACTCTCTTAACTAAGATTTTAGAAAAATTTTGGCAGAGTTTTCTCTGTATTATGGACTATCCAAAAAATCCTGAAGCACAGAAAAGTCCAACATAGGCGCCTCGCAGGACTCTACAAACAACTATTTCGCCACAAAAAGGTAACCAACTAAGTAGTACTGATAACATAAGCAATAAAATAGCAGCTGAAAAATAACATCACCTTAACTGTATAATCTGAATCAATCTTGGAACAAGTGAGGATATTTAGACCTCATGTCATCCTCGGCTTCCCAGGTTATCTCTTCTTTATTCTCGTTCCTTCATAGTACTTTAACTGAGGCTACATCTTTAGTCCTTAACTTACGAACTTGTCAATCTAATATGGCATCTGGAATCTCTTTATAGGATAACTCCTCAGTAACTTGAACATACGCAACTGGCACAACTCGGGATGGATCTCCTAAGCACTTCCGCGACATTGACACGTGAAAGACTGGGTGAACAGATTCCAGCTCCGGAGGCAGTTCTAGCTCATATGCCGCTCGACCTATTCTCCGTAGGATCCAACACAGGCCAATAAATCTAGGACTAAACTTGCCCTTTTTACCAATTCTCATCACGCCCTTCATGGGTGAAACCTTAAGAAATACCCAATCATCAACCTCAAATTCCAAGTCTCTACGCCGTACATCAGAGTAAGACTTCTGGCGACTCTGGGCTGTTAACAAGCTCTCTCTGATGAGTTTTACTTTCTCTTCTGACTGGTGAATCATATCCAGTCCTATTAAATCCGACTCCCCTACCTCGAACCATCCGATAGGGGACCTGTATTTTCGCCCATACAAGGCCTCATAAGGCGCCATCTGAATTGTAGAGTGATAACTATTATTGTGTACAAATTTGATAAGGGGTAAATGCTCGTCCAAACCTCCTCCGAAATCTAGCACACGCGCCTGTAACATATCTTCAAGCGTCTGAATTATGTGTTTTGCCTGACCGCCTGTCTGAGGATGGAATGCTATACTTAGATTAACCTGCGGTCCCAATTCTTTCTAAAAAGACTGCTAGAATCTAGCCATGAACTGGACCCCTTTGTCAAAAATAATAAAGGCGGGGACACCATGCAGACGAACTATCTCTTTAATATACAGCTCAACATAGTCCTCAGGGGAGAAGGTAGTCCTGACTAGTAAGAAATGAGCTGACTTCGTTAATCTATCAACAATAACCCAGATAGAATCAAATCTACGCTTGGTACGAGGTAATCCTGTCACAAAGTCCAAGTTGATTCCACTTCCACATAGGCAGTGCTATGTCTTAAGTTAATCTTCCAGGTTTCTGATGTTCGGCCTTTACCTACTGGCAGTTAGGACATTGTGCTACAAATTTCACTACACCCTTTTTTATTCCCGGCCACCAGTATATTTCTTTTATGTCATGATACATCTTTTTCGAACCTTGGTGCAGAGAATAATGGGAATAATGTACCTCAACCATGATCTTCTGTGGAAGTCTTGCCACATCTGGAACTCAGAGGCGACCTTTGTACCTTGAAACCCCATTTTCAGCTACCTCGAAAGCTAATAATTCACCTTGCTAAGCTTTATCTATGAGCTGTGCTAAATGAGAGTCCTCATACTGCCATTCTTTTACCTCTACCACCAGGGATGATACTACTGTATTTTGGATTATAACCTCATTATCTTTTGAGTCCACTATCCGAACTGCCAAACTGGCTAGCTGGTGTAATTCTCGGGCCAGTTCCCGCTGTTCGGGCCTCAAATGTGCTAAACTTCCCATAGATCTATGACTGAGGGCATCTGCTATGATATTAGCTTTTCTTGGATGGTACAAAATGTTCACGTTATATTCTTTCAAAAGTTCTAACTAGCGATGCTGCCATAAGTTCAACTCTTTTTGTGTGAAGATGTATTGGAGACTCTTATGATCAGTGAAAATATCTACGTGCACCCCATATAGGTAGTGTCTCCAGATTTTCAAAGCATGAACTACCGCAGCTAATTCCAGGTCATGGGTGGGATAATTCTTTTCATGCTTCCTAAGCTGCCTCGAAGCATAAGCAATCACCTTACCGTGCTGCATTAGGACGCATCCTAACCCAACGCCTGAAGCATCACAATATACAACATAACCCTCTGAACCTTCTAGCAGAGCTAACACCGATGCTGACATCAATCTGTTCTTCAGTTCCTGAAAGCTCCACTCGCAGGCCTCAATCCACTGAAATTTTGCTTCTTTCTGAGTCAATTTAGTCAAGGGTGTTGACAAAGTAGAAAATCCTTCCACAAACCTCCAGTAATACCCCAGTAATCCCAGGAAATTGCAAACTTCTATTGGGGTTGTAGGTCTACGCCATGTCTTTACTGCTTCAATTTTCTGCAAATCAACCTGAAAACCGGCTTCTGATACAATATTGCCTAGGAAGACAATGGAATTCAACCAGAACTCACATTTAGAAAATTTTGCATACAACTGGAAATCTCTGAGAATCTGAAGTACTGTTCACAAATGATTTCTATGTTCTGCTTCTGAACGGGAGTAAACCAAGATGTCATCGATAAATACTAACACAAACAAATCTAAATATGTCCTGAAGATGCTATTTATCAGATCCAGAAACACCGTTGGGGCATTTGTCAACCCAAAGGACATGACTAGAAACTCAAAATGACCGTACCTAGTCCTAAAAGCTGTCTTCGGGATATCTTTCTCCTAAACCCGTCCTTGGTGATACCCTGACCTTAAGTCAATCTTGGAGAAATATTTTGCCCCTTGCAACTGATCAAACAAGTCATCTATCCTGGTAAGTGGGTATTTATTCTTGATGGTAACCTTATTCAACTGCCGGTAATCTATGCACATGCAAAGAGAGCCATCTTTCTTTCTCACAAACAAAACTGGCGCACCCCATGGTGTCGTACTCGACCTGATAAAGCCCTTATTTAATAGTTCTTTCAACTGTTCTTTCAGTTCTCTCAATTTAGTAGGAGCCATTCAGTATGGAGGGATGGATATAGGCTGAGTACCTATTAACAAGTTGATAAAGAAATCGATTTCCCGTTCTGGGGGAATACTAGGAAGTTCGTCTGGAAACACGTTTGGAAATTCATTAACCACTAGAATGGACTGTAGAATCGGGGATTCTGCTTGCATATCTTGAACCCTGAATATATGATATATACAACCCTTTTCTATTAACTTTCTCATCCGAAGATAGGATATGAACCTCCCATTTGGCGTGGCTGCACTGCCCTTCCATTCTCGCACAACCTCTTTGTAGAAGTGGAATTGAACTGTCATGGTCCAACACTCTACATTGGCATAGCATGGAGCTAGCCAATCCATGCCCATAATTGCATCAAAATTGATCATTTCTAGCTCCACTAAATCTGCTAAAGTCTGGCGACCAACAACCTCTACTGTGCAGTCCCGGTTGATCCTTTTAGCTATAATAGAATCACTGACGGGTGTAGACACTGAAAAAGATCACTGGAGCAATTATGGAGTTATACCAAACCTTCGGGCCACTAATGGGGTAACATAGGACAAAGTGGAACCTGGATCTATCAAAACATAAATTGGGTGAGAGAAAATGTTCAGCATACCTGTCACAACATCCAGCGATGACTCTGACTCCTGTCGCCCCGGTAAAGCATAAGTGCGATTCGGACCACTGCTTGAACTAGATGCCCCTGACCTGCCTCGGCCTCTACCGGATAAAACTGAGGGCCTGCGCCCTGCTATAGGTGCTGGGGCATGTGACCCTACTGAAGATCTATCTTATCGGTCCCGATCACCCTGATCTCTAGCTGGACAATCCCTCATCATGTGACCTTCTTGTCCACAAGTGTACAGGTAGTAGAACCATACCTGCATGTCCTGAGATGACGTTGACTACGAATAGCACAACATGGCACAGTAGGCCTGCTCTGATCTGACCCCCTCTATTGCTGAGAACCTGATGCTTGTGAGCTTTCACCAAGTTTTGTCTTCCCTTGGCGGTCTGATCTACCACTCTGCTGTTGCTGTGGAGCTAGAGGTCTGGGTGTCCTTCCTAATATTCGTGGCATGGGTACGCCTTGAAATTCTGTCTGCATGTCACTGGGTCTGGCCCTATAGCGCTGCTCTTGATTTGTTCTCTTTGTCACCTGGTGTCGCTGCCCGATCCTCTCAATATTCTGAGTGAAGTCTTGAATGTGGGCAATGTCCATATCCTCTAAAAGAGTAGCTATTACACAAGTTTCTATGTACTCTAGAAGAAGCCCCATAATAAATCGATGCACCCTGGCTGGCATAGTGTCTATAAAAGCTGGTGCATATCTAATCTCATAGCATATTCTCAGACACTTATCGAACCCTGCTCCAGGTGCAAAAACTGATCTACCCAGGCCTGTCGAATTTCCCACAGCAAATAGTGATCTAGAAAGCCCTCTAGAAAATTGGACCAAGTCGGAGGGGGAGCGTCTCTACCTCAGGACTCGTACCATAACACTGCTATGTCCCGTAGTCGAAATAATGCTAACTAAACCGATTCCACGGGCGTAGCATGCATCACTCTGAAAATTCGCTGTAACTGGTCTAGGAAGTCTTGAGGGTCTTCTTCCCGATCCGTCCCTGTAAACTGCGGGGGACTCAGGGAAAGGAACTGCTGGACCCTTGAACTCCCAGGTCCTCTTGAAGACTCAACAACCACTGGTACCATAGGCTAGTGCCGAGCGGCCATCATCTGGGCTAACGTATAGACAGTGCTCCTAACCTCCTGATCTGATGGTATAGGTATAGGGGCTGCTGGAAATGGTGCCGACAAAGTTCAATGCCCTGGAAGACTCCTGGTGTGGTGGAGACTGCTGAGGAGACTGGGATGAAGTCTCCCTATTGCCCTCAGATCGGGATGGCTTTGACTGGGGCACCCGGCTAGTGCCCTTTCTTGCCGCTACATCTAATTTTCAGCCGGTCGTAGTCTGTCGCATGTCCGAAATTTCTCTGTAGATAAGCAGAATATGGTAAGCTTAGGGACTCAACCCTATACAACACAGCTTTATAGAATGACTGGAGGAGAAAGAAGAGTAACCAGCTTATTATGCCTCGTAGCCTCTTGTCTATAGAATGTGGTGCACAACATATCCATAGAAAATACTCTACTTGACATGACTTGCAGACTCCCTGGGATATGACCTGCTCTGATACCAAGTTTATCATGCCCCACCTTGGGAGGCAAGACTAGCACCTAGTGCCATACTGGTATCTGAACTGACCTGGCTGGGCTTATGCACTTCTGATGCACGCCTGCTCTTTAAATTAAGAAAATGACGAGCTATATCTCGGCTGTAAACATAGCCTCCGGCCGAGAAGGCTGCATAGCTACCTGTAAAAGGAAATAGCTAACCAACAACAAGTAGTACCAAGGGATCCTATGTGGTCTGACAAGACCACCATGCTGTCTAGTTATCTCATATTGGAAATAAGCAATCAGAACTATACTATGTGCGACAAGGCCTCTAACTAATAGCTAAACTAGGCCCCACATGGCCATCACGCAAAAGAAAACATACATAGGCCCCACACAACCAACAACAAAACTAACACTAGAAATTTGTAACCTACAAGCCTCTAAGAGTGGAATAATGGTCGGGAAAGGGCCTCGACCTACCCATAAACTGTATAACAAAAGAACAAACCTTCTAACTAATAACTCTGAGGCAAAAAGAGCTTATCCGACTGCTGACTCGGCTGATGACTATGGAGGTCCTGAACTGCGTCTAACTATACCTACAGACAAGTAATGCAGCACCCCAAAGATGGCATCAGTACAATATGTACTAATATGTAACGCAGTAAATAAAAATGACTTAATAATACTAATAATGAAACTAAAACAATTCAATAGGAGGGATTGGGAGTAAGCCTGATATAACCTTATAACCCTGCTGTATAACTAACAATGAATAGTGCAAACAAGAACCTTACCTGGTCCCCATAAGTCCTGGAAGGTATAACCAGCACAGAATAATCCGCATGGGGCCCCATAAGCCCTGGCGAGCACACTCCAATCTATATACCCCTAACAAGGTCAAAATAAGTCAACAGGTAACTATAGACAACCTATTGGTCCCCTGGGTCTATAACTGAGCCCGCTCGATTCCTGATTTGTAGCTGTGTTTGAGTTCAGTGAACTCCTGATAATTGCTCCCTGGGCACCAGGCTCGACGAGCATCAGTGATGCCGATACAACATAAAAAATAGTAGTCTAGCCATGGAATGGACTGTAATATGGCCCTTGGGCCTCTGCATTGTCCCTAGGGATGGCATATCACTCCTTGGAGTGACGTCATATAGCTTCGTAGGCGTCGACACAGCTAGTAACCCTGGGGTTGGTCACGAAAGGCTATACAGGGCAGGGTCAATCCCACTCTGAATAGGCAACACTAATCTCAGACTAGTAATAGCAGCTAACCATAATAATCATGCTCTTGGCATTCTTACGAGAGTCTAGGTTGTATTATGACATGACAGGAACAACTTGCCGAAAGAATTTGCCTTAATATACCTCAAATATCGATTTCTAATTTAACTGGCGAGGCTTACCTTACAAATTGCAGTTCTTTCCAACTGTAACTTCTATGATGAGAAAATAGAACTAATTTCAATACTAAGCTCGACAAATATCGATATCTTTCAATAATAGAATTAACTATAATTCAACTCCGCAAAACTCGTCCAAAAGCCTATAATTTTACGAGAGTTCAGAAGGAAGAAATGCTTACCTAATGCCTATGGCTGTTTAGGAATTAATTTGGAGCAATTCTGATAACGTTTACTTGACAGAGTTCTGATTTGCCGAGTGTATTTTCGAGAAATAACTCCATAGAAATGCTTACCGTAGGCTTAGGATTTGATACCTGAAGTTAATTCACGTTTGGACCGAGTTTAGCAGCGTAATTAGATGAAAATTGTATGAAAGTTGCGTTCTATTCTTTCTCTGGCCGAGGGACTTAATATCAAATGAAATTCAATTGAAGGATGGCTCTATATATATAACTTTGGGCAGTGGACAGGGGTCTGTGTCACGGCCCCCATCTCGTTATTTTACGGGCGCGCCATGCTGCCCAACGAGCAGGAGGAGGGGGTCCGTGACATGCTTCCTGTCGTGGCTTTCTGCCAGCCCTCTCCCTCACGCTAACTCGATACCGTGCTCGTACATCTGTCCCCAAGCCCTTTTCCGTATGCGTTGTACTCTAAAACTCTAGACTTACATATTAACGCACCGATTAAATAATAGAAACTTATGGGGTATAACATTAAGGCTAAAAACCTTTAAATTTATTCAAATAAAGCATAATGGCACAAATTTATACTACAAATATTAATAGAGCACCTAATCTACGTAGCCACCTTCTAGAAAGGGTTCTGTTTGAGCTAGGCCTCGAATATAGTACTAATATTTGTATAGTCCTATAAAGTTTCTTTCTAACTCTTCTATCATTTGAGCGAATATATTCTTCGGCATTGGAAAAGATTATTGATGGTCTTGGGCTTTGTAATGATCCATCCAGTTGTTATCGGGTGGTTAGGGCTGTAGTACCCTGTTAGATTTTCCTAGTGAGAGTGAGCTAATAAAGCTCAAAAATGGGGTGATTTAAAAACTAAAATATGTATGATCTCGATGTTGATTCTATGTTGTGTTCCATTAAGGGGCGATCTAGTGAAGTAGACCTCTGTAGAAAATTTTAAGACTACAAGTAAATTTGTAACATCGTTTGACAGCTAGGTGTAACATTTGTAAGGTGTTGTGATGTCTTGATGAAAGACTTGTGTTTTGAGATGGAAAAATATTTAATTTTATAGAGCTACTGGTGAACAGGGCAGCAATGTGGCGAGACCACTGTAATGGTGGATGACGAGATGCCAAGTCTTATCATAACGAGACCTTGATCGCCATAGCGAGTCCTCTACAATGAATGATGTGAGGCAGAATGCATGTTTAAGTCAGTAATTTTGAAGTTTTCATCCCATAACTCTAAGGTACAAACTCTGAGAGCTAAGAAGTGATTTTTCCGGGGCTAAGGCATAACTTCTCTTCATCAATCTTTGTGTGTATCCATCCTGTAACTCCTTAGAATCCTTGGGAGGTCATTAATGGTGGAATGAGAATTAGAACCCTAAAACTATGAAAATAAGGATAAATTAAATGGGTGTTGATAGTTATTGATTCCTAGGCTTCTACGTTGGAAAGTAACACTTTATAGGATGGATTTGAATGCTCTAGTTCATAATGGTGATAATTTGAGATCTAGAATTCAACAAAGATGAGACCTTTAGCATAATAACTACCTTAAAGAGGGTTGAAGGAATAGAAACTCCATAAATTTGGGTAATGTCATCATTGTGGACCTAGACTATGGAAAGTTAACTCGTATAATGAATTGAACCTTAAATACCGGTAGAATTGGGTGGGTTAAAATTTTCAAGTCCATTATTTGAAGAGTAGATAATTAAATACTCTTGTATTATTTATTTTTAGACTTTGCGCGTTCCTAGACATCGGGAAAAGGAAAAGCTCCCGCGGAGTAGCTTGCGTATTCAAATTCTTCGGTGAAGGTAGGTTATAGTTTATTTGGAGTTAGATTTTGCTTAGTCTCTCGTATGTATTTTAAATTGATAATCATGCTTGATTTGTCATTGGACACAGTTTGGGGTTGATATTCGTGACATGACAATGCTATGTGAATAAGCTGTGAACTGTTTAAGTCTTTAAACATAATTCATAATTTGATGTGTACTTGTGGTAATCAATGTGTGCTTATGATTGTTGTCTTGTGTGATGATTGAGAGCAGAGAATACTAAAATATGCTGCTGATGAGTGAATAATACACCATTATTTTGATATGAGAGGCTCGAGTCTGAGGTGCGCATCTGGATGAGTAATTATGTGATAATTGAATAATACCTCATTATCCTGATATGAGTGGCTCAAGTTCGAGGTGAGCATTCCGGATGAGAGATTGTGTGATGATTGAATAATATATCATTATTCTAATATGAGTAGTTTGAATTTGAGGGGAGCATCTAGACGAGCAGTTGAGTGGAAGAGGGTACCATGTTGGGACGGTATATGAATTTCTAGAGTCCCCTGCAGGTTATGACTAGATGAGCAAACATAAGACACTCTGACATGTGTATACAGATGAGTGACAGATGTGTGATTAGTTTGATACAGAGTGGGACTGATGAGATACAAGGCTATACAACTGTACTTCAGTATGGACATGATTCTATTGATTTGTTTGTGATTTGATTTACATTACAAGCTTATGACGTTTTGCTATCTGATTTTGGAAATTATAAATTTCATATTTATCGTATTTGATAGGCCTGAAGTTGACGCATCTGTGTCGTATGAATGACTGATAATGTCCAAACTACGCTCTTCTTTGCGAGGAGCATAAACGGTCGTTGTATCAAAACAAATAACCTAACGGGTGTCGGGGTCGAATCCCACAAGGAATGTGAGCTGATCACACAATAGTCATCAATTAAATTGAACTAATTCACATTAATGTTGTAAGACAAATAACAGAATTGGGGGAATCACAATTTATAAAATAAAATATGGAATTGCACACTAAAAACATGGGCAAAGTATAGAAACCAATGGAGAGACTACTAGGGGTGTGATATTGATAAGGGCTTCAATGGGTTAGAATTGTTAATTGCTCCTATATTTACTCAACAGTATGATATTCCGTGGATTAGGTGACATCTTAAGTTTCTCAACCCATTAGATGTCTTATACCTCGGGTTTTCTCAAATCCTAAGGTTCCTCTTCACAACAACCACATCAACTTGGGTATGGATTCACTATTTCTAGCTCCAATCCTTAATGGATGTGTAATAATGGGTTTTGGTTAGTCTAGCCCAACCCCATATAATTACCACCCAAATACCCATTATTGTTTCCTCACCTATACCTTAATTTCCTTTTTCAAGCAAAATCAAAGTAAAAAGATACAACCACACTTGCAACTATGAGTTTTTAATTTAAAATTCAGAGGAAACACTAAAATCATACTAATTGAGTAAATCTAAGATCAAACTCACAATACCCAACCTAAATCAAACCCAATCATTCACACACCCCTAGCAAAGAATTTAGCTACCCATGTAAGTAAAGTAAGATATTGCATTAAACAAAAATTCAATATCCATTCACAAACTTGAGTAAGAGAAATTCAGGCAAGGTCTGAACTCCAATGAAGTTTTCTACCTTCTCAATGAAGAAGATGACTCTTTCTCTTTCTACTTCTCTCTACTTTCTATAATAGCCAAAAGCAATAGAATAATCCCCCATTTCTAGAATGGAATATTTAGTTCTTTAATGAGAGGTATAAAAAATAGGATACAGATCTGGTTCTCTTTTTTTGTGCTTGATATTTTTACCCCTGGCTAACGGGCCTCACTTGTGATTCACCGGTGCAGACTCGCAAAACGCCGGTCAGTTCTAGCTGAAGGACAGTGAGATTTTTGGCTCTTTAACGTTGGCACCGGTGGTTTTCTAATGCTGATCTGCAGACCACCGGTTAGTCACAGCTCCTGGCAGTAAGTTCTTCAGCACTTCACCATTGGCACTATCGGTTTGTCAGTGCTCATCTGTGCTCCGCCGGTCTCCAACCTTCTTCAATACAGTAGGCAACTGCGATCAATCAGGCGTTTCGCCGTTGTCCTCTGGTGGAGCGCCAGTCATCAACTCTGTTTTTATGCTTTTTGGTCAATTTCATGCTTTTGTCCATTCAAGTTAAGTACCTGCAAGGATCAAGGAGAAAAGGCAAAAAATCGACTTAATTGACTTGAAAACTTAAGCAAAAAATCATGTTTAAGAGCCTAGTGAGTTGGTAAATTACCAACTCATCAAACCCCCAAACTTGAATCATTGCTTGTCCTCAAATAATGCAATTCTTTTCAATTGAGCAAATGGACAGCATGTCAAATATGAAGTTATGCATCAAGGACCAATGAGCCTCAACCTGAAAACACTCACCAACTCAAGGAAAAAGAGAAACGACTCCCCCTAAAATGTGAGAGTTTCAAGAGGTAACCACAATGAATGGGCATGATTCACAACCACTTTTATTTTTTTAAAAACAAGGGAATGGTTTATCCAATCAAACACACATAGCATCTCAAATCATAATCATTTCACATTCAAAGATTTCCTTGAAGCTCACACTGCTCATGCCTCAATCACATCTTTATATCAATGCAAGCATGTCCTCGAAGGGAGTGATGCCACTCACTATAAGAGAGAATCCCCTTTCTTTATCATAAAGCAATGCACAAACAAGGGATTATAAAATAAGACAATCACACTCATTCTCACAAAAGAATTCTCCATGCACACAACTTGACCCATAGGCTTGCCCTTCGTGTAACTCACCACTAATGTAGAATAACTACACTCAAAATCAATTAGGACTTGCGGGTTATGATGAAGGCTAGGGGAAAGGGTAGGATAAATATTTAGCTCTAGTGACTAGAACCACCCTAATGCCTTTTTGTGAACACTTTAACCTCCTATCAAACTCTTTAGATCACTCCGCCTTATTCCTCCTTTTTCATTTATCTTCATCTTTTATTTCTCAAAAGCCCTCCTTGTAACTCCTTTGGCTCTCGCATTAAGCCTCATCTAAGAAAGAGGTAACACCATTTCAATATTCTTTTTCTCTTTTGATGATTCAAGGTTTCTCAAGCCATCATTTCATCCATTTTGATCACAATTTGGTGCTGCCTCACATTTAAGCTTATCACATTTCTCCCTTTCTTGTAAACCCCCAAACTTAGGCTTTTTGCCTTTTTTCCATTGATTTCTTTATCTCTCCCTATGTCTTGGGATTCAAACCACCATTATTTTCATTCATTCATCACTATAAATTAGGGAGGATGGGTGCCAAAGAAGAGGATTACAAAGGGACATTGGGCTTGTAATGTGGTCTCCAAGAATAAACAGTCCAAAGGCTCAACATTGGCTCGCAAGGGAAGACATTTTCGGAGGTCATTTTGGGTGAAGTGACTAATCAATAGAAAGCCTAAAATCATGTTCTAAGTGCAGCTAAATCTAGAATTTCACTTTGAGTCACACTTATGTCAAGTTCTAGACAAGTAGAGATGCATGAGACTCATTCAAATGACCTTACCACACAAGACATCACACCCTAAGAGTTCACACAACTCATTATTATCACAAGATTTTGAATCAAGACAATAAAGCATGCGAATCCAGAATATGCAGTGTATGATAAGATAATGCTACATTTTCCATTTCAAGTGCCCAATTTTCTTTCAAATTCATTTTTCATGCCACACAAAAATTTTTAGTGGTACCTCTCAAAAACAGTTTCACAAAAGACTCAAAGAAAAATATGGCATTTTCCCTTAAGAGAGTTGCCTCACGATCTATCATTGGGAAATGTCACTCAGTTCAACAACAAAAAGAAAAGAAAAAGAAATTACTCCTTGGGAAAGAACCGTGGTATAAAGAAAACTCTTGTAGTTTATTTACTATCTACTATTCACAAAGGAGAAAATCAAACTTGGGTCATGAACTTTAGGCAAGAAAAACAAAGACCCATTCTTTAGCACTAACAACAATGACAATTTTTTTTCATCCATTTAGAGCCCGACAAAGGCTCAACAACCATTCACAAATCTAACAAAACAAACAACCCAATAAGAGCAATCATCAAACATCGTTTAAATGAGCTCGACAAAGGCTCACAAATCCTCATAACTCAAAAGCAAATGCCCGACAAGGGACACATCCAATAATCAACAAAACAAATGACCACCACATAAGGAACACTCATCCTACCCCCAACTCAAACACTACATTTTCCCCAATGTATGTATACACAATAAAGAGGGAGAGAAATCCGTGAAATTGTCACTTTTCATCATCCTCATCAGCTTTCCCATCTTGTCCTTTGTTGCCCAGGTCCTTCGCCTCATCTCCCAAGCTCTCGAATAAGTCATCAATGGGGTCTCAAACTGTAGAAGAGGCATCCATTGCTGCGTTAAGGGCGCTCGTTTCGGGCACCTCCATGGACGTCCCACTCTTCCATTCCCTTACTTCAGTTTGGAGAGAGGTGACAACCCCTTCCACGACATCTACCTGTGAGCACAACTTGGTCAGACTCTTATACATGGACTTCATCTCCCTTTTCACCATTTGGGCAATAAGGGCATGGATATTTTTAGCCAGCTTTTGAAGGTATCTCTCACGAGAGTTAGTAATCTCCGCGAGTTTGTAGAGACTGCTTGGTTGGGAAGATGTGGGAGGAGGTGAAGCTCTCCTAGTAGGGGCTTCGCTTGAAGCTTATCCCGATTCCTTTAAGTGTGGCATATTAAGATAGGGAGCCAGTGGGGGTTTCTCATAACCATGAGAGAAAGATTCTTCTGGGACATCAAAGGCTTGAAGACGCTTCCGCTTGCTCTTGCGAGCATCCGCGTCCCTTTTTCGATCCACCGTAATGACACCGATAGTGGAGCTTGGGGCTTCATCTGGGAACAGTGGCACTCCAGCTTGCAGGCATAGCTAAGATATGAGCACATCATAGAGCATTGAGGTCCAGCTTGCGTAGCTTTTCTCTTCATCTGAACAGCCATAATTTCCCCAAAATTTACGAGGACCCCTATCATGATGCAATTGATGAGGATAACTGCTTTGAAACTGACCCGTTGCTCATTTTTTGAAGGTATGATATGACCATAAATGAAGTCCAACCACAGATTGTCCTCAAACTTAAGACCATGGTGAGAAATCTTGCCGCCCATTGTGTCCCAGAAAGGTGTGTCTGCAGTAATGACTGGAGCTATCCATGTGAACTGGTTCTCCTTGTCAACAATTTGGGCTATATATTCAGAGCCAGTGTCAAGTTCGTACTCTCAGAATAGAGAATTAATGGCCGTTGGAGTGATGTCAACCTCCACAACTCGTACTTAACTGAAGGCAGGTATGGAAATTTGTCCACCTTACCCCTGTGATGCATGCTCTCCTGCCTAGCTTAGTAAGAGGCATAAAATTCCCGGACGAGGTTGGGGTAGTAATCTGGGAGTGGATTGGTAAAAGCATGCTATTGGTGGTCATTGAACTGAGCGATGATGTTGGAGAGGTTACCTCGCAGCCCTACCAAGTCAAATCGCTTCTTAACAGTGATTGATTGGCCCTTGCAAATCGCATAATGCCCCTTCATGTCGGGCACACAGAATATTATGGCTTCTTGGGAGTTGGTGGGTGTTGCGGATGCCTTTGCTTTCCCCTTTCCTTTGGTGGAAGAGGAGGTTGGGGCCTTACCATTGCTCGGGTTCCTGGATGTAGACATACTCTGCAAAAGCATGTTAGTGCCATACAACCACACTTTCTTTTTGTATTTTTGTTCAAGAGAAAATAAAAAATAAAAAATTTAATTGGATGACAAACAAGTAAAATTGCTGAGATGTGAAGAAGTGGTAGTGCCGGCAAGACACCGACAAAATGCAGATGAAGATTCACGAATTGCTGGTTGATTGCCGGACCATAACAGAACACTAGGAATACCAAGATCATCCGTGACACATCAGTGTTTTGCCGGTGTAACGCAAATATGGGGCAGTGGCTTGAAGCCCTGAACCCCGATCTGCGTTTCATCCAACATTTCGCCGAACCTAACCGGCAGTTCGCCGGTGGATGTCTGGCAGTGAAATTCAACCCAAACTCAGAGATTGCAAAACACTTAGATTCAAAACTCACCCACTTAATATACCAACAACCAAATAAGTAAAAGTGACAATTTACCCTTAAGAAAGACGTCACTCTATATATCATCGCGCAAGTTGTGCAATTTAAGCACACATGGGGCTACTCAGACTTCACCCCCAACTAAAATCAAACACACTAAGAAGAAAGAATTTTGGCATAGATAAGACCCATATTGTCATTCAACATTATATCACCACCCCCACATACCCACAAAATAATAATAGCAAACTACCAACAAGCATAATCATGGGGGTAATGGGGATACATGAGTGGAAGAATTTCGATTTCATGAGCTCACAATAATCCATATATTTGACTCAATAATAAAAATAGAATGAGAGTTACATACCAAATGGATTTTGAGAGCAAAGAGAGGAGAAAGATCAAAGCTTGAACAAAGGAGCTCCACACAACTTTTTCTTCCCTTAGTATATTTGAGAATATAAGTGAGTAGCGATGAAAATGGGGAATGAAGTGTCGGTTTTATAGGAGAGAAGGAGTTAAGGGGATTGGTAGGTGAAAAGGTGGGTTTAATGGTGGGAAGGTGGAAGGAAGTGTATGAGAAAGTTAAAAAGGTGTAATGGGGAAATGGGAAGATGGAAGAAAGGGTTTGTGGGGGATTTGGAGGGGTTTTGATCGGTATTTTTAAATACCTGGGTCACGTTGACACACTAAAGAAGTCAATAATTTTTAAAATATGGACTTACTTGCACCTGCGCTTAACCGACAGTCGCTAGTAGGGACCAACGATTCACCGAATTTGAGGCCGGTGCCCATTACCTTTCCAGTTCACTAATTTACCGGTGATTGGTCGGTGGTTTGCAGATTGGCACCGACGATTCGCCAAATACACCCCAATTTCCAGGTGTACTATTTGAAGCCAGCACTTCACCGTTGGTTCACAAATTGGTATTAGCGTTCTGCCAATTTTCTCTCTTCTCTTCCCTTATTCTGTTCATCACCTATGATAGGGCGGCATTTTGCATGTGTGCACTAGCGTTTCATTAGTCTAACACCATGCCTGCACTGTATTTCTTCTCCATTGTTTGTGAATCCAAGCTACCTATAAAATCAAAAACAAAAAACATCAAAATGTTCAAGATAAAAATGCTTGGGTTACCTCCCAAGAAGCGCCTTAGTTAATGTCGTGGAACGACGGACACTTTCTCCATCTCTAGCACTCCGGAGGGTTATCCTCCAATTCACTCTCAATATCAATAGATTTATAATACTCATCTTTACCATCGAGCACTAACATAACCTTATACTCATCTGGGGGCTTGATAGGCTAACATACATTGAAGGTGACCTCGTCCACCTACTCAAAACTTAAGCTCCCCAAGCTCCACATCAATTAAAGCCCTTCCCGTTGCAAGTAGAGGTCACCCTAAGATAATTGGCACCTCGATGTCCATCTCACAATCTAGCATAACGAAATCAGCTGGGAGTATAAACTATCCACCTTCACAAGAACATCAACTAGCATTCCAACGGGTCTTTTGATTGACCTATTCACCATCAACAGCCTCATAGAGGTAGGTTTGGGACTCCCTAACCCAAGTTTCTTAAATATCATGAGAGGCATGAGATTGATGCTAGCGTCAAGGTCACACAAAGCCTTATTGAACATGCACACGCCAATTGTGCAAGGAATGGTGAATGCCCCAGGATCTTCATATTTTAGAGCAAGGTTGCTAGTCATTATAGCACTACAATGATGGGTCACCTCATTGATGCGTGTGTCTACCAGCTTCTTTTTCTTTAAGAGTTTCTTCATTAATTTTGCATATCCTTGGCATTTGAATCAAAGCATCCACCAATGGTATATTGATAGATAATCTGCTGAACATATCTATAAACTTTTGAAATTGATTATCCTCCTTATTTTTAGCCAACTGTTGTGGATATGGCGGGGGAACTCTTACTTCAGGTTCCTTGCCATTAGGGGCCTTTATGCCCGCATTCGTATGAACATTATCTGAGGGCATCATTGATCACGGGCAAAATAGCATGCCCGAGATACGCTTTATACCTTAATGTAGTCTTGTTTATCTAAGTTATTCTACATACTTTCATGTGATTTTATATAAATGTGAATATATGTGCTAACCAACATGATTAGTCCTTGTTTTGTAGGTTAATAATGCATTTGAGGAACTAATTCACAAGTTGATGAATAGGAAGGAATGGAGTGGAAGCAAGTGGCGAAAGTCGGCAAGGAGCATGCCTTGGCAAGGCTGGCCGCGCCAGGCAGCGTGCCACGCTGTGCGTGTGCCGCGCCCAGCACCGTGCCACGCCCTTGCCAAGCGCATGAGAAAAGGCAGCAAACGGCAGCAGCAGGCAGTAAACTAGCGTGCCAGCGCCGTGCCACGCTAGGACAGCTGCGCGACATCAGCATGCCAATGCGCTGCATGAGTAGCGTGCCACGTTGGCCAGCGCGGTGACCCTCGGCAGCTTGGTTTCCAGAGGCACTTTCCAGAGAGCTTTCGCATTGCCTCCGTGTCATGGAGTCATTGCTCCGTGATACACTCCGTGACACGGAGCCGTTCCATTACAGGCTAAATTATGCACGTTTTCCATTTACTATAAATAGGACCCTTAGCTCTTAAAATCATTTGGTCACGATTTTATTCTGAAAAACCACCTCGGAGTGAAGGGAGAAGTGGGAGAACTCATCTAGGGTTTATCAAATTCCCTTCTCATCTACCAAATTCATGTAAGTATGTTAGTTTAGTATTAGTTAATTGTAGTTTTACGAACATGAATGGCAAGAACCCTTCCTCTAGGGTTGAAGCCATGAATTATGATTGTGCTTTTATGAAATTGTTTTGGAATTAAGTTATTGATTGTTGTTTTCGTCTTGCATTCTGGATTGTTGGTTGTTTTTATGATTGATCACCATGAAAGCATATTTTTTAGCTTGAGTAATAGCTTGAGAAAGCATTACCTAGGTTAGGACATGAGAATGTAAGGAGCATGTTTGTATCTCGGGAGATATATTGTGTCGGGATAGAAATATACCTCACACCTTGCTTGGTTGACACACGGGGGTTATGAAAGACCAATTTGGGATGTCACATCACCACTTGAAGAAGTAGTTGTGAGGATAAGTTGAGTTAAATGGTTAGACGCACGAAAGTCCCTAATCGTTTCCCCGTAAACCACAACATAATTGATTGCCCGCGACTAGAAAATTAAACTCCTCGCTCACAATGATGCAGTGAGGCTAGATTGCCGTGTTTAGAGGCTCGAAAGACCATAAACATGCAATTCTAATTATGTGAAATAACAATTGATTGTTCCATGCTTAACCCATTGCAAATCGTAGGATCGCATGATTAATTGGTTTTAACTCTATGTTGCTCCTAGAGTAATTTCAGAATATTTCGTTGACCCAAACTTAGACTTAATTAATCTCGATCGAAAATGTCTATAACCAACACTTGAGGTATTTAAGATCACACTAGAAATGGATAGTTAGAGGAATGGGTCCAGTCCCTGTGGGTTCGACAATCCGGTTCTTAAAAAGAGCCACTATATTACTTGCACGACCCGTACACTTGCAGGCACGTCAATCATATCCACATCTCCCTCATCTTTCCCTTCCTCATCATCACCAACACTTAGTGCTTTTGGAACCTCATCTAACAAATCATCGTTAATTGCCTTCGGGGTATCAACATCCTTGGGCTTCACTCCCCCATCCTTCAATATCTTATCACTCCTAGTCATGATTCCATGCAATGGCCATCTTTCTTTGGGATCGCTACAGTATCGCTAGGAAGTGTACCCTTCATGCGGGGGTTCATTTATGAAGACAAATAGTTCATTTGCACTTTGAGTTGTTTGATTGAAGCCGAGTGGGAGCTTACGGTTTGGGCGAGGTTAGACACTTTCCCTCTCAACACTCAAAGCCCACTGTCAGTGGATTCTACTTTCTTCAACACTCAGGACAACATGTCCTCAATCTTTGAGCTTCCTACATCACTCACGTCAGGTTGTCCTTGAGATGCTTCTGCTTTTATAGGAGGTAAATAAGGGTTAGAACTTCGGTGATATCGCTCTCCTTCGTGATTTTTCTCTCTATTCCCCCATTGATTATTTTTCTCCCCCCATCCAGGATTATCACGATTTCTCCAACCTTGATATCTCCTCCCTTGGTGCCAAGGGCCTTGATTGGAACCTTGATACCCAGGGAAAGAAGCCCCCAATTGACCTGAAATGTATTGACACTCCTCATATCTCGGGGATGAAGTGTCATCATCAAACTGAACATGGCTTTGAGTAGCTATAACATTCACATTCTTTTTATTAGCTTCCATCATATGTTTTGTCATCAATTCTAGCTGGGTCATCATTTTGGTAAGAGTTTCATTTCTAGCCTCATCTCTCTTTCTTAATTCAGCACTCACAAGATTTGAAGCAATACCACTAGAGGATACCTCTGCTTCTCTACTGTGCCATGCTCAATTGGTTTTTGTCTTTCTATCAAGTATGCCTTGGCTACTCCATAGGGCTAATCCACGATTTATCCCCCAGAAAATATATTTGCCACAGACTTATTGATAGAATTTAATATCGGTAGAAGCTTTGAAGTAGAGCCCCATCGGGTAAGCCATGGTTTGGACAAATGGCTATCTTTTTCTTAAACCTCAACCATGCTTCATGGAGTTGTCCCCCACAAAGTTGTCGAAAATTAGTAATGTCATCCCTCAGCTGCAACATCCTCAAGGGAGGAAAGAACCTATCCAAAAATTCCTCCGTGAGTTCATTCCAAGAGGTAATAGGCTCGGGAGGCAACTCCTCCAACCACGCGGTTACTTCCCCTGTGAGTGAAAATGGGAAGAGTCTCAATCTGATTGACTATTGAGTGATGTTTGTAATGTTGAAGGGTTGACAAAGATCCAAGAAGATGCGGAGATGCCTTTTACATCCTCATTGGGCAGTCCTCCGAAGAGTCCTTTCATTTGAAGTAAATACATCATAGTACTCATCACATGGAAAATTGTATTCTCTACCGTAGGAGGTATGTGAATTGCACATGCTTCATCAGGCATCACGTGGTCATCATCCTCATGATCCATATGCCCGTCCACAGAACCTTCTCCTTTTAGTGAATGCTGGCTCATATCTAGTTCAACCTAGAAGGCACCAACCACAATTATAAAGTCAAACCAGTTAAGATGCAAGATCAATTAAAAATAAAAACTACTATAGGCTATCAAACTACATTCCCCAGTAGCGGCGCCATTTTTGATAAAGTCCAAACTACACTCTTCTTTACAAGGAGCATAAATGGTTGTTGTATGAAAACAAATAACCTGACGGGTGTTGGGGTCAAATCCCACAAGGAATGTTAGCTGATCACATAATAGTCGTCTATTAAATTGAACTAATTCACATCAATGTTGCAAGAAAAATAAGAGAAAATTGGGGAAATCATGATTTATAAAATAAAATATGAAATTGCACATTAAAAATAAGGGCAAAGTATAGAAAAGACCAGTGGAGAGACTACTAGGGGTGTGATATTGATAAGGGCTTCAATGGGTTAGAATTATTAATTGCTCCTATCTTTACTCAACAGTATGATTAGCTGCAGATTAGGTGACATCTTAAGTTTCTCAACCAATTAGATGTCTTATACCTTTGATTTTCTCAAATCCTGAGGTTCCTCTTCACAACAACCATATCAACTTGGGTATGGATTCACTATTTCTAGCTCCAATCCTTAATGGATGTGTAATAATGGATTTTGACTATGTCTAGCCCAACCCTATATAATAACCACCCAAATACCCATTAGTGTTTCCACACCCATACCGTAATTTCCTTTTTCAAGCAAAATCAAAGTAAGGAAATACAACCCACATTTGCAACTATGAGTTTTCAACTTAAAATTATGAGAAAACACTAAAATCATACTAATTGAGTAAATCTAAGATCAAATACACAATACCCAACCCAAATCAACCCCACTCATTCACATATCCTAAGCAAAGAATTTAACTACTCATGTTAGTAAAGTAAGACAATGCATTAAACAAAAATTCAATATCCATTCACAAACTTGAGTAAGAGAAATTCTAGCAACGTCTAAACTCCAATGGAGTTTTATACCTTCTCAATGAAGAAGATGAATCTTTCTCTTTCTACTTCTCTCTACTTTCTATACAAGCCAAAAGTAATAGAATAATCCCCCTTTTTAGAATGGAATATTTTATTCTTTTATGAGAGGTACAAAAAATAGGGTACAGATCTGCTCCTCTTTTTTCGTGCTTGACGTTTTTACCTTTAGCTGATGGGCCTCACTTGCGATTCATCACTGGTGGTTCACCGGTGCATACCTGCAAAATGCTGGTCTGTTCTAGCTAAATGATAGTGAGATTTTTGGCTCTTTGATGCTGGCATCGGCGATTCGCCAGTGCTGATCCATGGACCGTCGGTTAGTCACAGCTCCTAGCAGTAAGTTCTTTAGCACTTCGGCGTAACAACCGGTGCTCATTTGTGCTCCGCGGGTCTCCAACCTTCTTCCATACTATAGGCAACTTTGGTCAATCCAGTGTTTCGCCAGTGTCCTCTGGTGGAGCGCCATTCATCAACTCTATTTGCATGTTTTGGGCTCAATTTTATGCTTTTCTCCATTCAAGTTAAGTACCTATAAGGATCAAGGAGAAAAGACATAAAATCCACCTAATTGACTTGAAAACTAAGCAAAAACTCATGTTTAAGAGCCTATCATCAATGACTACCCAATTTTATGAGTTGGATGCCTGAATGTCTTTATATTCGTGTCTCTTACTTTATTTGATTTATGCTATATACTTATTACTAATTGGAGTCGACCTATGATGCTTACCAATATATAGTGTTTTTTCTGAAGCTAGTCCTGCACTTTTCTTTGAGTGTAGACTGTATTCTAGAGCCTTCATCATGACTTCACCTTTAAAGCTACTAGTGACTGATATGAGGGTGAGCTACTCTTTTCAGGTTGCTTCAGATCTTCTTTTGATGGATTTCTATTCTTTTCAGACATTGATTATGATTCTTTTATTCTTATTATTATTAAGACATTATTTAGTTTGAGTCCTTGTACGATGACTTTTAGGTTTTGGAATTGTAATAGATAGGCTTTCTCAATTGTTTGATATTTCACTTCGAATTTTATTATTTATTTTATGAGTTGCTTTGGTTTTGTTAAATAATGCTTAAAGAGTTGAAAATAGTTGGTAAGATGTGGTTCGCCCTCTGGAAGGTTAGAGTTGGTGGCAATCACGGCAAATTAGGTTATGATAGGCTTCCATATCATCATCACTATTACATCTGATCATTGAATATAAATAAGCTTCTTGTTAGGAACTTATGTCACGACCCAAGTGGCCGTAATTGGCACCTGATCTTGGGCAGATTTATATGCCCAAGTGATACTCAAACGTATCATTTTCGCCTTGTTTATTGTGCAATGTGTATACATTTTCATGTAATTGGTAATAAAATGTGAATTTATACTAACCAACATGATTAGCATTGTTTTGCAGGTAAAACATGATTTTTAGGAGCTAAAATGCATGTTGGAACAATATCGGAGTTGGACTTGGATGCGAGCATGGAAAAGACATTGGAATGCGCAATGTAAAGGGGCTCCGCGATGGAGCCGTGCCACGCTACCATCGCAGAGGCACACTGCCTGGAGGGTGATTTAATTGGCAATTTCCAGTGAAGCCTCGCGACAGCTCCGTGGCACGGAGACAAGCCTCCGCGTTGGCCTCCGTGCCACGTTGAGGCTATAATCCCGGACCCTGGATTTCTAGTGAGGGTCCGCGTCCACGTCGTGTCACGGAGGCAGTGCTCCGCGTTGGCCTCCGTGACACGTTGCTTGTTATTCCGGGAAAAATTCCCAATAGTATAAATAGAACACTTAGGCTTATTTTTAATAAATTCAGACTTGGTGGAGCAAGGACGTGGGTTAGAGGCAGTTGAGGAACGAAAAAGCTAAGGGTTTTTCTCTCTTTCTTTCTTCTTTCAATCAATTGTTTGTATGATTAACACTTGTTTTAGGATGATTAATCCACAAATGAGTGGCTAATTCTCTTCCTTGCTGAGGTTGTGAACAATGGTGATGAATTTTGATTGTTAATTGTATGGTTTTTCATCTTCTTCTTCCATGTTGTTCTATTAATTCTTGTTTCTACTGCATTAGTGTGTGGCCGACATTAATGTACATCTAAAAAGTCCAATTTCACTCGAGAGAGCAAGAAATTGGAAAGTTGTGAATTAATAGGGTATTGTTCTTAACTTGATTTGGGAAAATTGGGTTTTGATGTGCTTTCCTGACAGAAATATACTTGAAAGCCGTATTAGTCAATTTAGGAACCGGAATTGTATTGCTAGGTCATAAATTGCATTTGATCACAGAAATGTAGACGAATGGTTTATGATTCTAAAGTGAGATTAAATATGAGAGTTTTAATCTCTAGGCTAATGTTCTTGGCTAGCAACATGAAGAGAAGAATAACCAAATGATGATTATAATCAAGTTGATTACTTGTTCTTAACCTTGGCATGCTCATATCCATAGTTTCAATTGAAAGTAGATATCTGTTAATAGTTTTAGTATATAATTTATAAACAAAAACTTATTTAACTTTTGGTTACGTTGTTGTCAACATATTTAGAAGTAAGATAGAATATAGTATACCTAAGCAATTTTACTTATCCAGAGTCTCCTTGGTTCGATACTTGGCTTACTTAGCCACTTTATTACTTGTTTGACCACGTGCACTTGCGTGTCGGTTTTTACCTATACCGAACCAACCGGACAAGTTTTTGGCGCCGTTGCCGGGGAGACTAGGCAATTGGTGAAATTGTGTTAAGTGTAAATTTACTGTATTTTTGTTTTATTTTCTTAAGTGTTGACAACTTGGTCTTAGCCTGTATTTTGCAGACTTGATTTCTGTGAACACTGGCAAAGGACAAGGAGCTAGTGGAATCTTATACAGAGCCTGAACGTGAATTTCATAGTAAACACAGAGAAGCTCTACAAAAGAAGCTGCAGTTGCTCAGACAGACTATAATGGAGCAACAAAATCCACCGGTTGTGAGGGCAGTGTTAGTGCCCGACGAAGCAGCAGCAAGGCCGGTTCGCGAGGTGGCAATCCCACATGCCAACAATGTACATTCTAGTATCCGCAAACCAGAGCCTGGAGGGAGGTTTGAATTAAAGCAGAATATGGTGCAACTTTTGCACACAAGCGGGCAATTTACCGGTCTCCCTCATGAAGACCCACAACATCTCCAGAATTTTTTGGAGATAAGTGACACTTATATACCCGCTGGAGTGTCACCTGATTATGTTCGGCTCACCCTATTTCCGTTTTCCTTACTTGGTGAAGCCAAGAGGTGGTTAAAAGCTGAACCACCAAATTCTATATCAACGTGGGATGATCTTGCACGGAAGTTTTTGATAAGATTTTTTCCCTCTGGTAAAACAGCCAGACTTAGAAGTCAAATCCTAAGTTTCAAACAGAGGGAGGGAGAAAATTTGTATCAAGCCTGGGAAAGATTTAAATCCGTGTTACGGGACTGTCCTCATCATCATCAGTCCAATGAGGTGTTGGTACACACATTTATTGAGGGTTTGGAACCCCATACTAAAATTTTGTTAGACTCAGCAGCTGGAGGGTAAGCGCTGGAAAAGACTTATGAGGAGCTGTACACTTTGCTCAACCGAATTTCACAGGGCAATCCAGAATGGAATGCAGATTCATCTCGAGGTGGAGCAAGGAAAGTAGCAGGAGTGCTTGAAGTGGATGGATTTACAGCTATTGCTGCACAGATAGCTGCCTTGCAGAATCAGTTGAACAACCACTTCAGCAACATGAACTTGAACCAGCCTTCAGCTTCAGTCAATGCAGTCCAGCAAATGTGGTGTGAAGTGTGTGGTAGCAGTGAGCACTCAGCTGAGTGCTGTGGAGAAAACCCAGATTCGGTTAACTTTGTGGGCAATGCACAAAGAAATCAGCAGCAGTTTGGTAGTGGCTACAACTCAAATTGGAGGAACCATCCAAATTTTTCGTAGGGTAGCAACAACCAACAAGGCCAAAGTTCGGGTCAGGGTATGCACAGGAATCAAGGAGGGCAACAGAACTACCAATCTCAATTCAGAAATCACAATGCCCCTCCTCCACCACCATCACCTACCATTGAAGAAATGTTCAAGACCATGATCGCTAATCAGGCGCAATTGCAGGCTGACTATGTTAAATTGGCAGCCGAAGTGAAAAACAATCAATTAGCGACCAAGGCTCTTGAGTATCAATTTGGGCAATTTGCTAGTGCCCAAAACACAAGGCCCAGAGGAGGACTGCCTAGCGACACGGATCCTAATCCAAAGCAGGTAAATGCGGTGACCACGAGGAGTGGTTTGCAGTTGAAGGAGGTGGAGCCGGAAAGACCGCCTCAAAAGTCAGGAGTAGCAGATGTTGAGGAGGAACAAAGTTCTGATAGGGGGAAGACCAAAGAAGCAGAAGCAGAAAGACCTCCACCCCCGTTCCCTCAACGACTCAAGAAACACAAAGAGGAGGCGTGTTTCAAGAAATTTATGGAAGTGCTTAAATAGGTACATGTTAATTTACCTCTTGTTGATGTCTTGCAGGGAGTGCCAAAATATGCCAAATATATTAAAGACATCATGACCAACAAAAGTCGTCTGACTGAGTATGCCACGATAGCTTTGACGGAGGAATGCACTTCCCGAATTCAAAATAGACTGCCCATGAAGTTGAAAGATCCTGGAAGTTTTACTATCCAGCTGACTATTGGGCAGAGTATCCGAGCTCGTGGATTGTGTGACTTGGGGGAGAGCATAAATCTGATGCCATCTTCGGTATTCAGAAAGTTAGGTCTGGGGAGTCCTAGACCTACAATCGTAATCTTGCAGCTAGTAGACAGGTCCTTAGCTAGGCCGGATGGCATTGTTGACGATGTGCTTGTGCAAGTGGGATCCCTCATTTTTCCGGTCGATTTTATTATTCTGGATTTTGAACCAGACGCTGAAGTCCCATTTATTTTGGGACGGCCCTTCTTGGCAACTGAAAAAGCATTAATCGACGTGGCTGCGGGTCAACTTACAATGCGAGCACATGACAAGGTAGAGGTATTTGATGTGCTAAAATCCATGAAGCTGCCAGCTATAAATGAGGAGCTTTCGGAAATTAGTGTGGTTGAACATGGAGAAATTAGACAGGTTGTTGAATCTCAAGACCCATTGGAAAGAGCGTTGACGTATTCTGATCATTTTGGGGATAGAGAAGCTTGTGGATTGGTCCAATTGTTGAATGGAGCACCTAATCATCCGAGGAGACAGGAATTTCAGTCATTGATGAGATCTCTAGAGCCTTTGCTGAAACCATCCGTTGAGGAGGCACCAAAATTGGAGCTGAAAGAATTGCCTCCCCATCTAAAATATATCTTTTTGGGGGAGGGGGAGACGTTACCAGTTATCATCTCTGCAGACTTAACGGAGGCACAGGAAAAGGCAGCATTGGGTGTCCTCAGAAAGAGGAAGAAAGCAATGGGTTGGAAAATGTCTGACATTCAGGGTATTAATCCAGCTTTCTGCACACACAGGATATTCATGGAGCAAGGAGCCAAACCAACCGTTCAGCCGCAACGGAGACTTAATCCAGCAATGAAGGATGTGGTAAGGAAAGAAATAATCAAGTGGCTTGATGCAGGTGTGGTCTACCCAATTTCAGACAGTGAGTGGGTAAGCCCCGTTCAATGTGTTCCTAAGAAAGGGGGTATGACTGTAGTCACCAATGAGAAAAATGAGTTGATCCCTACTCGAACCGTCACAGGCTGGCGGATTTGTATGGACTACAGAAAGTTAAATGAAGCCACGAGGAAAGATCATTACCCCATCCCTTTTATTGATCAAATACTTGATAGGTTGGCAGGACAGGAGTATTATTGCTTCCTTGATGGATACTCTGGTTATAACCAAATAGCCATAGCTCCGGAGGATCAAGAGAAGACTACTTTCACCTGTCCTTATGGGACATATGCTTTCAGGCGGATGCCGTTTGGGTTATGCAACGCACCTGCCACATTCCAGAGATGCATGATGGCTATTTTCCATGACATGGTTGAGGATTTTGTTGAGGTATTTATGGATGATTTTTCTGTTTTCGGTAATTCGTTTGCTACTTGTTTGCAGAATCTTGACAGGGTGCTGGCTCGATGTGAAGAATCCAACCTTGTGTTAAACTGGGAGAAATGCCACTTCCTAGTGAAGGAGGGGATTGTCCTGGGCCACAAAGTATCTAAAAAGGGGTTGGAAGTCGATCGTGCTAAGATCGAGGTTATTGAAAAATTGCCACCACCAGTGTCAGTGAAAGGTGTACGCAGCTTTCTGGGGCATGCAGGATTCTACAGACGGTTCATCAAAAACTTTTCCAACATTTCTAGACCACTATGCAGACTGCTAGAAAAGGAGGTAAAGTTTGAGTTGAATGATGAGTGTGTTACAGCATTTGAAAAGTTGAAGCAGAAATTGATAGAAGCACCTATACTTACTTCTCCTGATTGGGAACAACCATTTGAGCTGATGTGTGATGCCAGTGATGTGGCTGTGGGAGCCGTATTGGGACAAAGGAAAAATAGAGTTTTTCATTCTATTTATTATGCAAGCAAAACACTGAATACAGCCCAGAGCAATTACACGGTCACAGAAAAGGAAATGCTAGCTCTGGTATTTGCATTTGATAAATTCAGGTCCTATTTGGTGGGTTCGAAAGTGGTGGTGTACACCGATCATGCAGCTATTCGATACCTATTCAACAAGAAGGATGCTAAGCCCAGATTGATTAGATGGATCTTATTGTTACAGGAGTTCGACCTTGAGATTAAAGACAGAAAGGGGAGTGAGAACCAAGTAGCAGATCACCTATCACGACTGGAAAGTCGGTCGCATGTGATGGAAAATGATGACATAAATGAAGACTTCCCAGATGAGCAACTCTTGGCAGTGGGAGAAGCTGAAGTTCCCTGGTATGCAGACATAGTCAACTTGCTAGTGAGCGGAGCTTACCCACCTGAAACAACAGACCAGCAAAGAAGGAAATTGAGGCATGACAGCCGACATTATGTGTGGGATGAGCCATATTTGTTCAAGCAGGGACCAGACCAGGTAATGAGAAGATGCATCCCAGAGAGTTAGATAGCAGAAGTGTTAAGGGGCTGCCATTCTTCGTTGTATGGAGGGCATCACGGAGGTGAGAGAACAGCGCACAAGGTTCTACAGTCAGGTTTCTTTTGGCCAACACTGTTCAGAGACTCTATGGCGTATGTCAAAATGTGTGATAGATGCCAGCGTACAGGATCAATTGGCAGAAGACAAGAGATGCCTTTGCAGAACATACTGGAAGTTGAGCCCTTTGATGTATGGGGCATTGACTTCATGGGTCCATTCCCACCGTCATTTGGTAATCGTTACATCTTGGTGGCTGTAGATTATGTATCAAAATGGGTGGAAGCAATAGCTTTCCCCAGAAATGACAACAAGGTAGTAACGAAGTTTGTGAAAAAACACATCCTCACAAGGTTTGGAACACCCCGAGCAATTATCAGTGACGGAGGGGCTCATTTTTTCAATGCAAGTTTCAAGAAATTACTAGCCAAGTATGGGGTGCGCCATAAAGTGGCAACAGCATACCACCCCCAAACTAGTGGGCAAGTAGAGGTGTCAAATAGGGAGGTGAAGCAGATTCTTCAGAAAACGGTGAATACACAACGGAATGATTGGTCAAGCAAACTCGATGATGCGTTGTGGGCCTACCGAACTGCTTATAAGACACCGATTGGAACGTCACCATACCGATTGGTCTACGGCAAAGCATGTCATCTCCCGGTGGAATTAGAGCACCGAGCTTTCTGGGCCGTCAGAAAACTAAATGTGGACTCAGAGCTGGCTGGCAAAAAGAGACTAATGCAGCTCAGTGAACTTGATGAGTTCCGATGGCATGCCTATGAGAGTGCTAAGTACTACAAGGAAAGAACCAAAAGATGGCATGATAAGCATGTGGTGCATCGCATTTTCGAGCCGGGACAGAAAGTTTTGCTCTTTAATTCGAGGTTGAAGTTGTTTCCTGGTAAGCTAAGGTCTAAATGGTCAGGACCATTTGAAGTGGTAAGAATGACCCCTCACGGGGCCGTAGAACTGTGGCAAGAAGATCGGAGTGCTACGTTCTTGGTAAATGGGCAGAGATGTAAGCACTACTGGGGGGAGGACAATGATCGTGAAAAATCGTCCATCACCCTAGTAGATAAGTGAGCATAAAGGACGTCGAGCCGCGACGGTAAACCAGGCGCTGCACGGGAGGCAACCCGTGAAAAATAATTTTTCTTTTGTTTAGTAAAGTGTAAATAGTTTTTATTTTAATTTTCTTTTTCTTGATTTAGTCCAAATTTTTCGTTTTAATTAGTATTTTTCATTTTAGTTAGGGAAATCTATTAATCTAACCAATTTTGTTTAGTAAGGTGATTTTCAGGTCAAACGGAGAAAAATATGCATGGAATCGGGAAGGAAAAGGCAAGGTATGAAAAAATGAATAAAATGAAGAGACAGTGCACTAGGGCGTTGGCTCCGTGTCACGGAGGAAGGGCTCCGCGTTACCCTCCGTGACACGTTGAGGTTAAATCTGAATTTTTTAAAAAATTTCAGTGAGCCATCACGTTGGCTCCGTGTCACGGAGGAGGGGCTCCGCGTTACCCTCCGTGACACGTTGCCCTATATTTAGTGCCGGGTCACACCGGGTTGCCGGGTGACCCGCGTGTTTTTCTTCTTTTTAACCCCGATTTTTGCTCTTTTTTCCCCATTTCCTCTCTTCTCCGCGACCAAACACCTACGTTCCCTCTCACAACCAACGTGCCACGCTACTAAGCAAACAATTTGTCAAGTTTCTTCGGTTATTCAACGTAAAGGTATGTTTTCCTCGTTTCTCTCAAGTTTTTGTCAATTTTAATCGAATTTGAGCATGGGAGGTGAGGTAAATCACCCTAAGTAGCAATTTAGCATGATATTGAATTATTCTTTGATTGATAGATGTTCGGAATGTTGTAATTAGCGTTTGAACTTGTCGATTGCGTGGATGATTCGAATGTGATTGTAAAATTGAATTCTAGGGCTTGGGTTGTTGAAATCGAATTGGGTAACTTGCTAAATTGGTGAATTATATGCCGGGGTGTGTTTGTGGATTGAGATAAGTCGTGGTAAATATTGTTAGAGTGTAAAAGACGAAGAATTCTCGAATTTTTGGGAAAATGTAAAGATTGTTCAAATTGGTTTGATTATTTGGATTCGTATGTAGATAGAATTTTTGTCGTTGTTTTTGTTTGTTGTTTTCGTTGCTAAGTGCGATGGTTGAATTGCTAGCGATAGTAGGATTGGGATTAGCTGTATGAAGTCTGAGTAGTACGCTAAAAGTTATGCTGTCGAAATTTTTTTGTGAACGCACTAAGCATAAATTGTATAGTTGTTTATATTGGGTTGTAAATAAAGTAATCCTTGCCGTAGTATCGTAAACGTAGCTAAGGACTAAGTGTGGGGTAAACTTAGTTTAACCCGACCTTAGCCGAAGCTAATATGCATTTAGCTTGACTTTGTGCTTGTTTATTTATGATGACAGGTACAATGGCGAGTAGGCAGGATAAAGGTAAAGGTGCTTCTACTTCAGGCACCGGGAGAAAACGAATGAGATTGGGCACAGCAGTCCCAGCTGCACCAGCTGTTCCGCGCGGCCAGCGCCGCCAATACGGAACGAGGTGGGTGACCGATGAAGGGAAGAAGTGGTACGCTAAACATAAGGAAACTAAGTACTTCCCTGAGGAGCATATTGCACGGGAACCACTACCACAGGAGTTCCCCCGTATTGTGCAAAGGATTGAGGCAGCTGGGCTCAGCTTTATATTTCAGGAGTCCAAGGAGTGCAACCTACATTTAGTCCGGGAGTTCTGTGCAAATTGGAACCCGGCCATCAGAAGCCACACAATAAAAATCAGAGGGCAGATTGTCACTCTGGAACCCCAGCAATTAAATGCCATCATTGGAGCGCGGGACATAGACGCCCACGTTCTCCGCCAGCTGAACATCATCCCACCATATGCCGATATCAGACGCACCTTGTGTGGGGCTCGGTCCACAGCCCGATGGAGCAGACATAAGGAGAGGGGTTACCACCAGACTCTGCCTTATTCTCAGATGAACAGGGAGGCCAGAATATGGCTGAAAATAGTGTGCTCATGCTTGATCCCGGGGGTTCACATGACGGATGTGACCCGGGACCGTGTCTGCCTGGTGTATGCCCTTATGAAAGGGCTGGAGATTAATGTTGGGGCGGTTATCATATCCGCCATGAAGAGAGCCCGACTACACCAGGGCCACAGGTATGGGTTCGGCGGACTCATCACCACCTTTCTCCGAGGCCTCGACGTTGAGGAAGAGGCTTTGGACTACATCCCGCAGTTGGAGCGGAGGGCCCTTGATGTGACAAAAACTAAGGCCCCCGACACCACACACGGGCCAGTGCTGACACTGGGCGAACGACATGCTCGTGACGATCAGTACATGGCTCAGATGTTTGGCATGCAGATGCTTCAGCTTCGGATTGGTGGGAGACCAGCCACGGAGGATGAATTATGGCAGTTGGAGCTGGATTACCCATTTGGCGAGAACGTCAGAGCTTTGTGCCCACTGACGATGATGTCCCCACGGATGAGGAGACACGTCGGGAGGACTCCGATGTGGAGTCCGATGACGATGAGGGAGGAGACTCGGACATGGGCGACGAGGCAGCAGCACCAGATGAAGAAGTCGAATATTTCGACTGATCAGGGAGTTCCACCACCCGAAATTTTTGTGATTTTTAATTTTTGTGAACACTGGGGACAGTGTTCGATTTAAGTGTGGGGTGGGGAGTAGCTAGGTGCTGGGACCTGGGCTAATCTGGTGTATGTTCTTCCTTTGTTTTGCATGTATGTTTTTTATGTTTTCCTGTGGTTGTGAACTGATTTGTGTTGTATCTGTATATATTTTTGTGGTAAATGATGTGTGTTGTGAAAGGTTGTGGTTGCCAGTACAAATTTTGTAAATTTTGTAAATATAATTTTTCTTTATCGAAATGATCGATAATTTTCAAAATTTTGCGAAAATGTTTTGTACATATTAAAATATTTTGTAAATACTTTTCCCTCGAAATGATCGATGTGTTGCAAAATTTTTCGATTTTTATTTTTGGGATTCTCAGAGTTTGTTTTCGGTTCTTTTATCGAGAATAGTCCCATTGAACCGAAGTCATAGTTAGTGACCGTTCCCTATAATGGATGGTTGACGACCGTCTTAAGGGAAATGTAGTCGGTAGGAGTAGTGATTTTAATTTATTTTAAGTTTTTTTTCTTTGGTGGATTGCATCACTGAACCTATAGTTACTAGATGGTTGTGAAATTTTGGTTGCGTGTTGTAACTGATGTTCAAAATGTAAAAGTGATTCGTTTGAAAGCATGCAATTTTGTAAATATGTTGAGCTACCTAGGCTGTAGAATTCGATTCGGTGTGATTGAGGCTTAATTTTGAATTCATGTAATTGGCTAATTAAAGAGTCTGTGAATGCATCTTGAATCGAGCATGTGCATGAAGTGTGAAGTGAGGTATTGTTATTCCATGCTAATGTGAAGTGTCTAGAACTTGCCTGGTGTGGGTACAAAACAAAATGAAGGAGGTGTAGTGTTAGAAAGGATGTAGGCATTTCTTTGTTTTTAACCGAGAGTTTCTATTTTTTTCGTGTCATACTCTCATTTTTATGTGACCGTATACCCTAGTCAGCCCGTTGAGCCTTTAGCCGATTATTTCTTTCTTTTGTCCAAAAATTGTATAAACTAAGCTTTATTCTTTCTTTTCATGAGCCGTAAAGTCTATACAAAACTCTTAAGCGCTTAAGAAGAAAAGAAATTTTTTTTCCCAAAGTGTCAAAGAGTGAGAAGGGTGAAAAGAAAAAGAAAAGTAGAATGAGGAAAGAAAAGAAAAAGGTGGAGGGTGCACTCATCCTAATTAAATGATATTGAGGGTACATGAAAACCCTTTGTATTGTGTCAAGTGTGTTGGATGAAATGGGCAGTACGAAAGTAAACCAGCATGAATGGGATGAGATGAAAAAAAAAAAAAAAAGAAAAGAGAGAAACAATGTCCATGAGTCGATGGGAATGTGTTGAAAAGGCGCTTAAGGATGCTAGTGACTATGATTGGCTAATCCAATATATACTAGTTCCATAGCTTCCATTACAACCCATTAAAGTCCTACGTGATCTTACATCGCATTTCCTTATATTAGTGGAGTAATACACTAAGGGCAAGCCTATGGGTCATGACATGATGCATGTGAATTCTTTTGGGAGAGAGAGTGAAATTAATTTCTACATGCCCCTACTTGAATGTTTGTGTGTTGCATGAACATAAAAGGGGAAGATTCTCTTGAGTTGTGAGGGCACATGCTTGATGAAAGATTGATTTTCGTGTCGGATATCTTGATTAGCTGATTCGCATGAGTTTGCCGATATCGAGGGTCGATTCTTAAAGTCTAGGAAGTCTTGATGTATTAAAGGTCATTGCATTGTTAAGACCATGCATGTTTTCTTGATGATTTTCAAAAATTGAATAATCGGTATGACCGTAGCGTAAATTGTCGCACCATAGTGGAAAAGGTTGGGATGTAATTTGCATGAGTTGTGTATGTGTTGTTCGAGGACGAACAAGGATTTAAGTGTGGGGTAAGTGATCTTGGGCAGATTTATATGCCCAAGTGATACTCAAACGTATCATTTTCGCCTTGTTTATTGTGCAATGTGTATACATTTTCATGTAATTGGTAATAAAATGTGAATTTATACTAACCAACACGATTAGCATTGTTTTGTAGGTAAAACATGATTTTTAGGAGCTAAAATGCATGTTGGAACAATATCGGAGTTGGACTTGGATGCGAGCATGGAAAAGACATTGGAATGCGCAATGTAAAGGGGCTCCGCGATGGAGCCGTGCCACGCTACCATCACGGAGGCACACTGCATGGAGGGTGATTTAATTGGCAATTTCCAGTGAAGCCTCGCGACAGCTCCGTGGCACGGAGACAAGCCTTCGTGTTGGCCTCCGTGCCACATTGAGGCTATAATCCCGGACCCTGGATTTCCAGTGAGGGTCCGCGTCCACGCCGTGTCACGGAGGCAGTGCTCCGCGTTGGCCTCCGTGACACGTTGCTTGTTATTCCGGGAAAAATTCCCAATAGTATAAATAGAACACTTAGGCTTATTTTTAATAAATTCAGACTTGGTGGAGCAAGGACGTGGGTTAGAGGCAGTTGAGGAACGAAAAAGCTAAGGGTTTTTCTCTCTTTCTTTCTTCTTTCAATCAATTGTTTGTATGATTAACACTTGTTTTAGGATGATTAATCCACAAATGAGTGGCTAATTCTCTTCCTTGCTGAGGTTGTGAACAATGGTGATGAATTTTGATTGTTAATTGTATGGTTTTTCATCTTCTTCTTCCATGTTGTTCTATTAATTCTTGTTTCTACTGCATTAGTGTGTGGCCGACATTAATGTACATCTAAACAGTCCAATTTCACTTGAGAGAGCAAGAAATTGGAAAGTTGTGAATTAATAGGGTATTGTTCTTAACTTGATTTGGGAAAATTGGGTTTTGATGTGCTTTCCTGACAGAAATATACTTGAAAGCCGTATTAGTCAATTTAGGAACCGAAATTGAATTGCTAGGTCATAAATTGCATTTGATCACAGAAATGTAGACGAATGGTTTATGATTCTAAAGTGAGATTAAATACGAGAGTTTTAATCTCTAGGCTAATGTTCTTGGCTAGCAACATGAAGAGAAGAATAACCAAATGATGATTATAATCAAGTTCATTACTTGTTCTTAACCTTGGCATGCTCATATCCATAGTTTCAATTGAAAGTAGATATCTGTTAATAGTTTTAGTATATAATTTATAAACAAAAACTTATTTAACTTTTGGTTACGTTGTTGTCAACATATTTAGAAGTAAGATAGAATATAGTATACCTAAGCAATTTTACTTATCCAGAGTCTCCTTGGTTCGATACTTGGCTTACTTAGCCACTTTATTACTTGTTTGACCACGTGCACTTGCGTGTCGGTTTTTACCTATACCAAACCAGCCGGACAGCACCCACACTAGTCCCCCTTGTGAGAAAACCAACGTGTCCAACTAGTTCATCCAATCTCATCATTCATTCAATCTCATCATCTATCACCCCTTCCTTAGACTCCCCTCATAAGACCTAGTCACATATCTTACTTAGCTTCGCATCCTCAAACTGCTAGGATTTTTACTTTATCCAACAACGATGATCTAGGCTCCACACTAGCCAATACTCCACTCGACTCTGACAGTGTAAGTCTAACAAGGCTGTTGGCCAATGTTTGAAATTCTCTGGATATTGGGTAGTGGGAAGCTTCTAAGCAAGCCAAACTACCCATACTTACAGCTTTACAGATCAAGCATCTACCACTACATTAGCCTTCCTTGGATGATACAGGACCATGACATCATAGTCCTTAAGCAGCTCCACCCACCTTCCTTATTTCAGGTTGAGATTCTTTTGAGAGAACACATACTATAAGCTGCGATGGTTCATGAACACCTCATGATACGCCCCATACAAGTAATGCCTCCCAATTTTCAAAGCGAATACCATCACTGCTAATTCCAAGTCATGTGCGGGATAGTTTTTCTCATGAACTTTCTGTTGTCTTGAAGCATATGCAATGACCTGTATTTCCAGCATTAACACAGCAACCAAGCTAGACTGTGAGACATCATAATAAACTACAAAGTCTTTACCTTTCATTGGTAGAACTAGGATAGCGGTCGTGGTCAATAAGGTCTTGAGCTTTTGAAAGCTCTGTTTGCACTCCTATGACTACTAAAAGGGCACATCTTTTTGAGTCAGCCTTATCAATCAAAAGGCAATAGTTGCATAACCTTTATCAAATTAGCGATAATAACTGGCTAGCTCCACAAAGCTATGAACTTTCATCACTGTAACAGGCCTAACCCAATTCCAAATTGCTTCCACCTTGATCCCTCCCTTGGAGACTACGTGCCCCAAAAAGGACACTAATTCAATCGAAATTCACATTTAGTAAACTTTGCATGTAACTGTTTCTCCTTTAGTAGCCCCAATACTATCCTCAGGTGATTCTCATGATCCTACTTAATCTTGAAATTGTCACGATCCGAATGTAGACCCGGATCGTAACACGGTACAAGGAGCCCCGAGAGACTTCAAGTCGACCCATGACATGAACATACATCTAACTCAATATCAAATAAGTAGAATAATTAGCATAACGACATAGAGGAAACATAAACACAACATAACATGGAAAGAGGAACGTACTACATACATAACAGCTAAATACTACATGTGGTCTGAAAGCCTTTAACATATCCGATGGGTTGATGGGACAACATCCCCAACCAACCTGACAAGTCTAGAAAAGAAAACTGAACATGAAGATATAACTGATATCAAACTGGTCCTTGAAGAATGAGGACTCACCAAAGGGCTGGATGCTAAACCCAGAGATGAGCTACTGACGGTGCTGGGTCTAAAGATCGGAGCCTGTATCATGAAACGATACAACATAGAGTATGCGGTCAGTACGTGGAATGTACTGAGTATGCAAGGTAAGTAAAAAGGAAACTTTAAAATACATAAAAACTCACAAAGGATCATAAAAGTGGGACAACATGCTCATAACATAAGGCTCAAATTTTCAAATCATTCGTAATCCATTCATTACCATATCCATAAGAGAAACTTTATAAATCATCACCTGAGCCAAAATAACATGAACATAATAATGCATAAAACATGTGGAACAATGGGAGGTTCTTATAACCGACATACCCCATACTAGCACACATGGAGCCCGACCTGTAAATCCCAAGTCGGGAGGGTGTTCGTACCTTTCCAAGGGTAGAACTATGAAGGGCGTGATATCACACATGAAAGGCCCATATGGGAGAGGGGAAAGTCTCAAGGGAGGTCCCATCATGTCCAACGGTGGCACGTAGTTCTAAGGTTCGGGACTAAACCTGGGCCCTGAACCTACTCAGTGTTAAATACTACTCCAAAACATATATAATGCTCATAGAAAAATATGCATAAAATACATGGGCTAGTTAAATCATGATAATCATAAGCATGCTTGTAAATAAATGAACTAGCCATGAGAGTAAGGCTCGTGAGTCGGCCAAAATTGTAAATCGTAAATCGTGAGGTTCATGCATACTTGTAACTCATGTATATGCTTTTTAAATCATAAATCATAATGGGCATTTGAATAAATCCATACCATGACTCATAAATCATGATGGGTTTATGAAAATTAACAATAGAGGTAAAGATCATAACTCAATTCATTATAGAACATGCATAATTAGGCACAATTTAATAGAAATTGAAATAAATAAATTTATAATTGAATTAGTGGTAAAATCTAATCATAATTCAAGAAAATATGATGTAAAACATGAGAAGTGGTAACCCATGTATAGATCATTAGAATTTCACAAGATTTAAGATAAACCCCATAAGATTTTTAAACAAAACTTCATAAATGAGGAGAGATTGGACATGGGTGTGAACGGAAACACCCACTCATAATCCTACATACCTGGGGAAGATCAGATTTTACCGCTCCTTGAAAGCCCAATGGAAAATTGAAGGAAAACTTGAAGAAGAACAAGCTTGATCACCTTCCTAATTTTCTAACTTTGCATGCATAGGTATGAATGAACCTAGGGTAGTTTTTACCCTTGTAAAACCCTGTATTTCAAGCCTCAAATGACGTAGTTTAGGATCCTAGGACGTAAAAATGACAAAACTACCTTAATGAAATTCCTGAAATTTCTGCACTGGCTAAAACCACGGACGGTCCAATGAGTCGTGCCTTGGTAGCATGACTGGTGGTATCAGTCCGTTGGATCCACTGCCCAACCCCACTTCCTCAGGTTCAATCCCACGACTCGACAGGACGAGTCGTCCCTTCATAACACGATCCATTGGGTCATCTGTTATTTCCCCCTTCATGACCTGTACCAAGCCTTCCCATGAGCCACACCACGACTCGTTCCTCCTTCCAATGAGTTGTGGTTTCCTTCCATTACATCAACTAGAGGTTTTTAATACTCCTTCCCACGACTGCTCACCACAATCGTTTCTCCTCACAATGGGTCGTCCAATGACTTGTTACTTCCCCCTTAGATTGAGGACTAGTCATACCACGACTGCATACAATGACTTGTTATAACTAACAACGGGTCGTTACTTGACCCGTTACTTCCAACTGCCACCCGGCCAGACCTTACCGCGGATGCTTCCCACGGTCGTTGGTTGAACCAATGATCCGTTGGTGACCCATTTTGTGGAATTTTCCCAGATTTTTCCAACTTCCAATTTTTAAATCCAGGGTCTAGTCTTAGGCACTTTAGAGGTATTACAATATCTCCCCCTTGGAAACATTCATCTTCAGATGCTAGAATACATACAGAAAATAGAGAATGCAATCATTACACTCAAATACTGATCATTTAAACCGGAAACTGACGGAATGACTATCTCTGATTCAAACTACATGGCCGAACTGAATTCATGAACCATACATATATCCATATACATAAAAGAAACTTAGGAACATGAACTGAACATGTAAACTAATTAGAGTTCTAGGGAAAAACTGATACCTCAAGCTGGAACTGAGCCGGTAGAGAATAAATGTGTGTATCTAGCCATCATGTCTGCTTCGGCTTCCCATGTAGCTCTCTCAACATGCTGATTCCTCCATAACACTTAAACTGAAGCTACTTCCTTGTTCCTTAGCCTTCGAACCTGACGATCCAGTGTTTCCACTGGAACCTCCTCATAACTAAGGCTCTCTTTCACACCAACACTATCCACCAGGATAACTAGAGCTGGATAACCCAAACACTTCTTTAAGAGAGGCACATGGAAAATAGGATGCACGGAAGCTAATTCTGAGGGCAACTCCAATTAATATGCCACCTTGCCAACCCGTCTCACTATCCAGTAGGGGACAACATAACGAAGGCTGAGTTTTCCTTTCTTTCCAAACCACATCACTCCTTTCATAGGATATACCTTCAGAAACACCCAATTGTCCACTTCGTACTCAAGTTCTCTCCTTCTCACATTGGCATAGGACTTTTGGCGACTTTGAGCTATTTTCAACCTATTCCGTATGAGATGAACTTTCTCCATAGCCTTATGGACCGAATCTGGTCCTATCATTGCCACTTCACCAACTTTGAACCAACCAATAGGTGATCTACATCTCCACCCACAGAGAGCCTCAAACGGAGCCATCTAAATGCTGGAATGATAGCTGTTATTGTATGCAAACTCGATAAGAGGCAAATGATCATCCCAACTACCCTTGAAGTCAATCATGCATGCTCTCAACATGTCTTTGAGATTTTGAATTGTCTGCTCCACTTGACCATCTATTTGCGGGTGAAATGTTGTGCCGAGCTTAAAACCTGAGTACCAAGTCCTTTTTGAAATGATTTCCAAAAATGAGAGGTAAATTTGGTACCTCTGTCTGATATGATTGACAAGGGCATGATTCACAAATTCAAGGGCATGATTCACAAATTCTTTCATTTTGCAACAAAGGCATGCCTTATCCAAAGAAATACATATAGCATCTCAATTCATAATCACTGCACATTCAAAGCTTGCCTTAGAGCTCGCACTACTCATGCCTCAATCACACCTTTACCTTAATGCAAGTTTTTCCTCAAAAGGAAAGATGCCACTCACCAAGGAGAGAATCCCTTTTTATGTCATGCATTAGCGCACACACAAGGGATTTTAGAAAAAATAGTCACACTCACTCTCCAAAAAGAAATCTTCATGCACACAACTTGACCCATAGGCTTGCCCTTCGTGTAATTCCCCACTAATGTAGAGAAGTTACACTCAAAATCAATTAGGACTTGTGGGTCATGATGAAGGATAGGGGTAACGGTAAGATAATTATTTGGCTCTAGTGACTAGATCCTCCCTAATGCCTTTATATGATCACTTCAAGCCTTCCCATCTAACTTTTTTATATCGCTCCACCTTATTCCTCCGTTCAAAACCATTTTTCTCTTTTATTGTTCAAAGATCTTCCTTGTATCTCCTTTGTCTATCACATTAATCCTTGTCTAATCAAAAGGTAACACCATTCCGCTCCTCTTTTCTCTTTTGGTATCTTATGGTTTCTTAGCTCATCATTTCATTCTTTTTTCCACAATTTGGTGCTACCTCAGATTTATGTTTCTTATTTATCTCCCTTTTTGAAGACCCCCAAACTTAGGCTCTTTTCCTCTTATTCCAAATTTTCTTATCTCTCCCTAGGCCTTTGAGCCCATATTTTTTTATTCACTCACCACTAGCAATTAGGGAAGATGGGTGCCAAGAAGAGGGAATCAAGAAGAGACATCAGCTTGTAATGTGGTTTCCAAAAATAAATAGTTCAAAATGCTCAACATTGCTAGCAACGGAAGACATTTTCGGGGGCCATTTTGGGTAGAGTGACTTGTCAAATGAAAGCCTAAAATCATGTTCTAAGTACAGCTACATCTAGGATTTCGCCTTGAGTCACACTTAGGGCAAGTTCTAGACAAGAAGCTATGGACAAGATTCACAAAGGTCCTTACCAGACAAGGTGTCACACCCAAAGATTACACAAAAGTCATTATCATCATAAGATATTGATTCAAGGAACTAGAGCATGCGAATTCATAAGCCAAACAAGGAATCTACAATGTATGACCAAAGAGTGCTACATTTCTCATTTCAAATGCCTATTTTATTCATTTCTCATTTTCATGCCACATTTCAAAATTTTTGGTGGTACCTCTCAAAACAGCTCCACAGAAGACTCAAGAAAGACATGAAATTTTCCCTTAAAAGAGTCGCCTCACAATTTATCATCGAAAAGTGCCAACCCGATTTGATAAACAAGGAAAAGAAAAAGAAAAATGCTCCTTGGGAAAGAACCGTGGTATGAAGATAACCCTTGGAGTTTAATTCCTATTCTACTATTTACATAGGCGAACAGAAGTGTTTGGTTCACAAAACAACATTTGACAATTCAAAGCAAGGACCTATTTTTCAGCACTAATATTTAGAAATCATTCATTTTATTGTGTTGCATCAAGGTTTAACCTCCCCCTGAAATAAGATATACACTTCCCTCCCCCACTTCAAATAATACATTGACCACAATGTTAAAAAGAAAAGACAACAAGTTGAAGGCGACTTCCTGAAATAATTAGTTTTGGGATGAGGGACCCATGAGTACGTGGCTGCATCAAAATGACAAGAAGCTATTTCTGATGTAGGCAACATCAATGGATCAGGTGGGAGTTCTAATGGTTTCCCAGGTCCGGGGACCACCCATTTTTCCTGTAGGGTTCGAAACTCATGATATGAAGTGGTATCTACCCCACTGGGTTTCCAAGATGGATCTACTTCTCCCACAGTGAGCATTGGAGGTGGTAGTGGTCGGCTATGATATATCTCCTTACTAGACACCATTTCTAATGAACTATCATACCCCACCCACCAATCATCCGATAGGTTTTTAGGTGCCTCAAGCTGTGATGTCACTGCAGCTAGCTTAGGAGGGGTTGGGTTGCTGGCAGGTGGAGGTCCAGTGAGTGTAGCCACATCCTTTCTCAAAGTAATCATATCATTTTCTAATACCTTAACTGTAGCAAAGAGGCCTCTCAACTTATCTGTAGCAGGTTGCATGGCTTTCTTGATAGCTTGTTGGATCATGGAAGGGATGGCCTTGGCTAACTTTACAATCTGACTTTCATGCTCTTGGGCCATTTGTGCTATTTTGAGGAAGTCAGTTGATGTGAAGGAGGGAACCTCAGCTGCTTGGAACTGGCCTTCAGTTGTGCTAGAGGGCATAGAAGGTGGTGGTTGAGTCCTGTTCTCTGTACCTTTGGCCCGCTTCAAGGCTGGGGCATCTTTATCAGTTTTGGTGTCCAATGTAATCACATCGTCAGCCCGCACAGTTTTATCCAATGGCTGGAACAAAAGGCATGAAGCCCATACAAACAACATACTCACAAGGCTAGGATATGGTAATGATGTGGCCTGCTGCTTGGCCCTTCTTTTGAATTGATCAACAATGATTTCTCCAACATTGGTGTATATATGATCCATAATGTAGGCAATAAGAATTGCAACTTCAATTGGGACTTCTGTTGTACTCTGGGAAGGAATTAACTAAGCACAAACCAAATCTAGCCACATACGGGCTTCAAATTGTAGATCATGATGATAAATCAGACCCCTGGAGATGGCCCACTATGGTTGACCTATCTCAATTATGCTAGCTTCCCATTGGAACTAGCTCGCTTTATCTTCCACCTTCCTGTGGAATGTTGAATTTGGTTTGATTAGCTCAGCCCAATAGAGGGAATTGATTGCTTCTGGAGTTATGGGCCCCTCTTGGCCACACACCTATATAGACGGTAGGCATGGCATTATATCTAGTTGGCCTTTGTGTTTTAGGAGGCTTTGCCGCGCCTGGTATGATGCATAGAACTCCACACTAACTCAGGAAAGTAGGGGTTGACGGGTATGGTGAATAGACCCCAACCTCGCATGTTAGTTTGATAGTAGATATTGGGAAAATCAGTTTTGAAGGACTCTACCTCAAATTGTGTTTCTACATGGATGGAACGCTTTTCCTTGAAGGACATGTAATACTCTTCCATTCCAGCCAGCCCGAAGTGAATATGTGTTATACGTTGGGTTTCATCAGAAGGTGAGGTTTGTGCGTTGATGTTGCTCATTGGTGCTTTTCCTTTTCCCATTAATCCGGATGTGGACATGATGCTGTAGATTAAGGTTAGTATTATGCACAAAATTAAGAAAACACTCAGAACATTGGAGAACAAGAAAATAACCAAAGGGTTGTAAGGTGACCCAGGTGATACCGGCGAAACATCGGTGAAAAGAGGAGATGGCTCCGCGGAGCGCCGATGAGTTCACCGGCAGGAACTAATAAATTGGGTAGAAGCCTCAATCATTGGCGACCCCCACCGATGAGTCGCCACTCTAGAATCGCAAAGCGTAGCTGAAAAGAGGGTTCGTGATAGAAATAAAAAGAGTTTTGATCAAACCCACGATTTTACCGGCGATTCACCGAACATGATCGGCGGTTCACCGACGGGTTATCTCCCACTCGGTTCTCCATAATCATTTACACTTACAGATTTCACCCGAATTAATAACGATAATTTTCCCTTAAGAAAGTTGTCATTCTATCTATCATTGGGCAGGTCGTGAAGGTGACACATCTGGGGTTACTTAGACTTCACCCCCAAATAAAAAAATCATACATCACAACACAAAACATGAGAAGTGAATCACACATGATTTGACTTAAGTCATGCAATCTTGACTTAAATAATTAATCCGACTTTATTAACCCAAAATGTTGACTTGGGTCAAATTTGAACATAAGCTGAAAAATCCATACCAAAATTAGCTGTGATAACTAGTTGAGAGGGCCTTGCACTTGCTTACTGATGGTATCTCTAAATTTGTGGGAACATAGGTGGGGTGAGAATGAAAAATGGGAAGAAATATTTAAATGTGAATAAAGGGGAAGGTGATTGGGCAAGAGGGAGGTGGATATTGATGGAGGTTAGGTGGAAAGGTTGTTTTGTTTGGAATATGAGAGATGGTGGGAAAAAGGAAAAGTGGGAATTTTAATGTCAAAGGCCAGTCAACCTTCTAAGATTAACACAAACCTAGATCGGGCGTACCAGCGATCACCAATGAAAATCGGCAAACCGCCGATGTGGGCGCCCATGGGCATTACCTATGCAGGTCATTTTATTGAAAATCGGCGACTGACTGGCGTCTTGCAGATTGACATCGGCTTTTTACTAGATAAGACGCCGATGTTATGATGAAATTCAAGTACACTGGTTGAGACCGACGGCATATCGACGGCTCACATCTTTGCAGTGACAAATCGTAAGATGAGTCATCGAACATGCTTTTAACTTCCAGGTGTACTGACTAGCATCGTTGATTCACTGGCGGTTCGCAAATTGATATCAGCATCCCGCTGATGAGTCACCGATTGCTTACTAAATTATCCCGTCAACTGCCTTATCTTCTGCGGGAAGGTAGCGCCCGCGCTTTTGCATCGGCGTTCGCTGCTTAAGTGCTGGTCATACCCTATCCCCTTTTACCTTGAATTGCATTTACCTACGAAAATCAAAAACAACAAAGCGTTAAAATGTTCCAAGAGAATAGAAAATAAGAATGCTTGGGTTGCCTCCCAAGAAGTGCCTTGGTTAACATAGTGGCATGACATGGTTCCGTAAGGTTTTATGGTTCATCTAGGTATAGGACCTCTATTCTCCCAACCTCCTCCAACACTCCCAAACATCTTTTTACCGTTTTCCCATTAACCTTGATTTTGACCCATTTTCTCCTTGAAGTTCCATGGGACAATATTTGTAAACTTGTGATACCTTGAATGGCCTTGACCATTTAGATTTTAGCTTCCCTAGGAATAATCTCAGTCGTGAGTTGAACAACAACACCTAGTCCCCTAGAGAAAAATTCCACTGTAAAATTTTTTTGTCATGATAATGCTTCTTTAGGGCTTTGTAAATAGCTGCATTCTCATATGCCCTCATTCTGAATTCATCCAACTTTTGCAGATTTTCTACTCGCCCTTGGACGACTCTCCCCTATTCAAGGTTCAAGATCTTCAATGCCCACAAGGACTTATGTTCTAAATCAACAGGGAGGTGGCATGACTTACCAAAGACAAGTTGATATGGAGACATTCCAATCGGTGTCTTAAATGCAGTCCGATATGCTCACAAGGCATCATCTAACTTCCGAGCCTAATCTGTTCTGTTCATATTGACCGTTTTAGACAATATAGATTTGATCTCCCAATTTGAAATTTCTACTTGACCACTAGTCTGTGGGTGATAAGGGGTAGCCACTTTGTGCTTCACACCATATTTGGCTAACAAGGCGCTGAACAGTCTATTGCAAAAATGAGATCCTCCATCACTAATGATAGCTCTAGGAGCGCCAAACTGGGAGAAAATGTGCTTCTTCAAAAAGGCTGTTACACTCTCCCCTCGTTGTTGGGTAATGCTACAACTTCTACCCACTTAGAGACATAATCAACCGCCACCAAGATATACTTATTTCCGTACGAGCTCACAAAGAGGCCCATGAAATCGATCCCCCATACATCAAACAACTCAACCTCTAGGATTGGCGTCAATGGAAGTTCATGCCTCCTTGAAATACTCCCTGTTCGTTGACACTGACCGCATTTCTTCACAAAATCATGAGCATCCTGATGCAGGTAGGCCAATAAAACCCACACTGTAACACCTTTGCGGCTGTCCGAACACTACCATAATGGCCCCCAATAGGTGAAGAATGACAAGCCTCTAGAATTGGTACCATTTCCACTTCTAGGACACATCTTCAAATTAAACTATCCGTGCAACTACAAAAAGGTAAGGTTCGTCCCAATAAAACTTCCATCATTCATGATTTCTTCTTTTGGTGAAAGTTTAAACCCTCGGGTATGATGTTGCTTACCAAATAATTAACAAAATCAGCAAACTAAGGTGTTAAGTCATAGGTTGTAGCTAGAATATGTTCATCAGGGAAGTTATCATTAATCTCCTCTTGGACTTCCGGCTGATCACTTGTCTCTAGGCATGATGGATGGTCGGCCACTTGATTCTCACACCCTTTACGATCCTTCACTTCAAGGTCAAATTCCTGCAACAACAGAACCCACCTAATAAGCCTGGGTTTAGCATCTTTCTTGGCCATCAAATACCTAAGTGCCGCATGGTCCGTGTGCACGACCACTTTGGTGCCCAACAAATTTGCCCAAAACTTCTCAAATGCAAACACAACGATGAATAATTCTTGTTCAGTCATTATATAGTTTGTTTGTGCGTCATTTAGGGCCTTACTAGCATAGTAAATGGGGTGAAACATCTTGTCTTTCTTCTGACCAAGGAATGCCTCTAATGCTACCCCACTGGCATCGGACATTAGCTCGAAGGGCTTTGACCAATTAGGTGTCGTAATGATTGGAGAGGAAACCTTTCCTTCAACTCCTCAAAGGCCTTCATACACCCCTCATCGAAATTGAACTTTTCTTCTTTATCTAACAGCCAAAATAGAGGATGATCTATCTTGGAGAAATCCTTAATAAAACGGCGGTAAAATCCCGCATGCCCGAGGAAACTCCTAACACCCTTCACTGTGCTTGGACAAGGTAACTGAGCAATAGAATTGATCTTAGCTTGGTCTACCTCAATTCCTTTCTTAGAATTTGTGCCCCAAGACAATCCCTTTTTTAACCATGAAATGACATTTTTCCCAATTGAGGACCAAGTTTGTCTCCTCGCATCTCTTCAATACCTCTTCTAAGTGTACCAAACAATCTTCAAATGAATCCCCTACAATTGAGAAGTCATCCATAAAGACCTCCATAGTGTCCTCCACCATATCTGAAAAGATGGACAACACACATCTTTGGAAAGTGGCTGGAGCATTGCAAAGACATGTAAAAGTGGTTTTTTCTTGATTCTCAGGTGCAATAGAGATTTGATTGTACCTTGAGTATCTATCCAAGAAACAATAATATTCTTTTATGGCCAGGCAATCTAGTATTTGGTTAATGAAGGGCACAGGGAAGTGATCTTTCTTTTTCTAGGAGTTTAACTTATGGTAATCCATGGAAACTCTCCATTCAATAACTGGGCGGGTTGCCCTTAATTCATTCTTTTCATTTGGGACAACCGTAATGCCCCATTTCTTTGGCACACACTGTATGGGACTTACCCAACTGCTGTCAGTGATAGGATATAAAACTCCTACATCTAGCCATTAATAATTTCCTTCTTGACCACCTCTTGCATAGGTGGATTTAGACGCCTCTGATACTCGACTGATGGGCTACAATTCTCTTGAAGATTAATCTTGTGAGTGCAAATCCTCGGAGGAATATTTATAATATCATCTATTGACCACCCTAAGGCTCGGATATTCCTTTTCAATACTACCATGAGTTTTTCTACCTGGTTAGGAGTGAGCTTTGTTGAGATAATGACCAGGACTGTCTCATTTTCCCCCAAATATGCATATCTCTAATGGGGAAGTAATGGTTTGAGTTCCCAACTCAGAGGTACAACAATGGATGGCTGTGAAGGTGGGGTTGTTCAATTCTTGAGGTCGAGGTCGAGTTTCCTCGGTTGGAAAGATAAGTTCCTATCCCTTTGTTCACTTGACATACCTCCTCCAATTCTTCACTGCTCAAGAAAAGGCTAGCAAACGTTTCTTCTAGAATCTCTTTTTCCATCTCCCATCCAAATGTTTTTTCCAGATTTACACTAATTAAGCAATATTAAGATGAATCTAGCCATACCCAATCTAATTAATCACCCATCATCACACACCTCTAGTTGATGATTTAGCTACTTATGCTTAAGAAACTAAAGAATATATTCATCAATAAACTCAATGATTTAATTAGTAAGAACAAGCAAAATCAAACTCAAGATATGTCTGCAACATTGGTTATACCTTGCTAATGGAAGAAGAAGAAAATAAGAAAAGCAATATTCAACTCTCTCCTCCAATGAAGTTCTTCTCTTTTTCAAGGAAAAAGGAATGTTCAAAAAGCTAAAAACTATAAAAGTTATGTACAGAGTACTTTCTTCAAGACTATACACAAAAATAGGGCAATCAATCTCCTCTTTTTTTAGTGCTGGATGTAATTGCCCCTGTTCAGGCTTTTTGTCACTTACGGGGGAGCCGGGGGTTGCTGGTTGCATTTCGTGAACCACCGTCCATCATCTGTTGCACATGCAGTGATTCTCCAGGACCATTCAGTGACACTTTTGGTGGTTCACCGACCTTCATCTATGATCCACCGATTCATTTACTCCTTGGTACAGAAAGTGCAAGCACCGGTAGGCGATTTGACCAGCAAGTCGCCGGTTGATTGGCCGCCAACTGCACATTATCCTCAAGTCAGTGGTCATCTGCATTTTACCAGTGTTGCGCCGGTGTCCTCCGGTGTAACATCGGTTTTTACCTGATTTCATCCTTTTTACTCCACTTCTTGCTCTTTCTCTTCAACTCAGATACCTGCACATAAAAAGGCAAAAAAAAGGCATAAAATTCATATAAATGACTTGAAAACTAGGCTAAAGCTCATGCTCAAGAGCATATTGAGTTGGTAAATTACCAACTCATCAAACCCCAAAACTTGAACCATTGCTTGTACTAAAGTAATGAAATTCCCATCAGTTAAGAAACATACCACTTCACAAGAGTTTAGACTCCAATGACCCCTTAATCCATAACAACCCAAAATAATGCTCACTAACTCACCGAAAAAGAGAAGAAAATTCCCCCAAAAAATCAAAGAAAAATATATGGAAATATTTCATGAGACCACTACAATTCTAGGGCATGATTCACAAATGCTTTCATTTTGCAAAACAAGGGAATGGCTTATCCAAAGAAATACATATAGCATTTCAATTCATAATCCCTTTCCACTCCAGTCTAGACATCCCTGGCATCACTATGGTGACTGTCTTAGCATGTCAATCCAAAATGGCATGATAAGGAGACAACCAGCTCATCACCAGAATAACATCTGTCTACCATGTCTAAGATCACCAAATCTACCTTTGTATCATAACCCATAAATCCCACTACATTGGCATGATAAACTCTATCCACAACAAAAGAATCCCCAAAGGGAGTAGGAACATGAATCCGAGCATCAAGAATATCACAAACAAGATTTAATCTCACAGCAAAGTAAGCAGACACATATGAGAAAGTAGAACCAGATTAAATAAAACAGTAGCCATTCTGTCAAATATGAGAATACTACTTGTGATGACTGCGTCTAAAGCCTCTGCCTCAGGTCGATAGGGGAATAAATATTAATTAGCTTGACTACCTATCTGAGACCCGCCATTACTAGGTTGTGTACCCATTTTTCCGGAATGAGTACCACCCCTTCTCGGCTAAACACCCCCTCTGCAAGGCTGGGCTCCACCTCTAATTACTGGGTGACCACCCGGCCCAAGTTGAGGGTGATCTTTACTGAATATACTACCTCCCCTCCCTACTTTAGCTGGAGCTTAGGGAGTAGGATACAGAATGATCTGCCCACCATATCCAAACCTAGGACACCATCTACGAATATGTCCATCCTCACCATACTCATGACACACTTATCGAGCACAGGCCTTTGGGTAGGAATTGAAGAGATAGGGTGAGCCCCAAAATCTGAGTGAACCATCTATGTACTCTCTACTGTACCTGAAGGGCGGTGACTAGTCCCTGGTGGACCTCCGATTGATACCTGCATTGCCAACTGAACAGGGTGCCCAGAGTACTCCTGGGAATTGGAGTCCTTAAAAAAGAACCATTGCAGTTACCTCCTTTCCAAGCCTTCTTCTTGCGCTCTTTGCATAGCTATCCTACTTAACCCCCTCCACACTCTTCACAAACTCCACCACCTCCTAGAAGGTCTTACCTGATGAGACTATTTGCAAAACTAATAATTGGAGCCCCACATTCAGATTCTTCACAAATCACCCGATCCTCTCCTCTTTCATGGGTAGTAACAGTAAGGCATACCTGGATAATGAATGAAATCAGGCCTCATAAGCCGCAATTGAGGAGGTCCGCTGCTCAATGCCGGTGAACTCATCGCTCCTCCAATCCCACAATGTGCAAGGCACATACGTCTTTGGGAAGGTGGACTAGAACTGAGTCCATGTCAATGTTGGTGAACATACCGGCTTGCACTCTATACACGCCCTCCACTAGAACTTGGCATCTCCCACCAGTTGGAAGGTAACAAATTTCACCCTGTACTTCTCCACTGCCTCCATTTTATGGAGCCTTTCATGGCAGTCTATAATGAACTCGTAGGCATCCTTTACCTCAGTGCCACAGAAGGTGGGAGGTTTCATCTTTGTGAACCTCCAGAATAGATCGTGTTCCTCCCTAGTAATCACCGGCCCAGTCACCGGCCTCGCAAACATGATTGCCTCAAAAATATCATCCATGTGGGGAGCTACAACTGCTGCATACTATACCCCCAAGTGTTGCCCTACTGGAGTTGCTGGTGCCACTCCAATACCTACTAGGCTGCTCAGAAGATTTAGCAACTGAGCTAGGACTTCAGAGGAAGCCGGAGTGGCTATAGAACCTACTTATGTTGGTACCTCAACCTCTACAGCCACTCCGTCCCGAACATCTAGAGGTACTAGGATTCTTAATTCTCCTGACCAGGACTAGCAGCCTGGGCCCTATCTCTGGCTGCAGCAGGCCTCTGCCCATAGCCTCGCCCTCTAACCCGTCCTTTGCCATGAGTTGCGGCTGCCACCACTAGCTCGGGGTCTCTTCCTGGACTCCTTCTATGGTGTCCTCACCATCTGTGAGAAAAAGAAAGGATTGGTTAGATATTAATTTGGATCACTAAATACCAAATGGAATTAAGTAATAGCACAAAAGAGAGAGAAGTAAGGGAGTTTTCCTAAAGTACTATAGCCTCCCAAGGATAAGTAACATATGTCTTGGCACTGATCCATGATAGTCTACTAGATTCTTCCTCATACAATAAGATCAACGAACCTAAGGATCTGATACCATCTTTGCCATGACCCAAGTGGCCATAATTTACACCCACACTAATCCCCTCAGTGGGCGAACCAACGTGTCTTAACTAGTTCATCCAATTTCAGCATTCATACTATTAAATAAACACTCTTAAATAAAAAAACAGAGATCTTATAACAAAAAGAAATACTGGAAACATCTTTTTATTACATCCCTAGAAATTGAAAGTCATTGTACTTGAGGACATTTACCTAACCACAGTCTACAAGGAATAAAATGAGAAAATAATAAAAGTCCATGTCTAAATAAAGGACATCTTCTTTTAGTAGGATTTGCAGTAGTATGGATAGTAAATTATCTCACCCTCAGATAACTTGTTGCTGCCTCTACAGATGGGGTTGGGTGAAGCTTCATGGATCGCAGTTTACACTCAGAAAATAAGTGCAGGAGTAACATCAATACGACACAATGTACTGGTAGGCCTTATCGACCGATCTCAAATAATAACATATATGCATATAAAAAAACAACATGCATTCACTAAAACAGATAGTCATCAGATAACAAGAATTCTAGAATAAATTAGAGTAAGGTGTTAAAATGGCTTGTTCACTAGATTGGGCTTCGCTGTTGCGATACTCCGTAGGCAGTAACTTGACTTGGCTGACAACCTTAACTCCTCATATAGCAATTCTCAACAAACCGTTCATCAACTCTGTATGACTTTACAGAGCTACAATTTCAACAGTCAAGTCACCACTAATCACATGGGATATACAATTGAATCCTTAATCATCAATTCATCAACTCATCATAGACTCATACATGACTTTACGATTATAAACAAGTCATAAACAAATACATCAATGCTATAACCACATGTAAACTACGTATGTAAGGATTTCAGTTTCACCAGGTTCCCATACTCACGAACCAATCTTTAGTCTTTGTTCCTCTCTTGGTATCATACCATCAGTGATGTGCTAGAACATGCCCCCGTCACATCACCATATAACACCGAATATCGAACATTACTATACACATATACCAGAGGGTTTTACTTTTACCCTTCTAGCCAATGACCAGCAGGAGACTCTAGAAATCCATATACTGTACTGGTGTAGTACCTGCTCCCGCTCATCTGCTCATCCAGATGCTCCCTTTGGACATGAGCTAATCAACCATAACCGCTTGCCTTGATTCTTCCCTCAGGCATGAGCCACTCATTTCAAGATAAATCATGTTATTCATTTTCATGATCCTATTCTATAGGTTATCAATCAGTTAATTAGTTTGACTTTTTAGGGCATCAAGTTGCCTTATCAACTTGATTATATTTTCCAATATACAACCACTTACATGATAATTTGAATAAACACATACGACATCTTAATGCACCCCAATTTTACCACAACATGATTTAACATTCATCATGTGAAGCTCACCTCGCAAGCATATTTAACACATCATCATATTAGCGACAATTAGTGTCCGAAGACCAACTAAGCATATTGTAACTCCAAACATATACACAATATAATATATAGTCTAGCTCCTTATAAAATCATAACTGTAATACTCCGAAAACGCCTAAGATCAGACCCTGGATCAAAAATGAAAGTTGGCTGAAATTGGAAAAAAATTGCTTAGAACGAGCCATGTCACAACTTGTGGTGGGAAACCATGAGTCGTTTAATGCATTCATGGTTTTGGGAACCCTGGTGGCAGTAGATATGATGGGTGCAGTAATGACTCATTGCTCAAAACAATGAGTCATTGTTTGTACTCGTGGGTAGCTTTAGACCTTGGCAGTTTGGGAGATAACGGGTCATCAAATGACCCGTCATGAGTAACTACGATGCATTGTCACCAAAATCTTTCCAAGTTGTCAAAACCTTTAGTGGACTTAAGGGATTGGTACCATGACTCGTTAGAGGAAACAACGAGTCGTGGTGAGGGTCGTTGTGAGGAAAGGCTCAAGGTATTCAGGAGGAAAGCAACAATCGAACCGATGGTATGTCAGGTCAAAGGATGAGTCGTCCTGTTGAGCAGTGGTATGATTTCAGAAGAAGGAACTGGGCAGTGTATATGACGGGCCATACCACGAGTCATGGTCGCTTCCAACGACTCGTTGGTACGCCCGTTGGATTGACCTGTGCAAATTTTTAGGTTGATTTCAATAAGGGTAGTTTTTACATTTCCATGCTCTAGGGCCCTAAACTACGCTGTCTCATGTATTTTTCTGGGCATGTTGAGATAGGTTAAGACCCTCTAATTATCCTTATTCCAATGCATGCATGTTAGAACAAATTTAGAGAGATCAAGCTATTCTTCAAACTTTTCCCTAACAATTCAACCTTGTGCATTCAAGAACTTTGAAATCTGATCTTACCCAGGTATGTAGGGTTACGAATGGGTGTTTCCATTTACACCCAAGCCCGTTCTCTATTAATATATGGAAATCTACCAAAAATCTATTGGGGTTTTGATTCAATTCTTGTGAAAATTTTATGATTTGCTAATGTGCTTTTATGATTTATGAATTTCATCATATTTTATGGATTTCGATCAGACTTTACAATTTTATTCTACTTATAAAATTATTGATTTCAATTTCCACTAAATTAAGCCTATTTAAGCATGATCTATGATGAATCAATTTGGGATCTTCACTTCAATTGCTAATACTTACAAGCTCAGCATGATTTATGATTTAAAATATAAATTTATTCAATTACCCATCATGATTTGATGATTTTCAAGCTATATGCATAATCTACAAATATGTATGGAACCTATGATTCATGAATTATGTCTTAGGCGGACTCACGGGCCTCGTTTCATGGCTAGACCACGTATTTACAAGCATGTTTATGATTATCATGATTTCACTAGCCCATGAACTCATGCATATTATACTATGAGCACTATATATGTTTTGGGAACAGTATCGAACACCGAGTAGGTTCGAGGCCCAGGTTCTGCCCCGGATCTCATTAACTACGTGCCACCGTAGGTATGTTGGGACCTCCTTTGTGACTGTCCCCGACCCAATTGACCCTTTTCATAGTGATATCACACTTTTATGATTCTACCCTTAGCAAGGTACGAATGACCTCCCAACTAGGTTTACAAGTCGGGCTTCATGTGTGCTCATATGGGGTATGTCGGTTAAGATAATCTCCCACTTTTCCTCATGATTTATGCATTTCTATGATTATGTATATTGGCTCAAGTTATGTTCAGTACGACTTTTCTCTCATGATTATGATTTTGAATGTATTACGAATGTTTTAAAAACCTTGAGCCTTTTGTTATGTTGCGATATTTATGATATGAGCATGATTATGATCTCTTATGAATTACATATATATATATATATATATATATATATATATATATATATATTAAATATCCATTTTACTTACATTACATACTTGGTACATTCTACGTTCTGACCGCATACTTTCTATGCTATATTATTTCGTGATACAGGACCCGACTCTCAGACTCATCCTCATCTGTAGACTATCTCAGGTTCACCTTCAGTCTATTGGTGAGTACTCACATTTTGAGGGATATTTTACTAGACCTTATGTTATTTTATGCTTCAGTACTTGGCCGAGTTAGTTGGGGGTGCTGTCCCATCAATCACTCTTATGCAGTATAGGGTTTCAGATAGTATGTAGTACTCAGTTTGCGTGTATGTCTAGTGATTCCGTATGTTATGATATGTTATGTTATGTTTACATTTCTGCTATGCCTTATGTTTAGTCTTCCGCTTAAAGTGAATGAAGTTAGATGTATGCTTATGCAATGGGTCGACTTGGGGCCTCTCGGGGTTCCTTGTACCATGTTACGATCCGAGTCTATGTTCGGGTCGTGACAAACTTGATATCAGAGAAATAAGTTTTAAAGTGTCCTAGGGTATCTGAAATACGCGTTAAGTAGAGTCTTTTTCATGGGTGTGAAACACGCCACACTTATGACGAATAGGATACGAGATGTTTAGGAAATGTTTCCTTCTTTCATGATCTATTCGTGCGATGAAAATTATTTCTATTCTTCTAATTCTTGCTATTCGTGAGTGCAGAATCATGGCTCCTAGAAGAATGAACGGAAGAAGAAATGGAAATGGTAAAGGCCATAGAGATGGCAATGATCATGGGAATCAACAAGGCCCACCTATTCAGGAGCCCTAGGCACTAGAGCCAGTTGCCCACGCGGAGTTTCGGGCGGCTATCCAGATGTTGACGCAGGCCTTGATCTCTCAGGTCAACTAGTAGGCCGTTGTGCATATCCCACAAAATGGCAATACGGTAGAGGCTCGGGTTAGAGATTTCTTGAGGATGAACCCTCCGAAGTTCCTTGGGTCCAAGGTGGATGAGGACCCACGCGATTTCATCGAGGAGATTCTAATGATTACCCAGGTTATGGGGGTGACTAATGGAGATTGTGTTGATTTGGCCTCCTATAAGTTAAAGGGGGTTGCTCACATATGGTTCAAGAAGTGGAGAGATGCTAGGGCAGTGGGTGCAGGCCCTATAGGTTGGGAAGAATTCCACGTGGCATTCTTGGATTGGTTTTTCCCTCGAGAGATGAGGGATCTTAAGGTGGCTGATTTTGTTAATTTGAAGCTGGCTGACATGTCCGTTCAGGAGTACACATTGGAGTTTACCTATTTATCCAAGTATGCACCAAAATTGGTGGAGGACTAGAGGGCTCGGGTGAGCCATTTTGTGCATGGAGTGGCAGACTATCTGGATAAGGACTATAGGATCACCATGTTGCATCGGGATATAGACTTTTCCTGCATTGTGTTGCATGCTCAGTAAATGGAGTCAGTGTATCGGAGGCTGAGAGAGGCCAAGAGGGCCAGGACCGACAGCTATGTATCTCAGGAAGCATCAGCAGTCTCAGCATAGGTCTATTACTCCAGCACCATCATCGGCCAGTACAACATCTAGGTTCTAAGGGGATCGGAGGAACAAAGCTTCAGACTCGAGAGGCCAGGGTAGCATATAGATGGAGCGCAACTTCCCAATTTGTGCCGGATGTGGAAAGAATCACTCTGGGAGGTGCCTAGTCAGCTCAAATGCTTGTTTCGGGTGTGGCAAACCCAGACACAGACTCAGGGATTGGCCTTCAGCCAAATCAGGGGTCGGTGGAGCCCGTATGTCAACAGCCAATTCTGCAGATCCAACAAGACGCCCCCCTTAGTAGGGTGCTGCGACTAGTTCAGCTGCCGATCAGCCTCAAAACAGGTTCTACGCTTTAGCACCCCGTCAGGAGAAGGAGGTCTCCTCGGATGTTATCACTAACATGTTTCATGTTTTTCATATTGATGTTTACGCTTTGCTAGATCTGGGAGATACTTTGTCTTTTTTGACCCCTTACATTGCTGGTAGCTTTGGTGTTAGTCTCGAGACTCTGTCAGAACCATTTTCAGTTTCTACTCTTGTTAGTGATTCAGTTGTAGCTAGGCGAGTGTATAGTGGATGCCCAATCACTATATTTCATAAGGTCACCTCCGCAGACCTTGTAGAGTTAGCCATGACTGACTTTGATAATATTCTTGGAATATATTGGTTGTATGTGTGTTATGCTTTTCGAAATTGTAACCCGTGCGGTGGAATTTCGTTTTCTAGGTGAATCAATTTTGGAGTGGAAGGGTACTTCGATGGTACTAGTAGGTCGATTTGTTTCATATCTTAAGGACAGAAAGATGATTTCTAAGGGTTGCATGTATCATCTAGTTAGGGTTAAGGATGTTGAGTCCGAGACCCCGACAATCCATTCAATTCCAGTGGTGCATGAGTATCCAGAGGTCTTTTCTGATTATTTACTAGGTGTTCCTCCCGAGTGGGAGATTGATTTTGGTTTGATCTTTTACCCGATTCGCAGCCTATATCTATCCCTCCTTACAGGATGGCTCCAGCTGAGATAAAAGAGTTGAAGGATCAATTGAAGGACTTGTTAGATAAGGGCTTCATTAGACTGAGCAAGTCTCCATGGGGTACACCAGTGTTATTTGTCCGGAAGAAGGATGGTTCGCTTCAAATGTGCATTGACTATCAACAATTGAACAAGGTCACCATTAAGAACAGGTATCCTTTATCTAGGATTGATGATTTGCTTGACCAGCTTTAGGGTGCCAAGTGTTTCTCAAAGATAGATCTCAGGTCCGGGTATCATCAACTCAGAGTTTGGGAGAGTGATATCCTGAAGACAACCTTCAAGATGCAGTATGGCCATTATGAGTTTGTAGTTATGTCTTTTGGACTAACGAATTCTCTTGCAGATTTTATGGACCTGATGAACAGGGTGTTCAAGCCATATTTGGATATGTTCGTGATCGTGTTCATCAATGACATCCTTATATACTCTCGGAGTGAGGAGGAGCATGCCACTCATTTGAGAGTAGTGCTTCAGACTCTCAAGGATCGCCAATTGTATGCAAAGTTCAGCAAGTGCGAGCTTTGGTTGAACTCAGTAGAATTCTTGGGCCATGTGGTATCGAGTGACGGCATAAAGGTAGATTCTCAAAAAATTGAGGCAGTGAAGAATTGGCCCAGACCGATGAATCCTTCGGATATTCAGAGTTTCTTGGGTTTAGCTGGCTACTATTGGAGGTTTTTTGAGGGTTTCTCATCTATTGCAGCACCTTTGACCAAGTTGACTCAGAAGAAGGTAAAGTTCCAATGGTCGGAGGCTTGTGAGAAAAGCTTACAGGAGTTGAAGACTCGACTTACTTCTCGCACTAGTGTTGACCCTACTCGAGGGTACCGATGGTTTTGTGGTGTATTGTCATGCTTCGAGGATTGGACTTGGGTGTGTATTGATGCAGCATGGAAAAGTGATAGCATATGCCTCAAGGCAGTTGAAATTCCATGAGAAGAATTACCCGACCATTATCCAGAGTTGGCTGCAGTGATATTCGCATTGAAGATATGGTGACGTTACTTGTATGGGGTCCATGTGGGTGTGTTTACGGACCACAAGAGCTTACAATATGTGTTCACACAAAAAGACCTCAATCTATTACAAATGAGGTGGTTAGAGCTACTCAAAGACTATGATATGAGTGTTCTTTACCATCCGAGTAAGGCTAATGCCATGTCGGAGGCACTTAGTAGGCTCTCGATGGAAAGTGTATCCCATGTGGAGGAAGGAAAGAAAGAGCTAGTGAAAGATGTGTACCATCTCGCAAGGTTAGGAGTGAGGTTGGTTGACTCTACTGATGGCGGTGTTTTTATTCAAAGCGGGTCCGAATCGTCCTTGGTGACTGATGTGAAAGCTAAACAAGATGAGGACCCGATTCTAGTAAAGTTGAAGGAGGCCGTTCGAAGTCAGAAGGTAGAGGTCTTCTCCCAAGGGGGAGATGGTGTGCTTCGGTACCAGGGCCACCAATGTGTCCTAGATGTTGACAATTTGAGGAGCTGGATATTGCATGAGGCCCATGGATCTAGGTATTCCATCCATCCGGGTGCCACTAAGACATATCGTGACTTATGAGAAATCTATTGGTGGGATGGCATGAAGAAGGATATTGCAGAATTCGTAGCCAAGTGCCTGAACTGTCAGCAGGTAAAGGTTGAGCATCAAAGGCCTGGAGAAGTACTTCAGGACATCAGCATTCCTACTTAGAAGTGGGAAGAAATCAACATGGATTAATAACAGGATTACCTCGTACTCATCGTCAATGTGATTCCATTTGGGTTGTGTTAGGTAGGTTAACTAAGGCTGCACATTTTCTACCCGTGAAAACCACAGATTCAGCAAATGATTATGCCAAACTATATATCTGGGAGTTGGTTCGACTGTATGGAGTACCCTTGTCCATTATTTCAGACCGAGGTACTCAATTTACCTCCCAGTTTTGGTGGTCTTTTCTGAAAGGGCTTGGGACTCAGGTTAAGCTCAGCACAATCTTTCATCCGCAAACCGATGGCCAAGTGAAACGAAAAATCCAGACTCTCAAGGACATGTTGAGAGCTTATGTGATGGACTTTAAAGGTAGTTGGGATGATCATTTTCCCCTTATCGAGTTCGCTTACAATAACAGCTATCACTCCAGCATATAAATGGCACCGTTCGAGGCTCTTTATGGGTGGAGGTGTAGATCACCCATCGGATGGTTTGAGGTTGGTGAGGCAGCTATGATGGGGCCAGATTCGGTACATGAGGCTATGGTGAAGGTTCAGTTGATAAGGGACAGGATGAAAATCACTCAGAGTCGTCAAAAGTCATATGCCGATTTGAGGAGGAGAGAGCGAGTTCGAGGTGGACGATTGGGTATTTCTGAAGGTATCTCCCATGAAGGGAGTAATTCAGTTCCGAAAGAAAGGAAAACTTAGTTCCCGCTATATTGGACCCTACCGGATTGTGAGAAGAGTTGGCAAGGTGGAGTATGAATTGGAGTTTCCCTCAGAGTTATCTTCCATGTATCTTATGTTTCATGTATCGCTTTTGCATAAATGTTTGGGAGATCCAGCTCTAGTAGTCCCGGTAGACAGCGTTGGTGTGAAAGATAGCCTTAGCTATGAGGAGGTTCTGATGGAACTATTGGATCATTAGGTTCGGAAGCTAAGGAATAAAGAAGTAGCTTCGGTTAAAGTATTATGGAGGAATCAGCATGTCGAAGGAGCTACATGGGAAGCTGAAGCGGATATGATGGCCAAATACCCACACTTATTCTCTACCAACTTAGTTCCGACTTGAGGTATCAGTTTTTCCCTATAACTCTATTTAGTTTTCATGTTCAAATCATGTGTTCAAGTTTCTTTTATGTATATGGATGTGTATGTGAAGCATGAAATCAGTTCAGTTATATGATATGAATCGGAGGTAGTCATTCTGTTAGTTTTAGTTTAAATGATCAGTATTTGGGTGTAAGGATTGCATGTATTTGTTTTTCTGCTTGTTTCCAACATTCGAGGATGAATGTTCCCAAGGGGGAGATATTGTAATACCCCAAAAATGCCTAAGATCAGACCCAACATCAAAAATGGAAGTTGGCTGAAAACTGAAAAAAATTGCTCAGGATGAGCTATGTCACAACTCGTGGTGGGAAACTACGTGTCCTTGTATGCAGTCGTGGTTTTGGGAGCCCTGGTGGCAGTGGATACAAAAGGTGGAGTAATGAATCGTTGCTCGAAACAACGAGTTGTTGTTTATACTCGTGGGTAGCTTTGGACCTTGGCATTTGGGGAGATAATGGGTCATCCAATGACCCGTCATGAGTAACGATGATCTGTTGTCACCAATCATTGTACAAGTTATCAGAATCTCCAGTGGACTTAATGAATGGGTAGCACGGCTCTTTAGAGGAAACAACGAGTCATGGTGAGGCTCGTTGTGAGGAAAGGCTCAGGGTATTCAAGAGGCAAGCAATGATCCAACCCACGGTCCGTCAGATCAAAGGACGAGTCATCCTGTCGAGCCGTGGTATGATTCCAGAAGCAGGGACTTGGCAGTGTATATGACGGGCCATACCACGAGTCCTGGTAGCTTCCAACGACTCGTTGGTATGCCCATTGGATTGACCTGTGTAGATTTTTAGGCTGATTTCATTAAGGGTATTTTCGACCTTTCTATGCTCTAGGGCCATGAACTACGTCGTTTCATGTATTTTTATGGGCATGTTGATATAGGTTAATACCCTCTAATTATCCTCATTCCAATGCATGCAAGTTAGAAAAATTTTAGAGAGATCAAGCTATTCTTCAAGCTTTTCCTAACAATTCAACCTTGGGCATTAAAGAACTTTGAAATCTGATCTTACCCAGATATGTACGGTTAGAATTGGTGTTTGCATTCACACCCATGCCCATTCTCAATTAATTTATGAAAATCTACCAAAAATCTATTGGGGTTTTGTTATAATTCTTGTGAAAATTTTATGATTTATGAATTTCATCATATTTTATGCATTTTGATAAGACTTTACAATTTTATTTTACTTGTAAAATTATTGATTTCAATTTCTACTAAAATAAGCCTATTTAAGCATGATCTATGATGAATCAATTTATGATCTTCACTTCAATTGCTAATACTTACAAGCTCAGCATGATTTATGATTTGAAATATGAATTATTCAATTACCCATCATGATTTGATGATTTTCAAGCTATATGCATATCTACAAGTATGTATGGAACCTATGATTCATGAATTATGTCTTAGGGGGACTCACGGGCCTCGTTTCATGGCTAGAAAACGTATTTCCAAGCATGTTTATAATTATCATGATTTCACTAGCCCATGAACTCATGCATATTATGCTATGAGCACTATATATGTTTTGGGAACAGTATCGAACACCGAGTAGGTTTGGGGCCCAGGTTCTGCCCCGGATCTCATGAACTATGTGCCACCATAGGTATGTTGGGATCTCCTTTGTGACTGTCCCCGACCCAATTGGCCCTTTTCATGGTGATATCACACTTTCATGGTTCTACCCTTGGCAAGGTACGAACTGCCTCCTGACTAGGTTTACAAGTCAGGCTCCATGTGTGCTCATATAGGGTATGTCGGTTAAGAGAATCTCCCACTGTTCCTCATGATTTATGCATGTCTATGATTATGTATATTGGCTCAAGTTATGTTCAATACAACTTTTCTCTCATGATTATGATTTCGAATGTATTACGAATGTTTTAAAAATCTTGAGCCTTATGTTATGTTGCAATATTTATGATATGAGCATGATGTCCTACTCTTATGATCTCTTATGAATTATATATATATGTATATATTTCAAATGTCCGTTTTACTTACCTCAAATACTCGCTACATTCCACATATTGACCGCATACTTTCTATGCTGTATCGTTTCATGATACAGGACCCAACTCTCAGGCTCATCCTCATCTCTAGACCATCTCGGAGTTCGCCTTCAACCTATTAGTAAGTCCTCTTCTAAGGTCCATTTTACTAGACCTTATGTTATTTTATGCTTCAGTACTTGGCCGAGTTAGTTGGGGGTGCTGTCCCATCAATCAATCTTATGCAGCATAGGCTTTCAGACAGTATGTAGTACTCAGCTTGCGTGTATGTCTAGTGATTCCTTATGTTATGATATGTTACGTTATGTTTACGTTTCCGCTATGCCTTATGTTTAGTCTTCCGCTTAAAGTGAATGAAGTTAGATGTATGCTTATGCCATGGGTCGACTTGGGGCCTCTTGGGGTTCCTTGTCCCGTGTTACAATCTGGGTCTACATTTCGGTCATGACAATAACCTACCTCAATTTCCAGAGAAGAGATAATTTAGCTATTATGCAGGAGCCTTGCCTTTTTGTCAAGCCTCTTAATGTTCAAAATCTAACAAAGTTAAAGAAAAATCACATTCAATAAGCTACACTCCATTCGGCCTAGAATTTCGATTCCACCCCATTCTATCCAATATCATAGTCAAATTCGATATTCCCAGAGCTAATTCATCACGTTCTACCCCCACATAGGTTATTCCAACTTTTTCTAGGAAGTTTTTACTCCAAAACACTTTTTCATTAGTTTTAATGCAAAAAGGTCCAACTTTTATCGAATTCTAGGTTTAAAACTTTGGTGGGACAGGCATTCTATATTTATATTCCTCCTAAAAAGTGTTAGTTACCCATTTTCAGGCCTTGGAATTAACACCCAACCCTCCTTCAAGTCTCCCTAGTTTCCATAACCTAGGATTTTTATCTTAGAGAACACCAACTAAGACCACCCATTGTTTCTAGGGTGTTAGAAATTGAAAGTGGAGAGAACTCCTTAAGAAACTTACCTTGAGAAGAATAATAGCCCCAGCTTCTGAAAAATTGCTCTAACCTTTCTCAGAAATCGTGTCTTAGAGTTATGGTTGAAATACACTGAAATTCTAATTTAAACTATCACACTTTCTCCATCACCCACTGCAACGGTCGTATTTTTACTGCGGCGGACCTGTTATGGTGGCTAGGACCCTTCCATGATGGACCCAATAGTTAGTCCTCCTTCCTTACTATGGTGCACCTCCGATCGTCATGACGGTCTCACTGCAGCAGCACCCCCACTGCTGCAGCGGTCCCCGTTAACCAGTAGCTCAAAATTTTCCTACATATTTTCCATTTCTCGAATCCAAGTGTAAGTCTAACTCCCCCAATATGTCCCATTATGGACCTAGGCAAGAATAGAGTGTTGTCTACTTAATTTACGCATAACAACAGACAGGACGTTACAACTTAACTTTGGTATCTCATGATTTATTCGCTCGACATTGCTCAAATCTTTGAACAAAATTGATATCTCCAATCTGTCTTCTGCTAATGAATATCTGTGGTCTCTGATTTGAAATCTTGCCGCCCAAAAGTGGTCTATGAAGCTACTGACGATGCTTGAATAACTAGCACGTCTCGAATAATCGTGCTACGTCTTCGAAATGCGCTACCACGAACCCTCCACCAATCCAAAAGATGCAGGATAACTTTATCATCCATAATATTTTCCTACCCCTGATTAAGAAAATCATCAAAATTACATCCGTAAGAAGTATCAAGACCAAGATACCCTTTTACATAGTTATTAATAGTATCTCTTCAAGGTCTAGAAGATTGAGGAGCATCTACATTATTTATTTATAACAAGCAATAAATGTCACACATTAGTCTATCATGCAATTTAGTGCTACTTATACAGTTCTTCAAACTTGGGACTTCATGTTCTTCAATTTATAAATTTCCATAATTTTTTTAACCATTGCTTTTGCACTTCATTCTTTATATTCCGAGTTAAAAGAATAGCAGTTAAATAAACTTGAGGAATAGGAATTCTCTTAAAAATTTCTCAATCATAGCTTCAATGCCAGTGCAAACTTTTTAATTTTTTTTATATTTAACAAATTGAGATGAAATAGCACATAAATTTAATAAAACTTCATAAATAGTAAATACATTTCCAATAATATTTTTGCGGCTTGATAAAATAATTTTAAAAATTTAGTAAGTTCATTTACTTTCTTCCAATTATCATCATTAAGTTTTCAAGCTAGCTTAGAATTATGGTCATTATAAGTCATAATGATAGGTCTTCGATAACTCTAAGCAACTTCTAGCATTTCATATAAAGAATTCCATCTAGTTTTAACTTGTTTTGAAACTTTTCCGGAATATAACTTTGTATATAAGTCTCTTTAAATTCATTAATTCTAGAACTTTTGTTCATTTGAAGAACCTAAAAATAAGCATATTCAACTTTTGTACAACTAGAATCAAATGAGTTAAACACCATCTCTGACAGCCAAATTAAATAGATGTGCTACACATCTAATATGAAAAACATCATTATTAATTGGACATAATCTTATTTTTAACATACTAACAACACTTGTATTAGTAGAAGTATTATCTAAGGTAATACTCATCACTTTGTCACAAACCCAATAAAATTATAAAATTTCTACTACAGTACTTGCAATATAAGAAACAGTTTTTCTCTACTAACAAACCTTATAACACATAATATTTTGTAGGTTCTTGTTATGATCAATTTAATATACTGTATTAGTTAAATAATCAATGCCATTAACAATTATGACCCATAATAAAAGCGACAGAAACTCTAGCATCCAAATAGTTAAATAAGCAATGAAGATAATGCTAATGTTTATCTTGAAATTCAAAAACATCTCTTTTGATCATATTTTTTGTAAAATATTGAAAAGAAGGATCATATATTTCTTGAATATAAGCAATAAAATCAGGGTGCAAAGAAAATCTAAAAGGCAAATGATAAACAATAATCATTTTAGCAATATTTTTACAATCTCTTTCTGTACTATATTTGCATTGTGTAACAGGGCCAATGGGGTTTGAGTGGCCTAACTGCCTCTAAACCATGTTGGAACCCCCAGCCGATCCAACATGAGCATTACTAGAAGATCCGGCTTTGGCGGCTACTTTAGCCGTGCTACATTCAATTTTACAATATTGTAATAAATGTCTATTTACCCCCTATCCACCTTCTTTTCCACTAGACACATGTTAATTTTTTTTTACATTTATCATAAATAACATGCATTTTTTCATCATTTTGATGCATAAAATACCACACAAGAAAAGTTTTAAGATGTTCAAATTTTGTCTTACCCTTTTTAGGAGGTACAGGGGGGAGTTGAGCTCCAAACTGAGGGTTATCCTGAGTTGGAGCTTCGGTAGCTAGAGTAGTAGGTGTATCATCTAATTTTTCTTCTTCTTCGAATTGTACTTCATCCTCTAATTTTTATTCTTTCTTTAAATCTTCCTCAAAATTACCATAACGTCTTTCTAAAGTTTTATTATCTACTAGAGTATCCAAATTAACATTAATAGGATAAAAGAATGAAGTATTGTCAACATACGTAGAATCATCTGTATTAATTCTGGCTAGAAGTATTGTCAACATGCGTAAAATCATCTGTATTAATTCTAACTCTAGCTTTTGATTGAGAAGAACTGCCACCTTTTTAGAACTAGAACCTTTACTTTTTTTACTAGAAAATTTAATACATTAGGAACTTTCACACCATTTTTTTTAGAACTTCTTTTACCAGATTCATATTATAACTAAATAAATATGACACAAGCAAATTAAAATAAATAAGAGATAAAAATAATATGAAAATTAAATAAATTAATAGAAGAAAGTATGGAATGAATGTACCAAATGTCTGCATAAAAGCATATGGTTATAATCAAAAATTGAAAATTAATGTAGAAAATTAAATTCACCAAACTTGATACTTGAATAGCATAAATATTAATTACAATAAAAATGACTTAGAGAGATTATAGTAGTAGAAGAGAGAATGAGAGAGTAGATTATTGTGAGAAATTGTGAAGGGTGGAGGGGTATTTATAATTATGAGGTTGGACTAAAGTGTAGTTTTTGATGTTTTAGGACTTAAAATAAGTTAAGGGGGTATGGGGTGGAAAGGGGGTTGGTGGATGGAAAATTGCTATTGGGGGACCAGCTTGCCGTTCCCCAACGGTCCCAAATCGATATATACGAATGATTTAAATTTTATTTTAAAAGATCGTGGGATGACTGGGATATATCGATCTGGTACCAAAATGAACTAGGCTAGGATAACTAGTAAAAATATCTGTTCCATCCCATCCCGTGATATGGCAAGACCCATCCCACCTCAAACCCGGTTCTAGCCAAAATTGAGACTATCGGTACCGGACTTAGGACGGTACTAGGTCAGTCTGGGACGTCCTATACCACTTCCTACACTTACTTTAGGAAATAGTGCTTTAGATATCCCAAACAAAGATCTAAAATCCTTCTACCCTTCTATTTTTGAAGAAATAATTTTATCCATGAAGACAGTGTCTACTATTCCTATCTTCTTTATTGCTCCAATCAAATTTGGAAAATATTCTATGTAGTTCATTCAAAGTATATTTGTATAGTACTCTAAAAGTTTCTAAGATCAGATTCGAGACTTGCAACATAAACCAGAAGGAAAATGGCACCTGGCCAACCAACGACCCTCAGAACCGGCCATACAAGGGACCAATGACTTGTTGGTTGGTTCGTGGTAAGGAATCCCAGAAGCCTGTCAAAATTCATCTCAAACCAAGAGTGGATTATATGACTGTAACCCTGAAACTTTCCAAGATCAAACTCAGACTCAGCAGATTAAACCAGAAAATTTTGCATCAGAATGACAAAGACAATGAGTCGTTGTCAACTGTAATGATCCATTGCTGGGTTGTGGTCAGCCCTGCCAATGGCCCTTTAGGAACCAACGAGATATGGAACGACCCATTGTGAGGAGCAACGAGTCGTCCTGCCACTCGTTGTATTCCCATTTCAGAGATAAGTTATGCCCTTTCCAAGAACCCACGAGTCAAACGATGAGTTGTTTGATGTGAGGACTCGTGGGTGACTCGTTAGTTTGAGTCCTAGTGATGTTAAAATTCTTCTTCCTATAACAACTAGATGCAACAACAACCCATTGAATCTCACAACGAGTCATTGTGTGCAACCGTGACAACAAGTCAAGAAATCCTCAGATTTTCCAGTGGAGACAACGAGTCGATATAATGATCCGTTGGTTCTACCAATGATTCATTATTTTGCTCATTGTCGGGTTTCCCAGGTTTTCCTGCCAGTGACAACGGGAAAAACCAACAACCCATTGGTTCATCCAATGAGTCGTGATACCCACCCGTTGCCAAATTCTAGTGAGACCTAATTTTAGGCCCAGGACCAACGATTGGTCCCAACAAGTCATGGTATCAACCAATGACTCGTTGTGCGACCCGTTGGTCCTTGTCGAGCAGTTTTTCATATTTTCTTTCAGGGCATTTTTGTAACGTCCCACCTTTTAATCCCTAAACTATATCATTTTGGGCTATAATCAGGGAATTTAGAAAAGTAATCGATGTTCATTCTTCAATCCTCTCATTCCCTTAGAAGTCAGAACGTAGAATCATAGTTAGGAAACACAAAGCAGTGCAAGGGTTTCAACTTCTTCTTCTCAGAATTTCTCAAGGATTTCCTCAGGAATCCATCACTAGGTATGTGGGAATTTAGCAAGGGAATTGTTCTTCCCTTGTGTCCCAAGACCCTCTTCGATCTCTTAACAGTTCTAGCCCTGAGTTTTGGAACTTGAGTAGATTATCTCAGGTTACATCTGTTTCATGTGCAATATTATTCATGTTAATTGTTGTTATTTTTCCATTACCTAGTGATCATGTTGATACTTGTTCCCGTGAAGATGGTTTTAGCCCTAGCTCTTGAATACAGTAAATTAGAGTCTTACATAATTGATTAGTTATTCATGTTGCTTGATTCTGTCAATGTTGGAATTCCCATATTATTAATATAAGTTGAATTCTCAGTCAGTTGTATGCTAGTCCAGTTTCAGTCAATATGTTAGCATTTTCAGTATTTTCAGAAATGCTAGCTAATCAGTTTGACTATAGTCTTCCCTTGAGGTGTTAGTAATGCCTCCCAGATATCAATTGTCAGAATCAGTGTCGGTTATTAGTTAGTTTTATAGATAGTTACGACACTGCCAGATAAGCAGCTTTGACCAGTCTTAGAACACCAGTAACAAAATTCGATCCGATAAGACTCTCAAGGTACTTCCAGATAATTGTCCTTGATTTAGTCTTGCGCCCCAACTTTGAGCTATCAGCTTAGCAAAAAAATTTAGGATTTATCCAGTGGGAGTAGTACTTAGCACCGAGCGGACCAGGGTTTCAAAGCATCCAGGTTCCCAAAACTTCATTGCCACCATAGGTTACTTGGCCCATCGGCCCGCAGATTTGTGATCACCCAGTTCATGCTTTTATACCCTTGTAAGGTATATTGGGTCCTATCGATGGGGCGTATATATCAAACTCCACGTTTAGGTCACGTGGTTATATGTCGATTATAGACTCTCCCAATAATCAGTACAATTTCAGTTTAGCTCAGTTCTATTCAGTTCAGTTTAGCTTAATTTAGTATCTCAGATCTAAGACATGTCTATGACCACCAGTCAGGGTCACTATTGACCATATCAGTTATACTTCAATTGTATCAGTTTTCAGTATTTCAGTTGGTCATTAAATGTCATGACAGTTCAGTTACTTGTTCTTTCATGCTTATTATATTTCTCACTTACTCAATACATTCCAAGTACTGATGCATACCTTCTATGCTGTATCATATCATGATACCGGCGTAGGTTCTCAGTCCCAGAATTGTCAGTAGTTTCTCTCAGACGGTATCAGTAGCAACATTTGGTGAGTCCTCATCCTCTGAGGATGATGTTTATTTTCAATTAGTTACTTTTAGTTAGATTTTAGAGTTAGCTGGGGGCTTGTCCTAGCGACTCATCATTGAGTAGATGGCTTCAACATAGACATGGATATTCAGTATTGTTTTTAAGATGTATTGACTTTTGTCAAATTAGTGTTCTTAAATGGTTTCTTTTATTTAAAGCTTCCACTTATGTTTACTAAGTTTACTAGTTTAATGATAGACCATGGGTTGTCTTGGGGTTACTTGTGACTCCAAGTACAGTGTCTCATCCCGGGTATAGAATTGGGTCATGACAAACTTTGTATCAGAGCAGTAGGTTTAGAGTATCCTAGGATGTCTGAAAGACAGATCAAGTAAAGTCCTTTCCATGGGTGTGAAGCATGTCACACTTATGAAGGGGAAGCTTTGAGACATTATTAGGAAAACTACCTTTTGTTCATACTTCTTATCGTGCGCTGAAGTTCAATTCTGAAAACGTCCTCTTAACTCGTGATCTATTTCGTTTCAGTAAAACTATGCCTCCAAGATGAGGAAATGGAAGAAGGGATGGGCTAATCAACCTGCCCCACTAGCCCCAGCATCCCCTCAAGAGGATCAAGTGTCCTCAGTAGAATTTACAGTAGTAATCCAGCTGCTGGCTCAGAAAGTGACTAATTAAGTAAACCAGTGGGTGGTTCCGGTAAACAAAAATAGGTCCGCAGAAGTTGCTAGGTTCGGTACTTCACCCGAATGAACCCTCCAGCTTTCATGGATCCAAGGTGGGAGAGGACCCATAGGAGGTCATAGATGAGGTGCGAAAGATCACCCGGATTATGGATGTTAGTTTCGTGGAGAGTGTTGATCTGGACGCCTACCAGTTGAAAGGGGTGGCACAAATTTTGTACGATCCAGTGGAAGGAAGGGAGACCAGCAGGAGCAGAACCGGTAGTGTGGGAAGAGTTCATCACAACATTTCTAGATAGATTCTCTCCCCGGCAGTTGAGGGAGGCTAAGGTCGCAGAGTTCATGAATTTAAAATAGGGTAATTGGATCGTGGAGGAATATGCATTGGAGTTCACGCGGTTGTCAAGGTATGCTCCAGAGATGGTAGCTAAGCCAAGGGCTCTCATGCTTAATTTCATCAATGAAGTATCAAACCTGGTACTTAAGGAGTGTAGGACCGCGGTGTTTATAAATAATATTGACCTGTCCAGCCTCATCGTTCACGCCTAGCAGATTGAGGCAGAAAAATTGAAAGATATGGAGTGGGAGAACAGGCGGGCTAGAACTGGTCAATAATATTAGTGAGCCACCAGAGATCCAGTGGTAGTAGCTACCCATAGCAGCAGCAGCAGAGGGCTCCAGCACCCACTTAAGCCAGCGCCCCTACTTTCCGGTCCCGCAAGGATCGGAAGGGTGGAGCATCTGGCTCTCAGTCCCAGAGTCATAGCGCTAGCAACCGTTACCCAACTTGTCCTAAGTGTGGCAAGAACCATCCATGTGAATGCCTTCTTGTCAAAGAGGGTTGTGTTGGATGCGGACAGCTAGGTCACAAGCTAAAGGAGTATCTACCCCAGTTGGTGAGTCAGTTAGAGCCAGTCGGGTGTATAGAAACTGTCCAGTCTCAGTATTAAGTAAATTCATTCCAGCTGATCTATTAGAGTTGGACATGGTTGATTTCGACCTCATTCTTGGCATGGCTTAGCTACACTCCAGTTATGCCTTAGTTGATAGCAGAACTAGAGTCATCAGATTTCAGTTTTCAAATGAGCCAATTCTAGAGTGGAGGGGTAGTAGTTCCGCGCCTAAGGGTCGGTTTATTTCCTACCTTAAGGCAAGGAAGTTCATTTCTAAAGGGTACATCTATCACCTAGTTCGGGTCAAAGATTCTAGCTCTGAGACCCCAACTATCCAGTCAGTTTCATTTGTCAGTGAGTTTCCTGACGTCTTTCCCGAAGACCTTCCAAGAGTCCTCCCGAGCAGGAAATAGATTTCGGCATAGACCTTCTTTCAGACACTCAACCTATCTTCATTCCTCCTTAAAGAATGGCTCCAGTTGAGCTTAAAGAGTTGAAAGAATAGCTAAAGGATCTTCTTGACAAGGGTTTCATCAGGCCCAGTATCTCTCCATGGGGTGCTCCAGTATTGTTCATGAGAAAGAAGGAAGGTACTCTCAGAATGTGTATCGATTACCATCAACTGGACAAAGTTACAGTTAAAAACAGGTATCCCCTACCCAGGATTGATGACTTGTTCTAGCAGCTTCAAGGAGCCAGTTGTTTTTCCAAGGTAGATCTCAGGTCGGGGTATCATCAGCTTAGGGTTAGAGAATGTGACATATCGAAAATAGCCTTCAGAACATGGTATGGTCACAATGAATTCGTGATTATGTCCTTTGGACTAACTAATTCCCTACAGCTTTCATGGACCTAATGAACAAGGTATTCAAATAGTATCTGGACTATGTTCATCATTGTGTTCATAGAAGACATTCTGGTATACTCCAGAAATGGGGAAGAGCATGCTATCCATCTGAGGATAGTGCTACAGACGCTCAAAGACCGCCAGTTGTTCGCTAAGTTTAGCAAATGTGAATTCTGATTGAAGTCTGTGACTTTCCTTGGTCACATGGTCTCAGGTGAGGGTATTCAGGTAGATCCTCAAAAGATAGCAATGGTGAAAGACTGGTCAAGACCTACTTCCCAACAGATATCATAAGTTTCCTGGGTCTAGCTGATTATTACCAATGATTTATAGAAGGGTTTTCCTCCATTGCGTCTCCTCTGACTAAGCTAACTAAAAAAAAGTGAAGTTTCAGTGGTCAGATACGTGTGAGAAGAGTTTCTAGGAGTTGAAGACTTGACTCACTACAGCTCCAGTTTTAACCTTACTAGATGGAACAAATGGGTCCATAGTATGTTGTTACGCTTCCATAGTTAGACTCGGTTGCGTTCTGATGCAACGACGTTAGGTGATAGCTTACGCCTCCAAGTAGCTCAAAGTTCATGAGAAGAACTATCCAATTGATGACCTTGAGTTGTTAGAAGTGGTGTTTGCATTGAAAATATGGAGGCCTTACCTTTACGGGGTTCATGTGGATGTTTTCACTGATCACAAGAGCCTTCAGTACATGTTAGGTCAGAAGGATTTGAACCTTCATTAGAGAAGGTGGTTGGAGCTACTGAAGGACTACGACATGAGTGTGCTATACCACTCGACCAAGGCCAATGTGGTGGCCGATTCCCTAAGCAGGATGTTCATGGGGAGCATTGCTCATGTTAAAGAGGGTAGAAATGAGCTGGCAAAAGATATTCACAGGTTAGCTCGATTGGGAGTGCAGTTGGTCGATTCAGCTGAGGGCGAAGTATTCATGCAAAGCGGGTCAAATTCCTCGTTAGTTGTTGAAGTTAAGTCAAGGCAGGATGAAGATCGCATACTACTTAAGTTGAAAGAAGCAGTTCTCAGAAAAGAAGTGGAGGCTTTCTCCAAAGGGGGAGATGGTGTGCTTCGTTACCAGGGCAGACTTTGTGTATCAGATGTAGGTGACTCGAGGCAGAAAATATTGGCAAAAGCACACAACTCTAGACATTCTACCCATCCAGGTTCCACTAAAATGTACCGTGACCTATGGGATATCTACTGGTGGAACAACATGAAAAGAGACATTGCAATTTGTGGCAAAGTGCCCTAACTACCAATAGGTTAAGGTGGAATATCAGAGACCTGGAGGTATGACTCAAGATATCAGTATACCCACATGGAAGTGAGAAGAAGTGAATATAGACTTTATTACAGGTCTACCTCATACTCCTTAGCAGCATGACTCAATTTGGGTGATAATATATCGGATGACCAAGTCAACACATTTCCTCCCAATTATAACTACGGACTCAGCTGAGGATTATGCTAGGCTGTACATCCAAGAATTGGTTTATATACATGGAGTTTCCTTGTCTATCATTTCAGATAGAGGTACCCAGTCCACCTTGCGTTTCTGAAAGTCATTTCAGAAAGGACTTGGTACTCAGGTCAAGCTCAGTATAATTTTTCACCCTCAGACCGATGGACATGCTTAGTGGACAATTAAGACCTTAGAAAATATGTTGAGAGCTTGTGTGATCGACTTCAAGGGCAGTTGGGATGATCACCTATCTCTTATCAAGTTTCTGTACAACAATAGCTACCACTCCAGTATTCAGATGGCCCCGTTTGAGGCATTATATGGTAGGAGGTGTAGGTCTCCTATAGGATGGTGTGAAGTTGGTGAAGCTACCTTGATAGGACCAGACTCAGTCCATGAATCTATGCAGAAAGTGCAACTTATCAGGGAGAGGTTGAAAATATTTCAAAGCCAATAGAAATCTTATGCTGATGTGAGGAAGAGAGAGTTAGAATTTGCTGTGGATGATTGGGTTTATCTGAAAATTTCACCCATGAAAGGGGTGATGAGGTTTGGAAAGAAAGGGAAACTCAGTACGAGATATGTAGGATCCTACAGGATTCTGAGGCGAATTGGCAGTGAGGTATATGAGTTAGAATTACCTCCCGAGTTAGCATTTGTGCACCCAGTCTTCCATGTGTCACTACTGAAGAAGTGCATCAGTGATCCAACTTCAGTTGTGCCACTAGACAGTGTGGGAGTGAAGGATAGTCTCTCTTACGAAGAGGTTCCAGTTCAAATCCTAGACCGTCAGGTTCGTAAACTAAGAAACAAGGAAATCACTTTAGTGAAAGTCTTGTGGAGAAACCAGCTAGTTGAGGGAGCCATATGGAAGGCCAAAGCAGACATAATGGCCAAATATCCCCATTTATTCCCCTCCAATTCAATTTCAACATCAGATACTAAATTTCTCCTCAGTACTCTATTCAGTTCCGTTCTTATTAGCTTTATTTATATTTTCAATGTGCACACTAGTCATGCCAACTTAGTAAGTATGTCTAAATCAGTTCGGAGTCAGTCACTCCTTCAAAAACCAACTTATAGCTTCAGATTGGGAATTGCAGCTCTTTTCCCAGATTTCAAGCAATTTTAGCCTTCATTTGAGGACGAATGATCCCAAGGGGGAGATATTGTAACTCCCTAAAACTTTTCAAGACCAAACTCAAACTCAGCGGATTAAACCAGAAAATTGTGCCTCAGAACGACTGAGACAATGAGTCATTGTCAGCTGTACGACCTTCTATCTGGGTCGTGGTCAACCCTGCCAATGGCCCTTCGGGAACCAACGGGACATGGAATAATCCGCTGTGATGAGCAACAAGTGGTCCTATCACTTATTGTATTCCCATTTCAAAGATCAATTATGCCCTTTCCCGAAACCCACGAGTCGAACGATGAGTCGTCATTTGATGTGATGACTCATGGGGTGACTCTTTAGTTGTAGTCTTGATGATGTTAAAAATCTTCTTCCAGTAACAACGATATGCAACAACTATCCGTTGAATCTCACAACGAGTCGTTTTGTGCAACCGTGACAACAAGTCCAGAAATCCTCAAATTTTCCAGTGTAGACGATGAGTTGATATAACGACTAGTTGGTTCTACCAATGAGTCGTTGTGTCGCTTGTTGTTGGGTTCCCAAGCTTTCCTGCCAGTGAAAACGGGAAGCACCAATGACCCGTTGGTAAATCCAATGAGTTGTGGTCCCCACCCATTGCCAAATTCTGGTGAGCCATAATTCCAGGCCCAGGACCAACGACTGGTCCTGACGAGTCGTGGTATCAACCAACAACTCATTGTGTGACTCGTTTTTCCATGTCGGGCAGTTTTCTAGATTTTCTTGCAGGGGATTTTTTTTAACTTTCCACCTTTTTCATCCCTAAACTACGTCATTTTGGGTTATAATTAAGAGATTTAGAGGGGTAATCGACATTCATTCTTCATTCCTCTCATTCCCTCAAAAGTCAGAACATAGAATCACAGTCAGGAAGCACAGAGTAGAGCAAGGGTTTCGACTTCTTCTTCTCAGAATTTCTCAAGGATTTCCTCAGGAATCCTTCACCATGTATGTGGAAATTTAGCAAGGAATTGTTCTTCCGGTTGTGTCCCAAAATCCTCTTCGATCTCTTAACAATACTAGCCCTGAGTTTTCGAACTTGAGTATATTATCTCGGGTTTCGTCTGTTTCATGTGGAATATTGTTCATGTTAATTGTTTCTATTTTCCCATTATCTAGTGATCATGTTAATACTTGTTCCCATGGCGATGGTTTTATCCATAGCTCTTGAGTACAATAAATTGAAGTCTTGTATAATTGATTAGTTATTCATGTTTCTTGATTCTATCAATGTTGGAATTCCCATATTATTAATTTAAGTTGAATTCTCAGTCAATTGCATGCTAGTCTAGTTTCAGTCAATATGTTAGCATTTTCAGTATTTTTAGAAATGTTAGCTAATCAATTTGACTATAGTCTTTCCTTGACGTGTCAGTAATGCCTCCTAGATATCAGTTGTCAAAATCAGTATTAGTTATTAGTTAGTTTTACAGATGGTTATGACACTTTCATATAAGCAGCTCTGACCAGTATTAGAATACCAGTTACAGTATTTGGTCCGATAAGACTCTCAAGGTACTTCCATATAAGTGTCCCTGACTTAGTGTTGGGCCCCAACTTCGAGCTATTAGCGTAGTAAACAACTTTGGGATTTATCCAGTGGGAGTAGTACTTAGCATCAAGCGGATTGGGGTTTCATTGCACCCATGTTCCCAGAACTACGTTGCCACTGTAGGTTACTTGGACCATCGGTCCCCAGATTTTTTGATTACCTAGTTCATGCCTTTATACCCTGGCAAGGTATATTGGGTCATATCGATGAGGCGTATACATCAAACTCCACATTTAGCTCACGTGGTTATATGTCGGTTACAGACTCTCCCACTAGTCAGTGCAGTTTCAGTTTAGCTCAATTCAGTTCTGTTCAGTTTAGCTCAGTTTAGTATCTCAGATCCACAACATGTCTATGACCACTAGCCAGGGTCACTATTGACCATGTCAGTTATACTTCAGTTGAATCAGTTTTCAGTATTTCAGTTGGTCATTACATGTCATTATAGTTTAGTTACTTATTCTTTCATGCTTATTATATCTCTCACTTACTCAGTACATTCAAAATACTGATGCATACCTTCTATGTTGTACCGTATCATGATATAGGTGCAGGTTCTCAGTCCCAGCATCGTCAGTAGTTTCCCTCAGATGGTATCAACAACATCTTTTGGTGAGTCCTTATCCTTCGAGGATGATGTTTATTTTCAGTTAGTTACTTTCAGTTAGATTTTAGAGTAAGCTGGGGGCTTGTCCCAGCAACTCATCATTGAGTAGATGGCTTTAGACATAGACACAGATATTTAGTATTGTTTTTTAGATGTATTGACTTTTATCAAATCAGTGTTCTTAAATGGTTTCTTTTATTTAAATCTTCTGCTTATATTTACTCAGTTTACCAGTGTTATGATAGACCATGGCTTGGCTTGGGGTTACTTATGACTCCAAGTACCGTGTCTCGTCCAGGGTATTGACTCGGGTCATGCCATTGACCTGTTGTTAGATTGTACTGGATGTTGTTTCTAGTTGTTGGAGTAGGTTTAGAGGATGAATTAGAGCAGGACCAGGGTTCAACAAGTGAACCCACAGGTCTTTCAATAGAACAATGACCCGTCATATTGGTTGTTATTTCTGCCAGTTAAAAATTTAAGTTCGGCAGTTCAGGGGTATTTTAATAAAATCCTATGCTTTTAACTCCTAAGTGACGTTGTTTTAAGGTTTCTAAAGGGATGATTAAATTGTTAATCTAAGCCTAAGCCCTCACTCTTTTCAAAATACCGTAGATTGGATTTCTCTCTCAAGGAAGGCTAGGGTTCTTCATCATCTTCTCCTCAATTTCTCTTTGGTCTTCAAGACAAGTTAAGAAATCATCAAGCCCAGGTATGTATGATCATGAATGAGGGATTTCATCCACTCTCATGCCCAATTTCAAGTCAATTTCATGAATTCAAGTCTCCAACCACGATTTTATGAAATTCAAGGGTTAGACCTAGTTTTAATGAAAACTCTCATGATCTTCTATGAATTTAATTTTCTTATGATTCAATCCATGTTTTATGATTATGAATGTATGTATTCTACAAGCATCTCTTATGAACTTATGATTTTCAAGTTATGATGATTTTACTCAATTATGTATGATTTCGTGAATCTCAAGCTTATATATCATGGATGACTCAGTGACATTATTTTCATGGATAGTTCACGTATGACAAGTATGATTATGATTTTCATAATTTTCAACTAGCCCATGTAAAACCATGTATGTTTCATGATTATGACTATGAGCAATATGTATATTTTGGGAGTAGTATCTTGCACTGAGTAGGCAGGGGTTCAGCGAACCCAGGTCTCAAAACTACGTGCCACCGTAGATATATATTCATGTGGGCCTCGCTAGAGAGTGTTTTCCCTAGCCCGATGAGATCATGAGTGATATCATGCCTTTATCGTTCTTTTCCCTAGCAAGACGGCTCTGCCAACTTGAGCGAGACAGCTGGGCATCACGTGCTTATTCATGATGGTGTTAGTTATGATGGGTCTCCCACTATTCTTCATGTTTTAAAATATTCATGTTTAGGATTTGTGATATCATGTTTTACATTATGATTGATCCATTGATCAACTTATGAGCTTTCACTTATGATTTCAAACATCTTAAACCATATGATTTACTTTCAAAATCATAGGTCATTATGTTTTAGCTTATGTTGAATATCTCATGTTTATGACTATCTCACATTCATGATTTTAGCATGTTGTCCTAACTCTCATGTTTTACTTACTTTATATACTCAGTACATACAAAGTACTGACTATATACTTCTATGCTATATTATCTCATGATATAGTTTCAGGTGATCAGTCTCAGCACCGACGTTAGTTTTGCTCCCGCTTTAGTCCAGTTCAGCCCCAGCTTGGATGAGTCCTCTTGATTGGAGGACGTCAATTTTGAAATATGTTCTTTCATTTACGTCTTTCAGTCTTCAAATTTTGGTAAAACTAGTTGAGGGTGTTGTCCTATTAGCTCATCTATGACTAGACGCTTTTTAGACAGCTATATATTAGATGGTTCAATGTTGTTGACTCGTAGACCCGTTATGCTTTGGGATATTCAGACTTCCTCTTATGTCATATTTATGATTTCTTTTCACTTATTTTATGCGCAAGAATATACTATGTATGTTCCATGAGTTAGCTTAGAGCCATTCGTGATTCTAGGTCCTGTGTCGCGGTCCAAGGTCCATGCTCGGGTCATGAAAATTTGATGGGCACCATTGCTGAAAGTAGGTATATTGTCATACTTTGTAGAACACTATTAATATTGACTTCTTTTCCTCCAAAACATAACAATCTGCTTTTTCAATTCTGTAGTTTATCCTTTACTTTCTTGATCAAATTATTGTAGTAGACTTTTTTCTGTCTAGTATGGAAAATAGGAAAATTTTAGTATTTAAAAGGGAATCTCCCCCTTTAGATCCTATTGATTGAGCTACTTCCCGAGCCAGTGTATACATATAGAAAGAGAATCTGTCTCTATTTATCAATTGTCCTGATGTCTTCTCATATTTATCTAGAACCTTCATAGTTAAAGATATAGAATTCTTGTTTGTAGTAAAAAAAATTATGACTTCATTTGCATAAGAGAGATGGTTTTGCTTTGCACTCCATTTTGGTATTTTAAAACATTGATAACTGCTCATGTCCAAAAGAGAATTTAGATCTCTGAATAATACTTCTGCAGATAGAATAAATATGGCTGGGGATAGTGGGTCGTCTTGTTTAAGCCCCTGGTGGAATGAAAGAACCCATGTTCTTGACCTTAAGTAACACTGAATACTAGTTATTGACAATCCGTCTTCAAATCATATCTTTGAATACCTCAGAAAATTTCATCTATTGTAACATTTTTGTTAGATATATACAAGATACTCTGTCATTTGCTTTACCCATATCTAACTTGATAACATTGACTAGTTTACCTTTACTCCTTACATTTGTTACTATCTCTTATGTTAACAAAATACTCTTAATAATATTCCTTCCTTTAACAAAACTAGATAGATTAGCTGAAATGAGATTGGGCAGGATATCCTCCAACCTATTATGTACCACACTATATATGACATTATTTATAAAATTTCTTAAACTGATAGGTCTCATGTCTGCAAAGGTATGAACTATAGACTTTTTGGGCAGAAGCACCAAATTTGTGTGAGTAATAGCCTTTTGGAAAGTGTTACTCTCATAAAAGGCTTTTACTATATTAAATACATCTTCTCCCACAATCCTCCAACTAATCTAATAGAAAAGACCTTCCACTCTACCTGGACCACAAGTACTAAAAGCATTAATAATGACCCGTACGTCATTACGAGGGAAATAAGTTTGGAATACTCTAACTAGCCTAAGTTGTGGGTAGGAAGGTGTCGATCGAGTGTTAGTGAAAATTCTGAGTTGGGGATTGGTTTGAGTGCAGGAATTGGGAACTACTAGTTATGGGGGACCACTGCAGCACAGGGATTTTCGCTGCAGCGGAACTATTACCACAGTTGCAGGCCCACCGTAATGGATTAGGAGAATAACCGTTGGATCTGCCGTGGCGGTGACCTAACTGCCATAGCGGGTCCGCTGTAGTGGTAAAGTAACCACTATAGAAGATGATGGGAATCAGTAAGTGAGTTTTAAGTGCGATTTTAGGGGTTTGCCTTATTATTCTAAGGAACAAAATTCTAAAAATTAGAGGTGATATTCCCAAGAGCTGAGCAATTCCCCTTCCCAAGGTAAGAAACTTGACTTATTTCTTCTACTTTCAATTCCTCAACACCGCTGAATCAATGGGGAGGGGATCCCTAATGGTGAATTGCTAGCAAAAGAACCCTAGGTTGGTAGAACTAGAGCTGAATAATGAGGAACTAGTGGGTGTTGGTTCCTAGGTTTAGAAGGGAATAATGAACACTCCCTAAGGAGAAAGTCCTTGTAGAACTTTGTCCATGTAAAAGTTGAGACCGAGAACTAGGTGAAATTGGGACCTTTACCCTTAAAAGCTGCCTTAAAAAGGATTTGAGGGAGTAGAACTTTCATGAACCAGGTAGGAATGGTTATTGTGGGATTAACTTTAAAGAATTAAAGCCGTGGATAATGAGGAGGACTATGATAATGGGTAGAATGGGGTGTGTTAGAATTCTCAAAACCCTTGATTTCGAAAATAGACTATTGAATTATTCCTAATCTCTTATTTCTAGACTTTAAACATTCGAAGCCGTTGAGGAAAGGCAAGGCTCCAGCGGAGTAATTAACAATCGAATCCTCCAAATTGATGTAGGTTATGGTTTAAAAGGAGTTAGATTTTACATAATGACATGTATAGATGTGGAATGATAAAATGTATATTGGTCTCTAGACTTCAAGTGTGTAAAATCTTCCTTGTTGAATTCCCTGATTAAATGATCCTAATATGAAATCATTATTTATTTTAATATGGATGTTTGATTCTAAGAGGTTATTTATCCTTGGTTGTATTTGCATAACATGTCATTTATGAATTGTGTGAGTAATCGAGTTAAGGGAGGTAATATATTGACTGAGTGGTAAACACTGAGATGTGTGAAGGAAAGTGGATTATATGAATATCCTGAACTGAGTGGCTCATTCCCGAGGGGAGCATCCAGGCGAGCAACGATGGTTGAGTGGCTCTTGTCCGAGGGGACCATCCGGATGAGCAGATGATTAGGAGCGTGTACCTTGCCAGTACAATACATGAATTTCTAGAGTCCCTTGTCGGTCATGACTGGACGGGCAGCAATATGACCCTCTGGCATGTATGCACATTAATGTTCAGTGATTAAGTGTTCATGGTGATGTGACAGAGGGGTGTGCCCGACATATCACCATTCGTTGTATTATTTGATTGAATGTAAAAAGGTAAGATCGGACTAAGAATGTGAGGACTTGATTGAATTGAACCTATGGTCATGTGTTTTGCTCATTTGAATTGTTGAGAAGTTGTAAATGATTTGATGGTTAGGAGTATTTAAATGAGGACTCGTGATGAGTTGTGAAATCCTTCATAAATAATTCATTTTATAATCCTTATTCCTTATGGTTATGATGTGTCGATTATTTATTGATGACTATGAAGAGTATGGATGATCATAAAGTAGAAAAGAGTTAACAGAATGATGGGTATGCATCTAAGACAAGTTACTGCCATGGAAGTACCACTGCAGCAGAACTTATTCCTCTGCGGCGAGACCGTGGCAGCGATTAAGTGACCACTGCAGCGAAGCCTAATCTACTGAGCAGGCTAGCTAGCACCCTAAGTAGATTTAATTTTTGAAAAAGTATTGTTTATTGAAATGATATTTTGAGGTAATCACATATTATCATTTTCTATATATGAATGTTATTATTTAAGGTCGGTCGATGATGCCTAGCAGTACTGTGTTTTGTACTGATACTACTCCTGCACTTCTTTTCTGAGTGCAGACATCGTCCCCGAAAGCTCATCTCAAACTCACCTCTAGAGCAGTAGTAGATTAGTAGAAAGGTGAATGGTGCAAGAAGTGCTATTCCACTCCTCTGTAGAAGATATCTTTTGTCCAGACATTGATTATTTTCTTGTTCTTCTCTTTTTTGAATTACTCTTAGACAATGTTAAGTAGATGTCCTCATGTACAATGATAATCAAGTTCTAGTAATGTTTTAGAGGATTGTTTTTGGGTTCCTTTATTTATATGGATGTTCCATTAATTAATTTCATAAATGTGTTTTATTTCTAAAGAATGTCATTGGTTTTGGGGTGAAAAATTGGGAATCGTCGGTTTGCCCACTGGGGGATTGGCGTGGGTGCCAATCATGACCATTTAGGTTGTGACAAAGTTAGTATCAGAGCTTTAGGTTCGTTGATATTATTACACGAGGAGGAGTCTAGTAGAGTCTCGTGGATCGTTACAGAGATGTCCGTAACTTATCTTTGAGAGGTTGCAGTACTTTAGGAAAACCCCCTTCTTTCTTTCCTTTTCATGCTATTACTTGATTCCAATTGGTATCTGGTGATCCAAATAGCTATCTGATAATTCTTCTTTATTTCCCTCATAGATGGTGAGAACACATGTAGGTAGGAACAGAGAGGAAGCACCCGAGCCAGCAGCAGCAACCGTAGTTCGCGTTAGAGGATGAGGCGGAGGCCTGCTGCTACCAGAGGAGGGGCCCGCCTTCCTGCTCCTCTTTGGGAGAGATCAGCGTCTCCCGCACCACCGCAGTCCAAGAGAGGGTGACTGTAGAGCTGGAGGTTCCCATTTAGGGAGAGGCGGCAGCTGCTCTAGCCTCCTCCGAGGTCCTAGCTCAGGTCCTTAACCTTTTGAGCGGCCTCGTGGGTAATGGGGCAGCGCTAGAGACTTCCATAGGAAACAATTTGGGATATAGCATGCAGCTACTGTGGCTCCCCGTATTGATGATACTTCTGAGGCTGTGATGTTTTCAAGTCCAGTAGTTAGACCGATAATGGTTGGAGAGGAGTATGAATTGTTTTGGAGGTTCACCAAGATGAAGCCTCCCACCTTCTATGGTATCGAGGAGGAGGATGCCTACGAGTTTATTATTGACTGCCATAAGAGGCTCCACAAAATAGGGGTAGTGGAGAAGTACGGGGTAGAGTTTTTTACCTTCCTGCTGATGGGTGATGCTAAGCTCTGGTGGAGGGCTTGTGGAGTGCAGATCAATGGGATCACCACCATTGACTTGGACCCAGTTATACTCCACTTTTCTGGAGAAGTACGTACCACATACCCTAAGAGATTGGAGGTGGGACAAGTTCACCACCATTGAGAAGGTGACCCTTTTACTTGCAGCATACAAGGCCTGATTTCACTTATTGTCCAGGTATGCTCTGCCCTTATTGCCACCTGAGGAGGAGAGGATCAAACAACTTGTTAAAGGCCTAAATGTGGGTCTACAGCTATCAGCCCTTTAGATGGTCTCTGTAAGTAAGACCTTTCAGGATATAGTTGAGATTGTGAAAAATGTGGAGGGGGTGAAACAGGATGGCACCAGCTGAGTTAAGAGAACCCAAGAAGCAGTTGTAGGAACTGCTTAGTAAGGGGTTTATCAAACCGAGTGTCTCTCCATGGGGTACCCCGGTCTTATCTGTTAAAAAGAAGGACGGTAGTATGCAGATGTGCATTGATTACCATCAGTTAAATAAGGTAACCATCCGAAATAAATAACGTCTTCCCCAAATAGATGATCTGTTTGATCAGTTATAGGGGGCAGTGGTGTTCTCAAAGATTGATTTGAGATCGAGCTATCAACAGTTGGAGATTCGTGCTGAGGATATTCCCAAGACAACCTTTTGGACCAGGTATGGATATTATGAGTTCCTAGTCATGTCCTTTGGACTCACTAATGCTCCAACAACGTTCATGAGCTTGATGAATGGTATCTTCAAACCTTATCTAGATTCATTTGTAATCGTGTTCATTGATGATATCTTGATATGCTCTATGCTAAGCAGGAACATGAGAATCATCTGAGGATTGTGCTAGGATTGCTAAAGGAGAAACAACTGTGCGCCAAGTTCACCAAGTGTGAATTTTGGCTGGAGTAGGTATTTTTTATAGGACATGTAGTCTCCAAGGAGGGGATTAAAGTGGACCCACAAAAAGTGGAGGCGGTCTGAAATTGGGCTAGGCCTACCACAATGACAAAGATCCAAAGTTCCGTGGGGCTGGCCAATTATTACCATTGGTTTGTAAGGGATTTGTATCCATTTCCTCGTTGTTGAAAAGGTTGACTCAGAAGGATGTGCCTTTCCAATGGTCCGAGGAATATGAAGAGAGTTTTTAGAAGCTCAAAACTCTGCTAACCATGGCATGGATCCTGACACTACTGGTGGAAGGTAAAGATTTCATAATTTATTGTGATGCTTCACGGTCTGGGTTGGGTGCTGTGTTAATGCAGGAAGGACAGTGTTAATACAGAAGGACGTGTAACACCTCAAAAGTCATTAAGATCAAATCCAAGAGTTGAATCAGATAAAAATAGAAAAAATTACACTAGGGTCACAGAACGACTGAAGAAATGAGTCGTTGTGGCAAAGAATGACCAGTTGTAATGCCTCATTGTAAGCCTTCTGTCAAGCCTCCCAGAAACAACAAGCCTAGCAATGACTCATTAGATGATCCAATGGGTCATCCTAAGGAGTCTTCAGTGGAGTTCATAAGAAAGGGTCAAAGTTGGTTCAAGGATAACAGACAAATACAACAACCCATTGGGGCGAGTAATGGCCGATTGTGTGGATCCATTGTTAGGAGTTTGGAAGCAAGGCAAGTGAGGAGTAGTGGTTACAATGAAAGGAGTGACGAGATGTTATTTCATAATATGACTCATCCTGTTTGATCGCTAGTGAGGAAATCAGATGAGTACCAGAAATACCACAAGAAACAATTGATGGTCCAACGAGTCATCGAGTCCTACAACAACTTGTTGGATGGGTCTTTGAGCTGGCAATCTTAATTTTTATGCGGTTTTTAGGGGTAGTTTTGTAAATTCCCAAGCTCCTACATCTTTAATGATGTTGTTTTGATCCTTGTAATGAGTGTTTTAAGAGGGTAGCCTAAGTCATTATGCTCCCATGTATGCATTGAATTGAAATCCTCTTCCAAGATCAAACTAGAGTTTCTACTCAATTTCTTCCTCAATTCTCTTAGGCTTCCAAGACCAGTTTGAAAAATAGTTTACCCAGATATGAAGCGCCATGAATGGGGATTTCTTACACCCGCATGCCCAAATTTTCCCTCTAATTCATGAATTCAAGTTTCTTATCAAGTGTATTTAGTTCTAGGATTTTAACCCAATTTTATGAAATTATCTATGCTATGTTTATGGATCCAATCCACTCATGTTCTAATATATGATTCAAGTCAAATGGGTAGACTTTACACTCAATTTGTTTATAAATTAATGATTTCAAGTTATTATAAATTATGCTCTATTATGCATGTTTTATGAAAAATCAAGCCTATTATCCATGAATTCAAATATGATGAGTTATCTAGTATGCATGAATGTTTATGAACTCTCAACTTATAAATTCCATGATTTTGAATTATGAAGTCTATTTCAAGTATGCATAATTTTATAATTTGGGCAAGCCCATGCAAGTTAAGTATGCTTATGATATACTTTGGAGTCAAGACTCCCAATATTCAGATTTAAACTATATTTTGAGAATATGATTATATGAGCAATATGCATATTTTGGGAGTAGTGTCTAGCACCGAGTAGGTCAGCGTTTCTGAGGTCCCCGGTCTCTGAACTACGCGCCAACGTAGGATATATTATTATTGGGACCTCTCAAGACAGTTCTTTCCCCGCCCAACGGCACACCCATGATATCACACCTCATTTGTCCTTTGCCTTGACAAGGATTAGGATGGCTCTTCTCCACATCAACAAGATGTGGGATCATCATGTGCTCATACATGGTGGTTTTTGGTTATGACGAGTTTCCCATTGTTCCTCATGATTTCAGTTTCTCATGTTCATGACTTATGATATTATATTTTATACCAAATTTATCCAATGATTATTTTATGAGCCATCACTTAAAATTTCAAGCATGACAAGTCATATGATTTCTATTGACAAAATTTGGGTCTTTGTGTATAGTTTATGGTGAACAACTTATGACTATGCATGTCTTATATATATCGCTTTTACCATGCAGTCCTTACTATCATGAGCTATTTTGATTTATAATTATGATTTTAACTAAAGTATTACTTACCTTATAAATTCATTATATTTCAAGTACTGATCACATACCCTATGCTATATCATCTTATGATATAGGTACGGGTGATCCCTCCAAGTCTCGTTGCAAGCTCACACTCACTCAGATCTGCTCCATCCTGCTTTGGGTGAGTCCTCATCTTCTGAGGATATCTATTAGCTTATGTTTGTTATGTTTTATTTTAGTTTTAGACTTGGAGTTCTCTAGGGGCTTATTCTAGTATCTCCTCAGACAGTAAAGGCTTTTCAGACATAAACTTAGTATGTTTAGCTTTGTGATTCAGCATTGTGATATTATCACTTGATATATGCTTTATGATATTTAGTCTTCCTCTTATTCATGCTTATGTTGATTTTCGCTTAATTGTGTCCTTAAGTCGGGCTATGTATGTACCATGGGTTAGCTTGAAACCATTCGTGGTTCTAGGTCCATGTCTCAATTCGGGGTCCTAGCTCGGGTCCTGACAATACCCCTCATCAATGAAAACTTATTAAGGTAATTAAATTGCATTCACCTTGCTTGATTTTATTCATATAAGGGTAACGAATAAATTTCTAGAATTTGTATGTGCTTCAGACATTTGAAATTCTTCAGGGATTTTCAAATGAATTTTTTCAAGTGAGTCATATAGGCTGTGATATCTTTTGGTGTTTGAACTTCCAATCTAATAAGGTTTATCTTTATTCAGATTCATCATGTCATTTGACCAATAATTTCTATGTCAACATACTTTTTAATAGACATAAAATCAACCTCATAATCTCAAAGGTTTTTGAGATTTTGATATCTCTTTTCTTTTATGGGTGATAAATCATGTCCAAAACTAGTCCTAAAAAGGATAAGTGGTTGGTACGAATATAGTTCAGTCTAAAAGTCCGGTGTCAAATTTTGCAGAGAACTAACGTTAGTTATAATTGTTCAATATCACTAAACAATCAAATAATTATTTAATTTTTTAAAGATTATAAATGTATTTTCACCTAATTGACAAATAAAGACTAAAACAATAAAATTATCAACTAAAAAGGATAAAGTTGGAAACAAGATTAAGGAGGCCTAGAGTGATGATTTTCCCAATTATCAGAATCCTTCTAGCGACATTATTTAAAATCTCACAGATTTATTCTAACACAACCCAAATGGGTGGTCCGTGCGGGCACGTACATCAACTCTAGCTCGATAGGAGAACCCCTTTGTGACCAACATATAAAAGTATTTACAATTATCATTAAATTACATAAGTCAACAAAACTTTAAAATTATAATAAAATTCCTCTAGAAAACCATGACTCTCTCAAGATCTAGTTTAGACAGGTATAAGAGCTCTACTTGGAATACTGACAAAATAAAATGATACAACTTTGCCTGCGGAGAGAATGCAAAAGATGATGCCGAGTAACACTTCATTAGCCATGAAACTACAAAATAACCTTCCATAACCTACTCCCAAAAAAATGAATCAAGGTAGTATCAGTATCCACATGTATCGATAGGCATCATCAGTCGACTAGGATTAGTTCAGATAACAATATATAATTAACATGAAATTTTCTAACCTTTAAACAGTCAATTCATCAACTTCCCAACTCCTACACTGGTACCATCATCTTACTGTGGTAGTGACTTGACCGCTATCGCCGTTTCGTGGCAGTGAAGACACACCTGCTATAGCGGTAACCCACTTAAACAGTATCTTGACATCACTGCCGCTTCTCTTCTTCAACTCCTCTTTTAAGACTATGGTCCTCTTACCAATTACTTGTTACAACATTCATTACTTAGACCTATTTTAGTTGCTCCCTATTCATTCAGCTACTCCACGATATTATACTTACGCTGGTTATCTTTTATTTAGACATTGTTAACTTTCAATAAATCATATTATCCCTTGCAAATATCAACTCTACTCCTATTAGTGGAACCACTCTCACAATCAAGATCAACCCAAAATGAAACGTTATAGACTCGAATTCCCATTACGGAACTAATAACCAAAGTCAACCTAGCTCAATTATATTAGACCCAGCCAAATTTCATACGAATACCACAGATCACGTGTAACAATATTAACATACATTTATCAACAATCATCAAATAACATAATTAAATCATCAACTTTAAAACAATCAATCACACTAGTGGAGTCATGTCCATATAGGAAATACGGTCACAAGTATATATCTGCACCTCCTTGACCTCACTTTGTGTGCATTTGCACCATGTTTATATCATCTAGTATCATACTATACCATATCAACATATCTTATCTCACATCTATATCTATCACATCATGTCTGAATCATGTCAATATATCACGTATCATATCTGTATATATGAACATCTATAACATATTTGTATATCTGTATACAAATGCAAGAGGGTCTTATTTCTGTCCTTCTAGTCATGACCTATAGAGGAAATTCATGTATTATACTAGTGTGGTATCCGCTCCCACTCATATGCTCATCTTCTACCCAAGGGAACACCGTCATATCACACCTTATTTGTCCTTTGCCCTAACATGGCTTAGGATGGCTTTCCCCCACGTGGGCAAGACGTGGGATCATTATGCATTTATACATGGTGGTTGTCAGTTATGATGACTCTCCCATTATTCCTCATGATTTTAGTTACTCATGTTTAGGACTTATGATATTTTGTTTTATAGCATGTTTGACCCAATGATCAGTTTCTGAGCTTTTACTTAAGATTTCAAGCATGATAAGTCATATGATTTCTATTTTTAAACCTTGAGTCATTATGTTCAGTTTATGATTAATAACTTATAATTATGTATATCTTAGATACATGACCTTTAACATGCAGTCCTTACTCTCATGAAAGGTCTTGATTTATATTCATGATTTCAATTAATGTTTTACTAAACATGTTTTACTTACCTTACATACTCAATAAATTCAAAGTATTGACTGCATACTCTATGCTATGTCATTTTATGATATAGGTTTGGGTGATCAAACTCAGCCGCACCGTTAGTCTTACTCCCATATCTGTCCAGTTTAGTCCCTATTGGGTGAGTCCTCATCTTCCGAGGATATTGATTTAATTATGTTGTTATATTTTTAGTTTCACACTAGGAGTTAACTGGGGTCTTTTTCCAGCATCTCATCAAATAGTAGAGGCTTTTTCAGACATAGACATAGTATGTTCAGCTTGGTGATTCAGAATTTTGATATTATCACTTGATATATGCTTTATGATATTTAGTTTTCTGCTTATCCATGCTTATTGTTGATTTCCTCTTGATTATGCTCTTATGTCATGCTATGTATGTATCATGGATTAGCTTAGAGCCATTTAGGGTTCTAGGTCCTGTATCTCAAACTAGGGTCCCTGCTCGGATCGTGACAGAGAGGTCATTGCCTATGCTTTGAGACAGTTGAAGGTGCACGAGAAGAATTACCCCATGCATGACCTAGAGTTGGCAGTGGTGGTGTTTGCCTTGAAAATCTAGAGTCATTACTTGTATGGGGATCGTTGTGTGGTGTTCCCAGACTATCGCAGCCTGCAGTATGTGTTCTCCTAAAAAGATCTTAATATGAGACTAAGGAGATAGATGGATCTGCTTAAGGATTGTGACGTTACAATCCTGTATCACCTAGGGAAGGCAAACATGGTGGCCGATGCCTTGATCTAGAAAGAAGTGAGTATGGGCAGTCTAGCTTGTTTGGAAGCTACGTAGCGGCCGATGGCTAGATAAGTCCAGACACTGGCAAATAGCCTGATGAGACTTTCATTGACAGAAACATGTGGGATACTAGCAGCGTGGAGGCTAAGTCATCACTATTAGAAGTGATAAAATCTAGGCAGTTTGAGGAAACACAACAAAGTAAGATTCGGGACAAGGTCTTACGGGGAGAAGCTAAGGAAGCAGTGCTAGATGATGAAGGGGTCCTGAGAATAAAAGGACGTGTGTGTGTTCCCCAGGTTGATGAGCTAACTAAACCATCATGTCAGAAGCTCACAACTTGAGGTACTTCATCCATCTAGGGGTTTCTAAACTATATCATGACCTAAAATGGCATTATTGGTGGGGAAGAATGAAGAAGGACATCGTTGATTATGTCGCCCAGTGTTTGAATTATCAGCCGGTGAAGTACGAACATCAGAAGCCTTGGGGAGTACTTCAGGGGATGCCCATCCCAGAGTGAAAATGGGAAAGGATAGCGATGGAATTCATAGTTGGTCTTCCAAAGACATTGGGGAAGTGTGACTCCATTTGGGTCATTATTGAAATATTGACTAAGTTTGCTCACTTCTTACCTATTCAGGTGACTTACAATGCTGAGAGACTAGCCAGCTGTACGTGAAGGAGGTGATTCGGTTGCATGGGGTGCCAGTTTCAATCATGTTGGACAGGGGTACTCAGTTCACCTCCCATTTTTGGAGGGACTTTTTAGGCAGAGGTAGGTACCAGGTTGGACTTGAGCACTATAACACCCCAAATATTCCTAAGACTAGATTCGAGATTTGAAGTATGTTCAGCAGAATATGTCTAGAAATTTTCTCTCAGTACAATTGAAGGTACGAGTCGTGGTTAGGTGTACGGGTTATAGGAAGACCCATGGTTCAGTCCAGATGCTTCTCTACCTAGACCATGAGTCCACAGTACGAGTCATAGTTTAGTGGTATGAATCATGGTCATAGGGTCGTAGTATGTTGTTCGGTTATCAGGTGCTAATACTACAAATGATTGTACTACTCGTACTGAGGAACTATGAGTCATGGTAGGAAACATAGAAATAATCAAAGAGCTAGAGAAAATAGACTGGCTAGTTACAGGAGGACACCACGAGTCGTAGGTTGATTTTACAACTCGTGGTACGAATCGTGGTGACTGTCATTGAGTAATTTCCAGGCGAATCATTAAGGGTGTTTTTTTAATTCCTAAGATCCTAACTCTTTAATGACATTATTTTAAGCTCTGAAAGGAGTGTTTTAAGAGGGTTTATCCTATCTCAAGTCATTTGGCTCTCATGCATGAAAAGTATTGAGAACCCTTTTCAAGATCAAGCTAGAATTCTCTCAATTTCTTTCCCAATTTCTTGGGCTTTCAAAGATAGTTTGAGAATCAGTTTATCCAGGTATGTAGGGATATGAATTAGCGTTTTCTTTCACTCTCATGCCCAAGTTTCTCCTCAAGTTCATGTATTCAAGTTCTAATTCAAGTATATGAATTCATAGGGTTTTGACCCAAATTTATGAAATTCTCTATGATATGTTCATGGGTCTAATCCCTTCATGTTCTAAAGCGTGTTTTAAGTCTAATGGGAAGATTTTATATAATTTGATTATAACTTCATGATTTCAAGTTATTAGAAATTATTCCATACTATGCAAGTTTTATGAAAAGTCAAGCTTATGATTCATGATTTCAAGTATGATGAGATATCTAGCATGAATGAATGTTTATAAATTTCTCATGTATGAATCCATGATTTCGACTTATGAAGTCTATTTCAAGTATGCATGATTTTATGATTTTGACAAGCCAACATAAGTTAAGTATGTTTTCATGACATAGTCAAGGCTAATAAGATCAGTTTATCATATGTCTTGGAGTTAAGACATTTTAGGCTATGCATGTAATATGATTTTAGCTTCATTGTAAAATGATGTGAGCATTATGCATGTTTTTGGGAGTAGTATCTAGCACCAAGAAGGCTTGGGGTCCAGTTTTTTCAAAACTATGCCCCAATATAGGTATATATTACATATTTGGGACCCCTCTAGAGAGTTTTCCCCTGCCCCAAGGGGCCTCATCTTGATATCGATATCATTCTATTGTCCTTAGCCCTGACAAGGTTTTGGACGACTCTACCCACTTGAGTGTGATAGTTGGAGCATCACGTAAGCTCTATCATAATGGTGTCGGTTATGACGAGTCTCCCATTTTTCCTCGTGATTTCAGTTACTCATGTTAATGACTTATGATATTGTGTTTTATAGTAGATTTTACCCAATGATCAGTTTATGAGCTTTTACTTACGATTTCAGCTATGACAAGTCATATGATTTCTATTTCTAAATCTTAGGCCACTATGTTCAGTTATGATAATCAGCTTATGACTATGTATGTGTCAGATACAGTTTTTAGCATGTAGTCCATACTCTCATGATCTAGTTGATTTATATTCATATGCATGATTTCAGTTAATATTTGCTAAGCATGTTTTACTTACCTTGCATACTCAGTACATTCAAAGTACTGACCGCATACTCTATGCTATATCATTTCATGATATTGTTCAGGTGATCTAGCTTAGTCTCATTGATAGCTCGCTTTCCCTATAAGCTCAGTTCAACCCTGCCTTGGGTGAGTCCTCATTATTCGAGGGCATCTGTCATTTCAATTTTTTTTGTCAGTTCATTTCAGACTTGGAGATGGCTGCGGGCTTGTCACAATATCTTATCAGTTAGTAGAGACTTTTTAGATATAAACTAGTATGTTCAACTTGAGATTTAGCATTGTGATGTTATCGCTTGATTTACATTTATGTTATTCAGACTTTCTCTTATTTGTGTTTTAGTTATTAGTTTCCACTTCAATATATGCTCTTTAGTTGCTATGTTCATGCTATGGGTCAACTTGGGGCCATCTATGGTTCAAGGTCCTGTGTCTCGATTCGGGGTCCCAGCTCAAGTCGTGAAATACTTGGTGTCAGAGCTAAGGTTTAGAGTGTTCTAGGGTGTCTAAAAGCCACGCTAAGTAGAGTCTTTTTCATGGTTTTGAATCTCTCCACACCTATGAGAAAGAGGTTATGAAATGTTTTAGGAAATTTTCCTTCTTTCATGATCTATGTTGCGCGATGAAGTACCTCTCTATTACTCTAACTCATGTTGTACCCATTTGCAGAAATATGCCTCCACATCGAGTGAATGCTAGAAGGAATTGCAACGGAAATGACCATGAAAATGGCGATGAATATGGGCATCAACAAGCCCCACCAGCACCAGTAGATCCTTTGCCCGAGCAGGTTACTCATACTAAGTGTAGAGCGACATTTCAGATATTGGCACAGGCCATGACCACTCAAGTCAACCAGCAGACAATGGCCCTTGTTCCTTAGAACGGGAATGTAGTAGCGGTGAGGGTGTGAGTTTTTCTCAGGATAAACCCACCTGAGTTTTTGGGGTCAAAGGTAGATGAGGACTTGCATGAGTTTATTGAGGAGGTACAGAAGATCACCTAGATTATGGGGGTGATCAAAGAGAAGAGTGCAGACTTAGCCTCCTCTTAGCTAAAGGGGGTCACTTACATATGGTTTCTCCAATGGAAAGAGAGTAGAGCAGTGGGAGCAATTCCCATGAGCTAGGATGATTTTGTGACTGCCTTCTTAGACAGGTTCTTCCCTAGAGAGTTGAGGGAGGTGAAGGTAGCGGAGTTCGTCAACCTGAAGTAGCACCACATGATCGTCCAAGAGTATGCCTTGCAGTTTACTTGGTTGTCTATGTATACGCTGAAGATAGTTGCGGATTAGAGGGCTCGTATGAGCAAGTTTGTGAATGGAGTAGCAGATTCGCTGGGCAAGGAGTGTAGGACCGTTATGCTAAACATTGACCTAGATTTCTCGCGATTAGTCATATACGCCCAACAGATAGAGGTAGAGCATAGACCAATCAATCGAGTATTGATTAATACGTAATCGATCGAACACTTCTTGAAAATGACTCTTCTGCTCCGAAGATGAAGGAGTAGGAGAGAGAGGCAGAGAGGGCTAGGATAGGGAGTTATGGATAATTCCAGTAGAGGCCCGGTGGAGGATATCGCCATCAGTCCTACCAGAAGTCGTCGATCCTAGCACCATCATTAACTAGTGTTCCGTCTAGACCTAGGCGTGATTAGAGGGGTAGAGCATCAAGCTTTAGAGGTCAGGGAAGCTTTTTAGGAGAGCCCAACATTCCAACTTGTGAGAGATGTGGTAGGAGGCACACAAGAGAGTTCTTAGTGGGTTCAGGCGCATGCTTCAAGTGTGGGAAGCCCAGACATCTACTCAGAGATTGCCATTTAAGCCAGACAGGGCCATAGTAGAGTCCGTGACCCAGCCATCAGTTCAAAAGCTCCACCAGCACGCTCAACTCAGCAGGGTGCATCCACTAGTGCAGGTGGTGGTCAGCGCCAGAATAGATTTTATGCACTATCATATCATCAGGAGTAGGAGGTCTCCCCCGATGTGGTCACTATATGTTATGAGTATTTCATCTGGATGTGTATGCATTGTTAGATCTAAGGGCAACCTTATCTTTTATGACTCCCTATGGTGCTATTAGTTTTGGAGTCAGTCCTTAAATACTGTCAGAACCCTTCTCAGTCTCTACTCCAGTCCATGAGTTAGTTATAGCTTAACGGGTATACAAAAATTGTTGTGTTACAGTTTTTTAGAAAGTCACCTCAGCCGATCTAGTAGAGTTAGACATGACCTATTTTGATGTTATCTTTGATATGGATTGGTTGCATGCATGTTATACCTCAGTGAATTATAGAACCCGTACAATAGAGTTTTGATTTTTGGGTGAGCTAGTCCTAGAATGGAAAGGTAGTTTAGCTATGCCTATAGGTTGCTTTGTTTCTTATCTCTAGGCTAGGAAGATGCTTTCTAAAGGTTATGTGTACCATCTAGTTCGTGTTAAGGATTCTACGTCTGAGACCTCGACTCACCAGTTAGTTCCTATAGTATGTGTGTATCTGGAGATGTTTCCAAATGATCTACTAGGAGTCCCTCCTGAGTGAGAGATTGACTTTGGTATTGACCTTCTCTCTGATACATAGCCTATATCTGTTCCTCCTTACAGAATGGCTCTAGCCAAGCTAAAAGAGTTAAAAGAGAATTTGAAAGATCTCCCAGATAAGGGTTTCATCAGGCCTAGTAAATCCCTATGGGGTGCTCCAGTTCTCTTTGTTCGGAAGAAGGATGGTTCCTTTAGAATGTGCATTGATTATCGCAGCTGAGCAAGGTCAAAATCAAGAACAAGTATCCTCTCCCCAAGATTGATGAATTATTTGACCAACTTCAGGGTGCTAAGTGCTTCTCAGAGATAGAACTCAGATCCGGCTATCATCAGCTCAGAGTTAGGGAGAGTGACATCTTGAAGACAACTTTCAGGACTCCGTATGGTCACTTTGAGTTCGTAGTTATGTCTTTTGGACTAATGAATGCTCCTGTAACCCTTATGGATTTGATGAATAGGGTGTTCGAGCAGTATTTGGATGTGTTTCATGATTATCTTCATAGATGATATTCTCATATGCTATCAGAGTAAGGAGGAGCGTGCCGCTCATTTGAGGATTGTGTTAGAGACTCTCAAGGATCGCCAGTTGTATGCTAAATTCAGCAAGTGTCAATTTTGGCTGAACTCAGTAACATTTTTGGGCTATATGGTGTCTAGTGAAGGTGTGTAGGTAGACTCTCAAAAGATTGAAGAAGTGAAGAATTGGCCTAGACCAGTTAGTCCTTGGGACATTAGGAGCTTTTTGAGTTTAGCTGGCTACTATAGGAGATTCATTGAGGGATTTTTATCCTTTGCAGCTTCATTGACTAAGTTGACCTAGAAGAAGGTCAAATTTTAGTGGTCGGACGCTTATGAGAAGAGTTTTCAGGAGTTAAAGACTTGGCTCAGTTTAGCTCCAATATTGACCCTACTAGAGGACAGGAATGGTTTTGTTGTGTATTGTGATGCCTCGAGGGTTGGTCTTGGCCAAGTGTTGATGCAGCATGGAAAGGTCATTGCTTATGCCTCCAGACTACTTAAGACTCATGAGAAGAATTACCAGACGAATGAATTAGAGTTGGAAGCCGTGGTGTTTGCATTAAAGATTTGGAGGCACTACTTATATGGGGTGCATGTGGATATGTTCACGGACCAGAAGAGCCTTCAGCATGTGTTTTCTTAGAAGGACCTAAATTTGTGACAAAGGAGGTGGCTAGAGCTTCTCAAGGAGTATGACATGAGTGTCCTTTATCATTCGGGCAAGGCCAATATAGTGGAAGATTTTCTTAGTAGGTTGTCCATAGAGAGTGTGTCTCATGTTGAGGACGGGAGGAAGGAGTTAGCAAAGGATGTCCACAAGCTTGCTCGTTTAGGGGTTCACCTTGTTGACTCGACAAATGGTGGTGTCATTGTTGAAAATGGTATAGAATCTTCATTGGTGATCAAGGTCAAGGCTAGGAAAGACGAGGATCCTGTCTTGGTAAAGCTAAAGAAAGCTGTCCGGAATCAGACGATGTATGTGTTCTCCAGAGGGGGAGATGGTGTACTTTGATATCAGGGTCAATTGTGCTGGTCAGCTGTTGATTACTTGAGAGAGCAGATGTTAGGCGAGGCTCATGGATCTCAGTATTCTACCCTCCCAGGTGCCAGTAAGATGTCCTGTGATCTACGAAAAGTCTATTGGTGGAATGGCATGAAGAAGGACATAGTGGAGTTTGTGGCTAAATGTCCGAACTATCAACAAGTGAAAATTGAGCATCAGAGGACATTAGTATTCCTACTTAGAAGTGGGAAGAAATCAACATGGACTTCATTACAGGCTTGCCTCGTACACACCGACATTATGACCCCACATGGGTGGTTGTAGACAGGTTAACTAAGGCAACACATTTTCTACCGGTCAAAACTACCGATTCAGCTAAGGATTATGCTAAGTTATACATTTAGAAGTTAGTTCGATTGAATGGAGTTCCTTTGTCCATCATCTCGGATAGGGGTACACAATTCACCTCTCAGTTTTGGAGATAGTTTCAGAAAGGACTTGGTACTCAAGTCAAGCTTAGCACAACTTTTCACCCGCAGACAAATGGTCAGGCCGAGTGGACCATTCAAAATCTTGAGGATATGTTGAGAGCGTGTGTGATTAATTTCAAGGGTATTTGGGATGATCACTTGCCTCTTATTAAGTTTTCTTACAATAACAATTACCACTCTAGCATTCAGATGGCTCAATTTGAGGCTCTTTATGGGCGGAGGTGTAGATCACCTATTGGTTGATTTGAGGTAGATGAGTCTATGTTAATAGGGCCAGATTCAGTTCATGAGGCCATGGAGAAGGTTTATCTTGTTAGGGAAAGGCTGAAGACAGCTCAGAGTCATCAAAAATCATATGTGGATGTTAGGCGGAGTGAGCTTGAGTTTGAGGTTGACGATTGGGTGTTCCTGAAGGTGTCTCCCATAAAAAGAGTGATGAGGTTTGGAAAGAAAGGGAAACTTAGTCTCTGATATATTGGTCCTTATAGGATTCTGAGGTGAGTTGGTAACGTGGCATATGAATTGGAGCTACCAACAGAGTTAGCCTCGGTGCACCTAGTTTTCCATGCATCGCTATTGAAGAAGTGCATTGGTGACCCAACCTTAGTTGTTTTGGTGGAGATCATAGGTGTGAAGGATAGCCTTACTTATGAGGAGGTTTCAATTGAGATCCTTGATCATCATGTTTGGAAGTTGAGAAACAAGGAAGTAACTTCAAGGAATTCAAGGAAGGTGTTGTGGAGAAATCAGCTTGTTAAGGGAGCAACATGGGAAGCTGAAGTAGATATAATGGCTAGATACCCACATATTTTCCCTTCCGACTCAATTTCAGTATGAGGTATCAGTTTCTTGGTACTATATTCAGTTTCATGTCAAGTTCATGTCTCTATGTTCCATTCATGTCATTTTATGTATATATGTTTCATGAATTTAGTTCAGCTATGTGTATCAGTCCGGAGTTAGTCACTCCGTCAGTTTTCATCTTTAGATGTTCAGTTTTGGGATTGAAGTTCTTTTCCTAGCCCTTAAGTATGTTTATCTTACATTCAAGGATGAATGTTCCCAAGAGGGAGATAATGTAACACCCTAAAAGTTCCTCAGACTAGATTTTGGATTTGAAGTATGTTCAACAGAATAAGTCTGAAAATTTTCTCTCAGTACGACCGAAGGTACAAGTCGTGGTCAGGTGGTACAGGTTGTAGGAAGACTCGTGGTTTAATTCAGAGGCTTCTTTCCCCAGGACCACGAGTCCACACTACGAGTCATGGTTTAGTGGCATGAATCATGGTCATAGGGTCGTAGTATGCGGCTGGGTTATCAGGTGCTGTTCCTATGAGTTATTGTATGAATTATAGTAAGGAACTACAAGTCGTGGTAGGAGTCATGGAAATAATCAGATAGTTGGAGAAAATGGACTGGCTAGTTACGGGAGGACACTATGAATCGTAGGTTGATTGTTCGACTCGTGGTGATTGTGAGTGAGTAATTTCCAGGCGAATCATTAAGGGTATTTTTGTAATTCCTAAGATCCTAACTCTTTAATGACATCTTTTTAAGCCCTGAAAAGAGTGTTTTAAGAGGATTTATTCTATTTTAAGTCAGTAGGCTCCCATACATGCAAAGTATTGAGAACCCTCTTCAAGATCAAGCTAGAATTCTCTCAATTTCTTTCCCAATTCTCTTGGGCTTTCAAGGATAGTTTGAGAATCAGTTTACCCAGGTATGTAAGGCTATGATTGAGAGTTTTCTTTCACTCTTATGCCCAATGATGCGCCCAAATTACACCTGTTAAATTGGTATAAAGTAGTCGTTGTATCAAATATAGAACCCAACAAGCTTGGAGTCGAATCCCACAAGGAATAAGGTGCAAGATTTATTAAAAGAGAATACTCAAATTTATTTAGTCGATATTTCATAGGGGGGAATAAAATCACACTTACAATTGAAGATTTTCTTAGTAAAAAATTAATGAAAATTTCTAATTTGTTTCGATAATATAACTAAACTAGGGATGTGATTCCCAAGATTTCTTAACTATGATAGGTTTATATTTGTATTAAAATCTAGTCTAACATTACACATATACAACATACAGTTCTATAGATTTCTCTAAAGTCGTTCGATCCACATAGAGAATTATCATCCTCAATCTTTTCGGCCTTTGAGTGATTCTTAACTTAAAAATTGTCAGAAGTTCCAGATTGACTATTCTTATAACAACTCAAGTCATTAGATGAGGGTTGAAAACCTCAAATACCCATTGTCAATTCTTCTTCCTAGTCAAGAAATCTTTGATCAAGAAATGCAGATTTTAAGCAATATTCAATGTTTGCAACCGTAAAACAACAATCAAAACTGAAGAATTGAAAATACACATGACTTGCTAACCTAAATATTTACATTCATAAACCCATCAATGTTAATAGCTCAAGGTTAACACAATCCTATGTATAAAATTTAGCTACTCAATAATGATAATAACCATCTTGGAAAGAGAAAAGACGAGAGACATATACCCACAATGATGAACATAAAGGTGATTGATTCAATACTGATGTAGAATTCTTCAACAAAAACTTAAAAAACCCTTCTTCCTTTTCCCTCTCTCAAATATTTGTAAACAGAAGTGTCGTGATCCCCCTTTTTCTCTATCAGATATGTCTTTAAAACCCTCTAAAAATTACAATAAAGGAAATAACTTGTGTACTATTAATTACAAAAATGCCACTGTCACATCATTCGCTGTGGATCCGCGGCCACGGTTAGCCATTCGTTGTCCGTGCTTCGATCATGTTTTAGGTGAGGAAAATGGCTGACCTTCTACCTCTGATCTGTGGCCCATTTGCGTCCCGCATTTAGTCAACTGTGGTCCACATAAATAATGCATTTTGCCTTCCAATAGACATATGAATCTGGCTTGAGATGCGTTTGATGCACGGTCAGTGCCTTGCAATCCATAGTCTGCAGTTCACTCATAGAACTCATCACTGAGAAAAGTTCTTGTGGTCCTAGATGTGACGGATCCGTGGTTCACGCCTGTTCATCTGTAGTCCGTGCCTGAGGAATTCTTATAGAGTTTAAGCAGCTTGGCTTGATCTTTGAAGTATTTTCACTTGATTCCTTTTCAACCTCTTCTGAATGTTAATTTCCTATACAGATGAAGAGAAGTCATGATAAGTACTTCATTTTATATCAATTTATCACAAAAATCAATGTTTATTGGCCTGATAAGTTGGCCAATATGCAAATTTATCAAACCCCCAAACTTAAATTGTTGCTTGTCCTCAAGCAACTTTAGAACATAACGTTCTCTTCAGCTAGCCAATAATTCACATGATAAACAGTTGATTAGTGATAGGTATCAACAAGAAACCTAACATTCAGTTATTATCACTCATCTTAAATCAAGCAAATTCAACTCTCTAGCAATGACTCAGTATCATCTCAGCTTGTTTGACTTTAACACAACACTATATATTTTTTCATAGCCTCTTATTGAAAATAAGATTAATACTTTACTCAACTAATATGTGCCCTCACAAAAGATAAGTATCCATGGTTCATACAGAAATCATTTATGCATTAGTGATATAGAAACTGTATAGTACACTCTCTCAGAAAGGAATTCTCATACATGCAAATATAGTACCATAGGCTTGATCTTCATGTAGTTCTCCACTAATATAATACACAGGTTATGGAATCCAACAGGACTTGAGGGTGTTGGTGCGGGTTTTTATTTTATAGATAAGTCAATTATTTGTTCACATGGATCCTCTCTAAATGCCTCCTTTCTTGTTTTAAGTCTTCCTCTTTCATGTTGCCCCTCTATCTCTCCTTCAACAACCTTCTTTTGGTCTTCTTTATCTTTTTTCTCAAGTTTGCTCTTCCCATAATTACAATATATATACTTCTTTTTTGACATTGAAAGAGAATATGAAGAAGGTGTTTATCTGCCTTTGATTTCATTTGAACTCTCCCCCCTCCCAAACTTAGGCTTTTAGCCTATGTTTGCATTTTTACGGATGACAGCTTCCCAAACTTAGATGTTTTGGCACATGCTGCCTCTCTTTTGAGAATTTAGAGGATACCATTTTTAGGGTTGTTGGTTTCTAAAGAAAGAAGGAAAGAAAAGTAATATCTTTGGCTCAAAAGGGTTCGACCAAGGATAATGTTAACAAGGTGAATTCAAAGAAGGCCTATTGTCATCTTCTAGAAGAAGTGTAACCCAATATTTCACCTTGAAAACATTCTAGGCATGTTCTATACTAATATGCACACATGGATAAAATAAGACTCACCACACATGACACATGAATCTATTGAATATAACTAGAATCTACAATTCAATACTAAGTGATGAACTCAATAAGAGAACTTATTATGTCCAAACAGCCGAAAAGACTTTATAGGTCATGTCTAGGAACTAAATATCTTATTTGAGTTTACCAGCTCAATGTTAACTCTGTTAACACCTAGCAAGTCATAGGTCTATCAGTGTACACACAAATTTACATCATAAAACATGGTTTTTTCCCTTAAGAAAGTCACCTAGCTATCTATCATTGGGAAAAGCCACCCGATTCGATACACAAATATAAAAAATATTAGCTCCTAGGGAAAGAACCATGGTATAAAGATAACCCTAGGAGTTTTATTAGACATGACAACTAAGATAGCAAAGAAGAAAACACACATTTATTACACACGAAAGTTGATTCATTTGTTACAAACCACATTTCCACATTTTCACAGATCATGTTTTCACAGATCCTACCTACCTACCCTAAAAAATAGGACATACATTGTCCTAAATGCATACAAATAAAAGATATATTAAAACAAAAGGTAGGATCTCCTAGAGACCTATAGGCGTATTTGGCCTCTTCAGACTAGATAGGCGGTGGTCGCTGTGGTGGCAGCATCTTCTCCAACTGGAGCATGAGAACTTGGGCTTGAGCCTACCATCCATGCTGTGAAATCATCCATAGACCGCTGGATAGCTACCTCAACTTATCACACCTCATCTATTTCCTTATTCACCTGCTCCTCCTCCAGGTCTTCCTCATCAGTCTCTGCCCTCTCTTCCTCGAAGAACTCATCCTTAGGAAGTGGAGCATCAAAGATGCTCATATTAGGTTGTAGCTGCTGTACATCTATCTTTACTTTTCTTATATCGGCCTTTAGGACTGCTAAGGCCTCTCTCGCACCAATATCCTCGAGCTTAGAGACCGTATGCTCCAAGTCTGGTATCTTGAAATGGACTAGAGCTAGATCCTTTTTAATGGCTCTCTTCATCATTTCAGGCATATGCTCAATCAGCGAGGTAAGCATGGTGTTGTTTCGTACGGTCATGTTTGCACCATTCAAGCTGTGCAAATAGACTGGGCTGACTGGGGTGCAACTGGTGTGTCAAAAGTAGAAGGTTGTGCCTCGGTGGCATGTTCGTGCAATACTTGAGAGTCAATGCCCATATCGGTCTCAAAAGCATGAGAAACCACTGGCTCTCTTTTCCTCTTCTTCAGCTTCGAATTCATCTTATCTTGAATCTTTATGATGTCCAAGACCTGATTTCCCAAAATATTCTCGTAAGTTCTTTCTACCTTCAGAACACTAGCGTCGTGACTAACACTGGAAATGGAAGAGAGGTATGTTCTTGTCGAGCTCGATCTCTTATTTCTATTGCAATGATATCCCTTACATTGATATGAATTCCTGCCATTATACAAGTGAGAATCGCTTAGGCTAGTGGTACTTTATTTTTGTTCTTTGAATGTGTCACTCTGGAGCAGATGAACCCTAACCATTGTTTAGCCTGAATGCTTAGGTCTCTTTTGTAGATCTGATCTCCATCTGTCACCCAAGTAGGTGTACTTGTAGCTAGTAAACATGCGATCCAGGTGTAGTGATCCTCTGGGTTTTCTAGCTTTGCCAAATACTCTGTGGCGTCTGCATCATCATCATCATCAAAGTAGGCCTGGTTAATAGCCTTTGCACTAAAGTCTACCTCAACCCCTCCGACCTTTACTTTTTCTAAGCATGGTCTCAATCTCAGTGGACTAGCTATTTTTGATACTTCTAAGTAGCCCCATATGACGCACAAAACTCATTGACCAATGTGGGGCAATAACGACCTGGAGGTAATGCGAATATTTCCAGTATCTCTCCTTTATCTGGCGAAGGAGGTCTAGGAAGTCTTGCTCAATCCTGTTGAGTATGAACTGCCTCTCTTCATTGAAGTTTTGATTTTGTGTCCCCTCAAAAAACCTTTCCTTCATGTCGGGGACGGTATTGAACCCGAAAGCGTCTTCACCTTTCTACTCCATCCTCAGTGGAACATTTTTTCTTTTGCTTTACCCTTATCTGTAGGGTCACTTTACTTTCCAGTGCTAAGATGAGAGGTTCTTCGAGAAGTCATCCTACAAGGCCAAAAAATTTCAAGATTGTTAGTTATAAATAACACATCTGTCCCAATCCGTGTTCAGACCACGGTCCACGAACTAGTGTTTGCGGTACACGTTTGACTTGAGAAATACATACCTCAAACTATTAGAAAGATGATTTGGTCTGTGATGGGTTTTGCAAAATGCGAAATCAGATTACGGCCCGCATTTTACTTCACAGATTAGGGCAGTTCTTTCTTGATCCTCCGGGCAGAACCTGCGTGATGATTTTGCGACCACGATTCAGGAACCGCGGTCCCCGAAATCACTCGCGACTTTGTCTAGTCAACCAAGTTCTTTGCCCTCTTTTCATGGCAAGAATTTGGATGGGCTCTTCAAGTCGATGCTCATAGAGCTATGTTCAATGATTGAAGTACCATCCCACTTATGCTAACAACTCACAAATTTTATCTAATGACAACCTCATAGCCTACTCAGACTTTGACCGTGTTCGAATTCATTGGAACATTTAATCAAACACCTAGTGGGCATGAGTGCCTTCTACTCTTTTTCTCATACTCAACCATTTCAAACACTCACCACTATACTCTATTTCAATAACAATATAATCACCAAACTTCAGGGATCATTGGGCTACTCAGACTTCACCATAAATGATCCCCCCAAATCAGGGTAAAAAAATTTAGTGACTTTGAAATAGAAGCAATAGTAGAGTTCTCATACCTTTGTTTCTTGAAAAATTAGTGCTACTGATGATGTTGCAAGAGCGATTTGGTGAACCCACTCGATTGAAGCAATGAGGGGAAGTCGGAAAGGGGATTTATACAAGAAATAGGGAGTCGAGGGAGTGGGAAAACTGAGGGGAAGTTTGGGGGTTTAAAGAAGTCCTGTTACTTTAGAAGTAACGGGTTTATTAAATGGAAAGGTTTTTATTAAAATTTTTTTATTATGGAAGTTATATGTGTGTATATATATATATATGTGTGTGTGTGTGTGATAACAAAGATATGGAGAGGGAACACCTGGTTCGTGGCCACGCTTGAGGATTCGAGGACCATGATTTGATCACGAATTGCCAGTTTTGAAGACCTTAGACGGTAAATTTTTGGAAGTAACCATGGATGAACCATGGCCATGTTTCCTTTTTCGCGTCCCGTGGATGTGAAGTGAATTCCCTCAGTTGGTCATCAACTTCTGGAGTGAAATATGGTTGAATTGCATTCTACGTTTAACCATTCGCGACCCGTGGTTCTTCCCTCATTTCCTTCCAGCTTCTCACTTTTCTCCATCATTCCTGGTTAATATACACAATGAACAAACAATATGGGTTTCCTCCCAAAAAGCGCCTGATTTAACTATGCGGCATGACGCGATTTCCTTGACTACTCAAACTTCATCAAGGTAAATTATCTCCACCCATTTCACTTTATCTTATGCTCCTAAATATTGCTTGACCCTTTGTCCATTTATATTGAACTTGGTGCCATCATAATTTTCCAATTCCACTGCTCCATATGGAGAAACATGTGTCACTTTGAAAGGTCCTAACCACTTTGACTTCAGTTTTCTCGAAAACAATCAAAGTCTAGAGTTTAATAACAATACCAAGTCTCAGGGGCAATTTCCCTCTTCAATAACCTCCTGTCATAGTACAACTTCATCCTCTCCTTATACAAGGCGGCTCTCTCATAAGCCTTGAGTCAGAACTTATCTAGTTCATTCAACTGTTCAACCCTCAAATTTGCAGCTTCACTCCAATTAAGATTTAGCTTTTTCAAAGCCTAAGGTGCCTTGTGTTCCAACTCCAGGGGCAAGTGACATGCCTTACCAAACACCAGCTGATATGAGCACATCCCAATAGGCGTCTAGTAGGTTGTTCTGTATGCCCACAAGGCGTCATCTAACTTGTGAGACCAATCTTTTATATTTGCATTTAACAGTTTTGGACAAGATGGTTTTGATCTTACGATTGGACACCTCCATTTGACCGCTAGCTTGAGGATGATACAGGGTACCACCTTGTGCTTCGCCCCGTATTTCTCTAACAGACCACTAAATAGCTTGTTACAAAAATGTGACCCCCCATCACTTATTATTGCCCCAAAATGTGCCAAACTTGGAGAATATATTCTTCTTGAGGAATGGTGTCATACTCTTCCCTTTGTTGTTGTGAAATGCTACCGCTTCTACCCATTTGGACACATAGTCCACATCTACAAGAACATATTTCAATCCATAGGAACTAATAAATGGTCTCATGAAATCTACACCCCATATATATAATAGTTCCACTTCTAAAATCGGGGTCAACGGTAATTCATGCTTCCTTGAGATGCCACCATGTCGTTGGCACCAATCACAAGCCTTACCATAATCATGGAATTCTTGATAGATCGTTAGCCAATAATATCCACTTTGTAGAATTTTCTGAGCTATTCTCACCCCACCGTGGTGTTCTCCAATACAAGGCGGCTCTCTCATAAGCCTTGAGTCGGAACTTATCTAGTTCATTCAGCTGTTCAACCCTCAAATTTGCAGCTTCACTCCAATTAAGATTTAGCTTTTTCAAAGCCTAAGGTGCCTTGTGTTCCAACTCCAGGGGCAAGTGACATGCCTTACCAAGCACCAGCTGATATGAGCACATCCCAATAGGCGTCTAGTAGGTTGTTCTATATGCCCACAAGACATCATCTAACTTGTGAGACCAATCTTTTATGTTTGCATTTAACAATTTTGGACAAGATGGTTTTGATCTTACGATTGGACACCTCCATTTGACCGCTAGTTTGAGGATGATACAAGGTACCACCTTATGCTTCACCCCGTATTTCTCTAACAGACCACTAAATAGCTTGTTACAAAAATGTGACCCCCCATCACTTATTATTGCCCCAAAATGTGCCAAACTTGGAGAATATATTCTTCTTGAGGAATGGTGTCATACTCTTCCCTTTGTTGTTGGGAAATGCTACCACTTCTACCCATTTGGACACATAGTCCAGATCTACAAGAACATATTTCAATCCATAGGAACTAATAAATGGTCTCATGAAATCTACACCCCATATATCTAATAGTTCCACTTCTAAAATCGGGGTCAACGGTAATTCATTCTTCCTTGAGATGCCACCATGTCGTTGGCACCAATCACAAGCCTTACCATAATCATGGAATTCTTGATAGATCGTTAGCCAATAATATCCACTTTGTAGAATTTTCTGAGCTATTCTCACCCCACCGTGGTGTTCTCCAATAAGAGAAGAGTGACAAGCTTCAAGAATATGCATCATCCCCACTTTCGGTACACATGTTATTAGCACACACCTTAAGGAAATAAGGTTCATCCCAGTGAACATCTTCATGTCATGCAAAAACATTTCTTTATTTGGTGGAATCTCATGCTAACAAGAAAATTTGCAATGTCCGCAAACCATGGGATCAAGTCTTGGGAGGCTGCCAACACCTGTTCATCTGGAAATGCTTCATTTATCTCTAGCTCATGCTTTGGTATCCTCTCATCTTCAAGCCTTGAAAGATGATCAGCCACTTGGTTTTCACACCCCTTTCGGTCCCTAACTTCAAAATCAAATTCTTGCAAAAGTAAGACCCATCGAATTAGCCTTGGCTTTGCATCCTTCTTGGACATCAAGTATCGAATTGCTGCATGATCTATATGGATGATGACATTAGTGTCCAACAAATACACTTTGAACTTCTCAAAAGCGTACACCATTGCTAGCAACTCTTGCTCAGTAATAGTATAATTCCTTTGAGTCCCATTGAGATACTTACTAGCGTAGTATATCGGGTGAAAGATCTTCTCCCTTCTCTATCCCAAAACATCTCCTAATGCAACCCCACTTGCATCACACATAACTTCAAATAGTTTGTTCCAGTCAGGTGCAATAATTATCAGAGCTGTGGTGAGTTTCTCCTTTAGGCATTCAAATGCCTTCAAACATGCCTCATCAAACTCAAACTTCATCTCCTTCTCCAACAACTTGCACAACAGGTTAGCAATTTTGGAGAAGTATTTGATAAATCTCCTTTAGAATCCAACATGACCCAAAAAGCTTATGACTCCTTTCACTGATGTAGGAGGTGGTAGTATGGATATGACATCGATCTTTCTTTGTTGACTTCAATTCCCTTACTTGATATTTGATATCCCAACACAATTCCTTCATTTACCATGAAGTGATATTTCTCCTAGTTCAACACTAAATTTGTTTCCTCATAGCGCTTCAATACTGAAGCTAAATGAGATAAACAACCTTTAAATGTATCCCCTACTATAGAGAAGTCATCTATAAAGACCTCCAATGTGTCCTCCACCATATGTGAAAATATTGATATCATACACCTCTGGAATGTGGCATGTTCATTACACAACCCAAGCGGCATTTGTTTAAAGGAAAATGTCCCATAAGGATATGTCAATATGGTCTTCTATTGAACCTCAAGATCAACGGGAATCTGGTTGTCACTAGAATATCCATCCAAGAAACAATAGAAAGCCCTTTGTGCTAGTCTATCCTACATTTGATCCATGAAGGGCATGGGAAAGTTGATCCTTCTGATATCACTAGTTCAACTTTCGGTAATCCATGCATACCCTCCAACCCATCATAGTTCGAGTTGGCACTAGTTCATTTTTCTCATTGGGGACCACCGTTATTTCCCCTTTCTTCGGTACATATTACACTGGGCTAATGCAGTGACTGTCAGAGATGGGATAAATTACTCCAGCATCTAACCACTTTATGATCTCCTTTTTCACCACCTCTTGCATAGGTGGGTTCAGTCTCCATTGATGCTAAATGCTGGGAATATAATTTTCCTCCAGCTGAATCTTGTGTTTGCAGATGCCTGGAGGGATGCCAATGATACTGGAAATGGTCCACCCAATGGATCATTTGTAGGTTCTCAAGATAGATAAAAAAGCTTCTACTTTCCATTCCAAAAGCTTAATAGATATAATTACTGGCAACGTCTCCTGTGCCCCCAAATACGCATACCTCAAATGAGTTGGAAATGATTTTAGGTCCAAGACAGGTGGCTCTTCAACAGATGGTTTTACAGGCAAGTTTTCTCTATTCTTCACATATAAATCAAGCTTCTCAGGGATAAAGGAGTAAAACCCCATGCCTGCCATTGCATGCACCATCTCTTCAAACTCTTCAATTGAGTCACCAGCAAAATTTATGATTACTGCCACCAAATCTTCGGCAACAAACTTCTCCTCTGTGGCACCATCCACTACTTCATCAATTATGTCAATCATAGAGATGACACTCATATCTCTGGGCTGCCTCATAGGCTGACACACATTGAAGACAATATCTTCATTGTTAAGCCTGAATTTCAATTCACCTTTTTTTACATCAACCAGTGCTCTGCCTGTTGCTAAAAATGGCCTCCCCAATATAATCGGCACCTCAAAGTCCACTTTGCAATCCAAATCATGAAATCTGCAGGAAATATTAAGCTGTTCACTTTTACCAATACATCATACAAGATGTCCACTGGTCTTTCTATAGTTCTGTCAGTCATCAGCAACCGCATTGTCGTTGGTCTAGGAGCTCCTAAACCCAGCTTCTTGAAGATAGCAAGCGGCATGAGGTTAATACTTGCCCCCAAGTCGCACAGAGCTTTAGCAAAGTTAAATGTCCCATTAGTGCATGGGATTGTGAATGCTCCTGAATCCTCTTTCTTCTGAAACAGAGATTTTGACACAATTGCACTACAATAGTGCTTATTATCTAGGGGTTCATAAGTCACGGTTCTCTTCTTAGTCACCAAGTTCTTCATGAACTTGGCATAGCATGGCATTTGCTCCAATGCATCCACTGGTGGATGTTTACAGATAGTTGTTTTAGCATTGAAATAAACCTACAAAACTTGCCATCCTCGCCTTCTTCTTGAGTCTTTGAGGAAATGGAGGAGGAGGCCTAGGTATTGGAGACATCACCTTTGGCATCTCCTTCTCCTTTTCACATACATCCTCTTTATTTTCAACAGAAGGCTTCTCAGTCTTATCTAGATCCACATTAATAATTACTAGCTCAATAGCTACAATCGATTTAGGCAGACTCTCCTCTTCATAATCACTATCGTCAGCTCTTGTTTCCTCCATTGGCCCCAAAACTCTACCACTTCTAGTGGTGATAGCCATGCAACGGTTATCATTTTTGGAATTTGGCATGGTATTACTTGGAAGCATTCCTTTCTGTCTTGAATTAAGGGCTATTGAAATCTGATTCATTTGTTGCTCTAGCTGCTTTATTGTTGTGGGGTGGGAATTCATCAACTGATTCACATTGGACAAGTCTCCTCTAATTTCACTGATCCCAGCATCTATGGACTCAACTTTCTTCAACACTTTTTCCAGCATTTCTATCATTTTAGACTGAGCTGGCTCACTGCTAGAGGGTGCATTGGAGTTTTGCTGATTTTCTTTTGGGGGAATATAAGCACCACCCTAGTTATTCTTGAATCCTTGATCTCTATCTCTCTAGTTGCCCTGTTCTCTATCCTTCCAGTTGTTCTAATCTCTCCATCTGGAACCACTGTTATCTCTATACCTGCTCCAACCTTGATTCTGCTGACCCAGCTGCTAAGAATCTTGGTTAGATCCTTGAGCTGTAGGTCAGGAAACCCCACCCTAATTAGCAACAAAGTTTAGCTTCTTCATCACATCTCTGATAACATTCATCATGTTAAGGAACCTTCTCCTAATTTGACACAACATTGACCTTCTGTGTTCCCATTCCCATCAGATGTTTTGCTAACAAGTTCATCTGAGTTTTGAGTTGAGCCATATCTTCATCTTTTTCCTCTTCTTTTCTCAAATGCTCTCTGGGCATTCCTCTAGATTGCACACCATTTACCATTTCCGTCTCTCATGTTTTCCATGCTCTATTCATTCTAGTCATCTTACTTAACATTGCGCTTGCAATAAGAAATGAGTAGTCCATCAGTGAACCTTCTGTAATGTTGTTTGTTACTGCTTTATTTAAGCTATCCAGCGACTTGTAATATGATTGGAGGAGGAAATCATCAGGAGGTCTGTGGTTTGGGCACTGCTTGATCTTCTTCTTCAATCTCAACCAAGTTTCATACAATGCTTTATTCGCCAGCTGACGAAAGTTGTTGATTTCATCCCTCAACTGGATCATTTGAGATAGAGAAAAAAATCTTTCTAAGAATGCAACTGTCAATTCTCCCCGACATTTGATTGATTCATCTAGCAGTTCCCCAAGACATATAGTTTCTTCTCCAATTAATAAGAAGGGGAACAATCTCAGCCTCATTGCCTCCTGTGACACGCCAGACAACCAGTATACATTACAGATCTTTGTGAATTTCTTCAGATGTTGGTTTGGATCCTCATGAGCCAAACCTTCATATAGCCCCTTCATGCTAAGCAAATGCATCATGGTGCTGGTGATATCAAACTTGGCATTTCCACCAAGTTCTAGCAGTACAATGGCACCTGCATACCTGGTTTGCTCCAAATCAGACTGCTCTACAGGAGGAGCACGCCTGTTAATAGGGGGCTAACTTCTCAACCCTTGTTGAGCATTTCGGGCTGCTACAGCAAGTTGATCTACATTCAACTCAACATTATCAAAATTCTCCATTGAACCTACCAAAGGACAAAAACAACAAAACAAAGTAAATTACGAAATACGGACTAAAGAAATTTTAAATATATATTGGTAATAAGTTTTGGAAACCAAATTCTCCAGCAACCGTGCCAAAATTTGATACGCCCAAATTACACCTATTAAATAGGTATAAAGTGGTCGTTGTATCAAATATAGAACCCAATAAAGTTGAGGTCAAATCCTACAAGGAATAACGTGCAAGATTTATCAACAACGAATACTCAAATTTATTTAGTTGATCTTTCCGGGGGGGGGGGGGGATAAAATCACACTTATAATTAAAGATTTTCTTAGTAAAAATTATTGAAAATTTCTAATTTGTTTCGATAATTTAACTAAACTAGGGCTGTGATTCCCAAGATGTCTTAACTATGATAGGTTTATATTGTATTCAAATCCAGGCTAGTATTACATATGTAGAACAGACAGTTCTATAGATTTCTATAAAGTCTTTCAACCCACTTAGAGAATTATCACCCTCAATCCTTTTGTCCTTTGAGTGATTCTTAACTTAAAAACAGTTAGAAATTCCGGGTTGACTATTCTTATAACAACTTAAATTATTAGATGAGGGTTGAAAATCTCAAATACTCGTTATCAATTCTTCTTCCCAATCATGAAATCTTTGATCAAGCAATTCATATTTTAGGCAATATTCAATGTTTGGAACCGTTAAACAACAATCAAAAAATTAAAAATTGACAATACACATGACTTTCTAACCTAAATATTTACATTCATAAACCCATTAATGTAAATAGATCAAGGTTAACACAATCCTAGATATAAAATATAGACAACGATAATATCTTGGAAAGAGAAAAGAAAAGAAACATATACCCACAATGATGAACATAAAGGTAACTGATTCAATACGGATGTACAATTCTTCAATAAAAACTCAAAAAACCCTGCTTTCTTTTCCCTCTCCCAAGTATTTTTAAAAGTAAGTGTCGTGATCCCCTTTTTTCTCTATTAGATATATCATTAAAATCCTCTCAAAATTCCAAAAAAGGAAATAACTTGCATACTATTAATTACAAGAATTCCACCTTCACAGCATTTGCTGTGCGTCCACAGTTAGCCATCTGCGGTCCATGATTTGATCATCTTTTAGCTAACAAAAATGGCTAACCTTCTACCTATGATCCGTGGCCCATTTGTATCCCGTGTTTAGTCAACTACGGTCCGTGTATTGAACGTATTTTTCCTTCCAATAGACACATGAATTTGGCTTGAGATGCCTTTGATGCGCGGTCCACGCCTTCCAATCCTTGGTCCAAGGTTCACCCACAGAACATATCACTGAGAAAGGTTCTTCTGTTCCTAGACGTGATGCATCCGCAGTGCGCACTTGGTCATCCGCGGTCCACGCCTGAGGAATTCTTACAGTGTTTAACCTGTTTGGCTTGATCTTTGAAGTATTTTCACTTGATTGCTTTTTAACCTCTTTTGAATGGTAATTTCCTATACAGATGAAGAGAAATCATGATAAGTACTTATTTTATATCAATTTATTTACAAAAATCTAAGTTTAAAAACCCGAAAAGTTGGTCAAGATGCCAACTTATCACCCAAATTTCTCCTCAAGTTCGTGAATTCAAGTATATGGATTTATAGGGTTTTGACCCAAATTTATGAAATTCTCTATGATATGTTCATGGGTCTAATCCCTTCATGTTCTAAAGCATGTTTTAAGTCTAATGTTGATTATAAATATATGATTTCAAGTTATTAAAAATTATGTCCTACTATACAAGTTTTATGATAAGTCAAGCTTATGATTCATGATTCCAAGTTTGGTGAGATATCCAGCATGAATGAATATTTATAAATTTCCCATGTATGAATCCATAATTATGACTTATGAAGTCTATTGCAAGTATGAATGATTTTATGATTTAGGCAAGCCAACACAAGCTAAGTATGCTTTCATGATCTAGTAAAGGCTAATAAGACCAGCTTATCATTTGTCTTGGAGTCAAGACTCCCATCGTTCATATTTCAAATGATGCATGTAATTATGATTTCATCTTCTTTATAAAAAGATGTGAGCATTATGCATGTTTTTGGGAGTAGTGTCTAGCACCGAGCAGGCTTGGGGTCCAATGTCTCCGATCTCATTACTACGTGCCAACGTAGGTATATGTTACATGTTTGGGACCTCTCAAGAGAGTTTTCTCTTTCCCCAAGGGGCCTCAGCTTGATATCGTATAATGGTATTATCCTTAGCCCTGGCAAGGTTTTGGATGGCTCTGCACATTTGAGTGTGATAGTTGGGGCATCACGTAAACTCTATCGTGATGGTGTCGATTATGACGAGTCTCCCATTGTTCCTCATGATTTCAGTTACTCATGTTCATGACTTATGATATTGTGTTTTACAACAAATTTGACCCAATGATTAGTTTATGAGATTTTACTTACGATTTTAGTTATGACAAGTCATATGATTTCTATTTCTAGATCTTGGGTCACTTGTTCAGTTATGATAATCAACTTATGACTACGTATGTCTCAAATACAATTTTTAGCATGCAGTCCTTACTCTCATGATCTAATTAATTTATATTCATATGCATGATTTCAGCTAATATTTGTTAAGCATGTTTTACTTACCTTGCATACTCAGCACATTCAAAGTAATGAAAGCATACTCTATGCTATATCGTTTCATGATATAGGTTTAGGTGATCCAGCTCAGTTCATCCCTGCTTTGGGTGAGTCCTAATTATTCGAGGGCGTCTATCATTTTAGTTTTTGTTGTTAGTTTGTTTCAAACTTGGAGATAGCTGGGGGGCTTGTCCCAGCATCTCATCAGTTAGTAGAGGCTTTTCAGACATAGACTAATATGTTCAGTGATGTCGCCCAAGCACACGCAAGTGTACGTGGTCGTCAAGTAATATTGGATTTTGAAGTCCAGGTATTGTACCCAAGGGACTTGTCAATTTAATCGTTGTAAGGTTGTCACTTTAATTTCACTAATCTATAAAACAGTTAAAATGAAGATTGATTTGGAAAATTAAACTACTAAAACTTCAAATATAAAATTAACTAAAAACAATTGCAAGTTTGATTGTATTTCGATGATGGTGAAAGACTAGGGCAATGACACTTGGTTGGTTTCAAGTTGAGTTTTCAAGACATAATTAAACTTGTATGATTCTTCTTACGGTTGTTAGTTGCAAGTTACTATCCCATTTCTTACCACTATCCCTAGAATCCAAGAACTATATATTTCATGAACCCTAACGCCTATATCCTTATGGTCGCAGGAGAACAATGAAATGACGATTGTTCTTACTTGTATTTCAACTAAATAGGATTGAAGGTATATCCCTATCCTTAACAACAACTTCTATCCTATCACCAATGTGTTCAAGGGTCTTTGAATTCCCATTCTATATTAATTTTTAACCCTTTCAATTCCCTTTCCTAAGTTCAATCAAAAGTCGACGGATTACTTACAAGGTGATCAATCTTAAAAATAATAAATTAACAAAAATAAATATAAACAATCATAATTGAAGAATCAAAACCAAATTTAATTAGTCTTTTAAGCAATCAACAATTCACCATGGCCACAACCCTAGAATATAAGTTTATCTGGTCATAGACAAGCGGAAAAACAAATATTTAGTAATCATGATATGAAAATACGCAGTAAAGAAGAGAAATCCTAGTTGTAGAACTGTGTTTTCCTTTCAAATGGCTTACAAGCTTTCATAAATGAACTACTGAATGTAAAAAAATGATTAAAGACTACTCCAAGATGTCAAAAGTTGCTTAACAAATGACCTAAGGCCTCTATTTATAGATGAGCCTTCAAATGACGCTTTTGCCCTTTAAAACATGGCTTTAAAATTAGCAATTTCTATCTCGGAATGACCCTGGCATGCCACCCCATGTATCTCGCCACAAACATAGTAAAATTTTAAATAATTTCAGCTCCAAACAAGGCCTGATGTGCTTCCCCCTCTATCTAGCCAAGGTGTCCATCAAATTTCTCTAACTCTGGACACCTCTAGCGTAGGGTGCCGCACATCTCACCAAGTTTGTGTAGTGCAATTCTCTGATGTTTAAGGGCTGTCCTATGAAGTTTGGAACTTGTTGCGGGGCGCCATCCATAGCACCAGACCCTTCCGCTCCTCAAATCTTCATTCCTTGCATCATTTTGAGCCTATGTTGCTTAGTTTCCTACTCAAATCAACTCAAATTGTTTGTTAGTTCATAAAACACACAGATACATGAATTTAAGCATAAAATAAGGATTATGAACTCAAAATATGATCAAATATGAGTAAAATCATGGCAAATGGGCATAAAATATGTCCAACATCACCACCCCACACTTAAACCTTTGTTCGTCCTCGAAGAATCCTTAAAACATACCTAAACTCATGTTTTACCATCACACTTGACACCTCTATCAACTCATACTCAACCAACTAGCATGGATCATTCATAGAGTGGTTTATCATAAGTAATACAATTTCATCAAACACATATGCAAGCTTCACAATTAAGATGACACAACCTCTATAAATGACTCATCTTTTCAACACAAAGGGGCAACATGATTACTGTAACATATGCAATAAGTAGTACATCGAATTATACCTCTTGATCCCCTCACTTTTAGTAATGTTCCTCTCTCAAATTCATCAATGTAAAGACATGGGAACACAATAAGTAAGGCACACTCACACTCACAAATGATGTGATACATATATGTAATCATACCATAGGCTTGCCCTTCATGTACGTTTAGACTACCTAATTTTTTCAAGAGATTAAGATCACAAGGACTTTTCTTGGTTGTAATGTCGACTAAGGGACTGGTAGGATTGATATTTCATTTTATACTGACTACCACCATAAGTACTTTTAAGATATATTTCACTTTTCTCGTCCACCACCTTTTCCTTGTTTGTTCAACCTTCACCAACTCACCCTTTTATTTTCTTTTCATGCCCCATTTTCTCTAGTTGACTACTAGCTTTCTAATCATAGAATCACTAAGAATTTTGTAATTAAAGCTCTCTTTTCAATTTCCTATTAGCAAGTAGACAACACAATTTTTATGGGAACCCCTTCCTCTCACTTTTATTTTTTTATCATAATTTTTTCTTTTTCCCTTAATATTATATTTTGGTAGACCTTTACTTTCAAGTTTCAAAGTGCCTAGACTATTATAGATCAATAAATCTAAGGTCTCACTGATGACAATTCCCGCAAGTGTACGGGTCGTACAAGTAATATAGTGGCCCTTTTGAAGAGCCGGATGTCGAACCCACAAGGACTGGACCAATTCAGCTAACTATCAAGTTCAAGTGTGATATTAACTTTCGCAAGTGTTGATTCTAGAGGTTTTCAAGAAGGTTTAATTAAGTCTAAATATGGTCAATGAAATATTCTGAATTCACTCTAGGAGCAACATAGAGTTAAAACCAGATAATCATGCGATACTACGATTTGCAATGGTTTAATTATGAACCTATCGATTGTCGTCTCACATAATTAGAATTGCATGTTCATGGTCTTTCGAGCCTCTAAACACGACAAACTAGCCTCACTGCATCATTGTGAGCGAGGATGCTAATTCTAGTTCGTGGGCAATTAACTACGTGGATGTGGTTTATGGGGTTAGGCCATTGATTAGGGTACTTTCGTACCTCCAACCATTTAACCAAACTTAGCTTCACAACTACTTCTGCGAGTGGTGGAGTGACAAATCTAAGCCGGTGTCTTTCTCTCTTCCCATTTTATCAACCAAGCAAGGTATTAGGTATATTTCTATCCTAACCACAAAATCTTATCAAAAGATAAGAACTTGCTTCCGACATTCTTATGTTCTTCCCTAGGTTTGCTTTCTCAAGCATTTGCCTAAGTTTAACATGTGTGTTTTCATGGTGATCAATCATAAAAACAACCATAATTAAGAATGCAAGACAAAACAATAATCAATAACTTAATTCCAAAGAAAATTCGTAAAAACACACTCATAACTCATGGCTTCAACCCTAGAGGAAGGGTTCTAGCCATTCAAGTTCGTAAAATTATAAGAAAACATTGTTAAAGTAACATACTTACAAGAATTGGTAGATGAGAAGATGAAATTGATGAACCCTAGGTGAGTTCTCCCACTTCTCCCTTCACTCCTAGGTGGTTTTTCAGAATAAAATTGTGACAAAATGATTTTAGGAGCTAAGGGTTCAATTTATACTATGCTGAAAAATGCAAAATGTGGCCTGTGGTGGAACAACAACGTGTCACGGAGCTGAACACCCTACTTGACCTCCGTGACATGGAGGTAACGCGTACCCTCACTGGAATGTGCCAAAAAATGCAATTTTTGGCCAAGTGTTGCCGCATTGGCAGCATGCCACGGCCCCTATCGCACAGGGTGCCAGTTATTGCATGTTTTCTTGTTGACTTTCACGTTTTGCTCTTGATTCCATTCCTCCACTTCACCAAATCATGAATTAGTTCCTCAAATGCATTACTAACCTTCAAAAATAAGGACTAATCATGTTGGTTAGTATATATTCACATTTACATAAAATCACATGAGAATGCATATAATTAATTCGATAAACAAGACAAAACTAAGTTATAAAGCATCTCTCGGGCATGCTATTTTGCCCACGATCACCTACCCCACACATAAAGCCTTGTTCGTCCTCGAACAAACCTTTTACATCTCATGCCTATGGAGACTCACCCATAGCTAATTTAGCAAGAGAATTCAGGCTACGACTGTAATGATTATTTAAGATAGCAAGTTAATAATAGAGCATGCACGATTTAACCATTGAAATGAAATACAACTCCGCTAAGACTTCTTAACCTCAAGAAGCGACTCTCAATCTTAGCAAACTCATGCAAATCAACCGATTAAGAAATCCCACATGGATTATATCCTTCATTCAACATGTGTCCTCACGGAACGAGAGTTACCCATTTTCACACGCAAAAACTTTTTAAATCACAACATGTGTGGGTACATGAATAGAATTACGCTCACTCTCACAAAGAATTCACATGCATCATGTAATGACCCATAAGCTTGCCCTTAGTGTTTTATTCCATTAATTTGAGGATGTATGAATGTAAGATCAAGTAGGACTTCTCAGGTTGTAATGTAGCAAAGGGACAGGTAGGTACTATTATGGCCAGTAATAGTGACTATCTGCGCTAAGCGCTTTTAATACATCACGCCCTCATCACTAACTTCCCTTCCCTTACTTCACCTTTTTCTCCTTTCAGCTTTCTTTTTCCTCTTTTGTTCCCCCTTTCTTTAGGAACTTTTGGCTTATTAGTAAGGAGTTCTATAAGTAACTTTTCATTAATTTATTTTCTTACTCCCTACTAATACTCAACCATATTCAAACAAGTGCACTCTTGACCTTTCTCAACTTCCACAACTTCCATTTTTCCTTCTTTTTCATTTTTTTCTCACTACTTTACTCTTTCGGATTATTCACTTAAGCGCTTAGGAGTTTTGGATCAAATTCAAGGCTAATGAAAGAAAAAGGATTAAGCTTATGTTGCAGCTATCAAAGAATAGGCTCAAGGCTCAATGGGGCTAACTATGATTAATTATTCAAGGTAGGAAAAATGAGGGATAACATTAGGTTCCTTCAAAGAAATGCCTAAATCATTTCCTACAATTCTCATCCTTCTTTTTGTTTTATATACACACAAGGCAAGTTCTAGACATTCCACAATAGCACAGAATACTCAAAAACCTTACACTCATGGCATATGGTCAAATCAAGACACATTCAGCAGACTCTTACTCAGCTAATCACAAGAATTTAGAATTAAGCTTCAATCATATTGAGTCAAATTCAAGAACCTAAGTGTCTCACACGAAGTTATACACTTGCATGCTTCAACACTGAACATACTTACATCTTACAATCATTTATAGCCCATAACAAGAACATCAAACATCGATTAGCTACGGGTTCACAAACCCACAACCTATCGACTATTGTTTCCTCAAGACGGTCATCATCCATCCATCGTCGGAAACAATCCCTAGCTATGACTAAAAACCTTATATACAGACAAAGAAAAGAAAAAGAAAATTTTTATTCTTCGGTTCAAAGACCCCCCGTCGGAAAAGAACCGAAAAGAAAAACCAACGGGTGCTGAATTCATGCTTGACTCATAAAAATTTTTCAAATTTCTCACAAATTCTTCACAAGCATTGCATTCACCCAAAAAAAAAATTTTTGGTAAGCACAAAATTTTGAAATTTTTCTCACCCCACACTTAAATCATGCTATGTCCTCGTAGCATCAAATAAAAATTTAAAGGACGAGAACTACTCCCTGAGCCTCTATCCCAAGCTAAAAGCATGCTTTTCTTCAAGTTCTCCTAGGTGGGTGTATGACCCCACACTTCTTCTATTTCCTTCTTCTTAGCTTCCTCCTTCTCGGTACTCAGACTTCCCTTCCATCTGTGCTTAACTTTCCACCAAAAACACAAACATAATGAAAACAACAAAATCAACACAAAATCAAAATTAAACAATTTGTACCTGTGGTACCCTTGGGTTGCCTCCCAAGCAGCGCCTAATTTTCCGTCGCGACACGACGTGGACTGTCCTTTTTAGGACATCCTCATACCTGGGTTCCCGTTCGAGAACCATCTCCTTTTTTTTTATTTTTAGAGGAAACAACCTCCACTCTGTTCCTCTCTTCCTCCAACTTCTTCTCAATTTGACGCCCTTTATCAGACTCGGGCTGAACACTTGTCATTGCCTTTGGCCCTGCACCTGTGGAATCCTCCACCCCACACTCATAATCAGACAACACACTAACCTGACAAAGGTTTCTGCAGTGTGCGGATGGGTTCATTTCTTGGTAAACGCGGAAGAGTTCTTCTTCATCTTCGACCCTCATTTTTAGGGTCCCTGCTCTCAAGTCAATCACCGCTCCTCCAGTGGCCAAGAATGGCCGTCCCAAGATCAGGGGTACCTGGTCATCAACCTGAAAATCTAAGACAATAAAATCAGCAGGTATAATGAACTTACCTACTTTGATGAGAAGGTCCTCTATTATTCCATCAGGTGTCACTCGCGACCTGTCAGCCAGCTGCAGCATCAACCTTATCGGCCTCGGTTTTCCCAACCCCAGGGTGTTGAATAAGGATAGGGGCATTAGATTAACTGCTTCCCCTAAATCACACAAAGCTCGTAGCACCTCAGCTTTACCAATTTGTATGGGGAGGGTAAAACTCCCTGGGTCTTTGAGCTTTTTCAGAATCTTGCTCAATACCCTGTGACTGCACTCTTCAGTCAGTGCTACCATCTGGACATCCACCAACCTAACTTTGTTCGCCATCACGTCTTTGAAGTATTTAGCATACTTAGGCATTCCCTGCAAAACATCAATAAGAGGCAAATTTATGTGAAGTTCTTTGAAACTCTCAAAAAACTTTTTGAAGCATTCCTCCTCCTTGCTCTTTCTGAATTTTTGAGGGAATAGTGGTGGTGGTCTTTGTGCTGGCTGCAATGAAGATTTTGCATTTGGTTGCCCCACCCTCTGATTATCTCCCGTGTCAATGGATGGTCCTGGTCTAACCAACTCCGGCTGCACCTCCTTCCTCAGCTCTTTTGGCACTACATCAGCTAATTGCTTGCCGCTTCTCAGACTGATGGCATTGATCTGCCGAGGGTAAGGATCCGTGTCGCTTGGTAATCTTCCCTTCGATATCATGTTTTGAGCAGCTGCTATCTGACCCACTAGTTTTTCAAGATTGCAGGTGGCCATTTGCTGATTCTTTAAGTCTGTTGCCATCCTCGCCTGATTTTTTGCTAACTGAGTCTGGGTCTCCATGATTTTTTGCAATGTTTCCTCAATGATGCTGCTCACTTGACCATTATTCTGCCTATTCTGCTGATACTGTTGTTGTTGAGGTTGCATATAACTCTGCTTTTGGTTTCCACCCCAAGAAAAATTCGGGTGGCCCTGCCAATTTCTATTGTAACTGGTTCCAAAATTCTGATTGTTGCACTGCACATTACCAACAAAATTGACTGACTCCGGATTGGCTCCACAAGTTTTTGCATTATGCCCATTGTTACCATAAATTTCGCACCAACTAGGAGCTTGCTGAACTGCATTAACCTGGCCCTGTTGTTGGTTCATACTCAGTTTATTGAACTGAGTCATCATCTGATGCTGGAATGAAGCTAACTACGCTGCCAAGACATTCATTCCATCTACATCTATCATCATTGATCTCTTTCCTTCCCCTCTCGATGACTCATTGTACCACTCTGGATTTCCTTGAGCAATTCTGTTCAACAAAGTATACAACTCATCATAAGTCTTCTCCAAGGCTTGCCCACCTGATGCAGAGTCTAGTAATATTTTCGTGTGTGGGTCTAGACTTTCTACAAAGGTATGTGCCAGCACTTCATTTGATTGCTGGTGATGGGGACAGTTTCTTAACAATGACTTGAATCTTTCCCAAGCCAGATATAAATTCTCATCAGGCCTCTGCTTGAAACATAATATCTCACTTCTCAACTTTGCAGTCTTGCCTAAAGGAAAGAATCTGATAAGGAACTTCTTAGCCAAATCATCCCGCGAAGTTATGGAGTTCGGTGGCTCAGCCTTCAGCCACTTTTTCGCCTCTCCCAACAATGAAAATGGGAAGAAGGTCAGTCGGACATAATCTGGGGACATGCCGGTGGGGACAAACGTGTCACTAATCTCAAGAAAGTTCTGTAAGTGCTGCTGCGGGTCCTCATGTGCCATCCCAATGAACTGACCACTAGAATGTAGCAGCTGCACCATGTTCTATTTAAGCTCAAAGTTCCCTCCAGGCTCCGGTTTCCGGATGCTAGAGGTCACATTCGCCGCTAGTAGGATTGCCACTTCGCGAACTGGTCTACCAGTCATTGCTTCTGATGATAATTGTGCTCGTCCCGCGGGTGGTTGTTGTTGGACCTTTTCTTGAAGTCTCTTCAAATTTTGCTCTAGAGCTACTCTCTTCGCAAATGGATTTGACGTTCAGGTTGAAACAACGGTTCCACAAGCTCTCTATTTTTAGCCAGCTCGGCAGGACAACCTGTCACCTGCAAATAATCAGACTAAGACCAAGTTTATCAACACTTAAGGAAATTTAAAAATCACACAAAAATAGATAAATTATCAAAACTTCGCCGAGTCCCCAGCAATGACGCCAAAAACTTGATGACAATTCCCGCAAAGTGTACGGGTCGTACAAGTAATATAGTGGCCCTTTTTAAGAGCCGGATGTCGAACCCACAGGGACTAGACCAATTCAGCTAACTATCATGTTCAAGTGTGATATTAACTTTCGCAAGTGTTGATTCTAGAGGTTTTCGAGAAGGTTTAATTAAGTCTAAATATGGTCAACGAAATATTCTGAATTCACTCTAGGAGCAACATAGAGTTCAAACCAGATAATCATGCGATACTACGATTTGCAATGGTTTAAGTATGAACCTATCGATTGTCGTCTCACATAATTAGAATTGCATGTTCATTGTCATTCGAGCCTCTAAACACGACAAACTAGCCTCACTGCATCATTGTGAGCGAGGATGCTAATTCTAGTTCGTGGGTAATTAACTACGTGGATGTGGTTTATGGGGTTATGCCATGGATTAGGGTACTTTCGTACCTCCAACCATTTAACCAAACTTAGCTTCACAATTACTTCTGTGAGTGGTGGAGTGACAAATCTAAGCCGGTGTCTTTCTCTCTTCCCATTTTATCAACCAAGCAAGGTATTAGGTATATTTCTATTCTAACCACAAAATCATATCAAAAGATAAGAACTTGCTTCCTACATTCTTATGTTCTTCCCTAGGTTTGCTTTCTCAAGCATTTGCCTAAGTTTAACATGTGTGTTTTCATGGTGATCAATCATAAAAACAACCATAATTAAGAATGCAAGACAAAACAACAATCAATAACTTAATTACAAAGCAAATTCGTAAAAACACACTCATAACTCATGGCTTCAACCCTAGAAGAAGGGTTCTAGCCATTCAAGTTCGTAAAATTACAAGAAAACATTGTTAAAGTAACATACTTACAAGAATTGGTTGATGAGAAGATGAAATTGATGAACCCTAGGTGAGTTCTCCCACTTCTCCCTTCACTCCTAGGTGGTTTTTCAGAATAAAATTGTGACAAAATGATTTTAGGAGCTAAGGGTTCAATTTATACTATGCTGAAAAAATGCAAAATTTGGCCTGTGGTGGAACAGCAACGTGTCACGAAGCAGAACGCCCTACTTGACCTCCGTGACATGGAGGTAACGCGTACCCTCACTGGAATGTGCCAAAAGATGCAATTTTTGGCCAAGTGTTTCCGCGTTGGCAGCGTGCCACGGCCCCTATCGCGCATGGTGCCAGTTATTGCATGTTTTCTTGTTGACTTTCACGTTTTGCTCTTGATTCCATTCCTCCACTTCACCAAATCATGAATTAGTTCCTCAAATGCATTATTAACCTTCGAAAACAAGGACTAATCATGTTGGTTAGTATATATTCACATTTACATAAAATCACATGAGAATGCATATAATTAATTCGATAAACAAGACAAAACTAAGTTATAAAGCATCTCTCGGGCATGCTATTTTGCCCACGATCACTCACAAAAAGAGGGATTAATCTACTATTGAGGCTAAGAAAGAATAAATCTATTAGGCTTAGTAGGGATAACTAGGGAGAATGACTAGGAAGGTAAAACAACTATAGGAAAAAAATGGTTTTTCCAAAGAAATGCCTTGATCATCTCTCAACTCCCTACCAACTAGTTATCCTACATACACTAAGAAAAGTTCTAGATGCTATAATATATACATACAAAGCAATTCAGCTCACCTCTTATGGCAACAAGAATCTAATCATTTTCTACAACTACACATTCATACAATCATATATAATGACAAGTTTATTCATAATTAATCCCTACGGATGTGTTGAGTCAAATGAAAGAGATATGTGTGTCTCTCATGGATCCTCACTCATGCAATCAAGATGATCACTCTATTTATTCCAGTATAGTAGCTAAGCAGAATATCAACAAGCATACAAGCGGATGACCTACGACTCATCCTAAAAATTAATTTTTTTTTAAAAAAAGTGACAAAACTTCCCTTGAGACGGTCGTCATCCATGTATCATAGGAAAACGTCATTAATCTTGTTACACCCCGTAAGTTTCTATCATTTAATCGATGCGTGAATACGATATGTTGAGTGTTTTGGGGTGTGACACATATGGAAAAGGGCTAGGGGGATGAGTAATACGAGCATGGTATCGAGAGAGCAGGAGGTCGGGGCCAAAGGCTGGGCAAACTAGGCGCTGCACCAGCAGGCCATGCCGGCGTGTCACGCCAGGTGCGACGCACCACCTCCTCCCACTGCCTCATCTATATAAAGGTTGTAAGTTCAAAGTTATGCCATTATAAATTTCCCAAATATCAGACCTCAGCCCAACGACTTTTCCTCTCAATTTTTTGAGTGATTTCTACCGAGTTACACCATTAAACTCCGTCCAAATTCAAATTCACCTTCGATAATGACTTTGAGGCATACGAGGAATGTCCCTGTGGAGTTATTTCTTGGAAGTTCTCTTGGAGTACCAGAAATCCATCGAGTAAAAGCTATAGAAGTCGCTTCTAATTGAGTCCTAAGCGGCTACAAGTAATAGGTAAGCATTTCTACCTTCTAAACTCTCGAGAATTTGTGAGTTCTCGGTTGAATTGGATGAAGTTAAGTTATAGTTAATATTATTGAAAGATATCATTATATGTCGAGTCTTAATATTGAAACTAACCTTATTCTCTCAGCATAGGGCTGCAATTTGGTAGGATTGTCGGCTACAAGTTAGAACTATTTAGGTGAACGAGAATCGGCATTAGAGGTATGTTAAGGATAACCTCTTCGACAAGTTATGTCACGCCCCGCCTTGGGGGGTATGACTGGCACCTGGTGCCCTACTAGGACCTGAACTGCTAGACTACTGGGCCTAAGCACATCTGGTGCCTGGCTGGCTCTAACTTAAATTCAGGAAAACAACGGGCTATATAACGGCTGTAAACACAGCCTCTGGCAGAGTAGGCCTGTAGACACCTGTATGAACTTCAGCTAACCAGAAACATACTTACAAGGGGGAAACCTATGCGGGCCGACAAGGCCACCATGCTGTCTAGTTCTCTGTAACTCAACAATAGCATGTTAAATAATTACGTGACCGACAAGGTCACCACTACTGACTGGTTATGGCCACACACGGCCAACAGGAACTGAAATACTAACTAACTATAACAAACTGCACGGCCTCACACGACCGGCTCAACTGACCATAGGGAAATATATACAGACTGCAAGCCTCTAGGAATGACAATAGAAATGATCGGGACAGGGCCCCGACCTACCCGTACTGTACAACAAAAGAAAATGAAATACACCTTTGAATATCAAACTCCGGATGACAGGAGTTGATAACTCTGCGCTGGCTAGGATCACACGGGATCGGCTCCTCGTCTGTAAGTACCTGCAAGAAAGTAATGCAGCGCCCCACGGGCGTCAGTACCACAGGTACTGAGCATGTAAAGCAACTGAAATACATAACTGAAATGAATAACAACAGTAACATGACATATAAGCAGGAAGTAGCTGAGTCTATCTAGCTGAGGATAGCTGGGGAGAGTTTATTTATTCTGCAACTAAACTGAGCGTACCTGAAGACGTGTCGTCCTACTGTTTATCAGTATCTAATAGCACATATAGATATACATATAAATACACACATAACCTGACCGACCCCCATAAGCCGGAAGGTGCCAACCAACAGAGCAATCTATTTACCCCCTACCCGGGTCTAAACTAACCAAAAATAAGTCACTCCACTCATTTGATAACTGTGAGCTCCTCCTACCGGCCCCCTTGGGTACGTAGCTCAGGTCTTGGCCTCTGACAATAAACTGTGTCTGAGTCCGAAGACTCCTGCCTCTGGGCGCAAGTGCACACGGGGTAATCTGCTGTTGTATCTGTAACTGAAACTGCCCCTGGGTGCAAGCACGCAACAGGGTAATTTTATAAAAATCTGTATCTGAAACTGCCCCGGGCCACAAGCGCACACAGAGTAATCTGCCCCTGTAAACAGGGTAATCTGGCTCTGCGCAGAGTAAACTGAACTGCCCCTGCAAGCAGGGTAATCTGGACCGTATTATCATGGTGGTCAGCCATCATCGTCCTCTAGGCGGACGGCATCGCCCAGCTGGTGGCGGTATCTGAATCTGGTATCGACACAGCTATAACCCAGGGGTGGTGGGAATGCTAAGGGACACCCACATGCCATAACAAGTCTCAACATGCAAAACACATACACAACAAGCATGCTCAAATGAAAAATACTAATCCTATTCTCTTCTTTTATTTCAAGGCCAGTCCGTATTAAACAACTGATGCTATATTCTGTTTTACGCTGTTTCTGATTGCTGGGCTAACTACTACCTGGCCTTTATCTGTTTATCTGATTATTGTTACCCGTGATCTGAAGCTATATTAGTTTCTAGAACCATATCTATTTCTGGAGCTACATCTGTATCTGGAGCTATTTCTATATCTGATTACTGATTTGATTACATCTGGATATAACTCAATAACATAGGACATGCCATCTGTAACTGGATATAGCTCAATAACATAAGATGTGCCATTTATTATCGGATATAGTCTCAACAAATGTAATACATAGTATCTTGTAATCTTGCTAACTCATTATACTGCTTTTACAACTTCCATTCTGGGTATTATGTAAGAACATGCCGAGCTACTAGCTGATACCACATTACTATCTAAAATCATCCGACTATCCGTTATTCTGATTATCGCATGATACGTAATGATGTACTAGCATGCTTGTTGAAAATTATACTAAAATCGTTCCTGTACGCTGGGTATCTATTAATAGCCTTTATTCTATTTATTTTATAGACTGTATTTCCTGGCTTGCTGAAAGAATAACTTTACATACCTTAACCTCGAGTTATCCGTCTGTCGGACGAGGCTCGGTCAATACTCCAGCTATTTCTCCCAACTGCATTCATGTATAAGCTAATTAATACTAAATATAGCTTTATTCTAAAGAACGACGTCACTTTTGATATAATTGTAGCCTAAACTTAGGCTTATCGAAAGACGGTCGAAAACTCGCTATTTTTCAGAAGTCCAGAAGGGAGAAGTATTCACTTCACAGCTAGGAGCACATAGACACTAGTTTAGAGCAATTCTACTTACCTTAGCTCGGTAGCTCGACGATTCGTCGGCCGTATTTCACGAAACAAAATCCGTAGGAATGCTCCCTGCTGCTAAATACCTCGGTACCTGAGGTTAATTCGAGTTTGGACAGCGTTTGACAGCGTAATCGGAAGGAAATTATCAAATAATCCTCGTTCCTCTTTCTCTCTGCTTACCCTCTGTTTTTCACTGGAAAATATAAGAAACTTTAATGAAAAATCAAAGTTGGAGGCTTTATGAATGCGATTTATAAGTCGCATTCAGGGAATGCGATTTATAAGTCACATTCTTGGAATGCGATTTATAAGTCGCATTTTGCCTTGCGATGCGCCGACTTGGCGCTTGTCCGATCTTTCCCCGGGCCTTTTTCTAGCATGTATGGTTTTCAAATACTCTTAACCAACACGCGAATAGGCCATCTATATGCCGGGAATTTACGGGGTGTAACAAGTTATTCCTGTCATATAGTAATATGACCTATGTCTTTGTATGCAAATCATAAGCATGTACATTGATTAGCTGTTACAGATAGTATTGGGGTTAAAGTTTACAATTTTGGTTGGACTGACCCTAACAAATATAGCCTTCCATTGACCAACCTCAAGGTTTCTATATGTGTCATTGCCTATGGGGCTATAGATCGCTTAGAGGAGCTATATTATGTCTGACAGGACTATGTTTAGGCCTATAAGGCCATATTACAGTCCATTCGTGAATGGACTTCTTTTATGCCATAACAACATCACTAACCCTCCGTCGAGCCTTGTGAGCCCACGATGCAGTCACAGGAGCCCAGAGGGCTCAGACACAGCTACAGGAGCCCAACGGACTTAGTTGTTTACCTAGAGGCCAGGTAGGTTGGCTATAGTTACTTGTTGCATCATATTGACCCAGTTAGGGGTATATTGATTGAACTATACTTGCTAGGGCTTATGGGGGCTCAGGTAGGTTATTTTGTGCTGGTTTTTCTTTCCAGGATTATGGGAGCCAGGTAAGGTTCTTGTTTGTATACTTACTTGTTTGCTATACTTTAGATTGTGAGGCTACTCAGGTTATAACTCTTATCCTTTTAATTGATTACTTTTAGTTCTTTTATCAGTTCTATTTAGTCATTTTCATTACTGCCATACATATTTGGTACATATTATACTGACATCCATCTATGGGTGCTACATACTTGCCTGCAGGTGAGGATAGACACGGTTCATGATCTTCTTAGCTATCAGCCAGGGTTAGCAGTTCAGTCAGCTCATTTTCTCCGCAGTTGACAGTTAGAAAGGTTTGCTCTTTTTGTTGTACAACTTCTACGCAGGTCGAGGCCTTGTCCCAACTACTATTCCACTCTTAGAGTCTTGCAGACTACAATTTTCGATTGTTGGTTGTTTGGGGCCTATGTATATTATATTTTGCATGCTGTCCATGTGGAGCCTAGTTTAGCTAGTTAGTTAGTAGCCTTGTCGGCTATAGTATAAATATGTCTGTCTGCTTTCCTCCTATTATGACTAGACAACATGGTGGTCTTCTCGGCCCGCATAGGATCACTTTATTGTTATGATTGCTGGGGTAGCTATTTTCTTTTATAGGTTATTTGTATGGCCTAGTCGGACAACTGAGATATAGCTATTTGTTTTGTTTATTTTGAGTTGCTGGCAGACACCAGAGGTGCATATGCCCAGCTAGGTCAGCCCAGGTCCCAATATGGCATTTGGTGCCAGTCATGCCTCCATAGGTGGGGAGTGACAAACTTGGTATCAAAGCAACATCATACCCTAGGGAGTCTGCAAGCTGTGTCTGGTAGAGTTTTGTCTATGGGTGTGTTGTGCACCACATTCCATAGGTAGGAGGCTACGAGACATAATAGTGTGGTTACCCTCCTTCCTTCTCTAGTCGTGCTATAGAGCTATGTTGTATAGGGTTGAGTCTCTAAGCTTACATTATTCTTCTTATCTATAGAGAAAATATCTGACGCACGACAGACTACAACTTGTCGGGAATTGGATACCACTACAGGAGAGATGTCACGACCCGAGTTCACACCCTAGCCGTAACACGGGACAAGGAACCCTGAAAGGCTCCAAGTCGACCCATGGCTTGATCATAGAATACACATAACATCAGACATGACTAAAAACATAAATAAGAGGGAGCTAGTATCAAGAATTTAATATAAACCATAAGGACAATTTAACAACACTTAGATACAACACTGAATCTATCTAGACAAGTTTGAAAGACTTCTACTAAACTGATGAGTTGTTGGGACAAGCCCCCAGCTAACTCCCAAAGTCTAAAAACTGAAACATAGTACAAATAAGAACATAAACCATGTCCTAGAAAGATGAGGACTCACCACTAGCAGCTAGGAGAGAGAGAAACGTATCTAGCCAGGCGGCGGAACCTGGAGAGTTGAATCTATATCATGAAGCGATATAGCAATAGAGGCGCGAGGTCAGTACTTGGAGTGTACTGAGTATGCAGGAAGTGTAATCAACTAACTCATAAGCATATACAAAAACGAAGTATATAAAAACACAATAATAGTAATGTAACTGCAATGAGATACAACAAGCTTATATGAGATTCACATATTCATATCAACATAACCACATCATAAGGACATACATCATTATAAGATCAACTGATGTGCAAAAGTGATAATCAAAAATAATACAGAGGTATGATGTCGTGACTGATATCAAGAGGGTCCCTGACTGTTCAAGGAAAGTTCCTAACTGTCAACGGAAGCGTATCTGACTATAAAAGGGAAACACTCTTACTAACGAGAATCCCCTATTGTCAAAGGGAGAAAATGCTTTGATATACAGAGTCACTGAATGTCTAGGGATATTAGTCCCGATCGACTAAGGAGAAACATGCATGGCTAGTAGCTAGGGACTTGAGTACTGACTGACAATGGAACTACTCTTGCTAACGAGAATCCCGACTGACTAGGAAAACATTCTTGCTAATGAGAATTCCAACTTAGTAGGGAAACATTCTTGCTAACGAGAATCCCGCCTGATTTGGGAAACATTCTTGATAATGAGAATCCCGATTGACTAATAAAACATTCTTGCTAACAAGAATCCTGACTGATTAGGGAAACATTCTTGCTAACGAGAATCACAACTGATTAGGGAAACACTTGCTAACGAGAATCCTATAGATTCACCTTGCGCATTATACTATCATGACATTCCAAACTCTGAATTCATCTCATTCAACATGTAGCATAAGGTCATGCATGATTAATAGATTCCACTCATACTTTATCATAGATGCATTTCATTTATTTCAAAACATACCACAAGCTAACATTTATAAAATTTTGGAGACTTCGCTTAAAACAATGTGGTAAGCTTATTTCGGGAAAATCATCATTTTAAATCGACAAGTGGGCATTACCCAAAGCTTCATCACACTTGGATCTAATCAATTCATTTTGAAAACAACAACATAATCATGAGTAGTTGTAAAAACATGCTTTTCATCATCAACCTCATCATCATCTCACATTTATCATAAATCACTTCTTTTATGAACTTTTCATCCATGGGCGTTTTAGATTCAAAAATTTAGAAAATAATTTTTGTAAGGAAAAATAATTTATAATCTGCCCAAGCTTCATAATCCATCAATATAAATACAATCTAATCATACCCAATCAATTAAATCAAAAACATGGTGATAATACATAATTTACTTTCAATTGCTCAAGCCCACAAACTCCAACTCATCCCAACATAGTCATCAATGTCATAATCAGGTCATTAGGGTTAATCATACAATATTTTCACTATTCCATCATGTGCATGAATTACTATGATAATCAAGTGAGCAATAAACAAATCCCATTTAATACTCAAATCAATTTATGAAGAACATGCTACACTCTTGCATTCCCAACATATAATCCACATTTCAAAGCAACCCATCAATTTACATTCCAAATAAATTCATATTTCCAGAGTATTTTAGCATTTAAGAAGAATATAGAAAAAGTTTCTCATCATACAAGACCTAGGTCATGCTTTTCTAGATTAATTGAAAACGGGTTTTTAATGAAAAAATTTTGGGGCACAAGGATGGAAAAATTATCTTTGTTGAAGACCCGCATACCTGGTAGAAGAGATCCCACTCGAAATTGCACCTTGAAGCTTGGAGTCGTTCCACGACTTGATCTACACAACACTTCCCTTTTCAGTATGATTTCTTTCCTTAAGCCCGGAATCTAATCTTAGAAACATCCGGGGTGTTACAATATCTCCCCCTTGGGAACATTCATCCTCGAATGTTGGCTGAACATACTAAAAAGATAGAGATGAAACCGATATCAAAATATCAATCAAGCACAGCTAAACAGAAATGGAGTATCTGACTCCGGACCATCCTTACACATCAAACTGAATATCCACATCAAACACGCATACCATGGCATAAGGGAAACCGAAGTACATGAAACCAACATAGAGCTAGGTAGAACACTGGAAAGGATACAGGAAAAACCTTCATTCTCAAATCGCTTCATGATACTAAGCTAGGATTCATGATATCTAATCTAACTGAGGATAAGGAATTCATGAGCACGAGTTATTCCCGACATCTAAAACTGAGTTCATACAAGAGATAATCCGACTCTACTGAGTCAATAAACAACTTCTAAAGACTGAGTTCGAGATGACCACACTGGAAAACATAAATCAACACACATAACTGATTAATAACATTAAAATGAGCATAAAGAACTCATAGAGCAAAACTGGCATCACTGTCTGAAGCGGCTACCTCTAAACCTCAGGAATCTGCACATAGGGATAAACATAACTTAACTTTAATCGAGGTACAAGGGAGTTAATCTAAACGTAGTAGAGTTCGACATATTGCAACTGCTAAGGCTGAAATTCCTTTTATGAGCATTCTCAAGGTCCGACTTATTTCACATATTCACTATCTCCCCCTTAGCTTAAAGTCATCATTCTAAGGATCCTGAATCTTTCTTCAAGCCAAGCTAAATTATTAATTCTTAGCTCCTCTTTCACTTTTAACCTTCACTGTGAGCCTTACACTAAAAGCTATTCACATCACACATCAACAATCTTTTCCCACAATCACAATAGAGTTTCTTATTCAATAATGAGGTTAGAAACATATAAAGGATAACATAAGATTCACAACATACCTGTGGCCACTACTGGCGCTTTTCCCTTATCCTGATGGGCTACTACGACATCGGAGTGGTTTTGACAATGCCGGCCACTAGGATTAGAGGATGCACCCTGCTAAAACGGGCGGGCTATTAGAGCTGCTGAAGAAGTGGTCTAGGATCTACTCTCGCCTCACTTAGCCACTACGCAATCACGGTGCATATGGCCCGCCTTGCCGCACCAAAAACAAACATCTGTGTCGGCCATGCATACTCCCAAGTGGTGCTTTCCACAGCTCATGCATAATGGATACATAATTTCCCTCCCTCCGGGCTGATACGGAGCACTAGCTGTCGAAGGTGCTACGGCCGTTGATTTCTGCTGGAAACATGAGCGATGTACGACACTCGACCTCTAATAGGAGAAATCTAGGTCTCCAGTCCTGGACCTCTTGGCCTCTCTCTCTTTTTCTTTTACCTGTTCTACTTCCATTTATTGAGCAAATATTACCAAGCGTGGAAAGTCTACGTCCTGGTGCAACATGGCAGTCTTGCATTCTTTGACCAAGGAGTCTGACACTCCATTCACAAACCCGCTCACTCAGGCCCGCTGGTCAGATACCATTTCTGACACATACTTAGATAATCGAGTGAACTCTAATGCATACTCCTGGACAGTCATGTCATTCTATTTCAAGTTAACGAACTATGCCGCCTTTGCCTCCCTCAAGTTCCGAGGGAAAAACCTGTCCAAAAACGCTGTCATAAATTCATCCCTACCTATCTCCAACTCCTCGACTTTCTCTCCACTGACAATACCAGATGCAACAAACTCCCTTTAACTGTTAGGAGGCTAAGTCTACGCTCTCATTTCCTGTCACTCCCAAAACTTGAGTAATCTTCTAAATTTCTTCCAAGAAATCGTATGGGTCCTCATCCACCTTTGACCCTAACAATTTGGGTGGGTTCATCTAATGAAAATTCCTTATTCTTGCCACCGTTTCATTCCCATTCTGAAAAGCACGGGCCACCGCCTGCTGGCTTATCTGAGCAGTCAGGGCCTGTGCCAATATGTGAAAGGCTTCTCGAAAAACAACATGAGTAACATGATCATCCATTGGGTATGCCTTGGCTGGTGGTACCTGCTGACGATTGTTACCACACCTTCTTCCGTTCACTCATCTGGGAGGCATTATCTGTGAGCGCGTAAAGCACGAGTTAGGGGAGGGAACTGTTTAGAGCTTCATACTCTATGCACGATAAGAATCATGAAGAAAAGGGGACATTCCTAAAACGTCTCATAGCCTCTTCGCCATAAGTGTGGCATGCTTCACACCCATGAAGAAGACTCTATGTAACGCGACTTTCAAACACCCTAGGAAACTCTAAACCTTGGCTCGGATACCATGTTTTTCACGACTCGAGTTCACACCCTAACCGTAACACGGGACAAGGAACCTCAAAAGACTCCAAGTCGACCCATGGCGTGATCATAGAATACACTTAACATCAGACATGACTAACAATGTATATAAGCGGAAGCTAATATCAGGAATTTAATATAAACCATAAGGACAATTTAACAACACTTAGATACAACACTGAATCTGTCTAGACAAGTTTGAAAGCCTCTACTAAGCTGATAAGTTGTTGGGACAAGCCCCCAGCTAACTCCCAAAGTCTAAAAACTGAAACATAGTGCAAATAAGAACATAAACCATGTCCTTGGAAGATGAGGACTCACCACTAGCAGTTCGGAGAGAGAGAAGTGTATCCAGCCAGGTGGCGGCACCTGGAGACCTGAATCTATATCATGAAGCGATATAGCAATAGAGGCACGAGGTCAGTACTTGGAGTGTACTGAGTATGCAGGAAGCGTAATCAACTAACTCATAAGCATATACAAAAACGAAGTATATAAAAATACAATAGTAGTAATATAAATGAAATGAGATATGACAACCTTATATAAGATTCACATATTCATATCAACATGACCACATTATAAGTACATACATCATTACAAGATCAACTGGTGTGCAAAACTAATAATCAGAAATAATACAGAGGTACGATACTGTGACTAATATCAAGAGGGTCCCTGACTGTTCAAGGAAAGTTCCTGACTGTCAATGGAAGCGTCCCTGACTATCAAAGGGAAACATTATTACTAACGAGAATCCTCGACTGTTAAAGGGAGAAAATGCTTTGATATAGAGAGTCACTGAATGGCTAGGGATGTTAGTCTGGACCGACTAAGGAGAAACATGCACGTCTAGTAGCTAGGGATGTGAGTCCCGAATGACTAAGGAAGTACTCTTATGTCATGCCCCACCATGGGAGGCATGACTGGCACCTGGTGCCCTACTAGGATCTGAACTCACTGAGCTGACTGAGCCTAAGCACTTCTAGTGCAGGGCTAACACTAGCTCTTAAATCAAGAAAACAACGGGCTATATCTCGGCTGTAAGCACAACCCCCGACCGACAAGGCCTTATATCCACCTATAAGGAGAACAGCTAACCAGAAAGAAGAAATAACAGGGAATCCTACGTGGGCCGACAAGACCACCATGATGTCTAGTTATGACTGTAAAGTAAACTAGTGCTAAGCTAAACTATGGCCGACAAGGCCACTAATCTGTCAGCTAAACAAGGCCCCACATGGCCAACATGTAAACTAAAGCACATATAGGCCCCACGCCGATAATAACACCCAACCACAGAGAAATAGAAACAATCTGCAAGCCTCTAAGAGTAATATGATAGTCGGGATAGGGCCCCAACCTACCGATGAACTGTACAATCAAAAAAAGTAAACCTTCTATCTACAAGCCTCAGAAGAAAGGATCCAACTGCTCTGGTGATGCTTGATGAAAGCTACGAGGGACCTGCTCCTCATCTATCCGTACCTGCAGGCAAGTAATGTAGTGCCCCAGAAAGGGCGTTAGTATAATATGTACTGAATATGTAAGGCGATAACTGTAACTGACTGAAATAGCGAGATAGAACTGAGAATACCTAAAATGAAGGGGGTAGAGATCATACTTGAGTAATAGAGCTTCTTACTGTCTAATGTTATTAATAACTAAAGCAAACAAAAACCTTACCTGACTCCCATAAGCCGAAAGGTACAATCAGCACAGAATAACCCACCTGGGGCCCCCATAAGCCTTGGTGAGTACACTTTAGTCTATATACCCCTATCAAGGTCTCACTGAATCAAGTAATAACTACTGCTGTGCTACCGGGCCCCTGGGTCTGCAACTGAGCTTGCTCGGCCCCTAACTGTAGCAGTGTCTGAGTCCGGTGGACTCCTGATATTTGCACCCCGAGCACCAGGCTCGATTGGGGTGTATAAAGATAACCATGGCTTATAAGGACCTGTCACCCCATCTTCATCCCTGGTGGACGGCATTCCACTCCGTAGAGCGGCGTCATCTCGCCCCTGGCGGGCGTTGACACAGCTAAAACCCTGGGGTCGGTCATGAAGGCTATACATGCATAATCCATCCCAAACTAACATGGAATACTGGTCTCAGCTAATAACAACAACTAATCATAATAGACATGCTTCTGGTACTCTTATTGGGATTCAACTGAGTTATCATGCTAAGAAAGCTAACTTGCCGAAGGAAACTGCCTTAACATACCTCGTTCGCCGATTACTGATTAACTGGTAAGTTTCAGCTCGTATTCAACTACTTTTCGCAACTGCAATCGCATTATTGGAAGAATGAGGCTAGTTTAAGTACTAAAGTCAGAGAAAACGATAACTTTATATATAAATATTAACTATATTTCAACTTGATGGAACACGGTCGAAAGCTCATAATTTCCTAAAGATCCAGAAAGAAGAAATGCTTACTTTAAGCCTGTGATAGTATTGATACTAGTTTGAAGCAATTCCAACAACTTTAGCTTAGTGGCGTTACAATTTGCCGGGCGAATTTCGTGAAAATAACTCCGTAGCGATACTCCCTGCAGCCTTAAACTTCAATACCCAAAGTTAATTTGAATTCGGGAAGCATTTTGTAGTGTAAACGGAGGAATTTAACTTGTTTTCTTCGTACTCTCACTACTCTGGCCATTTGTATATTTGAAATATAACTTAAAATCAAATGATGGAACATATATATACTTTAGGCAATGGACAGGGGTCTGTGGCACGGACCCTGTCGCGCCAACTTACGGGCATTCCATGGAGCCCATCACGGAGGGCATGGTCCGTGCCACGCCGCCCCTTTGGGCACTGGCCTTGCCTTCTTCCGCGCGGTCCCGACTCTGTGCTCGTCCGACCTTTCCCCAGGCCCTTTCTCGTACGTATTATATTCTAAAACTCTTAACCAACGTACGAATAGTTCGTCTAAACATTATAAACTTACGGGGTGTAACATCCTCCCCCCCCCTAGAAACATTCATCCTAGAATGTCTTACTTTATCTTATAGGCATCTTAACTCTTATAACTACTTATTCTGGAAAAATTTCGGCAGTCTCCCCTGTAATATGGACTAATCGATAATCCTGAAACGCAGAAAAGGTCCAGTATAGGCACTTCATATAATACTATCACAATAATTTCACAATAAGACTGGAGTCAACTGAGCAATACATATAACACAAATCATGAAACAACGACTGAATCAATAACTTACCTTAACTGCATAATCTGGGCTAAGCCTGGAACAAATGAGGATATCTAGATTTCATGTTGTCCTCAGCTTCCCAAGTCATTTCCTCTCTATTCTTGTTTCTCCATAGTACTTTAATAGAGACAACATCTTTATTCCTCAACCTGCGAACCTGCCCATCTAATATAGCTACTGGAATCTCTTCATAGGCTAATTCCTCGGTAACCTGGATATCCTCAACTAGCACAACTCGGGACAGATCCCCTATGCACATTCATAGCATCGACACATGGAAGACTGGATGAACAGATTCCAACTCTAAAGGCAAATCTAGCTAGTATTCCACCTGGACTATTCTTTGGAGTATTCAGTATGACCCAATAAACCTCGGGCTGAGCTTAACCTTTTTGCCAAACCTCATTACACCCTTCATTGGTGAGATTTTTAGGAATACCCAGTAACCTACATTGAACTCCACATTTCTATGTTGTACATCAGCATAAGATTTCTGGTGACTTTGAGCTGTTAGCAGACGTTCTCTGATAAGATTTACTTTCTCTTATGACTGCTGAATTATATCCGGCCCAATTAATCCTATTTCTCCAACCTCGAATCAACCAACTGGGGACCTGCATTTCTGCCCATATAAGGCCTCATAAGGTGCCATTTGAATCGCTGAATGGTAACTGTTATTGTAAGCAAACTCAAGAAGGGGTAAATGATCCCCCCACCTGCCCCCGAAGTCTAGTACACATGCCCATAACATATCTTTGAGCGTCTGAATTGTACGTTCTTCCTACCCATCTGTCTGAGGGTGGAATGCTATACTCAGATTAACCTGGGTTCCCAAACCTCTCTTGAAAGACTACCCGAATCTAGATGTGAATTGTGCTCCCCTGTCAGAAATGATAGATACGGCGACACCATATAATCTGACTACCTCCCTGATATAAAGCTCGGCATAATCCTTAGCCGAGAAAGTGGTCTTGATTGGCAGAAAGTGAGCTAATTTCATCAACCTGTCAACAATAACCCAAATAGCGTCAAATTTACATCTAGTACAGGGTAACCCTGTCACAAAATCCATATTAATGGCCTCCCATTTCCACATAGGCACGACTATCTCTTGTGTTAGTCCGTCGGGTTTCTGATGTTCGTCTTTCACCTGCTGGAAATTAGGACATTGAGCTACGAATTCTGCTATCTCCTTTTTCATTCTCGGCCACCATTAAATCTTTTTTATATCATGATACATCTTTGTTGAACCCGGATGAATAGAGCAATGGGAATAATGCACCTCGCCCATAATTTGCTAGCAAAGTCCTGCCGTGTCTGGAACACAGAGGCGATCCTTATATCTCAAAACTGCGTCTCCAGTTACCTAGAAATTTGTAACTTCCCCTCACTAAACCTTATATTTGAGATGAACCAGGTTAGAGTTTTTGCACTGCCGTTCTTTCACTTTCACAACTATAGACGATACTGTCGTATTCTGAATTACTGTTCCACTGTCTCCTGAATCTACTATATGGATGGCCAAACTGGCTAACTGATGCAATTCTCGGGCCAGATCCCGTTGTCCTGGCTTCAGGTGTACTAAACTCTCCATGGATTTACGACTGAGGGCATCGGCTATAACATTGGCTTTCCCTGGATGGTACAAGATATTTACATCATAGTCTTTTAACAACTCTAACTAGCGACGCTGCCGTAGATTCAACTCTTTCTGTGTAAAAATGTACTGGAGGCTCTTATGATCAGTGAAAATATCTACATGAACGCCATACAAATAGTGCCTCCATATTTTCAAGGCATGAATCACCGCAGCTAATTCCAGGCGATGGGTGGGATAGTTCTTCTCATGCTTCCTCAGCTGTCTGGAAGCGTAGGCAATAACTTCGCCATGCTGTATCAGTACACATCCTTACCCAACGCCTGGAGCATCGCCAGTATACTGCATTACCATCTGATCCTTCTGGCAAGGCTAATACTAGTGCTGTGTTAGTCTATTTTTCAACTCCTGAAAGCTCTATTCACATGCTCCGATCCAGTGAAATTTAAGTACATTTTAAGTTAACTTGGTCAAAGGCGCTATTATGGTGGAAAATCCTTCCATGAAACTTCTGTAATACCCAGCTAGCCCTAGGAAACTACGTACCTCTGTCGGAGTGGTAGGTCTAGGCCATGTTTTTACTTCTTCAATTTTCTGTGAGTCCACCTCAATGCCAGCATCTGACACAATGTGGCCCAAGAAGGCTACCGAATTCAGCCAAAATTCACATTTAGAAAACTTCACATACAGCTGGCGATTCTTGAGAGTCTGGAGCATTGTTTCTAGGTGGTCCCGGTGATCTTCCTATGAGTGGGAATGTACTAGAATATCATCAATAAATACTATCGTAAACAGGTCCAGATACGGCCTGAAAATTCAGTTTATCAAGTCCATGAACACTGCTGGAGCATTCGTCAGTCCAAAGGACATGACTAGAAATTCAAAATGGTCATACCTGGTCCTGAAAGCGGTTTTTGGAATATCCCTCTCACGATCCCGAACCTGATGGTACCCTGACCTTAAGTCAATTTTTGAGAAATACTTTGCCCCCTGCAACTGGTCAAACAAGTCGTCTATTCTGGGAAGCGGATACTTATTCTTGATAGTGACTTTATTCAGCTGTATGTAATCTATACACATATGGAGGGATCCATCATTCTTCCTCACAAATAGGACTGGTGCACCCCATGGTGTAGTACTTATATCGATAAAGCCCTTATCTAATAGATCTTTCAACTATTCCTTCAATCCTCTGAGCTCAGCAGGAGCCATTCGGTACGGAGGAATAGATATGGGTTGAGTACTTGGTAATAAATCAATTACAAAGTCAATTTCCCGTTCTGGGTGTTACACCCCGTAAATTCTTGACATTTAGATGGCCTATTCGCATGTTGGTTAAGAGTTTTAGAATGCCATACATGCTAGAAAAAGGCCCAGGGAAAGACTGGACAAGCGCCACGTAGAACCATCGCAAGAGGAGGCTGGGCAGACCTTCTCCGTGATGGCCAATGTGTCACGGAGGGCTCACCTCCGCGATGGCCAACGTGCCATGGAGGTGAGGTTCAGCCTCAAGTATATAAACCCCTCCACTTCGGTTTTGTCTTATTTTAATTCATAATTTCCAGAGAGTAACCATAAAAGAGAGAGCACGAGGGATTTATTTGAAATTCCTTCTGTTTACGCTATTAAATGCGGTCCAAACTCGAATTTATCTTGGGTAGTGAAGTATTAAGCTACCGAGAGCATTCCTGCGGAGTTAGTTTCGTGAAATTCGGCCGGCGAATCGTCTTCCTACTGAGCTAAGGTAAGTGGAATTACTCAAAATTAGTGTCAATATACTCCTAGCCCTAAAGTGAGCATTTCCCATCTGGGCTTTTGAGAAATAGCGAGTTTTCGGCTGTTTTTCGATAAGTTAAAGATTGAGCTATATATATATATATATGTATATATATATATTCAAAGTAGTGTTTCTTCTGTAGTATTGATGAATTTACTTCTAATTACTGTGTATATGAATGTAGTTGGAAGAAATAGTTGAATATTGACCGAGTTATGCCAGTTAGCCAGAAAGCCGACAATTGAGGTATGTAAAGCCAGTTTTTTCGGCAAGTTAGTAATTCTAGTATAGTAAAATAGAATAAACTCCAGAAGAAAGTTATAGAAGATGAGTATTAAGTATGCTCGCGTTATTATGTTATATTCAGAATAAAAGTCAGTAAATTAGTATTAAACAATGAGATATTATTTCAGACTCAGTACCAGATTCAGTTTAATTCAGCCAGGGAATCAGAATAGAATATCAAAACATGAACAATATTATCAGATTTATTATACACATTAATGTGATTATTGTTGTTTGATGAGACCTGATTGTGTTATGTGGGCACCCTTAGAGCTTCCTTGCCGCCCCAGGGTTAATAGCTGTGTCGACTCGCCCGCCAGAGGGTGAGGATACGTCACTCCAAGGAGTGGAATGCCGTCCGCAGTAGGACGAAGATGGGATGCAGCATTCCCCATAGCAGGCTGATCAGCATTACAGTATACCCTTTCGAGCGCTTGCGCCCAGGGCACAGATTAAAGATTACAAATACAGATCTCATATTACAGTTACAGGAGTCCTCTGGACTCAGATACAGTTATAGTCAGGGGCCCAGAGAGCCCAAGCTGCATACCCAGGGGGCCGACAGGATGCTCGTAGTTATTAGGTGAGTGGCGTGAATTTATTTTTGGATGGTCTGACCCGGGTAGGGGTATATAGGTTGCGTGTTGATTGGCACCTTCCGGCTTGTGGGGGCTGGTATAGGTTCTGGTATGCTATATATATATATATATATATGTTACTTATTAAGTTGATAAATAGCAGGACATCGCATCGACATGTATGATTCTTATCTTCTTTCTAGTACAGTTAAGCTCGGTACAGATTCTGCTATTCCAGACAGTCTTAGCTATCCTTTTTCATTTTAGTAACTACCAGTTTACTATTTATCTTAAGTTATGTTCAGTTGCTTTGCATACTCAGTACCAGTGGTACTGACGCTCGTTTAGGGACGCTGCATTACTTGCCTGCAGGTACTCATAGAAGAGGAGCCGATCCCTCGTAATTCTAGCCAGCACACAGGGTCATCAGCTCCTTTCATCCGGAGCTAGACAACTAGAGGTTTATTTCTTTTCTTTTGTTGTACAGTATGTGTAGGCCATGGTCCTGTTTCGACCATCTTATCAGTACTCTTAGAGGCTTGCAGATTGTGTATGCCCCATGGTTAGCTGTACCGGTCGTGTGAGGCCGTGTGTATGTTTTAGCTTATTTATAATGGCCGTGTGGGGCCTTATTCAGTTGATAGTGGTGACTTTGTTGGTCACGTAGCAGTTTAGCACTTGTTTTCTCGATTCAGAAATAACTAGACAGCATGGTGGCCTTGTCGGCCCGCATAGGTTCCCTATTGATTCAGTTGTTCAGGGTAGCTGTTGTTTCTTACAGGTGGCTATAGGCCTAGTCGGCCGGAGGCTGTATTTACAGTCATTATATAGCCCGTCATTTTCTTGAATCCAGGAGTTAGAGCCAGCCTGGCACCAGAAGTGCTTAGGCTCAGCTAGTCTAGCAGTCCAGGTCTTAGTAGGGCACCAGGTGCAAGTCATGCCTCCTAAGGCAGGGCATGACAAACTTGGTACAAGCGGTTCTAAGTAGAGTCTTGTCTATGGATGTGTTGTGCACCACATACCATAGGTAGGAGGCTGCAAGGCATAATAGGATGGTTACTCTTTCTTCATATTCAATCATGCCTTAGAGCAGTACAGTATAGGGTTGAGTCCTTAAAACTTATCATACTCTTTGTTTATAGATTGAAATGGCAGACTAGCGACACCCTGCCACAGGTAGAAGACTGGATACCGCGGTAGGAGAAGGCACCAGTAGGATGCATCAGCTTCATCTAGATCAGCCCGATCTAAGGGCGATACAAAAGCATCATCTCGACCTTCTCAGAATTCCCCACTTCACCAGGAGCCACTCGGAATGACGCCGCCTCTGACAGTTCCTGTACCCACACCATCCGACTAGGAAATTCGAAGTGCAGTAGTTATGTTGGCACAAATGATGGCTACTCAGCGCCAGTCAGTGCCACCCGTAACAACAGAGTCATCAGGTGGGCCTGGCAGTTCGAGGGTCCGAGATTTTATGGCACTAGGTCCCCCGCAGTTCACAGGGTAGGATCAGGCAGAGGACCCCCAGGATTTCCTGGACCAGATGCAGAGAATCTTCCGGGTTATGCATGTGACATCTACAGAATCAATTGAGTTAGCGGTATTCCAGCTATGGGATATTGTTGTGTTGTGGTATGAAAGTTGGGAAAGGTCCTGAGGGAGAGATGTAGCCCCTTCGACCTGGTCCAGCTTTTCAGAGGCCTTCCTGGACCATTATCTGCCACTGGAAATCCGACAGGCCCGGATGGATCAGTTTTTACATTTGGAGCAGGGGGCGAGGAGTGTACGGGAATACGCCCTACAGTTCGATTCCTTGGCCCGCTATGCTCCAGCTTTTCTAGACACCAAGCCATCTACAGTCCACCGGTTTATTATGGGTCTGAACCTAGAATACATAGAGGCGTGCATGACAGCTACACTGTGGGAAGATATGGACATTGCTCGGGTGCAGGCCTTTGGCCAGACTATTGAGGGCCTTAGACAGCGCAACAGGATAGTAGACGAATAAATCAATAGCAGCACCGCAGGGATAGATCATATGAAATACAGAGGGAGAGTCAGAGAGGACCCAGGCCCCGGTTTTCAGACAGGCCACCTAGAACCCCACCTCCATCACAGCAGCAGAGGGGTAGATTCATTCGCCGAGGACAGTCAGAGTTCGGCGGTAGTTCTCAAACGATAGATTCACCTCAGCAGAGGATGGTAGAGCAGAGAAGGTACACACCCCCACCTTGCCCTATTTGCAGTCAACCCCACACTGGAGCTTGCAGATATGGCTCCACAGGGTGTTATATATGCGGGTAGGAGGGTCACATGATGAGAGACTGCCCAGCCAGGGGTCAGGGTAGCCGAGATAATCAGGACAGGGCGTCAGCAGGGCCGCGAGCTCCAGCAGCCTCGGCAGGGCGTAGGCCCTCAAGCCCAGCAGGTAGAGGACGTGGTAGATTAAGGGCCTCTAGTTCAGGTACGGGCCCAAGCCGTACCTATGTATTACCAGGGAGGCAGGACTCAGAGGCGTCTCCAGATGTGGTAACAGGTATGATGGCTTTTTGCTCACACCCTGCTTATGTACTGATTGATCCAGGATCTACTTTTTCCTATGTTACCCCATTTATGGCTTGAAAGTTTAGTGTTGCACCAGAGTTGTTTTAGCAACCCTTCTTAGTATCTACACCCGTCGGTGACTCCATCATAGCCAGAAGGGTGTATCGAGGGTGTACAGTAGAGGTTGCTGATCGTCAGACCACAGTAGATCTAGTGGAATTAGAGATGATTGATTTCGATGCCATTATGGGTATGGATTGGTTAGTGTCGGGCTATGCCAATGTAGAATGCTTGACCAAGATGGTTTGATTCCACTTTCTAGGGGAGGCAGTACGAGAGTGGAAGGGTAGCACAGCTACGCCAAAAGGTAAGTTTATTTCCTATCTTCTGGCGAGGAAGTTGATTGCTAAGGGATGCATTTACCACATAGTCAGAGTCCAGGATGTTTGGGTAGAGCCTCCGACTCTCCAGTCTATTCTAGTGGTTAATGAATTCCCTAACGTATTTCCAGATGAGCTACCTGGTATTCCCCCAGAAAGAGAAATAGATTTTGCAATTGATTTGCTACCAGGCACTCAGCCCATATCAATCCCTCCATATCGTATGGCTCTTGCTGAACTCAGAGAATTAAAGGAGCAGCTGAAAGATCTATTAGATAAGAGCTTTATCAGGCCGAGTACTTCACCTTGGGGTGCGCCAATTCTATTTGTGAGGAAGAAGGATAGCTCACTCCACATGTGTATAGAATACCGACAGTTGAATAAGGTTACAGTCAAGAATAAGTATCCGCTTCCCAGAATAGACGATTTGTTTGATCAGTTATAGGGGGCCAGAAATTTCTCCAAGATTGACTTACGGTCTGGATACCATCAGGTTCGAGTTCATGAAAGGGACATTCCAAAGTCTTCCTTCAGGACCAGATATGACCATTTGAATTCCTAGTCATGTCCTTTGGGCTGACGAATGCCCCAATAGTATTTATGGACCTGATGAACAACATCTTCAGACCATACCTAGACCTGTTCGTGATAGTGTTCATTGACGATATTCTGGTGTATTCTCGCTCAGAGGCAGACCACCAGGATCATTTGCCGACAGTGCTCCAGATTCTCAGGGACCGTCAACTGTATGCCAAGTTCTCTAAATGTGAATTTTGGTTGAACTCAGTAGCCTTCTTGGGGCACATCGTGTCGGACGCAGGTATACAAGTGGACACACAGAAAATAGAAGCAGTAAAATTGTGGCCCAGACCTACCACTCCGACCGAAGTCTGCAGTTTTCTAGGATTAGCAGGGTACTATAGAAGATTTGTTGAGGGATTCTCCACCATAGCGGCACCTTTGACTAAGCTGACGCAAAAAGCAGTAAAGTTTTAGTGGACGGAGGCATGTGAGCAGAGTTTCCAAGAATTGAAAGATAGGTTGACCTCCACCCTAGTATTAGCATTGCTAGAAGGTACAGAGGGTTATGCAGTTTATTGTGACGCTTCGGGTATTGGGTTAGGATGTGTGTTGATGCAGCATGGTAAGGTAATTGCTTATGCTTCCAGACAGCTGAGGAAACACGAAAAGAATTATCCTACCCATGACTTGGAACTAGCCGCAGTGATCCATGCCTTGAAATGTGGAGACATTACTTGTATGGCACCCATGTGGATATTTTCACTGATCATAAGAGCCTACAGTATATCTTCACTCAGAGGGAGTTTAATTCGCGGCAGCGTCGTTGGTTGGAATTGCTGAAAGATTATGATGTAAATATTATGTATCACCCAAGAAGAGCCAATGTAGTAGCAGATGCCCTCAGCACAAATCTATGGGGAGTTTGGTGTACTTGTAGCCCGAGCAGCAGGAGTTGGCCAGAGAAATACACCAGTTAGCCAATTTAGTCGTTCGCCTAGCAGAAACAGAGGACAACAGAGCGGTAATTCAGAACACCGTAGTTTCGTCATTAGTTGTGGAGGTAAAGGAACGACAGTATGAAGATCCTGAACTGGTTCAGCTTAGAGACCGAGTTCAGCAAGGAAAAGCGCAGGCTTTTCAGGTAACTGAGGATGAAGTGTTGCGATATAAAGGTCGCCTTTGTGTTCCAGATGTTTCAGGGCTTCGCCAGCAAATTATGAGCAAGGTACATTGCGCCCGCTATTCTATCCACCCAGGAGCGATGAAAATGTACCACGATTTAAAGAAATCTACTGGTGGCCAAGTATGAAGAGGGAAATAGCAGAATTCGTAGCCCAGTGTCCTAACTGCCAGCAAGTAAAAGCGGAACACCAGAAACCAGGCGGATTGACTCAAGACATAGTTGTGCCTCTTTGGAAATGGGAAGCAGTAAATATGGATTTTGTAGCAGGATTACCCCGTACCAGACATAGGAATGACTCGATTTGGGTAATTGTTGACAGACTGACAAAATCAGCCCATTTTCTGCCAGTAAGGGCTACTTTCTTTGCCGAAGATTATGCTGAGTTGTATATCAGAGAAATAGTAAGACTGCACGGTGTTCCATTGTCCATTATCTCTAATAGAGGGGCGCAATTTATAGCTAAATTTTTGCAATCATTTCAGAGAGGCCTGGGAACACAGATTAACCTGAGCACAACTTTCCACCCTTAGACAGATGGATAGGCAGAATTGCACTATTCAGACGCTCGAGGATATGTTACGAGCGTGTGTATTAGACTTTGGAGGTAGCTGGGATGAGAACCTACCACTTATTGAGTTTTCTTATAACAAGAGTTACCACTCAGGCATCCAGATGGTGCCCTATGAGGCTTTGTATGCGTGAAATTGCAGATCGCCCGTTGTCTGGCTTGAAGTAGGAGAGTCAGCGCTGATTGGGCCGGATATTATTCATCAGTCAGAGGAAAAGATAAAGCTTATCAGAGAACGCCTACTGACTGCTCAGAGCCGCTAGAAATCGTATGCTGATGTGCGGTGCAGAAACCTGGAATTTAATGTGAATGACTGGGTGTTTTTGAAAGTTTCTCCAATGAAAGGGGTGATGAGATTCGGCAAGAAAGGTAAGCTCAGCCTGAGATTTGTTGGGCTTTATCAGATTCGTCGAAGAATAGGCCAAGTGGCATACGAGTTGAACTTGCCTCCAGAGTTAGAGTCTGTTCATCCAGTTTTCCACGTGTCTATGCTGAGGAAGTATATAGGAGACCCCTCTAGAGTTGCCCCAGTTCAGGATGTCCAGGTAACGGAATAGCTGGCTTATGAAGAGGTTCCAGTGGCCATACTGGACAGCGAATCTGAGAACTAAAGATATTGCTTCTGTAAAAGTATTATGGCGTAACAGGAACCGAGAGGAGATGACTTGGGAAGCAGAGGAAGATATGAAAGTCAGATATCCTCAACTGTTCAAGACTTAATCAGCCAGAGGTATGTTAGTATTGTTGTTTTATGAATTGCCTTATATTATGTGAATAAATGAAATAGTTGGCTTTTGTGATGAATACTAATGTTGTGTGGAGTACCTGTATTGGACTTTTCTGCGCTTCAGCATTTTTGAGATAGTCCATATTACAGGGGAGACTCTGCCAAAATTTTTCTAGAACAAGTCAAGTAAGTTGAAATTCTTGTAAGTAGAAGTTTACATTCGAGGACGAATGTTCTTAAAGGGGGGAGGATGTTAAACCCCGTAAATTCTTGACATTTAGATGGCCTATTTGAATGTTGGTTAAGAATTTTAGAATGCCATACATGCTAGAAAATGGCCCGGGGAAAGACCGAACAAGCGCCACGTCGAACCATCGAAAGAGGAGGCTGGGCAGACCCCCTCCGCGATGGCCAACGTGTCACGGAGGGCTTACCTCCGTGATGGCGAACTTTCCACGGAGGTGAGGTTCAGCCTCAAGTATATAAACCCCTCCACTTCGGTTTTGTCTTATTTTATTTCATAATTTCCAGAGAGTAACCAGAAAATAGAGGGCACAAGGGATTTCTTTGAAATTTCGTCGTTTACGCTATTAAACGCAGTCCAAACTCGAATTAATCTTGGTTAGTGAAGTATTAAGCTGCCGAGAGCATTCCTGCGGAGTTAGTTTCATGAAATTCGGCCGGAGAATCGTCATCCTACCGAGCTAAGGTAAGTGGAATTGCTCCAAATTAGTGTCAATATACTCCTAGCCCTAAAGTGAGCATTTCTCCCTTCTGGGCTTCCGAGAAATAACGAGTTTTTGGCTATTTTTCGATAAGTTAAAGTTTGGGATATATATATATATATATTCAAAGTAGTGTTTCTTCCGGAGTATTGATGAATTTACTTCTAAATACTGTGTATATGAATGTAGTTGGAAGAAATAACTGAATATTCGTCGAGTTACGCCAGTTAGCCGGAAAGCCGACAATTGAGGTATGTAAGGCCAGTTTCTTCGGCAAGTTAGTAATTCTAGTATAGTAAAATAGAATAAACTCCAGAAGGAAGTTATAGAAGCCGAGTATTAAGTATGCTCGCGTTATTATGTTATATTCAAAATAAAAGTCAGTAAATTAGTATTAAACACTGAGATATTATTTCAGACTCAGTACCAGATTCAGTTTAATTCAGCCAGAGAATCAGAATAGAATATCTAAACATGAACAATATTATCAGATTTATTATACACGTTATATGTGATTATTATTGTTTGTTGAGACCTGATTGTGTTATATAGGCACCCTTAGAGCTTCCTTGCCGCCCCAGGGTTAATAGCTATGTCGACTCGCCCGCCAGAGGGTGAGGATACGTCACTCCAAGGAGTGGCATGCCGTCCGCAGTAGGACAAAGATGGGATGCAACATTCCCCATAGAAGGCTGATCAGCATTACAGTATACCCTGTCGAGCGCTTGTGCTCAGGGCACAGATTACAGATTATAGATACAGATCTCATATTACAGTTACAGGAGTCCTCCGGACTCAGATACAGTTATAGTCAGGGACCTAGAGAGCCCAAGCTATATACCTAGGGGGTCGGCGGGATGCTCGTAGTTATTAGGTGAGTGGAGTGAATTTATTTTTGGATGGTTTGACCCGGGTAGGGGTATATAGATTGCATGTTGATTGGCACCTTCCGACTTATGAGGGGTGATATAGGTTCTTATATGCTATATATATATATATGTTACTTATTAAGTTGATAAATAGCAGGACGCCGCATCGACAGGTTTGATTCTTATCTTCTTTCCAGTACAGTTAAGCTCGGTACAGATTTCGCTATTCCAGATAGTCTTAGCTATCCTCTGTCATTTCAGTAACTACCAGTTTACTGTTTATCTTCAGTTATGTTCAGTTGCTTTGTATACTCGATACCAGTGGTACTGACGCTCGTTTGGGGGCGCTGCATTACTTCCCTGCAGGTACTCATAGAAGAGGAGCCGATCCCTCGTAATTCCAGCCAGCACACAGGGTCATCAGCTCCCGTCATCTGGAGCTAGACAGCTAGAGGTTTATTTCTTTTCTTTTGTTGTACAGTATGGATAGGCCGGGGCCTTGTCCCGACCATCTTATTAGTACTCTTAGAGGCTTGTAGATTGTGTATTCCCTGTGGTTAGCTGTACCGATCATGTGAGGTCGTGTGTATGTTTTAGCTTGTTTATAATGGCCGTGTGGGGCCTTATTCAGTTGGTAGTGGTGACCTTGTTATTCACGTAGCAGTTTAGCACTTGTTTTCTCGATTTAGAAATAACTAGACAGCATGGTGGTCTTGTCGGCCCGCATAGGTTCCCTATTGATTCAGTTTTTCTGGGTAGCTTTTGTTTCTTACAGGTGGCTATAGGCCTAGTCGGCCGGAGGTTGTATTTACAGCCGTTATATAGCCCATTTCTGGTATCCAGAGTTAGAGCCACCCTGGAACCAGAAGTGCTTAGGCTCAACTAGTCCAGCAGTCCAGGTCTTAGTAGGGCACTAGGTGCCAGTCATGCCTCCCAAGGCGGGGCATGACACTGGGGGAATGCCAGGCAGTTCATCTGGAAATACATTTGGGAATTCATTGACTACTGGAATGGAATGAAGAGTCGGAGATTCTACTTGTACATCCTGAACTCTGACAATATGATAAATACATCCTTTCGCTATCAATTTTCTCGACCGAAGATTGGAAATAAACCTACCTTTTGGCATGGCTACACTACCTTTCCACTCCCGTACAACCTCCCCTAGAAAGTGGAATCGGACAGTCTTGGTCCAATAGTCAACATTGGCGTAGCATGGCGCTAGCCAATCCATTCCCATAATTGCATCAAAATCAATCATTTGTAGTTCTATCAAGTCTGCTATAGTCTGACGACCAACAACCTCTATTGTGCATTCCCGGGAGACCCTCTTAGCTATGATAGAGTCACCGATAGGTGTAGATATTAAAAAAGGTTACTGAAGCGATTCTGGCATAATACCGAACTTTTGAGCCATTAATGGGGTAACATAAGACAAGGTGGATCCTGGATCCATCAGTACATAAACAAAAGAGAGAAAATTTCCAACATACCTATCACCACATCCGGCAACGACTCCGACTCCTATCATTCCGATAAGGCATAAATGCGATCTGACCGGTACCTGAGCTAGATGCATCTGATCTGCCTCGGCCTCTTCCGGCTGGAGCTGAGGGCCTATGCCCTGCTGGAGACGCTGGGGAACATGATCCTACTGAAGATCTATCCTATCGATCCCGATCACTCTGACCCCTGGCTAGACAATCCCTTATCTGATGACCCTCCTGTCCACAAGTATAACATGCTGTGGAACCATACCTGCATGTCCTGGAGTGACATCGACTGTAGACAGGGCAAAGTGGCATGGTGAATCTACTCTGCTCTACTCCTCTATGCTGCTGTGGACCTGCTGATCGTGAGCTCTCGCCGGGTCCTAACTACCCCGACGACCAGCTCCACTCCCCTGCTGCTGTTGTGGGGGTGGGGGTCTGGGTGGTCTGCCTGAAAATCGTGGCCTGGGTCCACCCTTGAACTCTACCTGCATATCACCAGGTCTGGCCCTGCAGCGTTACTCCTGATCTGCCCTCCTTATCTCCCATTGCCACTGTCTGATCCATTCAATATTCTGAGCAAAAGCCTGAACGCGAGCAATATCCATGTCCTCTTGCAGAGTGGCTGTAATACAAGTCTCCACATATTCTGGATTTAGACCCATAATAAACTAATGCACTCTAGCCGGTATTGTATCCACAAAGGCTAGTGCATATCGAGCTAAGGAGTCGAACCTCATAATTGTTATACCCCGTAGAATTCCCAGCACCTAAATGACCTATTCGCATGTTGGTTAAGCATATTTGAAAGCCATACGTGCTAGAGAAAAGCCCGGGAAAAGGTCGGACGAGAAACCTGTCGAACCATCACGGAAGGAGCCGAGGCAGAGCCCCTCCGCGATGGCAGCGTGTCACGGAGGTGGAGCCTCTGCGTTGGCTCCGTGACACGTTGGCCTTGTCCAGGCCCAAGTATATAAAGCCCCACTTCGGTTTAATCTCATTAAATCCCTTATAAATTTCCAGAAAACAGAGGGCAAACGTAGAAGGAGGAAAAGGAATGAAGAAATAATATAATTTTCATCCGATTACGCTGCTAAACGTTGTCCAAACACAAATTAACCTCAGATACTGAGGTATTTAGCAGCAGAGAGCATTCCTACGGATTCAGTTTCGTGAAATACGGCCGACGAATCGTCGAGCCACCGAGTTAAGGTAAGTGGAATTGCTCTAAATTAGTGTCTATGTGTTCCTAGCTGTGAAGTGAATATTTCTCCCTTCTGGACCGTTGGAAAATAGCGAGTTTTCGACCGTCTTTCGATAAGCCTAAGTTTAGGCTATAAACTATATCGAAAGTGACGTTGCCTTTTAAAGTAAAGTTGTATTTAATATTAATTGACATATTTATGAATGCAGTTGGGAGAAAATAGCTGAAGTACTGGCCGAGTCTCGTTCGACAGACGAATAGTTCAAGGATAAGGTATGTAAAGCCAGTTCCCTCGGCAAGTTAAGTAATATCGGTACAGTATAGTAATTTACAGGCCAGTAGAATGTTCAGAAATCAAGTGTTACATTTATTGTGAATGTCGATACGGTACTAGAAGCATCAAGTTGTAACTTGCGTGAAACTTACTAGGATGACATAGATCCTAACACAAGTGTTAGAAACTGTCCAGCATGTTCAGTATGTGATGTAATACGAAATGTTAAGATATTATTTTATTCAGTTGAAAGCCCAGTAAAGCAATGTAATACCTGTAAGACATCTCAGAGATAGAATGACAAGTTAAAATGAAGCTAGAAAGCATATTAGAACTAGTAAATCATGTTACTATAGAAACTCAGTATACAGCATGGTATTCAGCAGAAATACTATATCCTGTTCAGTATTAGCCCCAGAACAGTCTGGCAGGAGATTATATTCATATGTATATATTTACCAGCCTCAGCACGTATTAAATACGTACAGATTACTATCACTAGCTCAGCATGTAATATATACAATACTTTACCCCTATTAGCCTCAGCACGTGAGATATGCAGACAGTATTGCTAGTTGAGACTGTTGTATTGCTTGGGGTTGGACTACCTAGCATCCATGACCGCCCCAGGGTTGATAGCTGTATCGACTCGTCCGCTAGAGGACGAGGATATGTCGCTCTACGGAGTGGTATGCCATCCCACAGGGGATGAAGATGGGATGCCAGTTTTCCCCATATTATGCCTTGGTCGACTTTGATACACCCCTGTCGAGCGGATACGCCCGGGGTGTTGATTCAGGAGTCCTCCGGACTCAGATGCAGTTATAGTCAGGGGCTCAGCGAGCCCAAGTGCATACCCAGGGGACCGGCAGGATGCTTACAGGGTTTATAGGAGATGGGATGACCGGGCTAGGGGTATAGATTCTGTGCTGGTTGTACCTCCTGGCTTATGGGGGCCGGGTAAGGTTTGTGTGTGCTATGTATGTTATGATATGTTATACTGTGTTACAGTAGATACGAGTAGATCGACAGTAGAACGATAAATCCTCAGGTATGACTCCTACTCCTTCCAGTATGATTAAGAGAAGGTATGACGTACATTATCAGACAGTTAATCTATTCCTTCTACTTCAGTTTCATCAGTTATATTATTGTTCAGATATTTCTTTCAGTTATTGCTTTACATACTCAGTACCAGCGGTACTGACGCCCGGTGGGGCGCTGCATTACTTGCCTACAGGTACTCATAGACGAGCAGGCGATACCACGTGATTCCTGTCAGCGATCGAGTATTCAGCTCCTGTTATCCGGAGACTGAATTCCAGAGGTGTATTTCATTTTCTTTTGGTTGTATAGTACGGGTAGGTCGGGGCCCTGTCCCGATCATTTCTATTGCTATTCCTAGAGGCTTGCAGTTTGTATATATTTCCCTGTGGTCAGATGAGCCGGTCGTGTGAGGCCGTGCAGTTGTATAGCTGTTAGTACTCTTTCCTTCTTTTATGTTGGCCGTGTGGGGCCATAGTTTGCTAGTAGTGGTGACCTTGCCGGTCACGTAGCTTTCTAGTACTTCAGGATTGAGTTATAGATAACTAGACAGCATGGTGGCCTTGTCGGCCCACATAGGATTCCCTAAATTGATATATTTCTGGTCAGCTATCAGTACAGGTACAGGAGGCTATAGGCCAATGGGCCGGGGGCTGTGTTTACAGCCGTTATATAGCCCTTTGTTTCCAGAAATGTGAGTTAGAGCCAGCCAGGCACCAGATGTGCCCAAGCTTAGCAGTACAGCAGTACAGGTCCTAATAGGGCACCAGGTGCCAGTCATACCCCCCAAGGCGGGGTGTGACAATAATATACTCCCGGACACTCATCGACCCCTGCTCTAGATGTAGAAACTAATCAACCCGGGGCTATTGAATCTACCGTGGTAGGTAATGATCCAGAAAAGCCTCTGAGAAGATGGGCCAAGTTGGAGGGGAAACACCTCTCCCTCAGGACCTCTCACAACTCTCGTACCACAATACGTCTATGTTCCATAGTCGAAATACCGCTAACTCAACCAACTCTGCAGGTGTAACATGCATCACCCTGAAAATCCGCTGCATCTAATCTAAGAAATCATCAGGGTCCTCCTCTTGGTCCGTCCCAAAAAACTGCGGGGGACTCAATACGAGAAACTCTCGGACCCTCAAACTACCAGGTCCTTCTAAGGACTCTATGACTACAGGTGCCACTAGCTGATGCTGTGCAACCATCATCTGAGCTAACATAACAACAACACTCCTAACCTCCTGATCCGATGGTACCGATATAGAGACTACTGGAGGCGGTGCTGTCACATTTGCCGCTTCGAGTGGCTCCTGACATGGTGGAGAATGTAGGGGAGACCGAGATGAAGTCTCCCTGTCGCCCTTAGACCGGGAAGACTCTGACTGAGGCATCTTGCTAGTGCCTTCTCCTACTGCAACATCCAATCTCCTACAATCGTGGTGTGTTGCAGGTCTGTCATTTCTCTGTAGATAAAAGAATATGGTAATCTTAGAGACACAAACCAATACTATACAACTTTATAGCACGACTGGATAAGAAGAAAGAGTAACCATCCTATCACGCCTTGCAGCCTCCTGCCTATAGAATGTGGTGCACAACACATCTGTAGACAAGACTCTACTTAGCAAGGCTTGCAGACTCCCTGGGATACGACCTGCTCTGATACTAAGTTTGTCACATCCCACCGTGGGAGGCATGACTAGCACCTGGTGACCTACTAGTATCTGAACTGACTAAGCTAACTGAGGCTAAGCACTTCTAGTGCAGGGCTAACACTAGCTCTTAAATCAAGAAAACAACGGGATATATCTCGGCTGTAAACACAAACCCCAACCGACAAGGCCTTATAGCCACCTGTAAGGAGAACAGCTGACCAGAAACAAGTAATAACAGGGAATCCTATGTGGGCCGACAAGACCACCATGATGTCTAGTTATGACTGTAAAGTAAACTAGTGCTAAGCTAAACTATGGCCGACAAGGCCACTAATCGGTCACCTAAACAAGGCCCCATATGGCCAACATGTAAACTAAAGCACATACAGGCCCCACACAACCAATAATAGCTAACCACAGGGAAATAGAAACAATCTGCAAGCCTCTAGGAGTAATATGATGGTCAGGATAGGGCCCCGACCTACCGATGAACTATACAATCAAAAGAAGTAAACCTTCTATCTACAAGCCCCGGAAGAAAGGAGCCAACTACTCTTGTGATGCTGGATGAAAGCTACGAGGGACCTACTCCCTCGTCTATCTGTATCTACAGGCAAGTAATGCAGCTCCCCAGAAAGGGCGTTAGTACAATATGTACTGAATATGTAAGACGATAATTGTAACTGACTGAAATAGCGAGATAAAACTGAGAATACCTGAAATGAAGGGGGTAGAGATCATACCTGAGTAATGGAGCTTCTTACTGTCTAATGTTATTAATAACTAATGCAAACAAAACCTTACCTAGCTCCCATAAGCCGGAAGGTACAACTAGCATAGAATAACTCACCTGGGGCCCCCATAAGCCTTGGTGAGTACACTTTAGTCTATATACCCCTATCAAGGTCGCACTGAATCAAGTAATAACTACTGTTGTGCTACCGGGCCCCTGGTTCTACAACTGAGCCCACTCGGCCCCTAACTGTAGCAGTGTTTGAGTCTGGTGGACTCCTGATATCTGCACCCCGAGCACCAGGCTCGACAGGGGTGTATAAAGCTAACCATGGCATATGAGGACCAGGGACCCAATCTTCATCCCTGATGGACGGCATACCGCTTCGTAGAGCGACGTCATCGCACCCCTGGCGGGCGTCGACACAGCTAATAACCCTGGGGTCGGTCATGAAGGCTATACATGCATAATCCATCCCAAACTAACATGGAATACTGGTCTCACGTAATAACAACAACTAATCATAATAGACATGCTTCTGGTACTCTTCTGGGATTCCACTGAGTTATCATGCTAAGAAAGCTAACTTGCCAAAGGAAACTGCCTTAACATACCTCGTTCACTGATTACTGATTAACTGGCTAGTTTCATCTCGTATTCCAATCGCATTATTGGAAGAATGAGGCTAATTTTAGTACTAAATTCGGAGAAAACGATAACTTTATATATAAATATTAACTATATTTCAACTTGACGGAACACGGTCGAAAACTCATAATTTCTTAAAGATCCACAAGGGAGAAATTTTTACTTTAAGCCTGTGATCATATTGACACTAGTTTGAAGCAATTCCAACAACTTTAGCTCGGCGGAGTTAATTTTGTGAAAATAACTCCGTATCGATGCTCCCTTCATCCTTAAACTTCAATACCCGAAGTTAATTTGAATTCCGACAATGTTTTGTAGCGTAAACGGAGAAATTTAACTTGTTTTCTTTGTACTCTCACTGCTCTGGCCGTTTATATATTTGAAATATAACTTAAAATCAAAGGATGGAACATATATATACTTGAGGCGGTGGACAGGGGTCCGTGCAATGGACCCTGTTGCGCCAACTTACAGGCATGCCACGGAGCCCATCGCGGAGGGCATGGTCCGTGCCACACTGCCCCTTTAGGCAGCTGGATCGACCTCCTCCCGCGGGGTCCCGACTCCGTGCTAGTCTGACCTTTCCCCAGGCCCTTTCTCATACGTATTATATTCTAAAACTCTTAACCAACGTATGAATCATCTAAACATTAGAAGCTTATGGTTTGTAACATCTTGCTAAGGAGAATCCCGACTGGCTAGGGAAACATTCTTGCTAACGAGAATCCTGACTTACTAGGGAAACATTCTTGCTAACGAGAATCCCGACTGATTTGGGGAAATATTCTTGCTAACGAGAATTCTGACTGACTAGGGAAACATTCTTGCTAACTAGAATCCCCATTGATTAGGGAAACATTCTTGCTAACGAGAATCCCATAGATACATCTTGCGCATTATACTATCATGACATTCCAAACTCCAAATTCATCTCATTCAACATGTATCATAAGGTCATTCATTATTAATAGATTCCACTCATACTTTATCATAGATGCATGGATTCATTTATTTCAAAACATACCCCAAGCTAACATTTATAAAATTTTGGAGACTTCGCTTAAAACAATGTGGTAAGCTTATTTCGGGAAAATCATCATTTTAAATCGACATAATCAACTCATTTTGAAAACAATAACATAATCATGGGTAGTTGTAGAAACATGCTTTTCATCATCAACCTCATCATCATCTAACATTTATCATAAATCACTTCTTTTACGAACTTTTCATCCATGGGCGTTTTAGATTCAAAAATTTGGAAAAACAATTTTTTTAAGGAAAAACAATTTAGAATCCGTCCAAGCTTCATAATCCATCAATATAAATACAATCTAATCATACCCAATCAATTAAATCGAAAACATGGTGATGATACATAATTTACTTTCAATTGCTCAAGACCACAAACTCCAACTCATCCCAACATAGTCATCACTATCATAATTGGGTCAGTAGGGTTAATCATACAATATTTCCATAATTCCATCATGTGCATGAATTACTACGATAATCAAGTGAGCAATAAACAAATCCCATTCAATACTCAAACCAATTTATGAAGAACATTCTACGCTCTTGCATTCCCAACATAAAATTCACATTTCAAAGAAACCCATTAATTTACATTCCAAATAAATTCATAATTTCAGAGGATTTTAGCATTTAAGAAGAATATAGAAAAATTTTCTCATCATACAAGCCCTAGGTCATGCTTTTCTAGATTAATTGAAAATGGGTTTTTCATGAAAACATTTTTGGGGCACAAGGATGGAAGAATATCCTTGTTGAAGACCCACATACCTGGTAGAAGAGATCCCACTCACAAGTGCACCTTGAATCTTGGAGGAAAAACCTTGGGGAACCTTGATATTGAGAGGAGAAGGAGAGCTGAGAGAATGAGGGTTTAGGCATGAAAAACCCTTAGAAAAGTCCCGAACAATATACAAAATGACGTAGTTTAAAAGTTAAAAGGATAGGAGTTTACAAAAATGCCCCAGAGAAAACTGGAAAAATTCCCCGAATCTGGAGTCACGACTCCCGTAACGAGCCATCGCACCATCCAATGACTCGTTGTCTCGCCCGTTAAATACATTAGAAATTTCCTTCATGGTCTCAGCTCCTCCTTCCTAACGACTGACATGACGAATCGTTGCCTCACCTAACGACTCGTCACATGCTTCCATCAACTACACTACTTAAGGGTTAACTCGGGGACCCTGCCCTCCATCCAACTACCAACCTGATGAGTCATTTCCAGGAAAGACGACTCGTTAAGTCGTCCGTCATCACCTGACTTAACTATACCTCAAAACTATTTTCCCACGGGGCTAACCACGTTCTGTTTGGCCTCCTAACGAGTCGTTCCCCAGCTTGTTCTGTACAACACTTTCTTTTTCAATCTGATTTCTTTCCTTAAGCCCAGAATCTGATTTTAGAAACACCCGGGGTATTACAAGAGGGCACTAGCAGAATGACACCGTCAGAGCTACTCGGACCTAAGGGCGAGAAGGAGACATTATCTCAATCTCCCCAGCATTCTCCGCCACTCTAGGAGCCTCCCAAGGCGGCAAATGCATCAACACCACCCTAAGTAATCCCTATACCATCGGATCAGGAGGTTAGGAGTGCGGTTTATATGCTGGCTCAGATGATGGACGCTCAGCTCCATCCAGTAGCACCAGTTTTCTCTGAGTATATTGGAGGACGCAAAATTTCGAGGGTACAAGAGTTTCTTGCCCTGAGTCCTCCACAATTTACGAGGATAGACAGCCGAGAGGATCCTCAGGACTTTGTGGACCAATTGCAGAGGATATTTAGGGTGATGCATGCTACATCTGCAGAGTCAGTCGAGTTGGCATTATTTCAGCTACGATACATAGCGGTGTTGTGTTATGAGAGTTGGGAGAGGTCTTAAGGCAGAGACGCACCCCTTCCGACTAGGTCCAGTTTTTCAGAGGCCTTCATAGATAACCTTTTTCCTTGAGAGATCCGACAGGCCTGAGTGTATTAGTTCCTGCATATGGAGTAAGGTACGATGAGTGTTCGAGAGTACACAATTAGGTTTGACTCTTTGGCAAGATACGCGCCGACATTTGTGGATACCATAGCAGCCAGGGTACACCGGTTCATCATGGGGCTCCTTCCAAAATATGTGGAAACCTGTGTTATAGCTACCTTATATGAGGATATGAACATTGCGCGCATTCAGGCTTTTGCTCCAAACATTGAAGGGATTAGGCAGCGTCAGCATGAGGTAGAAAGAGGGAAGCAGGAGCAACGCCGGTAGGCCAGGCCCACTGATGTGCAGGCAAAATTTCAGGGTGGACCTAGGATGCAAATATTAGGTTGGCCACCTAGATCTTTTCCTCAGCAGTAGTAGGGAGGTATATCAGATCATCGTGGACAGTCAGGTCCCCGTGGGAGTTCACAGGCCTTAGGTTCGCAGCTGCAGAGGGGATTAGATCACAGTAGGCCCGCTGTACCGCATTATAGCAGTTGCAGTCAACGGCATTTTGGGAGGTGTATATATGGCTCTACTTCTTGTTATACTTGTGGGAAAGAGGGTCATATGATGATGGCTTGTCCGGCCAGAGATCAGGGTGACCGGGACCAATAGAACATGACCTCAGCAGGATCACATATTCCAGCACGTTCAGCAGGGCGCAGACCCTTGGCTCCAGCTGGCAGAGGCAGAGGTAGATCAGGGCCATCAAGTTCTGGTAGTGGTCCGGATCGTACTTACACCTTACTAGGGCAACAGGAGTCGGAGTCGTCATCAGAGTTATGACAGGTATGTTGGATGTTTTCTCTTACCTGGTTTATGATTTCATAGATCCAGGTTATACCTTGCCTTATGTGACTCGACTAGTGGCCCAAAAGTTTAGTTTAATGCCACAATTGCTCCAATGATAATTCTTGCTGTCTACACCCGTTAGTGACTCTATTATTCCTAAGAGATTTTACCAGGATTGTACAATAGAGACTGTCGATCGCCAGACCTTAGCCGATTAAGTGGAGCTAGAAATGATTGATTTTGATATAATTATGGGCATGGATTAGCTAGCGCCATGTTATGCCAAAATTGAGTGCTAGACTAGGATCGTTCGATTTAACTTTCTAGGGGAGGTAGCTCGAGAATGGAAAGGGAATACAGCTATGCCAAAAGGTAGGTTTATATCCTATCTTCGGGCGAGGAAGCTAATAGTGAAAGATTTTATTTACCATATTGTTAGGGTTCGGGATATGCAGGAAGAATCCCTGACTCTTCAGTCCATTCCTGTGGTCAGTGAATTTCCCGAAGTGTTTCACAATGAGCTTCTTGCTATTCCCCCTGAGCAGGAGCCAGTCGAGGTTGCCTTATTTCGGCTACGATACATAGCAGTGTTGTGTTATGAGTGTTGGGAAAGGTCTTAAGGCAGAGACACACCCCTTCCGACTAGGTCCAGTTTTTCAGAGGCCTTCATAGATAACTATTTGCCTTGAGAGATCCGACAGGCCCAGGTGTATCAATTCCTGCATATGGAGAAATGTACGATGAGTGTTCGAGAGTACGCAATTAGGTTTGACTCTTTGGCAAGATACACGCCAACATTTGTGGATACCATGCCAGCCAAGGTACACCGATTCATCATGGGGCTTCTTCCAAAATATGTGGAAGCCTGTGTTACAGCTACCTTATAGGAGGATATGAACATTGCACGCATTCAGGCTTTTGCTCAAAACATTGAAGGGATTAGGCGGTGCCAACATGAGGTAGAATGAGGGAAGCAGGAGCAACGCCGGCAAGCCAGGCTCATTGATGTGCAGGCAAAATTTCAGGGCGAACCTAGGATGCAAATATTAGGTTGGCCACCTAGATCTTTGCCTCAGCAGTAGTATGGAGGTAGATCAGATCATCATGGATAGTCAGGTCCCCGTGGGAGTTCATAGGCCTCAGGTTCGCAGCTGCAGAGGGGATTAGATAAGAGTAGGCCCGCTGTACCGCATTATAGCATTTGCAGTCAACAACATTTTTAGAGGTGTATATATGGCTCTACTTCTTGTTATACTTGTGGGAAAGAGGGTCATATGATGATGGCTTGTCCGGCTAGAGATCAGGGTGACCGGGACCAATAGAACATGACCTCAGCAGGATCACATATTCTAGCACCTTTAGCAGGGCACAGACCCTTGACTCCAGCTGGTAGAGATAGAGGTAGATCGGGGCCATCATGTTCTGGCGGTGGTCCGAATCGTACTTACACCTTACTAGGGCGACAGGAGTCGGAGTCGTCATCAGAGTTATGTTAGGTATGTTGGATGTTTTCTCTTACCTGGTTTATGATTTCATAGATCCAGGTTATACCTTGCCTTATGTGACTCGGCTAGTGGCCCAAAGTTTGGTATAACGCCACAATTGCTCCAATGATAATTCTCGGTGTCTACACCCATCAGTGACACTATTATTGCTAAGAGAATTTACTGGGATTGTATAGTAGAGACTGTAGGTCGCCAGACCTTAGCCGATTAAGTGGAGCTAGAAATGATTGATTTTGATATAATTATGGGCATGGATTAGCTAGTTCCATGTTATGCCAAAATTGAGTGCTAGACTAGGATCGTTCGATTTAACTTTCCAGGGGAGGTAGTTCGAGAATGGAAAGGGAATGCAGCTATGCCAAAAGGTAGGTTTATATCCTATCTTCGGGATAGGAAGCTAATAGTGAAGGATTGTATTTACCATATTGTTAGGGTTCGGGATATGCAGGAAGAATCCTTGACTCTTCAGTCCATTCCTGTGGTTAGTGAATTTCACGAAGTTTTTCCAAATGAGCTTCTTGGTATTCCCCCTGAGCAAGAGATCAATTTTTCTATCGACCTACCACCAGGTACACAACCTATATCCATCCCTCCATACCGTTTATCTCCTTCTGAGCTGAAGGAATTGAAGGAACAGTTGAAATATTTGTTAGATAAGGGCTTTATCAAGCCTACTGCTTCGCCATGGGGTGCAACAGTTCTGTTTGTGAGGAAGAAAGATGGATTCCTATAAATGTCTATAGATTATTAGCAGTTGAATAAAGTTACTATTAAGAATAAATATCCTCTTCCGAGGATAGATGATTTGTTAGACCAGCTACATGAGGCGAAATACTTCTACAAGATCAACTTAAGGTCCGAGTATCATCAAGTGCAGGTCAGGGAGGAAGATATTCCAAAGACAGCCTTCAAGACCAGGCATGGTCATTTTTAATTCTTGGTCATGTCCTTTGGATTGAAGAATGCCCCAACAATATTTATGGATTTTATGAACAACATCTTCAGGCCATATCTAGATTTGTTTGTGATAGTGTTTATTAATGACATTTTGGTATATTCCTGCTCAGAAGCTGAACACAGGGATCATTTGTGAACAATACTCCGGGTCCTCAGGGATCACAAATTATGTGCGAAGTTCTTGAAATGTGAGTTCTGGTTAAATTTTGTAGCCTTCTTAGGCCATATTGTGTCAGATGCAGGTATCCAGGTTCATTCACAGAAAAGCGAGGTAGTAAAGACATGGCCTAGAACCATGACTCCAACTGAGGTTCGTAGTTTTCTAGGGTTAACCGGGTATTATAAAAGGTTCGTGGAAGGATTCTCTACCTTATCAGTGCCGTCGACCAGATTGACTTAGAAAGTAGCTAAATTCCACTGGACCAAGGCTTGTGAGTAAAGTATCCAGGAGCTGAAAAATAGATTGACATCTACACCAGTATTAGCCTTACAAGAAGGTTTAGAAGGCTACGCGGTATATTGTGACGCTTTAGGCGTTGTCTTGGGGTGTGTTCTAATGAAACATGGCAAGGTGATTGCCTATGCTTCGAGGCAGCCAAGGAAGCACGAAAAGAACTACCCACCCATGATTTAGAGCTAGCTGCAGTGGTTCATGCTTTGAAAATATGGAGGCATTAATAGTATGGTGTGCATGTGGACATCTTTACGGATCACAAAAGCCTCCAGTATATCTTCATGTAGATAGAATAAAATTTGCGGCAGCGTCGTTGGCTAGAGTTGTTGAAAGACTATGATGTAAATATCTTGTATCACCTAGGGAAAGCTAATACTGTAGCCGATGCCCTTAGCTGTAGATCCATGGCAGCCTAGCATATTTGAGGCTAGAACAGCAGGAAATGGCTCGAGAACTGCACCAGTTAACCAATTTAGTAGTTCGGTAGCAGATTTAGAAGATAATGGGGTCGTGATGCTGAATACAGTAGTTTCATCTCTAGTTGTAGAGGTAAAGGAGCAATAGTACGGGGACCCTAGTCTAGTACATCTTAGAGACAAGGTTTAGTAGGGCAAACTATTGGCCTTTGAGTTGACGGGAGATGGTGTCCTAAGGTTTAGAAGTCAACTTTGTGTTCCAAATGTAGCAGTGCTCCGCCAGCAGATCATGGCAGAGGTACATTATTCTCGTTACTCTCTTCACCATGGCTCGATAAAGATGTACCGTGATATAAAGGAAATATATTGGTGGCCTGGAATGAAGAAAAGTGTAGCTAAGTATGTAGCATAGTGTCCTAATTGCGAGCAGGTAAAACCTGAACATAAGAAACCTGGCTGAGTGACTCAAGAGATAGTCGTACCTATGTGGAAATGGGAAGCCATTAATATGGATTTTGTTACAGGGTTACCTCGCACCATGCGTAAATTCGACTCCATTTAGGTCATTGTGGACAGGTTGATGAAGCCAGCCCACTTCTTGCCAGTCCGGACTACATTTTCAGCTGAAGATCATGCTGAGTTGTATCTTAAGGAGATAGTCCAACTGCATGGTGTCCCAACATCTATTATTTCTAACAGAGGGGCACAGTTTACAACAAGATTTTGGAAGTAGTTTCAGAAAGGTTTGGGGATGCAGGTTAATCTGAGAACAACTTTCCATCCCCAGACAGACGGTCAGGGAGAGCGCACCATTCGGACTCTCTAGGACATGCAATTGGCGTGTGTGATAGACTTTGGAGGGTTTTGGGACGAGCATCTACCCCTTATTTAATTTGCATACAAAAACAGTTATCATTCTGCTATTCAAATGGTGCCTTATGAAGCTCTATATAATATAGGACCCCCATATAATGGTTTGAAGTAGGGGAATGAGGATTAATCAGACCTGATATGATCCATGAGTCGAAAAAAAAGGTGAAACTTATCAGAGAACGTCCGCTAATAGCCCAAAGTCGTCAGAAATCCTATTTCGATGTGTGGCGTAGAGACTTGGATTTTTTTTTGAGACTTGGAATTTAATGTTGATGATTGGGTATTTCATAAGGTTTCGCCCATGAAGGGTGTGATGAGATTTGGCAAAAAGGGCAAACTTAGCCCTAGGTCCATTGGCCCATATCGAATCCTTCGAAGGATATGAGTTAAGCCGAGTAGCATATGAGTTATAACTTCCTTTAGGAATAGAATTTGTTCATCCAGTTTTCCACGTGTCAATGTTATGGAAGTGCATAGGAGACCCCTCTCGAATTATTCTAGTTTAGGATGTTTAAGTTAAGGAGGAGTATCCTATGAAGAGACTCCAGTTGCTATACTAGATCGACAGGTTCATAGATTGAGAACTAAAGATGTAGCCTCCGCTAAAATCTTATGAAGGAATAGAAATGTAGAGGAGATGACCTCGGAAGCTGAGGATGAGATGAGGTCTAAATATCCTCACTTACTTAAGGCTTGACTTAGATTATGCAGTTGAGGTAAGATTGTTGTTTAGTTATTGTCATGTGCTCATATTATCAATGTTGTTTAGTTATTCTCTTTTATGATATAGAACTATGTTGTACCATTACTTGTAGCATCCTGTGAGGAGGAGCCTATGTTGGACTTTTCTGCGCTTTAGGTTTCTGGATAGTCCATATTACAGAGGAGACCCTGACGATGTTTTTCTAGCAATAGTTAAAGGAGTTGAGTCTCTTAAGTTTAAGATTACATTCGAGGATGAATGTTCCTGGGGGGGGGGAGATGATGTTATACCCCATAAGTTTCTATCATTTAACTGATGCATGTGTACATATGTTGAGAGTTTTGGGGTACAATGCATACAGAAAAGGGTTTGGGGGATGAGTATACGAGCATGGTATTGAGCGAGCAGGAGGCCGAGGCAAGAGGCTGGGTGCCGCACCGCAAGCCATCCAGCGCATCGGCTAGCGCATCGCGCCAGTGGCCTAGAATTATGGCCGGTACGCTGCGCCACCTCCTGCCACTGCCTCATCTATATAAAGTTTATAAGTTCAAAGTTTATGTCATTAGAAATTCCCCAAATATCATGTCTTGACCTTGTGATTTTTCCTCTCTATTTTCCGAGTGTTTTCTACCAAGTTATGCTATTAAACTCCGTCTAAATGAAAACTCATCTTGGATAATGAGTTTTAGGCTTACGAGGAACGTCCCTACAGAGTTATTTCTTGGAATTTCACTCGGAGTACTGAAACCCCACCTATTAAAGTTGTAGAAATCGCTTTTAATTGAGTCCCAAGAGGCTACAAGTTATAGGTAAGCATTTGTACCTTCTAAACTCTCAGGAATTTGTGAGATCTCGGCCGAATTGAACGAAGTTGAGTTATAGTTAATTTTATTGAAAGATATTGTTATTTCTCGAGTCTTAATATTGAAAAATAGCCTTATTCTGTCAGCATAGGGTTGGAATTTGGTAGGATTGTTGGCTACAGGTTGGAACTATTTGGGTGAACGAGATTCGACATTTGAGGTATGTTAAGGCTAATCTCTTCGGCAAGTTATTCCCATCATATAGTGATACGACCTATGTCCTTGTAAGCAAACCGTAAGCATGTACATTGATTAGCTGCTACTGATAGAATTGAGGTTAATGTTTGCTATTTCAGTAGGGACTGACCCCATCTAATATAGCCTTAAGTCGACCAACCACAGGGTTGCTAGCTGTATCATCGCCTACGGGGCTATAGATCGCTCAGAGGAGCTATATGATGTCTGACAGGACTAGTTTAGGCCTATAAGGCCATATTAATGTCCATCACCGAATGGAATTCTTTTATGCCATAACGGCATCACTGACCCTCCATCAAGCCTTGTAAGCCCAGGGTGTAGTCACAGGAACCTAGAGGGCTCAGACACAACTACGGGAGCCCAGCGGGCTTAGTTGCAGACCCCGAGGCTAGGTAGGTTGCCTATAGTTACCTGTTGCATCATATTGACCCAGTTAGGGGTATATAGATTTAATTGTACATGCTATGGGTGTGTGCGATAGACTTTGGAGGGAGTTGGGACGAGCATCTACCCCTTATTTAATTTGCACACAATAACAGTTATCATTTTGCTATTTAGATGGCGCCTTATGAAGCTCTATATTAGAAGAAATATAGGTCCCCCATAGGATGGTTTGAAGTAGGGAAGTCAGGATATATTAAAACTGATATGATCCATCAGTCGAAAGAATAGGTGAAGCATATTAGAGAACATCTGCTAACAACCCAAAGTCGTCAGAAGTCCTATTTCAATGTGTGGCATAGAGACTTGGAATTTAATGTTGATGATTGGGTATTTCTTAAGGTTTCACCTATGAAGGGCGTGATGAGATTTGGAAGGAAGGGCAAGCTTATCCCTAGGTCCATTTTCCCGTATCGAATCCTGCGAAGGATAGGCCGAGTAGCATATGAGTTAGAACTTCCTTTAGGAATAGAATTTGTTCATCCAGTTTTCCACGTGTCAATTTTATGGAAGTGCATAGGAGACCCGTCTCAGATTATTCCAGTTTAGGATGTTTAAGTTAAAGAGGAGCTATCCTATAAAGAGACTCCAATTACTATACTAGATTGGCAGGTTCATAGATTGAGAACTAAAGATGTATCCTCCATGAAAATCCTATGGAGGAATAAAAATGTAGAGGAGATGATGTGGGAAGCTGAGGATGACATAAGGTCTAAATATCCTTACTTATTTTAGGCTTGACTTCGATTATGCAGTTGAGGTGAGATTGTTGTTTAGTTATTGTCATGTGTTCATATTATCAGTGTTGTTTAGTTATTCGCTTTTATGATATGGAGCTATGTTGTACCATTGCTCTTAGCATCTTGTGAGGCACCTATGTTGGACTTTTCTGCATTTTAGGTTTTCGGATAGTCCATATTACAAAGGAGACTCTGCCAAAATTTTTTTTGCAATAGTTAAAGGAGTTGAGTCTCTTAAGATTAAGATTACATTCGAGGACGAATGTTCCTAAGGGGGGCATGATGTTACACGCTGTAAGTTTCTATCATTTAACTGATGCGTGAATACATATGTTGAGAGTTTTGGGGTACGACGCATAAGGAAAAGAGCTCGAGGAATGAGTATACAAGCACGGTATCAAGCCAGTAGGAGGCCGAGGTCAGAGGCTGGTTGCACTGGGTGCCGCGTCGCAAAGTCCATGCTAGCACACCGGTCGGTGTGTCGCGCCAGTGGCCTGGCGCTGTGGCCAGCACACTGCGCCTCCTCTTTTCACCGCCTCATCTATATAAAGGTTATAAGTTCAAAGTTTAGGTCATTAGAAATTTCCCAAATGTCATACCTCGACCCTATAACTTTTCCTCTCCATTTTTCAAGTAATTTATGCCGAATTACACCATTAAACTTCGTTCAAATGCAAATTCGTCTTGGATAACGAGTTTCAAGCCTATGAGGAACGTCCTTGCCGAGTTATTTATTGGATATTCACTAACCTCACTGAGTAAAAGTTGTAGAAATCACTTCTAATTGATTTCTAAGCAACTACAACTGATAGGTAAGCATTTCTACCTTCTAAACTCTCAGGAATTTGTGAGTTCTCAGCCAAATTGAACGAAGTTGAGTTATAGTTAATATTATTGAAAGATATAATTATTTTTCGAGTTTTAGTATTGAAAATAGCCTTATTCTCTCAGCGCAGCGCTGCAATTTGGTAGGATTGTCGGCTACAGTTTGGAACTATTTAGGTGAATGAGAATCGACATTCGAGGTATGTTAATGATAACCTCTTCGGCAAGTTATTCCTGTCGTATAGTAATACGACCTTTGTCCTTGTAAGAATATCGTAAGCATGTACATTGATTAGCTGCTACAGATAGTATTGAGGTTAAAGTTTACTATTTTGGTTGGGATTGACCCCACCTAATATAGCCTTCCATTGAACAACCTCAGGGTTTCTAGTTGTGCCATCGCCTACGGGGCTATAGATCGCTTAGAGGAACTAGTTAGTGTCTGACAATACTATGTTTAGGCCTATAAGGACATATTATAGTCCATCCACGAATGGACCTCTTTTATGCCATAACGGCATCATTGACCCTCTATCGAGCCTTGTGAGCCCAGGGTGTGGTCACAGGAGCCTAAAGGGCTCAAATACAGCTACAGGAGCCCAACGGGCTTTGCTGCGACCTATAGGCCAGGTAGGTTGGCTATAGTTACCTATTGCATCATATTGACCCAGTTAGGGGTATATAGATTAAACTGTACTAGCCAGGGCTTATGGGGTCTCATATAGGTTATTTTATGCTGGTTGTACCTTCCAGGCTTATTGGGAGCCAGGTAAGGTTCTTGTTTTTATACTTACTTGTTAGTTATACTTCAGGTTGTAAGGCTATTCAGGTTGTAAGTCTTATCCTTTTCTATTGATACTTTCAGTTCTTTTATCAATTCTATTCAGTCATTTTCATTACTTCCTTATATATTCGAAACATATTGTACGGATGCCCATATATGGGGCACTACGTACTAGCCTACAAGTGCGGATAGACATGGTTCAGGACCTTTTTATCTATTAGCCAGGGTTAGCAGTTCAGTTAGCTCCTTTTGTCCGGAATAGATAGTTACAAAGGTTTGCTCTTTTTGTTGTACAGCTTTCTGGTAGGTCGGGGCCCTGTCCCAACCACTATTCCACTCTTAGAGGCTTGCGGACTACAATTTTCGATTGTTGGTTGTTGTTGGCCATGTGGGGCCTATGAATGTTATATTTTGCATGCTGGTAGTATGGGGCATAGTTTAGCTAGTTAGCTAGCAGCCTTGTTAGTTGTAGTATGAATATGATTGCCTGCTTTCCTTCTATTATGACTATATAGCATGGTGTTCTTGTCGGCCCGTATAGGATCTCTTTATTGTTATGATTGCCGGTGTAGCTGTTTTCTTTTATAGTTGTTGTCCTTGTCGTCCTGAGGCTGTATTTACATTTGAGATATAGCTGCTTGTTTTCTTTATTTTAAGTTGCTGGCAAACACCAAAGGTGCACCTGCCCAGCCAGGTCAGCCTAAGTCCCAGTATGGCATTAGGTGCCAATGTTGCCTCAAAAGGTGTGGCTTAAAAATTCTATGACTACAACGACTCAAATAAAACAAAAAAATTGACAATAAAATAAAGCAACCAAAAATAACATAGTAAAAGATGAACAACACGTCAAATTATCCCAGCCATCCAAGTCAACGTCACCATACTAGCTAGAACAACCCATGACCTATGAATCATCAAACTACTATCATGAGGAATGACATAATAATGCTACGACTACTACAAATATATCAATCAAAGAACAATATGAATCTATCTTTCCTCTACCCACACTTAAAAAAGTGCACTATCCTCAGTGCACACACAGTCATATCATAAAGGGAGAGAAAAAGAACTTCTTGGGTCGCTAAGCATCATCCTTGGGATTATACTCCTCATACTCATCATCATCTTTTCTATTGACCTGTATGGCGCCCGTAGCAGCATCATCCTCCTCATTCATATCTAAGTCATCAACACCATCAGTAAAGACTGTGACCTCATCATCATCAAGCGGCTCCTCTATTATACCTTGGGTGCTCAATGATCGGACCCGGGAGTTAGAATAGGGAAAATGTAAAAGTGATGTTACAGACTCAGGACGAGTCGTGGGACGACTCATGAGGATAGCCCACCAGTTGTCAGGTGACTCGTGGGGAGGCCAGTGAGGTGTATGGGAAGCTTGAAGAAAAGGGTCCCCACGGGCGTGGCAACAACTTGTGGTAAGACCCCACAAGTCGTTAGGTCAGCCGTGGGGTGAGGGAGAAGGAAAAGAGAAGAAGGTAAAAAGTGTACTCAACAACTGGTGACCATGAGTCGTGTTCACCCTAAATGAGTCGTTATGTTAGCTATTACTAGCCCAGGAAATCATACAAGTAGTGTACTTGACGAGCTAGGTGACGAGTTGTTGCCTTGGACCATGAGTCATTAGGTCATCCATTAGGACCACTTGACAGTAATATCTAGCGATTTTAGTAAGGGCCTTCTCATAATTCCTAAGTTCCTAAAGCCTATACTACATCATTTGAGGTTCGTTTTAGTAGGTCTTAAGAGGGGAAAACCTATTTTCAGTTATTTCCTTCCATGCATGCAAGCTTGAAAGGTTGAGAAGCTGATCTAGAGATAATTCCAAGGTTTTCAGTTGAATCCTTCTGGGGAAACAGAGAAGTGATAGCATCAAGCTCTTCCAGGTATGTAGGGTTATGAGTGGGTGTTTCCTTACGCACCCACACCCAATTTCTATCAAACTATGAGAATTTCCTACGATTAAGTTATGGGGTTTTTACCCGAATGCATGAATCTTCAATTTCCTTACATGGGTATGAATTGATTATGATTTTATTATCAAATTGTGTAGCATAGGATAATTTTCTAATGATTAAATTAAATGATGTTTCTATGCCTTATGAATGTTGAAGCCCATTGATGATATGATCATGAAAAGTGAGATTTATGAAGCATATGTGATAGTGATGGGATATTATGATGAAAAACATGATTTGAAGAAACCCATGTTTATAATTATGTTTTCAATGAAATTGAGTATTTCTAAGTATGATAAAGCTTTGGGCAATGCCCACATGTTAAGTTTAAATGATGATTTACCCGAACTAAGCTTACCATATTATTTTGGAGAGAAGACTCCCAAATTTTATATTCTAGCTTGTGGTACATTTTGAGTTAAATCTTCCTATGCATAACTTACCATATGGTTCTGGAGAAAATGCTCCCAAGTATGTTTTCTACTTGTGGTATGTTTTGAACTAAAGCTTCTCATATGCATGATTTCGTATTTGAGATGTATTTGATTATTGAGCTTCATCCATAGACGGTGTTGAGCTTCGTTATGTATGATGTAGAGAATTACATGTTTTTGGGAGAAGAGTCTAGCACCGAGCGGGCTAACGGTCGATTACTCTATTCCCTAGAACTACATGCCAACGTAGGTTGATACTATTATATGACTAGGGACCTCCCTTGTGAGCTTCCCATTGCCCGAATGGGCCTTCAGCTTGATATAGATATCATGGTAGCATTCTTAGCCTTAGCAATGTTTTGGACGGCTCTGCCCATTTGAGTGTGATAGTTGGGACCACGTAAGCTCTATCGTGGTATGTCGGTTAAGTAACGAATCTCCCATGGTCAATATGATTACTCATGGTTATTATTTTATACATGCATGTTCTAAAAGCAAGGTTGACTCAATGTTCAACTTTTCTATGAATGTCATATTTCAGCTTTGAGTCATTCGAGTCAGTTTGATATTATAAAGCTATGTATTATCATGTTATGGAAAGATCATGATTTCAGAAAAAATGTATGAAAGCCCTACTCTCAGTTTACTGATGATTATGTTTAATTAATGCATTGTGTTTTAAAATATTTTTCTTACTTTAGCGGTTTTACTTACCTTACATAATAGGTACATTCCACGTACTGACCACATACTTTCTATGATGTATCGTTTCATGATATAGGACCCGACTCTCAGGTTCAGCCCCGCTCTTAGACACTTTATTGAAGTTAGCGTCTTCTTATTGGTGAGTCCTCATCTTTCGAGGACAAGACTATCTATCTTTTCTTTATGTATTCCAGTTTTCAACTTGTTGAATTAGTTGGGGTCTTGTCCCATCAACTCGTCATGTTTAGAGGCTATTCAGACATATGTATGTATTCACCTCCGAATTTATATTCTAATGTTATATTCAAGTTAGACTTCCGCTATAAATGTATTGACGGTTATTCAGTTCTTGATTGACTTAGATATATGCTTATGCCATGGGTCAACTTGGAGTCCCTCAGGGCTCCTTGTCCCATGTTGAAATTTGGGCCTTCATTCGAGTCAGACAAACTTGGTATCAGAGCCATAGGTTTGAAGTGTCCTAGGGTGTCTGAAAGACGCATTAAGTAGAATCCTTTTCATGGGTGTGAAGCGCGCCACACTAATGATGAAGAGGCTACGAGAAATTTAGGAAATGTTCCATTATTTAATGATCTATATCGTGCGATGAAAAGTCTTTCTATCCTTTTGATTTGTGCTATTCGCAATTGCAGAATCATGGCTCCTCAAAGAATGAATGGAAGGAGGAACGGAGATGGTGAAGGCCACGAGAATGGCAATGGTCATGGGCATCAGCAAGCCCCGCCAATTCAGGAGCCCTAGGTACCAAAGCTAGCTGCCAATGCTGAGTTCTGGGCCGCTATTTAGATGCTTGTGCAGGCATTGAACGCTCAGGTCAATCAGCAGGCCGTTTCGCATGTTCCGCAAAATGGCAACACAGTAGCGGCTCGAGTCAGAGACTTCTTACGAATGAACCCATCGGAGTTCCTTGGGTCCAAGGTGGATGAGGACCCACATGAGTTCGTGGATGAGAATGTCAAAATCACCAATGTTATGGGGATGAATGGGGTTGAATGTGTTGAGTTAGCCTCTTATCATCTAAAAGGGCACATCTAGTTTTTCCAATGGAAGGATAGCAGGGTCACAGGAGCAGGTCCGGTCACTTAGGAAGAGTTCCATGTTGCATTTCTAGATCGGTTCTTCTCTTAGGAGATGAGGGAGCTAAAGTCAGCTAAGTTCGTGAATTTGATGCAAGGGAGAATGACGGTACAGGAGTATGCCCTTTAGTTCACTCGACTATCGAAATATGCCCTAGAGTTTGTAGCCGATCAGAGGATACGGGTGAGTAGGTTCATCCATGTGGTCGCGGGTTATTTTGACAAGGATTGCAGGATTGTAATGCATTACAAGGATATGGAATTTCCTTTGATAGTGTTGTACGCCCAGTAGATGGAGGTCATACATTCGAGAGAGAGAGAGAGAGAGGCCAAGAGGGCCAAGACCGAGGACCATAGATTCTCTCAATAGAGGTCCGGTGGTGAGCACTGATAGCAGAGCCACCGAAGATCATCAGCCCCAGCATTTTCAGCATTGAGTGCTCCATCCAAGCCCAGACATGATTAGAGAGAGCAGGCATCAGGCTCGAGGGGTCAGGGCAGTAGACCCGCAAATTCTAGCATCCCACCTTATCGCAGATGTGGTCGGGGGCATACATGCCAGTTCTTGGAAGGTTCAGGTGCTTGTTTTGTGTGTGGGCAGGCCGAACACATACTTAGAGATTGTCCAGCTGTGAGACAGTATCAGGTTGGGGGATGAGGCCTAGTTTCTTGCTCAGCAGCCCCTCCCACACGCTCAACACATAAGTGGGCATCTACTAGCATAGTTGGCAGTCAGCGCCAGAACAGATTCTATGATTTAGCATCCCGTCAGGAGCAGGAGGTTTCCCAGATTTGGTCACTGGTATATTGAAATTTTTCCATATTGATGTATATGCTTTGCTAGATCTGGGGGCTACCTTGTCTTTTGTGACACCTTATATGGCCAGTAGCTTCGGAGTCAGTCCCGATGTCTTGTCAGAACCCTTCTTAGTTTCCACTCCAGTACGTGACTCAATTATAGCAGCTGTATAGAGGTTGCCTAGTCTCAGTCCTTCATAAGGTCACCTCAGCAGATTTGATCCGATTTCGGTGTTATTCTTGACATGAATTGACCATTTGCATGCTATGCTTCAGTTTATTGTAGAACTTGTGTAGTAGAGTTTAGATTTCTGGGTGAGCCAGTCTTAGGATGGAAGGGTAGTTCAGTTGTGCCTGTAGGTCGGTTCATTTCCTACATTAAGGTTAGGAAGATAATTTCTAAGGGTTGCATGTACCATCTAGTTAGGGTTAAGGATGTTGAGTCTGAAACCCCGACTATCCTATCAGTTCTAGTAGTATGTGAGTACCCTGAGGTCTTTCCCAATGTTTTGCCAGGTGTTCCTCCTGAGTAGGAGATTGATTTCGGTATTGACCATCTTTCCAACATGCAGCCTATATCTATTCCTCCTTACAGAATGGCTCCAGCTGAGCTAAAAGAGTTTAAAGAACAGTTGAAGGATCTGTTAGATAAGGGCTTCATTAGACTGAGAAAGTCCCCATGGGATGCACCAGTGTTATTTGTCCGAAAGAAGGATGGTTCGCTTCGGATGTGCATTGACTATCGACAGTTGAACAAAGTCACCGTTAATAATAGGTATCCTTTATCCAGGATCGATGATTTGTTTGATCAGCTTCAGGGTGGCAAGTGTTTCTCAAAGATAGATCTTAGGTCCGGATATCATCAGCTTAGAGTTCGGGAGAATAATATCCCGAAGATAGCCTTCAGGATGAGGTATAGTCATTATGAGTTTGTAGTTATGTCTTTTAGAATAACAAATGCTCTTACAGCTTTTATGGACCTGATGAACACGGTGTTCAAGCCGTATCTTGACATGTTCGTGATTGTGTTCATTGATGACATCCTTATATACTCCTGGAGCGAGGAGGAGCATGCCGCTCATTTGAAAGTAGTGCTTCATACCCTCAAGGATCGTCAGTTGTATGCCAAGTTAGCAAGTGCGAGTTCTGGTTGAACTCAGTAGCATTTTTGGGCCATGTGGTATCAGACGAGGGCATAAAAGTAGATTCTTAGAAAATCGAGGCGGTGAAGAATTGGCCTACATCGGTGAATCCCTCAGATATTTAGAGTTTCTTGGGTTTTGCTGGTTACTATCAGAGGTTTGTTGAGGGTTTCTCATCTATTACAACACCTTTGACCAAGTTGACTCAGAAAAAGGTGAAGTTCCAATGGTTGGAGGCTTGTGAGAAGAGCTTCCAAGAGTTGAAGACTCGACTCACTTCAGCACCGGTGTTGACCCTACCTGAGGGTACCGATGGATTTGTGGTGTATTGTGATTCTTCAAGGATCTTACTTGGGTGTGTGTTGATGAAGCATGGGAAAGTGATAGCATATGCCTCAAGACAGTTGAAAGTCCATGAGAAGAATTACCCGACTCATGACCTTGAATTGGCTACAGTGATATTCACCTTGAAGATATGGCAGCATTATTTATATGGGGTCCATGTGGATGCGTTTCTGGACCACAAGATCTTACAATATGTGTTCATGCAGAAAGACCTCAATCTACGGCAAAGGAGGTGGTTAGAGTTACTCAAGGACTATGATATGAGTGTTCTTTACCATCTGGGTAAGGCTAATGTGGTAGCGGACGCACTTAGTAGGCTCTCTATGGAGAGTGTGTCCCGTATGAAAGAAGGAAAGAAGGAGTTGATGAATACATTGACTCGCAAGGTTGGTACTTAGGTTAGTCGACTCCATCAATGGTGTTGTTGTTGTCCAGAATGGGTTAGAATCATCCTTGGTGACTGATGTGAAAGCTAGACAAGATAAGGATCCGATTTTGGTTAATCTGAAGGAAGTCGTTCAAAGTCATAAGGTGGAAATCTTCTCCCAAGGGGGAGATGGTGTGCTGCGGTATCAGGGTCATTTGTGTGCTCCAGATGTGGATGATTTAAGGAGCCGGATACTGCATGAGGCACATGAAACCAGGTATTCTAGTTATTCAGGTGCAATCAAGATGTATCATGACTTGCAAGAAATATATTGGTGGAATGGCATGAAGAGGGATATTTCAGAATTCATAGCCATGTGCCTGAACTGTCAGCAAGTAAGGGTTGAGCATCAAAGGCCGGGAGGCGTACTTCAGGATATCAGCATTCCTACTTAGAAGTGGAAAGAGATTAACATGGATCTCATTACAGTACTACCTCGTACTCACCGATACTATCATTCTATTAGGGTGGTGGTAGACAAGTTGACCAAGGCTGCACATTTCCTACCGGTGAAAACCACATACTCAGCAGATGATTATGCCATGTTATATATCTGAGAGTCGGTTCAACTACATGGAGTGCCCTTGTCCATTATTTCAGACCAAGGTACTCAGTTTACCTCTCAGTTTTGGTGGTCTTTTCAGAAGGGGCTCGGGACTCAGGTTAAGCTCAGTACAGCCTTTCATCCATAGACGGATGGCCAAGCCGAACAAATAATCCATACTCTCGAGGACATTTTGAGAGCATGTGTGATGGACTTCAAAGGTAGTTGGGATGATCACTTGCCCCTGATCGAGTTTGCTTATAATAACAACTATCACTCCAGTATCCAAATGGCACCATTTGAAGCTCTTTATGGGCGGAGGTGTAGATCGCCCATCGGTTGGTTTGAGGTTGGTGAGGTAGCAATGATGGGGATAGATTAAGTTCATGAGGCTATAGTGAAGGTTCAGTTAAGGGATAGGCTGAAAATCGCTTAGAGTCGTCAAAAATCATATACTGATGTGAGGAGGAGAAATTTGGAGTTTGAGGTGAACGATTGGGTATTTCTGAAGGTATCTCCCATGAAGGGAGTCATGCGGTTTGGGAAGAAATAAAAACTCAGTCCCTGCTATTTGTCCCTACCGGGTTATGAGAAGAGCTGGTAAGGTAGCGTATGAGTTAGACTTAGCCTCAGAGTTATCTTCCGTGCATCATGTGTTTCATGTGTCACTTTTGAAGAAATGTTTGGGAGACCCAACCCTACTAGTCTCGGTGGACAGTGTTGGAGTAAAGGATGGCCTTAGCTATGAGGAAGTGCTAGTTGAAATATTGGATCATCAGGTTCGGAGGCTGAGGAACAAAGAAGTAGCTTCAGTTGAAGTATTATGGAGAAATCAGCTTGTTGAAGGAGCTATGTGGGAAGCCGAAGCAGATATGATTGCTAAATACCCACGCTTATTTTCTACCGGCTCAGTTCCAACTTGAGGTATCAGTTTTTCTCTATGACTCCATTTAGTTTTCATGTTCAATTCATGTGTTCAAGTTTCTTTTATATGTATCGATGTGTATGTGAAGCATGAGATCAGTTCAGCTATGCGATATGGATCGGAGGTAGTCATTTCGCTAACTTTCGGTTTAAATGATTAGTATTTGAATATGATGATTGCCTATTTTTGTTTTTTGCTTGTTTTCAACATTTAAGGACGAATGTTCCCAAGGGGGAGATATTATTATACCCTGGAAGCCCAAAGGTAGGATCCAGGAGTTGAACGGGGAAAATGTAAAAGTGATGTTGTAGACTATGGATGAGTCGTGAGACAACTCGTGAGGATAGCTCACGAGTAGTCAGGTGACTCATGGGGGAGCCCAGTGAGGAGTTGGGAAGTTTGGAGGAAAAGGTCCCCACCGGCGTGGAAACAATTCATGGTCAGACACCACGAGTCGTTAGGTCAGCCATGGGGTGAGGGAGAAGGAAAGAGAAGGAAGAAAAACAATATATTTTACGGGTGGTGACCACGAGTCATGGTCAACTACTATGATTCATGGGGTCCCCCGTTGCCATCCAGATGAGAAAATTTCGGAGAAAGAGGCAGTGTACTTGACGAGCAGGGTGACGAGTCGTAACCCTGGACCACGAGTCGTTAGGTCGTCCATTAGGACCACCTGGCAGTAATTTCCTACAAATTTAGTAAGGGCCATTTCGTAATCCCTAAGTTCCTAAGGCCTATAATACATCGTTTGAGGCTCATTTTAATGGGTTTTAAGAGGGGAAAACCTATTCTAAGTTATTTCCTTCCATGCATGCAAACTTGAGAGGTTAAGGAGGTGTCTAGTGCAAGTCTTCAAGGTTTTCATTCAAATTCTTCTTGGCCAATCAGAGAAGTGGTAGAATCAAGTTATGGGGTTTTTACCCAAATGTATGAATCTTCAATTTCTTTACATGGGTATGAATTGATTATGATTTTATTATCGAATTGTGAAGCATGGGCTAATTTTCTATTGATTTCAATTAAATTATATTTCTATGCCTTATGAATATTTAAGCCCATTGATGATATGATCATGAAAAGTGTGATTTGTGAAGCATATGTGATAATGATGAGATATTATGATGAAAAGCATGATTTGAAAATACCTATGTTTATAATTATGTTTTCGATGAGAATTGAGTATTTCTAAGTATGATAAAGCTTTGGGCAATGCCCACATGTTATGTTTAAATGATGATTTACCCAAACTAAGCTTACCAAATTGTTTTGGAGAGAAGACTCCTAAAATTGTACATTCTATCTTGAGGTATGTTTTGAATTAAATCTTTCTATGCATAGCTTACCTCATGGTTTTGAAGAAAAGTCTCCCAAGTATATTTTCAGCTTGTGGTATGTTTTGAGCTAAAGCTTCTCATATGAATGATTTCATATTTGAGATGTATTTGATTATTGTGCTTTGTCCATAGACAATGTAGAGCATTGCATGTTTTTGGGAGAAAATTCTAGCACCGAGCGGGCTAAGGGTCGATCACCCTATGCCCCAAGACTACGAGCCAAAGTAGGTTTACATTATTATGTATATATTATTGGGACCTCTCTTGTGAGCTTCCCCTTTCCTGAATGGGCTTTCATCTTGATATCGATATCATGGTAGCGTCCTTAGCCCTAGCAAGGTTTTGGACAACTCTGCCCACTTGAGTGTGATAGTCGGGACCACGTAAGCTCTATCGTGGTATGTCGGTTAAGTGATGAGTCTCCACTGTTCTATATGACTCAGTTATGCATATTCATTATTCATGGTTATTATCTTATACATGCATGTTCTAAAAGAAAGGTTTGACTTAATATTTAGCTTTTCTATAAATGTCATATTTCAACTTTGAGTCATTCGAGTCAGTTTGATGTTATAAAGTTTATTGATGGTTATTCTCTTCTTGATTGAGTTACATGTATGCTTTTGCCATGGGTCGACTTAGGGTCCCTGGGGGCTCCTTATCCCGTGTCACGATCTGGGCCTCTGTTCGGGTCGTGATGAAAAATGATGGGAGTACTATGCATGTTTTTGGGTGTAGTGTCTAGCACCGAGTAGGATTGGGGTTCCTAGGTTCCTTGGTCATAGAACTACACGCCAACGTAGGTTTATATATTTACATTGTGACCTCCCTTGAGAGTTTTCCCCTGCCCCGCAAGGGGCCCTAAGCTTGATATCGATATCATGATATCGTCCTTAGACCTGGAAAGGTTTTGGATGGCTCTGCCCACTTGAGTGAGATATTTGGGGCATCACATAAGCTTTATCATAATGGTGTTGGTTATGAAGACTCTCCCATTATTCCTCAGATTTTTAGTTATTCATGTTCATGGCTTATGATATTATGTTTTACAACAGTTTGACCCAATTATCAGTTTATGAGTTTTACTTATGATTTCAGTTATGACAAGTCATACGATTTCTATTTTAAACATGGGCCATTCTATTCAGATATGATATTCAACTTATGATTATATATGTTTCAAATTCAGATTTCAGCATACAGTCTTTACTATCATGACATATTGATTTATATGTATATGCCTGATTTCAGTTAGCATTTACTCTGTATGTTTTACTTACCTTGCATACTCAGTACATTCCATGTACTGGCCGCATACTCTATGTTGTATCATTTCATGATACAGGTCTAAGCGATCAGACTTAGTTTCGCCATTACTCCAGCTTTCACTAGCAGGCCAGTTTAGTTCCCGTTGTTGGGGAGTTCTCATCTTCCGAGGAGATTTAGTTTGAAGTTTGATTAAGATATTTTAATTTTAGACTTTAGCGAGCTAGTTGGGGGTGTTTGTTCCATCATCTCATCAGACAGTTTAGAGGCTTACTAGACATTATCTAGATTTTTAGCTTTGTCAAGTGTCGACTCTATTTATGATCGTTGTTATGCGTTATGTTATTCAGACTTCTTCTTATTCATGTTTAAGTTATTAGTTTCCTCTTTGATGTATGCTCTTTAGTTTTTATGTTCATTCCATGGGTCAACTTGGAGCCATTCATAGCTCTAGGTCCGGTGTCTCGATCCGGGGTCCCAACTCAGGTCATGACAGTAAGCGCTCGTACTATGCTTGTCAACTATTTGTCTTTTTAGGTACGGGTTTCCATTATGACTTATGGTAGGTCACCACGAGTTGTGGCTATTAGTCCTGGCATGAACTTCTGAAACACAACATCTTTGATGATCATCCTATAGGCCCTTTAAACAGTTCGTACTATGATGGTACAATTCGTGCATTTCCACTCGTGCCTTCAGGATATCATGTGGGTGGTTCTCTACTTCTCACCACGAGCCATCATTACGAGTCATACTATGTTGTCACGACTCGTGGTATTTGGTTGTACCTTGAAGTCCTGCACTTGTGCATTCTCTGATTCTCTGCTATGGGCACTAGCTACTACTCATACCCAGATGGTATGGCTCATGCTGTGGCCTGTAGGACACCACTTTCAGTTTCTTTTTCACTTCTTTTCTACAGTTCAACTCTAGAAACTGATTTCCCTACAAATACAATAAAAGAACATCATATCTGTATAAACACACCCAAGTCCTAGAATCTTTTTAAAGTTTTCAGCGTTGAAAGTGCCGTAAAACCATGGCACATCAACACCCTCAATTTAGAACTTTTGCATGTCCTCACTCAAACAAAACACCACTACACATACGATGCTTAATTACAAAATAAACTAGAATACTCACAGCCAATAATATTAAAAATTTGTACGCATGATTATTATCAATTATCAACCCTCATTTATTAAATAATCAAAACTGAGAATGTTATGTACACATGCAACTCAAATCATAACACAAAGGTATCTAAAGATGGCATCAAATTTATCAGAGGACAACTGAGCAAACAGTAATGCTATTTGCACAGATAACTTGTAGTGTATACTACAATCTAATTACCCTCACAACAAATGAAGTCCCAAACACTTACAATGATATACATATCATAAATCGGGACTAGTAGCAAAGCACTCATCCTTATAAAGAAGTTCAAACACTGTTACATGTGATACCATAGGCTTGCCCACATTTTGTCTACTTTGGATTTTCAAAAAGTCAGATAAGGATCTCTATAGGACTTTTCTCGACTTGTAATGTAGGTTTGGGTACGGGTATGTTTAATATGGATAGAGCGACTCACCCTCCTTTGCACTACACAAAATTTTTATCCATTTCTACCTTTTTTTCTCCTTTTCTCTCTTTTCCCTTTTATTCTGCTTTTAACTTATGGGTGTGGTTTGTTTCTCACTTTCACTTATCTCTATTTGTCTTTTTTTCCTTTTCAATTTTCTTTTTCTTTTTATTTTCTTTTTCTTTTTCTCATTTTCTTTTCTTTCTCTTACCATACCCATCTTTTTCATTGATCAACTTTTCCTTTACCTCCCCTACACAGTCTATGCATCCGTACAATAGGCACCCCCAACTTAGACATGTTACCTAAGTTGAGATTCACAATGTCCAAGGAAGGACCAGGGCCAAAGAAGGTTCACCATAAGTAAGTGAAAAGGTGAATGAGCTAATCAAAGAAAAAGGTCAAATTTAGGCTCAAACTTTCGATCAAGGGATACACATTTCACTTGATGGGACAATTTAGGCTAAAAGTGGGCTAAATCAAAATAGGCCTATTGTCACGACATGACTATGGACCCCAAATCGTGACACGGGATTCAGAACCATGAATGCTCCAAGCTAACCCATGGAACATGCACAACATAATCAAGAGCATAAAATTATGAGGAAGTAAAGCATAAACCAAAGCATTAGAGGAAGTCTAAAATATCATAAGGACATAAGAGGGACTACAAGTTAACATCGCCAAACATCTACACATAACTATCTGAAAAGCCTCTAGTCATAAGATGAGCTGACGGGACAACACCTCCAATAAGTTCGACTAGGTTTGAAATGGAAATACATAACAAAAAATAACAAACTATCTAGTGTCCTCAAAAGATGAGGACTCACTCAAACTAGGCTAAACTAAGACAGAAGTGGGAGCGAAGCTAACGTCTAGGGTGAGATTGGTCACTCGAACCTATATCATGAGACGATATAGCATAGATTATGCGGTCAGTACTTTGAATGTACTGAGTATGTAGAGTAAGTAAAACATTCTATTGAATCAGTAAAAGAAATATCATGAGTACAAGTTCATATAAATCAGGAGGTTCAAATTCTAAACCGAACGCGAAGGCTCAGGATTTTCAAAACTATAATATAAAGCTGATCATGACTGAATTCATAACTAAAAGACATCATAATGCATATTTTGAAACAGATCATAAAATCATGAATCGTGAACATGAATATATATAAATAGTAACTAAGGAACAATAGGAGATTTTTCTAACTAACATACTAGATATGAGCACACATGGAGCCCGACCTGTAACCTCGATAAGGAGGGTGTTCATACCTTGCTATAGGTAGAACCATGAAAAAGGCCTGATACCACTCATGGATAGCCCATTTGCGCATGGAAGACACTCTTGTGGAGGACCCCATAATGGTTTCATTGGTACGTAATTTGAAGACCTAGGTGCTCTAGAACCTTAGCCTACTCAGTGATAAATACTACTCTCAAAACATATATAGTGCTCATATCATAATCATGAAACATGATTTTTCATGGAATAGTTTAAATCATGAAATTCATGATATCTCAACATATGTGAACTGCCCATGAAAATAGTGTCGAAGACCAGCCATGATACATAGACTTTAGTTTCATGAAAATCATGCAAAATCGAGTAAATCATCATAACTTGTAAATTGTGGATTCATGAGAGATTCTAGTAGAAAACATGTGATCATAATCATAAAACATGGATTTAATCATAATAGACTTGAATTCATAAAAGATCCTAAGAGATTTCATGAGAATCGTGTTTAACCCTAGAATTTCATCAAAACATGATAGGAGACTTGAATTCACGAGATAAAGGTGAAATTTGGCATGAGGTTGGATGGAATCCCCAATTCATGACCCTACATACCTTATCTTTTGCCTCACAACTATCAATACGAGGACACAATCCTATTATAACGTCAATTTGTAACAATTTTATGGATATGAACTGCAATAAATAACTTATCAATGAAATCAAAGTAATAGAGGCATTTCATCAAACACACGAAGGGCATAGGAAATTCAATCCTCTCATGAGTGGGGTGTACTAACACCCACTTCTTTCTACAACCCCTTAACAACAAGCATAACCATTACAAATCCAACCAAACCAACCACATCCATCCTCAACACCAAAATAGTCCCATGAACCCTAACCCTAGGTCATCATATGAACTCATTGCTTCCTAGCATCATGATTCCTGACTTTAGAATATCCCTAAGAAGTATAAAACAATACTCATGTAATATTTCTGGAGAGTTACTTACCTTAGAGGAGGGAGGAGTTCTCAAGATTTCAAGTCTTGAAACTCAAAGATTGTTCTTGACCTTTCTAGAGATAGGAAGATGATTTTGATGTTAGAATCATGAAGAAATTCATGGATTTTTGTTGTAATAGGTTGGAGAATGCTTACCTAGCCTTAAGAGGGTTGAAGAGAGCTCTTCAAACTGATAGGGTTGATCTGGAGGCAGAACAATGCTAAAAAAATCATTTAAGGAGACTTTAAAAGAATTGCAACCCACATGTGATGCCCCATGTGACAGACAGTCAGTCCCACGATGGACCGTCAACTTGCACATCACTTTGCTGTGAGGGTGCATGGTTTGTGTTTTATTCTTCCAATTGTCCGTGTGAAAAGCATTGGTGATGACTTGACTATCTGCTAATAACTAGATGACACATCTTGATCCCTATTTATCATGGTTTATGGTTGCTTGATGTGCATATGATGATTTGGGTTATTGGAAAAAAGGTCAAAATCTATTTGAGTTTATGGTGCAAATTTCGATTGATGTTGGCTATAGTATCCTAGGTTTATTTTGTAGTTAAGTGTCATTTTTAGTTTTTTGTTTTCTTTGCCTGAGGACATGCAAAAGTCTTAAGTTGAGGGTGTTGATGTGCTGTGAGTTTACAGTACTTTCAATGCTTAAAATTGAGAAAATAGTGTGGACATAGGAATGTGTATACGGATATGAGGTGCTTTTACTTTATTTTCAGGGAAAATAGGTGTTGGAGCAAACATGTGCAAAAGATGCATAAAAGTGCAGAAAATTAGCCAAGTATGAATCTCAATACGAGCCGTACCTCAATTATCTCGTGGAAAAACTTAGAAGGCTAAAATAATGTGAAGGTAGAATACGACTCTCAGTACGAGCCATACCAGGATGGGACGAGCCATAACTGGAGTCGTGGAAAACTTAAGAGAACAAGCAATCTCATGGTACGGGTGGAACCCACGGATCGTATCATCTACTTACGACCCATACCATGAGCCGTGGGGAGCTCTAGTGATTCTTAAAGACTTTGTAGAGCTCCAGATGGAACAAGCATGTACAAGTCGTTGGAGTAAGGTACAAGGCGTACCATAACACTCGTAAAAAACTTCAAAAGATGTCAAAGTTCTCAGGGCCAAGACGTAGATGGATTGTATGTCTCATAGGACCATGGTACGAGTCGTACCAGTTGCAGATACTTATTCAAATATGCAACAACCAAGGAATCTATGAGAGGCAGGTACGACTCGTACAATCCTATTACGGGTCGTATGATCAATCGTAGGACGAGTCAGCACGAGATATGGAAATTTCCCTATTAGCTTAGGAAAAGGTTTCTGATATCTGTATAAATACCTTTTATGTTTTGTTTAAGGAGAAGCATATAGAGAGGGCAGTAGACGTGTAATTACATTGAGAGAAGTTTTATTTGTGAATTATTATCATGTTTTGGTGGGCAATTCTTAGGATCAACACTTGGTTTTATCAATTGTTCTTGATTTTTTTCATCAATATTTAAAGCAGATTTTCTTTCTATTATTGTTGTAATTATTTAATTATGTGTTTGTCTATGAATGCTAATTACAATCTTACAATCACAAGAGGTTAAAACCTCCACAACTAGGGTTGTGGGAAACATGATGGATTAACAAAATAGGGTTACACAAAGTGATTCAAACCAATGCTAAACACTTGTATTGTATTCTCTTCATCTTCATACATTTCTTAATGGTGCGCAACGTTAGTACTTGCCCAAATTCTTTACTTTCTTGAACCTAGAAAAGTAGAGATTAGGAAAAGAGAATTACAACAAAGCCTTGATTTTATGATCATTGTATGACTTGAGCTGCGGTTGCAGGAAAGTTAATTTGGGACATATTAATAATAGTTAGCTTGAAATTGCTCATAAGACCTGACCTGGTGATTGGATATAGTCATCCAATAGGGACAAATCAGTCATTTGGATGAACCCTAGTTATCTGTTTCACAGTAAGCATTAGGATTTAGCATGTGTGTATACCCAAAAGATTTATGAATCCATAGGAAATAATTACCCTTGTTTTTTGGAAATCATGATAACGACAACAATTTCAATCTTGTTTTATTATTGTTTTTCTTTAAAACCCTAATTTGGAGATAACTTATCAAAAAGTTTAAGCATCGGTATTAGTCTAGATCTTACCCTATTCCCTGTGGGTTCGACCCCAACATCTTTGTTGGATTCTTTATTGATAACATTCTCTTCATACTTTGCCAGAAAGTGTGAGTTTGAGCATTATCAGGCATAAGATATCTAAGTCGCTGGATTATGTGTTGATAGTTCATACTTAATCATGTTGGACCTATTTTGAAAATATGAGTTGATTATAGAACTATGTAGTATTAAATGTGAAAACTTCCTTGTTTTCTTGACATGAGTTGTTATGAATTGATGAACCACTGATGCATGTAGTCTGTGCTAGTTGCTTGAGTGAGGATTGATAGAGATGACAAGTGGTGAGAAAAAGATGAGTTTGTGCATATAACTAAGGATTGTTTGAGGACAAATAATGGTTTAAGTGTGGGATGGTGATGTTGGTTTTTATGCCCATTTTCCATGTTTTTACTCATTTTTAGCTTGTTTCGATATCGTTATCTTCATGAAATGCATGAATTCATGTTTATGTGTTTATTTTGAGCCAACAAATTGTTTTTAGATGCTTTGAGCGAGAAACCAATGGAAAATGACTCAAAAATAATTCAAGGTGTGAAAAAAGAAGAGTTGGTGAATATTGGCTTGGCGAGATAGCTGGCATGGAGCACCAGACCCCCAACTTCAGGGAAAATTGTGCAAAACTTGGTGCGTTAGGTGGTGGCATGGTATGCCACGGCCTCAACTTCATAGGAATATTTGCTCAACACCTTAGCTAGAAGAGTGGAGTGGCACACCAGAAGCATTCCAGGCTTAGGAAATTATTCCAACACTTTGGTGCATTGGATGGAGTGGCGCGCCAGACTCAAAACTTCAGAGAATTGGCTACCAACTTGGTGCGTTGGCTGGTGCGGCGCACCAGAGGGCAAACTTCAGAAGAATTTCAAGTCAAAATTCTGGTGCAGTAGATGGCGCGGTGTGCCAAGTGCTATCCAAGATGTATTTTCAATTTTAGAAGCTACACTTCTCAAGGAAAAAAGAGTCATGAGATACCATGCTTATAAATATAACATCCAGGGCATTTTACTAGGAGTGAACCATTCATCGTATTGATCACTTGGTATGCAATTCTTGGAGGAAGAGTCAAGTTCACTTTCTAGGTTTCTTCTTTTAGTTATGTCTTTTTATTGGAATGATGAATTCTTTAGTTTTCCGCATGAACATGAGTGGCTAAATTCTTGTTCTAGGGTTTTGGACATAGCAGATGGTTGAAGTTTGAAAGTTTGTTTATGCTAGTTCTTGATTCTTCTTAAAGGTTGTTTATACTTACTTATGTTAATTGCTTATTCGTTAGCTTGATCACCTTACAAATATATCTATCGGATTTTTGTTGAACTTGGGATAAGGACCCAAGAGGGTTAAAAGTAATTGTAAAATAGGTTTCAAAGAATCTTAACTCATGGGTTCAAGATCGAATTTGTCTTTGAGGCTGGAAATATACCCATGAACCCTGTTCAGTTGAATACAAGTAGCCACAATCATCATCTATTGCTTCTCCTGCGACCATAGGGATATAGGTGATAGGGTTCATGGGATAGTTCTTGGATGTTCGGGACAATGGAAAGAAATGGGATAGTAACTTTCAATTGGCAACCTGAGGAAGAATTAGTCTAGCGTAATTAGGTCTTAAAACTCAACCTGAAGCAAAAGTGCCAATTTCCTAGATTCTCATCATCATTATAATTACAATATTTGATAATTTGCACTCAATTCATTAGTTAATTTACTCCTCAAGTTTAGTAGTATAATTTCCAAACCATTTTTGAGTTACATCTTTGTGTATTAGAATAGTGAAATAAAGTGTTAACCTTGAGCAATTAATCTGACAAGTCTCTGAGGAATCGATAATCGGGACTTTACTGTTATATATTACTTGATGAACATGTGCGTTTGGGAAATATCAGGGGTGCTGCAGTCCTTTTCTTAAGAAAGAAAGATGGTTCTCTCAGGATGTGCATCGATTATAGTCAGTTGACAAAAGTCATAGTCAAGAATAAGTATCCCATTTGCAGGATTGATGACTTGTTTGATCTGCTTTAGGGTGCTAGTTGCTTCTCAAAGATAGACTTTAGATTCGGCTATCATCAACTTAGAGTTAGAGGGTGTGAAATTCCAAAGATAGCCTTCAAAATTCGGTATGATCAATATGAATTTGTGGTTATGTCATTTGGACTAATGAATGCTTCTACAGTGTTATGGGTTTGATGAACAGGGTGTTCAAGTAGTATTTGTATATGTTCGCCATTGTCTTCATAGATAATATCTTCATATACTCTCGAACTGAGGAGGAGTATACTGCTCCTTTGAGGATTGTGTTTCAAACTCTTAAGGACCGTCAACTAATTTCTAAATTCAACAAGTGTGAGTGTTGGTTGAAGTCAGTCATTCTTTGGGCATGTGGTGTCTAGTGAGGGTGTGCAGGTACACTCTAAGAAAATAGAGGAAGTGAAGAGCTGGCCTAGACCTATTAATCCTATAGATATTAGAAGCTTTTTCGGTTTAGCTGGCTACTATTGGAGGTTTGTAGAGGGATTTTCATCCATTGCCTCACCTTTGATGAGGTTGACCTAGTAGAAGGTCGAATTTTAGTGGTCAGCCGCTTATAAGAAGCATTTTCAAGAGTTAAAGACTTCATTCACTTTAGCTCTAGTTTCGACCCTACTAGAGGGCACAAACGTCTTTGTGATGTATTGTGATGCCTCTAGAGTTGGCTTATGATGTGTGTTAATGCAACATGATAAGGACATTGTTTATGCCTCGAGACAGCTTAATACTCATGAGAAGAATTACCCTATGCATGACCTGGACTTAGCAGCTGTGGTGTTTGCCGTGAAGATTTGGAGGCACTATTTGTATAGGGTGCATGTGGATGTGTTCACATACCACAAGAGCCCTCAATATGTCTTTACCCAGAAGTATCTAAATTTTTGGCAAAGGAGATGACTTGAGCTTCTAAAAGATTATGACATGAGTGTCCTTTATCATCCATGAAAGGCCAATATGGTGGTTGACGCTCTTAGCAGGTTGTCCATGGTGCGTGGCTTATGTGGACGAAGAAAAGAAGGAATTGGCTAGAGACGTCCATAGGCTTGCTCAACTAGGGGTTCGACTTACGAACTCAGCAGATGGTGGTGTCATTGTTAAGAATGGATCAGAATCATCATTGATGACAGAAGTTAAGGAAAAGTAAGATGAGCATCCTATCTTAGTGAATTTGAAGGAAGCGGTCCGGAATCAGATTGTGGAGGTTTTCTCCCAAGATAAGATGGTGTACTTTGATATCGAGGGTGATTGTGTGATCCGAATGCAGGTGACTTGAGAGAATGGATGTTGAGAGAGGCTCACAATGCTCTGTATTCTATACATTCAAGTTCCACCAAGATGTACCGTGATCTATGGGAAATATATTAGTGGAATGCCATGAAGAAGGATACTACAGAATTTGTGGCTAAGTGTACGAATTGTTAATAGGTGAAGGTTGAGCTTAGAGGCTAGGAGGTGTGCTAAGGATATCACTATTCCAACTTGGAAATGGGAGGAGATAAATATGGAATTTATTATTGGTTTGCCTTGTACATGCTGACAACAAAATTCTATATGCGTAAATAATATCATAAGACCAAGTCAACACATTTTTTGCGAATTAAGACTACGAATTTAGCTGAGGACTATGCTAGACTATACATTCAGGAGTTAGTCAGGTTGCATGGGCTCCCTTTCTCCATCATTTATAATAGGGATACTACTTTCACCTTGTAGTTTTGGAGATCATTTATGAAGGGCCTTGGTACTCAGGTGAAGCTTCGTACAACTTTTCACCCTCAGACGGATGATCAGGCTGAGTAGACCATTTAGACCATAGAGGATATGTTGAGAGCTTGCATGATCGATTTCAAGGGTAGTTGGATGATCACTTGCCTCTCATAGAGTTTGTCTATAATAACATTTACCACTCCAGCATTTAGATGACTCCATTTAAGGCTCTTTATGGTTAGAGATGTATATCACCTATTGGATGGTTTGAGGTAGGTGAGGCTATGCAAATAGGGCCAGATTCAATGCGCGAGGATGTGGAGAAAGTTTAGCTTATTAGAAAAAGGCTGAAAACAGCACAGAGTCATCAGAAATCCTATGTAGATGTGACAAGAAGAGAACTTGAGTTCATCGTTGATAATTGGGTATTTCTTAAGGTGTCACCCATAAAGGGGGTGATGATATTTGGCAAGAAAGGAAAGCTCAGTCCCCGATATGTTTGTCCTTACAGGATTCTGAGCTGTGTTGGCAATGTGGCTTATAAGTTGGAGTTGCCTTGTCACGACCGGAGAGTACACATGGATCGTAGACACAAGACAAGGAGCCCCGAAAGACTCCAAGTCAACCCATGGCGTGAGAATAATCTCATACACATAAGGCTGAAGACTGAACTTAAAAGTCAAGAATTTAAATGAAACGTGACATGAAATTTAAGAAACAGTAATACATAATCTAAGCATAGATAGAGGAATACTACAATTAAGTCTAAAAGCCTCTAATTATAATAGACGGGTTGAAGGGACAAGACCCAAACTAACCCCAACATTCTAGAATCAAAAGATAAATAAGGTCTAAACATGAAGTTCTCGAATAGTGAGGACTCACCACTGAAAGATGAGAGCCGAACTAAGAGCAAGCTAGGAACGATGCTGAGCCTGCGAACCAGATCCTGAAAATATATGGGTCAGTAATTGGATGGTAATGAGTATGTAAGGTATGCAAAACAATACTTAAAAACATAAAAGTTAAAGGAGTGGGGACATCATGATCATAAGACTGAAATCGTTAGTATATCGTAAGGCTCAATACTTCCAAAATATTCGTAAACATGTCATAGTCATAACATGTGAGGAAAACATTTCATAAAACATAATTTGAGCCAAAAGAACATAATCATGCATACATTAAAACCATGAGGAACAATGGGAGATTTCTATAACCGACATACCCCATATGTGCACACATGGAGCCCAACTTGTAAACCTAGTCCAGAGGTCGTCCATACCTTGCCAAGGGTATGAACCATGAAGGCGTGATATCACTCATGAAGGCCCCGTAGGGCATAGAGGACAGTCACTGAGGAGGTTCCAGCATCACCTACGGTGGCACGTAGTTCTAAGATTCGAGATGTAACCTAGGCCCCGAACCTACTCGGTGTTAGGTACTACTCCCAAAACATGCAACGTGCTCATAGAAATTCATACATGACATGCATGGCTAGTTAAATCGTGAGAATCATATCATGCTTGACAATTTGTAATATAAGCCATGGAATTGGGCTCGTGAATCAGCCAAAAATCATAGTTCATAAATCACAAGCAACATGTGGGCATTGCCCATGATTTCAATCATACTTGAAATGCTTAAATCTATAGGAAACATGATCATAATAACATGAGTAAGTTAAAACATGCTTAGAATTCAAGAGTTCATATCATGCTTGAGAAATCACCATAACCATAAATTTCACTAAAAACTCCATGATTTGGGCACATGTGATTTTAGGGAGTAAATCATTAAATATTGAGTAAAATAAGTGAAAACAACCCAATAATTCAAACCCGTGAGTTTAGACATACTACAACATGCTCGTATCGATTTTTTTTGAGGCAACATGCATTTGGGTTATGACCCATCAAAAGTTGGTAACCTAAATATAGAAGTAGGGAGAAATTGGGCATGGGTAGGAACTAAACTACCCATTCAAAACTCCACATACCTGGAATTACGTGATTCTTAACTCCCTTTAAAAACCCTAGGTGAAAACTTGGAGAATTGAAGAAGGACACTTGAATCTCCTCCTACTCCATTTTCTAGTTCTTGCAAATGCCAAATGAGACTTAGTATGAGTTTTTACTCCCTAAAAGACCCTGTCCCGACCTCAAAACGACGTGGTTTAGGGTCCAGAAGTGTAATAAAGTCAAAATTGCCCTTAGTGAAATTTTCCTGAAAAATAGGTCTGGCCCCGACCATGACTCATACCATGGGTTGTACCGCGAAGTCACAACTCGTGGTCACCTCACCACTTTTCAATCTTCTGAATCTTGGCATGACTCACATACCCGACTCATAGTATCAGCCTATGGGTCATACTGTCAGTCGTGGTACCATCCACCCATACCGCATACGACTTAACCACAACTCTTCATCACTACTTGTTGCTACATCTTATGAGTCGTACCAAGACCTGTGACAACTCACTCTGGCACCACTGAGAAATTCACCATGACTCCTAACCACGAGTCATACCCATATGCCACGACTTGTAGGACTACTCGTTGTATGACCTCAGGCTCCAAAACTCATCACGACTCGAGTCACGAGTCATAGGTTCTCACCACGATTAATACCTTGAGTTGTACTGGTGCAAAATTCCAGCTTTTCTGCAGTTTTCAACTTCAACTCCTGGGTCTATTTTTAGGCCCTTTGGGGGTGTTACAATATCTCCCCCTTGGAAACATTCATCCTCGAATGTAGAAAACAAGCAGCAAACAGAAACATACAATTACCATATGCAAATTCTAATTTTTTAGGTCGAAATCTGACGGAATGACTACCTCCGAAAAGAACTACATAGCTGGACTGAATTCAGACATCACATACATAGATCATATCATAAAACAAACTTGCACGCATAAATGAAACATGAAAAACTAATTAGAGGTTTAGGGCAAAAAATGATACCTCAAACTGAAACTGGGCTGATAGAGAACAAGTGGAGTATTTAGCAATCATATCAGCTTCAGCTTCCCACGTAGCTCCCTTAACATGTTGATTTCTCCATAACACCTTTACTGAAGCTACTTCCTGTTCCTCAGCCTTCAAACCTGATGATCCAAGATTGCAACAAGAATTTCTTCATAACTGAGGCTATCTTTCACGCCAACACTTCCCACTAGAGCCATCAAGGCTGGATCTCCCATGCACTTTTTCAAAAGCGATACGTGAAATATAGGATGAACTGAAGCCAACTCTGAAGATAAATCTAACTCACAAGCTACCTTATCCACTCGTCTCACAGTCCGTTAGGGGACAATATAGCAGGACCCGAGTTTCCCCTTTTTTCCAAATATCATCACTCCCTTCATGGGAGATACCTTCAGAAACACCTAATCGTCGATCTCGAACTCAAGCTCCCTTCACCTCACATCCGCATACGACTTTTGGCAACTTTGAGTCGTTTTCAGCCTTCCTCTTATTAACTGAACTTTATCCATATCCTCATGGACTGAATCTAGACCCATTAATGAAGCCTCACCGACTTCAAACTACCCAATAGGCGATCTACACCTTCGCCCGTAAAGATTCTCAAACGGTGCCATTTGAATGTTGGAGTGATAGCTGTTGTTGTAGGCAAACTCAATAAGAGGCAAGTGCTCATCCCAACTACCCTTGAAGTCAATAACACAAGCTCTCAACATGTCTTCAAGAGTCTGGAAAGTCCACTCCGCTTGACCATCTGTTTTGCAGATAAAATGCCAAGCTAAGCTTGACCTGGGTGCCAAGTCCCTTTTGAAAAGATATCCGAAACTGAGAGGTGAACTTAGTGCCTCTATTTGATATAATGTACAAGGGCACTCCATGCAACCTAATCAACTCTCGAATGTATAACTTAGCATAATCTTCTGCTGAATTGGTGGTTTTGACCGGTAAGAAATGAGCAACCTTGGTCAACCTGTTGACCACAACCCAAATGGAGTCATACTGTCTACAAGTATGGGGTAAACCTGTTACAAAGTCTATATTGATCTCTTCCACTTCCAAGTAGGAATGCGGATACCTTGGAGTACCCCCCCCCTCCGGTCTCTGATGCTCGACTTTCACTTGCTGGCAATTCGGGCACTTGGCTATGAATTATGCAATATCCCTCTTTATGCCATTCCACTAGTAGATTTCCCGCAAGGCATGATAAATTTTGGTGGCACCTGGATGGATAGAATATCTGGATCCGTGAGCCTCATGCAACATCCGAATCCTCAAATCCCCCACATTCGGAACACATAAGCGACCCTGGTACCAAAGCACACCATCTCCCCCTTTGGAGAAGACTTCTACCTTCTGACTTTGAACATATCCTTTCAACTTTACCAATATTGGATCTTCATCTTGCTTAGGCTTCACCTTCGTTACCAAGTATGACTCTGACCCGTTCTGAACTACCACCCTACTATCGGTCGAACCAACTAACCCAACTCCCAACCGTGCAAATCGATGTACCTCCTTTTCCAGATCCTTTTTCTCTTCACTCACATGTGACACACTTCCCATAGAAAGTCTACTAAGGGCATATGCTACCACGTTGCTCTTACCTGGGTGGTAAAGGACACTCATGTCGTAATCCTTAAGTAGCTCCAACCACCTCTGTTGCTGAAGATTTAGTTCCTTATGGGTGAACACATGTTGTAAGCTCTTGTGGTCCGTGAATACATCTACATGAACCCCATACAAGTAGTGTCACCATATATTAAAAAAAATACCACCGCGGCCAACTCAATATCATGGATCGGGTAATTCTTCTCATTAGTTTTTAACTATCTGGAAGCATATGATACGACTTTCCCATGCTGCATCAATACACATCCCATTCTGACCCTCGAAGCATCACAATATACAACGAAGCCATCGGTACCCTCTGGTAAAGTCAACACCGGTGCTGAAGTGAGCCTTGCCTTCAATTCCCGGAAACTCTTGTCACAAGCCTCCGACCGTTGGAACTTCATATTTTTCTGAGTCAATCTAGTAAATGGGGTAGCAATGGATGAGAAACCTTCCACGAACCTCCGATAATAACCTGCTAAGCCCAAAAAACTTCTGATCTCTGAAGGGTTTATCGGTCTGGGCCAGTTCTTCACTGCCTCTATTTTTTGGGAGTCCACCCTTATGCCTTTGCTTGACACTACATGTCCCAAGAATGCAACTGATTTTAGCCAAATCCACCTTTGCTGAACTTGGCGTATAACTGGTTATCCTTGAGGGTCTGCAGTGCTACCCTCAAGTGTGTAGCATGTTCCTCCTTGCTCCGGGAGTATATTAATATGTCGTCAATGAACATGTTTACGAACATATCTAGATATGCCTCGAATACCCTGTTAATTAGATCCATAAAAATTGCAGGGGCATTGGTTAGAAAAAAATACATAAAAACAAATTCATAATGGCCATACTGGGTTCTGAAAGCGGTCTTTGGGATATCGCTCTCCCGAACCCTGAGTTGGTGATACTCAGACCTGAGATCTATCTTGGAGAAATATTTGGCACCCTAAAGCTGATCGAATAGGTCATCAATCCTGGGTAAAGGGTATCTATTCTTGATGGTGACCTTGTTCAACTACCTATAGTCAATACACATCAGAAGAGAACCGTCTTTCTTCCGGACGAACAACACCGGGGCACCCTATAGGGACTTACTTGGTCTAATGAAACCCTTATCCAACAAATCCTTCAACTACTCCTTTAACTCTTTTAGCTTGATTTGGGCCATTCTGTAGGGAGGAATTGATATAGGCTGCGTGTCGGGCAAAAGACCGATCTCAAAATCAATCTCCCTCTCGGGAGGAACACTTGGTAGGTTGTCTGGAAATACCTAGGGGTATTCACATACCACAGGGACTGACTGAATGATCAGGATCTCGGATGTGACATCCTTAACCCTAACCAAATGGTAAATACAACCCATTTAAAATCATTTTCCTGGCCTTGAGATAGGAGATAAAGCGACCTATAGGCACCGCTGAACCACCCCTCCATTCTAAAACCTGTTCACCTAGAAATCGAAACTCCACCGCTCGAGTTCTACAGTTAACAAATGCATAACATGCAAACAACTAATCCATGCCCAAGTTGATGTCAAAATCGGTCTTATTCAATTTTACTAAGTCTGCGAAGGTAACTTATGCAAGACTGTAATGGGGCAACCTCTATATACCCGCCTCGCTACGACTGAATCACCAACCTGAGTAGATATAGAAAATGGTTCTGACAAAATTTTAGGACTTACTCAAAAGTGACTAGCAATGTAAGTTGTCACAAAAGAAAGTGTGGCTCCCAGATTTAACAAAGCATAAGCATCAATATGAAAGACTCGAAACATATCCATAACCACATCGGGAGAAGTCTCTTGCTCCTGTCGAGAGCCAAGTGCATAAAACCAATTCTGGCATTGGCCGCCAGCTGAACTAGTCGAAGCACCCTACTGAGTCTGACGTGCCACTAGAACTGCTGAACTAGCTGCTGATTTTCGGGCTCCACCACCCCCTGACCTAGATGCAGGGCGATCCCTAAGTCTGTGTCTGGGTTTTCCACACCCGAAACAGGCATTTGAACCCACCAAACATTTCCCTGGGTGATTCTTGCCACATCTAGCACAAGATGGAAAGGTGTGCTCTGTGCGCATGCTATTTTGACCCCTCGAACCTGAGGCCCTTCTCCTCTGATCATCTCGAGGCCTATATGGGGTACTGACTGAAGATGGTGCTGATGTAATGGACCTGTGCTGGGACTGCTGGTGAGGTCCACCCCCTGGCCTCTTCTGAGAGAACCTATGGCTATCATTTCTGGCCTTCTTGGCCTGTCTCTGCCTCATATGAACTACTTCCATATGCTGGTCATAGAGGACTATCCGTGGGTAGTCCATATCCTGATGAAGCATGGTTGTTCTATAGTCCTTGTCTAGATACTCGGCTACTCCCTGCACGAATCTTCTCACCCATGCCCTCTGGTCCATCACTAACTCTGGGGCATACTTTGACAGGCGAGTGAACTCAAGTGAATATTCTAGCATCATTATCTTTCCCTGTTTGAGGTTAAAAAACTCGTCTGCTTTCAATTCCCTCATCTCCCGAGGGAAGAACCTATTTAGAAAGGCCATGTGGAACTTATCCCAGCTGATAGGTCTTTCTCCCGCTGCCCTGCTGTCCTTCCATTGCTTGAACCAAATATAAGCAACCTCCTTCAGCTGATAACAGGCCAAGTCAATGCACTCCTCATTCTTCACCTCCATCACCCTAGTGACCTTCAAGATCCCCTCAATGAACTCGTGTGGATCCTCGTCCACCCTTGCCCTTGTGAACTCGGGAGGGTTCATCCTTAAAAATTCCCTGATCTGGGCTGCCACTGCATTGTCGTTTTGTGGAACATGCGCAACAGCTAGCTGGTTGACCTGGGCGGTCAAGGCTTATGCCAACATTTGAATAGCTGCCCGAAACTCAGTGTGGGCAGCTGGCTCTAGTGCCTTGGGCTCCTACAAAGGTGGGGCTTGCTTATGCCCATTGTCATTGCCACCCCTGTGGCCTTCATCATTTCTATTCCTCCTTTCATTTATCCTTCTGGGACCCATAATTTTATGCAATCGCGAATAGCACGAATTAAAAGGATGAAGAGATTTTAACCGCATGATATAGATCATGAAAGAAGGGGATAATTCCTAAAACGTTTAGTATCCTCTTTGTCATAAGTGTGGCGCGCTTCACACCCATGAAAAAGACTCTACCTAACATTACTTTCGGACTCCCTAGGACACATTTGAACCTATTGCTCTGATACAAAATTTTTCACAACCCGAGAGTACACCCAAATCGTAGACACGGGACAAGGAGCCCCGAAAGACTCCAAGTCAATCCATCGAGCATAATCTAATTCATACACATAAGGCTGAAAAGTTAACCTAAACGTCAAGAATTTAAATGAAACGTGATATGAAATATAAGAAACGATAATACATAATCCAAGCATAGATGACGGAATACTACAATTAAGCCTGAAAGCCTCTAATTATAATAGACGGGTTGAAGGGACAAGACCCCAACTAACCCCAACATTCTGAAAACAAAAGATAAACAAGGTCTGAACATGAAGTCCTCGAATCATGAGGACTCACCACTGAAAGCTGAGAGAAAAACTGAGAGCAAGCTAGGAACGATGCTGAGCTTGCGAACCAAATCCTGAAAATATATGGGTCAGTACTTGAAAGGTACTGAGTACGTAAGGTATGCAAAACAATTCTTCAAAACATAAAAGTGAAAGGTGTGGGGACATCATGATCATAAGACTGAAATCGTAAGTATATCGTAAGGCTCCATACTTCCAAAATATTTGTAAACCTGTCATAGTCATAACATGTGAGGAAAACATTTCATAAAACATAATTTGAGCCAAAAGAACATAATCATGCATACATTAAAACCATGAGGAATAATGGCAGATTTCTATAACTTACATACCCCATATGAGCACACATGGATCCCGACCTGTAAACCTAGTCAGGAGGTCGTCCATACCTTGCCAAGGGTATGAACCATGAAAGGCGTGATATCACTTGTGAAGGCCCCGTAGGGTATAGGGGACAGTCACTGAGGAGGTCCCAGCATAACGTACAATGGCACGTAGTTATGAGATTCGAGGCGTAACCTAGGCCCAGAACCTACTCGGTGTTAAGCACTACTCCCAAAATATGAAACGTGCTCATAGAAATTCATACATGACATGCATGGCTAGTTAAATAATGAGAATCATATCATGCTTGAAAATTTTTAATACTAGCCATGGAATTGGGCCCGTGAATCGGCCAAAAATCATATTTCATAAATCACAAGCGATATGTGGGCATTGCCCATAATTTAAATCATACTTGAAATGCTTAAATTTATAGGAAACATGATTATAATAACATGAGTAATTGAAAACATGCTTAAAATTCAAGAGTTCATATCATGCTTGAGAAATCACCATAACCATGAATTTCACTAAAAACCCCATGATTTGGGAAGATGTGATTTTAGGGATTAAATCATCAAATATTGAGTAAAATAAGTGAAAACAGCCCAATAATTCAAACCCGTGATTTTAGACATACTACAACATGCTCATATCGATTCTTTTTGAGGCAACATGCATTTGGGTTATGACCCATCAAAAGTTTGTAACTTAAACATAGAATTAGGGAGAAATTGGGCATGGGTAGGAACTAAACTACCCATTCAAAACCCCACATACCTGGAATTACGTAATTCTTAACTCCCTTGAAAAACCCTAGGTGAAAACTTGGAGAATTGAAGAAGGACACTTGAATCTCCTCCTACTCCCTTCTAAAGTTCTTGAAAATGCAAAATGAGACTTAGTATGAGTTTTTGCTCCCTAAAAAACCCTGTCCTGACCTCAAAACAACTCAGTTTAGGGTCCAAAAGCATAAAAAAGTCAAAATTGCCCTTAATAAAATTTCCTTGAAAAACAGGTCTGGCCCCAACTATGACTCGTACCACGAGTCGTACCGCAAATTCACGACTCGTGGTCACCTCACCATTTTTCAATCTTGTTAATTTGGCCACGACTCACATACCACGACTCATAGTACCATCCTACGGGTCGTACTGTCAGTTATGGTACCATCCACCCATTCCACACACAACTTAACCACAACTCCTCAACACGACTCATTTCTACATCCTACGAGTCGTACCAAGACCCATGACAACTCACTCTGGCACCACTGAGAAATTCACCACGAATCCTAACCACGAGTCATATCCACACACCACGACTCATAGGACTACTCGTGGTATGACCTCAGGCTCCCGAACTCATCATGACTCGAGTCACGAGTCGTAGGTCCTCACCACGATTCATACCTCGAGTCGTACTGGTGCAAAATTCTAGGTTTTCTGTAGTTTTCAACTTCAACTCCCGGGTCTATTCTTAGGACCTTCCAGGGTGTTACATGCTTGTAGAGTTGGCATCAATACATCAAGTTTTTCATGTGTCATTGTTGAAGAAGTGCATTAAAGATCCATCTTTAGTTGTACCTATAGAGAGCATTGGTGTGAAGGATAGCCTCACTTATGAGGAGGTTCTAGTTGAGATTCTTTACCGTCAGGTTCAGAAGTTGAGGGGCAAGGAGGTTGCTTCATTGAAAGTCCTTTGAAGGAATTATCTTATAGAGGGAGCTACTTGGCAAGTTGAAGTTGTTGCGATGGCCAAGTTTCCTCACCTCTTCCCTTCCGACTCAGTTCCAACATGAGGTACTAGTTTACTCCTCAGTACTCTATTCAGTTCCATGCCAGTTTCTTGTCTCTTAATTACTTTCATTTCCTAGTATGCATGTATTATTCATGAATCCAGTTCAGTATGTGTTTCTCATTGTGGAACCAGTCACTCTATCAGTACTCAGCTTATGGCTTTCAGTTTTGGGATTGCAGCTCTTTCCCTATCTTTTCAGATCTATTAGTCTCCATTAGAGGATGATTATTCCCAAGGGGAAGATAATGTTACACCTCAAAAGTCCCTAAGATCATATTCTAGACATTAAGTGAGGCATCCAGTCACTTAACAAATTATTGAGTGAGTCGTCAAGTGGTGTTGTTTTGGATTGAGACATTTTTCTCTCTAGTGGTGATGAATTAGTGCACAATTCCTTAGTTTAAGTGACAATTCGTTAAGTAGGTCATTATGACGAACATTAGGATGAGAATCATAGGATGAACAGGTGGTTTTCGAGATAACAGGAGGACCTAACGAGTCATCAAGATAGGTAAAGACTCATTAGGTGGGTTTTTACCACTGGCAGGGTCTAATTTATAGATGGGGCCTAAGGGGTATTATTGTAACTTCTAATATTTTTAACTCCTAAACTAAGTCATTTTCGGTTTCCTTATTGATGTATTAGAGGGTATTACTTAGCCTAAACTCTTATTTCTATCAAAATATCGTAAGCTGAAGATCAAACCTCTCAAGGCTCTCAAGTTCCTTGGGTTCTTCATCTTCTCAAATCTATAGGGTCTCAATTCAAAGTAAGAATTCATCAAAGCCTAGGTATGTGGGATCATGAATGGGGGATTTCTTCCATCCTCATGCCCAATCTCAAGTTCAATTACATGATTTCAATTGCTTCAAGTCTCCAATTATGATTTTCATGAATTATTAGGGTTAGACGCTTTTATTGCAAAATTCTATGAATCTCTTATGAATTTGATTCTTTCATGCTTTTACTTATAATTTATAATTATGATTACATGACTTCAATGTAAAACACTCATGAATCTCTATTTCCAAGTTATGATGATATACTCAAGTATACATGAATTTCATCAATTTTAAGTTATGTATCATGGCTATTTTATGTATGTCAAGGAATCTAGGTATTCACCATGTTTCAAACTAGTCCATGTAAAATCCATGTTTCATGATTATGATATGAGCACTATGTATGATTTTGTGAGTAGTATTTAATATCGAGTAGGCCGGGGTTCAGCGTACCCAAGTCTTAGAAGTATGTGCCACCATTGGATAAGGGGTCCTCGCCAATAGAGTGTCTCAGTTGCCCCCATCCTAAGGAGTTCTTGCCAGTTAAGAATGTCTTCCTTACTCTACTGGGCTCATAAGTGATATCACGCCTTCATGGTTCTTAACCTTGGTAAGGCATGGACACCCTCCCGAGCAAGGGTACAAGTCGGGATCCATGATGCTCAATTGGAGTATGTCAATTATGAGAATCGTCCATTATACCTCATGTTTCATGTTGTTTATGTTCAAGATTTATGATATCATGTTTTATAGTATCTTTGACCTATTGATCAACTTATGAGTTTTTCTTATAATTTCAAACCTGTTAAGCTCTATGATTTTACTTTCAATACCTTAGGTCTTTATACTTCAAATTAGGTCAAACAACTCATGTTTTATGACTATTGTTCGGCGATATTTGGGTGTATAGCTACACGCAAGTGCACGTGGTCGAACAAGTAGTAAAGTGGCTCAAGTAAGCCAAGTATCGATGCCACAGGAACTGGGCTAAGGTATCAATCTAATCAAGTGTCAATAAACTTTAACTCTAAAAATGCAGACAACAGTGTGAAGAAGAGTTTGATATTTCGGTTTCTAATTTTATACTAAGTCTAAAACGAATATACAATTTGAGTTTGAACTATAACTATGAGCATGCTGAGGTTAAATGAACATGTACATAAATAAATTATTGATACAATTTGATTAATCTTTCCTCCGGTTGCTAGTCAAGAATTATTGCCTATGGATTAAAACTCTCGTATTTAACCCAACTTAAGAATCATGAACCTTCCACCTGCATCTCTGTGATAAAAAGAAATTCATGTTCTAGCCATACAAAACCGATTCCTTAATTGACTAATATGACTTTCAGATATATTTCTATCCTGAAGGTAAATCAATTCTCAATTTTCCCAAACTAAGAAAAGATCATATCCTATCATTTCACAATTTACCAATTTCTTTCTCTCTTGAGTGAAATCGGACTTTTTCGATATACATTAACGTTGGTCACACATTAATGTAGTAAGAACAAGAATCAATAGAACAACCATGGAAGAAAAGATAAAAAACCAATTTATCAATAATCACATTTCAATACAATTGTTCTTAACCTCAGCAAGAAGGGGATTTAGCCACTCATTTGTGGATTAAACATTGTTAAATGAGTGTTAATCATACAAGCAATTGAAATAAAGAAGAAGGAGATAGAGAAAACCCTAAGATTTTCGTCCCCTCAACTACCTGTAACCCACGTTCTTGCTCCACCAAGTCAGAATAATTAAAAATGAACCTAAGTGTTCTATTTATACTAGTGGGAATTTTTCCAGGAATAACAAGCAACGTGTCACGGAGTGCATCGCGGAGCACTACCTCTGTGACACGCCACCAACGCGGACCCTTACTGGAATCCGGACGTCCAGGTATTTAGGCCCAACGTGGCACGACGTGCAATGCGGGGCTAGGCCAACGTGCCACGTACCCAACGCGTACCTCCACTGGAAATTGGCATAATTTCACCCTCCAGGAAGAGTGCATCCGCGTTGGCAGCGTGACACGGCTCCATCGTGGAGCCCATTTAATTCGTGCCTTCAAGTGCTTTTTTCCCTTGCTAGCTTCCGAGTCCAATCCCGATCTCTCACAACATGCATCTTAGCTTCATAACTTTATGTTTTTCCTGCAAAACAATGCTAATCATGTTGGTTAGTATAAATTCACATTTTATTACAAATCACATGAGTATGTATAAACATCGATAGATAAACAAGGCAAAATGACACATTTGAGTATCACTTGGGCATATAAATTTGCCCAAGATCACTTACCCCACACTTAAATCCTTGTTCGTCCCCGAACAATAATCTTACACCTCATGCAATTGACACCCCATCCTGGCTACTTTGGATCGACAATTCAAGCTACAATTATACCGATTATTGAATACAACAAATCATCAAGAAAACATGCATAGTCTTATCAATACAATAACCTTCAACACATTAAGACCTCCTAGACTCAAGAATTGACTCTCAATATCGGAAAACTCATGCAAATCAGCTGATCAAGATATCCAACACGAAATTTAATCTCTCGCCAAGCATGTGTCCTCACAACATAAGAGAATTTTCCCCCTTTTTAATTACATGAACTCAAAGACATTACATGCAGGGGCATATAAAGACAATTTCACTCTCTCTCCCAAAGGAATTCACATGCTTCATGTCATGAACCATAGGCTTGCCTTTAGTGTATTACTCCACTAATATAAGGACGTGTGATGTAAGATCACGTAGGACTTAACGGGTTGTAATGTAAGCTACGGAACTAGTAAATACTGGGCTAACCAATAATAACAACTAGCATCCTTAAGCTCTTTTTCAATACATCCCATCAACCTTATGGACATTGTTTCTTCCTTTATCCTCCCATTGTTGAAGTCTGTCTTTGTTATTGACCCCATATCTTTAAGCACACTTGACTCAATAAGAAAGATTATTTATACATCTTCATTATATTTAATTTATAACAAGTGCACCTTCAACCTTTTCTTTCCTTTCATCACTCTGCTTTTTCTTTTCTTTTCACCATTCTCACTCCTTGACACTGTGGGAAAATTATTTTCTTTTCTTGAGCGCTTAAGAGTTTTTGATCAAATTCGTGGATAATGAAAAGAAGGGGTTAAGCTCGATTTACACCTTTTTGAAAAAAGAAAAATAATAGGCTAAAGGTTCAATGGGCTAACTAGGATATACATTCAAGGTGGGTACAATAATGAAAAAAAGAAACTTTCGATTAAAGCAAAGAAATGCCTACATCCTTTCCTACAATACACATCCTTCATTTCGTTTCGTACACACACCAGGCAAGTTCTAGACACTTCACAATAGCATGGAAGAAACGAAACCTCACTATACACTCGTTTCACATGCTCAACTCAAGACATATTCACAGACTCTTCAATTAGCTAATTACAAGAATTCAAACATTAAGCCTCAATCATACTGAGTTGAACTCTATGGCCTAGGCATCTCAACATATTTACACAGTTGCATGCTTTCATACGAATCACCTTTGCATTTGAACAATCATGTACAACACGCAACCAGAATTTCGCAACCATAAAGTAACAACAGGTTTTGGGATGCAAACCAACAAAAGAAAAAAACTAAAAAGAAAAGAAAAAATGAACAAAGAAATCTACTCCTAGCGACTACATTTCCCTTAAGACGGTCGTCATCCATCCATCATAGAGAACATTCACTAATTAAGACTTCTGTTCAATGGGACTATTCTCGGTAAGAGAATCGAAAACAAATGCCGAGAAACCCAAAAATTTAAAAATTCATGAAAAATTTTAAAAATAACGATCATTTCGATAAAACAAAGATATGTACAACACCAGCTAACAACATTCAACAGCACACAACAGCTTCACCTTAATTACAATACAGACATACACAAAAATCACAGGGTTACAAGTTTATCCAAGAACAACAACAGAACAGAGGCATTAATGATAACAATAGCAACTGACACCTAACTACTCCCACCCCACACTTAAATCGAACACTGTCCCCAGTGTTCACAAAATTCAGCATAGTACGAAAGTAGGTGGTGAAACTCCCTGATCAATCAAAGTATTCCACTTCTTCGTCAGGTGCCACTGCCTTATCTCCCATGTCTGAATCGCCCCCGTCGTCATCATCTGACTCTACATCGGAGTCATCATGATGTGTCTCCTCATCTGTGGGGACATCATCATCGGTGGGCTCCATAAAAGCTGGCCCCACTCGGCATAGAGCCCTGGCATTTTCTCCAAATGGGTAGTCTAGCTCTAGCTGCCATAACTCCTCTTCTGTTGTCGGCCTCCCGCCTATGCGCAGCTGGAGCATCTGCATCCCAAACATACGAGCCATGTACTGATCATCCCGAGCATGTCGCTCGGCTAGTGTAAAAACTGGCCCGTGAGTGGTGTCGGGTGCCTTAGTTTTGGTGACATCTAAGGCCTGCCTCTCCATCTGCGGGATGTAGTCAAGGGCCTCTTCCTCAATATCCAGGCCCCTCAGGAACGTGGTCAGTAGGCTACCAAACCCGTACCTGTGCCCTTGATGCAATCGGGCTCTCTTCATGGCGGAGATAATCACCGCCCCCACATTGATCTCCAGCCCTTTCAACAAGGCGTAGACCAAGCATACACGATCCCGGGTCACATCTGTCATGTGCACCCCCGGGATCAGGCAGGAACAAATAATCTTCAGCCATATCCTAGCTTTCCTGTTCATCTGTGAGTAGGGCAAGGTCTGATGGTAGCCCCTCCCCTTATGCCTACTCCAACGTGCTGTAGATCGGGTTCCACACAAAGTGCGTTTGATATCCACATATGGTGGAGTGATATTCAGCTGCCGAAGCACATGGGCGTCTGTGTCTCGCGCCCCTAAGATGGCATTAAGGTGGTGGGGCTCAAAAGTGACTATCTGCCCCCTTATCTTGATGGTGTGACTTCTGAGAGTCGGGTTCCAATTGGCGTAGAATTCCCAAATCAGGTGCAGGTTGCACTCCTTGGGCTCTTCAAAGAAGAAATTTAGACCGGCTGCCTCAATCCTGTGGACAATCTGAGGGAATTCCTATGCCAATGGTTCCCTAGCAATGTGTTCCTTGGGGAAGTATTTGCTTTCCTTATGCTTTGTATACCATTTCTTCCCCTCCTCTGTCACCCATCTGGTTCCGTATTGACGGCGTTGGCCGCGTGGAACCACTGGTGCTGCTGGGACTGCTGTTCCCATCCTAATTCTTTTCCTTTCGGCGCCTGATATTGATGCGCCCTTCCCTTTATCTTGCCTTCTTGCCATTGTTCCTGTCAAACCAAACCGACAGTCCCAATGTTATTCCAATTAAAATTAGCTTCGACTAAGGTTGGGTTAAGCTAGGCTACCCCACACTTAGTCTTTAGCCACAATCACAACGTTACGGCAAGATCATACTTATTTCCAAAAACAAACAACAAAACATAACAAATATGCTTAGTGCATTCAGAGAATTCGACGGTATACATTCTATGTACTACTCAGACTTCGTACAACTAGTCACAACTTTACCATCGATAACATTTCATCACATAGCACTTAGCAAGGAGAAACAAAGAAAAAATTCTCTACATGAACCTATACAATTCACCCATTTCTTGCATCTCACAATTTCGTTACCCGACAATCCGTCGTGCCTTAATCATCTTTTACCATATTAACAGTTAGCACAACCAACTCATCTCACCCAACATACACAACCCAGCAAGAATTTCAAAGTTCAACTAAATTTTCCCTTTTTAAACTCAAATTCAAGCCCTAGCTATGATTTTACCAAAAATTCTATCAAGCTATGTAATTATCGAGTTCATGCAATCACAATGATACTACAAACGTCAATCAAAAATAACTCAATTGAATTTAAGCTTAATTTCTACTTAGGGCAAGTTTTGCTCACATCACATGTTCAACATCGAAAAATTCAACAAGAATTGAGATAGAGTTGAAGAACATACCTTGAATTTGATGAAATGAAGAAAACTTGATGAAAATGTGTGCCTAGGTCTGTGTCACGTTGAGGGAGAAGGGGTTTTTGGGATGTTTGTCGCGGAGGGGATGAAAAATGAGGAAAAATGAGGGGAATTCGGGGTTAAAAAGTGAAGATTTCGTGCGGGTCACTCGGCGACTCGGTGTAACCCGACGCGAAATTACCCTCAATGTGTCACGGAGGGTAACGCGGAGCATGCCCTCCGTGACACGGAGCCATCACGCAGGTGTTCTAGAATTTGTAAAAATTCCAGAATTACCTTCAACGTGTCACGGAGGGTAACGCGGAGGCCCTCCTCCATGACACGGAGCCATCGCGTGGGCTCACTGTTTTGCCACTTTTTATTATTTTTCTTACCTCGATTTTTCCTTTGCGATCCTTTGCATATTTATCCTCCGTTCAACCTGAAATTCATCTCACAACAAGGAATTGGTTAGAATTATAGGTTTCAATTAAAATACAAATTTTGTTTTTAATTATTTTTTTATTTTTCTCATTTTTTTACGAAATCTAATAAAATATTACAACAAAAATTTCACGGGTTGCCTCCCATGCAGCGCCTGGTTTACCGTCGCGGCTCGACGTCATTCAGCTCAGTCATCCTCTAGGGTGACGGACGTTTTCTCTCGACCCCCGTCCTCACCCCAGTAATGCTTACATCTTTGCCCATTGACCAAGAACGTGGCACTCCGATCTTCTTGCCACAACTCTACTGCCCCGTGCGGGGTCATTCTCACCACCTCAAATGGCTCCAACCATTTGGACCGCAGCTTTCCTGGAAACAGCTTCAATCTTGAATTGAAGAGCAATACTTTCTGCCCCGACTCAAAAATACGATGCACCACATGCTTGTCATGCCACCTCTTTGTTTTTTCTATGTAGTACTTAGCACTCTCATAAGCATGCTAGCAGAACTCTTCAAGTTCACTGAGTTGCATTAGTCTCTTCTTGTCCGCTAGCTCTAAGTCCATATTCAATTTTCTCACGGCCCAGAAGACTCGGTGCTCTAGCTCCACTGGCAGATGACACGCTTTACCATAGACCAATCGGTATGGTGAAGTTCCAATCGGTGTCTTGTAAGCAGTTCTGTACGCCCATAACGCATCATCAAGTTTGCTTGACCAATCATTCCGTTGTGTATTTACTATTTTCTGGAGAATCTGCTTCACTTCTCTATTCGACACCTCTACTTGCCCACTAGTTTGGGGGTGGTATGCTGTTGCCACCTTGTGGCGCACCCCATACTTGGCTAGTAGCTTCTTAAAACTTGCATTGACAAAATGAGCCCCTCCGTCACTGATAATTGCTCGGGGTGTCCCGAACCTGGTGAGAATGTGTTTTTTCACAAATTTTGTTACTACCTTGTTGTTATTTCTGGGGCAAACTATTGCTTCCACCCACTTTGATACATAATCAACGGCCACCAAGATGTAACGATTACCAAATGACGGTGGGAACGGGCCCATGAAATCAATGCCCCATACATCAAAGGTCTCCACTTCCAGTATATTCTGCAACGGCATCTCTTGTCTTCTACCAATTGTTCTTGTACGCTAACATCTATCACACATTTTGACGTATGCCATAGAGTCTCTGAACAGTGTAGGCCAAAAGAACCCTGACTGTAGAACCTTGTGCGCTGTCTGCTCGCCTCCATGGTGCCCCCATACAACGAAGAGTGACAACTCCTCAACACCTCTGCAATTTGACTCTCCGGGATGCATCTTCTCATCACCTGATCCGGTCCCTGTTTAAATAAGTATGGCTCATCCCAAATAAAGTACCGACAATCATGCCCCAACTTTCTTCTCTGCTGGACTGTCGCCTCAGGTGGGTAGACTCCACTCACTAGCAAGTTGACTATGTCTGTGTACCAGGGAACTTCAGCTTCCCCTACTACCAAGAGTTGCTCATCCGGGAACTCCTCATTGATGTTATCACCTTCCTTCACATGTGACCGACTCTCCAATCGCGATAAGTGATCTGCCACCTGATTTTCGCTCCCCTTTCTGTCCTTAATTTCGAGGTCGAACTCTTGCAACAATAGGATCCATCTGATCAGCCTGGGCTTAGCATCCTTCTTGTTAAATAGGTACTGAATCGCTGCATGATCGGTGTACACCAGTACTCTTGAACCCACCAAATAGGATCTGAATTTGTCAAATGCAAACACCAATGCTAGCATCTCCTTCTCTGTGACTATATAATTACTTTGGGCAGTATTCAGCATTTTGCTTGCATAATGAATAGAATAAAAGATTCTATTTTTCCTCTGCCCCAATACAGCTCCCACAGCCGCATTGCTTGCATCACACATCAACTCAAATGGTTGTCCCCAATCCGGAGAAGTAAGGATAGGTGCTTCTATCAATTTCTGCTTCAACTCCTCGAATGCTTTAACACACTCATCATCCAACTCAAACTTCACCTCTTTTTCTAACAATCTGCATAATGGTCTAGAAATTTTGGAGAAGTTTTTGATGAACCGTCTGTAGAACCCTACATGCCCAAGAAAACTGCGAACACCTTTCACCGATACAGGTGGTGGTAACTTCTCAATAACCTCGATCTTAGAACAATTGACCTCCAACCCCTTACAAGACACTTTATGGACGAGGACAATACCTTCCTTAACTAAGAAATGGCATTTCTACCAGTTTAGTACAAGGTTGGATTCTTCGCAGCGAGCCAGCACCCTGTCAAGATTCTGCAAACAAGTAGCAAATGAATTACCGAAAACAGAAAAATCATCCATAAATACCTCAACAAAATCCTCCACCATGTCGTGGAAAATAGCCATCATGCATCTCTGGAATGTGGCGGGTGCATTGCATAACCCAAATGGCATCCGTCTAAAAGCATATGTCCTATAAGGACAGGTAAAAGTAGTCTTCTCTTGGTCCTCCAGAGCTATGGCTATTTGGTTATAACCAGAGTACCCATCAAGGAAACAATGATATTCCTGTCCAGCCAACCTATCTAATATCTGATCAATGAATGGGATAGGATAATGATCTTTCCTTGTGGCTTCATTAAGCTTTCTATAGTCCATGCAAATCTGCCAGCCTGTGACGGTTCGTGTAGGAATCAACTCATTTTTCTCATTGGTGACCACGACCATCCCTCCTTTCTTTGGAACGCACTGAATGGGGCTGACCCATTCACTTTCTGAAATCGGGTAGACCACTCCTGCATCAAGCCACTTAATTATTTCTTTCCTAACCACATCCTTCATTGCTGGATTTAGCCTTTGCTGAGGCTGAACGGTTGGTTTTTCTCCTGTCTCCATGAAAATCCTATGTGTGCAAAAAGCTGGACTGATACCCTGAATATCTGACATTTGCCAACCCATTGCTTTCTTCCTTTTTCTGAGGACACCCAATGCTTCCTTCTCATATGCCTCCGTCAATTCGGCGGAGATGATAACCGGCAATGTCTCATCTTCCCCTAGAAAGACATATTTTAAATGGGCAGGCAATTCTTTCAATTCCAACTTTGGTGCTTCCTCAATGGATGGTTTTGGCAATGGTTCCAGAGATCTCATCAAAGACTGGCATTCCTGTTTCCTCGGATGCCTTTGTGACTCATTCAGCATTTTTACCACCTCATAAGCGTCTCTATCTCCAAAATGATCGGAGTTCATCAACACTCTTTTCAGTTGGTCTTGAGATTCAACAATCTGATGAATTTCTTATTGATCAACCACACTGATTGCTGAAAGCTCCTCATGTATGGCCGGCAGCTTCATGGCCTTAAACACATCAAATGCCTCAACTTTGTCATGCTCTCGCATAGTTAGCTGCCCTGCAGCTACATCAATAAGTGCTTTCCCGGTAGCCAAGAAAGGACGTCCCAAAATAAATGGGACTTCCGCGTCTGGCTCAAAATCCAGCACGACGAAATCTACTGGGAAGATGAGGGAGCCCACTTGCACCAGCACGTCTTCCACAATGCCATCAGGTCTGGCTAAGGAACGATCCGCTAGTTGCAATATCACTGTTGTTGGTCTAGGACTCCCTAGCCCCAACTTCTTAAATACTGATGATGGCATCAAGTTAATGCTCGCTCCCAAATCACATAATCCTCGAGCTCGGATACTCTGCCCAATTGTAATTTGTATAGTAAAGCTCCCAGGGTCCTTGAGCTTTGTGGGCAACCTGTTTTGTATCCGGGAAGTGCACTCCCCCGTAAGAGCCACCGTAGCGTACTTAGTTAACCTGCTTTTGTTCGTCACGATGTCCTTAATATACTTTGTGTACTTCGGCACTCCCTGCAAAACATCAACAAGAGGTAAGTTAATATGTACCTGTTTAAGCACCTCCATAAACTTTTTGAAACACGCCTCCTCCTTGTGTTTCTTTAATCTTTGAGGGAACGGGGGTGGTGGTCTTTCTGGTTCAGCCTCCTTTTTCTTCCCCCTCTCATCACTTTGCTCCCTCTCAATTTCTGCTACTCCCAATTGTTGAGGTGGTATTTCTGGTTCCACCTCTTTAAGATGCAAACCACTCCTTGTGGTCACTGCATTCACTAGCTTGGGGTTGGGATCGGTGTCGCTCGGAAGTCCTCCTCTAGGCCTGGTGTTTTGGGCTCCAGCAAATTGCCCTAACTGGTACTCCAGCGAATTTTTAGCTAACTGATTGTTCTTTAACTCGGCGGCTAATTTCACGTAGTCAGCCTGCAATTGAGCTTGGTTAGCTATCATTGTCTTGAACATTTCCTCGATGCTGGGTGACGGTGGAGGAGGAGGTGCATTGTTGCTTCTATATTATGCCTGATAGTTCTACTGCCCTCCTTGAGTTCTCTGCGCCCCCTGACTCGAACTTTGCCCTTGATGGTTATTGCTACCCCAAGAGAAATTTGGGTGATTCCTCCAGTTGGTATTGTAGCTTTTGCCATACTTTAGGTGGTTGTTTCTCTGTACATTCCCCACAAAGTTCACCGAATCAGGATTTGCTCCACAACACTCAGCTGAGTGTTCACTGCTCCCGCACACTTCACACCAAATCTGCTGCACTACATTCACTGGGGCTTGAGTCTGGTTCATGCTCATGTTGCTGAAGTGGGTGTTGAGTTGATTCTGTAAAGAAGCTATCTGTGCAGCAATAGCTGTAAAACCATCCATTTCTAATACTCCTGCTGCTTTCCTTGTTCCTCCTCTTGACGAGTCCACATTCCACTCCGAATTTCCCTGCGAAATACGATTCAACAAGGTATACAACTCCTCATAAGTTTTCTCCAATGCTTGTCTCCCAGCTGCTGAGTCTAGCAAGATTTTTATGTGGGGTTCCAAACCCTCTATGAAAGTATACACCAACACGTCATTGGATTGATGATGATGAGGACAATCCCGCAACATAGATTTGAATCTCTCCCAGGCTTGATACAAATTCTCTCCCTCTCTCTGTTTAAAACTTAGAATTTGACTTCTAAGTCTTGCTGTTTTACCGGATGGAAAAAATCGTATCAAGAATTTCCTTGCAAGATCATCCCACGTAGTGATAGAATTAGGTGGCTCAGCTTTCAACCACCTCTTGGCTTCTCCCAAAAGTGAAAATGGGAACAATGTAAGCCTGACATGATCTGATGACACTACAACGAGGATGTACGTGTCACTTATCTCCAAAAAATTTTGGAGATGTTGCTGTGGATCCTCATGAGGAGACTTGTGAACTGCCCGCTGGTGTGCAGCAATTGCACCATGTTTTGTTTAAGCTCAAACCTCCCTCCTGGCTCAGGTTTGCGGATGCTAGATGTGACATTATTAGCATGTGGCATTGCCACCTAGCGAACTGGCCTAGCTGCCATTTCCTCGAGCACTAACATTGCCCGTACAACTGGTGGATTCTGTTGTTGCTCCAGGATTGTTTGTCTGAGCAACTGCAGCTTTTTCTCTAGAGCTTCTCTCCTTTGACGATGAAATTGTCTTTCCGGCTCTAAATATGAGTCCACCAGCTCCTTGTCTCTTGCCAATGTTCAACAGAAATTAGTATCTGCAATATATAGGCTAAGACGAAGTTTTCTACACTAAGAAGAAACAGTAAACTAACACTTAAGAAAAATTTACAAATTGCGAATCCCCGGCAACGGCACCAAAAACTTGTTCGGCGATCTTTGGGTATATAGCTACAAGCAAGTGCACGTGGTCGAACAAGTAGTAAAGTGGCTCAAGTAAGCCAAGTATCGATCCCACAGGGACTGGGCTAAGGTAGCAATCTAATCAAGTGTCAATAAACTTTAACTCTAAAAACGCAGACAATAGTGTGAAGAAGAGTTTGATATTTTGGTTTCTAATTTTATACTAAGTCTAAAATGAATATACAATTTGAGTCTGAACTATAAGTATGAGCATGCTGAGGTTAAATGAACATGTAAAGAAATAAATTATTGATACAATTTGATTAATCTTTCCTCCGGTTGCTAGTCAAGAATTATTGCCTATGGATTAAAACTCTCATATTTAACCCAACTTAAGAATCATGAACCTTCCACCTACATCTCTGTGATAAAAAGAAATTCATGTTCTAGCCATACAAAACCGATTCCTTTGACTAATATGACTTTCAGGTATATTTCTATCCTGAAGGTAAATCAATTCTCAATTTTCCCAAACTAAGAAAAGATCATATCCTATCAATTCACAACTTACCAATTTCTTTCTCTCTTGAGTGAAACCGGACTTTTTCAATATACATTAACGTTGGCCACACATTAATGTAGTAAGAACAAGAATCAATAGAACAACCATGGAAGAAAAGATAAAAAACCAATTTATCAATAATCACATTTCAATACAATTGTTCTTAACCTCAGCAAGAAGGGGATTTAGCCACTCATTTGTGGATTAAACATTGTTAAATGAGTGTTAATCATACAAGCAATTGAAATAAAGAAGAAGGAGATAGAGAAAAACCCTAAGATTTTCATCCCCTCAACTACCTGTAACCCACGTTCTTGCTCCACCAAGTCAGAATAATTAAAAATGAACCTAAGTGTTCTATTTATACTAGTGGGAATTTTTCCAGGAATAACAAGCAACGTGTCACGGAGTGCATCGCGGAGCACTACCTCCGTGACATGCCACCAACGCGGACCCTTACTGGAATCCGGACGTCCAGGTATTTAGGCCCAACGTGGCACGGCGTGCAATGCGGGGCTAGGCCAACGTGCCACGTCCCCAACGCGTACCTCCACTGGAAATAGGCATAATTTAACCCTCCAGGTAGAGTGCATCCGCGATGGCAGCGTGACACAGCTCCATCATGGAGCCCGTTTAATTCGTGCCTTCAAGTGCTTTTTTCCCTTGCTAGCTTCCGAGTCCAATCCCGATCTCTCACAACATGCATCTTAGCTTCATAACTTTATATTTTTCCTGCAAAACAATGCTAATCATGTTGGTTAGTATAAATTCACATTTTATTACAAATCACATGAGTATGTATAAACATCGATAGATAAACAAGGCAAAATGACACATTTGAGTATCACTTGGGCATATAAATTTGCCCAAGATCAACTATCACAATCATGATTTATAGCATGCTGTTCTTACTCTCGTGTATTACTTATCCAACATACTCAGTACATTTAAAGTACTAACCTCATAATTTTTTGCTATATAATCTCATGATATTTGTTTGGGGGATCAGTGGCAGCCCCACTATCAGATTTGTTCTTGTTCTAGCTCCAGTATCAACTTGTGGTGAGTCTTCATCATCCGAGGATGTCAACTGTGGCTTATATTTACTTTCAGTCATTTTAGTTTATAGACTTAGTATAGCTAGTTAGGGGCTTTGTCCGTTCAGCTCATCTTATGTTTTAGAGGATTCTCAGACTTGATGTATAGATGTTTAGTTGTGTTGAGCTGTTACTTCAGTTGTTGCATTTTATCATATCATAGACTTTCTCTTATGCTATATCTTACGATCGATTTCCGCTTAGTGTATGCTTATGATTTATATGTATGTACCATGGGTTAGTTTGGAGTCATTAATGATTTTAGGTCTCGTGTCACATCCAGAGTCTATGCTCGGGTCATGACTCTAACATCGTCAAGGCTTTCTAATGGCCAGGTGGATCATTGCACCTCATCACCCTATTGTAGAGAAAATAAAGTAATAAAGTGGTTGAGATCAGAATTACCTAAATGATCGAGTAGGATTATGAGGGAGGTAGAGTGGATTTATCAAAGAATCAAGTTGAGAATGTGAGAAATGAACCAAAACGTCCCTTCTACTCCTTAATCTATTTTTTGTTTTTAGTACAGCAGATCGATGTCCGCTGTCGTGAGATTGCTGGGGTGAAAAGGTATCGCTACAACGGATTGGGCAAAACAGTGGCGATGTATGACATTCCAAATACCTATGAGTGTTGCAAAACATTCCAAGTCCTTGATAAGGAAAGTTCCATGGGAGAGAGTTATAACATAAAAGTTTCATGAGCAACGACTATGCTGATGCAAGTCTCAAAACTAAGAAAGGCAGGAGACCAGGAATAGACTGGTAGATCCTATTGTGAAAATAGTTGTACCACCCCAAAAGTCCCTAAGATTAGACCCAGATATAGAGTATGAACCAGCAGAAAATTGGATATTCTCCCTCAGTACAAGACTTTGTACGACTCATGATAATGCTAAAATTACACCTTAGAAGAATTATAATGTGTTCATTGTCAAATAAGGAACCCAACCAGGGTTTGCGTCGATCCCGCGAGGAATATGTTCAAGATTTCGTCTAATGCTATTATTTATGTTTCTAGTTCCATTTTTTCCAAAAGAGTGGTTTTGTAGAAATAATAACTGTCTGTTATAAAATCGTATGGTTATCAAAGATAGGAAATTAATTATGGAAGTGTTCCCCGTGGATTCTTAACTATGTAGGGTCTATTATACTTGTGATCTATTCCAACACCTAGCCTATAGAATTGATAAGTTATTTTTCATCTAAATAGCTGATTAGCCCCTATTAGATGACTATACTCAATCATCGAATTAGGTCTCATGAGTGGTTCCAACTTAACCCTTTACAATGATTCCAAATTAACTTTCCTGTGACTGCAGCTCAAGTTATAATTGAAAGTTGATAATTTCAAGTCTTTGTTGTCATTGCTTTTTCCTAATCACTACTTCTCTAGGTTCAAGAAAGTAGAGAATACAGGCTAGTCCTAACATTGTGCACCTTCAAGAAACCATTAGCATGAAAGGAAGAACAATAAAAGTGTTCATATTGGTTTAGAATCATTCTATGTTAACACTAATTAGTTATTTAACCATGCTTCCCACAACCTTAGTTGTAGGAGTTTAGCTACTCATTATTGGAAGAATGAAATCAGAAAACATGGAGGAATTCATAATTAAAGACTTACAATAGTGAATGAATAAAAACCTAATGATCAATTGCAATGATAATCCTTTAAAATCAATATACAATAAAGAAAATTTATTTCTATTTCGTGTAATTTCGATCTCCTAGTAGTGTTAGGGTACTCCCGAATACATTGATAATGTAAAGTAGCGGCTCCTCAATAAAAAATTAAAGGAAATTATTGATACAATCATAAAAAATATTTTCCTAATTTAATAGGGATTGCAGCTGTCGGGACGACCTACGAGTCATAGCATGGTGCTATGAGTCATGGTAAGTGTAACACCCCAAAATTTCCTAATATTTCATTCGGGATGAGAAATATGATCAGCAGAAAAAGATTGAAAAATGCCTCAGAATGACTCGTTGTACGAGTCGTGGGAAGGAGTAATGGGTCGTTAGTTTTAGTCGTGGTAAATTTATTTTTGGCAAGTAAAGGACTAATGAATAAAGGTACGATCCATTGGTTGCTGTAACGGGTCATGGTCTTGAGCCGTTGTTTGTTTCTAGGTGTTAGGATTGGATGGTACGAGTTGTGGTACGACTCATTGTAGGGAACAATGAGTCGTAGTTTGTACTAGTGGGAAGGAGTAAAGGAGTTGGAAGTAATTGCAACGGATGGGTCCAACGACTCGTCGTCACAAGGTACGACATGTTTGTTGGGTCCATTGGGAGGATTCAGAAAACTATGCATGAAGTCAGTGGTGACAATGAGAGTAAGTGATGAGCCGTTGTATCAAGTAATGACCCGTCCTGTCTAGCCGTTGTTTGAAGATCAGAGAATGAGGGATTAAGGCAAGTCTAGCAATTGGAGGAAACTATGGGCCATTGTTTCAAGGTACGACCTATGTATGGCTCGTGGCATCTGGCAGTGCCCTTTTTACTGCAAAATAATTAAGGGTATTTTCGTAAATACTAAACTCCTAAGTCCTAAGCTACATCATTTTAAGCCCTGGAAGGAGTGCTTTAGGAGGGTTTATCCTATATCAAGCTATTAGGTCTTCCCATGCATACAAAGATTTGAATTCTCTTGGAAGATCATTCTAGAAATTCTATCAATTTTTCCCCAATTCTCTTAGGCTTTCATGGATAAGTTGAGGTGAAGGGATTTGAATAAAAGTTTCCTTTTACTCTCATGCCCAAATTTCCTCAACAGTTCATGAATTCAAGTTCTAATTCAAGTATATGGTCTTATAGTTTTTTAACCAAATTTTATGAACTTCTCTATGATATGGTTATGGGTCAATTCCCCTCATGTTCCAAAGAATGTTTTAAGATTTATGTGCAAGTTTTGTGCACAAATTGATTATAAACTCATGATTTCAAGATTTAGAAAAATTATTCCCTATTATGCATGTTTTATGAAAAGTCAAGTTTATGATTCATGATTTCAAGTGTGATGAGATATCTAGCATGGATGAATGTTTATAAATAACCCATGCATGAATCTATGATTTTGACTTATGAAGTCTACTTCAAGTATGCATGATTTTAATATTTGGGCAAGCCCATACATGTTAAATATGTTTCATGATTCATCTTAGTTTTATAAGATCAGCTTAGCATATGGTTTGTAGTCAACACTCCTTAATAAGCATATGGTACGTTTGGAGCCAGGACTCCCCATGTTCAGATTTCAGACTATGCATGTGTTTATGATTTTAGCTTCATTGAAAAATGATAGGAGCACTATTCCCTTTTTTGGAGTAGTGTATAGCACTGAGTAGGCTTGGGGTTCCCAGGTTCCCTGGTCTAAAAACTACACGCCAATGTAGGTTTATATATTTACATTGGGATCTCCCTTGAGAGTTTTCCCCCCTCCCCCAAGGGGCCCTTAGCTTGATATTGATATCATGGCACCGTCCTTAGCCATTGAAAGGTTTTGAATGGCTCTGCCTACTTGAGTGCGATATTTGGGGAATCATGTAAGCTCTATCGTGATGGTGTTGGTTATGATGACTCTCCCATTGTTCCTCATGTTTTTAGTTATTTATGTTCATGGCTTATGATATTATGTTTTACAATAAGTTTGACCTAATTATCAGTTTATGAGTTTTACTTGTGATTTCAGTTATGACAAGTCATATGATTTCTATTTTAAACTTGGGCCATTCTGTTCAAATATGATACTCAGCTTATGATGGTAAATGTTTCAAATTCAGATTTCAGCATGCAGTCTTTACTCTCATGACACACTGATTTATATTTATATGCCTGATTTCAGTGAGCATTTACTCTGTACGTTTTACTTACCTTACATACTCAGTATATTCCATGTACTAGCTGCATACTCTATGCTGTATAATTTCAAGATACAGGTTCAAGTGATCAGACCCAATTTCACCGTTAGTCCAGCTTTCACCCGTAGCCCAATTTAGTTCCGGTTGTTGGTGATTCCTCATCTTTTGAGGAGATTCAGTTTGGAATTTGATTATGCTATTTTAGTTTTATACTTTAGCGAGCTAGTTGGAGGTGTTTGTTCCATCAGCTCATCAGACAGTTTAGAGGCTTATCAGACATTATATAGATTTTTAGCTTTGTCGAGTGTCGATTCTATTTATGATTGTTATTATGCATTATGTTATTCAGACTTCCGCTTATTCATGTTTAAGTTATTAGTTTCCGCTTCGATGTATGCTCTTTAGTTTTTATATTCATGCCCTAGGTCGACTTGGAGCCATTCATGGTTCTAGGTCATGTGTCTCGGTCCGGGGTCCTAGCTCATGACAGTAAGTGCTCGTACTATGCTTGTCAAGTTTTTGTCTTTTTAGGTACGGGTTTCCTTTATGACTTATGGTAGGTCACCACGAGTTGTGGCTATCAATCGTGGCATGAACTTCTGAAACATAACATCTCTGATGATCATCCTATAGGCCCTTTAAACAGTTCATACTATGATGATACGATTCGTGCATTTCCACTTGTTCCTTCAGGATATCATATGGGTGGTTCTCTGCTTCTTACCACGAGCCATCATTACGAGTCATACTATGTTTTCACAACTCATGGTATTTGGTTGTACCTTGAAGTCCTGCACTTGTGCATTCTCTGATTCTTTACTATGGGCACTAGCTACGACTTGTACCCAGATGGTATGCCTCATGTTGTGACGTGTAAGACACCACATTCAACTTCTTTTTTCACTTCTTTTCTACAATTCAACTCTAGAAACTGATTTCCCTGCAAATACAATAAAAGAACCTCATATCTATATAAACAAACCCAAATCCTAGCATTCTTTAAGTTTTCAGCATCGAAAGTGTTGTAAAACCACGACACATCAACACCCTCAACTTAGAAATTTTGCATGTCCTTAGGAAAACAAAACACCACTAAATATACTATAATACCCTAGAAAGGCCTAGTAATATACTCGGGAGTTAAAATCGAAAAGTGCAGAAAAATAGCAAAAATATCACAGGATGGATGACCCTACGACTCGTGGTAGGATACCACGAGTCTTCATATGCAGTCTTGGTTTGGGAAGTCAGGGAATCATAGGAAGCAACGGATGGTACAATGACCCATTTTTAGGAACAACGAGCCGTTGTCACCAGTCATTGGAAGGTTTGAAGTTAGGCTGAGGAGGAATCAACGGGCCGTCCCATGATCCGTTATGAGAAACAACGACCCATTGTTTCAAGTCGTTACTAGTTGGTTGAGGTTTCCAGTGCATTCAACGGATGGAAACCATGACTCGTTGGAAGTCATGAGTCATTGCGAGGCTCGTGGAGAGGGGAGTCAAATTGGCCAAGGAGTTGACGACGGTCAATTCAATGACCCATGGTTTGAAGTAACGACTCGTCCTGATGAGTTGTGGGAAGGGATATGAGATGTGTTATCAGGAAGTGCACCTGACGACTCGATACCATGAGCCATGGTTTGTTGCCACGACCCGTTGGGTCGGTCGTTTGTCCGTTTGGGACAGTTTTTAGGGAAATTATTTTAAGGGTATTTTCGACCTATCCTTATTTTTAGCCCCTAAACTACGTTGTTTTTGATATTTTTTGAGTGTGATAATATGAGTTAAGTCCTTTAGACATGCCCATTCTCTTGCAAGGATTCTAGAGAGGTTTTTGGGAGATTCAAGGCCTTCTTCCCCAAAATTTTTCATCAATTTCTATGTGGATGTTCAAGAAACTTTGAGTCTCTCCATTCCCAGGTATATATGATTTTAAAATGTGTGGAATTCTTCCTCACATGTTACACCCCGTAAGTTTCTAGCACTTAGTTGGCCTATTCGCATGTTGGTTAAGAGTTTTATAATGTTATACGTGCGAGAAAAGGGTCCAGGGAAAGGCCGGACAAGTGCCAAGTCGGAGTTTTTCAAGAGGAGGCCGAACAACACTCCTCCGCGATGGTAGCATGGCACAGAGGCACTCCTCCGCGATGGACAGCGTTCCACGGAGGCCTGGTTCAGGCTCCAAGTATATAAGGCCTCCCATTTCGTTTTTAAGTTATTTTTCATATTAATTTCAGTGAGAACGACCAGAAAATAGGGGAGACGAAGGGTTTTCATAAATTTCCTTCAGATTACGCCGTCAAATGCAGTCCAAACTCAAATTAACTTCGGGTACCGAAGTATAAAGCTGCAAAGAGCATTCCTACGGAGTTACTTTCATGAAATTCGCCCGGCGAAGCATTGACCCGCCGAGTAAAAGTGATTGGGATTGCTCCAAACTAGTGTTAACACACTCCCAGGCCTAAAGTAAGTATTTCTCCCTTCTAGACTTCCGAGAAAATTACGAGTTTTCGATCGTTCTTCTATAAGTCGAAGAATAGTCAGTAAGTTATATATATAGTATTGTTTTTCTCCAGTATAATAATGAAGTTAATTCTATTCCTTTGTGAATATGATTACAGTTTGGGAGAATAGGTGAATACTAGTCGAACCTCGTCAGTTAATCAGTAAACCAACAGTCGAGGTATGTAAAGATAGTCTCTTTTGGCAAGTTAGTTTCTCCAATATAGAAGAACAACATAAATCTCAGTAAAGTATTTTAGAAATATTATATCAAGCTCAGTATGAAACTCGGTAAGGCATGTCAGAAATTGTTATCATATTCAATATGTAACCCATGTAGTTATTGATATACATATAGAAATATTATATATATTGCGAGTGACTACCAACGGGGATTTTGGTTACATGTATTCGGGTTAGCTGTTCGAATTCACGTACAGATCGAACGGCAAGACCCCTCATTAAAAAGGGGACCAGGTTAAATGTGATTCACGTATTATGCTATATAAACTCTTTTATCCATAGCTTTTTGGGATGGTAGACTTATATGTTTGTTGCTAGGCCTAGACTTAAGAGGCTCGTAAGAGTTAGTAGCCTGAAAACCAGAAATAGAGACAAAATAGGTATATTCTCGAGTTAGCGACATCAGGGTTCTCCAGTGTATTGAGCGATCGCCCGTCATCCCTTTAGCCTTATCAGTGAATGTCAGTCTTAGTCGATCTAACAGTTATCATGTTGGACTCCAACAAGCCAGCCCAGTTGTCCGATTCAGATAAACCCGTGGGTACCCCAAGGAGGGGTCCATATCAGCAGTCAGTGTTGAGCCAGCACCCTAGCCGTTTCATGTAAGGTGTTCAGGTACAGAGTGCCAGGAGAGGGCCAGTCTAAATAGAATTGCCCAGAACAATAATATAGATCCGAGTGGATTCAGACAATGCTTAAGGAGTCAGTAGTACTCTGCAAAAATATAGTGTTAACCACAGGTTAAGAAGATCGGTAAGCTCCCTATGAAGAACCAGTGACCGATTGCCTAGAAGTATGTTCGACCAAGCCCAGCTCTATAGTTGTTTAATTAGAAGAACAAAGTAGTTAGTTGTCTGTAACTCCATAGTTATGCATGAGCTACAGATGTCCGAGTAGGACATTCAGAGTATTGTTAGACTACTTCAGACCTCATTCTATTAAACCTAGATTATTAGAGATCATGATCACTATCAGGATCCTCTGATCAGATACGCGCACATGGTGTGCCTGTAGACAATAAGACTGATTATCCTAGAAGTGAGTACCATCAGCTGGAGGCCCAGAAGGCTAGATATGCTCTGGCTATACAGATAGATTTATTTGTTAGTTTTTCCAGCATAGTAATCCAGGATGACTCTCAGTACAACATGTTAGAGATTATATTATTATCTTATTCAGTGTGTATTATATGTCGTTATTGTTGTCAGTTGAGACTTGATTTTATTGTTTTGGGCTGGATTACCTAGCTTCCATGACTGCCCCAGGGTTAATAGCTATATCGACTTGTCCGCCAGAGGGCGAGGATACGTCGCTTTACGGAGTGGCATGCCATCCGCTAGGGACGAAGATGGGATGCCAGTTTCCCCATATTTTTCCTTGGTCGGTCTTTATACACCCACGTCGAGCGCTTGCGCTCGGGGTGTTAATTTCAAGAGTCCTCTAGACTCAGGTACAGTTATAGTCAGGGGCCCAGCGAGCCCAAGTTGCATACCCAGGGGATCGACAGGTTGCTTATAGTTACTAGATGATGTGGTATAATCTGTGTAGGGGTAAATAGATTGTGATGATTGTATCTTCCCGCTTATGGGGGCCAGGTAAGGTTTATATTGTGTTATGTTATGTTATGTTATTTTAGCTAGTGACGGACAGACAGTATAATGCCATGTTATCAAATAAGATTCCTATCCTTCTCAGTATATTTAAGGTTAGTCCAGATTTCCACAACTTCAGTCAGTTTTAGTCTATTTTTCCTATTACTTCAGTTACTATCAGTTTTGTTACTTACTTTCAGTTATTTTTAGTTATTGCTTTGCATACTCAGTACCAACGGTACGGATGGCCGTTCGGGGCGCTGCATTACTTGCTTGCAGGTATACATAGAGACGAGGAGCAGATCCCTCGCAGTTCCAGTCAATGGTACAGAGTCTTCAGCTCCATTCATCCGGAGCTTGAGTGATAGGAGCTTACTTTCCTTTTGTTGTACAACATGGGTAGGTCGGGGCCCTGTCCCAACCATCTTAGTACTCCCAGAGGCTTGCATATTGTATTATATTCCCTATGGGTAGATGTATCGACCGTGTGGGGCCATATATGTGTTTTAGATTTTATGTGATGGACGTGTGGGGCCCCGTTCAGTTGTTTGTTGGTGACCTTGTCGGTCACAGATCAGTTTAGCATCAAGTTTCATTTTTCAGTTATAACTAGACATCATGATGGCCTTGTTAGCCCGCATAGGACTCCTTATAGTTGGTTGTTCTGGTTAGCGTTTATCTTTTACAGGTGGCTATAGGCCTTTTCGGCCGGGGGCTGTATTTACAACCACTATATAGCCCGTCGTTTCTTTGATTCCAGATTTAGAGCTTGCCTTGCACCAGATGTGCTCAGGCGCAGTTAGTACAGCGGTCCAGGTCTTAGTAGGGCACCAGGTGCCAGTCATGCCTCCCAAGACGGGGCGTGACAAACTTGGTATCAGAGCAGGTCATATCCTAGGGAGTCTGCAAGCCGTGCTAAGTAGTGTCTTGTCTACGGATGTGTTATGCACCACATACTATAGGCAGGAGGCTGCAATGCATGATTGGATGGTTACCCTTTCTTCTTCTCAGATCGTGCTATAGAGCAAAGTTGTATGGGGTTAAGTCCCTAAGTTTTCCTTGTTATGTCTGTCTAAGGCAACGTTTTGATATAAGACAGACACCAGCCGGTTGCAAGCTAACTATAGCAGCAGGAGGAGGTATCATTAAGACACCACAGTTGGGAGATAGTTAGCCTAAGGACGGGAGCGGACGTCCTTGATCTCCCTAATACTCTCCCGAGGTACCAGGAACCTCATACTGTGATACATCTACCAGCATTACCCCAGTTCATTTTTATAACTTCAAAGTAGGAAGTCAGGAGTATAGCGTATATATGAGTTAACATATCTATTGGATATACAAGATCTGATTAAGATGACCGTTAATATTGGATTACTTGATGGGTGTGAGAAGGAGAGGGAAATGCAGGATTCCCACCTCCATCATTTCGAATGTTGTACAGTTTTACATTTCCCGTTTCATTGCAGTAAGAAAAGGGTATTCCTACCTTCTAGTTTTGATTTCAGTATAGCAAAGGGAGTAAGAGTTGAGGCAATGTTGCTCAGAGTAAATAGTAAGAGAAGGTTGCGTTTGTTAGCTCCAGAAAGTGGTCGGAAAAGGTAGAGAGCCCTTATGTTTATGTAAGTTGTCCAGACCTTCGCAGTAAAAAGTCAGAAGAGCGGGTAAGGCTAGTAGCTTACTTGAAGTGTGCGTAAGAAACCCATCAGTGATAAATTTTCAGTAATAGTCGAGTTCAAGTCAGAGAAAAAGACTGAATCCGCTGTAGCATGCTAATGATGGCAGGATATGCCTGTAAGATAATGGTCATGATCTTAGTTGTGATATCGAAAGACAGGGAGGTCATATGAATAAAGCGAGTCCGACTGCAAGCCATAAGAAGTATAGGACGAGACCTACCGATAACCTTGTTAACAGTGTAAGATAGGTACCATGAACCATTGAACCCCAGAGCTCAGTCTGAGGAAGATAAAGGGAAAAGCAGGAATATCAAACCTTGGGAGGAAATTAGTATCAACTCTAGGTTGATAGAATATCGTATATTGAGGACTAAGCCTCGGGATAACAATTAAGAGAAGGTAAGATTGTAGCCTACAATGTTGCGGTAAGCCCTCCTAAGGGGAAGATAAGAGAGTGCCGACACGGAGACTCTAATCTAGTACAGCTTGGAAATAAGGCTTAGCGGACATTTGCGAGCCTTCAATATAACCACAAGCAAGGTCACCAGGTCCGTATGATGACCTCACGTTCCAAGGGTGATGGGACTTCAGCTAGCAGATCATATCTAAGATACATGTGTACGTTGCCCCCAAAATTTAACGAAAAGGGGTAATGAGATGGTATGAGAGGATAGGAGATATCATTAAATCATAGAAGCAGAGCCCCAGTGACAGGCCAGAAGGGGTGGAATAGCAGGAACCGAGTTATCCAGTATAAGAGATGATCGTGTCTGCAAGGGAATGAAGAGTAGTTAATATGAATACAGTTAGAGGGTTATCTCACACCAGGTGTAGCCTGACCTTATTTGAGTCAGTATAATAAGACCGATGAGGTCAATTCGGGCCTCGCCAAAGGAAATTATGTTACCATTAAGACTTATGTCAGGTTAAATACCTCATAAGTAGATGGGATGCATGGAGCCTCAGTGTTTGATAAAACTATGACAAAGGAGCGCAATCTATGACTAAATTTTAAGCAGGGATGTTGGAACGGACAGTGACAAGATTGGCTAAGAAAGGAAAGCTCAGCCCAAGGTTTATTGGGTCTTATCAGATTCGCTGAAGAATAGGTCAGATGGCAAATGAATTGGATTTACCTCCAGAGTTAGAATTTGTCCCCCCAATTTTTCATGTATCAATGCTGAGAAAGTGCGTAGGAGATCCCTCCAGAATTGTCCCAATCCAAGATGTTTAGGTTACAACAGAGTTAGCCTATGAAATAGTTTAAGTAGCCATATTAGACTGGCAGATCCGTAGATTAAGAACTAAAGATGTTGCTTCTGTCAAAGTATTACGGCGTAACAGGAACCAAGAGGAGATGACTTGGGAAGCAGAAGAAGATATGAAAACTAGATATCCTCAGTTATTCTAGACCTAGTCCGATTATACAGCCAGGGGTATGTTGTTATTGTGTTTCATGAGCTGCCTTATGTTCATGTATATGTGAGGTAGTTGACCTCAGTTTATTGTGGAATGAATGCTATATTATTATGTGGAGTACCTGTGTTGGACTTTTCTGCGTTTCAGGATTTTCGGGTAGTCCATATTACAGGGGAGACTCTACCAAAAATTTTCTAGAATAATTAATGGCAAGTAAAGATTCTTGCAAGCAGAAGTTAACATTCGAGGACGAATGTTCTTAAGGAGGGGAGGATGTTACACCCCATGAGTTTCTAGCACTTAGTTGGCCTATTCGCATGTTGGTTAAGAGTTTTAGAATTCCATACGTGTGAAAAAAGGGCCTGGGGAAAGGCCGGACGACTGCCAAGTCAGTGTTTCGCAAGAGGAGGCCGACCAACACTGCTCCGCAATGGCAGCGTGGCACGGAGGCACTCCTCTGTGATGGCCAGCGTGCCACGGAGGCCTGGTTCAGGATCCAAGTATATAAGGCCTCCCACTTCATTTTTAAGTTATTTTTCATATTAATTTCAATGAGAAAGACCAGAAAACAAGGGAGACGAAGGGTTTCATAAATTTCCTTCCGATTACGCTGTCAAACGTATTCTAAACTCAAATTAACTTTGGGTACTGAAGTATAAGTTGTAGGGAGAATTCCTACGGAGTTAGTTTCGTGAAATTCGCCTGGTGAAGCATCGATCCGCTGAGTCAAAGTGATTTGAATTGCTCCAAACTAGTGTTAACACACTCCCAGGCCTAAAATAAGTATTTCTCCCTTCTAGACATCCGAAAAAATTATGAGTTTTCGATCGTTCTTCTATAAGTAGAAGAATAGTCAGTAAGTTATATATATAGTATTGTTTTTCTCCAATATAATAATGAAGTTAATTCTATTCCTTCGTGAATATGATTACAGTTGGGGAGAATAGCTGAATACTAGTTGAACCTCGCCAGTTAATCAGTAAACCAACAGTCGAGGTATGTAAAGCCAGTCTCTTTCGGCAAGTCAGTTTCTCCAATATAGTACAACAACATAAATCTCAGTAAAGTACTCAGGTACAGTTATAGTCAGGGGCCCAGCGGGCCCAAGTTGCATATCCAGGGGATCGGTAGGTTGCTTATAGTTACTAGGTGATTTGGTATGACCTGGGTAGGGGTAAATAGATTGTGATGATTGTACCTTCTGGCTTATGGAGGCTAGGTAAGGTTTATATCGTGTTATGTTATTTTAGCTATTGATAGACAGGCAGTATAACGCCATGTTATAAGGTAAGATTCATATCCTTCTCTATATAGTTAAGGTTAGTCCAGATTTCCACTATTCCAGTCAGTTTCAGTCTTTCTTTCTTATTGCTCCAGTTACTATCAGTTTCATTATTTACTTTCAGTTTCTTTAAGTTGTTGCTTTGCATACTCAGTACCAGTGGTACTGACGCCCGTTTTTGGGCGCTACATTACATGCCTGCAGGTGTACGTAGACGAGGAGCAGATCCCTTGTAGTTACAGTCAGCGACACAGAGCCTTCAGCCCCTTTCATCCGGAGCTTGGAAGACAGAGGTTTACTTTCTTCTTATCTGCACAGTATGGGTAGGCCGGGGCCCTGTCCCGACTATCTTATTATTCTTAGAGGCTTGAAGATTGTATCATATTCCTTGTGGTTAGATGTATCGGCCGTGTGGGGCCATATATGTGTTTCAGATTGTATGTGATAGCCATGTGGGGCCTTATTCAGTTGTTAGTTGGTGACCTTGTTTATCACAGATCAGTTTAGCACCAGATTTCATTTTTCAATTATAACTAGACATCATGCTGGCCTTTTCGGCCCACATAGGACTCCTTATAGTTGGTTGTTATAGTTAGTTGTTTACCTTTTACAGGTGGCTATAGGCCTTGTCGGCCGGGGGCTGTATTTACAGCTACTATATAGCCCGTTGTTTTCTTGAATCTAGAGTTAGAGCCAGCCTTCCACCAGAGGTGAGTAGGCTCAGTTAGTTCAGCAGTCCAGATCCTAGTAGGGCACTAGGTGCCAGTCATGCCTCCCAAGGTGGGGCATGACAAACTTGGTATCAGAGCCAGGTGATATCCTAGGGAGTCTGCAAGCCGTGCTAAGTAGAGTCTTGTCTATGGATATGTTGTGCACCACATACTATAGGCAGGAGGCTGCAAGGCAAGATAGGATGGTTACTGTTTATTCTTATTCAGTCGTGCTATAGAGCGGTACAATATAGGGTTGAGTCTTTGAGCTTATCATACTCTTTGTTTACAGAGATAAAATGTTGGACCAATGACATCCTACGACTGGCAGGAGGTTGGATATAGCAGCAGGAGAGGGTACCAGCAGGATACCTCAGCCTCGATTTGAATCAGCCTGATCTGAGGGCGATATGGAGGAATCGTCTCGACCTTCCTAACAGTCACAATTACATAAGGAGCCGCTTGGAACGGCACCACCTCCAGCAGTTCCTATACCTGTACCATCTGATCAGGAGGTCAGGAGTGCAGTAGTCATGTTATCACAGATGATGGTTACTCAGAGTCAGTCGATGCCATCTACAGTTGTAGAATCATCAGGAGGGCCCGGTAGTTCGAGGGTCCGAGAATTCCTGGCATTAAGTCCACCGTAGTTTACAGGGACTGATAGGACAGAGGATCCCCAAGATTTCCTAGACCAGATGCAGAGGATCTTCTGGGTAATGCATGCCACACCCACAGAGTCGGTTGAATTGGCGGTATTTCGGTTACGGGACATCGCTGTGTTGTGGTATGAGAGTTGGGAGAGGTCCCGAGGGAGAGATGTTTCCCCTCTGACCTGGTCCAGCTTCTGAGAGGCTTTTCTGGATCATTATCTACCATGGGAGATTCAGTAGGCCCAGGTTGATCAGTTTTTACACATGGAGCAGGGGGTAATGAGTGTTTGAGAATACACCCTACGGTTTGATTCGTTGGCCCGATATACGCTAGCTTTTGTGAATACAATGTCATCCAGGGTACACAGTTTCATTATGGGGCTGAACTCAGGATATGTTGAGACTTGTATTATAGCTACTCTGCGAGAGGATATGGATATTGCCCGAGTACAGGCTTTTGCTCAAAATATTGAGGGCATCAGGCAGCGGCAACGGGAGATCAGGAGAACAAGTTAGGAACAACGCCGCAAAGACAGGCCAGATGATTTTTAGGTGGAGGCTCGGGGAGGACCCAGGTCACAGTTATAAGATAGGCCACCTAGACCTCCGCCTCCATCACAGCAGCAGAGGGGCAGGTCCAGTCGCCGAGGGCAGTCAGAGCCCGGCGGTAGTTCGCGAGCAGTAGATTCATCACAGCAGAGGAGGGTAGAGCAGAGCAGGTATACACTACCACTTTGCCCTATTTGCTGCCGACGCCACTCTGGAGCTTGCAGATATGGCTCCACAGGATGTTATATTTGTGGCCAAGAGGTCATCTGATGAGATATTGTCCGGCTAGGGGTCAGGGTGATCGGGATCGATAGGATAGATCATCAGCAGGGCCACGAGCTCCAGCATTCCCGGCAGGGTGCAGGCCCACAGTTTCAGCAGGTAGAGGCCGAGGCAGATCAGGGGCCTCCAGTTCAGGTGCGGGCCCAGATCGTACCTATACATTATCGAGGAGACAGGATTCAGAGTCGTCACCAGATGTTGTGACAGGTATGCTAAATATTTGCTCTCATCCTACTTATGTGTTGATAGATCCGGGATCCACCTTGTCCTATGTTACACCATTAGTGGCTCGAAAGTTCAGTATTGTGCTGGAATTGCTTCGGCAACCTTTTTTAGTATCCATACCCGTTGGTTACTCTATTATAGCCAGAAGGGTCTATCGAGGGTGTACAGTAGAGGTTGCCAGCCGTCAAACTACAGCAGATTTGGTAGAGCTAGAGATGGTTGATTTTGATGCCATCATGGGTATGGATTGGTTAGCTCCATGCTATGCCAATGTTGAGTGCTGGACCAAGACGATCCGATTCCACTTTCTAGGGGAGGCAGTACGGGAGTGGAAAGGTAGTACAGTTAGGCCAAAAGGTAGGTTCATTTCCTATCTTCGGGCGACAAAGTTGATAGCAAAGGGGTGTATTTACCACATTGTCAGAGTTCAGGATGTTCGGGCAGAGCCTCCGACTCTTCATTCTGTTCCAGTGGTTAATGAGTTCCCCGATATATTCCCAGATGAGCTCCCTAGTATTCCCCCAGAAAGGGAAATTGATTTTGCAATTGATCTATTACCAGGCACTCAGCCTATATCAATTCCCCCTTATCGGATGGCTCCTAAAGAACTCAGAGAATTAAAGGAGCAGTTGAAAGATTTGCTAGATAAGGGCTTTATTAGGTCAAGTACCTCACCTTGGGGTGCGCCAGTTTTGTTTGTTAGAAAGAAGGACGGCTCCCTCCGTCTGTGTATATACAATCGGCAACTGAACAAAGTCACGGTCAAGAATAAGTACTCGCTTCCCAGAATAGAGGATTTATTTGATCAGTTACAAGGAGCAACGTATTTCTCCAAGATTGACTTAAGGTCCGGATATCATCAGGTTCGGGTTCATGAAAGAGATATTCCAAAGACTGCCTTCACGACCAGATATGACCACTTTGAATTCTTAGTCATGTCCTTTGGGCTGACGAATTCTCCAGTAGTGTTTATGGACCTGATGAACAGTATCTTTAGGCAATACCTGGACTTGTTTGTGATAGTGTTTATCGATGATATTCTGGTGCATTCTCTCTCAGAGGTAGACCACCAAGATCATCTGCGGACAGTGCTCTAGATTCTCAGAGAACGCCACCTATATGCCAAGTTTTCTAAATGTGAGTTTTGGATGAATTCAATAGCCTTTTGGGCCATATTGTGTCAGATGCTGGTATACAGGTAGATACATAGAAGATAAAAGCAGTAAAAACATGGCCTAGACCTACCACTCTGACCGAGGTACGTAGTTTCTTGGGATTAGCCAGGTACTACAGAAGGTTTATGGAAGGATTTTCCACTTTAGCAGCACCTCTAACCAAACTGAGGCAGAAGGTAGCAAAATTCCAGTGGACTGAGGCTTGTGAGCAGAGCTTCCAAGAATTGAAAGACAGATTGACGTCAGCACCAGTGTTAGCGTTGCTAGAAGGAACAGAGGGTTATATAGTTTATTGTGATGTTTTGGGTGTTGGGTTAGGATGTGTGTTGATGAAGCATGATAAAGTGATTGCCTATGATTCCAGGAAGCAGAGGAAGCATGAAAAGAACTATCCTACCCATGACCTAGAATTAGCCACAGTAATTCATGCCTTGAAGATATGGAGACATTACTTGTATGGCGTTCACGTGGATATTTTCACTGATCATAAAAGCCTACATTATATCTTCACCCAGAAAGAGTTGAATTTGCGGCAGCATCACTGGTTAGAGCTGTTGAAAGACTATGATGTGAATATTTTGTATCACCCAGGGAGAGCCAATATGGTAGCAGACGCCCTTAGCCGTAAATCTATGGGGAGTTTGTCATACTTACAGCCCGAGCAACGGGAATTGGCCCAAGAATTGCATCATCTAGCCAGTTTAGCCGTTCACATAGCAGAATAGGGGACAACAGAGCGGTAATCTAGAACACCGCAGTATCATCATTAGTCGTGGAAGTGAAGAAATAGCAGTATGAAGACCCTAGCCTGGTTCAACTCAGAAACAAAGTTCAGCGACGAGAGGTAACAGATTTTCAGGTAACCGAGGATGGAGTGTTGAGATATAAATATCGCCTTTGTGTTCAAGACGTTGCAGGGCTTCGCCAAAAGATTATGGGTGAGGTACACTATGCCCATTATTCTCTCCATCCAGGTTCGACGAAAATGTACCACGATGTAACAGAAATCTACTAGTGTCCAGGAATGAAGAAGGGGATAGCAGAATTTGTAGCACGATGTCTCAATTGCCAACAAGTAAAAGCTGAACATCAGAAAATAGGCGGACTGACCCAGGATATAGCTGTGCCTCTATGGAAATGGAAAGCAGTTAACATGGACAATGTAGCAGGAATACCTCGCACCAGGCGTAGATATGATTTGATCTTTGTAATTGTTGACAGATTGACAAAATCAGCTCACTTTTTGCCAGTAAGGACTACCTTTTCAGCCGAAGATTATGCTGAGCTATATATTAAAGAAATAGTCAGATTGCATGGTGTTCCATTGTCAACTATCTCAGAGAGGCTTGGGGACGCAGGTTGACCTGAGCACAGCTTTTCATCCTCAGACAGATGGGCAAGCAGAACGCACCATTGAGACGCTCGATGATATGTTACAAACATGTGTGTTAGATTTTAGAGGTAGCTGGGATGAAAACCTACTGCTTATTGAGTTTGCCTATAATAACAGCTACCATTCGACAATTTAGATGGCGCCTTATGAAGCATTGTATGGGCGGAAGTGCAGATCTCCAGCTGGTTTGTTCGAGGTAGGCGAAATAGTGTTAATTGGGCTAGATATTATTCACCAGTCAGAGGAAAGGTGAAGCTTATTAGAGAATGTTTACTGACTGCTCAGAGCCGCCAAAAATCATTTGCTAACGTGCAGCGCAGAAAACTTGGAATGTAATCTGAATGACTGGATATTCTTGATAGTTTCACCGATGAAGGGTGTAATGAGGTTTGGTAAGAAAGGCAAGCTTAGCCTGGGGTTTGTTGGGCCTTATCAGATTCGCCGAAGAATAGGCCAGGTGGCATATGAATTAGATCTACCTCCAGAATTAGAATCTGTCCACCCAGTTTTCCATGTATTAATGCTGAGAAAGTGCATAGGAGATCCCTCCAGAATTGTCCCAATCCAAGATGTTCAGGTTACAGCAGAGTTAGGCTATGAAGAAGTTCCAGTAGCCATATTAGATCGGCAGATCCGTAGATTAACTAAAGATGTTGCTTCTGTCAAAGTATTATGGTGTAACAGGAACCTAGAGGAGATGACTTGGGAAGCAGATGAAGATATGAAAGTCAGATACCCTCAGTTGTTTCAGACTAAGTCAGCTAGAGGTATGTTATTATTGTTGTTTTATGGGTTGCATTATATTCATGTATACATGAGATAGTCGACTTTAGTTTATTGTGAAATGAATGTTATAGTATTGTGTGGAGTACCTGTATTAGACTTTTTTGCGTTTCAGGATTTTAGGGATAGTCCATATTACAGGGGAGATTCTGCCGAAATTTTTGTTTTCCAAGATAAGTAGAGCAAGTTAAGATTCTTGCAAGAAGAAGTTAATATTCGAGGACGAATGTTCTTAAGAGGGGGGGGGGAGGATGTTACACCCCGTAAGTTTTTGATACTTAGTTGGCCTATTTGCATGTTGGTTAAGAATTTTAGAATGCCATGCGTGCGAGAAAAGGGCCCGGGGAAAGGCCGAACAAGCACCAAGTCAGATTTTCGCAAGAGGAGGCCGAACCGCGCTGCCCAAAGGGGCAACGTGGCACGGAGGCCCCTCCTCCGCAATGGCCAATGTGGCACGGAGCTGTATTGGCGCGTTGCCAGCGTGCCACATTGCCATGGTTCAGGCTCCAAGTATATAAAGGCCTCTCACCTCTTTTTCAAGTTATTTTCCTAAGTCACGACCAGAAAACAGAGAGAAGCAAAGGGTTTACATAAATTTCCTTCCGATTACGCCATCAAACATTGTCCAAAGTTAAACTAACTTCGGGTACTAAAGTATAAAGCTGCAGGGAACATATCCACGGAGTTAGTTTCATGAAAATCGCCCGGCGAATCGTCCTTCCGCCGTGTCAAAGTGATTGGAATTTCTCCAAACTAGTGTTAATACACTCCCAGGCTTAAAGTGAGTATTTCTCCCTTCTAGACTTCCTAGAAATTACGAGTTTTCGACCGTTCTTCGATAAGTCAAAAAATAGTTAGTAAGTTATATATATATTGTATTGATTTTCTCCAGTATAATAATGAAGATAATTCTATTTCATGAATATGATTACAGTTGGGGAGAATAGCTGAATACTAGCCGAACCTCGCTGGTTAATCAGTAAACTAGCAGTCGAGGTATGTAAAGCCAGTTTATTTCAGCAAGTTAGTTGTCCCAGTATAGTAAAATAGTATATATATTCTAGTAGAGTATTTCAGAAACATTATAGCATACTCAGTATGAAATTTAGTAAAGTACGTCAGAAATATTATATCGTGTTTAGCATGAAACTTAGTAAAACAGCATAAGTCCCAGCAGATTATTTCAAAAATGTTATATCATGCTTTAGTATGAGATTTAGTACATGTCAGAGATTATATTATTATTATCAGATTCAGTATGTATTATATGCAGTCATTGCTATCCGTTGAGACTTGATTGTATTATTTTGGGGTGGAATACCTAGCTTTCATGACAGCCCAGGGTTAATAGCTGTATTGAATTGTCCACCAGTAGGCGAGGATAGGAGTGGCATGCCGTCCGCTAGGGACGAAATGGGATGCCAGTTTCCCCATATTTTGCCTTGGTCGGCCTTTATACACCCCCGTCGAGCGCTTGCGCCCGGGGTGTTGATTTCAGGAGTCCTCCAAACTCAGGTACAGTTATAGTTATGGGCCCAGCAGGCCCAAGTTGCATACCCAGGGGATCGACAGGTTGCTTATAGTTACTAGGTGATGTGGTATGACCTGGGTAGGGGTAAATAGATTGTGATGATTGTACCTTCCGGCTTATGGGGGCCATGTAAGGTTTATATCGTGTTATGTTATTTTAGCTATTGATAGACAGACAGTATAACTCCATGTTATTAGGTAAGATTCCTATCCTTCTCAGTAGTGTTAAGGTTAGTCCAGATTTCCACTATTCAAGTCAGTTTCAGTCTGTCTTTCTTATTGCTCCAGTTACTATCAGTTTCATTATTTACTTTCGGTTATTTTCAGTTGTTGCTTTTCATACTCAGTACTAGTGGTACTGACGCCCATTTTTGGGCGCTGCATTACTTGCCTACAGGTGTACGTAGACGAGGAGCAGATCCCTCGTAGTTCCATTCAGCGATATAGAGCCTTCAACTCCTTTCATCCGGAGCTTGGAAGACAGAGGTTTACTTTCTTCTTATCTGCACAATATGGGTAGGTCGGGGCCCGGTCCCGACCATCTTATTATTCTTAGAGGCTTGCAGATTATATCATATTCCTTGTTGTTAGATGTATCGGCCGTGTTGGGCCATATATGTGTTTCATATTGTATGTGATGGCCATGTGGGGCCTTGTTTAGTTGTTAGTTGGTGACCTTATCGGTCACAGATCAGTTTAGCACCAAATTTCATTTTTCAGTTATAACTAGACATCATGGTGGCCTTGTCGGCTCGCATAGGACTCCTTATAGTTGGTTGTTCTAGTTAGCTGTTTACCTTTTACAGGTGGCTATAGGCCTTGTCGGCCGGGGGCTGTATTTACAGCCGCTATATAGCCCGTCGTTTTCTTGAATCCAGAGTTAGAGCCAGCCTTGCACCAGAGGTGCTTAGGCTCAATTAGTTCAGCAGTCCAGATCCTAGTAGGGCACCAAGTGCCAGTCATGCCTCCCAAGGTGGGGCGTGACAACTGCCAATGGGGATTTCGGTTACATATATTCTAGTTAGCTGTTAGAATTCACGTAAAGATCGAATGGCAGGACCCCTCATTAAAAAGGGGAGAAGGTTAAATGTGATTCACGTATGATGCAATAAAAACTCTTTTATCCACAGTTTTTTCGATGGTAGACTTATATGTTTGTTGTCAGGCCTAGACTTTAGAGGCTCGTAAGAGTTAGTAGCCTAAATCAGTTGGTTAAATGGTTTGGGTGCAGTTAGGCGGTATAACTACCAGTTGGCACCCGTATTGGAAGGAAAGCATTGCTATAGGTCATCTTCGTTATCGCACACCTCAGAACCAGAAATAGAGACAGAATAGGTATATTCTAGAGTTGGCGACATCAACGTTCTCCAGGGTATTGTGCGATCGTTCCTCATCCCTTTAGCCTTATCAGTGATTGTCAGTCTTAGTCGATCTAACAGTTATCATGTAGGACGCCAGCAAGCCAACCCAGTCTCCTGAGTCAGATAAACCCGTGGGTACCCCAAGGAGGGGTCCACATCAGCAATCATTGTCGAGCCAGCACTTTAGCGGTTTCTTATAAGGTTTTCAGGCACAGAGTGCCAGGAGAGGTCCAGTCTAAATAGAATTGCCCAGAACAGTAATATAGATCCGAGTGGATTCAGACAAGGCTTAAGGTGTCAATAGTACTCTGCTAGTACAGTGTTAACCACAGGTTAAGGAGATCGGTTAGCTCTAAATGAAATATTATTCTCCTTTGTGTTTTTATTGATATTTGGCACACTCCTGCAATTATATTATAATTTAACCTTTCTTTTCTAGATTCAATTTCTTCCGTTATTTCATTTATTTTGTTAAGTAATTGTTGCCTGTATTCTTCGCTATTATCAATGTTATTTTTCATTTCAGTTTTTTCAAATATTTTATATATTTATATTCTGTTTCTGAAATTATATCTATTAAATATCCAAGTCTAACATTATTTGTTTTATTTAAGCTTAAGAGTTTATATTCAGGATATAATATTTTTAACCGATTTTTTAATTTTTTAGCTTTTTTATGGATATGACCTTTCTTTGATTTATTCTGTGTTTGGTTCATTGATTAAACATTTTATTATAGTATTCTATTTTTAATGGTTCTAATCTTTGTAACTCTTCTATACATCCATATGCATACTCTAAATATTCCAGATTAAGCTTTGTTAATCTTATACTTTCCATAGTATCTAACCAATATTCCATATATTCATAATTTACCATTTTTTAGTCTAAATCCTTATCTAATTTTCTAATTTCTTCTATAGTCATCTCCGTCCAATCTTGGTTAATTAACTTTTAGGTACTCTACAGTCTCTAGCTAAATGTCCTAATTTGCCACAGTTGTAGCATTTACATTCTGATATATTTTTCTTAGGTCTATGATTTGGCTTACTACATAGTATTCTTCTTGTCTTATTCTAAAGAAATTTCTTAGTTTAGGTATTTCTAATATTTTGTCTACGCTTAAATCTAATTCTTTTCCTTTTATTTGTTCGAACATATTGCTGTCAAATATTATTTTTTGTTCTGAGCTTTCTTTATCTTGATATTCTTCTTTACTTATAATCCTTACATCTGTTTCAGTCATTATCTGTTTCGTATTCATTTATCACTATAATAAAATGTTTAACCAATGAACCAAACACAGAATAAATCAAAGAAAGGTCATATCCATAAAAAAGCTAAAAAATTAAAAAATCGATTAAAAATATTATATCCTGAATATAAACTCTTAAGCTTTTTAAATTTTTCTATTTCTTCTGTAAGCTTTAACTCTTCTCGTTGTTTTTCTTTTGCTTTTAATTTTTCTTCATATAGCTGTTTAAGTTTTTCTAATTCTTTTTCCAGTTCTTGGATTCTCGTGTCTTTTTCTTCTTTAACTTGTTGAACTTCTATTTGAGCTTGTTTTTTAATTTTTTCTATTTCCTTTTTCCTATCTATTTCTTCGTTTTCTTTATTAATTCTTACCATAGCTGTTAAGCTATCTTCTAAAGTTGCCGATTCTTTTTCTAACATCAAATACAATTGATCTCCTATCTAGAATTCCAAATGCATATAAAAGAGTTATTAGAAAATAATTACATACGAGAAAGTAATAGTAAACATAATAGCCCGGCATTTATAGTAAATAAACATAATGAACAAAAAAGAAAGAAAAGCAGAATGGTAATAGATTATAGAAATTTAAATGCAAAAACTAGAACATATAATTACCCAATACCGAATAAGATTTTACAGATAAGACAGATACAAGGATATAAATAGAACTGGCACCAGGTAGTAAAATATTTACAGCTAGATGTAAAAACTTATACGTATTAACTACAAAACATAAGATAACAGCCAAAAATAAAATTCAAAGAATTAAAATAGAAAATCCTTTTGACAAAATAGTTAACGTTATTGATAATAACGATTATAGCTACAAAGATATGGATATTGAGGAAGATTTAGAAATAGTAAAAGAAAGACTAAGTACATCAAAAAGAATAAATTATGATACACCATCATCATCTAGAAATAGCACCTATGCAAGCAAACATTTATATAATGCAAATAGTTCCTTTCTATTTATTTCCCATTTAATTTGTGGTCCTGCGTACGATCCTGAATGATATCTACAGTGGTGAATATAAACTCTTAAGCTTAAATAAAACAAATAATGTTAGACTTGGATATTTAATAGATATAATTTCAGAAACAGAATATAAATATATAAAATATTTGAAAAAACTGAAATGAAAAATAACATTGATAATAGCGAAGAATACAGGCAACAATTACTTAACAAAATAAATGAAATAACGGAAGAAATTGAATCTAGAAAAGAAAGGTTAAATTATAATATAATTGCAGGAGTGTGCCAAATATCAATAAAAACACAAAGGAGAATAATATTTCATTTAGAGCTACAACTACAACACTTAGAATATAAATTACAACACGGATTAATATGAACAAAGAAGAATACACTATAGAAGAAGAAAAATTTATGAGCCAAAAAGGAACAGAAATAAAAATTATACACTCAAACTTAGGAAGAAGATTTCGTAAAGTAAATAGTATAGTTGTCGGCCACCAGTCACTATTTATGAACAGTAAAGGTCGTTCATAAACAGTAAAGGCCAGATGTAAATGTTTGTAAATTTCATTATAAATACAACTTCAGACGGAAGCCAAAGGCATCCGCAATCCAACATATTCTCTCTCAACTCTTACTTCCGCACCCGGACCGATCGCCTAGAAGTAAGTTCTACCAAGCCCAACTCTAGTTGTTTAATTAGAAGAACAATGTAGTTAGCTATCCATAACTCCACAGTTATGCATGAGCTACAGATGTCCGAGTAGGACATTCAGAGTATTGTTAGACTACTTCACACCTCATTCTATTCAACCCAGATTATTAGAGATCATGATCACTATTAGGATCCTCTTATAAGATACGCGCCCATGGTGTGCCTGTAGACAGTCAGACAGATTATCCTAGAAGCGAGTAGCATCAGCTGGAGGCCCAGAAGGCCAGATAGGCTCTCACTATACAGATAGATTTATTTGTTAGTTTTTACAGCATAGTAATCCCGGATGACTCTCAGTACATCATGTTAGAGATTATATTATTATCTTATTCAGTGTGTATTATATGTAGTTATTGTTATCAGTTGAGACTTGATTTTATTATTTTGGGCTGGATTACCTAGCTTCCATGACTGCCCCAGGGTTAATAGCTGTATCGACTTGTCCGCCAGAGGGCGAGGATATGTCGCTCTACGGAGTGGCATGCCGTCCGCTAAGGACAAAGATGGGATGCCAGTTTCCCTATATTTTGCCTTGGTCGGCCTTTATACACCCCCGTTGAGCGCTTGCGCTTGGGGTGTTTATTTCAGGAGTCCACCAAACTCAGGTACTGTTATTGTCAGGGGCCCAGCGGGCCCAAGTTGCATACCCAGGGGATCAGCAGGTTGCTTATAGTTACTAGGTGATGTGGTATGACCTGGGTAGGGGTAAATAGATTGTGATAATTGTACCTTCCGGCTTATGGGGGCCAGGTAAGGTTTATATTGTGTTATGTTATGTTATGTTATTTTAGCTAGTGACGGACAGACAGTATATTGCCATGTTATCAAATAAGATTCCTATCCTTCTCAGTATATTTAAGGTTAGTCCAGATTTCCACAACTTCAGTCAGTTTTAGTCTGTTTTTCCTATTACTTCAGTTACTATCACTTTTGTTACTTACTTTCAGTTATTTTTAGTTATTGCTTTGCATACTCAGTACCAACGGTACTGACGGCCGTTCGGGGCGCTGCATTACTTGCTTGCAGGTATACATAGAGATGAGGAGCAGATTCCTCGCAGTTCCAGTCAGCGGTACAGAGTCTTCAGCTCCATTCATCCGGAGCTTGAGTGATAGGAGCTTACTTTCATTTTGTTGTACAACATGGGTAGGTCGGGTCCCTGTCCCGACCCTGTCCCGACCATCTTAGTACTCCCAGAGGCTTGCATATTGTATTATATTCCCTATGGGTAGATGTATCGATTGTGTGGGGCCATATATGTGTTTCAGATTTTATGTGATGGACGTGTGGGGCCTCGTTCAGTTGTTAGTTGGTGACCTTGTCGGTCACAGATCAGTTTAGCATCAAATTTCATTTTTCAGTTATAACTAGACATCATGATGGCCTTGTCAGCCCGCATAGGACTCATTATAGTTGGTTGTTCTAGTTAGCTATTTATCTTTTAAAGGTGGCTATAGGCCTTGTAGGCCGGGGGCTGTATTTACAGCCGCTATATAGCCTGTCGTTTCCTTGATTCCAGAGTTAGAGCCAAACTTGCACCAGATGTGCTCAGGCTCAGTTGGTACAACAGTCCAGGTCTTAGTAGGGCACCGGGTGCCAGTCATGCCTCCCAAGGCAGGGCGTGACATCACCCATGCCCAATTTCGATTAAAGTCATGAATTATCCTACTCAAGCTCATCCTCACCCTTATGCCATCTCAGCTTACACTTTCAACTTATTGGTAAGTCCTCATGCTTTGAGGTATGTTTTATAGACTTTCATGTTGTTTGTGCTCAATTTTGGTCCGGTTAGTTGGGGATGTTGTCTCATCAATCCATCTTATGTATTAGAGGTTTTCGGATAAGTATGTAGTACTCAGCTATGTAAACATTGGTCTTTATTAATGCTATGTTATGATTACGCGTCCGCTATATCTTTACGATTATCATTTCCCATATTTGAATGAGAATAGTTTATGCATGAGACATGGGTTTACTTGGGGTCCCTCGGTGTCCCTTGTCTCGTGTCTACAATCCGGGTGTACGTTTGGGTCGTGACAAACTTGGTATCAGAGCAATGGGTTTGAAGTGTCCTAGGGTGTCCGAAAGCTATGTTAGGTAGAGTCTTATTCGTGGGTGTGAAGCGCGCCACACCTATGCCAAAGAGGCTACTAGAAGTTTAGGAAATGTTCCCTTCTTTCATGTTCTATGTTATGCGATGAAAAGTCTCTCCGTCTTTCTAACTCGTGCGATTCACGATTGCAGAATTATGGACCCTAGAAGAATGAACGGAAGGAGGAAAAGAAATCATGAAGGCCATAGAGATGGCAATGATCATGGGTATCAGCAAGCCCCACCTGTTTCGAAACCCCAGGCACTGGAGTCGGCTGCCCACGCTGAGTTTCGGGTAGCGATTCAGATGTTGGTTCAGGCCTTGACCGCTCAGGTCAATTAGCGGGCTGTTGCGCAGGTTCCCAAGAATGGCAATGCGGCGGCGGCTCAGATTAGAGACTTCTTGAGGATGAATCCTCTTGAGTTCACGGGATCGAAGGTGGATGAGGATCCACACGAGTTCATTGAAGGGATCCTGAAGGTCACTCAGGTTATGGGAGTGACAAATGGGGAGTGTTTGGACTTGGCCTCTTATCAGCTAAACGAGGTCTCTCATATTTGGTGCAAGCAATGGAAGGACAAAAGAACAGCGGGAGCGGGCCCTATTAGCTGGGATGAGTTTCACATGGCCTTTCTTGACAGATTCTTCCCTCGGGAAATGAGGGAATTGAAAGTAGCTGAGTTTGTTAACCTCAAGAAAGGAAAGATGACAGTGCTAGAGTATTCACTTGAGTTCACTCGCTTGTCAAAATGCACCCCAGAGTTGGTAATGGATCATAGGGCTCGGGTGAGCCGATTTGTTCATGGTGTGGCTGGTTACTTAGACAAGGATTGTAGGACTTCCATGCTTCACCAGGATATGGAATTTCCTTGCATAGTGTTGTATGCCCAGCAGATGGAGGCGGCTCATACGGGGGAGAGAGAGGAAAAAAGGGCTCAGACAGATAGTTGTGGGTTTTTGCATCAGAGGTCCGGTGGTGGCTACCGTCCACAGTTTCAACGGAGGTCACTAGCCCCAGCACCATCCTCATCTAGTGTTCCATACAGACCTAGGGGTGATCACAGGAACAGGGCTTTAGGGTCGAGGGATAAGAGGGGCACCCAGTTAGAGTATACCTCTTCAGCCTGCGGGAAGTGCGGCAAGAGGCACACCAAGGAGTGCCTTCTTGGTTCAGATGTCTGTTTTGGGTGTGGTAGACTTGGGAACATGCGCCAAGAGTGCCCATATGCAAGACAAGATGATGATACGGGCCAAGCACAGACCACCAAGACAGCAGCATCTCCAGCCTATTCCACCCCACATGGAGCATCGACTAGTGAAGGTGGCGGACAGCACCAGAACTGAGTCTATGCCCTTGCCACACGCCAGGAGCAGGAGACTTCGTCAGACGTGGTCGCTAGTATGTGGTGAGTCTTTCATATTTATGTTTATGCCTTGCTAGATTCGGGAGCTACATTGTCTTTCGTGACTCCTTACATTGCTAGTAGTTTTGGAGTTAGTCTTGAAATTCTGTCAGAACCATTCTCCGTGTCTACCCCTGTCGGTGGTTCGGTCGTAGCTAGAAGGTTATATAGAGGGTGCCTGGTCACTGTGTAGCATAAGGTTACCTCTGTAGACTTAGTAAAATCGTCCATGACTAATTTTGACATCATTTTGGGTATGGATTGGTTGTTTGCATGTTATGCTTCGATTAATTGTAGGATCCATACCATGGAATTTTATTTTCCAGGTGAATCAGCTGTGGAGTGGAAGGGTAGTTCAGCAGTGCCAGAAGGTCGGTTTATTTCCTATCTTAAAGCTAGGAAGATGAACTCTAAGGGGTGCATGTGCCACCTAGTTAGGGTGAAGGATGTGGAGTCCGAGACCCCGACTATTCAGTTAGTTTCGGTGGTGTGCGAATATCCGGAGGTGTTTCCCGATGATTTTCCAGGTGTTCCTCCGGAGATGGAAATTGATTTTGGTATTTCTATCCCTCCTTAAAGGATGGCTCCAGCTAAGCTAAAGGAATTGAAGGATCAGTTAAAGGATCTATTGGACAAGCATTTCATCAGACTGAGCCAGTCTCCATGGGGTGCACCAGTTCTATTTGTTCGAAAGAAGGACGGTTCCTTTCGTATGTGTATTGACTACCGGCAGTTGAACAAGGTTACCATCAAGAACAGGTACCCCTTACCCAGGATTGATGATTTTTTTGACCAGCTTCAAGGTGCCAAGTGCTTCTCCAAGATTGACCTTAGGTCCGGGTATCACCAGCTCAGAGTTTGGGAGAGTGACATCCCGAAGACCGCTTTCAGGACTTGGTATGGTCACTATGACTTTGTTGTTATGTCTTCGGGATAACCAGTGCTCCTGCAGCTTTTATGGACCTGATGAACAGGGTGTTCAAGCATTATTTTGATATGTTCGTGATCGTGTTCATTGCCGACATTCTTATATACTCCCAGAGCGAGGAGGAGCATGCCACTCATTTGAGAATAATATTGTAAACCCTCAAGGATCGTCAGTTGTATGCAAATTTTAGCAAGTGTAAATTTTGGCTGAACTCGGTAGCATTTATGGGCCATGTGGTATCAAATGAAGGCATAAGGGTAGATTCCCAGAAGATAGAGGCAGTGAAGAATTGGCCTAGACCGGTGAATCCTTCAGAAATTTGAAGTTTCTTAGGCCTAGTAGGTTATTACAGAAGATTTGTGGAGGGTTTCTCATCTATTGCGGCACCTTTGACTAAATTGACTCAGAAAAAGGTGAAATTCCAATGTTTGGATGCTTGTGAGAAAAGCTTCCAAGAGTTGAAGACCCGACTCACCTCAGCACCAGTGTTGACATTACCCGAGGGTATCGACGGCTTTGTTGTCTATTGTGATGCTTCAAGAGTCGGATTGGTATGTGTGTTGATGCAGCGTGGGAAGGTAATATCATATGCCTCGAGATAGCTTAAGGTCCATGAGAATAATTACCCGACCCATGATCTTGAACTGGCCGCGGTGGTGTTTGCATTGAAGATATGACGGTATTACTTATATGGGGTCCATGTGGATGTATTTACGAATCACAAGAGCTTGCAGTATGTGTTCACCCAGAAGGATCTAAATTTTCGGAAAAGGAGGTGGTTGAAATTACTTAAGGACTATGACATGAGTGTCCTTTACCACCCGGGAAAGGCTAATATGGTTGCCGATGTGCTTAGTAGACTCTCCATGGAAAGTGTGTCCCACGTGAATGAGGGAAAGAAGGAGTTTGTGAAGGATGTCAACCGGCTCGAAAGGCTAGGAGTTAGACTGATCGATTCGACCGATGGAAGTGTTATTGTACATAACGGGTCAGAATCATCCTTGGTAGTTGATGTTAAATCCAGGAAAGACGAGGATCCAATATTGAGGAAGCTGAAGGATGCGGTGAGGAGTCAGAAGGTGGAGGTCTTCTCCCAAGGGGGAGATGGTGTGCTACAATACCAGGTTGAATATGTGTTCCGGACGTCGATAATTGGAGAGTTCGGATATTGCATGAGGCACATGGTACCAGATATTCTATTTATCCAGGATCCACGAAAATGTATCGAGATTTGCGAGAAACCTATTGGTGGGATGGTATGAAGAAAGATAGTGCGGAGTTCGTAGCAAAATGCCCAAACTGCCAGCAAGTGAAAGTCGAACATCAAAGGCCGGGAGGCGTACTTAAGGATATCAACATCCCCACTTGGAAGTGGGAGAAGATTAATATGGACTTTGTTCCAGTCCTACCTCGTACTCGCCAACACTAAACTCCATTTGGGTGGTGGTGGACATGTTAACTAAGGCTGCACATTTCCTACCGGTGAAGACCACGGATTCAACGGAGGATTATGCTATGTTGTATATTCGGGAGTTAGTTTGACTTCATGGAGTTCCCTTGTCTATTATTTCAGACCGAGGTACTCAGTTTACTTCTCAATTCTGGCATTCATTTAAAAAGGGACTTGGGACGCAAGTTAAGCTCAGTACAACCTTCCATCCGCAAACAGACGGCAAAGCAGAACGAACCATTCAGACCCTTGAGGATATGTTGATAGCATGTGTTATGGACTTCAAAGGTCATTGGGCTGATCACTTACCCTTGATCGAGTTTGCTTATAATAACAGTTACCCCTCCAGTATCGAGATGACACCGTTCGAGGCTCTTTACAGGAGGAGGTGTAGGTCTCCTATCGGATGGTTTGAGGTTGGTGAGACAGCTATGATAGGACCAGATTCGGTTGATGAGGCGATGGTGAAGGTTTAGTTGATACGAGACAGGTTGAAAACCACTAAGAGTCGTCAGAAATTATATGTCGATGTGAGAAGAAGAGATTTGGAGTTTGGTGTGGATGATTGGGTATTTCTTAAGGTATCTCCCCTGAAGGGAGTCATGCAGTTCAGAAAGAAAGGTAAACTCAGTCCCCGCTATATTGGTCCCTACCAAGTTGTGAGAAGAGTTGGTAAGGTGGCGTATGAGTTGGACTTTCCCTCGGAGCTATCTTCAGTTCATCCCATCTTTCATGTGTAACTTTTTGTAGAAGTGCTTGGGTGATCCAGCCTTGGTAGCTGCGATAAACAGCATTGGGGTGAAAGACAGCCTAAGTTATGAAGAAATTTCGATGGAAATCTTAGATCATCAATTCCGTAAGCTAAGGAACAAAGAAGTAGCTTCAGTTAAAGTATTATGGAGGAATCAACATGTTGAGGGAGATACGTGGGAAGCCGAAGCCGATATGATGGCTAAATACCCATATTTGTTCTCTACCGGCTCAGTTCTGACTTGAGGTATCAGTTTTACCCTTTGACTCTATTTAGTTTTCATTTTCAATTTATGTGTGCAAGTTTCTTTTATATGTATGAATGCATATGTGAAGCATGAGATCAGTTCAGCTATGTGGTTTGATTCGGAGGTAGTCATTCTGTGAAAATTTCGATTAAAATGATCAGTACATAGCTATGATAAATTGTATGTTTCTGTTTGCTGCATGTTTCCTACATTCGAGGATGAATGTACCCAAGGGGGAGATATTGTAATATCTCAGAAAGGCCTAAGTATAGACCGGGGCATTAAAATTGAAAAGTGCGGAAAACTGGCAAAAATATCACAGGACGGAAGACCCGACGACTCGTGGTAGGATACCATGAGTCAACATATCCAGTCATGGTTTGGGAAGTTAGAGAATCAAAGGAAACAACGAACGGTACAATGACCCGTTGTCAAGAACAATGAGCCGTTGTCACCAGTGGTTGGGCGGTTTGAACTTAGGCTGAGGAGGAAGCAAAGGGCCATCTCATTATCCGTTGTGAGAAACAATGACCCGTTGTTTCAAGTTGTTGCTGGTTGGTTGAGGTTTCCAGTGCATTCAACGGATGGAAACCACGACTCATTGGAAGTCACAACGAGTCGTGGTGAGGCTTGTGGAAAAGGGAGTCAGATTGGCCAAGGAGTTGACGACGGTCGATTCAATGACCCGTGGTTTGAAGTAATAAATCTCCCTAAGGAGTCATGGGAAGAGATCTGAGATGGGTTATGAGGCAGTGCACCCGACAACTCGATACCACGAGCCGTGGTATGTTGCCACGACCCATTAGGTCGGTTGTTGGTCCTTTCGGGACAGTTTTCAAGGAAATTATTTTAAGGGTATTTTCGACCTTTCCTTATTTTTAGCCTCGAAACTATGTCATTTTAGATATTTTCTGAGTATGATAATATGAGTTAAGTCCTTTATACATGCCCATTCTCATGCAAGGATTCTAGAGAGGTTTTTGGGAGATTCAAGGCCTTCTTGCCCAAAATTTTCTTGAATTTCTTTGTGGGTGTTCAAGGAACTTCGAGTATCTCCATTCCTAGGTATGTAGGGTTTTAAAATGGGTGGAATTCTTCCACACCCATGCCCAATTTCGATTAAAGTCATGAATTCTCCTACTCAAATTCTATGGGATTTTACCCAAAAGCATATCAATGTGATTTCTCTTTATGGGTAAGTTTTAATTGAGTGTCATTTATGAAATATGCATGTTGGGCAGGTTTAGTATTATTTTCATCAAAATCATGTTTCAATCTTTTTAAATCTAAATTGCCCATTTATGGAAGTTCATGAAAATTATGATTTGTCATGAATATTCATTATTTTAAGTTTATTTATTATGGAAATGCATGAATCCAAGTTACTCATGTTTATGAGCGTATTTTGAAAGAATTGAGTATGAGAAAGCATTGGGCAATGCCCATAAGATGAAGAATGATTTATGATTTACGAAACGAATTTCATGATTTATCAAATTATGATGTTGGCCGATAAAAAGGGCCTTGATTCTTGGCTAAGCATGTTTTAAAGGGGATCAATGATGATAAATGTTATATCTTAGCCGATGAATTTTATGCATGATGTTACTGATTTATGTATGAGCCTATGTGCATGTTTTTGGAAGCCGTGTCTAGCATTGAGCAGCCCAACGATCAAAGGACTACGCCGGTGTCTCATACCACGTGCCACCGTGGGTTATAAATATTATGATGTTATGATAATGATCCCCCCACAAATGTCATATCACGCCTTATGCACGACCCTCGCCTGGCAAGCCAGGGTCGGCTCTGCCCACTTGAGCGAGACAGTGGGGCATCATGAAAGGCTCTACCATGATGGTGTCGGTTATGATGAGTACTCCCATTGTTCCACATGTTTTATGCATTGTTATAATTATGTTATTGGCTCAAGTTATATTATGATAAAGTTATTTACAATTATGATAATGAATAATTATGAATGATTTAAAAGTCTTGAGCCTTATGTTTTATTGTGAAGAATTTTGATGCAAGCATGATGTCCTTCTTTTATGTCTATTTATGAGTTTACTTTTCTTTTAAAATTCCCGTTTTACTTAGCTTGCATACTCAGTATGTTCCGCATACTGACCGCATACTTTATATGCTGTATTGTTTCATGATACAGGGTCCGGATCTCAGGCTCATCCTCACCCTTAGGCCATCTCAACTTACGCTTTCATCTTGTTGGTGAGTCCTCATGCTCCAAGGGCTGTTTTACATACTTTCACGTCGTTTACGTTCAACTTTGGTTGGGTTAGTTGGGGATGTTGTCCCATAAACCCATCTTATGTATTTGAGGCTTGCAGACAAGTATGTTGTACTCAGCGAAGTAAACATTGGTCCTTCTTGATGCTATGTTACGATTACGCTTCCACTACATCTTTATAATTATTGTTCCACGTATTTGAATGAGAATAGTTGTATGCATGAGCCATGGGTCGACTTGGGGTCCCTCAAGGTCCCTTGTCCTGTGTCTACGATCCGGGTGTACGTTCGGGTTGTGACACATACGACGCCTAATTAGAAAATAAACTAGAATACTCACAGCCAATAATATTAACAATTTGTACGCATGATTATTATCAATTATAAACCCTCATTAATCAAACAATCAAAACTGAGAATGTTGTGTACACATGCAACTACAAATCATAACAGAAAAGGATCTAAAGATGGCATCAAATTTATCAGCGGACAACTGAGCAAACACTAACTCTATTTACACAGATAACTTGTAGTGTATACTACAATCTATGTACCCTTACAATAAATAAAGTCCCAAACACTTACAGTGATATACATATCAAAAACCAGGACTAGTAGTAAAGCACTCATTCTTACAAAGAAGTTCAAACACTATTACATGTGATACCATAGGCTTGCCCTAATTTTCTCTACTTTTGATTTTCAGAAAGTAGGATAAGGATCACTATAGGACTTTTCTCGGCTTGTAATGTAGGTTTGGGGACGGGTATGGTGAATATGGATAAAGTGACTCACCTTCCTTGGCACTACACAAATTTTGGCTCCATTTCTACCCATTTTTTCTCCTTTTTTTCTCTTTTTCCCTTTTATTCTGCTTTCAACTTATGGGTGTGGTTTATTTCTCACTTTCACTTATCTCTTTTTTTTTTCCTTTTCACTTTTTCTTTTCTTTTTGTTTTTCTTTTCTTTTCTTTTTCTCTTTTTCTTTTCTTTTTCTTACCACACCCATCTTTTTCATGGATCAACTTTTCCTTTACCTCCCCTACACAGTCTATGCATCTCTACAATAGCCACCCCAACTTAGACATTTTACCTGAGTTGAGATTCACAATGTTCAAGGAAGGATCAGGGCCAAAGAAAGTTCATTATAAGAAAGTGGAAAGGAGAATGAGCTAATCAAAGAAAAGGTTAAATTTAGGCTTAAACTTTGGATCAAGAGATACATATTTCATTTGGTGGGACAATAGGCTAAAAGTGGGATAAATCAAAATTGGCCTATTGTCATGACACAAGCATGGACCCCAAACCTCGACATGGGACCCAGAACAACGAATGCTCCAAGCTAACCCATAGCACATGCATAACATATTCAAGAGCATAAAACTATGAGGAAGTAAAGCATAAACCAAAACATAAGCAGAAGTCTAAAATATCATAATGACGTAAGAGGGAATACAAGTTAACTTCGCCAAACATCTACACATAACTGTCTGAAAAGCCTCTAGTCATAAGATGAGTTGATGGAACAACACCCCCAACTAGATCGACTAAGTCTGAACCAGAAATACATAACAAAAAATAACAAACTATCAAGCGTCCTCGGAAGATGAGGACGCACTCAAACTGGCGCTAAATTGAGACTGAAGTGGGAGCGAAGCTAATGTGTAGGTTGAGATTAGTCACTCGAACTTATATCATGAGACTATATAGCATAGATTATGCGGTCAGTACTTTTAATATACTGAGTGTATAGAGTAAGTAAAACATGCTATTGAATTATTAAAAGAAAGATCATGAGTATAAGTTCATATAGATCATGAGGTTCAAATTGTAAATCGAACATGAAGGCTCAAGATTTTCAAAACTATAATATAAAGTTGATCATGACTGAATTCATAAGTAAAAAGCATCATAAAGCATATTTTGAAAACAGATCATAAAATCATGAAGCATGAACATGAATATATATATATTTATAAATATAGAATCTAAGGAACAATGGGAGATTTTTATAACTAACATACTCATTATGAGCACACATGGAGCCTGACCTGTAACCTCGAATGGGAGGGTGTTCATACCTTGCCATAGGTAGAATCATGAAAAAGTTGTGATATCCATCATGGATGGCCCATTTGCACATGGGAGACACTCTTGTGGAGGGCCCCATAATGGTTTCGTTGGTACGTAATTTGAAGACCTAGGTGCTCTGGAACCTCGGCCTACTCGGTGCTAAATACTACTCCCAATACATATATAGTGCGCATATCATAATCATGAAGCATGGATTTACATGGGATAGTTTAAATCATGAAATTCAATATATCTCTACATATGTGAACTACCCATGAAAAAGAGTGTCAAAGACCGTCCATGAAACATAGACTTGAATTTCATGGAAATCATGCAAAATCGAGTAAATCATCATAACTTGTAAATTGTGGATTCATGAGAGATTCTAGCAGAAAACATGTGATCATAATCATAAAACATATATTTAATTATAATAGACTTGAATTCATAAAAGATTCAAAGAGATTTTATGAGAATCGTGTTTAACCCTAGAATTTCATCAAAACATGATTGGAGACTTGAATTCACGAGATAAAGGTGAAATTTGGCATGAGGTTGGATGGAATCCACCATTCATCACCCCACATACCTTATCTTTTGCCTCAAAACTATCAATACAAATCCACAATCCTAATATAATGTCAATATGTAACAATTTTATGGATATGAACTACAATAACTAACTTAACGACGAAATCCAAGTTATGAGGCATTTCGTCAAACACACGGATGGTATAGGAAATTCAAGACTCTTATAAGTGGGGTGTCCTAGCACCCACTTCTTTCTACAGCCCCTTAACAACAAGGAAAACCATTACATGTCCAACCAAAACAACCACATCCATCCTCAGCATCAAAATAGTCCCATAAATACTAACCCTAGGTCATCACATGAACTCATTGCTTCCTAGCATTATCACATGAGTCTTGACTTTAGAACATCCCTAAGAAGTAGAAAACAATACTCATGTAATATTTTCGGAGAGTTACTTACCTTAGAGGAAGGAGGAGTGCTCAAGATTTCAAGTCTTGAAACTCAAAGATTGTTCTTGACCTTACTAGAGATAGGAAGATGATTTTGATATTAGAATCATGAAGAAATTCATGGATTTTTGTTTTAATAGGTTGGATAATGCTTACCCAGCCTTAGGAGGGTTGAAGAGAGCTCTTGAAACTGATAGGGTTGATTTGGAGGCGGAACAACGTCGAAAAAATCATTTAAGGAGAATTTAAAAGCACTGAAACCCCCATGTGATGCCCTATATGACAGGCCGTCAGTCCCCCGATGGACCTTCAACTTGACCATCACTTTGGGGTGGAATATTTTAGCTTTTGGTTAAGGGTTATGGGGCAATCTTTATGGGTCGTCGGGCGGTTGACGGGCCATCATGTTTCCCATCACAACTGAAAATGCCCCACTAAATTACTCATAACATTTTACTTTGAACTCCGATTGATTCAAGGTTAGATGCATTAGAAATAAGACTGAAAGGGATTCAGTTTGATGTGTTGAATCACCCATAATACCTTCGTATATTAGGAGTTATGTTCATTTGAAATTGACCCTTGTAAGAACTTATACGAAAATTCAATCGGTCAAAAGGCTCTCAACTCACCTCTGTGTAAGAGGTTCCTTATGACCTTTATTTGTATCCAATGCACTTCCCACACTTAAGACTTGATTTTAATTCCTATTTTCCATAAAATTCTTCAGGCTCGAGTCTGTCCACATACCTAGAACAATTTTAAACTTAGCCCGAAAGTAAGATCCGTTAAAATATCTCAATCCACAAGTACTGGGTCTAGTATTAGGGGCTTTTGGGTATAACACCTATGTTTCTTTCCTAATAAAATATACTTGAACCAAAGAAAGACTAACCAGGGAAGTTCTAGCTCACACAAAGAGACATGAACTAAGTAAGAACCTCACTATCACATGGCACAAGGATATATCAAACTAATACCAATTTGGTTCATGCACAGTTACACTACAATTAATCATTATCATATCTCTAATGCCAGCAAAAAATTCCACATTTTTCATACTTTGTAGTAAACACACAGAGCTTATCACAAAAATTTAAAAAGGGGTTATTTTTCTATAGTTACAAAATTCAAACATATGTGCGTTGTATTGGCTGCTAAGTACTCCTAGATTACTTATAGTTAAACAAATCATATATCCTAAACATACCAGTTCTACTATATAGCATGCCGAAGGAAAAAAAACGGTAATAAAAACCATTTGGGCGTAACAAAAACACATAATAGATACTGATAACGCTCAAATCACACCTCTGGAAAGTATGACGCAGATGTTGTCAATAAATAACCCAACAAAGGTTGGGGTCGATTCCACAGGGAATATGGTCATGATATAGAATAATGCTAGTATTTAAGATTTTAAGTATGTTATCTCAAAAAGGGGAGTTTTATAAAACCAATTATATGAAAATATTGAGAATTGATTGTTGTTTATCAAGATTATGCAATTAACTAAGGTAAGTGTTTCCTATGGGTTCATAACTACTTCGGGTTTTACACTTATGATCTATCCCAATGCTTACTTGTAGAAATTGATAACTATGGTTTATCCAAACGACAGGTTCATCCCTATTGGATGACTATACTCAATCACCGGGTTAGGTCTTATAAGTGATTTCACTTCAACCGCTATCAATTTTTTCAAAATTAACTATCCTGCAACTATAGCTCAAGTCATACAATGAGCTATAAAGATCAAGGCTTCATTGTAATTCTCTTTTCCTAAGCTTTACTTCTCTAGGTTCAAGCAAGTAAAGAATTTAGCGAATTCCTAACGTTGCGCTCCATTAAGAAACATTAAAGATGAAGAGAATACAATATAAGTTTTTAGCATTGGTTCAGAATCACTTTGTGCAACCCTAGTTTGTTAATTCACCATGGTTCCCACAACCCTAGTTGTGGTTGTTTTTATCCTCTCATGATTGTAAGAGAATTATGATTATTCATAGACAAACACATAATATAAAACATACAAAGATGATTGGAAGAAAATCAACTTGATTATTGCAAGAATTTATGAAGAATGATTCAAGAACAATGAAAAATCAAAACAAAAAAACCTCCAAGACTTGAATAGAAAGTTAATAACAATTTTTCTCAATGTATTTTGTGTGCTAAACTTGTTATGTCCGAAAATAACCTAAAAAGTATTTATACAAATATTTAGGACCTTTTCAAAAGTAAATGGGAAAAATTGCTAAACTGCCACCGACTTCACCTATGACCCATAACGAGATTATACAAGTCATACCTTGATTCATATGTTGGCTGGCATCTGCTGAATCTGGCTAAGTGTTGGGAGCTGGTACGACTCACACCATGAACCTACAAGTCATATAATCAGTCGTGGTTGGTATTGAGATTTTTGGAAATCTTCTTAACTTTTTCACGAGTGGCTTGGTAGGACTCGTACCTCAATTCTATGACCCGTGACTCCTTCTCGTACCTTGAGACCTGCCAGTCTTCACTTTTTATGAACTTTTCAATGGCTCCTTTGTACGGGTCTTAGGTAGATCTCATGATTCATGGTTGCTACCCGTACCAAGAGACTTGGCCAATGCAAATCTTCTAAAGTTTTCTATGACTGCTATGGTAAGGCTTGTTCAATAAGTCGTAAGTTTCCTTTGCCTCAAACACTAAGTATGGTCTTTTCCTATAGTGCCCCATAAACCCTAAGATCAAACTCGGGAGTTAAAATGGATAAAATTGAAAATTCTACACCAGGTCATAGAACGAGTTATTCTGTGACTCGTAGGGTAGACCACGAGTCGTGAAGTGACTTGAGGTGAGGTGGTGGACTTGCGTTTGGAAATATTTTATTTAGGATCACCATGATCATGACCACGAGTCGTGGTCAGACCCCATGACTCGTTGAGTCAGCCATGGTCAAGATTGGCTAAGAGTTGATGGTTTTTGGGCAGTGAAGACCACGAGTGGTGACCGCGAGTCAAGGTCACCAGTAACGACTCATGTAGTGTATAGTGATGAGCCCTGGGGAAATTTTGGCTATGTACTTGATGATTGGTGGCCACGAGTCGTGGCCATGGACGACTACTCATCCAGTCCCTTGTGGGGACTGGCAATTAGTTATTTTATGTGAATTTAGTAAGGGCTTATCCAAAATCTTATGATCCTAAGGCCTAAAATACGTCATTTTAAGATATAAACAGTGAGTATTAAGAGGGTCAAGTTCATTCTAGACTATTCCTACTCATGCATGCAAACTTAGAGAGAAAAGGAGGTGATCAAGCTTAATTCCTTCATGTTTTTCCTCAATTCTTCTTGGGCAATCAAGGGAGTGGTGAAATCAGTCCATCTCAGGTATGTTGGGTTATGAATGGGTAAATTTGTTCACACCCATGCCCAATCTCTCCCTAATTCATGAAATTTTATTGATAATTCTATGGGGTTTTATCCCAATTCTTATGAAATCCTTATGATCTACCTATGGGTTAATTCCTCTAATGTATAAATTCACATTTCACGAATCATGGAAAGATTTTAAAACTATTTCAATTATAAGCTTATGGCTTTAAATCTCTACAAAGTTATGCCAAATTGTGCATGTTTTATGGAAGTTCAAGTTATGATTCTACCTTGGTATTGATGTTCATTAACCCATTATGATTTGTGACTTATGGTATGATTTCTCTCAAATTCTCATTATGAATTTATGAATACCAAGTATATACATGTTTTTCTAGCATGCATGAACCTCATAATTTATGATTTATGACTCTGGCTGACGCACAGGCCTTATTTCATGGCTAGTTCATGTACTTTCAAGCATTCTTATGATTATCATGATTTAAATAGTCTATCCTATGAGCATTATATATATTTTGGGAGTAGTATTTAATGCCGAGTAGGTTCGTGGCTCAGGTTTTGCCCCGATTCTCAGAACTACGCGCCACCATAGGTCACGATGCGACCTCCCTTGAGACTATCCCCTTTTCCCAAATGGGCCTTTCATGAGTGATATCACAGCTCTTTCATGGTTCTACCCTTGGCAAGGTATGAACACCCTCCCGACTAGGGGTTTACAGGTCGGGATCCATGTGTGCTCATATGGGGCATGTTGATTATAAGAATCTCTCACTGTTCCTCATGATTTATGCATGTTTATGACTGCACTTTGGCTCAAGTCATGTTCAATAAAGCTTTTCTCTTATGATTATGATTATTGTTAATTTATGAATTTTTTGAAAACCTCGAGCCTTATGTTTACATTATGGTATTTACATTACGATCATGATGTCCTACTCTTATGAACTTTTACATATTTTAAATTTCCCATCTTACGTACCTTACATACTTGGTATATTCCACGTACTGACCGCGTACTCTATGCTATATCGTTTCATGATATAGGCTCCAGTACTCAGACCTAGCCTTGGCCCTAGCCAACCTTTCTAGAGTTAGCTACCTGTCTCAAATGGTGAATCCTTATCTCTCGGGGACCATCTCTTATCAGCTATCTTGCATTTTTTTAGTTTCAATTTTAGGGAGTTAGTTGGGGTCTTGTCCCATCAACTCATCAGTGATAGAGGCTTTCTCGGACATATTTTATATTCAGCTTTAAACTCATGTGATGTATCTCAAATTCCATATTATGATTAGATTAACACTATGTTATTCATGTTGATCTTCCATTTTGTTGATTGAGTTAGATGTATGATCATGCCATGGGTCGACTTGGAATCCCTCGGGGTTCCTTTTCCTGTGTCTCGATCCGGGCCTATGTTCGGGTCGTGACAAACTTGGTATCGGAGCAATATGTTTGAAGTGTCCTAGGGTGTCCGGAGGACGCGTTAAGTAGAGTCTTTTTTATGGGTGTGGAGCGCGCCACACTTATGATGAAGAGGCTATGAAACATTTAGGAATTGTTCCCTTCTTTCATGATCTCATGTCATGTGATGAAATGTCTATCTATCCTTCTAACTCGTCCTATATACATTTTTAGAATCATGCCTCCACATCGAGTGAACAGAAGGAGAAATGGAAACGGCCACGAGAACAGCAATAGAGAGGGGCACCACCAGGCCCAACTAGCCCATGTGGAACATGCACCAGAGTCGGCTGCCCAGCTGAATTCACGGCAGCCATATAGATGCTAGAACAGGCCTTGACCACTCAGGTCAATCAACTGGTGGTGGCGCATCTCCCTTATACTGAGAATGCCGCTGCCGCTCGGGTCATAGATTTTCAAAGTATGAACCCACCAGAGTTTCTTGGGTCGAAGGTGGACGAGGATCCACATGAGTTTATCAATGAGATTGTGAAGATCACCCAGGTCATGGGGGTGAATGGAGAAGAGCGTGCTGATTTGTCCTCTATCAATTGAAAGGGTCGCATACATTTGGTTTAGACAGTGGAAGGATAGTAGGGCAACCTAAGCGGGCCCTATCAGTTGGGAGGAGTTTCACGTTGCTTTTCTAGATCGGTTATTCCATCAGTAGATGAGGGAGTTGAAGGTAGCCAATTTCGTGAATCTTAAGCAGGGGAAGATGACAGTGCAAGAATATGCCCTAGAGTTCACTCGTCTGTCAAAGTATGCCCCAGAGTTAGTGGTGGATCAGAGGGCGCGAGTGAGCAGGTTTGTTCATGGAGTGGTAGACTACCTGGATAAGGATTGTAGGATCGCCATGCTACATCAGGACATGGATTTTCCCTACAGTTTTACACGCCCAGCAGATGGAGGCGGTGTATCAGAGGGGGAAAGAGGCCAACAGGGCCAGGACAAATAATTATAGGACTTTTCATCCTAGATCGGGGGGTGGACATCGCCACAGTCTCATCACAGGTCTTTTGCTTCAGCACCATCATTAGCTAGTACACCATCTAGACCGCAAGGTGATTAGAGGAGTAGGGCCTCAAATTCGAGGGGCTAGGGTAGCATGCAGATAGACCGCACCTTCCAAGCCTGTGTGAGGTGTGGCAAGAACACCTAGAGAGGCATTTAGTTATCCTATACGCTTGTTTCGAGTGTGGCAGACCCAGACACAGACTCAGGGATTGCCCTTCAGCCAGACCAGAAGGTGGTGGAGCCCGTATGCCAGCCTCTAGTTCAGCAGCTCCAGCAGCAGGTCCCTCCCAGCAAGGTTCTTCAACTCGTTCAGCTGGCGGTCAGTGTGAGAACAGGTTTTATGCCCTTGCATCTCGACAGGAGCAGGAGACTTTCCCAGAAGTGGTTACTGGTATGTTCTGAGTTTTTCACCTTGATGTTTATGCTTTGTTAGATCCAAGGGATACCTTGTCTTTTGTGACACCTTATGTTGCTAGTAGTTTTGGAGTCAGTCCCAAAATCCTATCAGAACCTTTCACAGTGTCTACTCCAGTCAGTGACTCAGTTATAGCCCAATGGGTATATAGAAATTGCCCAATCTAAATTCTTCAGAAAGTCACCTCAGCAGACCCAGTAGAATTAGCAATGATAGATTTCGATGTTATCTTTGGCATGGGTTAGCCATATGCATATTATGCCTCAATTAATTGTAAAACCCATGTTGTAGAGTTCAGATTTCCAGGTGAGCCAGTCCTAGAGTGGTAGGGTAGTTCAGTTGTGCCTGTAGGTCATTTCATTTCCTACCTTAAGGCCAGAAAGATGATTTTTAAAGGTTGTGTGTACCATTTAATTAGGGTTAAGGATGCTAAATCTGAAACCCCAACTATCTAGTCAGTTCTAATAGTATGTGAGTATCTAGAAGTGTTCCCTGATGATCTACCAAGTATTCCTCCTGAGAGAGAAATTGATTTTTGTATTTTGACCTTCTTCCCGACACGCAACCTATATCTATTTGTCCTTACAGAATGGCTCTATCCAAACTAAAAGAGTTGAACAAGTAGTTGAAGGACCTTCTAGAAAAGGGTTTCATCAGACCTAGCAAGTCTCTATGGGGTGCACCAGTTTTATTTGTCCAAAAGAAAGATGGTTCTCTTCAGATGTGCATTGATTATCAGCAATTGAAAAAATTCACCATCAAGAACAGGTATCTTCTTCCCAAGATTGATGATTTGTTTGACCATCTTCAGGGTGCCAAGTGCTTTTAGAAGATAGATCTCAGATCCGGATATCATCAGCTCAGGGTTTGGGAGAGTGATATTCCGAAGATAGCCTTTAGGACGCGGTATGGTCATTATGAGTTTGTAATTACGTCTTTTGGACTAACGAATTCCCCTACAGCTTTTTATGTACTTGATGAATAGGGTGGTCAAGCCATACTTGGATATATTTGTGATCGTGTTTATTTTTGACATCCTGATATATTCTCGGAGCGAGGAGGAGCATGCCGCTCATTTGAAGGTGGTACTATAGACTCTCAAGGACTTCCAACTATATGAGAAATTCAACAAGTGCATGTTTTGGTTGAACCCAGTGGCATTTTTGGGCCAAATGGTGTCTAGTGAGGGTGTTCAGGTGGACTCTCAAAAGATAGAAGCAATAAAGAATTGGCCTAGACCAGCCAATCCCTCAGATATCAAGAGTTTCTTAGGTTTAGCTGGCTACTATTGGAGGTTTATTAAGGGCTTTTAATCTATTGTAGCGCCATTGACCAAATTGACCCAAAAGAAAGTGAAATTCCAATGGTCGGACGCTTGTGAAAGGATTTTTCAGGAGTTGAAGAGTCGACTTACTTCAACATCGGTGTTAACCCTACCTGAGGGTACCGATGGGTTTTTGGTATATTGCGATGATTCTAGGATCGGCCTTGTTTTTTTATTGATGCATCATGGTAAAGTCATAGCATACGCTTCTAGGTGGCTGAAGGTTCAAAAAATGAATTACCCGACCCATGATCTTGAATTGGCAGCGGTGGCATTTTCCTTGAAGATATGGAGACACTATTTGTATGGGGTCCATATAGATGTGTTTACGAACCACAAAAGCCTACAATTAGTGTTTACTCAAAAGGATTTGAATCTTCGTCAAAGGAGGTGGTTAGAGTTACTCAAGGATTACTATACAGGCGTCCTTTACCATCTGGGAAAGGACAATGTAGTAGCAGACACACTTAGTAGACTCTCAAAGGAAAGTGTGTCCCATGTAGATGAGGGAAAGAAGGAGCTGGTGAAGGATGTGCATCGACTTACACGGATGGGAGTTCGTTTGGTTGACTTAGCCGATGGTGGTGTTATAGTTCAAAACAAGTCAGAATCATCCTCTGTGACTTATGTGAAAGCTAGACAAGACGAAGACCCTATTTTGGTAAAGTTAGAGGAAGCCATTCAGAATCAGAAGGTAGAGGTCTTCTCCAAAGGGGGAGATGGTGTGCTTTGATACATCAGGACCGTTTGTGTGTCCCAAATGTTGGTGATTTTAAAGACTAGATGTTGCATGAGGCGCATTTTTCTAGGTATTCTATCCATCGCGGTTCCACCAAGATATACCATGACCTACGGGAAGTCTATTAGTGGAATGGCATGATAAAGGACATAGCACAATGTGTGGCTAAGTTTCCAAATTGTCAACAGGTGAAGGTTGAGCATCAAAGACCCGAGGGTGTGTTTCAAGATATTAGCATTCCTACTTGGAAGTGGGAAGAGATCAATATGGACTTCATTACAGGTTTGCCTCACACTCGTAGACAGTATGACTACATTTGGGTTATGGTAGACAGGTTGACTAAAGCGGCTCATTTCCTACGCAGTTTACCTCACAGTTTTGGAGATCATTTCAAAAAGGATTCGGTACTCAGGTCAAGCTCAGTACAACATTTCATCCACAAACCGATGGTTAGGTGGAGCGGACTATTCTTGCTCTTGAGAACATAGCGTGTGTAATTGACTTCAAGGGTAGTTGGGATGCTCATTTGCCTCTTATTGAGTTTGAGTATAATAACAGCTACCATTCCAATATTTAGATGGCTCCGTTTGAGGCTTTCTATGGGCAGAGATGTAGATCGTCTATTGTTTGAAGCCGGTGAAGCTATGATGATAGGATCAGATTCGGTCCACGAGGCCATGGAGAAAGTTCAACTCATACTAGATAGCTTGAAAATAGCTCAAAGTCGCCAAAATTCCTATGATGATGTGAGAAGGAGGGAACTTGAGTTCGAATCGAATGATTGGGTATTTCTAAAGGTGTCTCCCATGAAGGGAGTGATGAGGTTCTGAAAGAAAGGGAAACTCAGTCCCCGATATGTAGGCCCATACAGGATTGTGAGAGGCGTGGGCAAGGTGGCCTATGAGTTAGAGCTACCCTCAGGGTTAGCTTCAGTTCATCCCGTTTTCCATGTATCTCTCTTAAGGAAGTGCTTGGGTGATCCAACTTTAGTTATTCCGATGGAGAGTGTAGGAGTGAAATACAGCCTTAGCTATGAGGATATTTTTGTGGAGATATCGGATCGTCAGGTTCGGAAGCTAAGGAACAAGGAAGTAGCTTTAGTCAAGGTTTTATCGAGGAATCAGCATGTTGAGGGAGCTACGTGGGAAGCTGAAGTAGATTTGATGGCTAGATACCCACATTTATTCCCAACCCGGTTTAGTTCCAGCTTGAGGTATCAGTTTTCTCCCTAAAACTCTATTCAGTTTCGTGTTCAGTTCTTTTGCCCCAGTTTCCTTCATGTCTATGCATGTGTATGATTTGTGAATTCAATTCGACCATGTAGTTTGAATCGAAGTTAGTCATTCCATCAGCTTTCAACTAATATGATCAGTATTTGAATATGGTGATTACATTTTGCTGCTTTTCTATATGCTTCCAACATTTGAGGACGAATGATCCCAAGGGGGAGATATTGTAATGCCCAGAAAATCCTAAAATTAGACCCGAGAGTTGAAAATGAGAAAATTGGAAATTCTGCACCAGGTCACAAAATGAGTCGTTCTGTGACCCGTGGGGTAGACCACGAATCGTGAAGTGACTCATGGTGAGGTTCAGGACTTGAGTTTGGAAATTTGTTATTTGGGATCACCAAGGGAATGACCACAAGTCGTGGTCAGACTCCATGACTTTTTGAGTCAACCATGGTTAAGATTGGCTAAGAGTTGATGGTTTATGGGAAGTGAAGACCACGAGTGGTGACCACAAGTCTGGTCACCAGTAATGACTCATGCAGTGCCTCGTGATGAGCCTTGGGAAAATATTGGCAGTTTACTCAATGATTGGTGGCCACGAGTCGTGGTCTTAGACGATGACTCGTCCAGTCCCTCATAGGGACTGACAGTCAGTTATTTCCTGCGAATTTAGTAAGGGCTTATTCGTAATTCCTATGATCCTAAGGCCTAAACTACGTCATTTTAAGCTATGAACAATTAGTATTAAGAGGGTCAAGTTCATTCTAGACTATTCCTACTCATGCATGCAATCTTACGGAGCTAAGGAGGTGATCAAGCTTAATTCCTTCATGTTTTTCCTCAATTCTTCATTGAGCAATCAAGGTAGTGGTGAAATCAGTCCATCTCAGGTATGTAGGTTTATGAATTGGTGAATTCTTTCACACCCATGCCCAATCTCTCCCTAATTCATGAAATTCTATTGATAATTCTATGGGGTTTTATCCCAATTCCTATGAAATCCTTATGATATACCTATGGGTTAATTCCTCTCATTTATAAATTCACGTTTTAAGAATCATGGGAAGATTTTACAACTATTTCAATTATAAAAATATATTTAATCTCTACAAAGCTATACCCAATTATGTATGTTTTATGGAAGTTCAACTTATGATTCTTCCTTGAAGTTGATGTTCATTAACCCATTATGATTTGCGACTTCTGGTATGATTTCTCTCAAATGCTCATCATGAATTTATGAATATCAAGTATATACATGCTTTGCAAGTATGCATGAACCTCATGATTTGTTATTTATGCTCTGGCCAGCTCACGGGTCTTATTCATGGCTAGTTCACGTATTTACAAGCATGCTTATGAATATCATGATTTGACTAGTCCATCAATTTCATGTATATTTTCCTATGAGAACTGTATATTTTTTAGGAGTAGTATTTAACACCGAATGGTTCGGGGCCTAGGTTTCGCCCCGAGTCTCAAAACTATGCGCCACCGTAGGTCACGATGGGACCCCTTGAGATTGTCCCCTTTGCCCAGATTGGCCTTTCATGAGTGATATCACACCTCTTTCATGGTTCTATCCTTGGCAAGGTATGAGAACCCTCCCGACTAGGGGTTTACAGGTCGGGCTCCATGTGTGCTCATATGGGGTATGTTGGTTATAAGAATCTCTCACTGTTCTTCTGTTATACCCAAAAAAATTAAGGATCGGACCTGGGAGTTAAAATGGGGAAATTGTGAAATTGGTGTTGCAGGTACAGGACGAGTCGTGGGGTAACTCGTGAGGACAACCCACGAGCCGTCAGGTGACTCGTGGGTAGACCAGTGAAGAGTAGGAATTTTTGAAGAGAAGGTTCTCCACGGGCATGGCAACGACTCTTGGTCAGACCCCACGACTCGTCAGGTAAGTCAGGGGGTGGATTAGAAGGGAAGAAAGGGAAATTAAAGAAGTTTACCTAATGGAAGCTGACCACGACTTGTTGGGTGAGGTAACGAGTCGTGGTGTATGTCCTGGGGTGATTTATGTGTAAAGAGAAGTAATTAAGGCAGTGTACTTGACGAGCCAGGCAACGAGTCATTGCCAAGGACCACGATCCGTCAAGTCGTCCGTTAGGACCACCTGGCAGTATTTTCCTGCGAATTCAATTAGGGTCTTTTCGTCATTCCTAAGTTGCTAAGACCTATAGTACGTTGTTTAAGGCTCGTTTTGAAGGGTTTTAAGAGTGGAAAACCTATTTTATGTTATTTCATCCCATGCATGCAATCTGGAGAGGTTGGAGAGGTGATTTAGAGAAAGTCTTCAAGGTTTCCATTGGAATCTCATCTTGGGAAATCAAGGAAGTGGTAGAATCATCCCTTCCAGGTATGTAGGGATATGAGTGGGTGTCTTCTTCCACACCCATGCCCAATTTCTATCGAAACATGAGATCTCCTATGATCAAGTGTGGGGTTTCACCCGAATGCATGAATATTCAATTTCTTTACATCGGTATGAGTTGATTACAATTTTATTATCGAATTTTGAAGCATGGGCTAATTTTATAATGATTTCAATTAAAATTATGTTTCTAGCTTTTATGAATGTTGAAGCCCATTGATTATTTGCTCATGAAAAGTAAGATTCAGAGTGTAAATGTGATAATGATGAGAGATTATCATGAAAAACATGAATTGAAGCTACCATTTGTATAATTATGTTTTCAATGAAAATTGAGTATTTCTAAGAATGATAAAGCTTTGGGCAATGCCCACATATTGATTTTAATGGGTGATTTTCCTGAAATAAGCTTACTACATGGTTTGGAGTGAAGTCTCCCAAAGTTCATATTTTAGCTTGTGGTATGTTTTGAAACAAAGCTTCTCATATGCATGAATTCAATTGAGATGTATGTACTATTGAGCTTCGTCTTCATACGATGATGATTCTATGTATGATTTCATTAATTGAGCTTTGTCAATAGACAATGTTGAGCTTCGTCTCATACGAGGTTGAGTTTATGCATGAATTCATGTTGAGCTTCGTCAATAGACGATGTTGAGCTTCATTATATACGATGTAGAGAATTGCATGTTTTTAGGAGAAGAGTCTAGCACCGAGCGGGCTAAGAGTCGATCACCCTATGCCCCAAAAATATGAGCCAACGTAGGTTGATACTATTATATGACTTTGGACCTCATTAGTGAGCTTCCCCTTGCCCGAATAGGCCTTCATCCTGATATCGATATTATGGTAGCATCCTTAGCCCTGGAAAGGTTTTGGATGACTCTGCCCACTTGAGTGTGATAGTCGGGACCACATAAGCTCTATCGTTGTATGTCTGTTAAGTGACAACTCTCCCATTGTCCTATATGATTCTTATCTTGCATATTCATTAGTCATGGTTATTGTATACTCATGCATGTTTTAAAAACAAGGTTTGACTCGTTGTTCAGCTTTTCTTATTAATATCATATTTCAGCTTTGAGTCATTCGAGTCAGCCATGATGTTACGAAGCTATGTATTGTCATGTTATGAAAAGATTATGATTTCTGAAAGAATGCATGCAAGCCTTCCTCTCAAATTCGAAATATCATGATATGTTATGAAATTCTTTAAATGATTTACTTTACTTAAGTTGTTTTACCTACCTTGCATACTAGGTACATTCCATGTACTGACCACATACATTCTATGCTGTATCATTTCATGATACAGAACCCGGCTCTCAACTTCAGCCCCACTCTTAGATAGCTTATCAGAGTTAGTAACTTCTTTCTTGGTGAGTCCTCATCCTTCGAGGGCTAGACTTCTAGTTTCCCTTATGTATTTCCAGTTTTAGTATTATTGAGTTAGTTGGGGTCTTGTCCCATCAACTCATCTAGATTAGCGGCTTTTTCAGTATTATGTATGTAATTAGTTTTGGATGTTTATTCTGATGTTATATTTAAGTTAGATTTCTGCTAAGTTTATCTTGTTGGTTCTTCAGTTTATTAAGTGAGTTAGATGTATGCTTATCCCATGGGTCGACTTGGGGTCCTTGTCCTGTGTCTACGATCCACGCCTCTGTTAGGGTCATGAAAAACTTAGTATAAGATCCACAGGTTTTGAAGGGTCCTAAGGCATCTAAAAGTCGCGTTAGGTAGAGTCTTTTTCATGGGTGTGAAATGTGTCACACTTATGACAAAGAGGATACGAGACATTTAGGAAATGTTCCCTTCTTTTATGATCTATGTCATGCGATGAAAAGTCTTTCTATCCTTATAATTCACGCTATTTGCGATTGAAGAATCATGGCTCCTCGAAGAATGAACGGAAGGAGGAATGGGGGCGGTGGAGGCCATGAGGATGGAAATGGTTATGGGCATCAGCCAGCCCCACCAGTTTGGGTGCCTTAGGCACCGAAGCCGGCTCCCTATGCTGAGTTCCGGGTCGCTATTCGGATGCTTGCATAGGCCTTGAACGCTTATGTCAATCAGAAGTACATTGTGCATGTTTTGTAAAATGGCAATGCAGCGACGACTCGAGTCAGGGACATTTTGAGGATGAACCCTCCTGAGTTCATTGGGTTGAAGGTAGATGAGGGCCCACATGAGTTCATAGACGAGATTATCAAGATCACCCAAGTCATGGGGGTGAATGGGGTGGAGTGCGCCGAGTTAGCCTCTTATCAGCTATAAGGAGTCACACATATCTGGTTTCGTCAATGGATGGATAGCAGGGTCGCAGGAGCAGGTTCGGTCACTTAGGAAAAGTACCAGGTTGCATTTCTAGACCGGTTCTTCCCTTGGGAGATGAGGGAGTTGAAAGAAGCTGAGTTTGTGAATTTGAAACAAGGGAGAATGAATGTACAAGAGTATTCCCTTAAGTTCACTCGCTTATCGAAATATGCTCCGGAGTTGGTAGCCGATCAGAGGATGCGGGTGAGTAGATTCGTCCATGGGGTCGAAGGTTATTTGGACAAGGACTGCAGGAAAGCCATGATACACTAGGCTATGGACTTTTCTTGGATAGTGTTGTACGCCCAGTAGATGGAGGCGGAACTTTAGAGAGAGAGGGAGGCTAAGAGGGCCAGGACCGAGGACCACAGATTCTCCCAGTAGAGGTCTGATGGTGGGCACCGATAACAAACCTACCAGAGATCATTAGCCCCAACATCTTTATCATTGAGTGTGCAATCCAGGTCAAGACATGATCAGAGAGGGCGGGCATCAGACTTGAGGGGTCATAGCAGTAGACCCGCATCCAGCATCCCAGCTTATCGTAGGTGTGGTCAAGGGCACATAGGCCAGTGGTTGGCAGGTTCAGGAGCTTGTTTTTGATGTTGGCAGCCCAGACACATGTTTAGAGATTGTCCAGCTGCGATACAGGATCAGGTTGGCGGCTAAGGCCCATCTTCTAGCTCAGCAGGCCCTCCCCCCGCATGCTCAACACATCTGGGGGCATCTACTAGCATAGCTGGCGGTCAGCGCCAGAATTGATTCTATACTTTAGCAACCCATCAGGAGCAGGAGGCCCCCGTGGATGTGGTCACTGGTTTGTTGAGAGTTTTCTATGTTGATGTATATGCTTTACTAGATCAAGGGGCTACCCTATCTTTTGTAACACCTTATGTGGCCAGTAGCTTCGGAGTTGATCCCGATGTCTTGTCAGAGCCCTTCTCAGTTTCCACCCCAGTAGGTGACTCAGTTATAGCTAGATGGGTGTATAGAGATTTACTAGTCTCAGTCCTTCAAAAAGTCACCTCAGCAGATTTGATTTAGTTAGCCATAACCAATTTTGATGTTATTCTCGGCACGGATTGGCTATTTGCATGCTATGCTTCAGTTAATTGTAGAACCCGGATAGTAGAATTTAGGTTTCCGAGTGAGCCAGTCTTAGAATGGAAGGGTAGTTTTGTTGTGCCTGTAGATCGATTCATTTCCTACCTTAAGGCCAGGAAGATGATTTCTAAGGGTTGCATGTACCATCTAGTTAGGGTTAAGGACGTTGAATCTGAGATCCCAACAATCCAGTCCGTACCAGTAGTACGTGAGTATCCAGAGGTCTTTCCTACTGAATTGCTAGGTGTTCCTCCCGAGCGGGAGATTGATTTTGGTATTGACATCCTTCCTGACACGCAGCCTATATCTATTCCTCCTTATAGAATGGCTCCAGCCGAGCTAAAAGAGTTAAAAGAGCAGTTGAAGGACTTTTTAGATAAGGGTTTCATTAGACCGAGCAAGTCTCCATGGGGTGCACCAGTTTTGTTTTTCCGAAAGAAGGATGGTTCTCTTTGGATGTGCATTGACTATCAGTAATTGAACAAGGTCACCATTAATAACAAGTATCCTTTGCCTAGGATCGATGATTTGTTTGACCATCTTCAGGGGTGTTTCTCCAAGATTGATCTTAGATCCAGGTATCATCAGCTCAGGGTTCGGGAATGTGATATCCCGAAAATAGCCTTCAGGACTCGGTATGGTCATTATGAGTTTGTCATTATGTCTTTTGGACTGACAAATGCTCCTGCAACCTTTATGGACTTGATGAACAGGGTGTTCAAGAAGTATCTAGACATGTTCGTGATCGTGTTCATTGATGACATTCTTATATACTCTCGAAGCGAGAAGGATCATGCCGCTCATTTGAGAGTAGTGTTGCAGACTCTCAAGGATCGCTGTATGCAAAGTTCAGCAAGTTTGAGTTTTGCTTGAACTCGGTTGCAGTTTTGGGCCATGTGGTATCGAGTGAGGGCATAAAGGTGATTCACAGAAAATTGAAGCAGTGAAGAATTGGCCTAGACTAGTGAATCCTTCAGATATTCAGAGTTTCTTGGGCCTAGCAAGCTACTATTGGAGATTTGTCGAGGGTTATTCATCAATTCCGCACCATTGACCAACCTGAGTCAGAAAAAGGTGAAGTTTCAATGGTCGGAGGCTTGTGAGAAGAGCTTCCAAGAATTGAAGACTTGACTCACTACCGCACCGGTGTAGACTTTACCTGAGGGTATGGACGGTTTTGTTGTGTATTGTGATGCTTCGACAATTGGACTCGGGTGTGTATTGACGCAGCAGGGTAAGGTAATAGCATATGCCTCTAGACAACTAAAGATCCATGAGAAGAATTACCCAAACCATGATCTAGAATTGGCAGCGGTAGTATTTGCCTTGAAGATATGGAGACATTACTTATGTGGGGTCCACGTGGATGTATTTACGAATCACAAGAGTCTACAATATGTGTTCGCGTCGAAGGATCTTAATCTATGGCAAAGGAGGTGGTTAGAGCTATTCAGGGTAAGGCTAATGTAGTGGCGGATGCACTTAGTAGGCTCTCTATGGAGAGTGTGACCCACATGGAGGAAGGAAAGAAAGAGCTGGAAAGAGATGTCCATCGACTTGCAAGGTTGGGAGTGAGGTTGGTCGGCTGAACCGATGGTGGTGTTGTTGTTCAGAATGGATCAGAATCGTCCTTGGTGGTTGATGTGAACTCTAGGCAAGATGAGGACCTAATTTTGATGAAATTTAATGAAGATGTGCGGAGTCAAAAAATGGAGGTTTTCTCCCAAGGGGAGAAAGTGTTCGTCGGTACCAGGGTGGCCTGTGTATTCCAAATGTTGATGGTTTGAAGGGTCAGATATTGCATGAGGCACATGGTACCATATATTCTATCCATCCGGGATCCATGAAGATGTATCATGATTTACGAGAAATCTATTGGTGGGATGTTATGAAGAAGGATATTATAGAGTTTGCAGCCAGGTGTTGAAATTGCCAACAAGTAAAGGTTGAACATCAAAGGCCGGGAGGAGTACTTCAGGATATTAGCATTCCTACTTTGAAGTGGGAAGAGATCAGCATGGATTTCGTAACAAGATTCCCTCGTACCCGCCGACAATATGACTCCATTTAGGTGGTGGTAGACAAGTTGAGCAAGGCTACAAAATTTCTACCGTAAAAACCACAGATTCAGTGGATGATTATGCCAAATTGTATATCTGGGAGTTGGTGCGATTACATGGAGTACCCTTGTCTATTATCCTAGACCGAGGTACTCAGTTTACCTCTCAGTTTTAGCGGTCTTTTCGGAAGGGGCTTAGGACTCAGGTTAAGCTCAGCACAGCCTTTCATCCACAAAAAGATGGCCAGGTAGAATGAACAATCTAGACTCTCGAGGACATGTTGGGAGCATATGTGCTGGACTTCAAGGGTAGTTGGGATGATCATTTGCCTCTGATCGAGTTTTCTTATAACAACAGTTATCACACTAGCATCCAGATGGCACTATTCGAGGCTCTTTATGGGCGGAGGTATAGATCACCCATCAGATGGTTTAAGTTTGGCGAGACAGCTATGATAGGGCCTAATTCGGTTCATGAGGCTGTGGTGAAGGTTCAATTGATAAGGGGCAGGCTGAAATCCGCTCAGAGTCATCAAAAGTCATATGTTGATGTGAGGAGGAGAGATTTGGAGTTTGAAGTAGACGATTGGGTATACCTAAAGGTATCTCGCATGAAGGGAGCCATGCGGTTTGGAAAGAAAGTAAAACTTAGTCCCCGCTATGTTGGTCCCTACTGAATTATTAGAAGAATTAGGAGGGGAGCATATGAGTTGGACTTGCCCTCAGAGTTATCTTCTGTGCATCCCGTTTTTCATGTATCGCTTTTGAAGAAATGTTTGGGAGATCCAGCTCTAGTAGTCCGGTGGACAGCGTCGGTGTAAAAGACAACCTCAACTATGAAGAAGTTCCTGTGGAAATATTGGACCGTCAAGTTCGAAGGCTAAGGAAAAAATAAGTAGCTTCAGTTAAAGTCTTATGGAGAAATCAGCATGTTGAGGGAGCTACGTGGAAAGCCGAAGCGGATATGATGGCTAAGTACCCTCACCTGTTCTCTACTGGCTCAATCTCAGTTTGAGGTATCAGTTTTTGCCCTAATTCTCTAATCAGTTTCCATGTTAAGTTCTTGTGCGCAAGTTTGATTTATGTTAGGATAGATGTGGGTGATGTTTGAATTCAGTTCAGCTATGTAGTTCTTTTCGGAGGTAGTCATTTCGTCAGTTTTCAATTTAAATGATCAGTATTTGCGTATGATGATTGAATGCTTCTGTTTCTGCTTGTTTTCAACATTCGAGAATGAATGTTTCCAAGGGGAAAGATATTGTTATACCCTGGAAACTTAAGGATCAGACCCGGGAGTTAAAATGGGGAAATTGTGAAATTTGTGTTGCAGGTACAGGGCGAGTTGTGGGACGACTCCTCAGGACAGCCCACGAGCCGTCAGGTGACTCGTGAGGAGACTAGTGAAGAGCAGTGAAGTTTTGAAGAGAAGGTTCCCCACGGGCATGGCGACGACTCATGGTTAGACCCCACGAGTCGTTAGGTCAGCTGTGGGGTGGGTTAGAAGGAAAGAAAGGGAAATTAAGGTAGTGTACCTAACGGAGCTAACCACGACTTGTTGGGGGAGGTAACGAGTCATGTTGTAAGTCGTAGGGTGATTTATGTGTAAAGAGAAGTAATTGAGGCAGTGTACTTGACGTGCCAGGCAACAAGTCGTTGCTAAGGACCACGATCCATCAGGTCGTCCATTAGGACCACCCGGTAGTATTTTCCTGCGAATTCAGTGAGGGTCTTTGCGTCATTCCTAAGTTCCTACGACCTATAATACATTGTTTAAGGCTTGGTTTGAAGGGTTTTAATAGGGGAAAACCTATTCTAAGTTATTTCTTCCCATGCATGCAAGCTTGAGAGGTTGGAGAGGTGATTTTGAGCAACTCTTCAAGGTTTCCATTGGAATCTCATCTTGGGCATTCAGGGAAGTGGTAGAATCATCCCTTCTAGGTATGTAGGTGATCTTGGGCAGAATTATATGCCCAAGTGATGATCAAATGCTCTATTTCATCTTGTTTATCTATCGTTATTTGTACATTCTCATGTGATTTGAAGTTAAAATGTGAATTTATACAAATCACATGATTAGTGTTGTTTTACAGGAAAAATGTAATTTTAGGAAGCTAAGTTGCATGTTGGTGAAAATCGGGAATGGACTCGGAAGCGAGCAGTGGAAAAGGTCAAGGAAATGCAGAAATATAGGGGCTCCATGATGGAGCCGTGTCACGCTGCCATCGCGGAGGCAGTCTGCCTCGGATGATTTATTTTGGCAGATTTCCAATGAAGGTCCGCGTTGCCTCCGCGACACGGAGGCAATGCCACGCGATACAAGTCGTGGCACGTTGGGGATATTTACCTGGAACATCAAATTCCAGTAAGGGTTCGCGACGGTGTCGTGGAACGTTGGCAAAGCCCCGCGTTGCATGTCGTGGCACGCTAAGGAGTAAAATGTTGAGGGACCTGATTCCAGAGAGGGTCTGCGTTAGCTCCATGTCACGGAGGCAATGCTCCGTGATGCACTCCGTGACACGTTGCTTGTTATTCTGGGAAAAATTCCCACTAGTATAAATAACACACTTAGGTTTATTTTTAATTATTCTGACTTGGTTGAGCAAGAACGTGGATTACAGGCAGTTGAGGGGACGAAAATCTTAGGGTTCTTCTCTAACTCTTTCTACTTTATTTCAATTATTTGTATGATTTATACTCATTTGATGATGTTTAATCCACAAATGAGTGGCTAAATTCACTTCTTGCTGAGGTTAAGAACATTGGTAGTGGAATGTAATTGTTGATCATTTTGGTTTTTCATCTTTTCTTCCATGGTTGTTCTATCAATTCTTGTTCTTACTGCATTAATGTCTCGCCAATGTTAATGTATATCTAAAAAATCCAGTTTTATCTTGAAAAGGAAAGAAATTGGAAAGTTGTGAATTGGTAGGATGTGATCTCTTCTTAGTTTGGGAAAATTGAGAATTGATTTACCTTCAGAATAGAAATATATCTGAAAGTCGTATTAGTCTATTAAGGAATCGGTTTCGTATGGCTAGAACATGAAATTCTTTTATCACAGAAATGTAGGTTGAAGGTTCATGATTCTTAAGTTGGGTAGAATACGAAAGTTTCTCTCCATAGGCAATAATTCTTGACTAGCAACCGAAGGAAAGATTAACCGAATTGTGTCGATAAATTACTTCCCTGCATGTTCGTTTTGGCCTCAGCTTGCTCATTACTATAGTTCAGACTCACTTTATCATTTTATCTTAGATTAGTATAAATTACTAAACAAACTCTCAAAATCTTCTTTAAATTGTTGTCTGCATTTATAGAGTTAGAGTTCATTAATACTTAATTCGATTATTACCTTGGTTCAGTCCTTGCGGGATCGATACTTGGCTTACTTTAGCCATTTTACTACTTGTTCGACCACGTGCACTTGCGTGTAGTTGTGAAACAGCCCGAACAAGTTTTTGGCGCCGTTGTCGGGGACTGGCAATTGGTAAAATTGTTTTCTTAAGTGTTAGTTTACGATTTCTATATTAGTGCTGACAACTTGATCTTAGCCTGTCTTTTACAGATATTGAATTCTATTGAACACTGGCAAGAGACAAGGAGCTGGTGGATTCATACTTAGAGCCGGAAAGATAATTTCATCATCAAAGGAGAGAAGCTCTAGAGAAAAAGCTGCAGTTGCTCAGACAAACAATCCTGGAGCATGAACAAAATCCACCACTTGTAAAGGCAGTGTTAGTGCCCGAGGAAATTGCAGCTAGGCCGGTTCGCGAAGTGGCAATCCCACATGCTAACAATGTTACATCAAGCATTCACAAACCCGAGCCAGGAGGGAGGTTTGAGCTAAAACAGAATATGGTGCAATTGCTGCACACCAACGGGCAATTCACAGGTCTCCCTCACGAGGATCCACAACAACATCTCCAAAACTTTTTGGAGATAAGTGACACTTACATCCCCACTGGAGTATCATCTGATTACGTAAGGCTTACATTGTTCCCATTTTCACTATTGGGAGAAGCAAAGAGGTGGTTGAAAGCTGAGCCACCTAATTCCATCACCACTTGGGATGATCTTGCAAGAAAATTTTTGATACGATTCTTTCCATCCAAGAAAACAACAAGACTTAGAAGCCAGATTCTATGTTTTAAACAAAGAGAGGGGGAGAATCTGTATCAAGCTTGGGAAAGATTCAAATCCATGTTAAGGGATTGTCCTCACCATCACCAGTCCAATGATGTGCTGGTGCATACTTTCATAGAGGGTTTGGAACCCCACACAAAATTTTTGCTAGACTCAACAGCTGGAGGACAAGCATTAGAAAAGACTTATGAGGAGCTGTATACTTTGTTAAACCGTATTTCACAGGGAAATCCAGAGTGGAATGCGGACTCTTCTAGAGGAGGAACAAGGAATACGGCAGGAGTCTTTGAAGTGGATGGTTTTACAGTTATCGCTGCACAGATAGATGCGTTGCAAAATCAACTCAACACCTACTTCAGAAATAAGAGCTTGAATCAACCTCAAGCCCCAGTTAATGTAGTGCAGCAGATTTGGTGTGAAGTATGCAGTAGTAATGAACACTCAGCTGAGTGTTGTGGTGCAAATCCAGATTCAGTGAACTTTGTTGGTAATGTACAGAGAAATAATCACCAACAGTATGGCAACAACTACAACTCTAATTGGAGGAATCATCCGAATTTCTCCTGGGGTAGTAACAGCCATCAAGGGCAGAGTTCGAATCAGGGTGCGCAGAGAAGTCAAGGAGGGCAGCAGAACTATTAGACTCAATACAGAAGCAACAATGCACCTCCTCTACCACCACCACCCAACATTGAGGAAATGTCTAAAACAATGATAGCTAACCAAGCTTAATCGCAGGTTGACTATGTGAAATTGGCGGCAGATGTAAAGAACAATCAGTTAGCTACAAAGGCATTGGAGTACCAGTTTGGGCAACTAGCTGGAGCTCAAAACACCAGGCCAAGAGAAGGACTATCGAGTGACACTGACCCGAATCCCAAGCAAGTAAGTGCAGTGACCACAAGGAGTGGTTTACAACTCAAGGAGGTGGAACCAGAAAGACTACCTCAGCAGTCAGGAGCAGTGGAGAAAGAAAGGGAACAGAATGATGAGAGGGGGAAGGACAAGGCAACTGAAGCAGAAAGACCACCACCCCGTTCCCTCAAAGATTAAAGAAACACAAGGAGGAAGCGTGTTTCATAAAGTTCATGGAGGTGCTTAAACAGGTAAACATTAATTTACCTCTTGTTGATGTTTTGCAGGGAGTGCCGAAGTATGCAAAATATATCAAGGACATTGCAGTGAACAAAAGCAGATTAACGGAATATGCTACAGTGGCGCTTACCGAGGAGTGCACTTCCCAGATACAGAACAGGTTGCCAACAAAGCTCAAGGACCCTGGGAGCTTTACAATTCAAATCAAAATTGGGCAACGTATCCGAGCTCGTGGACTATGCGATTTGGGAGCGAGTATTAACTTGATGCCGACATCAGTGTTCAAGAAGTTGGGGCTGGGCAGTCCTAGACCAACTACGGTGATCATGCAGTTAGCTGACCATTCTTTGGCCAGACCAGATGGCATTGTGGAGGACGTACTGGTGCAAATGGGCTCCCTTATCTTCCCCGTAGATTTTATTGTTCTGGATTTTGAACCGGATGCGGAAGTCCCATTTATTTTGGGACATCCTTTCTTGGCAACCAGGAAAGCGTTGATTGATGTAGCTGCAGGGTAGCTAACCATGCAGGCGCATGACAAGGTGGAGGTATTTGATGTGTACAAGGCCACGAAGCTTCCGACCATATATGAGGAGCTTTCACCAATCAACGTGCTAAATCAAGTAGATATTGTTCAGATTGTTGATTCTCGAGATCCAATGGGAAAACCACCGATTGAGGACACCCCAAAACTGGAGTTGTGGCAAGAAGATCAAAGTGCCACGTTCTTGGTTAATGGGCAGCGGTGTAAGCATTACTGGGGTGAAGACGTTATTCGAGAGAAAATGTCTGTCACCCTAGAGGATGATTGAGTGTCAATGTCGTCGAGCCGCGACGGTAAACCAAGCGCTGCACGGGAGGCAACCTGTGAAATTGTTGCAATAGATGAGTAGAATTAGTTAAAAAGAAAAAGAAAAAAATAAAAATAAAAAAACAAAAATGGTGGTTGTGTTTGAAACCTATGAATTCTAACCAATTTCTTGTTGTGAGATGAATTTCAGGTGGAACAGAGGGCAAAAATGCAAAGAATCGCAAAGGAAAAAAATCGAGGTGAGAAAAATAAAAAAAGTGGCATTACAGTGAGCCTATGCGTTGGCTCCGTGTCACGGAGGAGGGTCTCCGCGTTACCCTCCGTGACACATTGAAGCCAATTCTGGAATTTTTACAAATTCCAGAAGGCTGGCGCGATGGCTCCATGTCACGGAGGGGGTGCTCCGCATTACCTCCGTGACACGTTGAGGTGTTATTCGCGTCGGGTCACACCGGGTCACCGGGTGACCCGCGCAAAAAAACTTCTTCTTAACACCGAAATCCCCTTATTTTTCCCATTTCCCACTCCCCTCTGCGACAAACACCCTAAAATCCCCCCCCCCCAATGTGACACGGACCTAGGATCGAAGTTTCTTCAACTTTTATTCGAGTTCATCGAATTAAAGGTATGTTCTTGAACTTAACCTCAATTTTTGCCGAAATTTTCAATTTTTGAGCATGTGAGGTGAGTAAAGCTTACCCTAAGTGGAAATTAAGTTTGAATTCACTTATATTATGATTGATTGATGTTCATAGTTCCGTTGTGACTATATGAACTCGATGAATGCATGTTTGATTGAATTTGTGCAAAATTTGTTGCTAGGGTTAGATTTTGAATGGGAAGAAACTAAATTTGGTTGAAAATGTGAAAATAATTGGGTTGTGCATGTCGGGTGATGTAAATGATGTTGTGAATATAGATGAATATGCTAAGTAAACAAGGGAATTTTCAGGAAATTGAAATTGGTGAATTGCATTGGTTGATGTTGAGAAAAGTTTTTTTGCTAAGTGCTATGTGATGAAATGGAATCGATGGTGATATTGTTATGCGTTGTACGAAGTATGAGTAGTACTTAGTAATTATTCCATCAACTTATCTTAATGCACGAGGCATGTTGATTGTAAAAATTGGGAAAGCATGAGTGTCTTGCCGAATAGTTTTAATTGGGGCTAAAGACTTAGTGTGGGGTGGCCTAACTCAACCCAACCTTATTTGAAGTTAATTTTTAACTTGAATAACATTGGGACTGTCTGTTTGATTTGACAGGAATGATGTCAAGCAGGCAAGAAACAGGAAAGGGCGCATCTATATCAGGCACCGGTAGAAAGAGGATTAGACTTGGAACAGCAGTTCCAGCAGCACCAGCAGTTCCGCGCGGCCAACGCCGTCTATACGGAACCCGATGGGTGACTGACGAAGGGAAGAAATGGTATGCAAAACACAAGGAGACCAAATACTTCCCCGAGGAGAACATTGCAAGGGAGACACTTGCACAGGAATTCCCCAGAATCATACACCGGATTGACACTGCCGGGCTGAACTTCATCTTCGAAGAGCCTAAGGAGTGCAATCTCCATTTGATTTGGGAGTTCTATGCTAATTGGAACCCGACCCTCCGCAGTCACACCGTCAAGATAAGGGGGCAGGTTGTCACCTTTGAGCCCCATCACCTGAATGCCATATTGGGGGTGGGACACAGACGCCCATGTACTCCGGCAGCTGAACATAACTCCACCCTATGTGGATATCTGATGCACTCTATGTGGAGCCCATTCGATAGCACGGTGGGGCAGGCACAAGGATAGGGGCTACCATCAGACACTGCCTTACTCTCAAATGAAGAGGGAAGCCAAGATTTGGCTCAAAATCTATTTTCCTTCCTGATCCCGAGGGTGCACATGACGGATGTCACCAGGGATTGAGTGTGCTTGGTTTATGCCCTGATGAAAGGGCTTGAGATAAATGTTGGGGCGGTGATCATCTCCGCCATGAAGAGGGTCCGTTTGCATTAAGGGCACAGGTACGGGTTTGGTGGTTTGCTCACCACGTTTCTGAGGGGCCTTGATATCGAGGAAGAGGCCCTGGACTACATCTCGCAAATGGATAGGCATGCCTTGGAAGTCACCAAAACCAAGGCACTCGACACCACTCACGGTCCAGTTCTCACACTAGCCGAGCGACATGCTCGGGATGATCAGTATATGGCCCGCATGTATGGGATGCAGATGATGCAGTTGCGCATAGGCGGGAGGCCAACAACAGAAGATTAGCTATGGCAGCTCGAGCTAGATTACCCCTTTGGCGAAAATGCCCGGGCTCTATGCCGAGTGGGGCCAGCTTTTGTGGAGCCTGTAGATGATGATGTCCCTACTTATGAGGAGACATGCAGTGATGAATCAGATGTTGAGTCAGATGAGGACAGCGGGGGCGATTCGGATATAGGAGACGAGGCAACGACACCTGATGAATAAGTGGAATACTTCGATTGATCAGGGAGTTTCACCACTCACCTTTGTGATATGTTGAATTTTGTGAACACTAGGGATAGTGTTCGGTTTAAGTGTGGGGTGTGAGTAGTTAGGTGGTAGTTGTTTTGTTGTTGTTTTTGTTTACGTCTTATGTTGTTGTGCCTGTGAAAAATGTGACCCTTTGATTTTGTGTTGTATGTTCTTAATGAAATTCGGTGTTGTAATGAATGATAAGTTGTTGTGTGTTGTGGTGGTTGTGTAAATATTTTTTTTCTATTGAAATTATTGATATTTTTAAACTTTTTGTTGAATTTTTTTTATGATTGGGTTTCTCGGCCTTTGTTTTCGGTGCTTTTACCGAGAATAGTCCCATTGAACCGAAGTCGTAAATAGTGACCGTTCCCTATGATGGATGGATGACGACCGTCTTAAGGGAAATGTAGTCGATAGGAGTAGTTTTTTTCTTTCTTTTATGTTCTTTCTTTTGTTTGTTTCTCAAACGTGTCGTTACTTCATGATTCAGAATTCTTGTTGTGTGTTGTACATGATATTGAGATGCAAAAATGATTTGTATGAAAGCATGCAAATGTGCAAACATGTTGAGATATCTAGGCCATAGATTGAGGCTTAATATTGAATTCTTGTAATTAGCTGATTGAAGAGTCTGTGAATAAGTCTTGAGTTGAGCATGTGCAATGAGTGTGAGGTGAGGTTTCGATTATTCCATGCTATTGTGAAGTGTCTAGAACTTGCCTGGTGTGTGTGCGAAATGAAATGAAGGATGTGTATTATAGCAAAGGATGTAGGCATTTCTTTGATTAAACCGAAAGTTTTTTTTTCTTATCATACCTACCTTGAATGTACATCCTAGTTAGCCCCATTGAGCCTTTAGCCTATTTTTTTCTTTTATTGAAGAGGTAGAAACCGAGCTTAATACCTTCTTTTCATTAGCCTTGAATTTGATCCAAAACTCTTAAGCGCTTAAGAAAAATAATTTTCCCACAGTGTCAAGGAGTGAGAATTGTGAAAAGGAAGGAAAAGCGGAAGTGGTGAAAGTAAAGAAAAGGTCAAGGGTGCACTTGCTGAAATTAAAGAAAATAAAGATGTATAACTAATCTTTGTTATTAAGTCGAGTGTGCTTAAATAAATGTGAACAAAAATAAAGAAAAAAGTCAAGAATGAGAGGAGAAAGGAAGAAACAATGCCCATAATGATGGTGGGATGTATTAAAAAGCGCTTAAGGAGGCTAGTTGATATTATTGGGTAGCCTAGTATTTACTAGTTCCTTAGCTTACATTACAACCCATTAAGTCCTACGTGATCTTACATCACGCGTCCTTATATTAGTGGAGTAATACACTAGAGGCAAGCCTATGGTTCATGACATGATGCATGTGAACTCTTTGGGGGAGAGAGCGAAATCGTGTTCATATACCCCTACATGTAATGCTTTGGAAATCGTATGATTGAAAAAGGGGAAATTCTCTTGTGTTGTGAGGGCACATGCTTGACGACAAATTGAATTTCGTGTCGGATGTCTTGATTAGTTGATTTGCATGAGTTTTCCGAGATCGAGAGTCGATTCTTGAGTTGAGGAGGTCTTGATGTGGTGAATGTCATGGTATTAATGGGACTATGCATATTTTCTTGATGATTTGCTATATTAAATAATCGGTATAACAGTAGCTTGAATTGTCGAGCCAAAGTAGCTATACGTGGGTGTCAATTGCATGAGATGTGAGAGTATTGTTCGAGGAAGAACAAGATTTTAAGTGTGGGGTACGTGATCTTGGGCAGAATTATATGCCCAAGTGATGCTCAAATGCTCTATTTCGTCTTGTTTATCTATCGTTATTTGTACATTCTCATGTGATTTGTAGTTAAAATGTGAATTTATACTAACCAACATGATTAGTGTTGTTTTGCAGGAAAAATGTAATTTTAGGAAGCTAAGTTGCATGTTGGTGAAAATCGGGAATGGACTCAGAAGTGAGCAATGGAAAAGGCCAAGGAAAAGCAGCAAATATAGGGGCTCCGCGATGGAGCCATGTCACGCTGCCATCGCGGAGGCAGTCTGCCTCGGATGATTTATTTTGGCAAATTTCCTGTGAAGGTCCGCGTTGCCTCCGTGACACGGAGGCAATGCCACGCGATACAAGTTGTGCCACGTTGGGGATACTTGAACATCAAATTCCAGTAAGGGTTCGCGACGGCGCCGTGGCACGTTGGCAAAGTGCCGCGTTGCATGCTGTGGCACGCTGAGGAGTAAAATGCTGAGGGACCTGATTCCAGAGAGGGTCTGCGTTAGCTTCGTGTCACAGAGGCAGTGCTCCACGATGCACTCCGTGACACGTTGCTTGTTATTCTGGGAAAAATTCCCACTAGTATAAATAGCACACTTAGGTTTATTTTTAATTATTCTGACTTGGTTGAGCAAGAATGTGGGTTACAGGCAGTTGACGGGACCAAAATATTAGGGTTCTTCTCTAACTCTTTCTCCTTTATATCAATTGTTTGTATGATTTGTACTCATTTGATGATGTTTAATCCACAAATGAGTGGCTAAATTCACTCTTGCTGAGGTTAAGAATATTTGTAGTGGAATGTAATTGTTGATCATTTTGGTTTTTCATCTCTTCTTCCATGGTTGTTCTATCAATTCTTGTTCTTACTGCATTAATGTCTGGCCAATGTTAATGTACATCTAAAAAATCCAGTTTTATCTTGAAAAGGAAAGAAATTGGAAAGTTGTGAATTGGTAGGATATGATCTCTTCTTAGTTTGGGAAAATTGAGAACTGATTTACCTTCAGAATAGAAATATATCTGAAAGTCGTATTAGTCAATTAAGGAATCGATTTCGTATGGCTAGAACATGAAATACTTTTATCACAGAAATGTAGGTTGAAGGTTCATGATTCTTATGTTGGGTAGAATACGAAAGTTTCTCTCCATAGGCAATAATTCTTGACTAGCAACCGAAGGAAAGATTAACTGAATTGTATCGGTAAATTACTTCCCTGCATGTTTGTTTTGGCCTCAGCTTGCTCATTACTATAGTTCAGACTCACTTTATCATTTTGTCTTAGATTAGTATAAATTAGAAAACAAACTCTCAAAATCTTCTTTAAACTATTGTTTGCATTTTTAGAGTTAGAGTTCATTAATACTTAATTCGATTTTTACCTTGGTTCAATCCCTGTGGGATCGATACTTGGCTTACTTTAGCCATTTTACTACTTGTTCGACCACGTGCACATGTGTGTAGTTGCGAAACAGCCCGAACAGTAAGGTTATGAGTGGGTGTCTTCTTCCACACCCAAGCCCAATTTCTATCGAATCATGAGAATCTCCTATGATCAAGTGTGGGGTTTCACCCGAATTCATGAATAATCAATTTATTTACATGGGTATGAGTTGATTACGATTTTATTATCGAATTGTGAAGCATGGGATGATTTTACAATGATTTGAATTAAAATTATGTTTCTAAATTTTATGAATGTTGAAGCCCATTGATGATTTGCTCATGAAAAGTAAGATTTACGATGTAAATGTGATAATGATGAAAGATTATGATGAAAAACATGAACTGAAGCTACTCATGTTTATAATAATATTTTCAATGAGAATTGAGTATTTTTAAGAATGATAAAGGTTTGGGCAATGCCCACATGTTGATCTTAATGGGTGATTTTCCCAAAATAAGCTTACCATATGGTTTGGAGTGAAGTCTACCAAAGTTCATATTTTAGCTTGTGGTATGTCTTGAAATAAAGCTTCTCATATGCATGAATTCAATTCAGATGTATGTACTATTGAGCTTCGTCTTCGTACGATGTCGAGTCTATGCATGATTTCATTAATTGAGTTTTGTCCATGGATAATGTTGAGCTTCATTTCATAAAATGTTGAGTTTATTCATGAATTCATGTTGAGCTTCATCAATAGACGATGTTGAGCTTCGTTATATATGATGTATAGAATTGAATGTTTTTGGGAGAAGAGTCTAGCACCGAGCGGGCTAAGGGTCAATCACCCTATGCCCTAGAACTGCGCGCCAACGTAGGTTGATACTATTATATGATTTGGGACCTCCCTAGTGAGCTTCCCCTTGCCCGAATGGGCCTTCATCTTGATATCGATATCATGGTAGCATCCTTAGCCCTGGCAAGGTTTTGGATGCTCTGCCCACTTGAGTGTGATAGTTGGGACCACGTAAGCTCTATTGTGGTATGTCGGTTAAGTGACGAGTTTCCCATTATCTTATATGATTCTGAACTTGCATATTCATTACTCATGGTTATTATATACTCATGCATGTTCTAAAAGCAAGGTTTGACTCATTGTTCAGCTTTTCTTATAAATGTCATATTTCCTCTTGAGCCATTCGAGTCAGTTATGATGTTATGAAGCTATGTGTTGTCATGTTATGAAAAGATTATGATTTCCAAAAGAATTCATGCAAGCCATCCTCTCAAAATTTAAAGCTCATGATATGTTATGAAATGCTTTAAATGATTTACTTTACTTAAGCGGTTTAACCTACCTTGCATACTCGGTACATTCTACGTATTTACCTCATACTTTCTATGATGTATCATTTCATGATATAGGGCCCGCCTCTCATCTTTAGCAATGCTCTTAGACAACTTATCAGAGTTAGTAACTTCTTGGTTGGTGAGTCCTCATCCTTCGAGGGCTAGACTTCCAGTTTCCCTTATGCATTTCCAGTTTCAATATTATTGAGTTAGTTGGGGTCTTGTCCCATCAACTCGTCCAGATTAGAGGCTTTTTAGACTTATGTATGTAATCAACTTTGGATGTTTATTCTGATGTTATATTTAAGTTAGATTTCTACTGAGTTTATATTGTTGATTCTTCAGTTTATTAAGTGAGATAGATGTATGCTTATACCATGGGTCGACTTGGGGTCTCTCGGGGTCCCTTGTCCCGTGTCTACGATTTGAGCCTCCATTGGGGTCATGACATCGTCATGATTTATGCATGTTTAAGATTATTCACTTTGTCTCAAGTCATGTTAAATAAATCTTTTCTTTTATGATTATAAATATGGTTAATTTATGAATGTTTTGAAAACCTCGAGCCTTATGTTTACATTATGCTATTTACATTTCGATCATGTTGTCCTACTCTTATGAACTTTTACATAATTTAAATTGCCCGTTTTACTCACCTTAGATACTCGGTACATTCCACGTACTGACCACATACTGTATGTTGTATCATTTCATGATACAGGCTCCGGTACTCAGGCCCAGCCTAGGCACTAGCCAGCCTTTCTAGAGTTAGCAGCCTGTCTCATTTGGTGAGCCCTCATCTCCCAGGGACCATCTCTTATCAGCTATCTTGCATTTTTTTTAGTTATAGTTTTAGGGAGTTAGTTGGGGTCTTATTCCATAAACTAGTTAGTGTTAGAGGCTTTCTCAAACATAGTTTATATTCAGCTTTAAACTTATGTGATGTATCTCAAATTCCTATTATGATCAGACTACCGCTATGTTATTCGTGTTGATCTTCCATTTTATTGATTGAGTTAGATGTATGTTCATGCCTTGGGTCGACATGGAGTCCCTCGGGGTTTCCTGGGCCGTGTCTCTATTTGGGCCTATGTTCGGGTCATGACATTTTCGTGACTCTCAGCATGACTCATACTAAGAAAGTACGACTCGTACTGAGATTTGTAATTAGCACTTTTGCTGCATTTTTCCTTATTTTGCACACTACAACTCCAACACCTAATTTCCCTTAAGACAATGTAAAAGTGCCTCATATCCATATACACACACCTAAGTCCATACATATTTCCTCAGTTTTAAGTGTCGAAAGTGCTGTAAACTCACAGCACATCATCTCCCTCAACTTAAGACTTTTGCATGTCCTCCGACAAAGAAAACAAAACTAAAAATGATGCTTAACTAGACAGTAAACTTAGAATACCCACGGTCTACACAAAAAAATTCACACTATAAATCACAATCAACTATTGTCCCTTTTTCATTCAAACTGAGTAAGTTATGCACACATATAACCACAACCAATGACATACATGGATCAAGATATGACATCAAACAATTAGCAGAGAATTGAACTATCTCAATGCTATTAACATAGACAATTGGAAAAAGGCAACACAAACCATATACCCTCATCGAAAATGAAGTCCCCAACACTCATAGATATATATAAATATGAAACATGAGACTCAACAAGTAAGACTCACACCCTCAGAAAGAAGCTCCAAATACTGCATATCGGATACCATAGGCTTGCCCTTATTTTCTTTACTTTGACTCTCCGGATAGTTAAGTAGGATCACTATAGGACTTTATTTGGCTTGTAATGTAGGATTCGAACTGGGTATTGTAGATATGGAATTTACTGACTAAACCCTCCTTGGCACTACATACTAGTGGCTTCACTTTTAACTTTTTATCCCATTTTTCACTTTTTTAACTTTGCCTCCCTTTTCTCCGTTTAAATGCAATATGTGGGTGTAGCGTGTTTTTCTCATATTTTTCATTTCTTTTTCTCTTTTATTTTTTATTTTTTTATTCTTCTTTCTCAGCTCTTTTTCTTTCTTATTTTTTCACACCATACCTCGCCCTTCTTTAACTTTTTTTTCTTTCTTTTCCACCTCCCCACTATCTATACACTCCTATTATTTGATAATATCCAAAATGTATCCTTCATGCAAAGAATATACATGGCCGAAGTATCAAAACAAGTAACCTAACGACTGCCGAGGTCGAATCCCACGAGGACTAGGGAATGATAGTTACAAGTTTCCATTGGGAAATTGATGTTAGCTTGCACCACGTAGATTCAATATAAAAACAAATAAAATTAGGGGGGGGGGGTTAAAATTTGTAGTGAATTGTATTGGGTGATTTAGTGAAATGAAATAACAAGATCAGCAATGTTGTCAACAAGAGTGTGAACGATAGAGGTGTGGTGTAGATGAAATACTAACTAGATCGAGACATGCTAGGTCATCTTATGAGTTCAACAAGTGTAAATAATCTCAGGAAATGGGTAATTACAATTTTCAGCATTTTAACCACCTTTTGCTATAGTTTTGTCAAACCTCTAGTCACGATTTAGCGCAACGAAATTCGATTTGGATTAGCAACTGCACTAATTTCTAGCTATTAGCAGCTTATAAAGAATGAGAATGTAATTTCAGCTATTTATAGCCTAATTTCACAATCTCTTATCCATACCCACTATTAAATTCTCTTTCAATACTTAATTATTCTTTTACAAGCTATAATCAAGCAAGAATAAATAGACCCATATCATAATCAATGGATCTTCCTTTCTAGATTGAAGAGAATCTAACAGATTTACACTTATTTGAACAATATGAAGATGGCTCTAGCAATATCCACTCTAATTAAGTATTCATCATCACACACCTGTAGTTAATGATTTAGCTACTCATGATTAAGAAATTCAAAAACACATTCATCAAACCCCCAAACTTGAACCATTGCTTGTCCACAAGTAATGCAAGACTCATTCATTGAGAAATATGACACCTCTATTAACAATTATACTTCAACAATCACCTGAACTATGACAACCCAAAAATATGCTCACCAAGCTCACCAAGAAAGAGAAGAAAATACCCCAAGAGACCAAAACAATGAAGATGTTTCAAACAGGCTACGACTTTCCTCCAATCAAAGCTTATGAAAGGATACATTTAGTAAAAAAAGGGCATTGCTTAACCATGAAACACACAACATCTCAAGTTATAATCAATGCACATTCAAAGCTTGCCTTAGAGTTTACACTCCTCGTGCCCTATCCCCACATTAACTCTGAATGTTCTTGTATCCCCTAAAAGGAATGATGCCACTCACCAAAATAAGAATCCCTATTTTTTAGGTCATGTGATCATTTGAATGTACCAAAGGGATTGTTTGGAAGAGACACTCACACTCACTCTATCGAAAGAAATCTTCATGCATACACTTGACCCATAGGCTTGCCCTTCATGTAATTCTCCACTAATGTAGAGTAGCTGCACTTAGAATCATTTAGGGCTTGCGGGTTATGATATAGGCTCGGGGTAAGGGTAGGATAAAAATTTGGCTACAGTGACTAGATCCTCCCTGATGCTTCTTGTGAACATACCTTACATCGACTCCTTCCACTTACTTCACCTTGTTTCACTTCTTTACTTGTTTTTGACATTCATTTCTTTAACAACCCTCCTTATAACTCCTTTGGCTTTCACAACTAGCCTTATCACCTCAAGAGCAAACACCGGTTCACACAAATTATCTTTCTCTTTTTGATTTATCCTTTGGTGCTTTTGATACAATGTGGTGCTCCCCTCACAATGAAATTCTTATCTTCCCCCTTTTTTGCGCATCCCCAAACTTAGGCTTTTGCCTCATTTCTCATTTTTTTTATCACTCCCTCTTTCTTAGCCTTTAAGCCTCATTTCATCACTTATCTTGTCACTATTATTTAGGGAGAATGGGTGCCAAAAAGAGGTATTAAGAACGGTCTTAATGCTTGTAATGTGGTTGCCAAAGAAAGGGTCTAAGGCTCAACGTTGGCTAACAAGGATAAATGCTCATGGAGGGCATATGGGTAAAGTGACTAGACAAAGGAAAGCCTAAACTCATGTTCTTGGCGCAACTACATCTAGGATTTCTTCTTGGATCATATTTGGAGCAAGTTCTAGACAAGATGTAATGCATGAGATTCATCAAAGATTTCCTCACTACACAAGGCATTGCACTTAAAGAGTCTACAAGAGACATTCTCCTCATAATATATCAAATTAGGACATAAAAGCAGGAAAACATAATAAGTCAAGCAAAGAATTTGCAATGTATGACAAAGAATGCTATGCTATGGTGCCAACACTTGCTCATAATTTTCATTTTCATGACCTTATTTTAAATTCCATTTCAACAACTTTTTTGGTGATCCCTCTCAAAACAACTTCATAAAAGACTCGAAACAACATGGCATTTTCCTTAAGAATGTCGTCATTCAATCTATCATCGGGAAATACCAACCTAGTTTGACAAAAATAAACCAAAAAAAAGAATGCTCCTGGGGAAAGAACCGTGGTCTAAAGAAAACCCTTGGAGTTTTAATTACTATACTACTATTTACAATGGCTAAAAAGGAACAAGACTTTGGGTCATTTCATTCAAGATTAAGCAATTCAAAACAAAGACCCCATTTAATCACTAACCATCAACCATTAAAACTAAACCAAGTCATTCATTTCATTCATTTTTTTTCAAATAAGACATGCCCAACAAAGGAAATCATCAATCATCATCAAAAGAAAACAACAGCCCGACAAAAGCTTTACTCACTCAATTTCAAAACAAAAACATAACAAAAACATCCAAAGAAACATCCATCCCCCGTCCCATCATCAACTGTGCTCATCCCTCCCCCACTTAAGAGAATACATTGTCCCCCATGTAAATATTCAAAAGGGAAAGGGACAAGAAACTCCCTGAGTGGGTCACTCTTCTTTATCATCAGCATCTGCCTCACCTGAACCACCACCGCTGGGCTCACCTAGCCTAGAAAAATCATCTCCCATCCCTTCAAAAAGATCATCAATTGGATCTCGAACTGAGGAAGGAGAATCCATTACAGCATCCAAGGCGCTCATACTCGGCACTTCTATTGATGTCCGACTATTCCACGCTTTTACCTCAGTCTAGAGGGAGGTGACTGCCCCTTCCACCGCATCTACCCTCTTGCATAGCGTGGCAACATTCTCATACGATGACTTGAGCTCCTTTTTGATTGTTTTGGCAATGAGTGTGTGGAGGCTCTTTGCCAATCATTGAAGTTTGATTTTGTGCGAGTTTGTCATCTCCACGAATCTATGGAGACCACTTGTTTGAGAGGATTGCGGGGGGAGTGCTCCACGCTGAGGCATGTTACCTGATGCTTGGCCTGACATTTTTGGTTGGGGCATATTCGACTCTGGGGGTTGTGGTGATTGGTCTGACCCATGGGAGAGGGATCCTTCCTGCACTCCAAAGGCTTGCAGTTTCTTTCTTTTCATTGCCGGTGCCTCGGCGTCTCTCTTCTAATCAATAGCTATCATTGCTAGCGTAGAGAAAGGAGTTTTGTCAAGGAACAGAGGCACTCCATCTTCTGAGAAAAGCTGGAAAATCAGGACGGCATAGGGCATTGAAGTGCTGGATTGACGAGCCTTTTTCTTTATTTGCTGAGCAACAATTCCCCTGAAGTTAATAGGGACTCCCGTCGTGATGCAGGCAATAAGGATGGAAATTTCAAGGCTGACCCTCTGCTCATTTTTAGAGGGGATGATCCGAGCACAAATAAAATCTAACCACAACTTGTCCTCGAACATCAAATCGTGGTAAGAGATTTCGCCACCCATTGAGGCCCAGAGAGGATTGTCAACAGCGATAATGCGGGCTACCCAAGCAAATTGATCCTTCATATAAGCTACCCAGGCCATATACACCATACTAAATTCAACTTCGTCTTCCCAAAACAAGGAGTTGATGGTCGCTGGGGTAATGTGAACTTCTACCCCCCTTAGCATCACTAAAGGCAGTCATGGGAAGTCATCGACCTTGCCCCGGTGCTGCATGTTGTCTTGTCGAGCCTGATATGAGGCGTAGAACTCCGTCATCAAGCTGGGGTAGTAAGGCGGGAGAGGGTTTGCAAAGGCATGCCATTGCCTTTTTGTGAATTGGGCTGTGATGTTTTGAAGGTCACCCCTCAATTTTGCCAAATTGAATCGCTTCCCCATTGTGATGGATCGGCCTTGGCATATGACATAGTGCTCTTGCATGTAGGGGATGCAAAAGATTATTTCTTCCTTGCTGTTGGAACTTGGTGGATAGCCTTTTCTTTGCCCTTGCCCTTGCTAGAAGATGAGGTAGGGGCCTTTCCTTTTCCTGTATTCCTTGATGAAGACATGATTTTTTTTTTCTGCAAGAATGATGTGAGTAATAGCTATTTGAAGAGAAAATAAAAATAATCAAAACTAGTCTAAGGGGGAACTGAGAAAAAAGGGAAACTAAACAATCATTTAAAGAGCCAATAGCACCGGCGAAGCACCGAGTTCACAGGAGAAATTTCGCGGACCGCCACTTGCCCATTGATGCCTTATAGAAAACTGGGCAAGTGAGGGGTATATCGACGGTTAAGCAGCGAATCGCTGGTCCAAATTCGTCAACCACCAATGTAACGCGGGATCCACTCAGTGGCTTGAAGCCAATTTTTAGAGTGAGCTAGCATTCCATTAGCGATGTGCCGAACCTGACCGGCGAATCGGACCCATCATCCACAATTCGAACTTAACAAATCACAGGCACCCATTAATACACACTCACACACAGCATGATAAAATCACCACTACTCCATTTAAACTGTATATCATGACATTTTTCCCTTAAGAATGACGTTACCCGGTCTATCATCGGGCAAAACATTCCATTTTATTCAATTGGGTTACTTAGACTTCACCCTTTTAAAAATTTCACACACATATACACATATTCCCCATTCCATTCAACAATCAGACCATATTCATGAGTTCAATAAGAAAGGAAAACAAAGTTGTAAAACTAAAGAATTAAGCACCAATGAGAAAATCAAGACAAGGGCAAGAAAACTTTTAGCACAATGTGGGATTTCTTGCACACTTGAACTTCAAGAGCTTAGATAATTCTTAACAATGGAACTTCAAGAGATGAGTAATAGAGGAAGGAAATGTGAGTGATGTGAGTGTGTTACTGAAAGGATGGAGAGGGTTTTATAGGTGAAAGTTGGAAGTTTGATAGGTTGAGGGGAAGGTGGGGAGTTTAATGTGGGTGTGTTAGTGGGAAGTGGGAAGATGTAAAGGTGGGAGAGTGGAAAGGTTGAAAAGAGAGAAATATGGGGAAGTGGGTGTCACGACCCAAACATACACCCGGATCGTAGACATAGGACAAGGAGCCTGAGAGACCCCAAGTCGACCCATGGCATGAGCATACATCTAATCCAATCACATGAGCAGAAGACTTAGCATAGAGAATGTAATCATAACATAACATGAGAGACAATAGTAAAACACTTATACAATATGGCGGAATACAACTTCTTAGCCTGATAAGCCTCTAAACATGAAAGGCTGATTGATTGGAGAACTCCCCAACTAATCCAACATCCAGAAACTGAAGGAATAACATATAGTGTGAGCATGTATCCCTCGAAACATGAGGATTCACCAAATACACAAAAAGCAAGTCCAAATCTATCTACGAATGAGGATACACCTGAGAACTGGGACCTGTATCATGAGACGATACAACATAACAAGTATGCGGTCAGTACATGGAATATACTGAGTGTGCAAGGTAAGTAAAATGGACATTTAAAAAATGTATAAAACTCATAAATGTTCATAAGAGTAGGACAACATGCTTATAACATAATTATTGTAACATAACGTAAGGCTTAAGATTTTCGAAACATTCATAATACAATCGCAATCAAAATCATAAGGGAAAAACTCTTATTGAACATAACTTGAGCCCATATACATAGTCATAAACATGCATAAATCATGAGGAACAGTGAGAGATTCTCTTAACCAACATACCCCATATTAGCACACATGAAGCCCGACTTGTAACCCTAGTCGGAAGGGTGTTCCTACCTTGCCAAGGGTATGAACCATGAAGGGAATGAACCATGAAGGGCATGATCACACATGAAAAAGGGCCATTTGGGCCAGGGACAAACATGAATGGGTTCCAACATACCTATGGTGGCACATAGTTCATGAGATCTGGGGCTTCATCGTGAGCCCTGAACCTACTCGGTGTTCGATACTAGTCCCAAAACATATATAGTGCTCATAATAATATATACATCACTTCATTGGCTACTTAAATCATGATAATCGTAAAAATGCTTGAACATACGTGAACTAGCCATAACTTGAGGCCCATGAGTCGGCCAAAAACATAATTCATGCTTAAAAAAATACGTACATACTTGTAGATCATGCATATAGTTTAAGTTTCCATAATATCATAATAGATAACATAATATATTCATGATTTAAATCAATATACACACTGGCCTTATCAAAACATCAATGGATCAATGGATCATAAATCGATTTATTATGGAACATGCATAATCAAGCTTAATTGATTAAAAAATCGAAATCAGCCATATTAAGAACAATTTAGAACTCAAAAGATGATCAAAATCAGTAGATAATGATAGGGTTTCATAATCACAAGACCCATAATTAAATATTAAATTTTTAAACAAACCAAATATAAAACCCCATGAGTCTTTAAATAAAATTTTAGTAATTAATAGAGAAGCAGCATGGATGTGGAAGGATCCACCCATTGAAGACCTTATATACCTGGGACTATCAACTCTTAACCTTCCTTGAAAGACCAAGAATGAAATTGAAGGAATTGAGGTGAAAAGCTTGAAATTCCCCTTGAATTACCTCTCAAAGTTCTTGCATGCATGAATGAGAGTTTAGAATACGTCATTCTCTTGAAAACACAGCTTTCCCAAGCAAAATGACGTAGTTTAGGGACTTATATTGTGAAAAAGTCAAAAATAGCCTTAATGAACCTGCCTTGAAAACTGGCTGGATAGAATCCACGACTGGTACCAACGAGTCATTGGAACCAACCACGACCCGTCATGTCCCTCATTGAATTGGCTTCTGGATGCCTTCTCTCGGAACTAACCAACGGACAAATAGGACGACTCGTCCTCTGAAACCACAGTCTGTTACACCGTCCGTTGTTTGCTCATCATAAAATCTAAACCCCCTTACCACGAGCCTCACCACGACTCATGGTTCCTTCCAATGAGTCGTGGTCTCAACCCATCACCTCCACTGGAAATTATTAGCCTCCAACAACGACCACAACCAACGACTCATGGTTACTTATAACGGGTCATTGGGTTTCCTGTTACATGCCTCCTGAAGAACCTAACCCCTTTCCACAACGGCTAACGACGACTCGTTGTTTCCCTCAATGAGTCGTCATGTCTCCAGTGGTCCACACAGCCACCCAGCCTTATCCTAACCACAACCACATACAATGACTCGTGGTTTGATACCACGAGTCGTCCCACGACCCGTCCTGCAACTTTTTCAAAATTTCTACAGTTTTCAACTTTCAACCTCCCGGGTCTATTCTTATGCACTTCCGGGGTGTTACAATATCTCTCCCTTGGGAACATTCGTCCTCGAATGTAGGACACAAGAAGAAAACAGAAACATGCAATTATCATAGCCACATACTGATCATTTTAATAGAAATTTTCACGGAATGACTACCTCTGAACCAAACCACATAGCTGAACTGATCTCATGCTTCACATACACATTCATACACATAAAAGAAACTTGCACACATGAACTGAAAATGAAAACTAAATGGGGTCGTAGAGTACAACTGATACCTCAATTCGGAACTGATCTGGTAGGAACAAATGTGGATATCTAGCCATCATATCCGCTTCGGCTTCCCACGTAGCTCCCTCAACATGCTGATTTCTCCATAAAAGTTTAAATGAAGCTACTTCTTTGTTCCTCAACTTCCGAACCTGACGATCCAAGATTTCAATGGGAATTTCTTCATAACTGAATCACCCAAACACTTTTTCAAAAGCGACACATGAAAGATGGGATGAACTGAAGATAACTTCGATGGCAAGTCCAACTTACACGCCACCCTTCCAACTCTTCTCACGGCCCAGTAGGGACCAACATAGCGGGGACTGAGTTTCCCTTTCTTTTCAAACTGCATGACTCCATTCATGGGAGATACCATTAGAAATACCCAGTCGTCCACATCAAACTCCAAATCTCTTCTCCTCACATCAGCATACGATTTCTGACGACTCTAAGCGATTTCTAACTGATCCCTTATCAACTGGACCTTCACCATCACCTCGTGAACCGTATCTGGCCCTATCATAGCTGCCTCACCAACCTTAAACCATCTAATGGGGAATCTACACCTCTACCCATAGAAGGCCTCGAATGGTGCCTTCTGGATACTAGAGTGATAACGGTTATTACAAGCAAACTCAATCAAGGGTAAATGATCATCCCAAATACCTTTAAAATCCATAACACATGCCCTCAACATATCCTCAAGAGTATGGATTATCCGTTCCTCTTGGCTATCCATTTGCGGATGAAATACTGTGCTGAGCTTAATCTGAGTCCCAAGTCCCTTCTAAAAAGACTGCCAAAACTGGGAGGTAAACTAAGTACCTCGGTCTGAAATAATAGACAAGGGAACACCATGTAGTCGAACCAACTCCTGAATATACAACTTGGCATAATCATGCGCTGAATTCATGGTCTTAACCAGTAGGAAGTGTGCAGCCTTTGTCAACCTGTCTACCGCTACCCAAATGGAATCATAGTGCCGGTGAGTACGAGGTAGGCGTGTCATAAAATCCATATTAACCATTTCCCACTTCCAAGAGGGAATGCTAATATCCTGAAGTACACCTTCCGACCTCTGATTCTCAACCTTCACTTGCTGACAATTTGGACACTTGGCTATGAACTCTGTGATATCCTTCTACATACCATCCCACCAATGGATTTCCCGCAAGTCCCGATACATCTTCGTGGATCCCAGATGGATGGAATATCTGGTACCATGTTCCTCATGCAATATCCAAACCCTTAAATTATCCACGTCCGAAACACATAGCCGACCCTGGCTTCGAAGGACACCATCTCCCCCTTGGGAGAAAACCTCCACCTTTTGACTCCACACTGCTTTCTTCAGTCTTCTCAAATCGGATCCTCATCTTGCTTAGATTTGACATCGACCACCAAGGACGATTCTGACCCATCTGCACAACAACGCTGCTATCAGTCGAGTCGATCAATCTAATCCCCAACCTTGCAAGTTGGAAGACATCTCTCACCAACTCCTTCCTTCTCTTATCCACGTGGGACACACTCTTCATAGAGAGCCTACTAAGTGCATCCGCAACCACATTATCCTTTCCCGGGTGGTAAAGGACACTTATATCATAGTCCTTTACCAACTTCAATCACCTCCTTTGCCGAAGATTGAGATCTTTCTGCATGAACACATATTGCAAGCTCTTGTGATCCGTGAACACGTCCACGTGAACCCCATACAAGTAATGCTGCCATATCTTCAGTGCAAACATCACTGCGGCCAACTCAAGATCATGGGTCAGGTAATTCTTTTCGTGAACCTTTAACTGTCGAGAGGCGTATGCTATCACCTTCCCCTGTTGCATCAACACACATCCCAGTCCGACTCTCGAAGCATTACAATACACAATAAAGCCATCAGTGCCCTCGAGTAAAGTCAATATTGGTGTTGAAGTGAGTCGGGTCTTCAATTCCTAGAAGCTTTTCTCACAATCCTCTGACCATTGGAACTTTATCTTTTTCTAAGTCAACTTGGTCAAAGTTGCCGCAATAGATGAGAAACCCTCAACAGACCTCCTTAGTATCCTGCTAGGCCTAAGAAACTTTGAATTTCTGAAGCATTCACCGGTCTAGGCCAATTTTTCACCTCTTCGATTTTCTGAGAATCCACCCTTATGCCCTCACTCGTCACCACATGGGCCAAAAATTCCACTAAGTCCAGCCAAAATTCACACTTGCTAAACATTGCATACAACTAAAGATCCTTGAGGATCTGAAGTACTATTCTCAAATGAGCGGCATGCTCCTCCTCGCTCCAGGACTATATAAGGATGTCATTAATGAATACAATCGCGAACATGTCCAAATATACCTTGAATACCCTGTTCATTAGATCCATAAAATCTGCAAGAGGATTGGTTAGTTCGAATGACATAATTACAAACTCATAATGGCCATATCGGGTCCTGAAAGCTGTCTTTGGGATATCACTCTCTCGGACACTGAGCTGGTGAGACCCAAACCTAAGATCTATCTTCGAGAAACACCTGGAACCCTAGAGCTGGTCAAATAAGTCATCAATCTTGGGCAAGGGGTACCTGTTCTTGACGGTGACCTTATTAAGTTGCCGATAATCAATACACATTCGAAGGGATTCATCTTTCTTCTGAACAAATAGAACTGGTGCGCCCCATGGAGACTTGCTCAGTCTAATGAAACCCTTATCCAACAAGTCTTTCAACTGTTCCTTTAACTTTTTTAACTAAGTTAGGGAAATCCTGTAAGGAGGGATAGAGATAGGCTACGTATTGGGCAGTAGATCAATTCCAAAATCAATTTCCGTTTCCTGAGGGACACTTGGTAAATCATCGGAAAAAACCTCTGGATACTCGTACACTACTGGAACTGACTGAATAATCGGGGTCTCGGACTCTATACCCTTAACCCTAACTAGTTGATACATGCAACCGTTAGAGATCATTGTCCTAGCCTCCAGATATGAAATAAATCGATCGGCCGGCACAACAGAATTACCCTTCCATTCCAAAATCGAATCACCCAAAAATCGAAATTCCACTGCACGGGTCCTACAATTAATCGAAGCATAACACGCAAACAACTAATCCATGCCCAAAATGATGTCAAAATCAGTAATGTACAATTCTATTAAGTCCAAGGAGGTAACCATATGCAACACCGTAATGGGGAAACCTCTATATACCTGCTTAGCTACCACTGATTCACCGACCGGAGTAGATACGGAGAATGTTTCTGACAGAATTTACAGACTAACTCCAAAACTACTAGCAATGTAAGGGGTCATGAAAGACAAGGTAGCTCCTGGATCTAACAAAGCATAAGCATCAATATGGAAGACTTGCAACATACCCGTGACCACATCTAGCAAAGCCTCCTACTCCCAGCGAGGAACTAGAGCATAAAACTTGTTCCGGAGCTGACCACCTGCCGAACTAGTGGAGGCACCCTTCTGAGAGGGACGTGTTGATGGAGCGGTAGAACTAGTTGCAGGGAAATCTCTAATTCTGTGCCTGGGTTTGCCACACCCAAAATAAGCATTCGGACTGACCAGGCACCTCCCGGGATGATTTTTGCCACACCTTGCACAAGCTGGGAAAGTGCGCTCCACCTGCATGCTACCATGATCCCTCGAACCTGTAGCCCTGCTCCTCTGGTCACCTCTGAACCTGGATGGCGTGCTAGCCGATGATGGAGCTGGAGTAGTGGACCTGTGCTGGGACTGCTAACGTGATCCACTCCTGACCTGGCTTGAGAAACCCTGTAGCTGTCGGTCCTGGCCCTCTTGGCCTTTATCTTCCTCCTATAGACAGACTCCATCTGTTGGGAATGCAAAACAATATAGGGAAATTTGATGTCTCGATGTAGCATGGCAATCCGGCAATCCTTATCTATGTAATCTTCTACTCCATGAGCAAAGCAGCTCACCCGAGCCCGCTGATCCAGCACCAACTCTGGAGCATATTTAGATAGCCGAGTGAACTCCAAAGCATACTCCTAAACTGACATGTTGCCCTGCTTCAAATTCACAAACTCAGCTACCTTGAGCTCCCTCATCTTCCGAGGGAAGAACCGATCCATGAACACGGTGTGGAACTCATCCCAACCTATCGGGCCTGCACCCACTGTCCTAGCACCTTTCCATTGCTTGAACAATATATGTTCTACTCCTTTGAGCTGATAGGAGGTTAAATTAACACATTCCCCATTATTCACCCCCATAACCTGGGTGATCTTCATAATTTCCTCAATAAAGTCATGTGGGTCCTTGTCTACCTTCGACCCTATGAACTCCAGAGGCTAATCCTCAAAAAGTCCCTCACCCTAGAAGTTGCCGCATTCCCATGTTGTGGATAATGTGCTATAGTTTGATTCTAGACCTGAGCTGTCATGGCTTGTGCCAACATATGAATCGCCGCCCTAAACTCAGGTAGGCGGCTGGCTCTGGTACGTGCTCCTCATGAACAGGTGGAGTTGGATGATGCTCTCCATCATGGGCATACTCATGATCATCACCATTACCATTCCTCCTGGCATTACTAGGCATGGAGGCATGATTCTGCAAACGCTAATATCATGAATTAGAGGAGTAAAGGACGTTCATCGCACGACATAGATTATGAATGAAGGAAACATTTCCTAAACGTCTAGTAGCCTCTTCATCATAAGTGTGGCGTGCTTCACACCCATGAAAAAGACTCTTCTTAATGCGGCTTTCAGACTCCCTAGGACACAAAACCTATCTCTTTAATACCAAGTTTGTCACAACCCAAACGTACACCCAGATCATAGACACGGGAGAAGGAGCCCCGAGAGACCCCAAGTCGACCAATGGCATGAGCATACATCTAATTCAATCACATGAGCAGAATACTTAGCATAGAGAACATAATCATAACATAACACGAGATAAAATAGTACAATACTTATACAATACGGTGGAATACAAGTTCTTAGTCTGATAGGCCTCCAAACATAAAAGGCGGATTGATGGGACAACTCCCCAACTAATCCAACATCCAGAAACTAAAGGAATAACATAGAGTGTGAACATGTAGCCCTCGGAACATGAGGACTCACCAAATACGCAGAGAGCAAGTCTGAATCTATCTACAAGGGAGGATGCACCTGAGAACTGGAACCTGTATCATGAGACTATACAACATAGAAAGTATGCGGTCAGTACATGGAATGTACTGAGTGTGCAAGGTAAGTAAAACAGACATTTAAAACATGTATAAAACTCATAAGTGTTCATAAAAGTAGGAAAACATGCTTATAACATAATTATTGTAACATAACGTAAGGCTCAAGGTTTTTGAAACATTCATAATACAATTGTAATCAAAATCATAAGGGAAAAACTCTTACTGAACATAACTTGAGCCCATATACATAGTCATAAACATGCATAAATCATGAGGACCAGTGGGACATTCTCTTAACCGACATACCCCATATGAGCGCACATGAAGACAGACTTGTAACCCTAGTCAGGAGGCTATTCGTACCTTGCCAAGGGTTGGAACCACGAAGGGCATGATCACATGTGATAAAGGGCCATGTGGGCTAGGGACAAACGTGAATAGGTCCTAACATACCTACGGTGGAACGTAGTTCATGAGATCTGGGGCTTAATCTTGAGCCCCAAACCTACTCGGTGTTCGATACTACTCCCAAAACATATATAGTGTTCATAATATGCATACATGACTTCATGGGCTAGTTAAATCATGATAATCATAAACATGCTTGAACATACATAAACTAGCCATAACTTGAGGCCCGTGAGTCGGCCAAAAACATAATTCATGCTTAATAAAATACATACTTGTAGATCATGCATGTAGTTTAAGTTTCCATAAGATCATAATAGATAACATAATATATTCATGATTTAATTCAATATACACGCTGGGCTTATCAAAACATCAATGGATCAATGGATCATAAGTCGATTTATCACGGAACATGCATAATCAAGCTTAGTTGATTAGAAATTTGAAATCAACCATATTAAGTTCAATTTAGAACTCAAAAGATTATCAAAATCAGTAGATAATGATAGGGTTTCAAAATCACAAGACCCTTAATTAAATCATTAAATTTTTAAATAAATAGAATATAAAACCCCATGAGTCTTTAAATAAAATTTGAGTAATTAATAGAGAAGGAGCATGGGTTTGGAAGGATCCACCCATTGAAGACCTTACATACCTGGGATAATCAACTCCTAACCCTCCTTGAAAGCCCAAGAATGAAATTGAAGGAATTGAGGTGAAAAGCTTGAAATTCCCCTTGAATTACCTCTCAATGTTCTTGCATGGATGAATGAGTGTTTAGAATAGGTCATTCTCTTAAAAATGTAGCTTTCCCAAGCCAAAACAACGAGTTTATGGCCTTATATCGTGAAAAAGTTAAAAATACCCTTAATGAACTTGCCTTGAAAACTAGCCAGATAGAACCCACAGGTGGTACCAATGAGTCATGGAAACCACCCACGACTCGTCATGTCCCTTGTTGAATGGGCTATTGAATGCCTTCTCTCGGAACTAACCAATGGACAGACAGGACGACTCGTCCTCTGAAACCACAGTCTATTACACCATCCGTTGTTTGCTCATCATAAAATCTGAACCCCCTTACCACGAGCGTCACCACAACTCGTGGTTCCTTCCAACGAGTTGTAGTCTCAACCCATCACCTCCACTAGAAATTATTAGCCTCTAGCAACGACCACAACCAACTACCCGTGGTTACTTCTAACAGGCCGTTGGGTCTCCCGTTGCATGCCTCCTGAAGAACCTAATCCCTTCCCACGACAGCTAATGACGACTCGTTGTTTCCCTGAACGAGTCTCATGTCTCCCGTGGTTCACATAGCCACCCAACTTGATCCTAACCAAGACCGCATACAATGACTAGTGGTTTGATACCATGAGTCGTCCCATGGCCCGTCCTGCAACTTTTTCCCATTTTCTGCAGTTTTCAACTTTCAACCTCCCGAGTCTATTCTTACGCACTTTCGGGGTGTTACCGTGGGAATGTTGGATAATGGAGAGACAAAAATGGAATGAAAAATGGTGGAGAAAAGGAAACTAGGGGAATATTTGCAAAATAGGGCGGCTGATCAGGTATTTGGGATTTGGTGGGCCCGTTCTTTCAATTCCATTTTGAAGCAAACTTATACCTCGACTGGCGCTTCATCGGCAGTTCGCCGAATCACACTGGTGTTCCGCCGCTTTAATTTTCCTCTACCATGTATTTTGTGCCCAGTTATCTATTTCTCAATCGGCAATCTACCAGTGGTTCACGGATGGAATCGGCAATCCACCGGTGACCTCCCGCTTAGGTGCTCGAGCTTCAGGTCCTCTGTGCTACATCGACAACCCACCGGCAGTCCACGGTTTTGATTCGGTGGTTTGCCGATGGGTCTGACGTTCCTTCAATCCAAGCCCCAGCCTTCTGTATTACACTTGCCTTCAACGGTGGTTCGTGCTTCTGGACCGGCAACCCATCGATTCCGTGTCATTCCTCTCTTCATGGTTTGTTTCTCCCTTTGTTCCTCACTTCATAGCTCCTACAAAAACACAACAAAGACATAAAATAATTCACTAAACACCTGACTTGCCTCCCAAGAAGTGCCTTGGTTAACATCGTGGCACAACGCTGTTCTTGTTTCAACAACTCTTTCCCGACGGGTCATCATCCGACTCCATCTCCTTTAGCTCCAATGCCTTGTACTTCTCTTCATTTTGCAACACCTCCTACCACCTTGCATTTGGGGGGCATTTCAGCTAATGGACACACCTTGAAGGTGACTTCCTCACTTCCAACTCAAAATTTTAGCTCCCCAAGCTCCATGTCCACCACGGCTCTACCCGTAGCTAACAACAGTCTTTCCAAAATAATGGGAACCTCTACATCCATTTCACAATCCAGAATAATAATATCTGTAGGTAGAATAAACTTGTCCACTCTTACCAACATATCTTCTAACACCCCCACCAGTCTTTTTATGGACCTATCTGCCATGAGCAGCCTCATCGACGTCGGCTTCGTGCTTTTGAGTCCTAATTTCTTGAAAATGAGCAGGGGCATTAAATTTATGTTGGCGCCAAGATCACATAGGTCTTTTTGAAACAAACATATCCCAATTGTGTTGGGGATTGTTAAAGCTCCTGGGTCCTCCCGTTTGGGGGCAAGATTACTCATCATCACCGCACTACAATAGTGCGTTTTCTCCCCATTACTTGCATCAACCACCTTTTTCTTTGTCAGCAGTTCTTTCATAAACTTTCGTAACTTGGCATTTGGAGTATAACATCCACTAATGGTATATTTATGGACAAATTGATAAACATTTCAACAAACTTTTTGAACTGGTTGTCCTTCTTTTTCTTGGCCAACTATTGTGGATAAGGAGGTGAGATTCTTGATTCAACCTTGTCATCAATTGGGGCCTTCATGCCCACCTCATCATTATCAGCATGAGAGAGGATTTCATCATCCTTTGTCTCTCCTTCCTCGTCAATCATTTCCCCATTCCTTGGAGTTGTTGGTTTGTCCACTTCATCTTCTTCATCCGATTTCGGGTTATTAACCTCTTTAGGCTTCACCGATGCATCCCCGATCACCTTTACACTCCTAGTCACAATATCCATGCATTGACCATCTTTGTTTGGATTGGGCATTGTGTCATTAGGGAGTGTTCCCTTCATCTAAGGGTTCATTTGAGCTAACAGGTGATTCATTTGGGCCTCCAAATGCTTGTTGGAGGCTGAATGTGAACTCACTGTTTGGGCAAGGTTAGAAACCTTCCCTCTTAATTCTTTCACCCTACTCTCGATCGACTCCACTTTCTTTAGAACTCTGGATAACATTTCCTCAATTTTTGAGTTACCCACATCACTCACCCCTAGCTGATTGTGGGAATTCCCAACCTTTGGAGGGGGAACATATGGGTTCGAACTCCGGTGATAGCGATCACCCTCTTGGTTTGGCTCCCTAATACCCCACCTTTCATTTCTTTCGGGCCATCCTTGCGGCTCACGATTTCTCCAACCTTGGTTGTCATCCCTTAGGGGACATAGGCCTTGGTTTTCTCCTTGGATTCAAAGTCGAGGACCTCCCATTTGGTTGCCCATGTATTGGCATTCTTCTTCATATCTTGGCGGTGATGACTCTCCATCATATTGTATGGGACCTTGCATTTTCAAAGCCTTTACCACCTTAGGCCTTGCTCCCATCACGTGTTTTGTCATCAATTCTAACTGTGTCATCATCTTGGAAAGATTCTCATCCCGCTCTTCATCCCTTTTTCACAACTCAGCTGCTAATGCACTTGAGCTGATCTCATGAGTGGACACATTTATTTCTCTCATCTGCCAAGCCCTATTGATCTTTGTCATTCTGTCCAGAAGGGCTTTGGCCAACCCATATGTTTGATCCATAATAGAACCACCAGCTAGGTTGTTGGCCAGAGATATGTTGATTGAATCAAGGGCCCTATAGAAGCTTTGAAGAAGCACTCCATCCAGCGGTCCATGACTTGGACAAAGAACAACCTTCTTTTTAAACCTTAACCATGCCTCGTGCAAAGGCTCTCCCAGTTCTTGCTTGAAATTTGTAATATCATCCCTCAGCTAAAGCATCTTTGATGGAAGGAAAAAATGATCCAAGAAAACCTTGGTTAACTCTTGCCAAGAAGTAATACATCTCGGAGGGAGTTCCTCCAGCCACATTGTTGCCTCCCCCATTACTGAGAAAGGAAAGAGCCTCAATCGGATTGACTCTTGACTGATATTTGTAATATTGAAGGGCTAGAATATCTCCAAGAATTTTCTCAAATACCGATTCGCGTCCTCACTTGGTTTTCCGCCTAAGAGTCTCTTCATTTGCAACAAGTGCAGCATGGTGCTTTTGACATGAAATACTGCATTCCCTATCATTGGTGGTAGGTGAATGGCTCCCACAATTTTCGGCGTCACCGTATTATCTTCATCGTGTTCCATGTTACCTTCCACTGAGCTATCCCCAACTTGGGAGTGATGACTCATGTGGTTGTGAGATCCTAACAACACAACAAACTCACGTCAAGTAGCTATAATGAAAAAACTATTTCAACTTAATAATCAACTCAAGAATATCAAGTGCTAGTTTCCGGCAACGACACCAATTTTGATAATGTCCAAAATATATCCTTCATGAAAAGAATATACACGGCCAAAGTATTAAAACAAATAACACGATGAGTGCCGGGGTCGAATACCATGAGTATTAGGGAATGATGGTTACAAAAGTCGATTAATAAATTGAAGTTATTGATCTTGGGCAAATTTATATGCCCAAGTGATACTCAAATGTGGAATTTTAGCCTTGTTTATCTATCAATGTGTATACATTCTCATGTAATTGGTAATAAAATGTGAATTTATACTAACCAACATGATTAGCATTGTTTTGCATGTAAAATGTAATTTTGGAAAGCTTAAATGCATGTTGGAAGAGATCGGGGTTGGACTCGGACGTGAGCAAGGGACAAGGCATTGGAAAGCACAAAATAAAGGGGCTCCACGATGGAGCCGTGTCATGCTGCCATCGCGGAGGCCTTCTGCCTGGATAGGGAATTTTCGCCCAATTTCCAGAGAGGGTACGCGATAGGTCTGTGGCACGGTAGCATGGCTCCGCGTTGCACGCCGTGCCACGTTGGGCCTTATTTCCTGGACCCCTAGTTCCAGTGAAGGTCCGCGTCAGTAGCGTGTCACGGAGGCAGTGCTCCGCGATGCACTCCGTGACACGTTGCTTGTTATTCCGGGAAAAAATTCCCACTAGTATAAATAGAACACTTAGGTTTATTTTTCAATATTCTGACTTGGTGGAGCAAGAACGTGGGTTACAGGCAGTTGAGGGGATGAAATTATCAGGGTTTTTCTCTCTTTCCTTCTCCTTGTATTCAATTGCTTGTATGTTTAACACTCATTTAACGATGTTTAATCCACAAATGAGTGGATAATTTATCTTCTTGCTGAGGTTATGAACAGTTGTAGTGAAATGTGATTGTTGATCATATTGGTTTTTCATCTTTTCTTCCATGGTTGTTCTATTAATTCTTGTTCTTACTGCATTAATGTGTGGCCTACGTTAATGTATATCTAAAAAGTCCAGTTTCACTCGAGAGAGCAAGAAATTGGAAAGTTGTGAATTAATAGGATATGATCTTTTCTTAGTTTGGGAAAATTGAGAATTGATTTACTTTCAGGATAGAAATATACCTGAAAGTCGTATTAGTCAATTTAGGAACCGGGTTTGTATGGCTAGAACATGAATTGCATTTAATCACAGAAATGTAGGTGGATGGTTCATGATTCTTAAGTGGGGTTAAATACGAGAGTTTTAATCTCTTGGCAATAGTTCTTGACTAGCAACCAGAGGAAAAGACTAACAAAATTATGTCGATAATTAATTTCATTACATGTTCGTTTAACCTCAGCATGCTCTCATTCATAGTTCAGACTCACATTAGATAGTTGTTTTAGATTTAGCATAAAAATTATAAATCAAAATATCAAACTTTTAGTTACGCTATTGTCTGCATTTTTAGAATTAAAATATAGTACAGTTGAGCAGATTGCACTTCATCCCAGTCCCTGTGGGATCGATACTTGGCTTACTTAAGCCACTTTACTACTTGTTCGACCACGTGCACTTACGTGTAGTTATATACCCAACAAACGACCGAACAAGTTTTTGGCGCCGTTGCCGGGGACTGGCAATTGGTGAATTTGTCTTAAGTGTTAATTTACTATATTTTTATTCTCTTAGTGTTGACAACTTGGTCTTAGCCTGTATTCTGCAGATTTAAATCTCTGTTAAACACTGGTAAGAGACAAGGAGCTGGTGGACTCGTATATAGAGCCAGAAAGAATATTTCATAGTAAGCGGAGAGAAGCTCTAGAAAGAAAGCTGCAGTTGCTCAGACAGACGATCATGGAGCAACAACAGAATCCACCGGTAGTACGGGCAATGTTAGTGCCCGAAGAAGTAGCAGCTCGGCCGGTTCGCGAGGTGGCAATCCCACATGCTAATAATGTCACATCTAGCATCCGCAAACCTGAGCCAGGAGGGAGGTTCGAACTTAAGCAGAATATGGTGCAATTGTTGCACACTAGCGGGCAGTTTACATGTCTCCCTCATGAAGATCCACAACAGCATCTCCAAAATTTTTTGGAGATAAGTGACACTTACATCCCCGCTGGAGTGTCATCAGATTATGTCCGGCTTACATTTATCCCATTTTCACTATTGGGAGAAGCCAAGAGGTCGTTGAAAGCTGAGCCACCAAATTCTATTTGTACGTGGGATAATCTTGCGAGGAAATTCTTGATACGGTTTTTTCCCTCCGGTAAAACAGCAAGACTTAGAAATCAAATTCTAAGTTTCAAACAGAGGGAGGGAGAGAATTTATATCAGGCTTGGGAGAGATTCAAGTCCATGTTGCGGGATTGTCCTCATCATCATCAGTCCAATGATGTGCTGGTGCATACTTTTATAGAGGGTTTGGAACCCCATACAAAAATATTGCTAAACTCAGCAGCTGGGGGACAAGCGCTGGAGAAAACTTATGAGGAGCTGTATACCTTGTTGAACCGTATTTCGCAGGGCAATCCGGAATGGAATGCTGATTCGTCAAGAGGCAGGACAAGGAAAGCAGCAGAAGTGCTAGAAGTGGATGGGTTTACAGCTATTGCTGCACAGATAGCTGCATTACAAAATCAACTTAACACCCACTACAGCAACATGACAATGAACCAGCCCCAAGCCCCAGTGAATGCAGTGCAGCAGATGTGGTGTGAAGTGTGCGGAAGCAGTGAGCACTCAGCTGAGTGTTGTGGAGCAAATCCTGACTCGGTAAACTTTGTGGGAAATGTGCAAAGGAACAACCACCAACAGTATGGTAATAGCTACAATTCCAATTGGAGGAATCACCCGAATTTCTCCTGGGGTAGCAACAACCATCAGGGGCAAAGTTCGGGTCAGGGTGTGCAAAGGAACCAAGGAGGGCAGCAGAATTATCAAGCACAATTCAGAAACAACAATGCACCTCCTCCACCACCATCACCCAGCATTAAGGAGATGTTCAAGACCATGATAGCTAACCAAGCTCAATTGCAGGCTGACTATGTGAAATTGGCAGCCGAAGTGAAAAACAACCAGTTAGCTACCAAGGCACTTGAATATCAATTTGGGCAATTTGCTGGAGCCCAAAACGCCAGGCCTAGAGGAGGACTTCCAAGCGACACAGATCCCAATCCCAAGCAGGTGAATGCAGTGACCACAAGGAGTGGTTTGCAGCTGAAAGAGGTGGAACCAGAAAGACCACCTCAACAATTGGGAGCAGCAGAAGTCGAGAGGGAGCAAAGTACTGAGAGGGGGAAGACTAAGGAAGCTGAATCAGAAAGACCACCACCCCCGTTCCCTCAACGAGTAAAGAAACACAAGGAGGAGGCGTGTTTCAAGAAATTCATGGAGGTGCTGAAACAGGTACATATTAACTTACCTCTTGTTGATTTTTTGCAGGGAGTGTCGAAATATGCCAAGTATATAAAGGACATCGTGGCAAACAAAAGTCGGTTGACTGAGTATGCTACGGTGGCTCTAACGGAGGACTGCACTTCCAGGATTCAAAACCGACTGCCCACAAAGCTCAAAGACCCTGGGAGCTTTACTATACAAATTACTATTGGGCAGAGTATCCGAGCTCGTGGATTGTGTGATTTGGGAGCGAGCATAAATTTGATGCCGTCATCGGTATTCAAAAAACTGGGTCTAGGGAGTCCTAGACCCACAACAGTGATCTTGCAATTGGCAGATCGGTCCTTAGCCAGACCTGATGGCATTGTGGAGGATGTTCTGGTGCAAGTTGGCTCCCTGATTTTCCCGGTAGATTTTGTCGTGCTGGATTTTGAACCAGACGCGGAAGTCCCATTTATTTTGGGACGTCCCTTCTTGGCAACCGGGAAAGCACTGATTGACGTAGCTGTAGGGCAGCTAACAATGCGAGAACACGACAAGGTGGAGGTGTTCGATGTGTACAAGGCACCCAAGCTCCCGATGGTGCACGAAGAACTCTCGGTGATCAATGTGATTGATCAAGGCGAGGATGAGCAGAGGAAGGAATCACGAGAGTTATTGGGAAAACCACTGGAACGGTGTAAGCACTACTGGGGGGGAGAATGGTGATCGAGAGAAATCATCCATCACCCTAGAGGACAACTGAGCTTAACAACGTCGAGCCGCGACGGTAAACCAGGCGCTGCACGGGAGGCAACCCGTGAAAAATTTTTCTCTTTGTAAAGTGTGAATAGATTTTTCTCTTTCTTTTTCTTGATTAACAACAAAATTTTTAGTTTTTGTTTTTGTTTTTATTTTTATTTAGAGTGAAACCTATAATTCTAACCAATTTCATGTAGTGAGATGAATTTCAGGTCAAACGGAGGAAAATATGCACGGAATCGCAAAGGAAAATTCGAGGTATGAAAATCAATAAAAAGTGGCAAAACAGTGAGCTAGGGCGATAGCTCCGTGTCACGGAGGAGGACCTCCGCGTTACCCTCCGTGACACGTTGAGGTATAAATCCGAAATTTTTAAAAAACTCCAGAACATGCTCGCGAAAGCTCCGTGTCACGGAGGCAGTGCACCGTGATGCACTCCGTGACACGTTGCCATGTATATCACGACGGGTCACACCGGGTCGCCGGGTGACCCGCGCGATTTTCCCACTTTTAAACCCCGAAACCCCCTCACTTTTCCTTATTTTTCACTCACTCCGCGACCAAACTCCCTAAAACCCATCCCCCTTCAACGTGACATGGAATAGGCCAAGAAAATCATTGAGTTTTCTTCAATTCTTCAACTTCAAGGTATGTTCTTCGATTCCATCTCATTTCTTGTCGATTTTCTTCGATATTGAGCATGTGAGGTGAGCTAAGTTTGCCTAAGTAGAAATTAATCATGAATTTAATTGAATTTTGTTGATGAATGTTTGGAATATCATTATGATTGCTTGAACTCGTTAATTACATAATTTAATCAAATTTTCTTGATATCATCATTTCTAGGGCTTGTTTTTGAATTTGAAGTGGAAAAATATAGTGAACTTGTGAAATTCATGCCGGGATGTACATGTTGAGTGAGATGAGTCGATGTGCTAGTTGTTATCATGTTAAAAGACTGACGGATTCTTGGGTTAGGGGAATATTGAAATTTGCAAGAATTGGGTTGGTTGTATAGGTTCGTGTAGATAAATTCTTGTTGTTTTCATTTCTTTATTTTTTTTTCCTTGCTAAGTGCGATGGATTAAAAGGTTGTCGATGGTAATGATTGTGGTTAGCTGTACGAAGTCTGAGTAGTACATAGTATATATACCATCGAGTTCTTCGTATGCACTAAGCATGTTTGTATAGTTGGTTGTTTGTTTGTGCAAATAAGCATGATCTTGCCGGTATGTTGTAACTGTAGCTAAGGACTAAGTGTGGGGTAGCCTAGCTTAACCCGACCTTAGTCGAAGTTAATATTCATTGGCTTAACATTGATCTTGTCTACTTGGGTTGACAGGTAAAATGCCAAGCAGGCAAGAAAAAGGGAAAGGCGCATCAACATCTGGCGCCGTAAGAAAGCGAATCAGACTGGGCACAGCAGTCCCAGCAGCACCAGCGGTTCCACGCGGCCAACACCGCCAATACGGAACCAGGTGGGTGACGGATAAGGGGAAGAAGTGGTACGCAAAGCACAAAGAAAGCAAGTACTTCCCCGAGGAACATATAGAACGGGAACCGTTGGCACAGGAGTTCCCTAGGATTGTACACCGGATCGAGGCAGCCGGGATCAAGTTCATCTTTGAAGAGCCCAAGGAATGAAACCTGCACTTGATTCGGGAATTCTATGCCAACTGGAACCCGACACTCAGAAGTCACACCATAAAAATCAGAGGGCAAATAGTCACATTTGAGCCCCACCACCTCAATGCTATCATAGGGGCGCGGGACACAGACGCCCACATGCTTCGACAGCTGAACATTACCCCACCGTATGCGGACATCAGACGCACCTTGTGTGGGACCCGATCGACAGCTAGATAGAGCAAACACAAGGAGAGGGGCTACCATCAGACTTTGCCTTATTCACAGATGAACAGGGAAGCCAGAATATGGCTAAAGATCATCTGTTCCTGCCTAATCCCAGGGGTACATATGACAGATGTAACCCGGGATCGTGTATGCCTAATGTACGCCCTGATGAAAGGGCTGGAGATCAACGTAGGGGCAGTGATTATCTCCGCCATGAAGAGAGCTCGGTTGCATCAGGGGCACAGATACGGATTTGGTGGGCTACTCACCACATTCCTTAGGGGCCCAGATGTTGAGGAAGAGGCCCTTAATTATATCCCGCAGATGGAGCGGCGGGCCTTAGATGTTACTAAAACTAAGGCACCCGACACCACCCACGGGCCAGTTCTTACACTTGCCGAGCGACATGCTCGTGATGATCAGTACATGGCTCGCATGTACGGGATGCATATGCTCCAGCTGAGGATAGGCGGGAGGCCGGCGACAGAGGAGGCGCTATGGCAGCTCGAGCTAGACTACCCTTTCAGCGAGAATGCCAGGGCTCTATGCCGAGTGGGGCCAGCATTTGTAGAGCCCACGAATGATGATGTCCCCACAGACGAGGAGACACGTCGGGAGGACTCCGATATGGAGTCTGATGATGACGACGGGGGTGATTCAGACATGGGAGATGAAGCAGCAGCACCTGACGAAGAAGTGGAGTACTTTGATTGATTAGGGAGTTCCACCACCCAATTTTTGTGCTATTTTAACTTTTGTGAACACTGGGGACAGTGTTCGAGATAAGTGTGGGGTGGGAGTAGTTAGGTGCTGGCTGTGTTGTTATGTATATATTCTAATCTGTTGTCGTGCCTGTGAAATTTTGTTGTTCCCTGTGATTTGTGAATTGTTAAGTTGTTGTTCTGTATTGTAAATATATGTGAAATTGATCTGTGTTGCTGAATGTTGCTTGATGATTTTGTACATATTTTTGTTTATCGAAATGATCGATATTTTAAACATTTATTTTCAAATTTCTTTTTTTCTTCTTGGGTTTCTCGGCGTTTGTTTTCGGTTCTTTTACCGAGAATGGTCCTATTGAACCGAAGTCCTAGTTAGTGACCGTTCCCTATGATGGATGGATGATGACCGTCTTAAGGGAAATGTAGTCATTAGGAGTAGATGTTTTTCAAGAATTTTTCAGTCGTTTTCTTTTGTGGGTTGCATCCCAAAACCTGTAGTTACTTTATGGTTGTGAAATTCTGGTTGCGTGTTGTACATGATATTTAAAATGCAAAGGTGATTCGTATGAAAGCATGCAACTTTGTAAATATATTGAGATACCTAGGCCATAGAGTTCGATTCAGTGTGATTGAGGCTTAATGTTTGAATTCCTGTAATTAGCTGATTGAAGAGTCTGTGAATACATCTTGAATTGAGCATGTGCAATAAGTTTGAAGTGAGGTTTTGTTATTCCATGCTATTGTGAAGTGTCTAGAACTTGCCTGGTGTGTGTACAAAACGAAATGAAGGAGGTGTATTGTAGGAGAGGATGTAGGCATTTCTTTGTTTTAACCGAAAGTTTCTATTTTTCATTGTCGTACCCACCTTGATTGTATACCCTAGTCAGCCCGTTGAGCCTTTAACCTATTATTTTTTTCTTTTGTCAAAAAGTGTAAACCAAGCTTAATCCTTTTTTTTCATTAGTAGTAAAGTCTATACAAAACTCTTAAGCCCTTAAGAAGAGAAAATCATTTTCCCAAAGTGTCAAAAGAGTGAGAATGGTGAAAAGAAAAGAAAAGCCGAGTGATGGAAGAAAAGAAAAGGTTGAAGGTGCACTTGTTATAAATAAACTATAATGAAGGTGCATGAATAATCTTTGTTGTTGTGTCAAGTGTGCTTAATAAGATGGGCCAAACTAAAGAAAAACGGCAAGAATGGGAGGATGAAAAAGAAAAAAAGAAACATGTCCATGAGTTGATGGGATGTGTTGAAAAGGCGCTTAAGGATGCTAGTGGCTATTATTAGCTAACCCAATATTTACTAGTTCCGTAGCTTCCATTACAACCAGTTAAAGTCCTACGTGATCTTACATCGCACTTCTTTATATTAGTGGAGTAATACACTAAGGGAAAGCTTATGGGTCATGACATGATGCATGTGAATTCTTTTGGGAGAGAGAGCGAAATTGTGTTTACATGCCCCTGCTTGAAATGCTTGAAATTTTGTGAGTTCATATGAGGAAAAAGGGGAAGACTCTCTTGTGTTGTGAGGGCACATGCTTGATGAGAGATTAATTTTAGTGTCGGATATCTTGATCAGCTGATTTGCATGAGTTTGCCAATATCGAGAGTCGATTCTTAAGTCTAGGAGGTCTTGATGTATTGAAGGTCATTGCATTGATAGGACCATGCATGTTTTCTTGATGATTTGCTGTATTGAATAATCGGTATGACCGTAGCCTAAATTGTCGAACCAAAGTGGCGAGGTTGGGATGTAAATTGCATGAGGTGTAGGATTGTTGTTCGAGGACGAACAAGGATTTAAGTGTGGGGCAAGTGATCTTGGGCAAATTTATATGCCCAAGTGATACTCAAATGTGGAATTTTAGCCTTGTTTATCTATCAATGTGTATACATTCTCATGTAATTAGTAATAAAATGTGAATTTATACTAACCAACATGATTAGCATTGTTTTGCAGGTAAAATGTAATTTTGGGAAGCTTAAATGCATGTTGGAAGAGATCGGGGTTGGACTCGGACGTGAGCAAGGGACAAGGCATTGGAAAGCACAAAATAAAGGGGCTCCGCGATGGAGCCGTGTCACGCTGCCATCGCGGAGGCCTTCTGCCTGGATAGGGAATTTTCGCCCAATTTCCAGAGAGGGTACGCGATAGGTCCGTGGCACGGTAGCATGGCTCCGCATTGCACGTCGTGCCACGTTGGGCCTTATTTTTTGGACCCCCAGTTCCAGTGAAGGTCCGCGTCGGTAGCGTGTCACGGAGGCAGTGCTCCGCGATGCACTCCGTGACACGTTGCTTGTTATTCCGGGAAAAATTTCCACTAGTATAAATAGAACACTTAGGTTCATTTTTCAATATTCTGACTTGGTGGAGCAAGAACGTGGATTATAGGCAGTTGAGGGGACGAAATTATCAGGGTTTTTCTCTCTTTCCTTCTCCTTGTATTCAATTGCTTGTATGTTTAACACTCATTTAACGATGTTTAATCCACAAATGAGTGGCTAATTCATCTTCTTGCTGAGGTTACGAACAATTGTAGTGAAATGTGATTGTTGATCATATTGGTTTTTCATCTTTTCTTCCATGGTTGTTCTATTAATTCTTGTTCTTACTGCATTAATGTGTGGCCTACGTTAATGTATATCCAAAAAGTCCGGTTACACTCGAGAGAGCAAGAAATTGGAAAGTTGTAAATTAATAGGATATGATCTTTTCTTAGTTTGGGAAAATTGAGAATTGATTTACTTTAAGGATAGAAATATACCTGAAAGTCGTATTAGTCAATTTAGGAACCGGGTTTGTATGGATAGAACATGAATTGCATTTAATCACAGAAATGTAGGTGGATGGTTCATGATTCTTAAGTGGGGTTAAATACGAGAGTTTTAATCTCTTGGCAATAGTTCTTGACTAGCAACCGGAGGAAAAGACTAACCAAATTATGTCGATAATTAATTTCATTACATGTTCGTTTAACCTCAGCATGCTCTCATTCATAGTTCAGACTCACATTAGATAGTTGTTTTAGATTTAGCATAAAAATTATAAATCAAAATATCAAACTTTTCGTTACGTTGTTGTCTGCATTTTTAGAATTAAAATATAGTACACTTGAGCAGATTGCACTTCATCCCAGTCCCTGTGGGATCGATACTTCGCTTACTTAAGCCACTTTACTACTTGTTCGACCACGTGCACTTGCGTGTAGTTATATACCCAACAAACGACCGAACAGTTATCTTGCACCACATAGATTCAATATAAAAACAAATAAAATTTGTGGGGGGGGGGGGTGGGGGGTTAAAATTTGCAGTGAATTGTATTGGGTGATTTAGTAAAATGAAATAGCAAGATCAACAAAGTTGTCAACAAGAGTGTGAACGACTAGAGGTGTGGTGTAGATGAAATACTAACTAGATTGGGACATGCTAGGTCATCTTTTGAGTTCAACAAGTATAAATAATCTAGGGAAATGGGTAATTACAGCTTTTCAGCATTTTAACTACCTCTTGCTAGAGTTTTGTCAAACCTCTAGCCATGATTTAGCTCAACCCGATTCTATTTGGATTAGAAACTGCACTAATTTCTAGCTATTTGCTGCTAATAAGGAATGAGAATGCAATTTCAGCTATTTCTAGCCCAATTTCACAATCTCTTATCTATACCCACTATTAAATTCTCTTCCATTACTTAATTATTCTTTTATAAGCAGTAATCAAGCAAGAATAAATAGACCAACATCATAATCAATGGATCCTCCTTTATAGATTGAAGAGAATCTAACAGATTTACACTTATTTGAATAATATTGTCACACCCCGAACCCGGGGAGGCGTGACTGGCACCTGGTGCCACACCTGATATGAGCATACACGACGCCCAAAAAAAATACCACATTCCATCAAGGCAACGGAATGGAAAACAACTATACAACATGGCCCACCTGGCCTATAACATCATACTAAAACCACAACAATATCTATGAGCCTCTATGAATACATTAGTAGTCAAATGATCGGGACAGGGCCTCAAACTACCCTTAACTCAAACATCTGGCTACTCCGAAAGACCTAGAGCGCACCAACTCAGTTGGAACTCCACTCAGCACCCAAGAACTCGATCTAACAGCCCACCATCAACTTCAGGAATGAATGCAGCACCCTGACTAGGACGTCAGTATAATAGTGTATCGATCAAGAAAGACAGAAACAATTGGAAGACATAGATTAGAGATCAACAGATATACAAGATACCGCAAAAGGAGAACCCAACATAAGTAAATAAATAGAACCTACCTAGCCCTGATGAGCTTGGTAAGTACAAACAAATTTACAAACAAAACCTACATGGCCCCCATAAGCCCGACAAGTCCAAAAGTATACAATAACACAGTGGCACCTAGACAAGATAGCTCACCTGTCATCGCCTCTATACCTCTTGGTGGCCTCCAGCTAACACCACCCAACATCTAGCATCCACTACTATCAGATAACATATAACACGAGCATCAATTACAATATAATTCCAAGAATATCAAAAGAAAACACCAGTCAATGAACATCATCAATCAAGCACTGCTGGACTCTCTCTCGGCTGCGTACAGTCAGCGGAGCTCAATCCATCCAGGAGAACCAAATCAAAATCCCAGGAAGACTCAGACATGTCGGACCACTCTTGAATCATGTCTCAATTCAACACTACAGAGGACATCATCCTCAACCCCGTAGGTGATATCACGCCTTGGGCTCAACCCCTTATCCGAAAAGACTCTCATGCGTCGGGTATCCACAAGCCACAAGGTACCTCGGGCTCGAACCCTAGCCGGAACAACTCCAATACATCGGGTATCCGCAAGCCACAAGGCCTCAAACACAACACACACACAATGAAAACCAATGATAATACATTATAAGATATCCCATAATCGGCTCCCATACCCCACAACCCGACTATTACAACATAATACTATTCTTTCACGTCTAGCCGTGCACTGACGAGCCACTAAACAAACTAAGGACTACAATCCTAACCATTCTATCCTCAAGATTTACAAATAGACCACATGCCACTATACTTACCACTAACATCAAGGGACACGACCAAATCATCCCAAGTGTCACCACGGCCATCATGTGCCATCGACCCGGCTAACACAACCGTCGAATCAAATATAACAATAGATCGTTGAAACCATCGACCTTAACCACTGTAAACCCTCATTCACTTGTCAACATAATCACCTAATCTTATTCACTCATACTGCCCACAACTTGCTACAGGAACCACATGCCTCACATACGGCCTCTCGACACGAGTCTAATAATTTTCCATGTCTATGATTCTCCGCACTCAAGCCCGAGCCACCGACCAAACCAACACCTTAAACACACCATTATCACCATATAAACAACAGAACAAGAGTTTAATAATAGCAAAACACAATCCATCACAAACAGCCAACACACATGTCAACACGGGACAACGGCTATGGAATTCATGCCGACAAAGGGAGGGACAAGCCTAACATACCTTAGCTTCAAGCCTAGATGAACTTGAGCCTTCAAAACCACGAACCTACTTCCTAAAGCATTAGAATATTCTTCCAAAATATAGCCAACACAACTCAATAACAAAAACAAGAGAAACGAAGCTTACACGACAAGATTCATAGGAATTCGACGGTAGAAACTCCGAGACAAAAACCTACTGAGGTGAAAGCACCTATAAACAACCTTAAACACTAAGGAGAACAAATGGAATAAGTCATATCAAAAGCTTCACCACGAAACTGCCACCAACAGCCCAGAAAAGTCACCAAACCACGGACTACCCCCGATTCCCGACTTCCCGACACCAAAATCATGTTGACCCATGGATTCTAGCCCTAAAAACATCAAGAACACCTCTAGGGAGAGTTATGGTCAAGGAAATTTCAAGAAATGAGAATTGTAAGTGAAATAACAGACCAAATGGACTTAAATAGTCCCCCACCACCTTAGACCTTTGTGACGTGCCGGCTTGCGCAGTCTCACGAAAACGCGAATAACTCTCTATTCCGAAGTTGGATTGACAAACAGTTTGATGCACTGAAAAATAGACTCATAGATATTTAATTTGATAGGTGGACACCTCCTAAATCCTTACAAATTGGGAGAAAAGCTTCAAGACATTTGACCTAAATTTCAAAGAATCTCAAGAAGGAAATTTTACGATAGCTTTTTCCGAATTTTGTTGTACAACTTGATCGATGTCCAATCTTAAATAAGACCATAGAGTGACACAAATAAATCATAACACTTCCTTCTTAGCCTATTATGTACTCTTAGTCCTACCTCGAAAGCACGATTTTATCGCTCAAATTATCCGGGGTTTTACATCCTTCCCCCCTTAGAAACATTCATCCTCGAATGTTGGACGACACGCACGACTGCAACTCAAGGACTGACATAGCACGACATCGCACGACATAGACTCACATGAAAATCCTACCACAAACAACTCCAAACAACAAGATCTTGCACTATGCCGAGGTGCGACACAATAATAACCATAATCAGAATAAGAACCTAACCTGCTGCCATGTCTAGACACTGGCCAGCTATAATTCATCAAGTTACAAGAATCCCTGCAAGAGTCAGCAAATGTGAGTCTGAACCCGACTCCTATGAAATCTGACTTCTCACACGATTTCTATCCAGAAAGAAGGGTAACAATCCTAAATTCCCTATAGCCTCCTGTTTATAAGTACACAGCGCAATGTACACATAAACAAGACTCTACTAGACACCTCTCCTAGACTCCCTAGGACAAACTGCTCTAATACCAAGTCTTTCACACCCCAAACCCGGGGAGGTGTGACTGGCACCTAGTGTCACCCCTAATATCAGCATACACGACGCCCAAAAAAAATACCATATGTCGTCAAGGCCACGGAATGGAAAACAACTATAAAACATGGCCCACCTGGCCTATAACATCATACTAAAACCACAACAATATCTATGAGCTTCTATGAATACATTAGTAATCAAATGATCGGGATAGGGCCCCGAACTACAATTAACTCAAACATCTAGTGACTCCGAAAGACCTGGAGCACACCAACTCAGTTGGAACTCCACTCAGCACCCAAGAACTCAATCTAATAGCCCATCATCACCTGTAGGCATGAATGCAACACACCGATTGGGGCGTCAGTACAATAGTGTACCAAGCATGAGAGGTAGAAACAACTGGAATAGATTAGAGATCAAAAGATATACCAGATAACGCAAAAGGAGAACCCAACATAAGTAAACACATAGAATCTACCCGGCCCCGATGAGCCTGGTAAGTATAAACAAACATACAAATAAAACCTACCTGGCCCCCATAAGCCCGGCAAGTCCAAAAGTAAACAATAACACAGTGGCACCTAGACAACATAGCTCACCTATTATCGCACTCTAGACCTCTCGACGGCCTTGACTCACACCAGCCAACATCTAGAATCCACTATTATCAAATAACATATAACACGATTAGAAATTATAATATAATGCCAAGCATATCAAAAGTAAACACCAGTCAGTGAACATCATCAATCAAGCACTGCCGGACTCTCTCTCTGCTGCGCACAGTCAGCAGAGCTCAATCTATCTAGGAGAACCAAATCGCAATCCTATGAAGGCTCAGACATGTTGGACGACTCTCGAATCATGTCTCAAATCGACACTACGGAGGACATCATCCTCAACCCCGTAGGTCATATCACTCCTTGGGCTCAACCCAACAGCCGGAAACACTCTCGTTCGTCAGGTATCCAAAAGTCACAAGGTACCTCGGGCTTGAACCCTAGCCGAAACAACTCTCGTGCATCAAGTATCCACAATACACAAGGCCTCAAACACAGCACACACACAATGAACAACAATGATAATACATGATCAAATAGCCCATAATCGTCTCTCAAACCCCACAACCCGACTATTACAACATAATACTATTCTTTTACGTCTAGCCGTCCACCGACGAGCCACTAACCAATCTAGGGACTACAATCCTAACCAATCTATCCTCATGGTTTAAAAATAGCCCTCATGCCTCTATACTTGCCACTAACATCAATGGAAATGGCCAAATCAGCCCAAGTGTCACCCCGATCGTCACGTGCCATCGACACGGCCGACGCGACCGCCGAATCAAATATAACAATAGATCGTCGCAACCATCGACCTTAACCACTATAAACCATCATTCACTTGTCAACATAATCACCTAATCTTATTCACTAAAACATCCAACTACTTGCTACAAGAACCACACGCCTCACATACGGCCTCTCGACACGAGCCTAATAATTTTCCATGTCTACGATTCTCCGCACTCAAACCCGAGCCACCGACCAAAACCAACACCTTAAACACACCATTTTCACCATATAAAAAGCATAACAAGAGTTCAATAATATCAAACGCAAGCCATCAGAAACAGCCACCACACATGTCAACATGTACGACGACTATGGAATTCATGCCGACAAAGGGAGGGACAAGCCTAACATACCTTAGCTTCAAGCCTAGATGAACTTGAGCCTTCATCACCATGAACATACTGCCTAAAGCAGTCCAATATTCTGCCAAAATGCATCCAACACAACTCAGTAACAAAAAAAAGACAAACGAAGCTTACACGACAAGATTCATAGGAATTCGATAGTAGAAACTCTAAGACAAAAACCTACTGAGGTGAAAACACCTAGAAACAACCTTAAACACTAAGGAGAACAAATGGAAGAAGGCTTATCAAAAGCTTCACCACGAAACAACCACCAACAGCCCATAAAAGACACCAAACCACGGACTACACCCAATTCCCAACTTCCCGACACTAAAATCATGTTGACCCATGGCTTCTAGCCCTAAAAACATCAAGAACACCTTAGAACACCTCTAGGGAGAGTTATGGTCGAGGAAATTTCATGAAATGAGAATTGGAAGTGAAATAATAGTCCTCCACAACCTTAGACCTTTGTGATGTGATGGCTTGCGCAGTCTCGTGAAAATGCGAATATCTCTCTATTCCGAAGTCGGATTGACAAACGGTTTGATGCACTGAAAATTAGACTCATAGAGAATTAATTTGATAGATGGAACACCCCCTAACTTCTTATAGATTTGGATAAAAGCTTCAAGACATTTTACCTAAATTTCAAAGAATCTCAAGAGGAAAATTTTACGATAACTATTTCTGAATTTTTTTCAACAGCTTGATCGATGTCCAATATTAAATACGACCACAGAGTGACTTAGAAAACTCATAAAACTTCCTTCTTAGCCTATTATGTACTCTTAGTCCTACCTCAAAAGCACGATTTTATCACTCAAATTATCCGGGGTGTTACAAATATGAAGAAGACTCTAACAATACCCACTCTAATTAAGTATTGATCATCACACACCTCTAGCTAATTATTTAGCTACTCATGATTAATAAATTCAAAAACACATTCATCAATAGCTTCATTGACTTTAATAGAAAGAGTAGAAAAATCAATTTCACAAAATAATCTCCAACAACAGCTGAAACTTACTACTATAAACAAGAAATAGAGCAGAGCACTTTTTCCAAATTTACCAATTAGAATCTCTCTATCTCAATTAAGAGAATGTTCTTCAGCTTAAAAGGGAAACAATGATGTGATATAAATGCTTTGTTCTCTCTCAATATCTCTATTTCTATCTCTCCTTCTGCCTATATCCCCTATACAAAGTACTTTATCTGCTATTTATATCCTGAAAAGTAGGGCACTTTTTATCTTTTTCCCATATTGGAGAATTATACCCATGAGCCGTTTTGGAATTGGTGGAGAGACCAGAGGTTCGCTGGTCCCAATCCATGACCCACCAGGTGTCTTGTCTGGGCCCTTACTCAACTCCAGTAAGAAGCAGTAGTTCATCCGCCGTTTAGCCGATTCCGATCGATGAACCAACGGATCTTCATGCTATTTTCCAGAACTTTGGCTGTCCATCAGCGAATGAATCGGTTAATCGTCGCTGGCAACTCGTGAATCGCTGGTGGCATTATTCCTCATAGGAAGTGATGTTCGGCCTTTGGCCGGCATTTCGCCAGTCTTCATCTGTGGATTGCCAATTTACTTTCACTCCCTTCTTTTTTCTCCATTTTTGCTTTTTTCTTCACATTTAGTCATCTGCACACAACAAAAGCAAAAAAGGGCATAAAATCCATATAATCAACTCAAGAACTAAGAAAAAACTCAAGTTTTAGAGCCTAATAAGTTGGTAAATTACCGACTCATTACTATGGCCACCCTCAACTTAGGCATTTTACATAAGTTGAGGTTCACAATTTCAAAGGAGGGACCCGGGCCAAAACAGGTTCATTATAAATAATTGTAAAGGTAAAGGGTTAATCAAAGAAAAATGGCCAATATTAAGCTTAACATCGGGATCAATGGATTCATTTTTATTTAATTGGTTAAATTAAGCTAATGTGGCTAAAATAAAAAAATGGCATATGATCATTTCCTAATCAAATATCCTAAAATCTATGTAAAGACCAACCGAGTAAGTTCTAAATCCTCAACGTAGTATTGAACTAAGAATGAATCCTCACTCACTCATGGTACCGGTTAGCATTGAATATACCTATCCAGTTCATGCACGGGTAAGCTATTATTACACATGCTAATAATATAAATCCCATAAAAAGATCAACAGAAATCATGCAATTGCAATTAACTACACAGCTAACACAAAAAATTTTAAACGGGTCAATCTTTTTCAAAAATATCAAACTAGGGAATTTATTGTCTATAAAGTAATCCCTAAGCTACTTCTAATTAGATGAATAACAAAAAAAAACTAAACATTTTAGTTCTACTAGATAACATGTCCGAGGAAAAAGAAGCATGGCAAGAAAAACCCTCGGACAAACAAAACCCCAAAAATACAAGTACACCCCCTTTTTAAAAATATGCTTCATCTCGAAGCATCAACTGTAAGAACAAGGGAAAGGGACATACTTGTGGCTAATCATACTTCACTTGTCATCCTGTGGAGGCAGTACCTCTGCTGCAATAGTAGCGCTATCAGTGGCTGGTGCACTCAATGGAACATTAGTTGGGGGATTGTTTACCCCCGCATCGCTAGCACTCGCTTCCATGACCTCAGTGGTATCTCTGGTTGAATGTGGCTCACCCGAAGGGTCCTTGCCACATGCAAGCTCTCCTAAGGCAATGGTGGAGCTCCACGCTCCTCTAGCTTGCTCCTATAACTCTGACTTATGCTAATCATGAGTCTGTAGGCTATCCATTCTTGCCCACTTACGCTCCTTCTTCTACTTCTTTTTCTTCTTCTATCTTGAGGACTCATCTTCAACCTCCTCTAAGACCCTCCTCTTTCCTTTTCCTCCTCCGGCTGGAGTGGGCACCCAATACGCCTCAAGATGTAGCTTCGTTATCAAGCTCAGCATCCATGTATTGAAGAGTGGGGGTAGATAATACTGCCGGCTGTCTAGACAAAAACTCAACCACCTGGCTCCACAAAGCCCCCAACTCCTCTATGAGGCTGCCCCTATCTATCTGCTCAGCCATATGATCATTGAAGAAATGCTCAAAACTATCTAACCGGCTATGCAAAAATTTTGCAGCCTCATCAATCTCGGCCTTCACCCATGACTTGATAATTTCCATCATAGCATTGACCTTCTTCTCGGTCACTATCATCCTTTTAGCCAATTTCTGGAGGAAGTCCTAAGGTACCAAAATATATCCTACTGGAGTCTAACTAGGGATACCCAATGAAGGTGTGGAGGATGTGTTGGGTGCTACGTCTATCTGGCTGGATTCTGTCTCTCCCTGCTCCACTGAAGTGGAGGCATTAACATGCTCGCCCCTAAATGTATGTGGTACTGGGACTGCGGTAGGAAGTCTAACTCAGCTCATCGAGTTCATCTCATCCCGTATCAGGCCTATATCTTCCATCCTCTAGCTGCCAATCAAACTATCAACCTCCTTCTTTGCCTTGAGGCCCGCCTTAATACATACTTTGAACACAAGACTCAAGAATGGGACAGTAGTGCTCAATCCCATTGCCCGATCATGGTTCTCCTTTACGATGACCCTCGGAATGTTCATGGCGTATCTTGACATGGTACATGCTACCACGATTTCCCTATTTGCACTGAGGGTGTCGTTGTTGACTATCGACGCCAACTTATGGCGGACTAGTGTCCAACAGGCCTTCGCTACGAAGTTCAGTGAGACTTTGGTAACCTGCTTTCCACTAGCCACCCAATCCATATTCTCCTTGTTATCCGCTAAACCCCAGCTAGCTATTTAATTTGGTTTTGCACTCCTCATAACCTAACTGCTTTACCCTTTTCAGGGTGTCTACTTGGTAATCGAATTCAACCATCAAGTCAGGAGCTCTGCATTATGGCCCATAGAGTACCCATGCAATAGTACACTCAGAGGTATAAACCATGTGAGCTCGCACTACCACGCTCTCAAGCTTGGGTTGTTCTTCTAATTTCTGTCCACCTTTTCCTTTCTGCTTTATTGTGGCCAAATAATTAGCGTAGAACTCCCAGATCATTGTAGGACTATACCTCTCCAGAGTTTTATCCATCTAGTCAAATCCATAGAAACTAAATATCCACTTCATTTCCTCTACCTTATTCAAGGAACTTGTGAGGATCCATGGTTCTTCCTGTATGCTCTACCTCGAATTTTTCTTTGAGGTTAGAGAAAGACTTTTCTCGTATATCTCTTGAGCACTAGGATCTTTCCACCTAATAGTACAGCTCTCTCGAGGTGGAGTTTGGTCGACCTCTTCCTCAGAAGCTTGATGTCACCCAAGCGCATGCCCACGTGGTTGTCAAGTAATACAGGATTGTTAAGTCCAAATATCGTTGTCACGCCCTGCCTTGGGGGGCATGACTGGCACCTAGTGCCCTACTGAGACCTAGACTGCTAGACTACTGAGCCTAGGCACTTCTGGTGCTAGGCTGGCTCTAACTCTAGGTTCCCGGAACCAACGGACTATATAACGACTGTAAATACAGCCTCCAGCCGACTAGGCCGATAGCCACTTGTAAGGAAGCAACAACTAACCAGAACAACAGTAGTATAAGGGAAACTATGCAGGCCGACAAGGCCACCATGCTGTCTAGTTACTTCTGAATCAAGAAAACAAGTGCTAAACTACTACGTGACAGATAAGGTCACCACCATCAACTTAATAAGGCCCCACACAGCCGTCATAAAAAAATGAAACATACACATGGCCTCACACGACCGGTACAGCTAACCACAAGGAATATACAATCTGCAAGCCTCTAAGAACACTGATAAGATGGTCGGGACAAGGCCCCGACCTACCGATACTGTACAACAAAGAAAAGAAATAAACCTCTAGCTGTCTAGCTCCGAATGACAGGAGCTGATGACTCTGTGCTGGCTTGAATTATGAGGGATCGGCTCCTCGTCTATGAGTACCTACAGGCAAGTAATCCAGCGCCCCCAAACGGGCGTCAGTACCACTGGTACCGAGTATGCAAAGAAAAACTAAACATAACTGAAGATAAACAATAATACTGATAGTTACTTAAATGACAGAGGATAGCTAAAACTGTCTGGAATAGTAGAATCTGTACTGAGCTTAACTGTAGTGGAAGAAAGATAAGAATCATGCCTGTCGATGCGGCGTCCTGCTATATATATTTAGTAAGTAACATATATATATATATATAGCATACAAGAACCTATACCAGTCCCCATAAGCCGGAAGGTGCCAATCAAAATGCAATCTATATACCCCTACCCGGGTCAAACCATCGAAAAATAAATTCACTCCACTCACCTAATAACTACGAGCACCCTGCCGGCCCCCTAGGTATGCAGCTTGGGATCCTTAGGCCCCTGACTATAACTGTATCTTAGTCCGGAGGACTCCTGTAACTGTAATCTAAGATCTGTATCTATAATCTGTAATCTGTGCCCTGGGCGCAAGCGCTCGACAGGGTATACTGTAATGCTGATCAACCTTCTATTGGGAATGTTGCATCCTATCTTCGTCCTACTGCGGACGGCATGCCACTCCTTGGAGTGACGTATCCTCACCCTCTGGCGGGCGAGTCAACACAGCTATTAACCCTAGGGCGGCATGGAAGCTCTAAGGGTGCCCACATATCATACGCAAGTCTCAACAAGCAATAGTAATCACATATAACATGTATATTAAATCTGAAAATACTATCCATGTTCTGATATTTCAGTTTGAATCTCTTGCTGAATTAAACTGAATCTAATACTGAGTTAAACTGAGTCTGGGATAAGGTCTTGTTGTCTGATGCTGATTTACTGACTTTTATTCTGAATATGACATAACAATACAAGCATACTTAATACATGGTTTCTGGAACTTCCTTCTGGATTTTATTCTATTTTACTATACTAGAATTACTAACTTGCCGAAGAAACTGGCTTTACGTACCTCAGTTGTCGGCTTCCCGGCTAGCTGGCATAACTCGACCAATATTTAGCTATTTCTTCCAACTGTATTGACATTCATAGCAATTAGAACTAAATTCATCAATATTCTGGAAGAAAATACTACTTCGAATATATATATAGCCCAAACTTTGACTTATCGAAAAATAGTCGAAAACTCGCTATTTCTCGGAAGTCCAGAAGGGAGAAATACTCACTTTGGGGCTAGGAGTATATTGACACTAATTTGGAGCAATTCCACTTACCTTAGCTCGGTAGGAAGACGGTTTACCGGCTGAATTTCACAAAACTAACTCTGCATGAATGCTCTATGCAACTTTATACTTCAGTATCCAAGGTTAATTTAAGTTTGGACCGCGTTTGACGGCGTAATCGGATGAATTTTTATATTGAAAACTCATTCCTCTCTGTTCTCTGTTCGTTTCTGGAAATGAAATGGAAATAAATGATTAAAAACTGAAGTGGGAGGCCTTTTATACTTGGGGCCTGAACAGGGCCTCCGTGACACGCCATCATCGCGGAGGCCCGCCCTCCATGACACGCTGCCATTGCGGTGGGGTTCTGCCTGGCTCCCTCTTGAGACTCTCCGACTTGGCGCTTGTTCAGTTTCTCCCCGGGCCCTTCTCTCACACGTATGGTATTCTACAACTCTTAACCAACATGCGAATAGGCCATCTACATGTCAAGAATTTACGGGGTGTAACATCCTCCCCCCATAAGAACATTCGTCATCGAATGTAAACTTCTACTTGCAAGAATTCCAACATACTTGACTTATTTTAGAAAAATTTCGGCAGAGTCTCCCCTTTAATATGGACTATCTTAAAAATTCTGAAACTCAGAAAAGTCCAATACAGGTACTCCACACAATACTAATATCCATCACGCAATAGACTAAAACCAACTATTTCATTCATTCACTTAACATAAGGCAATTCATAAAACAACATTACTAACGTACCTCTGGCTGATCAAGTCTGGAACAGTTGAGAATATCTGATTTTCATATATTCCTCTACTTCCCAAGTCATCTCCTCTCGGTTCCTATTACGCCATAATACTTTGACAGAAGCAATGTATTTAGTTCTCAACCTGCGAATCTTCCTGTTCTAGTATGGCTACTGGGACCTCTTCATAAGCCAGCTCTTTCGTAACCTGGACATCCTGAACTGGAACAATTTTGGAGGGGTCTCCTATATACTTCCTCAGCGTAGATACGTGGAAAACTGGATGAACGGACTCTAATTCTGGAGGTAAGTTCAACTCGTATGCAACTTGGCCTATTCTTTGACGAATCTGATAAGGCCCAACAAATCTCGGGCTGAGCTTACCTTTCTTGCCGAATCTCATGACCCCTTTCATTGGAGAAACTTTCAAAAATACCCAGTCATTCACATTAAATTCTAGGTTTCTGTGCCGCATGTCAGCATACGATTTCTGGCGGCTCTGAGTAGCCAGTAGGCGTTCTATGATAAGCTTTACCTTTTCCTCTGACTGATGAATAATATCCGGCCCAATCAGTGCTGACTCTCCTACATCAAACCAGCCAACTAGCGATCTACATTTTTGCCCATACAAAGCCTCATAGGGCGCCATCTGGATAGCTGAGTGATAGCTATTATTATAAGCAAACTCAATAAGTGGTAGGTACTCATCCCAACTACCTCCAAATTCCAATACAGACGCTCATAACATATCCTCGAGCATCTGAATAGTACGTTCTGCCTGCCCATCTGTCTGAGGGTGGAATGCTGTGCTCAGATTAATCTGTTTTCCCAGGCCTCTCTGAAATGATTGCCAAAATTTAGCTGTAAATTGCGCCCCTATGTCAGAGATAATGGACAATGGAACACCGTGCAGTCTGACTATTTCTCCTATATACAACTAAGCATAATCTTCGGCGGAGAAAGTAGCCCTTACTGGCAGAAAATGGGCTGATTTTGTCAGTTTGTCAACAATTACCCAAATCGAGTCATTTCTATGTCTGGTACGGGGTAATCCTGCTAAAAAATCCATATTTACTGCTTCCCACTTCCAAAGAGGAATAGCTATGTCTTGAGTCAATCCACCTGGTTTCTGGTGTTCCACTTTTACTTACTGGCAATTAGGACACTGGGCTACGAATTCTGCTATTTCCCTCTTCATACCTGGCCACCAGTAGATTTCTTTGATATCGTGGTACATTTTCATCGTGCCTGGGTGGAGAGAATAGCGGGCGTAATGTACCTCACTCATAATCATCTGGCGAAGCCCTGAAATATCTGGAAAACAAAGGCGGCCTTTACATCGCAACACTTCATCCTTAGTTACCAGAAAATTCGGCGCTTTTCCTTGCTGAACTCTGTCTTTAAACTGAACCAGGTCAGGATCCTCATACTGTCGTTCCTTTACCTCCACAACTAATGAAGACACTGTGGTGTTCTAAATTACCGCTCTGTTGTCCTCTGTTTCTGCTACACGAAAGGCTAAACTGGCTAACTGGTGTATTTCTTTGGCCAACTCCCGCTGTTTGGGCTGCAAGTACGCCAAATTCCCCATAGATTTGCGACTGAGGGCATCTTCGACTACGTTGGCTCTTCCTGGGTGATACAAAATATTTACATCATAGTCATTTAGCAATTCCAACCAGCGACGCTGCCGCAAGGATGAATTCAACTCCCTCAGAGTTAAGATATACTGTAGGCTCTTATGATCAGTGAAAATATCCACAAGGATGCTGTACAAGTAATGTCTCCATATCTTTAGAGCGTGGATCACTGTGGTTAGCTCCAGGTCATGGGTAGGATAATTCTTTGCATGTTTCCTTAGCTTTCTGGAAGCATAAGAAATTACTTTACCATGCTGCATCAACACACATCCTAACCCAATACCCGAAGCGTCGCAATAAACTGCATAACCCTCTGTACCTTCTGGCAATGCTAATACTGGGGCAGAGGTCAACCTGTCTTTCAATTCTTGGAAACTCTGCTCACATGCCTCCGTCCACTGAAACTTTACTGCTTTTTGCATCAACTTAGTCAGAGGTGTCTCTACGGTGGAGAATCCCTCAACATATCTTCTGTAGTACCTTGCTAATCCCAGAAAACTGCGTACTTCAGTTGGAGTGGTAGATCTAGGCCATGTTTTTACTGCTTCTATTTTCTGCATGTCTACCTGTATACCAGCATCCGACATAATGTGCCCCAACAAAGCTACTGAGTTTAGCCAAAATTCACACTTAGAGAACTTGGCATACAGCTAACGGTTCCTGAGAATCTGGAGCACTGTCCCCAAATGATCCTGGTGTTCTGCCTCTGAGCGAGAATACACCAGAATATCATCAATAAACCCTATCACAAACAGGTCCCGGTATGGTCTGAAAATGCTGTTCATGAGGTCCATAAATACTGCTGGGGCATTCATCAGCCTAAAGGACATTACTTGGAATTCAAAATGGCCGTATTTTGTCCTGAAGGCAGTCTTCGGAATGTCCCTTTCACGAACTTGAATCTGATGGTATCCGGACCGTAAGTCAATCTTGGATAAATATCTGGCCCCCTTTAACTGATCAAACAAATCATCTACTCTGGGAAGCGGATACTTATTCTTGATTATAACCTTATTCAACTGCCCGTAGTCTACACACATGCGGAGTGAGCCATTCTTCTTTCTCACAAATTGAACTGGCGCACACCAAGGTGAAGTACCCGACCTGATGAAGCCCTTATCTAACAAATCTTTCAGCTGCTCCTTTAATTCCTCTGAGTTCAGTAGGGCCCATACAATATAGAGGGATTACCGCTCTGTTGTCCTCTGTTTCTACTACACGAACGGCTAAACTGGCTAACTGGTGTATTTCTTTTGCCAACTCCCGATGTTCGGGCTGCAAGTACGCCAAATTCCCCATAGTTTGCGACTGAGGGCATCTTCGACTACGTTGGCTCTTCCTGGGTGATACAAAATATTTACATCATAGTCATTTAGCAATTCCAACCGGCGACGCTGCCGCAAGGATGAATTCAACTCCCTCTGAGTTAAGATATTCTTTAGGCTCTTATGATCAGTGAAAATATCCACAAGGATGCCGTACAAGTAATGTCTCCATATCTTTAGAGTGTGGATCACTGCGGCTAGCTCCAGGTCATGGGTAGGATAATTCTTTGCATGTTTCCTCAGCTTTCTGGAAGCATAAGAAATTACTTTACCATGCTGCATCAACACACATCCTAACCCAATACCCGAAGCATCGCAATAAACTTCATAACCCTCTGTACCTTCTGGCAATGCTAATACTGGGGCAGAGGTCAACCTGTCTTTCAATTCCTGGAAACTCTGCTCACATGCCTCCGTCCACTGAAACTTTACTGCTTTTTGCATCAACTTAGTCAGAAGTGTCTCTACGGTGGAGAATCCCTCAACATATATTCTGTAGTACCTTGCTAATCCCAGAAAACTGCGTACTTCAGTTGGAGTGGTAGATCTAGGCCATGTTTTTACTGCTTCTATTTTCTGCGTGTCTACCTGTATACCAGCATCCGACACAATGTGCCCCAAGAAAGCTACTGAGTTCAGCCAAAATTCACACTTAGAGAACTTGGCATACAGCTGACGGTTCCTGAGAATCTGGAGCACTGTCCCCAAATGATCCTGGTGTTCTGCCTCTGAGCGAGAATACACCAGAATATCATCAATAAACCCTATCACAAACAGGTCCAGGTATGGTCTGAAGATGCTATTCATCAGGTCCATAAATACTGCTGGGGCATTCATCAACCTAAAGGACATTACTTGGAATTCAAAATGGCCATATCTGGTCCTGAAGGCAGTCTTCGGAATGTCCCTTTCACGAACTTGAATATGATGGTATCCGGACCGTAAGTCAATCTTGGATAAATATCTGGCCCCCTTTAACTGATCAAACAAATCATCTACTCTTCGAAGCATATACTTATTCTTGACTATAACCTTATTCAACTGCCCATAGTCTACACACATGCGGAGTGAGCCATTCTTCTTTCTCGCAAATTGAACTGGCGCATACCAAGGTGAAGTACCCGACCTGATGAAGCCCTTATCTAACAAATCTTTCAGCTTCTCCTTTAATTCCTCTGAGTTCAGCAGGGTCCATACGATATAGAGGGATTGATATGGGCTGAGTGCCTGGTAGCAAATCAATTGCAAAATCTATTTCTCTTTCTAGGGGAATACCAGGTAGCTCATCTAGAAATACGTCAGGGATTCATTAACCACTGGTACAAACTGGAGAGTCGGAGGCTCTACCCAAACATCTTGGACTCTGACTAGGTGGTAAATTCATCCCTTAGCAATCAACTTCCTCGCCTGAAGGTAGGAAATAATCCTACCTTTTGGCGTAGCTGTACTACCCTTCCACTCTCGTACTGCCTCCCCTAGAAAGTGGAATCGGACCGTCTTGGTCCAGCATTCTACATTGGCATAGCATGGCACTAACCAATCCATACCCATAATGGCATCGAAATCAATCATCTCTAATTCTACCAGATCTACTATAGTCTGACGGTCAGCAACCTCCGTTGTACACCCTCGATAAACCCTTCAGGCTATAATGGAGTCACTGACAGGTGTAGTTACTGAAAAGGGTTGCTGAAGCAACTCTGGTACAACACTGAACTTTTGAGCCACAAATGGAGTAACGTAGGACAGAGTAGATCCTGGATCAATCAGTACATAAGTTGGGTGTGAGCAATTAGTCATCATACCTGTTACCACATCTGGAGATGCCTCTGAGTCTAGCCTCCTTGGTAATGCATAGGTACGGCTTGGGCCCGTACCTCAACTAGAGGCCCCCGATCTACCTCATCCCCCTACTTACTGGACCTAAGGGCCTACGCCCTGTCGAGGCTGCTGGAGTTCGCGACCCTGCTGATGCCATGTCCTAATTATCTCGGCTACCCTGACCTCTGGCTGGATAGTCTCTCATCACATGAACCTCCTGCTCGTATATATAACACCCTGTGGAGCCATATCTACAAGCTCCAGTGTAGGGTTGGCTGCAAATAGGGCAAGGTGGGGGTCTGTATCTGCTTTGCTCTGCCATCCTCTACTCAGGTGAATGTACCATTTGAGAACTTCCGCTGGACTCTGACTGTCCTCGGTGAATGAATATACCCCTCTGCTGCTGTGATGGAGGTGGGGGTCTAGGTGGCTTGTCTAACAACCGGGGCCTGGGACCTCTCTGAATCTCCCTCTGTATTTCATCTGATCTATCCCTGTGGTGCTGCTCCTGATTTATATGTCTACTATCCTATTTCCGCTGTCTAAGGCCCTCAATAGTCAGGGCAAAGGCCTGCACCCAAGCAATATCCATATCCTCCCGCAGCGTAGCTGTCATGCATGCCTCAATGTATTCTGGGTTCAAACCCATAATAAACTGGTGGACTCTAGATGGCATGGTGTCCACAAAATATGGAGCATAGCAGGCCAAGGAATCGAACTGTAGGGCGTATTCCCGTACACTCCTCGCCCCCTGCTCCAAGTGCAAAAACTGATCCATCCGCGCCTATCGAATTTCCCATGGAAAATAACTATCCAGGAAGGCCTCTGAAAAGCTGGACCAGGTCGGAGGGGCAACATCTCTCCCTCGGGACCTTTCCCAACTTTCATACCACAACACAACAATATCCCGCATCCAGAATACCGCCAAGTCAACTAATTCTGTAGCCGTCACATGCATGACCTGGAAGATTCTCTACATCTAGTCCAGGAAATCCTGGGGGTCCTCTGCCTGATTCGACCCTGTGAACTGCGGGGGACCTAGTGCCAAAAATTCTCGGACCCTCGAACTGCCAGACCCACCAGATGACTCTGCTGTTACGGGTGGCACTAACTGGCACTGAGTAGCCATCATTTGTGCAAAATGACATAAGAAGAGTGTGAGCAAATAGTCATGATACCTGTTACCACATCTGGAGATGCCTCTGAGTACTGCCTCCCTGGTAATGCATAGGTATGGCTTGGGCCCATACCTGAACTAGAGGCCCCTGATCTACCTCGACTCCTACTTGCTGGACCTGAGGGCCTACGCCCTGCCGAGGCTGCTAGAGCTCGCGGCCCTGCTGATGCCCTATCCTGATTATCTCGGCTACCCTGACCTCTGGCTGGACAGTCCCTCATCACAAGACCCTCCTTCCCGCATATATAATCCCCTGCGGAGCCATACCTACAAGCTCCAGTGTGGGGTCGTCTGCCAATAGGGCAAGGTTGGGATGTGTATCTGCTCTTCTTTTCCCTCCTCTGCTGAGGTGAATCAACCGTTCGAGAACTACCGCTGGACTCTGACTGTCCTCGGCGAATGAATCTACCCCTCTGTTGCTGTGATGGAGGTGGGGGTATAGGTGGCCTGTCTGACAATTGGGGCCTGGGTCCTCTCTGAATCTCCCTCTGTATTTCATCTGATCTATCCCTGCGGTGCTACTCCTGATTTATACGTCTATTGTACTGTTGCCGCTGTCTAAGGCCCTCAATAGTTTGGGCAAAGGCCTGCACCCGAGCAATATCCATATCCTCCCGCACCATAGCTGTCATGCATGCCTCAATGTATTCTGGGTTCAGACCCATAATAAACCGGTGGATTCTAATAGCATGGTGTCCACAAAAGCTGGAGCATAGCAGTCCAAGGAATCGAACTGTAGGGTGTATTCCCATACACTCCTCGCCCCCTGCTCCAAGTGCAAAAACTAATCCATCCGGGCCTGTCGAATTTCCCGTGGCAAATAACGATCCAGGAAGGCCTCCGAAAAGCTGGATCAGGTCGGAGGGGCAACATCTCTCCCTCGGGACCTTTCCCAACTTTCATACCACAACACAACAATATCCCGCATCCAGAATACCGCCAAGTCAACTAATTCTGTAGCCGTCACATGCATGACCTGGAAGATTCTCTACATCTAGTCCAGGAAATCCTGGGGGTCCTCTGCCTGATTCGACCCTGTGAACTGCGGGGGACCCAGTGCCAAAAATTCTTGGACCCTCGAACTGCCAGACCCACCAGATGACTCTGCTGTTACGGGTGGCACTAACTGGCACTGAGTAGCCATCATTTGTGCAAAATCACATAAGAAGAGTGTGAGCAAATAGTCATGATACCTGTTACCACATCTGGAGATGCCTCTGAGTACTGCCTCCCTGGTAATGCATAGGTATGGCTTGGGCCCATACCTGAACTAGAGGCCCCTGATCTACCTCGACTCCTACTTGCTGGACCTGAGGGCCTACGCCCTGCCGAGGCTGCTAGAGCTCGCGGCCCTGCTGATGCCCTATCCTGATTATCTCGGCTACCCTGACCTCTGGCTGGACAGTCCCTCATCACAAGACCCTCCTTCCCGCATATATAATCCCCTGCGGAGCCATACCTACAAGCTCCAGTGTGGGGTCGTCTGCCAATAGGGCAAGGTTGGGATGTGTATCTACTCTTCTTTTCCCTCCTCTGCTGAGGTGAATCAACCGTTCGAGAACTACCGCTGGACTCTGACTGTCCTCGGCGAATGAATCTACCCCTCTGTTGCTGTGATGGAGGTGGGGGTATAGGTGGCCTGTCTGACAATTGGGGCCTGGGTCCTCTCTGAATCTCCCTCTGTATTTCATCTGATCTATCCCTGCGGTGCTACTCCTGATTTATACGTCTATTGTCCTGTTGCCGCTGTCTAAGGCCCTCAATAGTTTGGGCAAAGGCCTGCACCCGAGCAATATCCATATCCTCCCGCACCATAGCTGTCATGCATGCCTCAATGTATTCTGGGTTCAGACCCATAATAAACCGGTGGATTCTAATAGCATGGTGTCCACAAAAGCTGGAGCATAGCAGTCCAAGGAATCGAACTGTAGGGTGTATTCCCGTACACTCCTCGCCCCCTGCTCCAAGTGCAAAAACTAATCCATCCGGGCCTGTCGAATTTCCCGTGCCAAATAACGATCCAGGAAGGCCTCCGAAAAGCTGGATCAGGTCGGAGGGGCAACATCTCTCCCTCGGGACCTTTCCAAACTTTCATACCACAACACAACAATATCCCGCAGTCAGAATACCAACTCAACTGATTCTATAGACGTCGCATGTATGACCCAGAAGATTCTCTGCATCTTGTCCACGAAATCCTAGGGGTCCTCTGCTTGATCCGACCCTGTGAACTGCTGGGGACCTAGTGGCAAAAATTCTCGGACCCTCGAACTGCCATACCCACCAGATGACTCTACAGTTACGGGTGGCACTGACGGGCACTGAGTTGCCATCATTTGTGCCAACATAACTACTGCACTTCGAATTTCCTGGTCGGATGGTGTAGGTACAGGAACTGTCGGAGGCGGTATCATTCCGAGGGGCTTCTGGTATGGTGGGGACTGCTGAGAAGGTCGTGATGATGCCTCTGTATCGCCCTTAGATTCGGCTGATTCTAGATGAAGCTGAGGCATCCTGCTGGGGCCTTCTCCTACTGCAGTATCTAGTCATCTACGTGGGGCAGGGTGTCGCTGGTCTGCCATTTTAATCTGTAAACAAAGAGTATGATAAGTTTTAGGAACTCAACCCTATACTGTACTGCTCTATGGCATGACCGAATATGACGAAAGAGTAACAATCCTTTCATGCCTTGCAGCCTCCTTCCCATGGTATGTGGTGTACAGCACATCCATAGACAAGACTCTACTCAGCACAGCTTGCAGACTCCCTAGGATACGACCTGTTATGATACCAAGTTTGTCACGCCCCGCCTTGGGGGAGCATGACTGGCACCCGGTGCCCTACTGAGACCTAGACTGCTGGACTACTGAGCCTAGGCACTTCTGGTTCAAGGATGGCTCTAACTCTGGTTTCATGGAACCAATGGGGTATATAATAGCTGTAAATACAGCCTTCGACAAACTAGGCCGATAGCCACTTGTGAGGAAGCAACAGCTAACCAGAACAACAGTAGTATGAGGGAACCTATGCGGGCCGACAAGGCCACCATGCTATCTAGTTACTTCCGAATCAAGAAAACAAGTGCTAAACTACTACGTGACCGACAAGGTCACCCCTACCAACTGAATAAGGCCCCACACGGTGGTCATAAAAACACTAAACATACACACGGCCTCACACGATCGGTACAGCTAACCACAAGGAATATACAATCTGCAAGCCTCTAAGAATACTGATAAGATGGCCAGGAAAGGGCCACGGCCTTCCCATATTGTACAACAAAGAAAAGAAATAAACCTCTAGCTGTCTAGCTCCGGATGACAGGAGCTGATGACTCTGTGCTGGCTAGAATTACAAGGGATCGGCTCCTCGTCTATGAGTACCTGCAGGCAAGTAATGCAGCAGCCCCAAACGGGCGTCAGTATCACTGATACCGAGTATGCAAAGAAAAACTAAACATAACTGAAGATAAACAGTAATACTAATAGTTACTGAAATGACGGAGGATAGCTAAAACTGTCTGGAATAGCAGAATTTGTACTGAGCTTAACTGTACTGGAAGGAAGATAAGAATAATACTTGTCGATGTGGCGTTCTGCTAACTATCCATTTAATAGGTAACATGCATATATATTTAGTAAGCAACATATATATATATATATATATATATATAACATACAAGAACCTATACCAGCCCCCATAAGCGGGAAGGTGCCAATCAACATGCAATCTATATACCCCTACCCGGGTCAAACCATCCAAAAATAAATTCACTCCACTCACCTAATAACTACGAGCACCCTGCCGGCCCCCTGGGTATGCAGCTTGGGCTCCCTGGGCCCCTGACTATAACTGTATCTAAGTCCAGAGGACTCCTGTAACTATAATATGAGATCTGTATCTATAATATGTAATCTGTGCCCTGGGCATAAGCGCTTGACAGGGTATACTATAATACTGATAAGCCTGCTATGTGGAATGTTGCATCCCATCTTCATCCTACTGCTGACGGAATGCCACTCCTTGGAGTGACGTATCCTCACCCTCTAGCGGGTGAGTCGATACAACTATTAACCCTGGGGCGGCAAGGAAGCTCTAAGGGTGCCCACATATCACAAACAAGTCTCAACAAGCAACAGTAATCACATATAACATGTATATTAAATCTGAAAATACTATCCATGTTCTGATATTTTATTCTGAATCTCTTGCTGAATAAATCTGAATCTAATAATCAGTTAAACTGAGTCTGGGATAAGGTCTTGCTGTCTGATGCTGATTTACTGACTTTTATTTTGAATATGACAGAACAACACATACATACATAATACTCGATTTCTGGAACTTCCTTCTCGATTTTATTCTATTTAACTGTACTAGAATTACTAATTTTCCAAAGATATTGGCTTTACATACCTCAGTTGTCCGCTTCCCGGCTAACTGGCATAACTCAGCCAATATTCAGCTATTTCTTCCAAACGTATTCACATTTATAGATATTAGAACTAAATTCATCAATATTCTGGAAGAAAATACTACTTTGAAAATATATGTAGCCCAAACTTTTACTTATCAAAAAACAGTCGAAAACTCGCTATTTCTCGGAAGTCCAGAAGGGAGAAATACTCACTTTGGCTCTAGGAGTATATTGACACTAATTTGAGCAATTCCACTTACCTTAACTCGGTAGGACGACGGTTTGTCGGTCGGCCGAATTTCACGAAACTAACTCCGCAGGAATGCTCTTTGTAGCTTTATACTTCAGTATCCAGGGTTAATTTGAGTTTGGACCATGTTTGACAGCGTAATCGGATGAATTTTAATATTGAAACCTCGATCCTCTCTGATCTCTGTTCGTTTCTGGAAATGAAATGGAAATAAATGATTAAAAATCGAAGTGGGAAGCCTTTTATACTGGGGGCCTAAACAGGACCTCCGTGACACGCCAGTCATCGCGGAGGCCCCCCCTCCGTGCCACGCTGCCATCACAGAAGGGTTCTGCCTGGCTCCCTCTTACGACTCTCCAACTTGGCGCTTGTCCGGTTACTCCCTGGGCTATTCTCTCGCACGTATGCCATTCTAAAACTCTTAACCAACATGCGAATAGGCCATCTACATGTCAAGAATTTACGAGGTGTAACATCCTCCCCCCTTTAAGAACATTCGTCCTCGAATGTAAACTTCTACTTGCAAGAATTCCAACTTGCCTGACTTATTCTAGAAAAATTTCGGCAGAGTCTCCCCCTTAATATGGACTATCTGAAAAATCCTGAAACTGAGAAAAGTCCAATACAGGTACTCCACACAATACTAATATCCATCATGCAATAGACTAAAGCCAACTATTTCATTCATTCACATAACATAAGGCAATTCATAAAACAACAATACTAACGTACCTCTGGCTGATAAAGTCTGGAACAGTTGAGGATATCTGACTTTCATATCTTCCTCTGCTTCCCAAGTCATCTCCTCTTTGTACCTATTATGCCATAATACTTTGACAGAAGCAATGTCTTTAGTTCTCAACCTGCGAATCTACCTATCTAGTATGGCTACTGGGACCTCTTCATAAGCCAGCTCTTCCGTAACCTGGACATCCTGAACTGGAACAATTCTAGAGAGGTCTCCTATATACTTCCTCAGCATATACACATGGAAAACTGGATGAACAGACTCTAATTCTAGAGGTAAGTTCAACTCGTACGCCACTTGGCCTATTCGTTGACGAATCTGATAAGGCCCAACAAATCTCGGGCTGAGCTTACCTTTCTTGCCGAATCTCATGACCCCTTTCATTGGAGAAACTTTCAAAAATACCCAGTCATTCACATTAAATTCTAGGTTTCTGCGCCGCGTGTCAGCATATGATTTCTGGCGGCTCTGAGTAGCCAGTAGGCGTTCTATGATAAGCTTTACCTTTTCCTCTGATTGATGAATAATACCTTGCCCAATCAGCGCTGACTCTCCAACTTCAAACCAGCCAACTGGCGATCTGCATTTTCTCCCATACAAAGCCTCATAGGGCGCCATCTGGATAACTGAGTGATAGCTATTGTTAAAAGCAAACTCAATAAGTGGTAGGTGCTTATCCCAACTATCTCCAAAGTGCAATACACACACTCGGAACATATCTTCGAGCGTCTGAATAGTACGTTCTGCCTGCCCATCTGTCTGAGGGTGGTGCTTAGATTAATCTGTATTCCCAAGCCTCTCTGAAATGATTGCCAAAATTTAGCTGTAAATTGCGCCCCTCTGTTAGAGATAATGGACAATGGAACACCGTGCAGTCTGACTATTTCTCTGATATATAACTCAGCATAATCTTCGGCGGAAAAAGTAGCCCTTACTTGCAGAAAATGGGCTGATTTTGTCAGTCTGTCAACAATTACCCAAATCAAGCCATTTCTATGTCTGGTACGGGGTAATCCTGCTACAAAATCCATATTCACTACTTCCCACTTCCAAAGAGGCATAGCTATGTCTTGAGTCAATCCGTCCGGTTTCTGGTGTTCCGCTTTTACTTGTTGGCAATTAGGACACTAGGCTACGAATTCTGCTATTTCCCTCTTCATACATGGCCACCAGTAGATTTCTTTGATATCGTGGTACATTTTCGTCGCGCCTGGGTGGAGAGAATAGTGGGCATAATGTACCTCACTCATAATCTGCTGGCGAAGCCCTGAAATATCTAGAACACAAAGGAGGCCTTTACATCGCAGCACTTCGTCCTCAGTTATTTGAAAATACGACGCTTTTCCTTGCTGAACTCTGTCTTTAAACTGAACCAGGTCAGGATCCTCATACTGCCGTTCCTTTACCTCCACAACTAATGACGACACTGTGCTGTTCTGAATTACTGCTCTTTTGTCCTCTGTTTCTGCTACATGAACGGCTAAACTGGATAACTAGTGTATTTCTTTGACCAACTCCCGCTGTTCGGGCTGCAAGTACGCCAAACTCCCATGGATTTGCGACTGAGTGCATCTTCGACTACGTTTGCTCTTCCTGGGTGATACAGAATATTTACATTATAATCTTTCAGCAATTCCAACCAGCGACGCTACCGCAAATTCAACTCCCTTTGAGTTAAGATATACTGTAGGCTCTTATTATCAGTGAAAATATCCACATGGACGCCGTACAAGTAATGTCTCCATATCTTTAGAGCGTGGATCACTGTGGATAGTTCCAGGTCATGGGTAAGATAATTCTTTTTGTGTTTCCTCATCTGTCTGGAAGCATAAGCAATTACTCTACCATGCTGCATCAACACACATCCTAACCCAATACCCGAAGCGTCGCAATAAACTTCATAACCCTCTGTACCTTCTGGCAATGCTAATACTGGGGCGACGGTCAATCCGTCTTTCAATTCCTGGAAACTTTCCTCACATGCCTCCGTCCACTAAAACTTTACTGCTTTTTGCGTCAACTTAGTCAGAGGTGCCGCTATGGTGGAGAATCCCTCAACATATCTTCTGTACTACCCTGCTAATCCCAGAAAAATGCGTACTTCAGTCAGAGTGGTAGGTCTGGGCCATGTTTTACTGCTTCTATTTTCTGCGTGTCTACCTATATACCAGCATCTGACACAATGTGCCCCAAGAAAGCTACTGAGTTCAGCCAAAATTCACACTTAGAGAACTTGGCGTACAGCTGACGGTCCCTGAGAATCTGGATCACTGTCTGTAAATGATCCTAGTGGTCTGCCTCTGAGCGAGAATACACCAGAATATCATCAACAAACACTATCACGAACAGATCCAGGTATGGTCTGCAGATGCTGTTCATCAGGTCCATAAATACTGTTGGGGCATTTGTCAGCCCAAAGGTCATGACTAGGAATTCAAAATGGTCATATCTGGTCCTGAAGGCAGTCTTCGGAATGTCCTTTCACGAACTTGAATCTGATGGTATCCGTATTGTAAGTCAATCTTGGATAAATAGCTTCCCCCCTTTAACTGATCAAACAAATCATCTACTCTGGGAAGTGGATACTTATTCTTGATTGTAACCTTATTCAACTGCCCGTAGTCTACACACATGCAGAGTGAGCCAACCTTCTTTCTCACAAATAGAACTGGCGCTCCCCAATGTGAAGTACTCGGCCTGATGAAGCCCTTATCTAACAAATCTTTCAGCTGCTGCTTTAATTTCCTGAGTTTAGCAGGGGACATACGATTGGGAGGGATTGATATGGGCTGAGTGCTTGGTAGCAAATCAATTGCAAAATCTATTTCTCTTTTTGGGGGAATACCAGGTAGCCCATCTGGAAATATGTCAGGGAATTCATTAACCACTGGAACAAACTGGAGAGTTGGAGGCTCTACCCGAACATCTTGGACTCTAACTAGGTGGTAAATGCATCCCTTAGCTATCAACTTTCGCGCCTGAAGGAAGGAAATAAACCTACCTTTTGGCGTAGCTGTACTACCCTTCCACTCTCGTACTGCCTCCCCTAGAAAGTGGAATCGGACCGTCTTGGTCCAGCATTCTACATTGGCATAGCACGACACTAACCAATCCATACCCATAATGGCATCGAAATCAATCATCTCTAATTCTACCAGATCTACTGTAGTCTAACGGTCAGCAACCTCTACTGTACACCCTCAATAAACTCTTCAAGCTATAATGGAGTCACCGACAGGTGTAGATACTGAAAAGGGTTGCTGAAGCAACTCTGGTACAACACTGAACTTTCGAGCCATAAATGGAGTAATGTAGGACAGAGTAGATCCTAGATCAATCAATAAATAAGCAGGGTGTGAGCAAATAGTCATCATACCTGTTACCACATCTGGAGATGCCTCTGAGTCCTGCCTCATTGGTAATGCATAGGTACGGCTTGGGCCCGTACCTCAACTAGAGGCCCCCGATCTACCTCGTCCCCTACTTGCTAGACCTAAGGGTCTATGCCCTGCCGAGGCTGCTGGAGTTCGCGACCCTGCTGATGCCCTGTCCTGATTATCTCGGCTACCCTGACCTCTGGCTGGATAGTCTCTCATCACATGAACCTCCTGCCCGCATATATAACACCCTGTGGAGCCATATCTACAAGCTCCAGTGTAGGTCGGCTGCAAATAGGGCAAGGTGGGGGTCTGTATCTGCTTTGCTCTGCCATCCTCTACTCAGGTGAATCTACCGTTTGAGAACTTCTGCTGGACTCTGACTGTCCTCAGCGAATGAATCTACCCCTCTGCTGCTGTGATGGAGGTGGGGGTCTAGGTGGCCTGTCTGACAACCGGGGCCTGGGACCTCTCTGAATCTCCCTCTGTATTTCATCTGATCTATCCCTGTGGCGCTGCTCCTGAATTATACGTCTACTATCCTATTTCCGCTGTCTAAGGCCCTCAATAGTTAGGGCAAAGGCTTGCACCCGAGCAATATCCATATCCTCCCGCAGCGTAGCTGTCATGCATGCCTCAATGTATTCTGGGTTCAGACCCATAATAAACTGGTGGACTCTAGATGGCATGGTGTCCACAAAATCTGGAGCATAGCGGGCCAAGGAATCGAACTGTAGGATGTTCGGACTTTGTTATATGGGTATATAACTACACGCAAGTGCACATGGTCGAAAAAGTAGTAAAGTGGCTTAAGTAAGCCAAGTATCGATCCCACAGGGACTGGGATGAAGTGCAATCTGCTCAAGTGTACTATATTTCAATTCTAAAAATGCAGACAACAGTGTAACCAAGAGTTTAATATTTTGATTTCTAATAATTATGCTAAGTCTAAAACAATTATCTAATGTGAGTCTGACTATGAATGTGAGCATGCTAAGGTTAAACGAACATGTAATGAAATTAATTGTCGATATAATTTGGTTAGCCGTTTCCTCCGGTTGCTAGTCAAGAATTATTGCGAAGGGATTAAAACTCTCGTATTTAACCCCACTTAATAATCACATCCACCTACATTTCTGTGATTAAATGCAATTCATGTTCTAGCCATACAAAACCGATTCCTAAATTGACTAATACGACTTTCAGGTATATTTCTATCCTGAAGGTAAATCAATTCTCCATTTTCCCAAACTAAGAAAGGATCATATCTTATTAATTCACAACTTTCCAATTTCTTGCTCTCTCGAGTGAAACCGGACTTTTTAGATGTACATTAACGTAGGCCACACATTAATGCAGTAAGAACAAGAATCAATAGAACAACCATGGAAGAAAAGATGAAAAACCAAAGAATCAATAATCACATTTCATTACAATTGTTCGTAACATCAACAAGAAGATGAATTAGCCACTCATTTGTGGATTAAACATCGTTAAATGAGTGTTAAACATACAAGCAATTGAATTCAAGGAGATGAAAAGAGAGAAAAACCCTGATAATTTCGTCCCCTCAACTGCCTGTAACCCACGTTCTTGCTCCACCATGTCAGAATATTGAAAAATGAACCTAAGTGTTCTATTTATACTAGTGAGAATTTTTCTCGGAATAACAAGCAACGTGTCACGTAGTGCATCGCGGAGCACTGCCTCCGTGACACGCCACCGACGCGGACCCTCACTGGAAATTGGGGGTCCAGGGAATAAGGCCCAACGTGGCACGACGTGCAACGCAGAGCCAGGCCACCGTGCCACGGACCCATCGCGAACCCTCACTGGAAATAGGCTGAAAATTCCCTCTCCAGGCAGAAGGCTTCCGCGATGGCAGCGTGACATGGCTCCATCGCGGAGCCCCTTTATTTTGTGCTTTCCAATGCCTAGTCCCTTGCTCACATCCGAGTCCAACCCCGATCTCTTCCAACATGCATTTTAGCTTCTCGAAATTACATTTTACCTGCAAAACAATGCTAATCATGTTGGTTAGTATAAATTCACATTTTATTACCAATTACATGAGAATGTATAAACATTGATAGCTAAACAAGGCTAAAATGACACCTTTGAGTATCACTTGGGAATATAAATTTGCCCAAGATCACTTACCCCACACTTAAATCCTTGTTCGTCCTCGAACAACAATCTTACACCTCATGCAATTTACATCCCACCCTCGCTACTTTGGTTCGACAATTTAGGTTACGGTCATACTGATTATTCAATACAACAAATCATCAAGAAAACATGCATGGTCCTATCAATGAAATGACCTTCAATACATCAAGACCTCCTAGACTTAAGAATCGACTCTCGATATTGGCAAACTCATGCAAATCAGCTAATCAAGACATCCGACACAAAAATTTATCTCTCATCAAGCATGTGCCCTCACAATACAAGAGAATTTTCCCCTTTTTGATCATATGAACTCACACAATTTCAAGCCGGGGCATATAAACACAATTTCGCTCTCTCTCCCAAAAGAATTCACATGCATCATGTCATGACCCATAAGCTTGCCTTTAGAATACTACTTCACTAATAAAAGAAGTGTGATGTAAGATCACGTAGGACTTTAACGGGTTGTAATGGAAGCTACGAAACTAGTAAATATTGGGCTCGCCCATAATAACCACTAGCATCCTTAAGTGCCTTTTCAACACATCCCAGCAAACTCATGGACATTGTTTCTTTCTTCATCCTCCCATTCTTGAAGTTTTTCTTTAGTTTGGCCCATCTTATTAAGCGCACTTGACACCACAACAAAGATTATTCTTACACCTTCATTATAGTTTATTTATAACAATTACACCTTCAACCTTTTCTTTTCTTCCATCACTCTGCTTTTCTCTTCTTTTCACCATTCTCGCTCTTTGACACTTTGGGGAAATGATTTTCTCTTCTTAAGCGCTTAAGAGTTTTAGATCGACTTTACGGCTAATGAAAAGAAGGGATTAAGATTGATTTACACTTTTTGACAAAAGAAAAAAATAATAGGCTAAAGGCTCAACGGGATGACTAGGGTACACAATCAAGGTGGGTATGATAATGAAAAATAGAAACTTTCGATTAAAAACAAAGAAATGCCTACATCCTTTCCTACAATACACCTCCTTCATTTCGTTTTGTACACACACCAGGCAAGTTCTAGACACTTCACAATAGCATGGAATAACAAAACCTCACTTCACACTTATTGCACATGCTCAATTCAAGATGTCTTCACAGACTCTTCAATCAGCTAATTACAGGAATTCAAACATTAAGCCTCACTCACACTGAATCGAACTCTATGGCCTAGGTATCTCAACGTATTTACAAAGTTGCATGCTTTCACACAAATCACATTTGCATTTTAAATATCATGTACAACACGCAACCATAATTCCGCAACCATAAAGTAACGACAAGTTTTGGGATGCAACCCACAAAAGAAAAACAACTGAAAAAAATAAATAAATAAAACAAATTCTACTCCTAACGACTACATTTCCCTTAAGACGGTCGTCATCCATCCATCATAGGGAACGATCACTAACTAGGACTTCGGTTCAATGGGACCATTCTCGGTAAAAGAACCGAAAACAAACTCCGAGAAACCCAAGAAGTGAAAAAAAATTAAAAATATCGATCATTTCGATAACAAAAATATGTACAAAATCATCTAGCACATTCAGCAACACACAACAGTTTCACATATATTTACAATACAGAACAACAACTTACAATCACAAATCACAGGGTCAGAAAATTTTGTTCACAGCACAACAACAGATTAGGACATACAAAACAGCATAACCAACACCTAACTACTCCCACCCCACACTTATCTAGAACATTGTCCCCAGTGTTCACAAAAAATTAAAATAGCACAAAATTGGGTGGTGGAACTCCCTGATCAATCCAAGTACTCCACTTCTTCATCAGGTGCTGCTGCTTCATCTCCCATGTCTGAATCACCCCCGTCGTCATCATCGGACTCCACATCGGAGTCCTCCTGACATGTCTCCTCGTCCGTGGGGACATCATCATCCGTGGGCTCTACAAATGCTGGCCACACTCGGCATAAAGCCCTGGCATTTTCGCCAAAAGGGTAGTCCAGCTCGAGCTGCCATAGCTCCTCCTCTGTTGCCGGCCTCCCGCCTATCCTCAGCTGGAGCGTCTGCATCCCATACATGCGAGCCATGTACTGATCATCACGAGCATGTCGCTCGCCTAGTGTAAGCACTGGCCCGTGGGTGGTGTCGGGAGCCTTAGTTTTAGTGACATCTAAGGCTCGCCGCTCCATCTGCGGGATATAATTAAGGGCCTCTTCCTCAACATCTAGGCCCCTTAGGAAGGTGGTGAGTAGCCCACCAAATCCGTATCCGTGCCCCTGATGCAACCGGGCTCTCTTCATGGCGGAGATAATTACCGCCCCCACGTTGATCTCCAGCCCTTTCATCAGGGCGTACACCAGGCATACACGATCTCGGGTTACATCTGTCATATGTACCCCTGGGATTAGGCAGGAACAGACGATCTTTAGCCATATTCTGGCTTCCCTGTTCATCTGTGAATAGGGCAAAGTCTGATGGTAGCCCCTCTCTTTGTGTCTGCTCCATCTAGCTGTCGATCGGGTTCCACACAAAGTGCGTCTGATGTCCGCATATGGTGGAGTGATGTTCATCTGTCGAAGCATGTGGGCATCTGTGTCCCGCGCCCCTAGGATAACATTGAGGTGGTGGGGATCGAAGGTGACTATTTGCCCTCTAATTTGATGGTGTGACTTCTGAGAGTCGGGTCCCAATTGGCATAGAATTCCCGAATCAGGTGCAATTTGCATTCCTTGGGCTCCTCAAAAATGAATTTGAGCCCAGCTGCCTCGATCCGGTGTACAATCCTAGGGAACTCTTGTGCCAACGGTTCCTATGCTATGTGTTCCTCGGGGAAGTACTTGCTTTCTTTGTGCTTTGCGTACCACTTCTTCCCCTCTTTCGTCACCCACCTGGTTCCGTATTGGCGGTGTTGGCCGCGTGGAACCACTGGTGCTGCTGGGACTGTTGTGCCCAGTCTGATTCGCTTTCTTCCGGCGCCAGATGTTGATGCGCCTTTCCCTTTTTCTTGCCTGCTTGCCATTTTACCTGTCAACCCAAGTAGACAAGATCAATATTAAGCCAATGAATATTAACTTCGACTAAGGTCGAGTTAAGCTAGGCTACCCCACACTTAGTCCTTAGCAAAAATTACAACATTCCAGCAAGATCAGGCTTTTTTACATAAATAAACAACCAACTATACAAACATGCTTAGTGCATACGAATAATTCGACGGTATATATTCTATGTACTACTCAGACTTCGTACAGCTAACCACAATCATTACCCTCGATAACATTTTATTCCATCGCACTTAGCAAGGAAAAACAAAGAAATGAAAACAACAAGAATTTATCTACACGAACCTATACAACTCACCCAATTCTTGCAAATTTCAATATTCCCCTAACCCGAGAATTTGTTGGTTTTTTAACATCATAACAATTAGCACATCGACTAATCTCACTCAACATGTACAACCCGGCATGAATTTCACAAGTTCACTACATTTTTCCACTTCAACTTCAAAAACAAGCCCTAGATATGATTGTATCAACAAAATTCGATTAAATTATGCAATTAACTAGTTCAAGCAATCACAATGATACTTGGAACATTCATCAACACTAATTCAATTGAATTCATGCTTAATTTCTACTTAGGGAAAACTTAGCTCACATCACATGCTCAATATCAAAGAAAATCGATAAGAAATGAGATGGAATCGAAGAACATACATTGAGATTGAAGAATTGAAGGAAACTCGATGAATTTCTTGGCCTATTCCGTGTCACGTTGAAGGGGGAGGGGTTTTAGGGGGTTTGGTCGCGGAGTGTGTGAGAAATAAAGAAAATTTGAGGGGGATTCGGGGTTTAAAAGTGGAAAAATCGCGCGGGTCACCCGGCGACCCGGTGTGACACATCGCGATATACACAACAACGTGTCACGGAGTGCATCGTGGAGCACTGCCTCCGTGACACGGAGCTGTCGCGAGGGTACTCTGGAATTTTTTAAAATTCCGGATTTATACCTCAACGTGTCACGGAGGGTAACGCGGAGGTCCTCCTCCGTGACACGGAGCTATCGCCCTAGCTTACTGTTTTGCCACTTTTTCTTAATTTTCATACCTCAAATTTTCCTTTGCGATTCTTTGTATATTTTCCCTCCGTTCGACCTGAAATTCATTCTCCTACAAGAAATTGATTAGAATTATAGGTTTCACTCTAAATAAAAATAAAAACAAAAATTAAAACTAAAAATTTTGTTGTTAATTAAGAAAAAGAAAAAGAAAAATCTATTCACAATTTACAAAGAAAAATTTTCACGGGTTGCCTCCCGTGCAGTGCCTGGTTTACCATCACGGCTCGACGTCATTCAGCTCAGTTGTCCTCTAGGGTGATGGAAGTTTTCTCTCGAAAACCGTCCTCCCCCCAGTAGTGCTTACACCATTCCAGTGGTTGTCCCAATAACTCTCGTGAATCCTTAATCTGCTCATCATCGACTTGATCAATCACATTGATCACTGAGAGTTCTTCGTACACAGTCGGGAGCTTGGGTGCCTTGTACAAATCGAACACTTCCACCTTGTCGTGTGCTCGCATTGTTAGCTGCCCTGCAGCTACATCAATCAGCGCTTTCCCGGTTGCCAAGAAAGGACGTCCCAAAATAAATGGGACTTCCGCGTCTGGTTCAAAATCCAGCACGATGAAATATACCGGGAAGATCAGGGAGCCCACTTGCACCAGAACGTCCTCCACAATGCCATTAGGTCTGGCTAAGGAGCGATTTGCCAATTGCAAGATCACTGTTGTGGGTCTAGGACTCGCTAGACCCAGCTGTTTGAATACCGATGACGGCATCAAATTAATACTCGCTCCCAAATCACATAATCCATGAGCTCGGATACTCTGCCCAATAGTAATCTGTATAGTAAAGCTCCCAGGGTCTTTGAGCTTTGTGGGCAGTCGGTTTTGTATCCGAGAAGTGCACTCCTCCGTGAGAGCCACCGTAGCATACTCAGTCAACCGACTTTTATTTGCCACGATGTCCTTTATATACTTGGCATATTTCGGCACTCCCTGCAAAACATCAACAAGAGGTAAGTTAATATGTACCTATTTTAGCACCTCCATGAATTTCTTGAAACACGCCTCCTCCTTGTGTTTCTTTAATCGTTGAGGGAACGGGGGTGGTGGTCTTTCTGATTCCGCTTCCTTAGTCTTCCCCCTCTCATCACTTTGCTCCCTCTCGACTTCTGCTGCTCCTGATTGTTGAGGTGGTCTTTCTGTTTCCACCTCTTTCAGCTGCAAACCACTCCTTGTGGTCACCGCATTTACCTGCTTGGGGTTGGGATCTGTGTCGCTCGGAAGTCCTCCTCTAGGTCTGGTGTTTTGGGCTCCAGCAAATTTTCCAAATTGATATTCAAGTGCCTTGGTAGCTAACTGGTTGTTTTTCACCTCGACTGCCAATTTCACATAGTCAGCCTGCAATTGAGCTTGATTAGCTATCATAGTCTTGAACATCTCCTCAATGCTGGGTGATGGTGGTGGAGGAGGTGCATTATTGTTTCTGAATTGTGCTTGATAATTCTGTTCTCCTTGGTTCCTTTGCACACCCTGACTCGAACTTTGCCCCTGATGGTTGTTGCTACCCCAGGAGAAATTCGGGTGATTCCTCCAATTGGAATTGTAGCTGTTGCCATACTGTTGGTGGTTGTTCCTTTGTATATTTCCCACAAAGTTCACCGAGTCCGGATTTGCTCCACAACACTCAGCTGAGTGCTCACTGCTCCCGCACACTTCACACCAAATCTGCTGCACTGCATTCACTGGGGCTTGAGGCTGGTTCATTGTCATGTTACTGAAGTGGGTGCTGGTAAGCCAGGATGCGATAAGGTATGCGATAATGTTCTTTATTGACAACATCTGGTGGTAACCCCTTTCCTTATGTCGGCTCCATCTGGCTGTGGATCGAGCCCCACACAATGTGCGTCTGATATCGGCATATGGTGGGGTGATGTTCAGCTGGCGGAGAACGTGGGCGTCTGTGTCCCACGCTCCAATGATGGCATTTAGTTGTTGGGGTTCCAGAGTGACTATCTGCCCTCTGATCTTGATTGTGTGGCTTCTGATTGCCGGGTTCCAATTAGCATAGAACTCCCGGACTAGATGTAGGTTGCATTCCTTGGGCTCCTGAAATATGAAGCTGAGCCTAGCTGCCTCGATCCGTTGAACTATGCGGGGGAACTCCTGTGCTAATGGTTCCCGTGCAATATGCTCCTCGGGGAAGTATTTGTTTTCTTTATGCTTGGCGTACCACTTCTTCCCCTCATCAGTTACCCACCTCGTTCCGTATTGGCGGCGCTGGCCGCGTGGAACTGCTGGTGCAGCTGGGACTGCTGTGCCCAGTCTAAGTCTTTTCCTCTCGGTGCCTGAAGTTGATGCACCTTTACCTTTGTCTTGCCTGCTTGCCATTTTGTCTGTCAACACAAATAAACAAACGCAATGTCAAGCTAAATAGATATTTGCTTAGGCTAAGGTCGGGTTACGCTAAGTTAACCCCACACTTAGTCCTTAGCTATGGTTACTATACTACGGCAAGAATACTTTATTTACACCAAAAACAAACAACTATACAATTCATGCTTAGTGCGTTCACGAAGAAAAATTCGACGGTAGAACTTTTGCGTACTACTCAGACTTCGTACAGCTAATCGCAATCACTACCATCTCTAGCAATTCAACCATCGCACTTAGCAAAGAAAAACAACAAAAATCTATACACCTGAACCTATATAACCAACCCAATTCGAACAATTTTCAACATTTTCCCAAAAACCCGAGAATTCGTCGTCTATTCAATTCAAACAATATTCTACAACGACTTATCTCATTCAATACATACAACCCGACATATATTTCACAAATTTAACAAGTTACCAATTTCGATTCCAACAACCAAGCCCTAGAATTGAATTTCGCAATCAAATTCGAATAATTCATGCAATCGACAAGTTCAAACGCTCATTACAACATTCCGAACATTTATCAATCAATAAATAACTCAAATTCATGCTAAATTTCGACTTGGGGTGATTTAGTTCACCTCCCCTGCTTAAATTCGAATGAAATCGACAAAAACTTGAGAGATAATCGGAAAACATACCTCGTAGTTGAAGAACCAAAAAAAACTTGATAATTTTTTGCTTTAGACCGTGGCACGTTGATGGGGAAGGGAATTTTGGGTGTTTGGTCGCGGAGAAATGTAAAAATAGGGGAAAAGGGGAGAAATCGGGGGTTTAAAATGTAGAAAACACGCGGGTCACCCGGCAACACGGTGTGACCCGTCACAATATATATGGCAACGTGTCACGGAGTGCATCGCGGTGCACTGCCTCCGTGACACGGAGTCATCGCGATAGCTTACTGGAATTTTTTAAAATTCCAGATTACACCTCAACGTGTCACGGAGGGTAACGCGGAGGTCCTCCTCCGTGACACGGAGCTATCGCCCCAGCTCACTGTCTCTGCATTTTATTAATTTTTTCATACCTCGCCTTTTCCTTCACGATTCCGTGCACATTTTTCTCCGTTTAACCTGAAAATCATCTCACTAAACAAAATTGGTTAGATTAATAGGTTTCACCTAACTAAAATAAAAAAATACTAACTAAAACGCAAAAATTTTGTACTAAATCAAGAAAAAGAAAAATAAAATATATTTACACTTTACAAAATGAAAGAGAAAAGAAAAAAAAAATTCACGGGTTGCCTCCCGTGCAGCGCCTGGTTTACCGTCGCGGCTCGACGTCCTTTATGCTCAATTGTCCGCTAGGGAGATGGACAATTTCTCACGATCATTGTCCTCCCCCCAGTAGTGCTCACACCTATCCGGTGGTCTTCCCATCAACTCTCGGGAATCATTCATTTGTTTAGCATTACCATGATCAATTACATTGATCACCGGGAGTTCTTCATTCACCATCGGGAGCTTGGGTGCTTTGTAAACATCGAACACCTCTACCTTGTCATGTGCTCGCATTGTAAGTTGACCCGCAACTACGTCAATTAATGCTTTCCCGGCTGCCAAGAAGGGTCGTCCCAAAATAAATGGGACTTCCGCGTCTGGTTCAAAATCCAGAACAATAAAATCTACTGGGAAAATTAGGGAGCCCACTTGTACTAGAACATCCTCAACAATGCCATCCGGCCTAGCTAAGGATCGATCCGCCAACTGCAAGATTACGGTTGTAGGTCTAGGACTCCCTAGACCCAACTTTCTGAATACCGAAGATGGCATTAGATTTATGCTCGCTCCCAGGTCACATAATCCACGAGCTCGGATGCTCTGCCCAATAGTAAGCTGGATAGTAAAACTTCCAGGGTCTTTTAGCTTCGTGGGCAGTCTATTTTGGATCCGGGAAGTGCACTCCTCCGTCAAAGCTACCGTGGCATACTCAGTCAAGCGACTTTTGTTGGCCACGATGTCTTTAATGTATTTAGCATATTTAGGCACTCCCTGCAAGACATCAACAAGAGGTAAGTTAACATGTACCTGTTTAAGCACCTCCATGAATTTCTTGAAACACGCCTCCTCCTGGGGGTGGAGGTCTTTCTAATTCAGCTTCTTTGGTCTTCCCCCTTTCCGCACTTTGCTCCACCTTAACTTCTGCTGCTCCTGACTTTTGAGGTTGTCTCTCTGGTTCCACCTCCTTCAGCTGCAAACCACTCCTTGTGGTCACTGCATTTACCTGCTTCGGATTCGGATCCGTGTCGCTAGGCAGTCCTCCTCTGGGACTTGTGTTTTGGGCACTAGCAAATTGCCCAAATTGATACTCAAGAGCCTTGGTCGCTAACTGATTATTTTTCACTTCGGCTGCCAATTTAACATAGTCAGCCTGCAATTGCGCTTGATTAGCGATCATGGTCTTGAACATTTCCTCAATGCTAGATGATGGTGGTGGAGGAGGGGCATTGTGATTTCTGAATTGAGATTAGTAGTTCTGTTGCCCTCCTTGATGTCTTTGCATACCCTGACCCGAACTTTGGCCTTGTTGGTTGTTGCTACCCCATGAAAAATTTGGATGGTTCCTCCAATTTGAATTGTAGCCACTACCATACTGCTGCTGATTTCTTTGTGCATTGCCCACAAAGTTAACCGAATCTGGGTTTGCTCCACAGCACTCAGCTGAGTGCTCACTGCTTCCACACACTTCACACCACATTTGCTGGACCGCATTGACTGAAGCTGAAGGATGGTTCAAATTCATGTTGCTGAAGTGGTTGTTCAACTGATTCTGCAAGGCAGCTATCTGTGCAACGATAGCTGTAAATCCATCCACTTCAAGCACTCCTGCTGCTTTCCTTGCTCCACCTCGTGATGAATCAGCATTTCATTCTGGATTGCCCTGTGAAATTCGGTTTAGCAAAGTGTACAGCTCCTCATAAGTCTTTTCCAGCGCTTGCCCTCCAGCTGCTGAATCTAGCAAAATTTTGGTATGGGGTTCCAAACCCTCAATAAATGTGTGCACCAACACCTCATTCGACTGATGATGATGAGGACAGTCCCGCAACATGGATTTAAATCTTTCCCAGGCTTGATACAAATTTTCTCCCTCCCTCTGTTTGAAACTTAGAATTTGACTTCTAAGTCTGGCTGTTTTACCAGAGGGAAAAAATCTTATCAAGAACTTTCGTGCAAGATCATCCCACGTTGAAATAGAATTTGGTGGCTCAGCTTTTAACCACCTCTTGGCTTCACCAAGTAATGAGAACGGAAACAATGTAAGCCGAACATAATTAGGTGACACTCCAGCGGGTATATAAGTGTCACTTATCTCCAAAAAGTTTTGGAGATGTTGTTGTGGGTCTTCATGAGGGAGACCGGTAAATTGCCCGCTTGTGTGCAACAGTTGCACCATATTTTGCTTGAGTTCAAATCTCCCTCCAGGCTCTGGTTTGCGGATACTGGATGTTACATCATTGGCATGTGGGATTGCCACCTCGCGAACCGGCCTTGCTGCTGCTTCTTCGGGCACTAACACTGCCCTCACAACCGGTGGATTTTGTTGCTCCATAATAGTTTGTCTGAGCAACTGCAGCTTTCTTTGTAGAGCTTCTCTGCGTTTACTATGAAATATACGTTCAGGCTCTATATAAGATTCCACCAGCTCTTTGTCTCTTGCCAGTGTTCACAGAAATTAAGTCTGCAAAATACAGGCTAAGACCAAGTTGTCAACACTTAAAAAAATAAAATAAAAATACAGTAAATTTACACTTAATACAATTTCACCAAATGCCTAGTCTCCCCGGCAACGGCAACAAAAACTTGTCCGGTGCTTTGGTTGGGGTTAAAAACCGACACGCAAGTGCACGTGGTCAAACTAGTAGTAAGTGGCTTAAGTAAGCCAAGTATCGATCCAAGGAGACTCTGGATAAGTGAAAATTGCTTAAGTATACTATATTCTATCTCACTTCTAAATATGCTGACAACAACGTAACCAACAGTTAAATAATTTGTTTTATAATTCCTATACTAAAACTATTAACAATTATATACTTTGAATTTAAACTATGGATATGAGCCTGCCAAGGTTAAGAACATGTAATGAACTGAGTATCATCATACATTGGTTAATCTTCTCTTCCAGTTGCTAGCCAAGAACATGAGCCTAGAGATTAAAACTCTCGTATTTAATCTCACTTAAGAATCATAAACCATCCGTCTACATTTCTGTGATCAAACGCAATTCATGACCTAGCAATACAATTCCGGTTCCTAAATTGACTAATACGGCTTTCAAGTATATTTCTATCAGGAAAGCACATCAAAACTCAATTTTCCCAATTCAAGTTAAGAACAATACCCTATTAATTCATAACTTTCCAATTTCGTGCTCTCTCGAGTGAAATCGGACTTTTTAGATATACATTAATGTCGGCCACACACCAATGCAGTAGAAACAAGAATTAATAGAACAACATGGAAGAAGAAGATGAAAAACCATATAATTCAATAATCAAAATTCATCACAAATGTTCATAACCTCAGCAAGGAAGGGAATTAGCCACTCATTTGTGGATTAATCATCCTAAAACAAGTGTTAATCATACAAACAATTGAGTGAAAGAAGAAAGAAGGAGAGAAAAAACCCTGAACTTTTCGTCCCTCAACTGCCTGTAACCCACGTCCTTGCTCCACCAAGTCTGAATTATGAAAAATAAGCCTAAGTGTTCTATTTATACTAATGGAAATTTTTCCCGGAATAACGAGCAACGTGTCACGGAGTGCATCGCGGAGCATTGCCTCCGTGACACGGCGTGGACGAGGACCCTTACTGGAAATTTGGGGTCCGGGAATAAAGCATCAACGTGGCACGGCATGCAACGCGGAGGCTTGCCTCCGTGCCACGGAGCTGTCGCGAGGCTCCACTGGAATTTGACTAATTTTTCACCCTCCAGGCAGAATGTCTCCGCGATGGCAGCGTGACACGGCTCCATTGCGGAGCCCCTTTATATTGTGCAGTCCAATGCCTTTTCCGTGCTCGATTCCAAGTCCAACTCCGATATTGTTCCAACATGCATTTTAGCTCCTCAAAATCACATTTTACCTACAAAACAATGCTAATCATGTTGGTTAGTATAAATTCACATTTTATTACCAATTACATGAAAATGTATACACATTGCACGATAAACAAGGCGAAAATGATACGTTTGAGTATCACTTGGGCATATAAATCTGCCCAAGATCAAGTATTATTTTTTTCTTTCAATTATTTTCAATTATTTCTTGCATACTCAATACCAATTGTACTGACCCCCGTTTTGGGGCGCTGCATTACTTGCATGCAGGTACTCATAGACGAGGAGCAGATCCCTCGTAGTTCTAGCCAGCGTACAGAGTCTTCAGCTCCTGTCATCCGGAGCTTGACAGCTAAAGGTTTACTTCCCTTTTTGTTTGTATAGTATGGGTAGGACGGGACCCTGTCTCGACCATCTTATTATCCTTAGAGGCTTGCGAATTGTATATTCCCTGTTGTTAGTTGAACTGGTCGCATGGGTCATATGTATATTTTAGTTTGCATGTGATGGCCGTGTGGGGCCTTGTTCAGTTGTTAGTTGGTGACCTTGTCAGTCACAGATCAATTCAGCACTTGATTATACTTTTCAGTTATAACTAGTCAGCATGGTGGCCTTGTCGGCCCTCATAGGTTCCTTTATGCTCAGTTGTTCTGGTTAGCTGTTATATTCCTACAGGTGGCGATAGGCCTAGTCAGCCGAAGGCTGTATTTATAGCCATTATATATCTCGTTGTTTTCATAAATCCAGAATTAGAGCCAGCCTGGCACCAGAAGTGCTTAGGCTTAGTAGTCCAGCAGTCCAGGTCCTAGTAGGGCACCAGGTGCCAGTCATGCCTCCCAAGGCGGGGCATGAAAAACTTTGTATCAGAGCAGGTCGTATCCTAGGGCGTATGCAAGCCGTGCTAAGTAGAGTCTTGTCTATGGATATGTTGGGCACCACATACCATAGGCAAGAGGTTGCAAGGCATGATAGGGTGGTTACTCTTTCTTCATATTCAGTCGTGCCATAGAGTAGTACAGTATAGGGTTGAGTCCCTAAAGCTTATTATACACTTTGTTTATAGCTAAAATGTCAGATCAGCGACATCCTATCACAGGAATAAGATTGGACATAGTAGCAGGAGAGGGTACCAGCAGGATGCCTCAGCCTCGTTTAGATTCAGCCCGATCTGAGGGCGATACAGAGGCATCGTCCCGACCTTCTCAGCAGTCTCCACCCCATCAGGAGCCACTTGGGACGACACCACCTCCGACAGTTCCTATACCTACACCATCTGACCAGGAGGTCAGGGGTGAAGTAGTTATGTTAGCGCCAATGATGGTTACTCAGCGCCATTCAATGCCACCTACAACGGTAGAATCATTAGGTGGGCGTAGTAGTTCGAGGGTCCGAGAATTCCTGGCACTAGGTCCCCCACAGTTTAGAAGGACAAATCGAACAGAGGACCCCCAGGACTTCCTAGATCAGAGGCAGAGGATTTTCTGGGTAATGCATGTTACATCTACAGAGTCGGTCGAATTGGCAGTATTTCGACTGCGGGATATTGCTGTGTTGTGGTATGAGAGTTGGGAAAGGTCTTGAGGGAGAGATGTTGCCCCTCTGACCTGGTCCAGCTTTTTAGAGGCCTTCCTGGACCGTTATCTACCACGAGAGATCTTATAGGCCCAGATGGACCAGTTTTTACACCTGGAGCAGGGGGCCGTGAGTGTTCGAGAATACGCCCTGCAGTTTAATTCTTTTGCCCGATATGCTCCATCCTTTGTAGACACCATGCAATCCAGAGTCCACCGGTTTATTATGGGGCTGAACCCAGAGTATATTGAGGCCTATATGATAGCTACTTTGCGGGAAGATATGGATATTGCTCGAGTACAGGCTTTTGCTCAGACTATTGAGGGCCTCAGACAGCGGCAACAGGATAGCAGACGAACAAGTCAGGAAAAGCGCCGTAGGGACAGGTCAGATGAGTTACAGGGGGAGATTCGGAGAGAGCCTAGGCCACGGTTGTCAGATAGACCACCTAGACTCCCGCCTCTATCACAGCAGCAGAGGGGTAGATTCAGTCGCCGAGGACAGTCAGAGTCCGGCAGAAGTTCTCGAATAGTAGATTCACCCCAGCATAGGAGGGTAGAACAGAGCAGGTATACACCACCACTTTGCCCTATTTGCAGCCGACACCATTCTGGAGCTTGCAGATATGGCTCCATAGGGTGTTATATATGCGGACAGGAGGGTCATGTGATGAGAGATTTTCCAGCCAGGGGTCAGGGTGACCCGGATAGACAAGACAGGGAATCAGTAGGGTCACTAGCTCCAGCAGCCCCTGTAGGGCTTAGGCCCTTAGTTTCAGCAGGCAGAGGGCAAGGCAAATCAGGGGCCTCTAGTTCAGGTGTGGGCCCAAGCCATACCTATGCATTACCAGGGAGACAGGATTCAGAGGCGTCTCTAGATGTTGTGATAGGTATGATGACTATTTTCTCTCACCCTGCTTATGTATTAATCGATTTCGGGATCTACATTATCCTATGTTACCCCATTAGTGGCTCAAAAGTTCAGTATTGTACCAGAATTGCTTTGGAAACCCTTTTCAGTATCTACACCCGTCGGTGACTCTATTATAGCCAGAAAGGTTTATCGAGGGTGTACAGTAGAGGTTGCTAACCGTCAGACCACAGTAGATTTGGTAGAGTTAGAAATGGTTGATTTTGACGCCATTATGGGTATGGGTTGGTTGGCTCCATGCTATGCCAATGTAGAATGCTGGACCAAGACGGTCTGATTCCACTTTCCAGGGGAGGCAGTACGAGAGTGGAAGCGCAGTACAGCTACTCCAAAAGGTAGGTTTATTTCCTATCTTCGGGCAAGAAAGTTGATAGCCAAGGGGTGCATTTACCACATTGTCAGAGTTTAGGATGTTCGGGTAGAGCCTCCGACTCTCCAGTCTGTTCCAGGGGTTAATGAATTTCTCGATGTATTCCTAGATGAGCTACTTGGTATTTCCCAAAAAGGGAAATAGACTTTGCAATTGATTTATTACCAGACACTCAGCCCATATCAATTCCTCCTTATCGCATGTCTCCTGCTGAACTCAGAGAACTAAAGGAGAAGTCGAAAGATTTGTTAGACAAGGGCTTTATCAGGCTGAGTACTTCACCTTGGGGTGCGCCAGTTCTGTTTGTACGAAAGAAGGATGGTTCCCTCCGCATGTGTATAGACTATTGACAACTAAATACAGTTACTGTCAAGAATAAGTATCCGCTTCCCAGGATAGATGATTTGTTTGATTAGTTACAGGGAGCTAGATATTTATTCAAAATTGACTTAAGGTACAGATATCATCAGGTTTGGTTTCGTGAAAGGGACATTCCAAAGACTGCCTTCAGGACCAGATACGACCATTTTGAATTCTTAGTCATGTCCTTTGGGTTGACGAATGCTTCAGCCGTGTTTATGGACCTGATGAACAGTATTTTCAGACCATACCTGGACTTGTTCGTGATAGTGTTTATTGACAATATTCTGGTGTATTCTCGCTCAGAGGCAGACCACTAGGATCATTTGCGGACAATGCTCCAGATTCTCAGGGACCGTCAGCTATATGCCAAGTTCTCGAAATATGAATTCTGGCTGGATTCAGTAGCCTTTTTGGGTCATATCGTGTCGGATGCTGGTATACAGGTAGATACCCAGAAAATAGAAGCAGTAAAAGCATGGCCCAGACCTACCACACCGATCGAGGTACGTAGTTTCCTGGGTTAGCAGGGTACTATAGGAGGTTTGTTGAAGCATTTTCCACCTTAGTAGCACCTCTGACTAAACTGACACTGAAGGAAGCAAAATTTCAGTGGACTGCGCATGTGAGCAGAGCTTCAAGGAATTGAAAGACAGGCTAACATCAGCTCTAGTGTTACCATTACTAGAAGGTACAAAAGGTTATGCAGTTTATTGTGACGCTTCGGGTGTTGGGTTAGGATGTGTGTTGATGCAGCATGGTAAAGTAATTGCTTATGCTTCCAGACAGCTAAGGAAACATGAAAAGAACTATCCTACCCATGACCTGGAACTGGCCGCAGTGATTCAAGCCTTGATGATATGGAGACATTACTTGTATGGCGTCCACGTGGATATTTTCACTGATCATAAGAGCCTAAGTATATCTTCACCCAGAAAGAACTGAACTTGCAGCAGCGTCGCTGGTTAGAGCTGTTGAAAGACTATGATGTGAATATTCTGTATCACCTAGGAAGGGCCAATATGGTGGAAGACGCCCTTAGACGTAAGTCTATGGGGAGTTTGGCATACTTACAGCCTGTGAAGCAGGAATTATCCCGGGAATTGCATCAGTTAGCCAGTTTAGCCGTTCATGTAGTAGAAATAGTGGACAACGGAGCGGTAATCCAGAACACCACAGTGTTGTCTTTAGTCGTGGAAGTAAAGGAACGACAGTGTGAAGATCCTAGCTTGATTCAGCTTAGAAACAGAGTTTAGCAAGCAGAGGTGACAGATTTTCAGATAACCGAGGATGGGATATTGCGATATAAAGATTGCCTTTGTGTTCCAGACATTGCAGGGCTTCGCTAGTAGATTATTGGCGAGGTACATTATGCTTGTTATTCTCTCCACCTAGGTTTGATGAAAATGTACCACGATATAAAAGAAATCTACTGGTGGCCAGGAATGAAGAAGGGGATAGCATAATTTGTAGCTCCGTATCCCAACTGCCAGCAGGTAAAAGCTGAACATCAGAAACTAGGCGGACTGACTCAGGATAAAGATGTGCCTCTATGGAAATGGGAAGCAGTAAATATGGATTTTGTAGCAGGATTACCCCACACCAGGCGTAGATATGATTCGATCTAGATGATTGTTGACAAACTGACAAAATCACCTCATTTTCTGCCAGTAAGGGCTACCTTTTCCACCGAGGATTATGCTGAGCTGTATATCCTAGAAATAGTCAGGTTGCATGGTGTTCCAGTGTCCATTATCTCTGATAGAGGGGCGCAGTTTACAGCTAAATTCTGGCAATCATTTCAAAGAGGCTTGGGGACGCAGGTTAACCTGAGCACAACTTTTCATCCTCAGATAGATAGGAAGGCAGAACGCACCATTCAAACGCTCGAGGATATGTTGCGAGCATGTGCGTTGGATTTCGGAGGTAACTGGGATGAACATTTACAACTCATTGAGTTCTCCTATAATAACAGTTACCATTCAGCTATTCAGATGGCACCTTATGAGGCATTTTATGGGTGAAAGTGCAGATCTCCAGTTGGTTGGTTTGAGGTAGGAGAATCAGCATTGATTGGGCCAGATATCATTCATCAGTTAGAGGAAGAAGTAAAGCTTATCAGAGAACGTTTATTGACTGCTCAGAGCTGCCAAAAATCATATGCTAACGTGCGGCGCAGAAACATGGAATTTAATGTGGGTGATTGGGTGTTTCTAAAAGTTTCGCCTATGAAGGGTGTAATGAGATTTGGCAAGAAAGGCAAGCTCAGCCCGAGGTTTGTTGGGCCTTATCAGATTCTCCGAATAATAGGCCAAGTGGTATATGAGTTAGACTTACCTCCAGAGTTAGAATCTGTCCACCCAATTTTCCACGTATCAATGCTGAGAAAGTGCATAGGAGATCCTTTCAAAATTGTCCCAGTACAAGATGTTTAGGTTACAGAGTAGTTGGCCTACGAAAAAGTTCCAGTAGCCATACTACACCGGCAGATCCGCAGATTAAGAACTAAAGATGTTGCTTCTGTAAAAGTGTTATGGCGTAACAAGAATTGAGAGGAAATGACTTGGGAAGCAGAAGAAGATATGAAAGCCAGATACCCTCAGTTATTTCAGACTTAGTCAGCCAGAGGTATGTTGATATTGCTGCTTTATGAGTTGCTTCATATTCATGTGTATAAGTGAGATGTTGACTTTAGGTTATTATGAAATGAATGCTATAGTATTATATGGATTACCTATATTGGACTTTTCTATGTTTCAGGATTTTTGAAATAGTCCATATTACAGGGGAAACTCCGCCGAAATTTTTCCATAATAAGTAGAACAAGTTAAAATTTCTATAAACAGAAGTTAACGTTCGAGGACGAATGTTCTTAAGGGGGGAAAGATGTTGCACCCCGTAAGTTCTTGACACTTATTTGTCCTATTCGCATGTTGGTTAAGAGTTTTAGAATGTCATATGTGCGAGAAAAGGGCCCGGGGAGAGACCGGACAAGCGCCAAGTTGGAGCGTCTCAAGGCAAATGCGACTTATAAATCGCATTCGACAAATGCGACTTAAAGGGGGTTCAGGTCCAAGTATATAAAGCCCCACTTCGGTTTATTTTTGGTCATTTTCATTCTTCATTTCCAGAGAAAGAATAGAAAAAGGGGAGGGAAGAATGTTCAACATAAATTTCCTTCCGTTTACGCCGTCAAACATAGTCCAAACTCAAAATAACTTCAGGTAGAGAAGAATAAAGCTGCAGGGAGCATTCCTACGGAGTTAGTTTCGTGAAATTCGACTAACGAATCGTCGTCTCACCGAGCCAAGGTATGTGGAATTGCTACAAACTAGTGTTAATATACTCCCAGCATTAAAGTGAGTATTTCTCCCTTCTAGACCTTCGAGAAATTATAAGTTTTCGGCCGTTCTTTGATAAGTCAAAGAATAGGCAGTAGGTATATCCATAAGTATGGTTTCTTTCCAAAATAATAGTAAAATTAATTCTATTCTTTCTTGAATATGAATACAGTTGGGAGAAATAGCTGAATACTAGCCGAGCTACGCCAGTTAATCAGAAAGTCAGCAGTTGAAGTATGTAAAGCTAGTTTCTTTCGGCAAGCTAGTAGTTCCAGTATTGAAAAATTGTACAAATTCTAGTAGAAGTTTTAGAAGTCGTATATTATATTTAGTATGAGTTCAGTAAGCATGTTAGAATTATTATACAGTGGTTCAGCATGAAACTCAGTAAAATAGTATAATTCCCAGCAGAATATTCCAGAAATATTATTTCGGATTAAGTATATTCCAGTATCAAATTCAGCATATTTCAGTATCAGATTCAGTATATTTCAGTATGAGATTCATAACAGAATACCAGAATATAAATATTATTATCAGATTCAATATATATATTACATGCGGTTATTGCTATTTGTGGAGACATGATTGTTCTGTGTTGGGAACCCTTAGAGCTTCCTTGACCGCCCCAAGGTTAATAGCTGTGTCGACTAGCCCGGCAGAGGGTGAGGATACGTCGCTCTACAAAGTGGCAAGCCTTCTGCCAGCGGAGGAAGATGGGATGCAGATTCCCCATAGTAGGCTGATCAGCACTATACCACACCCCCTGTAGAGCACTTGTGCCCAGGGTGCAGATTACAGTTTTCAGATTACAGATTTCAGATTTTAGATTTCATGAGTCCACCGGACCCAGATAGAGCTATATTCAGGGGCCCAGTGATCCCAAGTTGCATACCTAGGGGGCCGGCTGGATGCTCATAGTTACTAAGTGGATGGTAAGACCTGGGTAGGGGTATATAGATTGTGTGCTGGTTGGTACCTTATGGCTTATGGAGGCTGGTAAGGTTCTTGTATGCTATGTTGTGTTAGTTATTAATAGATAGAAAGTAGACCGCCATGTTATCAGGTATGACTCTTACTCTCTTCAGTAAAGTTACGCTCTTTTCAGTCAGTCTCAGCCCGTCTCCTATTACTTTAGTATCTACCGGTATTATTGTTTGCTTTCAGTTATTTTCAGTTATTGCTTGCATACTCAGTACCAGTGGTACTGATGCCCATTTTGGGGCACTGCATTACTTGCCTGCAGGTACTCATAAACGAGGAGAAGAACCCTTGTAGTTCCAGCCAGCGTACAGAGTCTTCAGCTCCTGTCATCCGGAGCTTGACAGCTAAAGGTTTACTTCCCTTTTTGTTTGTACAGTATGGGTAGGCCGGGGCCCTGTCCTGACCATCTTAATATCCTTAGAGGCTTTCGGATTGTATATTCCCTGTGGTTAGTTGTACCGATAGTGTGGGGTCGTATGTATGTTTTATTTTGCATGTGATGGCTGTGTGGGGCCTTGTTCAGTTGTCAGTTGGTGACCTTGTCTGTCACAGATCAGTTCAACACTGGATTATACTTTTTAGTGATAACTAGTCAGCATGGTGGCCTTGTCGGCCCGCATAGGTTCCCTTATGCTCAGTTGTTCTGGTTAGTTGTTACATTCCTATAGGTGGCTATAGGCCTAGTCGGCCGGAGGCTGTATTTACAGTCGTTATATAGCCCGTTGTTTTCATAAATCCAGAATTAGAGCCAGCCTGGCACCAGAAGTGCTTAGGCTTAGTAGTCCAGCAGTCCAGGTCCTAGTAGGGCACTAAGTGTCAGTCATACCTCCCAAGGCGGGGCGTGACAAACACTGCTCGATATATACTCAAAGTGTTATCATTTATAGTTGGCGCCAACTGTGTCCGACTAGTGTCTAGAAAGCCTTCACAATGAAATCCAGTGAAGCTTTTGTGACTTGCCGTCCACTAGTCACCCACTTAGCCTCTTCCTTATGCTCTGTAATGATGCTTGCTAACCACTTCAGATGCCTCTGCCAATCCTTTGCACTTAACTGTTTGACATTTTTCAAGGCCTTTATCCAATGGTCATATTCGGCTATCAAAGAAGGGGCTTGGTAATCTGGGCCATATAGCATTCTGGCAAAAGTCCACTCAGATATATATTTGGGTCTCCCCTGAACTATCACAACATCAAGTCTGGGCTGGACTTTCACTTTTTGGCCGGTTGGGATTTGATGCTCCAAGGTGGCCAAGTAGTTGGCATAGCATTCCCTGACCATGTTAGCACTGATGTTTTCAAGGACTCTTTCCATCCATTTGAAGTTATAAAGCTCAAACAGCCTTTTCATCTTGTCCACCCCATTTAATGCCTCGGCCAAGATTTCAGGCTCCTCTTGGATACTCCTCTTGGGCTTCAACTTTGATGTTAGGGTGAGACCCTGCTCATATATCCCCCATGCACCTGGAACACCACATGTCATTGTGTGGCTTTCTGTAGGTGAGTTTGGCTGATTACACCTCTTGTGCCTTGTCTTTACACTAGGCCTCATCTGATCCCTCTTCAGAATTGGCTTCATCTGAGCCATTGATGTTGGGCATCTTCTTATGCCTATTTGCCATATTTTTACTCATATCTTGCATTGTTTTGAGTTTATAATCACTATGAACGTACGAATTCATGTTTTAATATGTTTTGTGTGATAATGAATATTTTTAGATGTTTTGAGCAGGAAAACAAGGAAAAAGGACCCAAAAATGACTCAAGGTGTGAAGAAGAAGAGTTCATGAAAGTTAGCCTGGGGCTATGGCTGGTGTGGCATGCCCAACACTTGTGTTTCAAAGAAAATTCACTAAAGTTGGTGCTATAGATGGCTTGGAGTGCCAGATACCTTAACTCTATAGATGAGAATTTAACTAACACCTTGGCAAGATAAATGACGTAGATCCCCAGAAGCATTCCAAACTTAGAAAATTTTCCTAAAATTATGGTGCTATGGTGTGAGTGGGTGCCAGAAGGTCTTGAAGCTTACAAATTTGACTAACATTCTGGTGCTATGGTTAGAGTAGGGTGCAAAAGGTGTTAGAAGTGCAGAAATTTGGTTAAGTCCTTAGTGCTATAGTGAGAGGAGGGCGCCAGAGCTATTCTTCTCAAGAAATTTAACTAACTCTGTGGTGCTCTAAATGGGGTGGTGCACCAGACCCTTCCTAGATGGGATTTTTCTGATTTTTATGCCAATTACTTGAGGAAAAAAACGTCATTTGAAGGCTCACCTATATATATAATATCTAGGGCATTTCTAGAATATCGATTATCATATTGTTCATCATTTTTGAAGGTTATAAATGCAGCTTTTATAGGAGAGACAAGTTCTACTTAGGTTTCTTCTTTTCTTTCTTGTTCTACTGAGAATGATGATGATTTTTATGTTTTTCCGCTTGTCTATGAGTGGATAAGCGCACATTCTAGAATTTTGGCCATAGTTGATGGTTGAAGTTTGAAAGACTATTGATTGTTAGTTTTGATTCTTTTATAAAGGCTGTTTATATTTACTTATTAAAATTGCATATTTACCAGCTTGATTAACTTGTGAGTAAATCTGTTGGCTTTTGGTTGAAATTGGGAAAGGGAATTGTAAGGGTTAAAAGTAAATATAGAATAGGAATTCGAAGACCTTTGACCCATTGTTTGGAGGTTAGAAGTTGTTGTTGAGGATAGGGATATACCCCTTAACCCTATTTAGTTGAAATACAAGTGGTCGAAACCGTCGTTTCATGTTTCTCCTGTGACCATAGGGATATAGACATTAGTGTTCATGAGATAGTTCTTTGATACACGGGAGAGTGGCAAGAAATGGGATAGTAACTTGCAACTAGCAACCTTAGGAAGAATCAATCTAGTCTAATCACATCTTGAGAACTCAACCTAATACGAAAGTGACAATTCCCTAGATTTTCATCATCATATGAAGTAAAAACAAGTTTGCAATAATCTTTACTTAATTTTACATTTCAATCATTTAATAGTTTAATTCTTCAAGTCATTCTCCATTTTATCTATTTTGTTAGAAAAGAAAAATAAGTAATAACCTTATAACAATTGATCTGATAAGTCCCTGAGGGATCGAATCGAAACTTCCTGTTGATCTTGGGCGGATTTATATGCCCAAGTGATACTCAAACGTATCATTTTTACCTTGTTTGTTGTGCAATGTGTATATAATATCATGTATTTGGTAATAAAATGCGAATTTATACTAACCAACATGATTAGCATTTGTTTTGCAGGATAATGTGATTTTTAAGAGCTAAAATGCGTGTTGGAACTATGTCGGAGTTGGACTTGGATGCGAGCGTGGAAAAGACCTCGGATGGCATATTTTGCAGTGGCTCCGCGATGGTGTCGTGCCACGCTGCCATCGCGGTAGCACACTGCCTGGGCAGAAATTAAAATGGCAATTTCCAGTGTGCCATCGCGTCAGCTCCGTGGCACGGAGACAGGCCTCCGCGATGGCCTCTGTGCCACGTTGAGGCAAATTATCCGGACCATGCAATTTCCAGAGAGGGTCCGCGTCCACGTCATGTCACGGAGGCAGTGCTCCACGTTGGCCTCCGTGACACGTTGCTTGTTATTCCGGAAAAAATTTCCCACTAGTATAAATAGCACACTTAGGTTATTTTTAAAGGAGTTTTTTTTAGTTTTAGTTTTTTAGCCTAAGTTCAGAAGTGGGAGCAGGAACGTGGTTTTGTGGCAGTTGAAGAATAGAAAAGATAAGAGTTTTCTTCTCTTCCCTTCTTCTTTCCTTCAATTGTATGCATGATTCACACTCATTCTAGGATGATTAATCCAAGAATGAGTGGCTAATTCCTCTCTTGCTGAGGTTTTGAACTTGTGAAATGAATGTTGGTAATAATTGATATGGTTTCTTCTTCTTCTTGCATGTTGTTCTATTAATTCTTGTGCTTATTACATTCTTGATTGGCCACCATTAATGTATATCTAAAAAGTCCAATTTCACTCGAGAGAGCATGAAATTGGAAAGTTGTGAATTAATAGGGTATTGTTCTTAACTTGATTTGGGAAAATTGGGTTTTGATGTGCTTTCTTGATTGAAATATACTTGAAAGCCGTATTAGTCAATTTAGGAACCGGAATTGTAGTGTTAGGTCATAAATTGCATTTGATCACAGAAATGTAGACGAATGGTTTATGAAGCTAAAGTGAAATTAAATAAGGAAGTTTTAATTTCTAGGCAAACGTTCTTGGCTAGCAATATGAAGAAGAAGATGACCAAATTATCATGATTATCAAGTTCATTACTCGTTCTTAACCTTGGCATGTGCATATCCATTGTCTAAACTCAACGTAAATAGTAGTTATTAATTTTAGTAGATAATTAGTTTAGAAACAAAACTTACTCAAATCTTGGTTGGATTGTTGTTAACATAGTTAGAAATAGAGTAGAGATATAGTAAACTAGGCAGTTTTGCATATCTAGAGCAGTCTCCTTGGATCGATACTTGGCTACTTAGCCACTTTATTACTTGTTTGACCACGTACACTTGCGTGTCGGTGTATAATATATACCGAGCAGCAGAGCGCGAACAAGTTTTTGGCGCCGTTGCCAGGGAGGCTAGGCGATTTGTAAAATTTTATTTAGTGTAAATTTACTGTATTTGTATTTTTATTTTCTTAAGTGTTAACAACTTGGTCTTAGCCTGTATTTTGCAGATTTTTATTTCTGTGAACACTGGCAAGGGACAAGGAGCTGGTGGAATCTTACTTAGAGCCAGAACGTGAATTGCATATTCAACGTAGAGAAGCTCTTCGGAAGAAGTTGCAGTTGCTCAAACAGTCTATGATGGAGCAACCCAATCCACCAGTTGTGCAGGCAGTGTTAGTGCCCGAGGAAGTAGCAGCCAGGCCGGTTCGCGAGGTGGCAATCCAACACGCTAATAATTTACATTCCAGCATCCGCAAACCAGAGCCTGGGGGGAGATTTGAGTTAAAGCAAAATATGGTGCAACTTTTGCACACTAGCGGGCAGTTTACCGGTCTCCCTCACGAAGATCCGCAACAACATCTCCAGAACTTTTTGGAGATAAGTGACACTTACATCCCCGCTGGAGTGTCACCTGATTATGTTCGGCTCACCTTATTTCCATTTTCCTTACTTGGTGAAGCCAAGAGGTGGTTAAAAGCTGAACCACCCAACTCTATATCAACGTGGGATGATCTTGCAAAGAAGTTCTTGATCAGATTTTTCCCTTCAGGTAAAACAGCTAAACTTAGAAGTCAGATTCTAAGTTTTAAACAGAGGGAAGGAGAAAATCTTTATCAAGCCTGGGAAAGATTCAAGTCCATGTTGCGGGACTGTCCTTATCATCATCAGTCAAATGAGGTGTTGGTCCACACTTTTATTGAGGGTTTGGAACCCCACACTAAAATTTTGTTAGACTCAGCAGCTGGAGGGCAAGCGCTGGAGAAGACTTATGAGGAGCTGTACACTTTGCTCAACCGAATTTCACAAGGCAATCCGGAATGGAATGCAGATTCTTCAAGAGGTGGAGCAAGGAAAGCAGCGGGAGTGCTTGAAGTGGATGGATTCACAGCTATCGCTGCACAGATAGCTGCTTTGCAAAATCAGTTAAACACTCACTTCAGCAATATGAATTTGAACCAGCCTTCAGCCTCAGTCAATTCAGTCCAACAGATGTGGTGTGAAGTGTGTGGTAGTAGTGAGTATTCAGCTGAATGCTGTGGTGCAAATCCTGATTCTGTCAACTTTGTGGGCAATGCACAGAGGAATCAACAGCAGTTTGGTGGTGGCTACAACTCGAATTGGAGGAATCATCCAAATTTTTCGTGGGGTAGCAACAATCAACAAGGCCAGGGTTCAGGGCAGGGTATGCACAGAAACCAAGGAGGGCAACAAGGCTATCAGAATCAGTTTAGAAATCACAATGCCCCTCCTCCACCACCATCACCGACTATTGAGGAAATGTTCAAGACCATGATTGCCAACCAGGCACAATTGCAGGCTGACTATGTCAAACTGGCGGCCGAAGTAAAGAACAATCAATTGGCAACCAAGGCTCTTGAATATCAGTTTGGGCAATTTGCCAGTGCCCAAAATACTAGACCAAGGGGAGGACTACCTAGCGACACGGATCCCAATCCTAAGCATGTAAATGCAGTGACCACGAGGAGTGGTTTACAATTAAAGGAGGTGGAACTGGAAAGACCGCCTCAGAAGTCAGGAGCAGCAGATGTTGAGGGAGAACAAACCTCAGATACGGGGAAGACCAAAGAAGCTGAACCAACAAGGCCTCCACCCCCGTTCCCTCAACGACTTAAGAAACACAAGGAGGAGGCGTGTTTCCAGAAATTCATGGAGGTACTTAAACAGGTACATGTTAACTTACCTCTTGTTGATGTCTTGCAGGGTGTGCCAAAATATGCAAAGTATATCAAAGACATCGTGGCCAACAAAAGTCGCTTGACCGAGTATGCCACGGTGGCTTTAACGGAGGAATGCACATCCCGTATTCAGAACAGGTTGCCCACTAAACTAAAGGATCCTAGAAGTTTTACTATCCAGCTGACGATTGGGCAAAGTATCCGAGCTCGTGGGTTATGCGACTTGGGGGCAAGTATAAATCTGATGCCATCTTCGGTATTCAGAAAGTTAGGGCTAGGGAGTCCTAGACCTACAACAGTGATCTTGCAGCTAGCAGACAGGTCTTTAGCTAAGCCGGATGGCATTGTGGAGGATGTGCTAGTGCAGGTAGGCTCCCTCATTTTTCCGGTAGATTTCATTGTTCTGGATTTTGAGCCAGATGCAGAAGTCCCATTTATTTTGGGACGACCATTTTTGGCAACCGGAAAGGCATCGATCGATGTAGCTGCGGGTCAACTCACGATGCAAGCACATGACAAGGTGGAGGTATTTAATGTGTTAAAAGCCATGAAGCTGCCGGCTATACATGAGGAGCTTTCGGAAATCAGCGTGGTTGAACATGTAGAAAGTACGCCGGCTGTTGAATCTCAAGACCCATTGGAGAGAGCGCTTACGCATTCTGATCATTTTGGGGATGGAGAAGCTTGTGGAATGGTTCAATTGTTGGATGGAGCACCTAAATATCCAAGAAGATAGGAATTTCAGTCCTTGATGAGATCACTAGAGCCGTTGCCGAAACCGTCGGTTGAGGAGGCACCGAAATTGGAGCTGAAAGAATTGCCTCCCCATTTAAAATATATCTTTTTGGGGGAGGGAGAGACGTTACCAGTTATTATCTCTGCAGACTTGACAGAGGAACAGGAACAGGCAGCTTTGGGAGTCTTAAGGAAGAGGAAGAAAGCAATGGGTTGGCAAATGTCCGACATTCAGGGTATAAATCCAGCTTTCTGCACGCACAGGATATTTATGGAGACAGGAGCCAAGCCAATTGTTCAGCCACAGAGGAGACTTAATCCAGCAATGAAAGATGTGGTAAGGAAGGAAATAATTAAGTGGCTTGATGCAGGTGTAGTCTACCCAATTTCAGACAGTGAGTGGGTCAGTCCCGTTCAATGTGTTCCTAAGAAAGGGGGGATGACTGTAATCACCAATGAGAAAAATGAGTTAATCCCCACACGAACTGTCACAGGCTGGAGAATTTGTATGGACTACCGAAAACTGAATGAAGCCACGGGGAAAGACCATTACCCCATTCCTTTTATTGACCAAATACTTGACAGGTTGGCAGGGTAGGAATATTATTGCTTTCTTGATGGGTATTCCGGCTATAACCAAATAGCCATCGCTCCTGAGGATCAAGAGAAGACGACGTTCACCTGTCCTTATGGGACATATGCTTTCAAGCGAATGCCGTTTGGGTTATGCAATGCACCCGCCACATTCCAGAGATGCATGATGGCTATATTCCATGACATGGTTGAAGACTTTGTTGAGGTATTTATGGATGATTTTTCTGTTTTTGGTAATTCGATTGCTACTTGCTTGCAGAATCTTGACAGGGTGCTGGCTCGATGTGAAGAATCCAACCTCGTGCTAAACTGGGAGAAATGCCACTTCTTAGTGAAGGAGGGGATTGTCCTGGGCCACAAAGTGTCTAAAAAGGGGTTGGAAGTCGATCGTGCTAAAATTGAGGTTATTGAGAAATTGCCACCACCAGTATCCGTGAAAGGTGTACGCAGTTTTCTGGGACATGCAGGATTCTACAGACGATTCATTAAAAACTTTTCCAACATTTCTAGACCGCTATGCAGGCTGCTAGAAAAGGAGGTCAAGTTTGAATTAACCAATGAGTGTGTTGTAGCATTCGAAAAGTTGAAGCAGAAATTGATAGAAGCACCCATACTTACTTCTCCGGACTGGGAACAACCATTTGAGCTGATGTGTGATGCCAGTGATGTGGCTGTGGGAGCTGTATTGGGACAAAGGAAGAATAGAGTTTTTCACTCTATTTATTATGCAAGCAAGACGCTGAATACGGCTCAGAGCAATTACACAGTCACAGAAAAAGAAATGCTAGCTCTGGTGTTTGCATTTGACAAGTTCCGGTCTTATTTGGTGGGTTCGAAAGTGGTGGTGTACACTGATCATGCAGCTATTCAATACCTATTCAACAAGAAAGATGCTAAGCCCAGATTGATCAGATGGATTTTATTGCTACAGGAGTTTGACCTTGAGATTAGAGACAGAAAGGGGAGTGAAAATCAGGTAGCAGATCACTTATCACGACTGGAGAGTCGGTCGCATGTGATGGAAAGTGATGACATTAATGAGGACTTCCCAGATGAGCAACTATTGGCAGTAGGAGAAGCAGAAGTTCCCTGGTATGCTGACATAGTCAACTTGCTAGTGAGCGGAGTTTACCCCCCTGAAGCAACAGACCAACAAAGAAGAAAATTGAGGCATGACAGCCGATACTATGTATGGGACGAGCCATATTTGTTCAAGCAGGGACCAGACCAGGTGATGAGAAGATGCATCCCAGAGAGTCAGGTAGCAGAGGTGCTACGGGGCTGCCATTCGTCGTTGTATGGAGGGCATCACGGAGGTGAGAGAACAGCACATAAGGTTCTTCAGTCAGGTTTCTTTTGGCCGACCCTGTTCAGAGACTCTATGGAGTATGTCAAAATGTGTGATAGATGTCAGCGGATAGGAACAATTGGCAGAAGACAAGAGATGCCTTTGCAGAACATACTGGAAGTTGAGCCCTTTGATGTATGGAGCATTGATTTCATGGGTCCATTCCCACCGTCATTTGGAAATCGTTACATCTTGGTAGCTGTAGATTATGTATCAAAATGGGTGGAAGCAATAGCTTGCCCCAGGAATGATAACAAGGTAGTAACGAAGTTTGTGAAGAAACACATTCTCACAAGGTTTGGGACACCCCGAGCAATTATCAGTGACGGAGGAGCTTATTTTGTCAATGCAAGCTTCAAGAAATTATTGATTAAGTATGGGGTGCGCCATAAAGTAGCCACAGCATACCACCCACAAACTAGTGGGCAAGTAGAGGTGTCAAATAGGGAGGTAAAACAGATTCTGCAAAAAACGGTGAACATTCAACGGAATGATTGGTCTGGTAAACTTGATGATGCGTTGTGGGCCTACCGAACTGCTTATAAGACACCGATTGGAACGTCACCATACCGATTGGTCTATGGCAAAGCATGTCATCTCCCAGTTGAACTAGAGCATCGAGCTTTCTGGGCCGTAAGAAAGTTAAATATGGACTTAGAGCTGGCGGGTAAAAAGAGATTGATGCAGCTCAGCGAACTTGAGGAATTTCGCTGGCATACCTATGAGAGTGCGAAGTACTACAAGGAAAGAACCAAAAGATGGCATGACAAGCATGTGGTGCATCGCATTTTCGAACCAGGACAGAAAGTTTTGCTTTTTAATTCAAGATTAAAATTGTTTCCTGGTAAGCTGAGGTCTAAATGGTCTGGACCGTTTGAAGTAGTGAGAATGACCCCTCATGGAGCGGTAGAGCTGTGGCAAGAAGATAGGAGTGCTACGTTCTTGGTAAATGGGCAGAGATGCAAGCACTACTGGGGAGATGACCATGATCGGGTCAAATCGTCCATCTCCCTAGTAGAAAATTGAGCGTAAAGGCTGTCGAGCCGCGACGTTAAACCAGGCGCTGCACGGGAGGCAACCCGTGAAAAATATTTTTCTTTCTTTTTCCTTAGTGTAAAGTTTGTCTTTTATTTTATTTTCTCTTCTTTTTCTTGACTAGGTTTAAATGTGCATTTTAATTAGTAATTTTTATTCTTTTAGTAGGGAATCTAGTCATTTAACCAATTTTTGTTTAGTGAGGTGATTTTCAGGTATACCGGAGGAAAAATACGTGGAATCGAGAAAACGAGGCGAGGTATGAAAAATAAAATTTGATAGTGAAACAGAGCACTGGCGCGTTGGCGCCGTGTCACGGAGGCAATGCTCCGCGTTGGCCTCCGTGACACGTTGAAGGCAAATCTGGAATTTTTTAAAATTCCAGTAAGCCAACGCGTTGGCTCCGTGTCACGGAGGAGGGCCTCCGCGTTACCCTCCGTGACACGTTGCCCTTATCCCAGTGCCGGGTCACACCGGGTTTCCGGGTGACCCGCGTGTTTTCTTAATAAAAACCCCCGATTTCGCCCCTATTTTCCCCATTCCCTCTTCCCTCCGCGACCAAACACCCATTCCCCTACCCCCAAGCTCCGTGCCACGTTAAGAGGCAAGGAAAACGTCAAGTCTTTATCGATTCTTCAATTCCAAGGTATGTTTTCATCGTCTATCTCAAATTTTTGGCGATTTTTGTCAATTTTGAGCATGTGAGGTGAGATATATCACCCTAGGTAGAAATTAAACATGACGTGAATTATTTTGCGATTGATTGTGTTCGGATTGTTGTAGTTGACGGGTGAACTTATCGATTGATTGAATAATTCATTGTTGATTGTCGATTTGAGTTCTAGGGCTTAGGGTTGTTGAATTTTAACTTGGGTAACTTGATAGTTTGACGAAATTGATGCCGGGGTGTGTTTATTATTTGAGATAAGTCGTGGTAAATATTGTATAATTGGTGAAAGACGACTAATTCTCGATTTTTAGTGGGACATTGCGTAATATGTGAATTGGTTGAATTGCTTAGATTAGTGTATATAAAATGTTTGTATTGTTGTTTCTATTTGGTTGTTGTTATTGTTGCTAAGTGCCATGGGTGAATAGCTATCGATGGTAGGATTGGGTTAGCTGTATGAAGTCTGAGTAGTTCGCTAGCCGTTATGCTGTCGAATTTTTGTGAACGCACTAAGCAATATGTTTATAGTGATTGTGTTTGGGGTGTAAATAGATCTATCCTTGCTAACATGTTGTAAATATTGTTAAAGACTAAGTGTGGGGTAAATTTTGTTTAACCCGACCTTAGCCAAAACTAACAAGTTTTTAGCTTAACGTTGTGCTTGTCTGTGTAAATTGATAGGTACAATGGCCAGCCGACAAGATAAAGGCAAGGGTGCTTCAACCTCAGGCACCGGCAGAAAGAGAATGAGACTGGGCACTGCTGTCCCAGCTGCACCTGCTGTTCCACGCGGTCAACACCGCAGATACGGAACACGATGGGTTATCGATGAAGGGAAGAAGTGGTACGCAAAGCATAAGGAGAACAAGTACTTCCCGGAGGAACATATTGCCAGGGAACCACTTGCACAGGAGTTCCCTCGCATCGTACAGAGGATTGAAGTAGCTGGGCTCAGCTTTATTTTTCAGGAGCCCACGGAGTGCAACCTTCACTTGGTCCGGGAATTTTATGCCAACTGGAACCCGGCCATCAGAAGCCACACTATTAAAATCAGAGGGCAGATTGTCACTCTGGAACCCCAGCAGCTGAATGCCATCGTTGGAGCGCGGGACACAGACGCCCACGTTCTCCGCCAGCTCAACATCACCCCACCGTACGCCGACATCAGACGTACGTTGTGCGGGGCTCGATCCACAGCCCGATGGAGTAGACACAAAGAGAGGGGTTACCACCAGACTCTGCCTTATTCGCAGATGAACAGGGAGGCCAGAATCTGGCTAAAAATTGTATGTTCGTGTTTGATCCCCGGAGTACATATGACAGACGTGACCCGGGACCGTGTCTGCCTGGTGTATGCCCTTATGAAAGGGCTTGAGATTAATGTGGGGGCGGTTATAATATCCGCCATGAAGAGAGCCAGACTACACCAGGGCCACAGTACGGGTTTGGCGGACTCATCACCACCTTCCTCCGAGGCCTCGACGTTGAGGAAGAAGCCTTGGATTATATTCCGCAGTTGGAGCGGCGGGCCCTTGATGTGACAAAGACTAAGGCCCCCGACACTACACACGGACCTGTGCTGACTCTGGGCGAGCGACATGCTCGTGACGACCAGTATATGGCCCGTATGTTCGGTATGCATATGCTGCAGCTACGGATAGGTGGGAGACCAGCCACCGAGGATGAATTATGGCAGCTGGAGCTGGACTACCCTTTTGGCGAGAATGCCAGAGCTTTATGCAAGGTGGGGCCAGCCTTTGTGGAGCCGACTGACGACGACGTCCCTACTGATGAGGAGACACGTCGTGAGGACTCTGATGTGGAGTCCGATGACGGCGAGGGAGCTGATTCAGATATGGGCGACGAGGCCGCAGCACCGGATGAGGAAGTCGAATATTTCAACTGAGCAGGGAGTTTCACCACCCAAAATTTTGTGCTTTGTATTTTTGTGAACACTGAGGACAGTGTTCGATTTAAGTGTGGGGTGGGGAGTAGTTAGGTGCTGGGTCATAGGCTCTAAATCTGCTGTATATTCTTCCTTGACGTTTGTGTATGTCTGTGCTTTCCCTGTTGTTGTGAACTGATTTGTGAATGATGTGTATATATTTGTTTGTGGCTAATGATGTGTGTCTTTAAAAAGTTATGGTTGCCTTTGTAAATATTTTGTAAATTTTGTAAATATTTTTTTCTCTATCGATGTGATCGATATTTTTCAAAATTTTTGCGAAAGGATGTTGCACTTATCAACATATTTTGTAACTATTTTTTTCATCGAAATGATCGATGTGTTGCAAAAAATTTTGAAGTTTTATTTTTGGGTTTCTCGGAGTTTGTTTTCGGTTCTTTTACCGAGAATAGTCCCATTGAACCGATGTCATAGTTAGTGAACATTCCCTATGATGGATGGATGACGACCGTCTTAAGGGAAATGTAGTCGATAGGAGTAGATGATTTGTTTTTAGTTTCTTTGGTGGATTGCATCAATAAACTGTAGTTGCTTATGGTTGCTAAAATTTTGTTGCGTGTGTAATTGATGTTCGAAATGCGAAAGTGATTCGTTTGAAAGTATGTAATTGTGTAAATATGTTGAGTTACCTAGGCTATAGAATCTGGTTCATTATGATTGAGGCTTAATCTTGAATTCATGTACTTGACTAATTAAAGAGTCTGTGAATGCATCTTGATTCGAGCATGTGCATGAAGTGTGAGTGAGGTTTTGCTATTCCATGTCATTGTGAATTGTCTAGAACTTGCCTGGCGTGTATACAAAGCGAAATGAAGGAGGTGTAGTGTCGGAAAGGATGTAGGCATTTCTTTGTTTTAACCGTTAGTTTCCATTTTTTTCTTGTCAAGTTCTACCTTTTTATATGTTGTACACCCTAGTCAGCCCGTTGAGCCTTTAGCCGATTTCTTTCTTTTGTCCAGAATTGTATGAACTAAGCTTTATTCCTTCTTTTCATTAGCCTTAAAGTCTATAAGAAGCTCTTAAGCGCTTACAAAGAACAAAACAATTGTTTCCCAAAGTGTTAAAGAGTGAAAAGAGTGAAAAGAAAAGAAAAGCAAAGTGAGGAAAGAAAAGTTGGTGTTGAAGAGGCACTAGTTGTAATTAAATGAAATTGAGGGTACATGAAAACCTTCCGTTTGGGGTCAAGTGTGCCTGATGAAATGGGCTGTATGAAAGTAAACCAGCATGAATGGGAGAAAAAGAGAAAAGAGAGGAACAATGTCCATGAGTCGATGGGAATGAGTTGAAAAGGCGCTTAAGGATGCTAGCAACTATTATTGGCTAATCCAATATATATATACTAGATCCATAGCCCAGTTACAACCCATTAAAAGTCCTATTTGATCCTACACTGCATTTCTTTATATTAGTGGAGTAATACACTAAGGGCAAGCCTATGGGTCATGACATGATGCATGTGAATTCTTTTGGGAGAGAGAGTGAAATTAATTTCTATATGCCCCTACGTGCATGTTTGTGTGCTGCATGAGCATAAAAGGGGAAGTTTCTCTCGAGTTGTGAGGGTACATGCTTGATGAAAGATTGATTTTCGTGTCGGATTTCTTGATTAGTTGATTTGCATGAGTTTGCCGATATCAAGAATCAATTCTTAAAAGTCTAGGAAGCCTCGATGTATTAAGGTCATTGTCTTGTACGACCAAGCATGTTTTCTTGATGATTTGCAAAAATCGAATAATCGGTATGACCGTAACGTAAATGGTTGCACCATAGTGACAAAGGTTGAGATGTGATGTGCATGATTTGTGTATGTGTTGTTCGAGGACGAACAAGGATTTAAGTGTGGGGTAAGTGATCTTGGGCAGATTTATATGCCCAAGTGATACTCAAACGTATCATTTTTACCTTGTTTGTTGTGCAATGTGTATATAATATCATGTATTTGGTAATAAAATGCGAATTTATACTAACCAACATGATTAGCATTTGTTTTGCAGGATAATGTGATTTTTAAGAGCTAAAATGCGTGTTGGAACTATGTCGGAGTTGGACTTGGATGCGAGCGTGGAAAAGACCTCGGATGGCATATTTTGCAGTGGCTCCGCGATGGTGCCGTGCCACGCTGCCATCGCGGTAGCACACTGCCTGGGCAGAAATTAAAATGGCAATTTCCAGTGTGCCATCGCGTCAGCTCCGTGGCACGGAGACAGGCCTCCGCGATGGCCTCCGTGCCACGTTGAGGCTAATTATCCGGACCATGCAATTTCCAGATAGGGTCCGCATCCACGCCGTGTCACGGAGGCAGTGCTCCGCGTTGGCCTCCGTGACACGTTGCTTGTTATTCCGGGAAAAATTTCCCACTAGTATAAATAGCACACTTAGGTTATTTTTAAAGGAGTTTTTTTTAGTTTTAGTTTTTTAGCCTGAGTTCAGAAGTGGGAGCAGGAACGTGGTTTTGTGGCAGTTGAAGAATAGAAAAGATAAGAGTTTTCTTCTCTTCCCTTCTTCTTTCCTTCAATTGTATGCATGATTCACACTCATTCTAGGATGATTAATCCAAGAATGAGTGGCTAATTCCTCTCTTGCTGAGGTTTTGAACTTGTGAAATGAATGTTGGTAATAATTGATATGGTTTCTTCTTCTTCTTGCATGTTGTTCTATTAATTCTTGTGCTTATTACATTCTTGATTGGCCACCATTAATGTATATCTAAAAAGTCCAATTTCACTCGAGAGAGCATGAAATTGGAAAGTTGTGAATTAATAGGGTATTGTTCTTAACTTGATTTGGGAAAATTGGGTTTTGATGTGCTTTCTTGATTGAAATATACTTGAAAGCCGTATTAGTCAATTTAGGAACCGGAATTGTAGTGTTAGGTCATAAATTGCATTTGATCACAGAAATGTAGACGAATGGTTTATGAAGCTAAAGTGAAATTAAATACGGAAGTTTTAATTTCTAGGCAAACGTTCTTGGCTAGCAATATGAAGAAGAAGATGACCAAATTATCATGATTATCAAGTTCATTACTCGTTCTTAACCTTGGCATGTGCATATTCATTGTCTAAACTCAACGTAAATAGTAGTTATTAATTTTAGTAGATAATTAGTTTAGAAACAAAACTTACTCAAATCTTGGTTGGATTGTTGTTAACATAGTTAGAAATAGAGTAGAGATATAGTAAACTAGGCAGTTTTGCATATCTAGAGCAGCCTCCTTGGATCGATACTTGGCTACTTAGCCACTTTATTACTTGTTTGACCACGTACACTTGCGTGTCAGTGTATAATATATACCGAGCAGCAGAGCGCAAACACCTGTCCTACATTACTTGATGACAATGTGCGCTTGTATGCACTTGGGTTGCATCAAGTCTTTGGCACTGTTGTCGGGGACTTGAAGATTGATTGATCGTTTGTAGGTTAGGATTTTTATTATGCTATTCTGTATTTTACATTTTTGTTTGTTTGTTTGTGAAATTATAGGTGTTGTGTGCTTAGTGTATGCCAAATACGAGAAGTCAAGATCAGTTTTGGCGGATCTAGATCGTGAAATTAAGAGAACCTTTCAAAGGTTAATCAGGGAGAATAACAAGTAGGCATAGGGAAACAACCAAGAGAGGGTTCTAGTGTTGAATTTTTCTAGTGGAAACTTGGAGAATGCTTCTAAACCGATCATCAAGCCGGCAATCACTAGGAACTTCGAGTTGATGGAAGGAACCGTATGGTAGGTGCAAAGCACTTGAAAATAATAGGGGAAGCCACACGAGGATCCCCACAAGCATCTGATGACATTCATGGAGCTGAGTGAGAACTTTCACTATTAGAACGTGTCAGATGAGTATGTAAAGCTCACGTTGTTTCCATTCTCGATTATTGGTCAGCCCAAGGAGTGGTTTCAAAATAAGCCAACAGGTTCCATCATTACTTTGGAGGTTCTTTTCAATAAGTTCGTCAATAGGTTCTTCTCTTCAAGGAGGACGAAAAAGTAGAGCGGGAAGATCTCTGGTTTTGGCCAAGGAGATGGTGAGACCTTGGCTCAGGCATGGGAACGATATAAGGGCTACTTGAGAGATTTCCCACAACACTTGCAGCCGAAGGAGATTATCAGGCACAATTTTATAGAAGGGTGAAGCGAGAGTCCAAAATCTTGCTTGATGCTACCGCACAAGGAAAATTTCTTTCCAAGAGCTATGATGTAATTGAAGCTCTTTGAACTTTATGTCAGTAGGGAGTCAAGTTTATCAAGACTCATGTAGAGGATTCACAATAGCCAAAGTGCAAATAAAGCTTGGAGTAGATGGTGTGGCAGCAATCAGAGCAAATATAAGCTAACTGGTTAATGTGACTAGCAAGATTGTAACCACACCAGTAGGAAGTTAGGTTCAGCAGGTCCATCAGGTACAAACTCCACCTCCATAGTGTGAGGTGTGTGGAGAAGACCAAGCTTACTTAGGATGCCCACTTAACCTCGAATCTGTATTTTTTGTGGGATAACAAGGTCGTGGTGGAGGTTTTGCAGGTAACAGCTATAAACCAGGGGTACAGGAAGGCAGCCAATCCCTCATAGGGAGGGAACTAGAATTTCCAAAGTCCCCAAGACACCTACCTGTGACCTCGGGGCTGGTAGCTGAGCAGTTCACTTGAAGAAACTATAAAGCAACAGATGGTGCAGCAAACCTAGGTGGTGAATGAGACGCAGAAGTCCATCCATGAGCTGGAGAGACAAATCGGCCAACTAGCCCTGTAGCAGACTAATAGACCACATAGGGCACTTCAGAGTAACACTGAAAAGAACCCCAAAGAAAATATGAGCGAAATCTCATCGCGCAGAGGTAAAGTGATCAGAAAACTGATGAGGAGTAGGTTGTGATGTCCAAACTAGAGGCTGGTGAATCAAGAAACTCAAAGCCAAAGTTGGTAGAAACCAGGGCACCCCCTCTATTTCCTCAATGATTTAAAAAGTAGAAGGAGGACCCAGCCTGCCAGAAATTTCTTGAGGTGTTGAAATAGGAAAATGTTAACTTACCATTGGCAGAGCTTTTGTAGGAGATTCCAAAGTATATTAAGTATTTAAAGATTATTGTGCCAATAAGAGGAGACTAAAAATGTTTGAAACTATGGTTATCACGGAAGAGTGCAATTCTCGGGTTCAAGACAAAATTCATAAAAAGCTGAAGGACCCCAGGAGCTTCACCCTTCCAGTGGTCATTGGAAGCAAGGAAGTAGGTTCTACATGTGACTTGGGTGAAAGAATTAATTTGATGCGTGCATCCTTATTTAGAACCTTGGGTTTAGGTGAACCATGTATGACCACAGTAACTCTGCAGCTTGCCAACAGGTCTCTTGTTCATTTTGATAGAATGATAGATGACATCTTGATTAAGGTTGAACCTTTCATTTTACCTGTGGACTTCATAATCCTAGATTACAAAACAAATGCAGCAGTTCCCCTTATTTTAGGGAGAGGATTCTTAGCCACTGCAGACACGGTTATAAAGGTGAAGTTGGGTAAATTGTCTATGACTGTGGATGGTGAGGAGGCAGTTTTCGATGTGTTTAGAGAGGCAAGGTGGACACCTCATTATGAGAACTTCATAGTGAAACCAGTGGTAGAGCCTGGAGGATGTGAGCGGGTAGTTGAGCAACATGTGTTGCATGAGACTTTATCAAGTGTAACAGGTGATCCAAACTATCTCACTCGGTGGAAGGAGTGAGAGTTACTTTCATCATGCCGTGATGTTAAATCAGGCACTGCACGAGAGGCAACTGGTGAATGTCGTTCAACAACTATAACTAAGGCGCTTATTGGGAGGCAACCCAATTTGTAAAAATGTAATTGTCTTGTTTTCTATATAGTGTCACTGTTGATTTTCTTTTGCAGTGAAGGGGAAGTCTTTGTACTCGGAATCAAAGCTAAGAAGCATGCTATGATCTTAAATGTGGGGTTGTATGACCCGTGAATCTAAGAAAGATGCTGCTAGCTAGGCCCTAGAGGGCCACAGGGAGTAATTTATCACTCTTATTTAATCTTTAGTTTTAGATGCTCTAGGGATAGAGCATGACTTTAATTATGGGGTGAGGGTATGTCTAGATAATTTTTGAGGTCAAGGGTGAGTATGCCATCAAGTTTTTGTTTGAAAATATTTTGAAAATATCATGTCTCACCCACCCTTCAACCTTTCTTATGGCCTCGATTCTTTTCCGACGGGGAGACCTTTTGAACAGGGTAATTTTTAAATTTTTTAGGAGTTGTTGTCATCGTAGAGTAGTGACCCTTCCCTATGATAGATGGATGATATCCATCTTAAGGGAATTTAGTCACGTTGGTTTTTTATTTTGTTGGAGTTAGACATAAGTCACTTGTGTGCTCTATGACATTCCACTTAGACTCTAAGCTAGAGGCAATGAAGTGGTCATCTTAAGTGAGTATTCCATGAAAGACACACAAAGTTCTTTAACTCAACTTAATATACTTGTAGGGCTTAATAATGAGAAACATCATTCAATGTGACTGTATGAATGTGTAGCTATAGGAAGCTGACTAGAGTCTTAATGCCATGTGAGGTGAGATTAATTGCTTTGTTTTGTACGTATTGTGCATCTAGAACTTGCCTTAGTGTAAGTTGGATAGTTAGTTGTGTAGACATTTAAGAGATGATCAAGGTGTTTCTTTGAAAAATCCATGTTTCCCATGTTTGTTTTTACATTCCTGAACATGCTCCCTAGTTAACTCCCTTGAGTCTTAAGCCTTATTCTTTTTTTAGCCATAAGCATAGCTTATTCCCTTTTTGTGTGAGACCTCAATAATTATTGATCCAAAGTAGTCTTAGGCACTTTGATAGATGAAAGTGAAGGTCCACCAATGCATGAATGATAAGGAAAGGGAAAAAAAGAAAAATGTGTAGGAAGTAAGAAGAGATAGTAGGAAGAAGGGATGCCCATAAAAATGTGTTTTTTGCTTACTGTTAGGACAATGAAATAAAGATTGTTAATAGTGAAAATTCTTAGTGACTCTATAAGAAATGGTTAGCAATCAATTAGTGAAGAAAGGGGCATGGAAAGAAAAGAAAAAGGGTGAGTAAAGTAAAGGGTGAACAACAAGGAAAGAGTGGTGAACTTGGAAAGATAAAACAAATATCATAAAAGTGCTTAGAATTGATAGTCACTATAAAATAAAATAAAAGAAAATCATTCCTACCCATCACTTAGCCGGCATTACAACCAACAAAAAGTGCTTATGATCATAATCTCTTGAAATGACTAAGTTGTCTAAGTGTACATGAAGGGCAAGCTTATGGTATATTGCATATGTATGGTACATCTTTTCTGAGTATGAATGTGCCTTACTTATCATGTTCCATGTTTTGCATTGACAATTTGAGAGACGAACATCACTAAAAGTGAGGGGCATAAGATTCTAAGTCAGTTTACTATATTTTTCATGTTTCTTATTTAATCATGTTGGCCCTATTTTGAAAGAGTAAGTTGGTTATAGAAAATGTGTAGTCTTGAATGTGAAAATTCTGCATGTGTTTGATGTGAATTACTTGAGTTGATGAATTAGTCAATTGTATGTTCTCTGATAGTTGTTTGAGTGAGAATCGATAGAGGTGACAAGTGATGAGAAAATATGAGTTTGTGCATGGAGTTGAGGATTGTTCGAGGAAGAACAATGGTTTAAGTGGGGTGGGGGTGTTGAGCATTCTTATGCCCATTTATCATGTTTTCTCTCATATTTTACCTTGTTTTGAGTTCATAATCCCTATGAAATGTATGAATTCATGTTTTCATGTGTCTTGTGATATAATGAATATTTCTAGATGTTTGAGCAGGAAACCATGGAAGAAGGACCAACAAATGACTCAAGGTGTGAGGAACAACAGTTCGTGAAAGTTAGCATGGGGCTATGGCTGACGTGGCACGCCCAACACTTGTGTTTTATAGAAAATGAACCAAATTTGGTGCTATGGATGGCCTGGGGCACCGGGTACCTTAGCTCTAGAGATGAGAATTTGACTACCACCTTGGCGAGATTGATGGCATGGAGCACTAAAAGCATTCCAGACTTAGGAAATTTTTCTAACTTTCTGGTGCTACGCAGAGAGTGGGAGCCAGAAGGGTCTTGAAGCTCATAAATTTAACTAACACTAGTGCTATGGTGAGAATGGGGCGCTAGAAGCTATTCTCTTGAGGAAGTTGGACTAACTCTGTGACCCTTCCTGGATGGGATTTTACTAATTTTTAAGCCAATTACTTGAGGTTAATAATATCATTTGAAGGCTCACCTATATATATAACATCTAGGGTATTTTTAGCATATCGATTATCATATTGTTCATTATTTTTTCAGGTTGTAAATGCATCTTTTGGAGGAGAGACAAGTTCTACTTAGATTTCTTCTTTTCTATGGTGTTCGATTGAGAATGATGATGATTTCTATGTTATTATGCTGGTCTATGAGTGGCTAAACACCCATTCTAGAATTTTGGCCATAGTTGATGGTTGATGTTTGAATGACTGTTGATTGTTAGTTTTGATTCATTAATAAAAGTTGTTCATATTTACTTGTTATAATCTCTTATTCACCAGCCCGATCAACTTGTAAGTAAATCTATTGGCTTTTGGTTGAACTTGGGAAAAAGAATCGAAAGGATAAAAAGTAAATATAGAACAGAAATTCGAATATCCTTTGGCCCATTGTTTTGAAGTTTGAAGTTGTTGAGGATAGGGATATGCCCTTGATCTTGGGCATAATTTCTTGCCCAAGTGCTATTTTATAACTTGATTTATTCATGTTCATCTAATTATACACTTACTTTCTCATGTGATTTTATGTAAATTTGGATGTGTACTAACCAACATGATTAGTCCTTGTTTTGTAGGTGAAAAATGTATTTGAGGTACTAAATAATGGTGGGTGAAGTGAAGGAATGGATTTGGAAGAAAATCGCAAAAGTCGGTAAGGGAGCATGCCATGGCAAGGCTGGCTGCGCCAGGTAGAGTGCCACACTGTGCGTGCGCCGCACCTAGCGCCGTGCCACGCCAAGGCCATGCGCGTGAAGGAGGTAGCATTCCAAGGTGCCTGCGCTCCAGCGCCGTGCCACGCTAGGCACATCTGCACGCCAAGGCCGTGTCACGCAGGCCATCGCGCAGCACTGCGCCGTGCCACGTTGGCCATCGCGCCATACTCGGCCAAGTTCCATTTTTTAGGCGATTTCCAGTGAGCCTACGCGTTACCTCTGTGGCACGGAGGCAAATTGGTGCGTTAAGCTCCGTTCCACGGAGCCATTCCATGATAGGCCAAAATTCGCAAATTCCCTATGTACTATAAATTGAACAATTAGCTCCCAAAATCAAAAGTCACGAAATATTTTCTGAAAACCGTAGAGGAGCGAAGGAAGAAGTCAAGAACTCACCTAGGGTTCACCAATTTTACATTCTCTTTTACCTATTCTTGTAAGTACTCTACTTTAACGCTGTTTTTGATTTATTCTATGAACATGATGGCTAAAACCCTTCCTCTAGGGTTGAGGCCACGTGATATGATTGTAATTGCATGAATTGTTTTTGGTTTGAGTTGTTAATTGTTGTTTTGTCTTATATTCTTTATTATGGTTGTTTTTATGCTTGATCACCATGAAAAAAATGCGTTAAGCTTAGGTAAAAGCTTGAAAGAGTAACCCTAGGCAAGAACAAGAGAATGTAGGGAGCAAGTTCTTATCTTTTGATATGATTTACGGTTAGGATAAAAATTATACCTAATTTGCCTTGCTTGGTTGATAAAACGGGATGATAGCTAGACACCGGCTTAGAATTATCACTCTACCACTCGTAGAAGTAGTTGTGAAGCTAAGCTAGGTTAAATGATTAGAGGTACGAAAGTCCCTAATCAAGAGCTTAAACCTTGTAAACCATATCCATGTAGTTGAATTGCCCACGAACTAGGATATCACATCCCAGCTCAACGATGTAGTTGTGAGGCTATTTTATCATGTTTAGAGGCTTGAGAGACCATGAACATCGCATTTTCAACTGTGTGAGACAACAATTGATAATATCATACTTGAACCATTGCAAAATGTAGCATTGCATGATTATCCGGCCTTGGCTCTAGTTGCTTCTTATATTTTTTTCAGATTATTTTGTGACCACCCAAAAACTTAATTATGATTTATCGAAAACTTCTCTAATCAACACTTGTGAAGGTTATCTTACACTTGAATGTGATAATTTGCTAAATTAGTCCAGTCCCTATGGGTTCGACATCCGACTCTTTAAAAGGGCCACTCTATTACTTGTACGACCGCGTATGGTTGCGAGTGCGCTGGAGCGCAAACAAGCTTTTGGCGCCGTTGCCGGGGACTGGTGAAATTGGTGAATTTCTTATTTTGTGTTAGTGTCTAATTTTCTAACTGTTGAAAAAAAAATTTATTAGTTTTAAATTTATTTTATTTTTGTTTTAAGTCTGATACCCTTCTTGACATGACATCATGGAACACAAATGGGTTGAATGGTGGATACTTATATTTTGGTGAGTCCTATCTGAATTATGGAGGACTCCACTTGTGGCAACACTATCACACTTGCAGTTTATGTGGTGGTCAAGATGGCCATTGTGATGGTTGTCCACATGCATATTCCCCTTCCCCAAGCCCCTACTATGATCCTTCTGTTGTTTTTGATGAGTACAGGAATGATGAAAAGGAGGACTTGGAACACCAAGCTCAGATAGAAACATGTTAAAACAGGTCCTTGAGTAGCCAGTAGCAATGAGGGAGTAGATGGAAGTATTGGGAGTTCAGACCAAGGAAAATGGAGAGGCCTTAGAAATGATAAGCATCAAGTTCACTGAGATGATGGCTGAGGCTGAAGCTTGCTTTGATTTGCAAGTAATGGTCTTATGCAATACTCAAGAGGGACTACAAGGAGAAGAAAAGGGTGAGTACTTAGAAGAAGCTCAACAATTAGAAGCTCCTGAGAGTCCCCGTTATGGTCTCACACATATGGACAATCCAGTCATGAAAGGAGAGATAGAGTTCCAACCATTTGACATTCATGTGGAGTTAGATGTTGATGTGGAGAAGGTGTACAGAAGTAAGGAGGTCAATCACAATGCAGTTTCAGCTTTGAGGTGTATTATAGCCCACTCAAAGCATTTCTGACTTTAATTTTGGTTGACAACCTAGAAATAGAGTCTTCCAAGCCTGTAGAGAAAGGTCTAGAGGAGGAACAAGCCCCGTATTTTCTGAAATTTGCTGATTCCGAGTGACAAAATGACTTCACTTACGTAAGGGCCAATAAGTGCCAGAGGCGACATCTACTGCTTAGTCCTTTCATTTTTTCACCACCACCCCTGGAGCATAAGAGGAAACTGGAGAATAAATTAGGGGTGAGATTCATATCCTCAACGTGGAGGAAAAATTGTGAAACTTGATGCGTCGTGCCACGACATAAACTAAGGCACTACTTGGGAGATAACCCAAGGGTACCACAGGTACTATTTTAATTTTTTTTAAATTTGTGTTGATTTTTTTATTTTCATCTGGTTGTTGTTTTTGGTGGAGATTTAAGCACAGATGAAGGAGGAAGCTACGGAGCATGAAAGAGGAAAAGTGTGGGGCCGAATACCCACTTGTACAAATGAAGAAAAACATGTTGTTAGCTAGGCCTAGAGGCTCTAGGGAGTATTTCTCACCCTTTTTAAATCTTAAATTGATGCACTAGGAATATAGCATGATTCAAGTGTGGGGTAAGGAAAATTTTAAAATTGTGTGCATAATGATTTTGGGTGAATTTAGTGCTTGATAGGCATTGGTTGAAGGAAAATTTTTGAATTGAGCATGATTCACCCACCCATTGGTTTTTCTTTTTGGTTCTTTTCCGACGGGGGGTCTTTGAACCGAAGAATAAAAAATTTTCTTTGTCTGTACATAGTTGCTTTTAGTCATAATTAGGGACTATTCCCGACGATTGATGGATGACGACCGTCTTGAGGAAAAATTAGTCAATAGGTTTTGGTTTTTGAACTCTTAGTTAATTGATGGCTTGATATTCTTGTTATGTGCTATACATGATTGTGAGATGCAAGTATGGGTAGTGTTGAAGCATGCAAGTTGTATAACTCTGTTTGAGACACCTAGGCTCTTGAATGTGACTCTATGTGCTTAAAGCTTAATTATAACTTTTTGGGATTAACTAAGTTAAGAATCTGTTGAATTTGTCTTGAATTGTGCATGTGTTGTGAGTGTAAGGTGTTTGAATATTCCACGCTATTGTGTAGTGTCTAGAACTTTCTTGGTGTGTATACAAAACAAAATGAAGGATGTAGATTTTAGGAGATGATTTAGGCATTTCTTTGAATGAGCCTAATTTTTATCCCTCGCTTCACCTACCTTGAATGTCTGATCCTAGTTAGCCCCATTGAGACTTAAGACTATTCTTTGATAGCTACAACATAAGCTTAATCCTTTTCTTTCATTAGCCTTGAATTTGATCCAAAACTCCTAAACGCTTAAGTAGAAAATCCAAAAGAGTAAGGGAGGGAGAATCGTGAAAAAGAAGGAAAAATAACAGTTGTGGGATTTGAGGAAAGGATTAGAGGTGCACTTGTTTGAAAATGCGTGAGTATGGGTAGGGAGTAAGAAAACAAATGAATGAAAAAGTTTCTTAAGTACTCCTTACTAATAAGCTAAGTGTGCTTAAAGAAAGGGGAAACAGAAGAAGAAATTCAAGATTAAAAAGAATGAGGGTGAAGTAAGAGAAGAGATGCGCGTAATGAATGCGTGATGTATTAAAAGCGCTTAGGGAAGATAGTCACTAGTATTATCCATAAGAGTACCTACCTTCCTTTAGCTTACATTACAACCCAATAAGTTCTACTTGATCTTACGCTCAAACAACCTTAAAATTAGTGGAGTAAAACACTAAGGGCAAGCTTATGGGTCAATACACGTGGCATGTGAATTCTTTGTGAGAATGAGCTTAATTCTTATTTATCTACCCATACACATTATGATTTGAAATTTGTGAGTTAAAATGGGTAACTCTCTTGTTGTGAGGGCACATGTTTAATGGAGGATAAAATTCATGTTGGATTGCTTGATTGGTTGATTTGCATGAGGTTGTTGAGATTAAGAGTCGATTCTTGAGGTTAGGAAGTCTTAACATAATTATAATTTATTTTAATGGATAAATCTTGCATGCTCTATTTTTAACTTGCTATCTAAAATAATCGTTGTAGCCGTAACTTGAATTGTCTTGCTCAATTAGCTATTTGTGAGTCTTCATGTGCATGGGATGTAAAAGGGTTGTTCGAGGACGAACAAGGCTTTAAGTGTGGGGTAGTGATCTTGGGCATAATTTCTTGCCCAAGTGCTATTTTATAACTTGATTTAGTCATGTTCATCTTATTATACACTTACTTTCTCATGTGATTTTATGTAAATTTGGATGTGTACTAACCAACATAATTAGTCTTCATTTTGTAGGTGAAAATGCGTTTGAGGGACTAAATACTGGTAGGTGAAGTGGAGGAATGGATTTGGAAGCATACCATGGCAAGGATGGCCGCGCCAGGCAGCATGCCACACTATGCGTGCGACGCGCCCAGCACCGTGCCACGCCAAGGCCATGCGCACGAAGGAGGCAGCATTCCAAGGCGCCTGCACACCAGGGCCATGCCACGCTAGGAACATCTTCGCGCCAAGGCCATGTCACGCAGGACATCGAGCATCCGGCTCTTCAAAAGGGCCACTCTATTACTTGTACGACCGTGTAGGCTTGGAGTGCACTAGAGCGCAAACAACTCTTCAATCCTGTCTAGTTGAAACACAAGTAGGCATAACCGTTGTTTCATGTTTCTCCTGCATCCATAGGGATATAGGCGTTAGATTTAATGAGGTAGTTCTTGAATGCTTGGGAAAGTGGCAATAAACGAGATAGGATATTACAACCAGCAACCTTAGGAAGAATCAATCTAGCGTAATCACGTCTTGAGAACTCAACCTGATAAGAAAGTTGCAATTACCTAGATTTTCATCATCATTTGAAGTGAAAAAATGTTTTCAACAATCTTTAGTTAATTTTACATTTCAATCTTTTAGTAGTTCAATTCTTCAAACCATTCTCAATTTTATCTGTTTTGTTAGAATAGCAAAATAAAGTGATAACCTTATAATGATTTCTCTTACAAGTATCTGAGGGATCGATAAACGGGACTTCCAATCCTATATTACTTGACGACCACATGCTCTTGCATGCTCTTGGGTGAAATCAACCCTCTTCTGCATTTGAGCCATTTCCGAACTCATTCGACTATACATCATCTCCCTCTTCCGAGAGCTGCTACTGGAGTTGATGAGGTGACCATGGCTTGGGACTTTGTCTATGTCCTAGTGGTTCGTGGCTCCTAAGTTTCATCTTTGTCAACATCGTAATCTTCCACCAAACCACTTGGTGAATCTACCTCCTACTTAGATTCAAAGGCCTTATCCCTCAACGCTTTATGGGCTGCTATCTCATCTCGGGCCCTCTTATCCTATGCATTTTTTCTTAATTGTCCTTTGCATTCCATCATATCTGTTAGATGATTAGTACATGTGATTCAAGAATGTGTAAGAAAACATATTTATCTGTATTTTCTTGTTACGACTCATTAGTATGACTCATACCATGGTGGTATGATTCATACTATGAATTATGACATTCAGGTTTACAAGTATGACTTCTTGGTACAACCTGTAGCAAGATGATAAGGTTTCTACAGAAGGCCGTAGCCTTAACTTCTTAAAGTTCCTACTCTAATGTTATGGTATGACTCTATACTATGACCTGTGATGGAATCCTACGAGTTATACCATAGGTCGTGCTTAATATCAACCCTTCTCTGGTTATCTCATATGATCACTAGGTACGACTCATGGTGAGATACCACAATTCATACCAAGTCCTTCACTCTTACTTCTGCACTGGGTTGGTGGGACAGTACCACCGGACCATCCTACGAGTGGTGATGAGAAACCACAAGTCGTAGGACGACTCGTGAAGCCTGTCTTCACCCCTGTACTCTAACAATTTCATACCCAACATGTTTTTGGGGTGATTACTCAGACTTCACCACCCCTTAACTTCATGAAAACTCATAATTTTAACACCCATCACAACTCCCAAACTTTTTGTTCCATCATTAGGACTCTACCCACAAGCCATTTAAATATATTGAATATTTTTCTCCATAAACCCATCATACACCATTACACTAGTTTCCTGATCATATTTCTCCATTCATTTTCATGAATGGAGTATTCATAGTTTTGGCTAGTGCGACAAGAAAAGATTATGAAAAATTTCAAACTTACTTGAGAAGTTCTTGAACACTTCTTCTTTGCTTAGGGTTTGGAGTAGAAATTGAAATCTTATGATTCAAAATTAGCTTGAAAATTATTCTTTAAATGGAAATTGAGGGTGCTACAGGAATAGTGGGAGTAATAGGAGAGAATCGTGCATCGACGCCGTGAATTTTGGACTATATTTGAGTTTTAAATAGGTTTGGGGCAGTTTTAAAATTATGGGTCAAGTTAGGTCATACGAGTTATTTTCATTTAACTGTTTCTCATGACTCGTACTACAAGTTGTCCCTGCCTTCTGTAACTAAGGTTCCAAGAACTTACCTGAGGACCTGCGGATGCATGGTATGATTCTTACTAGGGTGATACGACTAATACAATGAATCGTAGGTTGTGGTTTCTACAATTTGAAACTTGTGGGAGTTCATAAAAACAGTGGGTACTATGACTCGCATCATGTAGGTATGATTCGTAATGACCAACCGTAATGTGAACTCCTGCTTCTTGTCAGGCTCTGCTCCTTATTATGGCTATGACTACGAGCCGTAACAACTTCATATGGTTCGTACTAAGGCTCGTAGTATAGACTTGTACTTCAATTTTCATCTTTTAGTCCTCATTTCACCTGCACAATACAACATACATGAGTCTTAAAAAACATCAATACGCCAAAATACTTTTGCTTTCCAAGAAATGCCTTATTTAATGTTGTGGCATGACACAGGTAGTTTGGTTACTCAGGATTCACCAAAATACCTCATGGGTTGCCTCCCATGCAGCACTTTATTTAACATTGTGGCATGACACGGGTTTCTTAACTACTTAGAATTCTTCAAGAAACTCCGATTCAACCTCTATTGCTGAGACCACGTTGAATTCACTCGGCTGCTTCATTGACCTATAGACTTTGAAAATGGCCTCATCCTTATTCAATCATAACTTCAACTGTCTAGCTTCAACATCTACTAGGGCACACCCAGTGGTAAGGAATGGATGCCCTAAATGATGTGGACCTCAAAATACACTTCCCAATCTAGAATCACGAAGTCAGCTAGAAAAATGAACTTATCCACCTTCACTAGAACATCATGAAGGATCACTACAAGTTTCTTCAGTGTGCGATCTGCCATCACTAACCGCATGGTTATTGGTGTGGGGGATCCCATGCCCAACTTCTTAAACACAGCTAGAGGCATTAATTAATGTTAGCTCCCAGATTGCACAATGCCTTGGAAAATTCAAAATCTCTGATAGTGGATGGGATGGTGAAGGCACCTAGGTTCTCCCTCTTTTGTGCAAGGATCCATAAGTCTATTGCACTATAGTGGTGCAGATTTTCGACTGGCTCATAACTCATAGACCGTTTCTTGGTCACCAAGTTCTTCATGAGCTTAACATAGCCAGACATCTGCTCCAATGCCTCAACCATGGGAATATTCACTGGTAGCTGCTTCAGCACGGACAAGAATTTTTGAAATTTCCCATCATCTACCTTCTTCTTCATTCTCTTAAGAAAAGGTGGAGATGGTTGTGGGATAGGACGGAAAATTTATGGCACCTTCTTCACTTTCCCTTTCTTACAAGCAATCTCCTTTAGCAACTATAGACTTTGTCAACTCTGCACTACCTTCAATCATCTGTTCTACAGCCTCAGCTTCCTCATCTAAATCAATTGCCTTCGATTCGGCCACCTCAACTACAACGGGCATGGGTGGGTCAACTATAGCTTTTCCACTCCTAGTAGTTACAGTTATGCAGTGACTGTCATTCTTTGAATTTTGAATCATGTTACTAGGGATTGTACCCTTCTGCCTCTAGTTTAGGGATGTGTATATATGGCCAAATTATTGCTCAATCTGTTTAATTTGTTGTAGCGTGCAACTCAACTTTCTAATTCATGTCAGATATGTCTCCGCAAATTTCCTTCAGGTGGTTAGCAATCAACTTTGCCTTTTTCAACAACTCATCCATCATGCTCTCCAATTTAAAAGTTCCCAAATCACCCTTAGCCTTAGGAGGCACATACAAGACAGTGTGATCATTATGGTATCTGTCATTTTTCCTCCAATCACCTTCTCGATCTCAACCTCTGCTCCAATCATTGTACCCTGCTCTATTGTAGTTGTCCCTGTACTGATTCTGATCTTGGTTCCTGAAGCATTGATGTCAAGTGTCTTGATTATACCTATGAGCGTTGGTGCAGAAACCCTCCACCTATTTATCCAAGAAGTTTGCTTTGTCCTCAGAATCAGAATGTTCAATCCCCGGATCCTGACTTAGAGCTCCCACTGTATTCACTTTCAGAGGTCCAGATCCCATGATATGCTTCATGAGTAGGTCAATAGATGTTCTCATATGTTCTATGTTCTGGTCACATTCATCTTGTTTTCTACTCTGGTCCATAGTCATCCTAATTGCATATGTACCTGCAGCTACCTCGACTTCTCTAGTATGCCAGGCCCTGTTAGTTTTTATCAATCAGTCAAGTATTATTGTAGCTTCCTCCCATGCATGGCTTATCAATGCTCGACCTACTATAGTATCTTCTATTGCATTGTAGTTGTTGTTTAAGGATCTGTAAAATATTTCGAACAATTTCTCATTGGGATTTCTATGGTTTGGATACTCATTCAATTTTTTTTATTGAACCACAACTATGTCTCATGAAGTGCCTCCATCTTGAGCTATCAGAAGTTATATATCTCATCTTTGAGCTGCAACATCCTTGATGGTGGGAAGAACCATTTCAAGAAGGCTTGTTTCAACTCTCTTTTATTGGTGATGGAGTCATTTAGAAACTCCGACAACTATACAGTAGCTTCACCAGCTAGAGAGAACGAAAACTGCCTTAGTCTGAATGCAACCTGGCTCGCTCCAAGCGACCTATACGCCTTGAAAATTTGAACGAAATTTATCAAGTGGAGATTTGCATCATCAGCAGCATTACCACTAAACACTCCCTTCATGTTCAGCAGTTGGGTCATTGTACTAGTGATGTCAAATTTTACCCCAGCAAGTAGAGGTGGGGGCATAATGGCTCATGTTGACCCGACTTCATCAATATCCAGATCATCATCAAAGTGAGGTGTATATCTATGGAATTGATGTGGTTCACGACCTCTATTCCTTCTATTTCAGCCAACATTCTCAACTTCCTCCTGGGCCTCATCAACCTCCTGAAGAGCAGCCTGACAAGCTATCTCTGCCAAATAGGCCTCGTTAGCTCTCGAGCTTCATTGGCTACTCTGGCCTCCATCTGCTCAGAGGTCTTAATATCGGCCAGCTTTCTTAGGGTTCGTTCAAGTTCGTAATCAATTGGGACTAGGGGGTTTCCACTATTCTGAGTGCTTGGCATTGACCAAGTGGTAACCTGCGTGAAACAAATAAAAAATAAATGTAAATGAGAAAATAAAGACTAAAATTTAAATAAGAGTAATTAATCTAATCTTAGGTCGTATTCCCTGGCAACGGCGTCATTTTTCATAAATCTCAAATTACACATTAGAAAAAAGTATAACACGGTTGTTGTCAAATAAACAATCCAACCAAGGTTGGGTTCAACCCCACGAGGAATATGGTCAAGATTCATCTAATGCTATTATTTATGCTTATAGTTCATTTATTTCCAAAAGTGGTGTTTTGTAGAAATAATAAGTGTCAGTATTGTAAAATGGGGTGGTTATCAAAGATAGGCAATTAACTAGAGAAGTATTCCCTATGGATTCATAACTATGCAAGGTCTGTTATACTTGTGATCTATTTCAATACTTATCCTGTAGAATCGATAAGTTATTTTTCATCTAAACAACTGATTATCCCTAATTAAATGACTTTACTCGATCACCAGATTAGGTTTCATTGGCGGCTCCAACTTATCCCTTATCAATGATTCCAAATTAACTTTCCTGTGATCGCGGCTCAACTTAATAACTGAAAGTTGATAATTTCAAGTCTTTTTTTTCATTCCCTTTTACTACTCTCTATTTCTTTAGGTTCAAGCAAGTAGAGAATACGGGCTAGTCCTAACATTGCGCACTGTCAAGAAACACTTAACACATTCATATTGGTTTATAATCACTCTATGTTAACCCTAATTAGTTATTTCACCATGGTTCCCACAACCCTAGTTGTGGAGTTTAGCTACATACAAATTCAAGTGTGAAATCAGAAAACAAAGTGACATTCATAATTAAAGACTTACAATAGTGAATGAATAAAATCCCAATAATCAATTGCAAAGATAACCCTTGAAATTCAGGAATATAGTGAAGAAAATTTGTTTCTCTTTCGTGTAATTTCGATCTACCAGTCATATAAGGATACTCTCGAATACACTGACTATGTAAAGTATTATCTCCCAAACAAAAAATAAAGGAAAGTATTTATACAATCACTAAAAATCTTTTCCAAAATTATCAGGGACTGCAACTAATGTTGGGCATATTCTTATGCCCATTGGCCATGTTTTGACCCATATTTTGCCTTGTTTTGAGTTCATAATCGTTATGAAATACATGAACTCATGTTTTCATGTGTCTTTTGAGCTAAAAAATGTGTATAGATGTTTGAAATAGGAAACCAAGGAAAAAACGACCCAAAAATAACCCAAGGTGTGAAGAAAGAAGAGTTCATGAAAGTCGGCTTGGGCTATAGCTAGCGGGATGCGCAAACACCTGAACTTCAGAGAAATATGCAGTGGAGTGCCAAGTCCCAAACTTCAAAGGAGAATTTGATCAACACCTTGGTGAGATGAGAGGCAGGGAGCACCCGAAGCATCCTTACATAGGAAATTTTTCCAACACTCTAGTGCTTTGGATGGAGTGGGGCGCCAGAAGGGTTCACTTGCTCAGAATTTTGATTAACACTCAGGTTCATTGAGTGGCATGGGGCTCTCGGAGAAAAACTTCAGAGTAAAGTTGAGCCAAACTTTAGGTTATGGAGGGCATGGAGCGTCAGACCTATTTCGGGATAGATTTTACTTATTTTAAAGCTAATTACTTGAGGGAAAAAGCGTCATTTGAGGGCTCACTTATAAATACAACATCTAGGTCATTTGTTAGTAATCATACATCATTTTGTTTGATCACTGTAAGATTGTAAAATAGCTTTGGAGGAGAGAAAAGTTCATAACTTAGGTTTCATCCTATCTTTATAATTTTTGTGCTTTGAATGATGATGTCTTTGTTTTTCCACTTGTCTTTGAGTGGAAAAATACCCATTCTCGGGTTTTGGCCATAGCTATGGTTGAATTTCTAAAGATTTATTATTGCTGGTATAGATTCTTCATTAAAGGTTTTATATTTACTTATTTTAATTGCTTATTCGCTGGACCGATGACCTTGTGAATAAATTTATTATCTTTTGGCTGAACTCGAGAGAGAGGACTTAAAGGGTTTAAAGTAAATATAAAATAGGAATTCGAAGATCCTTTTGTCCATGGGTGGAAGGTTAGAAGTCATTGATAAGGATAGGGATATACCCTTCATCCTTGTTTAGTTGATATACAAGTAGTCACAACCGTCGTTACATGTTTCTCCTGTGACCATAGGGATATAGGTGTTAAGGTTCATAAGATAATTCTTGGATGCTCGGGAGAGTGGAAAGAAATGAGATAGTATCTTGCAACTAGTAACCTTAGGAAGAATTAATCTAGTGTAATCAAGTCTTGAAAACTCAACCGGAAGCGAAAGTTCCATTTCCCTATATTTTCTTCATCATTTGAAGAACAAACAAGTTTTCAGCAACTTTAGTTTATTAGTTCATTTTCATTTCAAGATTAGTAGTTTAATTCTCGAAACCATTCCCCATTTATATTTGGTTTTGTTAGAGTATCAAAATAAAGAGTAAACCTTGAGCGATTAATCTGACAAGTCACTTAGAGATCAATAATCGGACTTCACTGACCTATATTACTTGACGACCATGTGCGCTTGCGTGCACTTGGACGCCAATAAATTTTTGGTGCTGTTGCCGGGGACTTAAAGATTGATTAATTATTTGTAGGTTAGGATTTTTATTCCGCTATTCTGTATTTTATATTTTCTTTGTTTGATAAAAAGTTTACAGGTATTGTGTGCTCAGTGTATGCCAGCCACGAGAAGTTGTGGACCAGCTTTGGCTTCTTTTGATCCTAAAATTGAGAGAACCTTTCGCAGGTTAACTATAGAGAATAACGAACAAGAATAGGGAAACAACTAGGAGAGGATTCAAGTGCTTAACTTTACTAGGTCAAACATGGAGAACGCTTCTAAAGCAATCATCAAGTCGGCCATCACTGGAAGCTTTGAGTTGAAGGAAGGGACCATGCGGTAGGTCCATAATACTTGTGTATCAGTGCAAACCACACAAGGATCCTGACCGACATCTGATGATCTTCATGGAGCTAAGTGAGAACTTTCAGTATCAGAACGTGTAAAATGAGTATGTCAAGCTCATGTTGTTTCCATTCTCATCGATTGGTGAGGCCAAGGAGTGGCTTCTGAATGAGCCAGCAGGTTTCCTCACTACTAGGAAGGCTCTTTCCAGCAAATTCATCAACAAGTTCTTCTCTTCAAGGAGGACAAAAGAGTTGAGAGGGAAGATCTCCGATTTTGTGCACAAAGATGGTGAAACCTTGGCTCAGGCTTGGGAAGGATACAAGGCCTACTTGAAAGACTGCCCACACCAAATGCAGTCGAAGGAGATTATCGGACACAATTTTATTGAGAGGTTCAAACCGAAGTCCAAAATCTTTCTTGATGCTACCGCACAGAGACAAATTTTACCATGGTGTCAAGACTATCAGGACTTAGGTAGACCAGCAATCCGAGTAGATATTAATCAACTAGTGAATGTGATCAGCAAACTTGTAACCACACCAGCAGAAACTTCGGCTTAGTAGGTTCATTAGGTCCAGACTCCTCCACCATCATGTGAGGTGTGTGGAGAAGGCCACGCTTATTTAGGATTTCCACTAAACCCAGAGTTTGTATATTTATGGGACAACAAGGTCGTGGTGGAGGTATTGTACATAACAACTATAACTAGGGTGTTACACCCCTTAAGTTCCTACTGTTTAACCAATGAGTGCGTACATATGTTGAGGGTTTTGGAATAGGGCGCATGCAGGAAAAGGCTCAAAGAGGGGAGCACACAAGTGCATCATCGAGCGAGCAGGAGGCCAAAACAGAGGCAGGGTGCAAGGAGCACCGCATCGTGCCTCTGGCCCGGTGCCTTGAGCGGCGCATTGCGCTCTACTCTTTGCACTGTGGGTGGTGTGCCACACCTCCCCTGCACCGCCTCCCTATATATATATGTTACGTGTGAAATGTTGGATCATTAAAATATTTCCCAATTGAGAGCTCTGGGATAAGGCGATTTCCTCTCGAGGATTTCATCATATTTAAGTCAAATTATGCTGTCAAATCACCTCCAAATGTCAATTCTTCTTAGGTAATGATTCCTAGGCTTATGAAGAACGTCTTTACAGAGTTATTTCCGGGAAATTCACGCAGACACCGAAACCCCACTGAGTAAAGGTTGTCGGAATCATTTCTCATTGAGTCCTAAGAAACTATAAGTGATAGGTAAGCATTTCTACCATCTAAATGCTCGGGAATCTGTGAGTTTTTGGTCAAATTAAAAGGAATTAAGTTATAGTTAATATTAATGAAAGAAATCATTATTTTCTGAATCCAGTACTAAAATAGCCTTACACTCTCAGCGTTGAGGATGCAGTTGAGTAGAATTGCCGGCTTATGTTTGAAACTACATGGATAAATGAGAAACAAAATTTGAGATATGTTAAGGCTTATCTCTTCGGCAAGTTATTCTCGTCGTATAGTGATACGACCTATGCCCTCGTAAGTAGATAATAATTTGGTATGTTGGGATTAGCTGTGCTAGTATATAATGATCTTATATGTTGTAATTAGTTGCTGCTAGTAGATAAGGATTATGTATGTTGTGGTTAGCTGCTATAAGATATATTGAGGTTATATTATAGTATCCCTCATCGGGAAAGAGTATGTTAAGTTTGACTAATGCTATGAGCATCATAGGGACTCCTCTATTCTTTTATTCATATTATTAGTGGGATTCTGATGCCTTGCTATCATGCAAAAGACTTAGAAGCTTATGGATAGTTTTTGGGCCTAACTAGACAGCATAGGGCGCAGGTGGGGGACATAACTTTCAGCTTGACGCCTATATTGTCAATAAGGCTCGCCCAGAGGCCATTGGTGTACCTTGATGCCTCTAGGGCCAAAATTAGTATAGGGTGGTCTTACTTTCGAGTCAGTGGCACCAGGATTGCCTAGTGAACTGAATCACACCTTGCCATATGATTGGCTACTATCAATGACCGTTAGTTTCAGGCGACTCAATGCTTGTCCTACAGGTCGCTCGAGAAACCATTCTAGTTGTTACAAGTTTGATAGACTAGTCGATTCCCTATGAAGGGAACCTTATTTTGAGATGTGAGGCTAACATCCCAGGTTACTCTTATAGATGTCCAGGATGTTTTCGTGAAGGGATAGGTCCAGATATACCTACCTATGTGGCTACGAACTGTCCAGAGGAGCCATATGAAATCTAGACATACTAAGTTAAGGTCCAAAGGGACCAGAACTAGAGTATCACAGTGTTATATCTAGTCTAATAGTTATAGCAAGCTGCCTATGGAGAGTTAGGGCTGACCGCTTAAGAATGTATACGTTTGGTAGTAGCCCTGTAATTGTGCCAAGCAAAGGAATCATATAGACAATCGCTTATAATCTTGTTGTTTGCTTGTGAACTATCCATGTCCTATCATGACCTTAAAAGTATCGCTTGGGCCACTCTGGACCACGCCCTATCCTGTCTAAGCCGTTAGAGATTATAATCGCTGCCATGACCCTCTGGTCAGGTGTAAGCACCCGGGGTGTGCCCGTTGGCAGCAATATAGGTTTTTTCAAGGGTGAGTAGTGGCTGCGTGAGGCCTAAGGGGTTAGGTATGCCTTTTGATGGGCTAGATTCAGGATAAAATGTAGTACTTTCGACAAGATTGGCCCTACCTAGGATAGCCTTCTATTGACCAACCTCCGAGTTACTAACTGTGTCATTGCCTACGAGGCTATAGATCACTCAAAGAAGCTATGTGATGTCCAAAGGGATTATATTTAGGCCTATAAGGCAATATTTACAACTATCCACGTATGGTCCTCTTCTTATGCTGTACTGGCATTACTGTCCCTCTATCAAGCTTTGTGTGCCCAAGCTACAGTTACAAGCGCCTAGAGGGCTCAGGCACAGTTACAGGAGCCCAACGGGCTCAATTGAAGACTCATAGGCCAGGTAGGTTGGCATTGTTACCAGTAGAATCATATGGATCGATTCTAAGGATCTTGTTAGGGGTATATAATTAAATTGTACTTGCCAGGGTTTATAAGGGCCCCGGTAGGTTATTTCTATGTTGCTTTCATCTTCTAGGCTTATGGGGGCTGGGTTAGGTTTTTTCTTTTCTTGTTGAATATAGTTTATGGTTATATCGGCGTGCAACTTCAGTTCTTATTTTTGTAGCGGCTTACTAGATGCAGCTTATGGATAAGAAAACATGCAGGTTAACTTCTGCCCTTGTCGCTAATTACTTTCAGTTGTTTATCAGCTTTTATTCATCTTTATTACTACCTTACATATTCGGTACATATTTTATTGACACCCAACTATGGGGCGCTGCATTCTTTTACCTGCAGGTTTAGATAGACAGGGTTCAGGACCTCTGTTAGCAACTATTCTGTGTCAAAAGATTGGTTGGTGATCTTGACATAATTGCATGCCCAAGTGATACTTTATTACTTAATTTGGACTTGTTTATCTACTTTTATGTGTACATTCTCATGTGGTTTTTATGTAAATGTGGATTTATACTAACCAACATGATTAGTTATTGTTTTTGCAGTTAGAATGAATTTTGGAAACTAATCTACAAGTTGGTGAAGTGGAGGAATGGACTCGGAAGCAAAACTCGAAAGTCGGCAAGAAAATCTAAAAACTTGATGCTCCACGATAGAGGCCATGTCATGCCACCATCGCGGAGGCATTCTGCCTAGAGTGAAATTTGAGCTGAATTCCACTGAAGGTGCGTGATGGCACTGTGTCACGGAGCCTATGCTCCGCGTTCACTTCAGTGACACGATGGGAAGACTTTGTTACACACCCGGATTCCAGTGAAAGTGTGTGACAAGTCCGTGTCACGGAGCTGATGCTCCGCGATACCCTCCGTGCCACGCTGAGGATAATAATCTAGCATCCAAGATCCAGTGAGGCTCCGCGACAGGGACGTGGCACGGAGCTGATGCTCCACGATACCCTCCATGCCACGTTGCCAGTTTATTCCGGGAAATTTCTCACTTGTATAAATAGCACACTTAGGTTTTATTTTAAGATATCTGCCATTTTCATGCTAGAACGTCGGTATCAAGAAGTTGAGCTGAAGAAGTTCTTGGGTTAATTCTCTTCCTTTTTCTCTTAGATTTCAATTGCTTGTATGATTTCTACTTGTTTGAAGATGTTTAATCATCAATTGAGTGGCTAATTCACCTTTGGCTAAGGTTGAGGATGATTGCAGTAGTATATAATTGATGTTATTTCAGTTTTTATATTCTCTACAATGGTTGTTCTACTGATTCTTGTTTTCACTACATTAATGCTTGGCCATTGTTAATGTACATCCTAGAATTCCAGTTTTATTTCCGAAAGGAAGATTAATTGGATAGATATGAATTGGTAGAATATGTTCTTGTCTTGGTTGACAAATTAAGAGAATATTAACGTTCAGAATAGAAATATATCTGTAATGTCATATTTGGTCATCTATGGAATTTGTTGTGTATTACTAGAATATGAGGTTTTTGCATCACAGAAATGTGTAATGTAAGTCTCATAATTCTTTAATTGGAGAGGAGTTCGAAAGACACAATACATTGGTTAATAATTCCTGACTAACAACCAAAGAGAAGTGTCGACTGAAATTTAATCAATAAATTACATATCTACATGTTTTGCCTTAACCTTAGCTTGTTCGTGCTATTGATTAGATTATAATTTTCAATCTTTTTACTTAAAGTTACATTAACTAGCATTCTTGAAATATCACTATTTGTTCTGTTTGTCTACTTGTATAAAGAAGTGCGTATACTAAACACTTAAAGAAAAAATACTGCCACATTACAATCCCCGTGGGTTTGATACCTGGCTTGAAATAATGCCACTTTATTACTTGTACGACCACGTGCACTTGCGTGTAATTGGGAGTGAACAAGTTTTTGGCGCCGTTGCCGGGGACTGTCAATTGGTGACTTAAATTTTCTTAGTGTTAGTTTACAAGTTCGATACAAGTGTTGACAACTTGATCTTAGCATTTCTCTTGCAGGTACTAAGTTGTTTCTGAACACTGGCAAGAGATAAGGAGTTGGTGGATGCGTTTTTAGAGCTAGAGAGACAATTTCATCTACAGAAGAGGGAAGCTCTAGAATAGAAGTTGCAGTTATTAAGGAGGGCAATTCTGGAGCAACAACAGCAACCACCGATTGTAAGGGCAGTTTTAGTGCCCGAAGATATGGCAGCAAGACTGGTCCACGAGGTGGCAATTCCACATGCAAACAATGTAACATCAAGTATTCGCAAGCCAGAACCAGGAGGGAGATTGGAACTTAAGCAGAATATGGTGCAGTTATTGCACACCAGCGGGCAATTTACTGGTCTCCCTCATGAAGATCCACAACAGCATCTCCAAAACTTCTTGGAGATAAGTGACACATATATACCTGCTGGAGTATCATCTGATTATGTGAGGCTTACACTCTTCCCATTTTCACTACTGGGGGAAGCCAAGAGGTGGTTGAAGGCTGAACCACCAAATTCTATTAATATTTGGGATGACCTAGCGAGGAAGTTCTTGATATGATTCTTTCCATCAAGGAAGACAGCCAGGCTTAGAAGTCAGATTCTAAGTTTCAAATAGAGAGAGGGTGAGAATTTGTATTAGGCTTGGGAGAGGTTCAAGTCAATGCTAAGAGATTGTCCTCACCATCACCAGTCTAATGATGTGTTGGTGCATACATTCATTGAGGGCTTGAAACCGCATAAGAAGATTTTGTTAGACTCAGCAGTCGAGTGGCAGGCATTGGAAAAGACCTACGAAGAGCTTTACACCTTGTTGAACCGTATTTCAAAAGGTAATCCAGAATGGAATATGGATACAGCTCGAGGGGGAGCAAAGAAAGCTGCAGGGGTCTTTGAGGTGGATGGATTCACAGTTATCGCTGCATAGATAGTTGCTTTGCAAAATCAACTTACAACTTATTTCAGCAATATGAGCTTGAGCCAGGCACAAGCCCCAGTCAATGCAGTTCATCAAGTGTGGTGTCTGTGGAAGTAGTGAACACTCAGCTGAGTGTTGTGGTGCCAATCCAGATTCGGTAAATTTTGTTGGAAACGCCTAGAGGAGCAGTAATCAGCAGTATGGCAATAGTTACAACCCAAATTAGAGGAATCATCCGAATTTTTCATGGGGAGTAATAGTCATCAGGGATAGACTTCAAATAAGGGCGTGCAAAGAAATCAAGGGGGTCATCACAATTTTCAGCCGTAGTTTAGAGGAAATATGCACCTTCTCATTCCAGCAACATCGAGGATATGCTCAAAACCATAATAACTAACCAGGCGCAGATGCAGGCTGATCAGGTAAAATTGATAGCTGACATGAAAAATTAGCAGTTAGCTACGAAGGCATTAGAGTATCAGTTGGTACAGTTAGCTGGATCCCAAAATACTAGACCAAGGGGAGGATTACCAAGTGATACAGACCCAAATCCTAAGCAGGTGAATGTAGTTTCTACCAGGAGTGGAAAGCAACTCGGGGAGGTGGAACCTGAAAGGCCACCTCAGAAATCTGGAGCAATAGAAAAGGATGTAGGAAACGATGATATGAGGGGGAATAAAAAGGCAGCAGATATGGAAAGACCACTGCCCCCGTTTCCTCAAAGATTAAAAAAGCATAAGGAGGAAGCATGCTTCAAGAAGTTCATGGAAGTGTTGAAGTAGGTACATATTAATCTTCCTTTAGTTGATGTGTTGCAGGGAGTGCCAAAATATGCTAAGTACATCAAAGACATTGTAGCAAACAAGAGCAAACTGACAGAGTATGCTACAATTGCACTTACTAAGGAGTGCACCTCCCGTATACAGAATCGATTACCGAAAAAGCTCAAGGATCCTGGGAGCTTCACTATTCAGATTATAATTGGGCAGTCTATTCGAGCTCGTGGTTTGTGTGATTTTGGAGCAAGTATAAATTTGATGCCAACATCAGTATTCAAGAAGTTGGGGCTGGGCAGTCCTAGACCCACTACTGTGATTTTGTAGCAAGCTGACCCTTCATTGGCCAGACCTGATGGAATTATGGAGGATGTGTTAGTGCAAGTAGGCTCCCTCATTTTCCCGGTGGATTTTATAATTCTTGATTTTGAGCCAGACGCAAAAGTCCCATTTATTTTGGGACGTCCTTTTTTGGCAACCGGGCGAGCCTTACTTGATGTAGCTGCTGGGAAGCTAACCATGAGAGCTCATGATAAGGTAGAGGTCTTTGATGTCTACAAGGCCATGAAGCTACCAGCCATTTATGAAGAGTTATCAGCAATCAGCGTTTTGAATCAGGAGTCGACCCTTCAGATTATTGACTCACATGATCCCTTGGAGAGAGCCTTGGTTGGACATGATCATTTTGGGGACAGTACGACATATGAGATGGTGCAGACTTTGAATGAGCCAAAATGGTTCTTCAGGAAGCTAGATTTTGAACCATTGCAGAGGTCTTTGGAACCATCCCCAAAGCCATCAATAGAGGAGGCACCTAAATTGGAGTTAAAGACATTGCCTCCACATCTACAGTATGTATTCTTGGGTGAAGATGACACCTTACTAGTCATCATTTCAGCAGAACTGACAGATGCACAGGTGAAAGATGCATTGGTGGTCCTTAAGAGGCGAAAGAGAGCAATGGGATGGTAGATGTCGGACGTTAAGGGGATCAGTCCAGCTTTCTGCATGCACAGGATATTTATGGAAGAGGGATCCAAGCCAACCGTACAACATCAGTGGAGATTGAACCCGGTGATGAAGGATGTAGTCAGAAAGGAAGTGATCAAGTGGCTGGATGCAAGAGTAGTATATCCCATCTAAGACAGTGAATGGGTTATCCAAGTTCAATGCATTCCCAAGAAAGGGGGAATGACAGTGGTCACAAATGAGAAGAATGAGCTGATTCCCACATGCACAGTCATGGGTTGGCGAATTTGCATGGATTATAGGAAGCTAAATGAGGCCACTCGGAAAGATCATTATCCTATTCCATTCATTGATCAGATGTTGGATAGGCTGGCATGGCAGGAACATTATTGCTTTCTTGATGGTTACTCTGGCTATAATCAAATAGCCATAGCACCAAAAGATCAGGAGAAGACCATGTTTACATGTCCTTATGGGACATATGCTTTCAGGCGGATGCCCTTTGTTCTATGCGATGCACCAGCCACATTCCAGCGATGCATGATGGCAATATTCCACGATATGGTGGAAGACTATGTCGAGGTATTTATGGATGACTTTTCTGTTTTTGGTAACTCTTTTGCTATGTGTTTGCAAAATCTTGACAGGGTGTTAGCTAGATGTGAAGACTCAAACCTGGTGCTCAATTGGGAAAAGTGTCACTTTTTAGTCAAGGAGGGTATTGTTCTTGGCCATAAGGTATCATGCAGAGGTTTGGAGGTCGATCATGCAAAAATAGAGGCGATTGAAAAGCTACCACCGGCAGTATCAGTTAAGGTTGTCTGCATCTTCTTAGGACATGTTGGGTTTTACAGACGGTTTATTCAAGACTTCTCTAAAATTTCTAGACCGTTATGCCGGTTGTTAGAAAAAGAGGTGAAGTTTGAATTTGACAAGGAATGTGAAGCATTTGAGGAGCTGAAAAAGAAGTTGGTGGGAAGCTCCTATTCTCATTGCTCCTGATTGGGAATATCCTCTTGAGTTAATGTGTGATGCAAGTGATGTGGCTGTAGGAGCGGTATTGGGGTAGCGAAGGAATAAGATTTTTCATTCCATCTACTATGCAAGCAAAATACTTGACGCTGCACAAGTTAATTATACAGTCACTGAGAAGGAGATGCTGGCTTTAGTGTTTGCATTTGACAAGTTTAGATCCTATCTGGTGGGGTTGAAAGTGGTGGTACACACTGATCATGCAACAATTCGGTACTTATTTGGCAAGAAAGATGCAAAGCCCAGGCTAATCAGGTGGATATTATTGCTGCAAGAGTTTGATCTGGAGATCCGAGACAGGAAGGAAAGTGAAAATCAGGTTGCAGATCACCTATCACGGCCAGAGAACCATTCACATGTGAAGGAAGGTGAGCGCATAAGAGAAGAGTTCCCCGATGAACAACTCTTGGCAATAAAGGAAGCTTAACTCCCTTGGTATGTAGATATTGTGAACTTGTTAGTAAGTGGAGTATACCCACCTGAGGCAACGACTCAGCAAAGGAAGAAGTTGAGGCATGAGTCCCGGTATTACATGTGGGATGAGCCGTAACTATTCAAGCAAGGACCAGATCAAGTGATGAGGCGATGCATTCCAGAAAGTCAAATGACAGAGGTGCTGAGGAGTTGTCATTCATCGCCGTATGGAGGTCATCATGGAGGAGAGCGTACTGCTCACAAAGTGCTGCAATTCGGGTTCTTTTGGCCCACACTGTTCAAAGATGCTACAGCTTATGTCAAAGTATGTGATCGACGTCAAAGAGCAGGAACAATCAGCAGAAGACAGGAAATGCCATTGCATCACATATTGGAAGTTGAGGTGTTCGATGTGTGGGGGATAGATTTTATGGTCCCGTTTCCACCATTGTTTGGCAATCGATACATCTTGGTGGCAGTGGACTACTCTTCTGAGTGGCTTGAGCCGTAGCTTGTCCCAGGAACGACAACAAGGTGGTGACTAGATTTGTGAAGAAGCAGATTTTCACCAGGTTTTGTACGCCACGAGCAATTATCAGTGATGGAGGGGCACATTTTTTGAATGCAGGGTTCAGGAATTTACTAGTGAAATACAGGGTTCGGCATAAGTGGCTACAGCATATCATCCCCAAACTAGCGAAAAAGTAGAGGTGTCAAACAGGGAAATTAAACAGATTTCACAGAAAACGGTGAAAGCACAACACTTGGATTGGGCAAGCAAACTGGATGATGCGTTGTGGGCATATAGAACTGCATATAAGACACCCATTGGGACTTCACCGTACAGATTGGTTTATGGGAAGGCATGTCATCTAATCGTGGAGCTGGAACATCGGGCTTATTGGGCTGTGCAGAAGCTGAACATGGATCCTGAGCTTGCAGGAAAGAGGAGATTGATGCAGCTGAGTGAGATGGACGAGTTTCGATGGCACGCATATGAAAGTGCAAAATGCTACAAAGAAAAAACAAAAAGGTGGCACAACAGGCACATGGTGCATCGAATCATTGAGTTGGGCCAAAAGGTGTTGCTATTCAACTCTAGGTTGAAACTCTTCCCAGGGAAATTGCGCTCCAAGTGGTCAGGGCCATTTGAAGTAGCAAGGATGACCCCACATGGGGCAGTTGAATTGTGGCAAGAGGATAAAAGTGCCACATTTTTGGTGAATGGACAAAGGTGTAAGCACTACTGGGGTGAAGACGTCAATCGAGAGAAGACGTCTATCACCTTAGTAGATGAATGAGGATGTCAAGCGTCGAGCCGCGAAGGTAAACCAGGCACTGCATGGGAGGCAACCCGTGGATGTAATGTACTAGACTAGTTAGGAACAAATTAAAAAAAACGAAAAAAAAAGGCTGGCACTAGGCGGGAGGCAACCCACGATTTTCTAACAAGTTGTTGTTGTTGGATGATTTTCAGGAAATATGGAGGGCAAAAAAAAAATCGCAAGTGGAAAAATAAAGGTAGAAAAAAATGAAGATTGGGCCAAGAGACAGTGAGCCTACGCGTTGGCTCCGTGTCACGGAGGCTGACCTCTGCGTTACCCTCCATGACACGTTCAGGCTATCCCAGGTATGTCAAAGTTTCCAGTAAGCTTCCGCGTTGGCTCCGTGTCACAGAGCTTACCCTCTGCATTGGCCTCCGTGACACGTTGAGGCCAATTTTGCGTCGGGTTAGTTCGGGGCAGCGGGTTGACCCGCGCGAAATCCTTCTTTTTAACCCCCAAAATTACATTTTTCCCTCATTTTCTTCATCCCTCCACGACAACACTCCCAATCCCCCTTCTCCCTCAACGTGACACGCCCCTAACATCAAAAAATTTTCAATTCCTTCTTCAAAAACATCACATACCAGGTATGTTCTTGCACTTCTATTCAATTTTCTGCAAATTTTGTATCATGAACATATTGTATGTTTTATTTCTGCCCTAAGTTCATATAAAGTGTTGTAATCAATTGGGTCATGGATGAATGTTGATTTTGTGCTAATGTTGTGTTATGAACTCAATAATTACATGATTTGTATTGAAAATTTTACATTGTTGATAACTAGGGATGAGAATTGAGTTGGGAAGAAGAGAAAAGGGTAGAAATAGAGATATTTTGGGCTGTGCGTGTTGTTGGAGATGAAAGAAAAATTTGTGCTTAAACTTTGAATGTGTTAGGTTGAAGATTGATTTTTAGGGAATGAAAGTAGGAAAATCCCATAGGTTGTTGTGGACACATTGCAAATTGCTCATGATTGTATAAATGAATCGATGGATGAACTTTAATGATGCATTGTATGAAGTCTGAGTAGTACAATGAAATCATCCCATCCACTTTTATTAATTCACTGAACATTTTGGGAAATAAGAACTGAAATTATGTGGTTGTTCTTGTCAAATTGTATTAATTACGGCTAACGGCTAAGTGTCGGGTGATCAATTCAAGCCCAGCCTTAGTAGTAGCCAAATATACCATGCATGACATTTGAAATATATGTTTTTTATGGAAAGGACAAATGTCTGGAAGGCAAGACAAGGGGAAAGGCACATCCACATCTGGCGCTAGCAGAAAAAGACTGAGAATTGGGGCAACAGTGCCAACAGTACCACCTGTTCCAAGGGGGAAACGTAGACAATATGGAACACGATGGGTTTCAGATGAGGGAAAGAAATGGTACTCCAAACACAAAGAAACCAAGTATTTCCCAGAGGAACAAATAGCACGGGAACCACTAGCTCAAGTATTCCCGAGAATCCCCGAGAATCCTACACAGGATAAACACTATTTGGTTAAACTTCATCTTTGAAGAACCCAAAGAGTGTAATCTTCATCTCATAAGGGAATTCTACGCTAATTAGAACCCCACAGTGCGTAGCCACACAGTCAAGATCAGAAGATAGGTGGTTACTTTTGAACCACAGCATCTTAATGCCATCTTGGGGACGCAGGATACAGACGCGCATGTCCTCCGCTAGCTGAATATCACTCCACCGTATACAGATATCAGACGCACATTATGTGGAGCACGATCAACAACTAGGTGGAGTCGTCACAATGAAAGAGGATATCATCAGACATTTCCATACTCCCAAATGAACAGAGAAGCGAGGATCTGGTTGAGATAGTGCGTACTTGCCTGATCCCGGGGGTGCACATGACTGATGTCACCTGGAACAAAGTTTGTTTGGTGTATGCATTGATGAAAGGACTGGAGATAAATTTTGGAGCGGTGATTATTTCTGCCATGAAGAGAGCCAGACTTCATCAAGGGCATCGGTATGGTTTCGGTGGTCTTCTAACAGCTTTCCTCAGGGGCCATGGTATTGAAGAAGAGGCCTTGGATTACATTCCGCAAATTGATCGTCGTGCTTTGGACGCCACTAAGACCAAAGCACCCGATACCATATTTGGGCCGGTGCTTACACTAGCTGAGCGACATGCTCGGGATGACCAATACATGGCCAAAATGTATGGAATGTAGATGCTGCAAATGCGGATTGGTGGAAGGCCCACTACAGAGGATGAATTGTGGCAACTCGAGATGGATTATCCATTTAGTGAGCATGCCCGAGCATTATGCAAAATTTGTCCCGCATTTGTAGAACCAGTTGATGACGACGTCCCTATTGATGAGAAAACGCGCCGGATGACTCAGACATTGAGTCAGAGGAGGACGGCGGAGAAGATTCTGATCTTGGAGATGTGGCACTGGCACCTGATGAAGACATTGGACATTTTGATTGATCAAGGAGTTACACCACCCAAACCTTGTTTTTAATTGCAGATACACGAACACTGGAGACAGTGTTCCAACTAAGTGTGGGGTGGGAGTAGTTTGGTGCTGGTGTAGTAAGGCTGTGTTGTGCTTGTGTTTCTGTGGCTGTTTAAATGTGTGACATTATGTTTCGTGTTATGTTGTTGATGATTTTGTGTATTGGTGCTGGTGATGTAATTGTAATAAATTGTTAAGTAGTTATTTGGGTAATTATTTGTGTAAGTAATTTGCTTTTTTTATTTTTTTTATTTTTAATTTTTTTCTATTTTTTGATTTGGGTTTCTCGATTTTTGTTTTCGGTGCTTTTCCTGAGAATAGTCCCTTTGAACCGATGTCTTAGATTGAGATTGTTCCCTATGATGGATGGATGACGACCGTCTTAAGGGAAACTTAGTCAGCAGGTTTAGATTTTTTTTGAACACATAGCTAATTGGTTCGACATTCTTGTTATGTGTTATATTGTAAGATGCAAGTGTGATTAGGATAGAAGCATGCAAGTGTGTAAACATGTTGAGACACCTAGGCTCTAGAATTCGACTCGATGTGATTAAAGCTTAATTTTGAATTCTTGTAATTAACTGAGTTAAGAGTCTGCGAATATGTCTTGAATTGAGCATGTGCAATGAGTGTGAGTTTTTCTAATATTCCATGCTACTGTGAAGTGTCTAGAACTTTCCTGGTGTGTATATAAAACGAAATGAAGGATGTGGATTGTAGGAGAGGGTGTAGGAATTTCTTTAAATGAACCTAAATTTTATCCCTTATCTTACCTACCTTGAATGTTAAATCCTAGTTTGCCCCATTGAGCCTTAAGCCTATTCTTTGATAGTTACAATATAAGCTTAATCCTTTTCTTTCATTAGCCGTGAATTTGATCCAAAACTCCTAAGCACTTAAGTGAAAAATTCCAAAGAGTGAAGGAGTGAGAAGCGTGAAACAGAAGGAAAAGTAGAAGTTGTGAAAGTTGAGAAAAGGACAAAGGTGCACTTGTTTGAAAATGATTGATTATTAGTAGAGAGTAAGAAAGTAAATGAAAAATTTGCTTAAATACGCTTTACTAGTAAGCTGAGTGTGCTTAAAGAAATGGGAACAAAAAGAGAAAATTCAAGAGTGAGAAGAATGAGGAAGAAGTATAGAGGAGATGTCTTTAATGAATGGGGATGTATTAAAAGTGCTCGGGGGAAGATAGTCACTATTACTGGCCAGAATAGTACCTAACCATCCCTTAGCTTACATTACAAACCATTAAGTCCTACTTGATCTTACGTTCATACATCCTTAAATTAGTGGAGTAAACACTAAGGGAAAGCTTATGGTTCACCACATGATGCATGTGAATTCTTTGAGAGAGTGAGCGTAGTTTTATTCATATGCCAATACCTTTTGTGATTTAAGATTCTTTTGAAGTAAAAATAGGGTAACTCTCTTGTGTTGTGAGGGCACATGTTTAATGAGAGATAACATTCATGTGGATTTCTTGATCGGTTGATTTGCATGAGTTTGCTAAGATTGAGATTCGATTCTTGAGGTTAGGAAGTCTTAACATAGTTGTAATTCATTTCAATGATTAAATCATGCATGCCTTATTTTTAACTTTCTATCTTAAATAATCCTTATAGCCATAGCTTGAATTGTCTTGCTAAATTAGCTATGCGTGAGTCTTCAATTACATGAGATGTGAAAGGGTTGTTCGATGACGAACAAGGCTTTAAGTGTGGGGTAGGTGATCTTGGGCAGGCTATAGTCTATCTTATATCAAACATTATTCTAGACAGTCATAACAATGAAAGCTTACGGACTCAACCCTATACAACTCTACTCTATAGCGCAATGAGAGAAGAACGAGGGGTAACCATACTATCATGCCTCGTAGCCTCCTGCTTATATAATGGGCGCCAAAAACTTGTACACTCCCAATTACACGCAAGTGCATGTGGTCGTACAAGTAATAAAGTTGCTTTATTTCAAGCCAGGTATCAAACCCACAGGGACTGTAATGTGGCAGTAATTTTTCTTTAAGTGTTTAGTATACGCACTTCTTTATACAAGCAGACAAACAGAACAAATGGTGATTTTTCAAGAATACTAGTTAATGTAACTTTAAGTAAAAAGATTGTAAATTATAATCTGAACAATAGCACGAACAAGCTAAGGTTAAGGCAAAACATGCAGATATGTAATTTATTGATTAAATTTCAGTCAACACTTCTCTTTGGTTGTTAGTCAGGAATTATTAACCAATGGATTGGGTCTTTCGAACTCTTCTCCAATTAAAGAATCATGAGACTTACAGTACACATTTCTGTGATGCAAAAACCTTATATTCTAGTAATACACAACAAATTCCATAGATGACCAAATATGACATTATAGATATATTTCTATTCTGAACGTTAATCTTCTCTTAATTTCTCAACCAAGACAAGAACATATTCTACCAATTCACATCAATCCAATTAATCTCCCTTTTAGAAATAAAACTAGAATTCGAGGATGTACATTAACAATGGCCAAGCATTAATGTAGTGAAAACAAGAATCAGTAAAACAACCATTCTAGAGAAGATAAAAACTGAAATAACATCAATTACATACTACTGCAATCATCCTCAACCTCAGCCAAAGGTGAATTAGCCACTCATTTGATGATTAAACATCTTCAAACAAGTAGAAATCATACAATCAATTGAAATCTAAGAGAAAAAGGAAGATAATTAACCCAAGAACTTCTTCAGCTCAACTACTTGATACCCACGTTCTAGCATGAAAATGTCAGATATCTTAAAATAAAACCTAAGTGTGCTATTTATACAAGTGAGAAATTTCCTGGAATAAACTGGAAACGTGGCACAGAGGGTATCGCAAAGCATCAGCTCCGTTCCACGGCCTTGTCGCGGAGCCTCACTGTAACTTGGATGCCGAATTATTATCCTCAGCGTGGCACGGAGGGTATCATGGAGCATCAGCTCCGTGCCATAGACTTGTCGCGCACCTTCACTGGAATCTAGGTGTGCAACAAAGTCTTCCCACCATGTCACTGAAGTGAACGCGGAGCATAGGCTCCGTGACACGGTGCCATCGTGCACCTTCACTAGAATTCAACTCAAATTTCACTCTAGGCAGAATGCCTCCGCGATGGTGGCGTGACACGACCTCTATCATGGAGCATCAAGTTTTTAACATTTTCTTGCCGAATTAGTAAGCGTACACGTGGATCGATGACGAGTAAGAAGAGCTTGACACGTATGGAAAAATCATCAGAAGTGGGATCAAACGGGACCAGTGCGCCCAGGGCCAGCACGACGCGCAAGCTAGCAGTGCACTGGCCAGCATGGGGTGTCAAGCCTGCTGGCACTTTGAGAGGCGCGGGGTGCCGGGCCTGCTGCCTCTATGGGAGGCGTGACACGGGGCAATTTTGGTGCGATGAGGGGCGCGCCGCACACCCTCCTACCACCGCCCTATGGTATATATATAGTCCTAAGTTCAAGATTAAATCAATTTCCAAGTTATGTTTTATCCAAAGAGGGTGTGAGACAAAGAATTCAAGTAAAAATCGTTCGTTTATGCTATGAAATGCCGCCCTAATTCAAATTAACTTTGGGTATCAAAGTTTAAGGCCGCAGAGAGCATTACTACAGAGTTGGTTTCGCGAAATTCACCTCGCAAATCATAGCCCCACCGAGCAAAAGTTGTCGGAATTGCTCAAAAATAATTTCTATATGATCACAGGCTTCAAGTAAGCATTTCTCCCTTCTGGACTTTTGATAAATTATATGTTTTCGATCATGTTTCATTAAGTTGAAGTATAGTTAATATTTATATAGAAAGTTATCATTTTTGCCAAATTTAGTGCTGAAACTAGTTTCATTCTCCCAGTAATACAATTTCAGTTGAGAAGAGCTGTTGAATATAATCTGAACTCGCTAGTTAATCAGGAATTGGCAATTCAGGTATGTTAAGGCGAATTTCTTCGGCAAGTTAGTTTCTTTAGCGTTATAACTTAGTTCAAATCCCAATAAGAGAAACAAAAGCATATCAATTGTGATTAGCGATTGTTATTAGCTGAGACCAGTATTCTATGTTTAGTTTGGGATTGACTATGCCCTGTATAGCCTTCCATGACCAACTCAGGGTTACTAGCTGTGTCGACGCCTGCCAGGGGCGAGATGACGTTGCTCTACGGAGCGATATGCCATCCGTGAGGGCTGAAGATGGGGTCCTAGGTTCTCATACAGTACATTCCATGGCAAGACTATTATATGTCGTATCGACACCACACCCCCGTCGAGCCTGGTGCCTTGGGTGCAGATATCAAGAATCTACTAGACTCAGACACAGCTAAAGTCAGGGATCAAGCAGGCTCAGTTGCAGACCCAGGGGGCTGGTAGGATGGCTATAGCTATTATTTGACCCAGTGTGACCTTGCTAGGGGTATATAGAGAGAGGCATACTCACCAGGGCTTATGGGGCCCCAGGTGGGTTGCTAGGGGTCTATTTTGGTTGTACCTTCTGGCTTATGGGGGCCAGGTAAGGTTCTTGTTTGCATTAGTTACTAATAAGTTAGATAGTAGGAAGTTCGTCTATTCAGGTATTATCTTTACCCTTTCCTTTCAGTTATTCTCAATTTTGTTTCTTTTATTCAGTTATTTACAACTATTGCCTTACATATTTGGTATATATTGTATCTCGAGGCACTGCATTACTTGCCTGCAGGTGCGGATAGACAAGGAGCAGGTCCCTCTTAGCCTCCAGCCAGTGTTGTCAGAACAGTCGGCTCCTTCCCTCCGGAGCTTTTAGATAGAAGGTTTACTTCGGGGCCCTATCCCGACCACTATACCACTCTTAGAGGCTTGCAGATTGTTTCAGATTCCCTATAGTTAGCTTGTTGTTGGCTGTGTGGGACCCTCATGTGTTTTATTTCGTGTGATGGTCGTGTGGGTCCTTGATTAGTTGTCGTATAGTGGCCTCGTCGGCTATAGAATAGCATAGTTGCATGATTTATGTTTTGCCATAACTAGACATCATGGTGGTCTTGTTGGCCCGCATAGGATTCCCTGTTATCACCTGTTTCTGGTTAGCTGCTTTCTTTTATAGGTGGCTATAAGGCCGTGTCATCCAGGGGCTGTGTTTACAGCCGAGATATAGCCCATTGTTTTCTTAATTTAAGGAGTTATCCTGCACCAGGAGTGCACTGGCTTAGCTAGATTAGTTGAGATCCTAGTAGGGCACCATGTGCCAGTCATGACTTCCAAGGTGGGGCATGATAGGGTACCAGCGAAGTGCTGTAGTTGGGGGACAACCCAGCATGAGGGCAAAAGAGAGACCTTCTTTTCAATCTCCCCAGCATCATCCCGGGGCACTAGGAACTTTATAGGGTAACAGACACACCAATACTGCTCTTAGTTTTTTTTCTACATCCTCGGATTAGGATGTTAGGATTATAGTATATATGATGGCTTACTTAGTAGGTATTTAGTATTAAACAGGGACCACAGCTACTGTGGATCACCTAAAAAGTATAAGAGGTTGTGAAATTGTGGGATTTCTACCTCCAGCCTTTAGAGTCTGTTGAGTTTCACACTCCAACCCTACTATAGTGCAATATGGGTAATTTCCGCCTCCCAGCCTTTCCCAATACAGAAGAGAGCATGAGTATTGACACCTTGTTTCCCAGAGTAAATAGTACAGGAGGGCTAAACCCATTAATTCCTGGGGGTGTTAGAAAAAGTGGTTACGACCCCTAATACATAAATAAGTCACCTAGAACTTCACTACAGTAATGATAAGGATAGCAGGTAAGATTGCTAGGAGCATCCACATACGTGTGAGAGTCCATAAGCAATAGACTCCCTCAATACTAAAGCTCAGGTCAAAAATAGGCTAATCCCACCGTAGTGTGTTGATAATGGTTGGGAATTACCTGGAGAATAAAGCCTACGACCCCCAGCTTATTATGTTGAGGGGTAGAGAGATTATATGATGGGAACTAGCCTGAGTACAGGTCAGGACGATAATGGTTAAGAGACTTGGCTAGTAGTATCCTTGCAAATATGGTTCATGAGGCACGAGCCCCATATTTCAGCCTATTGGAGTAAGGGAATGACATGAGCATCTAGCTCTAGAGGAGAACAGGACCACCTCTAGGTTGTAGTGGGCTGATAGAGCTGTGAATCGCCACTGAATATCGAGAAATAAGAATCAGGCTGACAATTAAAGGATAGTGAGATTGTAACCTAGAATACTACAATATTACCCCTAGCTGCTGAGGCAAAAGAGTGACGATATGGAGACCTTAGCCTAGTAAAGCCCAAAGACATGGCCCAGAAGAAGGAATCATTAGCCTTCGAGATAGCAGGGGGCGGAGTCGTGAGACCAAGAGGTAGACTCTGGATTCCAAATGTGGTAGGACTTCTTTAGTAGACTATAGCAAGGGTACACTATATTCGTTATTCCCTCCACCCGGGTTTGATGACAATGAATTAGGTTATAAAAGAGATTTACTGATGACAAGGGAAGAAGAAAGATATGGTTGAGTGATACCATAGAGCTCCAATGGCAAGCAAGTAAAGGCTGGACATCAGTACCTTGATGGGCTAACTTAGGTGGTAGTTGTGCCTGCGTGAGAGCTGAAAGTAGCCAATACAAATTTAATCACAAATTTACCTTGTACTAGGTGTAAACTTGACCCTACCTGTGTCACTGTTGAAATGTTAGTGAGATCAACTCATTTCTTGCCAGTCAAAATTACGTTTAAGCTAAAGATTATGCTAAGTTGTATACCAGAGAGATAGTCCGGTAGCATAGTGTCCCAATATCTTTTATCTCATACAAAGGGGAACAGTTTACAGCTGGACTATCGAAGCCGTTCTATAGAGACGCTCGAAGATAAGTACGGACATGTATACTAGACTTCGAGGAAGTTGAGATAACCATCTACCTCTTATGGAGTTTTATATGATAGCAGTCACCATTTAAGCATTAAGATGATGCATTATGAGGCTATATAAGGATAGAAGTGCCGATCCCACATAACATGGTGTGAGATCCTCTAAAGTAAGGGAATCAGGGTTAATGGGACTTGGCAAGATGCACCAATCAGAAGACATGATGGATCTAATGAGAAAGCAGTTACTTACATCCCAGTCCGATTCCTATGTATAGCGTAGGGAGTTGGAGATTGAGTCAATGACAGGGTATTCTTGAAAATTTTTTCAAAGAAGTGAGTTGGGAGATTTGGCAAGAAGGGCAAGCTCAGCCCTAAATTCACTAAGCTATACCAGATCCTAAAGAGGCCTATGAGTTAGAGTTGTTTTCGGAGGATAGGATCGGTTCATCAACACTATGCCAGCACGTAAGGGACCTTTGACGGGTTATCCCTATCGAGGATTCTCAGGTAATAGAAGATCTATCCCACAAGGAGACTCCTATTTTTATATTAGATTATCGGGTTCGTAGGAGTTATCTTGAAAACCGAAGATGTAGTTTATTATAGTATTATGGGGGGAACAAAAATATAGAAGAGATGAATTGAAATGTTAAGGATGACGTGAAGTCTGGATATCTTCAATTGTTCCAGGCTCTACGACGATAGTATACAGACTCAGCCGATTTTAGTTAAGGCAAGATAGTCTCAGATGCTATATAGTTGACTTTGTTGCTATTGTTACTAGTTATTTACATACATGTGGTATTACAGTGTTATTCAGCTGCAGATAGCGTCCTGTGAGGTGCCTAGGTTTGAATTTTTTGCATTTTAGGTTTCCAGATAGTCCATGTTACAGAGAAGACTCTGCCAAAATTTCTCGGGCAATGGTTACAAGAGCTGAGTCTCTTGAGTTTAAGATTACATTTGAGGATGAATGTTCCCAGGGGGATGAGGTTACGCCCCATAAGATCCTACCATTTAATTGATATGTACGTACGTATGTTGAGATTTTTAGAGTACCTTGCATGCGGGAAAAGGCCCAAAGAGGGGAGCGCACGAGTTCATCATCGAGCGAGCAGGAGGCCGAAGCAGAGGTAGGCGCAAGGAGCACCGTGTCGTGCCTCTACCCGAGGGCCTTGAGCAGTACGTCATGCCCGACTCTTGGCATTGTGGATGGCGGGCTACACCTCCCCTACACCGCCTCCCTATATATATGTTAAGTGTAAAATGTTTGCTCATTCAAATATTTCCCAATTCAGAGCTCCGGTTATTGGTGATTACCTCTCGAGGATATCATCATATTTAAGTCAAATTATGCCATCAAATCACTCCTAAATGTCAATTCTTCTCAGGTAATGATTCCTAGGCTTATGAAGAACGTCTCTACAGAGTTATTTCCTAGAAATTCGCTTGGATTACTGGAACTCGGCTGAGTAAAGATTGTCAGAATCACTTCTAATTGAGTCCTAAGAATAAACAAGTGATAGGTAAGAATTTCTACATTCTAAACTCTCAGGAATTTGTGAGTTTTTGGCCGAATTAAATGGAGTTGAGTTATAGTTAAGATTATTGAAAGATATCATTGTTTTCCGAGTCCTAGTACTGAAATATCCTTACTCTCTCAGTGTGGAGTCTGCAGTTCACTAGAATTGTCAGCTTCAGGCAGAAACTACATGAAAAACGAGAATCAGCATTTGAGGTATGTTAAGGCTTATCTCTTCGGCAAGTTATTCTCGTCGTATAGTGATACGACCTATGCCCTCGAAAGTAGATAATAATCTGGTACGTTATGATTAGCTGTTGCTAGTAGATAAGGATTGTGTATATCGCGGCTAGCTGCTATAAGATGTATTAAGATTATATCATAGTATCCCTCGTCGGGAAAGAGTATGTTAAGTGTGACTAATGCTTTGAGAATCATAGGGACTCTTCTGTTCTTTTGTTCACAATATTAGTGGGATTCTGATGCCTTATTGTCTTACCAAGGCCTTAGAAGCTTATGGATAGCTATTGGGCCTAGCTTGGTAAAGTTTGACTCATAGGGTGCAGCTGGGCGACATAACTTTTAGCTTGACACCTACATTGTTAGTAAAGCTCACCTAGAGGCCATTGGCATACCTTGACGCCTGTAGGGGTAGAATTGGGATAGGGTGGTCTTACCTTTGAGTCAGTGGCACTAGGATTGCTTAGTGAACTAAGAGATAGCTTGCCATATAATTGGCTACTGCTACTGACGTTAGTTTCAGCCGACTCAATGCTTATCCTATAGGTCGCTCAGGAAACCACCCCCGTTGTTACAAGTTTGACAGACTAGTCGATGCCCTGCGTAGGGAACCTTATGAGTAGTGAGATGTGAGGCCAACGTACCAGGCCACTCTTATAGATGCCCAGGTACATGTTGCTATGAAGGGCTAGGTCCAGATATACCTGCCGATGTGGCTATGAACCGTCCAGAGGAGCCATATGATATCTAGACAAACTAAGTTAAGTTCCAAAGAGACCTGAACCAAAGTATCACAATGTTACTTCCAGGCTAAGAGTCATAGTAAGCTTCCTGTGGAGATTTAAGGATGACTTCTTAGGAACATATTCGGTTGGTAGCAGCCCAGTAGTCGTCCCAAGCAAAGGAATCATATAGACAGTGCCTACGACCTTGTTGTTCGCTTACAAACTATCCTCATCCTACCATGACCTTCAAAGTATTTCTTGGGCCACTCCAGTCCTCACCCTATTCTGTCTAGGTCGTTAGAGATTATAATCACTGCTAGGACCCTCTGGTCAGGTGTAGGCACACGGGGTGTGCCTGTTGGCAACTATATAGATTTTTTTACGGGCGAGTTGTGGTTGCGTGAGGCCTAAATGGATAGGTATTCCTTTTGAGTGGCTATATTGAGGCTTAAATGTCATACTTTAAGAGAGAGTGACCCCACCTAGGATAGCCTTCTATTGACCAACCTCAGGATTACTAACTGTGCCGTTGCCTACGGGGCTATGGATCTCTCAGAAGAGCTATGTGATATCGCTTAGAGGAGCTATGTGATGTTTGAAGGGACTATAATCAGGCTATAAGGCCATATTTATGTCCATGAACATATAAGCCTCTTTTTATGTCGTACTGGCATTACTGACCGTCCGTCGAGCCTTGTGTGCCCAAGGTGCAGTTATAGAAGCCCAGTAGGCTGAGTTGCAGACCCAGAGGCCAGGTAGATTGGCTATAGTTATTAGTAGAATCATAAGGACCTTGTTAGGGGTATATAAATTAAAATATACTTGTCAGGGCTTATGGGGGCCCTGGTTGGTTATTTTTGTGTTGCTTGCACCTTTTAGACTTATGGGGGCCAGGTTAGGTTCTTATTTGTATAATTACTTGTTGAATATAGTTTATGGATGTATAATCATGCAACTTTAGTTCTTATTTGTTTAGTGGCTTACTAGATGCAGCTTATGGATAAGAAAACTTACAAGTTAATTTATGCCCTTCTTGCTAATTATTTTTAGTTCTTTATTAGCATTTATTCAGCTTTATTACTGCGTCACATATTCGGTACATATTGTACTGACGGCCAACTTATGGGACGCTGCTTATTTGCTTGCAGGTTTATAAAGACTGGGTTCAGGACCTCCGTTAGCAGCTATTCGGAGTCAACAAATTGGTCAGCTCCTTTCATTCGGAGTTTCCAGGTAGTGGAAGTTTTCCCTTTCTATTGTATAGTTTTGGGTAGGTTAGGCTCCTGTCCCGACCACTATTCCACTGTTAGAGGCTTGCAGAATACAGTCTTTAGTCAGTTCTTCGTGCTGGCCATGTGGGGCCTAGTTTAGCTAGTTAATTAGCAGCCTTGATGGCTATAACATGAATGTGACTGCCTGTTTTTATTCTGTTATGACTAGATAGAATGGTGGTCTTGTCGGTCCGCATAGGATTCCTTTATTGTCATGTTTCTGGGTAGTGTTTTTCCTTCACAGGTTGTTGTGTGGCCTTGTTGGCCCGAGGCTGTGTTTACAGCTAAGATATAGTAGTTTGTTTTCTTAATTTTGAGTTGCTAGCTGGCACCAAAGGTGCATATTCCCAGCCATGTCAGCCCAGGTCCTAATGTGGCTATAGGTTCCAGTCATGCCTCCCATGGTGGGGCGTGACACAGGGGTACAAGAATGAAGCAAATCCCTTATAGGGAGGGAATCAGAATTTCCAAAGGCCCCAAAATAACTATCCAAGACCTTAGGGCTAGCATCCTGGCAGGTCACTCGAGGAAATGATGAAGCAGTGGATGGTTCAGCTTACTCAGGTGGTTAATGAGATGTAGAAGTCCATACACAAGCTGGAGAGATAGAAGGGGAAATTGGCCCTTTAGTAGACTAACATAACACAAGGGGCATTTTCAAGTAACACCGAGAAGAACCCCAAGGAAATTGTTAGTGCAATTTCTTTGCGCAGTGGTAAAGAACTGGGTGAGTAATCTCCAGAGATAAGAAAGTTCATGAGTTGTAGGTTATGATGTCCCCGAAGGAGGTTGGTGAGTCAAGAAACTAAAATACAAAGGTGGTAAAAGCCAGACCACCCCCTCCATATCCGCAAAGGTTTAACAAGTAAAAGGAGGACACGGCTTGCCAAAATATTCTTATTTTGTTTAAGTAGGTACATGTCAACTTACTATTGGTGGATCTTTTGTAGGAAGTTCCAAAATATGCCAAGTATCTGAAGTATACTGTGAAAAAAAAAGAAAGCTTATGGAGTTTGAGAGTGTGGCTCTCACAAAAGAGTGCAGTTCTCAGGTGCAGAATAAAATTCCAAAGAAGCGAAAAGACCCCAAGAGCTTTACCATTCTAGTGGTTATTGGGAACAAAGAAGTTGGTTCATCACTGTGCGGCTTGGGTGCGAGCATTAGTCTAATGCCTGCATCCTTGTTCAGAACCTTGGGATTAGGTGAACTACGTCCGACCATAGTTACATTGCAGCTTGACGACTGGTCTCTTGCTTATCCTGACGGAATCATAGAGGATGTCTTGATCAAGGTGGGACCTTTCATCTTAATAGTTGAATTCATTATCATGGATAATGAAGCAGATGTAGCAGTTCCCCTCATTCTGGAGAGAGAATTCTTAGCCACCGCCGATGCAGTTTTAAAGGTGAAGTCGGGCAAGATAGGGATGACTGTGGATGGTCAAGAGGGAGTCTTTCAGGTGTTTAGAGCGGCAAGGATGCCACCTCACTGTGAGGATTTCACAGTGAAGCCAACGGTAGATCCTTGAGGGTGGAAGCAGGCAATTAAGCAGCATGTGCAGCATGAATATTTAGTATTTTTTTAGGATTGTAACTATCTTATTCGAATGAAGGAGTGAGAAGGACTTTCATTGTGCCACGAAATTAAATAAGGCACTTGACGGGAGGCAACCTATGAATGTCGTGCCACTATTGTAACTACGGCTTTTGGTGGGAGGAAACCTATGTTTTCTAATATTTTTTGTTTTTTGAGATGAACAACGTTTTTTGGGAAAGAAGAGCTTGAAAACTGAGCTGAAAAAGTCTAAGTCTGGGGTGAGATACCTAGCATGGGGTGCCAGGTGTTAAACTTTAGAAAGAAAAAAAAATTAGGTTGGTGCTATGGGTGGAGAGCTGCGTTAGAGCTAGCCCCTGAAGAAAATTTTTTTCTATGTATGTGGCAAGGCGACTGGCGCGCCAGGGGTCTTATGGCAAAAAAGTTTTTGGTCATTGGGTAAAATTTTGACCCAAGGAACTTGAAATTACTAAAAACTCATGCCCCACACCCATATTATAAATCCCCATTCATCCTCTCTCATTAAAAAGTGAAAAATAAAAAGCCACAAAGTTCTCTCTTTTCCCTCACCTAACCCGTAAATCCCTCTCCCTTTCCCCTCCATTATTGTCTTCTCCAAGATGCTTCATGAAGCTAATCTCTCCAACTCAAGTAAGTATTTTTGTTTCTCTCTTGGTTAATTAGTGTAAAGAGCATGCTCCCATATCCTTCTTATCAAAGATAAAGACCTAGAGTTACCATTGTTGGTGAAAACCTTGAATTTCATAATATGTGTTTCATTAGCATTTATCTCTCAAATTCTTCCATGATAGTGTGTTATCCTTGTTGCGTTGATTATTTTAGGTTGAATGTAGTAATTTGAAGTTGTGGGGATGAAGGGGGTGATGAATTGAATTTCATGAAATTGATGGGTAGAACATTGATTGTAGAGAGAGAGAGAGAAAGTGCATATTTCTTAAATTCTTAAATGTGATGAATCTTGAGCTGTTGAAATTCATGTTAATTCATTGTGGATAGTAGTAAATTTCATGGTAGTTGTTGAATGAATTTATTGCAACTACTTTCATGTATGAGTTACTTGAATTACGAATTAAAGGTGGGAAGGTGAAAGGAATGGCCAAAGTGAGGCAGTCTTGAAAAGAAAAAAAGAGGAGAAACGTGAAGAAAATTCATGAACGTAGTTGTAGTGTGAAGTTGGTCGCTAATTTGGATGTTGAGATCTGTGATGATAATGGGGGAAATCTTGAGTACCCTATATGATTTCTCACGAGTATGCTAGCAAATTAAGTGGGGTTATTTTGCATCCATTATACCTAATAAGCTACCCTTTTTTTTCATGAACTAATCTTGTGAAGTTTCTGTTTGTTGATTGGTAGGTGTCATGGCATTAAAAGCTGAAAAAGGGAAGGAAGTGGATATCGATAACAACGGTCTCAAACGGCTTCGAAAAGTAACTAAAGAATCGAGTTCATCGGTCAAGGGAGCCCCTACAAGAAGGTTCGAAGCAAAAGCGGTGGAGCCTCATGGACTAACATGGTTCAACACACAAAAGGAGGCGAAATATGATCCTAATGATTGGATTGGCGAAGGCTGACTTGCACTTGAGTCCCTACCATCCTTGACAAGGTCCACGAGTTAGTATTGGGATATATCTGTTCCGAGCCTAAGAGTGCAACCTCACTTTGGTGAGGGAATTTTATACAAATCGGGCCACTTCCTTTGGAGAGAGAACCAAAGTCAAAATACGAGGTAAGGTGGTTTTGTTCACTTTTAATAGATACAATGCCTTTCTCAAAACATGTGCAGTAGACCCATCCGAGTACTTTATGCTGCTAGAGAAGTCCCTATGCTGCGATATTTGCCATACTTTTGGTGGTGAACATTCATTTGCCCACTGGGCAAGGGACCACAAGGGCACTAACTCCACACTTGCATTCTCATACTTGATAAGGAGGCGAAAGTTTTGGTGAATCTAGTTTGTGCCGTGATTATCCCTGAGACACACATAATTGAGATCACTAGAGACCGAGTCGTATTGGTATACATGCTGATGAAAGGGCTACAAATAAACTTTGGTGCATTGCTCCTAGACAACATGAGGAGATCGTGGGGTAAGTGCAGGTGGAAATACTATTATGGTAGTCGCCGGACTCAGTTTTTGAGAGAAACTAGCATTGAGGAAGAAGAGGCAGACCATTACCTACCTCTAGTAGGGAACCTAGGGGCAAGATGATGGATGTCACGAGGATAAAAGAGGTCATTACATCCACACTGTACTTCTCACTGTAGCTGATCACCAGGCTTATGATGATAGGATGGGAGGTCACATATTTGGGATGCTAGATTTGCAGTTGAGGATTTGAGGTTGACTTGACATGGAGGAGGAGATGGTGGCCCTGGAGGAGTGGTACCCATTCACAGAGAGTATGATGCTGATGTGTCGAGTGGGACCATCTTTTGAGGAGACATGATGATGAGGGCATGATGCTTATTGATGGGGTTGATGACTTGGATAATCATGAGGAGGATGATGCTGCCATGGGATCCATGTAGATTGATGGCAAGGATGATGATGATGATGATGATCAGGAGCATAATCCTGATAATGATGACTGTGCATAGCTGCCTAGGAAGTTCCTTTTTATCTACCTAGTTGATATATTTGTTTGTGCACTAAGGACAGTGCACCATTTAAGTGTGGGGCGGAGGAAAGATTTCTTGTTTACTCTTTGTTTGCTATATCTGTAGTAGGCCATAACATTAGTTGTCATTCCCTGTGGTAGTAGCTCTATGATTTATTAGGCCTGGTATGTAATAGATAGCAATGTTGATGAATGTGAAACCTGGATAATGCCTTATGATGTTTAGATGATTTGTTCGTCTCTATGATGCCTTGTGATGTTTGAATGATTTGTTCGTCTCTTAGTAGTTGAGTTTGTTTGGTTTATTTTAGAGTCATGTGTTTTTATTTTGATTATCATAGAGTAGTGACTCTTCCTTATGATAGATGGATGACGACTGTCTAAATGGAAATTAGTAACATTTTTTTTATTTTTAGGATTGAGTCAAACATAAATCACTTGTGTGCTCTTTGACATTCCACTTAGCGGAATCTTACTTGCATAAGTGTGAATTCCATGAGAGACACATAAAGTTCTTTAACTCGACTCAATACACTTTTAGGGCTTAATAATGAAAGAGTTCATTCAATGTGACTGTATGAATGTGTAGCTATAGGAAACAAACTAGATTCTTGATGCCATGTGAGGAGATCATAATTGTTGTGTTTTTTACATAATGTAGCATCTAGAACTTGTCTTAGTGTATGTGGGATAGCTCATTGTTAAAGAGTTAAGAGATGATTAAGGCATTTCTTTTAAAAAGTATTGTTTCCATGTTTGTTTTACCTTACCTGAATATATTTTTCCTAGTTAACCCCCTTGAGACATAAGCCTTATTCTTTTTTTAGCCACAAAAGTAGACTACTCCTTTATATTGTGTGACCTCTAGAATTGTTGATCCAATGTAGGCTTAGGCACTTTGAGACTTGAAAGTGAAGGTCCACCAATGTATGATTGATAAGGGAAAGGAAAGAAAGAAAAATATAGGGAAAGTAAGAAGAGAAAGTAGAAAGAAGGGGTGGCCAAAATATGTTGTTTACTTGCTGCTAGGACAATGAAAGAGAGAGCCTTAATAGTGAATATCTAGAAACTAGCAGTCAAGTAGCGAATAAAGAGGCATGAATAGAAAAGAGAAAGAGTGAGTAGAGTGAAAGGTGAACAATAAAGGAAAAAGTGGTGGACTTGAAAGATGAAAAATTCTTAAAAGTGCTTAGGATTGGTAGTCACTACAAAAGAAAGATCATTCCCCAACCCTTAGCTGACATTACAACCAAGAAAAGTCCTTATGATCTTAATATCTTGAAATAACTAAGTAGTCTAGGTGTACATAAAGGGAAAGCTTATGGTATGTTGCACATGTATGATACATCATTTCTGAGTGTGAGTGTGCCTTGCTTAATATGTTTCATACTTTTCATTGACAATTTAAGAGAGGAACATCACTAAATGTGAGGGGTATAAGATGTCTAAGTCGGTGTGCTATGTGTGGCATGTTTCACACTTAATCTTGTTGGCCCTGTTTTGAAAAACAAATGATTTAGTTATAGAAGTTGTGTACTCTTGAATGTGAAAACTTTGCATGTGCTTGATGTCAATTGATATAAGTTGATGAACCACTTAATCATATGCTCTATGCTAGTTGGTTGAGTGTGAATTTATAGAGGTGATATGTGGTGAGAGAATATGAGTTTCTGCATGGAGTTGATGATTGTTCGAGGACAAATAATGGTTTAAATATGGAGTGGTGATATTGAGCATATTCTTATGCCCATTTGCCATGTTTTTTGACTTGTTTTGAGTTCATATTCCTTATGAAATACATGAATTCATGTTTTCATGTGTCTTTTGATCTAACAAAAGTTTTTAGATATTTTGAGAAGGAAACCAAGGAAAATGGACCCAAAAACGACCTAAGGTGTGAAGAAAGAAGAGTTCGTGAAATGTTAACCTGGGGATATAGCTGCCGTGGCACGCCAACCCATGAAATTTAGAAAAATATGCACCAAAGTTGGTGTTATAGGTGGAGCAGGGCACCAGGTCCTGAACCACAGAGGAGAATTTGATCAACACCTTGGTAGGATGAGAGGTATGGAGCACTCGAAGCATCCCAAACTTAGGAAATTTTTCCAACACTCTAGTGCTTTGGATAGAGTAGGGCGCTAAAAGGGTTCAATTGCTCAAAATTTTGACTAACACTGTAGTACTTTGGGTGGTGTGTGATCTTGGGAAAATTTATATGCCCAAGTGATACTCAAATGTGTCATTTTAGCCTTGTTTATCTATCAATGTTTATACATTCTCATGTGATTGGTAATAAAATGTGAATTTATACTAACCAACATGATTAGCATTGTTTTGCAGGTAAAATGTGATTTTGGGAAGCTAAAATGCATGTTGGAATAGATCGGGTTGGACTCGGATGTGAGCAAAGGACAAGGCATTGGAAGGCACAAAATAAAGAGGCTCCGCGATGGAGCCGTGTCACGCTGCCATCGCGGAGGCCTTCTGCCTGGATAGGGAATTTTCGCCCAATTTGCAGAGAGGGTTCGCATTGGGTCCGTGGCACGGTGGCCTGGCTCAGCGTTGCACGCCGTGCACGTTGAGCCTGATTACCTGGACCCCCAACTTCCAGTGAGGGTCCGCGTTGGTGGCGGGTCACGGAGGCAGTGCTCCGCGATGCACTCCGTGACACGTTGCTTGTTATTCCGGGAAAAATTCCCACCAGTATAAATAGAACACTTAGGTTCATTTTTTAATATTCTGACTTGGTGGAGCAAGAACGTGGGTTACAGGCAGTTGAGGGGACGAAATTATCAGGGTTTTTCTCTCTTTTCTTCTCCTTGAATTCAATTGCTTGTATGTTTAACACTCATTTAACGATGTTTAATCCACAAATGAGTGGCTAATTCCTCTTCTTGCTGAGGTTAAGAACACTTGTAATGAAATGTGATTGTTGATCAAATTGGTTTTTCATGTTTTCTTCCATGGTTGTTCTATTGATTCTTGTTCTTACTGCATTAATGTGTGGCCTACGTTAATGTATATCTAAAAAGTCCAGTTTCACTCGAGAGAGCAAGAAATTGGAATGTTGTGAATTAATAGGATATGATCCTTTCTTAGTTTGGGAAAATTGAGAATTGATTTACCTTCAGGATAGAAATATACCTTAAAGTCGTATTAGTCAATTTAGGAACCGGGTTTGTATGGCTAGAACATGAATTTTCGTTTAATCACAGAAATGTAGGTGGACGATTCATGATTCTTAAGTTGGGTTAAATACGAGAGTTTTAATCCACTGGCATTAGTTCTTGACTAGCAACCGGAGGAAAGGTTAACCAAATTATATCGATAATTAATTTCTTTACATGTTCAACTAACCTCAGCATGCTCACATTCATAGTTCAGACTCACATTAGATAATCGTTTTAGACTTAGCATAAAATTTAGAATCTAAAAATATCAACTCTTGGTTACACTGTTGTCTTCATCGTTAAACTGAAAATATAGTAACACTTGATTAATTGTTACCTTATCCCAGTCCCTGTGGGATCGATACTTGGCTTACTTGAGCCACTTTACTACTTGTTCGACCATGAGCACTTGCGTGACCGAACAAGTTTTTGTCGCCGTTTCCGAGGACTGGCAATTGGTGAAATTTTCTTAAGTGTTAATTTACTATATTTTTATTTTCTTAGTGTTGACAACTTGGTCTTAGCCTGTATTTTGCAGATTTAATCTCTGTTGAACACTGGCAAGAGACAAGGAGCTGGTGGACTCGTATTTAGAGCCAGAAAGATTATTTCATCGTCAGCGGAGAGAAGCTCTAGAAAGAAAGCTGCAGTTGCTCAGACAAACACTTATGGAGCAACAACAGAATCCACCAGTAGTACGGGCAATGTTAGTGCCCGAAGAAGTAGCAGCTCGGTCGGTTCGCGAGGTGGCAATCCCACATGCTAATAATGTTACATCCAACATCCGCAAACCTGATCCAGGAGGGAGGTTCGAGCTTAAACAAAACATGGTGCAATTGCTGCACACTAGCCGGCAGTTTACAGGTCTCCCTCATGAAGATCCACAGCAGCATCTCCAAAATTTCTTGGAGATAAGTGACACTTACATCCCCGCTGGAGTGTCATCAGATTATGTCCGGCTTACATTGTTCCCATTTTCACTATTGGGAGAAGCCAAGAGGTGATTGAAAGCTGAGCCACCTAACTCTATTTCTACGTGGGATGATCTTGTAAGGAAATTCTTGATATGATTTTTTCCCTCCGGCAAAACAGCAAGACTTAGAAGTCAAATTCTAAGTTTCAAACAGAGAGAGGGAGAGAATCTATATCAGGCTTGGGAGAGATTCAAGTCCATGTTGCGGGATTGTCCTCATCATCATCAATCCAATGATGTGCTGGTGCACACTTTTATAGAGGGTTTGGAACCCCATACAAAAATATTGCTAGACTCAGCAAATGGGGGACAAGCACTGGAGAAAACTTATGAGGAGCTGTATACCTTGTTGAACCGTATTTCGCAGGGTAATCCGGAGTGGAATGCTGATTCATCAAGAGGAGGGACAAGGAAAGCAACAGGAGTTCTAGAAGTGGATGGTTTTACAGCTATTGCTGCACAGATAGCTGCCTTACAGAATCAACTCAACACCCACTTCAGTAACATGACAATGAACCAGCCTCAAGCCCCAGTGAATGCAGTGCAGCAGATTTGGTGTGAAGTGTGCAGGAGCAGTGAGCACTCAGCTGAGTGTTGTGGAGCAAATCCGGATTCGGTGAACTTTGTGGGAAATATACAAAGGAACAACCACCAACAGTATGGCAATAGCTACAATTCCAATTGGAGGAATAATCCTAATTTCTCCTGGGGTAGCAACAACCATCAGGGGAAAAGTTTGAGTCAGGGTGTGCAAAGGAACCAAGGAGGGCAGCAGAATTATCAAGCACAATTTAGAAACAACAGTGCACCTCCTCCACCACCATCACCCAGCATTGAGGAGATGTTCAAGACGATGATAGCTAACCAAGCTCAATTGCAGGCTGACTATGTGAAATTGGCATCCGAGGTGAAAAACAACCAGTTAGCTACCAAGGCACTTGAATATCAATTTGGGCAATTTGCTGGAGCCCAAAATACCAGGCCTAGAGGAGGACTTCCGAGTGACACAGATCCCAACCCCAAGCAGGTGAATGCGGTGACCACAAGGAGTGGGTTGTAGCTGAAAGAGGTGGAACCAGAAAGACCACCTCAATAGTCGGGAGCAGCAGAAGTCGAGAGGGAGCAAGGTGATGAGAGGGGGAAGACTAAGGAAGCTGAATCAGAAAGACCACCACCCCTGTTCCCTCAACGATTAAAGAAACACAAGGAGGAGGCGTGTTTCAAGAAATTCATGGAGGTGCTAAAACAGGTACATATTAACTTACCTCTTGTTGATGTTTTGCAGGGAGTGCCGAAGTATGCCAAGTATATAAAGGACATTGTGGCAAACAAAAGTCGGTTGACTAAGTATGCCACGGTGGCTCTTACGGAGGAGTGCACTTCCCGGATACAAAACCGACTGCCCACAAAGCTCAAAGATCCTGGGAGCTTTACTATACAGATTACTATTGGGCAGAGTATCCGAGCTCGTGGGTTATGTGATTTGGGAGCGAGCATTAATTTGATGCTGTCATCGGTATTCAAAAAGCTGGGTCTAGGAAGTCCTAGACCCACAACAGTGATCTTGCAATTGGTGGATCGGTCCTTAGCCAGACCTGATGGCATTGTGGAGGACGTTCTGGTGCAAGTGGGCTCCCTAATCTTCCCGATAGATTTCGTCGTGCTGGATTTTGAACCAGACGCGGAAGTCCCATTTATTTTGGGACGTCCTTTCTTGGCCATCGGGAAAGCGCTGATTGATGTAGCTGCGGGGCAGCTAACAATGCGGGCACACGACAAGGTGGAAGTGGTCGATGTGTACAAGGCACCCAAGCTCCCGATTGTGTACGAGGAACTCTCGGTGATCAATGTGATTGATCGAGTTGATGATGCGCGGATAAAGGATTCATGAGAGTTAGTGGGAAAACCACCTGAACGGTGTAAGCACTACTGGGGGGAGGACGGTTTTCGAGAGAAAACGTCCATCACCCTAGAGGACAACTGAGCTGAATGACGTCGAGCCGCGACGGTAAACCAGGCGCTGCACGGGAGGCAACCCGTGAAATTTTTCTTTGTAAAGTGTGAATAGATTTTTTTATTTATTTTTTTTCATTTTCTTATATTTTCTTGATTAACAACAAAATTTTTAGTTTTTGTTTTTATTTTTATTTTGAGTGAAACCTATAATTCTAACCAATTTCTTATAGTAAGATGAATTTCAGGTCGAACGGAGGGAAATTATGCAAGGAATTGCAAAGGAAAATTCGAGGTATGAAAATCAAGAAAAAGTGGCAAAACAGTGAACTAGGGCAATAGCTCCGTGTCACGGAGGAAGGCCTCTGCGTTACCCTCCGTGACACGTTGAGGTATAAATCCGGAATTTTAAAAAAATTCCAGAACACCCTCGCGACAGCTCCGTGTCACGGAGGCAGTGCTCCGCGTCACGGAGGCAGTGCTCCGCGATGCACTCCGTGACACGTTGTTGTGTATATCGCGATGGGTCACACCGGGTCGCCGGGTGACCCGCATGATTTTTTCACTTTTAAACCCCGAATCCCCCTCACTTTTACTTATTTCTCACACACTCCGCGACCAAACTCCCCAAAACCCCTCCCCCTTCAACATGACACGGAATAGGCCAAGGATTTCATTGAGTTTTCTTTAATTCTTCAAATTTAAGTTATGTTCCTAAATTCCATCTCATTTCTTGTCGATTTTCTTCGATATTGAGCATGTGATGTGAGCTAAACTTGCCCTAAGTAGAAATTAAGCGTAAATTCAACTGAATTATTGTTGATGGATGTTCGGAGTATCATTGTGATCGCTTGAACTCGTTAATTGCATAATTTAATCGATTTTTTGTTGATACAATCATAACTAGGGCTTGTTTTTGAATTTGAAGTGGAAAAATGTAGTGAACTAGTGAAATACTTGATGGGTTGTACATGTTGAGTGAGATGAGTCGATGTGCTAGTTGTTGTAATGCTAAAAGACCGACGGATTCTCGGGGTAGGGGAATGTTGAAATTTGCAAGAATTGGGTGAGTTGTATAGGTTCATGTAGATAAATTCTTGTTGTTTTCGTTTCTTTGTTTCTCCTTGCTAAGTGCGATAAGATAAAATGTTATCGATGGTAATGGTTGTGGTTAGCTGTACAAAGTCTGAGTAATACATAGAATACATACCGTCGAATTCTTCGAATGCACTAAGCATGGTTGTATATTTGGTTGTTTGTGTGTGTAAATAGGTATGATCTTGTCGTAATGTTATAATTTTAGCTAAAGACTAAGTGTGGGGTAGCCTAGCTTAACCCGACCTTAGTCGAAGCTAATGCTCATTGGCTTAACATTGATCTTGTCTATTTTGGTTGACAGGAAAAAATGGCAAGCAGGCAAGAAAAGGGGAAAGGCGCATCGACATCTGGCGCCGGAAGAAAGAGAATCAGACTGGGAACAGTAGTACCAGTAGCACCAGCGGTTCCACGCGGCCAACGCCGCCAATACGAAACCAGGTGGGTGACAGAAGAGGGGAAGAAGTGGTATGCCAAGCACAAGGAGAGCAAGTACTTCCCCGAGGAACACATAGCTCGAGCACAAGGAGAGCAAGTACTTCCCTGAGGAACACATTGCTCGGGAACCGTTGGCATAGGAGTTCCATAGGATTGTCCACAGGATCGACGCAGCTGGGCTCAGTTTCATCTTTGAAGAGCCCAAGGAATGCAACTTGCACCTGATTCGGGAATTCTATGCAAATTGGAACACGACTCTTAGAAATCACACCATAAAAATCAGAGGGCAAATAGTCACCTTTGAGCCCCACCACCTCAATGCTATCATAGGGGTGCGGGACATAGACGCCCACATGCTTCAACAGCTGAATATCACTCCACCATATGCAAACATCAGACGCACCTTGTGTGGAACCCGATCGACAGCTAGATGGAGCATACACAAGGAGAGGGGCTACCATCAGACTTTGCCCTATTCACAGATGAACAGGGAAGCCAGGATATGGCTTAAGATTGTTTGTTCCTGCCTAATCCCAGGGGTACATATGACAGATATAACCCAGGATCGTGTATGCCTGGTGTACGCCCTGATGAAAGGGCTGGAGATCAACGTGGGGGCGGTGATTATCTCCACCATGAAAAGAGCCCGGTTGCATCAGGGGCACAGATACGGATTTGGTGGGCTACTCACCACGTTCCTGAGGGGCCTAGATGTTGAGGAAGAGGCCCTTGATTATATTCCGCAGATGGAGCGGCGGGCCTTAGATGACACTAAAACTAAGGCTCCCAACACCACCCACGGGCCAGTGCTTACACTAGGCGAGCGACATGCTCGTGATGATCAGTAGCTCACATGTATGGGATGCAGATGCTCCAGCTGAGGATAGGCGGGAGGCCGGCAACAGAGGAGGAGCTATGGCAGCTCGAGCTGGACTACCCTTTTGGCGAAAATTCCAGGGCTCTATGCCGAGTGGGGCCAGCATTTGTAGAGCCCACAGATGATGATGTCCCCACAGACGAGGAGACACGTCGGGAGGACTCCTATGTGGAGTCCGATGATGATGATGGGGGTAATTCAGACATGGGAGATGAAGCAGCAGCACTTGATGAAGAAGTGGAGTACTTTGATTGATCAGGGAGTTCCACCACCCAATTTTTTTGTGCTAATTTAATTTTTGTGAACACTGGGGACAGTGTTCGAGATAAGTGTGGGGTGGGAGTAGTTAGGTGTTGGTTGTGCTGTTTTGTATGTCCTAATCTGTTGTTGTGCTGTGAACAAAATGTTCTGACCCTGTGATTTGTGATTGTTAAGTTGTTGTTCTGTATTGTAATTATATGTGAAACTGTTGTGTGTTGCTGAATGTTGCTAGCTGATTCTATACATATTTTTGTTTATCGAAATGATCGATATTTTCAAAAAAAATTTCAATTCTTGGGTTTCTCGGCGTTTGTTTTCGGTTTTTTTACCGAGAATGGTCCCATTGAACCGAAGTCATAGTTAGTGACCGTTCCCTATGATGGATGGATGACGACCGTCTTAAGGGAAATGTAGTCGGTAGGAGTATATTTTTCATTTATTTTTCAGTTGTTTTTCTTTTGTGGGTTGCATCCCAAAACTGGTAGTTACTTTATGGTTGCGGAATTCTGGTTGCATGTTGTACTTGATATTTAAAATGCAAATGTGATTCGTATGGAAGCAGACAACTTTGTAAATATGTTGAGATACCTAGGCCATAGAGTCGATTCAGTGTGATTGAGGCTTAATGTTTGAATTCCTGTAATTAGCTGATTGGAGAGTCTGTGAATACATCTTGAATTGAGCATGTGCAATAAGTGTGAAGTGAGGTTTTGTTATTCCATGCCATTGTGAAGTGTCTAGAACTTGCCTGGTGTGTGTACAAAACGAAATGAAGGAGGTGTATTGTAGGAAAGGATGTAGGCATTTCTTTCTTTTTAACCGAAAGTTTCTATTTTTCATTATTGTACCCACCTTGATTGTGTACCCTAGTCAGCCCGTTGAGCCTTTAGCCTATTAATTTTTTTCTTTTGTCAAAAAGTGTAAACCGAGCTTAATCCCTTCTTTTCATTAGCCGCAAATTTGATCCAAAACTCTTAAGCGCTTAAGAAGAGAAAATTATTTTCCCAAAGTGTCAAAGAGTGAGAATGGTGAAAAGAAAAGAAAAGCAGAGTGATGGAAGAAAAGAAAAGGTTGAAGGTGCACTTATTATAAATAAACTATAATGAAGGTGCATGAATAATCTTTGTTGTTGTGTCAAGTGTGCTTAACAAGATGGGCCAAATTAAAGAAATACTTCAAGAATGGGAGGATGAAGAAAGAAATAATGCCCATGAGTTTGATGGGATGTATTGAAAAGGCGCTTAAGGATACTAGTGGCTATTATTGGCTAGCCCAATATTTACTAGTTCTGTAGCTTACATTACAACCCGTTAAAGTCCTACGTGATCTTACATCACACTTATTTATATTAATGGAGTAATATACTAAAGGCAAGCTTATGGGTCATGACATGATGCATGTGAATTCTTTTGGGAGAGAGAGCGAAATTGTGTTTTTATGCCCCTGCTTGAAATTTTGTGAGTTCATATGATCAAAAAGGGGAAAATTCTCTTGTGTTGTGAGGGCACATGCTTGATGAAAGATTAATTTTCGTGTCGGATGTCTTGATCAGCTGATCTGCATGAGTTTGCCAATATCGAGAGTCGATTCTTAAGTCTATGAGGTCTTGATGTATTGAAGGTCATTGCATTGATAGGACCATGCATGTTTTCTTGATGATTTGCTGTGTTGAATAATCTGTATGACCGTAACCTAAATTGTCGAACCAAAGTAGCGAGGTTTGGGTGTAAATTGCATGAGGTTTAAGATTGTTGTTCGAGGACGAACAAGGATTTAAGTGTGGGGTAAGTGATCTTGGGCAAATTTATATGCCCAAGTGATACTCAAATGTGTCATTTTAGCCTTGTTTATCTATCAATGTTTATACATTCTCATGTGATTGATAATAAAATGTGAATTTATACTAACCAACATGATTAGCATTGTTTTGCAGGTAAAATGTGATTTTGGGAAGCTAAAATGCATGTTGGAATAGATCGGGGTTGGACTCGGATGTGAGCAAAGGACAAGGCATTGGAAGGCACAAAATAAAGAGGCTCCGCGATGGAGCCGTGTCACGCTGCTATCGCGGAGGCCATCTGCCTGGATAGGGAATTTTCGCCCAATTTCCAGAGAGGGTTCGCGTTGGGTCCGTGGCACGGTGGCCTGGCTCCGCGTTGCACGCCGTGCCATGTTGAGCCTGATTACCTGGAACCCCAACTTCCAGTGAGGGTCCACGTTGGTGGCGTGTCACGGAGGCAGTGCTCCGCGATGCACTCCGTGACATGTTGCTTGTTATTCCGGGAAAAATTCCCACCAGTATAAATAGAACACTTAGGTTCATTTTTTAATATTCTGACTTGGTGGAGCAAGAACGTGGGTTACAGGCAGTTGAGGGGACGAAATTATCAGGGTTTTTCTCTCTTTCCTTCTCCTTGAATTCAATTGCTTGTATGTTTAACACTCATTTAACGATGTTTAATCCACAAATGAGTGGCTAATTCCTCTTCTTGCTGAGGTTAAGAACACTTGTAATGAAATGTGATTGTTGATCAAATTGGTTTTTCATCTTTTCTTCCATGGTTGTTCTATTGATTCTTGTTCTTACTGCATTAATGTGTGGCCTACGTTAATGTATATCTAAAAAGTCCGATTTCACTAGAGAGAGCAAGAAATTGGAAAGTTGTGAATTAATAGGATATGATCCTTTCTTAGTTTGGGAAAATTGAGAATTGATTTACCTTCAGGATAGAAATATACCTTAAAATCGTATTAGTCAATTTAGGAACCGGGTTCGTATGGCTAGAACATGAATATTCGTTTAATCACAGAAATGTAGGTGGACGGTTCTTGATTCTTAAGTTGGGTTAAATACGAGAGTTTTAATCCATTGGCATTAGTTCTTGACTAGCAATTGGAGGAAAGGTTAACCAAATTATATCGATAATTAATTTCTTTACATGTTCAACTAACCTCAGCATGCTCACATTCATAGTTCAGACTCACATTAGATAATCGTTTTAGACTTAGCATAAAATTTAGAATCTAAAAATATCAACTCTTGGTTACACTGTTGTCTTCATTGTTAAACTAAAAATATAGTAACACTTGATTAATCGTTACCTTATCCCAGTCCCTGTGGGATCGATACTTGGCTTACTTGAGCCACTTCACTACTTGTTCGACCACGTGCACTTGCGTGTAGTTATATACCCATATAACAAACAGACCGAACAGTGTGCGGCACCTGAAGAAAAACATCAAAGGGAAATTGAGCTAATCTTGGGGCTATGGAGGGTGTGACCTGCCAGACCTATTTCGAGAAGGATTTTGCTGAGTTTGAAGCTAGTTACTTGAGGGAAAAAGTGTCATTTGAGGGCTCACTTATAAATATAACATTTGGGTCATTTGTTAGTTATCATACATCATTTTGTTTGATCTTAGTAAGGTTGTAATGCAGCTTTGGGGAGAGAAAATTTCATAACTTAGGTTTCTTCTTTTTTCTATAATTTTTATGCTTTGAATGATGATATCTTTGTTTTTTCACTTGTCTATGAGTGGCTAAATGCCCATTTTAGGGTTTTGGCCATAGCTATGGTTGAGGTTTGAAAGATTTATTATTGCTAGTTTTGATTCGTCATTAAATGTTGTTTATATTTACTTATTTTAATTGCTTATTCACTAGACTGATCACCTTGTGAATAAATCTATTGGCTTTTGGCTGAACTCAGGAGAGGGCACTGAAAGGGTTAAAAGTAAATATAAAATAGGAATTTAGAGATCCTTTAGCCAATGGGTTGAAGGTTAGAAGTTGTTGATAAGGATACAGATACACCCTTCAACCTTGTTTAGTTGATATACAAGTAGCCGCAACTGTCATTTCATGTTTCTCCCGTGATTGTAGAGGTATAGGCATTAGGGTTCATGAGATAAGTTGTTGGATTCTTGGGAGAGTGGCAAGAAATGAGATAGTAACTCGCAACTACCTACCTTAGGAAGAATTAATCTAGTGTAATCAAGTCTTGAAAACTCAACTTGAAACGAAAGTGCCATTTCCCTAGATTTTCATCATCATTTGAAGTACAAACAAGTTTGCAGCAACTTTAGTTTATTAGTTCATTTTCATATCAAGTTTAGTAGTTTAATTCTCCAAATCATTCCCCATTTATATATGTTTTTGATAGAGTTGCGAAATAAAGAGTTAACCTTGAGTGATTAATCTGACAAGTCTCTGAGGGATCAATAATTGGGACTTCACTTTCCTATATTACTCGACGACCATGTATTCTTGCATGTGCTTAGGCAACATCAGTAGCCATTGGGATGAGCTACGAGTCGTAGCATGGTGCTACAAGTTGTGATAAGTACTCGTACTATTCTTGGAAACTTGTGCTCTTCTCAGGTATGAGTGTCCATTATGACTCATCATAGGTCACTATGAGTCGTGGCTATCAGTCGTGGCATGAACTTACAAAACACAACATCTCTGATGATCATCCTACTGACCCTTTCTACGGTTCATACTATGATGATATGATTCGGGCATTTCCATTCATGCCCTGAGGATATCATGTTGCTGGTTCTCTGCTTCTCACCATGAGTCATCAGTACGGGTCATACTATATTCTCATGACTCGTGGTATCTGCTCGTACCTTGACGTCCTGCACTTGTGCATTCTCTGCTTCTCTACTAAGGGCACTAGCTACGACTCGTACCCAAATGGCACGACCCGTGTTTTGATCCATAAGACACCACTTTCTGTTTCATTTTCACTTCTTTTCTATAGTTCAACTCCCGAAACTGATTTCCTTACAAATATAGTAAAAGAACCTCATATCTTTATAAACACACCTAATTCCTAGCATCTTTTCTACATTTTAAGCATCGAAAGTCCCGTAAAATCACAACACATCAGCTCATGGCATGAAGGTACAAACCATACCAAGACCCATAGAAAAGGGTCCAATGAAATTAGTAAAATTTCTCCAAAAAGCTATGATAGGATTCCCCAACTCCTACCAAGATTGTATGGTCCGTAGTGAGGAGTCATGGGAAGGTATTCAGAGAAGTATTCAGGGATTTTTAGATAACCACAAGCCATAGAACGACCTATGTTAAGGTGGTAAGAGCCATGCCATGTGTCTGTGGTAGGAAGTTCAGCGGATGATGAAAGCATGGATCAATAACCATGAGACTCAGTATGGTAAGGATGAATGGCTCGTAGGTTGAGTCGTGGTCAATAACGGGCAAATTTTTTATGTGAGTTTCTAAGGATATTTTTGTAACTTTATATGCTTTTAGCTCCTAAACTAGGTCATTTTGGGTTTTCTAAAGGGTGTACTAGAGGGTTTTACATAGCCTAAACTCTTATTCATCTAAAAAACACCATAGATTAAAGATCAAACCTCTCAAGGCTCTCAAGCAATTAGGGTTCTTCTCAACTCTCTTGGGTCTCAAAGTCTAATCCAGAATTCTTCAAATCCTAGGTATGTGGGGTTTGGGATGCGAGATTTCTTCCACCCTCATGCCCAATCTATAGTCTATTTGCATGATTTCAATTCCTTCAAGTCTCTAACAAGATTTTGATAAATTTCTAGGGTTAGGCCCTTTTTGATGAAAAATTCCATGAGCTTTTATGAAATTGATTCTCTCATGATCCTATTTATGTTTTATGATTATAATTATGTGATTTCGATGAAAAACTTTCATGAATATCTATTTACAAGTTATGATGATTTACTTAGTTATGCATGAATTTTATGGATCTCAAGCTTATGTATCATGACTGAATTCTTAGCATTGTTTTTATGATTATAATTTATGAATTTCATGATTTCTAACTAGTCCATAAATAACCACGTATGTTTCATAATTATTATGTGAGCAGTATATATATTTTGGGAGTAATATTTAACATCGAGTAGGCCAAATTTCACTGCACCCAGATTTCAAAAATACGTGCTACCGTAGGATAAGGGTCCTCGCCTGTTGAGAGTGCCTCCCTTACTCTATTCCTGAGTGATATCGCGCCTTTATTGTTCATACTCTTGGAAAGGTATGGACACCCTCCCGTGCAGGGATACAAGTCGAGCTCTATAATTTTCACTTGGAGTATGTCTATTATGAGAATCTCCTACTGTTCCTCACCTTTAATGTTTATTCATGTTCAAGACTTTTGATATTAGGTTTTATAGTGTATTATGATCCATTGATTAGATTATGAGTTTTACTTATGACTTTAAATATGATGAGCTTTATAATTTGTTTTTCAACATCTTGGGTCATTATACTTCATATTCTGACGAACAACTTATGTTTTATGACTATCCCAAGATTTTTATTTGCAACATGTTTTACTTATCCTACATACTCAGTATATTCAAAGTATTATTTCACATATTTTTGTGTTATATAGTCTCATGATAAAGGTACGGGTGATTAGTCTCAGCCCCACCGTTAGATTAAATCTTGCTCTAGTTCAGCCCAACTCTTGGTGAGTCCTCATTATACGAGGATGTTAGTTTTGGTTTATGTCCCTTTTTATGTATTTTCAGTTACATAATTTATAAAGCTAGTTGGGGGCTTATCCCATCTGCTCATCTTATGTTTTAGAGGCTTTCTGACTTGATGTACAGAGATTCACCTGTTTTGACTTGTTGTCTTCATCTACATTACTTCTGCTTATGCTATATCTTATGATTGATTTCTTCTTAGTGTATGCTTACACTTATGTTTTCATGTACCATGGGTTAGCTTGGAGCCATTCATGGTTCTAGGTCCCCTGTTACGTTCGAGGTTTATGTTCGGGTCGTGAAAAATATGGTATCAGAGCATAAGGTTTAGGTGTATTCTAAGGTGTCTTAAAGACGCGTTAAATAAAGTCTTTTCATAGGTGTGAAGCGTGCCACACTTATAAGGAAGATATTACGAGATGTTTTAGAAAACTTCTCTTCTTTCATGCTCTATGTCATGTGATAAAATCCAACTCTCTTACTCTTCTAAATCATGCTATAAGCATTTGCAGAAAATGCCTCCCCAAAGAGCCAACAGAAGGGGAAATGCCAATGGAAATGGAAATGGGAATCATCCAGCCACATCAACTCCAGCAGATCCTTTGAATGAGCAGGTGACTCATGCTGAGTTTTGGGCTGTCTTCCAGATATTGGGCCAAGCTACGATGGCCTAGGTCAACCAGCATGTGGTTGCACATATGAACCTTGATAGAGGTGTTGAGGCGACTTGAAAGAGAGACTTCACCAGGATGAACCCGCTAGAGTTTCATTGTTTAAAGGTGGATGAGGATCCATAGGAGTTTATTGAGCATATGTAGAAGAATACCTAGATAATGGGAATTTTTAGAGAGGAGAGTGTTGATTTGTGCTCCTATCAGTTGAAGGGTATAGCTCATATTAGGTGTAGATAGTTGAAGGAAGGTTGTAGGGTAGGCCAATTCGTGTTGGTTGGGATTAGTTCCTGAAAGCCAATTTGGACAGTTTCTTTCTCTGAGAGATAAGGAAAGTAAAGGTTGCAGAGTTCATCAGCCTAAAGCAGAACAATATGACGGTTCAAGAGTATGCCTTATAGTTTACCTAGCTGTCAAATTATGCTCAAAGATAGTTGTCGAGCTGAGGGCTCGCATGAGCACATTTTTATCGGGACTCCCTGATTTAGTGGTCAAAGAGTGCAGGATTGCTATGCTCATCACTGATATACATATCTCTCGACTCATGATGTATTCTCAACAGATCGAGGAAGAGAAGATATAGGAGAAGGAGAGGGAGACAAAGACAGCCAGAACAGGGCACTTTGAGTATTCCCAGTAGAAGTCAGGTGGTGGGCCCATTCACAGTCACATTAGAGGTCATTAGCCCCAAATCCATTGTCAGCCAGTGTTCCATCTAGGTCTAGGTTGAATTAGAGAGGTAGAGCACCAGTCTCTAAGACTTAGGGGAGCATGTACAGAGGAAGAACTTTCCCAACTTGCAAGAAGTGTGGTAGGAACTACCCTAGAGAATACTTAGTTAGTTCAGATGCTTGTTTGGGGTGTGGAAAGCCCAGACACAAACTCAGGGATTGTCTTTCATCTAGGTAGGTTGATGGTAGAGGCCGTGCCCCAGCCACTTCTTCAGTAGCTCCAGCAGCTCCCCCATCCCAACATGGCGCACCATCTAATGCGGGTGGCAGATAGCACCAGAACCATTACTATGCCCTTTCATCACTCTAGGAGAAAGAGAGCTCACCAAATGTAGTCACGAATATGTTGTGAATTTTTCATCTTGATGTTTATGCATTGCTAGATCCAGAAGCAACATTATCCTTCGTGACTCCCTATATTGCTATCGGTTTTAGTGTCAATTCAAAATCCTCTCAGAACCCTTCTTAGTCTCTACTCCTATCAGTGAGTTAATTTTAGCATAGAGGGTATACGTAGAAATTGCCCCATTACAATTCTCCAGAAGGCCACCTCAGTTGATCTAGTAGAGTTAGACATGACTGACTTTGATGTTACCTTCGGAATGGACTGGCTGTATTCTTGTTATGCTTTATTCCACTACAACACTTGAATAGTAGAGTTTTGACTTCCAGGTGAATCATTCCTAGAATGGAAGGATAGTTTCACGGTGCCTGTAGGTCGCTTTATTTTATATCTTAAGGCCAGGAAGATGATCTACAAGGGGTTATATATCATTTAGTCTTGGCAATTGATTCTATATCTTACATCCTGACTTTTTAGTTAGTCCAAATGGTTTGTGAGTATTAAGAGGTGTTCCTAGATGATCTACAAGAAGTCCCTCATGAGCAGGAGATTGACTTTTGGATCGACCTTCTCGTTGATACGCAGCTCATATCCATTCCTCCTTATATACTGGCTCCAACTGAGCTAAACGAGTTGAAGAAAGTGTTGAAGAGTCTCTTCGATAAGGGTTTTATCAGGCCTAGTAAGTCCCAATGGGGTGCTTCAGTCCTTTTGTATAGAAGAAGGATGGTTCTCTCAAAATGAGCATTGAGTATCGTTAATTGAACAAAGTCACAATTAAGAATAAGTATCCTATTCCCATGATTTATGACTTGTTCTATCAACTTCAAGATGCTAGTTGCTTTTCTAGATAGACCTCAAATCCAGTTATCACCAGCTCAAAGTTAGAGAGTGTGACTTTCCAAAGACAACCTTCAGGACACGGTATGGTTACTATGAATTTGTGGTTATGTCTTTTGGACTAATGAATGCTCCTATAGCTTTCATGGATTTGATGAATAGGGCGTTCAAGCAATATTTGGATATATTCGTCATTATCTTCATATATGATATCCTTATATACTCTCGGAGTAAGGAGGACCACGCTGCTCACTTGAGGATTGTCTTGTAGACTCTTAAGGACCGTTAGTTGTTTGCTTTGTTTAGCAAGTGTGAGTTTTGGATAAAGTTAGTTTCTTTTCATGGGCATGTAGTGCCTAGTAAGGATGTTTAGGTAGACTCTTAAAGGATAGAGGCGGTGAAGAACTATACTAGATCTGTCACTCTTATTGACATTAGGAGCTTTTTGGGTTTAGCTGGTTACTACCAAAGGTTCATAGAGGGATTTTCATCAATTGCTGCACCATTGACTAGATTGACTCAAAAGAAGGTCAAATTTTAGTGGTCAGATGCTTGCGTGAGGATCTTTCAGGAATTAAACACCTGACTCATTTCTGCTCCAATTTTGACCCTTCCAGAGGGCACAAATGGCTTTATGGTATATTGTGATGCCTCTAGAATTGGCCTTAGGTGTGTTTTTATGCAACATAGAAATGTCATTGCTTATGCCTCGAGACATCTTAAGAGTGATGAGAATAATTATCTAACACACGACCTTGAGCTAGCAGTAGTAGTATTTGCCTTGAATATTTAGAGGAACTATTTATATGGGTGCACGTGGATGTGTTCACAGATTATAAGAGTCATCAGTATGTGTTTACTCAGAAGGACTTGAATTTGCGGAAAAGGAGATAGCTTGAGCTTCTCAAGGACTATGATATGAGTGTTCTCTATCATCTGCGCAAGGCAAAATGTAGTGGCGGATGCACTTAGCAGGTTGTCCATTGGGAGTGTGTCATATGTCGAGGATGGGAGGAAAGAATTGGTGAAAGATGTCCATAGGCTTGTTTGCTTGGGGGTTCGCCTTACTGATTCGATGGATGGTGGTGTTGTGGTTAGAATGGTGTGGAGTCTTCATTGGTGTTATAACTCATGGAGAAGCAAGTTAGAGGAAGCAGTCCGAAATCAAAAGGTGGAGGTTATCTCCCAAGGGGGAAATGGTGTACTCCGATATTAGGGTCGATTATGTATTCCAAATACGGATGACATGAGAGAGAGGATGTTGAGAGAGGCTCACAGCTCTCGATATTCTATCCCTCCAGGTTCCACCAATATGTACCATGATTTACGAAAAGTCTATTGGTGAAATGGCATGAAGAAGGATATTGCAGCATTTGTGACGAAGTGTCTGAATTGCCAATGGGTTAAGGTTGAGCATCAAAGATCTGGAGGTATGATTAAGGATATCAGTATTCCTACTTTGAAGTGGGAGGATATAAATATTGACATCATTACAGGTTTGCCTTGTACCTACCGAGAGCATGATTCAATAAAGGTAATTATGGATCGGATGACTAAGTCAGCACATTTCATGCCAGTTAAGACTACAAATTTAGCTGAGGACTATGCTAGACTTTACATTTGGGAGTTATTCAGGTTGCATGGAGTTCCGTGGTCCATCAATTTTGATAGGGGTACTTAGTTTACCTCGCAATTTTTGAAGTCGTTTCATACAGGCCTTAGTACTTAAATTAATCCTAGCACAACTTTTTACCCTCAGACAAATGTGTCACGACCCGAACATACACCCGAATCGTAGGCACGGTACAAGGGACCCCGAGAGACCCCAAGTCAACCCATGGCACATGAATACATCTATTCTCATTTAAATAAGTGGAATACTTAGCATAAAACATTACTGAAACGTAAACATAGTGTAACAACCGAAACTACTAGGCATATACATAAGCTGAGTTCTACATCCTATCTGAAAGCCTCTACTACTTAAGATGGGTTGATGGGACAACATCCCCACCTAACTCGACCAATACTGAAACATAAATAACATGCAAAGTCTATCAAACGGCCCTCGGAACATGAGGACTAACCAATAGCTGAAAGAGGGAACTAAGATGAACTAAGGATGAGGATGAGCCTGAGATCCGGACCCTGTATCATGAAACGATACGGCATAGAAACTATGCGGCCAGTATGTCGAATGTACCGAGTATGCAAGGTAAGTTAAACGGAAATTTAAAAGTAAAATAAACTCATAAATAAACATAGGAGAAGGACATCATGCTTGTATCATAAACTTCGTAAGTAAACATAAGGCTCAAGACTTTCAAATCGTTCATAAATCATTCATTATCCTTATCGTATGTAAAGAAACTTAATCAAAACATAACTTGAGCCAATAACATAAATATGAAAATTCATAAAACATGCGTAAAAATGGGAGGACTCGTCTCAATCGACCTCATCATGGTAGAGGCTTTTATGATGCCCCAACTATCTCCCTCAAGTGGGCAGAGCCGACCCTGACTTGCCAGGCAAGGGTCGTGCATTAGGCGTGATATCACATTTGAGGGGATTAGTATTAATACAATATATAACATTAGAACCCATGGTGGCACATGGTTATGACACACCGACGTAGTCCTTTGAACACTGGGCTACTCGGTGCTAGACACAACTCTCAAAAACATGCATATAGGCTCATAGATAAATCAATAACATCATGCATTAAAATTCATTAGCTAAAATATAACATTTATCATCATTGATCCCCTTTAAAACATGTTTAGCCAAGAATAAAAGGCTCTTTTCATCGCCAACATCATAAATCGATAAATCATGTAATTCGTTCATAAATCGTAAAGCATTCTTCAACATGTGGGCATTGACCAATACTTTTACGTACTCAATTCTTTCAAAAATATGCTCATAAACATTGGTAACATGAATTCATGTTTTCCATCATAAATAAATTAAAAATAGTGAGTATTCATCATAAATCATAACTTTCATGAACTCTCATCAATGGGCATTTTAGATTTAAAAGATTGAAACATGATTTTTTAAAAAATTATATAAAATCTGCCCATCATTCATAATTCAACAGTTAAAACTCAATTAGATCAAACCCATATAGAGAAATCACATTTTCATGCATTTAGGTAAAATCCCATGGAATTGAGTAGGAGCATTCATGACTAAATTCGAAATTATGGCATGGGTGTGGAAGAAATCACTCATTCTACTACCTGGTATAGACTGATTTTACTCTCCCTTGAATGCCCACAAAGAAATTGATGGAAACCTTGGAGAAGAAGACCTTTAATCTCCCCAAAACCTCTCTAAAATTTCTTGCATGGGAATGGGTAGGCATTAGGGACTTAACCCATCTTATAATACTCAGAAAATATGCAGAACGCCGTAGTTTAGGGTCTCAAAGCATGGAAAGGTCGAAAAAGCCCTTAATAAAATTTTCTTGAAAAACTGGTCTGCACAAACCAACGACCGATCCCACAGGTCGTTTCATGATACCATGACTCGTGGTACCGAGTCTTTGAGTCCACTGCTTCACTTCATGCTTTAGGATCTTCCCACGACTCGGCAGGACGAGTCGTATCAATCAACAGGTCGTTGGATCGATCATTGTCAGCTCCTTGAAAATTTTGAACTTCCCTTACCACGAGCCTCACCACGACTTGTGGTGTCTTCCAACGAGTCGTGGTCTCAATCCATTGTATGCACTAGAATTCTCAGACCACAAGTAGCGACTAGAAACAACGGGCCATCACATCTAACCACGAATCGTAGGATGCCCCGTTGGTTCCCCATCAGCCTAAGTTCACCCCTTCCTACGAGCGATAATAACGACTCATTGTTCCTGGCAAGGAGTCGTTACACCATCCGTTGTCACCACTGCCTCCCTGAACCCCCAGACCACGACTGCTTACGATGACTCGTGGTATCCAACCACGAGTCATTGAGTCACCCGTCCTGAGATATTTTTGTCAGTTTTCTGCACTTTTCAAAATTCAACTCTCGGGTCTATTCTTAGGCCTTTCTGGGTATTACAATATCTCCCCCTTGGAAACATTCGTCCTCGAATGTAGGAAACAAGCAACAAATAGAAACAAACAATTCACCATATACAACACTCATCATTTTAACCCGAAAATTGATGGAATGACTATCTCCGAAAAGTTCCACATAGCTGCACTGAATTCAAACCTCACATACATTCATCCTAACGTAAATCAAACTTGTGCACATGGACAGAATCATGAAAACCAAATAGAGTCATAGGGCAAAACTGCTACCCCAAGTCGGAACCGAGTCGGTAAAGAACAAATGTGGGTATCTAGCTATCATATCTGCTTCGGCTTCCCACGCAGCTCCCTCCGCATGCTGATTTCTCCATAAAAAACTTAACTGATCTCTTCTCCTCAACCTCTGAAACTGACGATCGAAGGTTTCAACGGGACTTTCTTCATAACTGAGGCTGTCTTTTACCCCAATGTTGTCTACCGAGGCTACCTGGCTGGATCACCCAAACACTCCAATGGAAAGTCCATCTCATATGCCACCTTACCAACTCTTCTCACAACCTGGTAGGGACCAACATATCAGGGACTGAGTTTCCCTTTCTTTCCAAATTGCATCACTCCCTTCATGGGAGAATACCTTCAAAAACACCCAATCGTCAACCTCAACTCAAGATCTCTCATCCTCGCATCCGCATAAGACTTTTGGCAACTAGGGGCATGTTTTCAATCCTTCCCTTATTATCTGAACCTCCTTCGAGGCTTCATGAACTAAATTTGGCCCTATCATTGTTGCCTTACCAAACTCAAACCATCCGATGGGAGATTTTCATCTCTACCCGTAAAGAGCCTCAAATGGAGCCACCCCAATGCTGGCATGGTAACTGTTATTGTCGGCAAACTCAATAAGAGGCAATGATCATCCCAACTACCCTGTATGAAGTCACCCATCTCCCCCTTCGAACAACCTCTACCTTCTGATTTGAACGGCCACCTTCGAATTTACTAAGATAGGATCCTCACCTTATCTAGCTTTACCCTTGGTCATCAAGAAAAATTCCGACCCATCCTGAACCATGACACCATACCTTATACTTAGAATCATGCTAAAAGACAAAACGTTCAAATCCACCCGAAGCTCATCTGGAATCCTACGGACTCACCCAAATATGCAATTCAACCGTAAAACACATTGCCGACCTATTGGAATAGTCAACCACCAATATCAGGTTGGTTTATCGAAAGTCGGCCATGGTCAAACTCAACCTCCTTAAAGCTCCCGTCTTAACCAAAAACTTCAAATTACTCCTGAATCACCTCGGGACCCATGCAACTACCAAACTAAGTCATAAATCACCATCCGGTACTAACAGAACTTTCAAAACCCAAATTCGAGCTTGCTAACCTGAAATGTTGACTTTGGTCGAACCTCTCAACTTCAGACCTCCCAAAAACCGAGATTCTTATCCAATCTTCATTAGATCATCTTGGAAATTATGTCCTCCATTCCCGTATGTCATAAGTAGAGAAATACAGATACAAAAAGGTTCAAACTAGGGAAATGGGTCAAAATCATGAAATGACCGTGTGGGTTGTTGCATTTGTAGGTTTTGGCTAATCATTGCACTTTTTGAACTTCTACATGCCTAGCACTTATAGCAAGGGTAGGGAGTTATCCTGGACGTACACGTCCTAACTATCATTTATATCATGGGGAACACCCATAGAGCCTATAGTAAGGAAATCATGAGCACAAATTATTCAAGGAATCCAAGGTGGGAATGTACATGATATTACACAATTCTCATGAGTCAATAAGGCAGATCTTAAGGACTGAGTTTATAGAGATGAGTGTACTAAGGGACGTGAGTTCATATACGCAATGAGGGTCATGACATGAAGCTAAATTTATGGAGTCATGGAGAAATGTTGGAATCGCTGACTGACGGGGTTGCCCATCATCTTAGAGTTCTGAATGTAAGCATGGGTTGAGCGAAATGTCAAGAGACATACGAGAGAAACATCCAAATGTGAATGGGTTGACTATTCCTAAGTACCATCTCTAGAACTTCTTCGCTAAAACTTAAGACCCGACATGACCCTTCACTTACCATCTCTCTCTTAGGTTAGAGCTATCATTCTAAGGCTTTAGGACCCTTTGTTAAAGTTGCACTAATACCACTAGCTCCAAACTGCTCACTCACCTCCAAAGCTATCGCTGAATATTTCGTACTCTTAGCCATTACCTACCTCCCACAAAATAGATCTCATACTAAGATGCATATAGGAATCCCGTACCTTGTACAGTAGGCTCTCTGAACTAGAGATCATGGTAGGGTCGACGGAAAAGCTTATAACATACCTGAGACGTACATTTGAGGCCGACCACCACTCGCTCTTGACACCCAATGCTGTGGAGGTAGGCGACTTGCTAGAATTGATGGAGAGGGATTCAGAGCACGGCCTTTCTAACCATCCCACTTTGCTGCAGCACAATCCTTGAGTTTATGAACGAGTTGGCCACAATAATAGAAAATATCTTAATCTGCCAAGCATTCTCCTCGGTGGTGCTTCCTGCAACACCCGCAAGTTGGGTAGGTAATCTCCCTCACCCGGGGCTTGTATCCCTGAGATTGGGCTTGAGACTTCTGACGGATTTAAGAGTGACTCCCCTTACTCGACCCTTGTTGGGACCCCTCAAGGTCACCATCCCTGGGCCTCTTGTTCTCCCTCCTGTCCCCTCTATACTTCCCCAACACACTCGAGTTACCAACCTCCAGCGAGCTCTCCTTTATGAATCCTTGAGTCCCAATAGCTTCTGCTTCCCCGATAGGGTTCACCAGTGCGATAGCCTGCTGGCCCGACTGGGTGATCATAGCTAACATCGACACTCTAACAGCGACTCCGAGCTCTGCATCAGTAACATGCATGGAATCCATCAGAGTTGGTGGTGTTGGTTGGCTTCCATCATTGTTCTGAGAAGACATGTTTCTGCACACGCGTATCGCACGAGTTAGAGGAAGGGAGAGAGTTAAACTCATCATGAGGTAGAATCATGAAAGAAGGGAACATTTCCTAAATGTTTAGTAGCCTCTTCGTCATAAGTGTGGCACGTTTCACACCCATGAAAAAGACTCTACTTAACGTGGCTTTCAAACACCCTAGGACACTTCAAACCTATTGCTCTGATATCAAGTTTGTCACGACGCGAACGTACACCCGGATCGTAGACACACGATAAGAGACTCCGAGAGACCCCAAGTCGATCCATGGCACATGCATACATCTATTCTCATTTAAATAAGCGGAATACTTAGCATAAAACATAGCGAAAACATAAACATAGCGTAACAACCGGAAGTACTGGGCATATACATAAGTTGAGTTCTACATCCTGTCTGAAAGCCTCTACTACTTAAGATGGGTTGATGGGACATCATCCCCACCTAACTCGATTAATACTGAAACATAAATATAATGCAAAGTCTGTCAAACGGCCCTCAAAACATGAGGACTCACCAACAGCTGAGAGCAGGAACTCAGATGAACTAAGGATGAGGATGAGTCTGAGATCTGGACCCTGTATTATGAAACGATACAACATAGAAAGTATGCGGTCAGTACGTGGAATGTACCGAGAATGCAAGGTAAGTAAAACGGACATTTAAAAGTAAAATAAACTCATAAATAAATGTAGGAGAAGGACATCATTCTTGTATCATAAACTTCGTAAGTAAACATAAGGCTCAAGACTTTCAAATCGTTCATGAATCATTCATTATCATAATCATATGTAAACTTAATAAAAACATAACTTGAGCCAATAACATAAGTATAACAATGCATAAAACATGTGTAAAAATGGGAGGACTCATCTTAACTGACATTATCATGGTAGAGACTTTCATGACTCCCCAACTATCTCACTCAAGTGGGCAGAGCCGACTATGACTTGCCAAGCAAGGGTCGTGCTTTAGGCGTGATATCACATTTGAGGGGATCAGTATCAATACAATATATAACACTAAAACCCACGGTGGCACGTGGTTATGAGACATGGTGTAGTCCTTAGAACACCGGGCTGCTCGGTGCTAGACATGGCTCCCAAAAACATGCATATAGGTTCATACATAAATTAATAATATCATGCATTAAAATTCATTGGCTAAAATATAATATTTATTATCATTGATCCCCTCTAAACCATGCTTATCCAAGAATTAAAGGCCCTTTTCATCGGCCAACATCATAAATCGATAAATCATGTATTCCGTTCATAAATCGTGAATCATTCTTCAACATGTGGGCATTGCCCAATACATTGACATACTCAATTCTTTCAAAAATATGCTCATAAACCTGGGTAACTTGAATTCATGCTTTTCCACCATAAATTAACTAAAAATATTGAGTATTCATCATAAATCATAACTTTCATGAACTCTCATCAATGGGCATTTTAGATTTAAAAGACTGAAACATGATTTTAAAGAAAATAATATAAAATCTTCCCATCATTCATAATTCAACAGTTAAAAGTCAATTAGATCAAACCCATAAAGAGAAATCACATTTTCATGCATTTGGGTAAAACCCCATGGAATTGAGAAGGAGGGTCATGACTAAATTCGAAATTTGAGCATGGGTGTGGAAGAAATCACCCATTCTAAAACCCTACATACCTGGTATACACTGATTTTACTCTCCCTTGAATTTCCACAAAGAAATTGATGAAAATCTTGGAGAAGAAGACCTTGAATCTCCCTAAAACCTATCTAAAATCTCTTGTATGGGAATGGGTAGGAATTAGGGACTTAACCCATCTTATCATACTTAGAAAATATGCAAAACACCGTAGTTTAGTGTATCAAAGCATGGAAAGGTCAAAAATGCCCTTAATACATTTCCCTGAAAATTTGGTCTGGACGGACCAACGACCAATCCCAGGGATTGTTGCATGAAACCATGACTCATGATACCGAGTCGTTGATTCCACTGCTTCACTTCATGCTACAGGTTCATCCCACTACTCGACAGGATGAGTCTTTGTATCAATCAATAGGTCGTTGGATCGACCGTTGTCAGCTCCTTGAAAATTCAGAACTTCCCTTACCACAAGCCTCAGCACGACTCGTGGTGGCTTCCAATGAGTCGTGGTCTCAATCTGTTGTATGCAATGGAATTCTCAACCCACAAGTAATGACTAGAAACAATGGGCCATCATAGCTAACAACGAATCGTGGGATGCCCCGTTGGTTCCTCATCAGCCTAAGTTCAGCCCTTCCTACGATCGGTAATAATGACTCGCTATTCCTAGCAACTAGTAATTACACCGTCCGTTGTCACCACTGCCTCCCTGAACCCCCATACCACGACTGCTTATGATGAATCGTGGTATCCAACTATGAGTTGTTGAGTCGCCCGTCCTGAGATATTTTTGTCAGATTTTTGCACTTTTCAAATTCAACTCCCAGGTCTATTCTTAGGCCTTTCCGAGGTTTTATAAAATGGTTAGGCTGTGGGAACCATTTAGACCTTAGAGGACATATTGAGAGCTATCATGACTGATTTTAAGAGTAGTTGGGATGATAACCTGTATCTCACGGAGTTTGCCTACAATAACAGTTATCACTCCAGCATTCAGATGACTCTATTTGAGGATCTTTATGGGCGGAGATGTAGATCACCTATTGGATAGTTTAAGGTAGGTGAGGGTACATTAATAGGGTCAGATTCAATTCATGAGGTTGTGGATAAAGTTCATCTCATTATAGAAAGGCTGAAAATAGCACAGAATCGCAAGAAATCCTATGCGAATGTAAGGAGAAGAAAGCTTGAGTGTTGTTGATGATTGGGTGTTTCTTAAGGTATCAACCATGAAGGGGGTGATGAGATTTGTCAAGAAGGGGAAGACTAGTCACTGATATGTTGGTCCTTATAGGATTTTGATGCGTGTTGGCAATATGGCTTATTAGTTGGAGATGCCAATAGAGTTAGCTTCGGTACATCCAATTATCCATGTATCCTTGTTGAAGAAGTGCATTGGCAATCCACCTCTAGTTGTAATATAAAAAGCATTCTATGTAGGATGGCCTCACCTATTACAAGGTTACAATTGAGATTCTCGATCGATAGGTTCGAAAGTTGAGGAAGAAGGAGGTCACTTCAATGAAAGTCCTTTGAACGAACCAACTTCTAGAGGGAGCTACCTAGAAAGCCGAGGCAGATATGATGGCTAAGTACCTTCATATTTTCCCTTCCAGCTCATTTCCAGCATGAGGTACTAATTTTCTCTTTAGTACTCTATTAAATTAAATATATGTATCTTAGTTCAGAGTCAGTTACTCTATCAACATTCAGTCTACAACATTCAGTATTGGGATTGCAGTTCTTTCCCTATCTTTTTAGCTCTGTTATCCTTCAGTCGACAATGAATGTTCCCAAAGTGGAGATAATGTGACACCCTAAAAGTCTCTAAGACTAGACCACAAATATGGAGTATGAACCTGCAGAAAACTGGAAATTCCCCTCAATACAAACCTCAATACGAATTGCAGCATGAAGGTATGAATCGTACCAAGACTGGCAGCGAGAGGTCTAGTGAAATCTGAAAAAGTTCTCCAAGAAACTAATAATGATCAAACTCACACTTCCTGACAAAGTATGAAGCAGTTATTGTCAATAAAGAACCCAACTAAGAGGTTGGGGTCAAACCCACAGGGAATAGGGTAAGATCTAGACTAATGCCGATGATTGAATTTGTTGGTGAGTTATCTCCAAATGGTTGTCAAAGAAAGCAATATTAAAACAAAATTATAATTGTGATTAATATCAAGATTTGCAAATAACTAGGGTAAGTGTTTCCCATGGGTTCATAACTACTTCGGGTATACACATGTGATCAATATCAATGCTTACTTGTAGGACTGATAGCTAGGGTTAATCTAAATGATTATTTTGTCCCTATTGGATGACTATACTCAATCACCGGTTAGGTCTCATGAGCAATTTCAAACTAACTGTTATCAATATATTCCAAATTTATCTATCTTGCGACCACAGCTCAAGTTAATACAATGATCATAAAGACCAAGGCTTTGTTGTAATTCTCTTTTCCTAATCTCTACTTCTCTAGGTTCAAGCAAGTAAAGAATTTAAGCAAGTCCTAACGTTGTACACCATTAAGAAACGCTTAAAGATAAAGAGAATAAAATACAAGTTTTTCGTATTGGTTTTGAATCACTTTTTTGTAACCCTAGTTTATTAATCCACCATGGTTCCCACCCCAGTTGTGGAGGTTTTAGCCTCTCATGGTTGTAAGATCATAATTTGTATTCATAAAAAAACACATAATTAAATACTTACAGCAACAATTGGAAGAAAATCATATTGGAATATCAAAGAACAATCTCAAGAACAATGTAGGAAATCAAGAATTTGACCCCAAGAATTTCTCCTCAAACCTTGATAAAAAATTTACAAAAATAATTCTTCACATGTCTCCCTAATTTGATTATGTCCTCCTCTTACTAAAATAAAACATAAAGGCTATTTACATAGACATTTCCTAAGCTAACATGGAATTTTTCATATCTGGAGCCGACTGTTTCACGACTGGACCTACGACCCATACCAGGATTGTACAGGTCATACCTGCTTCTCGTAAGTCCTTGGTTGTTGTAGATTCGGCTAAGTGTTGGCAGGCTGGTATGACTCGTACCTTCATCCTACGATTCATACATCGCTTTCGTCGTTTGGCCCTGAGAACTCTGGCATCTTCTGAAATTCTCCACGAGTGTTATGGTACGACGCACACCTTCTTCCTACAAATCATACTGTCTGTAGTGTCTGATTTTCTTCCAAGTATCAAATAATCTTCTGAACTTCACCATGACTTATGGTACGATTCATACATTGATGCCATGATTCATGAGTCCATCTGTACCAGGAGTCTGCCGTTGTGCAACCTCCTCTGAACAATTCCACGAGTCCAGTTACGGCTTGTACTATCTTGGTACAACTCGTACTGAGAGTCGTATGTTGCCTTCTTCTCACTTCAGCCTTCTGACTTTCATCATGGTTCTTAGTACGGCTCGTACAATCAAGGTATGGCTCGTACTGAGGCTGGTACTTTGGCTGATTTTCTGCATTTTAAGGCTTCTTTTTCACATCTTTGCTCCAACACTTATTTTCCCTAAGATCAAAGTAAAAGTGCCTCATATCCATATAAGCATATATAAATACGTGCTATTTTCTCAATTTTAAGCGCCGAAAGTGTTGTAAACTAACAGCACATTAGAAACCACCACAGGATCCCATAACTCATACCAAGATTATATGGTCTGTACTAAGGAGTCATGGGAAGGGATTTAGAGAAGTATCCAAGGATTTTTGGGTAACCACGAGCCATGTTACGGCCCATGGTATGGTGGTATAGGTCGTGGTATGTATCCATGGTAGGAGGTTCATAGGATGACCAAAGGAAGGATCAGTAACTACAAGACTCAGTATGAGTTGTTGTTAGGACCTACAAATTGTAGGTTGAGTCATGGTCATAGACAGACAGATTTTTAGTGCGAGTTTCTAAGGGTATTTTTGTAATTTCCTATATCTTTAACTCCTAAACTAGATTAGTTTGGGTTTCCTAAAGGGTGTATTAGAGGGTTTTACTTAGACTAAACTATCATTCCTCTCAAAAACACCATAGATTGAAGATCAAACCTCTCAAGGCTCTCAAGCAACAAGGATTCTTCTTCTCAACTCTCTTAGGTCTCAAGTCTAAGAATCAATTCATCAAAGCGTATAAATGAGGGATTTCTTCCACCCCCATGCCCAATATCAAGTCTATTTACATGATTTTAATTTCTCTAAGTCTCCAACTATGATTTTCATGAATTTTTAGGGTTAGGCCCTTTTTGATGTAAAACTCTTTTATCTCTTATAGAATTGATTCTCTCATGATTCTATTCATGTTTTGTGATTATAATTATATGATTTATATGAAAAAACTCTCATTAATCTATAATTTCAAGTTATGATGATTCACTTAATTATGTATGAATTTCATGGATCTCAAGCTTATGTGTCATGGGTAAATTCCCAACATTGAATTCATGGCTAGTTCACATATGTTAATCAATTTATGAATTCATAATTTCAAACTAGTCCATACAAAACCATGTATGTTTCATAATTATTATATGAGCACTAATATGTTTTGGGAGTAGTACTTAACGCCGAGTAGCTAGGGTTCAGCGCACCCAAGTCTTAGAACTACATGCCACCATTGGATAAGCGGTCCTCATCAATTGAGAGTGTCTCCCTTGCCCCTAACCTAAGGAGTCCTCTCATATTGGAGAGTGTCTGCCTTACGCTTTTGGTCTTATGAGTGATATTATGCTTTCATGGTTCTTACCCTCGGCAAGGTATGGTCACCTTCCCCACCAGGGTATAGGTCGGGCTCCATGATGCTCACTTGGAGTATGTTGGTTAAGAGAATATCTTGTTGTTCCTCATGTTTCATGTTTCTTCATGTTCAGGACTTATAATATCTGGTTTTATAGTCTATTTTGACCCATTAATCAGATTATGTGTTTTACTTATGATTTCAAATATGATGAGCTTCATAATTTTGTTTTCAAAATCTTTAGCCATTATACTTCAGATTATGATGAACAACTTATGTTTTATGACTATCTCACTATTATGATTTATAGCATGTTGTCCTTACTCTCATGTTTTATTATCCTACATATTCATTACATTCAAAGTACTGATCAGATACTTTTGTGCTATATCGTTTCATGATGTACGTTTGGGTGACCAATCTCAGTCCTGTCATTAGATTCACTCTTACTAAAGTTCAACCTAGCTCTTGGTAAGTCCTCATGATCCGAGGATGTAAATTTTGATTTATGTCCCTTTTTATGTCTTTTCAGCTATAGACTTTGGAAACCTAGTTGGGGCATTTCCCATCAGCTCATATTTTATTTTAGAGGATTTCTAACTTGATGTATATATATTCAGTTGTTTTGACTTGTTGTCTCTGTCTATATTTTATGATATCTTAGACTTCATCTTTTTCGATATGTAAGATATCAATTTTCATTTAATGTATGCTTATGCTTATATATGCATATACCATGGGTTAGCTTGGAGCCATTCATAATTCTAGGTCTCATGTTACATTCGAAGTCTATGCTCGGTTCGTGACAATAGTCGAGGGCAAATTATGCGTGTAGAATTCCTTCCCAGGTGGAAACACAAGGATGGGATTATTAAATTCTTGCGGTCCACTTGAGTAGTATGCCTCATAACATTCTTAGGACCTCAAAAAAGGGTTCTGGTAAAGAGTTTGGTTAAACCCAAAATTGATAATGGTAAGACTGTGATATGGAAAGGATAATCACAATTAAGACTCAGTGTAGATTTTGACCGTGATGTGATAGAAAACCATCCCATGTCTTGAAAGTCTTGGGGATGAATGGTTGTTTATTTGGTATCTGATGTAATGACTCATCTCGTCGTTATAGATCTTTGATATGTTGGTAGAAGAATTTAAAATTTTTGTGAGTCTGATTAATTTTCAAGATAAAAGTAAATTGTTTTTGTAAAGAATAAAATGGGCCAAGTCAAAATTTAATGGGCCCAACCAATGGGGCCACTATGGTGGATGCCATTTTGCCTTAGCAGGACCACTACGGTGGAGAAGATATCACTGCAGTGAACGATGCAGTCTAGAACTCCGTATTTTTCCTACTTTTAAGACTCAGATCCTATTGTAACAAGGATTATTCATTACAAACATTCAAGTAAAAAAGTTTCATTATTCTAACGAAGAAAAGAATAGGGAGGTGATGAACTTTGTGTTGTACTTATTGAATATGGGTAGATTCTTGATGATAGATTGTTGGTGGTATATTCTAGATGGTATATTCTTAACGTTATATTCCCGATTGTATATTTTAATTGCATATTATTGATTATTGTAAGAGGGAAGATGGGCACTAGCATGGAATTGTAATAAAAAATTGATGAATTAAAAATAGAGTTGAAAGAACTTGACTATCAAGTGGCTATGAAATTGGCAACGATACAATAACTATGTTAAAGATGTAGAATTAACTGTAAAGAGTTGTATCCCAAAATAGGGGTGACATGATCATTGGGATATTCATAATGAATAATGTCCCTAAGTTGTGAAGTCTTATAAGACTGAATTAGTAGGTATATTAATTCCCTTATGTGTCTCTATGGGTATATCTAATTACCCACATTATTTCTTAACTATAATTTGAAATCATGAGAAATTAAACAGTGACTAATGTAATGTATGTATTGAGAAATTGATTCATATGCTTGGATGGTCTTTGAACAAAGATTATGATATTAATTATGGTGATTTAACCATGTTACTTGAATGCACCCTGAATTGATTACTATTATGAAAATTATTCATGAACTGGAAGAGCAATTGTTATAATTAATATGTACTTGTGATTTATCCTACGTGATGACGGATTGAGGGCATGATGAAATATGTTGATGAATGATGGGTAAAACATCCTTACCCTAAAATGAGAGGCTCACGTCCGAGGAGAGAATTCAGATGAGTGGTTGAGTGTAACTGAATGTATATAAATACTTGGATATGAGTGGATCATGCTCAAGGAGAGCATCCGGGCAAGCAGTTGTGATATGAGTGGCTCGTGTCCAAGGTGAGCATCTAGAGAGGTAGATGAGTGGGAGCGGGTACCACACCAATATAGTACATGAATTTCTAGAGTGTCTTGTAGGTCATGATTAGAAGGGAAGAAATAAGACCCTCTGACATGTATATATAGATATACAGATACGTGACAGATGTACATATATACAATTATGATACATGATATTCCAATATGACTCAAGCATGATATAATATATATGGATGTGATATGAGGTATATTAATACAATACAAGTATGATACAATATGGTACATATATGAAACAGATATATATAGGGTGAGACTAATTAGGTGTGGATATCTACATGTATTTGTGCCTCTAGTGTGTACACAATTCCACTATGATTAATTGTGTTACAATTAATAACATTACTTTTATTTCTTGACGGCTATTTAAAATTGTATATCAATATATTTACACATATTATGTGGTTGATTGCTGTAACAACCCAAGTCTACACCCTGGTCATGACTCAGGGCCTAGAACTACGGCTAGCTCCAAGCTAACCCATGTCATAGCATAACACAAACATAATAACATCTAATAGAAGATAACTACCAGAAACATAACAAACATAACAAATAAAAAGGAAAGAATAAAAATCTTATAACAACACTAAGTCATAAGCCGAAGCTAGTACTGCACAGTTTGAAAGCCTCAACTAATCTGATGAGTTGCTGGGACAAGCACCCAGCTAACTCCAACATCTGAAACTAGAATTATACTAAAATAAGGAAAACAAAACTCCTGTCCTTGGAAGATGAGGACTCATCACTGTCAGTTGATAGAGTTTGGAGCGTGTCTAACCGCAGGGCTGAGTTTGAATACCTAGATCTATATCATAAAATGATATAGCACATAAAGTATGTGGTCAGTACATTTAATGTACTGAGTATATTGGAAATGAAATTGAAGCTAGGAACATGCTAGTATGTTGAAAAAGACTCAGCTAAATACATAAGTGAATGCATAACTGAGGTGAAGTACAATGACCCTATCTGAGATACATAATTACTGATATGATATTCTCATTTGAAAACATATAATGAAATATAAGTAAATCTAGTTTTTGGGTCACGTACATGTACTAAATTCTGAATCTGAAATCATAAACTAAAAACCATAACAGACATAACTATACTGAAACTGAAATTGAACTGTACTATGGGAGAGACAATTAACCGACAAACTCCAATATGAGCCTTATCGAGCCCGACCTGTAACCCGAGATAAAAGGGTGTTCATACCTTGACAAGGGTAAGAACTCTGACCGGCATGATATCACTCATTAAATCCGAGAGACAACCTCTAATAACGATGACCCCTATGCGCCCATTGATGCAAGGGAAACACTCTCAAATAATGAGGACCCTGTATTGCTCGGTCTAAGGAAAACATTCTATACTATTGAGAATCCCTTATCCTACGGTGCCACATTGTTCTGAGACTTGGGAATACTGGAACCCTGGCCTACTCGGTGCTATGTACTACTCCCAACTAATCATAAAGATACATGTAACTGATAAATCTAAAGCTAATGTCCTAAGACTAGTCGGAAACCAAGAGCCAAAATGACCCTGACATACTAATAATGAGGGCTCATAACTGATGTTCTAAGATTGGTCAGGGCTACTTTCTACTAGTAAGAGGCCTGAGAGTCTGGAGAACCATAAATATGTTGATCATACTAATTTCATAAGACTCTAGCCAAGGCTTGTTTCCACTAGCAAGAGACTTGAGAGTCTAGGGAATCATAAGCATGCTGACCATGCTAAATCCATGAAAATCACAAGTCCAAATCATAGTGTAAATCATATTTATTGAATTCATGGTAAAATCATATATCTCAAACAGACCATATTTTCGGATATTACTAATTCAGGGGCTGAACCTTGGGAAATCATGCTAATATCAAATCATGAGAATTCATCATGCAATTGAGAGTGAAGTCATCAATATCATGTTCTATTTATCATAAGGTCCTTGAAAATCATGGAAGACATGAGAGAAAACATTCATAGAATGAAAACACTAAAACATGCTTTTTCTAGGATATAAAAGTAGCTAGGCTTTTTAACATAAATTGGGACACAAGGATGAAATAAGATCCTTGTTGAAGTCTCACGTACCTGTCTTTAGGAAATCCCCACAAGTACCTGGATCTTGAAGTTCCTCGAGAAGAACCCTAGGTGTTCTTGAGCCTTGATAGGAAGAGAGAAGAAGAACTTATGGATGATTTGGGTGGAATGAGGGATTAGGCTAGGAAAACCCTTTTAACTCGACCCTTAGAAGTCCCAAAGTGACATTATTTAGGAATCATAAGCATAAAATGTTACTAAAATACCTCTAGGAGTTTGTCTCAAAAAATCTTACCGCTAGTGTCAATGACCCTCTCAACGAGTCATTGTATAAATTAACAACTCATTGGATCCATCCGTTACTTCGACCCCTGAAATTCCACCTTCTAATCTTCAAAAAACTATAATACTATGAAAGTTCCTAAGACTAGGTTCGGGATTTGGAAATGAGATCAACAGAAGAATCTGCAATTTTCTCTTAGGATGACTTATCGTACGAGTGGTGGGTTGGTCTGATGGGTCGTGGTGAAAAGACTAAGTGGTAGGTTTAGGATCAACTAGCCATAGTAGACTCGTTGGTAGATGTGACAACTCGTCATCATAAATTGTACTTAGTAACTATAAAGGAGGGTCTTATGTAACCAGTCATGGTTCGACTCATAGGTGGTTGTAACGAGTCATCAAAAGGAGTCATTATTTGGACCTGTAAAGGATGGAAGAGGTACCACTATTGTTAGTATGATTCATTATGGGAAACGAGTCATGATTTTCTTGGTATGGAGGTGTTGTCATGGGTGGTGCAACGACCTGTTGTAGGAAACCACGAGTTGTGGGGGGTAACCATGAGAAGATTCAAAGAAAATGTCAAGGCTCAGTGACAACAGGGGGTGTCACAACCTGTGGTGTCATGTAACGACTCATTAGGGGCGTCCGTGGTATGACCTTCAAGAATCAGTCCTACAGCTAGTGGTGACAATGGGAGGTGACCGTGAGTCGTTACTTCATGGTATGACTCATGGTAAGGGTCGTGATGACATGTAGTTACTTTTTCCCAAATTTTTCATTAAGGGACTTTTGTAAATCCTAAGCTTTAAGGTCCTAAACTACATCTTTTTAAGCTCTGTTAGGAGGGTTTTAAGAGGGTTAGACCTATTCTAAACTATTCCCCTCCCATGCATGCAAGTCTAGACCTGTCCATTGAAGATCAAACCTAGAACCCTTCAAGTTCTTCTTCAAATCCTTTGGGCTTTCTAGGGAAAGTGTAGATTTGATTCTTACAGGTATGTGGGGCCATGAATGAGAGTTTCTTTTCACTCTAATGCCCAAATCTCTCTTCAAGTTCATTAGTTCAAGTGTATGATCATTTGGGGTTTTATCCCAAATTTATGAAATTCTATATGATTTATCTACGGGTCAATTCCATTCATATTTCAAAGTATGTTTTAATTCATGGGAAGATTTTATGTACTAATTGATTACAAATTCATGATTTCAAGTTTTGAAAAGATTATGCCCAAATATACAAGTTTATGAAAAAGTATAGTTTATGACTGATGGTTTCAAGTATGATAAAATATCTAGAATGTATGAATGTTTACAAATTACCCATATATGTATTTATGATTTTACTTATGATGTCATGTCATGCTAGCATGATGTTAAGATTTGGGAAAGCCCACTCAAGTTAAGCATGATTTCATGATTTAGCTAAGGCTAATAAGTTCAGTTATCTCAAGTTTTGGAGTCAAGACTCGCCATACGTTAAGACGTAAGTTATGTTTTGATATATGATTATATGAGCATTATATATATATTGAGATTTGTGTCTAGCACTGAGTAAGCTAGGAGTTCTGAGGTTCCCCAGTCTCATAAACTACGTGCCAACATAGGTATACTTTGGGGCCTCTCAAGAGAGCACTTCTCCAGCCTAAGGGCATACCGTGATATCACACCTTACTTAATCTTTCACCCTGGCAAGGCTTAGGATGGCCCTCCTCCACATGGGCAAGACGTGGAATCATCATGAGCTCATACATGGTGGTTGTCGGTTAAGACGAGTCTCCCATTGTTCCTCATGATTTTAGTTATGCATGTTTATTAGTTATTATATTATGTTTTCAATTGGTTTGACCCAATGATCAATTTATCAGTTTTACTTAAGAATCTCAGTTTCGTCTTTTGTTCATTAGATTCAGTTATGAGGTCCAGTTTACGTCTAATTATATTTTTAGATATCAATATGCACCCTTTACTCTCAGAATCTTATGATGTTTTGATTTATGATATGCATGATTTCAGTTTTACTTACTCAGCCTGTTTTTACTTACCTTGCACATTCCAAATACTGACCACATAACCTATGTTGTATCGTTTCATGATATAGTTTCAGACGTTCAGACTTAATCTCACTGTTAGCCGATCTCCCGAGTTTATCCAATTGCTGTTGTTGGTGACTCATCCTCCTTAGAGGACCTTCGATTAGTTAAGTTTTGTCATTTCAGTTTCAGACTTCTAGTGAGCTTGTTAGGGTGTTGTCTCATCAGCTCGTTAGTATGTTAGTGGCTTTTCAAACATAGACATGTAGTTTCAGCTCCGGATTCAATATTATGATGTTACCGTTGGTTAGACATTTTGTTATTTAGGCTTCTGCTATTCCAGAATTTTTTTATCAGTTTTGTTTATGATGATCTTTGGTTATTTTGTTCATGCCATGGGCTGACTTGGAGCCATTTATAGCTCTAGGTTCTGTGTCTTGATCTGGGGTCTCAGCTTGGGTAGTGACAAACTTGATATCAGAGTATTAGGTTTTGAAGTGTTCTAGGGTGTTTAAAGCCACATTAATTATAGTCTTTTTCATGGGCGTGAACCGCGCCACAAACTTATGACGCAGAGGCTACAAAATGTCTTAGAAACTTCCCTTCTTTCATGATTCTATCTCGTGCTATGAGTTCAACTCTTTCTATTCCTCTAACTCTAGCTTTACGCGTTGGCAGAATCATTCCTCCACGCCAGGTGAATGTAAGAAGGAATGGAAATGGAAATGGCCATGAGGATGGCAATGGAGATGGGCACCATCAAGCCCCACCAGCCCCAGTGGATCTCGTGCCCGAGTAGGTTGCCCATGCTGAGTTTAGGGAAGTCATTCAGATGTGGCACAGGCATTAACCACTCAGGTCAATTAGTAGGCAGTGGCTCATATTCCCTAGAATGGGAATGCAGTGGCGGCTAGAGTCCAGGACTTCCTCAAAATGAATCCCCCTGAGTTCCTTATATCGAGAGTAGAGGAGGACCTACACGAGTTCATAGAGGAGATACAGAAGATCACCCAGATTATGGGGATGATGGGGGAGGAGTGTGCAAACTTAGCCTCTTATTAGTTGAAAGGAGTCGCTCATATATGGTATAGGCTGTGGAAGGATATTCGGGGAGTTGGAGCTGGCCCTGTTGGTTGTGATGAGTTTCTCACTGCTTTTTTACATCAATTCTTTCCCCCGGAAATGAGGGAACTGAAGGCGGTCAAGTTCGTGAATCTGAAATATAATAACATGACTGTCCAAGAGTATGCTCTAGAGTTCACCCAGTTGTCCAAGTATGCACTAGAGATGGTGGCCGTCAGAGGGCTCGAGTGAGCATATTTGTGAATGAAGTAGCGGATTATTTGGTCAAGGTCTGTAGGACTTCTATGCTTCATCAGGACATTGACTTCTCCCGATTAGTCTTGCATTCCCAGTAGATGGAGGCGGTGTAGATAAGGGAGAGGGTGAGAGAGGCCAAGGGGGCCAGGACAGACAGTTTTTGGTTTTCCCAGCAGAGGTCTGGTGGCAAACATCATCAGCAGTCCCACCATCGATCGTCAGCCCCAACACCGTCATCAGCCAGTGTGGCATCTAGGTCTAGGCATGACAAGAGGGGAAAGACATTAGGCTCTCGAGGATAGAGGAGCAGGTAAGGAGAACCTAACATTCCAGTTTGCCACAAATGTGGCATGAAACACCCCAGAGAGTGCCTAACGATTTCAGGTGCGTGTTATAGGTATGGGAAGCTTGGACATTATCTCAGATATTGTCCTACGGCTAGATAGGTCCATGGTAGAGGGCGTGACCCAATTTCCAGTTCAGCAGCTCTACCATCACGCTCAGCTCAACAGGGTGTATCCACCAGTACAGGTGGTGGTCAGCGTCAAAACCGATTTTATGCCCGATCATCACTTCAAGAGTAGGAGGTCTCCTCAGATGTGGTCACTGGTATGTTACGAGTATATCATCTTGATGTATATGAATTGTTAGATCCAGGGGCTACCTTGTCTTTTGTGACTCCCTATGTTGCTAGTAGTTTCAGAGTTAGTCCCGAAGTCCTATCAGAACCCTTCTCAGTCTCTACTCTAGTCGGTGGCTCTGTTAAAGCTCGACGGATATACAGAAATTTCCCTGTCAAAATCTTTAAGAAAGTCACCTATATAGTAGAGTTAGAAATGAAATATTTTGATGTTACTCTTGGTATAGATTGGCTACATTCATGTTATGCTTCAGTTGACTATAGAACCCGTTCGGTAGAGTTTCGATTTTCGGGTAAGCCAGTCTTAGAGAGGAAGGGTAGTTCCGTAGCACCTATAGGTCGTTTTATCTCCTATTTTAAGGCCAAAATGATTATCTCTAAGGGTTGTGTGTACCATCTACTTCGGGTTAGGTATTATACATCTGATACCCTAACTCTTAAATTTGTCCCTATTGTATGTGAGTATCCAGAGGTGTTCCAAGATGATCTATCTGGAGTCCCTCCTGAGCCAAAGATCAACATCAGTATTTACCTTCTTCCCGACATGCAGCATATATCTATACCTCCTTACAAAAAGGCTCTACTGAGCTGAAGGAGATGTAGTAGTTGAAGGACCTCCTGGATAAGGGGTTTATCAGGCCTATTAGGTCCTCATTGGGTGCACTAGTTCTCTTTTTTCGAAAGAAGGATGATTCCCTTCATATGTGTATTGACTATCAGCAGCTGAACAAGGTCACAATCAAGAGTAGATATCCCCTACCCAGGATTGATGAGTTGTTTGACTAACTTCGGGGTACAAAATGCTTTTCCAAGATCGACCTCAGGTCTGATTATGATCATCTTAGAGTTAGGGAGAATGACATTCCAAAAACAGCCTTTCAGACTTTGTATGGTCACTATGAGTTTGTTGTTATGACTTTTGGGTTGTCGAATGCCCATGTAGCTTTCATGGATTTGATAAACACAGTATTCAAGCAATACTTGGATATGTTCATCATTGTCTTCGTAGATGATATTCTTATGTACTATTGAAGTGAGGAGGAGCATGCCGCTCATTTGAGGATTGTGTTACAAACTCTCAAGGATTGTCAGTTGTTTGCTAAGTTCAGTAAGTGTGAGTTTTGGCTAAACTTAGCGGCATTCTTTGGCCATGTAGTGTCTAGCGAGGGTGTGCAGGTGGACTCTCAAAAGATAGAAGTGGTGAAGAATTGTCCTAGACCTATTAGCCCGACAGATATTAGGAGCTTCTTGGGCTTAGTTGGCTAATACAGAAGATTCATTGAGGGATTTTCATCTATTGCGGCACCGTTAATTAAGTTGATGTCATGACCCAAACATAGGCACAGATCGAGACATGGGATAAGGAGATTCGAGAGACTCCAAGTTGACCTATGGCATGAACATACATCTAACATAATCAGTAAAAGCGGAAGGTCAACATAATAAGCATAGTGGAAGTCTGAACGTAGCGTAACATCAGAACATACAACATGAGTCTGAAGCTGAATACAATCTATGTCTGAAAAGCCTCTATTTCTAATGAGTTGATGGGACAAGACCCCAACTAACTCTCTAAGCCTGAAACTAAAAATGTAAAGATAACTGATAAGGAATGGTCCTCGGGAGATGAGGACTCACCAACTAAGACTGGATATGCTACTCTGGAAGGCTGGCTAGCAACGAGGCTGAGTCTGAGTATCAGGGCCTGTATTATGAAATGATACAACATAGAGTATGCGGTCAGTACGTGGAACGTATCGAGTATGCTAGGTAAGTAAAACCGCTAAGTAAGTAAAATTATTGAACATGCATAATATAAAACATAATCAAGATAAGGATCTGAGAGTAAGGCTTGCATGCTATTTTCTGAAATCATGATCTGAACATAGCTGAACATCATAACTGAATCGAATGACCCAAAGCTGAAATCTAATAATTATAAGTAAAGCTGAACATTGGGTCAAACCTACTGAAAACATAATATCATGAATGATGTACATGCATAACTGAAATCATGAGGAATAAAGACTCGTCATATAACCGACATTACAATGATAGAGCTTATGTGGTCCCAACTATTACACTCAAGTGGGCAGAGCCGTCTAAAGCCTTGTCAGGGCTAGAGACGCCACCATGATATCGATATCAAGCTGAAGGCACCTTAGGGCAGGGGAAAGCTCCAAAGGAGGTCCCGAATAATCTAAACATACCTATGTTTGCTCGTAGTTCTGAGGCATAGGGTTGATTGACCCTTAGCCTACTCGGTGCTAGACACTACTCCCAAAAATATGCATATGCTCTTCATCGTTTTTCAACAAAGCTGAATAATCATATACATATAAAATCTAAAATCATACATGAGGAGCCTTGGCTCAAACCATACCACAAGCTGAACATAATTGGGAGTCTTGACTCAAAAACCGTGTGGTAAGCTAATTCATGAAATCATAAATCACACTTGAACATATGGGATTTCCCCAATACTTAAACATTCTTGAAAATACTTAATTCACTTGAAAACATGATCATGGACATGGGTAACTTGAAAACATTCTTTTCTCATAAATATCTCAACATACTTGAACATGCATCATAGATCTCAACTTTCATGAACTTTCATGGATGAGCATCATAATTTTATAAAACTTGAGAACATGATTTTGTATTTGAAAACATTGTAAAACTTGCCCATGAATCATAATTCATCAATATTAACATGCTTGGATCATACCTATGGTGGAAACTTGGGGAATTCATTCATTGAGTTAAAACCCCATAGAATCAACATGTAGATTTCATAAATTAGAGAGAGATTGGGCATGGGTGTGAACAATTTCACCCATTCATAGCCCTACACACTTTAGAGAATTTGATTCTACAATCTCCTTAATTGCCCAAAGAAGAATTGAGAAAGAACTTGGAAGGACTAGACTTGATCACCCTCTCAAAACCTCTAAGCTTGCATGCATGAATTAGGAATGGATTACAATGAACTTACCCTTCCTAAAGCTCACCATCCAAAGCTTAAAACGACGTAGTTTAGGCCTTAGGATCATAGGAATTACGGAAAATCCCTTACTAAACACATAGGGAAAAATAGATTCCCAGTCCCAATGAAGGATTGGACGAGTCACTGTCCCTGGCCATGAGTCGTGGCCTTCCATCCATCACCTGAACTAGAAAATCACAACTCTGGACACCACGACTCTTTCTGCACCCAATGAGTTGTGGTGATGACCCATCGCCAACACTTCCCAGTTTCTCCTTCCTTCATCTCATCCTTGACCACGACTGACTTAACGAGTCGTGGTGTTGACCATGACTCATGCTCATCTCCTTGGTTACCCAAACACTTGAATTTCCAACTTAAGTCAAACTCCTCACCACGAATCACTTAACGACTCGTGGTCATGCTGACGGGTCATAGGACGACTCATTCTTTGACCTAGTGTAGAAAATTCTGTTTTCTCCATTTCAACTCCCGGGTTTGATCTTAGGGTTTCCGGGGCAGTTGACTCAGAAGAAGGCCAAGTTTCAGTTGTCCAATGCTTGTGAGAAGAGCTTTCAGGAGTTGAAGAATCGACTCACTTTAGCCCCAATTTTGACTTTGCCCGAGGGTACCAATTGGTTTTTTGTGTACAGCGACACCTCTAGGGTTGGCCTTGGTTGTGTATAGATGCAGCATTTTATGGTGATTGCATATGCTTCTCGGAATCTTAAGACCCATGAGAAGAACTATCTGACTCACGACTTTAAGTTGGCAGTGGTGGTGTTTACCTTAAAGTTTTGGAGGCATTACTTGTACGGAGTACATGTGGATGTATTCATGGATCAAAAGAGTCTTCAGTGCGTGTTCACTAAAAGGGATTTGAGCTTACAGTAAAGGAGGTGGCTAGAACTTCTCAAGGATTATAATATGAGTGTCCTTTACTAGTTGGGCAATGCCAATGTAGTGGCGGATTCCCTTAGTAGATTGTCCATGGATAGTGTATCTCATGTCAAAGATGGAAGAATGGAGTTAGTGAAGGATATTCATCGGCTTGCACAGTTAGGAGTTCGCCTTGTGGACTCGACAGATGGTGGTATAGTTGTACAGAATGGGTCTGAATCTTCGCTGGTGACTGAGGTCAAGTCTAGGCAAGATGAGGATCCTATTTTCGTGAGGTTGAAGGAAGCGGTCTACCCTCAGAAGGTGGAATTCTTCTCCCAGGGAGGAGACGGTGTGCTTCAATATTAGGGCCATTTATGTGTTCCAAGCTTTAGTGATTTGAGAGAGAAGATGTTGCTTAAGGTTCATTGTTCCCGATACTCTATCCAACCAGGTGCCACCAAGATATATTGAAAACTATGGAAAGTCTATTGGTGGAATGGCATGAAGAGGGATATAGCCGAGTTTGTGGCTAAGTGTCCGAATTGCCAACAGGTAAAGGTTGAGCATCAGATACCTAGTGGTGTGCTTAAGGATATTAGTGTCCCCACTTGTAAGTGGGAATAGATCAACATGGACTTCATTAACGGGTTGCCCCGCACTCATCAATAGTATGACTCCATATAGGTGGTTGTAGATAGGCTGACCAAAGTAGCCCATTTCTTACCGGTCAAGACTAGAGACTCAGCTGAGGACTATGCTAGATTGTACATTTAGGATTTAGTTTGGTTACATGGAGTGCCATTATCCATCATTTCAGATAGGGGTACTCAGTTCACCTCCCAATTTTGGAGATCGTTTCAAAAGGGTCTTGGCACACAGGTGAAGCTTAAGTACCGCTTTTCACCCACAGACGGATGGTCAGGCCAAGCGGACCATTCAAACTATAGAGGATATGTTGAGAGCCTGCGTTATTGATTTTAAAGGTAGCTGGGATAATCACTTTCCTCTTATTGAGTTTTCTTATAACAACAGTTACCACTCGAGTATTCAAATAGCTCTGTTTGAGGCTCTTTATGGGCAGAGATGTAGATCTCCTATTGGTTGATTCGAGGTAGGTGAGGCTTCCTTAATAGCACCAGATTCATTTCATGAGGCTATGGAGAAGGTTCAGCTTATTAGAGGTAGGTTGAAAACAACTCAGAGTTGATAGAAATCCTATGCGGATGTGAGGCGAAGAGAGCTTGAGTTTGTCATTGACGATTGCGTGTTTCTAAAGGTAAATTCCATGAAGAGAGTTATGAGATTCGGAAATAAAGGGAATCTTAGTTCCTTATATTTTAGGCCATACGAGATTGTGAAGCTGGTTGCAATGTGTCTTATGAGTTGGAACTACCAGCGGAGTTAGCCTTGGTGCATCCAGTGTTACATGTGTCCTTGTTGAGGAAATGCATCAGAGATCCATCTTTAGTTGTTCCAGTAGAGACTATTGAGGTGAGGGACAACCTTACTATGAGGAGGTACCAGTTGAGATCCTTGATCGTCAGGTTCAGAAGCTAAGAAACAAGGAAGTAGCCTTGGTGAAGGTTTTGGGGAGGAATTAGTTAGTTGAGGGAGCTACGTGGGAAGTTGAAATAGATATGATGGCTAGATACCCGCATCTATTCCCTTCTAGTTTCAATCTAGCTTGAAGTATAAATATCATCCTTAGTATTCTATTCAGTTTCATGGCATGTTCGTGTTTGCATGTGTGTATATTTCATGAATTCAGTTTAATAATGTGTGTCATGTTCGGAGTTAGTCACTCCATCAGTTTCAACTGTAGTTGTTTGGTTTTGTGATTTCAGTTCCTTCCCTATTCTTTCAGTATGCTTAGTCTACATTAGAGGAAGAATATTCCCAAGGGCGAGATATTCTAATACACCAGAGATATTCTAATACACCAGAAGTTCCTAAGACTAGGTTTGGGATTTCCAAAAGGGATCAGCAGAAGAATCTGCAATTTTCTCTCAGTATGACTCATCGTATGAGTCGAGTGCTGGTCTGACGGTTCATGGTTGGAGTTGTGGTGAAAAGATTGAGTGGCAGGTACCGGACGAACAAGCCATGGTACAACTCGATGGTCGATGTAACGACTCATCGTCACGAATCGTAGTTAGCAACTATAATGAGGTTCTTGCATAACGAGTCATGGTATGACTCATAAGTGGTTGTAATGGGTCTTCGAAAGGAGTCATGTTTGGACCTGAAGAGGAAGGAAGAGGTACCACGATTGTCAATATGATTCATTGTGGTAAAAAATGAGTCGTGACAAGGGTCGTGGTTTTTTGGGTATGGAGGTATTGTCATGGGTGGTGTCATGATCTGTGGTAGGAAACAACGAGTCGTGGGGTGTAACCGTGGGAAGGTTCATAGAAAATGCCGAGGCTCAGTGACAATGGGTGGTGTCATGATCCGTGGTGTCATGTAACAACTCGTTGGGGCCATCCCTGGTATGACCTTCAAGAATCAGTCCTACAAGTAGTGGTGACAATAGGAGGTGACCACGAGTTGTTACATCATGGTACAACTCATGGTAAGGGTCATGATGACTGCTAGTGACTTTTTCCCATATTTTTCATTAAGAGTATTTTCATAAATCCTAAGCCCTGAGGTCCTCAACTATGTCATTTTGAACTCTGTTAGGAGGGTTATAAGAGGGTTAGACATATTTCTATATTATTACCCTCCCATGCATGTAAGTCTAGACCTCTCAGTTGAAGATCAAGCCTAGAACCCTTCAAGTTCTTCTTCAAATCCTTTGGGCTTTCTAGGGCAAGTGTAGATTTGATTCTTCCAGGTATATAGGGCCATGAATGAAAGTTTCCTTTCACTCTCATGTTCAATCTCTCTTCAAGTTCATTAATTTAAGTATTAATTCAAGTGTATGATCATATGGTGTTTTGACCCAAATTTATGAAATTCTCTATGATTTATCTATAGTTCAATTCCCTTGATGTTTCAAAGCATATTTTAAGATTCATGGGAAAAATTTATGTACCAATTGATTACAAATTCATGATTTCAAGTTTTAAAAAGAAGATGCCCAATTATGCAAGTTTATGAAAAAGTACAGTTTATGATTGATAGTTTCATGTATGATGAAATATCTAGCATGTATGAATGTTTACAATTCCCCATGCATATATTTATGATTTTACTTATGATGTCTATTTCATGCAAGCATGATGTTAAGATTTGGGCAAGCCCGCTCAAGTTAAGTATGTTTTCATGATTTTGCGAAGACTAATAAGTTCAGTAATCTCAAGTTTTGGAGTCTTCCCCATATATTATGATTTAAATTATGCTTTGATATATGATCATATGTAGCATTATATATGTTTTGGGAGTAGTATCTAACACCGAGTAGGCTAGGGGTTCCAAGGTTCCCCAATCTCATAAACTACGCACTAATGAAGGTATGCTTTATGGCCTCTCAAGAGAGCATTTCCCCAGCCCAATGGCACACTGTGATATCACACGTTATTTAACCCTTCACCCAGGCAAGGCTTAGGATGTCCCTTCTCCACGTGGGCAAGATGTGAGATCATCATGTGCTCATATATGGTGGTTGTCGGTTAAGAAGAGTATCCTATTGTTCCTCATGATTTTAGTTATGCATGTTTATCAGTTATAATATTATGTTTTTAGCAGGTTTGACCCAATGATCAGTTGATTAATTTTACTTTAGAATCTCAGTTTCATCTTTGGGTCATTCGATTCAGTAATGAGATCCAGTTTATGTCTAATCATATTTTTGGATATCAGCATGCAGTCTTTACTTTCAGAATCTTATGATGTTTTGATTTATGATATGCATGATTTCAGTTTTACTTAGTCAACCTATTTTAATTACCTTGCATACTTAGTACATTCCAAGTACTGACCGCATACTCTATGTTGTATCATTTCATGATAAAGGTTTAGATGTTCAAACTCAGTCTCGCCCTTAGCCAGTCTCCCAAGCTTATCCAAGTGTTGTTGTTGGTGAGTCCTCATCCTTCAAGAACCTTCAGTTGGTTGAGTTATGTTATTTTAGTTTCAGACTTCTAGTGAGCTAGTTGGGGTATTGTTCTATCAGCTCGTCAGTATGTTCGAGGCTTTTCAGACACAAACTTCTATTTTCAGTGTCAGATTCAGTTTTATGATGTTACCATTGGTTAGACTTTTCGTTATTCAAGCTTCTGCTTTTTCAGAATTTTGTTATCAGCTTTGTTTATGATGATTTTTAGTTATTATGTTCATGTCATGGACCGACTTGGAGCCATTTATGGTTCTAGGTTCCATGTCTTGATCAGGGGTCTTAGCTTAGGTCGGGACACTAACGAACCATCGGAATGACCCATAACTCGAACTAATAGATCATCACTTGGCTAGTCATTACTGGACAAAAAATTCCAAACCCAAAAATCACCCCACTTGATAGGTCACTTAACAGGTCATCAGGGGACTTGATGACTCATTCTTTAATCTGTGGTGTACACTGGGAATCAACATTTTCTCCATCACTGCACACTTAACTATTGACTAAATGAGTTGTGGGGACACTTAATGAATCGTTGTCCCGTCCGTCACAACTTCCGGGAAGTATCATCTTTTCCAACTTGTCGCCACTCAACGGGTCATTGGATGATCCTTCAAGTGACTTAATGAGTCACCTGAAGAGTCATTTTGTGACCTGGTGTAAATTTTCCTATTTTCTCTGGTTCAACCCTCGAGTCTAATCGTAAGGGATTTTGGGATGTCACATTATCTCCCCCTTGGGAACATTCATCCACGAATGTGGGCTAACTAAGCAAAAAGGCTAGGGAAAGAGCTGCAATGCCAAGAACTAAATACTAAATGTTGAGTACTGATGGAATGTCTTACTCCGAACCGAATTACATGAATGAACTAGAATCATGATTCATGCATGCATGCTAAGACATAAGAGGGACCGAAAGACATTAGACTAGCATGGAACTAGGTAGAGTATTGATGAGGAACTATTTCTCCAAACTAAAACTGAGTTGGTAAGGATGGAATTACAAAAACCCAAAAGTACTTTCTAACATCTGAATAGATGGTATGATAACCGATCTAACAGAGAGTAAGACTTATCATAATCCAACATCCCAAGTAGTCCCTTCTACTGGCTAATTACTCTATAAAACCTTCACTGACACCTGCTCCTTGTTTTTCCCCAACTTATGAACCTGTTGCTCCAAGATTGCAACTGGAACCTCCTTCTGTTAGAGCCTTCCATTTCCATCAACACTTTGTCATCCTATAATCTCATCTACTCATATAAGACCACCGTGCTAACTGCACCCACTTTTTGAATGCCAACACACAACACAAGCCTATCACTACACTCATGTTACGGCTCCGCTATAGCTTATACTATTCCAAAAGCTCCTCAGGCTCCCTGTCATGGTTACAATTGTACTTTATGAACTTCTACCTATCGAGCTTCGAAGGCATGAATGGGGAGTCAATTTAGGACATATCTGTTGCAACCATCCTTTTGTTATGTGTGAACGTACATAGGCTTAAGAGTAAGGAAATTGCAAGCACAAATCATTTACTAAAATCTAAACTGAACACATACATGAGATAGCAGATCTGTTGAGTTGCTAAGGCAAATTCTAAGGAATGAGTTCATAGAGCTGAGCATACTAAGAGACATGAGTTCACATACATAATGAATTTCATGACATGAAGCTGAGATTCATGGAGTCATGGAGTAATACTAGGATCGCTATATAAAGCGGTTACCTATCATTTTAGAAGTTTGACATACACATGAGTAGAATGTAGAATTGACTAAAACATACAAGAAAAAATCTGAATAGGAAAAGATTGACATCCCATAACTACTATTTGTGGAATCCCTCTACTAGAACGCGCAAGACTTGGCTTGAGACCTTAAATTATCATCTCCCCCTTAGCTTAAATCTATCATTCTAAGGATCTTTGATCCCCTCTTAAGGCTACGCTACATCACTAAATTCTTGACTTTCCATTTTCCTCTACAACTATCACTAAAGGCTTCATACTCATAATTATTTCATACTGTCCACGGAAAAATCTCATACTAGGACACAAAAAGGGTATTATACCATATTCTACGACTCCTGGGTCTAACTATATGCAAGGATTAGCATGAAAATCTCATAACATACATGTGGCTATTTCTAGTGAGTTCTCCTAATCCTAATGTGACGACAACGCATAGAAGTGGTCCTTATGCTGCCCACTACCCATACCAGCTAATGCACCCTACTGAGGTAGGCGAGTTGTTGGAGCTACTGAAGAGGTGGATAGTGATGTACCTTCACCTTGTTTAGATGTTGGGAAATCTCTAAGTTTATGGCCCGACTTGCCGCACCAAAAGAAAGCGCTTGAACCAGCCATGCACGCCCCCATATGATTCTTTCAATAGTTATTTTAATGGTGCTAGGAGTGACAACCTCTGACGGCATTGGGAACGAGGTCTACCACTCATCCTCTACCGGGAATACTCCGAGTCCCTTATCTTTGCTCTCTTACTCTTCCTTTCCAAATCCTTTAACTTTTTCTCTTCCATATGTTGAGCATGGATCAAGAGTCTAGAAATGTCTATGTCACTGAAAAGCATCACGATCCTACACTCCTAGACCACTAAATCTGAGATCCCATTTATAAACATACTCAGGCTAGCCCTCAGCTCAGCAACCATCTCTGTGGCATACTTCGACAGTTGAGGGAACTTCAAAGCATACTACTGCATCATCAAATAATTCTATTTCAAGTTGATGAACTCCGCAACTTTTGTTTCCATCAATTTTCATGGAAACAACCTGTCAAAGAAGGCTGTCACAAACTCGTCCCAAGTCACTGGTGCTGCACCTGCCCCATAACCCTCCTTCCATTTTTTTAACCATATATGAGCTACCCCCTTCAGCTGATAGGAGGCTATGTCTGCACTCACCTCCCAAATATCCCCATAATCTGGGTAATCTTCTGATACTCCTCTATGAATTCATGTGGATCTTCATCCACCTTCAACCCAAAAAATTTTGGCGGGTTCATTCTAATGAAATCTCAGACCCTTGCCGCCCTAGCATTCCCGTTTTTGTCCACATGTGCCACTGCCTAATGGCTGGCCTATGCTGTGACGTCTTGTGCCAACACCTGAAATGCGGCCCAAAATTTTGCATGGGTAACCTCCTCATTCATTAGGTCCACTGGGGCTGGTGGGGCTAGCTGGTGCCCACTACCATTGCTCCTTCCATTTGTTCATTTGGGAGGAATTGTCTACAAATGCGTAACCACAAGTTAGAAGGGGAACTTTTAGAGTTTCACACTCTACGCACAATAGGTGTCATGACGAAAGGGAATTTTTCCTATAAATGCCTTATAGCATTATAATACCCCAAAAGTTCCTAAGACTAAAATCACGATTGGCAATCTGATCAGGAGAAAAGTTCAAAAAATGTCTCAGAACGACTCATTTTATGAGTCTTGATGTGGAGAAACAAGTCATGGGATTGAGTCGTGGTAAGTTTTTGGTTGACAGTTTCCATACCAACGAGTCAAGGTATGATCTATTGGTTGTTATAACGACTCGTGCTTATGAGCCATGGTCAGTATATACCAAAGGAGGACCAGTAGAAACGAGCCATGGTATGGATTGTAGGTTCCTATAATTGTTCATGGACAGGAGTCGTCATTTGTTACTGGGGTGTCTAGGCTGGGTGGTATGAGTCGTGGTATGACTCATCGTAGGGAATAATGAGTCGTGGTTTGTACTCATGGGAAGGAGTAGAGGAGTTGGAAATAGTAGCAACGAATGGATTCAACAACCCGTTGTCACAAGGTATGACCTGTTGTTTGGGTCTGTTGGGAAACTTTAGGAGTTAGGCTTGAGAATAGATGTGATGACAGGAGGAAATCAAGAGTCGTGGTTCAAGGTATGACTCGTGTATTAGTCATTACGACTGGTAGTGGACATTTTTCAACAAATATTTATAGGAATTTTTGTAATCCCTAAGCTCCTAATTCTCTAATGATGTCGTTTTAAGCCCTGAAAGGAGTGTTTTAAGAGGGTTTAACCTATTCTAACCTGTTAGGCTCCCATGCATGCAAAGTTTTAAGAACTTTCTTCAAAATAAATATAGAAATCCATTAATTTTTCCCAATTATGTTAGGCTCTCAATGATAGTTAGAGAATCAGTCTATCCATGTATGTAGGTCTATGAATGAGAGTTTTCTTTCACTCTCATGCCCAAATTTCTCCTCAAGTTCATAAATTCAAGTATATAGTTTTATAGGGTGTTAACCCAATGTTATGAAATTCTCTATGATATGTTTATGGGTTTAATCCCCTCATGTTCGAAAGCATGTTTTAAGTTTAATGGGTAGATTTTATACCCAATTTAATTATAAATTCATGATTTCAAGTTATTAGAAATTAAGCCCTATTATGTAAGTTTTATGAAAAGTCAAGCTTATGATTCATGATTTCAAGTATGATGAGATATCTGAATGAATGGTTATAAATTTCCCATGTATGATCCATGATTTTGACTTATGAAGCCCATTTCAAGTATGCATAATTTTATGATTTGGGAAAACCCACATAAGTTAAGTATATTTTCATGATTTAACAAAGGCTAATAAGATCAGCTTATCAAATGTTTTAGAGTCAAGATTCCCAATGTAGCTTATCATATGTTTTGGAGTCAAGACTCCTCATGTATAGATTTCAAACTATGCATATAATTATGATTTCAGCTTCGTTGAAAAATGATGGGAGAACTATGTATGATTTTGGGTGTAGTGTCTAACAACGAGAAGGCTTGGGGTTCCAAGGTTCCCCGGTCTCAGAACTAGGTGCCAACATAATAGATACATTTTTGGGACCTATCAAGAGAGTTTTCCCCTGCCCCCAAGGGGCCTCAACTTGATATCGATATCATGGCATCGTCCGTAGACCTAGCAAGGTTTTGGATGGCTTTGCCCACTGAGTGTTTGGGGCATCACATAAGCTCTATCATGATGGTGTCGGCTATGACGAGTCTCCCATTATTCCTCATGATTTCAGTTATTCATTTTCATGACTTATGATATTATGTTTTACAACAAGTTTGACCAAATGATCATTTTATGAGGGTTTACTTATGATTTCAGCTATGACAAGTCATATGATTTCTATTTCGAACCTTGGGTCACTATGTTCAGTTATGATAATAAGCTTATGACTATGAATGTCTCAGATTCAGTCTTCAGCATACAGTCCTTACTCTCTTGATCTACTGATTTATATTGATATGCATGATTTCAGTTAAACTTCAGTATGTTTTACTTACCTTACATACTCAGTACATTCAAAGTCCTTACTGCATACTCTATGCTATATCGTATCATGATATAGGTTCAGGTGATCCAGTTCAGTCTTGCCGATAGCTCGCTCTTCCTATCAGCTCAGTCCAACCGTGCCTAGGGTGAGTCCTTATTATTGGAGGGCATTTATCATTTCAATTTTTGTGATATCAGTTTGTTTTAGACTTGGAGATAGTTTGGGGCTTGTCCTAGCATCTCATCAGTTAGTAGAGGCTTTCCAGGCATAGATTAGTATGTTTCATCTTAAAATGTAGCATTGTGATGTTATAGTTTGATTTTCATTATTTTATATAGACTTTCTAAAATTCATATTTAGTTTATCGTTTTCCGATTTAATATATGTTCTTTAGTTGCTATGTTCATTTCATGGATAGACTTGGAGTCGTTCATGGTTTTAGGTCCCGTACTCGATACGGGGGTCCCAACTTGGGTCATGACAAACATGGTATCCGAGCAAAGATTTAGAGTTTCCTAGGGTTTCTGAAAGAGGCATTGAGTAGAGTCTTTCCCATGGGTGCGAAGCATGCCACACTTATGGGGAAGAGGCTATAAGACGTTTTAGGAAATTTTCCTTCTTTCATGATTTATGTCATGCGATGAAGTGTCTCTCTATCCTTCTAACTCATGCTATACACATTTGCAGAAATATGCCTCAACACTGAGTGAATGGTAGGAGGAATGGCGACAGAGATGGCCATGATAATGGCAATGGAGACGGGCATTAGCAAGCCTTGCCAGCACCAGCAGATCCTTTGCCCGAGCAGGTCACTCATGCCATGTTTAGAGTAGCATTTCAATTGTTAGCATAGGCTATGACCGCTCAAGTAAATCAACAAGCAGTGGCCCATGTTTCTCAGAATGGGAACGCAACAGTGGCTAGTGTTAAATCTTTCTCAGGAAGAACCCACTTGAGTTCCTTAGGTTGAAGGTGGATGAGGACCTGCATGAGTTTATTGAGGAGGTGCAGAAGATCACTTAGGTTATAGGGGTGACCAGAGAGGATAATGTATACTTAGCCTCCTATTAGCTGAAGGGGGTTACTTACATATGGTACCTCCAGTGGAAGGATAGTAGAGCAGTGGGAGCAGTGCCCATGAGTTGGGATGAGTTTGTGACTACCTTCTTAGATAGGTTCTTCCCTAGAGAGTTGAGGGAGGTGAAGGCAGTGGAGTTCATCAACCTGAAGCAGCACCACAGGACTATCCAAGAGTATTACTTAGAGTTTATCTGGCTGTCCAAGTATGCACCGGAGATAGCTGCGGACCAGACGACTCGTATGAACATGTTTTTAAATGGGGTTGCAGACTCGCTGGTTAAGGCGTGCAGGACTGCTATGCTGAACAGTGACCTAGATTTCTCGCGATTGGTCATATACGCCCAATGGATAGAGGAGAATTAGATGAAAAAGAAGGAGAGAGAGGCCAAGAGGGCCAGGACAGGGAGTTATGGATAGTTCCAATAGAGGTCTGGTGGAGGACATTGCTATCAGTCCCATCGGAGGTGGTCAACCCCAACGTCATCATCAGCTAGTATTCCATCCAGACCTAGGTGTGGTTAGAGGGGTAGAGCATCAGTCTCTAGAGGTTAGGGGAGCATGTCAGGAGAGCCTAGCATTTCATTTTGCGGGAGGTGCGGTAGGAAGCACATCGGAGAGTGCTTATTGGGTTCAGGCATGTGCTTCAAGTGTGGGAATCCTAGACATCTACTCAGAGACTGCCCTTCAGCCAGATAGGCCCATAGTAGAGGTCATAACCTATCCACCGGTTCAAGAGCTCCACCAGCATGCTCACTCAGCGGGGCGCATCCACTAGTGTAGTGGTGGCTAGCGTCAGAATAGATTTTATGCACTATCATCTTGTTAGGAGCAGGAGTCTCTCCTGATGTGGTCACTAGTATGTTACAAGTATTCCATCTTGATATGTATGTATTGTTAGATCCAGGGGCTATCTTATCTTTTGTGACTCCTTATGTTGCTATTAGTTTCAGAGTCAGTTCCAAAATCCTATCAGAACCCTTCTCAGTTTCTACTCCAATCGTTGACTCAGTTATAGCTCAATGGATATACAAAATTTTCCCTATCACGGTCCTTAAGAAAGTCACCTCAGTTGATCTAGTGGAGTTAGATATAACTGATTTTGATGTTATCTTAAGTATGGATTGGTGACATGCATATTATTCCTCAGTCAATTGTAGAACACGTATGGTAGAGTTTTAATTTTTGGATGAGCTAGTCTTAGAATGGAAAGGTAGTTCAGTTGTGCCTGTAGGTCACTTCATTTCTTATCTCAACGCCAGGAAGATGATTTCTAAAGGCTGTCTATACCATCTAGTTCGGGTTGAGGATGCTATGTTTGAGACCCCGACTCTTCAGTTAGTTCCTATAGTGGTTGAGTATCCGGAGGTGTTTCCTGATGATCTACTAGGAGTCCCTCCCAAGTGGAAGATTGACTTTGGTATCGACCTTCTCACTGATATGCAACCTTTATCCATTTCTCCTTACAGGATGGCTTTAGCAGAGCAAAAGGAGTTGATAGGGCAGTTGAAAGATCTCCTAGATAAGGGTTTCATCAGGCCTAATAAATCCCCATGGGGTGCACCAGTTCTCTTTTCCTGAAAGAAGGATGGTTCCCTTAGGATGTGCATTTACTATCGGTAGTTGAACAAGGTTACAATCAAGAACAAGTATCCCCCCAGTCGAATTAGTGACTTATTTGACTAACCTTATGGTACTAAGTGCTTCTCAAAGATAGACCTTAGATTCGGCTATTATCAGCTTAGAGTTAGAGAGAGTGACTTTCCGAGAACTCAGTATGGTCACTATGAGTTCATAGTTATGTCTGTTGGACTAACGAATGCTCCTGCAAATTTTATAGACCTGATAAACAGGGTATTCAAGCAATATTTAGACATGTTTATGATTGCCTTCATAGACGATATTCTCATGTACTCTTGAAGCAAGGAGGAGCATGCATCTTATTTGAGGATTTTGTTGCAGACTCAAGGATCGCTAGTTGTTTGCTAAATTTAGCAAGTGTGAGTTTTGTTTAAACTTAGTAGCATTTTTGGTCCATGTGGAGTCTAGTGAGGGTGTGTAGGTGGACTCTCAAAAGATAGAGGCGACGAAAAATTGGCGTAGACCAGTTAGTCCTTCGAATATCAGGAGCTTCTTGGGTTTAGCTGGCTATTATAGGAGGTTAGTTGAGGGATTTTAATCCATTGCAGCACTGTTGACTAAGTTGACCCATTAGAAGGTCAAATTTCAGTGGTCGGATGCCTGTGAGAAGAGTTTTAATAAGTTAAAGACTCGACTCACTTCCGCCCCAGTATTGACCCTACCAGAGGGCACAGATGGTTTCGTTGTGTACTATGCCGCCTCTAGGGTTGGTCTTGGTTGCGTGTTGATGTATCTGGAAAATTCATTGGGTGTGCCTCTAGATAGTTTAACACTCATGAGAAGAATTATTCGACGCATGATCTAGAGTTGGCAATGGTGGTGTTTGCATTGAAAATTTGGAGGCACAACTTGTATGGGGTGTATGTGGATATGTTCACGGACCACAAGAGCCTTCAATATGTGTTCACTCAGAAGGACCTGAATTTGCGACAAAGGAGGTAGCTAGAGCTTCTCAAGTGTCACGACACGAATATAGGCCCGAATCGAGACACGGGACAAGGAACCCCGAGAGGCTCCAATTCAACCCATGGCATGAACATAACATTTAACTCCACATATTAAGGCGAAATATCGTCATAAATAACATAGCGGAAGTCTGAACATAATATCACATCTGAGTTCATACATAAGTCTAAAGCTGAATAAAACTATGTCCGAAAAGCCTCTAACACTGATGAGTTGATGGGAAAAGACCCCAACTAACTCTCTATAGTCTGAAAACTGAAAAGACAAGATACAACTGATAAGAAAGGCCCTCGCAAGATAAGGACTCACCAGTTGAGACTGACAAGTGCTAACTCTGGAAGTCTGACTAGCGGCAAGACTGAATCTGCATATCGGAGCCTGTATCATGAAACAATACAGCATAGAGTATGCAGTCAGTACGTGGAATGTACCGAGTATGCAAGGTAAATAAAACCTCTAAGTAAGTAAAAATCATAAATCATGCATATCATAAAACATAATCAAGATAAGATTCTAAGAGTAGGATTTTCATGCTATTTTCTGAAACCATGATTTGAACATAACTGAGTCAAATAACCCAAAGCTGAAAACTGATAGTCATAAGTAAAACCGAAAATTGGGTCAAACCTGCTGAAAATATAATATCATGACTGATGCACATGCATAACTGAAATCATGAGGAACAATGGGAGACTCGTCATATAACCAGCATTACCATGATAGAGCATACGTGGTCCCGACTATCACACTCAAGTGGGTAGAGCCGTCTTAAGAATTTCTAGGGCTAAAGGCGCTACCATGATATCAACATCAAGCTCAAGGCCCCTTGGAGGCAGGGGAAGCTCTAAAGGAGGTCCCAAAAAATCTGATCATACCTATGTTGGCGCGTAGTTCTGAGGCATAGGGTTGACTGACCCTTAGCCTAGTCGGTGCTAGACACTACTCCCAAAAACATGCATATGCTCTCCATCAATTTTCAACGAAGTTGACCATCATCTAGTAACGAAGCTGACTCATAACATACATACATAAATCTAAATCATAACATGAGGAGCCTTGGATCAAACCATACCACAAGCTAAAAACAGTGGGAGTCTAGACTCCAAAACCATGTGGTAATCTAATTCATGAATCATAAACATACTTGATCATATGGGCTTGCCCAATACTTAAAATACTTGAAATCAACTTGATTCTCTTTGAAAACATGAACGTAGACATGGGTGTTTTGAAATCATACTTTCTTCATAAACATCTCATCATGCTTGTACACATACTTCATAAATCTCAACTTTCATGGACTTTCATGAATGGGCATCATAATTTAGAAAACTTGAAAACATAATTTATAATTTAAAACATTGTAAAATCTGCCCATTAGTCATAATTAAAAATTCAAAACATGCTTAGATCATACCCATACTTGAAACTTAGGAAATTCAAACTTTGGGTAAAAACTCCATAGATTCATCAATAGAATTTAATGAGTTGAGAAAGAATTGGGCATGGGTGTGAACTACTGCACCCATTCATAGCCTTACATACCTGAATAGACCTGATTTCACATCTTCCTTGATTGCCCAAAGAGAATTGAGGAAGAAATTTGAAGGAACTAAGCTTGACCACCTTCTCAACCCTCTAAACTTGCATGCATGAATTAGGATAGGCTAAGAATGACTTAAACCTTCTTAAAACACTCTATTCTGAGCTTAAAACAACACAATTTAGGCCTTAGGAACATAGGAATTACGGAAAAGCCCTTAATAAACTCGCAGGGAAAAACAGACTGCCAATCCCAATGAGGGAGTGGACGAGTCGTGCCCCTGACCATGACTCATGGTGTACCCAACAACTTATGGTGATCAATCATTGCCAACACTGTCAAAGTTCTCCAATCTTCAACCAACTCTTGACCACGGACCACCAAATGAATCGTGATGTTGACCATGACTCGTGATCACACCCATGAAAAGCTCTCAACTCCAAATTTCAACCATGGCCAGACCCCTCATCGAGTCAATTAATGACTCATGGTATTCCAAATGGGTCACTGGAAGACTCATCCTATGACCTGGTGTAGGAAATCCTATTTTCTCCGTTTCAACTCTCGAGTCTAATCTTAGGATTTTCGGGGTATTACATCAAGGACTATGACAAGAGTGTCCTTTATCATCCGGGTAAGGACAATGTAGTAGCAGATGCTCTTAGTAGACTGTCCATACAGAGTGTGTCTCATGTAGAGGACGGGAGAAATGAGCTAGCAAAGGATGTCCATCGGCTTGCTAATTTAGGGGTTCGCCTCGTTGACTCGACAGATGGTGGTGTCATTTTTAGAATGGGTCAGAATCTTAGTTGGAGATCGAGGTTAAGGAAAGGAAAGACAAGGATCCTAGTGAAGCTAAAGGAAGTTGTCCCAAATCAGAAGGTGGAAGTCTACTCCCAAGGGGGAGATGGTGTACTCTAACACCAGGGTCAATTGTGTGTGCCAGCTGTTGATGACTTGAGAGAGCGAATGTTGGGTGAGGCTCAATGATCTTAGTATTCTATCTACCCAGGTGCCATAAAGATGTACCGTGACCTACGAAAAGTTTGTTGGTGGAATGCCATGAAGAAGGGCATAGCTAAGTTCATAGCTAAGTGTCTGAATTGCCAGCAGGTGAAGGTTGAGCATCAGAGACCTGGGGGTGTGCTTCAGGATATTAGTATTCCTACTTGGAAATGGGAAGAGATCAACTTGTACTTCATTACAGGCTTGCCTCGTACACGCTGGCATTATGACTATATATGTGTGGTGGTAGACAGGATGACCATATCAATTTACTTCTTACTGGTCAAAACTACGGATTCAGCTGAGGATTATGCTAGATTGTACATTCAGGAGTTAGTTTAGTTGAATGTAATTCCTTTATCCATCATCTCAGAGAGGAGTACGCAGTTCACGTCTCTGTTTTAGAGATCTTTATAGAAGAGACTTGGTTCTCAGGTCAAGCTTAGCACGACTTTTCACCCACAAACAGATGGATAGGCGGAGTGGACCATTCAGACTCTTGAGGACATATTGAGAGCATGTGTGATTGATTTCAAGGGGAGTAGGGATGATTACTTATCTCTCATCAAGTTTTCTTACAATAGCAGTTATCACTCCAGCATTCAGATGGCCTCGTTTGAGACTCTTTATGGGTGGAGATATAGATCACCTATTGGATAGTTTGAGGTAGGTGAGGCTACATTGATAGGGCTAGACTCAGTTCATGATGCCATAGAGAATGTCCAGCTTATTAGGGAAAGCCTGAAGACAACATAGAGTCATCAAAAGTCATATACTGATGTTAGATGGAGAGAGCTTAAGTTTGAGGTCAACGATTAGGTATATTTGAGGTGTCTCCCATGAAGGGATTACTGAGGTTCGGGAAGAAGGGGAAGATTAGTCCCCAATATGTTGGTCCTTATAGGATTATGAGGAGAGTTGGCAAGGTGGCATATGAGTTGGAGCTACCAGCAGAGTTAGCTTCAATACATCCAATTTTTGGTGTATTTCTACTGAAGAAGTGCATTGGTGTCCCGACCATAGTTTTTTTGGTGGAGAGCATAGGTGTGAAGAATATCCTTACTTATGATGAAGTTTCAGTTAAGATCCTTGATCGTTAGGTTCATAAGTTGAGAAATAAGAAAGTAGCTTTAGTGAAGGTTTTGTAGAGAAACCAGCTTGATGAGAGAGCTATGTACGAAGCCGAAGTAGACATGATGGCTAGATACCCGCATCTTTTCCCTTCTGGCTCTGTTTCAGCATACGGTGTCAATTTCCTCCTTAGTACTCTATTTAGTTTCATGTCAAGTTCATGTCTCTATGTCCCTTTTCATGTCATTACATGTATGTATGTTTTATAAATTCAGTTCAATCATGTGTATTAGTCCAGAGTCAATCACTGCGTCAGTTTTCAGCTTCAAAGGTTTAGTATTTGGGATTGCAGTTCTTTCCCTAGCCTTTTAGTATGCTTAATCCACATTGGAGGATGAATGTTACCAAGGGGGAGATAATGTATCACCATAAAAGTTCCTAAGACTAGATTCGGGATGGGAAATATGATCAGTAGAAAAGTTTGAAAATTTTTTTAGAATGACTCAATGTATGAGTCATGGTATGGAGTAACGGGTCATGGGATTGAGTCGTGTTAAGTTTCTGGTTGATAGGTTCTAGACTAATGAGTCAAGGTATGACCCCTTGGTTGATGTAACAGCTCGTGGTCATGAGCCACGGTCAGTTTCTACAGAAGGAGGCCTAGTAGCATGAGCCATGGTACGACTCGTAGGTCCCTGTAATGGGTCGTGGTCAGGAATTGTTGTTTGTTTCTGAGGTGTCTAGGTTGAGTTGTATGAGTCATAATTCATACTCATGGGAAGGAATACAGGAGTTGGAAGTAGTAGCAATGGATGGGTTCAACAACCCGCTGTCACAAGGTACGACCCATTGTTTAGGTCTGTTAGGAAACTTCAGGAGTTAGGCTTAAGAGAAGATGTTACAATGAGAGGAAACCATGAGTTGTGCGTTCAAGGTATGACTCGTAGTATGAGTCGTTACGACTAGCAGTGGAGATTTTTCTGTCGAATTTTTAATGGCATTTTTGTAATTTCTAAGCTCTCAACTCTCTAATGATGTCATTTTAGTCCCTGAAAGGAGTATTTTAAGAGGATTTAACCTATTCTAAGACATTAGGCTCCCATGCATGCGAACTTTTGAGAACCTTCTTCAGGATGATGCTAGAAATCCCTCAATTTTCCCCCAATTCTCTTGGCCTTTCAAGGATAGTTAGAGAATCAGTCTACCCAGGTATGTAGGGTTATAAATGAGAGTTTTCTTTCACTCTCATTCCCAAATTTCTTCTCAAGTTCAAGAATTCAAGTTCTAATTCAAGTATATGTTTTTATAGGGCTTTAACCAAATTTTATAAAATTCTCAAAGATATGTTTATGGGTCTAATCCCCTCATGTTCCAAAACGTATTTTAAGTTTAATGGGAAGATTTTATGCACAATTTAATTATAAATTCCTTATTTCAAGTTATTAGAAATTTAGTCCTATTATGCAAGTTTTATGAAAAGTCAAGCTTATGATTCAATGAGTTCAAGTATGATGAGATATCAAGCATGAGTGAGTGTTTATAAATTTCTCATGTATGAATCCATGATTTTAATTGTGAAACTTACATCAAGTATGCGTGATTTTATGATTTGGACAAGCTCACATAAGTTAAATATGTTTTCATGATTTAGCCAAGGCTAATAAGATCAGTTTATCATATTTTTAGAGTCAAGACTCCCAATGCAGCTTATGATACATTTTGGAGTCAAGAATCCCCATATACAGATTTCATACTATGCATGTAATTATGATTTCAGCTTCGTTGAAAATGACGGGAGTACTATTGATCTTGGGCAAATTTATATGCCCAAGTGATACTCAAAGGTGTCATTTTAGCCTTGTTTATCTATCAATGTTTATACATTCTCATGTGATTGATAATAAAATGTGAATTTATACTAACCAACATGATTAGCGTTGTTTTGCAGGTGAAATATAATTTTGGGAAGCTAAAATGCGTGTTGGAAGAGATTGGGGTTGGACTCGGATGTCAACAAGGAAAAAATGCAAAATTTGGCTTGTGGTGGAACAGCAACGTGTCACAGAGGCAGTTCTCCGCGATACACACCGTGTCACGGAGGCAGTGCTCTGCGATACACAACGTGTCACGGAGGCAGTGCTCCGCGATACACTCCGTGACACGTTGCTTGTTATTCCGGGAAAAATTCCCACCAGTATAAATAGAACACTTAGGTTTATTTTTAATATTCTGACTTGGTGGAGCAAGAACGTGGGATACAGGCAGTTGAGGGGATGAAATTATCAGGGTTTTTTTCTCTTTCCTTCTCCTTGTATTCAATTGCTTGTATGTTTAACACTCATTTAATGATGTTTAATCCACAAATGAGTGGCTAATTCATCTTCTTGCTGAGGTTATGAACAATTGTAATGAAATGTGATCATTGATTCTTTGGTTTTTCATCTTTTCTTCCATGGTTGTTCTATTAATTCTTGTTCTTACTGCATTAATGTGTGGCCTACGTTAATGTACATCTAAAAAGTCCGGTTTCACTCGAGAGAGCAAGAAATTGGAAAGTTGTGAATTAATAGGATATGATCTTTTCTTGGTTTGGGAAAATTGGGAATTGATTTACTTTCAGGATAGAAATATACCTGAAAGTCGTATTAGTCAATTTAGAAACCGGGTTCGTATGACTAGAACATGAATTGCATTTAATCACAGAGATGTAGGTGGATGGTTCATGATTCTTAAGTGAGGTTAAATACGAGAGTTTTAATCTCTTGGCAAATATTCTTGGCTAGCAACCGGAGGAAAAGACTAACCAAATTATGTCGATAATTAATTTCATTACATGTTTGTTTAACCTCAGCATGCTCTCATTCATAGTTCAGATTCAACTTAGATAGTTATTTTAGATTTAGCATAAAAATTATAAAACAAAATATCAAACTCTTGGTTACACTGTTGTCTACATTTTTAGAATTAAAATATAGTACACTTGAGCAGATTGCACTTCATCCCAGTCCCTGTGGGATCGATACTTGGCTTACTTAAGCCACTTTACTCCTTGTTCAACCACGTGCACTTGCGTGTGAGTTATATACCCATATAACAATGACCGAACAAGTTTTTGGCGTCGTTGCCGGGGACTGGCAATTGGTGAATTTTTCTTGTGTAAATTTACTATATATTTTTCTTAGTGATGACAACTTGGTCTTAGTGTTTGTTTTAATTCTTTTTCATTTTATTTTTTTCTTTTGCGGATACCCTTATTGACATGACATCGTGGAATACAAATGGTATAAATGGTGGATACTCATATTTTAGCGAATCTTGTCTGAATTGCGGAGGACACCACTCGTGGCAACACTGTAACACGTGCAATATATGTGGTGGTCAAGATGGCCATTGGGATGGCTATCCGAATGCATATTCCCCTCCGCCAAGCCCCTACTATGATCCTTCTGTTGTTTTTGCTGAATATAGGCATGTTGAAAATGAGGACTTGGGACGCCAAGCTCAAATAGAAGACATGCTGAAACAACTCTTGGAGCAATCAGAAGCAATGAAGGAGGCGATGGCAGTATTGAGAATTCAGCAAGAAGAGAATGCAGAGGCTCTAGAAAGGATGAGCGTCAAACTCACGAAGATGATTGCTGAGGCTGAAGCTTGTGATAAATTGCAGGTAACAGTTGTAGCCGATATTCAAGAGGAACTACAAGAGGAAGACAAGGGTGAATTTTCAGATGAAGCCCAACAATTAGAATCCCTTGAGTGTCTCCGTGACGGGCTCACACTTATGGAAAATCCATTTATGGAAGAAGAGAGAGAGTATCCCCCAGTTGACATTAATGGAGAGATAGATGTCGATGCTGAGAAGGTGTATACAAGTAAGGAGGTCAAGCACAATGCATTTTTAGAGTTGAGGTTTATTGGACCACACTCGAAGCATTTTTCGACATTAAGTTTGGTTGAAAACATAGAAATAGAGTCTTCCAATCTTATAGAGAAATGTCTAGAGGAGGACCAAGCCCCGTATATTTTGAAATTTGCTAACTCGGAGAGACAAAATGACTTCGCTTACTTGAGGGCCAATAGGTTCAAAAGGAAACATCTACTGCTTGGTCCTTACAATTTTTCACCACCACCCCTGGAGCATAAGAGGAAATTAGAGAAGAAATTAGGGGTGAGATTCATATCCTCAAGGTGGAGGAAAAAGCGGTGAAACTGGATACGTCATGCCGCGACGTAAAATTAGGCGCTGCTTGGGAGGCAACCCAAGGGTACCATGGGTACCATTTTAATTTCTTGCATTTAAGTTGATTTTATTTATTTTTCATCTTGTGCTGTTTTGGTGGAAAGTTAAGCACAGATGGAGGGGAAGTCTGAGTACTCGTGGAGGAGGAAGCTAACAAGCATGGAAGAGAAAAAGTGTGGGGTCGAACACCCACTCGTGCAAAGTTGAAGAAAGGCATGCTGTTAGCTAAGCCTAAAGGCCTCAGGGAGTATTTCTCACCCTATTTAAATGTTAAGTTGATGCTATGGGGACATAGCATTATTCAAGTGCGAGGTGAGGAAAATTTTAAAATTTTTGTGCTTAACGATTTTTGGTGAACGTAATGCTTGTTAGAAATATTTGAAAAAAAAAAGAATTTTTTTTTTGTGAGTCAAGCATGACTTCATCACCCGTTGGTTTTTCTTTTTTGGTTCTTTTCCGACGGGGGGTCTTTGAACCGAAGAATAAAAAAATTTCTTTGTCTGTATATAATGTTTTTAGTCATAGTTAGAGATTGTTTCCAACGATGGATGGATGACGATCGTCTTGAGGAAAATTAGTCAGTAGGTTGGTTTTTGAACCCGTAGCTAATTGATGGCTTGATATTCTTGTTATGTGCTATAAATGATTGTAAGATGCAAGTATGTTTAGTGTTGAAGCATGCAAGTGGTATACCTATGTTTGAGACACCTAGGCTCTTGAATTTGACTTGATATGATTGAAGCTTAATTTTGTATTCTTGTGATTAGCTGAGTTAAGAGTCTGCGGAATGTGTCTTCAATTGAGCATGTGCTGTGAGTGTAAGTTTTTTGAATATTCCGTGCTATTGTGAAATGTCTAGAACTTTCCTGGTGTGTATATAAAATGAAATGAAGGATGTGAATTGTAGGAGATGATTTAGGCATTTCTTTGAATGAACATAAATGTTATCCCTCATTTTACCTACCTTGAATATTTAATCCTAGTTAGCCCCATTGAGCCTTGAGCATATTCTTTGATAGCTACAACATAAGCTTAATCCTTTTTGTTTCATTAGCCTTGAATTTGATCCAAAACTCCTAAGCGCTTAAGTGAAAAAATTCCAAAGAATGAGGGAGTGAGAAGCGTGAAAAAGAAGGAAAAGTAGAAGTTGTGAAAGTTGAGAAAAGGACAAAGGTGCACCTGTGTAAAAAATGGTTGATTATTAGTAGGGAGTAAGAAAATAAATGAATGAAAAAATTTTTTTTGCTTAAGTACTCCTTACTACTAAGCTGAGTATGCTTAAAGAAATGGGAACAAGAAGAGAAAATTCAGGATTGAAAAGAATGAGGGTGAAGTAAGGGAAGAGATATCCTTAATGAAGGTTGAAGTTATTAAAAGCGCTTGGGGGAAGATAGTCACTATTACTGGCCAGAATAGTACCTACTCGTCCTTTAGCTTACATTACAACCCATTAAGTCCTACTTGATCTTACGTTCTAACATCCTTAAATTAGTGGAGTAAAACACTAAGGGCAAGCTTATGGGTCATTACATGATGCATGTGAATTCTTTGTGAGAGTGAGCGTAATTCTATTCATTTACCCATACATGTTGTGATTTAAAAATTTGCGTGTGAAAATGGGTAACTCTCGTGTTGTGAGGGCACATGTTTACTGAAGGATATAATTCATGTTGGATTTCTTGATCAGTTGATTTGCATGAGTTTGCTAAGATAGAGAGTCAATTCTTGAGGTTAGGAAGTCTTAACATAATTGTATTCCCTTTCAATGATTAAATCGTGCATGCTCTATTTTGAGCTTGCTATCTTAAACAGTCATTGTAGCTGTAGCTTCAATTGTCTTGCTAAAATTAGCTATGTGCAAGTCTTCATGCGCATGAGATATAAAAGGTTTGTTCGAGGACGAACAAGACTTTAAGTGTGGGGTAAGTGATCTTGGGCAAATTTATATGCCCAAGTGATACTCAAAGGAGTCATTTTAGCCTTGTTTATCTATCAATGTTTATACATTCTCATGTGATTGATAATAAAATGTGAATTTATACTAACCAACATGATTAGCGTTGTTTTGCAGGTGAAATATAATTTTGGGAAGCTAAAATGCGTGTTGGGAGAGATTGGGGTTGGACTCGGATGTCAACAAGGAAAAAATGCAAAATTTGGCCTGTGGTGGAACAGTAACGTGTCACGGAGGCAGTGCTCCGCGATACACACCATGTCATGGAGGCAGTGCTCCGCGATACACAACGTGTCACGGAGGCAGTGCTCCACGATACACTCCGTGACACGTTGCTTGTTATTCCGGGAAAAATTCCCACCAGTATAAATAGAACACTTAGGTTCATTTTTAATATTCTGACTTGGTGGAGCAAGAACGTGGGTTACAGGCAGTTGAGGGGACGAAATTATCAGGGTTTTTCTCTCTTTCCTTCTCCTTGTATTCAATTGCTTGTATGTTTAACACTCATTTAATGATGTTTAATCCACAAATGAGTGGCTAATTCATCTTCTTGCTTGAGGTTATGAACAATTGTAATGAAATGTGATCATTGATTCTTTGGTTTTTCATCTTTTCTTCCATGGTTGTTCTATTAATTCTTGTTCTTACTGCATTAATGTGTGGCCTACGTTAATGTACATCTAAAAAGTCCGGTTTCACTCGAGAGAGCAAGAAATTGGAAAGTTGTGAATTAATAGGATATGATCTTTTCTTGGTTTGGGAGAATTGGGAATTGATTTACTTTCAGGATAGAAATATACCTGAAAGTCGTATTAGCCAATTTAGGAACCGGGTTTTTATGGCTAGAACATGAATTGCATTTAATCACAGAGATGTAGGTGGATGGTTCATGATTCTTAAGTGAGGTTAAATACGAGAGTTTTAATCTCTTGGCAAATGTTCTTGGCTAGCAACCGGAGGAAAAGACTAACCAAATTATGTCGATAATTAATTTCATTACATGTTCGTTTAACCTCAGCATGCTCTCATTCATAGTTTAGATTCAACTTAGATAGTTATTTTAGATTTAGCATAAAAATTATAAAACAAAATATCAAACTCTTGGTTACACTGTTGTCTGCATTTTTAGAATTAAAATATAGTACACTTGAGCAGATTGCACTTCATCCCAGTCCCTGTGGGATCGATACTTGGCTTACTTAAGCCACTTTACTACTCGTTCGACCACGTGCACTTGCGTGTGAGTTATATACCCATATAAAAACGACCAAACAACTATGCATGTTTTTGGGATTAGTTTCTAGCGCCGAGTAGGCTTGGAGTTCCAAGGTTCCCCAATCTCAGAACTAAATGTAGGTATATATACATTTTTGGGAACTCTGAATAGTTTTCCCTTGCCCCTAAAGGACCTCAACTTTATATCTAATTGAAATGAAGGGCCTCAGTCTGGCGAGGCTAACTTGTAGAAAATAAAATTGGGTGGCAATTCTGATATACATGCCTCCTGATTCAGTGGAGTTTTGCTAATGTACATTCCTTCTAGTTCGGTAGAGTCTGGTTAATTTACATGCCTCCTGGTTGCGAAGCGTTTCTTTGCTAATATACATGCCTCTGATAGACGGATTATTTCTTTGCTAATATACAGGTATTCAATTGGTGTAGCATCGTTTTTCTAGTATACAACCCTATGATTGGTGGAGTGTCGCTTTTCTTATGTACGATCCACCGATTGGAGGAGTGTCTCTTTGTATAGTCCTTCAATTGGTAGAGTGTTGATTTTCTTATTACAGTTCTCATATTGGTGGAATGTCACTTTGCTTATGTACGTTCCTGCTATTGCCCAAGTGTTGCTCTATATAGTACTCTGATTGGCAGAGTTTCTCTTTAATTATGTATAGTCCTCCGATTGGCAGAGTTTTGACGATGCTATAAGAGTTTGAGTCTTTGAAGTCAGTAAGCATTCTCTTTTTGGCAGAGTTTATTCGGTGCAATTAGGCGGCAGTCTCCTATTAGCAGAGTTTATTTGGCAAAATTAGTTGTTATGCTTCAGTTGGTGAGGCTCGTTCAATATAGTGGGACTATTCTAATAAGAGCTTTTTGATTCATTTTTTGATCTAAATCTAGATCCAGAGGGGTTACCTATAAGATTTAAGACAAGCGTTCCTTTAGAGACGGTTTGATCAAGAAAATTTGAAAGCATAAGAAAAAGATGATTTGGCTCATTATTTTGTAGCAAATCAGGTGGTGTATTTGTCTTATGTCTAAAACATGCTTTGGTGTTTCTTTTCTTAATTCTTGTCAACTTGTGCTTCAAAGAAAACTTCTTAGTTTTGGGGGGAGGCGGGACGTTAATTTGTGCCAATTTGGCAGATCCTGTCCTTATCACTGGATTCCTCCCTCTCGCGGCCTGAAGACCTTCATCCTAGAGACTAGGTAGGTGGAAAGGTAGGGGAAATTTCTTGGAAAAATAAAGTTTATTTTTTGGGAAAAATATTTATGCGGTTGTTTTGTATGTAGAAATTTAGATTATGACATGTTTCAGCATCCATCGAGCTCCTCTATATTTGAATGTTGTCCTCGCTGAAACTATCTCTCCTGATGATGTTTCTTCATCTTTCAAACTATTGTAGCAGGACCAATCATATTCAAAGGTGTGTTATAAGTAGGGGTTTTCCCTAAGGTATGATTGTACCTTTTGGTTGTCTACATATCCTAGAATCAAGTCTTTATGTAGTTCGAGGGTCTAAATTATGCAATGCATCGATCGAGATTTACTCAAGCTACCTACTATCCAAGTAGAATCAGGTCATTATGTAGTTTAATACATTTGAAAAATCAACTATGTGAATGCATTAACTAAGCCTAAATCAGGCGGCCTATATATCCAAGCAGAATTTGGTCATAATGTAGTTTAATATATTTGAAAAAATAAAATATGTAAGTGAATTTACCAAGCCTGATGTTCGGGATTTTTTTTTAATTAACTACACGCAAGTGCACGTGGTCGAACAAGTAGTAAAGTGGCTCAAGTAATCCAAGTATCGATCCCATAGGGACTGGACTAAGGTATCAATCTAATCAAGTGTCAATAAACTTTAACTCTAAACTGCAGACAACAGTGTGAAGAAGATTTTGATATTTTGTTTCCTAATTTTATACTAAGTCTAAAACTGTTATACCCCGTAGAATTTTCGGCACCTAAATGACCTATTCGCACGTTGGTTAAGCATATTTGAAGGCCATACGTGCTAGAGAAAGGCCCGGGAAAAGATCGGACGAGAAACCTGTCGAACCATCGCGGAAGGAGCCGAGGCAGAACCCCTCCGCGATGGCAGCGTGTCACGGAGGTGAAGCCTCCGCGTTGGCTCCGTGACACGTTGGCCTTGTCCAGGCCCAAGTATAAAAAGCCCCACTTCGGTTTTAAATGATTAAACACTTATAAACATTCCAGAAACAGAGAGGAAAACGCAGGAGAAGGGATAGGAACGAAGAGGTAATATAATTTTCGTCCGATTACGCTGCTAAACGTTGTCCAAACTCAAATTAACCTCAGATACCGAGGTATTTAGCAGCAGAGAGCATTCCTACGGATTTAGTTTCGTGAAATACGGCCGACGAATCGTCGAGCTACCGAGCTAAGGTAAGTGGAATTGCTCTAAACTAGTGTCTATGTGTTCCTAGCTGTGAAGTGAATATTTCTCCCTTCTGGACCTCTGAAAAATAGCGAGTTTTCGACCGTCTTTTGATAAGCCTAAGTTTAGGCTATAAACTATATTGAAAGTGATGTTGCTCTTTAAAATAAAGCTGTATTTAGTATTGATTGACATATTTATGAATGCAGTTGGGAGAAAATAGTTGAAGTACTGGCCGAGCCTCGTCCGACAGCCGGATAGTTCGAGGATAAGGTATGTAAAGCTAGTTTCCTCGGCAAGTTAGTAATCTTGGTACAGTACAGTAATTTAAAGGCCAGTAGAATATTCAGAAGCCATGTATGATGTTTACTACGAATGTTGGTACGATATTAGAAACATCATGTTATGATCAGCGCGAGACTTGCTAGCACGATATAGATTCTAATATAAGTGTTAGGAACTGCACAGCATGCTCAGTATGTGATGTGACACAGAATGTTAGGATATCATTGTATTCAGTTGAAACCCAGTAAAGCAATGTAATATCTGTAAGATATCTCAGAAATAGAACGATAAGTTAAAGTGAAGTTAGAAAGCATATTAGGACTAGTAAATCATGTTACTATAGAAACTCAGTATACAACATAGTTTCTGCAGAAAGACTATATCTTGTTCAGCATTAGCCCCAGTACAGTCTGGCAGAAGACTATATTTGTACATATATACTATTACCAGCCTCAGCATGCATTAAGTACGTACATATTACTATCGCTAGCTCAGCATATAGTATATACAAATACTTTACCACTATTAGCTTCAGTATGTGGGACATGCAGATAGTATTACTAGTTGAGACTGTTGTATTGTTTGGGATTGGACTACCTAGCATCCATGACCGCCCCAGGGTTGATAGTTGTATCGACTCGTCCGCCAGAGGACGAGGATACGTCGCTCTACGGAGTGGCATGCCGTCCCACAGGGGACGAAGATGGGATGCCAGTTTTCCCCATATTTGTGCCTTGGTCGGCCCTTACACACCCCTGTCGAGCGAATATGCCTGGGTGTTGATTCAGGAGTCCTCCGGACTTAGATGCAGTTACAATCAGGGGCTCAGCGAGCCCAAGTGCATACCCAGGGGACCGGCAGGATGCTTACAGGGTTTATAGGAGATGGGATGACCGGGGTAGGGGTATAGATTCTGTGTTGGTTGTACCTCCCGGCTTATGGGGGCCGGGTAAGTTTTGTGTGTGCTATGTTATGCCATGTTATGTTAGATACGAGTAGATCAACGGTAGAACGATACGTCTCCAGGTATGACTCCTACTCCTTCTAGTATAATTGAGAGAAGGTATGACTTACATTATCAGAAAGTTAATCTATTTCTTTCTACTTCAGTTTCATCAGTTATATTATTGTTTTCAGATATTTCTTTCAGTTATTGCTTTACATACTCAGTACCAGCGGTACTGACGCCCGGTGGGGCGCTGCATTACTTGCCTGCAGGTACTCATAGATGAGCAGGTGATACCACGTGATTCCTGTCAACGATCGAGTATTCAGCTCCTGTAATCCGGAGACTGAATTCCAGAGGTGTATTTCATTTTCTTTTGTTGTATAGTACGGGTAGGTCGGGGCCTTGTCCCGATCATTTCCATTGTTATTCCTAGAGGCTTGCAGTCTATATATATTTCCCTGTGGTCAGATGAGCCGGTCGTGTGAGGCCGTGCAGTTGTATAGCTGTTAGAACTTGTGTTTCCTTTATGTTGGCCGTGTGGGGCCATAGTTCGACAGTAGTGGTGACCTTGCCGGTCACGTAGCTATCCAGTACTTCATGGCTAAGTTATAGATAACTAGACAATATGGTGGCCTTGTCGGCCCGCATAGGTTTCCCTATATTGACATGTTTCTGGTCAGCTTTTAGTACAGGTACAGGAGGCTATAGGCCAATGGGCCGGGGGCTGTGTTTACAGCCGTTATATAGCCCTTTGTTTCCAGAAATGTGAGTTAGAGCCAGCCAGGCACCAGATGTGCCCAGGCTTAGCAGTCCAGCAGTTCAGGTCCTAGTAGGGCACCAGGTGCCAGTCATACCCCCCAAGGTGGGGTGTGACAAACTTGGTATCAGAGCAGGTCGTATCCCAGGGAGTCTGCAAGCCGTGCTAAGTAGAGTCCTGCCCATGGATGTATTGTGCACCACATGCTATGGGTAGGAGGCTGCAAGGCATGATAGGATGGTTGTCTTTTATTCTTATTCAGTCGTGCTGTAGAGCGGTACAATATAGGGTTGAGTCCCTAAAAGCTTACTATATTATTTGGTTACAGATAATGTCAGACCAGCGACATCCTATCACAGGCCGGAGCTTAGATATTGCAGCAGGGGAAGGCACCAGCAGGATGCCTCACCCTCGTTTAGAAACAACCCGATCAGAGGGCACTACAGAGGCATCGTCCCAGCCTTCTCAGCAGTCTCCACCACGTTAGGAGCCACTTGGGGCGACACTACCTCCAAAGGTCCCTATACCGACACCTTCCGACCAGGAGGTTAGGAGTGCTGTAGTTATGTTAGCACAGATGATGGCTGCTCAGCGTCAGCCAATGCCATCTACAGTTGTGGAGTTATCAGGAGGGCCCGGTAGTTCGAGGGTCTGAGAGTTCTTAGCTTTGAATCCCCCACAGTTTACAGGTACGGACCGGACAGAGGACCCTCAGGATTTTCTGGATCAAATTCAGAGAATCTTCAGGGTTATGCATGCCACGCCTACAGAATCAGTTGAGTTGGCAGCATTTCGGTTACGGGACATCACCGTATTATGGTATGAAAGATGGGAAAGGTCCCAAGGGAGAGATGTTTCCCCTCCCACCTGGTCCAGCTTTTCAGGAGCTTTTCTGTATCACTATTTGCCGCGGGAGATTCGACAGGCTCGGGTAGACCAGTTCCTGCATCTGGAGCAGGGGGCCATGAGTGTTCGGGAATACTCCTTGCGGTTTGATTCTTTGGCTCGATATGCACCGGCCTTTGTTGATACCATGGCATCCAGAGTACACCGCTTTATCATGGGGTTGAATCCAGAATATGTTGAGACTTGTATTACAGCCACACTGCGAGAGGACATGGACATTGCTCGAGTTCATGCATTTGCCCAGAATATTGAGGGCATCAGACAGCGACATCGGGATATTAGAAGGGTCAATCAGGAGCAGCGTCGTCGGGACAGGCCAGTTGAGTTACAGAGGGAGGCTCGGGGAGGACCCAGGCCACGATTGTTAGACAGGCCGCCCAGGCCCCCGCCTCCGCCACAGTCGCAGGGGGGTAGATTCAGCCGCAGGGGGCAGTCAGAGATTGGTAGAGGCTCGCAGATGGCAGATTCACCATTACAGAGGAGGGAGGAGCAGAGTAGGTATACCCCACCACTTTGCCCTATATGCAATCGACGCCATCCTGGAGCATGCAGATATGGCTCCACCGCATGTTATAATTGTGGCCAAGAAGGCCATTTGATGAAAGATTGCCCAGCCAGAGGCCGAGAGGATCGAGATAGACAGGATAGGGCATCTGCAGGGTCACGAGCCACAGCATCCTCGACTGGGCGCAGGCCCTCAGTTTCAGTAGGCAGGGGTCGGGCCAGATCAGAGGCCTCCAGTACAGGTGCGGGTCCAAGCCGCACATATGCCTTACCAGGGAGGCAAGATTCAAAAGCGTCACCTGATGTTGTGACAGGTATGCTAACTATCTGCTCACACCCTGCTTATGTGTTGATTGATCCAGGGTCTACTTTGTCCTACATTACTCCATTTGTGGAACAAATGTTTAGTATTACACCAGAATTATTGCAGCAGCCCTTTTTAGTATCCACGCCCGTCGATGACTCTATCACAGCTAGCCGAATCTACCGCGGGTGTACAGTAGAGGTTGCTGACCGTCAGACCACAGTAGATCTGGTCGAGTTAGAAATGATAGACTTCGATGCCATAATGGGTATGGACTGGTTAGTACCGTGTTTTGCCAACGTTGAATGTTGGACCAAGACGGTCCGATTCCACTTCCCAGGAGAAGCAGTACGAGAGTGGAAGGGCAGTACCGCTACGCCAAAAGGTAGGTTTATTTACTACCTTCAGGCAAGAAAGTTGATATCTAAGGGATGTATTTACCATTTGGTCAGAGTCCAGGATGTCCAAGCAGAATTTTCGACGCTCCTGTCTGTTCCAGTGGTGAACGAATTCCCTGATGTGTTCCCAGATGAGTTACCTGGTATTCCCCAGAAAGGAAAATAGACTTTGCTATTGACTTGTTACCAGGCACTCAGCCGATATCAATTCCTCCCTATCATATGGCTCCTGCAGAACTCAGAGAACTAAAAGAGCAGTTGAAAGATTTATTGGATAAAGGTTTCATCAGGCCGAGCACTTCACCGTGGGGTGCGCCAGTTTTATTTGTGAGGAAGAAAGATGGCTCGCTCCGAATGTGCATAGACTATCGGCAGTTAAACAAAGTTACAGTAAAGAACAAGTACCCGCTCCCCAGAATTGATGACTTATTTGATCAGTTGCAGGGAGCCAGATACTTTTCTAAGATTGACTTGCGGTCCGGATATCACCAGGTCCGAGTACGTGAGAGAGATATTCCTAAGACGGCGTTCAGGACCCGATATGGACATTTTGAATTTCTAGTCATGTCCTTCGGGTTAACGAATGCCCCGGCAGTCTTCATGGACCTGATGAACAGTATTTTCAGACCTTTCCTGGACTTGTTCGTGATAGTATTCATTGATGACATTCTGGTGTATTCTCGCTCTGAAGCAGATCACCGGACTCATTTGCGGACAGTGCTCCAGATTCTCAGGGACCGTCAGCTGTATGCCAAATTTTCTAAGTGTGAATTCTGGCTTAACTCAGTGGCCTTTTTAGGGCATATCGTGTTGGATGCTGGTATACAGGTAGACAAGCAGAAAATAGAAGCAGTTAAGTCATGGCCTAGGCCTACCACTCCGACTGAAGGTCGTAGCTTTCTGGGGTTGGCAGGATATTACAGGAGGTTCGTTGAAGGGTTCTCGACCGTTGCGGCACCTCTAACCAAATTGACACAGAAAGCAGCAAAGTTTCAATGGACAGAGGCATGCGAGCAGAGCTTCCAGGAACTGAAAGACAGATTAACCTCCGCCCCAGTATTAGCATTGCCGGAAGGCACAGAAGGTTATTCAGTCTATTGCGACGCGTCAGGTGTCGGGTTAGGTTATGCGTTGATGCAGCATGGTAGAGTAATTGCATATGCTTCCAAACAGCTGAGGAAACACAAAAAGAATTACCCTACCCACGACCTGGAATTGGCCGCAGTAATCCACGCCTTAAAGATGTGGAGGCATTACCTGCACGGCGTCCATGTTGATATTTACACAGATCATAAGAGCCTACAGTACATCTTCACTCAGAGGGAGTTGAATCTACGGCAATGCCGCTGGTTGGAGCTGTTAAAAGATTATGATGTGAATATTCTGTATCACCCGGGAAAAGCTAATGTTGTAGCAGATGCCCTGAGCCATAAGTCAATGGGGAGTTTGGCGTATTTGCGACCTGAGAAATAGAAGTTAGCCAAAGAAATTCATCAGTTAGCTGGTTTAGCCGTTCGAGTAATGGAAACAGAAAATAATAGAGCAGTAATTCAGAATTCTGCTGTGTCATCATTAGTTACAGAGGTAAAAGAACGACAGTACGAGGACTCTGATTTAGTCCAGCTCAGAGATAGAATTCAGAGAGGTAAGGAATCAGATTTTCAGATAACTAAGGATGATGTGCTACGCTGTCATGGCCGCCTCTGTGTCCCGAATGTTTCAGGGCTTCGCGGGCGGATCATGCATGAGGTACATTACACTCGCTATTCCCTTCATCCAGGAGCGACGAAGATGTACCACGACATCAGAGACATCTACTGGTGGCCAGGTATGAAAGCTGAGATCGCTAAATTTGTATCTAGATGTTCTAACTGTCAGCAGGTGAAAGCGGAGCACCAGGAGCCGGGCGGTTTGACGCAAGATATAATGGTGCCCACGTGGAAATGGGAAATGATAAACATGGATTTTGTAACAGGGTTACCCCATACCAGACGCAGAAATGATTCCATTTGGGTAATAGTTGACAGGCTGACAAAATCAGCTCATTTCCTGCTAGTGAAGGCTACCTTCTCGGCTGAGGATTATGCCGAATTATATATCAGAGAAATAGTTAGATTACATGGAGTGCCGGTGTCTATCATTTCAGATAGAGGAGCGCAGTTTACAACTAGATTCTGGCAGTCGTTTCAGAAGGGTTTGGGAACGCAGATTAATTTGAGCACAGCATTCCACCCTCAGACAGATGGCCAGGCTGAGCGGACTATCCAAACGCTTGAAGATACGTTGCGAGCGTGTGTATTAGATTTTGGGGGTAATTGGGATGAGCATCTTTCGTTGATTGAATTTGCTTATAATAACAGTTATCATTCAGCTATCCAGATGGCGCCTTTTGAGGCATTATACGGACGAAAATGTAGATCGCCGGTGGGCTGGTTTGAAGTGGGGGAATCAACATTGGTTGGCCCAGACATTGTTCGACAGTCAGAGGAAAAGATAAAGCTTATTCGAGAACATTTACTGACTGCTCAGAGCCGCCAGAAGTCTTATGCAGATATGCAGCGCAGAAATCTAGAATTTGCGGTAAATGACTGGGTATATATGAAAGTGTCTCCGATGAAAGGGGTAATGAGATTTGGCAAGAAAGGCAAGCTTAGCCCGAGGTTCATTGGGCCATATCAGATTCGGCGAAGAATAGGCCGAGTTGCATACGAATTGAACTTGCCTCCGGAGTTAGCATCTGTTCACCCAGTATTCCATGTCTCTATGTTAAGGAAGTTCATAGGGGACCCTTCTACAGTAGTTCCAGTTCAGGATGTCCAGGTCACAGAAGAGTTAGCATATGAAGAGGTTCCCGTAGCTATCTTAGACAGACAGATTCGCAGGTTGAGGACTAAAGATGTTGCATCAGTCAAAGTATTGTGGCGTAACAGGAACTGTGAGGAAATGACGTGGGAAGCTGAAGAAGATATGAAAGCCAGATACCCTCACCTATTTCAGGCCTAGTCAGGCGACAGGTATGTCCGTATTATTACTTATGCAGTACCTTATAGTTGTATGTGTGTGAATGAGAAAGATTGATACTTAGTTATCCAGTGGATCTTAAAATATTGCGTGCAGTACCTGTGTTGGACTTTTCTGCATTTCAGGTTTATGCTATAGTCCATATTACAGGGGAAACTCTGCCGAAATTTTTCTGGAAAGTAAGTTAAGTTGTCCTCTAGATAGCAGTGTACATTCGAGGACGAATGTTCTTAAGGGGGGGAGAATGTTATACCCCGTAGAATTTCCGGCACCTAAATGACCTATTCGCACGTTGGTTAAGCATATTTGAAGGCCATACGTGCTAGAGAAAGGCCCAGGAAAAGATCGGATGAGAAACCTGTCGAACCATCGCGGAAGGAGCCGAGGCAGAACCCCTCCGTGATGGCAGCGTGTCACGGAGGTGAAGCCTCCGCGTTGGCTCCGTGACACGTTGGCCTTGTCCAGGCCCAAGTATATAAAGCCCCACTTCGGTTTTAAATGATTAAACACTTATAAACATTCCAGAAACAGAGAGGAAAACGTAGGAGAAGGGATAGGAACGAAGAGGTAATATAATTTTTGTCCGATTACGCTGCTAAACATTGTCCAAACTCAAATTAACCTCAGATACCGAGGTATTTAGCAGCAGAGAGCATTCCTACGGATTTAGTTTCGTGAAATACGGCCGACGAATCGTCAAGCTACCGAGCTAAGGTAAGTGGAATTTCTCTAAACTAGTGTTTATGTGTTCCTAGCTGTGAAGTGAATATTTCTCCCTTCTGGACCTCTGAAAAATAGCGAGTTTTCGACCGTCTTTTGATAAGCCTAAGTTTAGGCTATAAACTATATCGAAAGTGACATTGCTCTTTAAAATAAAGCTGTATTTAGTATTGATTGACATATTTATGAATGCAGTTGGGAGAAAATAGTTGAAGTACTGGCCGAGCCTCGTCCGACAGCCGGATAGTTCGAGGATAAGGTATGTAAAGCTAGTTTCCTCGGCAAGTTAGTAATCTTGGTACAGTACAGTAATTTAAAGGCCAGTAGAATATTCAGAAGCCATGTATAATGTTTACTACGAATGTTGGTACGATATTAGAAACATCATGTTATGATCAGCGCGAGACTTGCTAGCACGATATAGATTCTAATATAAGTGTTAGGAACTGCACAGCATGCTCAGTATGTGATGTGACACATAATGTTAGGATATCATTGTATTCAGTTGAAACCCAGTAAAGCAATGTAATATTTGTAAGACATCTCAGAAATAGAACGATAAGTTAAAGTGAAGTTAGAAAGCATATTAGGACTAGTAAATCATGTTACTATAGAAACTCAGTATACAGCATAGTTTCAGCAGAAAGACTATATCTTGTTCAGCATTAGCCCCAGTACAGTCTGGCAGAAGACTATATTTGTACATATATACTATTACCAGCCTCAGCATGCATTAAGTACGTACATATTACTATCGCTAGCTCAGCATATAGTATATACAGATACTTTACCACTAGTAGCTTCAGTATGTGGGACATGCAGATAGTATTACTAGTTGAGACTGTTGTATTGTTTGGGGTTGGACTACCTGGCATCCATGACCGCCCCAGGGTTGATAGCTGTATCGACTCGTCCGATGAGGATACGTCGCTCTACGGAGTGGTATGCCGTCCCACAGGGGACGAAGATGGGATGCCAGTTTTCCCCATATTTGTGCCTTGATCGGCCCTTACACACCCCTGTCGAGCGGATATGCCCGTGTGTTGATTCAGGAGTCCTCCGGACTCAGATGCAGTTATAGTCAAGGGCTCAGCGAGCCCAAGTGCATACCCAGGGGACCGGCAGGATGCTTACAGGGTTTATAGGAGATGGGATGACCGGTGTAGGAGTATAGATTCTGTGTTGGTTGTACCTCCCGGCTTATGGGGGCCGGGTAAGGTTTGTGTGTGCTATGTTATGCCATGTTATGTTAGATACGAGTAGATCAGCGGTAGAATGATACGTCTCCAGGTATGACTCCTACTCCTTCCAGTATAATTGAGAGAAGGTATGACTTACATTATCAGATAGTTAATCTATTTCTTTCTACTTCAGTTTCATCAGTTATATAATTGTTTTCAGATATTTCTTTCAGTTATTGCTTTACATACTCAGTACCAGTGGTACTGACGCCCGGTGGGGAGCTGCATTACTTGCCTGCAGGTACTCATAGACGAGCAGGTGATACCACGTGATTCCTCTCAGCGATCGAGTATTCAGCTCCTGTAATCCGGAGACTGAATTCCAGAGGTGTATTTCATTTTCTTTTGTTGTATAGTACGGGTAGGTCGGGGCCCTGTCCTGATCATTTCCATTGTTATTCCTAGAGGCTTGCAGTCTGTATATATTTCCCTGTGGTCAGATGAGCCGGTCGTGTGAGGCCGTGCAGTTGTATAGCTGTTAGAACTTGTGTTTCCTTTATGTTGGCCGTGTGGGGCCATAGTTCGACAGTAGTGGTGACCTTGCCGGTCACGTAGCTATTCAGTACTTCATGGCTAAGTTATAGATAGCTAGACAGCATGGTGGCCTTGTCGGCCCGCATAGGTTTCCCTATATTGACATGTTTCTGGTCAGCTGTTAGTATAGGTACAGGAGGCTATAGGCCAATGGGCCGGGGGCTGTGTTTACAGCCGTTATATAGCCCTTTGTTTCCAGAAATATGAGTTAGAGCCAGCCAGGCACCAGATGTGCCCAGTCTTAGCAGTCCAGCAGTTCAGGTCCTAGTAGGTCACCAGGTGCCAGTCATACCCCCCAAGGCGGGGTGTGACAAAAACGAATATACAATTTGAGTCTGAACTATAAGTATGAGCATGCTGAGGTTAAAATGAACATGTAGAGAAATAAATTATCGATACAATTTGATTAATCTTTCCTCCGGTTGCTAGTCAAGATTTATTGCCTATGGATTAAATCTCTCGTATTTAACCCAACTTAAGAATCATGAACCTTCCACCTACATCTCTGTGATAAAAAGAAATTCATGTTCTAGCCATACAAAACCGATTCCTTAATTGACTAATACGACTTTCAGATATATCTCTATCCTGAAGGTAAATCAATTCTCAATTTTCCCAAACCAAGAAAAGATCATATCCTATCAATTCACAACTTTCCAATTTCTTGCTCTCTCTAGTGAAACCGGACTTTTTAGATATACATTAGCATTGGCCAAATATTAATGCAGTAAGAACAAGAATCAATAGAACAATCATGGAAGACAAGATGAAAAACCAATTTATCAATAATTACATTTCCATAAAAATGTTCTTAACCTCAGCAAGAAGTGAATTTAGCCACTCATTTGTGGATTAAACATCATCAAATGAGTGTAAATCATACAAACAATTGAAAATAAAGGAGAAAGAGATAGAGAAGAACCCTAAGATTTTCGTCCCCTCAACTGCCTGTAACCCACGTTCTTGCTCCACCAAGTCAGCATTCTTAAAAATAATCCTAAGTGTGCTATTTATACTAGTGGGAATTGTTCCCGGAATAACAAGCAACGTGTCACAGAGTGCATCGCGGAGCACTGCCTCCGTGACACACCACCAACGCGGACCCTTATGGAATCCGGTCGTCCAGGTGTTTAAGCCCAACGTGGCACGGCGTGCAACGCGGGGCTAGGCCAACGTGCCACGGCCCCAACGCGCACCTTCACTGGAATTTGGCTCATCTTCAGCATCTGGGCAGAATGCATCCGCGATGGCAGCGTGACACGGCTCCATCGCGGAGCCCCCTTAATTCATGCTTTCCTTGGCCTTTTCCATGCTCTCTTCCGAGTCCAATCCCGATTTCTCCCAACATGCATCTTAGCTTCATAAAATTATATATTTCCTGCAAAACAATGCTAATCATGTTGGTTAGTATAAATTCACATTTGACTACAATTCACATGAGAATGTACAAACATCGATAGATAAACAAGACAAAATGACACAGTTGAGTATCACTTGGGCATATAAATCTGCCCAAGATCACTTACCCCACACTTAAAGCCTTGTTTGTCCCCGAACAATAATCTTACACCTCATGCAATTGACACCAATCATGGCTACTTTGGCTCGACAATCCGAGCTACGGTTATACCGATTATTTAATATAGCAAATCATCAAGAAAACATGCATAGTATTATCAATACAATGACCTTCGACACATTAAGACCTCCTAGACTCAAGAATCGACTCTCGATATCGGCAAACTCATGCAAATCAGCTGATCAAGATATCCGACACGAAACTAAATCTCTCATCAAGCATGTGCCCTCACAACACAAGAGAATTTTCCCCTTTTTAATCACATGAACTCAAAGACATTACATGCAGGGGCATATAAACACGATTTCGCTCTCTCTCCCAAAAGAATTCACATGCATCATGTCATGAACCATAGGCTTGCCTCTAGTGTATTACTCCACTAATATAAGGACGCGTGATGTAAGATCACGTAGGACTTAACGGGTTGTAATGTAAGCTACGGAACTAGTAAATACTAGGCTATCCAATAATAGCAACTAGCATCCTTAAGCGCTTTTTCAATACATCCCATCAACCTTATGGGCATTGTTTCTTCCTTCATCCTCCCATTCTTGAAGTCTGTCTTTATTTTTTGTTCCCATATCTTTAAGCACACTCGACTTAATAACAAAGATTAGTTATACGTCTTCATTATATTTAATTTATAGCACGTGCAACTTTGACCTTTTCTTTCCTTTCATCACTTTGCTTTTTCTTTTCTTTACTCAATTCTCACTCCTTGACACTGTGGGAAAATTATTTCTCTTGAGCGCTTAAGAGTTTTGGATCAAATTCACGGATAATGAAAAGAAGGGGTTAAGCTCGGTTTACACCTTTTTGACAAAACAAAAAAAATAGGCTAAAGGCTCAATAGGCTAACTAGGATGTACATTCAAGGTAGGTACGATAATGGAAAAAAAAACTTTCGGGGTTAAAGCAAAGAAATGCCTACATCCTTTCCTACAATACACATCCTTCATTTCATTCCGTACACACACCAGGCAAGTTCTAGACAATTCACAATAGCATGGAATAATCAAAACCTCTCCATACACTCTTTGCACATGCTCAACTCAAGACATATTCACAGACTCTTCAATCAGCTAATTACAAGAATTCAGACATTAAGCCTCAATCACACCGAATCGAACTCTATGGCCTAGGTATCTCAAATATTTACAAAGTTGCATGCTTTCATACGAATCATCTTTGCATTTTAAATATCATGTACAACACGCAACAAGAATTTCACAACCATAAAGTAATGACACGTTTGGGATGCAAACGACAACCAAAAATTAAAAGACAAAAACTACTCCTACTGACTACATTTCCCTTAAGACGGTCGTCATCCATCCATCATAGGGAACGAACACTATTTATGACTTCGGTTCAATGGGACTATTCTCGGTAAAAGAACCGAAAACAAACATCGAGAAACCCAATCATAAAAAAAAAGAAATTTCTCGAAAAATTTTAAAAATATCAATAATTTCGATAAAACAAAAATATTTACACAACCAGCTAACAACACTCAACAGCACACAACAGCTTCACATTAATTACAATACAGACATACACACAAAAATCACAGAGTCACAATATTTTCCAAGCACAACAACACAACAGAGACATTAATAACAACAACAACCAACACCTAACTACTCCCACCCCACACTTAAATCGAACACTATCCCCAGTGTTCACAAAATTCAGCATAGCACAACAGTGGGTGGTGAAACTCTCTGATCAATCGAAGTATTCCACTTCTTCGTCAGGTGTCGCTTCCTCGTCTCCCATGTCTGAATCGCCCTCGCCATCATCATCTGACTCAATATCTGAGTCCTCACGATGTGTCTCCTCATCGGTGGGGACATCATCATCAGTGGACTCCACAAAAGCTGGCCCCACTCGGCATAGAGCCCTGGCATTTTCACCAAAAGGGTAGTCTAGCTCGAGCTGCCACAGCTCATCTTCTGTTGCCGGCCTCCCGCCTATGCGCAGCTGGAGCATCTGCATCCCCAACATGCGGGCCATGTACTGATCATCCCGAGCATGTCGCTCGGCTAGTGTGAGAACTGGCCCATGAGTGGTGTCGGGTGCCTTAGTTTTGGTGACATCTAAGGCCCGTCTCTCCATCTGTGGGATGTAGTCAAGGGCCTCCTCCTCAACATCTAGGCCCCTCAGGAAAGTGGTCAGCAAGCCACCAAACCCGTACTTGTGCCTTGATGCAAACGGGCTCTCTTCATGGCAGAGATAATCACCGCCCCAACATTGATCTCCAGCCCTTTCATCAAGGCATAGACCAAGCACACACGATACCGGGTGACATCTGTCATATGCACCCCTGGGATCAGGCAGGAACAAATAATTTTAAGCCATATCCTGGCATCCCTGTTCATCTGTGAGTAGGGCAATGTCTGATGGTAGTCCCTCTCCTTATGCCTGCTCCACCATGCTGTAGACCGGGCTCCACACAGAGTGCGTCTGATGTCCGCATATGGTGGAGTGATGTTCAGCTGCCGGAGGACATGGGCGTCTATATCCCGCGCCCCCAAGATGGCATTAAGGTGATGGGACTCAAAAGTGACTACCTGTCCCCTTATTTTGACAGTGTGACTTCGGAGTGTCGGGTTCCAGTTTGCGTAGAACTCCCGAATCAAGTGGAGATTGCCCTCCCTGGGCTCTTCAAAAATGAAGTCTAGCCCGGCTGCATCAATCCTGTGGACAATTCTGGGGAATTCCTGTGCCAACGGTTCCCTTGCAATATGCTCCTCGGGGAAGTATTTGCTTTCCTTATGCTTTGTGTACCATTTCTTCCCTTCCTCTATCACCCATCGAGTTCCATATTGATGGCGTTGGCCGCGCAGAACCGCTGGTGCTGCTGGGACTGCTGTTCCCAATCTGATTCTTTTCCTTCCGGCGCCTGATTTAGACGCACCTTTTCCTTTATCTTGCCTGCTTGCCATTGTTCCTATCAAATCAAACAGACAGTCCCAATGTTATTCAAATTAAAATTAGCTTCGACTAAGTTTGGGTTAAGCTAGGCCACCCCACACTTAGTCTTTAGCCACAATCACAACATTACAGCAAGACAATCCTCTTTTTCTAACTTTCAAAAAAAAAAGACAATAACAAAAATGCCTCGTGCATTCAGAGGGTTCGACGGTATAAATTCTATGTACTACTCAGACTTTATACAGCTAATCCACTATTACCATCGATAACATTTCATCACATAGCCACTTAGTGAAAATTTCTATCAACAAAACCGATGCAATTCCCCCAATTTCTATGCAATTTCAACAATTTCATTATCCCAAAAATCCATCGCGCCTTTAGCATATTAACGTTAAACACAATGTAAGTTACCTCACCCAACATGTACAAACTAATAAGAATTTCACATTTCAACTCAATTTTAACTTCTTCATATTCAAATTCTAACCCTAGCTACAAATTTCACAAGAATTTCGATCACCCATGTATTTATCAAGTTCATATAATCACAACGATACTACGAACATCAATCAACAATAACTTACATGAATTCAAGCTCAATTTACAATTAGGGCAAGTTTTCCTCACCTCCCATGCTCAAAATCAGAAAAATTAGTCAAGAAATGAGATGAAGTTAACAAACATACCTTTAATTCGACGATATCAAAGAAAAGTTGAAGAATTTTAGCTCCTAGGTCCGTGTCACGTTGGGGAAAGGGGGATTCTTGGGTGTTTGTCCCAGAGGAGATGAGAAATGGGAAAAAATGAGGGAAAAGGGGATTTAAAAGAGGTATTTTCGCGCGGGTCACCCGACAACCCGGTGTTACCCGACGCGAAATTGCCTTCAACGTGTCACGGAGGGTAACGCGGAGCATGCCCTTCGTGACACGAAGCCATCACTCCAGTACTCTGAAATTTTTTCAAAAATTCCAGGTTACACTTCAACGTGTCACGGAGGGTAACGTGGAGCATGCCCTCCGTGACACAGAGCCATCGCGCAGGCTCACTATTTTGCCACTTTTTATTATTTTTCTCACCTCGATTTTTCCTTTGCGATCTTTTGCATTTTTGCCCTCCGTTCAACCTGAAATTCATCTCACCACAAGAAATTTGTTAGAATTCAAAGGTTTCAAACACAACACAATAATTTTTTTTTGTTTTATATATATATATATATATTTTTTTTTCTTTTTTTTTTCTTTTTATTTAGCTAACTACTTCTACTTATCTCTTACAACAAATTCACGGGTTGCCTCCCGTGCAGCGCCTGGTTTACCGTCGCGGCTCGACGTCATTAAGCTCAGTCATCTTCTAGAGTGACGGATGTCTTCTCTCGACTACCGTCCTCACCCATGTCATGCTTACACTCTCCGGTGGTTTCCCCAATGGCTCCTGTGACTCAACGCTCTAAGCAATATCCGCTCAATCAAGCATGTTGATCACTGAGAGTTCCTCGTACACTGCCGGAAGCTTTGTAGCCTTGTACACCTCAAACACCTCCACCTTGTCGTGCGCCCGCATATTTAGCTGCCCTGCAGCTACATCAATAAGTGCTTTCCCAGTTTCCAAGAAAGGACATCCCAAAATAAATGGGACTTACGCGTCTGGCTCAAAATCCAGCATGACGAAGTCTACCGGGAAGATAAGGGAGCCCACTTGCACCAGCACGTCCTCCACAATGCCATCAGGTCTGGATAAGGAACGATCCGCTAGTTGCAAGATCACTATTGTTGGTCTAGGACTCCCTAGCCCCAACTTATTGAATACCGATGTCGGCATCAAGTTAATGCTCGCTCCCAAATCACATAATCTGCGAGCTCAGATACTCTGCCCAATTGTAATTTGAATTGTAAAGCTCCCAGGGTACTTGAGCTTTGTGGGGAACCTATTTTGTATCCATGAAGTGTACTCCTCCATAAGAGCCACCGTAGCGTACTCAGTCAACCTGCTTTTGTTCTCCACGATGTCCTTGATATATTTTGCGTACTTCGGCACTCCCTGCAAAACATCAACAAGAGGTAAATTAATGTGTACCTATTTAAGCACCTCCATGAACTTTTTGAAACACGCTTCCTCATTGTGTTTCCTTAGTCTTTGAGGGAATGGGGGTGGTGGTCTTTCTGGTTCAGCTTCCTTCTCCTTCCCCCTATCATCATTGTGATCCCTCTCATTATTACCTGCTTCCGACTGCTGTGGTGGTCTTTCTGGTTCCACCTCCTTGAGTTGCAAACCACTCCTTCTGGTCACTGCATTTACCTACTTGGGGTTTGGATCAGTGTCACTCGAAAGTCCTCCTCTCGGCCTGGTGTTTTGAGCTCCAGCAAATTGCCCAAACTGGTACTCCAGCGCCTTTGTAGCTAACTGATTGTTCTTTACATCGGCTGGGAATTTCACGTAGTCAGCCTGCAATTGAGCTTGGTTAGCTATCATTGTCTTGAACATCTCCTCAATACTGGGTGATGGTGGTGGAGGAGGTGCATTGTTGCTTCTGTATTGCGACTGACAGTTCTGCTGCCCTCCTTGATTTCTCTACGCCCCCTAACTCGAACTCTGCCCTTGATGGTTGTTGCTACCCCAAGAGAAATTCGGGTGATTCCTCCAATTGGAATTGTAGCTGTTGCCATACTGTAGGTGGTTATTTCTCTGTACATTACCAATAAAGTTCACCGAATCAAGATTTTCTCCACAACACTCAGCTAAGTGTTCATTACTCCCGCACACTTCACACCAAATCTGCTGCACTATATTCACTAGGGCTTGAGAAGGATTCATGCTCATATTGCTGAAGTGGGTATTGAGTTGATTCTGCAATGCAGCTATCTGTGCAGCGATAGCTGTAAAACCATCCACTTCTAAGACTCCTGTCACTTTCCTTGTTCCTCTTCTAGAAGAGTCCGCATTCCACTTTGGATTTCCCTGCGAAATACGATTCAACAAGGTATACAGCTCCTCATAAATTTTTTCTAATGCTTGTCCCTCAGCTGCTGAGTCTAGCAAGATTTTTGTGTGGGGTTCCAAACCCTCTATGAAAGTATGCACCAGCACATCATTGGATTGGTGATGATGAGGACAATCCCGCAACATAGATTTGAATCTCTCCCAGGCTTGATACAGATTCTCTCCCTCTCTCTGTTTAAAACTTAGAATTTGATTTCTAAGTCTTGTTGTTTTACTGGATGGAAAGAACCGTATCAAGAATTTCTTGCAAGATCATCCCACGTGGTGATGGAATTAGGTGGCTCAGCTTTCAACCACCTCTTAGCTTCTCCCAAAAGTGAAAATGGGAACAATGTAAGACTGACATAATTTGATGACACTCCAACGGGGATGTAAGTGTCACTTATCTCCAAAAAAATTTGGAGATGTTGTTGTGGATCCTCGTGAGGGAGACCTGTGAATTGCCCGCTAGTGTGCAACAATTGCACCATGTTCTGTTTAAGCTCAAACCTCCCTCCTGGCTCAGGTTTGCGGATGCTAGATGTGACATTGTTAGCATGTGGGATTGCCACCTCGCGAACCGGCCTAGCTGCCATTTCCTAGGGCACTAACACTGCCATTACAACTAGTGGATTCTATTGTTGCTCCAGGATTGTTTGTCTGAGCAACTGCAGCTTTTTCTCTAGAGCTTCTCTCCTTTGATGATGCAATTGTCTTTCCGGCTCTAAATATGAGTCCACCAGCTCCTTGTCTCTTGCCAGTATTCAACAGAAATTAATATCTGCAAAATACAGGCTAAGACCAAGTTGTCAACGCTAAGAGGAAATAGTAAACTAACACTTAAGAGAAATTTTACTAATTGCCAATTCCCAGGAACGGCGCCAAAAACTTGTTCGGGTTTTTTTTTAAAATAACTACAGGAAAGTGCACGTGGTCGAACAGGTAGTAAAGTGGCTCAAGTAAGCCAAGTATCGATCCCACAGGGACTGGACTAAGGTATCAATCTAATAAAGTGTCAATAAACTTTAACTCTAAACTACAGACAACAGTATGAAGAAGATTTTGATATTTTGTTTCCTAATTTTATACTAAGTCTAAAACGAATATACAATTTGAGTCTGAACTATAAGTATGAGCATGCTGAGGTTAAAATTAACATGTAGAGAAATAAATTATCGATACAATTTGATTAATCTTTCCTCCGGTTGCTTGTCAAGAATTATTTCCTACGGATTAAAACTCTCGTATTTAACCCAACTTAAGAATCATGAACCTTCCACCTACACCTCTGTGATAAACAGAAATTCATGTTCTAGCCATACAAAACTGATTCCTTAATTGACTAATACGACTTTCAGGTATATCTCTATCCTGAAGGTAAATCAATTCTCAATTTTTCTAAACCAAGAAAAGATCATATCCTATCAATTCACAACTTTCCAATTTCTTGCTCTCTCGAGTGAAACCGGACCTCGAGTGAAACCGGACTTTTTAGATATACATTAACATTGGCCACACATTAATGCAGTAAGAACAAGAATCAATAGAACAACCATGGAAGACAAGATGAAAAACCAATTTATCAATAATTACATTTCCATACAAATGTTCTTAACCTCAGCAAGAAGTGAATTTAGCCACTCATTTGTGGATTAAACATCATCAAATGAGTGTAAATCATACAAACAATTGAAAATAAAGGAGAAAGAGATAGAGAAGAACCCTAAGATTTTCGTCCCCTCAACTGCCTGTAACCCACGTTCTTGCTCCACCAAGTCAGCATTCTTAAAAATAAACCTAAGTGTGCTATTTATACAAGTGAGAATTTTTCCCAGAATAACAATCAACGTGTCACGGAGTGCATCGCGGAGCACTGCCTCCGTGACACGCCACCAACGCAGACCCTTATTGAAATCCAGTCGTCCAGGTATTTAAGCCCAAAGTGGCACGGCGTGCAACGCGGGGCTAGGCCAACGTGCCACGGCCCCAACACGCACCTTCACTGGAATTTGGCTCATCTTCAACATCCGGGCAGAATGCATCCGCGATGGCAGCGTGACATGGCTCCATCGCGGAGCCCCTTTAATTCATGCTTTCCTTGGCCTTTTCCTTGCTCGCTTCTGAGTCCAATCCCGATTTCTACCAACATGCATCTTAGCTTCATAAAATTATATTTTTCCTGCAAAATAACGCTAATCATGTTGGTTAGTATAAATTCACATTTGACTACAATTCACATGAGAATGTACAAACATCGATAGATAAACAAGACAAAATGACGCATTTGACTATCACTTGGGCATATAAATCTGCCCAAGATCACCTGACTTAGGATGCCTATGTATCCAAGAAGAATTAGGTCATGATATGTTCAATACATTTTTAAAAAAAAATATGGAGAGAATTAATTCGATGAGGATTACCTACGTAACCCTCTAGGAAAGTCACATCAAGCGTAGTTTCGAATTACATGAAAATGATGATTTTGATTTTCTAAGGGAGACCGGACCCAACATGGGTTGCCTACGTACCTCTCCGTGGGAATTAGGTCAAACATAGTTATGTTTACACGGAGAAAAACAAAAGGTATAAAGATAAGAACATTGTCTTGATGTCTTCAGATGTAGTACTGCTTGATGGCGTCTGAGTTGATGGGTTTGTGCTCACTATCCCATCTATTTCTACCAAGATTACTGCTTCTCTTGAGCGCACTCGGTGTACTATGTATGGTCCTTGTCGATTCGATGCATATATTCCTTTAGCCTCTTCTTGGTGAGGAAGTATCTTCTTCAGTAGAAATTGTCCTAGTATGAAGTGTCGAAGCCTAACCTTCTTGTTGAATGCCTTAATCATCCTATTCTGATAGAGTTGTCCATGACATACTGCATCCATCCTTTTCTCATCAATGACAATTAGTTGCTCCCGTCGGCTGTGTATCCATTCTGCGTCATCCAATTAAACCTTTTGAATGATTCTTAGACAAGGTATCTCCACTTTAGCGGGTATCATTGCTTCTGATCCGTAGACCAGTATGTATGGGTGATAACATCCAAATCCACTCCTCACTAGGAGAAAGTGTACATGGTTGTCACAATATAATTTACCCAACTCATGAGTTAGGGTCGAATCCACAGGGAATGAAGATTGATAGGAATGAAAGTCATCTATCTAATTGAATCAAACAACATCATTGTATCAAAACTAGGAAAGTAAATGTTTGGGGTTGTAACATCACACTATGAGTTCAAATTCAATCAAGGAAACAAGACAACGGATGATTTAGTAATTTACGAACTCATTAGGCTCTAAAACTTGAGTTTTTGTTTCATTCTTGATTTGATTATTTGGATTTTATGCCCTTTTTTATTTTGTTGTGTGCAGATGGCTAAAAGTGAAGAAAAGAGCAAAAATGAAGCAAAAAGAAGGGACTGAGAGTAAATTGGCAATTCGCAGAGCAAAACCAGCGAGACGCTGGCCAAAGGCCAAACATCACTACC